>CM038141.1:121934761-124420607 GCA_021437245.1 Aegilops speltoides
AGAAACGACAACTTTGGTTTCTTGCCAAACCACAGTTCATAAGGTGTCGTCTCAGCGGATTTTGACGGTGTTCTATTCAGTGTGAATCGGTGTCTCTAGAGCATAACCCCAAAACGATAGCGGTAAATCAGAAGAGACATCATAGATCGTACCATATCTAGTAAAGTACGATTCTGACGTTCGGACACACCATTACGTTGTGGTGTTCGGGTGGCGTGAGTTGCGAAACTATTCCGCATTGTTTCAAATGTAGACCAAACTCGTAACTCAAATATTCACCTCCACGATCGGATCGTAGAAACTTAATTTTCTTGTTACGATGATTTTCAACTTCACTCTGAAATTCTTTGAACTTTTCAAATGTTTCAGACTTATGTTTCATTAAGTAGATATACCCATATCCGCTTAAGTCATCTGTGAAGGTGAGAAAATAACGATATCCGCCACGAGCCTCAACATTCATCGGACCACATACATAGTATGTATGATTTCCAACAAATCTGTTGCTCTCTCCATAGTACGGAGAGCGGTGTTCTAGTCATCTTGCCCATGAGGCACGGTTCTTAAGTGCCAAGTGATTCATAATCAAGTGACTCCAAAAGTCCATCGGCATGGAGTTTCTTCATGCGCTTTACACCGATATGACCTAAACGGCAAGTGCCACAAATAAGTTGCACTTTCATTATCAACTCTGCATCTTTTGGTTTCAACATTATGAATATGTGTGTCACTACTATCGAGATTCATAAGAAATAGACCATTCCTCAAGGGTGCATGACCATAAAAGATATTACTCATATAAATAGAACAACCATTATTCTCGATTTAAATGAATAACCGTCTCGCATCAAACAAGATCCAGATATAATGTTCATGCTCAACGCAGGCACCAAATAACAATTATTTAGGTCTAAAACTAATCCCGAAGGTAGATGTAGAGGTAGCGTGCCGATCGCGATCACATCGACTTTGGAACCATTTCCCACGCGCATCGTCACCTCGTCCTTTGCGAGTTAAGCAATCAGTAGTCCCTGTTTGAGTTGCAAATATTAGCAGCAGAACCAGTATCAAATACCAGTGCTACTACGAGCTCTAGTAAGGTACACATCAATAACATGTATATCACATATACCTTTGTTCACCTTGCCATCCTTCTTATCCGCCAAATACTTGGGGCAGTTCCGCTTCGGTGACGATGCGCTTGCGGTAGAAGCACTCGATTTCAGGTTTAGGGCCGACTTGGGTTTCTTCTCTGAGCAACAACTTGCTTGCTGTTCTTCTTGAATTCCCTTCTTCTTCCCTTTGCCTTTCTTCTTGAAACTAGTGGTCTTGTTGACCATCAACACTTGATGCTCCTTTTGATTTCTACCTCCAGCCTTTAGCATTGCGAAGAGCTCGGTATAGTCTTTACTAACCCTTGCATATTATAGTTCATCACGAAGCCTTTGTAGCTTGGTGGCGGTGATTGGAGAATTACATCAATGACACAATCATCCGGAAGATTAACTCCCAATTGTGTCAAGTGATTGTAGTACCCGGACATTACGAGTATATGCTCACTAATGAACTGTTCTCCTCCATCTTGCAGCTATAGAACTTATTGGAGACTTCATATCTCTCAATCCGGGCATTACTGTTGGAATATCAACTTCAACTCTGGAACATCTCATATGCTCCATGACGTTCAAAACGTCGTTGAAGTCCCGGTTCTAAGCCGTAAAGCATGGCACATCTTGAACTATAGAGTAGTCATCAGCTTTGCTCGCCAGACGTTCATAACATCCGGCGTTGCTCCAAAGAAGAACTGTCACCTAGCGGTGCATCCGGGACATAGCTCTTACGTGCAGCAATGAGGATGATCCTCGTTACGGACCCGATCCGTGTAGTTGCTACCATCATCTTTCAACTTTGCTTTCTCAAGGAACGCATTAAAATTCAACGGAACAACAGCACGAGCCATCTATCTACAATCAAACATAAACAAGCAAGATACTATCAGGTACTAAGTTTCATGATAAATTTAAGTTCAATTAATCATATTACTTAAGAACTCCCACTTAGAAAAACATCTCTCTAGTCATCTAAGTGATCACGTGATCCAAATCAACTAAACCATAACCGATCATCACGTGAAATGGAGTAGTTTTCAATGGTGAACATCTTATGTTGATCATATCTACTATATGATTCACGCTCGACCTTTCGGTCTCCGTGTTCCGAGGCCATATCTGCATATGCTAGGCTCGTCAAGTATAACCCGAGTATTCTGCGTGTGCAAAACTGGCTTGCACCGTTGTAGATGGACGAGAGCTTATCACACCCGATCATCACGTGGTGTGCGGGCACGACGAACTTTGGCAGCGGTGCATACTCGGGAGAACACTTCTTGATAATTTAGTGAGAGATCATCTTATAATGCTACCGTCAATCAAAGCAAGATAAGATGCATAAAAGGATAAACATCACATGCAAATCAATATAAGTGATATGATATGGTCATCATCTTGTGCTTCATGATCTCCATCTTGTTGCACCACCATGATCACCATCGTCACCGGCGCGACACCTTGATCTCCATCGCAGCATCGTTGTCGTCTCGCCAAACTTATGCTACTACGACTATCGCTACCGCTTAGTGATAAAGTAAAGCATTACAGGGCGATTGCATTGCATACAATAAGCGACAACCATATGGCTCCTGCGCGATTGCCGATAACCGGTTACAAAACATGATCATCTCATACAATAAAATATAGCATCACGTCTTGACCATATCACATCACAACATGCCCTGCAAAAACAAGTTAGGCGTCCTCTACTTTGTTGTTGCAAATTTTACGTGGCTGCTACGGGCTTAAGCAAGAACCAGTCTCACCCACGCATCAAAACCACAACGATACTTCGTCAAATAGACTCCGTTTAACCTTCTCAAGGACCGGGCGTAGCCACACTCAGTTCAACTAAAGTGAGAGAGCAGGCACCCACCGGTCACCTTTAAGCAGCGAGTGCTGCAGCGGTGAAACCAGTCTCGCGAAGCGACGCGTAATGTCGGTGCAGGCCGCTTCATCTCACAATACCGCTGAACCAAAGTATGACATGCTGGTAGGTAGTATGACTTGTATCGCCCACAACTCACTTGTGTTCTACTCGTGCAAAACATCAAACCATAGAAAAACCTAGGCTCGGATGCCCTTTGTTGGGGAGCGTAGTAATTTCAAAAATTTCCTACGCACACGCAAGATCATGGTGATGTATAGCAACGAGAGGGGAGAGTGTTGTCTACATACCCTTGTAGACCCGAAGCGGAAGCGATCTGGCGTAGAGGAAGTAGTCGACGTTCTCCTCGCGATCCGACCGATCCGGCGCCGTTACTCCGGCGCCCGAGTTCTTGACACACGTACAGCTCGATGACGTCCCTCGTACTCCGATCCAGCCGAGTGTCGAGGGAGAGTTCCGTCAGCACGACGGCGTGGTGACGATCTTGATGTTTCACCGGCGCAGGGCTTCACCTAAGCTTCGCGACGGTATAACCGAGGTGGAATATGGTGGAGGGGGGCACCGCACACGGCTAAGGAACGATCTTACGATCAACTTGTGTGTTCCAAAGTGCCCCCCTGCCCCCGTATATAAAGGAGCCAGGGGGGAGGGGGCCGGCCGGCCAAGCTTGGCGCGCCAAGGGAGTCCTACTCCCTCTGGGAGTAGGATTCCCCCCCCAATCCTAGTTGGACTAGGATTCCGGAGGGGGGAAAGAGAGAGAGGGGGCCGGCCCCCTTCTCCTAGTCCTAGTAGGACTAGGGAAGGGGGGGGAGGCGCGCGGCCAGCCTTGGGCTGCCCCTCCTCCTTTCCACTAAGGCCCATCGAGGCCCATTTATCTCCGGGGGTTCGGTAACCTCCGGTACTCAAATAAATTCCGTTTTCTTGGAACCATTCGAACTCCAAACATAGGCTTCCAATATATCAATCTTTATGTCTCGACCATTCGAGACTCCTCGTCATGTCCGTGATCATATCAGGGACTCCGAACTCCTTGGTACATCAAAATACATAAACTCATAATAATGATCCATTGAAACCTTAAGCGTGCGGACCCTACGGTTCGAGAACAATGTAGACATGACCTAGAACCATTCACGGTCAATAACCAACAGCGGGACCTGGATGCCCATATTGGTTCCTACATATTCTACGAAGATCTTTGTCGGTCAGACCGCATAACAACATCGTTGTTCCCTTTGTCATCGGTATGTTACTTGCCCGAGATTCGATCGTCGGTATCCAATACCTAGTTCAATCTCGTTTACGCAAGTCTCTTTACTCGTTCAGTAGTACATCATCTCACAACTAACTCATTAGTTGTAGTGCTTGCAAGGCTTGAGTGATGTGCATTACCGAGAGGGCCCAGAGATACCTCTCCGACAATCGGAGTGACAAAACCTAATCTCGAAATCGCCAACCCAACATACGCCTTTGGAGACACCTGTAGTACTCCTTTATAATCACCCGATTCGTTGTGACGTTTGGTAGCACCAAAGTGTTCCTCCGCAAGCGGAGTTGCATAATCTCATAGTTTACAGGAACATGTATATGTCATGGATAAAAGCGGTAGCAACATACTAAGCGATCGTGTGCTAAGCTAAGGGAATGGGTCATGTCAATCAGATCATTCTACTAATGATGTGACCTCGTTAATCAAATAACAACTCTTTGTTCATGGTCAGGAAACATAACCATCTTTGATTAACAAGCTAGTCTAGTAGAGGCATACTAGTGACATGTTGTTTTGTCTATGCATTCACACATGTATCATGTCTCCGGTTAATACAATTCTAGCATGAATGATAAACATTTATCATGAAATAAGGAAATAAATAATAACTTTATTATTGCCTCTAGGGCATATTTCCTTCACACACATGTATTATGTTTCCGGTTAATACAATTCTAGCATGAATAATAAACATTTATCATGATATAAGGAAATAAATAATAACTTTATTATTGCCTCTAGGGCATATTTCCTTCAGTCTCCCACTTGCACTAGAGTCAATAATCTAGATCATATCGCCATGTGATTGAACACCAATAATCATATCTGTATATGATTAACACCTATAGTTCACATCGTCATGTGACCAACACCCAAAGGGTTTACTAGAGTCAATAATCTAGTTCACATCGCTATGTGATTAACACCCAAAGAGTACAAAGGTATGATCATGTTTTGCTCGTGAGAGAAGTTTAGTCAACGGATCTGTCACATTTGAGCCGTATGTATTTTGCAAATATTCTATGTCTACAATGCTCTACACGGAGCTACTCTAGCTAATTGCTCCCACTTTCAATATGTATCTAGATCGAGACTTAGAGTCATCGGATCGGTGTCAAAACTTGCATCGGCGTAACCCTTTACGACGAACCTTTTGTCACTTCCATAATCGAGAAACATATCCTTATTCCACTAAGGATAATTTTGATCATTGTCTAGTGATCTACTCCTAGATCACTATTGTACTCCTTGCCAAACCAGGCAGAGTATACAATAGGTCTGGTCCATAGCATGGTATACTTTTATAGAACCTATGGTGAGGCATAGGGAATGACTTTTCATTCTCTTTCTATTTTACGCCATGGTCGGGTCTTGAGTCTTACTCAACTTCACACCTTGCAACACGAGCAAGAACTCCTTCTTTGATTGTTCCATTTTGAACTACTTCAAAATCTTGTCAAGGTATGTACTCATTGAAAAAACTTATCAAGCGTCTTGAACTATCTCTATAGATCTTGATGCTCAATATGTAAGCAGTTTCACGAGGTCTTTCTTTGAAAAACTTCTTTCAAACACTCCTTTATGCTTTGCGAGAATAATTCTACATTATTGCCGATCTACAATATGTCATTCACATATACTTATCGAAATTCTGTAGTGTTCCCACTCACTTTCTAGTAAATACAGCTTCACCATAAGTCTGATACAAAACTATATGCTTTGATCAACTCATCAAAGCGTATATTCCAACTCGAGATGCTTGCACCAGTCCATAGATGGATCGCTGGAGCTTGCACACTTTGTTAGCTCCTTTGGATCGAAAAAACCTTCGGTTGCATCATATACAACTCTTCCTCCGAGAAAACCATTCAGAATGCAATTTTACATCCATTTGCCAAATTTCATAAATTGTGGCAATTGCTAACATGATTCGGACAGACTTAAGCATCGCTACAGTTGAGAAAATCTCATTGTAGTCAACATCTTGAACTTTGTCGAAAACCTTTTTGCAACAAGTCGAGCTTTGTAGATAGTAACACTACTATCAACGTCCGTCTTCCTCTTGAAGATCCATTTATTTTCTATGGTTTGCCAATCATCGGGCAAATCCATCAAAGTCCATACTTTGTTCTCATACATGGATCACATCTCAGATTTCATGGCCTCAAGCCATTTCGCGGAATCTGGGCTCATCATCGCTTCCTCATAGTTCGTAGGTTTGTCATGGTCAAGTAACACGACCTCCAGAACAGGATTACCGTACCACTCTGGTGCGGATCTCACTCTGTTTTACCTACGAGGTTCGGTAGTAACTTGATCTGAAGTTACATGATCATCATCATTAGCTTCCTCACTAATTGGTATAGTAGTCACAAGAACAGATTTCTGTGATGAACTACTTTCCAATAATGAAACAGGTACAATTACCTCATCAAGTTCTACTTTCCTCCCACTCACTTCTTTCGAGAGAAACTCCTTCTCTAGAAAGGATCCATTTTCAGCAACGAATATTTTGCCTTCGGATCTGTGATAGAAGGTGTACCCAACAATTTCCTTTGGGTATTCTATGAAGACGCACTTCTCGATTTGGGTTTGAGCTTATCAGATGAAACTTTTCACATAAGCATCACAGCCCCAAACTTTAAGAAACGACAACTTTGGTTTCTTGCTAAACCACAGTTCGTATAGTGTCGTCTCAACGGATTTAGATGGTGCCCTATTTAACGTGAATGCAGCTGTCTCTAATGCATGATCCCAAAACGATATTGGTAAATCGGTAAGAAACATCATAGATTGCACTATATCTAATAAAGTGCGGTTACGATGTTTGGACACACCATAACATTGTGGTGATCCAGGTGGCGTGAGCTGTGAAACTATTCCACATTGTTTTAATTGAAGACCAAACTCGTAACTCAAATATTCATCTCCACGATCAGATCACAGAAACTTTATTTTCTTGTTACGATGATTTTTCCACTTCACTCTGAAATTCTTTGAACCTTTCAACTATTTCAGACTTATGTTTCATCAAGTAGATATACCCATATCTGCTCAAATCATCTTGTGAAGGTCAGAAAATAACGATACTTGCCACGAGCATCAACACTCATTGGATCGCATACATCGGTATGTATTATTTCCAATAAGTCAAGTAGCTTGTTCCAATGTTCGGAGAACGGAGTTTTAGTCATCTTGCCCAAAAGGCACGGTTCGCAAGCATCAAGTGATTCATAATCAAGTGATTCCAAAAATCCCATCAGCATGGAGTTTCTTCATGCGCTTTACACCAATATGACCTAAACGGCAGTGCCACAAATAAGTTGCACTATCATTATTAACTATGCATCTTTTGGTTTAAATATTATGAATATGTGTATCACTACGATCGAGATCCAATGAACCATTTTCATTGGGTGTATGACCATTGAAGGTTTTATTCATGTAAACAGAACAACAATTATTCTCTGATTTTAAATGAATAATCGTATTGCAATAAACACGATCAAATCATATTCATGCTCAACGCAAACACCAAATAACATTTATTTAGGTTCAACATTAATCCCGAAAGTATAGGGAGTGTGCGATGATGATCATATCAATCTTGAAACTACTTTCAACACACATCGTCACTTCAACCTTAACTAGTTTTCATTATTTACGCAACTCCGTTTGAGTTACTACTCTTAGCAACTGAACCAGTACCAAATATCGAGGGGTTGCTATAAACACTAGTAAAGCACACATAAAACACCTGTATATCAAATATACCTTTTTTTTTACTTTGCCATCCTTCTTATCCACCAAATATTTAGGGCAGTTCCGCTTCGGTGACCATTTCCTTTGCGTTAAGCACTTTCGGTTTCAGTGCTTTGGTTCAGCTTTGGGCTTCTTCGTGGGAGTGACAACTTGCTTGTCAATCTACTTGAAGTTCCCTTTCTTTCCCTTTGCCCTTTTCTTGAAACTAGTGATCTTGTCAACCATCAACACTTGATGCTCTTTCTTGATTTCTACCTTCGTCGATTTCAACATCACGAAGAGCTCGGGAATCATTTTCGTCATCCCTTGCATACTATAGTTCATCACGAAGTTCTACTAACTTGGTGATGGTGACTAGAGAATTTCATCAATCACTATCTTATCTAGAAGATTAACTCCCACTTGATTCAAGCGATTGAAGTACCTGACAATCTGAGCACATGCTCACTAGTTGAGCGATTCTCCTCCATCTTTTAGCTATAGAACTTGTTGAAGACTTCATATCTCTCAACTCGGGTATTTGCTTGAAATATTAACATCAATTCCTGGAACATCTCATATGGTCCATGATGTTCAAAACATCTTTGAAGTCCCGATTCTAAGCCATAAAGCATGGTGCACAAAACTATCAAGTAGTCATCATATTGAGCTAGCCAAACGTTCATAACGTCTGCATCTGCTCCTGCAATAGGTCTATCACCTAGCGGTGCATCAAGGACATAATTCTTCTGCGCAGCAATGAGGATAAACCTCAGATCACGGATCCAATCCGCATCATTGCTACTAACATTTTTCAACACAATTTTCTCTAGGAACATATCAAAATAAACATATGAAAGCAACAACGCGAGCTATTGATCTACAACATAATTTGCAAAATACTACCAGGACTAAGTTCATGATAAATTTAAGTTCAATTAATCAGATTACTTAAGAACTCCCACTTAGAAAAACATCTCTCTAGTCATCTATGTGATCACGTGATCCAAATCAACTAAACCATAACCGATCATCACGTGAAATGGAGTAGTTTTCAATGGTGAACATCTTATGTTGATCATATCTACTATATGACTCACGCTCGACCTTTCGGTCTCCGTGTTCCGAGGCCATATCTGCATATGCTAGGCTCGTCAAGTATAACCCGAGTATTCTGCGTGTGCAAAACTGGCTTGCACCCGTTGTAGATGGACGAGAGCTTATCACACCCGATCATCACGTGGTGTGCGGGCACGACGAACTTTGGCAACGGTGCATACTCGGGAGAACACTTCTTGATAATTTAGTGAGAGATCATCTTATAATGCTACCGTCAATCAAAGCAAGATAAGATGCATAAAAGGATAAACATCACATGCAAATCAATATAAGTGATTTGATATGGTCATCATCATCTTGTGCTTCATGATCTCCATCTTGCAGCACCACCATGATCACCATAAATCACCGCGCGCGACACCTTGATCTCCATCGTAGCATCGTTGTCGTCTCGCCAAACTTATGCTTCTCGACTATCGCTACCGCTTAGTGATAAAGTAAAGCATTCTGTAGCATTGCATTGCATACAATAAAGCGACAACCATATGGCTCCTGCCGATTGCCGATAACCGGTTACAAAACATGATCATCTCATACAATAAAATATAGCATCACGTCTTGACCATATCACATCACAACATGCCCTGCAAAAACAAGTTAGACGTCCTCTACTTTGTTGTTGCAAATTTTACGTGGCTGCTACGGGCTTAAGCAAGAACCAGTCTCACCCACGCATCAAAACCACAACGATACTTCGTCAAATAGACTCGTTTTAACCTTCTCAAGGACCGGGCGTAGCCACACTCAGTTCAACTAAAGTGAGAGAGACAGCACCCACCGGTCACCTTTAAGCAACGAGTGCTCGTGGCGGTGAAACCAGTCTCGCGTAAGCGCACGCGTAATGTCGGTCGGGCCGCTTCATCTCACAATACCGCTGAACCAAAGTATGACATGCTGGTAGGTAGTATGACTTGTATCGCCCACAACTCACTTGTGTTCTACTCGTGCAAAACATCAAACCATAGAAAAACCTAGGCTCGGATGCCTTTGTTGGGAAATGTAGTAATTTCAAAAATTTTCCCACGCACACGCAAGATCATGGTGATGCATAGCAACGAGAGGGAGAGTGTTGTCTACGCACCCTCGAGACCCAAGCGAAGCGATCACAACGTAGAGGAAGTAGTCGACGTTCTCCTCGCGATCCGACCGATCCGGCGCCGTTACTCCGGCGCCCCGAGTTCTTGACACACGACAGCTCGATGGCGCCCTCGTACTCGATCCAGCCGAGTGTCGAGGAGAGTTCGTCAAGACGACGGCGTGGTGACGATCTTGATGTTTCACGGCGCAGGCTTCGCTTAAGCTTTGACAGTATAACCGAGGTGGAATATGGTGGAGGGGGCACCGACACGGCTAAGGAACGATCCGTAGATCTAACTTGTGTGTTCTAGGGTGCCTCTACCTCGAGATATAAAGGAGCCAAGGGGGAGGGGCGCCGGCCAGAGAGAGAGGCGCAGGAGGAGTCCTACTCCTTCCGGAGTAGGACTCTCCTCCAATCCTATTCAATTAGGATTCCCTGAGGGGAAAAGAGGAGGAGGGGCGGCCACCTCTCCTAGTCCTAATAGGACTAGGGGAGGGGGAGGCGCAGCCCATCTAGGGCAGCCCTTCTCTTTTCCACTAAGGCCCACTATGGCCCATTTACCTCCCGGGGTTCGGTAACCTCCGGTACTCAGTAAATTCCGTTTTCGCCTCGAACCATTCCAACTCCAAACATAGGCTTCCAATATATCAATCTTTATGTCTCGACCATTTCGAGACTCCTCGTCATGTCCGTGATCACATCCGGGACTCGAACTTCTTGGTACATCAAAATACATAAACTCATAATAAGCGCCATCGAAACCTTAAGCGTGCGGACCCTACGGTTCGAGAACAATGTAGACATGACCTAGAACTATTCACGGTCAATAACCAACAGCGGGATCTGGATGCCCATATTGGTTCCTACATATTCTACGAAGATCTTTATCGGTCGAGACCGCATAACAACATACGTTGTTCCTTTTGTCATCGGTATGTTACTTGCCCGAGATTCGATCGTCGGTATCCAATACCTAGTTCAATCTCGTTACGCAAGTCTCTTTACTCGTTCCGTAATACATCATCTCACGACTAACTCATTAGTTGTAGTGCTTGCAAGGCTTGATGATGTGTATTACCGAGAGGGCCCAGAGATACCTCTCCGACAATCGGAGTGACAAATCCTAATCTCGAAATCGCCAACCCAACATCGCCTTTGGAGACACTGTAGTACTCCTTTATAATCACCCGATTACGTTGTGACGTTTGGTAGTACCCAAAGTGTTCCTCCGCAAACGGAGTTGCATAATCTCATAGTTATAGGAACATGTATAAGTCATGGATAAAAGCAATAGCAACATACTAAACGATCGGGTGCTAAGCTAATGGAATGGGTCATGTCAATCAGATCATTCAACTAATGATGCGACCTTGTTAATCAAATGACAACTCTTTGTCCATGGTTAGGAAACATAACCATCTTCGATTAACAAGCTAGTCAAGTAGAGGCATACTAGTGACACTCTGTTTGTCTATATATATTCACACATGTATTATGTTTCCGGTTAATACAATTCTAGCATGAATAATAAACATTTATCATGATATAAGGAAATAAATAATAACTTTATTATTGCCTCTAGGGCATATTTCCTTCACCTCATACCTACACAAAACGATAGCAACTCGCAACCAACGCTTAGGGGTTGTCAATCCCTTCACGGTCACTTACGAGAGTGAGATCTGATAGAGATAATATTTTTGGTATTTTTGATAGATAGATGCAAAGTAAAAAGTAAAGGCAAAGTAAAAACAATGCAAGTAAATAAAGTGATATAGATTGATATGATGAGAATAGACCTGGGGGCCATAGGTTTCACTAGTGGCTTCTCTCAAGAGCATAAGTATTCTACGATTGGGTGAACAAATTCTTGTTGAGCAATTGATGAATTGAGCATAGTTATGAGTATATCTAGGCAATGATCATGTATATAGGCATCACATCCGTGACAAGTAGATCGAAACAATTTCGCATCTACTACTATTACTCCACTCATCGACCGCTATCCAAAGATGCATCTAGAGTATTAAGTTAAAAACAGAGTAACGCCTTAAGCAAGATGACATGATGTAGAGGATAAATTCATGCAATATGATAAAAAACATCTTGTTATCCTCGATGGCAACAATACAATACGTGCCTTGCAACTCTTTACATCCTTCGAGTAAGGACACCGCAAGATTGAACCCAAAGCCATGCACTTCTCCCATTGCAAGAACTACCAATCTAGTTGGCCAAACCAAACGGATAATTCGAAGAGACTTGCAAAGATAACTCAATCATACATAAAAGAATTCAGAGAAGAATCAAATATTTTCCATAGATAATACTGGATCATAAACCCATAATTCATCGGTCTCAACAAACACACCGCAAAAAGAAGATTACATAGAATAGATCTCCACAAGAGAGGGGGAGAACATTGTATTGAGATCCAAAAAGAGAGAATAAGCCATCTAGCTACTAGCTATGGACCCGAAGGGCTGAAGTAAACTACTCACACTTCATCGGAGGGGCTATGGTGATGATGTAGAAGCCCTCCGTGGTGGATGCCCCCCTCCGGCGGAGCTCCAGAACAGGCCCCAAGATGGGATCTCGTGGTTACAGAAGGTTGCGGCGGTGGAATTAGGTTTTTGGCTCCCCTTTTGATCATACGGGGATACGTAGTTATATATAGGAGGAAGGAGTACGTCGGTGGAGCTCTGAGGGGCCCACGAGGTAGGGGGCGCACCCAGGGGGGTGCGCCCTCCACCCTCGTGACCTCCTTGGGCATTGCTTGGAGTAGGGTCCAAGTCTCCTGGGTCACGTTCGGTTGGAAAATCACGATCTCGAAGGTTTCATTCCGTTTGGACTCCGTTTGATATTCTGTTTCTTCGAAATACTGAAAAAGGCAAAAGCAGCAATTCTGGGCTGGGCCTTCGGTTAATAGGTTAGTCCCAAAAGTAATATAAAAGTGGAAAATAAAGCCGAATATAGTCCAAACAGTAGATAAAGTAGCGTGGAGCAATCAAAAATTATAGATACGTTGGAGACGTATCAGGCATCCCCAAGCTTAACTCCTGCTCGTCCTCGAGTAGGTAAATGATAAAAAAGAATTTTTGATGCGGAGTGATACTTTGGCATAATTTCAATGTAAATCTTCTTAATTGTGATATGAATATTCAGATCCGAAAGATTCAAGACAAAAGTTCATATTGACACAAAAATAATAATACTTCAAGCATACTAATCAAAGCAATCATGTCTTCTCAAAATAACATGGCAAAAGAAAGTTCATCCCTACAAAATCATATTGTTAGGCTATGCTTCATTTTCATCACACAAATATGTTCCCAACTTCTATACCCCCGATGACAAGCCAAGCAATTGTTTCATACTTAAATAATCTCAAACTTTTTCAACCTTCACGCAATACATGAGCGTGAGCCATGGATATAGCACTATGGGTGGAATAGAATATGATGATGGGGATTGTGTGGAGAAGATAAAAAAAAGGAGAAAGTCTCACATTGACAAGGCTAATCAACGGGCTATGGAGATGCCCATCAATTGATGTCAACATGAGGAGTAGGGATTGCCATGCAACGGATGCACTAGAGCTATGAATGCTCAACAAAAGAAAACTAGTGGGTGTGCATCCAACTCGCTTGCTCACGAAGACCTAGGGCATTTGAGGAAGCCCATCGTAGGAATATACAAGCCAAGTTCTATAATGAAAAATTCCCACTAGTATAAAAAGACAACTTATGAGACTCACTACATGAGGAACAAGGTGCTACTTTGAAGCACCATATATGAGACTCACTACATGAAGAACAAGGTGCTACTTTGAAGCACAAGTGTGTAAAAAGATAGTAGCATTGCCCTTTTTTTGGGCCTTTCTTTTTTTCTTTTTGGCCTTTCTCTTTTTTATTTATTTATTTGGGCAATGCTCTAATAATGATGATCATCACACTTCTATTGATTACAACACAAGGATTACAACTCGAAACTTAGAACAAGATATGACTCTATATGAATGCCTCCGGTGGTGTACCGGGATGGTGCAATGAATCAAGAGTGACATGTATGGAAAATAATGCATGGTGGCTTTGCCACAAATACGATGTCAACTACAAGACCATGCAATGGCAATATGACAAAAGTAATGTATGTCATGATGATGATGGTGGAAGTTGCATGGCAATATATCTCAGAATGGCTATGGAAATGCCATGATAAGTAGGTATGGTGGCTGTTTTGAGGAAGATATAAGGAGGTTTATGTGTGATAGAGTGTATCGTATCACGGGGTTTGGATGCACCGCTGAAGTTTATGCAACTCTCAAGGTGAGAAAGGGCATTGCACGGCATCAAGAGGCTAGCAAAGGTGGAAAGGTGAGAGTGCGATAATCCATGGACTCAACATTAGTCAAAAGAACTCATATACTTATTGCAAAAATTTAGAAGTCATCAAAAATTCAAGTACTACGCGCATGCTCCTAGGGGGATAGATTGGTAGGAAAAGACCATCGCTTGTCCCCGACCGCCACTCATAAGGATGCACAAGCCAGGTACACTTCATGTTTGAAATTTGTTACACAACTTTAACCATACGTGCATGCTACGGGACTTGCGAACTTCAACACAAGTATTTCTCAAATTCATAATCACCCAACTAGCACGACTTTGATATTATCGCCTCCATATCTCAAAACAATTATCAAGCATCAAACTTATCTTAGTATTCAATTCACTCAAAAGAAAGTTTCACATATCTTGAATACCGAGTATATTAACATTAAGCAAATTACCATGCTATTAAAGACTCTCAAAATAATCTAAGTGAAGCATGAGAGATCAAATAGTTTCTTTTAAAACAAATCAACCACCATGCTCTAAAAGATCTAAGTGAAGTACTAGAGCAAAAATTATCACGCTCAAAAGATATAAGTGAAGCACTATGAGCAAAACTATCAAGCTCAAAAGATATAAGTAAAGCACATAGAGTATTCTAACAAATTCCAATTCATGTATGGCTCTCTCAAAAGATGTGTACAACAAGGATGATTGTGGTAGACTAACAAGCAAATACACAAATAATACAAGACGCTCCAAGCAAAACACATATCATGTTGGTGAATAAAAATATAGCTCCAAGTAAATTACCGATGGAAGTGGACGAAAGAGGGAATGCCTTCCGGGGCATCCCCAATCTTTGACTTTTGGTGTCCTTGGATTATATTGGGGGTGCCATGGGCATACCCAAGCTTAGGCTCTTGCCACTCCTTGTTCCATAATCCATCAAAAGAATTCACCCAAAACTTGAAAACTTCACAACACAAAACTCAACAGAAATCTCGTGAGCTCCGTTAGAGAAAGAAAACAAAAGACTACTTCAAGGTACTGTAATGAACTCATTATTTATTTATATTGGTGTTAAACCTACTGTATTCCAACTTCTCTATGGTTTATAAACTAATTTACTAGCCATAGATTCATCAAAATAAGCAAACAACACACGAAAAACAGAATCTGTCAAAAACAGAACAGTCTGTAGCAATCTGTAACTAACGCAAACTTCTGGAACTCTAAAAATTCTAAAAAAAATATAAAGTCCTGGAAAATTTGTTTATTGATCAGCATAAAAAAGAATCAATGCAAAATCACGTTCCTGTGATTTATCATAACTAAATGCGTGGGCGCAAAGTTTCTGTTTTTCAGAAGAATCAAATCAACTATCATATATCGTAGGCTATCCTATAGGTCCTACTTGGCACAAACACTAATTAAAACATAAAACCACATCCAAACATAAGGTAGATGGATTATTTATTCCTAAACAGAAGCAAAAACAAAAAATACAAAATAAAATTGGGTTGCCTCCCAACAAGCGCTATCGTTTAACGCCCTTAGCTAGGCATAAAAGCAAGGATAGATCTAGGTATTGCCATCTTTGGTAGGCAATTCTTCAATGAGGCATTTACCTCCTTTATAATTTTCTTTATTCCTAGTAATTGACAAATTTTCGGGCAAAAGATCAAAGAATTCATCTATAGCAAATTGTTCCTTAATGATGGTAAAAAGATTGGGATGAACACTTATAGATTTAAGATCCGCAGTTTCCTTACTAGACGATTCACCCTTATTCTTAGGAACATAAATAAGCTTAGTATTTTTAGTAGAAGAACTTGGAGTGTTTTGAACGGAATAAAAAGCGGTTCCCAAGTTGGTAATGATACCCTCAAGTTTATCGATTCTTGTGGAATCTTGATTTATTTTTTCATTAACAAGTGGTTCTTTTTCTTTAATATTTTTCAAAGTCATTCCTACCTTAGATCCATATTGGGTAATTTGATTGTGGATCTTTTTGTCAAGATTTTCAATTGATTCAATGGTAGCAACTTTATTTTCAATAGCTTCAAGCCTTTGCATAACATGCTCCAAAGTTAACGTAGTTCCATTAATCAAAGGGGGCGGTGAGCCAAATATATCTATTAAAGCATTATAAGAATCAAAAGTATGGCTACCCAAAAAATTCCCTCCGGTAATGGTATAAAGGATATATCTATACCAAGGATTAGCACCTATGTAAAAATTGCGAAGAAGAACTGAGGTAGATTGCTTCCTGGTAGATTTATTTTGAGCATTGCAAATTCTATACCAAGCATCTTTTAGATTTTCTCCCTCCCTTTGTTTAAAATTTAAGACCTCATTCTTGGGAGATAATGGAGACGATATGAAACTAGTCATGATGACAAGCAAACTAACACACGAGCAAACAGAAAGGCAACGGGAAAAAGGCAAACGGGAAAGAGAGGAGGAGATTGGGAAAGAGAGGGCAAATAAAACGGCAAGGGTGAAGTGGGGGAGAGGAAAACGAGAGGCAAATGGCAAATAATGTAATGCGAGAGATAGGGATTGCGATGGGTACTTGGTATGGTTGACTTGCTTGTGTGAGCCTCCCCGGCAACGGCGCCAGAAATTCTTCTTGCTACCTCTTGAGCATTGCATTGGATTTCCCAAGAGGAGAGGATGATGCAGAGAAAGTAGCGTAAGTATTTCCTCAGTTTTTGAGAACCAAGGTATCAATCTAGTAGGAGACCACGACAAGTCCCTCGTACATACACAAAACGATAGCAACTCGCAACCAATGCTTAGGGGTTGTCAATCCTTCACGGTCACTTACTTAGAGTGAGATCGATAGAGATAATATTTTTGGTATTTTTGATAGATAGATGCAAAGTAAAAAGTAAAGGCAAAGTAAAAACAAGGCAAGTAAATAAAGTGATATAGATTGATATGATGAGAATAGACTCGGGGGCCATAGGTTTCACTAGTGGCTTATCTCAAGAGCATAAGCATTCTACGGTGGGTGAACAAATTACTGTTGAGCAATTGACAGAATTGAGCATAGTTATGAGTATATCTAGGCAATGGTCATGTATATAGGCATCACGTCCAAAACAAGTAGATCGAAACGATTCTGCATCTACTACTATTACTCCACTCATCGATCGCTATCCAGCATGCATCTAGAGTATTAAGTAAAAACAGAGTAACATTGTAAGCAAGATGACATGATGTAGAGGGATAAATTCATGCAATATGATAAAAAAAAACCATCTTGTTATCCTCGATGGCAACAATACAATACGTGCCTTGCAACTCTTTACATCCGAGTAAGGACACCACAAGATTGAACCCAAAGCTAAGCACTTCTCCCATTGCAAGAACTACCAATCTAGTTGGCCAAACCAAAAGATAATTCAAAGAGACTTGCAAAGATAACTCAATCATACATAAAAGAATTCAGAGAAGAATCAAATATTTTCCATAGATAATCTTGGATCATAAACCCACAATTCATCGGTCTCAACAAACACACCGCAAAAAGAAGATTACATCGAATAGATCTCCACGAGAGAGGGGAGAACATTGTATTGAGATCCAAAAGAGAGAAGAATCCATCTAGCTACTAGCTATGGACCCAAGGTCTGAAGTAAACTAATCACACTTCATCGGAGGGGCTATGGTGATGATGTAGAAGCCCTCCGTGGTGGATGCCCCCTCGTGAGCTCGAACAGCCCCAAGATGGGATCTCATGGATCTGAGAAGGTTGCGGCGGTGGAATTAGGTTTTGGCTCTGCTCAATCGTTCGGGATACGAGGTATATATAGGAGGAAGGAGTATGTCGGTGGAGCCCGAGGGGCCCACGAGGTAGGGTGGCGCGCCTGGCGCGCCCACCTCGTGACCTCCTCGAGCACCGCTTGGAGTAGGGTCCAAGTCTCCTAGGTCACGTTCGGTTGGAAAATCACGATCCCGAAGGTTTCATTCCGTTTGGACTCCGTTTGATATTCTGTTTCTTTGAAATACTGAAAAAGGCAAAAAACAACAATTCAGGGTTGGGCCTCCGGTTAATAGGTTAGTCCCAAAAGTAATATAAAAGTGGAAAATAAAGCCCAATATAGTCCAAAACAGTAGATAAAGTAGCATGGAGCAATCAAAAATTATAGATACGTTGGAGACGTATCAGTCACCAAAACACATAACTCATAATACAAATCTTTGTCGAACGTTAAGCGTGCGGACCCTACGGGTTCGAGAACTATGTACACATGATTGAGACACATCTCCGATCAATAACCAAGAGTGGAACCTAGATGCTCATATTGGTTCCTACATATTCTATGAAGATTTTTATCGGTCAAACCGCATAACAACATACGTTGTTCTGTTTGTCATCGGTATGTTACTTGCCCGAGATTCGATCGTCGGTATCTTCATACCTAGTTCAATCTCGTTACTGGCAAGTCTCTTTAAACATTCTTTAATGCATCATCCCGTAACTAACTCAATAGTCACATTGCTTGCAAGGCTTATAGTGATGAGCATTACCGAGAGGGCCTAGAGATACCTTTCTGATAGACAGAATGACAAATCCTAATCTCGATTTATGCCAACTCAACAAAGACCTTTAGAGACACCTGTAGAGCATCTTTATAATCACCCAGGTACGTTGTGACGTTTGATAGCACACAAGGTGTTCCTCCGGTATTCAGGAGTTGTATAATCTCATAGTCAGAGGAACATGTATAAGTCATGAAGAAAGCAATAGCAATAAAACTTAACAATCATTACGCTAAGCTAACAGATGGGTCTTGTCCATCACATCATTCTCTAATGATGTGATCCTGTTCATCAAATGACAACACATGTCTATGGTCAGGAAACATGACCATCTTTGATTAACGAGCTAGTCAAGTAGAGGCATACTAGGGACACTTTGTTTTGTCTATGTATCCACACATGTACTAAGTTTTCGGTTAATACAATTCTAGCATTGAAAGGGCTAGCTATCAATTAGAGGGGGGGTGAATAGGTGATTTTAATGAAAGTCTTCAAAACATGGGAGTTTCGAAGACAAACAATAGAAATGACACTATCCGTATGCACTGGAAGTTAGACTACACTAGACAAGCCATAGTCAAGTATTCAATGAAGTGAAAGCACGAAGACTATTAGCAGCTAGGTAGTAAAGATCAGGATGGAAGATAGTATGAAGCCAATCAGGACAAGTAGTCACACAGTGAAGTCAAACAGATAATGCAAGCAGGCAATGACTTCATGAAGACAAACCGTAAGTAAAGAGAAGTGAGAGATAGAACCAGTAGCTTCGGGGGGACAGAGATTTGTTTGACCAGTTCCAGTTGCTGTGACAACTGTACGTCTGGTTAGGGAGGCTGAGATTTAACTTAGAAGTCTGTGTCTTCACCTTATTCCCCTTGAGCTAAGGACACCTAGTCCCTTAATCAATCACTGGGAAGTCTTCAAGGTAGACTTCAAACCTTCTGCACTTCGCTCACCGCAATCTACAATGACTCTTGGATGCTCAGAATGCGACGCCTAACCGGCTGGAGGATTCACAGTCCTCAAGTGTAACAAGTCTTCAGATCACGCAAATAGAAAGACTTCAGTGATGCCGAACACTCTTTGGGCTCTGGGTGGTTTGGGCTTTGTCCTCGCAAGGATTCTCTCTCAAAAGCTTTGGAGGTGGGTTGCTCTCAAACGAAAAAATCCGTGTACTAACTCCGAGTAGCCACCAATTTTATGGTGTAGGGGGTGGGATATTTGTAGCCACTGGGCAACCCGACACGATTTTTCTGAAATGACCCTGGGTCACTAAGGAACTGACACGTGTCTCAATGGTCAGATTTCAAACACATGCGGTAGCTTGACTAGGGCTACAAGTAAAGCTGACTCATCCGACTCTGGATAAGATTGCTCTCATTGTCTTCGCTCGAAGACATAGGATATGGTTGAGCTGTTGGGGAACGTTGCAGAAAATTAAAATTTTTCCTACGGTTTCACCAAGATCCATCTATGAGTTCATCTAAGCAACGAGTCAAGGGAGTGAGTTTGCATCTACATACACTTGTAGATCGGGTGCGGAAGCGTTCACGGGAAGGGTGATGATGGAGTCGTACTCGTCGTGATTCGGATCACCGATGACCAAGTGCTGAACGGACAGCACCTCCGCGTTCAACACACGTACGGAACGGACAACGTCTCCTCCGTCTTGATCCAGCAAGGAGGAAGGAGAGGTTGAGGAAGATTGCTCCAACGGCAGCACGACGGCGTGGTGGTGTTGGTGCGAAGATCTCGGCTGTGGCTTCACAAGCACGTAACGGAGGAGGAGATGTGTTGGGAGGGAGGGCTGCGCTTGGGATGTGTGCAGCAGCCTCCCTCACCCCTCTATTTATAGGGAAGGGGCAAGGGGGGCCGACCCCTCTAGATGGGATTGAGAGGGGGGGCGGCGGCCAGGGAAGGGGGACTTGCCCCCCAAGCAAAGGGGGCCGCCCCCCTTAGGGTTTCCCCCAACCCTAGGCGATGTGCCCAAGGTGGGGTGCGCCCAGCCCTCCAGGCTGGCTCCCTCCCTTTATGCCCATGTGGCCCTCGGGAGGTGGCCCCTCCCGTGGACCTCGAACCTCTCCCGTGGCCCCGGTACAATCTTGATAAGCCCGAAACTTTCCGGTGTCCGTATGACAACTTCCCATATATAAAACTTCACCTCCGGACCATTCCGGAACTCCTCGTGACGTACGGGATCTCATCCGGGACTCCGAACAACATACGGTAATCACATACAAGTCTTCCTAATAACCCTAGCGTCACCGAACCTTAAGTGTGTAGACCCTATGGGTTCGGGAGACATGCAGACATGATCGAGACCACTCTCCGGTCAATAACCAACAGCGGGATATGGATACCCATGTTGGCTCCCACATGTTCCATGATGATTTCATCGGTTGAACCACGATGTCGAGGATTCGATCAAACCCCGTATACAATTCCCTTTGTCAATCGGTACGTTACTTGCCCGAAACTCGATCGTCGGTATCCCAATACCTTGTTCAGTCTCGTTACGGCAAGTCACTTTACTCGCATCAGTAATGCATGATCCGTGACCAACCACTTGGTAACTTTGAGCTCAATATGATGATGCATTACCGAGTGGGCCCAGAGATACCTCTCCGTCATACGGAGTGACAAATCCCGATCTCGATCCGTGTCAACCCAGCAGACACTTTCGGAGATACAGTAGTGCACCTTTATAGTCACCCGCCACGTTGTGACGTTTGATACACCCAAAGCACTCCTACGGTATCCGGGAGTTACACGATCTCATGGTCTAAGGAAGAGATACTTGACATTGAAAAGCTCTAGCAAACGAACTACACGATCTTGTGCTATGCTTAGGATTGGGTCTTGTCCATCACAACATTCTCCTAATGATGTGATCCCGTTATCAACGACATCCAATGTCCATAGCCAGGAAACCATGACTATCTGTTGATCAACGAGCTAGTCAACTAGAGGCTCACTAGGGACATATTGTGGTCTATGTATTCACACGTGTATTACGATTTCCGGATAATACAGTTATAGCATGAATAAAAGACAATTATCATGAACAAGGAAATATAATAATACTTTTATTATTGCCTCTAGGGCATATTTCCAACAGTCTCCCACTTGCACTAGAGTCAATAACCTAGTTACATTGTGATGAATCGAACACCCATAGAGTTCTGGTGTTCATCATGTTTTGCTCACGAGAGAGGTTTAGTCAATGGATCTGCGACATTCAGATCCGTATGTACTTTGCAAATATCTATGTCTCCATCTTGAACATTTTCACGGATGGAGTTGAAATGACGCTTGATGTGCCTGGTCTTCTTGTGAAACCTGGGCTCCTTGGCAAGGGCAATAGCTCCAGTGTTGTCACAGAAGAGTTTGATCGGCCCCGACGCATTGGGTATGACTCCTAGGTCGGTGATGAACTCCTTCACCCAAATTGCTTCATGCGCTGCCTCCGAGGCTGCCATGTACTCCGCTTCACATGTAGATCCCGCCACAACGCTCGCTTGCAATTGCACCAGCCATCGCTCCACCATTCAACATATACACGTATCCGGTTTGTGACTTCGAGTCATCCAGATCTGTGTCGAAGCTAGCGTCGATGTAACCCTTTACGACGAGCTCTTCGTCACCTCCATAAACGAGAAACATGTCCTTTGTCCTTTTCAGGTACTTCAGGATATTCTTGACCACCGTCCAGTGTTCCTTGCCGGGATTACTTTGGTACCTCGCTACCAAACTTACGGCAAGGTTAACATCAGGTCTGGTACACAACATGGCATACATAATAGATCCTATGGCTGAAGCATAGGGGATGACACTCATCTCTTCTTTATCTTTTGCCGTGGTCGGGGACTGAGCCGAGCTCAATTTCACACCTTGTAACATAGGCAAGAACCCCTTCTTGGACTGATCCATTTTGAACTTCTTCAAAATCTTATCAAGGTATGTGATTTGTGAAAGACCTATGAGGCGTCTCGATCTATCTCTATAGATCTTGATGCCTAATATATAAGCAGCTTCTCCAAGGTCCTTCATTGAAAAACACTTATTCAAGTAGGCCTTAATGCTGTCCAGAAGTTCCATTTCATTTCCCATCAAGAGTATGTCATCTACATATAATATGAGAAATGCTACAGAGCTCCCACTCACTTTCTTGTAAACGCAGGCTTCTCCATAAGTCTGCATAAACCCAAACACTTTGATCATCTCATCAAAGCGAATGTTCCAACTCCGAGATGCTTGCACCAGTCCATAAATGGATCACTGGAGCTTGCATACTTTGTTAGCGTTCTTAGGATCCACAAAACCTTCTGGCTGTATCATATACAGCTCTTCCTTAAGATGTCCGTTAAGGAATGCCGTTTTGACGTCCATCTGCCATATCTCATAATCATAGTATGCGGCAATTGCTAACATGATTCGGACGGACTTTAGCTTCGCTACGAGAGAGAATGTCTCGTCGTAGTCAATCCCTTGAACTTGTCGATAACCCTTAGCGACAAGTCGAGCTTTATAAATGGTAACATTACCATCCGCGTCCGTCTTCTTCTTAAAAATCCATTTGTTTTCTATCGCTCGCCGATCATCGGGCAAGTCTGTCAAAGTCCATACTTTGTTTTCATACATGGATTCTATCTCGGATTTCATGGCTTCAAGCCATTTGTTGGAATCTGGGCCCGCCATCGCTTCTTCATAGTTCAAGGTTCACCGTTGTCTAACAACATGATTTCCGTGACAGGGTTGTCGCATTCACTCAGTGCGGAATGTGTCCTTGTGGACCCACGGTTCAAGAGCAACTTGATCCAAGTACCTTGATCATCATCATTATTTTCCTCTTGGTTGGTGTAGGCATCACAGAACATTTTCCGAGCTGCACCACTTTCCCGCTCGAGAGGTAGTACTTCATCGAAGTTCTACTTTCCTCCCACTTACTTCTTTCGAGAGAAACTTTTTCCGTAAAGCATCCGTTCTTGGCAACAAAGATCTTGCCTCGGATCTTAAGTAGAAGGTATACCCAACGGTTTCCTTAGGGTATCCTATGAAGACGCATTTTTCCGACTTGGGTTCGAGCTTTTCATGTTGAAGTTTCTTGACATAAGCATCGCATCCCCAAACTTTTAGAAACGACAACTTAGGTTTCTTCCCAAACCATAATTCATACAGTGTCGTCTCAATGGATTTAGACGGTGCCCTATTTAAAGTGAATGTAGTTGTCTCTAGAGCGTATCCCCAAAATGATAGCGGTAAATCGGTAAGAGACATCATAGACCGCACCATATCCAATAGAGTGCGACACGACGCTCGACACACCGTTCTGTACCGAGGTGTTCCAGCGGCATGAGTTGTGAAACGATTCCACATTTCCTTAAGTGTGTGCCAAATTCGTGACTTAAATATTCTCCTCCACGATCTGATCGTAGGAACTTTATTTTTCGGTCACGTTGATTCTCTACTTCATTCTGAAATTCCTTGAACTTTTCAAAGGTCTCAGACTTGTGTTTTATTAAGTAGACATACCCATATCTACTCAAGTCATCAGTGAGAGTGAGAACATAACGATATCCTCCGCAAGCCTCAACGCCATTGGACCGCACACATCGGTATGTATGATTTCCAACAAGTTGGTTGCTCGCCCATTGTTCGGAGAACGGAGTCTTGGTCATTTTGCCCATGAGGCACGGTTCGCATGTGTCAAATGATTCATAATCAAGAGACTCTAAAAGTCCATCAACATGGAGCTTCTTCATGCGCTTGACACCAATGTGACCAAGGCGGCAGTGCCACAAGTATGTGGGACTATCGTTATCAACTTTACATCTTTTGGCATTCACACTATGAATATGTGTAATATTACGCTCGAGATTCATTAAGAATAAACCATTGACCATCGGAGCATGACCATAAAACATATCTCTCATATAAATAGAACAACCATTATTCTCGGATTTAAATGAGTAGCCATCTCATATTAAACGAGATCCTGATACAATGTTCATGCTCAAACTTGGCACTAAATAACAATTATTAAGGTTCAAAACTAATCCCGTAGGTAAATGTAGAGGCAGCGTGCCGACGGCGATCACATCGACTCGAACCATTCCCGACACGCATCGTCACCTCGCCCTTCGCCAGATCTCCGCTTATCCCGCAGCTCCTGCCGTGAGTTACAAATATGAGCAACGGCACCGTATCAAATACCCACGAGTTACTACGAGTAATGGTAAGGTACACATCAATTACATGTATATCAAATATACCTTTGGTGTTGCCGGCCTTCTTATCCGCTAAGTATTTGGGGCAGTTCCGCCCAAAGGACCCTTCCCTTGCAATAAAAGCACTCGGTCTCGTGCTTGGGTCCATTCTTTGACTTCTTCCGATGGCGGCTTATCGGGCGCGCAACATCCTTGCCGCCCTTCTTGAAGTTCTTCTTGCCCTTTCCTTCTTGAACTTAGTGGTCTTATTGACCATCAACACTTGATGTTCTTTCTTGATTTCAGCCTCTGCTGACTTCAAAGATTGAGAACACTTCAGAATGGTCTTCACCATCCTCGCATGTTGTAGTTCATCACAAAGCTCTTGTAGCTTGGTGGGAGCAACTAGAGGATTCATCAATGACCGCCTCATTAGGGAGGTTAATGTTCACTGAGTCGGCGGTTGTGCAACCTGACATTTTGAGTATGTGCTCACCGATGTAACTGTTTTCCTCCATCTTACAACTATAGAACTTGTCGGAGACATCATATCTCTTGACACGGGCATGAGCTTGGAAAACTAGTTTCAGCTCTTCGAACATCTCATATGCTCCGTGATGCTCAAAAACGCTTTTGGAGCCCCGGTTCTAAGCTGTAAAGCATGCCGCACTGAACGAGGGAGTAATCATCAGCACGAGACTGCCAAGCATTCATAACGTCTTGGTTCTCTGGGACGGGAGCATCACCTAGAGGTCCTTCTAGGACATATTGTTTCCTGGCAGCTATGAGGATGATCCTCAGGTTCCGGACCTAGTCCGTATAGTTGCTGCCATCATCTTTCAGCTTGGTTTTCTCTAGGAACGCGTTGAAGTTCATGTTGACATGAGCGTTGGCAATTTGATCTACAAGATATATTTGCAAAGGTTTTAGATTAAGTTCATGATAATTAAGTTCATCTAATCAAATTATTACAATGAACTCCCACTCAGATTAGACATCCCTCTAGTCATCTAAGTGTTACATGATCCGAGTCGACTAGGCCGTGTCCGATCATCACGTGAGACAGACTAGTCATCGTCGGTGAACATCTTCATGTTGATCGTATCTTCCATACGACTCATGTTCGACCTTTCAGTCTCCGTGTTCCGAGGCCATGTCTGTACATGCTAGGCTCGTCAAGTTAACCCTAAGTGTTTTGCATGTGTAAAACTGTCTTACACCCGTTGTATGTGAACGTAAGGATCAATCACACCCGATCATCACGTGGTGCTTGAACGATTTAACTGTAGCAACGGTGCACAGTTAGGGGAGAACACTTCTTGAAATTGTTGTAAGGGATCATCTTATTTACTACCGTCGTTCTAAGTAAACAAGATGCATAAACATAATAAACATCACATGATATGGCCAATATCATATAGCTCCATTGATCTCCATCTTCGGGGCTCCATGATCATCTTGTCACCGGCATGACACCATGATCTCCATCATCGTGTCTTCATGAAGTTGTCACGCCAACGACTACTTCTGCTTCTATGGCTAACGCGTTTAGCAATAAAGTAAAGTAATTTACATGGCGTTCTTCAATGACACGCAGGTCATACAAAAAATAAAGACAACTCCTATGGCTCCTGCCGGTTGTCATACTCATCGACATGCAAGTCGTGAATCCTATTACAAGAACATGATCTCATACATCACAAAATATCAATCATCATTCATCACAACTTCTGGCCATATCACATCTCATGAACAATCGCTGCAAAAACAAGTTAGACGTCCTCTAATTGTTGTTGCATCTTTTACGTGGCTGCAATTGGGTTCTAGCAAGAACGTTTTCTTACCTACGAATAACCACAACGTGATTTTGTCAACTTCTATTTACCCTTCATAAGGACCCTTTTCATCGAATCGGCTCCAATTAAAGTGGGAGAGACAGACACCCGCCAGCCACCTTATGCAACTAGTGCATGTCAGTCGGTGGAACCGGTCTCACGTAAGCGTATGTGTAAGGTTGGTCCGGGCCGCTTCATCCTACAATACCGCTGAAGCAAGAAAAGACTAGTAGTGGCAAGCAAGTTGACAAGATCCACGCCCACAACCAAATTGTGTTCTACTCGTGCATTAGAGAACTACGCATAGACCTAGCTCTGATACCACTTTTGGGGAACGTTGCAGAAAATTAAATTTTTTCCTACGGTTTCACCAAGATCCATCTATGAGTTCATCTAAGCAACGAGTCAAGGGAGCGATTTTGCATCTATATACCACTTGTAGATCGGGTGCGGAAGCGTTCACGGGAAGGGTGATGATGGAGTCGTACTCGTCATGATTCGGATCACCGATGACCAAGTGCTGAACGGACAGCACCTCCGCGTTCAACACACGTACGGAACGGATGATGTCTCCTCCGTCTTGATCTAGCAAGGAGGAAGGATAGGTTGAGGAAGATTGCTCCAACGGTAGCACGACGGCGTGGTGGTGTTGGTGCAGCAGTACTCCGACAGGGCTTCGCAAGCACGTAACGGAGGAGGAGATGTGTTGGGGAGGGGAGGGGCTGCGCCTTGGGATGTGTACAGCAGCCCTCCCCTCACCCCTCTATTTATAGGGGAAGGGGCAAGGGGGGCCGACCCCTCTAGATGGGATCTAGAGGGGGGGCGGCGGCCAGGGAGGGGGGACTTGCACCCCGAGCAAAGGGGGCCGCCCCCTTAGGGTTCCCCCCAACCCTAGGCGCATGGTCCCAAGGTGGGGGGCGCGCCCAGCACTCCAGGGGCTGGCTCCTCCCTTATGCCCATGTGGCCTTCCGGAGGGGTGGCCCCTCGGTGGACCTCGAACCTCTCCGGTGGCCCCAGTACAATACCGATAAGCCCTCAAACTTTCCGGTGTCCGTATGACAACTTCCCATATATAAAACTTCACCTCCGGACCATTCCGAACTCCTCGTGACGTCCGGGATCTCATCCGGACTCAACAACATTCGTAATCACATACAAGTCTTTCTAATAACCCTAGCGCCACCGAACCTTAAGTGTGTAGACCCTACGGGTTCGGGAGACATGCGACATGACCGAGACCACTCTCGGTCAATAACCAACAACGGATCTAGATACCCAAGTTGGCTCTACATGTTCCACGATGATTTCATCGGTTGAACCACGATGTCGAGGATTCGATCAAACCCCGTATACAATTCCTTTGTCAATCGATGCGTTACTTGCCCGAGACTCGATCGTCGGTATCCTAATACCTTGTTCGGTCTCGTTATCGCAAGTCACTTTACTGCATCCGTAATGCATGATCCCGTGACCAACCACTTGGTCACTTTGAGCTCAATATGATGATGCATTACCGAGTGGGCCCAGAGATACCTCTCCGTCATACGGAGTGACAAATCCAGCCTCGATCCGTGTCAACCCAATAGACACTTTCGGAGATACCTGTAGTGCACCTTTATAGTCACCCAGTTACGTTGTGACGTTTGATACACCCAAAGCACTCCTACGGTATCCAGGAGTTACACGATCTCATGGTCTAAGGAAGAGATACTTGACATTGAAAAGCTCTAGCGAACGAACTACACGATCTTGTGCTATGCTTAGGATTGGGTCTTGTCCATCACAACATTCTCCTAATGATGTGATTCCGTTATCAACGACATCCAATGTCCATAGCCAGGAAACCATGACTATCTGTTGATCAACGAGCTAGTCAACTAGAGGCTCACTAGGGACATATTGTGGTCTATGTATTCACACGTGTATTACGATTTCCGGATAATACAGTTATAGCATGAATAAAAGACAATTATCATGAACAAGGAAATATAATAATACTTTTATTATTGCCTCTAGGGCATATTTCCAACATGAGCATCACTTCAGTCACTCTGGCTTTGTTCACTTGGACCCCACTTAACAGTACGGTGGTTCCTATGACTCAACAAAGAAGAAAAGGAAACAACAAAACAACTAAGTCTTCGCGCTCCATAGTCTTCACGCGATGTCTTCTCATGTCATAGCCTTCAACGTGAATAGCTTCACAGACCACCATTATCTTCAATGTCTTCACACATTTTTAGGGGTCATCTCCGGTAGGTAAACCGAATCAATGAGGGACTACTACCCGTGTTATCCTACAATTCTCACAAACACATTAGTCCCTCAACCAGGTTTGTCATCAACACTCCAAAACCAACTAGGGGTGGCACTAGATGCACTTACAATCTCCCCCTTTTTTGTGATTGATGACAAACTGGTTGAAGTTTTCAATGGGGATAAAAGTATGTGAAATTGTAAAGGATTAAGATATTTGTCTTCATAGGTGGCAAAAAGGCTCCCCCTAAAGATGTGCATATGAATGTTTTGCGTTGGAATGCAAATGCACATGGCAGGTTGTATTTGTGGAGATCCTCTTCACCATATGAAGACAATACATCATGCATGAATCGATATATAGGAATAATGACATGCGTAATGAAAAATGGACGTCTGCGGAATGACTTCATGCGGGATTTATCATCGCACATGCGGAATTTATCATCGCATCACAGAATAGTAGAAAAAGTAGGAGACGACCATCAAGTTTAAGTGTTACAACTCAAAGAACCAATTGTATCAAAAGCGAGAGTTGTAAACACTAGGCAAAAGTATAGCAACCATCCATATGGACCCGCTTGAAGACTATCAACATATGCTTCTCCCCCTTTTGTCAGCAAGGACCAAAAAGGTTTGAAGACATAGTCTCTACTCGTTCCCATGAGGAGTAGGTGAGGCAACAGGGTCGTCATTGAGGTTTGGTGGTGCAAACGAACTTGGTGCAGTGTCGATATGCGCCGAAGTTGGAGGTGGTGAAGTAGCATCATTGGCCTCATCAAGGACTCTGGCATTAACAGTTGCCGCGGAGGAGGAGTACTCTGAATCTTCAAGAGATGGGGTTCAACGCAAGACATCATTCCTGGGAGGAATGGTGTCGAACTTGAATCTCTCTATGAAGCCATCGTCTTGAAGATCAGGTTCAGCACTGAGCAATGTCAAACTCTTCCAAGACGTCCGACAGGTTTCATGAGTGACAAAGGCATTCTTGGTGGCAAGGTTGCGAATGCGATTGATATCCACCAAGAAGCTTTGCATTTGACGCTTTTGAAGAAAATATGCACTAGAGGCAATAATAAAGTTATTATTTATTTCCTTATTTCATGATAAATGTTTATTATTCATGCTAGAATTGTATTAACTGGAAACTTGATACATGTGTGAATACATAGACAAATAGAGTGTTACTAGTATGCCTCTACTTGACTAGCTCGTTGAATCAAAGATGGTTAAGTTTCCTAGCCATAGACATGAGTTGTCATTTGATTAACGGGATCACATCATTAGAGAATGATGTGATTGACTTGACCCATTCCGTTAGCTTAGCACTTGATCGTTTAGTATGTTGCTATTGCTTTCTTCATGACTTATACATGTTCACATGACTATGAGATTATACAACTCCCGTTTACCGGAGGAACACTTTGTGTGCTACCAAACGTCACAACGTAACTGGGTGATTATAAAGGAGCTCTACAGGTGTCTCCGAAGGTACATGTTGAGTTGGCATATTTTGAGATTAGGATTTGTCACTCCGATTGTCGGAGAGGTATCTCTGGGCCCTCTCGGTAATGCACATCACTATAAGCCTTGCAAGCAATGTGACTAATGAGTTAGTTGCGGGATGATGCATTACATAACGAGTAAAGAGACTTGTCGGTAACGAGATTGAACTAGGTATTGAGATACCGACGATCGAATCTCGGGCAAGTAACATGCCGATGACAAAAAGAATAACGTATGTTGTTATGCGGTTTGACCGATAAAGATCTTCATAGAATATGTGGGAGCCAATATGAGCATCCAGGTTCCGCTATTGGTTATTGACCGGAAACGTGTCTCGGTCATGTCTACATAGTTCTCGAACCCGTAGGGTCCGCACGCTTAAAGTTCGGTGACGATTTATATTATGAGTTATGTGTTTTGATGTACCGAAGGTAGTTCGGAGTCCCAGATGAGATCAGGGACATGACGAGAAGTCTCGAAATGGTTGAGACGTAAAGATCAATATATTGGACGACTATATTCGGACACCGAAAAGGTTCCGAGTGATTCATGTATTTTTTGGAGTATCGGAGAGTTACGGGTATTCGCCGGGAGGGTCAATGGGCCTTCATGGGCCTTAGTGGAAATAGAGGGCAGCATGGAAGTGTGGGGTGCGCCCCCCTAGGCCCAAACCAAATTGGTTTAGGTCTTTGGGGGCCGCCCCCCTCTTTCCTTCTCCCCTCCTCCTCTTTCCTTCCCCTCCTAGTTGGACTAGGAAAGGGGGAACCTACTCCTAGTAGGAGTAGGATTCCCCCCTTAGGGCGCACCCTATGAGGCCGCCGGCCTCCTCCCCTTGCTCTTTTATATACGGGGGCAGGGGGCACCTCTAGACACACAAGTTGATCTATTGATCTCTCCCAGCCGTGTGCGGTGCCCCCCTCCACCATATTCCACCTCGGTCATATCGTAGCGGTGCTTAGGCGAAGCCCTGCGTCGGTAGCAACATCATCACCGTCATCACGCCATCGTGCTGACGGAACTCTCCCGTGAAGCTTTGCTGGATCGGAGTTCGCGGGACGTCATCGAGCTGAACGTGTGCTGAACTCAGAAGTGCCGTACGTTCGGTACTTGGATCGGTTGGATCGTGAAGACATACAACTACATCAACCGCATTGTGCTAACGCTTCTGCTTTCGGTCTACGAGGGTACGTGGACAACACTCTCCCCTCTTGTTGCTATGCATCACCATGATCTTGCGTGTGCGTAGGAATTTTTTTGAAATTACTATGTTCCCCAACAGCTTTAGCTAGTAATGATGCTTGTCGTGTTTCTGATGCAAGGCCACGAGAAGCTCTCGGTCATTGAGCACACGAGATCGCTTCTGAGGCCTTGGAGCAATAGTTCTTTCTGTGGCTTCAGTATGTGCACGACGAGTATTGCCAGCTAGCGGATAAACACGAGAAGCAGCCTGAACACCTTCAACATGCTGAGAGAAACTTTGACAATCGACATTGTGAAGATAAATTGCTTCCTTGGCAGGCTCTGGGTAAATGGCTTCTATGGACATATCAACCTCTGGTAGAAATATGAGATGGTTGCGTGCAGAGGGCTGATAGTCAACAGCAGAGTGAAGCTTGATCATTTGCATAACCCATGGAGCATAGAATTTCAGACCAAATATGTCTGAGCCAGATGCAGCAAACTGGCGAATAAAGAAATCCTGAACATTGAAGCTGATGCCATTTAGAATGTAGAAGAGCAATGTCTTCATTGCACCTTCGAGCTTTGCTGAGGAAGAATGTCCATTGATGGGCCATAGAGTTCGCCTGATAATGTGATAGATGGTGCGGGGCAGATACTCTAGGTCTTCAACAAAGAATTCCTTGGGATATTCAGCATCCTGTGGCAGTGGCTTCATCATACTCAACATTTGGCTCATATTGGGCTCTGGCTTCTGAAAGATGCTTTCCAACGCATTGCGGTGATGCTGACAACCAGGTTCATAGAGTTCACAGGTGGACAGCCAAGAAGCTCAATGAGATCAAGAGCTTTGGCTTCATGGTGTGCATTGCCTGTCATCCACTCAAGGACCCATGTCTTCGGATCCCTGTTGTAGCCGCGAATGTGGAGAGTTGCATAAAATTGTAGCAGAAGCTCTTCATTCCAATTCTCCTTATCTATCACAAACTAAAGAAGGCCTGCATCTCTGAAATAGTCTAGGGATTCTTCTAAGCAGGCCAGGCCAGCAATGGCTTCGGAATCCAAACGCATATGAGGAAATATGCGCCCTTGATTATATAGAACACAGGAGTAATAGCCGCGCTGCTGATAACTCCAGAACCGATCAGGTGATATTCTTGGTTTGGAATATGGGTTCTTGGATCTATCAAAGAAGGTGTTGTGTGGAATGAAGCCATTAACATTGAATGATCCTGGTGCAGATGCAGTACCTGGAAACCTTGGCAACCTTGGTTTTGGCTTCTGAACCCGAGGCCTGTGCTCCACATGATAGTCAAACTGAGGTCCGAGAGTAGGCGGAGGAACCAGAATTGGCCATATGACAGTGACTAGCTCGCCTTGATAGAATGCTTTCTCAATAGTGTGTGGCCTTGGTGGTGGAACATGAGCAGTGGCATTAACAAGGGAGTTAGGCTGCACATTTGTTGTAGGTGCATCATTGGCTTCATGCACAGTGTTCATTGCAGGTGCCAGATTATCTTCAGCCATGACAACGTCATTTGCTTCAGTGGAGTTATTGGTGGTCGCCTCAGGATTTTCAACCTCCACTTGAGTAGTTGGAGGGTCCGGCACAGATACGTTCTCCTCGAGAACAACTTCTTGGTTGGTAGGGGGTGTAGCAACACGTTCTTCTTCTTGTCTTTCATCGGCTGATGCAGCCGGACTGTCTTCAGCAGCATTGTCTTCGGACGTGGGAACCGTCACAGAGGGATTTTCTTTAGGGAACACTTGACGTGCCACTGAGCTGGATTGGTTTGAATCTTCTTCTATGATGGTTGTCATGGAGACCGATGGCCTTAGGCCTTTGCGAAGCTGTTGGAACACGGGCGACGCTTTTGGTGATGGTGTAGTCTCTATGTAATTGTTGTCATTCACCATTGGGCTGGTGACTTGCGCTGGTGGAGGACGGAGTGTACTTGGTGAGTCTTGAGTTGGAGTTACTGGTTGGGGGCGATCAGCCCATGAGGCATCCTGAGAGATTGGCGTCAAAGGATGACCAATACTGATGAGTTTGCTGTTTGTGAGAACAGGCGATGATACCGTTTGGCGTTCTATTTGAGGAAGGACTTCATCATCAACTACATTGTCATGGGGACCAATGTCTTCAGCCGTTATGGGGTCAACGACTGGAACTTCTTCAGCTTCAGGAGCCTCTGTGGAAGCAGGCTCATGAACTATCAATTGACGCTCTTGGTGTTCGAATGTAGGACGAGCAAAAGCGATGGGCTCGACAATGAGGGGCTCTGTGGGAGTAGCCCGATCTTTCTTCTTGGTCTTTCTCTTCTTGGGCAATGGAGTGTCATCAGTGGTGTTCTTGAACTTGCGCTTTCTGGCTTCGGCTTCAGCTGCCCTAGTTTTCTTTTGTTTTGAAGCCACTATGGGGACCTTAGGCTTCGAGCCTGTCATGCTGGCAGGGAAGACAATGCGAGGTTCTTCCTGCCTTGATGCTTCAGATTGGGCCACAGTAGATTTCTTCTTTTTGGCAGCCAGCTTAGGGTCAATGCCCGGACGCCGAAGTGCCTTGCGCTTCTCAGCTTCATTGTAAGCTTGAACACACTTGGCAGCTAGATTCTTCATGTGCTCGCGCGAACCTTTGGCTTCTTCACGTTTCTTGCGAAATGCATCCTTGAGGTCATTCAACATCAGTTTGAATTTCTGAACATCAGCCACACTGAGCTTGGCCATGTGCTTCTTGAACTGCTCTTTCTCATAGTCAATATTATTTTTCAGTTCGATAATCCTCTGAGCCAGAGCCAGCTCAGGAGCAATGGCACCTTGAAAGGCAACGTTGATGCCAATTGGGAGCTGAAGATCATCAAAACTAAGATCTGGGTTGTCAAACCATTCATCAATGAAGGTATTCAGAATGTTTACATCGAAGAGGGGCAGATCATTGAAGATCTCTGCCTCTTGCTTGCTCTTTATCAGCTGCTCAGGAGCATCATCTCCACACTCATCATGTGATGACTGATCAATGGCTTCAGTTTCGTTCCTCAGAATGGAAGCAGGTGTCAGGGCTTGACCAGAACTTTGAACATTTTTCTTCTGTGTCTTCTCTTTCTTCTTGGAGATGCGAGAGATATCTTCAGAATTGTTACTTGGAGCAGGAGGGGCAGTTGCCAATGGCTTCGCTCGAGAAGCTTTTGGTGCAGCAATAGGTTTTGAAGCCTTGGATTTCTTTTGTTTCTATGGCATAGGACGAGGAGCTGGTGCATCATCAGAGTCAACATCATCACCAGAGTGATCCACATTTGCTCCTTGGATGGCAATGTGAGTGATGAGGCCTTCGAGGTTTTAGAAGGGGCCGATTCTGTTTTCATTGGCTTCACGGGTGCCATCTTCCCGAGGAGCAGATGGACCTGGGTTGAAGTCAAGTCCAAATGCCTTCTTATTCTTCACATCAGAGTCTTTTGCTAACTTGAAGTTGCGCTTGAACAGATTGTCTTTGCGACACCACAATAGAGATGAAGGGTCAGCGCTCTCTGGCTGCGGTCCGCGAACCATGCACTGATAGAAGCCTTGATCAATAGCTTCAGTCTTGGACCTGGGAGGAAGATTCTTGTATAGGATATCTCCCAGGGTCGCTTGATGGCATTCTTCTCGGCATATTCAGCAGTGAAAAATCTATATTTGAACCATTCCTCTGCCCAATATCTTCGAATCCATTGGATTCGATTCTTGCATTCTCCATAGGTTTCTTCGGGGTCTGTTTTGTATAGTTCTTGCAAATTTGGTGACAAATCTTTGGAAGTATTTCCACGATGCTGTCTGTCACCCTTTCTTGCTGACTTCTCAGTAGCCATGAAGCTTAACTTGAAAAGCTTCAGAACTTGCAAAGGCTTCTGACGGCTGGTCAGACAAGAACTGGCTCCAGGAGAATTTATGTGACTCTGTAAGAATTCTGCAAACGAATGCAGACTATGAGAACCAAGGGATTCTCCCACGGACATGTACCTGTGACAGCATTAGAGGTGCGAGGGAAGGGGAAGAGGTCATATGCATTCTTAGAAGATTTTGAAGATAAATCAGTTTGAATACATTGACCTCATAACACGAAGACATTCACTTATTTGTTGAGTGTTGGTTCCAGATTTGTACGAATCCAAGAGTAAGTGCAAGTGAGGAATCAAACTTGTAGAGAAGCATAAGTGAATAGACTAGGCATAATATGAGATGCAGAACTGGACAGATTCAATTTTGAAGTATAGAAACCACTTCTGGTAATGAAGGATGAATCTATCAGACCAAAATGATGGTAAAAAGTAAGTTTTAATTACCACACGAAGAACTGCTAGACGGAACGAAGTTGGAGGCCGAGCAGTTCGATCTCCCATGCCCTAACTTGGCGACGGAAGACACCTATGGCGGCGGCGGAGAAGACAAGGTCCACGGCCGGCGTGAAGACGGTGTCGGAGAAGTTGCGGTAGCTAAGCGCTTCGTCGCCGGCGTCGTCGAGAGCTAGCGGAGGCGCTAGGGTTTGCGAGAGGTGGCAAGGTGGAAGAAGGATTTTTGACCAAGATGTGATGGGTATTTATAAGGAAAGGGACGGCACAACTCAATTACGCAGGTGCCCCTAGCGATTCACATCTGAAGGGCACGTGGCAAGCATGCAACACCTTGGAAGTTGTTCCATGTTCCCACGCACGCCTGGATTGTCGGGGTGGTCGTTCCGAATTCTTCGGCTTTCAGGCACTAAGGATATAGCATTAAAAACATATATAAATGTCTGTCAGATTGACTTCAGCTGACAAGGTCTTAGTGAAGACAATCGACAGTTTTCAATAGAATGCATATGATTTGGACAGATAGAGTTGAGATAGAAGCATAGATAGGTTAGGGTCCGATCACATTCACTTAGATCAAAAGATTCAGCACGAAGCCTGTTGGGGAACGTAGTAATTTCAAAAATTTTCCTACGCACACGCAAGATCATGGTGATGATATAGCAACGAGGGAAGAGTATTGTCTACGTACCCTCGAGACCAAGCGAAGCGCTGACGCAACATAGAGGAAGTAGTCGACGTCCTCCCGGTCCGACCGATCCAAGCACCGTTACTCCAAAGCACCTCCGAAGTTCTTGACACGCCAGACAGCTCGATGACGCACCTCGATCTCCAATCCAAAGAGAGGCTCGAGGGGAGTTCCGTCAAGATGACGGCGTGGTGATGATCTTGATGTTCTCTCGTCAGAGGGCTTCGCCTAAGCACCGCTACAATATGATCGAGGTGGAATATCGTGGAGGGGCACCGCACACGGCTAAGGAACGATCAATGATCAACTTGTGTGTTCTAGGGTGCCCCATACCCCGTGATATAAAGGAGGGAGGGAGGAGGTGGCGGCCCTAGGGGGCGCCATGAGGAGGGGGAAACCTACTCCAAGTAGGTTTCCTCTCTTTCCTTATCTTATTTGGAGGGGAAGGAAGGAGTACTAGTATTAGGAAGTAGTACTAGTAGTAGGAATAGGAAGAGGGGAAGGAGAAAGGAAAGGGGGGGCCCCTCCCCAGTCGGATTGGGCTTGGGGGGCCTCCCTGCTCCTTCTCCTTCCTCCTACATGGGCCCAATAAGGCCCATATACCTCCCGGGGTTCAGTAACCTCCCGGAGTTCCAAACTTCTCCGGAACCTTTCCGGTGTCCAAATATATCCGTCCAATATATCAATATTTATGTCTCGACCATTTCGAGACTCCTCTTCATGTCCGTGATCATATCCAGGACTCCAAACAAATTTTGGTACATCAAAATATATAAACTCATAATATAATTGTCATCGAAACCTTAAGCGTGCGGACCCTACGGTTCGAGAACAATGTAGACATGACCGAGACACGTCTCGGTCAATAACCAATAGCGGACCTCGATGCCCATATTGGTTCCTACATATTCTACGAAGATCTTTATCGGTCAAACCGCATAACAACATACTTTGTTCCCTTTGTCATCGGTATGTTACTTGCCCGAGATTTGATCGTCGGTATCCAATACCTAGTTCAATCTCGTTACCAGCAAGTCTCTTTACTCGTTCTGTAATATGTCATCTCATAACTAACTCATTAGTTATATGCTTGCAAGGCTTAAGTGATGAGTATTACCGAGAGGGCCCAGAGATACCTCTCCGACAATCGGAGTGACAAATCCTAATCTCGAATTATGCCAACTCAACATGAACCTTCGGAGACACCTGAGAGCACCTTTATAATCACCCGCCATTCGCTAGACGTTTGGTAGCACACAAAGTGTTCTTCCGGTACACGGGAGTTGCACAATCTCATAGTTGTAGGAACTTTGTATAAGTCATGAAGAAAGCAATAGCAACATACTAAACGATCAAGTGCTAAGCTAACGGAATGGGTCAAGTCAATCACATCATTCTCCTAATGATGTGATCCCGTTAATCAAATGACAACTCTTTTGTCCATGGCTAGGAAACATAACCATCTCTGATAAACGAGCTAGTCAAGTAGAGGCATACTAGTGACACTATGTTTGTCTATGTATTCACACATGTATTATGTTTCCGGTTAATACAATTCTAGCATGAATAATAAACGTTTATCATGAAATAAGGAAATAAATAATAACTTTATTATTGCCTCTAGGGCATATTTCCTTCATCTCCCAGCTTGCACTAGAGTCAATAATCTAGTTCACATCGCCATGTGATTTAACACCAATATTCATATCAGATATGATTAACACCCATAGTTCACATCATCATGTGACCAACATCCAAAGGGTTTACTAGAGTTAATAATCTAGTTCACATCGCTATGTGATTAACACCCAAAGAGTACTAAGGTGTGATCATGTTTTGCTCGTTAGAGAAGCTTAGTCAACGGGTCATCACATTCAGATCCGTATGTATTTTGCAAATATTTTATGTCCACAATGCTCGCATGAGCTACTCTAGCTAATTGCTCCCACTTTCAATATGTATCCAAAGTTGAGACTTAGAGTCATCGGATCGGTGTAAAAGTTTGCACCGATGTAACTTTTACAACAAACTCTTTTATCACCTCCATAATCGAGAAACATCTCCTTAGTCCTTACTAAGGATATTCTTGACCAATGTCCAAAGGATCTACTCCTAGATCACTATTGTACCCTTGCCAAATTCAGAGCAAGGTATACAATAGGTCCGGTACATAGCATAGCATACTTTATAGAACCTATGGTCGAGGCATAGGGAATGACTTTTCATTCTCTTTCTATTTTCTCATTGTGGTCGGGATTTGGGTCTTACTCAATTTCATACCTTTGCAACACAGGCAAGAACTCTTTCTTTGACTGCTCCATTTTGAACTATTTCAAAATCTTGCTAAGGTATGTACTCATTGAAAATCTTATCAAGCGCCTTGATCTATCTCAATAGATCTTGATGCTCAATATGTAAGTAGCTTTTATCGAGGTCTTTTCTTTTAAAGAACTCCTTTAAAACACTCCTTTATGCTTTGCAGAAAAATTCTACATCATTTCTGATCAACAATATGTCACTCACATATAGTAATCAGAAAAGCTATAGTGCTCCCACTCACTTTATTGTAAATACAGGCTTCATCGTAAGTCCATATAAAACTATATGCTTTGACCAACTTATCAAAGCATATATTCCAACTCCGAGATGCTTGCACCAGTCCATAGATGGATCGCTGGTGCTTGCACATTTTGTTAGCACCTTTAGGATTGACAAAAACTTTTTGGTTGCATCATATACAACTCTTCTTTAATAAATCCATTAAGGAATGCAGTTTTGACATCCATTTGCCAGATTTCATAAAATGTGGCAATTGCTAACATGATTCAGACAGACTTAAGCATCGATACGAGTGAGAAAATCTCATCGTATTCAACCCCTTGAACTTGTTGAAAACCTTTTGCAACAAGTCGAGCTTAGTGGATAGTAACACTACTATCAGTGTCCGTCTTCCTCTTGAAGATCCATTTATTTAACATGGCTTGTCGATCATCGAGCAAGTCAATCAAAGTCCATACTTTGTTCTCATACATGGATCATATCTCGATTTTATGGCCTCAAGCCATTTCGCTGAATCTGGGCTCATCATCGCTTCCTCATAGTTCGTAGGTTTATCATGGTCTAGTAACATGACTTTCGTAACAGGATTACCGTACCACATCGGTGCGGACCGTGACTGGAAGACCCACGAGGTCCCTGTAGTAACTTGATCTGAAGTTTCATGATCATCATCATTAGCTTCCTCACAAATTGGTGTAGGAATCACTCGAACTGATTTCAGTGATGAACTATTTTCCAATTCGGGAGAAGGTACATATTACCTTATCAAGCTCTACTTTCCTCCCACTCACTTCTTTCGAGAGAAACTCCTTCTCTAGAAAGGATCTATTATCAGCAACAAATTTGCCTTCGGATCTGTGATAGAAGGTGTACCCAACAATTTCCTTTGGGTATTCTATGAAGACGCACTTCTCCGATTTGGGTTCGAGCTTATCAAGTTGAAAAACCTTTTTTTCATATAAGCATCACAACTCCAAACTTTAAGAAACGACGACTTAGGTTTACTGCTAAACCATAGTTCATACGGTGTCGTCTCAACGGATTTAGATGGTGCCCTTTTAACGTGAATGCAGCTGTCTCTAATGCATAACCCCAAAACAATAGTGGTAAATCGGTAAGAGACATCATAGATCACACCATATCCAATAAAGTGCGGTTACGACGTTCGGACACACCATAATGTTGTGGTGTTCCAGGTGGCGTGAGCTGTGAAACTATTCCACATTGTTTTAGTTGAAGACCAAAATCGTAACTCAAATATTTGTCTCCGTGATCAGATCGCAAAAACTTTATTTTCTTGTTACGATGAATTTTCCACTTCACTCTGAAATTCTTTGAACCTTTCAACTATTTCAGACTTATGTTTCATCAAGTAGATATACCCATATCTGCTCAAATCATCTGCGAAGGTCAGAAAATAACGATACCCGCCGCAAGCCTCAACACTCATCGGATCGCATACATCAGTATGTATTATTTCCAATAACTCAGTTGCTCGCTCCATTGTTCCGGAGAACGGAGTCTTAGTCATCTTGCCCATGAGGCATGGTTCGCAAGCATCAAGTGATTCATAATCAAGTGATTCCAAAATCCCATCAAGATGGAGTTTCTTCGCGCTTTACACCAATATGACCTAAACGGCAAGTGCCACAAATAAGTTGCACTATCATTATTAACTTTGCATCTTTTGGCCTCAATATTATGAATATGTGTATTACTACGATCGAGATCCAACAAACTATTTTCGTTGGTGTGTATGACCATAGAAGGTTTTATTCATGTAAACAGAACAACAATTGTTCTCTAACTTAAATGAATAACCGTATTGCAATAAACATGATCAAATCATATTCATGCTCAACGCAAACACCAAATAACATTTATGTAGGTTCAACACAAATCCCGAAAGTATAGGGAGTGTGCGATGATGATCATATCAATCTTGGAATCACTTCCAACACTCATCGTCACTTCCCCTTCCACTAGTCTCTGTTTATTATGTAACTCCTGTTTCGAGTTACTAATCTTAGCAACCGAACAAGTATCAAATACTCAGGGGCTACTATAAACACTAGCAAGGCACACATCAATAATCTGTATATCAAATATACCCTTGTTCACTTTGCCATCCTTCTTATCCACCAAATATTCAGGGCATTTGTGCTTCCAGTGACCATTTCCTTTGCAGTGTAAACACTCAGTTTCAGGCTTTGGTCCAGCTTTGGTCTTCTTCATGGGAGTGACAACTTGCTTGTCATTCTACTTGAAGTTCCCCTTTCTTTCCCTTTGCCCTTTTCTTGAAACTAGTGGTCTTGTTAACCATCAACACTTGATGTTCTTTCTTGATTTCTACCTTCATCGATTTCATCATCATGAAAAAACTCGGGAATCATTTTCATCATCCCTTGCATACTATAGTTCATCACGAAGTTCTACTAACTTGGTGATGGTGACTAGAGAATTCGTCAATCACTATCTTATCGGAAGATTAACTCCCACTTGATTCAAGCGATTGTAGTACCTGCATAATCTGAGCACATTCTCACTAGTTGAGCGATTCTCCTCCATCTTTTAGCTATAGAACTTATTGGAGACTTCATATCTCTCAACTCGGTATTTGCTTGAAATACTAACTTCAATTCTGGAACATCTCATATGGTCCATGATGTTCAAAACATCTTTGAAGTCCCGATTCTAAGCCATAAAGCATGGTGCACAAAACTATCAAGTAGTCATCATATTGAGCTAGCCAAACGCTCATAACGCCTCAGATCCGCTCCTGCAATAGGTCATCACCTAGCGTGCATCAAGGACATAATTCTTCAAGCAAGAATGAGGATAAACCTCGGATCACGGATCCAATCCGTATCATTGCTACTAACATTTTTCAACACAGTTTTTCTAGGAACATATCAAAATAAACATATGAAAGCAACAACGCAAGCTATTGATCTTACAACATAATTTGCAAAATACTACCAGACTAAGTTCATGATAAATTTAAGTTCAATTAATCATATTACTTAAGAACTCCCACTTAGACAGACATCTCTAGTCATCTAAGTGATCACGTGATCCAAATCAACTAAACCATAACCGATCATCACGTGAGATGGAGTAGTTTTCAATGGTGAACATCATTATGTTGATCATATCTACTATATGATTCACGCTCGACCTTTCGGTCTCCGTGTTCCGAGGCCATATCTGCATATGCTAGGCTCGTCAAGTTTAACCTGAGTATTCCGCGTGTGCAAAACTGGCTTGCACCCGTTGTAGATGGACGAGAGCTTATCACACCCGATCATCACGTGGTGTCTAGGCACGATTTAACTTTGGCAACGGTGCATACTCAGGGAGAACACTTCTTGATAATTAGTGAGAGATCATCTTAAAATGCTACCGTCAAACAAAGCAAGATAAGATGCATAAAGGATAAACATCACATGCAATCAAAATATGTGACATGATATGGCCATGATTGTTGGAAATATGCCCTAGAGGCAATAATAAAAGTATTATTATATTTCCTTGTTCATGATAATTGTCTTATATTCATGCTATAACTGTATTATCCGGAAATCGTAATACACGTGTGAATACAAAGACCACAATATGTCCCTAGTGAGCCTCTAGTTGACTAGCTCACAGATCAACAGATAGTCATGGTTTCTGGCTATGGACATTGGATGTCGTTGATAACGGATCACATCATTAGGAGAATGATGTGATGGACACGACCCAATCCTAAGCATAGCACAAAGATCGTAGTTCGCTTGCTAGAGCTTTTCTAATGTCAAGTATCTCTTCCTTAGACCATGAGATCGTAACTCCCGGATCTTGAGGAGTGCTTTGGGTGTATCAAACGTCACAATGTGGCGGGTGACTATAAAGGTGCATTACGGTATCTCCGAAAGTGTCTTTTGGGTTGACACGGATCGAGCGGGATTTTTCACTCCGTAAACGGAGAGGTATCTCTGGGCCCACTCGGTAGGACATCATCATAATGTGCACAGTGTGACCAAGGGGTTGATCACGGATGATGTGTTGCGGAACGAGTAAAGAGACTTGCCGTAACGAGATTGAACAAGGTATCGGTATACCGACGATCGAATCTCGGGCAAGTAAAATACCGCTAGACAAAGGGAATTGTATACGGATCGACCGAGTCCTTGACATCGTGGTTCATCCGATGAGATCATCGTGGAACATGTAGGAGCCAACATGGGTATCCAGATCCCGCTGTTGGTTATTGACGGAGAACGCCTCGGTCATGTCTACATGTCTCCGAACCCGTAGGGTCTACACACTTAAGGTTCGATGGCGCTAGGGTTATAAAGGAAGCTTGTATGTGGTTACCGAATGTTGTTGAGTCCGGATGAGATCCCGGACGTCACGAGGAGTTCCGGAATGGTCCGGGGTAAAGATTTATATATAGGAAGTCCTGTTTTGGTCACCGGAAAAGTTTCGGGTTTATCGGTAGACGTCTGGGACCACAGGGAGGGTCCTGGGTCCACCAAGTGGGGCCACCTGCCCTGAAGGCTGCGTGGGCCAAGTGTGGGAGGGACCAGCCCCTAGGTGGGCTGGGGCGCCCCCACCAAGGCCCAAGGCGTGGGAAGTGGGGAAGGGGCAAACCCTAGGCAGATGGGCCCTAAGGCCCACCAGGTCGTGCCCCTCTCTCCCTCCGCCGCCACCAGATGGGATCAGGGGCTGGCCGCCCCTAGGGGTGGAAACCTAGGTGGGGGCGCAGCCCCCTCTTCCCCTATAAATAGTGAGGCCTAGGGGCTGCCCAGAGACACAGAATACACGTGATTCGATCTCTGCCTTTGGTTGCAGCCCTCTCCTCTCTCCCAAGTACTCCTCCTCTCCCGTGGTGCTTAGCGAAGCCTGCTGGATTGCCACACTCATCCACCACCACCACACCGTTGTGCTGCTGCTGGATGGAGTCTTCTCAACCTCTCCTCTCTCCTTGCTGGATCAAGGCGGGAGACGCCACCGGCTGTACGTGTGTTGAACGCGGAGGTGCCGTGACGTTCGCACTTGATCATCGGTGATTTGAATCACGACGAGCACGACTCCATCAACCCCTGCTCACTTGAACGCTTCCGCTTAGCGATCTACAAGGGTATGTAGATGCACTCTCCTTCTACTCGTTGCTGGTCTCTCCATAGATAGATCTTGGTGACACGAGGAAATTTTTGAATTTCGCCACGTTCCCCAACAAAGGGCATCATGAGCTAGGTCTATTGTGTAGATTCCTTGCACGAGTAGAACACAAAGTAGTTGTGGGCGTTGATGTTGTTCAATATGCTTACCGTTACTAGTCCAATCTTGTTTCGATGGTATTGTGGGATGAAGCGGCCGGACCGACCTTACACGCATTTTACGTGAGACAAGTTCCACTGATTGACATGCACTTCGTGCATAAGGTGGCTAGCGGTGCCGCTCTCCCACTTTAGTCGGAACGGATTCGATGAAAAGGGTCCTTATGAAGGGTAATAGCAATTGGCAAATCACGCTGTGGTTTTGCGAGGTAAGAAACGTTTGCTAGAAACCCATAGCAGCCACGTAAAACATGCAAACAACAATTAGAGGACGCCTAACTTGTTTTTGCAGGGTATGCTATGTGATGTGATATGGCCAAGATGAATGTGATGAATGATATGTGATGTATGAGATTGATCATGTTCTTGTAATAGGATTCACGACTTGCATGTCGATGAGTATGACAACCGGCAGGAGCCATAGGAGTTGTCTCTATTTATTGTATGACCTGCGTGTCATTGAACAACGCCATGTAATTACTTTACTTTATTGCTAACCGGTAGCCATAGTAGTAGAAGTAATAGTTGGCGAGACAACTTCATGAAGACACGATGATGGAGATCATGATGATGGAGATCATGGTGTCATGCGGTGACGATGATGATCATGGAGCCTCAAGATGGAGATCAAAGGAGCAAAATGATATTGGCCATATCATGTCACTATTTGATTGCATGTGATGTTTATCATGTTTATGCATCTTGTTTACTTAGGACGACGGTAGTAAATAAGATGATCCTTACAAAATTTCAAGAAGTGTTCTCCCCGATCGTGCACCGTTGCTACAGTTCGTCGCTTCTAAGCACCACGTGATGATCGGGTGTGATGGATTCTTACGCTCACATACAACGGTGTAGACAGTTTTACACAATGAAAACACTTAGGGTTAACTTGACGAGCCTAGCATGTACGGACATGGCCTCGAACACGGAGACCGAAAGGTCGAGCATGAGTCGATAGTAGATACGATCAACATGAAGATGTTCACCGATGATGACTAGTCCGTCTCACGTGATGATCGGACACGGCCTAGTTGACTTGGATCATGTAATCACTTAGATGACCAGAGGGATGTCTATCGAGTGGGAGTTCATAAGATGAACTTAATTATCCTGAACATAGTCAAAAGATCTTTGCAAATTATGTCGAAGCTCGCGCTTTAGTTCCACTTGCTTAGATATGTTCCTAGAGAAAATATAGTTGAAAGTTTGATGAGCGATTATGCGGACAAGAGAAAGCTTATGTCCTTAATGCACCGCCACATGTGCTGAACCCCAAACGTCGCTTGTGGATGTTGCGAACATCGGACATACACGTTTTGATAACTACGTGATAGTTCGGATAAACGGTTTAGAATTAAGGCACCAAAGATGTTTTTCAAACGTCATGAACATATGAGATGTTTCGAGGGATGAAATTGAGATTTCAGGCTCGTGCTCACGCCAAGAGGTATGAGACCTCCGACGATTTTCTTAGCCTGCAAACTAAGGGAGAAAAGCTCAATCATTGAGCTTGTGCTCAGATTGTCTGAGTGCAACAATCACTTGAATCGAGTGGGAGTCGATCTTCCAGATGAGATAGTGATGTTTCTCCAAAGTCATTACCACCAAGCTACTAGAGCTTCGTGATGAACTATAACATATCAGGGATAGATATGATGATCCTTGAGGTATTCGTGATGTTTGACACCGCGAAAGTAGAAATCAAGAAGGAGCATCAATTGTTGATGGTTGGTGAAACCACTAGTTTTAAGAAGGGCAAGGGCAAGAAGGGATACTTCATGAAACGGCAAATCAGCTGCTGCTCTAGTGAAGAAACCCAAGGTTGAACCCAAACCCGAGACTAAGTGCTTCGTAATAAGGGGAACAACCCGGAGGGGAATTACCTTAGATACTTGGTAGATGAGAAGGGTGGCAAGGTCGATAGAAGTATATTGATATACATTATGTTAATGTGTACTTTACTAGTACTCCTAGTAGCACCAGTGGTATTAGATACGGTTCGGTTGCTAAGTGTTAGTAACTCAAATAAAAGCTACGGAATAAACGGAGACTAGCTAAAGGTGAGCTAATGATATGTGTTGGAAGTATTTCCAAGGTTGATGTGATCAAGCATCGCGCTCCCTCTACCATCGAGATTTGGTGTTTTGCGTTGAGCATAGACATGATTGGATTATGTCTATCGCAATACGGTTATTCATTTAAGGAGAATAATGGTTACTCTATTTATTTGAATAATACCTTCAATGGTCTTGCACCTAAAGGAATGGTTTATTGAATCTCGATCGTAGTGATACACATTTTCATGCCAAAAGATATAAGATAGTAATGATAGTACCACTTACTTGTGGCAATCGCCATGTAAGTCATATTGGTGTAAAAGCATGAAGAAGCTCCATGTTGATGGATCTTTGGACTCACTCGTTTTGAAAAGTTTGAGACATGCGAACCATGTCTATTGGTGTATACGCATGAAGAAACTCCATGCAGATGGATCGTTTGGACTCACTTGATTTTGAATCACTTGAGATATGCAAATCATACCACATGGGCAAGATGACTAAAAGCCTCGCTTTTCAAGAAGATGGAACAAGATAGCAACTTGTTGGAAGTAACACATTTTGATGTGTGCAGTCCAATGAGTGCTGAGGCATGCAGTGAATATCGTTATGTTCTTACTACACAGATGATTCGAGTAGATGCAGAGTATATTTACTTGATGGAACACAAGTCTGAATTATTGAATGGTTCAAGTAATTTCAGAGAGAAGTTGAAGATCATCGTGACAAGAGGATGAAATGTCTATGATATGATCATAGAGATGAGTATCTGAGTTACTGAACTTTGGCACATAATTAAGACATTGTGGAAATTGTTTCACAATTAATACCACCGAACACCATAGTTTGATGGTGTGTCCGAACATCATAGTTGCACCCTATTGGATATGGTGCGTACCATGAAGTCTCTTATCGAATTACCACTATCGCTTATGGGTTAGGCATTAGAGACAACCACATTCACTTTAAATAGGGCACCACGTAATTCCGCTGAGATGACACCATATGAACTATGGTTTAGAGAAACCTAAGTCGTCATTTCTTAAAGGTTTGGGGCTGCAACGCTTATGTGAAAAAGTTTCAAAGTTGATAAGCTCGAACCCAAAGCGGATAAAATGCATCTTCATAGGACACCCAAAACAGTTGGGTATACCTCCTAATTCAGATCCGAAAGCAATAGGGATTGTTTCTTGAATCGGGTCCTTTCTCGAGGAAAAGTTTGTCTCGAAAAGTTGAGTGGGAGGATGGTGGAGACTTGATATGGTTTTTGAACCGTCACTACAACTAGTGTGTAGCAGGCACAGTGAATTTGTTCTGTGGCACCTACACCAATTGAAGTAGAAGCTTATGATAGTGATCATGAAACTTGGATCAAGTCACTACCGTACCTCGTAGGGTGACAAGGATGCGATCGCTTGAGTGGTACAAGAATCTTGTCTTGAAGGTCATGTTGCTAGACAACAATGAACCTACGAGCTGTGGAGAAGCAATGGTGGGCCCAAATTCCAACAAATGGTTAGAAGCCATGAAATCCGAGATAGGATCCATGTATCGTAACAAAGCATGGACTTTGGTGGACTTGCCCGATGATCGGCAAGCCATTGAGATAAATGGATCTTTAAGAAGAAGACGGACGTGGACGGTAATGTCACCATCTATGAAGCTCGACTTGTGGCGAAGAGTTTTTTCACAAGTTCAAGGAGTTGACTACGATGGGATTTTCTCATCCGTAGCGATGCTTAAGTCCGTCGGAATCATGTTAGCATTAGCTGCATTTATGAAATCTGGCAGATGGATGTCAAAATGAGTTTCCTTACCAGTTTTCGTAAGGAAAGGTTGTATGTGATACGATCAGAAAAGTTTTGTCGATCCTAAGGATGCTAAAAGGTATGCTAGCTCCAGCGATCCTTCTAAGGACTGGAGTAAGCATCTCGGAGCTGGAATATGTACTTTGATAAGATGATCAAAGATTTTGGGTTTATACAAAGTTTATGAGAAACTTATATTTCCAAAGAAGTGAGTGGGAGCACTATAGAATTTCTGGTGAGTATATGTTATTGACATATTGTTGATCAGAAATGATGTAGAATTTCTAGAAAGCATAAAGGGTTGATTGAAAGGAGTTTTCAAGGGAAAACCTAGATTAAGTTACTTGAACATTGAGCATCAAGATCTATGAGGATAGATCAAAAACGCTTAATGGTACTTTCAAATGAGCACATACCTTGACATGATCTTGAAGGTGTTCAAGATGGATCAGTCAAAGAAGGAGTTCTTGCCTAAGTTGTAAGGTATGAAGTTAAGACTTAAAGCTCGACCACAGCAGAAAAGAGAGAAAGGACGAAGGTCGTCCCCTATGTTTCAGACATAGGCTCTATACTATGCTATGTTGTGTACCGCACCGGAAGTGTGCCTTGCCATGAGTCAGTCTAAGGGTACAAGAATGATCCAGAATGGTTCATTGGACAGCGGTCAAAATTGTCCTTGGAGTAAATAAGGACATATTTCTCGATTATGGAGGTAATAAAGAGTTCGCATAAAGGATTACGCCGATGCAAGCTTTAACACCTATCCGAACGACTCGAGTAGCAAGCCGGATACGATAGTGGAGCAACTATTTGGAATAGCTCCAAGTGGAGCGTGGAAGTAGCATTTCTGTAATGACCTAGAGATTTGCAAAGTACATACGGATCTGAAAGTTGCGGACCGCTGACTAAAACCTCTCTCACAAGCAAAACATGATCAAACCCCGTAACTCATTGAGTCTTAATCACATGGTGATGTGAACTAGTTTAATGACACTAGTAAACTCTTTGGATGTTGGTCACATGGCGATGTGACTGTCAATGTTAATCACATGGCGATGTGAACTAGATTATTGACTCTAGTGCAAGTGGAAGACTGTTGGAAATATGCCCTAGAGGCAATAATAAAAGTATTATTATATTTCCTTGTTCATGATAATTGTCTTATATTCATGCTATAAGCAGTATTATCCGGAAATCGTAATACACGTGTGAATACAAAGACCACAATATGTCCCTAGTGAGCCTCTAGTTGACTAGCTCGTTGTGATCAACAGATAGTCATGGTTTCTCGCTATGGACATTGGATGTCGTTGATAACGGGATCACATCATTAGGAGAATGATGTGATGGACAAGACCCAATCCTAAGCATAGCACAAAGATCGTAGTTCGTTTGCTAGAGCTTTTCTAATGTCAAGTATCTCTTCCTTAGACCATGAGATCGTGTAACTCCCGGACACCGTAGGAGTGCTTTGGGTGTATCAAACGTCACAACGAATCGGGTGACTATAAAGGTGCATTACAGGTATCTCCGAAAGTGTCTTTTGGGTTGACACGGATCGAGATCGGATTTGTCACTCCGTAAACGGAGAGGTATCTCTGGGCCCACTCGGTAGGACATCATCATAATGTGCACAGTGTGACCAAGGGGTTGATCACGGATGATGTGTTGCGGAACGAGTAAAGAGACTTGCCGTAACGAGATTGAACAAGGTATCGGTATACCGACGATCGAATCTCGGGCAAGTAAAATACCGCTAGACAAAGGGAATTGTATATGGGATCGATCGAGTCCTTGACATCGTGGTTCATCCGATGAGATCATCGTGGAACATGTGGGAGCCAACATGGGTATCCAGATCCCGCTGTTGGTTATTGACCGGAGAACGCCTCGGTCATGTCTACATGTCTCCCGAACCCGTAGGGTCTACACACTTAAGGTTCGATGACGCTAGGGTTATAAAGGAAGCTTGTATGTGGTTATGAATGTTGTTCGAGTCCGAATGAGATCCCGGACGTCACGAGGAGTTCGGAATGGTCCGGAGGTAAAGATTTATATATGGGAAGTCCTGTTTTGGTCACCGAAAAGTTTGGGGTTTATCGGTAGCGTCTGGGACCACGGGAGGGTCCTGGGTCCACCAAGTGGGGCCACCTGCCCAGAAGGCTGCGTGGGCCAAGTGTGGGAGGGACCAGCCCCTAGGTGGGCTGGGCGCCCCACCAAGGCCCAAGGCGTGGGAAGTGGGGAAGGGGCAAACCCTAGGCAGATGGGCCTAAGGCCCACCCTCGGTGCGCCCTCTCTCCCCTCCGCCGCCACCAGATGGGATCTAGGGGCTGGCCGCCGCCCCCTAGGGGTGGAAACCTAGGTGGGGGCGCAGCCCCCTCTTCCCCTATAAATAGTGAGGCCTAGGGGCTGCCCAGAGACACACATAATACACGTGATTCGATCTCTGCCTTTGGTTGCAGCCCTCTCCTCTCTCCCAAGTACTCCTCCTCTCCCGTGGTGCTTAGCGAAGCCCTGCTGGATTGCCACACTCATCCACCACCACCACACCGTTGTGCTGCTGCTGGATGGAGTCTTCTCAACCTCTCCCTCTCTCCTTGCTGGATCAAGGCGTGAGACGCCACCGGCTGTACGTGTGTTGAACGCGGAGGTGCCGTACGTTCGGCACTTGATCATCGGTGATTTGAATCACGACGAGTACGACTCCATCAACCCCGTTCACTTGAACGCTTCCGCTTAGCAATCTACAAGGGTATGTAGATGCACTCTCCTTCTACTCGTTGCTGGTCTCTCCATAGATAGATCTTGGTGACACGTAGGAAAATTTTTGAATTTCTTGCTACGTTCCCCAACAATGATCATCTTGCGCCTTTGATCTCCATCTCCAAAGTACTGTCATGATCTCTATCGTCACCGGCACGACACCATGATATTCATCATCTTGATCTATATCAATGTGTCGTCACATGGTCGTCTCACCAACTATTGCTCTTGCAACTATTGCCATCGCATAGCGATAAAGTAAAGCAATTATTTGGCACTTGCATCTTATGCAACAAAGAGACAACCATAGGGCTTCTGCCAGTTGTCGATAACTTCAACAAAACATGATCATCTCATACAACAACTTATATCTCATCACGTCTTGACCATATCACATCACAACATGCCCTACAAAAACAAGTTAGACGTCCTCTACTTTGTTGTTGCAAATTTTACGTGGCTGCTACGGGCTGAGCAAGAACCGTTCTCACCTACGCATCAAAACCACAACGATAGTTTGTCAAATAGACTCCGTTTTAACCTTCGCAAGGACCGGGCGTAGCCATACTTAGTTCAACTAAAGTTGGAGAAATTGACACCGCCACCACCGTGTGCAAAGCACGGCGGTAGAACCGATCTCGCGAAGCGTCACGCGTAATGTCGGTCGTACGCTTCATCCAACAATACCGCTGAACCAAAGTATGACATGCTGGTAGGCAGTATGACTTATATCGTCCACAACTCACTTGTGTTCTACTCGTGCATATAACATCAAACCATAAAACCTAGGCTCTGATACCACTGTTGGGGAACGTAGTAATTTCAAAAAAATTCCTACGCACACGCAAGATCATGGTGATGATATAGCAACGAGGGAAGAGTGTTGTCTACGTACCCTCATAGACCGAAGCGGAAGCGTTGACGCGACGTAGAGGAAGTAGTCGTACGTCCTCCCGGTCCGACCGATCCAAGCACCGTTACTCAAAGACGTCTGAAGTTCTTGACACGCCAGATAGCTCGATGACGCACCCTCGATCTCCAATCCAAGAGAGGCCCGAGGGGAGTTCCGTTAGCACGACGGCGTGGTGATGATCTTGATGTTCTCTCGCCGCAGGCTTCGCCAAGCACCGCTACAATATGATCGAGGTGGAATATCGTGGAGGGGGCACCGCACACAGCTAAGGAACGATCAATGATCAACTTGTGTGTTCTAGGGTGCCCCCTACCCCGTGATATAAAGGAGGGAGGGAGGAGGTGGCCGGCCCTAGGGGGCGCCATGAGGAGGGGAAACCTACTCCAAGTAGGTTTCCTCTCTTTCCTTATCTTATTTGGAGGGAAGGAAGGAGTACTAGTATTAGGAAGTAGTACTAGTAGTAGGAATAGGAAGAGGGGAAGGAGAAGGAAAGGGGGCCGCCCCTCCCCATTCGGATTGGGCTTGGGGGCGCCCCCCCTGCTCCTTCTCCTTCCTCCTACATGGGCCCAATAAGGCCCATATACCTCCCGGGGTTCGGTAACCTCCGGAGCTCCAAACTTCTCGGAACCTTTCTCGTGTCCAAATATATCCGTCCAATATATCAATCTTTATGTCTCTACCATTTCGAGACTCCTCGTCATGTCCGTGATCATATCCGGACTCAACAAACTTCGTACATCAAAATATATAAACTCATAATATAATTGTCATCGAAACCTTAAGCGTGCGGACCCTACGGTTCGAGAACAATGTAGACATGACCGAGACACGTCTCGGTCAATAACCAATAGCGGACCTGGATGCCCATATTGGTTCCTACATATTCTACGAAGATCTTTATCGGTCAAACCGCATAACAACATACTTTGTTCCTTTGTCATCGGTATGTTACTTGCCCGAGATTTGATCGTCGGTATCCAATACCTAGTTCAATCTCGTTACAAAGAAGTCTCTTTACTCGTTCAGAATACGTCATCTCATAACTAACTCATTAGTTATATGCTTGCAAGGCTTAAGTGATGAGTATTACCGAGAGGGCCCAGAGATACCTCTCCGACAATCGGAGTGACAAATCCTAATCTCGAATTATGCCAACTCAACATGAACCTTCGGAGACACCTGTAGAGCACCTTTATAATCACCCAGTTACGTTGTGACGTTTGGTAGCACACAAAGTGTTCTTCCGGTACACGGGAGTTGCACAATCTCATAGTTGTAGGAACTTTGTATAAGTCATGAAGAAAGCAATAGCAACATACTAAACGATCAAGTGCTAAGCTAACGGAATGGGTCAAGTCAATCACATCATTCTCCTAATGATGTGATCCCGTTAATCAAATGACAACTCTTTTGTCCATGGCTAGGAAGCATAACCATCTCTGATAAACGAGCTAGTCAAGTAGAGGCATACTAGTGACACTATGTTTGTCTATGTATTCACACATGTATTATGTTTCCGGTTAATACAATTCTAGCATGAATAATAAACGTTTATCATGAAATAAGGAAATAAATAATAACTTTATTATTGCCTCTAGGGCATATTTCCTTCAAAGCCATAGCTATAAGTGAATGCTGTAGAGGACAGAACACAAGTACATATATAACTAGTATACGACCAAATCAACAAGATGAAGATAAATATGAACTTAAGTCAAGGATGAAGATAAATCAAATACGAAGACTTTGCAAACATAACGCCAAGGGAAACACTTCAAACAAAAATTTGGTGGTGGTGTTACCCACCGTATAGGAAGTATTAGACCCAGACACAGCGCACAATTATCGTGGCGCTCCGAAGTCAAATTCCGCATTAATGTATTCACACTTAGAGCGTATGTCTTCATTGATTGAAGATATACATTACTTCGTGTGTTGCACATCTAAGTCATCAAAATGCATAAGTGTTAGGATGTGTGCCTAATCACATGACATTTGAGGATTCCAAGATATTTAGCTCACACCGCAATTTGCAAAACCTTTTCTCATCCAAGGGCTTTGTGAAGATATCAGCCAATTGCTGTTTAGTGTTGACGTGAATGATATCAATATCTTCCTTCATAACATGATCTCTGAGAAAGTGATGACGAATTTCAATGTGCTTTGTCTTCGAGTGCTGAACTGGTTGTTGGCAATCTTGATGGCACTCTCATTGTCGCAGTAGAGTGGCACATTCTTCAGGTGAATACCATAGTCCTTGAGAGTTTGCTTCATCCATAGAAGCTGTGCACAGCAAGATCCAATAGCAGTGTATTCAAATTCAGTAGTGGAGAGAGATACACAGTTCTGCTTCTTTGAAGACCACCAGACAAGAGATCGTCCCAGAAAGTGACATGTTCCAGATGTGGACTTGCGATCAACCTTGTCATCAGCATAATCAGCATATGAGAATCCAACTAGATCAAACTCTGAGCCCTTTGGATACCATAATCCTAGCGTTGGGGTGTAGGCCAAATATCGAAGAATTCACTTCACAGCTAAGTGATGCGATTCCTTTGGTGCCGCTTGGAATCGGGCACACATGCAAACACTAAGCATTATATCTGGCCTAGATGCACATAAATAAAGCAAAGAACCAATCATGGAGCGGTATACCTTTTGATCGAACTCTTTACCATTGGCGTCGGGACCCAGATGACTTTTGGTTGGCATTGGCGTCGTGTATCCTTTGCAGTCTTGCATTCCAAACTTCTTCAGGCAATCTTTGAGGTATTTTTCTTGAGATATGAAGATGCCGTTGCGTTGCTGACGGATTTGGAGACCCAGAAAGAACTTCAGCTCGCCCATCATGGACATCTGATATTTCTCTTGCATCATGTGACCAAACTCATCACTGTATTTCTTGTTGGTGCAGCCGAAGATAATGTCATCCACATAGATTTAGCACACAAACATCATGTAGAGTGTAGGATCTAGTGAACCAGGTTTGAAGCCTTTGCTCTTCAGGAAGTCTTTGAGCATGTCATACCAAGCACGAGGGGCTTGTTTGAGGCCATACAGTGCCTTGTTGAGCTTGTATACCATATCAGGATGTTTTCGATCTTCAAAGCCAGGAGGTTGTGCAACATATACTTCTTATATTTTTCCATTGAGAAAAGCACTCTTCACATCCATTTGATACAGAAGGATGTTGTGATGATTTGCATAGGCTAGCAGTATGCGAATGGCTTCTAGCCTTGCCACCAGAGCAAATGTTTCATCGAAGTCAATTCCTTCCACTTGAGTGTAACCTTGTGCAACGAGACGAGCCTTGTTTATGATGACTTGTCCATGCTCATCTTGCTTGTTGCGACATATCCATTTGGTGCCAATGATATTGTGCTTCCGAGGATCAGGACGCTTGACCAATTCCCACACATTATTCAGCTCGAACTGTTGAAGCTCTTCTTGCATAGCTTCAATCCGTTCAGGTTCCATGAAGGCTTCATCGAGTTTCTTGGGTTCTGAGATTGAGACGAATGCAAAATGCCCACAGAAATTGGTTAGCTGTGTTGCTCTTTGAGTAGCTCTTCAACGAGTGGGTGGACCAGGTGCATTGATGCTGTCGATTATCTTCTCAATCTGTACTTCATTTGCAACTCGAGGATGAACAGGATGAAGATTTTGCTCATGCTGATCAATGTCATTGAATGGGGGATTGTCTTCAGGCTGAGCATTGTCTTCAGGTTGATTAGGTGCAGAAACGATCAGTTCTTCTTCAGTCTGATTCTCAGATGGTATGATCTCTCCAATTCCCATTTGCTTGATTGACTCACTAGGGGGTAATTCATCTAGCACATTTGGTAGGTGCTCACTTTGCGAGCCGTTAGTCTCATTGAACCGCACATCCATAGTTTCAACCACTTTATAGTGAAAGAGGTTGAAGACTCCGTAGGAGTGTGAATCCTTTCCATAACCAAGCATATATAAAACCTTCATGTGCTTTCGGTGCAAATTTTGAAGTGTGATGTGGATCCCTGATCCAGCACCTAGCACCAAATACTTTGAGGTAACTTACATTTGGCTTCTTACCAGTTAGGAGCTCATAGGATGTTTTCTTTAGAAGCTTGTGAAGATAAACACGGTTGATGATGTGGCATGCAGTGTCAATGGCTCCAGGCCAGAACTTCCGTGGAGTCTTGTACTCATCAAGCATCGTTCGGGCCATCTCAATAAGAGTTCTGTTCTTGTGCTCCGCGGTGCCATTCTGTTGAGGTGTGTAAGGAGCAGAGAACTCATGAGTAATACCCAAAGTATCCAGATAAAGTTCAAGGCCGGTGTTCTTGAACTTAGTGCCATTGTCGCTTCTGATGTGCTTTATCTTGACGCCATAGTTTGTCATGGCACGATTGGCAAAGCGTCTGAAAACATCCTGCACTTCAGTCTTGTAGAGGATTATATGCACCCAAGTATATCTAGAGTAATCATCAACAATGACAAAGCCATAGAGGCAAGCAGTAGCATTGAGAGTAGAGTAGTGAGTAGGGCCAAATAAGTCCATGTGTAGCAGCTCAAAGGGTTGAGAAGTAGTCATGATTGTCTTCGAGGGATGCTTGGCCCTGGTCATCTTTCCAGCTTCGCAGGCGCCACACAGATGATCCTTCTTGAACTTGATGCCTTCGATGCCCATGACATGCTTCTTCTTCGGGAGAGTGTGCAAGCTCCTCATGCCAGCATGTCCTAGCCTTCGATGCCAAAGCCAGCACTCTGAAGCTTTTGCTAGAAGACATATGACCATCTGTGGTCCTGCTGAGAAATCTACCATATACAGATCATCTTTCCGATACCCTTCAAAGACTAGAGACTTGTCAGATTCCATTAGCACAAGGCATCGATATTTTCCAAATAACACAATCATGTTTAAGTCACAAAGCATTGAGACATACATTAAGTTGAAACCAAGGGATTCAACAAGCATCACTTTATCCATGTGCTGATCCCTTGATATCGCAACTCTACCTAGACCCAATACCTTGCTTTTACCAGTGTCCGCAAATGTGATGTGACTCTTGTCTGATGGATGTAGGGTTGAATCCATCAGGAGACTTCGATCATGTGGTTAGTGCATCCACTGTCCATAATCCATTCTGAAGTATGAGGTGTCATAGCCTATAGTGCAGTTTGGGGGATAGGCTTCACCAAGCGAGTTGTGAAGCATAAACATTTGCGAACAAGTGAAACATGGAAATTCAGGTCTTGGTTAGGATAGATAGGATGAGTGTCAAGGAATCCCGGAACGAAATACAAAGTAAGACCATTTGAGCATTTTATCTTGCGCCCCACAAGATGTTGAAGGTCCCCAGCATTAGCATTGGACGCCTTAGATTTCTGGCTGGAGACCTTTCCCTGCAAAAGAGAGTTAAGTTTTCTTAACCACCCACATTTTTTGGGGTGGCTTAGAAGAATGAGTCTAAGTGCAGCATCTGAGAACTTTGGCTTTGGAGCCCTAGTAAATAGCCTTGCAGGAGGTGAATAATACTCATAGGAATAAGCAGAAAAGTTCTTAGTTCTATGAACATAGCGGTTTGAGGAAACACGCTCATATTCATGGGTCTTAGTATGATTTCCCTGCAAAACATTGACGTTAGGGTGACTCAGATGAGTCCTCTGTCAATATGAAGCTTTAGGACCATATGAAGCCTTTGGTATGGGGTTTGTCTTCTTCACCCGTGGTGTCAAGATGACATTCACCGGAAGATTCTCAAGAAAACTTTTGGGTACCCATATCTTCTTCATAGGTGTCCCATTCCTGTAGTTAGTACCAATATACCTGGCAAACACTTCGTCATTCTGATTCTTAAACAATTTATAGTTTGCATCAAAGGATTCATTAATGATAATAGGGTTAGCACAAGTGAAACCAAATAAGGTGGATGGATCTACTGAAGGTTCCTTTGCAGCAACCCATGTGGTTTTGGGGTACTGCTCAGGCTTCCAGTATGACCCATCAACATTCATTTTCCACTCGAACCCAACACCCTCTTTCCCAGGATTTCGGTTCAGAATCTACTTTTTGAGGACATCACATAATGTCTCATGCCCTTTGAGACTTTTGTACATCCCTGTCTCAAGCAGTGTCTTCAACCTGGCATTCTCATCAGCAATAGTAGTGGTATCCTCAGCAGAGGGGTTAGTTACCACATCAGCAGTTGAAGATATTGCAACAGTAGTAGCAGTAGAACATTCAGCAACAGAGGCAGCGTTATCACGCTCAATGCATTTTAGACATGGTGGTTCAAATTCTTCCCGAGTGGAACTGATCTGTTGAGCGCGAAGCAACTCGTTCTCCTTTTGAAGATCTTCATGAGCTGATCTCAATTTCTCAAGTTCCTGCTTCCTTTGAAGATAATCATAGGAAAGTTTTTCATGAGAAGTTGAGAGCGATTCATGTCGACCTTCAAGTTCCTGGTACTTAACATGAAGATTTTTGATGTCTTCAATTAAGGACTGAGACTTGGTCATTTCCGCGTCCAACAGGTCATCGCTTTTGTCTAACCGTTTTTGAGTATGTTCCATAGCTTCTGTTGTTTAGTTGCAATTTTAGCAAGTGTTTTGTAACTAGGTCTGGATTCACCATCAGAGTCATCTTCACTTGATGTCTGAAAGTAAGCATCACGTGAGTTTACCTTGGCACCACGTGCCATGAAGCAGTAGGTGGGAGCCGAGTCATCCTTGTCAGTATCACCAACGTTGGTGACGGAGTCATTGTCTTCAGTGTTGAAGATGGACTTGGCGACGTAGGCTGTAGCTAGAGCCAGACTCGCAACACCAGAGTCGGACTCCTCCTCAGACTCCACCTGCGCCTCCTCAGAAGCAGACTCCTCCTCTGAATCCGTTTCCTTGCCAAGAAAAGCACGAGCCTTGCCACATGAGCTCTTCTTGTGTGATGAAGACTTGGAAGAAGACTTTGAGGATTTCTTCTTCTTCTTGTCATCAGAATCATATTCTTTGCTCTTCTTCTTCTTCTTCTTCTTCTTCTTCTCATTGTCCCACTATGGACACTCAGAGATGTAGTGACCAGGTTTCTTGCACTTGTGGCAGGTTCTCTTCTTGTGGTCATGGGTGGACGCTTCATCATTCCTTGAGCTAGATTGTGAAGACTTTCCGAAGCTTTTCTTCTTGGTGAATTTCTGGAACTTCTTCACAAGCATAGCAAGCTCCTTTCCAATGTCTTCAGGATCACCAGAACTGCAGTCAGGTTCTTCTTCATATGAGGAACCAGCAGCCTCTGCCTTCAAAGCGCGAGTTCAGCCATAGTTGGGGCCATAGATATCTCGTTTCTCAAATAGCTGGTACTCATGTGTGTTGAGCCTCTCAAGTATGTCAGACAGATCGAGAGTCTTGAAGTCAGGGCGTTCTTGTATCATCAGGGCTAAGGTGTCAAATGAGCTGTCAAGAGATCTCAGTAGTGTCTTCACTATTTCATGCTTCGTAATCTCAGTGATGCCGAGTGCTTGGAGCTCATTTTTGATATCAGTGAGGCGATCAAATGTGAGCTGGACGTTCTCATTGTCGTGTCTCTTGAAATGGTTGAAGAGGTTGCGGAGAGTACTGATCTGTTGATCTTGCTGAGTTGAGACGCCTTCATTGACCTTGGAGAGCCAGTCCCAGACTAGCTTCGATGTTTCCAGAGCACTCACATGGCCATACTGTCCTTTGGTCAGATGACCACATATGATGTTCTTGGCGGTAGAGTCCAGTTGAAGGAACGTCTTGACATCAGCAGGGGTGACACCTTCACCAGTCTTGGGAACGTCGTTCTTGACGACATACCATAAATCGACATCAATGGCTACAAGATGCATGCACATTCTATTCTTCCAGTAGGGATATTCAGTGCCATCGAAGATTGGGCACACAGCGGAGACTTTGATTATCCCTGTAGTCGACATAGCTAAAACTCCAGGTGGTTAAACCGAATCACACAGAACAAGGGAGTACCTTGCTCTGATACCAATTGAAAGGGCTAGTTATCGACTAGAGGGGGGGTGAATAGGCGATTTTTATGGAAGTATTAAAAACATGGGAGTTTCAAAGACAAACAATAGAAATGACACTATTCGTATGCAGCGGAAGTTAGACTACACTAGACAAGCCATAGTCAAGTATTCAATGAAGTGAAAGCACAAAGACTATTAGCAGCTTGGTAGTAAAGATCAGGATGGAAGATAGTATGAAGCCAATCAGGACAAGTAGTCACACAGTGAAGTCAAAAAGATAATGCAAGCAGGCAATGACTTCACGAAGACAAACTGTAAGTAAAGAGAAGCGAGAGATAGAACCAGTAGCTTTGGGAGGACAGAGATTTGTTTGACCGGTTCCAGTTGCTGTGACAACTGTACGTCTAGTTACGGAGGATGAGATTCAACTCAGAAGGCTGTGTATTCACCTTATTCCCCTTGAGCTAAGGACACCTAGTCCCCGCCCAATCACTCTGGGAAGTCTTCAAGGTAGACTTCCAAACCTTCACAGACTTCGTTCACCGGCAATCCACAATGACTCTTGGATGCTCAGAATGCGATGCCTAACCGGCTAGAGGATTCACAGTCCTCAAGTGTAACAAGTCTTCAAATCATGTGGACAGAAAGACTTCAGTGATGCCAAACACTCTTTGGGCTTTGGGTGGTTTGGGCTTTGTCCTCGCAAGGATTCTCTCTCAAAAGCTTCGGAGGTGGGTTGCTCTCAAACGACAAAATCCGTGTACTAACTCTGAGCAGCCACCAATTTATGGTGTAGGGGGTGGGTTATTTATAGCCACTGGGCAACCCAACCTGATTTGTCCGAAATGACCCTGGGTCACTAAGGAACTGACACGTGTCTCAACGGTCAGATTTCAAACACACGCGACAGCTTGACTTGGGCTACAAGTAAAGCTGACTCATCCGAATCTGGATAAGATTTGCTCCCATTGTCTTCGCTCGAAGACATAGGATATGGTTGAGCATCACTACAGTCACTCTGACTTTGTTCACTTGGACCCCACTTAACAGTACGGTGGTTCCTATGACTCAACAAAGAAGAAAAGGAGACAACGAAATAACTAAGTCTTCGCGCTCCATAGTCTTCACGCGGTGTCTTCTCATGTCTTAGTCTTCACCGTGAATAGCTTCACAGACCACCATTGTCTTCAACGTCTTCACACATTTTTAGGGGTCATCTCCGGTAGGTAAACCGAATCAATGAGGGACTACTACCTGTGTTATCCTGCAATTCTCACAAACACATTAGTCCCTCAACCAGGTTTGTCATCATTAATCCAAAACCAACTAAGGCCTCGGACGGGAACGAACTGCAGCCGTGGAAGATGCGGCAGTGTAGTGGCAGGTGGAGGGGAGTACGAGGGCAACAACATGCAACTCAAGCATACAAATGGTACAAAAAGCCCAAGGATTAATTGTTCATTAAATTCTTAGACAAAACCCAGATTGAACATGACAGTAACATCTAACCCAACCACTCTTTTTTGCAGTCACAAACAAATGGATCGGTCTGATCCATAAAATCAACATCCTGTGCAAAAAAAATTATTTCAGGATGACTACAACTTGTTGTAAATAGAAGTCGAGCACGTTTAGAAGCCCATTTGTCCATGTGAAACTTCTTTTTTTGCTGTTCAACATGTCCGTCTGTGAGAAATCCCTTGCTGTAGAAATTAAGTCTCATGGACAATAGTAACCTCGCATTCAACAGGAAGAATGTGACAAAGCTTTTGTTTGCCTGGTTGGATGCATATCATTCCATTGTTATTATCCTCAAACGAATGTCATGAGAACTGAGAAAATCCTTGTGCTTATTACGCCACCGATTGGTTATATGTTTCTCTCCATGTGGTTCTGCCTAAGTAGTGTAACACCCCAGATGTATCATGTCCCATTTTGGCAATATATCAACTTGACCTTCATCCAATTCTTGTGGGTTTTATCATGTTTGGCCTCATCTTGTTTGGTTATGTGGTTTTATTCTTTTCCTTGTCATGCTCACCTTACCATATTGCATTTCTGCCTCTTGTCATTTTGCATTCATCCTCATCATGTGCATGTTGTGATCTCATACCTATTATGTTGTGGCATGCTCAGTGCACAAATCTTGCACCATCACTTCTCCTTCCTTCCTTTTCCTTCCATTCTTTGCAAGTGCCATTTTGCCTCCACCATAAATGTTCATTTTCCCCTAATATTCTAACACTAGGTACCTAGCCTCTCTGCCAAATTACAGCTCTTTTGAAGTTGTGTTGGTTAGGTTCAAAAATGCTCCAAGTTTGAACTATATTCAAACTTGTTGTATTTTTCTACCTCTAAAAAAAATACCCAACTCAATTTTATCAAATAGAGTATAATTCCAGAATCCTGAGGATATTTTCATATCTCTCAGAAACACCCCCAAACCTTCTGTGCTTTTCGCTCCTTTATTTCTGTTCGAAGGAATGGGAAAGAGTGAGAGGGAGAGAGAGAGCACCAGCAGCAGCGCAGCCCAGTAGCAGCAGTCCATCCGTGTGGCCCAGTAGGCCTCCCGCAGCCCTTTAGCCTGCAAGCGACAGTTGCATCGTCCTCCTGTACGGCAGGACATCCAGAGGAGACACGTCGGCACGCCAGATGATTTGACGGCCGGAGCTCATCCCTAGACCCCTATAAAGTTGTCCCCGTTGCCCTAGGGTCTCCACTCAACCGATCCCCCTCCTCTCCTTCCCTCGCCGCCGCCCGGTAAGTCCTCGCTCGTGCCCCATAGCCGTCGCCCGCATCATGGCCAAGGCGAGCTGGAGCTCGTCCCCGGCGTAGGATCCGCCAGCAGCGCCCCGCCTCCCTCCAAACGCTCCGGGTGATCGTCATCGTCTTCTTCCTTCTGTGAACCAAGGCAGAAGACGCCAAGTCCGGCTACTTCCCCGTCGTCCTCTTCCTCCCCTGCTTCGCGGACAGCAGCCCCGCCAGGTTCAGAGCTCGTCCGCGTCGCCGCAGGCTCGTCTCCGTCATCGCCTTCTTGTCTTAGGGTAAGAAGGTATACCCAACTTCCTCCCTGCTCCTTCCTATCGTCAATAGATCACCGTAGGCGCTGCTTCGATTCAATCTTTCCCGTGCTCTCGGTGCTCTGTCGATCTCTGTAGTTTTAGTTGCGCACGTTTTGCTGCTGCACGTGCACACGCGCTCTCCCCTGTTCCCACATGCGCGCTCAGCTCCGCATGCATGCACCGCACACGCACGCCATTCCCGCATGCCACAGCCACCATGGCAGCACGGCAAGTTCGTGTTATGCCTCTGCCTGCTCTCGTCCACGCACACGCCGCTTATGTTCCGTGAGCTCGTGCTCGAGCGTTCGCTCGCGCACCCCCGTTCTCCCTTGCACATCCCGCAAGCTCGCCGCTATACCGTAGATGTAGTCGTTGCTGCCCTGTTCGCCTTCGTCGCTCGCCTCGAGCATCGGGCAACCATGGGGGGAAGGTTCGGCTTTCTTGCTCTGGTTCAAAGGAGCCAGGCGCCCATCCAAGCACACACACACAGTCTAGCGCAGTGGTTGACCACACTTGCCCGGATCGTGGAGACCCGGGTTCGAATCCCAAGCACGCCCCTTTTCTATTTCCCTCTGTACATATTTAATAGCTGTCTCTATGACATCAGGGTCCCACCAGTCAGCCTCTCAGCGCCCTCCTCCTTCTATTTTTTTCCCTTATCCCCACGCTTTCCATTTCTGGATAGCCCTCTCTTTCCATTTCAGGCAAGTCCAAATCTGGACATTTCATTTCTGGAATACTACCAATTCATCTAATAGCCATTTTAAGTGTGTTTTAACTTAATGCACTCGTGGTGATTTTTATACAGCAACCCCAACATATTATATATGTTTTTGGGGTAGAAAAATCCCACCAATCCAGTGGTGGCATTAGTTTCTGCATTTGAGCAAGTTCATGAACATGTCATTTTACATCATGTTGTTGTTTTGTCATTTTTGTGTGGTTTATTTCAAGCATGCTATGAGGTTGTTTTGAACAAGGATAGCTTCATTTTCATGCCTACTTCATGCTAATACTTGTTCCATGCCATGATATGCCTGGTAGTGAGTTAATCAAGCTTGTAAAGATGCCATGTTGAATCTGTTTTTGCCATGTCCTGAAACATCACTAAGTCTGGAACTGTTAATAAAACTTGCTATGTTTACATGGGTGCCATCATTTCCTATGGTCCTTTTTGGCTTATGGTCTGTAAGGGACTTTTGATCTATGCTTTGAGTAGAATCATGTCATGCCTTGTTCTGCTATTATAAGTTCCTGTAGCTTGTTGTTTGCTTGCTCTAAACATGCCTTCCTGATGTTAATTTCTGGCATACTAGTATTTTCACTAAGTCTGTGAACCTGATATTTTTTTGCACTTTCACCATGCTTGTTTGAGCCTGTTATGATGTGATTTAGCCGTAGCTCAGTGTTCCTCTTTTGTTAAGCATCTCCTGTAGATCACTGCCATATGTTTTGTTTGTATGTTGGGGTGTCAGAGCATAGTTTCTTGTTGCATGCTAAGTAGCATCGTCGTTAAACGCAGATTCGCGCCATTATTGTTTTGCTTGCCATTTGCAAACCGTGCATCCATTTCCGGTGATCTTCATATCGATTTCAACCGAAATCATCTCATCTTTCCAGCGGCATACTTGGTTTGCCAAGTTGATGCCTTGTTCATCATTTTCCTTCCGGAGCACACATATGCATTGCATATCACATCCCGCATAGCATGTCATGTATTGCATCATATTGCTTGTGCATTGCTCCTTGTTTGATTGTTGTTCCATTGCTTGTGTTCTTGCTTTGGGCAGAGCCGGGAGACGAGTACGTGAATGAGGAACCTATTGAGAATGCCTACGAGGATCAAGCCTTCGACAACTCTGAGAACCTTGCAGGCAAGATGACCATACCCTCGAAATCACTTCTATCTTTGCTTGCTAGATGCTCGCTCTTTTGCTATGCCTATGCTACGTTACCTACCACTTGCTATATCATGCCACCCATATTGCCATGTCAAACCTCTAACCATCCTTTCCTAGCAAACCGTTGTTTGGCTATGTCACAGCTTTTGCTCAGCCCCTCTTATAGCGTTGCTAGTTGCAGGTGAAGATGAAGTTTGTTCCTGGTTCGGAACATGGATATTTTGGGATATCACAATATCTATTATTTTAATTAATGCATCTATATACTTGGTAAAGGGTGGAAGACTCGGCCTTATGCCTGGTGTTTTGTTCCACTCTTGCCACCCTAGTTTCCGCCATACCGGTGTTATGTTCCTTGATTTTATGCTCCTTACGCGGTTGGGTGATTTATGGGACCCCGTGACAGTTCGCTTTGAATAAAACTCCTCCAAAGAAGGCCCAACCTTGGTTTTACCATTTGCCACCTAAGCCTTTTTCCCTTGGGTTTTCGCGAGCCCGAGGGTCAACTTTATTTAACCCCCCGGGCCAATGCTCCTTTGAGTGCTGGTCCAAACTAGAGCCCTTTGCAGCGCCCCCTCGAGGAAACTTGAGGTCTGGTTTTAGTTGTACGGATTGCTCATCCGTTGTGCCTCGAGAACGAGATATGTGCAGCTCCTATCGGGATTTGTCGGCACATCGGGTGGTCTTGCTGGTCTTGTTTTACCATTGCCGAAATGTCATGCGAACCGGATTCCGAGATCGATCGGGTCTTCTCGGAGAAGGTTTATCCTTCGTTGACCGTGAGAGCTTATGATGGGCTGTTGGGACACCCCGCAGGTATTATCTTTCAAAGCCGTGCCCGCGTTATGAGGCGATGGGAATTTGTTAATGTCGGTTGTAGAAAACCGAAGTTGACCTTAATTAAAATACATCAACCGCGTGTGTAGCCGTGATGGTATCTTCTCGGCGGAGTCCGGGAAGTGAACACGGTGTTGGAGTTATGATTGACGTAAGTAGTTTTAGGATCACTTCTTGATCGCTACTAGCTTCACGACCGTGCCTTGCTTCTCTTCTCGCTCTCTTTTGCGAATGTAGCCACCATATATGCTAGTCGCTTGCTGCAGCTCCACCTCACAACTCTGTCCTACCTATAAGCTTAAATAGTCTTGATCTCGCGGGTGTGAGATTGCTGAGTCCCCGTGGCTCACAGATTCTACCAAAACAGATGCAGGTACCGGTGATACCAGTGCAGATGGCGCAACTGAGCTGAAGTGGGAGTTTGATGAGGCCCTTGGTCGTTACTATGTTTCATTTCCAGATGATCAGTAGTGGAGTCCAGTTGGGACGACCGGGGATCTGTGTTGCATTTGGGGTAGTCTTCTTTTATTTTGGTTCCGTAGTCGGACCTTGAGTGTAAACTGAATGATGGATGTTTATTTATGTATTGTGTGAAGTGGAGACTGTAAGCCAACAATGTATCTCTTTCCCTTATGTATTACATGGGTTGTGTGAAGATTACCTCACTTGCGACATTGCTTTCAATGCGGTTATGCCTCTAAGTCGTGCTTCGACACGTGGGAGATATAGCCGCATCGAGGGCGTTACAAGTTGGTAATCAGTGCCTCCCCCGACCTTAGGAGCCCCACTGCTTGATCGTTTTTAGCGGCCGAGTTGTGTCTAGAAAAATGTTTTGAGTCATTTAGGATTATATATATCGGAGAGTTAGGAATTCTTTTACTCCCGCCTCTTCATCGCTCCGTAAGGCATCCTAACATAGAGTTTTGACTCTTCTCTTCTCAAATTTCACTAAATTTTTTAGGGATCACGCTGGTATCTTGGAATCGTTCGATGGTTTTATGATGAGAACATTGTCTTGGTGCCTCCTGTCAGGGTTTAGTGGAAGTGTCCCGGGAGTTGAGCTCGAGGTGTTGTCGCCATAATTTTATCGTTGCAGTTCTCGAATACCTGAGTTTAGTACGCCGACATCGAAAATCTCTTTTATGCAGTTCGTTGGTGAGATAACCCGATAACCCAAAGACCGAGGTGAGTACGGAGTATTGCCATGACTCGATAACGGATGCTTTTCAAGGTTGAGGTACATGATTTCGAAGGTTTCTTGGTTATGTGTTGACGGATGGATACAATGGATGTAGGGATTGTTAGTTTGGGTGAGATATATTGCTTCCCCTGTATCCCCAACACCTGATTGCATAACCGGAAAGTTTCGGGAGTTTATAGGTGGGATTCAAGTAGCTCTAGCACTTCTTCCCGCAGATATTTGGTTTGTGATTGGGTAATACTTACCACTTATTTGTTCCATTCATACCTTGTTTTTATTTTCATTCATCAATCTCTTATCAAGTGGCTTCTCACCTTAATGGACGTGATGTTTACTTTGGAATTCATTCGTTCATCCCTGTTCAATGTTTATTGTGAAGACTATATGTTGCAATTTCTATCCGCTGATTCAACTTGTCTATCTCACAATCAAGATGCTAACGGATGTCACCCTCTTCAGATGGCTCCGCCAACGCGTCAGAATCCGGAATGCAGTGATGGGAGTCAGGCAAACCCTCCACCTCCAGCTCCGCCTCCGGAGGCATGGCAAACTTTGATGGCAACCACTAACGCCAACGCCGCTTGTTGATTCAGTGATGCAAGAGCGTAACCAAGGCCAAGGCAACCAAGGGAATCAAGGTCAAGGGCAGTTCAACCATCGCCTCGGCCCTACCCTCAACCAGTTCCTTGCAAATCAGCCAAAGTCTTTCACCATCGTGCCGAGGCCACGACGCCGATGATTGGCTCGTGGATATCAACAAGCATTTCGAATGCAGCAATGTCAGACCTAAGGACTATGTCAAGTTCGCGTCTTTTCAGCTCAAGGATCAGGTAGCTGATTGGTTCCAGCAATACAAGGATTCCAAAGGAGGTCGAGTGATTTCTTGGACTGATTTCTGTCGGGACTTTAAAGCTCACCACATTCCTACCAGTGTTGTCGGGAGCAAGCATGAGGAGTTCCGCAATCTCAAGCAAGGCAACATGTCAGTGTACGAATACAACAAGCAGTTTCAGAAACTTACTCGCTTCGCTAAACAAGACGTTCCTGATGAAAAGAGTATGATCTATCAATTCAGAGGTGGCCTTAGAGAGGATCTGCAGTTAGCTCTTGTTCTTGTTGAGCCTACTCAGTTTGATCAATTCTACAATATGGCCCTCAAGCAAGAAGGTGCTCAGCTCAAGTGTGAAGCTTCTAAGAAGAGAATCAGGGATGCAGTTCAGTCTTCTTCTTCCTCTCAAGGCGCAGCTAAGCAGCAAAAGTTCTACCTTCCTCCTCCTCTGTTCCGTCAGCCTTACCAACAGAAGAACTCAGGTGGTCGTGGATCTTACCACCCACCCAACCCAAGCTACCAGAACAAGTCTCAGCCTCAAGCTCCAAGGTCAAATGGTCCTTATCACCGTCCGCTCTTAGAGGTGACCTGCAACAAGTGTCAGCAAAAAGGTCACTATGCGAACAAATGACCAAAGGCGCCTTCCGCCTCCTCCTCCTGTGAGATCTTCAAGCAATGCAGTGGTCAAGCATAATCCGAAGCATGCAAAGGTGACCATGATGAATGCAGCTCAGGCAGAGGATTCTTCAGATGTGATAATGGGTAATCTCTCAGTTAATGATATTCCTGCAAAAGTCTTATTCGATACTGGTGCATCACATTCTTTCATTTCAAGACCTTTTGTGGCTATGCATGATTTGGTTACTCAAGTATTGCCGAGTCCTTTGTCTATTGTTTCCCCGGCTCGGCAAATGACTTCTCGAGCATTGGTTCGGGATGTCTCTATCAAGATGGGCAACTATAGATTTCTGTCTTCTCCAATTGTCCTTGGTGACTCGGATATTGATCTAATTCTCGGTATGGACTGGCTTTCTCAGCACAAAGCTAAACTTGATTGTGCTGCCAGGGAAATTCATTTGACACACTCTTCTGAGGATGTTATCATCTATGCCGCTCGTGATGAAACCATTCGGTTGTTTTCTCTCAATGAGAAGGGCGAGCTACACGCAATCTCTCGATTCGATCGCTTAGAGTACCAAGATGTCTTTCCGTAAGAGCTTCGGGTATGCCTCCTCATCGGCCACCGAATTCGCTATCGATCTTGAGCCCGCATCGAACCCGTTTGCAAGCGCCCTTACAAGCTTGGACTGAAGAACTGAAGGAATTGAAGAAACAGCTCGATGAACAAGAGCGTCGGGTTTGATCGGATCGAAGTTCATCTCCATGGGGATGTGGAGTTCTTTTGTCCGGAAGAAGGATGGCACGGACCGACTTTGCGCCGACACCGCCCATTGAACAAGAAGACAATCAAGAACAAGTATCCACTTCCCAACATCAATGAGCTATTCGAGCAACTCAAAGGTGCTAAAGTATTCTCCAAGCTTGACCTTCGTATGGGTTATCATTAGATTCGCATTCGTGAACAAGATATCCCCAAGACAGCATTCAGAACAAGCTATGGTTCTTATGAATATACTATCATGTCTTTCGGCCTTCTCAATGCTCCTCCAACTTTCTCTCGCATGATGAATTTTATCTTCAACCCCTACACCAATGATTTCGTCTTGGTGTATCTCGATGATATTTTGGTCTTCTCCAAGAATAAGCAGGATCATGCCAAACATTTGCGATTGGTGCTCGACAAGCTCAGAGAGCATCAATTCTATGCGAAGTTTTCCAATTGTGAGTTCTGGCTTGATGAAGTTATTTATCTTGGTCACATCATCTCCGCCAAGGGCATCACTGTTAATCCCGAGAAGGTGTCTTCAATTGTGAATTGGGAACCTCCTCAGAATGTCAAGCAGCTCCGCAGTTTTCTCGGTCTTGCAAGCTATTGCCGAAGATTCGTTGAGACTTTCTCTAAGATTGCAAAGCCTCTTTCCAACCTCCTCCAGAAGCATGTCAAGTATGTCTGGACGCCTGAGTGTGATGTCGCTTTCAACACCCTCAAAGAGAAAATCGTCACAGCTCCTGTCTTGACTCCTCTGATGAATCCAAGCCATTCGAAGTATTCTGTGATGCTTCTCTTCAAGGTCTCGGTGCTGTGTTAATGCAAGAGAAGAAAGTTGTGGCCTATACCTCTCGTCAGTTGAAGCCCAACGAAAAGAACTACTCCACTCACGATCTTGAGTTGGCGGCAGTTGTCCATGCATTGATAACATGGAGACATCTCTTGTTGGGAAGGAAAGTGGACATTTTCACCGATCACAAGAGTCTCAAGTATATCTTCACTCAACCAAACCTCAACCTCAGACAAACTCGATGGGTCGAAATGATTCAAGAGTACAATCCAAGTATTGAATATACTCCTGGCAAGGCGAATGTGATTGCAGATGCTCTGAGCAGAAAGGCTTATTGCAACAGTCTAATTCTCAAGCCCTTTCAACCGAATCTTTGTGAAGCTTTCCGCAGGCTGAATCTTCAAGTTGTCCCTCAAGGCTTTCTTGCCAACCTCATAGTCTCTCCTACTTTGGAAGATCAAATTCGTGAGGCACAACTCCTGGATACCATGGTGAAGAAGGTGTAACGTGGTATTGACAAGGGCATTTCCAAATACAAGTGCTATCGCTTGGATGACAAAGATACTCTTTTCTTCGAGGATCGAATTGTGGTTCCCAAAGGCGATCTGAGAAAAGTCATTATGAATGAGGCACACAATTCCCTCCTATCCATTCATCCTGGAAGTATGAAGATGTACCATGCCCTCAAGTAGTCGTATTGGTGGACTCGAATGAAGCGAGAAATTGCTCAATTCGTGAATGAATGTGATGTCTGTAGAAGGGTGAAAGCAGAACACCAAAGACCAGCTGGTCTCCTCCAACCTCTTGCTATTCCAGAATGGAAGTTTGATCATATCGAGATGGACTTCGTGACTGGATTTCCTAAGTCCAAGCGTGGAAATGATGCTATCTTCGTTGTCATTGACAAGCTTACTAAAGTGGCTCATTTTCTTCCTATCAAAGAATCTATCACATCAGCTCAGTTGGCAGAGCTATACACCTCCAGAATTGTCTCCTTGCACGGTATTCCACAATTGATCTCTTCAGACCGCGGAAGCATCTTCACTTCTAAGTTCTGGGACTCCTTTCAGAAGGCCAATGGCACCAACATTCGTTTCAGCACAGCTTTCCATCCTCAAACAAGTGGCCAAGTCGAGCGAGTCAATCAAATCCTTGAAGATATGCTCAGGGCTTGTGTCATTTCCTTTGGCATGAAGTGGGAAGATTGTCTTCCATATGCCGAAGTTCTCCTACAACAACAGCTTCCAAGCAAGTTCGGCAAGGCCCCATTCGAAATTCTCTATGGCGTGAAGTGCCGCACTCCTCTCAATTGGTCCGAGACAGGTGAACGCCAACTTCTTGGCAACGACTTGATCACGAAGTCAAGAAATGTGCAAAGTCATTCGTGAGAATCTCAAAGCAGCATAATCGCGCAGAAGGGCTATTATGATGACAAGCACCATGATGTGGCTTTTGAAATCGGAGACCATGTCTACCTCGCGCTCTCCAATGAAAGGCACTCGCCGCCCGGTATCAAAGGAAGCTTGCCCCTAGATACGTGGGTCCTTTCAAGATCATTGGCAAAAGAGGCGATCTCGCCTATCAACTTGAGCTTCCATCCAACTTTGCAAACGTGCACGATGTGTTTCACGTGTCACAGCTCCGCAAGTGCTTCAGGATTCCTGAACGCACTATCGACTTTGAAGAAATTGACCTCCAAGAAGATCTCACTTATCTTGAGCACCCCGTTGCTATTCTTGAAGAGACCGAGCGCAAGACTCGCAACAAGTCAATCAAATTCCTGAAAGTGAAGTGGTCACACCATTCCGACCGAGAAGCCACCTGGGAGCGCGAGGATCACCTCCGTTCCGAATATCCGGAGTTCTTTCAGTCCTAGATCTCGGGACGAGATCCTCTTGTAGTGGAGGAGAGTTGTAACACCCCAGATGTATCATGTCCCATTTTGGCAATATATCAACTTGACCTTCATCCAATTCTTGTGGGTTTTATCATGTTTGGCCACATCTTGTTTGGTTATGTGGTTTAATTCTTTTCCTTGTCATGCTCACCTTACCATATTGCATTTGTGCCTCTTATCATTTTGCATTCATCCTCATCATGTGCATGTTGTGATCTCATACCTATTATGTTGTGGCATGCTCAGTGCATAAATCTTGCACCATCACTTCTCCTTCCTTCCTTTTCCTTCCATTCTTTGCAAGTGCCATTTTGCCTCCACCATAAATGTTCATTTTTTCCCTAATATTCTAACACTAGGTACCTAGCCTCTCAGCCAAATTACAACTCTTTTGAAGTTGTGTTGGTTAGGTTCAAAAATGCTCCAAGTTTGAACTATATTCAAACTTGTTGTATTTTTCTACCTCTAAAAAAATACCCAACTCAATTTTATCAAATAGAGTATAATTCCAGAATCCTGAGGATATTTTCATACCTCTCAGAAACCACCCCAAACCTTCTGTGCTTTTCACTCCTTTATTTCTGTTCGAAGGAATGGGAAAGAGTCAGAGGGAGAGAGAGAGCACCAGCAGCAGCGCAGCCCAGTAGCAGCAGTCCATCCGCGCGGCCCAGCAGGCCTCCCGCAGCCCTTTAGCCTGCAAACGACAGTTGCATCGTCCTCCTGTATGGCAGGACATCCAGAGGAGACACGTCGGCACGCCAGATGATTTGACGGCCGGAGCTCGTCCCTAGACCCCTATAAAGTTGTCCCCGGTGCCCTAGGGTCTCCACTCAACCAATCCCCCTCCTCTCCTTCCCTCGCCGCCGCCCGGTAAGTCCTCGCTCGTGCCCCATAGCCGTCGCCCGCATCATGGCCGAGGTGAGTGAGCTCGCCCGGCGTGAGATCCGCCAAAGCGATGCCCGCCTCCCTCCAAACGCTCCGGGTGATCGTCATCGTCTTCTTCCTACTGTGAACCAAGGCAGAAGACGCCAAGTCCGGCTACTTACCCGTCGTCCTCTTCCTCCCCTGCTTTGCGGACAGCAGCCCCGCCAGGTTCAGAGCTCGTCCGCGTCGCCACAGGCTCGTCTCCGTCATCGCCTTCTTGTCCTAGGGTAAGAAGGTATACCCAACTTCCTCCCTGCTCCTTCCTATCGTCAATAGATCACCGTAGGCGCTGCTTCGATTCAATCTTTCCCGTGCTCTCGGTGCTCTGTCGATCTCTGTAGTTTTAGTTGCGCACGTTTTGCTGCTGCACATGCACACGCGCTCTCCCCTGTTCCCACATGCGCGCTCAGCTCCGCATGCATGCACCGCACACGCACGCCATTCTCGCATGCCACAGCCACCATGGCAGCACGGCAAGTTCGTGTTATGCCTCTGCCTACTCTCGTCCATGCACACGCCGCTTACGTTCTGTGAGCTCGTGCTCGAGCGTTCGCTCGCGCACCCCCGTTCTCCCTTGCACACCCCGCAAGCTCGCCGCTATACCGTAGATGTAGTCGTTGCTGCCCTGTTCGCCTTCGTCGCTCGCCTCGAGCATCGGGCAACCATGGGGGAAGGTTCGGCCTTCTTGCTCTGGTTCAAAGGAGCCAGGCGCCCATCCAAGCACACACACACAGTCTAGCGCAGTGGTTGACCACACTTGCCCGGATCGGGGAGAATTACATATTTAATAGCTGTCTCTATGACATCAGGGTCCCACCAGTCAGCCTCTCAGCGCCCTCCTCCTTCTATTTTTTCCCCTTATCCCCGCGCTTTCCATTTCTGGATAGCCCTCTCTTTCCATTTCAGGCAAGTCCAAATCTGGACATTTCATTTCTGGAATACTACCAATTTTGTCAATAGCCATTTTAGGCAGGTTTTAACTTAATGCACTCGTGATGATTTTTCTATAGCAACCCCAACATATTATATATGTTTTTGGGGTAGAAAAATCCCACCAATCCAGTGGTGGCATTAGTTTCTGCATTTGAGCAAGTTCATGAACATGTCATTTTACATCATGTTGTTGTTTTGTCATTTTTGTGTGGTTTATTTCAAGCATGCTATGAGGTTGTTTTGGACAAGGATAGCTTCATTTTCATGCCTACTTCATGCTAGTACTTGTTCCATGCCATGATATGCCTGGTAGTGAGTTAATCAAGCTTGTAAAGATGCCATATTGAATCTATTTTTGCCATGTCCTGAAACATCACCAAGTCTGGAATTGTTAATAAAACTTGCTATGTTTACATGGGTGCCATCATTTCCTATGGTCCCTTTTGGCTTATGGTCTGTAAGGTACTTTTGATCTATGCTTTGAGTAGAATCATGTCATGTCTTGTTCTGCTATTATAAGTTCCTGTAGCTTGTTGTTTGCTTGCTCTAAACATGCCTTCCTGATGTTAATTTCTGGCATACTAGTATTTTCACTAAGTCTGTGAACCTGATATTTTTTTGCACTTTCACCATGCTTGTTTGAGCCTGTTATGATGTGATTTAGCCGTAGCTCAGTGTTCCTATTTTGTTAAGCATCTCCTGTAGATCACTGCCATATGTTTTGTTTGTATGTTGGGGTGCTGTAGCATAGTTTCTTGTTGCATGCTAAGTAGCATCGTGCTGTTAAACACAGATTCGCGTCATTATTGTTTTGCTTGCCATTTGCAAACCGTGCATCCGTTTCCGGTGATCTTCATATCAATTTGAACCGAAATCATCTCATCTTTCCAGCGGCATACTTGGTTTGCCAAGTTGATGCCTTGTTAATCATTTTCCTTCCAGAGCACACATATGCATTGCATATCACATCCCGCATAGCATGTCATGTATTGCATCATATTGCTTGTGCATTGCTCCTTGTTTGATTGTTGTTCCATTGCTTGTGTTCTTGCTTTGGGTAGAGCCGGGAGACGAGTACGTGAACGAGGAACCTGTTGAGAACGCCTACGAGGATCAAGCCTTCAACAACTCTGAGAACCTTGCATGCAAGATGACCATACCCTCGAAATCACTTCTATCTTTGCTTGTTAGATGCTCGCTCTTCTGCTATGCCTATGCTACGTTACCTACCACTTGCTATATCATGCCACCCATATTGCCATGTCAAACCTCTAACCATCCTTTCCTAGCAAACCATTGTTTGGCTATGTCACCGCTTTTGCTCAGCCCCTCTTATAGCGTTGCTAGTTGCAGGTGAAGATGAAGTTTGTTCCTGGTTCGTAACATGGATATTTTGGGATATCACAATATCTATTGTTTTAATTAATGCATCTATATACTTGGTAAAGGGTGGATGACTCGGCCTTATGCCTGGTGTTTTGTTCCACTCTTGCCACCCTAGTTTCCGTCATACCGGTGTTATGTTCCTTGATTTTGCGTTCCTTACGCGGTTGGGTGATTTATGGGACCCCCGTGACAGTTCGCTTTGAATAAAACTCCTCCAGCAAGGCCCAACCTTGGTTTTACCATTTGCCACCTAAGCCTTTTTCCCTTGGGTTTTCGCGAGCCCGAGGGTCAACTTTATTTAACCCCCCGGGCCAATGCTCCTTTGAGTGCTGGTCCAAACTAGAGCCCTTTGCAGCGCCCCCTCGAGGAAACTTGAGGTCTGGTTTTAGTTGTACGGATTGCTCATCCGTTGTGCCCTGAGAACGAGATATGTGCAGCTCCTATCGGGATTTGTCGGCACAGTCGGGTGGTCTTGCTGGTCTTGTTTTACCATTGCCGAAATGTCATGCGAACCGGGATTCCGAGACTGATCGGGTCTTCCCGGGAGAAGGTTTATCCTTCGTTGACCGTGAGAGCTTATGATGGGCTAAGTTGGGACACCCCTGCAGGGTATTATCTTTCGAAAGCCGTGCCCGCGGTTATGAGGCAGATGGGAATTTGTTAATGTCCGGTTGTAGAAAACCCGAAGTTGACCTTAATTAAAATACATCAACCGCGTGTGTAGCCGTGATGGTCTCTTCTCGGCGGAGTCCGGGAAGTGAACACGGTGTTGGAGTTATGATTGACGTAAGTAGTTTCAGGATCACTTCTTGATCGCTACTAGCTTCACGACCGTGCCTTGCTTCTCTTCTCGCTCTCTTTTGCGAATGTAGCCACCATATATGCTAGTCGCTGTCGCAGCTCCACCTCACAACTCGTCTCTACCTATAAGCTTAAATAGTCTTGATCTCGCATGGTGTGAGATTGCTGAGTCCCGTGGCTCACAGATTCTACCAAAACAGATGCAGTATCGGTGATACCAAAGATGATGGCGAACCGAGCTGAAGTGGGAGTTTGATGAGGCCCTTGGTCGTTACTATGTTTCATTTCCAGACGATCGAGAGTGGAGTCCAGTTGGGACGACCGGGGATCTGTGTTGCATTTGGGGTAGTCTTCTTTTATTTTGGTTCTGTAGTCGGACCTTGAGTGTAAACTGAATGATGGATGTTTATTTATGTATTGTGTGAAGTGGCGACTGTAAGCCAACTATGTATCTCTTTCCCTTATGTATTACATGGGTTGTGTGAAGATTACCTCACTTGCGACATTGCTTTCAATGCGGTTATGCCTCTAAGTCGTGCTTCGACACGTGGGAGATATAGCCGCATCGAGGGCGTTACAAGTAGACATGAAGATTGAAAACAGTTAAGGTCTAAAAAAAGAGTATGTCGAAAGAACGACAACTGAACAATTAATTCTAGTACAATATATACGGGCTTCAATGTGCATGAAATCATCACCTCTATGTATAAATTTTCCGAAGATCGAAAGCATTGCAGCAAGCCAATAATTATGTCTAGATCAACTAGTTCAAAACTATACATTCTAATATATATGATCTTGACAGAATCCAACAACATTGATAGGCTATCAATGGTGGAACTCTTCATCGAGCATATAACATAATATTAGTACCCAAAGTGTACTCCAAGATGATATAAAACTTATGCGCACAAATGAAAAATGCAGCATATGATTACAAATGTGTAGATGATAATACGGTACCTGAAAAAGTGAGGAGCCAAACATCAACTCCTTGTGATTATTAAACGGGTCACGAATTACACCCAAGGTCTCCAGTTTGGGCGCAGAGACGACAGTTATTTGTGAAGGTGTACAACAATTATGAAGGAGCAACCTTTCAAGTGAAGGGGCATCTTCGATGATGAGCTGATGTCCTTTAAAACAAATTCCAATGCTTTTAAGGTTAGGCGACTTTATTTGGAGACAACTGATACCGATTTCTATTCCCAAAACAATCAGCAAGCACTCCAGGGCAGGGCAACTGGAGTGGATGATGATGTGCAGTGAGGCCTCCGACAGATAAACCACCACAAGCAAAAGTTTTTTTAGCAGTGGGAGTCGAAGCATTTGTACCAGATCATCTGGTAGATGGCACCGGGCGAAGGTGGTGGTGTGGAGAGAGGAGGAAAACCATGAGATGGACAACGGTGGTGTGGGCACGAATCCTTGGTGTGTTCGTGGTATGAAACTTTTGTGGTAATGGTACAATTCAAACTGCTGGAGTTTTCTGAATTCAGGGGATGTCAGCCAAGTGTCCACCTTGCCGGTTATGGACAGCAGGTAGCGTGTCGGGATGTAGAGGCATTGAACGGGGCCCTGCTGGTGAGAAGAGACGATGGCTCTAAGGAGATCAAATTCAGGAAGGACATATATCCGACGACAATCGAGATTGAGGGGCGCGGTGTGCCATAGAGGGCGCCACCGAGTTGAGAGGACTAGTTTGCGGCAGCAATCCTTGGTGGGGAGAAGCGAGATGATCTCCTCAAGGATGACGTCCGGGAGATCGCTGATGTGGTCCACCGGAGATTCTACCGGTTCCTCAGATCCGGGTGGTGGGGGGGGGGGGGGCTCGCCGCTTCTCCCCACGCTACCGGGTGCGGGATCTACAACTGGCGTGGCCGCTGGCGGGAGCCTCATCTTCTTGGTGCTGGGGCCAGCCGACTCCATTTTCCTTGTGGGCGTCGCGCCGAGCTCACGGGTTTGAGCAGAGTAGGTAGAGTCTAGCCTAGTGGTAGTGCGAGTGGGGAAGAAGGAGGGTTGGGGATTTCTGTAGGAGTGGAAGAAGAGGAGCAGGTGTATTCTGTACGAGTGAGGAAGAAGGTGAGTAGGGGCTTTCTGGACAAGTGAGGAAGATTGGGGAGCGAGGGGAATTGTGTGTGTGTGTGTGTGGGGGGGGGAGACGGAAGCGAGAGAGCGAGTTGTTCGTGTTTATAAGGCCCGCTGCACTAACTACTCGCTTTTTCGCAAGAACCGCTCTCTTCTTTTGCATTGCTGCATTGGAGCTAGCGCATGGACTTAGCTGACTGGCCATGCATGCAGGATGCATGTGCCCGCCGGCCACTGCATGCGCCTGGTTTGTTACTAGGCCTATTTAATAGGGTTGTTATGGAGTAAATTAAGGAGGTTTATTTTCTCTGTGTGCATCCACCAAATTAGAGCATGCGGTACTGGATGCAGACACTCACATTAAACTAAGCTTCAGAAGATACGGTATGCATACTAACATTCAAAAGAACAAAAGTTCAGCATGTCTATGCATCTCAATGATTCACCATACTACCAATACAAAGTTGTGAGAAGGTGTGGAAATAAAGAAAATCGGTTGCACTGCTTGTTTGCTCCTCCACACATGAAAAGATCATTCCACACTGCATTCAGCAAGTCAATGTACGAATAAGCTAATTTCATCTTGTGGTGGTCATTGTACCTAATTATGAATGTAGGAATACCTGGAGCACCATGAGGTTAGCTAACAACATGTAGATGCAGCCATATAAATTTTGTGCGGTGCTACCAAAATTGAGGTTTGTATCCCTTCCCGTTATGAGAATTCTTCTTGGAGTTCGTAGAATGTGACAGTTTGTTCTTTGCATCAAACTTGCCTTTCCCCTGAGATTTGTTCTTGTTGTTTTGGGGCTGGTTGGGCTGGAAGTTCTTCTCGTGTACCATGTGGGCACTAGAAGCTCCCTCAGCGACCCGAGCACGTGTGTCTTTTGCTCTCGCCTTCTCTTCAAAATCAAGAGTGCTAATGAGATCCAAAACAGAAAACTAATGTCTCTTGTTTTCCAGAGAAGTAGAAAAATTGTTCCACGAAGGTGGAAGCTTGGCAATGATGGTCCCAACAACAAATTTGTTGTGAGGACCGGATTTTCGGGATATAAATTTCCAGAAAATGGCCCTTGTGCTCACCAGCCCCAGGATTACTGTTAGCTGATGAGGCACCAACTTGATATAGAAATTCCAAGCAAAATACAAAATATGTAGTACAAGACCATTCTGGCCTATGAGTACAACAAATGGTTTCTAGTGGTTGATGGCGGAAGCAATTTGTGGATCATCAACGTTTATGGGACTCCATTTCCCACAGGAACAGCTGACCAGGCTAACTCCTATCTTCGCGAGGCTGCTACCACCATTGCTTAGGTTCCGGGGCTGTCATCGCAACGCTCCTCTCCAAGCAAGAAATCTGGCCAAGACAATAGCCAGGGACAAGCCAGTGAGTACTTTGAATGTACTCGCAAACATTATGAACACGGGTATAATATAACAAAAGATGGTCATGCCCTGAAATATTCTATGATCATAACGCTAGTCATAAATTAAAATCTCTGAATGCATGCAAGTAGGTTATTTATATAACACATGAATATGCAATCAGTGAATAAAAATGGAATGCACCGATCGGGTGTCTGAAGCGACGCCTCGAAAGGATAATAATATAGATGATGCCTCAGTCGGGCGTCTATGCGACACCACATAAAGGGCTTATAAAGTAAACAAGTAACAAGCATGGCACAGTCGGGCGTCTGAGCGACACCACATAAAGGGCTTATAAAGTAAACAAGTAACAAGCATGCCACAGTCGGGCGTCTGAGCGACACCACATAAAGGGCTTATAAAGTAAACAAATAACTAGCATGCCACAGTCGGGTGTCTGAGCGACGCCACATAAAGGGCTTATAAAGTAAATAATCATAATGAATATCCAGGAGGTAGAACCGTCCCAGGGATACTCAATACTTCAAATAATATAGAAGGGGGTTAGTCCATAATAGTAATCACAATCATCATAAGTCTCAAGTCATGATCCATGTTCTGGTTTAGCAGCTTCCCCTTTGAAGACCGACACTAAGACCGACACTTGACCCATCCCAGACTGTAGTCCTTAACCATGGACACGGCTATTCGAATAGATTTAATCTCTGCAGAGGGTGTACTCTTTACCCACGAGTAACGGATTCCTTTAGTCCATCGGGACTAACTCCGTCTACAGTCTTTTAATTGAAAACACACCTGGCTTGCACACACCAGCTTAACTTACCGGTGTCTGGAATCACCCACGACACCTGTCAAGCAAAACTCTAAGTGGGGAGGCTACAACCTCGCGTAGCATGGGATCAAATTTATATCGCGCGCTCTAAGGGGTGCCCCCCTCTCGGCTCCAACCGAAAACACCCATGCCCCCGGACCAGGTGGCCTGCCTACCGGATGCAGCCGGTATCTTCCACCATGGCCTCTCTATACGGTGTGTGCCAAGAAAGGGGTTGACAACTTACTGAACCGTACCCTACCTGCGGCAGGGACAAGTGGTAGTACGAAAACAAGTATGGGGGTTACTGGAACAAGACTCGATCTACGGTCGACTCAGGAGGTTTAAGAAATTCCCTGAATGATATGTGTAACCAATATATATTTCAACCAACAAAATCATCACTCATTATACCTCACTATGCCATACCGGACATAACCGTCCCAACGGAGACCGGAGACAAGCTCATGCCTACCCAAGGCAGAGGTTTCCTGGGGTTTCTTTCCGGCATGCATGCAAGGCATACGAGGACGATTACCATCACAAGTTTATCCATTTCCAACAGCAAGGAAATCTCCAATATGCATTCATGCAAATGATCGCGTCACCACATATAATAACAAGTTCTCCATATTAAGGCGGTGTTATAATCATGTCAACCAACACACAAAAATATTATGCCAGGGTTCAGAATGCTTGCCTTCAATGTGTGGAGAGGTGAGGTGCTCTCCAAAACTTTTGAAAGTTATATCTCCCCTCCACTTCCTATTTTCAAAAATATTTTAAATACCACACAATTCCAAAACAGTACATAAAAGTTGTCTGGAAAAATTTCGAAATAAATACAAAAATAAACTAGATGAAATTTGAGAAATAACAGAAAAAGAAACAAGTCATTTGGAGTTCATATGATTTTCCTATGAATTTACTAAGCTGGAATAATCAAGGAAATGGACTATTTATTAGATCCAGCAAAAACCAGGCTTAGGAAAAATGTTCACCCCATCTGGATAAATGGAGCTTGAATTTAGAAGTATTTAGAAATTTGGATCATCAAAATTTGGATGTGAAATGGCTGCTGTGGAATTATTTGGAATCTGCTGGAAAAGAAAAAGAGAAGGGCAGAAGTGCGCACTGGGCGAGACTTAGCCGTCTGGCACAACTAGGCCTAGCCCAGCCGTTCGGCTGCGCGGGAGGGCCGATGACGTCGAACACGTATTCTGGGGAATGCGTCTCCACTTATGGACGAGTCAGCGGACGCTGGGTCACTGACGGTGGGCCCGCCTCGCCCACTGGTCAGGTTTGACCAGTCCACGCGCGCGTCGTCTCCTCCGACCAAACAGAGGCGGAGCTCCGGCAAGGCTCGCCGGCGAATGGAGGCATCCCTCGGGGATCTGAGCACATGGGTGTGCTCAGGTGGTTGAGGCGAACCCGTGGGTACCCGCCATGGTCACCTACGTGGACGGAGTCGCCGGCGACGAGCTTCCCGGCGGACGGGGCGTCGGGTGAGATGGGGCTTTCGCCTGCGGCGAGTCCTGATCAAAATCGAGCATGGGGATGGATTCGTGGGTGCTGCAGGGTGCTGTTGGTGAAGAGAGTGGAGAGGGGGAGGCCCTGGTGGCGTTGGAATGAACGAGACAGAGGCGGTGGTCGTGGGTGCCGGAGAAGAAGAAGAAGAAGACCATTTCTGGTCTTTCCGCTACTACGGGAGGATCAGTGAGGGAGTGAGAGAGGTGGTATGAGTTGCTCGAGGGCCTGGACGAGCTTGGGGCCCCCCTTAAATAGGCGAGCAATGGCGGTTCCGCAGCGGCCTGGGATAAGATCACCGGCGACCGCCATTATGTAGCAGTAGGGGGACGTGGCGGCGACGAGCGCTTGTGGACAAGCTTGCGGATGAGCTTGAACTGCTCCAGGGGCAGCTGGCGAGCGCTAGTGGCTTGGGCGTCGCTGTCCGGGGCAGGAGCCCACTGTGGTCGGTCGCTAGCCGCCGTGGCCGACCTGACGGCGGCGCGGTAGGGCGCCAGGGCGGCTCTGGGGCGAGGGAGGGGCGCGGCGGCTGGCTGCGGGTGGGAGAGGCCAGGCGGGGCGGGAGGCGGCGCGGCGACGCGCGGCTCGGTGCCCGTTCAAGATTGCAAAACGCGCGCCCTAGGCGCGCCCAGAGCACGCACGAGACGTGCTCGACAGGATGCCAGGGTAGCCTAGAGTGCTTGAGAGATGCTGGCAAATAACAGGACTAGGTTAGAGCTAGTAAGGAGATGAAGGTACATGGTGGTTAGGTCAGGGGATCAAGTTCATAATGCAGACTAAAGATCATGCCAAATCTCTGCATGCACTCAAGGTGTTCGACAGAATGCTAAGTGCATTTAGGCAACTCTTCGGGTGGCCAAAATCTCCAGATCCTAGTCTCTTTAGATGATAGAGAGGGTGGTAATGGTAGTTGGACAAGACTAGAAACTTGTTAGTGTAAGTTTGTGATAAAACTGATTCTGGACAGAAAGAAAAAGGCATGATTGCAAGCACTTAAAATCCTCCAATGGGTCCACTCTTCTGGACTTAAGGATTTTGTAGGATGGGCTAGAAGTAGGAAAAAGAATCATGTGTAAAAGAGCAAGTAAAAATATGGTTGCAGTACAAATCACCAAGTTGGACCAGAATGAGAATGAGGTTGACTAACTCAAATTTTTCAAAGAACATCAACGGGTTTTTGCATAAAGATGAATAATGTACTCCTATTGACCTCCCCTAATTTTGGTGGAAGTTTTAAAGAAGTATTTAAATAGGTTGCAGTGCAAAAGTGAAATTTGACCAGATTTAAAAACTTGTGGAAAAACTCAAAATCTCCAAATGGCTAAGGAATATCTTTGCATAAAAGTGATTTAGGGACATCATAGGTCATCCCCAAATTTTGGTGGGATTTTTAAATAAATTTATCAAAGGGTTGCAGTGCAAATGGAACCCTAAAACTTATGAAAAACCAATTTTGAGAAATAAAGCCCAGGGAAAAAATAATTATATAAATAATTCCCACAGATAAAAGAATTGTTTTATTTGAGAGGGTAAATAAGTCCAATAATGATTGAAAAGTTTTCACTTGGGGTAAAAACTCCATAATAATAAAAAAAAGAATGGTTCTAAAATCAAAAGGAAATCCAGAAAATAAAAGTTTAAGTTTCCTGGCAAAATTTTAATTAATAAAACAAGGTTAAAAATTTTGGGGTGTCACATTTGTCCAGCAACACACACTTAAAGTACTCAAGTTTCTTAGAGAGTGACTGTATCTCATGAGTCTGCTGAACAACAGAGCCCTCATCAGTCATCTTGTAGTCACAAAATTGCTCCATGACGTACAACTCGTTGCCAGCGCCTGAGGGCCCAAACGTGGCCTCGAGCGCAACCCACATGTCTTTGCTGCTGTCAAACGACATATATGAATCCACAATGGAATCGTCAAGAACACTCAGCAGGGCGGCTTTGAAGAGGGTATCCATGTTCTGAAAAGCTTCCTGCTGTGTAGGATTAAGATTGCCCTCAGGCTTACCCTTAGTGGCGTCATAACAGTACCTGATCTGAAACCAATATACTGCTCTTGTGTGCCACCTTTTATATTGCACCCCCTTAAAAGTAGGCGGCTTCAAAAGCGCAGCAAAACCACTCGGAGTAAATTGCCTATAATCAGGTTTTTGGATTGGATTGTTGAATATATGAGCAATTTACTATGAGATTTAATCCGAATCAGCAGTAAATAGATCATGACGACAATTGCAAACATCAAAGTAATGATGCGGACTAAACTAGGAGGACAGAATCACATACTGTATAGCAGGAGCAGAACCGATGTGGTTGATGTTGTCACTCATGTCGTTGATGAAGAGGTTACCGAGGTCGGGGAAGAAGGCTGTCGTTGAGGAAGTCATCACTGGCAGCAGTCACATGAGTGTGCTCCCCAAAAACCTGATCGCCCCTGTCCCGTACAGGATCACGAAAGGCGGAGTTCGGAGGACTGCTGTCCCTTATCCCAGTGCACGCCGGAAGGAGGGCTGGAGAGGAATTGCGTGGCGGCGCTAAGATCTGGAACGGTGCGAAACCATATGATACATCGGCGGCTAGGGTAGAGCATGTTAGGTTGGTCGTGCGAGTATAATAGTAGGCCTTTGGCCCCCAAACCCCACGTCCAAGTCAATAATAGCCCCACCAAGGTTTGTCTAAAAAAATGGAGTAATTAAGGCATCCGTTAGTCCCTTTGGTATAAGTACTATATCATTAATAATGGCCCCACCTTTTGTCTCACAAAGTATGTTGGAGTACAATCGGCTACACGTTTACAATCCGCTTCTCTTCTCTCTCCTCTTCTCTCTCCTTCAACTAAGCACAAATACTATAATTAAATCCTTAAAGCCTGCTTATGTCATCTAATTGTAGTACTTGCTCTAAAGTTACTCTCCACTGTGTAGTCTGAAATGCCGGGCATGCAGCGGGCGGTGCCCTCGGTCGGCGTGCCGCTTCAACGGCGGAAGCAGTGAGAGGTCGCGTCATACGACTTGCCATCAATGTGGAAGGGCGGGCTCACCGACACGAGCGGAAAGTCTTGTGGGGGAGGGGTTTTTGTTGGGCCAAGAAGGTGAGAAGCCAACTTGGGATCGGTCCGGACGGGGAAATATCATGTGCTCCCATACTCTGCATATGACACTAGTCTATGTTACTACTCCCTCCTTTCCAGTTTATACATATGTTTAGAGTAACATAGTAATATGTTACAGTATAAGTTACTCCCCACTATGACCAGCCTTGGCCTCTCCCAGTGCTCCACCATGTATAGCTGCTAAGCCTGCCACATAGGCATAAAATATGATGTGGCACCAATAAACTAAGCACCTATGCATTGAAGGCTTGAGTTACTAAGCCATTTAATGCACTTAGCACCTCATCTAAGCACATCTAAGCACTTACTAGCACCCCCTTGACCGTGGACCTTGACGGTGTACGTCACCTTGTGTCTCATAATTTTCCTCGTCATCATCTGAGTCCTAGAAGATCTCACCCACATCATCATTAGCATGCAGCCGCCTTGATAGACAACGTACGCAGAAGGAGTAGAGGCGACTGGGGACGCACCATGTCCTGGGAACTCCGTACGTCCTCGTGTGCGTGCAGCGTGCGTGTTTCTCCATCGGTGCTAGCTCTAAGGCCGAGGCTGCGGTCGTCTTCGTCTCCGACTAGTCATTGAGCAACATCGGCAAAGAGGTACTACAAGGGATGCGTAGGCGCTATTGCGTGCGAGCTTCGCCGTAGCACGACGAACCGGACGTTGCCGTAGATGGCGCACGCCTCCATGCAGCCGAGTGTGTGCGCATGCATGTGTTATTCACGTGCATTCTGCGGTCGAGCGTGTGTGCATGCATGTGTTGTGTACGTGCGTTGTGTGCTCCATGTTGTGCGCGTATGTGCATGAGTTGGATCGGATGGAGTTAGTGCGTTCGCTTGTGTACATGCGTGGCTGCATGCGTCCTGTACATGCGTGGCTTGTTGCGTGGTTATCAATATAAACTACTCCCTCCGTTCCTAAATATAAGTCTTTCTAGCCATTTCAAATAGACTACAACATACAGATGTATGTAGACATATTTTAGAGTGTAGATTCACTCATTTTGTTTCGTATGTAGTCCCTTATTGAAATCTCTAAAGAGACTTATATTTGGGAACGGAGGGAGTATAAAATATCTTCAACTTAGCATCCTGATGTACCGTTTCTAGTGGATAGCAAAGAGTTCATGTTCTTTTATTTGTTTATAGGTGGGCAGGCGGCAAAAAACAGGGGAAAACGTGCAAGGTTCCTTGCAGACGCTCCACCGCGAGGTTCCCTGATCCTTCTCGGTCGTCGGGAATCTATGCTCTTCAACTCTTTTCTTTTACGTGAGCTTTGTTCATCCTTTTCCCAACACGTGAGACATCTAGCATCAAGGTGCACGTGTCATGCAAGAAAATGGAGATAATCAGATAAGCAGTGCATAAGTGAGTTGTGCACTTCGATGGCACCTACGCAATGTTTTTTCGCCTCGATGGAACATGAATAGTGCACGTACTCAACGACGGAGCACAGGATGGTAGCAATGACATGGTCAGCCCTTTTTTGGAGAGAGTATGTACTAAATAACTTTGATGTGTCCCATCAACTCGCAGAATGACGAGAAGCTTGATTACGCCTTCTCCCTCGCCGACACGTGCACGGTGGCTCGCAGCACGAGCAGAAACTTTTGCTTACAAGCGGTGGACGTGCAACAGTTCATTTGGTGTCAGATTGCCAGAAGTACTACTGTAGAACCATCGACTTCTAGAAGAGGCGAAGAGCCAAGCGCAAGGTCACCTACTAACCTTAGGCTAGGCATAGTGGGAGTAACATAAGTAGGGGCACCTCCTTTTTTTTATTCTAGAAACAACCACATGCGAATATCGAGGTGCTCGTTACGTAGAACAAATTTCTTGGAGTCCGTGCTCAGCCCTCCTCTATCTCTCTTCTTAGCCAGCCAGCGGATGCGCGGAGCCCATCGTCTGTTTGCTCACATGCGGTCCCACATGTCAGTGAAAACGCAAGAGGACCCAGTGCACCTGCACATCTTTCACCTCGACGTGCTGGTGATGAAAACAAATCCAATAAATGTAGCGACCAGACCTCAAACAGTCTGATCTCTGTGCTCAGTGTCATCCCTGGATCAGTAATGCTGACACCACATAGTACTTGGAGGATTTTTAACAGAGTAGCAATCACACACTTATTACATCGAATGTCTCAAAAGAGAACTTATTGAAATAAATATGGCTTAAGGCCATCTAAAAACGATAACAGCGGAAGGCTTGGAAGATAAGCGAGTCCATCAACTCCAACGGCATCACTGAGTATAGAACCACGACCTAAAAGCACCTTACTCGTTGTCTGAAAAGTCTGCAACATGAAACGTTGTAGTTCAAACGGTCAAGACATGGAATATGCTGGCAATGTAACACATAGAGAATAACAATGGAGATTGACTATACTACATGCATATTTGGCTAGTGGTAAAGCTCTATGGTTACAGTTTTTGCATAAAGCCAATTTTTCCCTACTGCAAAGGAATAAATTTATTTAACTATCATGGTGGTTGTTAAACATTGAGAGTGGTTGACAACATCCTCAATCCCAATTAAAAGTACTCATTAAAACCCAACAATATTAATTAAAGTAACATGATGAGATTCACATGATAATCAAGTACTAGATACTCAAGATGTCCATAACCGGAGACACAGCTAACCATGATTAGTTTATACACTCTGCAGAGGTTTGTGCACTTTCCCCACATGACTCGATCGCCTCCGTTTGGTTTCTCGCACTACTTGGTGTTTGAGAAACGGATGACCGAGACATAGTCTTTCAGAAGCACTAGCACCTTACATGAGGGGTAGACCGTACCAACCTACATCCCCTACATCTGCTAGTCCACCCCGTAAGAGTTCGCACAACTTAGTCAACTATGCTAGAGCCCATAATAGCATGTGGCTGCACACGGAAGTTTCAAGTTTGAATAATCTCATGATCCCTTTGAGCCTGGGTGGCGGTCCTTAGAAATACAGGCAAGTCCTGCTAGAAAATAGGTGCCTCAATCCACCCAGATGTGTGTTTAAGTTGCCACCTTAAATAAACCAGTAATTAACAATCTCACATCTGTCATGGATATTCACTCACCCAATCCACGTCTACTAGCATAGCATGGCATAATAAGCAAACGTAGAAGTAACTCCCAAAGGTTTGATAATAATACAGGTAATAGGTACTACTTCATCTACTTTCCCAACCCACAATTTAATTAGATCCTAATCATGCAATTGTCTTGGAGGATAGATCTAATGCATAAAAACTGGGTAGTAGAAAAGGTATGATCAAAGTGTTACTTGCCTTGCTGATGATCCGCGAAACCTAGAGACTAGAAGTAACAGGCGGCGCACTCTGGGTATTCTATCGCAGACAAACAAACAGACATACAATAAGTACTCATCTAATGCACAGGTAAAACTCGAACAAGAGATCTAACCAGAATGTTCAACTTAAGAATTCCGGTTTGCAAAAAGAATCAAATCAAACAAAGCAACGAAAGTCAAACGGCGAAAGAAAACAACTTCGTTTTACTAATCTAGATCTAAGTCAAATTTTACAGAAGCAAAAACTTGTTTAAGTAGATTATTCAGAAAGAGGGTTTCAAGATGAAACTCCAGGCGCTTGAATCACCTCATTCCGATAAACGAGCGAAAAGTTATACTAAAACGAAAATCGGATCAGAAATCGCGATCAGAAAATAACCGCGGAAAATCTGAGAAAAAGAAAAATGACGAACAGATTAACGAACGAACGTTCGTTAATTTAACGAATCTGACGAAAAGCGTTCGCTAAGACGATCTAACAGACGAACGTCCGCTAATTAACCTAAACCGGGAAAAAAAATCGAAAACTAAAATAAACGAATCTAAAAAAACTGAAAAAAACCGAAAAGAAAAACCGCCCGGTTTTTAAGAAAAACCGGTGGCACGCGAATTGAGGCGGCGGCGAACCTCGAGATGCGGGGCGGCGGGGCGGCGGCTCGATGGCGACGGCGGTGGGCAATGGCGGCGGCGGCAATGGTTGGCGGCGGATCTGGCGGAGTTAGGGTTAGGGTTTGGTGGGCAATGGCGCGAGTGGGTGGGCGGCGCGGCGATCTGGCGGGCTGGGCGGCGGGTGGCGAGAGAGAGCGCCGAGCGGAGTCCCGCTGGCACGGCCCAGGCCAGTCGGTAGCGTTTAAAAAAAAACATTACGCTCGGTAGAAAAAAGAAAAGAAATACTAAACGGACTCCAAAACTCCCGAAATAAAATTTCCCCGACTTCTAAAATCAAGCCAGACTAGATGAACATTTATTTGGGATCTAAATGCAATTTTTAAAAACGCGCATTTTTCCCTAATTCAAATAAAAGCGAAAAACTCCAAAATAAATCTTATTTGATTTTTTTTATTAAATCTTCATTATTTCTTTATTTTGGGAAAGTCATTTTATTCCCTCTCTGAATTTTTGGGTAGTAGAAATAATTGAAGATAAAATAAATAAAATCAATGATCCTATTTTCAAAATTTGAGAAAAACCCCAAATATGAAAATAACGAAATCCCCAACTCTCTCCGAGGGTCCTTGAGTTGCGTAGAATTTCTAGGATCGAGCCAACAATGCAATAAAAATATGATATGCATGATGATCTATGTATAACATTCCAAATTGGAAATTTGGGATGTTACAAACCTACCCCCCTTAAGATGAATCTCGCCCTCGAGATTCGGGTTGGCTAGCAAATAGGTGAGGGTGGTCCTTGAGCAGATCTTCCTCTCGCTCCCAGGTGGCTTCCTCCTCGGTGTGGTGGCTCCACTGAACTTTGCAAAACTTGATAACCTTGTGCGGGTAACTCTACTGGCATAATCCAAAATCTTAACAGGTTTCTCTTCATAGGTCAGATCTTCTTTCAACTGAATCGTTTCCAATGGTATAGTATCTCTCAGTGGTATATCGGCCATCTCTGCGTGACGCTTCTTCAACTGTGAAACATGGAACACATCGTGAACTCCTGACAATCCCTCAGGTAATTCCAACTTGTATGCTACTTCTCCCATGCGTTCCAAAACCTTGTATGGCCCCACAAAACGTGGCGCTAACTTTCCTTTAACTCCAAAACGTTTAACTCCTCGAAGTGCAGATACTCGAAGATAAACTCTGTCTTCGACTTCGTATTGTCTCCTTGCATTTCGAGTCTGCATAGCTCTTCTGCCTTGACTGTGCTACCTTGAGCCTGTCGCGAATCAACTTTACTTTCTGTTCAGACTCCTTAATCAAATCTGGTCCAAACAACTGGCGGTCTCCAACCTCATCCCACAACAACGGGGTTCTGCACCTCCTTCCGTACAAGGCTTCGAAAGGGGCCATCTTCAAACTGGACTGATAACTGTTGTTGTAAGAAAACTCCGTGTATGGCAAGTTGTCATCCCAACTTGATCCATAATCCAAAACACAAGCTCTAAGCATATCCTCCAAAACCTGATTGACTCTCTCGGTCTGTCCATCTGTCTATGGGTGGAAAGCTGTGCTAAACTCCAGCCTGGTTCCCAATGTTTCGTGCAACTGCTTCCAGAACTTTGAGGTGAATTGGGTTCCTCTATCTGATACGATACTCCTTGGAACTCCATGCAAACATACAATCCTTGTCATGTATATCTTAGCCAATTTGGCACTGCTATAGGTAGTCTTTACTGGGATTAAATGAGCTACCTTCGTCAAACGATCAACTACATCCCAAATCGAGTCATAGCCTGAACGAGTCCTGGGCAATCCAGTGATGAAATCCATGCCTAGTTTGTCCCACTTCCATTCGGGTATAGGCAATGGCTGCAACAGTCCAGCTGGCTTCTGATGTTCTGCTTTCACCCTCTGACAAACATCACAAACTGCTACAAACTCCGCGATATCCTTCTTCATTCCGGTCCACCAGAATGTTTCCTTCAAATCTAAATACATCTTTGTATTTCCGGGGTGAACCGAATATGGTGAATCATGTGCCTCTTGTAGAATCAACTTCCTGATCTCCGGGTTGTTGGGCACATAAACACGGTCCTCAAATCGTAGGGTATCGTACTCATCCTCATGAAATCCCTTAGCCTTTCCTTTGCTCATCCGTTCCTTAATAGTGGCAACCTCCGTATCTGCCTTTTGAGCTTCTCTGATGTTATCCATCAACGTAGACTGAATCTCCAATGCTGCTACATAGCCTCTCGGAACTATTTCCAAAAATAGTTCTCGAAGTTCCTCGGCTAACTCCTCGGGTATTTCTCCCGTCATTAGAGTATTAACATGGCTCTTGCGGCTCAACGCGTCTGCTACAACGTTAGCCTTCCCGGGGTGATAATGCAATCTCATATCATAATCCTTAATAAGCTCCAACCATCTCCTCTGCCTGAGATTTAATTCTTTCTGCGTGAAGATGTACTTCAAACTCTTGTGATCTGTGTACACCTCACAATGATTTCCAATGAGAAAATGTCTCCACGTTTTCAGTGCATGCACTACGGCTGCTAACTCCAAATCATGCGTAGCATAATTTAACTCATGGGGCTTAAGCTATCGTGAAGCATACGAAACAACTCTACCCTCCTGCATAAGCACTGCTCCAAGTCCTCTACGTGAAGCGTCGCAATACACTTCATAATCCTTAGTCTGATCCGGCAGGATCAACACTGGTGAGGTAACCAAACGTTTCTTCAACTCTTGGAAGCTAGCCTCACACTCCTCAGTCCAAATAAACTTAGTATCATTCTTCAACAACTCTGTCATAGGCTTCGCAATCTTCGAGAAATTTTCATAAATCTTCGGTAGTATCCTGCAAGTCCAAGGAAACTCCTGATCTCTCCAACTGTGGTTGGTGCTTCCCAGTTTGTCATAGTGACTACTTTAGTGGGGTCTACTGCAATACCTTCTCCGGATATAAAATGTCCGAGAAATCCGACTTCCTTCAACGAAAACTCACACTTGCTGAACTTGGCCTATAACTGATGTTCCCTAAGCTTCTCGAGTACTAATTGCAAGTGCTCCTTGTGTTCCTCTTCATTCTTCGAATAAACCAAAATATCATCAATGAACACCACGACAAACTTATCCAAAAACTCCATAAACACCTTGTTCATCATGTTCATAAAATAGGCTGGGGCGTTAGTCAGACCAAATGACATAACGATATACTCATACAGCCCGTACCTGGTGGTAAAAGCCGTCTTGGGTATATCTTGCTCCCGAATCTTCAACTGATGGTACCCTGATCGCAAATCGATCTTGGAAAACACCTTAGCTCCTTGCAACCGATCAAACAAATCATTGATCATTGGTAGTGGGTATTTGTTCTTGATTGTTACTTCATTCAATCCACGATAATCAACAACCATTCTTAACGATCCATCCTTCTTCCCCACTAGAAGTACTGGCGATCCCCAAGGTGAAGAACTTGGGCGAATAAAACCTTTATCCAATAACTCCTTAATCTGCTTCTTGATTTCCTCCAAATCCTGGGCTGGCATCCTGTACGGTCTCTTGGATATAGGTCCAGTGCCTGGCAGTAGCTCAATTAAGAACTCAATGTCTCTATCCGGTGGCATGCCTGGCAACTCTTCTAGAAATACATCGGGAAAATCCCTTACCACTGGTACTTCCTCCTGCACAACTCCTGATAAGGAATTTACATGTGCTCTCCTCGGCTCATGCCGTGATACATACTTGATCCTTATCCCTTCTGGTGTTGTAAGCAAAATTGTCTTACTGGCGCAATCAATGTTCCCTCCATACTTCGATAACCAATCCATGCCTAATATCACATCCAAACCTTGCGATTCCAAAACTATTAGGTCCGAGGGAAATACATGGTGTCCAATCCTTAAAGGCAGTCGATCACACCATTTACTAGCCGTATACTCTGATCCGGGTGAGGTTACTAGCATGGGTGACCTAAGTGCTTGGGTTGGCAGTTTATATTTATCCACAAATCCCCTTGATATGTATGAATGCGATGCACCAGTATCAAAAAGAACAAATGCAGTAAATGCCTTAACCAAAACTTACCTATTACTGCATCTGGTTGAGCTTCAACCTCCTCCACGGTAACGTGGTTCACTTGCCCCCTGTTGAAAGGGTTCGGCTTCTTTCCTGAGCTTCCATTGCCATTTCCATTTTGGCCTTCAGGACAATCATTTGCATAATGCCCCGTCTTGCGGCACTTATAACAGGTGATGTGGCTCAGGTCTGCTTTGGATGGTGTTGACGGGGTGGTGCGGCTTTGTCCATTGCTTCCTCCATTCCCGTTCCCATTCTTTGTGCCATTGTGATTGTGCGAGCTGCCTCCTCCATGAGTATGCTGAAAATGTCCTCCTGACTTTGGGGTAAAGCGTGGCTTCTGCTGAGCTCCAGAGTTATACTTCCCCTGTGCATACTTCCTCTTACGATTATCAATCTGCTGCTGCTTCCCTTCAATCATAAGAGCACGGTCTACTAACTCCTGGTAATTATTGAAAGTGGCTACCATCAACTGCATGCTCAGCTCATCATTCAGTCCTTCCAGAAACTTCTCCAGCTTAGCTGCATCCGTAGCAACGTCATCTGGGGCATAACGTGCTAGCTTACTAAAATCATCCACATACTGGCCAACAGTCCGTCCTTCTTGGCGTAAGTTGCGAAACTCACGCTTCTTCATGGCCATAGCTCCGGCTGAGACATGGGCTGTCACACCCTGATTTTCATGGCACAGCACTTAAGCTCTTATCATGCTAAAATGTGGTTTGACAAAAACTTTTGAGTGTTTTGGACTTTGCTTGATTTGATTTTTGTCTGCTGTTTGCAGTGCTCTAAAAATAAAATAAATCCTCCAACTCCTATACTTCACCTCCTTGCTCCAAACCCTTGAGCCAATGATCATGCCATGTGTATAGGACATAAAAATATTTTCTTACAAAAATAATTTGGCCAAAAAGTATTTTCTAAAATTAGTTTTTCAAAAACCCCTGAATTGAGGTTTGCACTGCAAGTCCTTAATTAAGGGCAGTAAAAATCTTTCTAAAAATATATTTGACTCCCATTAGATATAGGATGCCCAGGAACCACAAAAGTATAATTTTAAAAGTTGTTTTACTATTTTATTTATAAGCTTTTTCTTAAGTCCAGAAATGGTCTTTAATAGGGAAAAATTATTTTATTGCTTCAATAATATTTGATAAAATTTAGGGAAACTCATAGGACATATATAGTCCATATATAAGAGTTTCAACACATGGTTATGTTCAAAATATTGGTCAAACCCTCAAAAACCCTTTCGGATATTTCAAGCTTTTGAAATATTTACAAAGGAAATATCCTCCAAAATTCCAAGAAAATTCTATCATCTCACATATGACATACTTGATGATATTGCCAAGTCTCATGTCATGGAGAATAGTTTAACCCCATGAAATCCCTCAAAACCATTTCTGTCCATTTTGAAGTTTGAGCAACTTTACATTGCCAAACATGTCCAAATGTTCTAAAACCTTGTGAACTTGCTCAAATGGTCTAATAATTCATCTAGACCAAATGGCACAAGTTGGAGAGCAAGTTAACTTGATCAAAGTACTCCAAAACCCTTTCTGTCCGAACCATATTTGAACAACTTTGCATTACCAAATTTCTCTCCTTGACACAAACTTTTGTGAGCATGATCACATGACCAAATGAGGCCACCACACCAAGTGGTGCATCAAGGAGAAGTGATTTGCTCAACTAAATCTACACAAGTTCATTTCTGCTAATTTCTAGGGTTTACCAAAGTTGCATTGTCAACTTTCTTCAAATGATCTCCAAATTGGTGGAAGGCCCTATTTATATGTGTCATATCACCCTATGGAGTCTCATGGCTTATGGAGATCATCTACTTTCCCAAACCAACATCAAACACCTTCTGGCATTTTGCAAAAACCACTATTTGGACCTCTTCCACTAATCTCCATGACTTCTCCTTTTTACCACAACCCCTCCTAGTCCCCTTGCACGTCCAAGAGCAATGGCTATCCCACACTCAATTATTTGGAGGTGAAACCCTCACTTTCTCTCTCTCGACAACAGTTTTCCTCCCATTCTCTCACCTCTCTCTCCTCTGGCAAGCCCAGGGCATCCAATGCCTTTCCCACATTGTTTACTCCCCGAGCAGCCGCTAGACACAAGTGGGCGCGTGAGGACGCGAGAAAAGCTGCGGTGCCGGCCATTTTGCTCTGGAGCACGTCGGCGTGCTCCCGACCGTTGACACAGCACTCCCGACCACCTCGAGCCTCCCCTCGCGAGAGATGCTCCTCGACGTCCGCAACACGACACCAAGCTGGCCCCCTCCTCTTTCTTCCTCCTGCTGCCTCCTTTCGCACGCGCGCCGGCCGCCCGAGAGCCCTAATGGGCATGCTCACACGCGCGGCGCCCTGACACTCCCCCGCTCCTTCTCTTCCCTCCTCGGCCTGGACCAACCCCACGAACACCCGGACATACTCACACGAGCCCCGTGGCCTCTAGCAGCTACAGCCTCGCATGGGCCTGACGGTCCCGTGGTGCACCTCGCCCCTCCTATTTAATCCAGCCCCGAGCTCTCTATAGCCTCCTTTCGCCTCTCTCACTCCCAAGAACCTCCCGGACAAGCCCTCTATTCCCCTCGTGCTCTCCTTGCCTCTCCATCGCCGCCATGGTCGCCGTCGGCCTCCTCTCGCTCCGCAAACCAGGGCCTCCCCGCCCCTCCTTTGGCCACCAGTAGATCTGCAGATGACCGTCGGAGCTCTCCCGCTCGCCTTCTCCTGCTCTGGTGCCCCGTGCCGCCGCAACCACCTTCTCCTGAAGCCTCGTCCGCCGGCGTCAGGGTCGCCGTCGCCCTGGACCTTCCCAGCCTGCGTGGCGCCCATGAATGGGTGCGGCTCGGCCTCCCGAGTCCGTAGGTATGCCGAACGTCACCGGGGACGGCCGGAGTCGCCGGGAAGAGCGCCGGCGCCGTCCGGCCTCGCTCTCTCTGTCTCCCGTCGCGTCGCGCGGGAGGTTGGGGACGACCCTGCAGGCGGGCCCCACTCGTCAGTGGCTCAGCCACCGGGCCACGCTGGCAAGTGGAGACGGGCCGGCTATTCTGCGCTTCCCTTCGACGGAAGCGTAACCGCGAATCGCCTTGGCGAGGCCTCCGTCGGGTGTCCGCGAGGCTGGGCCAGGCCCAGTCTGCACTGCCGCTATGCCTCGCCCAAAGTCGCGCCACCGCCGCCAGATCCAGCCCGTTTGGGTAAAAAAAAAAGAAATCCTTTCCTTTTTCTTTTCTGTAAAGCTTGTAAAATCTCCCAAACAATTCAAATGGACTCCAAATTTGATGATTCAAATTTCTAGAGACTTCATAAATCATTCTCTACCTGTTGGTGCAACATGCACATTTTTCCAAGATACTTTTCTTTCACAATTAATTATCCCACCTTATTTTTCTTATTTCGTGATAAACTTTAGAAAATCACAGAGAGCTCAATATTGATCCAAATGCCATGATTCCAATTCCTAGATGAATCTAAGCTCATAACCTAGTTTATGAACATTTTGTTTGATGCTTTCTGTACCACATAAATTATTGAGCCATTTCTTCATATTTATCAGCTTTGCAAATTCATAGGAAATTCATTTGAACTCCAAATCTAGTGAAACCAATTCCTAGATGCTTCTAAAATCATGCTTTGTCAAATGGGTGCCTTTGCTCATTTTGCAAAAATATATTTCTGTACACTTCTTGCAAATCCATAAACCCCTTGATTCCACCATGTCAAAATGTTCAGAGATATCCATTCATCAAATCCCAATGAAACCACTTTGGTCATCCCTCATATGACCAGAGGTATCCTAGAAAAGTCCAACTCATATTTTTAGAGCACTTTTATTTCCTGCCTTATTGTGTTGCTTATTATGGTTGCTTTCGACGATAGTTGACGAAGTAGACGGAGTGCTTGGAGAAGGACTAGAAGACTTGAAGACTCTGATGAAACAGGCAAGCAGCCCTTTGAACATGACTATGAAACCCCTTTATATGCATGTCATTTATAGCTCTTCATTATTGTTGCATCGGAATCATGATGAGTCGGTGAACCACGTGGGTTGGTTGCCTCAGTTACTTCCTCGTTGGTACTTGCATTGTGCATGGCCCTACCTTCTTATGAGGGTTATGCCGGTGGGAGTAGATAGGATGCTAAAGTAGATGCTATGCAAAAAGGGATGGGAATATGCATGGTGGAGGAGACAAAGTGATTTCAAAAGTCTTTTCGAAAACCCCGTCGGGTGCCACTTATGCCCGAGGGAGATGATGAGAAAGGTAACCACTTGATGACGAAGTGGTGTACCGAGGCAAGTGTGTGTTGTTTTCGAAAACGGATTAGATTTAAGATTTGATGACTGTCCCAACCCTACATGCGCGACCACTCTACCCTTATATGGGAAAGGGCATTGTTGAGTACCTAGACCGATACTAGCTTGGAGCCCGCATTACTAGTGACGGGGGAGAGTTGGTGCTCTCTCTTGGGACGGGGTCGTGCTGTAGGGCGGCCATGACTGTTTTCACAGGGCACCGGACACACCGTTGGTACCCCGTGCTTGTGGTATGTGACGAATATGGGAGCGAGGCTCCGCGACTTTATGATGTGAAATGTTTGGCACGGGGGTTACTACCAATCGAGTGGACTCCATGTTAGTGTCGTCTAGGGAAAGGTAATGATCGGGTGCTTACCCCGGGTACTTGAGGTACCGCGGGTCGTGGTTTGACACGAAAGTTCCCCGGATCTAGTGGGTAAAGTGTGCAACCTCTGCAGAGTGTAAAACTATTCGAATAGCCGTGTCCACGGTCAAGGACGGTTGGGCGGTGCTGCTTAAACTATGTCCAGGGTTTTCAACCGTGTGTGTGATGATGGAAATGACTTGGGTCAAGTCAAAGGACTTGACACGACTGAGATGGGTTGGTGCCCACTCTGTTTATGATAAATGGGTTGGTGCCCACTCTATTTATGTTGATATCTGTGACCAGTACTCATGGTTACTTGACTTCTCTTGATGCATGCTTTATAGGATGTTGAACATGTCATTGCACTCAAAACTAGCTTTCTGCAAAAATTTACCTATATCATGCATCATTGTATCTTGAACCAAAACATGGGTTGCTTGCGAGTACATTCAAAGTACTCATTGGCTTGCCACTGGTTATTTCATTGACCAGGCATGAAAGAACCGGATATGATGAAGAACACTTCGGTGACGAGCATGCGAGCTAGGGCGCTTCGGTCGAGAATGCCCGTAGGGTTAAGGCAGATGGCATGGGTCCAAGTTATCGATGAAGATTTCCGCTGCGATGTTGTACTCAAGGCTCGACCATAATGGTCCTACTTGTGTAATACGGTATGTATGGATGTAAGACTCTTGTATTTCAGCTTCTGTGTGTTCAAGTGAGCATTGATCTCGGGATCCAGACACGTGCATTCGGCGATCACGACTTATGAGTCGGGGTCCCCACAGAGCTGGTATCAGAGCCATCCTGACTGTAGGAAGCCTTAGTTAGCATGGTCGTTAGTTAGGATAAAACTATTTCCAAAACTACTACTAGTTTTCAAAATTATCTATACCTCTCTTCCCTTCTCAGTTTTTCGAAAACTAAGGTATATTTTCCTTACTGGTCTCTTCCCCTTCAAAACCTCTGGTCGCTAGAACCCTTATGCCCCTGACCACAGGATTCCTTGTAATCCTCGTGGGTAATCTGGAAGGATGATGCCTTGCCAGACATTCACCCACATCTCCTGAACACAAGATTGGCGACATCACCACAAGACAATACCAACAGAAGATACATCCTCGAGGAATGAGGACCTGAAGACCCAGGAGATGGTGACACCCTTGACACTGCCCCAAGATGATGCAATATTAGCCTACGATGATCAGGGTATAGAATATGCAAGATCATGGTATACATCGCTAATAGAGTAACCCTGTCACTACTGTTGTTGTATCGGCAACCACCGATGGATGAGAACCTAGCCATTTGGTCCGCCTCACCATAGTGAGCAGGAAAACGGTTCTCCTCATCCCCCGCTCTTGGTGTCGATGTTATCATCAACGTAACCGACATGGTGGACCTCTATTATGCCTTGATAATGTCGCTGCATAAAGGATTGCCTACCTGGTACCATCGATGGCTTAGAAGACAAGAAGGGATCATCGAGGTTAAGAAGACAACGAAGACCGAGTCAATGCTCGCTATGAGAAGCCACCTTCACCCCATCACTTCAACAGCAAGAAGTTGTTGAAGACTCTTCAAGCTCAACGGGATCATCCCATCAAACAACTACAAGAGACATAGCAACACCGAGAAAAACCGGAGGCGCATGAGGCACAAGGCACGACTATGGAGTCCGAGAACCCCTAGGGTAGGATGAGTCGTGTACCCCCTATGCGCAATGAGTCCGTATGATGGTTCGAGTAGAACCATGATTGTGTGTTGCTTGTTTTTATTTGTTTATGTTTTGATATAAGTCGTACTTTTGCCCTAGGCAACAAGTATGCGACTATATCACTGCCTTATTTTGTTGTTTGTGTTTGGCCTTTTGGCACTTGTTTGTTTGCTCTTGCACTATAGAACCCCCTTTAGGCGTTTTTCCCCTCCTCTATGCTACTTTTCCCTCTCATCTCTCTCCTCAACTGAAGAGAAGCAAGACAATATGCACCAAGTATTCCACCTCGGCGACCAACAAGCACTGAGGACTTTTGCTACAACCTCCTCGACCAAGTACAACCACGTATGTTTGCACCTCAAGACTAGAACCCATCCCTAGACCCTTCGAGACTTCACAAGATACCCCAGCTCGAAACCTTAACCATGAGCTTAACCTGCGGAATTGCAGGAGAATCATTAAGCCTCCGTAACCTTGCTTGTCCTTTGGGTTCATTATGGAACTAGTGGACATAGTGAACGAGCACATTATCATCCTAATATAGCACAAGAACTGACGATGCCATAGGGAAGACCAGTTTGAGGATATAGGATTTGAGGACAAATGACTTGATGAGTTTATATCTATGACTTTGAGGAATTATTCGAGACTCTTGGTGGATCATGATTATAGAGTAGCATAGCTTTCATTACTCCTGAGTAAATTGGATTTAATAGGACAATTATGATCGCAAGCTGAAACTCCTGGGAGTGCAAGGATTTGACTTGATCAGATAATATTGATAGGTGATAGCTGATATTACGGCAATGACTTGGGGGAGCATGTGGGGTTTCTCATTAGACACAAGATTTGGATTTAAGTAGGTGATTCTAGTTGAATATAGATGCTGAGTATGTCTACATGGTTCGGAGTAAATTGGATTTAGACTGATGATCTCGATCATGATACCATGTTTCTCGGTGGACGATAAACTAGGAGATTGGGCTAATTGTCGGAGTTTATATAGGGTTCTATATGAGCTTGACCTTGGAGTATTGTTAGAATACAATAATGGCAATTGGTGGACTAACTATAGTAAGGCAGCCCTTTCAAGTATTGGGGATTATAAAGACTTTAGAAGATCATGTGGAACACCAGCGTAGGCCTTGGACTCGAAGAATTAATGGATTATGCAGTGATTGATGGAAGTTAATGGGCTGTTGGAGTTGATTCATAGGAAGGGAATAGGATCTTGGAGTGGCTTACGACGTGTTTCTCTAGGATAGAGGTGCTTTATCTTAGACCTTGGAAGGATAGGCTGAGCACTTGGATTGTCACGTTCAAGCTTAGCAGCTTATATGTTCTACCCATGGATTTTTAGAGGTAGCTACACACATGAGTTTGGCGATCGTGGACATATATGACTTTGTTAGATCCCCTCTTGGGAGTCGTGAGGATACGAATAGTATGAGGTGATCTGTTTGGAGGACTAAATAGACTATTGGCATCTCAGAAACCGTGCTTAAAGATAGGAGGATAAATGTTCATTCGCACACTAGAATCCTTGAAACCCTTATGCCCTACCAAGCCACACACGGTTGGATCATGACCTTGGGCCTTGGCTCTAGATCAATAAGATTTTGACCAATGCTCAACCAGGACCCTCACCAGTACCTCAACCCACTCTACGTACCCCAAATACTTCATAGAGTACTTGGGCAAGTGATCATCATCCTTACTTGAGGACATGAATGTCCGCACGAAGACGGAAGAAGAGTTGATCAGCTGGTTAGGGAACATCCGAAGACCGCCATGTCAAGGAGGAAGAACTATACCAACCACCGTCGTCAAGGAGTGAGCTTCGCATTGAAGGCATGCATATCGCAAGCCACTCCTCTCCAAGGCAACTACGGCCTCATGAAGAAAACTATGCTACTCATGACCTTGAGCTAGCAGCAGTGGTTCATGCCCTGAAGACATGGCGACATTATCTCCTACGGAAGGGATGTGAGATATACACGGGTCACAAAGGTCTGAAGTATATTTTCACTCAAAAGGGATTGAACACGAGGCAAAGAAGATGGCTAGAGTTGATTGAAGACTAAGACCTCAGTGTTCAATACCACCCTGGGAAGGCTAATGCGGTAGCAGATGCATTAGCAGGAAGGCTTGTTCCTTGAATGCTGTGCTTAAGGACAAGCTACCCGCCTTGCATGAAGAACTTGAAAACTTCGGGTTGGAACTGGTTGCACCAGGATTCTTGGCCAACCTCGAAGTTAAGCCTACCTTGATGGATGATATTAAGGAAGCTCAGAAGGGACATGACTCAATATGGGTCATCGTTGACCAATTGACCAAGTTGTCCCTCAGCACTGCTTTCCACCCACAGACCGGAGGTCACACAGAACGAGTAAATCAGATACTCGAAGACATGCTCCGAGCCCGTGTCTTAGCTTATGGAGCTAAGTGGGAAGATTGCCTCCCTTTTGCCGAGTTCTCCTACAACAATACTCATCAGACAAGCCTTCAGATGGCACCATTTGAAGGGTTATACGGACGGAAGTGCCGCAGACCCCTCAATTGGTCAGAGACCGGAAAAAGGACTTGACTTTGGGCCCGGCATCCCCCGTGAAGCGGAAGAGCAAGTCCAGCTTGTCAGAGAACGCTTGAAGACTACCAAGTCAAGACAGAAGAGCTACGCTGACTCACGTCGTTGAGGCATGACCTTCCGGGTTGGATACCATGTTTGTCTCCGGGTCACCCCTCTCAAAGGAACCCAGCGCTTCCATGTCAAAGGAAAGCTCGCCCAAGATCCATCGGCCTTCTTCGAGATCACTCCAAGATTTAACAACCCCCTCCGAGATCTCTACAAGACGTAGAATAGACGGCTACCACTGGAGTTGCCACCGAGCTACAGGGTGCTGGCGCTTTCCATGCATCCCAACCCGGAAGTGTTTCCAACTTCCTAACTTGCCCGATCTCTATAAGGGCGTTGACCACCGAGCCACCGACCCTAGTCCAACCAGACCTAACGCAAGAGACCCTCAAGAACTGGATCAACCGAGGCGTCATACACAAGCCACACCATCAAGTACTTCAATCTCAAGGAGCACTACAGGCGAAGCAACATGAAGACTTGAAAACTACCCCGGATACAAGTTTACAGATCCCTTTCGCGCCTAGTCTAGGAATCTCGGGACGAGATTCTTGTAAGGGGTAGGTCTGTCACACCCTGATTTTCATGGCACAACACTTAAGCTCTTATCATGCTAAAATGTGGTTTGACAAAAACTTTTGAGTGTTTTGGACTTTGCTTGATTTGATTTTTGTCTCATTGTTTGCGAGTGCTCTAAAAATAAAATAAATCCTCCAACTCCTATACTTCACCTCCTTGCTCCAAACCCTTGAGCCAATGATCATGCCATGTGTATAGGACATAAAATATTTTCTTACAAAAATAATTTGGCCAAAAGTATTTTCTAAAATTAGTTTTTCAAAAACCCCTGAATTGAGGTTTGCACTGCAAGTCCTTAATTAAGGGCAGTAAAAATCTTTCTAAAAATATATTTGACTCCCATTAGATATAGGATGCCCAGGAACCACAAAAGTATAATTTTAAAAGTTGTTTTACTATTTTATTTATAAGCTTTTTCTTAAGTCCAGAAATGGTCTTTAATAGGGAAAAATTATTTTATTGCTTCAATAATATTTGATAAAATTTAGGGAAACTCATAGGACATATATAGTCCATATATAAGAGTTTCAACACATGGTTATGTTCAAAATATTGGTCAAACCCCTCAAAAACCCTTTCTGGATATTTCAAGCTTTTGAAATATTTACAAAGGAAATATCCTCCAAAAATTCCAAGAAAATTCTATCATCTCACATATGACATACTTGATGATATTGCCAAGTCTCATGTCATGGAGAATAGTTTAACCCCATGAAATCCCCTCAAAACCATTTCTGTCCATTTTGAAGTTTGAGCAACTTTACATTGCCAAACATGTCCAAATGTTCTAAAACCTTGTGAACTTGCTCAAATGGTCTAATAATTCATCTAGACCAAATGGCACAAGTTGGAGAGCAAGTTAACTTGATCAAAGTACTCCAAAACCCTTTCTGTCCAGAACCATATTTGAACAACTTTGCATTACCAAATTTCTCTCCTTGACACAAACTTTTGTGAGCATGATCACATGACCAAATGAGGCCACCACACCAAGTGGTGCATCAAGGAGAAGTGATTTGCTCAACTAAATCTACACAAGTTCATTTACGCTAATTTCTAGGGTTTACCAAAGTTGCATTGTCAACTTTCTTCAAATGATCTCCAAATTGGTGGAAGGCCCTATTTATATGTGTCATATCACCCTATGGAGTCTCATGGCTTATGGAGATCATCTACTTTCCCAAACCAACATCAAACACCTTCTGGCATTTTGCAAAAACCACTATTTGGACCTCTTCCACTAATCTCCATGACTTCTCCTTTTACCACAACCCTCCTAGTCCCTTGCACGTCCAAGAGCAATGGCTATCCCACAGCTCAATTATTTGGAGGTGAAACCCTCACTTTCTCTCTCTGGACAACAGTTTTCCTCCCATTCTCTCACCTCTCTCTCACTCCTGGCAAGCCCCAGGGCATCCAATGCCTTTCCCACATTGTTTACTCCCCTGAGCAGCCGCTAGACACAAGTGGGCGCGTGAGGACGCGAGGAAAAGCTGCGGGTGCCGGCCATTTGCGCGCTCTGGAGCACGTCAGCGTGCTCCCGACCGTTGACACAGCACTCCCGACCACCTCGAGCCTCCCCCTCGCGCCAGTAGATGCTCCTCGACGTCCGCAACACGACACCAAGCTGGCCCCCTCCTCTTTCTTCCTCCTGCTGCCTCCTTTCGCACGCGCGCCGGCCGCCCGAGAGCCCCAATGGGCATGCTCACACGCGCGGCGCCCTGACACTCCCCCGCTCCTTCTCTTCCCTCCTCTGGCCCTGGACCAACCCCACGAACACCCCGGACATACTCACACGAGCCCCCGTGGCCTCTAGCAGCAACTCTGACCTCGCCGGCCAAGACGGTCCCGTGGTGCACCTCGCCCCTCCTATTTAATCCAGCCCCGAGCTCTCTATAGCCTCCTTTCGCCCTCTCTCACTCCCAAGAACCTCCCGGACAAGCCCTCTATTCCCTCGTGCTCTCCTTGCCTCTCCATCGCCGCCATGGTCGCCGTCGGCCTCCTCTCGGCTCCGCAAACCAGGCCTCCCGCCCCTCCTTTGGCCACCAGAGATCTGCAGATGACCGTCGGAGCTCTCCCGCCGCCTTCTCCTGCTCTGGTGCCCGTGCCGCCATAACCACCTTCTCCTGAAGCCTCGTCCACGGCGTCGTGGTCGCCGTCGCCTGGACCTTCCCAGCCTGCGTGGCGCCCATGAATGGTGCGGCTCGGCCTCCCGAGTCCGTGAGGTATGCCGAACGTCACCGGGGACGGCCGGAGTCGCCGGGAAGAGCGCCGGCGCCGTCCGGCCTCGCTCTCTCTGTCTCCCGTCGCGTCGCGCGGGAGGTTGGGGACGACCCTGCAGGCGGGCCCCACTCGTCAGTGGCTCAGCCACCGGGCCACGCTGGCAAGTGGAGACGGGCCGGCTATTCTGCGCTTCCCTTCGACGGAAGCGTAACGGCGAATACGCCTTCGGCGTGGCCTCCCGTCGGGTGTCCGCGAGGAGCTGGGCCAGGCCCAGTGCACTGCCCGCTATGCCTCGCCCAGTGCGCGCCACCGCCGCCCAGATCCAGCCCGTTTGGGTAAAAAAAAAAGAGATCCTTTCCTTTTTCTTTTCTGTAAAGCTTGTAAAATCTCCCAAACAATTCAAATGGACTCCAAATTTGATGATTCAAATTTCTAGAGACTTCATAAATCATTCTCTACCTGTTGGTGCAACATGCACATTTTTCCGATACTTTTCTTCACAAATAATTATCACATCCTATTTTTCCTATTTACGTGATAAACTTTAGAAAATCACAGAGAGCTCAATATTGATCCAAATGCCATGATTCCAATTCCTAGATGAATCTAAGCTCATAACCTAGTTTATGAACATTTTGTTTGATGCTTTCTGTACCACATAAATTATTGAGCCATTTCTTCATATTTATCAGCTTTGCAAATTCATAGGAAATTCATTTGAACTCCAAATCCAGTGAAACCAATTCCTAGATGCTTCTAAAATCATGCTTTGTCAAATGGGTGCCTTTGCTCATTTTGCAAAAATATATTTCTGTACACTTCTTGCAAATCCATAAACCCCTTGATTCCACCATGTCAAAATGTTCAGAGATATCCATTCATCAAATCCCAATGAAACCACTTTGGTCATCCCTCATATGACCAGAGGTATCCTAGAAAAGTCCAACTCATATTTTTAGAGCACTTTTATTTCCTGCCTTATTGTGTTGCTTATTATGGTTGCTTTCGGCGATAGTTGACGAAGTAGGCGGAGTGCTTGGAGAAGGACTAGAAGACTTGAAGACTCGATGAAACAGCAAGCAGCCCTTTGAACATGACTATGAAACCCTTTATATGCATGTCATTTATAGCTCTTCATTATTGTTGCATCGGAATCATGATGAGTCGGTGAACCACGTGGGTTGGTTGCCTCAGTTACTTCCTCGTTGGTACTTGCATTGTGCATGGCCCTACCTTCTTATGAGGGTTATGCCGGTGGGAGTAGATAGGATGCTAAAGTAGATGCTATGCAAAAAGGGATGGGAATATGCATGGTGGAGGAGACAAAGTGATTTCAAAAGTCTTTTCGAAAACCCCGTCGGGTGCCACTTATGCCCGAGGGAGATGATGAGAAAGGTAACCACTTGATGACGAAGTGGTGTACCGAGGCAAGTGTGTGTTGTTTTCAAAGCGGATTAGATTTAAGATTTGATGACTGTCCCAACCCTACATGCGCGACCACTCTACCCTTATATGGGAAAGGGCATTGTTGAGTACCTAGACCGATACTAGCTTGGAGCCCGCATTACTAGTGACGGGGAGAGTTGGTGCTCTCTCTTGGGGCGGGTCGTGCTGTAGGGCGGCCATGACTGTTTTCACAGGCACCGGACACACCATTGGTACCCGTGCTTGTGGTATGTGACGAATATGGGAGCGAGGCTCCGCGACTTTATGATGTGAAATGTTTGTACGGGGTTACTACTAATCGAGTGGACTCCATGTTAGTGTCGTCTAGGAAAGGTAATGATCGGTGCTTACCCCGGGTACTTGAGGTACCGCGGGTCGTGGTTTGACACGAAAGTTCCCCGGATCTAGTGGGTAAAGTGTGCAACCTCTGCAGAGTGTAAAACTATTCGAATAGCCGTGTCCACAGTCAAGGACGGTTGGGCGGTGCTGCTTAAACTATGTCCAGGGTTTTCAACCGTGTGTGTGATGATGGAAATGACTTGGGTCAAGTCAAAGGACTTGACACGACTGAGATGGGTTGGTGCCCACTCTGTTTATGATAAATGGGTTGGTGCCCACTCTATTTATGTTGATATCTGTGACCAGTACTCATGGTTACTTGACTTCTCTTGATGCATGCTTTATAGGATGTTGAACATGTCATTGCACTCAAAACTAGCTTTCTGCAAAAATTTACCTATATCATGCATCGTTGTATCTTGAACCAAAACATGGGTTGCTTGCGAGTACATTCAAAGTACTCATTGGCTTGCCACTGGTTATTTCATTGACCAGGCATGAAAGAACCGGATATGATGAAGAACACTTCGGTGACGAGCATGCGAGCTAGGACGCTTCCCAGTCAGAATGCCTGTAGGGTTAAGGCAGATGGCATGGGTCCAAGTTATCGATGAAGATTTCCGCTGCGATGTTGTACTCAAGGCTCGACCATAATGGTCCTACTTGTGTAATACGGTATGTATGGATGTAAGACTCTTGTATTTCAGCTTCTGTGTGTTCAGTGAGCATTGATCTCTGGGATCACTGTACACGTGCATTCGGCGATCACGACTTATGAGTCGGGGTCCCCACATGGGCATTACGAAAAGCTTGCTGAAACTGATTCCATGTGACAGTGTCTACAGGGTAAGTGGCTGTAAAATTCTCCCACCATGCTGCTGCGGGTCCGTCAAGCTGATGTGCGGCAAACTTCACCTTCTCTCCATCCGTGCATCCTGCAGTGGTCAACTCCCTCCCTATCTTATGGAGCCAATCATCTGCTACTATCGGCTCGGTGCTACTGGAAAACACCGACGGATTCAACCTTAGGAAACGTGCGGATGGTTGACGGTGGTGGTGGTGGTGGGTTGTTGTTGTTGTTGCCTTGGTTCTGTACCAATGTTTGAATCAAGGTATTCTGCTGCTGAATCAACTGAGTGATCTCTGGCGGGAAAACAAACTCGGGGTCGCGTCTCGGAGGCATCTGAGGGTTTAACGGGGAGAGTTAAGAATAGAATGAGGTCTAGTGAGAAAACACTACCCATATGCACATGAGACAAAACACACAATATCATTCCAATCAATTCAAACAAGGGCATACAACGGTCTAAGTATCGTTACAAAAATGCTTGGACTAAAACTAGTTAGATGGTGGAAAATTCTACTACTGTTATGGTGGTCAACTAGAAAAACTGCTCCGAGGCAGATTCCATGATATCTGCTCCAGCTTCATCAACATAGTCATCATTGCTATCCTCGGGATCCGAGTCGGTGTCGTCGATGATGATATAATTATCCGGACAGGTGGGTTCATCCTCTTCTCTTTTGGGTGCTGAACCTCCCATGAATACTCCAATCTTCTCCTTAAGGTTACCGTTATGTCTTACTAGAGCGACGATTTCTTCCATATAGTCTTTACACGTAGCCTTGGGTTCTGCTTCTAGCTCCTTGATCCTGGTCATAGCCTTCTGTAGCTCCTCCATATCTGTGCACATCTGGTTCTCCTGGCGTCGGATGTGTTGGTTTAACTCCTGAATGTAAGCTGCGATGGATCTGTCCCTCCTGGTGGCGATCATCTCCCAATGCTCATCTCGGCACCCACAAATCTGGTAGATAGTATTCTTGAGATCATTGCGATAAACTTCTCCAATTTGTCCCATGGTGATGTGAGCTGCCATGCTCTTTCCTAGGCTCCATGTTGGTACATCAAAGGTAAACTCTATTGGCTCCGTGACTGGTGCAAACGTCCTTCCTGGAATGTAGACTTGAATCCTCCAGCGCTCCTCTTCGGGTAAAGTGGCGTTGAAAGTCCCAGTGAAGCTTGGTACTCCTATGTTCAGGTATCTAGCGGCTTCCTTCAAGTGACATCCAAAAGGTGAATTCTCATCTGGTTGCGCAAACTTGGTCCTTACATCCGCCATCCTAAAGAATAGAAAAGATGAGGAGTCAGAAATGAGAAGAAGAGTAGTGATCTAGGGCTTAAGCTTAGTGGCCGTGTCCCTGATCGCGTGTGCTCGATACCACCTTGTAGCGACCGGACCTCAAGCAGTCGATCTCGTGCTCAGTGTCATCCTGGATCGATGCGGACACCACACAGTACTTGGAGGATTTATAACAGAGTAGCAATCACACACTTATTACATCGAATGTCTCAAAAGAGAACTTATTGAAATAAATATGGCTTAAGGCCATCTAAAAACGATAACAGCGGAAGGCTTGGAAGATAAGCGAGTCCATCAACTCCAACGGCATCACTGAGTATAGAACCACGACCTAAAAGCACCTTACTCGTCATCTGAAAAGTCTGCAACATGAAACGTTGCAGCCCGAAACGGGTCAGCACATGGAATATGCTGGGAATGTAACACATAGAGAATAACAATGGAGATTGACTATGCTACATGCATATTTGGCTGGTGGTAAAGCTCTATGGTTACAGTTTTTGCATAAAGCCAATTTTTCCCTACTGCAAAGGAATAAATTTATTTAACTATCATGGCGGTTGTTAAACATTGAGAATGGTTCACAGCATCCTCAATCCCAATTAAAAGTACTCATTAAAACCCAACAATATTAATTAAAGTAACATGATGAGATTCACATGATAATCAAGTACTAGATACTCAAGATGTCCATAACCGGAGACACGGCTAATCATGATTAGTTTATACACTCTGCAGAGGTTTGCGCACTTTCCCCACATGACTCGATCGCCTCCGTTTGGTTTCTCGCACTACTTGGTGTTTGAGAAACGGATGACCGAGACATAGTCTTTCAGAAGCACTAGCACCTTACATGAGGGGTAGACCGTACCAACCTACATCCCCTACATCTGCTAGTCCACCCCGTAAGAGTTCGCACAACTTAGTCAACTATGCTAGAGCCCATAATAGCATGTGGCTGCACATGGAAGTTTCTAGTTTGAATAATCTCATGATCCCTTTGAGCCTGGGTGGCGGTCCTTAGAAATACAGGCAAGTCCTGCTAGAAAACAGGTGCCTCAGTCCACCCAGATGTGTGTTTAAGTTGCCACCTTAAATAAACCAGTAATTAACAATCTCAGATCTGTCATGGATATTCACTCACCCAATCCACGTCTACTAGCATAGCATGGCATAATAAGCAAACGTAGAAGTAACTCCCAAAGGTTTGATAATAATACAAGTAATAGGTACTACCTCATCTACTTTCCCAACCCACAATTTAATTAGATCCTAATCATGCAATTGTCTTGGAGGATAGATCTAATGCATAATAACTGGGTAGTAGAAAAGGTATGATCAAAGTGTTACTTGCCTTGCTGATGATCCGTGAAACCTAGAGACTCGAAGTAACAGGCGGCGCACTCCGGGTATTCTACCACAGACAAACAAACAGACATACAATAAGTACTCATCTAATGCACAGGTAAAACTCGAACAAGAGACCTAACCAGAATGTTCAACTTAAGAACTCCGGTTTGCAAAAAGAATCAAATCAAACAAAACAACGAAAGTCAAACGGCGAAAGAAAACAGCTTCGTTTTACTAATTTGGATCTAAGTCAAATTTTACAGAAGCAAAAACTTGTTTAAGTAGATTATTCGGAAAGAGGGTTTCGAGACGAAACTCCAGGCGCTTGAATCACCTAATTCCGATAAACGAGCGAAAAGTTATACTAAAACGAAAATCGGATCAGAAATCGCGATCAGAAAATAACCGCGGAAAATCCGAGAAAAAGAAAAATGATGAACAGATTAACGAAAAAACGTTCGTTAATTTAAAGAATCTGACGAAAAGCGTTCGCTAAGACGATCTAACGGACGAACGTCCGCTAATTAACCTAAACCGAAAAAAAACCGAAAACTAAAATAAACGAATCTAAAAAAACGAAAAAAAACGGAAAAGAAAAACCGCCCGGTCTTTAAGAAAAACCGGCGGCACGCGAATCGAGGTGGCGGCGAACCTCGTGATGTGGGCGGCGGCGGGCGGGCGGCGGCGGCGGCGTGGTGCGGATCTGGCGGAGTTAGGGTTAGGGTTTGGTGGGCGGCCTTGAGTGGGTGGGCGGCGGCGGGCGTCTGGGGGTGGGCGGCGGGGTCCAGCGCATTATATAGCGCCCCCAAGCGGAGTCCCGCTCGGGTACGGCCCGGAGTCGGCGCGCTTTTTAAAAGAAACATTACGCTCGGTAGAAAAAAGAAAAGAAATACTACATGGACTCCAAAACTCCCGAAATAAAATTTCCCTGACTTCTAAAATCAAGCCGGACGAGATGAACATTTATTTGGGATCTAAATGCAATTTTTAAAAACGCGCATTTTTCCCTAATTCAAATAAAAGCGAAAAACTCCAAAATAAATCTTATTTAATTTTTTATTAAATCTTCATTATTTCTTTATTTTGGGGAAGTCATTTTATTCCCTCTCTGAATTTTTGGGTAGTAGAAATAATTGAAGATAAAATAAATAAAATCAATGATCCTATTTTCAAAATTTGAGAAAAACCCCAAATATGAAAATAACGAAATCCCCAACTCTCTCCGAGGGTCCTTGAGTTGCGTAGAATTTCTAGGGTCGAGCCAACAATGCAATAAAAATATGATATGCATGATGATCTATGTATAACATTCCAAATTGGAAATTTGGGATGTTACAATAAAGATCTTCGGTGGCCGCTTTTGGAGTTACTCAAAAGTAGTAAGATTCTATTTACAGTTTAACCCAAGATGCACATCACGTGGCTTCAACTGCCACTCCATTTTCTTGCATGACACGATCTGGATGCTGGATGTCCCACATATCAGCAAAAGGAGGAAGAACCCGACCAAATCTTCGGTTGTGCTCTCGGATTAGACTAGTTGTGCTAACTTAATTTTTTATTGTGTACTCCCTCCGTTCCAAAATACTTGACTTCCATTTGTCCAAAAATGGATGTACCTATATACTAAAACATGTCTAGATACATCTATATTTTGACAAATAGAAGGCATGTATTGTGGAACGGAGGGAGTAGAATGGATGCAAGTTTTGGTATTGGGAAGAAGAGTGCATCGATATATTGATAGAGCGCAATTTAGTAGATGTTCTAGCACTTTTAGCGAGCATAGAGGCTAGAGATGATACTAGTGCACTTGTTGATACTCCTACTAGAATAGAGGCTAGACATGAGACTAGATGCGAGGAAGCAACGTCTACTTCTTTACACTCGAAGAAGAAACAAGCACACAAGATTGAGCCTCCGCAGATCAACAATGAATGCATCGAGAAGGCACTAATCCAACTTACAGGAGCAGTTATGGAAGTTGGATATCTTCTAAAATGTATTCTTGTGGTTCTTATTTTCTTTGGTCTTGCTTTTCGAGTCAAAATTATCGTTGGAGTTCGTGCAAAACGGAGGTCTGTTTAGGGTCGTGCGTTGGAGTTGGACTTACAAGTGGGACCGTAGTTGAGGAAACCGACTATCGGCAAACCCCCACCTCGCTCGCCGCGCGATGGCTGAAGTTAGAGAAACGACGAGGTTGAAGAGATTGCTCTAGCACGGACTCCAAGAAATATGGTGCCAGATGGATGTTATGGTGGTGGCATGTGCCGTACTCCTGGATGTGAATGCTTGTTCTGGCCCATGCCACCCTACTACTCCTATTACCTATATAGTACTCCTACTAGTAGTATCGAGGATTCGAAGTGCTGGTTACATACAGCGAACACATTAACATATGGCTACAGTAAAAACACCCGCCCGACGCGCGAAGCATGTGAAGCTAGTACAAATAGTGTACTACTATTGTTGATCGGCCTCATCTGATAACCTGTTGCAATGCACGTACAATTATGTATTCGGAAAATATTTTTTTGCCTCGTCGCACCACTCACTCAGAGAAGCGACTCGAAAGCCATTCATAAATTTAGTTAGTTTATCACAGGCATATCATTTTATTACATACAACAGGTCATCAACCCACATCGACAACGAGGATACATTATAAATACTAAAGTTTTCATCACACAACAAATAACAAAGAAATGAAATGAACTTCAACTCAACCCATCCTCGGCATTGGAAACACTTGCTTTGAACCACAAGTGATTCTCTGGGATGGGCCATCTATTGTCAATCTCGAGACCAACGCAGGACTGATCATCCAGGCTGAAGTGGCCTACTATATCAATACCAGGGTAGGGAACCACCCAAATGTCCGAGGTATAGATACAGTTGCTTCTCATAAATGGTACTAGTAACGTTGTGTCAAGTTGGATCGCCTTTCACCATCATCGTATAGTTTTGTCCAAGGAAGAGCGAGTTTTCTCCAAGACTATCAATTCTGTACCAGGGAGAAGGTGTTGGCGCTAGCACACTAGTATCCATCCCGAATACCATGCAACGATTGTTGGAATAGGTCCAGAGAGTGCGACCATGGGAGACAACACGTGCTCCCTCAATAGTAACAAACTTAGTGCGCTGTATACAGACAAGAAGAGGTGATCCATCAGAATTAGTTGCCAGGCGCCACTGAGTATATAAGTTCTGCTCGTCCTCATGCTCGTGATCATCACCATCGTCATCTCCCCCTTGGTTATAAAGTTTTTCAAGTATAGGTGGTGGAATGTTCATAGGACCTTGGAAACACAAGAAGAAGGTGAATTATTAAAGGGAAACTTGCTAACCCACATGCATGTGGATGAAACAATTATAATTACGGTGGAAGACAAACGTACTGAAACAATGAGGATCCCATGCAAAAACAGTGCCATGAGTGGTGGAAGCAAACACAAGACCCTTGTATTGAATTGCATCACAGTACACATCCGTATATAGAAATTGATTTTTGAGAATATCCATCGAGTCGAACCACAAAGGACGGCAACAAGCTTGTTGAAGACAGCAACAACTTCATAGTTCTTGTAATTCCAAGAAAGGTTGGGAACTCGACAAATTGCTATCTTCCGTAGAAGACAGTCACCATGATCGTATTTGAATGTGCATACAATAGATTTTTCAAAGTGGAACCCGGTGACGAGTGTACACATTCACATGTTCCCACTCGCAGTTGTACCCAATATAAACAACCCAATCTCCATTTGCACCTGCCCAATCCTTGCCCTCAAGCAATGGCATCTTAACATCATACGTATCATTATCAAGCGGCATCAACTTGCACAAGGCGAGGCCTCCGTCGTCCCCATGCCAGTCATCAGGGTCACGGCAAAGAAGATAGGGGAGATCAAACCGCTCCTTGACCCTTGGGTTCCTTGTAATTATGTTATTAGTTGAGTTGAGAATGGTCGTGAACGAACCTGCCATGCTAGCCGAGGTGATGATGTCGCACTGATCAATGAGTTCCTCCACCACGTCATCTTTCGGATCGGGGCAAGAATAACAGGGTCGTTTCCGGCCTGTTCCCTCCATGGAGAAGACGATCGAACAATGGCAGAAGGAAGGTGAAGGAAAATGGAGGAGGGAGAGGAAGAGCGTGTGACAGCAGTTCCTAATCGAGAGGGAAAGGAGAAGAGTCGGTGGACGGTTGTCAGTTTGCCACGGTACACGAAGAGGCGCCCCGGCCTACACGTCCATTCGGAAATACTAGTAGAAAAGGACTCATCGTCGTCTCACTGATATGTTGGAACGGGACCACATGTCAATGAAACATGGTGTGTAATTTCTCATGCAAAATGCGATCTGGCCGCGTTGGCCCGAGGTGCCGCATTAGTTTTTTCTGAATGTTTGCCGCATTAGTTATCGACCTTTTTTTTAACATACAATCTGAATGGATAGCTCCTGTGGTCATCACGCGTGAGCGGACATAGTGATGGTTGATTCGCCCGAGCAACTTATTACTGTGAGAATATGTGAGTACTGGCGGATTCAAGGAACAGAGAAATGATGTTTGCTTCGTCCGAGCAACTTACTATGGCGAAGGTGGGGCTCTGTGATTTGACTACTCACTAGTCATTACTACTGCGGCGCAACGACCGGGGTGAATCTTTCCCTGAAGTTGTGTTGTGCACTCAATATTGCTGCATGGCAGGTGGAGTCGGATGAAGGATGTCCAACATGTCGACAAAACAAAGTTGAATTGTTTCTGGCATTGCTATCAATCCTTCAGGATTTGTTTATATGTACGCATAATATAATGAAATTGTACTGTGATGCTATGAAGGTTTCAACTTTGGTTCCCGCAGGAAAAAAAGGTTTCAACTTAGGATTCATGTGTCTTGCCTCGAGATTATCTCATTACAACATTCCATAAAATACAAATGAAACTACCATGGCTACCATGGCTAATGCATCTCAATGGTTCGTAGATCAGCGCCAATATTCACATCACAACTGAAGACAAAGTTGCGAGAAGGTGGACAAATAAAGAAAAAAAATATAATTGATCGATGTTCTTCGTAGGCATGGCTCCATTTCCTTGGCACAGTGTTCATTACTTGGCAGCTAGTTTCACCCAGCTTTGTAGCCAAAAAAGAGGTGTATGGAGGACACCACAATCCGATCATTTTGTGCAGCTCCACTAAAATCGAGCGGACCATCCCTGTTTGCAAAGATATCCAGTTAGTGTGATTACAATAATAGTGGAACTAGATGATGAAACATAACACACATAAATAGAAGCCGATCACCTCTACGATCTCTCTTTAGGACTAACTTATTGTTGGAGAAGATTAGGCACGGAGTTGGATGAGGAGGATAGCAAAACCAATCTCCCTTTCTGCAGTCCCACAGAAATGTAAAAACATTGTCCGTGTGACATTTTGGCGTAACTGCACAAAACACTCTTAAGAAAAAAAGTGATTTGTGCAGTTCACCAAAAGGTCGCAATAGCAACGAGGTGAAAATGGATAACCCTGTTTGCAAAAGGAGGTCAAAAGGAAACAATTACTGCCCAATAACACGAGTTGAAGACACATACGCCGACAAAAAAGAAGCATATTCCATGTAATAAGGGAAAGATAGCACATGGTGGTTTATCAAAAATGGTTTGAGGACGAGATTGCAAGATGGAAAGTATGCCTGCCGAGATATGATTTAAGCAAACAACTAAAGAAGATCCACATGCAACAACGTGGGAAGATGGGCAGTGGAGCAAGGCCGGAGGAAGGTGTACCTGAGGGTCGTCGGGATGTTACTAGGAGGGCGCCGACGGCCGGGATCTGCCCATACTACAGCAGCGAGCAAGTGGCGAAGGCCCTACCATGCTGGAGCTTGGTCAGAGAGAATGGCAAGTACCGCAGATCAGGACGTGCTGCCTCAATGCTGTCAAACGGAGAGACCATGCACATCCTCCCTTTGCGACGGGATGCGACCGGATCACTGACCAACGCTGAGAGAGAGAGGCCACGACCGCCTTGTGTGAGATGGTGTGACAAGAGACAAACGCATTTTTCCATTTTCCCCACGGCAATCGTTTTATATTCTGTACGTGCCATTGAGGAATATATAACTTTATTTAATACTAACACGTCAAGTCGAACTTTGTTCCGTCTAGGCGTGGTACCTGACCCTCCTTCGAGTAAACAACCGCTACACGCATCAAATTATCACGTGGGCTGCCTTTTCGTACAGAAACAAACTCCATCGTGTACCCGCACGGGTGTGGCCGGGAACGAGACGTGAGTACGTGCGTCCTACGTGAACTTCTTCTTTAGGTGCAGGTACGTATGTGGGTGGGTGTGAGAGAGATGGTTTGTGCGAAACAGACGCAATGTGTTGATGATATCTCAAATAGAAAAACGTAACATATGCAATGTGTGTGAAATAGAGTCATGGACGTGAGATATCGATAGAATTGAAAACAGGGATGAAGTGTGTGGCTGCGCGATCGATAAAGAGTGCCATCGAATTTGCGTTTGCCCACGTCAAAGATACATGGCGGCTGGCCTACTGGAATTTGAGAGGGCAGAGGTGCAGTTTTTGTCCGTGGCATGGATACCTACCTAGAACGTTCGACTATCGGTGTGTGTGGGGGGGGGGGGAGGGGGTGAGGGGGCAGAGACCGATCGACTAGTATATGTGTGGGGAAGGAGAGAGACCTAGCTATGTATTGAGGGAGATTGATTGACATCCATGGATATGTGTAGCAGAGGAATAAGGTTGGGAGAAAGACAAAGGTAGAGCGTTGGAGGGTTGGTGGTGGAGTGGCGTCTCACAAATGGTGGGAGAGGCCTGCTAGACAAACGGAGGGTATGAGTGCAATATCAATAATAGAGGGCGGGGGATGTCTGTCTGTCTATGCACGTGCGTGTGAGAGACGGGTCGGGAGGTATGCAAGGATGATGAGTGGAGAAGATATGGTTGTGGTAAGCATACATAACTACATAGGAAGATCAACCGTCGTGTGTCCGAGAAAGGGAGAGACATAACTAGCGAGGTAAGTGTATCGGTGCTTGGGGAAAACGAATTATTGTCAACCTGGCTATATGTAGGGAGATCAGTTCATATATGATACGTCTCCAACGTATCTATAATTTTTGATTGCTCCATGCTACTTTATCTACTGTTTTGGAATATATTGGGCTTTATTTTCCACTTTTATATTATTTTTGGGACTAACCTATTAACCGGAGACCCAGCCCAGAATTGCTGTTTTTTTGCCTATTTCAATATTTCGAAGAAACGGAATATCAAACGGAGTCCAAACGGAATGAAACCTTCGGGAACGTGATTTTCTCATCAGATAAGACTCAGGAGACTTGGAACCTCCGTCAAGAAAGCCACGAGGCGGTCGCGAGGGTGGAGGGCGTGCCCCTCCCCCCTGGGCGCGCCCCCCTACCTCGTGGGCCCCTCGGAGCTCCATCGACGTACTCCTTCCTCATATATATACCTATGTATCCCCGTATGATCAGAACAGGAGCCAAAAACCTAATTCAACCGCCGCAACCTTCTGTATCTACGAGATCCCATCTTGGGGCCTGTTCCGGAGCTCCACCGGAGGGGGCATCCACCACGGAGGGCTTCTACATCATCACCATAGCCCCTCCGATGAAGTGTGAGTAGTTTACTTCAGACCTTCGGGTCCATAGCTAGTAGCTGGATGGCTTCTTCTCTCTTTTTGGATCTCAATACAATGTTATCCCCCACTCTTGTGGAGATCTCTTTGATGTAATCTTCTTTTTGCGGTGTGTTTGTTGAGACCGATGAATTGTGGGTTTATGATCCAACTTATCTATGGAAAATATTTGATTCTTCTTTGAATTCTTTTATGTATGATTGAGTTATCTTTGCAAGTCTCTTCGAATTATCCGTTTGGTTTGGCCAACTAGATTGGTAGTTCTTGCAATGGGAGAAGTGCATGGCTTTGGGTTCAATCTTGCGGTGTCCTTACTCAGTGACAGAAAGAGTTGCAAGGCGCGTATTTTATTGTTGCCATCGAGGATAACAAGATGGGGTATTTATCATATTGCATGAATTTATTCCTCTACATCATGTCATCTTGCTTAAGGCGTTACTCTGTTTTTAACTTAATACTCTAGATGCATGCTGGATAGCGGTCGATGAGTGGAGTAATAGTAGTAGATGCAGAATCGTTTTGATCTACTTGTCACAAACGTGATGCCTATATACATGATCATTGCCTAGATATACTCATAACTATGCTCAATTCTATCAATTGCTCAATATTAATTTGTTCACCCACCGTAGAATACTTATGGTCTTGAGAGAAGCCACTAGTGAAACCTATGGCCCCCGGGTCTATTCTCATCATATCAATCTATATCACTTTATTTACTTGCTTTGTTTTTGCTTTGCCTTTACTTTTTTACTTTGCATCTTTATACCAAAAATACCAAAAATATTATCTCTATCAGATCTCACTCTCGTAAGTGACCGTGAAGGGATTGACAACCCCTAAGCATTGGTTGCGAGTTGCTATCGTGTTGTGCAGGTACGAGGGACTTGCACGTGACCTCCTACTGGATTGATACCTTGGTTCTCAAAAACTGAGGGAAATACTTACGCTACTGTGCTGCATCATCCTGTCCTCTTCGGGGAAAACCAACGCAAGCTCGAGACGTAGCAAGAAGAATTTCTGGCGCCGTTGTCGGGGAGGCTTACGCAAAAGTCAACATACCAAGTACCCATCACAATCCCTATCTCTCGCATTACATTATTTGCCATTTGCCTCTCGTTTTCCTCTCCCCCACTTCACCCTTGCCGTTTTATTCGACCTCTCTTTCCCAATCTCCTCCTCTCTTTCCGTTGCCTTTTCCCTTTGCCTTTATGTTTGCTCGTGTGTTAGTTTGCCTGCTTGTCATCATGTCTAATTCCTTATCCGCTCCTATGTCTCCCGAGTTTGAAGTTCTACACTTCAAGCTAAGGCAAGGAGAAAACTTAAAAGATGCCTGGTATAGGATGATGGAATCTTATCATAAGTGCACCCTGGAGGTGAACTTTAGAATTCTTCTTCAAAATTTTTATGTTGGGTTAAATATGACGCATAGACAACTCTTGGACTGCATTGCCAAGGGAAATTTCATTGAGATTGATCCCAGTATTGCGCATGAAATTATAGAGGGAATAGTGGGAACACTACCCCAAAAGGGAGGATCTCATCCTACCCAAGGAGAAACCCAAGTGTTTGATAAGATTTGCAAAGTAACAAATTTTTTACAAAAGTCTCTTGAGCCTCTTAAAAGTGTTAGCGGAAATCTTCACCGCATGAATATGTTGATTACTCTTTGCAATAAGCGGTTGGATTCTTTAGATCTAAAAATGTCCGATTATGAAGGGAAGAGGAAAGAACCTCCCGGATTCGAGCATGATTCCACCAAAAAACTGAAAATTAAAGATGACACTACTTAGATCTATCCTTGCTTTTATGCCTAGCTAGGGGCGTTAAACGATAGCGCTTGTTGGGAGGCAACCCAATTTTATTTTGTGTTTTTTGTTTTTGGTTATGTTTAGGAATAAGTAATCCATCTACCTTATGTTTGGATGTGGTTTTATGTTTTAATTAGTGTTTGTGCCAAGCAAGACCTATAGGATAACCTACGATGATAGTTGATTTGATTCTGCTGAAAAACAGAAACTTTGCTCGCACAAATGTAGTTATGATAAATCACAGGAACGTGCTTTTTCGTTGATTCTTTTTGCTTATGATCAATAAACAAATTTTCCAGGACTTCCTATTTTGGTACAATTTTTAGAGTTCCAGAAGTTTGCGTTAGTTACAGATTACTACAGACTGTTCTGTTTTTGACAGATTCTGTTTTTCGTGTGTTGTTTGCTTATTTTGATGAATCTATGGCTAGTAAATTAGTTTATAAAACAAAGAGAAGTTGGAATACAGTAGGTTTAACACCAATATAAATAAAGAATGAGTTCATTACAGTACCTTGAAGTAGTCTTTTGTTTTCTTTCTCTAACGGAGCTCACGAGATTTCTGTTGAGTTTTGTGTTGTGAAGTTTTCAAGTTTTGGGTGAATTCTTTTGATGGATTATGGAACAAGGAGTGGCAAGAGCCTAAGCTTGGGGATGCCCATGGTACCCCCAAGATAATCCAAGGACACCAAAAAGTCAAAGCTTGGGGATGCCCCGGAAGGCATCTCCTCTTTCGTCCACTTCCATCGATAATTTACTTGGAGCTATATTTTTATTCACCAACATGATATGTGTTTTGCTTGGACGTCTTGTATTATTTGTGTCTTTGCTTGTTAGTTTACCACAATCATCCTTGCTGTACACACCTTTTGAGAGAGCCATACATGATTTGGAAATTGTTAGAATACTCTATGTGCTTCACTTATATCTTTTGAGCTTGATAGTTTTTGCTCTAGTGCTTCACTTAGATCTTTTAGAGCACGGTGGTGGATTTGTTTTAAAGAAACTTGATCTCTCATGCTTCACTTAGATTATTTTGAGAGTCTTTAATAGCATGGTAATTTGCTTAATGTTAATATACTTGGTATTCAAGATATGTAAACTTTCTTTTGAGTGCGTTGAATACTAAGATAAGTTTGATGCTTGATAATTGTTTTGAGATATGGAGGTGATAATATCATAGTTGTGCTAGTTGGGTGATTTTGAATTTAAGAAATACTTGTGTTGAAGTTAGCAAATCCCGTAGCATGCACGTATGGTTAAAGTTGTGTAACAAATTTGAAATATGAAGTGTACCTAGCTTGTGCTCCTTATGAGTGGCGGCCGGGGACGAGCGATGGTCTTTTCCTACCAATCTATCCCCCTAGGAGCATGTGCGTAGTACTTGATTTTTGATGAATTCTAAATTTTTGCAATAAGTATATGAGTTCTTTTGACTAATGTTGAGTCCATGGATTATACGCACTCTCACCTTTCCGCCATTGCTAGCCTCTTGATGCAGTGCATTGCCCTTTCTCACCTTGAGAGTTGGTGCAAACTTTGCGGTGCATCAAACCCGTGATACGATCGCTCTATCACACATAAACCTCCTTTATCTTCCTCAAAACAGCCACCATACCTACCTATTATGGCATTTCCATAGCCATTCCGAGATATATTGAGATGCAACTTCCATCATCATCATCATGACATACTTTACTTTTGTCATATTGCCATTGCATGATCATGTAGTTGACCTCGTATTTGTGACAAAGCCACCATGCATTATTTTTCATACATGTCACTCTTGATTCATTGCACCATCCCGTTACACCGCCGGAGGCATTCATATAGAGTCATATCTTGTTCTAAGTTTCGAGTTGTAATCCTTATGTTGTAATCAATAGAAGTGTGATGATCACAATTATTAGAGCATTGCCCAAAAAAAGAGAAAGCCAAAAAAAAGAAAGGCCCAAAAAAATAGAAAGGCAAAAAAAAGAAATGCCCAAAAAAAGAGAAAAAAAATAAAAAAATAATAAAAAAAAGGGCAATGCTACTATCTCTTTTTCCACACTTGTGCTTCAAAGTAGCACCTCGTTCTTCATGTAGTGAGTCTCATATATTGTGCTTCAAAGTAGCACCTTGTTCCTCATGTAGTGAGTCTCATAAGTTGTCTTTTTATACTAGCGGGAATTTTTCATTATAGAACTTGGCTTGTATATTCCTACGATGGGCTTCCTCAAATGCCCTAGGTCTTCGTGAGCAAGCAAGTTGGATGCACACCCACTAGTTTTCTTTTGTTGAGCATTCATAGCTCTAGTGCATCCGTTGCATGGCAATCCCTACTCGCTCACATTGATATCTATTGATGGGCATCTCCATAGCCCATTGATACGCCTAGTTGATGTGAGACTTTCTCCTTTTTTGTCTTCTCCACACAATCCCCATCATCATATTCTATTCCACCCATAGTGCTAGATCCATGGCTCACGCTCATGTATTGCGTGAAGGTTGAAAAAGTTTGAGATTATTTAAGTATGAAACAATTGCTTGGCTTGTCATCGGGGGTATAGAAGTTGGGAACATCTTTGTGTGTGAAAATGAAGCATAGCCTAACTATATGATTTTGTAGGGATGAACTTTCTTTTGCCATGTTATTTTGAGAAGACATGATTACTTTGATTAGTATGCTTGAAGTATTATTATTTTTGTGTCAATATGAACTTTTGTCTTGAATCTTTTGGATCTGAATATTCATATCACAATTAAGAAGTTTTACATTGAAATTATGCCAAAGTATCACTCCGCATCAAAAATTCTTTTTTATCATTTACCTACTCGAGGACGAGCAGGAATTAAGCTTGGGGATGCTTGATACGTCTCCAACATATCTATAATTTTTTATTGCTCCATGTTACTTTATCTACTGTTTTGGACTATATTGGGCTTTATTTTCCACTTTTATATTATTTTTGGGACTAACCTATTAACCGGAGGCCCAGCCCAGAATTGCTGTTTTTTTTGCTTATTTCAGTATTTCGAAGAAACGGATTATCAAACGGAGTCCAAACGGAATGAAACCTTCGGGAATGTGATTTTCTCATCAGATAAGACCCAGGAGACTTGGACCCTCCGTCAAGAAAGCCACAAGGCGGTCACGAGGGTGGAGGGTGCGCCCCTCCCCCTGGGCACGCCCCCCTACCTCGTGGGCCCCTCGGAGCTCCACCGACGTACTCCTTCCTCCTATATATACCTATGTATCCCCGTATGATCGAGCAGAGCCAAAACCTAATTCCACCTGCTGCAACCTTCAGATCCACGAGATCCCATCTTGGGGCCTGTTAGGAGCTCACGGAGGGGCATCCACCATGGAGGGCTTCTACATCATCACCATAGCCCCTCCGATGAAGTGTGAGTAGTTTACTTCAGACCTTCGGGTCCATAGCTAGTAGCTAGATGGCTTCTTCTCTCTTTTTGGATCTCAATACAATGTTCTCCCCCTCTCTTGTGGAGATCTATTCGATGTAATCTTCTTTTTACGGTGTGTTTGTTGAGACCGATGAATTGTGGGTTTATGATCCAACTTATCTATGGAAAATATTTGATTCTTCTCTGAATTCTTTTATGTATGATTGAGTTATCTTTGCAAGTCTCTCCGAATTATCCATTTGGTTTGGCAAACTAGATTGGTAGTTCTTGCAATGGGAGAAGTGCATGGCTTTGGGGTCAATCTTGTGGTGTCCTTACTCAGTGACAGAAAGAGTTGCAAGGCACATATTGTATTGTTGCCATCGAGGATAACAAGATGGGGTATTTATCATATTGCATGAATTTATTCCTCTACATCATGTCATCTTGCTTAAGGCGTTACTCTTTTTAACTTAATACTCTAGATGCATCTTTGGATAGCGGTCGATGAGTGGAGTAATAGTAGTAGATGCAGAATCGTTTTGATCTACTTGTCACGGACGTGATGCCTATATACATGATCATTGCCTAGATATACTCATATCTATGCTCAATTCTATCAATTGTTCAACAGTAATTTGTTCACCCACCGTAGAATACTTATGCTCTCGAGAGAAGCCACTAGTGAAACCTATGGCCCCGGGTCTATTCTCATCATATCAATCTATATCACTTTATTTATTTGCTTTGTTTTTGCTTTGCCTTTACTTTTTACTTTGCATCTTTATACCAAAAATACCAAAATTATTATCTCTATCAGATCTCACTCTCGTAAGTGACCGTGAAGGGATTGACAACCCCTAAGCGTTGGTTGCGAGTTGCTATCGTGTTGTGCAGGTACGAGGGACTTGCGCATGACCTCCTACTGGATTGATACCTTGGTTCTCAAAAACTGAGGGAAATACTTACGCTACTGTGCTGCATCATCCTCTCCTCTTCGGGGAAAACCAACGCAAGCTCGAGACATAGCAATATACACGCCTGCATGTGTTAGAAGCAAATAAGGTCCGGAGAGACGGACATGGGGAGAGGGGTGCGGCTAGGAGGTGGTGCGAGAGGCCTACCATGTCGAGGGGGGAGGAGTGTGTGAGTATGTGATCAATATAAAGAGGGGCAGGAGTGTGCACCTGCGTGGAACCGTATTGGACATAGGGGGGCATGGACGGTGAGAAGAGAAGAGGGGAAGTATATATGTGTTTGTTGTAGGCACACTTGGCTAGAGAGGTATATCGACGGTGTGTCTTTGGAAAGAAGGAGCCGGGGCCTACACACACCGCGGGTGGACAATCTAAAGAGAAATAATGAACGCGCGCGATGGAGGGGACGCTAAGGGTGGGTGAGAGGGGGGCGTGTGCATGCACGATAGAAAGTTAGCGCTAGCTAGCTGCAAATAGAAGAGGATCATGAAGGTGTAAAAGACGAACAAAGATCATAATTCATTATAAAAAAGTGGATACGGATACTTGAAGAAGATATCATAATGTAGAACATTGATTATAATTTGGGCTAATGTGTGGCTTTTGCAACTCAGGTCTAAATACTTGTCATAATGTAGGGGCGGGGCAATATACTTTGTGTGATAAATATGGCGTACGTATGGAACATGGTTTAGATTATGAATATATATAGTTAATACATCAAATGTACTATTATTTGGAATCAACATCAAGTGTATTCAAAAATAGAATTCGAGTTCATGTAGTACACATAGTTCATATCTATCTCTATAGTAATCATGTGGTGTGTTATTAAGGTAATACACGAATGATGCTTGAAGTTGGCAACAATCATGATTGTAGATTCTTATTGAAATAGAGAAATGAATTCAAATTTGGTTCGAATTGCAGCGGTAGTATAGACATTTGGAATGCACTAAAATGTTGGTATGAGTAGGTTACATGCATTATACAACAAGCAAAAAAAATTAATTGGACATAACATGGATTCATACTCCCTCCTTCCATCTATATAGGGCGTAATGAGTTTTTTAAGACCGCCTTTGACTATTGACAAGATTAATAGTACATGATATGCACAATGTGAAAATTATATCATTGAAAGAACCTTTCACAGACGAATTTAACGGTGTACCTTGTGTAAGTTGCATGTCATATATTATTGCTCTAATATTTGGTCAAAGTTAGCATCAAAAAGCGCATTAGGCCTGTCAGGACCCCCGACTCAATGGCACACCGATCTAGCATGTACCACCTCATATCACGTTGCGGCCTCACGCACGGTATTCCCACGGGTGTCACCTTACCAGGCCCGGGACTGTTTGCGCCTTTTGGCACACGTATATGATAGTGTCGCTAGCATCCATATGACAAGGAGCCCGGGCTGACATGGCTAGTTGTGAACCCGAAGTGGCACTAACTTACGAGGACAGCATACATGACCCAAGAACGAGCGTGTCGGTCATCGTGAGTGAATCGGTGCTGTAGCAACTGGGCTAGCAGGACTCCGGTAAACCGGGCTGTAGCAGGCTAACAGGACTCCGGTAGACACCGCGTGACATTTCCCCGAAGGGAAAGACATAGGAACGAAGAAGGATACATGCCGGCCAGCCTAAGTGTTCCGGAGCAGTAGCAAGCTACCAAGGCTTAGTGGAAGCAGTAGGAGACATTTCCCGGTAAGAGAGGCTACCAAGGATAAACAACTAGACAGTCAGATCCCACACATACCAAGCATTTCAATAACATACACACAATATGCTCGGTATGTGCAAATACAACATGGCATTACAACATGACTCTACAACGCAAGTATTTTATTCAATAGGATCCGAGGAGCGAGATATTACAAACATGGGTCTCATGACCCAACATTCAGAGCATACAAGTCAAAAGCACAAACGGAAGCTTAACATGTCTGAGTACAGACATCTACAAATGAAAAAGGCTGAGAAGCCTGACAATCTACCAGATCCTGACGAGGGCACAAGATCGTAGCTGAGGTAACAAGCTAAACGTTGAAGCCCACGCGGAACTACTAGCGAGACTGAAGTCTCTCTGCAAAACATAAAATAGGCAAACGTGAGTACAAATGTACCCAGCAAGACTTACATCAGAACTAACTACGTATGCATCATTATCAACAAAGGGGTGGTGGAGTTTAAGCTGCGACAAGCCAGCTTTGACTTCGGTGACTATCTGAATGCGATCGCAAATAGCGCTTTGAGGTGGCGCACACGAGTCTACATATTCACCATTTCAATACACCACTATGGATCCGCTCCTGTCTCCCTACGAGAATGCCATCCATAGCACTCACACTTATCTTGCGCATTTTAGAGTATCCACTTTCACTTGTCTATGAACTGTACATGCAACCCAGAAGTCCTTTTCCGCGGACACGACTATTCGAATAGATGATGTTAACCCTACAGGGGTGTACTTCTTCACACACGCTCTCGCCACTTACCACCATGTACACGTCGTGTATCTCGGCAACCTTCAAGCGGAAGCCTGGCGAGGGAGTCGGCCACGAACTGACTAACAATACAAGTCTCTAGTCCAGGTTTATCGCCTATTCGGGTTCCATCCGCAAGGAGATCCGGCCGGGGTGTCTCTCACGGCCCCAAACAATGTGAGCAGGGTTCCCAAGCCCACCATCTGGGTGCCACTTGGTACACCGTGCCACTGCACCTAGTCTGTCCCAAGCCCACCTGTACCGGTAGCCACTTGGTAGACTACTAGCACTACCTACAAACACCAGAAACTAGTTGCAACTCCTGGACAGAGATCAGGTTGATTAATAAGTCGAGAGAGCTTGGAGTGCCCGGAGCTCAATGTGTGGTAGTAACTGTTCATGGATCACAAACACAGAACTCAGTTCCTGAGGATGGCTTCAATGAGACAACTCACCATGTACTCCTACATGGGCCTCTCATCGCTACCTTTACCAAATCATGTTCACACACTTAGCTCTCAACAGTAGGACATGTTTCACAACATTCCAATTCATCCTCGATGAATCAGACCTGACACAACTCTAAGCAATAGCAGGCATGACAAACAAGCATGAATGAGTAGTCACATCAGGGCTCAAACAACTCCTACTCATGCTAGTGGGTTTCATCTATTTACTGTGGCAATGACAGGTCATGCAGAGGAAAGGGGTTCAGCTACCGCAACAAGTAACAAATATGTCGTTGTTGTCCTAATGCAGTAAAAGAGAGCAGGAGCGAGAGAGTGGGATTGTACCGGAATGAACAAGGGGGTTTTGCTTGCCTAGCATTTCTGAAGATAGTATAGTTCTTCATCGGTGTCATTGATCTCATCGCCGGAACATACGTCTACCGAGGGGAACAACCACCGGAAAACAAGAGGGAACACAATCAATGCGACGCAACAATATGATGCATGATAATGACATGGCAATATGCTGTTGATTGAGCTAATGCAACTAGCAACAGAAGGTTTTGAGTTGATTTGAACCAAAGGTTCAAATTCAAATTCAAACTATGAACTTATAAAGTGCATTATCATGTTTTGATCTGAATAGCAGTGTTAAGTTGTTTAAACATGCATGAAACAAGTACAGATGGAAAGATTGGATTTTTCTTATAATTTTCATATATAACTTATCTCATTCTGAGCTACGGTTATTTTTCTATGATTTTTAGAAATTTGGGATATTTACTAATATTTATAAATCATTTCTGATTTATTTCAAATTCCAAAAAATAATTACTGTGTCAGCCTAACATCATCATGACGTCAGCAGGTCAATGGGGCACAGTCCAGGTCAAACCTGACCAGTGGGGTCCACATGTCAATGTCTCAGGCTGGTTTGTGTGGCTGACATGTGGGGTCCACCCAGATTAGTACTTATCTAAACAGGACATTAGGCTAACCTAAACGGGCATGGGGGCCCACATGGCAGTGGCTCTAGGAGTGTTTAGTAGGGTCATTAGCGCTAATTAAACTGGCGCCATGTCAGCGGTTGACGCCGGCGTCCATAACAACGGTCGGGACTCGTCGGAGTTGCTCGGGACGGCGCTAACAAGCACCGTTTCGTGCGTAGTTTGCGGCTACGGCGAGTTGGCAGTGCGGTGCATCTAAAGGAGGTAGCGGGAGGTGCCGTCCTGCAGTGTAGCGACGGCAGCAACGGGCGGAGTGGCGGCCCGGCCGGGTGCGGGGACGCGGCTGCAGTGCTCGAGAGAGCGAGTTGGGGTGCGGATTAGGTTCCTGGCGTGGTCTGGAGCACGTCCACGTGCATAGGAGCGACGAACACGGCCTCTGGCCACGGCGGCGAGGAGCTCAGGCGGCGGCGCGAATCGGTCGACAAGGGGGCGACGGCTATGGTGTGTGAGAGCGAGAACGGAGAGGGGGTGAAGGGGCAGGAGCTCACGGCGGTTGCGACGGTGGCCTCGGGGAGCTCGGGGAGGGGCTGGTCACGGCAGAAGGTCGCCGGCGATCTCGGTGACACAAGGTTGAAGAAGGCGGCGGTGTGGGCGTTCGGGGGCGTTCGGCGGCGCGCCTTGAGGAGGCGTAGACGACGAAGGCGGAGCTCCTGGACGTGTTGGGGAGGCTAGGCGGTGGCTGTGGCCGTGGCGAACGGCGTCGGTGGCGATCGTGGCATTCGGCCATGGCTGCGGACAAGCGAGGGGGAGGAAGAGAGCCAGGAAAGAGGGGGAAGGACAGAGGGGGGTCGAGGCATCTCCAGGCGCAGGGACATGGAGGAGGATGAGCCTCCCGCGTGAAGCAGGAGGTGGCATCGACACACGCGTGCGTCCAGCACGCAGCTGCTTCGGTCGGCGGGGTTGAAGATGACTGGCAGTGGCCAGTGGGCTGGGCCTCTGCTGGGCCACTAGGTAAGCCCAGGTGAGGTTCCCCTCTCACTCCTCTGCTTTCTAATTTAGTTTCTGTTTTTCTATTTCTGTCATTTGTTTTGATTTAGTTTAGGCACTAAACCATTTGATAAAATCCTGAAACTTTTTTTATGGGCACTAACTAAATTATTTCAGAGGCCCTCACCAAGTTTCAAAATTATCGGAGCTAGTAAAAATATTTATAGAATTTAAAAGCTCCAATTCAGATACATATTGGATTAACTCAAAGCCTATTTATGTCCTGGAAAAATGTCCACCATTTTTGGTTTAGGTTTTCACCTTGTTCCATAAATTACAAACAGTTTTGAAGGGCATTTTGGGTTCATTAGAATATTTGAATTTGAACCTACTTGAATTCATTTGGTGTTGGGGTTTGGTCATCCCCATTTCAAGTTTCAAATATTTAAACATGATGCAACACATGACTAGCTAGCCCAGAGCATAACAGAACTAGGGATGTGACAGCTCACCCCCACTAAACAAGAATCTCGTCCAGAGATTCAAGACGTGAGGTAAGAAGACAGAGGGGACACAAAGCTAACACGATCTTCACGATCCATGTTGCACCTCATAAGAACGTTGATTGGTCACCATCTTTGTCTCGTCGTTTTGCTCTGAGAACTCCAGCCAACATAACAATAAGAGGAAAAAGGAAACTCTAGGAGGATCGATCCTCTCGAAAATCGAACAACTCAGGCTCAACTCACGGAATGTGTCAGGACTCCAATTCTATGCCACATCGATCTAACATGTAACACCTCATATCACTTTGCGGCCTCACGCACGGTATTTCTACGGCTGTCGCCTTACCATGCCCGGGACCGTTTGCGCCTTTTGGCACACATATATGATGGTGTCGCTAGAGTCCATATGACAAGAATCCGGGCTAACATGGCTAGTCGTGAACCCGAAGTGGCACTAACTTACAGGGACAGGCATACATGACCCAGCATCGAACGTGTTGGTCATCAGCGAGTGAATCTGGGCTGTAGGAACTAGGCTAGCAGGACTCCGAGGAATCCGGGCTGTAGCAGGCTATCAGGACTCCGGTAGACACCACGTGACATTTCCTCGAAGGGACAGACAGAGGAACGAAGAAGGACACATGCTGGCCAGCCTAAGTGTTCTGGAGCAGTAGCAAGCTACCAGGGCTCAGTGGAAGCACTAGGAGACATTTCCCGGTAAGAGAGGCTATTAAGGATAAACAACTAGATAGTCAGATCCCACACATAGCAATACACATTACACGTACGCATAACATGCAAGTATGTGCTGTACAACATGGCATCACAACATAACTCAACAACTCATATAGATAAAGGCTTAGAAGAGCCATCATAGCATTTATTGCAAACAGGGATCACATGACCCATCATTTAGAGCATACAAGCAACAAGCGGAAGCATTGCAAGTCTGAATATAGACATCTACAAATGAAAAAGGCTGAAGAGCCGGACTATCTACAACATCCGATCAAGATCGTAGCTGAGGTACAAGCTACTTGTCGAAGCCCATGAGAACACTAGTAAGATCGAAGTCTCTGCTGCAAAAACATAAATAAAGCAACATGAGTACAAAGGTACTCAGCAAGACTTGCATCAGATCCTATCGTACATGCATTTGTTTCTAGAGGGTAATGTGGGGTTTAGTTGCAGCAAGCCAGCTTTGACTCAGTGGCTATCCTATTCTACGACTACGGGAAACTTCTTTGAGGTGAGATGGCGCACACGAGTCCGCTAATCACCACACAATACACTACTATCGATTCATCCCCGTCTCCCTACGAGAAGGCCATCCATAGCGCTCACACTTGTCATGAGCATTTCAGGGTATCCACTTCAAGTTGTTTATGTACCACGTTAGCATCCAAGAAGTCCATAACCGCGGACCCGGCTATTCGAATAGATCATGTTAACCCTGCAGGGGTGTACTTCTTCACACACACTCTCTCCACTTACAGCCATGTACACGTCATGTATCTTGGCAACCTTCAAGCGGAAGACTGGGGAGGGTGTCGGCCATGACCTGACTAACCACACAATACCCTAGTCCAGGTTTATCGCCTATTCGGGTTCCATCCGCGAGGGAGTCCGGCCGAGGTTTCCATCACGGCCCCAAACGATGTGTGCAGGGTTCCCGAGCCCACCATCCGGGTGCCACTCGGTACACCAGGCCACGTGTGCCTAGTCATCCCAAGCCCCACCTGCGGGTGCCACTTGGTAGAAAAATAACACTACCTACAAACACCAGAAACTAGTTGCGACTCCTGGACAGAGATCAAGTTGGTTAATAAGTCGAGAGGGCTTGGAGCGCCTGGAGCCCAATGTGTGGTAGTATCGACTCATTGGACAACATACATAGAACTCAGTGCTTAAGGACGGTTCCAGTGAGACAACCCACCATGTACTCCTACATGGCCTCTCACCGCTACCTTCACCAAATCGTATTCACACACTTAACTCTCAACATCAGAACATAGCATTGCACCCCAATTCATTCCCAACGAATCAGACCTGACACACTCTAAGCAATAGCAGGCATCACATGGTAGGAACACAACAATGGCTTCAATCAACCCCTACACATGCTAGTGGGCTTCAATCAACTTCTCGATAGGAATGGGTTCAACTACCGCAGCACAAAGTAGCAATTGTATCGTTGTTGTCCTAATGCAATAACTGAGAGCAGGAGCAAAAGAGTAGGATTGTATCGAAATGAACAAGGGGGTTTGCTTGCCTGGTAGATCAACAGAGGGGCCTCGCTCCTCGGGCAGTACTACTGGAGCGGACTCTGGCGGTGACCTATCGAGAAGGAACGGTGTCGGCAATCAATACTCAAGCATATGCAACAATATTATGCATGATCATGGCATGAATATGTGATGTTGTTTGAGCTAATGCAACTAGTATTCAATTTGAATGAAGTCCATTTGAACTAAGGGTTCAAATGCAACTTCAAATTAAGCTCTTATATATGCCATTTATATGTTTTCACCTATACAGCAGGTTTAGGTTGGTTTGTCATGCATGAAACTTGTACAGATGGATAGACTGAATTTTTTTGATAATTTTTCATATATAAATTATTTCAATCTGAGCTACGGTTGAATTTCTATGATTTTTTGAAGTTTATAATATTTTCTGGAATTTTCCTGATTTAATTTAAATCCAGAAAATGAATAACTGCGTCAGCACTGTATCATGCTTGCGTCAGCAAGTCAACAGCGCTGACTGGTCAAACCTGACGTGTGGGGTCCACACGTTAGTGACACGGGGTTAAACAAGGGGGTTAGTTTACTTAACTAAAAGATTAGGGGGCACTGGGGCCCACATGTCAGCGTCAGGGGGTTAGGTTAGTTGGTGATTAGCTTAAGCTAATCACCTGATGGCGGGGTCCACCTGTCAGGCCGGCGAGGTCGTCGTCGGCGACCACGGGACACGGCGGTGGCTAAGGGCACCGGGGCGTAGCCCGGGCTCTCGCGCATCTGGTGGGGCAGGAAGAAGGAGGAGGGGTGGCCGGAGCTCTTAAGCATGATGGGAGGTCGAGGGGACAGCGGGGAGCGTGGGGGCAGCGAACGGCAGTGACCGGCGCATTCGGATGCGAGAGAGAAAGCGAGGGAGAGGAGAGGACTGGGGGGAGAGTGAGAGGGTCTGGGGGCGCGTGGCGACATCCAGACGCATCGGCAGAGAGACAGGCAGGCACGGAGGGAGGAGGTGGCGCGGCGCGGCGGTGCACGCGCGTCGGGCACGAGCACGTCCTCTTGGCAAGGAGGAAGACGACAGGGGAGGAGGCAGGCTGGGCCAGCACAGGAGCTGGGCCGAAGGTAAGTTTTTCCATTTTTTTATCTTTTCTATTTTCTGACATTTGTTTTGAATTAATAAAAATACCAAACTAATTTATTTTCTTATGCCAATTTTTGCTGGAACTAGCGGTATTATTCCAGAGCTCCTCAGCAAATGGCATAATTTTTGGACATATACTATATATATATAACATATATATATATATATCCAAGGCAAATAATTATTCATTAATTCAAATGCCCAAAAATAAATACTTATGGGCTCCTAAAATATTGGTTTGATTTTTATCTCTGTCCAATATTTTCATAGGGCAACATGAGCATTTTCTTGGACCTTTTTGGAGCACTTTTTATTTTGGTCATTTCCAGAGATGATTCTGAGGGTTTCACAAATCCCCATTTCAAATTTAAATGGAATTTAAACATGATGCACACATGACTAGCTAGCCTTGAGCATACCAGAACTAGGGATGTGACAACTCGCCCCCACTTGAAAGAATCTCGTCCCGAGATTCAGGGGTCGACGGAAAGAAAGTGGGGTACTCTAGTCGAAGACGATCTTCTCGCTCCCAAGTAGCTTCTCTCTCGGAATGATGAGACCACTGAACTTTGAAAAACTTGATGTTATGACGTCGAGTGACACGCTCTGCTTGATCAAGAATGCGAATAGGGTACTCTCGATATGTGAGGTTATCTTGGAGATCAAGCGTTTCATGGTCCACTCCGCGGATAGGATCCGAGAAGCAATGCCTGAGTTGAGAGACGTGGAAGACATCATGCACTATGGAAAGCTGTGGGGGTAGTTCCAACTGGTAGGCAACCTCTCCTCGTTTAGCGAGAATGCGAAAAGGACCAATGTAACGAGGAGCCAACTTGCCTTTGATACCGAAACGATGGGTACCCTTCAAAGGAGTAACCCGAAGGTAAGCTTTGTTGCCAACTTCATAAGTCATATCCTTATGATGACGATCATACTGGCTCTTTTGACGAGACTGGGCTCTTTTCAAATTCTCACGAATGATGCGAACTTTCTCTTCTGCCTCCTCGATCATGTCCGGTCCAAAGAATTGTCTTTCACCGGTTTCTGACCAGTTCAAAGGTGTTCGATATCTTCGTCCAAAGAGAATCTCAAAAGGAGCTTTCTTGAGACTGGATTGATAGCTATTGTTATAAGCAAACTCTGCAAATGGAAGACATTTCTCCCAATCCATACCGAATGAGATAACGCAAGCTCTAAGCATGTCTTCGAGAATTTGGTTGACCCTTTCCACCTGACCACTCGACTGAGGGTGGAAAGCGGTACTGAAAGAAAGATGGGTTCCCATGGTAGTTTGGAAACTCTCCCAGAAATGAGAAGTGAAAAGACTGCCATGGTCTGAATTGATCTCTAGTGGAACACCATGAAGTGACACTATTCGGGAAATATATAAGTCAGCGAGCTGACTAGCAGTGATACTCTCTCGAACAGGTAGGAAGTGCGCCACTTTGGATAGACGATCAATGACTACAAAGATAGCCTTATTCCCTCTCTTGGTCCTGGGAAATCCGATGATGAAGTCCATACCAACTATATCCCATTTCCATTCAGGAATAGCTAAAGGCTGAAGGGTGCCAGCAGGCCTTTGATGCTCTGACTTAACGCAGCGACAAACGTCACAGTTAGCAATGAACTGAGCAATTTCTCTCTTCATCCTAGTCCACCAGAACCTCTAGCGTAGGTCCTGATACATCTTAGTACTACCGGGATGAATTGTGAGAGGAGATTCATGCGCCTCCTTGAGGATCAGTTGTCGCAGATGTTGATTCTTGGGAACCACCAAGCGATTCTCAAAGAAAATAACACCTCGATCATCCATAGAGAAACATCCACCCACTCCCTTCTTAATGTTTCTCTTGATCCTAGAAATTCCCGTGTCATGCTTTTGAGCAGTGATAATCCGATCCTCAAGATCAGGTTTTGCCACCAAGGTAGAAAGGAATCTGTGAGGAGCAATGTGAAGGTTAAGCTTACAAAATTCCTCATGGAGAAGTGGTTGGCCCTGCCGCAACATGAGATTGTTGAAATAGGATTTACGACTTAGCGTATCAGCCATGACATTGGCTTTGCCTGGAGTGTAAGTAATCCCTAGATCATAATCTGAGATCACCTCCAACCAACGTCTTTGTCTAAGGTTCAAATCTGGTTGGGTGAAGATATACTTGAGACTCTGGTGATTGGTGTAGATCACACAACGTTTACCAAGAAGGTAGTGTCGCCAGGTCTTGAGTGCATAGACTACGGCTGCAAGCTCTAGATCATGTGTAGGATAATTCGCCTCATGTGGATGCAACTGTCGACATGCATAGGCAATCACATGACGATCCTGCATAAGAATGCAACCTAGTCCCTGTCGTGAGGCATCGCAGTAGATAACAAAGTCCTTAGTGAAATCCGGTGACACAAGTATGGGAGCATAAGTCAAGCGTCTTTTCAGTTCCTGAACACTGTACTCACACTGTGGGGACCACTCAAACTTTTTATCTTTCTTGAGAAGTTCCGTGAGAGGTTTGGCTACTTTGGAGAAGTATTCAACAAAGCGGCGACAATAGCTGGCTAGACCAAGGAAACTCCTAACTTGTTTAACTATTTCAGGTGGAGTCCAATTGCGAATGGCCTTAACTCTCACGGGATTGACAAGAATGCCCTTACCAGAGATTACGTGGCCTAGGTAGGTCACTTCTGGCAACCAAAATTCACACTTGGAGAACTTGGCATAAAGGCGGTGCTCTCTGAGTTTTTCTAACACAAGTCTAAGATGTTTGGCATGCTCTTCCTCGTTCTTCGAGTAAATAAGAATATCATCGAGGTAAACCACGACGAATTTATCTAAGTACTCCATGAAGATCGAGTTCATCAAGTGGGAGAATGTTGCTAGAGCGTTGGTTAGACCGAAGGACACGACGGGTTACTCGTACTGGCCATAACGAGTAACAAAAGTTGTCTTGGGGATGTCCCCATTTTTTATCTTGATTTGGTGGTAGCCTAACCTCAAATCCATCTTGGAGAAGACTGAGGATCCAGCAAGCTGATCATACAGGTCATTGATCCTGGGGAGCGAATGTTTGTTCTTTATCGTGACCAAATTAACGGGATGATAGTCTACAACCATCCGGTCCGTACCATCCTTCTTCTTGACGAAGAGGACGGGGCAAGCCCAAGGAGAAGAACTGGGACGGATGAAACCCTTTTGCAAGGACTCATCAAGTTATTTCTTAAGCTTAGCTAGTTCTAAGGGTGCCATTTTGTAAGGTCTCCTAGAGATTGGAGCGGTTCCTGGGATAAGATCTATGACTAACTCTACATCTCTATCAGGTGGAACACCTGACAATTCCTCTGGAAAGACATCCGAAAAGTCACGGACTACCGGAATATCTTCAAGGTCTGGAAGAGGGCTGGCATTAAGGGAATAGAGTTGGCGCTTTGCAACTCTGGTGGAGACAGTGACTATCTTGCCAGATGGGTGTGTAAGCTAAACAGACCTGGTGTAACAATCAATCTTGGCATGATGAGTTGTCATCCAGTCCATACCCAAAATGATGTTAATATCTGAGGACTTGAGGGCTACAAGTGATGCAAGGAATACAAGTCTATCAACAAGGATTTCATTACCATAGCTTATTCTGGTAGTTTGCCATATAGACCCTGGGGTTTGGATTTCAAGCGGGGTTGGCATATCACAAAATGACATGTCGTGCAAACGAGCATAGCCTTCAGAAATGAAGGAGTGAGATGCTCCAGTATCAAACAGAACTGATGCTGGGTGACAATTGACAAGGAGTGTACCAAAAACGACATCCGGATCATCATGGGCATCTTTAGCTGAGACATGATGCACACGTCCATGTTCAGTGGGGGCTGACTTGACACTGATCATCTTGCATGATGGCTTACCATGGCCAACAGACTTCTCAGGCGGGGGTGGTGCATATCTGGCCTGAGAGCAGTCACGTGCATAGTGTCCTGGCTTCCTACATGTGAAGCAAGTCCCTGAAGTTGGATGTGGACCCGCACTGACAAGCAGTCTACCAGTAGGCTTGGGTGAAACATACGACTGAGCTGGGTGAGGCACCATGTAATATGGTCTTGGTGAATATCCGGAAGGAAGAGCGGAGTTTGGAACCCAAATCTGGTGCTTCTGAGAACTAGAACCGGAGGAAGATCCCATTTCAAGGGTGTTCTTATGAGACTCCTCGTAAGTGAGCTGGGCTATCTCTGGATTAATGGCCTTGTTCACAAGAGCTTGGAATGTATCACAATGATGCAGGTGGAGATCACGACACAACTTGGGGTTGAGACCCTTCCGGAACCTAGCCTGCTTCTTGGCGTCTGTGGACACCTCTTCTATGGCATAACGGGCGAGGTTCTCAAACTCTCTACTGTAAGCATCAATAGCCATCTTACTCTGGGAGAAACTACAGAACTCTTCTTTCTTGCGATCAATGAGGGCCTGGGGAATGTGATGCTCGCGAAAAGCCTCAATGAAATCCCTCCAGGTAGGAATCTGTCCAGCTGGAAGAATAGCCTCATAGTTCTGCCACCAAAGACTAGCAGAGCTATCCAGGTGGTATGTGGCATAGGTGACCTTGTCATCTTCAGCTATGTTCGCGGAACGTAGCTTATGAGTGATGCTACGGAGCCAGTCATCGGCATCGAGTGGCTCAATGGAGTGATGAAAGGTAGGTGGGTGCAAGCGAATGAAGTCATGAATGGTTGCAGACCCTTTGAACCAATGTGCGGTGTTCTCCTCAATATGCGCCAACAAGTGGTTAGACTCACGCTTGTTTCTCTCCACCTCTAACATGAACTCTGCCAACGAAGGCGGGTCGGGAGGATGCTCATCCATACCATCTTCGTGGTTCTGGCTACGGGCAACAAAACTTCGCTTAACTGATGACATCCTAAGAAAAGAAACCAAGGATGAAATCAGCAACAACTATAGGCTATAGAATGTAGGACAAGGAAATTAGTAACTCTCGAACTCCTAGGGCAATTCCGGCAGCATAACGGCAGTGAAATGCTCCTGCTAAAATGGAGTAGTATAACAACTCAACATCACCAGTCAAGGTTCTGAGATCATACTAAACAGGCTACACCGGAAGTACTCGAAAACTGGGGTATGACTCTGACCAACCAATCCTATGGGTCTACGGAGTAGTAACACGTGATCCTGATAGACGGAAGAGAAGCCTAGTTCCTTAACCCCGTAGGAAAAGCAGGATGACTCAGATTAGAAGTCCATGAGGTATAAGGAGTAAAAAGAGCCTTACGTTCCTTCCCACAATCAATTCCCTCACATAACTAGAGAATTTCTAGACTCAACTTCGACCAGTTTGGCTTGGTAATCCTACAGGCAGTCAGGCTCTGATACCAAAGCTGTTAGGACCCCGATTCTATGCCACATCAATCTAGCATGTAACACCTCATATCACTTTGCAGCCTCACGCACAGTACTCCCACGGGTGTCGCCTTACCATGCCCGGGACCGTTTGCGCCTTTTGGCACACGTATATGATGGTGTCGCTAGCATCCATATGACAAGAACCCGGGCTGACATGGCTAGTCATGAACCCGAAGTGGCACTAACTTACATGGGCAGGCATACATGACCCAACATCGAACGTGTCGGTCATCAGCGAGTGAATCCGGGCTGTAGCAACTGGGCTAGCAGGACTACGGGGAATCCGGGCTGTAGCAGGCTATCAAGACTCCGGTAGACACCGCGTTACATTTCCCCAAAGGGACAGACACAAGAACGAAGAAGGACACATGCCGGCCAGCCTAAGTGTTCTGGAGCAGTAGCAAGCTACCAGGGCTCAGTGGAAGCACTAGGAGACATTTCCTAGTAAGAGAGGCTACTAAGGATAAACAACTAGATAGTCAGATCCCACACATAGCAATACACATTACACGTACGCATAACATGCAAGTATGTGCTGTACATCATGGCATCACAACATAACTCAACAACTCATATAGATAAAGGCTCAGAAGAGCCATCATAGCATTTATTGCAAACAGGGGTCACATGACCTAGCATTCAGAGCATACAAGCAACAAGCGGAAGCATTACAAGTCTGAGTACAGACATCTACAAATGAAGAAGGCTGAAGAGCCTGACTATCTACAACATCTGATCAAGATTGTAGCTGAGGTACAAGCTACTTGTCGAAGCCCATGAGAACACTAGTAAGACCGAAGTCTCCGCTGCAAAAACATAAATAAAGCAACATGAGTACAAAGGTACTCAGCAAGACTTACATCAGATCCTATCATACATGCATTTGTTTCAAGAGGGTAATGTGGGGTTTAGTTGCAGCAAGCCAGCTTTGACTCAGTGGCTATCCTGTTCTACGACTACGAGGAACGTCTTTGAGGTGAGATTGTGCACACGAGTCCACTAATCACCACACAATACACTACTATGGATTCATCCCCGTCTCCCTACGAGAAGGCCATCCATAGCACTCACACTTGTCTTGAGAATTTTAGGGTATCCACTTCAAGTTGTCTATGTACCACGTAAGCATCCAAGAAGTCCATAACCGCGGACCCGGTTATTCGAATAGATCATGTTAACCCTGCAGGGGTGTACTTCTTCACACACGCTCTCGCCACTTACAGCCATGTACACGTCATGTATCTTCGCAACCTTCAAGGGGAAGCCTGGCGAGGGTGTCGGCCACGACCTGACTAACCACACAAGACCCTAGTCCAGGTTTATCGCCTATTCGGGTTCCATCCGTGAGGGAGTCCGGCCGAGGTTTCCATCATGGCCCCAAACGATGTGTGCAGGGTTCCCGAGCCCACCATCCGGGTACCACTCGGTACACCAGGCCACGTGTGCCTAGTCTGTCCCAAGCCCACCCTGTCGGGTGCCACTTGGTAGAAAAATAACACTACCTACAAACACCAGAAACTAGTTGCGACTCCTGGACAGAGATCAAGTTGGTTAATAAGTCGAGAGGGCTTAGAGCGCCCAGAGCCCAATGTATGGTAGTATCGAGTCATTGGACAACATACATAGAACTCAGTGTTTAAGGACGGTTCCAGTGAGAGAACCCACCATGTACTCCTACATGGCCTCTCACCGCTACCTTTACCAAATCGTATTCACACACTTAACTCTCAGCATCAGAACATAGCATTGCACTCCAATTCATTCCCAATGAATCAGACCTGACACACTCTAAGCAATAGCAGGCATGGCATGGTAGGAACACAACAATGGCTTCAATCAACTCCTACACATGCTAGTGGGTTTCAACTATTTACTGTGGCAATGACAGGTCATGCAGAGGAATGGGTTCAACTACCGCAGCACAAAGTAGCGATTGAATCATTGTTGTCCTAATGCAATAACTGTGAGCAGGAGCGAGAGAGTAGGATTGTATCGGAATGAACAAGGGGGTTTGCTTGCCTGGTAGATCAAAAGAGGGGGCACTACTCCTCAGACAGGTACTCCGGAACGGACTCCGGAGCAGGACCTATCGAGAAGGAACGGTGTCGGCAATCAATACTCAAGCATATGCAACAATATGATGCATGATCATGGCATGAATATGTGATGTTATTTGATCTGATGCAACTAGTATTCAATTTGAATGAAGTCATTTGAACTAAGGGTTCAAATGCAACTCCAAATTAAGCTCTTATATATGCCATTTATATGTTTTCACCTATACAGCAGGTTTAGGTTGGTTTTTCAGGCATGAAACGGGTACAGATGGATAGATTGAATTTTTCTGATAATTTTTCATATATAAATTATGTCAATCTGAGCTACGGTTGAATTTCTATGATTTTTTGAAGTTTATAATATTTTCTGGAATTTTCCTGATTTAATTTAAATCCAGAAAATGAATAACCGCGTCAGCACTGTGTCATGCTTGCGTCAGCAAGTCAACAGCGTTGACTGGTCAAACCTGACGTGTGGGGTCCACACGTCAGTGACACGGGGTTAAATTGGGGGGTTAGTTTACTTAACTAAAAGATTAGGGGGCACTCTCGCCCACATGTCAGTGTCAGGGGGTTAGGTTAGTTGGTGATTAGCTTAAGCTAATCAGCTGATGGCGGGGTCCACCTGTCAGGCCAGCGAGGTCGTCGCCGGCGACCACGGGACATGGCAGTGTCCGCGTTACAGGCCACGGGGGCGGCTAAGGGCACCGGGGCATAGCCCGGGCTCTCGCGCATCTGGTGGGGCAGGAAGGAGGAGGAGGGGTGGCCGGAGCTCTTAAGCACGACGGGCGGTCGAGGGCACGGCAGGGAGCGTGGGGGCAGTGAACGGCAACGACCAGCGCGTTCGGACGCGAGAGAGAAAACGAGGGAGAGGAGAGGAGAGGACTGGGGGAGAGTGAGAGGGTCCGGGGGGCGCGTGGCGATGTCCAGACGCATCGGCGGAGGGACAGGCAGGCAGGGAGGGAGGAGGTGGCACGGCACGACGGTGCGTGCGCGTCGGGCACGAGCCCGTCCTCCTGGCAAGGAGGAAGATGACAGGGGAGGAGGCAGGCTGGGCCAGCACAGGAGCTGGGCCGTATGTAAGTTTTTCCATTTTTTTATCTTTTCTATTTTCTGACATTTGTTTTGAATTAATAAAAATACCAAACTAATTTATTTTCTTATGCCAATTTCTGTAGGAACTAGAGGTATTATGCCAGAGCTCCTCAGCAAATGGCATAATTTTTGGACATATATTATATATATAACATATATATATATATATATATATATCCAAGGCAAATAATTATGCATTAATTCAAATGCCCAAAAATAAATACTTATGGGCTCCTAAACATATTGGTTTGATTTTTATCTCTGTCCGGTATTTTCATATGGCAACATGAGCATTTTCTTGGACCTTTTTGGAGCACTTTTATTTGGGTCATTTCCAGAGATGATTCTGAGGGTTTCACAAATCCCCATTTCAAATTTAAATGGAATTTAAACGTGATGCACACATGACTAGCTAGCCTTGAGCATACCAGAACTAGGGATGTGACAGAATGAAACATATCAACATCCCTCGAGCTGAGACACGAACCACACATCTACAGAAATGGAGTGGAACAGATGACGAGGGTTCACTAGGTAGACAACAATTCCACACCTAAGAGGGTGGTGAACGGTTGTCAACGTAGCAAGGAGTTGAGTTGCCATGATACCATAACGAGACATCTTAGAGGAGGTGGCTCGTGGAATTAATACCTTAAGTGGTAAAAAGAATTACCTTTGCTATAGAAATCAATGAGACTTTCTATACCAGCCTAAGGCAAATTACCAACAATCGTTTGGTGGAGTTCGAAGAAATGGCATACTCAGATCAGAAAGGAAACTATGGTTATAGAACAACTCGGCAAACGGGGGCACATCCCAGTTGATACCGAGGATATAACCTAGTGACTGAGTGTGCTCTCAAGAACTTGAGCAGTTCCATACTCATCAAGGTCTTACCAACATCTGTTCCGAGGATCCTGGCAACACATCTTACTACCATGATGAATAGTGATGGACAATGCAGATGCAAGGGAAGACAACACTTTCTCAGATTTCACCTTAGCGAGGCTAAGGGAATAAAATCTGGATGATCCACCAAGAGACATTTAGCATTCCGCTTCTAATGTTCTCCTTGGTGTACCAGCTTAACCCAATACCATTCGGTATCTGGAACATCAAGTAAAGATCTGAATTCAGGAGCTCAAGGATCCCATAAGGAACAACTTATGTACAAAGTCATACCAACTCCTCATGGAAGAATGGCCAAATTGCTGACTCAAGATACTACAATAAGGAATCTCCCGGATAAGTGTGTTGGCCATGACATCCACTTAACGGTTCAAAAGACCAATATTATAATTCCTGGGAACATCCCAACCATCATATCTGCCTGAGATTCAGATCTGGTTGGCGTCAGGATATTCCAGACTCAGCATGTCTGGAAGGAAAGTTTGCAACACATACCGATGAGATGACGTTGCGAGATTCTCGGGAAATGAACTAAGATAGCAAGCTCCAAAACACGAGCTGGTTCTGCTACATACATGTGAGCATGGTGTCCAAGACAAGAATAACCATATAGTAGTCTTATAATAAACACTATCAAGTTCAGGTTAGGATCCATCATCAAGGATTTCGAAGTCTTTATGCGCGCTAGACTTCTTTTCCTTGAACAAGTCAATCAGTGGCTTGGTGTGCTAGGGATACATATAGAATGAAGGTTGCAAGTCTCCAAACCATAGAATACTTCGCACATATGCATGACTGACTTGGGATGGTTCCAGAGGAAGCAAAAACAATCTTTATCAGATCCATGGCGGCAACCTACATCAAATGTACATGAGTTAGAGGAAGTCACTTCTTTCATCCGACATATGCTTCATGAACGGGACATGAAGAAAATGCTTACACAAGTTTCCAACACTAGCTTTAATGTTCAACACAATCATGGAGATGATAATTATGTTGCCGGTGGGCTCAACAAAAATTCATCGAGGTTTGCATATAAATGGAGTTCCACGATTAAGTGAACGTGGTGATAGCATTGGTCAGACCAAAGAAGGTGATGGTGTATGCTCGAGGGATCAACCACGAGTAAGACAACATTACGGATATTGTTGGTTCTGATTTGATTTGACGATAGCCCACACTCAAATCAATATTTTGACAAGACAGTAGATCCAACAACTGACCACGAGATCCAATCGATGAGAATATCATGTTTCTTCAACACACATACAGAGAAGATATCCCTTAGAGATGAACTAAGTCGGACAAGCTTTTATCTTCAAACTCTTCAAGTTGTTGTTTATCTTAACCAACTAGCTTAGGGGTATCCAACACAGATTCTTGGAGAAAGGGTGGTTTACAAGAAACCAACTTGATCACGAACTCAACATAATAGTCAGGGGACAACCTTGTAATACTTCCGAGAAGATATTCAGAAGATCATGAACCACCGATATGTTATTAAGCTCGAGAACAGTCTTGCCTTTCAGGGCAAGATGATATGATCAATAGAGAGAGGGGTTGACACAATCCTAACTCATTGATCGAAAAGTGCACCAGAAATAAGGGCTAGGTAGCATGATCAACCTTAGGATGGTGATTCAATGATCAACATGCTAAGAATGAGGTTGTTGTCCATTTAACTACTACGCAACGAAGTTGCTAAGAGTATAGATTTCACACATCATGGTTCACTTGTCGGCATTCTAGTTACAACAACACAAGGACCGAGGAATGAAGAATGATGGAGATAAGTATCACTGTATCAAGAGTTCATATGATGGTGTGCAATTCCTATGATATTCTTGATATAAAAGATGGTAATACTCCAAGGTAGAACAGAACAAAAGCTGGATTAGTATTTGATCTGTGAATTCCAACTGCTTGAATAGATGAGGTACCGGAGTTTGTTTCTCCTAGTCATTCCGGAATAGAATGGCTTGACGGACCACAGAAATAACAGGCATCGATAACACGAATGCATAACTACTCTTGACTATCAATTGATAGACGAGGGCTAGAAGATAACTAAAGAGGGACAACTCAAGGGAACATATGATTTTCTGAGTTGTGGGTGCATAGATTAGCATGTCGAACGAGTTCAACATATTTCTTCCGGATAACCCATGCAGAAAGGTAGGACTGGCAGAGCCACAATATAGAATGGAGAACACGCCAAGAGCACTCTGGTTGTGATCTTTTGGTTCAACGAGGAACTTCTGCCATAAGTAGTTCATGGTATTTGGAAGAAAGAAATACCACGAACCTCGAGGACTGTTGCAAAGGTTACTAATATCCTAAAGGAACTAGCAAACACTAACAACATGAAATAAGTAGGGAAATCCCGGGTTCAAAAACCCAAGAGTAGAATACCTACTACTAAGTGGCATCACGGGATGCTTTTGAGATTAATGACCAGAATCACCACACTGTGATTACAAAACATGGGCGAGATACTAGGTGATTAACTAAGTCACCTAGGTTCATAATAATAGCTCCAACATATATGTTGAGGCAATGAGGTACCTCAACACACTGGTTAGTGTGGTTAACCTGTCCAAAAAGAACATCGAAACCAGAGGGAACGGATTTTGCAAATGCATCAGACTGTTTAGAGACCTGGGATGACTCGGACAGCATAACGGCTGTAAATGCTCGAAAATATTTGAGACATTCTACAAATGGTGGCATAACCACTCTATCGTCACAATATCAAGGTTCTAAGATCAACTATGGACACATGGAGGTAGTAGGAGCTGAACTGAGACTTGAATCCATCAATCTTATAAGTTTACAGATTAGTAACACGTGATCCTGATAGGAAGAAGAGATATCCTAGTTCCTTAACCCCGTAGGAAAGATAAGATGACTCGGCTAAGAAGGGCACAAGGTATAAGGAGTAAAAAGAGCCTTATGTTCCCATCCACAATCAATTCCCTTATATTACTAAAGAATTTCTAGACTCAACTTCGACCAGTTTGGCTTGATAATCCTACAGGCAGTCAAGCTCTGATACCAAAGCTGTCAGGACCCCGACTCAATGGCACACCGATCTAGCATGTAACACCTCATATCACTTTGCGGCCTCACGCACGATATTCCCACGGGTGTCGCCTTACCAGGCCCGGGACCGTTTGCGCCTTTTGGCACACGTATATGATAGTGTTGCTAGCATCCATATGACAAGGAGCCGGGGCTGACATGGCTAGTCGTGAACCCAAAGTGGCACTAACTTACAGGGACAGGCATACATGACCCAGCAACAAACGTGTCGATCATCAGCAAGTGAATCTGGGCTGTAGCAACTGGGCTAGCAGGACTCCGGTAAATCGGGCTGTAGTAGGCTAACAGAACTTTAGTAGACACCGCGTGACATTTCCCCGAAGGGACAGACACAGGAACATAGAAGGACACATGCCAGCTAGCCTAAGTGTTCCGGAGCAGTAGCAAGCTACCAAGGCTCAGTGGAAGCACTAGGAGACATTTCCCGGTAAGAGAGGCTACCAAGGATAAACAACTAGATAGTCAGATCCCACACATACCAAGCATTTCAATAACATACACACAATATGCTCGATATGTGCAAATACAACATGGCATCACAACATGACTCTACAACTCAAGTATTTTATTCAATAGGCTCCGAGGAGCGAGATATTACAAACATGGGTCTCATGACCCAACATTCAGAGCATACAAGTCAAAAGCACAAACGGAAGCTTAACATGTCTGAGTACAGACATCTACAAATGAACAAGGCTGAGAAGCCTGACTATCTACCAGATCCTGACGAGGGCACAAGATCGTAGCTGAGATAACAAGCTAAATGTCGAAGCCCACGCGAAACTACTAGCGGGACTGAAGTCTCTCTTCAAAACATAAAATAGGCAAATGTGAGTACAAATGTACCCAGCAAGACTTACATCAGAACTAACTACATATGCATCATTATCAACAAAGGGGGTGGTGGAGTTTAACTGCAGCAAGCCAGCTTTGACTAGGTGGCTATCCTGAACTACGACTGCAAGTAACTCTTTGAGGTGGCGCACATGAGTCCACATATTCACCATTTCAATACACCACTATGGATCCGCTCTCTTCTCCCTACGAGAACGCCATCCATAGCACTCACGCTTATCTTGCGCATTTTAGAGTATCCACTTTCACTTGTCTATGAACTGTACAGGCAACCCAGAAGTCCTTTTCCACGGACACGGCTATTCGAGTAGATGATGTTAACCCTGCAGGGGTGTACTTCTTCACATACGCTCTCGCCAGTTACCACCATGTACACGTCGTGTATCTCGGCAACCTTCAAGCGGAAGCCTGGCGAGGGAGTCGGTCACGACCTAACTACCACACAAGTCTCTAGTCCAGGTTTATCACCTATTCAGGTTCCATCCGCAAGGAGATCCGGCCGGGGTGTCGCTCACGGCCCCAAACGATGTGAGCAGGGTTCCCAAGCCCACCATCCGGGTGCCACTTGGTACACCGTGCCAATGCACCTAGTCTGTCCCAAGCCCACCTGTACCGGGTGCCACTTGGTAGACTACTAGCACTACCTACAAACACCAGAAACTAGTTGCAACTCCTGGACAGAGATCATGTTGATTAATAAGTCGAGAGATCTTGGAGTGCCCGGAGCTCAATGTGTGGTAGTAACTGTTCATGGATCACAAACATAGAACTCGGTTCTTGAGGACGGATTCAATGAGACAACCCACCATGAACTCCTACATGGCCTCTCACCGCTACCTTTACCAAATCGTGTTCACACACTTAGCTCTCAACAGTAGGACATGTTTCACAACATTCTAATTCATCCCCGATGAATCAGACCTGACACAACTCTAAGCAATAGCAGGCATGACAAACAAGCATGAATGAGTAGGCACATCAGGGCTCAAACAACTCCTACTCATGCTAGTGGGTTTTATCTATTTACTATGGCAATGACAGGTCATGCAGAGAAAAGGGGTTCAGCTACCGCAGCAAGTAACAAATATGTCGTTGTTGTCCTAATGCAATAAAAGAGAGCAGGAGCGAGAGAGTGGGATTGTATCGGAATGAACAAGGGGTTTTTTGCTTGCCTGGCACTTCTGAAGATAGTATAGTTCTCCATCGGCATCATTCATCTCATCGCCGGAACATACGTCTACCAAGGGGAACAACCACCGGCAAACAAGAGGGAACACAATCAATGCGATGCAACAATATGCATGATAATGACATGGCAATATTCTGTTGATTGAGCTAATGCAACTAGCAACAGAAGGCTTTGAGTTGATTTGAACCAAAGGTTCAAATTCAAATTCAAACTATGAACTTATAAAGTGCATTACCATGTTTTGATCTGAATAGCAATGTTAAGTTGTTTAAACATGCATGAAACAAGTACAGATGGAAAGTTTGGTTTTTCTGATAATTTTTCATATATAACTTATCTCATTCTGAGCTACAGTTATTTTTCTATGATTTTTAGAAGTTTGGGATATTTTCTGAAATTTATAAATCATTTCTAATTTATTTAAAATTCTAGAAAATAATTACTTCGTCAGCCTGACATCATCATGACGTCAGCAGGTCAACGGGGCATGGTCCAGGTCAAACCTGACCAGTGGGGTCCACACGTCAGTGTCTCAGGCTGGTTTGTGTGGATGATAGGTGGGACCGGTCAACACTGACTTGACCAAGTCAAAGCTGACATGTGGGGTCCACCCAGATTAGTACTAATCTAAACAGGACATTAGGCTAACCTAAACGGGCATGGGGGCCCACATGGCAGTGGCTCTAGGAGTGTTTAGTAGGGTCATTAGCGCTAATTAAACTGGTGCCACGTCAGCGGTTGACGCCGGTGTCCACAGCAACGGCGGGGACTCACCGGAGTTGCTCGGGACGACGCTAACGAGCATCGTTTCGCGCGTGGTTTGTGTCTATGGCGAGCTGGCGGCGCTGCGCATCTAAAGTAGGCAGCGGGAGGTGCCGGGGTGCAATGTAGCGGCGGCGGGGACGGGTGGAGCGGCGGTCAGAGTTTGGCCGGGTGCAGGGACGCGGCTGCAGCACTAGAGAGAGCGAGTTGGGGTACCGGTTAGGTTCCTGGCGTGGTCTGGAGCACGTCCACGTGCCTAGGAGCGACGAACACGGCCTCTAGCCACGGCGACGAGGAGCTTAGGCGGCGGCGCAAATCCGTCGACAAGGGGGCGACGGCTACGGCGTAGGAGAGCAAGGACGGAGAGGGGGAGAAGGGGCAGGAGCTCACGGCGGTTGCGACGGTGGTCCCGGGGAGCTCGGGGAGGGGCTGGTCACGGCAGGAGGTCGCCGGCGATCTCTGTGACCCGAGGTTGAAGAAGGCGGCGGTGTGGGCGTTCGGGGGCGTCCGGCAGCGCGTGTGTCCTCGAGGAGGCGTAGACGATGGAGGCGGAGCTCTTGGACGTGTTGGGAAGGCTAGGCTGTGGTTGTGGCCGCGGCGAACGGCGTCTGTGGCAATGGTGGTGTTCGGCCAAGGCTGCAGGCAAGCGAGAGGGAGGGAGAGAGCCAGGAAAGAGGGGGAAGGACAGAGGGGGGTCGAGGCATCTCTAGGAACGGGGACAGGGAGGAGGATGAGCCTCCTGCGCAAAGCAGGAGGTGGCATCGACACGCGCGTGCGTCCAGCACGCAGCTGCTTTGGTTGGCGGGGTTGAAGATGACTGGCAGAAGCCAGTGGGCTGGGCCTCTGCTGGGCCGCTAGGTAAGCCCAGGTGAGGTTCCCCTCTCTCTCCTCTGCTTTCTAATTTAGTTTCTGTTTTTCGATTTCTGTCATTTGTTTTGATTTAGTTTAGGCACTAAACCATTTGATAAAATCCTGAAACTTTTTTTATGGGCACTGACTAAATTATTTCAGAGGGCCTCACCAAGTTTCAAAATTATCGGAGCTAGTAAAAATATTTATAGAATTTAAAAGCTCCAATTCAGATACATATTGGATTAACTCAAAGTCCATTTATGTCCTGGAAAAATGTCCACCATTTTTGGTTTAGGTTTTCACCTTGTTCCATAAATTATGAACATTTTTGAAGGGCATTTTGGGTTCATTGAGAATATTTGAATTTGAACCTAGTTGAATTCATTTGGTGCTGGGGTTTGGTCATCCCCATTTCAAGTTTCAAATATTTAAACATGATGCAACACATGACTAGCTAGCCCAGAGCATACCAGAACTAGGGATGTGACAAGGCCCTATATAGATGGAAGGAGGGAGTAGCTTTGAATAGCATTTGTATAGTAAAACGAGGCAAGACCCTCTCTTTGTGTGGTGTAAATAGTTTTATTTTTTTCGTTTTCTTTTTGGTTGAGGGAATTGCGAATTGATTTGGTACGTACAAGTACAATATTACTACACGTTAGGCTTGTCCCTAAAATTCAACCCGCGTCTTGTTATATCCCGAAAATTCAGATATCGTGCTCCCAAAACTGGCGCCTTCACAACCCGCGCCTTGCTATCCCGAAATTACAACGCGCGCGAAAACTCCCTCCAGCTGCCAAATCCCGACACGCGAAATCCCCCTTCTAACCCGGAGCCAAAAGGGCCGCTAGTTCAGATCGGTGGGGGGTACTTTTGTAACACACCCTACATTTTGGACAAGTGCGTCCCTAAGTCATGGTTCACGCCCTCCCATCACCCCCTTTTCACCATTCGAAATCCCAAGCCGCCATAACCTCTCTGCTCCAGCCCTGAAACCCCACCCTTCTCCGTCCGCCACCTCACCGCTGCCTAGCCGGAGCCTCTTCCCCAATGATGTCGTCCACCACAACAGCTCGACGTCCCTCGTCCACCTCCCCGGACAAGGATCCGTCGTCCATCTCGTCGTCCCGCCGGTTCAGCCGCCCCATCCTCCACCTCCAAGGAGCTTCTCTGACGATCGCCTCATCTATTGCGGCTGCTCCATCCCCACGGGGCCTCCTTAACCTGCTCCACCGGAACCGCAACATCCTCACCGACTCCTCGAACGAAGCCGAGGCCTACTCGGCGCCACCAAAGAGGTTGTACACTCATCGCATCGCACCTTCTCCTTAACTCGACCTCCCGGCATAGATGATGCTCCATCCCGCACCCCCATGGAGTGGCTACCTTGAAGCCGGCGCCGCGGGCGACATCTCCATGGCGGCTCTCCCCCAGTGCGAGGCCCCTTCGGCGGCGGCGTCCATACCAGCCGGATCTGCTGCTGCTGCTCTGGTTCTCGCTCGCTCACTCGCTCACTCACGTTGTTGCTGCTGCTTCGGCTCTCGCTCGATCGCTCGCTTGCCCAACTGCTGCTGCTGCTCTCCCCCTCGCTCGTGCTGCTGCTCCGCTCCGATTTAGCCACACTTCAGTCAACTAAATCGACTTTTGGGTTAGTCGATTTTCAGGGGTTGGGGGGGCTCGCCGGAGTTAAGGAAGAACCACCCGCAGCGGGGACGGGGGCTCGCCGGAGAGGTACCCCACTATCTATCTTAGGGTTCAGTGTGGGGGCAGGGGGCCTAGAGGGCTGGCCGGGCGGCGGTGGGGAGTTGTTTTGGGGCGGTGAGGCTGCACTGGGGCCGGCGGTTCGGCCGGTGGTGGCTGGCGGCTCAGGGGGTGCAGGTTGAAGATGAACTGTAGGCTCTCCCTAAACTACATGCCAAGTGCCTCTCTGCTACCATTATGTTCGGGCCGACAAGAATATTCTGTAATCCACAAGAAATTTCAGTTTCGACAGTAAAGTTTAGAGTCAACAGCTTTTAACTCATCTGTTGTAGTCAGGTGGTTTTTGGTGTTGTAAATTTCACATCTATTTTACATCATCTATTGGAGATGCTATTAGAATCCCACTTGATATTGACGATGTTTGTCTTGTGCTGCTTCAGCCTTGACGTCTTACGGCTCACCGAAGCTGCTCCAACGACAGAATGATCCATCACAACAGAGCAGTGCCCTGGACGCTGTCTAAAGATTCCTCAGATCTTCCTCCACACCTCCGATAGCCACCTCTGCCTCAACTGCTTCAGCGACCAACCCAATGATGCCGAGGTCTACACGGCTACGGCAAAGAGGTTGTACACTTGTTGCATCACTTATTACTATACATTCATGTCGATCCATTAGGGTTATTTTGGTTCAACGGAAAAACATAGCAATAGGGAATTTTCCAATGGCACTCTACTATTCAATTATTCATGCATTTTGTTGAAAGGAATGAAGCAAAACATCCACCTGGACCTACTTTTCAAAATCCTATGCATGAAAACAAGACCAAGTGCATTAGTGGCAGAATAACATTCTAACTGTACACGCTTTCATATGGTTTCACTTTATCTTGGCCATGTTTCTTTGCATTCCTCTGCTCTCCAATTCCTGTAAACCAAACACCCAAGTTGACAGAAATCCTGTGTTTACAAATGCTCTATTTACCATGTGCATTCCTATCCTATTCCGGTGTTTTTCCTATCCCTGCATTTTTAGAATCATGCAAGCCGATGAGCCCTTACGAATTACTTGATTCTGGTAGGTGTCGAAGGGAGCTTTGTGTGGTTTGTCCTGCTCTGCCGCGGACGTCGTCCACCTCACCGAGCTACTCCATCGATAGAAGCATCCACCAAACCAGACATCACGACTCGACCGTCTTCGCCGCCAGATCTCCTTCGCCTTGGCACCCACCGCAACGGCATCACCATCATTTACTCAGCAGATGAACCTGAGGAGTACACGGGTCCACAAGAGAGGTCGCACTCTTTTGTTTCTGCTTATGTTATGCATTGCTTAAAATTACCTGCTACTTTATCGTCCTGTTCACCTCTTGGACTCCAAGTCAGGTCCAAATTAATGTTCAAACTTGAGTTCTAAATTAGTTGTGGGGCACATATCGAGGCAGCAATGAATAGTATGTCTGTCTAATATCTGGTTCACCTAGGGTATGCCTATGTTGTTCATCTTGGGTGGGAAACAAATAGTAAAGCAATCATCATCTTTCTTTTTATTAAATTAAAGCAATCATCAGCCCGCTATCATTATTTTTGGATCCATCCACTGGTTGTTACCATCACTCTATATTTCTGCATGCTCTCCTTACATAATCTCACCATATTTTTTGTATGCATGTCAGATATTGTACATGATCATGCTGAACATGTAGAGAAAAAGAGAAGAGTTTTATGTGGCAATACAATGTCATGCGACATCGCCCATGGTGGGTTCAATGGCAAACCCTCCCCACCCCTCTCCGCATTGTAAACCAGATGAAGATATCTGCTCGAGGTGGATTGCACGTCACGACCACTCCTATTTACCCCCCAAGGTGTTTGCTCTACCTTGGTATGATGATGTTAGTCATATCATGCATATGTTGCCTTGCAGTGCCTACTTTTGACATCATATATGTCATCTGCTTAGTTTAGACATGTTCTGTAATTCCACCTGTTTAGTTTCTATATTATATATGGGAATTATGCAGTCTCATGTGTTTTAGCCAGCCATAATATATGTGAAATATGCAATGCCATCCTGTTTAACTAGGCATCATATATTTGAATGATATCTTTCCCATCCTTTTCTTCATTACATTCCATTTGTCAACAATGTTTGTACATTAAACTACTCTTCCTGTGAATTAGCCATTTGGGTGGGAGATGGAAAAATCTGGAGTGAAAACAAGGCCTTCAGAGAGCGGTGCTACCGTCAAGCAGATCTCTTGTTGGGTCCCGATAGCTCCTCAGAGATGGATTCAGAGACAGATGACCAGTCCTATTCCCCCACCGAGGTGTATGCTCTAACTTGGCACTGTTATACTACTCATATCATGCATATGGTGTCTTGCATTGCATAGTTTAGACATCATGTACACAATATTCAACACCATGTTCTTAGTTCAGACATCATATCAAATGCCCTCTATTTAGCATATAAATCACATATGTGAATTAAATTATGCGATCCTGATTACTTAGATAACATGTAGGTGAATTATGTCATGCGATCATGTTTAGTTATTCATCATATCTTTGAATTGTGTTATGCTATGCTATCCAGTTTAGATAGACATCATATATGTGAAATTATGTCATACTATCCGTTTTAGTTAAACAATATACATGTCAACTATTTCATGCCCTCTTTTTTCCACACTATCTATTGCATCTGTCTCTCATACAATGTCTGTACATTCAACTATGTTTCCTGTTTATCAGCCATTTGAATTGAAGCGGGTGATGCCAGTATCTAGTGGACTAAAAACACGGTCGTCAAATAAAACAGTGCTAGCTCTTGGTGGAGATAGCACCCCGGTTGTACATGCACAAGAACCAACCCTACCACACATAACCCAAACTCTCGCAGATTGTACCCCTACTACGATGGATAGAGAACCAGCTTGACCCAATCTAACCCCAACCCCAGCCGATAGCAACCCAGTTCCTGTTGACATAGCACCATCTCCACCACAGAGCTCCCAAACAAGATGTCACGACCGGTTTTCCGGGTAATAAATTTCCAGAAAAGACCGTTGTGCTCATCAGCCCCAGGATTACTGTTAGCTGATGAGGCTCCAACTTGATACAGAAATTCCAAGCAAAATACAAAATATGTAGTACAAGACCATTCTGGCCTGTGAGTACAACAAATGGTTTCTAGTGGTTGATGGCGGAAGTGGTTTGTGGATCATCAGTGTCTATGGGACTCCAATTCCCACAGGAACAGCTGACCAGGTTAACTCCTATCTTCGCGAGGCTGCTATCTCCATTGCTTAGGTTCCGGGGCTGTCATCGTGTCGCTCCTCTCCGTGCAAGAAAATCTGGCCAAGACAATAGCCAGGGACAAGCCAGTGAGTACTTTGAATGTACTCGCAAACATTATGAACACAGGTATAATATAACCATGATGTGCTGAAAATATTTATGCTCATGACGTCAGTCACAAAAGATAAATAAAACTCTGATGCATGCAAGCAAGTTATTTATAACAATGCAATAACATAGTAGTATTAAAATATATGAAATAAATAACAAAAATTGCCACAGTCGGGCGTCTTGGCGACACCACATAAAGGGCTTTTAAAAGAAATGCCACAGTCGGGCGTCTGAGCGACACCACATAAAGGGCTTTCAAATAAATGCCACAGTCGGGCGTCTGAGCGACACCGCATAAAGGGCTTTAAAAAGAAAGGCCACAGTCGGGCGTCTGAGCGACACCACATAAAGGGCTTTAAAAGAAATGCCACGGTCAAGGCGTCGAGCGACACCGCATAAAGGGCTTTAAAATAAATGTCACAATCAAGGCGTCGAGCGACACCGCATAAAGGGCTTTAAAATAAACAATCATAGTGAATATCCCGAGGTAGAACCATCCTGAGATACTCGATAATAACAATAATATCACGGGTTAGTCAACGATAATAATAATCATAATTATCACAAGTCACCAGTAGTATTCCGAGCCGGTTTAACAGCTTATCACCTCCAAGACCGACACTAAGACCGACACTTGACCCGCCCCTGCATCAGTAATCCTTAACCATGGACACGGCTATTCAATAGGTTTTAATCTCTGCAGAGGGTGTACTCTTTACCCACGAGTAACGGATTCCTTTAGTCCATCGACTAATTCCGCCACGGTCTTTTAAATGAAAACACACCGACTTGCACACACCAATTTAACTTACGGTGTCCGAATCACCCACGACACCGTTAAGCAAAACTCTAAGTGGGGAGGCTACAACCTCGATTAGCATGGGATCACAAAATTTATACCGCACAAGAAATCGAGGAGCTACCCCTCGGCTACAACCGAAACACCCATGCCCCCGACCGGATGGTGGCTTTAATCCATGGCCATGGTACCTCATCCCGCCCCTCTCATGCGGTGTGTGCTAGAAAGGGTTGACAAATTATCGAACTGCACCTACCCGTGGCAGGGACAAGTGGTAGCACGAAACAAGTGTGGGGGTTGCTGGAACAAGACTCGATCTACGGTCGACTCAGGAGGTTTGTAGTTTCCTGCATAACATGTATAACAAATATACTTCAACCAATCCAATCAACACTCATTATATCTTACTATGCCATACCGGACATACCCGTCCCGACGGAGACCGGCGACAAGCTCACACCTACCCAAGGCAGAGGCTTTCCCGGATTCCTTTCCGGCATGCATGCAAAACACATGAGGATGATTATCATCATAAGCGTGTTTATTTCCAACAGCATGGAAATCACTATTATGCACTCATGCATATGATCATATCACATGAAATAACAAGTCCTTCGAAATGCGGTGGTGTTAAAAATGTATCAACGATCACACCAAAATATTATGCCGATTCGTAATGCTTGCCTTCAATGTGTGGAAAGGCAGGTGCACTTGAAATATATCTCTCTCTTCAAAAATCCTATTTTAGAAATAAATGAATTAACACACAAAATAAAAACAGCACAAAAAGTTGTTCTGAATTTTTTTCAAATAAATCTTAAAATAAACTAGACATTATTTAAGAGAGGTAGGAAAAAGAATTAATTCATTTGGAGTTATATTTAAAAAGATAAAGCCAGTCAAAGATTTGGTCAAAAATCTGTTTTTAAAATAAAAATAGAAAAGAAAACGTTTCAGACAGGAATACGTTTTCGGAGCGGAGGAAACGTACTTCGTCGTTTTACCCTTTCACTTAACACGCGTGGCGGTGGGGTGGATCGCTGACAGTGGGTCCAGAGGGCCCACTGGTCAGGTTTGACAGGTCTCCCCCCGCCTCCTTCCTCCTCTGGCCGAACAGAGGCGGGGGCTCCGGCGATCGTCGCCGGCAAAGGGAGGCTCCTCGAGGGCCTCCGAGGCCAGGGATGGATCCACCTCTCCTAGGCGGTCCTCCCGGTGGTCGACTAGCCGGCGGGGACGGAGGGGTTCGTCGGCGGCGAGCTCCACGGTGGAGGGAGCTTCGGTGACGGAGTGGTTTTGGGGTGAATGTGGTTCCCGATCAAAATCAAGTGGGGGGTTGGGTTCCTGGAGGGGAGGAGGTGTTCTTGGCGAAGAGAATTGGGAGGGAGAGGCCCTGGTGGCGCTGGGAGATCTGGGGCCATGGCGGCGGCCGCTGCTGCCGGAGGTGGGGAAGACGACCTCCTCAGGTCGATTGGCTACTATGGGGAGACTAGGGGAGTGTACCGAGGCCGCCTGCGAACGGAACGTGCTCGGGGGCCTCCTTAAATAGGCGTTCGGGGTCGGTTCCGACGGTGGCCATGGATAAGGTCGCCGGCGACCGTCTTCTGTAGTTGCAGGGCAACGTGGCGGTGGTTGGTCGGCTCCAGGAGCTACCGACGAAAGCTCCACTGTCCATGGAGGCGAGTGGCTACTGTGGTGGTCGGGCGGCGCTGCCCATGGCGGTGGCGGATGCGGCCGCGGGCGTGCCGCCAAGCGGCTTGCTGGCTACGCTGCAGGGGGGTGAGGAGGCTGTCGGGGCCCTTGGCGTGACACGGCGAGACTCCAAGCGAGTGGCGTGGCTGTGCAAGGCGAGCGGGGGTAGGTGGCGCGAAGCGGGCGCGACGCGGTGGCTCGTGTGTGCGGCTGCAATTGGCGCGCTCTGGGCGGGCCCAGCGCACGCCCACCAGATGCTCGGCGAAATGCCATGGCACTCCAGAGCGCTTGGTTGGAGCTAGGATTTAGCAGGGTGGGGTTATGATCTAAGGAAAAACCATTTGACATGCTGGTTTGGCCAGGGGATCAAGTCCATAGTGCAAACAAGGACTCATGTCAAAACTGATCATGCCAGAAAGGTGTTTGACAAAATGCCAAGGGCACTTAGGCATTTCTTGGAGTGGCCACAATCACCAGATCAGTGTCTCTGTGGATGAAAGAGAGGGTGGTGATGTTAGTAGGTGAAAAGCATAAACTTTCTAGTGCAAGTTTTGCAGAACTACACTTCTGGGCAGGGAGTGAATGGTATCATTACATGAACTAAAAATGATCCAATAAGTGCATGCTCCTGGACTTAGGGGTTTAGTATGGAGGTCTACAGGTAGGAAAAGGAATCACAGCAAAAGGAGCAAGTTAAAATATAGTTGTAGTACAAAACCTCAAGTTGGACCAGAATGGAAATGAGGATGATTCACTCAAATTTTTCAAGGAACATAAATGGGTTTTTGCACAAAGTAGAATAATATGCTCCTACTGACATCCCATAATTTTGGTGGAGGCTAGAAAGAATTATTTAAAAGGGTTGTAGTGCAAAGTTGCTCTCTGGACCAGAGAAGAAAAACATGTGTAGCACTCAAAATATTCAATGAAAGAAATATCTTTTTGCACAAAAGTGATTTAAAAACATCACCTGACATCTCCAAATTTTGGTGGGATTTTTAGATAAATATATCAAATGGTTGTAGTTCAAATATGGCCATATAACCTTGAAAAACCATTTTTCAAGAAAATAAAGATCAAGCACATTAATTATGTAATTAGTTCTACTAATAAAAGAAAAGTTTTTCTTGAGAGGTTAAACAAGTCCAATAACATATTTGAAAAGTTTTCTGTATGGGGAAAACTCCATAATAGCGAGGGAGAAAAAAGGTTAAAAAATCAAAAAGGGAGCCCAGAAAATAAAAGTTTTAGTTTCCTGGCAAAATTTTAATTAATAGAACAAGGTCAAAATTTTGGGGTGTCACACAAGAGCAGTTAGTAAGGCAACTCTAGTGCCCAAAGGGCCAGTACTATCACGGTGAACCCCAACTCCACCAGTTAGTACGCCTATTCCCGTGGAGGAAGCACAACCAGCTAGTCATAGTTTAGCATCTATCGCATTTGATGTTGTTAAATCGTATGTGCGTATCTTCCCATCTTGGAAATATTATACTGATGAAGGAAAATGCCATTTGCAGGTGTTTGTCTAGGAGTTATGTGTAAGTAATGTTATTCCTGGCAATTACTTTGCTTTATCCCATACATCCTACCTCCATGATGGTTATAATACAGCAAATTTTCCCATTTTTCTCTATAGAGAAGGACCGATTTGGAAACTCAGGATGAGGTAACTTTGTGCTAATACCTCGCTATCTTCAAGAATGCTTGGTGGCGATCGTAATTACTCAAGAAAACGTACTTCACCAAAGAAAGAAACTCATCAAATTCCTTACGCTCTCCCGAGACACATTTATCGGACGATGATCGGGAATGCCTTGTTCACATCGTCCCGAACCAAGAATGTGGTAAGGTCTATGAGCTCATTTTCTATTTTTAAGTATTATATTATTGCGTCTTACTGTACTCTGTTCATGTAGAACAAGTGCCTAAACCTGAAGAACAACTGTTCTAATTAAGATTCCATTGATATCATAGTTCAAAAAAGCGCTAGGCATTAATTGTGCGTTTTGCCATCGCCTTGCGCTTAACTGACCAAAGCGCATGCTTATGCGCAGTTATGCACAGATTAAGCGTAGTTATGCGCAATGCATTTTGCCAACGCCTAGAGCCTAGGCGCGCTTAAGCGCTCGCTTAGGCGCGTCTTTTTTAACTATGATTGCTTTGCTCTTGTATCACTGTATTTACTCATACAAACTTATTTTTAAATTGAAGGATCCAATCGTAACTCCAATGGCACAGCAGGTATGTTCACGCATGTTTCTTTAACAGGTTTGCTCTTATCAATAGCTCTGTTGATTTCAATTTTAATTGTGTATATAGTTGACTTTCATATCATGCACATTACTAGCATCACAACAGAGCCAATAGTGTTGTTGTACATGTAGACCAGTGGTACCCATCTGAAATCTTGTTGTGCCATGTAGTTTCCCATGCTTTGTATTCTTTCACTGCTGCTTTGTCTTGACCTGATATGATTTGAACTGTGTCTCTATTTTGATTTGGCAAGACAATGCAAAGGACCATAGGACATAGATATATGTTTGTTTGATGCTTTTATTATGTACTAGTACTTGGCAATAGAAGACTTGGTAGTTTAATCCTGTCCACCTTACTAATGAACTGGTTCACCGAAATGAGTTTCATATACTAATACATGCTAAACTTGTTATGTGTCTGCTTGTTTCTTCTTTTAGAATGCTGACAGAATATTGGGGAAGAGTGCCTTATTAAGCAATGGTAATGGAAGTAATGCAGATAAGGTTCAGGATAGTGACACATCCTTGTTGGTCTCCAACAAAGCTGATAAAACAACTAAGGAAGACTATCTTGAAGACAACGATACAACCCCAAAGTCCTGTCTTGGTTTTGTGTTCGAGTTACTGGCCACTACCGCTTGCACAAGCTATTCAAACTCACTATCTGAATCAGTTCAGTTTCTTGAGTCTCAACTACAAGCTGAAAGACATCGATCAGCTATGCTGCGACAAGAAGCAGAAGGACTACGGAAGTCCCTAGAGCATTCAGATGCATACTTTCTGGTGCAACAGCAAGCGTTGGAGGATTTTAGCGCCAAACATGACAAAACTAATAAGCATGCTAAGCTTATTTCCAGCATGGTGGATACCTAGGATAATGTTTCTTGAGCTCTTCTGAAGTTGTTTCAGTTATGCTCTTGTTTTGATGCCGCGTTTATTGGCACTGGTGGCCAATTTTGACGGCCAGTGTATGTAATATGCCGCTTTGTTCGCTATATTTGCACTGGTGGCGAACTTTGATGCCCAGTGGATGTAATATGTGTAATAGCGGTAATAGGCTAGTGTTAATTGCTTGCTTGTTTATTTCCTTATTGTATTGTTTAGTTGTTTGCTTGTAGTCACTGCAGTTCTTTTTCTGTGTTTTTCTAGTGGCCACAATAGCCTATTTTTGGTAACTAGGCCAAAATAATCATGGCAACACACGGACTGTTGTAACCATGGGCCTCCTGCGGGCCGTATGATCCATGGGCCTTCTTCGGGCCATAGGATCCATTGGCCTTCTATACGGGCCGTAGGATCCATTGGCCTTCTATACGGGCCTTAGATCCATGGTCCTTCTACGGGCCGTAGGGTCCATGGGCCTTCTACGGGCTGTACGATCCATGGGCCTTCTACGGGCCGTATGATTCATGGGCCTCATACGGTCCATAGGATCCATGGGCCTTCTACCGGGCGTATCATAATTTCGCCAATCATGGGTCATACTATTCGTGGACCATAATGGGCCGTTAATAGGCCGTATTTGATAACTCTATGAAAACAGCCCAAAGGTCTTTTTACATGAAAACGACCCAACGTATTAACGGTCCACAAACGGGCCGACTGTAACGACGGGCTGAATTTGGCCCACAAGCAAAAAATGACAGTAATGGGCCGTATGTAACAGAATGCTGCAAATGAGCCCAAGAATCAATGGGCCCTGAGAAGGCCGAAAGATAACTTGGGCTGGAAGCGGCCCAATGGAATAACGGGTTGTTAATGGGTATAAAGTGATACACTATTCATTACGGGCCAGTTTCACCACGGGCCATTAATGGGCCAAGAGTTACAAAGGGCCTCATATGGGCCGAAAGAAGTCATGGGCCACACATGGGCCAGAAGTTAAAACGGGCTGGAATCATATTGGACGGCCCAGATGACGCTACTAGGCCTAATTCAGAGAGGTCGTAACGGGCCCTGGGTTAGCGGGCTGTAAATGGGCTATATGTGAACAGGCCGTTAACAGGCTTTCTGTGGGCCTCTGTTGGGCCGTGCCACATGTCGCCATATCATAGGCGCCTTCGGTCCAATGAGTGGATGACATCTGTCCCAACGGTGTGCCGACACGTGTTTCCTCTAGCCAATATGATTTTACACGTGGAAAATCCCCATTGGTCGGGGCTGTTAACGGGTTATCGGATCCAAAACCAGACCCGGTAGCTTAACGGTGTTCCGTTACGGTGGATGCCATGTGTCAGTCACCCTTGACGAAAGCACTTCTGTGACGCGCGATTAATCATCATGGAAGTGGACACTTCCATGATGATAATTTTGGTAATATCATGGAACACTTCTACGACAGCACAGGTATTACTATCTTGATTCTGTCATAAAATCGTCATGGATGTACATGCATGACAAAAAACGCGACCTACTGTGACAAACACGTATCATCACGGAAGTGTATTTTTTTGTAGTGAAGGGTCTTGCCAGGGCCCCGGCAAGGGTCTTGCCGTGGCATCGCGATCGTCTCCAGCAAGGATCTTGTTGGAGGTCTCGTGGATTTCCTCGGCAAGGATCTTGCCAAGGATCATCGTCTTCTGGTCCTTATCTGATCTTGTGTGTTTATGATCTTTACGAAGATCTGCATGCTACCATGGAGGCGCCTCCCGAGCCTTGGTCCCAATGTGGTTGATGGCGTTGGAACCCTTGGGCTCAAGGGTGGCACGCTCTGCTGGCGTTGGGCAAGTTGCCCCGGCAAGGCTCTTGCCGGAGCTGTAGAGGCCGCCCCGGCAAGGGCCTTGCCGGGGGAGTTCGCCTCGCCCCTCTGCTCTTTGTGTTTTTGGTCTTGGTGATGCCCTGGTCGTCTTGCGCCTTTGGCTTCCCTCCTCTGCCCTGCTAAGTGTGTCCACGGGCGCGGCTCTGACTGCCCATGCACAAGTAAAGGGGTACAAAAAGAGAGCCCCTACTTTTGTACACCGATAGGAGCCCCTGGGCCTGGGCCACACATAAGTGTGACGCGTTGTTGGGCTAGGCCCAGAACGGTGCGCAGACAGGCGGACGGATTTTTACCGCGGTAACTTCCTCGTCTGCTGCGCTTCCCCATGACCCACGTTGAATGCGTGATGTGGAGGGTCGTGCGTGACGTGGGGGTCATGCGTGGGCCGCCCGCTGCACGCATGCGTCATATCACAGTGAATGGAAAAGAGGCAGCCCGCGCCTTCCCCATAAAAAGGAATAACCGTAGGCGCGCTGCTCATTTGCCCTATGCGCCTTCTCCAATCTCGGAACCGCCGTCCCCATCTTCTTCCACCTCAAGCTCTTGATTTTGCTCGCCGTCGCCGTGCCCCCATTGCTCTTGATCCTTCGCCTCCTTCCAGCCGCCATGGCGCCAAAAACCAACAAGGGCAAGGGAGCGGCCAACATTGCCGGGGAGAGGGAGGCGCCGGAGAGCGAGGCGGTGATGCGGTGGACGCAGTCCGCCTACTTCCCGTCAACGGTCGATGTGATCCACCTCAAGAACTTCTTCTTGCCCCCGTGGGGGAGGAAGACGACGGGGCACCCTGCCACGCGCGTCATCCCCGCCGATTGCGCCAAGGCCGGCCCAAATCAGTACCCCTTTTTTGCCGATTTCTTCTCCTGCGGGCTCTGCACCCCATTTCTGACTTTTTCAACGACGTCATGCACACCTACGGCTTCCATCTTTTGGATCTCACACCGAACGCCGTGTCGTGCATGACCTTCTTTGCCCACATCTGTGAGGGCTTTGCCGGGGTGCTCCCCAGCACGGCGCTCTTCCGCCACTACTTCTCCCCTCGCATTCAACCAGGGGGCGCCATCTCTGGGAGCATCTCCTGGATCCCGAGTGCCCAGGAGAAAGGCACGTATCCGGAGGGTGCCCAAAAGTAGAAGTGGGAGGAGTAGCGGGGCCGGTGGTGTTGGATCGAGGAGGAGGATCCGCGGGAGTTCTGCCGGGTTTGTCAGAGCTCGCCGACCTGCCACGGGGACTAGAGCAACCTCGACGCCGACGATGAGAAGCTTTCGATCACCACCACCAGGATCCATCGTCTCACCACGGCCAGGCTCACCCTTGAGATGATTGGGGCGGACTTCATCCGTCGCCAAATCGCCCTGCTGCATAACAAGGGGAGGCCGGCCTGGGACTTCAGAAATGCGGCCGACGTCATGAGGCTCCACCCTGGCCTAAAGCATACCTTCACGATGATGGGGCACGCCTATTTCTGTCAAAGGCTTTTTCAGCTCAACGTGTACAGCAACGGCAGGGTGGAGAGGACTAGTAGGGCCGCGAAAGCCAGCAAGGCCATCAAGGGGCCCCTGTTTGGGTTGCCAGTGGGAGTGGTCCTGCTGAGCAACAATTCTCGCTCGTCCAAGATCATTGCCATGATGCTGGACTTCAACGCGCACGGCCTCAACCCGACCCGGGCCGAGCCCCCGACACTCGAAGTGCAGGAGTTCTTCGACACTTTGTCGGAGGTTTATGTCCATGACGAGCCACTGCTCATCTAGGACACCACCAAGGCGGAGCTGGACTACATCGCCGCCAGGGTGATGGAGGCGGAGCTTGCTAGGGAGGCCGGCAGCGCTGGCAGCATGGAGGACGAGGCCGATGCAGCTGCAGAAGAGGGAGCTCGCCCAGTGGGCGGGGTCTACCGGGGAGGCCAGCGGTGTCAACATCGAGGCCCCCTTGTTGAGGATGTGGTCTAGGAGTCGACCGAGTAAGAGGCCGAGGCCGACAACCCTCCGGCCACGGGAAAAAGGCGTGTCCTGTGGCGGGCCAGCTCTGGCCAGCCTGTCCGGCCCGGCAGGACCGAACTGCGGCAAGAGGTCTAGGGCGAGTTCGTGCGCCTGACGAGGGCCGCGGCAGCGAAGAAGGTGGTGAAGGCCGCAGTGGCGAAGAGGAAAGCGACCGCCTCTTCTTCTTCCAAGGTCGCCAGACTCCATCCCCTTCCCCTCCTCCCGCAGATGTCGACACGGAGGTCGTCTTTGATTTTGGGTCTCTCAGCCCAAGGAGGAAAAGGAAGGCAGCGGGAGAGGAGGTGGAGGACGAGTAAGTATCTTGCCCTTCGTCATCTCCATCCTTTCAGACCACGCCACTTTTCTTGACTTGTTTTCATCTTCGCATGGGACAGGGAGATGCTGGCCCAGAGGGTGACAAAGAGGGACAGGGCCTCAACGGGCGACCAGCCCTCAGCGGGCGCTTCACGCACGCCGGTGGTGGAGATCAGCCCGGACAGCAGCCCCAGCACAGCCCCGTCTCAGACCCAGCGTGCGTTCACCACTCACTCCTCATCAACGCGCGTTGGGGTACAACTCCTTGACACTGACCTTGTCGTGGCTGCAGGAGGAGGATGGCAGCCGGAGGAGCCCCTAAGGGCCACCCCCAACACGCCGCCCCATCAACCACGCCGCCCTGAGGGGCGTCCCCGGAAAGGGCGCCAAGCACCGAGCCCATGCGCATGGAGGAGTAGGAGGTGAACTTGGGCGCTGGTGGCCCCGTCCTGGCGACGGATGTTGGCGGGGACGGGGCAACTTCTTCGCAGCCCGGCACGGGTAAGTTATTCGCTTTCTGCCCCTGTTCTTTCTTCTCCTTCTTTTTGAGTTTTGATCTTGGCTCCATCTCAATCTCCTTCTTGGTGTCCAGATCCTTCCTCGGGGGACCGGGAGGACATCGATGCCGTCATCAAGGAGGTCGCCAGGGACGCTGAGGCCGAGGCCGACAAGATCGCCACCAAGGAGGCCGCAGAGACAGTTGCTGAGGATGCTGCCAAGGGACCTGCCGGAGAGATCGGCAAGGCTTCCGCCGAGGAGGCCGGCAAGGCTGCTGCCGAGGAGGGGGTGGTCGACAATCAACCCTCCTCCTCTGCTGCCGCTGGCTCGGGCAGGTACTTGAAGGTGGGCGATGACCTATTCGTCCACCTTCCAAGGACGGCGGGCACCAGGGCGCTGACCGAGGGAGAGGTGTTTGACGACGAGGCGCTCGCCGCCGCCGGGCTCGAGGTTGTCGATGAACCGAGCGCTGGTGGCAGCGGTTCCCAAGAGGAACAGCTTCTTCGGGCCATGGGCACTAGCTTCTGGAAGCTCCAGCCGCTCCATCATGCCCGTCTGGATAAGGTGAAATCCAGGGTGGCGGCGGCGGACAAGGCGGAGGCGGACCTTGAGGAATGCGTCGCCGAGACGCAGGCCTGGTTCCGCCAGGCCCACGAAGAGCTGAAGGCTGCCCAAGATCAGCTGGCTGAGCGCAAGCAAGAGCTCATCTTGAAGCACGCCGACGTCAAGAAGGCCCAAGAGGCGGCAAGGGAACAGGCTGCCAGGGCCGAGGCCGCCCGGCACCAGCACCAGGCCGAGCTGAACTCCCAGGAGGAGGACCTCGCTACTCGTGAGGCGGCGCTCGCCGCCACACTCCGCGTCAAGGATGAGGAGGTCGAGAAGCTCGTCGCGCAGCGGACCCGGGAGCTGGAGCCGAGGCACAAGGAGGTACTCGATGCTCAGGCCCTGGTTCATGGCGACAAGGTGAAGGAGCTGGAGGTGGAGCGGGACGGCCTGAAGAACAAGGCCCTGGAGCTGGCGAAGGAGAAGGACACGATCAACAGTGCCTTGACGGAGGCGCAGGCCGCAGTCCTCGGCAAGGGCGAGCTACTCTCCCAAGCCAACGACTCCATCAAAGACCTGAAGCTGAAGCTGGAGGGCCTTGAGGGGACGCTTTCGGAGGTCAGGGCCCGGGAGGATACCTTGACCAAGAATCCGGAAGAGGAGAGGCAGCTGCGGAATAATGACGCTGCCAACCACGAGGATTTCATGAAGGGTGAAAACCTCTAGATCAGTCGCCTCCCTGACGTCGCCGGCAGGATCACCACGAAGCTGGCTGCCATGGGGATGCCGAACGTGAGGTACGCCCTGAAGCCGAACGTGAGTCCCAATGCCAAACTGACCCTGTTCTTCGAGGGCTTTCTTAGAGCCCTGGAGCAGTTTCGCTCTAACAGAGCGAGCTCTCTGGCCAATGAGGCCCGGTAGCTTTGCCAGGGTGCCCTGACCAAGGTCCTCACCAAGGTGGCGTACTGGAACCCTGATACGTCCATTTTGCATCATGCTTTTATATCAATATTTATTGCATTATGGGCTGTTATTACACATTATATCTCAATACTTATGGCTATTCTCTCTTATTTTACAAGGTTTACCATGAAGAGAGGGAATGCCAAGCATTGAATTCTGGCCGAAAGGAGCAAACATTGGAAACCTATTCTCAGACCGCCAAAAAACTCAAACTCCACGAAACCTGTTTTTGAAATTAATAAGAATTATTGAGCGGAAGAAATACATCGGGGGGACCCACACCCTGGCCAGGAGGGTGGGGGCGCGCCCACCCCTACTGGGCGCGCCCCCTATCTCCTGGGCCCCCTGGTGGCCCCCCGGTGTCCATCTTCTGCTATATGAGGGCTTTTACCCTGGAAAAAATCGTGGGAAAGCTTACGGGTAGAAACTCCGCTGCCACGAGGTGGAACCTTGGCAGAACCAATCTAGAGCTCCGGCAGAGCTGTTCTGCCGGGGACACTTCCCTCCGGGAGGGGGAAATCATCACCATCATCATCACCAACGATCCTCTCATCGGGAGGGGGTCAATCTCCATCAACTTTTTCACCAGCACCATCCCTCTAAAAACCCTAGTTCATCTCTTGTATCCAATCTTGTATCCAAACCACAAATTGGTACCTGTGGGTTGCTAGTAGTGTTGATTACTCCTTGTAGTTGATGCTAATTGGTTTACTTGGTGGAAGATCATATGTTCAAATCCTTAATGCATATTATTACTCCTCTGATTATGAACATGAATATGCTTTGTGAGTAGTTACATTTGTTCCTGAGGACATGGGTGAAGTCTTGCTATTAGTAGTCATGTGAATTTGGTATTCGTTCGATATTTCGATGAGATGTATGTTCTCTTTTCCTCTAGTGGTGTTATGTGAATGTCACACCCTAGCTAGTTCATGCATTAGAGTGTTGCATCATGTCTATTTCATTTAACAGAAACCTGAAATGGGAATGCCAGAACTCCCAGCCCCCTCTGAAACCAACTAGGGTTTACTAAAAATATTTTCGATGAACCTGAAATGCCCTTCTAAAATGTCCATCATTTTTGTCTTGGTTCAGAACCTCTGCCAAAAGTGATGCACAATTTCCTAGGTCATCCTAAGGTCTTTGGATTAAATCATAAGTATTTGAATTTGGGCATTTAAAATTTATAAAATATTTCAAATGTCCAAATATTCCCAATCTAAAATGTTTCATGTTGGAAATATTCCAAAAATGGACCAGGAGTAGTTTGGTGAATTTCAGAACCTTTGAGGTATTTTAAATAATTCAACAAAGTTGCAGAAGAATTAAATAAAGAAAATGAAAGAAAACTTACAGGCGCCACCACCGACCCACCAGCCAGCCCACACCGGCCGCCCAGCCCTGCCATCGCGCCAATGAAGCTGCTTGGCTTGCAGTGCAGCAGCCAAGGTGCTCGGCGGCAAGACCGCAGCTCGCCACGCAGCTGCACGCCGCTCTGCTTCACCCTCTCGCCGCCCTGCTGCCTTGGACGAGCTCCACGTCGTGCCCCGGACCCCCTGGACATCGCCATTCGCCCCCAGCTCCGCTCCCTCGTGCCCCCACGCCATGGCCGACGCCACCGTCGCCGCACCGCCGCCGTAGCCGCGCTCTCCGTCGTCTCCACGCCGCGCCACCGTGCCCAGAAGCTCCGCCGCCCTCTACTCCTTCGGGCTAGCCGAGCCACGAGCGCTCGCAAGGCCCGAATCCACCGCACCAACCTCGCCCGAGTCCGCCGTCGCCGGAGATCCCCTTCAACGCCGTCGCCGCCTCAGCTCGTCCCCGACCCCGACGGTGGCATCTACGAGCGCTCCGTGAGCCTAGCTACCCCTCCTATCTTCTCTCCCTCGCTCCCGAGCCATGTAGCCACCGCACGAAGCTCACCCGCACGCGCCGTCGCGGACCTCGTCGCCGACGTGCTCCCGGCCACCCTCCGGCCACCTTACCGTGTCCATCGCGCTCACCACGTCGCGTTGGAGCTAACCGTGCACTTCCCGCACCTCACCGCACACTCTAGTCACGAGTTCGACTTCAACCGAACTCCGACGGCCGCCAAAGTCGCCGCCGGCGCCAACTCCGGCCACCCCGAGCCCAACCACCACCACCAATAGACGCGGCTCACCCTCAGCAACCCGTAGGTGCCTTCCGCCGCCCATTTGGTCGCTGGAATGGCAAAAAGCACTCTCGCCGCCGCGTCGGGCTCGCCGGCAGCTAGACGCCGGCGGGTTTGACCCAGACTTTGACCACGGGTGGGCCCAGTTTGACCCCCCTGGGTCTATGACATGTGGGCCCCCTCTGTTAACTAATCCAGTTTAGCTTAGATTTAATTTAGTTTAACTAAATGGCTACTGACATGCGGGACCCACTGGTCAGTTTGACCTGGACCAGCCCGTTGACCACTGACGTCATCATGACGTAGTGCTGACGCAGTAATTAAATTACTGGGATTATTTTTATACAGGAAATTCCAGAAAATGTTTCAAACTTCAAAAATTCATATAAAATCAACTGTAGCTCCAAATGAAACAAATTATATATGAAAAATGATCAGAAAAATCCAATCTTTCCATCTGTACTGGTTTCATGCATGTTTACAGAAGCTAACCTGCTATTTTACACAGAACAAGATATAACACCTAAAATGGCAACTTATGAATTTGAACTTTGAACCATTGGTTCAAATTAGCTCAAACCCATCTGTTCTTTGTTGCATTATCCCAATGCACTCATTTTGCCATGTCTCATTGCATGCATCATATTGTTGCATCTTGTTTGGTAATGCTGTGTATCGGTGCTCTCTGCGGCGTGTTACGCCCGAGGAGTACCGTGATAACCCCGACGAAGAGCAATACCGTGCATCGACCCGTCAGCAAGCAACCAACCATTTGATCATACCGATAAAATCCCATGTTCTTGCTCCTGCTCTCAAGCATCGCATTAAGACAACGCGATTCAAACTGCTGTGTGCTGCGGTAGTTGAACCCATTTCCTCTGCATGACTGTCATTGCCACAAGAATTAGATGAAACCCACTAGCATGTGTAGGAGTTGATTGAGCCATATGATTGTGTTGTTCCTACCTTGCTATGCCTGCTATGCTTAGAGTCGTGTCGTCTGGTTCATCCGGGTGATGGCTAGAGTGAAATGATCGAGTCAAGATGAGAGTAAGGTGTTGAACACGATTTGGTAAAGGTGTCGATGAGAGGCCATGTAGGAGTACATGGTGGGTTGTTTCATTGAGGCCGCCCTTAGCATCGAGATCTGTATGTGTGATTTAAGAATCAGCTACTACCATACATTGGGCCTCAAATATGACCCCGCCGACTTCTTATGCACCCTAGTCCCTGTCCGGGAGTTGCAAGTAGTTTCGGTGTTTGTAGCCTCATTGGAGGCCGTGGACAGCACCGACCGTAGGGGTGGGCTGTGATGCGGTAGGTACGTGGCGGGTGTACCGGATGCCGCTTGGTATCTCGGGAACCTTGTTCACATCGTTTGGGGCTGTGAGCGAAACTTCGGCGGAACTCCTCATAGATGGAACCCAAATAGGCGATAAACCCGACTAGAGACTTGAGTGTCTAGGTAGGTCGTGGTCTACACCCACGTCGGCTTTCGCTTGAAGTCTGCCGAGCACATGTCGTGTGCAGACGCTAAGTGGTGAAAACATGTATGAAGAAGTACACCCCTGCAGGGTTAACATCATCTATTCGAATAGCCGCGTCCGCGGTAAAGGACTACTTGGTTGCCTATACAGTTCATAGACAAGTAAATGGATACTACTAAAACCCTCAAGATAAGTGTGAGTGCCGAGGATGGCTCTTCCGTAGGAAGGCGGAGGTGGATCCTCGGTGGTGTATTGAAGTGATGAGTAGTGGACTCGAGTGTGCAAAACCATTTTAAGTTGGTGTCTCGTAGGATAGCTTAGCCATGAGTCAAAGCTGGCTTGCTGCAATAACCCCACCAACCCTTCTTGATAATATGCATGTATGTAGGGTCTGATGTAAGTCTTGCTGAGTACCTTTGTACTCATGTTGCTTTAATTTACATTTTTCAGAAGATGCCACAAACCCTTCCGACGGGTTCTTCGTAGACGTTGACATCGATGAGTAGACTAAGGCCCTGTGGTGATCCCGAGCAAGTGAAGGACCATGTAGTATAGCTAGGCTTACCCAAGCCTCTTTTATTTTACTAGTTGTGCGTACTCGGACAAAACACTTCCGCTGTTGGCTTGTATGCTTGTATGACTTGAATGTGGGTCGTGAGACCCTGCACTTGTGTGTATGCTATGTATGGCTCTCTCGAGCCTTTAAATAAAGTACTTGTGTCGAGAGTCATGTTGTGATGCCTTGTTGTATTTGCACATATCGAGCATATTGTGTGTATGATTGAAATGCTTGGTATGTGTGGGATCCGACTATCTAGTTGTTTATCTTTAGTAGCCTCTCTTACGGAAATGTCTCCTAGTGTCTCCACCGAGCCATGGTAGCTTGCTACTGCTCCGAACACTTAGGCTGGCGGCATGTGTCCTTCTTCGTTCTCGTGGTATACGTCCCTTCGGGAAATGTCACGCATTGAGTACGGAGTCCGTTAGCCCGCTACAGCCCGGTCTTCACGGAGTCCTGCTAGCCGAAAGTGCTACAGCCCGAACTTACTTGCTGATGACCGACACGCTCGATCTTCGGGTCATGGATGCTGTCCTGTAAGTCTGTGCCACTTTGGGTTTACGACTAGCCATGTCAGCCGGGCTCCTTTTCATATGGATGCTAGCGACACTATCATATACGTGTGCCAAAAGGCATAAACGGTCCCGGCCAAGGTAAGGCGACACGTGGGGTTACCGTGCGTGAGGCCGCAAAGTGATATGATGTGTTACTGAGCTAGATCGATGTGACATTGAGTCGGGTCCCGACAGCGTTGGCATTAGAGCCGACTGCTCAGAGGTTCTCCAAGCCAAACCGGTCGATGTTGAGTCTAGAAATGCTTTAGTTATATGTAGGGAATTGATTGTGGGATGGTACGTAAGGCTCTTTTACTCCTTTACCTCATGACATTACGATCCGAGTCACCCATTCTTCCACCGGGGTTTAAGGATTAGGATCTCTTCTCTCTATTAGGTTCACGTGTTACTAATCAGTAGTACCTTATAGGTTGTTGGTTACAAGCCTGGTTCAGTTTTTACTATCCTGTTATGTTACCAAATTGGACCCAGAACCTTGATATGATATTGTTGAGTGGCTATGCAATTCTTTGTATAATGTCTCAAATCCTTTTGAGCATTTACAGTCGTTATGTTGTCCAAATTCTGCTAGAAATTCTAATGTCTTTGCATTGTGGTTATGCTTCCAGATGGCCACTCGTGACCAAAATCAAGTGGTTCGTCTGACCAGATGCATTGGTGTGACCGGTCATACAGCTATGCTAGTTCGGTTATGATCAAGCGGGATATCGCTGGTATCCCGAATATACGATTGAAGAGCAAGATCGAGATTTTAATCAAAGCCAGATCTACGCACCGTCGGGATATTTCCCTCTTATCCTGGTTCCACCGAGGCCCTTCACAGCTCCTATGGGCTTGGTGTTACTATTGATATGGCGGTACAAGATGCTGCGATTCTATGATGACCATCATGCGAGTCAGATGGCTCGCTTCGCAACACCGACTTCCCAGATATGCCGGGTTCACTTCTGGAGCGTTTGGTTATCTCGGGCCATCTATGCCGATTCCATCCAGAGGACTCACTAACCCGCACCATCGCCGAAGTTGCTCGAGGACAAGGACCGAGAGAGTCGGGCCTTGAGGATGGAGCTTTTCAACGCCCGTGCCGATCATCGGGCCACTTTGACTCGCTTTGCACCGGCTGTTCAAGCCGGATATATGGATATGAGAGACCAGATCTGTTAGATCTGCTCTGCGGACATGATGGATTGGCGTGATGTGGGGGCATCACCCCACCTCGTGGTCCCCGCAGCCACCGCTTGTTGGTCCAAGACCTCACCCTTGCCCTTATGGTCCACAGGCTCCCCAGGACCGTCTGTTTCCGGACGATCACGTTGAACTTCCAGGCTATGGAGGAGACTTCTATGAGAACTACTACGGAGACGTCTGAGTTAGTAGTAGTCTCACTAGTATTGTAATAGTTGTATTTCCACCGTCCTGCGTGACTCGTGGAATACGACCTAGTGTGTACTAATTCCGGAGGTGTAAGAAAAATAATGTATAGGAGCTTGGTATGCCTCCGATGAGATGTAATCCTCCTTTCACTGTAGTAGTACTTTGTTTGGTCTTGTACTAAACCTTGTATGGTGTGTATGACGATGGAATAAAGAAGCAGTTTCTGTATCTACCATGTCATACGGATGATCATCTTGCATTCCGAGTTATCCATTACATTCTACATTTCGATGTCAGAATCTTGCCATCCTGGACTAAATCCTTGTCTTGTTTTTCCTAGGATGGTTAACACTGCGAACAACCTGCTCCGCCAGAGCAGCCAAGGTAGCAGAGTTGGAGAAGCGAACCTGCCTCACCCTCCTTCTCTGGCGAAGTCATTTGGAGGTCGAGAGAAACAAACGGAGACCAACCGCTTGCTGGAGCGTATTGAATGTAACACAGCACATCATCGAGAAATAACTTGGTGTCGCTCGGTGACTTCATCAAGTTACACCCACCTACCTTCCACCACTCCGCCGAGCCTCTCGACGCCGATGATCGGCTTCAGAGCATTACTCACAAGCTGCGTTTCAGACTTTGGTAGCCGAGGCGATAAGGTCACCTTCGCTGCATATCATCTTGAAGGCCCCTTGATCTCGTGGGAGAACTATATGGCTATGCTTGATTGGCCATGTCACTACTTGGGCAGAATTCAGCGAGGCTTTCCGTGAACATCACATTCCGGAGGGTCTCATGGATCGTAAACGTGAGGAGTTCTGCAGTTTCACCCAAGGTCGTCTCTCCGTGGACGCCTACAGCAGAGAGTTCGGTAATCTCGCACGCTATGCAAACGAAGAGGTCTCCACTGACGCCAAGAAACAGGCAAGGTTCCGCAAGGGACTTAGCCCTGAACTTCGCCGAGATCTCCGCCTGCATGAGTGCACCTCTTTCCAGAAGCTTGTTAACAAAGCCATCAGCGCTGAAACGGTTCAGACCGATTTCGAAGCAACACGCAAGCATGGTCGTGATATGGGTTCCTCATCCGTGCCGACCACGAAGCGCCGGGTGTGGGTGCCTAATACGCCTCGCCACCCAGATTCACACCGAGGCCATCCTTTCAGCGCCCGCCCGCTTCAAAGAAGATGCACCAGCTAAGCCCTATGGTGGGCCAACCAACAATGCTCCTCACGCGCCAACCCCGTGACGTGCTTCAAATGTGGGGAATCAGGCCACTACATGCGCGATTGTCCTCGCACCAACCCCAACCAGCCCGCAAAAGCTGTTGGCCGTGGCAAGCCAGCCAGGAAGGTGTTCTATGCCTGCCGCCACCACCGCACGTGGCCATGTTAATTGTGTCTCGGTGAAGAGGCCCAAGAGGATCCCAACGCCGTGCTCGGCACGCTTCTTGTTAATTGCCACCCGGCATCCGCTCTTTTCGACATCGAGCATCTCATTCATTCATATCCGAGAACTATGCACGCTTGCATAACACTGCATTCTGTGACATGCCTTCCACCATGGAAATTTCTACTCCGGGTTCTAGATGGCAAACCTCCAGAGTAAGCCATGGAAATGAAATTCAGGTCGACAGACTTGTTTTCCTTGCATCATTGATAGCTCTCAAATCTTCGGATATAAATATCATCTTGGGTATGGACTGGATGTCAGCCCATCATGCCAAAATTGATTGTTTCTCTAGGACTGTTCAACTTACACACCCTTCGGGAAAGATAGTCAATGTCTTGACCCGAATATCCAAGCACCAACTATATTCTCTTAATGCCAGTCCATTGCCAGACCTCGAAGACGTTCCGGTAGTCCGTGACTTTCCGGATGTCTTTCCAGAAGAATTGCCAGGTGTTCCACCTGACAGAGATGTTGAGTTCGTGATAGACCTCATTCCAGGAACTGTCCAAATTTCTAGAAGACCCTATAAGATGGCACCCCTAGAGCTAGCTGAACTTAAGAAACAACTCGATGAGTCCTTGAAAAAGGGTTTCATCCGTCCTAGTTCATCTCCTTGGGCTTGCCCCGTCCTCTTCGTCAAGAAGAAGGATGGTACGGACCGGATGGTTGTAGATTATCGACCCGTCAACTTGGTCACAATTAAGAACAAGTATCCGCTCCCCAGGATCAACGATCTATATGATCAGCTCGCAGGATCCTCAGTCTTCTCTAAGATGGATTTGAGGTTAGGCTACCATCAAATCAAAATCCGGAACGGGGACATTCCCAAAACGGCCTTTGTTACTCGTTACGGCCAATATGAGTACACCGTCATGTCCTTCGGTTTAACCAATGCTCCAGCCACTTTCTCCCGGTTAATGAACTCAATCTTCATGGAGTATTTGGATAAATTCGTCGTGGTTTACCTCGATGACATACTCATCTACTCCAAGAACGAGGAAGAACATGCCGAACATCTAAGGCTAGTGTTGATGAAACTTCGAGAGCATCGCCTTTATGCCAAGTTTTCTAAATGCGAATTTTGGCTACCAGAAGTGACCTATCTAGGACATGTAATATCTGGTAAAGGTATTGCTGTCAACCCCGAACGAGTTCAAGCCGTCCTTAATTGGACTCCACCTGAGTCGGTCAAGCAAGTTCGGAGTTTCCTTGGCTTAGCGAGCTATTGTCGCCGCTTTGTCGAGAACTTCTCCAAAGTTGCTAAACCTCTAACCTGAACTCCTCAAGAAGGATAAAAGTTCGAGTGGACTCCACAATGTGAGCACAGCCAGAACCGAAAAGACGTTTAACTTCGCTCCCGTCTTTGGTACCACCAGATTTCTCTAAGGACTTTGTTATCTATTGCGACGCCTCGCGACAAGGACTAGGCTGTATTCTCATGCAAGATCGACACGTAATTGCTTATGCTTCACGGAAATTGCACCCACATGAGGAAAACTACCCAACTCATGATCTAGAGCTTGCAGCTGTAGTCCATGCACTCAAAACCTGGCGACATTACCTTCTTGGTAATCGTTGCGAAATCTACACCGATCACCAAAGTCTGAAGTACATATTCACCCAACCAGATTTGAATCTCAGGCAAAGACGTTGGGTTGAGTTGATCACAGATTTCGACTTAGGGATAACTTATACCCCGTGAAAAGCCAATGTCATGGCTGATGCGCTAAGTCAGAATCTTATTGCAACAACCTAATGTTGCAACAAAATCAACCACTTCTCCACGAGGAATTTCGGAAGCTTAACCTTCACATTGTTCCTCAAGGATTCCTTTCCACCTTGGTGGCGAAACCTACTCTTATGGATCAAGTCATTGCTGCCCAAAAGCGAGATAAAGGAATATCCCGGATTAAGGAGAACATTGCTAGCGGAGATGCTAAATGTTTCTCTACAAATGATCATGGTGTTGTATATTTTGAGAACCGTCTAGTGGTTCCCAAGAATCAGCACATACGGCAGCTGATCCTTAAAGAGGCTCATGACTCCCCTCTCACCATTCATCCCGGTAGCACTAAAATGTATCAGGACCTACGCCAGAGGTTCTGGTGGACTAGGATGAAGAGAGACATTGCTCAATTTGTTGCTAACTGCGACGTTTGTCGTCGTGTAAAAGTAGAGCATCAACGGCCTGCTGGCACCCTTCAACCCTTAGCTATTCCTGAATGGAAATGGGATAAAATCAGTATGGATTTCATCACTGGTTTTCCCAGGACCAAGAGAGGGAATAATGCTATCTTTGTTGTTATCGACCGCCTCTCCAAAGTAGTCCATTTCTTACCTATTCGCGAGAGTATAACCGCTAGTCAGCTAGCAGACTTGTACATCTCCCGAATAGTGTCTCTTCATGGTGTTCCATTGGAAATTAACTCGGATCGAGGAAGTCTCTTTACCTCTCGATTTTGGGAAAGTTTCCAAACTGCTATGGGAACCCATCTTTCCTTTAGCACTGCTTTTCACCCTCAATCAAGTGGTCAAGTAGAACGCGTCAACCAAATCCTAGAAGACATGCTTCGAGCTTCTGTTATCTCGTTCGGAATGGATTGGGAGAAATGCCTTCCATTTGCCGAATTTGCCTATAACAACAGCTATCAATCTAGCTTGGGCAAAGCACCTTTTGAAGTTCTCTATGGACGAAGGTGTCGAACACCTCTTAACTGGTCAGAAACCGGGGAAAGACAATTCTTTGGCCCGGATATGATCCAGGAGGCAGCAGAGCAAGTTCGCATCGTTCGTGAAAAGTTGAAAACAGCCCAATCTCGTCAAAAGAGTCAATATGACCGAAAACATAAGTCTATGACTTACGAGGTTGACGAGAAGGCTTACCTTCGGGTTACTCCTTTGAAGGGAACCCATCGTTTCGGTATCAAAGGCAAATTGGCTCCTCGCTACATTGGACCCTTTCGCATTCTTGCCAAACGAGGAGAAGTTGCCTACCAACTGGAACTACCCCCGCATCTCTCCAAAGTCCACGATGTCTTCCACGTTTCTCAACTCAGGCGTTGCTTCTCGGATCCTATCCATGGAGTGGACCACGAAACGCTTGATCTTCAAGATAATCTCACATATCGAGAATATCCCGTTCGTATCCTCGATCAAGCCAAGCGTACCACTCGACGGCATAATATCAAGTTTCTCAAGGTTCAATGGTCGCACCATTCTGAGAAGGAAGCTACTTGGGAAAGGGAGGATCGTCTTCGACTTGAGTACCCGCCTTTTTCGGAGGAACCCAAATCTCGGACGAGATTCTTTTGAGTGGGGTGAGTTGTCACACCTAGCTAGTTCATGCATTAGAGTGTTGCATCATGTCTATTTCATTTAATGAAACCTGAAATGGGAATGCCGAACTCCCAGCCCCTCTGAAACCAACTAGGGTTTACTAAAAATATTTTCGATGAACTGAAATGCCCTTCTAAAATGTCCATCATTTTGTCTTGGTTCGAACCTCCGCCAAAAGTGATGCACAATTTCCTAGGTCATCCTAAGGTCTTTGGATTAAATCATAAGTATTTGAATTTGGGCATTTAAAATTTATAAAATATTTCAAATGTCCAAATATTCCCAATCTAAAATGTTTCATGTTGGAAATATTCCAACAATGGACCAGAGTAGTTTGGTGAATTTTAGAACCTTTTAGGTATTTTAAATAATTCAACAAAGTTGCGTAAGAATTAAATAAAGAAAACAGAAAGAAAACTTACAGGCGCCACCACCGCCCACCACCAGCCCACTGGCCGCCCAGCCCAGCCACCAGGCCAATGAGCTGCTTGGCTTGCCAGCAGGCAGCCAAGGTGCTCGGCGGCAGCACCGCAGCTCACCACGCACTGCACGCCGCTCTGCTTCACCTCTCGCCGCCTCTGCTGCCTTGGACGAGCTCCACGTCGTGCCCGGACCCCTCGACATCGCCATTTCGCCCCAGCTCCGCTCCCTCGCACCCCACGCCATGGCCGACGCCACTGCCGCCGCACCGCCAGAGTAGCGCTCTCCGTCGTCTCCACGCCGCGCCACCGTGTCCAGAAGCTCCGCCGCCCTCTACTCCTCCGGGCTAGCCGAGCCCCGAGCGCTCGCAAGGCCCGAGTCCACCGCACCAACCTCGCCCGAGTCTGCCGTCGCCGGAGATCCCCTTCAACGCCGTCGCCGCCTCAGCTCGTCCCCGACCCCGACGGTGGCATCTACGAGCGCTCCGTGAGCCTAGCTACCCCTCCTATCTTCTCTCCCTCGCTCCCGAGCCGTGTAGCCACCGCACGAAGCTCACCCGCACGCGCCGTCGCGGACCTCGTCGCCGACGTGCTCCCGGCCACCCTCCGGCCACCTTACCGTGTCCATCGCGCTCACCACGTCGCGTTGGAGCTAACCATGCACTTCCCGCACCTCACCGCACACTCTAGTCACGAGTTCGACTTCAACCGAACTCCGGCGGCCGCCAAAGTCGCCGCCGGCGCCAACTCCGGCCACCCCGAGCCCAACCACCACCACCAATAGACGCGGCTCACCTCAAGAACTCAGAGGTGCCTTCGCCGCCCATTTGGTCGCGGAATGGCAAAAAGCACTCTCGCCGCGCGCGTCGCTCGGCCGTGGCTAGACGCCGGCGGGTTTGACCCAGACTTTGACCACGGGTGGGCCCAGTTTGACCCCCCTAGGTCTATGACATGTGGGCCCCCTCTATTAACTAATCCAGTTTAGCTTAGATTTAATTTAGTTTAACTAAATGGCTCTCGACATGCGGGACCCACTGGTCAGTTTGACCTGACCAGCCCGTTGACCACTGACATCATCATGACGTAGTCCGTGTGATAATTAAATTACTGGGATTATTTTTATACAGGAAATTCCAGAAAATGTTTCAAACTTCAAAAATTCATATAAAATCAACCGTAGCTCCAAATGAAACAAATTATATATGAAAAATGATCAGAAAAATCCAATCTTTCCATCTGTACTGGTTTCATGCATGTTTACAGAAGCTAACCTGCTATTTTACACAGAACAAGATATAACACCTAAAATGGCAACTTATGAATTTGAACTTTGAACCATTGGTTCAAATTAGCTCAAACCCATCTGTTCTTTGTTGCATTAGCCCAATGCACTCATTTTGCCATGTCTCATTGCATGCATCATATTGTTGCATCTTGTTTGGTAATGCTGTGTATCGGTGCTCTCTGCGGTGAGTTCGCTTCGAGGAGTACCGTGATAACCCCGACGAAGAGCAATACCGTGCACCGACCCGTCAGCAAGCAACCAACCATTTGATCATACCGATAAAATCCCATGTTCTTGCTCCTGCTCTCGCATCTGCATTAAGACAACGTGATTCAAACTGCTGTGTGCTGCGGTAGTTGAACCCATTTCCTCTGCATGACTGTCATTGCCACAAGAACTAGATGAAACCCACTAGCATGTGTAGGAGTTGATTGAGCCATATGATTGTGTTGTTCCTACCTTGCTATGCCTGCTATGCTTAGAGTCGTGTCGTCTGGTTCATCGGGTGATGGCTAGAGTGAAATGATCGAGTCAAGATGAGAGTAAGGTGTTGAACACGATTTGGTAAAGGTATCGATGAGAGGCCATGTAGGAGTACATGGTGGGTTGTTTCATTGAGGTCGCCCTTAAGCTTCGAGATCTGTATGTGTGATTTAAGAATCAGCTACTACCATACATTGGGCCTGAAATATGACCCCGCCGACTTCTTATGCACCCTAGTCCCTGTCCGGGAGTTGCAAGTAGTTTCGTGTTTGTAGCCCATGGAGGCCGTGGACAGCGCCGACCGTAGGGGTGGGCTGTGATGCGGTAGGTGCGTGGCGGTGTACCGGATGCCCGCTTGGTATCTCGGGAACCTTGTTCACATCGTTTGGGGCTGTGAGCGAAACTTCGCCGAACTCCTCATAGATGGAACCCAAATAGGCGATAAACCCGGACTAGAGACTTGAGTGTCTAGGTAGGTCGTGGTCTACACCCACGTCGGCTTTCGCTGAAGTCCGCCGAGCACATGTCGTGTCTGACGCTAAGTGGTGAAAACATGTATGAAGAAGTACACCCCGCAGGTTAACATCATCTATTGAATAGCGCGTCATGTAAAGGACTACTTGGTTGCCTATACGGTTCATAGACAAGTAAATGGATACTACTAAAACCCTCAAGATAAGTGTGAGTGCCGAGGATGGCTCTTCCGTAGGAAGGCGGAGGTGGATCCTCGGTGGTGTATTGAAGTGATGAGTAGTGGACTCGAGTCATAAAACCATTTTAAGTTGGTGTCTCGTGAGGATAGCTTAGCCATGAGTCAAAGCTGGCTTGTTGCAATAACCCCACCAACCCTTCTTGATAATATGCATGTATGTAGGGTCTGATGTAAGTCTTCTTTGAGTACCTTTGTACTCATGTTGCTTTAATTTACATTTTTAGAAGATGCCACAAACCCTTCCGACGGGTTCTTCGTGAGACGTTGACATCGATGAGTAGACTAAGGCCCTGTGGTGATCCTGAGCAAGTGAAGGACCATGTAGTATAGCTAGGCTTACCCAAGCCTCTTTTATTTTACTAGTTGTATGCGTACTCGGACAAAACACTTCATTGTTGGCTTGTATGCTTGTATGACTTGAATGTGGGTCGTGAGACCCGCACTTGTGTGTATGCTATGTATGGCTCTCTGAGCCTTTAAATAAAGTACTTGTGTCGAGAGTCATGTTGTGATGCCTTGTTGTATTTGCACATATCGAGCATATTGTGTGTATGATTGAAATGCTTGGTATGTGTGGGATCCGACTATCTAGTTGTTTATCTTTAGTAGCCTCTCTTACGGAAATGTCTCCTAGTGTCTCCACCGAGCCATGGTAGCTTGCTACCGCTCTGGAACACTTAGGCTGGCCGGCATGTGTCCTTCTTCGTTCTCGGTTCATCCCTTCGGGAAATGTCACGCATTGAGTACCGGAGTCTGTTAGCCCGCTACAGCCCGGTCTACGAGTCCTGCTAGCCCAAATGCTACAGCCGGAACTTACTTGTCGATGACCGACACGCTCGATCTTTGGGTCATGGATGCTGTCCTCGTAAGTCTATGCCACTTTGGGTTTACGACTAGCCATGTTAGCCCGGGCTCCTTTTCATATGGATGCTAGCAACACTATCATATACGTGTGCCAAAAGGCGCAAACGGTCCCGGGCCAAGGTAAGGCGACACCCGTGGGGTTACCGTGCGTGAGGCCGCAAAGTGATATGATGTGTTACAGGCTAGATCGATGTGACATTGAGTCGGGGTCCTGACAGTGAATGTCGACTACATGACACTTCACCATTATTTGGGCCTAGAGGAAGGCATTGGGAAGTAATAAGTAGATGATGGGTTGCTAGAGTGACAGAAGCTGAAACCCTAGTTTATGCGTTGCTTCGTTAGGGGCTGATTTGGATCCATATGTTTAATGTTGTGGTTAAGTTTACCTTAATACTTCTTTTGTAGTTCGAATGCTTGCAATAGGGGTTAATCATAAGTGGGATGCTTGTCCAAGTAAGGGCATTACCCAAGCACCGGTCCACCCACATAACAAATTATCAAAGTACCGAATGCGAATCATATGAGCGTGATGAAAACTAGCTTGATGATAATTCCCATGTGTCCTCGGGAGCTCCTTTCTCATTATAAGAAATTGTCCAGGCTTATCATTTACTACATAAAGGATTGGTCCACCTTGCTACACATTATTTACTTTATTTACTTGTTATTCGTTACAATTTATTTTATCACAAAACTATCTATTACCTACAACTTCAGTGCTTGCATAGAAAACCTTACTGAAAGCCGCTTATCATTTCCTTCTGCTCCTCGTTGGGTTCGACACTCTTACTTATCGAAAGGACTATGATAGATCCCCTACACTTGTGGGTCATCAAGACTCTTTTCTGGCGCCGTTGCCGGGGAGTGTAGCGCTTTTGGTGAGTGGAACTTGGTAAGGAAACATTTATATAGTGTGCTGAAATTTTCTGTTACTTGTCACTATGGAAACTAATCCTTTGAGGGGCTTGTTCGGGGTATCTTCACCCCGACCAGAAGAGCAAAGAGTTAATCCTCAACCTGCTGAACTTTTTGAAAATATTCACTTTGAGATTCCTTCGGGTATGATAGAGAAACTTCTAGCTAATCCATTTGCAGGAGATGGAACATTGCATCCCGATTTACACCTTATCTTTGTGGATGAAGTTTGTGGATTATTTAAGCTTGCAGGTATTCCCGATGATGTTGTCAAAAGGAAGCTCTTCCCTTTATCTTTGTAGGAAGATGCATTGACATGGTATATGCTATGTGATGATACGGGATCTTGGAATTATAAACAATTGAAGTTGGAATTTCACCAGAAGTTCTATCCTATGCATCTTGTTCATCGTGATCGTAATTACATATATAATTTCTGGCCTCGCGATGGAGAAAGCACCGCTCAAGCTTGGGGGAGGCTTAAGTCAATGTTATATTCATGCCCCAATCATGAGCTCTCCTGGGAAATGATTATTCAAAAATTTTATGCTCGGCTTTCTCTCAATGATCGCAACCTGCTTGATACTTCCTGTGCTGGTTCTTATATGATGAATACTATTGATTTCAAATGGAACGTATTGGAAAGAATTAAACGCAACTCTGAAGATTGGGGTTCCGACGATGGTAAGGAGTCAGGTATGACACCTAAGTTCGATTGTGCTAAATCTTTTATGGATACCGATGCTTTTCGTGGATTTAGCGCTAAGTATGGACTTGACTCTGAGATAGTAGCTTCTTTCTGTGAAACTTTTGCTACTCACGTTGATCTCCCTAGAGAAAAGTGGTTTAAATATAATCCTCCCATTGAAGTAAAAGTAGTTGCACCTATTACAGTTGAAGAAAAGGACCGTCACTTATAGTGATCCTATTGTTCCTACTACTTATGTTGAGAAACCTCCTTTTCCTGTTAGGATAAAGGATCATGCTAAAACTTCATTGTTGTTAAATGCGAGTAATACTAGGACTTATACACCTCTGAGCAAATCAATGTTGAACCTAGTATTGCTATGGTTAAAGATCTCTTGGATGATGATTTAGATGGGCATGTTATTTATTTACGTGGTGAGGCGCTAATATTGCTAGACCGGATACTAAGATACATAGACTGTGGTAGGCATGCTGTTATTTCCGTTAAAATAGGAGATCATTGTTATCATGGCTTATGTGATATGGGTGCTAGTGCTAGTGCGATACCCTATGATTTATATAAAGAAATCATGCACGACATTGCACCCGTTGAATTGGAAGACATTGATGCTACTATTAAGCTTGCTAATAGGGATACCATTAAACCAGTTGGGATAGTTAGAGATGTTGAAGTCTTGTGTGGGAAGGTTAAATATCCTACTGATTTTCTTGTTCTTGGTTTCCCACAAGATGACTTTTGTCCCATTATTTTTGGTAGACCCTTCTTGAATACGGCTAGTGCTAGGATTGATTGTGAAAAGGATACTATTACGATTGGCCTAGAGGGTATGTCTCATGAGTTTATTTTTGCTAAGTTTTGTAGACAACCTCATGATACAGAATCACCTAGTAAGGATGAGATTATTGGTCTTGCTTCCATTGCCGTGCCTCCTACTAATCCATTAGAACAATATTTGCTTGACCATGAAAATGATATGTTTATGAAAGAAAGAAGCAAAATAGATGAAGTGTTCCTCAAACAGGAACCTATGCTGAAACACAACCTTCCCGTTGAAATTCTTGGGGATCCCCCTCCACCCATGGGTGATCCCGTGTTTGAACTCAAACCATTACCTGATAATCTTAAGTATGCTTATCTTGATGAAAAGAAAATATATCATGTTATTATTAGTGCTAACCTTTCAGAGCAAGAAGAAGAAAGATTACTGAAAACTCTGAAGAAGCACCGCGCCGCTATTGGATATACTCTGGATGATCTTAAGGGCATTAGTCCCACGTTATGCCAACGCAAAATTAATTTGGAGGCTGATGTTGAACCAGTTAGAGATCCTCAACGACGACTGAATCCCAAGATGAAAGAAGTGGTAAGAAAGGAGATACTAAAGCTCCTTGAGGCAGGTATAATTTATCCTGTTGCTGATAGTGAATGGGTAAGTCCTGTCTATTGTGTTCCTAAAAAGGGAGGTATTACCGTTGTTCCTAACGATAAAGATGAATTGACCCCGCAAAGAATTATTATAGGTTATAGAATGGTAATTGATTTTTGTAAATTAAATAAAGCTACTAAGAAAGATCATTACCCTTTACCTTTTATTGATCAAATGCTAGAAAGACTGTCCAAAAACACACATTTCTGCTTTCTAGATGGTTATTTTGGTTCACTCAAATACCTGTGTCAGCGGGGGATCAATCCAAAACTACTTTTACTTGCCCTTTCGGTACTTTTGCTTATAGACGTATGCCTTTTGGTTTATGTAATGCACCTGCTACCTTTCAAAGATGCATGATGGCTATATTCTCTGACTTTTGTGAAAAGATTTGTGAGGTATTCATGGATGATTTCTCCTTTTATGGATCCTCTTTTGATGACTGCTTGAGCAACCTTGATCGAGTTTTGCAGAGATGCGAAGACACTAGTCTCGTCTTGAATTGGGAAAAGTGTCACTTTATGGTTAATGATGGCATTGTTTTGGGGCATAAGATTTCCGAGAGAGGTATTGAAGTTGACAAAGCTAAAGTGGATGCTATTGAAAAGATGTCATGTCCCAAGGACATAAAAGGTATAAGAAGTTTCTTTGGTCATGCCGGTTTTTATAGGAGGTTCGTTAAGGACTTTTCTAAAATCTCTAGGCCTCTGACTAATTTATTGCAAAAAGATATTCCTTTTGTCTTTGATGATGATTGTGTAGAAGCATTTGAAATACTTAAGAAAGCTTTGATCACTGCACCTATTATTCAGCCACCTGATTGGAATTTACCTTTTGAAATTATGTGTGATGCTAGTGATTATGCTGTAGGTGCTGTTCTAGGGCAAAGAGTTGATAAGAATTTGAATGTTATCTAGTATGCTAGTAAGACTCTTGATACTGCCCAGAGAAATTATGCTACTACTGAAAAAGAATTCTTAGTAGTTGTGTTTGCATGTGATAAGTTTAGACATTATATTGTTGATTCCAAAGTTACTATTCACACTGATCATGCTACTATTAAATATCTTATGGAAAAGAAAGATGCTAAGTCTAGACTCAATAGATGGGTTCTTCCCGCTCCAAGAATTTGATTTGCATATTATTGATAGAAAGGGAGCTGAGAACCCCGTTGCAGACAACTTGTCTAGGTTAGAGAATGTTCTTGATGACCCACTGCCTATTGATGATAGCTTTACTCATGAACAATTAGCGATCGTTAATGCTTCTCATACTGCTCCTTGGTATGCTGATTATGCTAATTACATTGTTGCTAAATTTATACCTCCTAGTTTCACATACCAGCAAAAGAAAAAGTTCTTTTATGATTTAAGACATTACTTTTGGAATGACCCACAGCTTTATAAAGAAGGAGTAGATGGTGTTACTAGACGTTGTGTGCCTGAGCATGAACAGGAACAGATCCTACGCAAGTGTCACTCTGAATCATATGGAGGACACCACGCTGGAGATAGAACTGCACACAAGGTATTGCAATCTAGTTTTTATTGGCCTACTCTCTTCAAAGATGCTCGTAAGTATGTCTTATCTTGTGATGAATGTCAAAGAATTGGTAATATTAGTAGACGTCAAGAAATGCCTATGAATTATTCTCTTGTTATTGAACCGTTTGACATTTGGGGCTTTGATTATATGGGACCTTTTCCTGCCTCTAATGGTTACACTCATATTTTAGTTGTTGTTGATTACGTTACTAAGTGGGTAGAAGCTATTCCAACTAGTAGTGCTGATCATAACACTTCTATTAAAATGCTTAAAGAAGTTATTTTTCTGAGGTTTGGAGTCCCTAGATATCTTATGACTGATGGTGGTTCACATTTTATTCATGGTGCTTTCCGTTAGATGCTTGCTAAGTATGATGTTAATCATAGAATTGTATCTCCTTATCATCCGCAGTCTAGTGGTCAAGTAGAGTTTAGCAATAGAGAGCTCAAATTAATTTTGCAAAAGACTGCCAATAGATCTAGAAAGAATTGATCCAAAAAACTTGATGATGCACTATGGGCCTATAGAACTGCATACAAAAATCATATGGGTATGTCTCCATATAAGATGGTTTATGGAAAAGTGTGTCATTTACCTCTTGAACTTGAACATGAAGCATATTGGGCTATTAAATGACTTCAAACTTGCCGGTGAGAAGAGGTTGTTTGACATTAGCTCACTTGATGAATGGAGAACCCAAGCCTATGAGAATGCCAAGCTATTCAAAGAAAAAGTCAAACGTTGGCATGATAAAAGGATACAAAAGCGTGAGTTTAACGTAGGTGATTATGTGTTATTATTCAACTCTCGTTTAAGATTTTTTGCAGGAAAACTTCTCTCTAAATGGGAAGGTCCTTACGTTGTCGAGGAGGTCTATCGTTCTAGTGCCATAAAAATCAATAACTTCGAAGGCACAAGTCCGAGGGTGGTAAACGGTCAAAGAATTAAACATTATATTTCAGGTAATCTTATCAATGTTGAAACTAATATTATTGAAACCGTAACCCCAGAGGAATACATAAGGGACACTTTCCAGAATGTTCCAGACTCCGAAAAGGAATAGGTATGTGGTACGTTAAGTAAACCGACTCCAAAACAACTCCCGTGGCAATTTTTATCAGTTTTGGAATATTTAAGAATTTTCAGAAGAAAGAAGTAGTCCGAGAGGGACATGAGGCCCCCACGAGAGTGGAGGGCGCGCCCCCTATCTCGTGGACACCTTGTGTGCCTCCCGGACTCCGTTTTCTTGCACGTTGCGTATTTTGGTCGGTAAAAATTCATTATATAAACTCCCGAAGGTTTTGACCACCGTATCACGCAAATATCCTCTGTTTTCGTTTCGAGCTGTTCCTGTTGTAGATTAAGAGCAAGATGTCTTCTCAAGAGTCAGTCGGGGAGAGTCGGGTGTCTCACCCAACACCAGGTCCAGGAGCAAATAGCGATGCTTATCACTTTGGACCATCAACGGAGGATGAGATGGAGGCTGACTTGAAAAGGATAGATGCCATGGAGGAAGATCAAGAAGTTACCTCTCGTCTTCAAGCAGAATTCATGACGGGGGAGGTACCTAGCTCGGCTATTCCAAATTCGGTCATCCCTTCCAACTTTAGATTTCTTTCTTATGAAAATATGAAAAAGAGAGTCACTTGTTCTCTAGAAGCTATGCAGCATCCTTTGGTAAAGGGAGCTTTGGCCGTTACGGGCAAGCTCCATAAAGAAATTATGGACCTCAAACAACAAGTCAATAAGCTCGAGGAGGAGAACTGTATCCTGAGGGGCATCATTGCCAAGAAGATCATAACACCAACCGTGAAGAAGGAGACATAATCACATGGGTATGGGCACTCCCCTTGGCAACTGCCAAGCTTGGGGGAGGTGCCCCGGTATCGTCTCACCGTCACACTCCTATCTTTACCGTTTTATTTAGTTCGATTCGTTTAGTAGTATCTTGATCTAGTAGATTGAAGTTTTGATATCAAGTAGTTTTGAGGTTTGCTTTGTGATCTCTTTACGTAATCGAGTCTGCGAGCTATCTATAATAAAGATTAGTGTTGAGTCAAGGGCTTTGCTATGTTGCTATGATCCTAAGAAAGTAGAAAGAATAAAAGAGTTCATATTGATCTTATGGTTAGTGATGACTTCACACATAGAAAGTATGAGGCATAAAAGTTGTTGAGAGTTGATAAACGTAGTTTTGTTCATCGTTGCAATTAATAGGAAGTGATAAGGAAAGAGAGGCTCACATACAAATATATTATCTTGGACATCTTTTATGATTGGGAGCACTCATTAAGTATGACATGCTAAAAGAGTTGACATTGGACAAGGAAGACAACGTAATGGTTTAGTTTTCTCACATCTCAGTTAAAGTATATTGTCATTGACCTTCCAAACATGTTGAGCTTGCCTTTCCCCTCATGCTAGCCAAATTCCTTGCACCAAGTAGAGATACTACTTGTGCTTCCAAATATCCTTAAAACCCAGGTTTGCCATGAGAGTCCACCATACCTACCTATGGATTGAGTAAGATCCTTCAAGTAAGTTGTCATGTTGCAGGCAATAAAAATTGCTATCTAAATATGTATGACTTATTAGTGCAGAGAAAATAAGCTTGTTGTGGAAGTAATAAAAGCGACGGACTGCATAATAAAGGGAATTTTGGAAGTAATAAAAGCGACGGACTGCATAATTTTGTAAAATTCACTTTGTACGATCTTGCTGTGGAAGTAATAAAAGCGACTGACTGCATAATAAAGGTCCACATACAAGGGGCAATATAAAGTGGCGTTCTTTTGCATTAAGATTCTGTGCATCCAACCCTAAACGCACATGAAAACCTCTGCTTCCCTCTGCGAAGGGCCTATCTTTTACTTTATGTTTTTACTTTATGCTTGAGTCAAGGTGATCTTCACCTTTCCCTTTTTCATTTTATCCTTTGGCAAGCTCCTTGTGTTTGAAAGATCATGATATATATATATATATATATCCAATTGGATGTAAGTTAGCATGGGCTATTATTGTTGACATCACCTAAAGGTGAATACATTGGGAGGTAACACAATAAGCCCCTATCTTTCTTAGTGTCCGGTTGAAACTCCATAACCACAAGTATTGTGTGAGTGTTAGCAATTGTAGAAGACTACATGATAGTTGAGTATGTGGACATGCTGAAAAGCTCTATTCTTGACTCTTTCTGATGTTATGATAAATTGCAATTGTTTCAGTGACTGAGATTATAGTTTGTTAGTTCTCAATGAAGTTTTTGAACCATACTTGACATTGTGAATTGATTGTTACTTGAGTATAAGAAATCATATGATAAAATCTATTTATGTTGCTGTTATAAGAATGATCATGATGCCCTCATGTCCGTATTTTATTTTTATCGACACCTCTATCTCTAAACATGTGGGCATATTTTTCGATTTCGGCTTCCGCTTGAGGACAAGCGAGGTCTAAGCTTGGGGGAGTTGATACGTCCATTTTGCATCATGCTTTTATATCAATATTTATTGCATTATGGGCTGTTATTACACATTATATCTCAATACTTATGGCTATTCTCTCTTATTTTACAAGGTTTACCATGAAGAGGGGGAATGCCGGCAGCTGGAATTGGCTAGAAAAGGAGCAAACATTGGAAACCTATTCTGCACTGCTCTAAAAATCCTGAAACTCCATGAAACTTGTTTTTGGAATTAATAAGAATTATTGAGCGGAAGAAATACATCAGGGGGTCCACACCCTGGCCAAACCATAGTTCATATGGTGTAGTCTCAACGGATTTAGATGGTGCCCTATTTAACGTGAATGATGTCGTCTCTAAAGCATAACCCTAAAATGATTGCAGTAAATCAGTAAGAGACATCATAGATTGTACCATATCTAATAAAGTACGGTTACGACGTTCAGACACACCATTACGCTGTGGTGTTCCAGGTGGCGTGAGTTTCAAAACTATTCCACATTGTTTCAAATGAAGACCAAACTCGTAACTCAAATATTCACCTCCACGATTAGATCGTAGAAACTTTATTTTCTTCTTACGATGATTTTCCACTTTACTCTAAAATTCTTTGAAGTTTTCAAATGTTTTGGACTTATGTTTCATTAAGTAGATATACCCATATCTGCTTAAATCATTTGTGAAGGTCGGAAAATAACGATACCCGCCGCGAGCCTGCACACCCATCGGACCGCATACATCGGTATGTATTATTTCCCATAAGTCAGTGGCTCGCTCCATTGTTCCAGAGAACGGAGTCTTAGTCATCTTGCCCATGAGGCAAGGTTCGCATGCATCAAGTGATTCATAATAAAGTGATTCCAAAAGCCCATCAGCATGGAGTTTCTTCATGCACTTTACACCAATATGACTTAAACGGCAGTGCCACAAATAAGTTGCACTATCATTACTAACTTTGCATCTTTTGGCCTCAATATTATGAACAGGTGTATCACTACGGTCGAGATTCAACAAAAATAGACCACTCAAAAAGGGTGCATGACCATAAAACATATTACTCATATAAATAGAACAACCATTATTCTGTGATTTAAATGAATAACCGTCTCGCATTAAACAAGATCCATATATAATGTTCATGCTCAACGCTGGCACCAAATAACAATTATTCAGGTCTAAAACTAATCCCGAATGTAGATGTAGACGTAGCGTGCCGACGACGCTCACATCAACCTTGGAACCATTTCCGACGCGCATCGTCACCTCGTCCTTAGCCAATCTTCGTTTAATCCATAGCCCCTGTTTTGAGTTGCAAATATGAGCAACAGAACCAGTATAAAATACCCAGGAGCTACTACGAGCATTAGTAAGGTACACATCAATAACATGTATATCAAATATACCTTTCACTTTGCCATCCTTCTTATCCGCCAAATACTTGGAGCAGTTCTGCTTCCAGTGACCAGTCCCTTTGCAGTAGAAGCACTCAGTTTCAGGCTTAGGTCCAGACTTGGGTTTCTTCCTGGGAGTAGAAACTTGCTTGCTATTCTTCTTGAAGTTCCCCTTCTTCCCTTGGCCCTTTTTCTTGAAACTAGTGGTCTTGTTAACCATAAACACTTGATGCTCCTTCTTGATTTCTACCTCCGCAGCCTTTAGCATTGCGAAGAGCTCATGAATTGTCTTTTCCATCCCTTGCATATTATAGTTCATCACGAAGCCTTTATAGCTTGGTAGCAGTGATTGAAGAACTTTGTCGATGACACTATCATCAGGAAGATTAACTCCCAGATGAGTCAAGTGGTTATGGTACCCAGATATTCTGAGTATGTGTTCACTGACAGAACTATTCTCCTCCATCTTGCAGCTATAGAACTTGTTGGAGACTTCATATCTCTCAACTCGGGCATTTGCTTGAAATATTAACTTCAACTCTTGGAACATATCATATGCTCCATGACGTTCAAAACGTCTTTGAAGTCCTGATTCTAAGTCGTAAAGCATAGCACACTGAACTATCGAGTAGTCATCAGATCGAGCTTGCTAGACGTTCATAACATTAGCATCTGCTCCTGCAGCAGGCCTTGTACCTAGGCGATGCTTCCAGGACGTAATTCTTCTGTGCAGCAATGAGGATAATCCTCAAGTTACGGACCAGTCTGTGTAGTTGCTACCATCATCTTTCAACTTAGCTTTCTCTAGGAACGCATTAAAATTCAAGGGAACTGTAGCACGGTCCATTGATCTACAAGAAGATAGATATGCAAAAAAACTATCAGGACTAAGTTCATGATAAATTAAAGTTAAATTAATGATATTACTAAAGAACTCCCACTTAGATAGACGTCCCTCTAGTCATCTAAATGATCACGTGATCCATATCAACTAAACCATGTCTGATCATCACGTGAGATGGAGTAGTTTTCAATGGTGACCATCTCTATGTTGATCATATCTACTATATGATTCATGTTCAACCTTTCGGTCTCAGTGTTCCGAGGCCATATCTGCATATGCTAGGCTCGTCAAGTTTGACCCGAGTATTCTGCATGTGCAAAACTGGCTTGCACCCGTTGTATGTGAACGTAGAGCTTATCACACCCGATCATCACGTGGTGTCTCGGCACGACGAACTGTAGCAATGGTTCATACTCAGGGAGAACACTTATACCTTGAATTAGCGAGGGATCATCTTATAATGCTACCGCCGTACTAAGCAAAATAAGATGCATAAAAGATAAAATCACATGCAATCCAAATATGTGACATGATATGGCCATCATCATCTTGTGCCTTTGATCTCCATCTCCAAAGCACCGTCATGATCTCCATTGTCACCGGCTTGACACCTTGATCTCCATCGTAGCATCGTTATCGTCTTGCCAACTATTGCTTCGACGACTATCACTGCCGCTTAGTGATAAAGTAAAGCAATTACATGGCGATTGCATTTCATACAATAAAGCGACAACCATATGGCTCCTGCCAGTTGTCGATAACTTTGTTACAAAACATGATCATCTCATTGTAACACCCCCAGTGTCATGCTACAGTAATCCCCTGTTAATGGTGCCAGGTCACCATGCTTACTGAGCTAATTATCACTTGCTGAAAAATCAGAGTCAAATTCAAATTCAAATTATGAGTGAAATTCAAAATCTCTCAAACATGAAAACTAAATTGTTCTTCATGTGCCAAATAATCCATAACTAATATTGGTAGTGAACCGTCTAAGTGCCCTAAACCACTTTAAAACAGTGGCTAAAACTATAGTTTAAATGCCTTTTTAAATTATGAAGGTTGCAAACTATTTCAAAAGCCTCACAATCTTTTTGTGGCAGTGCCCAATAATTTTTTGAAATTGTTTTGGCCAGTGGCATATTTTTGCAAAGTCAATTGTGGCTAAAAGAAAAGGCAAAAGCTACTGAAAAAAAAAAGAGAAATCAAAAAAAAAAGAAAAAGGAAAAGCAAAGGGGTGGGAGAGCCCCTGGCCTTCCCATGGGCCTCGGCCCGAGCCAACTGGCCCAGCTAGGCCGGCCCACTCCCCCTCCCCCGGTCGCTTCCTGTTCCTCCGACCGGGCGGGACAACGCGCGCCCGTCGCCGCCCAGCCACCTCACCGGCGACGCCCCCCGCGAGAGGATAAGGCCCCGCGCCTCCCCTTCTCCTCGAGTCCCCCCTCACCTACCGCCACTCCCACTGCCCCACTTGCACCTCTCCTCCCCCAGATCCACCTCTCCCCTCTCCCTCTCCTTCGCTCTGGAGAGAAGACCAACACGGTCGCCGTCGTTCTCTGTCGTCCACGCGGCCACAATCACCGCATTGTTTCGCCGTCCCGTCCATCGCTCTGCCTCCCTCGACTATGCCTCCCCGACGAGCCACAGGACGCCGGGCGCCCCCGAACGCTGCCTCGGCCTCGTCTTCCGCCTCAGATCACAGGAGCTCGCCGGCGTCGATCCACTGCACAGCAGCTCCTAAACCTCCCACGGGCCTTTCTTGCGCCGTGCGGTGAGCCCCTCATCCTCTCCCCTCACTCCCCTGGCCTCTTGCGCTCCCGTAACCACTGCGTCCGCCATGGACGAGCTCGGCTTCGCCGTGCAGCTAGTCGTCATCGTTGTAGTCATTGCCAAGGCCGGGCAAGCACGACAACGTGCTCAGGGCGCCTCCCTGGTGCCGCCCGAGCCTCTAGCTTGTCTCCTCGTGCCCTCTGGCTGTGTACCGCACCTCGGTTGAATTCCAGCGCCGCCACGGTCGGCGCCGCCATCGACTCCGTCCATTTCAGACCACGTGAGTGCTGTAGATCGACGCGGATCGTTTCCCTTGTTCGAACGCACTAGGCTGCGTGCCAAATGGTCGCCTGAGGCCGTTTTCTGACGAGATCCAAGCCACACCGCCACATTTAGCATCGCCGGCATTGAGCCACCGGCCACCGCTGACGTGGCACACCTGGGGCCACCCTTGGGTCACTGCCAGCGGGCCCCGCATGCCCTATTGACTGGGTTGACCCAGTCAACGTGCTGACTAGGAAGCCTAGTGCCACTGACATGTGGGCCCGAGCTAATTAAATAGGTTTTATAAATAAACAAAATGTTAACTAACCTGTTCTTTAGTTTTAATCACTAATTAGTCACTAGGTAATGGGGCCCGCACCCCTAATTAACCCTGTGAGATTAGTTTATTCCACTGTTAAGCTAACAGAGGCTGACATGTGGGTCCCAGTGGCCCCACTGGTCAGGTTTGACCTAGTCAGCCGCTCTGTTGACTGATGACATCATCAACATGTCATGCTGACGTCATATTCCTTTTCTGTTAATTTAAATAATTTCTGGAAATGCTAAAATCTTTAGAAATTCATAGAAAATAAACCGTAGCTCGGTTGGAAAAACTTTATACATGAAAGTTGCTCAAAACGACAAGACGAACCCGAATACACTAACCACATACCTGTCAGATGCCTCTAACTATCTGAACATGGAACATTTCCCTCCATTCATCTATCTAACACAGGTCCGGAACCGGGAATACATTCCCAGTTGAATTCCTCCTCCACCTATATCGTGTAGCCATATGTTAGGTCACACTCGACATAGCATATTGCCACGTTATGCTTTGTGATGCTATGTTTGCTTTATATTTACTGTTTCTTCCCCCTCTTCTCTCCGGTAGATCCCGAGACCGATGATGCCCCTGTGATCGCCTACATCGACGATGACCCCTCCTTGCTAGAGCAACCAGGCAAGCCCCCCTTTGATCATCCCGATATCGCCCATTCCATTCTCTCATGCTTGCATTAGATTTTGCTATTGTTATTGTTTGCTCCTATTCTGATGCATAGCCTACTTTTGTAACCTGCTCATTGTACCTTACCTGCTTATCCTAAACAGCTTAGTATAGGTTGGTTAGTGATCCATCAGTGACCCCCCACCTTGTCCTTGTTGCCCCTGCTTCATCATCGAAGACCCAATCAACGGGATCAAAGACCAGGCCTCGGCACAGCACATCACTTCCCCTTAGTTTCTCGACACTACTGGGTTACTATCGAGTGTCGAGAGTGAGACCTCATCGGCACTTCTGATGTTAACCTTGTAGTGTAGTTATTCGGTCATGGTCATCGAGGGTGATTCCGCCTTAACCACTTCCGATACGACTCTGTCGTGCTACCCCTCAAGTGTGAACCTCGAGGGTGGATCCTCTTACGTTCACCTTGATGATTACATCGAGTGGAATCCGTCGAGGGTGACTCCTCAGGTTTTTCCCTTGGTGTTAGACACACGGTTACTATGGTTACTATGACTTTACACTGAACCATGTTACTAAAGACGGGTTGGCCCTGAGGGGTACCCGCGCGAGCATATTTGCGAGTGATGAGGAGTCGGGTTGACCTGGAGGGTGCCTGCGAGATACTTACGAGGCGTGGCCGGGCATTCCTAGCCCTTGTCGCAAGTCCTCGAGACGGGGCAACGGGGTCACATCTTTCGTGAGTCTCTGCTTGTTACCGCGCGTACTAATCCACTACGATTTAGATATTTGATCTGAGGGGCCTCTAGCCTCATAGCACTAACTATCATGTGGGCATAGTATGGGCGTTCTGCGTCGTATGCATCAGCCGAAGCTTAATAGACATCACGACTGAGCGGCGCGCGCCGGGTTGGACTGGTAAGCACCTGCCTTTTTAAGGAGGTGGCTAGGTCTGCTCACCGGCCGCCCACGCAACATGCAGGAGTTCCCGGGGCGATGGCCCAAGACCCCTGGGGGCATAGGTTTAGACCGGCGTGCTGACCTCTCTATTAAGCCTAGGTCGGGTTGTGGCGTATTGTTTGGCCGAGGCCGGGCATGACCCAGGAAAGTGTGTCCGGCCGGAGTTAATCGAGCGCGGTGGGTAAGTTGGTGCACCCCTGCAGGGAAGAAAACATCTATCGATAGCTTGTCCTATGGTAATGGACACTCGGAGTTGTATCCCGATCGATACAACTAGAACTGGATGTTGAGGCATGATTTGGATATGTTGCTTCGGGAGTCGAGAAAAGATCCCAGAGCGTTGATACAACAACATAAATATGACTTATGTTATACTACTCTACTCCCTCATGTTGCTGCAAGATGGTGGTTTCCAGAAGATGCTAGTCTTCGATAGGACTAGTTTTTCCCCTTCTCTTCTGGCATTCTGCAGTTCAGTCCACAGATACAGCCCATTTCAATTGACACTGATGCATATGTAGTGTAAATCCTTGCTTGTGAGTACTTTGGATGAGTACTCGCGGTTGCTTTGCTCCCTCTTTTCCCCCTTTTCCATTCTTCTCGGATGATGCAACCAGATGACAGAGTCCAGGAGCCAGATGCCACCTTCGACAGCGAATACTACAAACCCAAGGGTGCCTACTACTCGTGGAGGTCGCCGACGACCAGGAGTAGTTAGGAGGCTCCCAAGCAGGAGGCCTTGCCTTTTCGATCATGTTGCTTTTGTGCTAGCCTTCTTAAGGCAAACTTGTTTAACTCATGTCTGTACTCAGATATTGTTGCTTCCGTGGACTCATTTGTATTCGAGCTGATGTATTCGAGCCCTCGAGGCCCCTGGCTTGTAATATAAAGCTTGTATTATTTTAATTTGTGTCTAGAGTTGTGTTGTGATATCTTCCCATGAGTCCCTGATCTTGATCGTACACATTTGCGTGTATGATTAGTGTACGATTGAATCGGGGGCATCACACTCATACAACAATTTATATCACATCATGTCTTGACCATATCAAATCACAACAAGCCCTGCAAAAACAAGTTAGACGTCCTCTACTTTGTTGTTGCAAGTTTTACGTGGCTGCTACGGGATTTTAGCAAGAACCGTTCTTCCCTACGCATCAAAACCACAACGATTTTTCATCAAGTGTGTTGTTTTAACCTTCAACAAGGACCGACCGTACTCAAGCTCGATTCAATTAAAGTTGGAGAAACATACACCCGCCAGCCACCTGTGCGCAAAGCACGTCGGTAGAACCGTCGGATGAACGTGGTCATGTAATGTTGGTCCGGGCCGCTTCATCCAACAATACCGCCGAATCAAAGTAAGACGTTGGTGGTAAGCAGTATGACTATTATCGCCCACAACTCTTTGTGTTCTACTCGTGCATATCATCTACGCATAGACCTCGCTCTGATACCACTGTTGGGAATGTAGCATGCAATTTCAAAAAAATTCCTATGATCACGCAAGATCTATCTAGGAGGTGCATAGCAACAAGAGGGGAGAGTGTGTCATGTACCCTCGTAGACCAAAAGTGGAATCATTAGGATAACGCGGTTGATATAGTCGAACGTCTTCATGATCCAACCGATCTAGCACCAAACATACAACACCTTCGAGTTCAACACACGTTCAGCTCGATGACGTCCCTTGAACTATTGATCCAGTAGAGGGTTGAGGGAGAGTTTCGTCAGCATGACAGCAAGATGACGGTGTTGATGATGTGATCCGCTTAGGGCTTTGCCTAAGCACTACGATGATGCTATCGGAGGAGTAAACGGTGGAGGGGGCCACCGCACACGGCTAAGACAATGTTGTGCTTTGGGGATGCCCCCTGCCCTCGTATATAAAGGAGGGGTGGAGGAGGCCGGCGGCCAGGGGCGCGCCATGGAGGGGGGAGTCCTACTAGGACTCCGAACCTAGTAGGATTTGCCCCCCTCCCACCTTTTTCCTTTTTTTGAGTAGCAAAGGGGGAAAGGAGAGGGAGTCAGAGAAGGAAAGGGGGGTGCCGCCCCCACCCCTTATCCAATTCGGATTGGCAAGGGGGGCGCGCGCCACCTCCTATGGCCGGCTCTCTCTCCTCCACTAAGGCCCATGTTGGCCCATTACTCTCCCGGGGGGGTCCGGTAACCTCCCGGTACTCCGAAACTTATCTGAAACTTCCCGAACCATTTCGGTGTCCGAATGTAACCTTCCAATATATAAATATTTACGTCTCGACCATTTCGAGACTCCTCGTCATGTCCGTGATCTCATCCAGGACTCCGAACAAACATCGGTCACCAAAACACATAACTCATAATACAAATTGTCATCGAACGTTAAGTGTGCGGACCCTACGGGTTCGAGAACTATGTAGACATGATTGAGAGACATCTATGATCAATAACCAATAGCTGAACCTGGATGCTCATATTGGTTCCTACATATTCTACGAAGATCTTTATCGGTCAAACCGCATAACAACATGCATTTTTCCCTTTGTCATTGGTATGTTACTTGCCCAAGTACGATCGTCGGTATCTTCATACCTAGTTCAATCTCGTTACCGGCAAGTCTCTTTACTCATTCCGTAATGCATCATCCCGTAACTAACTCATTAGTCACATTGCTTGCAAAGCTTATAGTGATGAGCATTACCGAGAGGGCCCAGAGATACCTCTCCGATACATAGAGTGACAAATCCTAATCTCGATCTATGCCAACTCAACAAACACCTTCGGAGACACCTATAGAGCATCTTTATAATCACCCAGTTACGTTGTGATGTTTGATAGCACACAAGGTGTTCCTCCGGTATTCGGGAGTTGCATAATCTCATAGTCAGAGGAACATGTATAAGTCATGAAGAAAGCAATAGCAATAAAACTTGTGAGTAGTTACGTTTGTTCCTGAGGACATGGGAGAAGTCTTGTTATAAGTAATAATGTGAATTTGGTATTCGTTCGATATTTTGATGAGATGTATGTTGTCTCTCCTCTAGTGGTGTTATGTGAACGTCGACTACATGATACTTCACCATTGTTTGGGCCTAGGGGAAGGCATTGGGGGGTAATAAGTAGATGATGGGTTGCTAGAGTGACAGAAGTTTAAACCCTAGTTTATGCGTTGCTTCGTAAAGGGCTGATTTGGATCCATATGTTTCATGCTATGGTTAGGTTTACCTTAATTCTTCTTTCGTAGTTGCGGATGCTTGCAAGAGGGGTTAATCATAAATGGGATGCTTTTCCAAGGAAGGGCAATACCCAAGCACCGGTCCACCCATATATCAAATTATCAAAGCAACAAACGCGAATCATATGAGCATGATGAAAACTAGCTTGACAGTAATTCCCATGTGTCCTTGGGAGCGCTTTGCTTTATATAAGAGTTTGTCCAGGCTTGTCCTTTGCTACAAAAATGATTGGGCCACCTTGCTGCACCTTGTTTACTATTGTTACTTGTTACCCGATACAAATTACCTTATCACAAAACTATCTGTTACCAATAATTTCAGTGCTTGCAGAGAATACCTTACTGAAAACCGCTTGTCATTCCTTCTGCTCCTCATTGGGTTCGACACTCTTACTTATCAAAAGGACTATGATAGATCCCCTATACTTGTGGGTCATCAACAACACATGTCTATGGTCAGGAAACATTACCATCTTTGATTAATGAGCTAGTCAAGTAGAGGCATACTAGGGACACTTTGTTTTGTCTATGTATCCACACATGTACTAAGTTTCCGGTTAATACAATTCTAGCATCAATAATAAACATTTATCATGATATAAGGAAATATAAATAACAACTTTATTATTGCCTCTAGGGCATATTTCCTTCACATATCATCTACGCATAGACCTGGCTATGATACCACTGTTGGGGAATGTAGCATGCAATTTCAAAAAAATTCCTACGATCACGCAAGATCTATCTAGGAGATGCATAGCAACGAGAGGGGGAGAGTGTGTCCATGTACCCTCGTAGACCGAAAGCGGAAGCATTAGGTTAATGCGGTTGATGTAGTCTAACGTCTTCATGATCCAACCGATCTAGCACCAAACGTACGACACCTCCGAGTTTAGCACACGTTCAACTCTATGATGTCCCACGAACTCTTGATCCAGCAGAGGGTCAAGGGAGAGTTTCGTCAGCATGACGGCATGATGACGGTGATGGTGATGTGATCCGCGCAGGGCTTCGCCTAAGCAGTACGACGCTATGACCGAAGGTGTAAACTGTGGAGGGGGGCATCGCACACGGCTAAGAGAACAATTGATGTCCTTTTGGGGTGCCCCCCGCCCCCGTATATAAAGGAGGGGAGGAGGAGGCCGGCGGCAAGGAGGGGCGCACCATGGGGGGAGTCCTACTAGGACTCCACTCCTGGTAGGATTAGCCCCCACCCCCACCCACCTTTTTTTGGACTAGCAAAGGGGGGAAGAGAGAGGAAGTAGGAGAGGGAAAGGGGGGCGCCGCCTCCACCCCTTGTCCAATTCGAATTGGCAAGGGGGGCGCCACCTCCTATGGCCGGCCCTCTCTTCTCCACTAAGGCCCATGTTGGCCCATTACTTTCCCGGGGGGGAGGGGGTCCGGTAACCTCCCGGTACTCCGAAACTTATCTAAAACTTCCCGAAACCATTCCGGTGCTCGAATATAACCTTCCAATATATCAATCTTTACCTCTCGACCATTTCGAGATTCTTCGTCATGTCCTTGATCTCATTCGGGACTCCGAACAAAACTTCGGTCACCATAACACATAACTCATAATACAAATCGTCATCGAACGTTAAGCGTACGGAGCCCACGGGTTCGAGGACTATGTAGACATGATCGAGACACATCTCCGATCAATAACCAATAGAGGAACCTGGATGCTCGTATTGGTTCCTACATATTCTATGAAGATCTTTATCGGTCAAACCGCATAACTACATACGTTGTTCCCTTTGTCATCGGTATGTTACTTGCCCGAGATTCGATCGTCGGTATCTTCATACCTAGTTCAATCTCGTTACTGGCAAGTCTCTTTACTCGTTTCGTTATGCATCATCCCGTAACTAACTCATTAGTCACATTGCTTGCAAGGCTTATAGTGATGAGCATTACCGAGAGGGCCCAGAGATACCTCTCCGATACACTAAGTGACAAATCCTAATCTCGATCTATGCCAACCCAACAAACACCTTCGGAGACACCTGTAGAGCATATTTATAATCACCCAGTTACGTTGTGACGTTTGATAGCACACAAGGTGTTCCTCCGATATTCGGGAGTTGCATGATCTCATAGTCAGAGGAACATGTATAAGTCATGAAGAAAGCAATAGCAATAAAAATTAACAATCATTATGCTAAGCTAACGGATGGGTCTTGTCCATCACATCATTCTCTAATGATGTGACCCCATTCATCAAATGAGAACACATGTCTATGGTCAGGAAACATAACCATCTTTGATTAATGAGCTAGTTAAGTAGAGGCATACTAGAGACACTTTGTTTTGTCTATGTATTCACACATGTACTAAGTTTCCGGTTAATACAATTATAGCATGAATAATACACATTTATCATGATATAAGGAAATATGAATAACAAATTTATTATTGCCTCTGGGGCATATTTCTTTCAATTTTGTGCTTATGATTATTGAGATTAGATATTTCTTAATATCATTAATTATTGTTGTCCTTCCCAACATCAAATGCATTTTACCTTTACCCCCTTCCCCAATAAAATGCATTTTACTTATCAAGACTTGAGCACTGGAGATATTGTGGATAAGCACACATGATTGGGCAGTAAAAACGTGTCCCATACCGAGTTTGTGATAGTTTAGCTCACCGCGCTACATGTCCTAATTTGGGCATCTTCATACTATTGGTTCACATGTTGTAGGATAAAAGTGATCACCGCAAATCAATTGTTTTGAAGGGTCGGGGTCTTTCCGACTATGGGTCATTTCAAGATTAGTTGGAAGAAACAAGATGGGTTGTTTCCCGCTTATGATTCTAGAGATGAGATATTGCTTAATGCCAATAGTTATTGTTGCCATTCTCAACACCAAATGCATTTTACCTTTACCTCCCCCCAAAATGCATTTACTCATTTGGACCTGAGCATGAAATATATTGTGAATAAAGGAAAGACATTGGGAAGTAAAAAGGTGTGTTCTGTATCGAGTATGTGATATTTTAGCTCATATTGCTACATGTTGTATTTTGAGCATCTCTCACGTGTTGGTGGACGAAGGTGACCGCCATAAATATATTGTTTATGCTGGGTCCGGGTCTTCTAGTTATGGATCATTTAAGGATTAGTTGGAAGAAACAAGATGGATGTCGATGCGGTTATTTCTTGCTTATGATTCTTAAGAAGAGATATTGCTTAATCTCATTAGTTATTGTTATCCTTTTGAACATCAAATGTGTTTTACCTTCACCCCGAGAAAATGCATTACTTATCACGACTTGACATTGAAGATTATTGGGCAATGAAAATGTTTGTTCTGTATCGGGTCTGTTATATTTTAGCTCAACCTGCTTGATGTTTCTATTTTGGGAATTTTCATACTCTTGGTTGGAGGATAGAAGTGACCGCAATAAATAAATTTTTTACCAAGATAGAGATCAAAATTAAAAAATATATAAATAAATTGTTTATGTCGGCATGGGGGCTTCTTGTTATGTGTCATTTAAGGATTAGTTGGAAGAAACAAGACAGATGCTTTCATGCTTATGATTCTAGAGATGAGATATTGCTTCATGTCATTACTTATTGTTGTCTTTCTGAACATCAAATGCATTTTACCTTTGCCTGTCAGAAAATGCATTTTTCTTATCATGACTTGAGCATTAAAAATTATTGGGCAGTGAAAAGGTTTGTTCTGTATCGGGTTTGTTATATCTTAGCTCAGCGTGTTATGTGTTTCTATTTTGGGCATTTTCATACTCCTGGTTGGAGGATAAAAATGACAGTCATAAATAAATTGTTTACCGAGACAGAGATCAAATTTAAAAAAGACATAAATAAATTGTTTATGTCGGGTCGGGGTTTTCTGGTTATGGGTCATTTAAGGATTAGTTGTCGGGTCGGGGTTTTCTGGTTATGGGTCGTTTAAGGATTAGTTGTTTCGTGCTTATGATTCTAGAGATGAGATCTTGCTTAATGTCATTAGTTATTGTTGTCTTTCTGAACATCAAATGCATTTTACCTTCGCCCCTAGAAAATGCATTTTACTTATCAGAACTTGAACATTGAAGATTATTGGGCAGTGAAAAGGTTTGTTTTGTATCAGCCCTGTTATATTTTAGCTCAGCGTGCTTTATTTTTGGGCATTTTCATATTCCTGGTTGGAGGATAAAAGTGCCAGACGCAAATAATTTGTTTATCCAGATATAGATCAAAAAATTTAAAAGCCATGTGCTAATGTTAATGTCATTAGTTACTGTTGTCTTTCTAAACATCAAATGCATTTTACCTACTACCCTTAGAAAATGCATTTTACTTATCAGGACTTGAGCATTAATGATTATTAGACAGTGTAAATGTTTATTTTAACACGGTACAGACACAAGCGCTCATATGCATGCGTATACACTCAGCCCTATGAACACACACACGCACATCCCGCCCCTATGAGCACCTCCGAAAGACTAAGATGACATATCATCTTGAAATTTACGAAGCCACCGTAGGCACCTCGTTGTCGACGGGAACGTCTCCTCCCATTGAATGCGTATCGCCGGAAATCCTGAAATAAATCCAAGAATAAATGAATGCGCATCACCGGAAATCCTGAAATAAATTCAGGAATAAATGCGAGCACGAGGACTTGAACCCTGCTGGACTGAGGATATCACAATCCCTCTAACCATCTAAACACAGGTTGGTTCGCGACAGTGTAAATGTTTGTTCTATATCAGGTCTGTTATATTTTAGCTTAGCATACTACATGTTTCTATTTGGGGCATTTACATAATCTTGGTTGGAGGATAAAAGTGAATGCCACAAATAATTGTTTGACATGACAGAGATTAAAAATTAAAAAAGACATAAATAAGTAGTTAATGTCGGGTCGGGGTCTTCTGGTTATCATTTATAGGGATTAGTTGGAAGAAACAAGACGGATTTCAATGCGGTTGTTTTGTGCTTATAATCTAGAGAGGACATATTGCTTAATGTCATTAGTTATTTTTGTCTTTCTGAACATTAAATGCATTTTACCTTCGCCCCTCAGAAAATGCATTTTACTTATCAGAACTTGAGCATCGAAGATTATTGGGCAATGAAAAGGTTTGTTCTGGATCAGGTCTGTTATATTTTATCCCAGTGTGCTACATGTTTCTATTTTGGGCATTTTCATACCCTTGGTTGGAGGATAAAAGTGACCGCCATAAATAATTAGTTTACCGAGACAGAGATCAAAAAATTTAAAAGCCATGTGCTGGTGTTAATGTCATTAGTTATTATTGTCTTTATGAACATCAAATGCATTTTACCTTCGCCCCTCAAAGAAATGCATTTTACTTATCAGGACTTGAGCATTGAAGATTATTGGGTAGTGAAAATGTTTGTTCTATACCGGGTCTGTTATATTTTTAGCTCAGCATGCTACATGTCTCTATTTTGGGCGTTTAAATAATCTTGGTTGGAGGATAAAAGTAACCGCCACAAAAAATTGTTTGCAAGACAAAGATCAAAAATTAAAAGAGGCATAAATAAATTGTTTATGGCGGGTTGGGTTCTTTTGTGTATAGGTCATTAAAGGATTAGGTGAAAGAAACAAGACGATGTCGGTGCGGTTGTTTTCGTGTTTATGATTGTAGATACGAGTCTTTCTGAACATCAAATACATTGTATCTTTGCCCCCCCCCCACCACCCGAAATGCATTTTACTTATCAGGATTTGAGCATTGAAGATTATTGGGCAGTGAAAATGTTTGTTCTTTATCGGGTTTGTTATATTTTAGCTCATAGTGCTACATGTTCCTATTTTGTGCATTTTCATACTCTTTGTTGGAGGATAAAAGTGACGGACTTAAATAAATAAACTTTTTCTCATGGTATATATCATGAAAAAATTAGTAGGATTAAAAAAAGCTTGTGACAGAGATCAATACTACATGTTCTATTTTGGGCACTTCCAAACTCCTGATTGGAGGATAAAAGGGACCACCATAAATAATTAGTTTATCGAGACAGAGATCAAAAATTTTAAAAGCCATGTGCTTATGTTAATGTCATTAGTTTTTATTGTCTTTATGAACATCGAATGCATTTTACCTTCGCCCATTAAAGAAATGCATTTTACTTATAAGGACTTGAGCATTGAAGATTATTGGGCAGTGAAAATGTTTGTTCTGTATCGGGTTTGTTATATTTTTAGCTCAGCATGCTACATGTTTCTATTTTGGGCGTTTAAATAATCTTGGTTGGAGGATAAAAGTAACCGCCACAAAAAATGTTTGCAAGACAAAGATCAAAAATTAAAAGAGGCATAAATAAATGGTTTATGGCGGGTTGGGGTCTTTTGTGCATAGGTCATTAAAGGATTAGGTGGAAGAAACAAGACGATGTCGGTGCGGTTGTTTTCATGTTTATGATTGTAGATACGAGTCTTTCTGAACATCAAATACATTGTATCTTTGCCCCCCCCCCCACCCGAAATGCATTTTACTTATCAGGATTTGAGCATTGAAGATTATTGGGCAGTGAAAATGTTTGTTCTTTATCGGGTTTGTTATATTTTAGCTCATAGTGCTACATGTTCCTATTTTGTGCATTTTCATGTTGGAGGATAAAAGTGACGGACATAAATAAATAAACTTTTTCTCATGGTATATATCATGTAAAAATTAGTAGGATTAAAAAAAAGCTTGTGACAGAGATCAATACTACATGTTCTATTTTGGGCACTTCCAAACTCCTGATTGGAGGATAAAAGAGACCACCATAAATAATTAGTTTACCGAGACAGAGAACAAAAATTTTAAAAGCCATGTGCTGATGGTAATGTCATTAGTTATTATTGTCTTTATGAACATCAAATGCATTTTACCTTCGCCCCTTAAAGAAATGCATTTTACTTATCAGGACTTGAGCATTGAAGATTATTGGGCAGTGAAAATGTTTGTTCTGTATCGGGTCTGTTATATTTTTAGCTCAGCATGCTACATGTTTCTATTTTGGGTGTTTAAACAATCTTGGTTGGACGACAAAAGTAACCGCCACAAAAAATTGTTTGCAAGACAAAGATCAAGAATTAAAAGAGGCATAAATAACGAAAACTCAAAACGGTGCCCGGGCTCATCTGCTCCCTCTCAGCAAAAAATTCAAAAAAAATACTAGAAAAATTCAAAAAATTCTAAATTTTTTTGTGGTGGTAGATAATTTCACGCGTGAGGTGCGCCCCAAAATATAACTTTTTTGGACATCTGAGTAGCTCTCGACAAAAAAGACAAATCGGATCAAAACAGTGCGTGAACAGTAAACATTTTAACAGACCCTGATTTTGTCTTTTTTGCCGAGAGCTGCTCAGATGCTCAAATGAGTTGAATTCTGGGGCGCACGTCACGCGTCAAATTATCTACCACCACAAAAAAATTTGGAATTTTTTGAATTTTTCTAGCATTTGTTTGAATTTTTTACTAAGTGTGGGTGCAGCTGAGCCCGGGTGCAGATTAGCCACACTCAATAAATAAACTGTTTATGGCGGGTTGGGGTCTTTTGTGTATAGGTCATTAATGGATTAGGTGGAAGAAACAAGACGATGTCGGTGCGGTTGTTTTCGTGTTTATGATTGTACAAACGAGTCTTTCTGAACATCAAATACATTGTATCTTTGCCCCCCCCCCCCCGAAATGCATTTTACTTATCAGGATTTGAGCACTGAAGATTATTGGGCAGTGAAAATGTTTGTTCTTTATCGGGTTTGTTATATTTTAGCTCATAGTGCTACATGTTCCTATTTTGTGCATTTTCATACTCTTTGTTGGAGGATAAAAGTGACGGACATAAATAAATAAACTTTTTCTCAATGTATATATCATGAAAAAATTAGTAGGATTAAAAAAGGCTTGTGACAGAGATCAATACTACATGTTCTATTTTGGGCACTTCCAAACTCCTGATTGGAGGATAAAAGAGACCACCATAAATAATTAGTTTACCAAGACAGAGATCAAAAACTTTAAAAGCCATGTGCTGGTGTTAATGTCATTAGTTATTATTGTCTTTATGAACATCAAATGCATTTTACCTTCGCCCCTTAAAGAAATGCATTTTACTTATCAGGACTTGAGCATTGAAGATTATTGGGCAGTGAAAATGTTTGTTCTGTATCGGGTCTGTTATATTTTTAGCTCAGCATGCTACATGTTTCTATTTTGGGCGTTCAAACAATCTTGGTTGGAGGACAAAACTAACCGCCACAAAAAATTGTTTGCAAGACAAAGATCAAAAATTAAAAGAGGCATAAATAAATTGTTTATGGCGGGTTGGGGTCTTTTGTGTATAGGTCATTAAAGGATTAGGTGGAAGAAACAAGACGATGTCGGTGCGGTTGTTTTCGTGTTTATGATTGTAGATCTGAGTCTTTCGAACATCAAATACATTGTATCTTTGCCCCCAAATGCATTTTACTTATCAGGATTTGAGCATTGAAGATTATTGGGCAGTGAAAATGTTTGTTCTTTATCAGGTTTGTTATATTTTAGCTCATAGTGCTACATGTTCCTATTTTGTGCATTTTCGTACTCTTTGTTGAAGGATAAAAGTGACGGACTTAAATAAATAAACTTTTTCTCATTGTATATATCATGAAAAAATTAGTAGGATTGAAAAAGGCTTGTGACAGAGATCAATACTACATGTTCTATTTTGGGCACTTCCAAACTCTTGATTGGAGGATAAAAGAGACCACCATAAATAATTAGTTTACCGAGACAGAGATCAAAAATTTTAAAAGACATGTGCTAGTGTTAATGTCATTAGATATTATTGCCTTTATGAACATCAAATGCATTTTACCTTCACCCCTTAAAGAAATGCATTTTACTTATCAGGACTTGAGCATTGAAGATTATTGGGCAGTGAAAATGTTTGTTCTGTATCGGGTCTGTTATATTTTTAGCTCAGCATGCTACATGTTTCTATTTTGGGCGTTCAAACAATCTTGGTTGGAGGACAAAACTAACCGCCACAAAAAATTGTTTGCAAGACAAAGATCAAAAATTAAAAGAGGCATAAATAAATTGTTTATGGCGGGTTGGGGTCTTTTGTGTATAGGTCATTAAAGGATTAGGTGGAAGAAACAAGACGATGTCGGTGCGGTTGTTTTCGTGTTTATGATTGTAGATACGAGTCTTTCTGAATATCAAATACATTGTATCTTTGCCCCCCCCCCCCGAAATGCATTTTACTTATCAGGATTTGAGCATTGATGATTATTGGGCAGTGAAAATGTTTGTTCTTTACCGGGTTTGTTATATTTTAGCTCATAGTGCTACATGTTCCTATTTTGTGCATTTTCATACTCTTTGTTGGAGGATAAAAGTGACGGACATAAATAAATAAACTTTTTCTCATTGTATATATCATGAAAAAATTAGTAGGATTGAAAAAGGCTTGTGACAGAGATCAATACTACATGTTCTATTTTGGGCACTTCCAAACTCCTGATTGGAGGATAAAAGAGACCACCATAAATAATTAGTTTACCGAGACAGAGATCAAAAAATTTAAAAGCCATGTGCTAGTGTTAATGTCATTAGATACTATTGTCTTTATGAACATCAAATGCATTTTACCTTCACCCCTTAAAGAAATGCATTTTACTTATCAGGACTTGAGCATTGAAGATTATTGGGCAGTGAAAATGTTTGTTCTGTATCGGGTCTGTTATATTTTTAGCTCAGCATGCTACATGTTTCTATTTTGGGCGTTTAAACAATCTTGGTTGGAGGACAAAAGTAACCGCCACAAAAAATTGTTTGCAAGACAAAGATAAAAAATTAAAAGAGGCATAACTAAATTGTTTATGGCGGGTTGGGGTCTTTTGTGTATAGGTCATTAAAGGATTAGGTGGAAGAAACAAGACGATGTCGGTGCGGTTGTTTTCGTGTTTTTGATTGTAGATACGAGTCTTTCTAAACATCAAATACATTGTATCTTTGCCCTCCCCCCCCCCCCCCGAAATGCATTTTACTTATCAGGATTTGAGCATTGAAGATTATTGGGCAGTGAAAATGTTTGTTCTTTATCGGGTTTGTTATATTTTAGCTCATAGTGCTACATGTTCCTATTTTTTGCATTTTCATACTCTTTGTTGGAGGATAAAAGTGATGGACATAAATAAATAAACTTTTTCTCATGGTATATATCATGAAAAAATTAGTAGGATTAAAAAAAGCTTGTGACAGAGATCAATATTGCATGTTCTATTTTGGGCACTTCCAAACTCCTGATTGGAGGATAAAAGAGACCACCATAAATAATTAGTTTACCGAGACAGAGATCAAAAATTTTAAATGCCATGTGCTGATGTTAATGTCATTAGTTACTATTGTCTTTATGCACATCAAATGCATTTTACCTTCACCCCTTAAATAAATGCATTTTACTTATCAGGACTTGAGCATTGAAGATTATTGGGCAGTGAAAATGTTTGTTCTGTATCGGGTCTGTTATATTTTTAGCTCAGCATGCTACATGTTTCTATTTTGGGCATTTAAATAATCTTGGTTGGAGGATAAAAGTAACCGCCACAAAAAATTGTTTGCAAGACAAAGATCAAAAATTAAAAGAGGCATAAATAAATTGTTTATGGTGGGTTGGGGTCTTCTGTGTATAGGTCATTAAAGGATTAGGTGGAAGAAACAAGACGATATCGGTGCGGTTGTTTTCGTGTTTATGATTGTAGATACGAGTCTTTCTGAACATCAAATACATTGTATCTTTGCCCCCCCACCCCCAAAATGCATTTTACTTATCATGATTTGAGCATTGAAGATTATTGGGCAGTGAAAATGTTTTTTCTTTATCCGGTTTGTTATATTTTAGCTCATAGTGCTACATGTTCCTATTTTGTGCATTTTCATACTCTTTGTTGGAGGATAAAAGTGACGGACATAAATAAATAAACTTTTTCTCATGGTATATATCATGAAAAAATTAGTACGATTAAAAAAGGCTTGTGACAGAGATCAATACTACATGTTCTATTTTGGGCACTTCCAAACTCCTGATTGGAGGATAAAAGAGACCACCATAAATAATTAGTTTACCAAGACAGAGATCAAAAACTTTAAAAGCCACGTGCTGGTGTTAATGTCATTAGTTATTATTGTCTTTATGAACATCCAATGCATTTTACCTTCGCCCCTTAAAGAAATGCATTTTACTTATCAGGACTTGAGCATTGAAGATTATTGGGCAGTGAAAATGTTTGTTCTGTATCGGGTCTGTTATATTTTTAGCTCAGCATGCTACATATTTCTATTTTGGGCGTTCAAACAATCTTGGTTGGAGGACAAAAGTAACCGCCACAAAAAATTGTTTGCAAGACAAAGATCAATAATAGAAAGAGGCATAAATAAATTGTTTATGGTGGGTTGGGGTCTTTTGTGTATAGGTCATTAAAGGATTAGGTGGAAGAAACAAGACGATGTCGGTGCGGTTGTTTTCGTGTTTATGATTGTAGATACGAGTCTTTCTGAACATCAAATACATTGTATCTTTGCCCCCCCCCCCCAACCCCCGAAATGCATTTTACTTATCAGGATTTGAGCATTGAAGATTATTGGGCAGTGAAAATGTTTGTTCTTTATAGGGTTTGTTATATTTTAGCTCATAGTGCTACATGTTCCTATTTTGTGCATTTTCATACTCTTTGTTGGAGGATAAAAGTGATGGACATAAATAAATAAACTTTTTCTCATGGTATATATCATGAAAAAATTAGTAGGATTAAAAAAAAGCTTGTGACAGAGATCAATTCTACATGTTCTATTTTGGGCACTTTCAAACTCCTGATTGGAGGATAAAAGAGACCACCATAAGTAATTAGTTTACCGAGACAGAGATCAAAAATTTTAATAGCCATGTACTGATGTTAATGTCATTAGTTATTATTGTCTTTATGAACATCAAATGCATTTTACCTTTGCCCCTTAAAGAAATGCATTTTACTTATCAGGACTTGAGCATTGAAGATTATTGGGCAGTGAAAATGCTGTATCGGGTCTGTTATATTTTTAGCTCAGCATGCTACAGGTTTCTATTTTGGGCGTTTAAATAATCTTGGTTGGAGGATAAAAGTAACCGCCACAAAAAATTGTTTGCAAGACAAAGATCAAAAATTAAAAGAGGCATAAATAAATTGTTTATGGCGGGTTGGGGTCTTCTGTGTATAGGTCATTAAAGGATTAGGTGAAAGAAACAAGACGATGTCGGTGCGGTTGTTTTCGTGTTTATGATTGTAGATACGAGTCTTTCTGAACATCAAATACATTGTATCTTTCCCCCCCCCCCCACCCCTGAAATGTATTTTACTTATCAGAATTTGAGCATTGAAGATTATTGGGCAGTGAAAATGTTTGTTCTTTATCGGGTTTGTTATATTTTAGCTCATAGTGCTACATGTTCCTATTTTGTGCATTTTCATACTCTTTGTTAGAGGATAAAAGTGACGGACATAAATAAATAAACTTTTTCTCATGGTATATATCATGAAAAAATTAGTACGATTAAAAAAAAGCTTGTGACAGAGATCAATACTACATGTTCTATTTTGGGCACTTCCAAACTCCTGATTGGAGGATAAAAGAGACCACCATAAATAATTAGTTTACCGAGACAGAGATCAAAAAATTTAAAAGCCATGTGCTGGTGTTAATGTCATTAGTTATTATTGTCTTTATGAACATCAAATGCATTTTACCTTCGCCCCTTAAAGAAATGTATTTTACTTATCAGGACTTGATCATTGAAGATTATTGGACAGTGAAAATGTTTGTTCTGTATCGGGTCTGTTATATTTTTAGCTCAACATGCTACATCTTTCTATTTTGGGCGTTTAAATAATCTTGGTTGGAGGATAAAAGTAACCGCCACAAAAAAAAATTTGCAAGACAAAGATCAAAAATTAAAAGAGGCATAAATAAATTGTTTATGGCGGGTTGGGGTCTTTTGTGTATAGGTCGAAGAAACAAGACGATGTCGGTGCGGTTGTTTTCGTGTTTATGATTGTAGATACGAGTCTTTCTGAACATCAAATACATTGTATCTTTGCCCCCCCCCCCCAAATGCATTTTACTTATCATGATTTGAGCATTGAAGATTATTGGGTAGTGAAAATGTTTGTTCTTTATGGGTTTGTTATATTTTAGCTCATAGTGCTACATGTTCCTATTTTGTGCATTTTCATACTCTTTGTTGGAGGGTAAAAGTGACGGACATAAATAAATAAACTTTTTCTCATGTTATATATCATGAAAAAATTAGTAGGATTAAAAAAAAGATTGTGACAGAGATCAATACTACATGTTCTATTTTGGGCACTTCCAAATTCCTGATTGGAGGATAAAAGAGACCACCATAAATAATTAGTTTACCGAGACAGAGATCAAAAATTTTAAAAGCCATGTGCTGATGTTAATGTCATTATTTATTATTGTCTTTATGAACATCAAATGCATTCGCCCCTTAAAGAAATGCATTTTACTTATCACGATTTTAGCATTGAAGATTATTGGGCAGTGAAAATGTTTGTTCTGTATCTAGTCTGTTATATTTTTAGCTTAGCATGCTACATGTTTCTATTTTGGGCGTTTAAATAATCTTGGTTGGAGGATAAAAGTAACCGCCACAAAAAATTGTTTGCAAGACAAAGATCAAAAATTAAAAGAGGCATAAATAAATTGTTTATGGCAGGTTAGGGTCTTTTGTTTATAGGTCATTAAATGATTAGGTGGAAGAAACAAGTCGATGTCGGTGCGGTTGTTTTCGTGTTTTGATTGTAGATACGAGTCTTTCTGAACATCAAATCAAATACATTGTATCTTTGCCCCCCCAAATGCATTTTTTCTTATCCGGATTTGAGCATTGAAGATTATTGGGTAGTGAAAATGTTTGTTCTTTATCGGGTTTGTTATATTTTAGCTCATAGTGCTACATGTTCCTATTTTGTGCATTTTCATACTCTTTGTTGGAGGATAAAAGTGACGGACATAAATAAATAAACTGTTTCTCATGGTATATATCATGAAAAAATTAGTAGGATTAAAAAAAAGCTTGTGACAGAGATCAATACTACATGTTCTATTTTGGGCACTTCCAAACTCCTGATTGGAGGATAAAAGAGACCACCATAAATGAATAAATAAATTGTTTCTCGTATATATATCAAGAAAAAATAGAAGTTAAAAAAAGGTTGTGACAGAGACAAAAAATACATGTTCCTATTTTGGGCATTTTCACACTCCTGGTTGGAGGATAAAAATGACCGCCATAAATAAATAAACTGTTTCTCATGGTACATATCAGGAAAAAAAATAGGAGTTAAAAAAAGGCTGTGACAAAGATCAAAAATACATGTTCCTATTTTGGGCATTTTCACACTCCTGGTTGGAGGATAAAAATGACCGCCATAAATAAATAAATTGTTTCTCATGCTATATATATGAAGAAAAAATAGTAGGGAGTTTTAAAAATAGGTTGTGAAAGAGATCAAAACTAAAAAAAGCCATGTGCTAATGTCTAGCACAGTCTCCACGGGTACGTCGCCTCTTTTTTTTTGGTTGGCTCTGGCCTCGGTCCATTTTTTCGGCTCTGGCTCTTTTTCTTTTGTGGGCTCTATAAAGGTCTCTTTTCTTTTTTTTGTCGTGGGCTCTGAAGCGCCTCCTCCTGGGCTCTGAAGGCCTCTTTTCTTTTTCTCGTGGGCTCTGAATCTGAAGCCTCTTTTTTTCTTTTTTTTCGTGGGCTCTAAGGCCTCTTTCTCAGCTGGTTGTCCCCGTGGATGTAATGTGATCGGAGTAAGACAGTATATAAGCTGGGCAGAGCGTCCCACAGCAGGCGAGGTGGGACAATTTTTAGAGCATAGGACCTGTGCGCTCGTCCGCGTGGGCCGACTCGGCATACACGCGCGCTGACACAGTATCCGGCCCACTAGAGGTTTCATCGATCGAAAAAATAAATAAATGACGTTCGCTAATATAATACACGGTCCAGAGATCGAACGCCGGACCTTGTAGTATTATCCAGCCGTAATAAACCGTCACGTTCTCTTCGAGACAATGATGAGAACTAGTACTCCCCCTACAGTAGTACTCAAGTAAGTTATCACCTGTTCGTGGTAGGATGCGTTCTCCAAAACTCTGGCCTCATGTCGACGTGCGCCACCGCCCACTTGCAGCATCGTCCACCTGCAGCCATCCGCTCTGTGTATAAGCCATTAACAAAGAAACTGAGCATACTCCTACCCTAGTCTGTCAGGCAGGACTTCTACCAAATCAGTCAGCCACCGTCGCTTCCCATCTCCGGCCAGCAATTACGCGCAGCATCAGCAGCCTCCGGCTGGAGGCGTCAAGTCCGCTGGTCGGCTTGCCACGCAAGCCCAAGGGCCGCCAGGGTGCTGGCCCAACGCCTCTGCACGTCGCCACTTCCCCTGGCGGTGGATATCCAGCTCAACATGCTTGGTGCGGCGGTGGTGAACGGGATTGCTGGATAGGTACACGACGGAGATGTTGTCGCAGTAGACCAGCGTTGCAGTGGTGACCGCGCAGCGGAGCTCGCCGAGGAGTTGTCAAAGCACAATCGGCCACGGCATTGGCCACGCTGCGGTACTCTGCCTCCGCGCTGGAGCGGGAGACCGTGGGCTGGCGCTTCGAGGACCATGAGACTAGCGCGTCGCCGAGGAACCGATAGCATGCCATATTTTCAGAGGAATCTGAAGGTTATGGAACGGATAGCATGTCGACGCGGGAGAGACACGAAGCAGGCGTGGGCGGGGATGAGCTGGTGCACGCAATCGGTGGCGAAGACAAGGCTGCTGCTGCGCACATCTGGTGCCCGCAGGACTCCCTCCGCTCCCGGCAAGGTGGGTGCACAGGACCAAGGACCGGACGCAGCGCCCACGCAAAGATGCCAGGAAGCGACCCCGGGGGATGACTAGCTCCAGCAGCGCCGCACGCGGGCTCTGCCTGGGTTGCTAAGCAGGGTACCCAGCAGACTGCCGGATCCCCTCGTCTTCCCTGACGCTGCGGAAGGAGAAGATGCACCGCGGGCCACTGCCGACCGCCGACGCTGCATTACCATGCCCTGAGCCGCCACCTACTCGCCCCGCACAGCCATAAGCCGCCCCGCACAACCCATCATCGTAATACATACAGGGTTGGAAAAGAAAATACTTTGATCTTTTATTAGGCAAAGTAAATCTTGTTTCTTCAGCATCCCTAAATTTTATTTTGGAATGCTTAATAGTATGAAACTGCAGCACAAACCGCATTGTTGTTGAAAATAGTTCTTGGATGATGGTAAACATACCTTTTCACGGTAAGCACATGAACCCTTTCAGTACATGGCCGGTTCGTTGTTGTAGTTCATTTCAAACGGCTGAAAGAGCAACTCGTTCTTGTCCTTTGACCTTCAGAGAACAGTAGAAAGTCAGGGACTGTAGATAACAGAAGAATTGAATAGGATAATGCAAACAAATATTTAGATTACGTAGATGATGAAAGAAGACCTTCAGCATATCGTAAGCTTCGTGCCTTTTCGACTTCACTAGCATCCAAAAGCAGGTCTTGTACTGGATCCTGTTGTGGCCTGTGAATTGTACAAGGAGTCGACTCATTTTCTTTATGGTTTGTTGTTCTAACTAGCTACAACAGTAATAAGCCCTTGCATCAGGATGCTATTAGAAAATGAAGGGACAAGGGGTATTGAACACGGCCTTGAGCTGCTGAAAAAAGGCCTAATCTGGAGGGTTGGCAATGGAAAGAGAATTCAGATTAGTAGAGATCAATGGGTTCCACGGAAGAGTGGCCTGAAAACTACGGGTTTCAAAAGGCGTTCAAGATTGAGGTGGGTAAATCAACTTCTAAATGGAAACAGGAGAGAGTGGGACGAGGCACTCATACACCAACTGTTTCACCCTCATGATGCAGAGGAGATATGTAAGATTAAAATCCCTAGAAGCGAAGCGGAGGACTGCGTTGCATGGCATGAGGAGAAGTCTGGAGTTTTTACCGTCCGGAGTGCATACAAGCTTTGTGCAAACCTCAAACAGCAGAACAATGCACTGGCGTCGAGTTCGATAAATGATGCGGATGATAGAAGTATTTGGGATCTCATATGGAAGACGAAGGTAGCAGAAAAAGTAAGGATCTTCGCATGGCGAGTGGCGACAAATACGCTTCCAACTAAAGAAAATAAATGGAAAAGAACTCTGGAACTAGACAATACCTGCAGTATTTGTGGGTGTGAGGTCGAGAATGAATTCCATGCGACAGTAAACTGTACAAAAGCTAGGGCACTTCGAAAGGAAATGAGATCCCATTGGGTCTTACCAGAGGAGGAGCAATTTCGGTTTACTGGAGTAGATTGGCTACAGAACCTGCTGGTAAAATATGATGCAGAAACCAGGAGAAGGACACTGCTCCTGCTGTGGTGTGCCTGGTGGTTGCGTGACGACTGCATTCATGCTAAAGGCAATGTGATGATTGGCCAATCAGCGAGTTTCCTTGTTAAATATGCTGAGGAGACAAGAATGGGAGGTGCAGACTGTATGATACAGGAGATGGACGCCCACCTGGCCGGCCATCAAGTGCTGGATCCAACAGAACAGCGACGCGCAGAAATAAAGGATGGAAAGAAACCACGGGAGCTGTGCTGTACGAGCAACCACAAGAACAGCGTTCCTGATGGGATACATGAAAGCCAATCAGTACCGGTGACAATGGGAACCAAGCAGACTGAGCGGAGCAAGTGGGAACCGCCTAAAGAAGGGTGGTGGAAACTAAATACAGACGCTTCCTTTCTAATCAACACGGGAGATACAACGGCTGGCTCCATCGTCAGAACACACCAGGGTGTGGTGGCTTTGGCTTGTGGTCAGCGCCTGCAGGCATGTAAGGACTCGGAAGAAGCCGAATTATCAGCTGTTTTGCACGGGCTCTCTACCCTTAGTAAGTACTATAGGGGGCCGGTGTGTGTGGAATCAGATTGTGCATCAATCATCACAGCCCTGAACAATAGGGCGACAAACCACTCGGCGCTTTTTCCCCTGGTTACAGATATCTGGCACCTCGGGGAGATGTTCAAGGAGGCGTCTTTCAGGGCCACAAGAAGACCCAGTAACAAGATGGCGCACGAGCTCGCTGCTCTTGCTAGGAAACAAGGAGACTATTTCAAGCTAGGAGACGTTCCCCCTGAGTTGAAAAGTATCCTCTGGGAGGACTGTAATTGTTCTAGCTCCTTGTTCGTTTTATAATTTGTGGCTGGGTTGATCCTCAAAAAAAAAAGAACTAAACTTAATGCATACATACTGGTGTAGATGAACAGATAAATTCAGATGTTACATATTGTACTACTGTCGACAAGAAACTGTAAATGGCATTGGAGCATATACATTCCATAAATAGGAAACTAGGGGTCCTCACTGATCAATTTGGCAAGCACTGATACGAACAACGGTTCAATTACAACATGGAAGCCTATGGCTGTTCTCGTACTTCTTATAATATATACTCGTATCTATATTTTTCTTCTCCCAAACACACAGTTAGACCGATGTTGTATACAGTACTGGTTGTATATATCAAAAGTTGAATGGAGTTGGACTGGAAGCATTGCTAAAACTATAATGATTCAACTAACCTTCTCGAAGAATGTTTCGACGTTTTTCCCAAAACTCAGATCCTATGTTATCAAAAATTGACACTGTAATTGCCAACCGGGTTCTTTTTATGCGATTCCCATAGTCGTAGATTTTCACAGTTGTTTCTACCTGCAATGATATGTACACAACACTTCATCAGTATTCGAAAGAGCACCTTACTGTTAGGAATAGTAACTTAATATTATCAGGAGGCAAACGCCATCATATATGCATGTACATGGGAGGCCAAAAGGCCAGAATGCAAAAGGCCAAAGGCCACCATAATTATAACTCTAACACACCCCCCCCCCCCCCAAAAAAAACTCATGTTGGATCCACAACACTGAGTTTGGAGAGATAAAATCCATGTCAAAATCCTCAAGTAACCAGCGTAACCAAGTCACCTCTGTTGTGAGAAGAGCCATAGCTCGCAACTCAGCCTCTGCACTCGAACGGGAAACTGCAGTCTGTTTCTTCGTCTTCCAGGTAATGAGAGAACCACCAAGAAAGACACAGTAAGCAGAAAGTGAACGGCGATCCGATGGAGCTGGAACGAGGAAAGAAGAGACGGTGAGAGATCATGCCACGAAGATATCGCAGAACACGAAGGTGACTATAGTGAACCGAAGTGGGAGAAGAAACAAACTGACTCAGGATATGGACAGGATAGGAGATATCCGGACAAGTGACAGCGAGATAGACAAGACTCCCAACAAGATGACGATAACGAGTCGGATCGGACAATGGCTCACCATCAGTAGCACGAAGGTGAACATTAAGCTCCATAGGAGTCTCAACAGTGCGCTCATCACTAAGAGCCGCACGAGCAAGAAGATCCTGGATATACTTTTCTTGGGAAATAAAAAAGCCATCAGAGGTGGAAGAAATCTCAATCCCAAGAAAGTAACGAAGTGGACCAAGATCAGACATAGAAAACTGCTCACTGAGACGGGCCTTGACAAAGGCAATGTACTCAAGATCATCGCCGGTGATGATCATGTCATCAACATATAGAAGAAGAAGAGTGCGACCACGAGCAGAAAGGCGGACAAACAGGGCTGGATCATGAACACTGGGTGAAAAACCAGCTGCAGTGACAACCGAGGCAAAACGCTCAAACCAGGCACGGGGGCTTGCTTAAGGCCATAGAGAGAGCGACGAAGACGACAAACCATGCCATCAGGAACTGAATACCCAGGTGGTGGCTGCATAAACTTCCTCACGCAACTCACCATTAAGAAAAGCATTCTTAACGTCAAGCTGAGACACGGATCAGTGGCGAACAGAGGCCACGGCGAGAAGTGTGCGAACAGTGGTCATATGGGCCACAGGAGCAAAGGTCTCATCGTAATCACGACCATGCTCCTGCTGAAAGCCACGAGCCACAAGACGAGCTTTAGAATGCTCAAGAGAACCATCAGAGCGAGTCTTAATCTTATAGACCCACTTACAAGTGATGGGGCGAACACGAGGAGGAAGAGAAACCAGATCCCACGTGTTGTTGCGTTCAAGGGCAGCAATCTCCTCTGCCATGGCAAACTGCCATTCAGGATGAACAATAGCACCTCGATAAGAAGTCGGCTCAACAACGGCCGAAAGACCATAGCGAGAAGGAGAATATCGATCGGGGGGTGGACAAGGCCGAGAACGAAGACCATAAGTCGGCTGAGAGGAGGAAGACGACACATCAGAAGTAGAGGGCACATCAGTAGACTCATCCACAACACGTCGACGACGAGTATAATGGAAAGGAAAGGAGGGGAGAGGTGGAACCGCTGGAGGTGGAGACGGGGAATGTATCGGTGATGAAGGTGGAGAAGAGGAAGGTATCGGTGATGAAGGCGGTGAGTCATGCGATGAGGGAGAAGAAACCATAGGAGACGACGGCATCGGATCTGCAACAACGGGACAAGGATTAGGAATACTGGGCACAAAGGGAGGTGTATCCGGAAAGGTAAGAAAAGAGATGTCCTCCGTGGAAAAGGCCGAGGAGGATGGACGAGGGTAGCAGGGACGAGACTCATCAAAGGTGACATCCCGGGAAATACGCATCCGGCAACCGGCGGGATCCCAACACCGATAGCCCTTATGCTCATCACTGTATCTGAGAAAGACACACTCAATAGACTGAGCGGTCAGTTTGGTGCGTTCACGAGGGGCAAGCAAAACATAGCAAACACAACCAAACAAGCGAAGCGCCGAATAATCAGGAGAACGACCAGAAAGACGCTCAAGAGGATACCACCCTGTAGAGCAGCAGATGGCTGAATGATGAGATATGTGGAAGTGGTAATAGCCTCGGCCCAGAAGTGAGGCGGAAGAGAGGCAGCGATCATCATTGCACGTGCCGTCTCAAGAAGGTGACGATGCTTGTGCTCAGCCACACCATTCTGAGCATGAGCACCAGGACAAGAGAATTGAGCAAGAGTAGCCTGCTCAGCAAGGAATCCTCGCAGCGCATGGGAGATATACTCACCAGCTGAATCTGCACGAAAAACACGAATAGGAGTAGAAAAATGGGTATGAACCATGGCAGCAAAATTTTTGTATATAGATAAGACCTCACTACAACTCCGCCTATGTTGTCTCAACATAGCCGGTCCCAAGCCCGGGTAAAGGAGGAGGGTTGTGATAGGCTTGGCGAGCCAACGTAAAAACTCAGCCACTCTTATGGAGATGAAACCCAAAAGATTTTCGTTGGGCGTAACCTCTCAATGACGCGCGCCACATCGGAACCGGGTGTGGTGGAAAATGGGCAAGGGCGGGCCGTCACCCCTGTGTGGCGCAACAGATCTTGATCCGGATATGGTGGCAAGTGAGCGAGGATCGGGTCATCGCATCCTTAGTGGCACGCTACATCGGCACCCAGATGTAGTGGAAAATGAGCAAGGGTCTTCGCATTTGACTCGACGAGTGCGAAGGGTAAGGAAGCTAGCCGAGCCTAGGAGGATTCGCTTAGGTAGCTGGAACGTAGGGTCTCTGACAGGGAAGCTTCGGGAGCTAGTTGATGCAACGGTGAGGAGAGGTGTTGATATCCTTTGCGTCCAAGAAACCAAATGGAGAGGATGAAGGCGAAGGAGGTGGAGGATACCGCTTCAAGCTATGGTACACGGGACGGCCGCAAACAGAATGGCATAGGCATCTTGATCAACAAGAGCCTCAAGTATGGAGTGGTAGACGTCAAGAGACGTGGGGACCGGATTATCCTGGTCAAGTGGTAGTTGAGGACTTGGTTCTCAATGTTATCAACACGATATGCCCGCAAGTAGGCTACAATGAGAACACCAAGAGGGAGTTCGGGAAGGCTCGAAGACATGGTTAGGAGGTACCGATTGGTGAGAAGCTCTTCATAGGAGGAGACCTCAATGGCCACGTGGGTACATCTAACACAGGTTTTGAAGGGGCATGGGGCTTTGGCTATGGCATCGGGAATCAAGGAGAAGATGTCTTAAGCTTTGCTCTAGCCTACAACATGATTGTAGCCAACACCCTCTTTAGAAAGAGAGAATCACATCCGGTGAATTTTAGTAGTGGCCAACACTCTAGCAGATTGATTTCATCCTCTCAAGAAGAGAAGATAGGCGTGCGTGCCTAGACCGTAAGGTGATACCTAGAGAGTGTTGTACCTCAAAGATAAGTTGGTGGTTGTTGACTTCGTTTTGGATTCGTGTCGGCGGGATAAGCGGGCCAAAGTCGCTAGAACGAAGTGGTGGAAGCTCAAGGGAGGTAGCTCATTGCTCAAGGAGAGGGTCATTAAGGAGGGCCCTTGGGAGGAAGGAGGGATGCGGACAATGTGTGGATGAAGATGGCGACTTGCATTCGTAAGGTGGCCTCAGAGGAGTTTGGAGTGTCCAGGGAAGAAGAAGCGAAGATAAGGATACCGGTGGTGGAATGATGATGTCCGTATAGGCGATTAAAGAGAAGAAAGATTGCTTGACGCCTATACCTAGATAGGAGTGCTCACAACATAGAGAAGTACAAGATGGCGAAGAAGGCCGCAGTTTAGCTGTTGGTGAAGCAAGGGTCGGGCGATGAGGACCTCTACCAACGGTTAGGCACGAAGGATGGCGAAAGGACATCTATAAGATGGCCAAGATCCAAGAGGGAAGACGAGGGATATTGGCCAAGTCAAATGCATCAAGGACGGAGCAGCCAACTCTTGGTGAAGGACAAGGAGATTAAGCATAGATGGCGGAGTACTTGACAAGTCGCTCAATGGGGAGAATGAAAGTTCTACCATTGAACTGGACGACTCCTTTGATGAGACCAAAGCATGCGTTTTGTGCGCCGAATCCAGAGTCTCGAGGTCAAGGAGGCTTTAAAAAGGATGAAGGGAGGCAAGGCGATGGGCCCGGATTGTATCCCCATTGAGGTGTGGAAAGGTCTCGGGGACATAGCGATAGTATGGCTAACCAAGCTTTTCAACCTCATTTTCGGGCAAACAAGATGCCGTAAGAATGGAGACGGAGTATATTAATACCAATCTTCAAGAACAAGGGGATGTTTGAGTTGTACTAATTACCGTGGAATTAAGTCGATGAGCCATACAATGAAGCTATGGGAGAGTCATCGAGCACCGCCAAGAAGAATGACAAGCATGACCAAAACCAGTTTGGTTTCATGCCTAGGAGGTCGACCATGGAAGCCATTTCTTGGTACGACGACTTATGGAGAGATATAGGAGCAAAAGAAGGACTTGCATATGGTGTTCATTGACTTGGAGAAGGCCTATGATAAGATACCGCTGAATGTCATGTGGTGGGCCTTGGAGAAACACAAAGTCCCAAAGAAAGTACATTACCTCATCAAGGACATATACGATAATGTTGTGACAAGTGTTCAACAAGTGATGTCGACATCGATGACTTCCGATTAAGATAGGACTGCATCAGGGTCACTTTGAGCCCTTATCTTTTGCATTGGTGATGGGCGAGGTCACAAGGGATATACAAGGAGATATCCCATGGTGTATGCTCTTTATGGATGATGTGGTGCTAGTTGATTTATAGTGGCGGGGTAAATAGGAAGTTAGAGTTATGGAGACAAACCTTGGAATCGAAAGGGTTTAGGCTTAGTAGGACTAAAACCGAGTACATGATGTGCGGTTTCAAAGATTACTAGGTGTGAGGAGGAGGAGGTTAGCCTTGATGGTCGTGGTACCTCGTATGACACCTTCGGTATTTGGGGTCAATCTTTGCAGGAGGATGGGGGTATTGATGAAGATGTGAACCATCGAATCAAAGCCGGATGGATGAAGTGGCGCCAAGCTTCGGCATTCTCTATGACAAGAGAGTGCCACAAAAGCTAAAAGGCAAGTTCTACAGACGGCGGTTCCACCCGCAATGTTGTATGGCATCGAGTGTTGGCCGACTAAAAGGCGACATGTTCAACATTAGGTGTGGCGGAGATGCGTATGTTGAGATGGATGTGTGGCCACACGAGGAAGGATCGAGTCCGGAATGATGATATACGAGATAGAGTTGGGGTAGCACCAATTGAAGAGAAGCTTGTCCAACAAATGCGAGATGGTTTGGGCATATTCAGTATGAGCCTCCGAAACTCCAATGCATAGCGGACGGCTAAAGCGTGTGGAGAATGTCAAGAGAGGGCGGGGTAGACCGAATTTGACATGGGAGGAGTCCGTTAAGAGAGACTTGAAGGATTGGAGTATCCACGTGCCAGAGCCATGAGTTGGTTGCGAGATCTTATGGGTTTCACCTCTAGCCTACCCCAACTTGCTTGGGACTAAAGGCTTTGTTGTTGTTGTTGTTATAGATAAGACCTCACTACGGGAAGACATGAAATAGATCCATGTGTACCAAGAAAAATCATTTGTAAAGATAATATAGTAGTGATGACCCCCTTTAGAAGCGAAGGGAGCCGGACCCCAAACATCAGAGTGAACGAGATCAAAAGGGCGCTCAGACACTGACTCACTATGAGGATAGGGTAGCTGAATCTGCTTGCCAAGCCTACAACCTAGACAATCCAACGAAGCATTATCGGAGACAGACCCCAGAACATCGCGATGAACCAAAGATGAGAGACGAGAACCACATAAATGGCCAAGACAATGATGCCACTGTTGAAAAGAGCTGGTGATGCAGTAACAGAGGCTGTGAGACTGGCGGCGGTGGCAGCGGAGGGAAGATGAAGACAGTCAAGCTCCTAGAGACCATCAGAGCGTCGAGGGCCAGCACCAAGCAGGGCGCCGGTGCGACGATCCTGAACAGAACACAAATCAAAGTCAAGAATGACCCTACAACTAGAGTCTATAATCTGACCACCAGATATGAGTTGCATGGTAAGTAGAGGAACATGAGCTACAAAGGGAACATGAAATGAAATAGTGCTAAGAGTGCCTCGACTAGCTACAGGAAGGGGAGTGCCATCAGCCGTAAGAACGCGAACAGGAGACTTGACAGGTCGAACAGAGGTCAAAGTGGAAGAATCATAAGTCATATGAAAAGACGCCCAAAGATCAAGAATCCATGGGATGGACTGAATGGGTAGAAGGTGGTTTCTCATTGCGGTAAGAGTCACCATGTAACCCGCAGAATCGTCGGTGAAGAATCCCAAGCATCAAGCAGGGATCGTAGCTGTGCAATCTCATGCGCAGAGAGCGACACGGCAGAGGTCGAGGTAGAAACACTTGTCGACGATGAGCTGTCGCCACCCCCCGTAGAAGCCGCATTTAGAGTCGACCGAGAGCAGCGAGTCGACGCAGAGCCGCATGTGGAAGCCACTGGGGGAGTCGACATAGAGCGATGACCGCCGAGCACAGAAGCCGCGAGAGGAGTCGACGTGAGGCGACAAACACCAGGTGCAGAAGTCATGGAAATACTCGATGAAGAACGACCAACACCATGCAGAGAAGCGGCCAGAGAAGGTGATGCAGCTGCTGAAGGAGCCGATGTAGAGCGGCCAGCAGCACTGGTGGATGTCGCAAAAGGTGTTGATGTAGAGTGACAATAACCACCTTCAAGCGGGCGAGCACCAAGCACCGAGGAAAGGCGCATGTGCGAGATGGGATCCAATATAAGGAACACCGTCAATAAACACCCGACAGCGAAGGGGAGGCGTACCCGACGAAAGCATTGTACCTCTCCTTTTCTTTTCTTTTTTTACTTTTTTTTACTTTTTTTTCCTGTCTCTTTTTTTTTTACAACGACAGAACTTCAGGTGTCAAGCCAGGGAGCCGAACGAAGCCCACCAGCAGCCCAAAGTAGAGCGGAAACAGGGAGCAAGCACACAGGCAGGTGGATCGATTCACGACCCCGCAGTCAACTCACGCGAGCGTGAGATGGGTAGCCGGCTCGGGACAGCAGCAGGCGGCAGCGGCGGAACGGCGGCTGGCGCTAGACCAGATCATGCATGAGCAAGAAGAAGGCTGACGGCTGCGGCGTCGGCGGGCGGGCGTCATGGCAAGCACCAGAGAGGGCGGCGGTGGCGGCACACCAAAAGAAAGAGCGGGCGGCAAGATCAAAGACGAAGTGGAGCAAGCCGGCTGCTGGAGCAGTTGTTTCGATCCGGATCAGCCAGAGCAGCCCGATCATGAGGAGCGTAGTCCTTCGTACATGCAGTAGTTGGAGGCAGAGCCTTGCAGATCGAGCGGCAGCCAAGTCCCAATCGGCAGCGGACTAAAAGCAGCCTGAACAACAGGGAGAAGGCAGCAGCGCCGGCCGGAAAAACAGCAGCGTGGCGTGGGATTAGACGGTAGCACGAGTTGCGCGTGCGAGAAAAAAGAACCTAAGCTCTAATACCATGTTAGGAATAGCAACTTAATGTTATCAGGAGGCAAACGCCATCATATATACATGTACATGGGAGGCCAAAAGGCCAGAATGCAAAAGGCCAAAGACCACCATAATTATAACTCTAACACTTACAAGGTTAATTAATCTTAACTAAGAGTTGAGGAAAACATGTCCCACAAAATAACATTGTTCAACAATCAGACCCACAAAAGAAATACATTATGTAATCTGCACAACTGATTAGAAGAATTATAGCATTCGACCAATATCAGATAAGGGAATGGCGTGAAATGCCAAATAAGGAGTTCCGATTATCCCTCAAAACTAAAGTATAGCAAGACGGTTTACATTTAACTATCTGGATATCAGATGCGAATTCAGAAATGCTAGGTTGATCTCTGCACCAAGTTATGATTAGAAACTATGATGGTCATTTGTATAAATCGTGCAAACGATATCTTGTGACAGAAACATAGAAAATATGTCAGTGAGAATGAGTAGGAACATTAATGATGATTACCTTTTATATGGTTGACACCATTAAGTTATCTCGATAAACGCTGAATCCTTTCCAGAACATAGCCGGTTCATCATCATGGATGATTTGGAACTGTTGTGAAAGCAACTCGTTTTTGTCCTTAGGAAATGTTCCCCAGGATAGATGGTTGACAAAAAAGAATTTATACAAATGATACAAAAGACAACTCAAACTCAAACTAGATTACCTTCAATGCTTGTTGTGCCTTTTTTTTCAGTTTTTTCAGATATCACTAACGTCCAGAAGCATGTATTATAATGATTATTTATATGACCTGAAACACACATCTCAAAATTGAATATGTTCATTACTTACCCAGTCAACTAAAAAGAAAACCAAGTAATGAAGCAACCAGGCATACAAATCTATTGAATGACGATACATACACCATACTTGTGTTCATTTAATGTTGCTGAAGTTTCTACGACTTCGGCAAAATAACATACACAACAAGATATTATTGAGAGGACATCAACACGCACAATTGCACAATACAAGAATGTTATTACTTATACTAGGAAACTGCCAACTGTAGTTCAAGAAGCTTACAGTCCAGTTGCCTCCATGCCAAATAATCATGAATCGTCTTCATATTTGGATAGCATACAACTCGCCCATCAAAATATGGAGCCTCTCTCAACTCTTTATTTGGGAAAGAAATCTTTCCACTTCATCACATACACAGATGTGAAGTAAGAAACACACAAAGAGAGAATTTTGCTGCAATTATTGGTAGAGAAATCTGTGACAGAATTATGTTCCCTCTCTGAAAACAAAACTGCAAAGCAAACAGAAATATGAGAACCTGATAATATTATCTGAGAACAAAGCCCGTGCAATTCAAAAGTATCTCTATACACAACAGTATTTGCATAAAAAAAATTAACATAAAATTTGCATATATTTTATAATCTAACTTTCATGAGAAGATATTATACGGGTTATACCTGTACTCATCGCTAAGAGTATCTCTAGCAGATCCTTTATATCACGGTACCGTAAAAGCATTTGAGGGGAACCTTAAACCTGTTTTGTGGTACCGTGCAGGCTACATTGGGACAGATCCCTACCGTAAAACCATATATTCCCCGTGGTTTTCTTCTTCTTCCTTTCACCCGCGTCTCCCTGAATCCTTGCTGCCGCACACCGCGCAGTCCGCCTCCGCACACGATGAACCAGGCGTCGCCGCAAACCTCGCAGGCCGCCTCGCCCGCGTCCGGCTGCGTGACGGAGCATCGATCGGAGCCGCGACTGCTTGTGCAGCGCCACCACCTCGTTGGCGACGCCTACGTACCTCCCGTCGACGAACAGCTACGGCAGCAGCAGCATGTCACCATCCCTCCCAAGGAGCACGCGCGGAGCTCGCGTCGGCCCACCGAAATCAACTAGAATCGCTCCAAATCGGGCCTGTCCGCTGGAAATTTGGCCGGAATCGAAACTGGCACGATGGATCTTGGTCGAAATGGAGACTATTCTGGCAGTTGGACCTGAAACTTCCCTCCTGCCATCTGTCTTTTTTTAAAGGTGAACAGTAATATTTGCCCTGAATCCTGAACATCTGAGGGATTGAAGGCTTATTTTAAGGTTTCCCTCAAAAAACTACACGGGACGGACGATTTTGAGGGGTCTGGTCGGGTCGGTTTTTCTGCTCAGTCCCGCAAAAAGCGGTTATTTTACAGTTTTAGCTCTTTTATTAAGGGGTCTGCGAGAGATGCTCTAACACCATAAGAAAACACTATATCAGGAAATTCTCAAGGATAGAACTAGCACAAGCATTCATCAATCTTAAAGCACTCATCATTTGGTTTCTCAAAGGCGTGTATCTTCGAGAATCTAACAAAAAGAGGAGTGAAATTAGTGGATACTGGACAAAACAACAAAGATAAGCTATTTATAATCTGAAGCAACAGTAATTCCCAAGTATGCATATAGTAACCTTCGTTGTATGTTTTCTGCATGCTTATACTTAAACAATCAAGCAAAATACGTTGGTACATGGACTAGATTAATAACTTGACATGGTCAAATGGTCAATGCAGTTACTTAATCACATTTTTTTTCATTTTTGAAGGAAGAGATGAACAGTGCCGGTGGAAATGACAGCCATCGAAGCGGACAATGTTCCAGTTGGCGGCTGGGAGGTGACGGTCGAACTCGAATTCCCTCATCACATACTCGTACTTACTATTGGTCATCAATACACACCACAAAACACCTGTTCTTGGAGCTACACCTACATAAAATTGTAGCAAGAGACAGTTAAGAAAATTTGGGTGAAATCTTCATTGCAAGTTTGCAACTAGCATTTTTGGATTTAACACATTTTCCATCATAAACGTCTAAATGAACTAATTTCTCTGGTGACATTGTAATGTTTTTATTTTCCATTATAACAAGAAGCGACATGGCTGACCATGACCAAATAACCATGTTTCCCTTCCCCTCAAGATTTTACAGAATTTTTTTGTTTTTCTTCAGGAAGGCGAACTTCATCAAACACCTGTTGCTTGAGAATCATTTCCGCGTAGGCATCAGCTAACAAAAGGTGAACGTATATTTTGTTTCTAAACCTACGTAACTTGGGATGTTGGTGGAAAAGGTGGTCCCGTTCCTATACAAACTGGAAGCGGGGAGGTTCCTCCCTGATTTATCCTTTTTTTTTTTTTTTGCTTATTTGAGAGAGTACAACCAGTAACAAATTGCAACCAAACTATTGGCCAACTGATATGTCCCTCGGTGCGCATCATACAGTGCGGTATAAGAAATTAGAGTAGGAAACCATACAGGAAAGCAGAATTTTACACTAGCTAGCTCGTAATCAACAACAACAGGAGTTCACACAATTTCACATGTCAGTTTTGACCAAACTAGACATCTCAGGGTTCTGATTGATGGAGCCGTCCGCAGGCTGAATATCAATTTGCTTCATTCTAGTATTAACTAAAGCAGAATAGCAACAACATAGCAGAAGTGGTGCCCGCCGAACTGTAGACAGACTTAGGTTTTTTACTAACCTGCGACCTGGCCGGGGCAATGGAGGCCGGCTGCCGGTCAAGGGCGCTCCGAACCTGGAAGCGGCGGCGGTGCTGGCGCCTAGCTGAGAGCGTGTTTCCCGGTCAGTGCCGTGCGCCAGCGAAGGCGGAGGGAGCACTGGAGGCGATGGCGGAGGGAGCACTGGAGCTGGAGGCGATGGAGGAAGGGGAGAGCGACATTTTTTTTCAGGGAAGAAAGCGACGTTTCAGGATGCGGCGCTGAGGGTTTTTTTTTTTTTGGAAAACCAACTTTATTCATGGAATTCCACATTGAGTGGGATACATCTTACTCCCTCCGATTCCTAAATACAAGTCTTTGTAGAGATTTCACTAGATGGACTACATACAAAGCAAAATGAATGAATCTACACTTAAAATGCATCTATATACATCTGTAGATGGTTCATAGTAGAATCTCTAGAAAGACTTATATTTAGGAACGGAGGGAGTAGATTATGAGGGGCACCAAACCAAACGTGCCTACACGGATCCCTAGATAAACAAAACTTTGCTAAGCTATGTGCTTCATAGTTAACAACACGACTCTCAAAAGTAAAAGTACAATGGAACGATGAAGCTTTCAGATTTATCTCGCTAATGATTGCTCCATATAGACCTCGGCCGTCTCTTCTGATGCCCGACACCACCTGCTGACGGTCCGAAGCAATCACAAAATGCTGAATGCCCAAATCCTCGGCGAGGGCTAGTGCCTCCCGACATGCTATCGCTTCTAGACTTGCTGGATCAGTTAAACCTTCAATCACGAGAGCAGAGCAGCCCAGAAAATTTCCATCTTCATCCCTGCAGACTACAACAGCAGCACCACCTGTCCTTCCCCGGACTCCTGCATCAACATGGATTTTGCAGAAGCCTGTTGGTGGTTTTTTGGGCTTCGTATTTCTGTTTATGAGCGTCGGCATGCCCCTGCCTTTTTGCTCCTGGCCACCCTTTATTCCTTCCAGCTCAGAGATGAAACTCATGATAAAACCATGTGTAGCGTGGGGGCTTTGGAAGATTGCCTCATGGACGGCTTTCCTTCTAGCATACCATATCGACCACAGTGTCACGGCCACCAGGACGAAATCATTGTGGGACGTTGAGTCCATTAGAGTGAATAGCCATTGCTTAGCCTTGGGCTCAGTTGTTGATATGATTTTATGTGTAACTTCCTCATTCAACAGAGCCCAGACACTTCTTGAAGAAGTGCACTCTACGAGGGAATGACGCCACGAGTCCCTTGCCCCACATAGACCACAGCAGGGTGAATCAGACATGTGGCGATGAGCCCGCACATCATTTGTCGGCAGTGAGTGTTTAGATAGGCGCCATAAGAACATGCGAACTTTCCCTGGGACCTGAGTTTTCCACAAAAGTTTCCATGCTCCTTCCTCAGCCCTAGAGCTAGACGGCCCTGGCCCCTCCTCGAGCCATGCTTCCCTTCTGTTTCTAGTTGCAACAAGCATATTGTACGCTGATTTTCTCGAGAAACACCGTGCTTTTCATGGTGCCAAGCCCGTAAGTCGGGTATATTGCAAGTGCACAGCGGTATTCCCAATATCACTTGGGCATCCATTGGCAAGAAGGTTGCTTGCACCAGATGCTTGTCCCACGTTGCAGACACGGTAGAGATGAGTTCAGAAACTCGCATAGGTGGGTTCAGGGTCCGGCAAGCATAGGGCCTTTTCATCTCATCCCGTGGCAACCAATTGTGTGTCCAGATCTCCGTTGTGCTTCCATTACCAATCCTCTTGATCAACCCTTGCTTGAGAGTATCTCTTCCCTCTACTATTGCTCTCCATACCTGGCTCGGGTGACCCCCTAACTCGGCATCAAGAAGATTTGTAGTTGGGTAGTAAACACTTTTCAGAACTCGAGCACTTAGGATTTCAGGATTCTGCAAGAGGCGCCAAGCCTGACGAGACAGCATGGCAAGATTGAACAGTTCGAAGTCTTTGAACCCTAAGCCCCCATACTCTTAGGTTGGGTCATAGTTTTTCGGGAAACCCAATGAGTTTGCGTTTCCCTTCTTTGCTTCCCCACCAGAACTTTCTAATGAGCATGTTTAGGTGTTCACAGAGCCCTCTGGGAAGTTTAAAATAGGACATAGAGAAAATCGGTACCGCTTGGGCCACAGCCTTCACTAGAACTTCCTTCCCAGCCATGGACAGCGTTTGCTCTATCCACCCTTGGACCTTGCTCCACAAGCGGTCCTTAAGATACTTGAAAGCACCATATTTTGAACTACCAATATCTGAAGGCATCCCTAAGTACTTCTCGTTGAGAGTTTCATTAGGAACGTTGAGTGTATCCTTTATCTCCTGTCTCACCGCATCTGGCACCCCTTTGCTGAAAAACAGTGATGACTTTGAGTAGTTCATGCGCTGCCCCGTTGCTTGACAATATGTGTCCAGTACTTGGTTCACCTCGTTTGCCCCCACACCGTTTGCCTTGAAAAACACCAGGCTGTCATCAGTAAATAGAAGATGGCTCACTGGTGGCGTCGTAGGAGCTACCTGTAGGCCATGCAAGTTTGATGACTCACTCTTTGATTTTAACAGGCACGAAAGGCCCTCTACTGCTAGCAAGAACAAGTATGGAGATATTGGGTCCCCTTGTGTGATACCTCTTGAAGGGATAAACTGTTGCAACCTCTTCCCATTGAACAAAACCGAAAATTTGACTGTTGTGACCAAGCTCATAACAATATTCACCCATCTCTCTGTAAAACCCAACTTGATCATGATTGCTCTTAAATAAGTCCACTCAACCCTATCATAGGCTTTCATCATGTCAAGTTTGAGTCTGCAGGATTGATGTTTCTTTGCTTTGTTTCTCTTCATGAAATGCAAACACTCGTAAGCCATGATAATGTTGTCTGTTATCAACCTGCCAGGAACAAAGGCTAACTGTTCTTCCGAGATTATGTCAGGGAGCACTTGTTTCAATCTGTTAGAGATCACCTTCGACGCTATTTTGTATAACACATTACACAAACTGATGGGTCAAAATTGAGACAGGAGAGTTAGTTTTTTTACCTTTGGTATGAGTACCAATAAAGTTCCATTTATACACTCAGCTGACTCCGTTCCTTCTACTATCCTTAGAACTGCCGATGTCACGTCACCCCCACATGTGTCCCAGTGATGTTGGAAAAAGTGTGCCAGGAAGCCATCTGGACTCCGTGACTTGATCGGGAACATCTGAAAGAAAGCGACTTTCACTTCATCTTGGCTATAAGGTGCATTCAGTAGTTCATTCATGGCCTCTGTCACTTTGACCGGGACTGTGTCGAGCACTTGCTCCATATCATGAACACCCTCGGTTATGTACAAATTTTGATAAAAATTAGTAGCCATGATTTCCATCTCTGCCAAATTTTCAGTTAACTGGCCATCCGGTCTCTCCGGCGTTTTTATTTGATTTTTCCTCTTTCTCCTATTGGCCCTGAGATGGAAGAAATACGTATTCTTGTCGCCATGCATCAACCATTCCAGCCTCGCCCTCTGTCTCCACAGTATTTCTTCCCTTTGGTAAAGCTCTGTCAATTTTTCCACTATTTTCAATTCGGTATGAGATGGACCAAATCTGCCTTGGATCGCGCGTATCTCCTGTAGTTCTGCTTTCAGGCGTTGGATCTCGCGCCTAACATTACCCAAGTGGTCTTTGTCCCATCGAGCCAGGTCCGACGACAGCGACTTGAGTTTGTCGTTTAGGCTGGCGACCAAATCTCCCTCTGTTCGCGCCCAGGCAGTCTGCACTGTTGGTTCCAGGGTAGGGTCCCGCTCCCATGCAATCTCATATTTAAAAGAGCATGGGGCCCTTCTGCATGCGTTCCCATGCACGTAGCTAACAAAAAGAGGGTAGTGATCACTCGCAGCTGCCGTGCAATGTTCCAAGCATGCTGATGGAAAGGCCATCGACCACGCCGGGTTCACAACCCCTCTGTCGAGCCTGACTCTAGTGAAAGTGCCACCTGCAACCTTTCTCTCAAACGTCCAGTCAGCCCCCACATATCCTATGTCCGTGAGACCGCATGTGTCAAGCGCATCCCTGAAAGCATCCATCTGGGCCTGGCTACGGCTACCCACTCCGTCATGCTCATGGCCATGAAAACCTCGTTGAAATCCCCCACGACTAGCCATGGTACGTCATTAGATCCAACTATTCCTCTGAGTGTGTCCCAAGTTTTATACCTCTCATTCACTTGGGCTTCACCATAAACAAAAGTCACTCTTGTTTTAACTTCAACCATCTCATCAATAACAACATCAATGTGATACTTTGAATAACCAACAATTTCAAGCTTTATTTCATCATTCCAAAAGATTCCAAGGCCGCCACTTCTACCCGAGCTACTAACTGCAAAGCTTTTATTAAAACCTAGCGAACCAACCATGTTTTCAACTCTCGTACCCTCTATCTGAGTTTCAAGGATGCAAAGTACGGAGGGGGCATACCGCTTCGTCAAAGCCACGAAAGCTCTGGATCGTCATGGGTTTGCCGCCCGCGACAGCCCAACATAATAGACTCATTGCGCTTGGCGCGACCCCTTTGGGGCCTGCGAACGCGATCAAGGTTTTTGTTCACCCACTAGTCCTCCCGTTGTTTCGCTGTTGGTCATCACGTCGGTTTTGTTCCTCTTGGTTCTCGTCACTTGATGGGCTTCTTTGGAATCTCAAGTGGCAGCAGAAGCAGTTGTTGTGTTGATGTTTCTGGGGCAGCCGGCTTCGTAAGTGACGAGTCTGAGATCGCCAACGCGGCTCCACTTTTTCTATTTCTTTCTATATCCTCCATTGAGATGTCCTGGTCACGCTTGTTCTCGTCAGTATCCCGTGCGTTAGCTGCTGTAGATGTGAATCCACGGCCTCGACCTCTGCCAGATCGGCCATTACCTCTTCCACCCCTAGATCCCGAGCCCTCATTCGCTCCTCTTCCTTCACCTGGCCCTCTACCTGGTCCCTTGAACCAGGAGGCTTTTAAATCCTTGAAAACTAGATCCTTGGGGGCATGAACTCCATCTCCACACTCTTTGTAGAGGTGTCCGAGATAACCACACACCGCACACCAGTCTGGGAGTCGTTCATACTTCACCATGAATATCTCTCTCTGCATTGTTTCCTTCTTCTTCACCACCAACGTCACTGCATTCTTCAGAGGTTTGGTAACATCTATCTTGACCCAAACTCTGGCAAAGTTCCCTTCGAAATCCCGAGACATTGGTTCGGCGTATATGAATTCGCCCACAGTTGAAGACAGAGCCTTGATTTTTGAGAAGAAGTCATCAGGGAAGTCATGGATCTGAATCCATATCTCAATCTTGGTGAGATCAATCGACGAAGGTTTTGTATAGCCGTCATATGGTTCCAAAACCACAGCCATACCCTTGAACGACCACGACCCATCCTGCATCACACGGTCCCAGTCTCCCAAGCATGCAAACTGCAGTGTGTATAGATTGTCCTCGAGCGGTCTGGTTTTCACATCCTTGGCCAGATCCCAAGCCGCCCTCATGTTCCTAAAGAACCAATATTGGCTATAGGTTCGATCCGTGTGAACCCTAGCTATTGCCATCCAGCGGGTCGCCTCCGCCGGTAATTCCTCATCTTCGATCACCACATCTTGGAGATCGGCTTCCTTGAGTCCAAGCTCCTCCATCATCGCCTCCAGGTCAGACGTGAAACCGCCCGATCCAGAAGCAGCATCAGCCATAGTTCTCTTACCCGAGAGTTGATGAACCGCGGGCGTTAAGATCCCAATGATCCCTATTCCACCGTTAGGAAGCGGAGCCCCGAGGACCCCGAGCGACGCCGGCGATAGAGGTAGGGGAGGGGGAGAGGACGGTCTCTACGTGGGGGCGAAAACAATCGCCGCCGCCGAGAGGAGTTAAACCCTAACAAGAGGGGAGTTCTTTTGGATGCGGTGCGAGGTGACAGAGCGGAGACCCTCGAGACTAGGCTGGGCCTGGGCCTCGTGGCTTCAGTTTGATCTATATGACATTTGATTGTAATCTAAAAAATACTCCCTCCGTTCCAAAATATAAGTCTTTTTCATAGATTCCACTACGGACAACATACGGATGTATATAGACATACTTTAGAGTGTAGATTCACTCATTTTGTTCCATATGTAGTCCGTAGTGGAATCTCTAAAAAGATTTATATTTAGGAACGGAGCGAGTATATACTACATTCAATTTTGGAAGGGCCCACAAGTTACCCACTTGTTATTTGATGATGATAGCCTGTTGTTTTTTAAGATAAATAGTATAGGGACGATGGAAGTGTCAAACCTATCACACTTTTATTGTCAAGATTCAGGACAAAAAATCAACACCAGTAAGTCTTCGGTCTTTTTTAGCACAAAAGAACACCTGAAAATGTCACACATGAAGTTAAGGGAGTGCTTAATGTTTATACCAAGACTCTGAATGAGAAGTATTTGGGCATGCCATCTGACATTGGTGCTTCCAAGATGAGTGCCTTCAAATACTTAAAGGATGGATTGTGAGCGAAGGTGAAAGCAATCCTGCTGGCTTCTGATGCTCTGCCTTTACTCTCTGACATACATCACATACTGCTACATACTCTGCAATATCCTTCTTCATTCCGGTCCACCAGAAACTGTCCTTCAAATCCAGATACATCTTGGTATTTCCTGGGTTAATCGAATACGGCAAATCATGGGCCTCCTGCAGAATCAACTTCCTGATCTCCGGGTCATTAAGCACATATACGCGGTCCTCAAACCATAAGGTACCATGCTCATCCTCATGAAATCCTTTAGCTTTTCCTTTGCTCATCCTTTTCTTTATCTCGGCAATCTCCTTGTCCGTCTTTTGGGCTTCTCTGATCTTATCCATCAAAGTAGACTGAATTTCCAATGCTGCTACATAGCCTCACGGAACTACTTCCAGACATAGCTCACGAAGATCCTCTGCTAATTCCTTGGGTAATTCTCTGGTCATGAGTGTATTGACATGACTCTTGCGGCTCAACGCATCGGCTACTACGTTAGCCTTTCCCGGATGATAGTGCAACCTCATATCATAATCCTTGATGAGCTCCAACCATCTCCTCTGCCTGAGATTTAACTTCTTCTGCGTGAAGATATACTTCAAACTCTTGTGATCCGTGTACGCCTCACAATGGTTTCCGATGAGAAAATGTCTCCATGTCTTCAACGCATGCACTACGGCTACTAACTCCAAATTGTGTGTAGCATAATTCAACTCATGGGGTTTAAGCTGTCGTGAGGCATATGAAACAACTCTTCCCTCCTGCATAAGCACTACTCCAAGTCCTCGATGAGAAGCGTCACAATACACTTGATAATCCTTGCATTGATCTGGAAGAATCAACACTAGGGCTGTAACCAAACGTTTCTTCAACTCCTGAAAACTGGCCTCACATTCCTCAGTCCATTTGAACTTGGTGTCCTTCTTCAACAACTCCATCATGGGCTTTGCAATCTTAGAGAAATTCTCAATGAACCTCCGGTAGTATCCTGCGAGTCCAAGAAAACTCCGGATCTCTCCAACTGACGTGGGTGCTTCCCAATTTGTCACAAAGGACAACCTTGGTGGGGCTCATCGCTATTCCTTCTCTGGATATAACATGTCCGAGGAATCCAACTTCCTTCAACCAAAACTCACACTTCTGAACTTGGCATACAACCGATGTTCTCTCGAGCTTCCCAAGTACCAAGCATAAATGCTCCTTATGCTCCTCTTCATTCTTCGAGTAGACCAATATGTCATCAATGAACACCACGATTTAATTTATCCGAAAACTCCATAAACACCTTGTTCATCATGTTCATGAAATAGGCGGTCGTTAGTCGACCGAATGACATAACAAGATACTCATATAGCCCGCACCTTGTGGTAAAAGCTGTCTTAGGTATATCCTGCTCTCGAATCTTCAGCTGGTGGTATCCTGATCGCAGATCGATCTTGGAAAATACTTTAGCTCCTTGCAACTGGTCAAACAAATCATTGATCATTGGCAGTGGGTACTTGTTCTTGATTGTCACTTCACTCAATCCACGATAATCAACAACCATCCTCAACGATCCATACTTCTTCTCCACTAGAAGCACTGGTGATCCCCAAGGTGATGAACTTGGGCGAATATAGCCTTTATCCAGTAACTCCTTAATCTGCTTCTTAATTTCTTCCAAATCCTTTGCGGGCATCCGATACGGTCTCTTAGATATTGGCCCTGTGCCAGGCAAAAGCTCGATCAAAAACTCTATGTCTCTATCCGGTGGCATGCCTGGCAACTCCTCTAGAAATATATCAGGGAAATCCTTCACCACTGGTACTTCCTCCAGTACAACTCCTGATAAGGAATTCACTTGAGTCCTCTTCGGCACATGCCGGGATAGATACTTAATCCTCCTTCCTTCTGGGGTGGTGAGCATAATCGACTTACTGGCGCAATTGATGTTCCCTCCATACATCGATAACCAATCCATACCCAAAATCACATCCAAACCTTGCGACTCTAGAATTATCAGGTCTGAGGGGAAAACATGCCTACCTATGGTCAATGGCATCTGAAAACATCCTTGGCTTACCATATGTTCTGCTCCTGGCGAACTTTACTAACATCAGTGTTCTAAGAACTTTGGTGGGAAACTTATACATATCCACAAATCCCCTTGATATGTATGAATGCGATGCACCAGTATCAAAAAGAACGAATGCAGTAAATGACTTAACCAAAAACTTACCTATTACTGCATCTGGTTGCGCTTCAACCTCCTCCATGTTAACATGGTTCACTTGTCCCTGTTGAAAGGGTTGGGCTTCTTCCCGAGCTTCCATTGCCATTTCCATTCTTAGCTTCGAACACTCGTGGCGTAATGTCCATTCTTCCGCACTTGAAACAAGTAATGTGACTTAGATCCTTCTTGGCGGGCGTTCTTTGGGTTGGAGCAGTTCGGCGTTGCCTCCTCCATTCCCATTCCCATTCTTGGGGCCACTATGGTTGTGCGAATTCCCTCCATTGGAATTATGACCTCCATGGTTATGGTGAAGGTGCCCTCCCGAATTCGGGGTAAAACGGGGCCTCTGTTGAGATCCTGAATTGTACTACCCTTGTCCATACTTCCTCTTGCGGTTGTCTATTTGCTGCTGCTTCCCTTCAATCATGAGAGCTCTATCTACCAACTCCTCGTAGTTGTTGAAGGTTGCCACCATCAACTGCATGCTTAGCTCATCATTCAGTCCTTCCAGAAACTTCTCCTGCTTAGTGGCATCTGTAGCAATATCATCCGGGGCATAACGTGCTAACTTACTAAAATCATCCACATATTGGCCCACTGTGCGTCCTCCTTGGCACAAGTTGCAAAACCCGCGCTTCTTCATGGCCATAGCTCTTGTTGAAACATGGGCAGTGCGAAAAGCCTCCTGAAACTGGTCCCATGTGACAGTGTCGATGGGGTAAGTGGCTGTGAAATTCTCCCACCATGATGCTGCAGGTCCATCAAGCTAATGTGCGGCAAAACGCACTCTCTCCGCATCTGTGCATCCTGCAGTGGTCAACTCCCTTCCAATCTTGTGGAGCCAATCATCTGCAACAATCGGCTCGGTGCTACTAGAGAACACCGGCGGATTCAACCTTAGAAAACGGGCTAAGTGATCAACAGGTGGTGGTGGTGGTGGGTTGTTGTTGTTGTTGTTCCCCTAGTTTTGATTCTGGACTAATAACTGCATCAGGGTATTCTGCTGCTGGATCAACTGAGTGAGCTCCGGCGGGAAAGAAAATCCATTGTCACATCTCAGAGGCATCTGATGGGTTTAGAAAAGATGAGAAAACTGAATAGAATGAGATCTAGAGGGAAAACACTACCCATATGCACATGAGACAAACACAAACATATCACTCCAATCAATTCAAACAAGGGCATACAATCGGTCTAACTATCATTGAAAAAGTGCTCGGACTATACTATATACATGGGGAAATACTACTACTGATATGGTGGTCGTCTAGAAGTTTTAATCGGTGGAAGACTCCATGATATCTGCTCGAGCTTCATCAACATAGTCATCATCGCTATCGTCGGGCTCTGAGTCGGTGTCGTCGATGATGATGTAGTTCTCCGGACAAGTGGAATCGTCTTCTTCTCCTCCTAGCGCGGGGTCTCCCATGAATACTCCTAGCTTCCTCGTCAAATCGTCATTCTTCTCCACGAGTATCGTCATTTCCTTCTCATATCCATCGCGTGTAGAATTGTGTTCTTCCTCCAGCTCCATGATCCTGGTCATTGCCTTCTTCAGATCTATCATGCCTGCGCACATCTGGTTCTCCTGGCGACGAATGTGCTGGTTTAACTCCTGGATGAAAGCTGCAATAGACCTATCCCTCCTGGTGCTGATCATCTCCCATTGCTCATCTCGGTGCCCACAAATGTGATAGATAGTATCTTTGAGATCCTTGTGGTAAACTTCTCCAATGCTTACCATGGTGATGTGGGCTGCCATGCTCTTTCCTAGACTCCAGTGACTGACATGAACTTCCTTCCTGGAACTTGAACTCGAATCATCCAATGCTCCTCTTCTGGTAAACTGGCGATGTAGGTCCCGGTGAAGCTTGGTATTCCGATGTTCAGGTATCTAGTAACTTCCTTCAAGTGTCGTCCAAAAGGTGTATCTTCATCCGGTTGTGTGAACTTGTTCCTTGCATCTGCTATCCTATATAGACTAGAAAAGGAGAGGAGTCAGAAATGAGAAGAGAGTAGTGATCTAGGGTTTTAGCTTAGTGGTCGTGTCCTACAGTCAGCGTGTGCTCTGATACCATCTTGTAGCGACCAGACCTCAAATAGTCCGATCTTTGTGCATCAGTGTCATCCCTGGATCGGTAATGCTGACACGCACAGTACTCGAGGATTTATAACAGAGTAGCAATCACACACTTATTACATCGAATGTCTCAAAAGAGAACTTATTACAATAATATGGCTTAAGGCCGTCTAAAAACGATAACAACGGAAGGCTTGGAAGATAAAGTGAGTCCATCAACTCCAACGACATAGCTGAGTGAAAGACAACGACCTATGGCACCTTACTCGTCGTCTGAAAAGTCTGCAACATGAAATGTTGCAGCCCAAAACGGGTCAACACATGGAATATGCTGGCAATGTAACAGATAGAGTAATGAACAGAATAAATGCTATCACTACATGCATATATGGCTGGTGGAAAAGCTCTATGGTTACAGTTTTGCATAAAGCTAATTTTTCCCTACAACAAAAGAATAAATTTTGTTTAACTATCATGGTGGTTGTTAAACATTGAGAAGGTTCCTCCAACTCAATCCCAATTAAGCATCATCATTAAACCTTTAGAGTGATGAGATCAACATGATAATCCAAGAACCAGATACTCAAGATGTCCATAACCGGGGACACGGCTAACCATGATTAGTTTGTACACTCTGTAGAGCTTTGCACACTTTTCCCCTCAAGACTTGAATACATCCATGGTCGGAGATTCGAGACACAGTCTTTCTGAAACAATAACTCTTTACTCTGGGTGGATAGTTACACCTACTTTCCCCTACATCTGCTAGCCCACCACTGAAAGAGGTCATGCAACATACTCAACTATGCTAGAGCCCATAATAGCTTGTGGCTACACACGGAAGTTTCTAGCATGAATAATCTTATGATCCCTTTGAGCTTGGGTGGCGGACCGTAGGATGATCACACGGGTACTCCGGGATATCCTTGGACAACACTGGATTCTCCAGGTGCCCTGACAACCACTGGGTACTCCAGGGTGCCGCAAGCAATCCACCCAGATGTGTATTTAAAGTAGCCACCTTAAGTTAACCATTAATTAGCAATACTCACATTTGTCATGGATACACTCACCCAATCCACGTCTACGAGCATAGCATAGCAATCCTGAGCATAACGTAGAAGTAACTCCCAAAGGTTTGATAATAAACAGGTAATAGGTACTACCTCAATCTACTTCCCAAAACCCACATGTTAAAATAGATCCTAACCATGCAATGTTTGAGGGTTGATCTAATGCAATAAAACTAGGTAGTAAAGAGGTATGATCAAAGTGTTACTTGCCTTGCTGATGATCCGTGAAACCTAGAGACTCATAGTAGCACGCTTCAGACTCCAGGTGCTCTATTGCAAACAAACAATAACATACAATAAGCACTCAACTAGAAGCACGGGTAAAACTCAAATAAGCGATCTAACTATAAAGTTCAACTAAAGAACTCCGGTTTGTAAAAAGAATCAAATCAAACGAAGCAACAAAACTCAAACTGCGAAAGAAACAAGATCTGTTTATTAATCTGGACTAAAGTCAAATTTTACAGTATAAAAATCTTGTTCAAGTTGGTTAAACAAAAATAGGGCTTCGAGACGAAGATCTAGGCGCTTGAATCGCCTGATTCCGATAAACGAGCGAAAAGATAAACTAAAACAGAAAACAGGGCAGAAATCACAATAAAAAATAATCGCGGAAAAACCCTGGAAAAAGAAAAACTGACGAACAGACTAATGGATGAAGGTTCGCTGTCTGCGGATAACGGGTGAAAACCGTTTGTTAAAATGAACGTACGGACGAACGTCCGCTATTTAACTAAACCGGAAAAATAAAACCGATCTATAAAAAAAGAATCTAGGGTTTTCAAAAAATTGATCGGTTTTATTAAGAAAACTGGCGGCGGCGGGCGGCGGCTACCTCGTCGGGCGGCGGGGTCGGTGGAGGCGGATGGCGATGGCTCGGCGAGGGCGGTGGATGGGCGGCGGTGGCGCGAAAGCAAAGAATGTGGAGTCGAGGCGAGGCAGCGATGGCTGGCTAGGGTTTCAGCTGGGTCGGGCCCCTCGGCTTGTAAAGGCCGGCCGGAGAAGTCCGGTCGGGCACGGCCCGACTAAGTCAGTTCCTTTAAAAAAAATATTCACGTGTAGAAAAACGATTAAAAGAAATAGTAAATGAACTCCAAAATCCTGAAATAAATTTTCCCCGTCCTCTAAAAATATATCAGAAAAATTGAACATTTATTTGGTCCTCTAATGCAATTTTGAAAAACACATTTTTTTCCTAATTCAAATAAAATAGCGATAAAACTCCGAATAAAATACTTATTTGATTTTAATATGTTCCTTTCAATATTTCTTTATTTTGGAGAAGTCATTTTATCCCCTCTCTTTTATTTTCTTGTAGGAAATATTTGAAGAGAAAAATAATTAAAACCAAATGATCCTCTTTTCAAAATTTGAGAAAACTCAAATATGAAAATAACGAAATCCCCAACTCTCTCCGTGGGTCCTTGAGTTGCGTAGAATTTCTAGGATCAACCAAAAATGCAATAAAATATGATATGGAATGATGATCTAATGTATAACATTCCAAATTGAAAATTTGGGATGTTACACCCCCTCCACTTATTCGAGCACCCACACACTTCGTCTTCCTCCAGAAGAAATCATCCCGTAGCTCAAACCCGTGTTCTAGCTCGTTTTTCTGCCATTTTCGATCTCCTTGTTCAAAGCTCTATTCACAAAACTGCTTTGGGAGATTGTTCTTTGGTATGTGACTCCTCCAATGGTCCAAATAGTTTTTGTTCTAGTGCTTTATTTATTGCAAATTTTTGCTGCTGAGGTGACCCTGTCCTTGAGCTTGCATGTCAAATTTATATGGTCTAAAGTAGTTTTAATGCATGATATAGCCTCTAGGCACTTATGGGAGCAGTTGCTATCAATCTTGTTGAGTTTGGTTCACTTTTATTTTGAGTCACTACAAATTTCAGAAATTTTTCAGAGGAATAAAATGATGAAGAGATTCTTGAGAGGCTCCTCGAGCGGAAGCTCGAAGGAAAAGCAGAATGAAGAAAATAAAAAGCCCAAGTACAATCTTCCTCACACCACGGAGGTTCGGCCATGTGAATGGCCTTGTGATGCATTCTTGAGAGCCGCCTGGATTCAGGACGACTTTTATTATTTGGCTGATAGTGAAGCCATCACCGATTTCCTCCACGACCAGTGTAAACAGTATCTCCTACTCACTAACATTTTCGTGCAAAACTTTCATTTCCATGCTAGAAGATCACCACCTTTAGTGGAGTTTTATTTATATGATGAGTTTAAGGATATGTCACTATATGTTTTGGTGTAGTTTGCAAGTTGCCCTTTGGGGGCAGCGTCGAGGAACCACATCCTAGTGATGTGGATGAATTTATTGATAGAATTGCTGTAGGGGAAACGAGAAAAGTTTCAGATGCAAGGACTACTAGTGTACATTTTCCTATTCTATGTTACTTTGCAATATTTGCTAGTAGATGCTTAATTGGTCTCGGGAACAGTGGGAGCCTTAGTGCTCGTGACCTTGCTATTTTGCGCCATGCTTTATTTCGTGATACTACTTTCAGCCTAGGCGCTATGGTCGCTAAACGGTTGAGTCTGAACCGTTCAAATGGCCCCATTTTTGGAGGTATCTTTGCTTCATGTCTTGCTAAACACTTTGAGATACCTATTAGGCATTATGAGAAAGAGGAAAAGTTGTTGCCCACTATTCTCTTAGACTATAAGAGTATGGTAGCACATGATTTTATTGTTAAAGGTAAGAAGAAGAGACTTAAGTATAACTTGGTATTTGGTAAAACTAAGTGTGAGACTATTACCTTGCCTGCACCCTCTTTGTTTAATATACATTCAGGCACGTACCTCATCATGCCTGAGGACATTTATGCATACTAGGAGCTGACACGAGTCCCAGAACCTGAACCCAAGCCACCTCTTGATCCATATCGGGAGTCTATTTATCAGTGGGATACGGAGGAGCTCGCTAACTAGTGGCACCCCGAGGACCCTCCTCAGTACAACGGAGAGGACCACTTTGATCCATGGGCATATACCAACTTAGCACAAAAGCCTAAGCTTGGGGGAGTACATATTTCTCACCGACATTACATTCATGTTCACACACTCATTCTAGTTGTCGGTGTTCATACTTTTTCATTATACTACCCATGCTAGTTTATTTTCTTTTCTTGCTTTCTTCTTGTGTGTTTGAAAAACTTTGAGAAAAAAAATTAGTTGTAGCTTTTAGCTAGTTTACTTTTCATGCTTGTAGTAGTAGTAATTAAATAAGAAAACCCAAAAAGATTTCTCGTTCTTCTTTTGCTTGTTGGGAGCTTTCCCGTGTAAATATTTTTATTTTTCTTTGAAATTCTTTTCTTTTCTTTGGGCGGTCGAGAGGAGAAGACCACGATGAAAATGATGAGTGGCTCTCATATGCATTATCGTTGATTTAACCAAGAGGCCATATTACCTTGTCTTCTCCTTTGAATTAAATGTTTACAGATTCCAGCTTAGTCCAATGCACGTGCACTATTATTATTATCCACACCGTTCGATCGTGCAAGTGAAAGGAAATAATGACGATATATGATGAGATGAGAGAAGCTGGTATGAACTAAACCTATCTTGTTTTTGTAAATGTGATTAGTTCATCGTTCCTGATTTAGCCTGTTATGAATGAGACATGTTTGCAATGACAATTAGAGATTATAGTTATTCATGGCATGCTTAATTAGCTAGGAGTTTATAATGGTTTACCTTGCATGCCAACATGCTATTAAAATGGTTGTGATGTGGTATCATAGGGTGGTATCCTCCTTTGAATGATTCGAGTGGCTTGAGTTGGCACATGTTCACGCATGTAGTTGAAACAAAATCAACATAGCCTTCACGATATTTATGTTCATGGTGATTTATATTTTCATGCTTGCACTCATTGTTGGTTAATCTTAATGTATGTTCATGACTGTTGTCGCTCTCTAGTTGGTCGCTTCCCACTCTCTTTCTAGCCTTCACTTGTACTAAGCGGGAATACTGCTTGTGCATCCACTTCCAGAAACCCCAAAGTTATTCCATATGAGTCCACCATACCTTCCTATATGCGGTATTTACCTGTTGTTCCAAGTAAATTTGTATGTGCCAAACTCTAAATCTTCAAATGAAATTCTGTTTCGTATGCTCGAATAGCTCATGTATCAACTAGAGCTGTCTATATCTTCCATGCTAGGTGGGTTATTCTCACGATGAGTGGACTCCGCTCATCATTCACGAGAAAATGGCCGGTAACCAGGATGCCCGGTCCCTTGCTCAAATCAAATCAAAATAATTGCAAACAAAACTCCCCCGGGATTGTTGTTAGTTGGACGGTACCCATTGTTTTGGACCAGCCATGGAATGTGCTCGTTGGTGGTGGGGGAGTATAAACTTTACCATTCTATTTGGGAACCGCCTATAATTTGTAGCATGGAAGATATCGAGATCTCTTGGTTGTTATGTTGACAATGAAAGTGTGCCGCTCAAAATATTATTTATCTCTGCTTCAAAACTTGAGCTCTGGCACCTCTGCAAATCCATGCTTCCCTCTGTGAAGGGCCTATATATTTACTTTTATGTTGAGTCATCATCCTCTTATTAAAAGGCACCAGTTGGAGAGCACCGCTGTCATTTGTATGCATTGCAATTAATTTACATTGAGTATGACTGTGACTGGATCTTTTTTGCCATGAATTACACTGTCTAGTCAGTCCTTGATCTCCAGGGGTGCTCTGCATTTATGTTTTGCGGTCTCAGAAAGGGCTAGCAAAATATCATCTTGTTATACCATATTATGATTATTTTGAGAAAGTGTTGTCATCCGACATTTATTATTATTACTTGCTAGTTGATTATGCCATTGATATAAGTAAATATGAGACCTAAATGTTATTGTGAATGTGGTTAGTTCATAATCTTTGCTGAAAACTTGAATGCTGGCCTTACATATTTGCAACAACAAGATCAAACAGAGTTTGTAAAAGTTTTTTTATCACTTTCAGTTTGTCAACTAAATTGCTTGAGGACAAGCAAAGGTTTAAGCTTGGGGCAGTTGATACGTCTCCAACGTATCTACTTTTCCAAACAATTTTGCCCATGTTTTGGACTCTAACTTGCATGATTTGAATGGAACTAACCCGGACTGATGCCGTTTTCAGCGGAATTGCCATGGTGTTATTTTTGTGCAGAAATAAAAGTTACCGGAATGACCTGAAACTCCACGGAGTCACGTTTTGGAATTAATAAAAAAAATTGGCAAAAGAATCAACATAGGGGGACCCACACCCTGTCCACGAGGGTGCAGGGCATGCCCACCTGCCTCGTGGGTCCCCTGGACCTCCACCAACCTCAACTCCAACTCTATATATTCACGTCCGAGGAGAAAAAAATTGGAGAGAAGGATTCATCACGTTTTACGATACGGAGCCACCGCCAAGCCCTATTCTTCCTCGGGAGGGCTGATCTGGAGTCCGTTCGGGGCTCCGGAGAGGGGAATCTGTTGCCATCGTCATCATCAACCATCCTCCATCACCAATTTCATGATGCTCACCACCGTGCGTGGGTAATCCCATTGTAGGCTTGCTGGACGGTGATGGGTTGGATGAGATTTACCATTTAACCGAGTTAATTTTGTTAGGGTTTGATCCCTAGTATCCATTATGTTCTAAGATTGATGTTTCTATGACTTTGCCATGCTTAATGCTTGTCACTAGGGCCTGAGTGCCATGATTTTAGATCTGAACCTATTATGTTTTCATGAATATATGTGAGTTCTTGATCCTATCTTGCAAGTTATAGTCACCTACTACGTGCTATGATCGGGCAAACCTTGGAGTGACTATAGTCGGGACACTTCCCGGTGATGACCATAGTTTGAGGAGTTCATGTATTCACTAAGTGCTAATGCTTTGGTCCAGTACTCTATGGAGGCCTTAATATCCCTTAGTTTCCAATAGGATCCTGCTTCCACGAGAGGGTAGGACAAAAGATGTCATGCAAGTTCTTTTCCATAAGCATGCATGACTATATTCGGAATACATGCCTACATTACATTGATGAACTGGGCTAGTTCTGTGTCACCCTATGTTATAGTTGTTGCATGATGAATTGCATCCGACATAATTATCCATCATTGATACAATGCCTATGACTTTTCACATATTGATCTTTGCTTGGTTACTTCTCTGTTACCACTTTTACGATTGGTACAAAACTGCTACTGTTACTTTTGCCACCGTTACCGTTACCTCCATACTACTTTGCTGCAGATATTAAGTCTTTTAGGTGTGGTTGAATTAACAACTCAGCTGCTAATGCTTGAGAATATTCTTTGGCTCCCCTTGTGTCGAATCAATAAATTTGGGTTGAATACTCTACCCTCGAAAACTGTTGCGATCCCCTATACTTGTGGGTTATTAGGTCCCATCCCTCCCAAGTCTGGAGGTCGATATTGGAAGGCATGGGCGTGCTCTCGTGGGGACTCATAAAGAGAATTGGGAACCGGTCATCGACATGGATTTGGATCTGGAATTGGATCCCGAGAGATACTACTATGAGGCATGTTGCATGCTTGGTGAGTGATCCCCCGATACATGTTTGTGATACCATAGACAACATGTCAGTGCCGTGGTGAGAGGATAAACTACAACAGTATTTTCTTCCTTCTGATGCGGCGGCAATCGAGGCATTTCTTTAAGCACGACACCAATGGCAGACTTTTGGGCATGGCAGTTTGAAAGAAAGGGGTACTTCTTAGTTAGATCGCCCTACCCTATGCTAGTAAACACAAGAAATAGGAGAGAAGATTTGCTTGATGAGAGAGGAGCTTCTTCAAATGCTTCTGTGACGCCCCCAATTCAATCATACACTAATCATACACGCAAATGTGTATGATCAAGATCAGGGACTCACGGGAAGATATCACAACACAACTTTAGACACAAATAGAAATAATACAAGCTTCATATTACAAGCCAGGGGCCTCGAGGCTCGAATACATAGCTCGATACACAAGAGAGTCAGCGGAAGCAACAATATCTGAGTACAAACATAAGTTAAACAAGTTTTGCCTTAAGAAGGCTAGCACAAACATCAACGATCGAAGAGGCGAGGCCTCCTGCCTGGGACCTCCTAACTACTCCTGGTCATCGGTGGTCTCCACGTATTAGTAGGCACCCTCGGGGTAGTAGTAGATGTCGATGGTGGCATCTAGCTCCTGGGATCCACCATCTGGTTGCAAGAACCAGAAATAAGGAAGAAGGGGGGAAAAGGGTAGCAAAGTAACCCTGAGTACTCATCCAAAGTACTCGAAAGCATCAGATCCATACTAAATATGCATTGGTATCAAAGAATGGTATGTATCTGTGGACTGAACTGCAGAATGTCGGAATATGGGGGAAGGCCTAGCCTATCAAAGACTAGCATCTTCAAGCAGCTCCAAGCATCTTGCAGCATTTAGAAGAGTATAGAATAACAGTTTATAATTAACAAGCATGTTGTAATATTAATGCCTAGAGATCCTTCCTCGACTCCCTGCGAGAAAGCAATCTCGGAGCCACATATCTCAAGTATACATTTCTAGTTGTAATAGACCAGGATACAAGTCTGAACGTCTGTTACTGTGGACACAGCTATTCGAATAGATAACTTCCTTGCAGGGCTGCACCACGTTAACCAACACGCTTAATTACTCTGGCTGGACACACCTTTCTAGGTCAATGCCTGGCCTTGGAAGTTCAACACGTCGCAGCCCTACCTAGGCCCAGCAGAGAGGTCCCCATCGGTCTATGATACGTCCATTTTGTATCATGCTTTTATGTCGATATTTATTGCATTATGGGCTGTTATTTCACGTTATGTCACAATACTTATGGCTATTCTCTCTTATTTTACAAGGTTTACATGAAGAGGGAGAATGCCGGCAGCTGGAATTCTGGGATGGAAAAGGAGCAAATATTGAAGGACTATTCTGTGCAATTCCAAAAGTCCTGAAACTCCATGGAATAGCTTAGAATAAATAAAGAAAAATCATCGCCAAATATGAAGGCCAGGGGGCCCACACCCTGCTCATGAGGGTTGGGGCGCGTCCCCTACCTCATGGGCCCCCTGGTGGCTCTCCGACGCCCATATTCTCCCATATGAAGTCTTTTGATGAGAAAAAAATAGAGGTGAACCTTTCGGGACGAGACTCTGCCGCCACGAGGCGGAACCTTGGCGGAACCAATCTAGGGCTCCGGCAGAGCTGTTCTGCCGGGGACACTTCCCTCCGGGAGGGGGAAATCATCACCATCGTCATCACCAACGCTCCTCTCATCGGGAGAGGGCAATCTCCATCAACATCTTCACTAGCACCATCTCATCTCCAAACCCTAGTTCATCTCTTGTATCCAATTCTTGTCTCCAAGTCCGGGATTGGTGCTAGTAGGTTGCTAGTAGTGTTGATTACTCCTTGTAGTTGATGCTAGTTGGTTTATTTGGTGGAAGATCATATGTTCAGATCCTATATGCACATTATTACCCCTCTGATTATGAACATGAATATGCTTTGTGAGTAGTTACGTTTGTTCCTGAGGACAAGGGAGAAATCTTGCTATTAGTAGTCATGTGAATTTGGTATTCGTTTGATATTTTGATAAGATGTATGTTGTCTAACCTCTAGTGGTGTTATGTGAACGTCGACTACATAGCACTTCACCATTATTTGGGCCTAGAGGAAGGCATTGGGAAGTAATACGTAGATGATGGGTTGCTAGAGTGACCGAAGCTTAAACCCTAGTTTATGCGTTGCTTCGTAAGGGGCTGATTTGGATCCATATGTTTCATGCTATGGTTAGGTTTACCTTAATACTTTTGTTGTAGTTGCGGATGCTTGCAATAGAGGTTAATCATAAGTGGGATGCTTGTCCAAGTAAGGGCAGTACCCAAGCACCAGTCCACCCACATATCAAATTATCAAAGTACCGAACGCGAATCATATGAGCGTGATGAAAACTAGCTTGACGATATTCCCATGTGTCCTCGGGAGCGCTTTTCCTATTATAAGAGGTTGTCCAGGCTTATCCTTTGCTACAAAAAGGATTGGGCCACCTTGCTGCACTTTATTTACTTTTGTTACTTGTTGCTCGTTACTTATCTTATCACAAAACTATCTGTTACCACTTATTTTAGTACTTGCAGAGAATACCTTGCTGAAAACCGCTTATCATTTCCTTATGCTCCTTGTTGGATTCGACACTCTTACTTATCGAAAGGACTACAATAGATCCCCTATACTTGTGGGTCATCAAGACTCTTTTCTGGCGCCGTTGCTGGGGAGTGAAGCGCCTTTGGTAGGTGGAATTTGGTAAGGAAAAATTTATTTAGTGTGCTGAAATTTTCTGTCACTTGTTACTATGGAAAGTAATTGCTTGAGGGGCTTGTTTGGGGTATCTTCACCCCGTCCAGTTGAGCCAAGAGTTGCTCCTTAACCTACTGAACCTACTGAACCTATTGAAAATGAAACTGCTTTTCAGATTCCTTGTATGATGGAAAAACTGCTAGGTAACACTTTTGCAGGAGATGGAACAAAGCATCCTGACGAACATCTACGCTTTGTGGATGATATATGTGGACTATTTAAGCTTGCAGGTATACCCGATGATGCCGTTAAGAGGAATGCTTTCCCTTTATCTTTGGAGGGAGACGCATTGACATGGTGTAGGCTATGTGATGATACGAGATCATGGAACTATAAAAGATTGAAATTGGAATTTCATCAAAAGTATTACCCTATGCATCATGTTCATCGTGATCGCAATTATATATATAATTTTTGGCCTCGCGAAGGAGAAAGCATCGCTCAAGATTGGGGGAGGATTAAATCAATGTTATATTCATGCCCCAATCATGAGCTCTCAAAATTGACAATTCTCCAGAATTTTTATGCTCGGCTTTCTGATAATAATCGCACCATGCTCGATACTTCTTGTGCTGGCTCTTTTATGATGAAGTCTATTGAATTTGGATGGAATTTATTGGATAGAATTAAACGCAACTCTGAAGATTGGGACCTCGACGAAGGTAAGGAGTCAGGTATGACACCTAAGTTTGATTGTGTTAAATCTTTTATGGATACCGATATTTTCTGTAAGTTTAGCACTAAATATGGACTTGACTGTGAGATAGTAGCCTCTTTCTGTGAGTCTTTTGCTGCTTATGTGGATCTCCCCAAGGAGAAGTGGTTTAAATATCATCCTCCCATAGAAGTAAAAGTAGCTGCACCTATTAAAGTTGAAGAAAAGATTGTCACTTATAATGATCCTATTGTTCCTACTTCTTATGCTGAGAAACCTCCTTTCCCTGTTAGAATGAAGGATCATGCTAAAGCTTCAACTGTTGTTCGTAAAAGCAATACTAGGACTTATATACCTCCTGAGCAAGTCAAAGTAGAACCCAATATTGCTATTGTTAAAGATCTCTTGTCTGATAATATTGATGGGCATGTTATTCAATTCCTTTGGTGAAACTACTAGAATTGCTAAACCACGTGATAGAGATAAACATAGACCTGTGGTAGGCGTGCCTGTTATTTCTGTTAAAATAGGAGATCATTGTTATCATGGCTTGTGTGATATGGGTGCTAGTGCTAGTGTCATACCCATTGACTTATACAAAGAAATTATGCATGAGATTGCACCTGCTGAGTTAGACGATATTGATGTTACAATTAAACTTGCCAATAGAGATACTATATCTCCAATGGGAATTGTTAGAGATGTTGAAGTCTTGTGTGGGAAAACCAAATATCCCGCTGATTTTCTTGTTCTTGGTTCTCCACAAGATAGCTTTTGTCCCATTATATTTGGTAGACCCTTCTTGCATACCGTTAATGCTACGATAGATTGCAAAAAGAATGTTGTTACTGTTGGCTTGGATGATATGGTTCATGAGTTTAATTTTTCTAAATTTAGTAAACAACATCATGAGGAAGAATTGCCTAGTAAGGATGAAATTATTGGTCTTGCTTCTATAGCTGTACCTCCTAGTGATCCTTTAGAACACTATTTGCTAGACCATGAAAATGATATGTTCATGAATGAAAGAAGGGAAATAGATGAAGTATTCTTTAAACAGGAACCTATTCTGCAACACAATTTGCATGTTGAAATCCTAAGGGATCCTCCTCCACCCAAGGGTGATCCCGTGTTTGAGCTTAAACCGTTGCCTGATAATCTTAAATATGCTTATCTTGATGAAGAAAATATATCCTGTTATTATTAGCGCTAACCTTTCAGAGCATGAAGAAGAAAGATTATTGAAAACTCTGAAGAAGCATCGTGCCGCTATTGGATATACTCTGGATGATCTTAAGGGCATCAGTCCCACTCTATGTCAACATAAAATAAATTTGGAAGTTGATGCCAAACCAGTTTGTGATCCTTAACGATGTTTGAATCCTAAAATGAAAGAAGTGGTAAGAAAAGAAATACTCAAGCTTCTGGAGGCAGGTATAATTTATCCCGTTGCTGATAGTCAGTGGGTAAGTCCTGTCCATTGTGTCCCTAAGAAGGGAGGTATTACTGTTGTCCCTAATGATAAAGATGAATTGATTCCGCAAAGAATTATCACAGGTTATAGGATGGTAATTGATTTCTGCAAATAAATAAGGCTACTAAGAAAGATCATTACCCCTTACCTTTTGTTGATCAAATGCTAAGACTATGCAAACATACACATTATTGCTTTCTAGATGGTTACTCTGGTTTTTCTCAAATACCTATGTCGGCTAAAGACCAATCAAAGACTACTTTTACATGCCCTTTTGGTACTTTTGCTTATAGACGTATGCCTTTTGGTTTATGTAATGCACCTGCTACCTTTCAAAGATGCATGATGGATATATTCTCTAACTTTTGCGAGAAAATTTGTGAGGTTTTCATGGACAACTTTTCTGTCTATAGTTCCTCTTTTGATGATTGCTTGAGCAATCTTGCTCGAGTTTTGCAGAGATGTGAAGAAACTAATCTTGTCTTGAATTGGGAAAAGTGCCACTTTATGGTTAATGAAGGTATTGTCTTGGGGCACAAAGTTTCTGAAAGAGGTATTGAAGTTGATAAAGCCAAGGTTGATGCTATTGAAAAGATGCCATGTCCCAAGGACATCAAAGGTATAAGAAGTTTCCTTGGTCACGCTGGATTTTATAGGAGGTTCATCAAGGACTTCTCAAAATCTCTCGACCTCGACTAATTTATTACAAAAGATGTACCATTTGTATTTGATGATGATTGTGTAGAAGCATTTGAAATACTTAAGAAAGCATTAGTCTCTACACTGTTGTTCACCACCGATTGAATTTACCCTTTGAAATTATGTGTGATGCTAGTGATTATCTTTGTAGGTGCTGTTCTAGGGCAAAGAGTTGATAAGAAATTGAATGTTATCCATTATGCTAGTAAGACTCTAGACAATGCTCAAAGAAATTATGCTACTACCGAAAGGAACTTTTAGCGGTTGTATTTGCTTGTGATAAATTCAGACCCTATATTGTTGATTCTAGAGTAACTATTCATACAGATCATGCTGCTATTAAATATCTTATGGAAAAGAAAGATGCAAAACCTAGACTCATTAGATGGGTTCTCTTGCTCCAAGAATTTGATTTACATATTGTTGATAGAAAAGGAGCTGAGAACCCCGTTGCAGACAACTTGTCTAGGCTAGAGAATGTTCTTGATGACCCACTAGCTATTGATGATAGCTTTCCTGATGAGCAATTAACTGTCATAAGTACTTCTCGTAGCACTCCTTGGTATGCTGATTATGCTAATTATATTGTTGCTAAATTTATATCGCCTAGCTTCACATACCAACAAAAGAAAAGTTTTTCTATGACTTGGGGCATTACTTTTGGGATGACCCACATCTTTATAAAGAAGGAGTAGATGGTGTTATTAGACGTTGTGTACCTGAGCATGAACAGGAACAGATCCTACGCAAGTGTCACTCTGAGGCTTATGGAGGACATCACGCTGGAGATAGAACTGCACATAAGGTATTGCAATCCGGTTTTTATTGGCCTACTCTCTTCAAGGATGCCTGTAAGTTTGTTTTATCTTGCGATGAATGTCAAAGAATTGGTAATATCAGTAGACGTCAAGAAATGCCTATGAATTATTCACTTGTTATTGAGCCATTTGATGTTTGGGGCTTTGATTATATGGGACCTTTTCCTGCCTCTAATGGTTACACTCACATTTTAGTTGCTGTTGATTACGTTACTAGGTGGGTAGAAGCTATTCCAACTAGTAGTGCTGATCATAACACTTCTATTAAAATGCTTAAGGAAGTTATTTTTCCGAGGTTTGGAGTCCCTAGATACTTAATGTCTGATGGTGGTTCACACTTTATTCATGGTGCTTTCCGTAAGATGCTTGCTAAATACGATGTTAATTATAAAATAGCATCTCCATATCACCCGCAGTCTAGTGGTCAGGTAGAATTGAGCAATAGAGAGCTCAAATTAATTTTGCAAAAGACTGTCAATAGGTCTAGAAAGAATTGGTCGAAAAAACTTGACGATGCATTATGGGCCTATAGAACTGCATATAAAAATCCTATGGGTATGTCTCCGTATAAGATGGTTTATGGAAAAGCATGTCATTTACCTCTCGAACTAGAACATAAGGCATATTGGGCTATTAAGGAGCTCAACTATGATTTCAAACTTGTCGGTGAGAAGAGGTTATTTGATATTAGCTCACTTGATGAATGGAGAACCCAAGCTTATGAAAATGCCAAGCTGTTTACAGAAAAAGTTAAAAGGTGGCATGACAAAAGGATACAAAAGCGTGAGTTTAATGTAGGTGATTATGTATTGCTATACAACTCTTGTTTAAGGTTTTCTGCAGGAAAACTTCTCTCCAAATGGGAAGGTCCTTACGTTATCGAGGAGGTCTATCATTCCGGTGCCATAAAAATCAACAACTTCACAGGCACAAATCTGAAGGTGGTGAACGGTCAAAGAATCAAACACTATATCTCAGGTAATCCTATAAATGTTGAAACTAATGTTATTGAAACCGTAACCCCGGAGGAATACATAAGGGACACTTTCCAGAACGTTCCAGACTCCGACAAGGAATAGGTATGTGGTACGGTAAGTAAACCGACTCCAAAACAATTTTTAAGGCAATATTTCTCCGTTTTGGAATATTTAGAAAAATAAGAAGCAGTCTGGGGAGGACGCGAGGCCTCCACGAGGGTGGAGGGCGCGCCCTACCCCCCTGGGCGCGCCCCCTACCTCGTGAGCACCTCGTGTGCCCTCCGGACTCCGTTTCCTTGCACGATACGTATTTTGGTTGGTAAAATTTCATTATATATACTCCCGAAGGTTTTGACTCTCGTATCATGCAAATATCCTCTGTTTTTGTTTCGAGCTGTTGCTGCTGCAGATAAGAGCAAGATGTCTTCTCAAGAGTCCATCGGGGAGAGCCGAGTATCTAATCCAGCACCGGAACCAAGGGCAAACAATGATGCTGACCACTTTGGGCCGACAACGGAGGAAGAGATGGAGGCTGACCTGATGAGAGTAGATGCCATGGAAGATCAAGAAGTCACCTCTCACTTCTGAGATGGGTTTACGACGGGGGAACTACAGAGCTCAGCTATTCCAAACTCGGTTATCCCTTCCAATGTTAAATTTCTTTCCTATGAAAATATGAGGAGAAGTATCTCTGGTTCTCCCGCAGCTATGCAACACCCCTGGGTACAAGGAGCTTTAGCCGTTACAGGAAAGCTTCACAAGGAAATAATGGACCTCAAGCATCAGGTCAATAAGCTCGAGGAGGAGAACCGTATTCTGAGGGGGATCATCGCTAAGAATATTACGCCAACAACAAAGAAGGAGACATAATCATCTGGGTATGGGCACTCCCCTTGGCAACTGCCAAGCTTGGGGAAGGTGCCCTGGTATCGTATCACCATCACAACTCCTATCTTTACCGTTTTTTTTCTTAGTTCGATCCTATTAGTAGTATCTTGATTTAGTAGAATAAAGTCATGGCATGATCTAGTTTTGAGTTTTGCTTTATGATCCTTCTTTGTAATCGAGTCCGTGAGCTATATAATAAAGATTAGTGTTGAGTCAAGGGCTTGAGTATTTTGCCATGATCTTGGATGATTAGAAGAAAAAGAATCAAAGATTTCATATTGATCTTATTGAAAGTAATGACTTCACATAGAAAGAGTATGATGATTTAAAGTTGTTGGGAGTTGGCAAATATAGCTTTGGTCATCGTTGCAATTAATAGGAAGTAATAAGGAAAGAGAGGTTTCACATATAGATATATTATCATTGACATCTTTTATGATTGTGAGCACTCATTAAAATATGACATGCTAAAGAGTTGAGGCTGGACATGGAAGACAACATAATGAGTTATGTTTTCTTACATCTGAGATAAAGTATGTTGTCATGGTTCCTCTACCGTGTTGAGCTTGCCTTTCCCCCTCATGCTAGCCAAACTCTCAGCACTAAGTAGAAATACTACTCGTGCTTCCAAATACCCTTAAATCAGTTTTGCCATGAGAGTCCACCATATCTACCTATGGATTGAGTAAGATCCTTCAAGTAAGTTGTCATCGGTGCAAGCAATAAAAAATGCTCTCTAAATATGCATGACTTATTAGTGCGGAGAAAATAAACTTTGTACGAACTTGTTGTGGACGCAATAAAAGCGATTTTGCATAATAAAGGTCCACATACAAGGGAAATATAAAGTGACGTTCTTTTGCATTAAGATTTTGTGCATCAACCCTAAACGCGCATGACAACCTCTGCTTCCCTCTGCGAAGGGCCTATCTTTTATTGTTATCCTCTACCTTATGCAAGAGTCACAGTGATCTTCACCCTTCCTTTTTCATTTTATCCTTTGGCAAGCTCAGCATGTTGGAAAGAACATGATATATATATATCTAATTGGATGTGGGTGAGTGTGAATTATTATTGTTGACATTACCCTTGAGGTAAAAAGTTGTGGGGCAAGTTATAAGCCCCTATCTTTCTCTATGTCCGATTAAAACTCCATAACCACAAGTATCGCGTGAGTGTTAGCAATTATGAAGGACTAAGTGATAGTTGAGTATGTGGGCTTGCTTTTAAGCTCTAACATAGACTCTTTCCGATGTTATGATAAATTGCAATTGCTTCAATGACTGAGACTATAATTGTTGGTGCCCAATAAAGTTTCTGATTCATATTTTGGCTTTGTGAAAAGATCATCACTAGAACATAAGTAATCATATGACAAAATTTATATATGTTGTTGTTATGAAGTAATCATGATGCCTTCATGTCCGTATTTTATTTTTATCGATGCCTCTACCTCTAAACATGAGGACATATTTATTGTTATCAGCTCTTTGCTTGAGGACAAGTGAGGTCTAAGCTTGGGGGAGTTGATACGTCCATTTTGCATCATGCTTTTATGTCGATATTTATTGCATTATGGGCTGTTATTTCATGTTATGTCATAATACTTATGGCTATTCTCTCTTATTTTACAAGGTTTACATGAAGAGGGAGAATACCGGCAGCTAGAATTCTGGGCTGGAAAAGGAGCAAATATTGAAGGACTATTCTGCGCAACTCCAAAAGTCCTGAAACTCCACGAAATACCTTAGAATAAATAAAGAAAAATCGTCGCCAAAGATGAAGGCCAAGGGCCCACACTCGCTCACGAGGGTGGGGCGCCCGGGCGCGCCTCACCTCGTGGGCCCCCTGGTGGCTCTCCGACGCCCTTCTTCTCCCATATGAAGTCTTTCGAAGAGAAAAAAATAGAGGAGGACCTTTCGGGACGAGACTCCGCCACCACGAGGCGGGACCTTGGCGGAACCAATCTAGGGCTCCGGCGGAGCTGTTCTACCGGGGACACTTCCCTCCGGGAGGGGGAAATCATCACCATCGTCATCACCAACGCTCCTCTCATCGGGAGAGGGCAATCTCCATCAACATCTTCACCAGCACCATCTCATCTCCAAACCCTAGTTCATCTCTTGTATCCAATTCTTGTCTCCAAGTCCGGGATTGGTGCTAGTAGGTTGCTAGTAGTGTTGATTACTCCTTGTAGTTGATGCTAGTTGGTTTATTTGGTGGAAGATCATATGTTCAGATCCTATATGCACATTATTACCCTCGATTATGAACATGAATATGCTTTGTGAGTAGTTACGTTTGTTCCTGAGGACAAGGGAGAAATCTTGCTATTAGTAGTCATGTGAATTTGGTATTCGTTCGATATTTTGATAAGATGTATGTTGTCTAACCTCTAGTGGTGTTATGTGAACATCGACTACATAACACTTCACCATTATTTGGGCCTAGAGGAAGGCATTGGGAAGTAATAAGTCGATGATGGGTTGCTAGAGTGACAGAAGCTTAAACCCTAGTTTATGTGTTGCTTCGTAAGGGGCTGATTTGGATCCATATGTTTCATGCTATGGTTAGGTTTACCTTAATACTTTTGTTGTAGTTGCGGATGCTTGCAATAGAGGTTAATCATAAGTGGGATGCTTGTCCAAGTAAGGGCATTACCCAAGCACCGGTCCACCCACATATCAAATTATCAAAGTACCGAACGCGAATCATATGAGCGTGATGAAAACTAGCTTGACGATATTCCCAAGTGTCCTCGGGAGCGCTTTTCCTATTATAAGAGGTTGTCCAGGCTTGTCCTTTGCTACAAAAAGGATTGGGCCACCTTGCTGCACTTTATTTACTTTTGTTACTTGTTGCTCATTACCATTTATCTTATCACAAAACTATCTGTTACCACTTATTTCAGTACTTGCAGAGAATACCTTGCTAAAAACCGCTTATCATTTCCTTCTACTCCTCGTTGGGTTCGACACTCTTACTTATCCAAAGGACTACGATAGATCCCCTATACTTGTGGGTCATCAGTCTACATCCTAAGCACTCCGGGGTCTTGGGCCCATCGCCCGTTGCACTCTGGGGTCTTGGGCCCGTCACCCGTTGCACTCCGGGTTGTTGTGCAACGAACCGAGATGAGCACCACCTCATATTGGATGGCACTAGCCCGATAGGCCCACAATGTTGAACTGGACATCTGACAAAGCTTCGGCTAATACTGTGACGCCGAGGCCCATAACTATTCTCGCGTGGTGGTTAGTGCGTAAAGGCCAGAGGCCAACTCAGAACAAATAGCCAAACCTGTTAGTGCATTGGAGGCTCGCGTAGATGAGCAGAGACTCACGATAATGTGACCCCATTGCCCCGTCTCGTGGACTTACGACCAGGGCCCAGAATGCCCGGTCGTGCCTCGTAGAAAACTCACGGGTGCTCTACGGGCCCGCTCGACTTTCACATCAACTCGTGGGTACCCCTCAGGGCCAACCCGACTTCAACAACGGTCTCAAGTAAAGTCTGGGTAACCGTGTGTCCAAACCGTCAAGGGGAAAAACCCGAGGAATCACCCTCTGTTGATTCCACTCGATGTAATCATCAAGGTGAATGTGGGAGGAATCACCCTTGAGGTCCACACTTGAGAAGTTGCACAACAGAGCCATATTGGGAATGGTGAAGGAGGAATCACCCTCATTGACCACGACCGAATAGCTACACTACAGAATTATCATCAAGAGTGCGTTACAAGGTATCACCCTCGGCACTCGATAGTAGCTCTCAAAAGTCGAGCAATAAAAGGGGTGTAATGTGATGTGAGGTGTCTGGCTCTTGTCGTTGATCACGTTGATCGAGTCGTCGATGATGAAGCAGGGGCAACAAGGACAAGGTGGGGCTCACTGATGGATCACTAACCAACCTGTAATAAGCAGTTTCGGATAAGCAGGTAGGTAACAATAGTAGGTTACAAAAGCAGGCTATACATCAGAATAGGAGCAAACAATTACAGTAGCAAAATCTAATGCAAGCATGACAGAATGGAATGGGTGATATCAAAATGATCAAAGGGGGGCTTGCCTGGAAGCTCCGCTGAAAGGGAAGAAGTGTCGTCGTCGACGTAGTCGATCACAGCGGCATCGACAGCGGTCTCGGGGTCTACCGGAGAAGAAGATGGGGGAAGAAACAGTATATACAAAGCACACAAATGCATGACATGACAATAAGCGGTGCTAGGGGTGTTCTAACACAGGGCTACACGATATCGGCGAAGGGGAATAACATCTGAAAATGTTTTCCCGAAGTTTGCATTTTCAGACAGGCGGATCAGAGGGGGGAGGTTCCATGTTCGCTATCCTAGGGACGTGTGGTGAGCGAACTACGTATTCAGAATCGTCACATTTTTCTGAGCAACTTTCATGTGCAAAGTATTTTCATCCTAGTTACGAATTATTTTATATTAATTTTCAAATATTTAAACAATTATGAAATTATTATAATTATTAAATTCGACAGAAATGAATAATGACATCAACATGATGTCATCATGACATCAGCAGTCAACCAGTCAATCGGGGCCCGCCTGTCATAGGCATAGTTAATTTAAACAGATTTTAATTAACTAAACCAATTAATTAGGCAAATTAATCAGAGTTAATTAAACTAATTAATTAATTATTAATATTATTTTTTATATTATTTTAAAAAACATTTTTTTTGTTAAACAAGGGCGTGGGCAGACCCCACTGGGTAGTGGCCCAAAGGGCCAATCGGGGCGGGCATCTAACGGGAGCGGGCGTGGGCGCCCCGTCAAGCGAACCCGGGGCAACGCGGGCGGCCCAAGCTGGCGGCAACGGCGGCGGCAGGTGTTGGGGAACGTAGCATGCAATTTCAAAAAAATTCCTACGCTCACGCAAGATCTATCTAGGAGATGCATAGCAACAAGAAGGGGAGAGTGTGTCCACGTACCCAGTAGACCAAAAGCGGAAGCTTTTGTTAACGTGGTTGACGTAGTCGAACTTCTTCTCGTTCCGACTGATCAAGTACCAAACGTATGGCACCTCCGAGTTCTGCACACATTCAACTCGATGACGTTCCTCGAACTCTTGATCCAGCTAAGTGTCGAGGGAGAGTTTCGTCAGCACAACGGCGTGGTGACGGTGATGGTGAAGAGATCCACGCAGGGCTTCGCCTAAGCACTACGTGAATATTACCGGAGGCGTAAATTGTGGAGGGGGTGCCATACACGGCTAGGAATAGTTGATGTGTGTTCTAGGCGCCCCACACCCATGTATATAAAGGAGGGAGGGGAGAGAGGCAGCCCTAGGCGCTCAAGTAGGAGGAATCCTACTTGGGATCCTAGTCCAAGTCGGCCTCTCCCCTTTCCTTTTACCGGAAGGGGGAGAAGGGAAGAGAGGGGGGGAGAAGGAAAGAGGGGGGTGCCACCCCCTCCTCCTAATCCAATTCGGCCTCCTTCCTTGGGGGGGGGCACCCCTTGTGGGCTGGTGTGCCTCCCTCCTATGGCCCATGTGTTTCCCCAGGGGGTTCTGGTAACCCACCCGGTACTCCGATATGTACCCGATACATTCCGGAACACTTCCAGTGTCTGAATACTATCATCCAATATATCAATCTTTACCTCTCGGCCATTTCGATACTCCTCGTCATGTACGTGATCTAATCCGGGACTCCGAACAACATCCAGTCACCAAATCACAGAACTCATATAATAGAAATCGTCATCGAACGTTAAGCGTGCGGACCCTACGGGTTCGAGAACTATGTAGACATACCGAGACACCTCTACAGTCAATAACCAATAGCGGAACCTGGATGCTCATATTGGCTCCCACATATTCTATGAAGATCTTTATCGATCAAACCGTTATGACAACATACATTATTCCCTTTGTCATCGGTATGTTACTTGCCCGAGATTCGATCGTCGGTATCTCCATACCTAGTTCAATCTCGTTACCAGCAAGTCTCTTTACTCTTTCCGCAATGCATCATCCCGCAACTAACTCATTAGTCACATTGCTTGCAAGGCTTATTATGATGTGCATTACCGAGAGGGCCCAGAGATGCCTCTTCGATACTCGGAGTGACAAATCCTAATCTCGATCTATGCCAACCCAACAAAACACCTTCAAAGATACCTGTAGAGCATGTTTATAATCACTCAGTTACATTGTGACGTCTGATAGCACACAAGGCATTCCTCTGGTATCCGGGAGTTGCATAATCTCATAGTCAAAGGAATATGTATAAGTCATGAAGAAAGCAATAGTAATAAAACTCAACGATCATTATGCTAAGCTAACGGATGGATCTTGTCCATCACATCATTCTCCTAATGATGTGATCCCGTTCATCAAATTACAACACATGTCTATGGTTAGGAAACTTAACCATCTTTGATAACGAGCTAGTCTAGTAGAGGCTTACCAGGGACACTATGTTTTGTCTATGTATCCACACATGTATCAAGTTTCTGGTTAATACAGTTCTAGCATGAATAATAAACATTTATCATGATATAAGGAAATGTAAAATAACAACTTTATTATTGCCTCTAGGGCATATTTCGTTCAGTCTCCCACTTGCACTAGAGTCGATAATCTAGTTCACATCGCCATGTGAATAACACCCATAGTTCACATTGTCATGTAATTAACACCCATAGTTCACATCGCCATGTGACCTACACCCAAAGGGTTTACTAGAGTCAATAATCTAGTTCACATCGCCATGTGATTAACACCCAAAGAGTAATAAGGTGTGATCATGTTTTGCTTGTAAGAGAGGTTTAGTTAACGGGTCTGCCACATTCAGATTTGTATGTATTTTTGCAAATTTCTATGTCTACAATGCCCTGCATGGAGCTACTCTAGCTAATTGTGCCCACTTTCAACATGTATCCAGATTGAGACTGAGAGTCATCTGGATTAGTGTTAAAGCTTGCATTGACGTAATTCTTCTATGACAAACCCTTTATAACCTCCATAACCGAGAAACATTTCCTTAGTCCTCTTAGGTAACTAAGGATAATTTTGGCCGCTGTCTAGTGATCTACTCCTGGATCACTATTGTACCCCCTTGCTAAACTCATGCCAAGGTACACAATAGGTCTGGTACACATCATGGCATACTTTATAGAACCTATGGCTGAGGCATAGGGAATGACTTTCATTCTCTCTCTATCTTCTGCCGTGGTCGGGCTTTGAGTCTTACTCAACTTCATACCTTGTAACACATGCAAGAACTCTTTCTTTGACTGGTCCATTTTGAATTTCTTCAAAATCTTGTCAAGGTATGTGCTTTTTGAAAGTCCTATTAAGCGTCTCGATCTATCCCTATAGATCTTGATGCCCAATATGTAAGTAACTTCACCGAGGTCTTTCATTGAATTTTTTTATTCAAGTATCCTTTATGCTATCCAGAAATTCTATATCATTTCCAATCAACAATAATATGTCATCCACATATAATATTAGAAATGCTACGTAGCTCCCACTCACTTTCTTGTAAATACAGGCTTGTCTGAAAGTCTGTATAAAACCATATGCTTTGATCACCTCATCATAGTGTATATTCCAACTCTGAGATGCTTGCACCAGTCCATAGATGGATTGCTGGAGCTTGCACACTTTGTTAGCACCTTTAGGATCGACAAAACCTTGTGGTTGTTCATATACAACTCTTCTTTAAGAAATTCATTAAGGAATGCAGTTTTGACGTCCATTTGCCAGATTTCATAAAATGCTGCAATTGCTAACATGATTCGGACAGAATTAAGCATTGCTACAAGTGAGAAAATCTCATTGTAGTCAACACCTTGAACTTGTCGAAAACCTTTTGTGTCAAGTCGAGCTTTGTAGATAGTAACACTACCATCAGTGTCCGTCTTCCTCTTGAAGATCCATTTATTCTCAACGGCTTGCCGATCATTGGGCAAGTCCACTAAAGTGCACACTTTGTTCTCATACATGGATCCTATCTCAGATTTCATGGCCTCAAGCCATCTATTGGAATCTGAGCTCATCATAGCTTCTTCATAGTTCATCGGTTCGTCATGGTCTAGTAACATGACTTCCAGGATAGGATTACCATACCACTCTGGTGCGGAACATGCTCAGTTCGACCTACGAGGTCAAGTAGCAACTTGATCTGAAGTTTCATGATCATCATCATTAGCTTCCTCTCTTGTTAGTGTAGGCATCACAAGAACGGATTTCTCTGATGTGCTACTTTCCAAATTGAGAGAAGGTACAATTACCTCATCAAGTTCTACTTTCCTCCCACTCACTTCTTTTGAGAGAAAATCCTTCTCTAGAAATGATCCATTCTTTAGCAACAAAAATCTTGCCTTCGGATCTGTGATAGAAGGTGTACCAACTTAGGTTTCTTGCTAAACCACAGTTCATATGGTGTCGTCTCAACGGATTTAGATGGTGCCCTATTTAACGTGGATGCAGCTGTCTCTAATGCATAACCCCAAAACAATAGTGGTAAATTGGTAAGAGACATCATAGATCGCACCATCTCTAATAAAGTACGGTTACGACGCTCAGACACACCATTACGCAGTGGTGTTCCAGGTGGCGTGAGTTGTGAAACTATTCCACATTGTTTTAAATGAAGGCCAAAATCGTAACTCAAATATTCGCCTCCGCGATTAGATCGTAGAAACTTTATTTTCTTGTTATGATGATTCTCCACTTCACTCTGAAATTCTTTGAACTTTTCAAATGTTTCAGACTTGTGTTTCATCAAGTAGATATAGCCATATCTGCTCAAATCATCTGTGAAGGTAAGAAAATAATGAGACCTGCCGTGAGCCTCAACACTCATCAGACCGCATACATCGGTATGTATTATTTCCAATAAGTTAGTGGCTTGCTCCATTGTTCTGGAGAATGGATTCTTAGTCATGTTGCTCATGAGGCATGGTTCACAAGCATCAAATGATTCATAATCAAATGATTCTAAAAGTCCATCCGCATGGAGTTTCTTCATGCACTTTACACCAATATGACCTAAACGGCAGTGCCACAAATATGTTGCATTATCATTATCAACTTTGCATCTTTTGGCATCAATATTATGAATATGTGTATCACTACGATCGAGATTCAATAAACCATTTACATTGAGTGGATGACTGTCGGTGTCAAAACCGGCGGATCTCGGGTAGGGGGTCCCGAACTGTGCGTCTAGGCGGATGGTAACAGGAGACAAGGGACACGATGTTTTTACCCAGGTTCGGGCCCTCTCGATGGAGGTAAAACCCTACTCCTGCTTGATTGATATTGATGATATGGGTAGTACAAGAGTAGATCTACCACGAGATCAAGGAGGCTAAACCCTAGAAGCTAGCCTATGGTATGATTGTTGTTCGTCCTACAGACTAAAACCCTCCGGTTTATATAGACACCGGAGAGGGCTAGGGTTACACAGAGTCGGTTACAATGGTAGGAGATCTACATATCTGTATCGCCAAGCTTTCCTTCCACGCCAAGGAAAGTCCCATCCGGACACGGGACAAAGTCTTCAATCTTGTATCTTCATAGTCTTGGAGTCCGGCCGATGATGATAGTTCAGCTATCCAGACACCCCCTAATCCAAGACTCCCTCAGTAGCCCCTGAACCAGGCTTCAATGACGACGAGTCCGGCACGCATATTGTCTTCGGCATTGCAAGGTGGGTTCCTCCTTCGAATAATTCATAGAAGATTTTGAACACCAGGATAGTGTCCGACTCTGCAAAATAAATTCCATATACCACCGTAGAGAGAATAATATTTACACAAGTTCAATCTGCTGATGTATTTCGCAGCGTGACATCACACCACGGCCAAGCCTTTACTCGAATCGTTTTTATTATTCCACCTCAGCACGTTTAGCGAAGCGGTTTCCTTGGCACGTCTTGTCAAAGCAGAGATCGTGTCCCCTTATTCCGGGATTCTCATCAATACGGACGTGGGTAACCCAACCGCGCCCATTGGCGCCCCTCCATCGGCGAGTCCCAAACGGTTATGGGACGGCTCTTGGTATTCAACCCCTTTATAACGAGACCAAGGCTGTTCCTTTCTTCAATCTTCAATCGAATCCGCCCCTACGCGAAGTTCCAACACCCAAGGCTCCAGATTCAGCGCGCCGACCTTCGACAATGTCCGCTCGACCTCTGAGGGCGGTGGATGCCCTCTTCCATCACGGAAGAAGATGTGCTAAAGCTGAGAGACGCCAGGTATCTAACCGGTGAAATTTCGCATAGGCTGCCTGCCCAGGGGAAAGTCATTTCCACTCCCGAGCCTGGTGAGAGCGTGGAGTTCGTGTCTCACTTCCATCGGGGTTTAGGCTTCCCGATGGACCCCTTCGTGAGGGGGCTCATGTTTTATTATGGGCTGGAATTCCATGACTTGGATCCGGAGTCCATCCTCCACATCTCATCGTTCATTGTCGTATGCGAAGCCTTCCTCCACACCACTCCTCACTTCGGATTGTGGCTCAAGACCTTCAACATGGAGCCGAAGATGATCGTGCAGCGGCAGGCAGAGTGCGGAGGGGCAGTTGTAAGCAAGAGAGCTGACGCTCCGTGGCCCGAGGGCTGTTTTCAAAAAGAGCTCAGTTTGTGGCAACATGAGTGGTTCTACATCACCGCTCCCAGGGGCACCAGATGGGTGGCGCCGCCTGGCTTTCGCTCGGGCCCTCCACAACGGCTGGCATCATGGGTCAACAAAGGGCTTGACTGGGGGCCGTCCAAGGACGTGCCATTATTGCAGGGCCGCATTCGAGACCTCCAAGAGAGGGAGATCAATCTGGTCATAGTGGCGCAAGTCATGCTGATTCGGCGCCTTCTGCCCTGCAAACGTTGCCCCCTCCGCCTGTGGGAATTCAATTCGGAGGGACCGCGAGCTCTCCAACACTTCATGGGTGCGACGCCCATGGAGATGTATAAACTGTTCTTCGGATCACAAGAGATGTGTCCGGACTTGACCGAGGACGCAGGCCTGAGCTGCAATCACCCGGATACTCAAGTAAGTAGTCCTGTGTCCGGACATGCTGTCCGTACATTTATCATAAACTTGCCCTTTAACCAGCTATCCTTTGAACAGGAGTGGATAGAAAAAGCAAAACTGATACGGTGTCCGACCCCCCTCCCTGAGACCACGCCGGATCCCGTGTTAGTCAAGATGCTGGAGGCTGCGCCTTCGGAAGAGGGCGAAGGGGAAAACAGGAAAACTACCGCCTCTGCTAAGGAGGTTCTCAAGAAAGGGGTCGAGAATCCTCCTCCGGGGGAGAAGAGGACCGCTCGAAGATCCAGAGGCCAAGGCCTCAAAGCGAGGGAAGAAATCTTCACCAGAGGGTCCTGCGCCAGGAGAAGCCCCGGCCACACTATTTCCCCAAGGGAATCAGCCCTCCAACAAGCCATAAGTAGAAAGGGGAGTTTTGTAATAAGGGACATCCCTGTTTTTATTTCTGAAGATAACCGAATTTTTTACCTTGTAGTTCGGATCTCAGCCCTTCACAGCAGAGCTCATCTTTGGGGGATCTTTGTCCGGAGATGATGGAGAGCGAAACGCCTCCATCTGCTGCACCGTCAGGCGGGGCGGACAACCCTAAGGTGTCGTCGTGGAGGGTCTCCCCGAGTCCGGCGGGGCCGGAGAGTTCGGCACCAACTGGTGTACGGCCGGAGGAGCTGAAGGATCTGCTCGGGTGGGCGTCTATCTCAGAAGATCATTGTACGTTGATGAGTATGGTGATTGAAAGGATTTCATCCGCTGAGAGCGGGTTGCATGAGGCCGTCAGAAGTTTACTGACGGGGTTTGAGGTACGTGAAAATGATATACCTTTTGACAGTTTTGCACATAGAATGCGCCTGTATAGATAGCAGTTTCGAGACTCGATGACGTTGTCAAAAGCGACGCTGCGTCGAGGATCATAATCTCGATTATAAGACGCCGCCCTTCCCATTCGGTGGCGGAGCGTTCGGTGGCCAGCGGACCGATGGAGTTGCCGAATCAAGCGGCAACTTGACGCTGCGGATGCGACATCGCTTTGGTCAATAAACGACTTGACGAGTCACAAGGTATGTGGCTTCTCCGCGAGACACTGGTAAGGAGCTTGAAGCCCGTGCCTTACAACATGTATGCTTAATGCGATGGCGTCGCTGCTATGGAGGACCTTGGGCGGAGCTTGCCCGAGCCAAGGAGCAAGCCGTAAAAGTAATGCGGCTGTTTTGAAGGCGGTCAAGAGCTAAAAGCGAACAGCTGCGCCATCGCCAAGCAAGGAGGAAATGGCTGAAATGGTCGTGAAGTCAAGGATGCTACCGACCACTATGAGTTTCTTGAAAGAGAACGCCGAGCGGAGCAAGAGGACTCAAGAAGGCCACCGCCGGGTTAAGGATGCCGCTCGCGATGAGGGCTATAAAGGAGGAGCTACGTCCAAAGGCCGGGGACATTGCGGCTGGAAAACCTTTTCTGCTGCGTAGGAAATTCACGGATCCGAAGTATGCTCGGTTGGGCCAGTTGTGGGGTGCGGAGGATGCTTATCTGAATTTGGCGGCGAGTGCCGCAGACGCAGTCGCACACTTCCGGGGCCAAAAGGATCACGGAATGGAAGAGCTTTTTTGGTCGCAGTTCCATAGTCCGGAGCGTCCACTCCTATTAACCGATCGGTTAGCTGAGTGGGCTGAGCTGAATAGGTTGTCCGGACTTGCCATGAAGGATGTCGTGGCTCATTTGTGGCCTAAAAGGCCCAAGCCGAAGAGTTATTTTGGCTTGGTGCAGCAGTTCCTTGATGCAGTGCCGCATATCAAGGCGATGAAGCAGTCGGCATGCATAGAGGGTGCACGGATGGCTCTCGCCGTGTCAAAACATCTTGGCGAGATGGAGGCCACCGACGTTGCATCCTGTGAACGGACCGTTTATTACCACCGAGCACTATTTTGAGGAAGTCTGCAGGCGCTCGCTTAATAGAGTTGCGTTTCAAAAACCTTATGTTCAAATGACATGTATGATTTGTGAAACCATGTTTCAAATATATAATATAAGGGCTTTTTATACTTGTGCGTTCAAGTATTGAAATACCTCCTATGCGGCCGTTAATGTATATGTATATATAACCTGAAAGATGGCAGTCTTCGGCTTCAGCCCCCACGCACATAGTGCGGGGGTGTTTGCAAAAAAGCGCATTTTCACACTCAATCCAACGTCTTGGTCCTTTGAAGGAGGTGATAGCGTAGCAAACTAGGCAACCGTACTATAATGCTTTATCACTTCCACTTAGCCATAGGAGTTCGATGGTGGGGCTACTATATAGCCCCTAGGGGCACCGCGCTCTCCGAATTCGGGGCGCGTATGTGCCTGACCGGGAAACGGTCCTTTGTCAAAGCGGAGGAATTCTAAACATTCCGGTGGTCGATCGAGTGGTTGACCAGTCTCTCGCTATATCATGACAGTCAGCTTTCGCTTTCTCTACTGAGGTGCTCACCAGGCCGAACCGGGGCACAATCGCAGTAGTTCTCCTGGTGCCGCGATAGCCGATAGAACGGAATGTAAGGCAGCAAAACACAGGAGCCGGGCAAACCCAACAGTTGACCAAAGACATGATTCGGAGCTGATGCATATAAGGCCTAACTCGAGACGCCGAACACTCCCTAAGGTATTCGGTCTTTATGAAAATGGGCAGAACAATGCCCTAAGCCCCTAGTGTCCAGGTACGCGTGAAAACTTCTAACACGAACGATGCCAAAACGCCAGCCTCCTCCTCGGTTATGGTAAGAAACCGGGGGATGTGTATCAACAAGAGACAGTAAAAAAGGTTTATGCAGGGTCTTAGTCTGAAAAGAATCCTTGCAACGGGTCCCTACTGCACGTCTGCGCCCGTGTCTCCGTTGTGCCGTATCCTGGATGGGTGTCGCGCGGTGTTCATCTGTAAAAGAGAAGAACTTAGTTGGAAAAGAGTCCGTGCGAAAGATGTATTTTGAAATAAACATAGTATGATTCCAAGAATGAATAAAATTGAGCTTTATTGTCTCTTTTTGTGCATGCGTGGAGCCCCTTGTAAAGGGGTACGCGGCTAGTAAGCCCCTTGTTTATTTATACCGGACTCGCCTAACCGTGTCCGGGGTCTGAATGACCTGTTTAGGGGCTTTGACGAGCAAAGCCGTATTAGTGTGTGGCTGTCAAGGCAGTCTCACGTTCTTCCGTAGTAGAGGAACACTAGAAGTTTCCCTTTAGTGAGATGATGCCGCGTGGACCGGGCATTTTTAGTGTAAGAGACGCGTAATGCGGTATTGCGTTAAAGCGGGCGAAAGCTTCACGTCCCAATAATGCTTGATGGCTACTTTTAAATGGGGCGATGTGGAAGGTTAACTTTTCGCGATGGAAGTTGTTGGATGAACCGAACACAACTTCTAGTAGTAGAGAGCCTGTACAATTAGCATATGGGCCTGGCGTCACTCCTTTAAAGGAAGTGTTGCTATGGCGAATTTTGGTTGGGTCTATCCCCATTCTGCGGATTGTGTCCCGGTATAGCAGGTTTAGTCATTGCCGCCGTCCATTAGGACTTGTGTAAATTGTAGTCCGTCGATTATAGGATCCAATATCAAGGCAGTCCATCCTGCGTTTCGGATACTTCCGGAGTAATCCTGATGGTCGAAAGTTATTGGTTTGGACATCCAGTTTTGGGACTCCGTTGGGGTGGACCGTGCGGCGCGTACTTTAGTGAGCGCCGCTCTATTTTTCCCTGTTATCACTTGAAGTGAATTTACTGTTTTGACCTCTTGTAGGAAATTCTTTTGTTTTCTGGTGCTCTGCTTGTGTGGTTCGTCATCGTCCTCACTGGGTGTGTCGAGCCCCTTGTGTTCGGCGTTAAGTCGGCCGGACTGCTTGAAGACCCAACAATCTCTGTGGGTATGGTTTGCAGGCTTCCCGGGGGTACTGTGGATTTGGCATATCTTGTCCAAGATTTTGTTTAGGTTAGATAGCTCATCGCTATTGTCCTTGAGAGGCAGTGTTTTGTTGTTCTGCCGAGAGCTTTTGAACCCGGCGTTGACTGCCGTGCTCTTTGGGCCATTCTCCTTAGTCCGGCGCTGGTCCTTTCTGCATCGTGGTTTCCCATTTCCATCCCTGACCTCGGATGTACTTGGGTCGCTGGTGCTGCATCTTGCTAGCCAGCTATCCTCTCCCGCGCAAAAGCGGGTCACGAGGCTTGTTAGTGCGGCCATTGTTCTTGGCTTTTCCTGGCCGAGGTGTCTGGCGAGCCATTCGTCTCGGACGTTATGTTTGAAGGCCGCTATGGCTTCGGCGTCCGGACAGTCGACTATTTGGTTCTTTTTGGTGAGGAACCTGTTCCAGAATTTGCAGGCTGACTCTCCGGGTTGTTGAGTTATGTGACTTAAATCGTATGCATCCGGAGGGCGGACATAAGTCCCCTGAAAATTTGCCCGAAACGCATCCTCGAGCTCTTCCCAAATTCCAATGGTATTTTCTGGGAGGCTTTTAAGCCAATGCCGGGCTGGCCCTTTGAGCTTGAGGGGTAAGTATTTTATGGCGTGGAGGTCATCTCCTCTAGCCATATGTATGTGCAGGATGTAATCCTCAATCCGCACGCCGAAGTCTGTTGTTCCGTCAGATGCCTCTATGTTTACGGGCTTGAATCCCGCGGAAATTCATGATCCAAAGACCTCATCGGTGAAACATAGGGGTGTGTGGCGCCCTGTATTTGGGTGTGCGCGATTTTGAATACTCGACGTGTTGTGTTGCTTTCTGGAGCTTGCTTTCTTGGCCCATAGATGGATCTGACCGGGCCATCCTTTTTGTGAGGATCCTTATGTGGATCACGTGCTGGCTTGTGTGCGGCGCCGCTTGCCGCTCTTTGTTTGTCATGTGGTCTTCTATCCGACCGGGCGACCTCTTTGTTTTTTGATTGTGGGGGCTCTACGGCCTCCTCGTCAAATTCGGGCAATAGTTTGCGCTTCGGGTAGCTCTTTGTTTGGCGACTATCGCTGTATTTGTCTGCGGTCTTGAGTACTTTGCTCCATCTCATTCTGAGTACGTCTTCTGCTGTTTTGAGCTTCCTCTTCTGCTTCTTCAGACTTCGTGCAGTGGCGACGAGCCTTTTTTGGAGGTTCTTCTGCTCCAACGATGTGTCCGGCGTGAGATCATCCGGACTGTTGTTTTCGTCGGGGATGGGTTGCCTATCCAATTCATCCTGTTCGGATGGTTGGTTGGGGGCATGTTCGTCGTCCACTAGTTCGCCCTGCTCTACGGCTGGGTCTGTATGGGTGCTGTCGTGGTCGAGGCGGGACTTTGGGCGGCGCTTGCGTCGCTGCTTCGGTTGTTTTTCGGGGGAATTATCCTTCGCAGCGTCCCGTTGTTCCTCGTTATCGCTTCCTTTAGGTGTATCCACCATACATATATCGTGAGTTGAGGTGGCTTTCCAGTGCCCTGTGGGCGCTGGTTCTTGGTCGTCTCCGTCATCGTCGTCCATACCGTCGATATCTTCAGAGTCGAAATCTAGCATGTCGGTTAAGTCATCGACAGTGGCTACGAAGTGGGTGGTGGGTGGGCTTTGAATTTCTTCGTCATCCGTATCCCAACCGTCCTGACCGTAATCCGGCTAGGGCTCTCCTGATAAAGAGAGATACTTTAGGGAATTCAGGATGTCGCCAAAAGGTGAGTGCTGAAAGATGTCCGCAGCGGTGAACTCCATGATCGGCGCCCAATCGATTCGATTGAAGGGCGCGGAGGTTCGGAGTCCGCGAGGAGTCCGCACCTTGGAGTCACGAGCTTCACAAGGGACAGGGTCGGTATTTGGCTCCATCGCCATAGAGGTAGCAGCCTCGAGGCGGTGTCAGCCACCCATCCTCGTCGGCGCAATCGGCCCGAAGTTAAGGGTCAAGCGACTCTTGTGCGGCCTCGTGGCACCGTCCGCAGCAGAGCTAAATCATGCCCATCGTGACGGTCTGGGCGCTCGGCTGTGGCTCGAATCCGTCAAGATCAAGTCTCCGTGGGTGTCGGCCATATAGTTCAAACTTCCAAATCGACACGATGGCGGGCGAGCTCTCGATCTCGCTCCAGATGGCTGCTTAATTGCCCGCAGTGCAAAGCCGCGAATACAAAGATCTGTCCGGGAGAAAAGTATCACCCTAGACCGCGTCGTTGTTGATGATCGAAGGAGCCATCGGGCCTATGGGCGATTTACACAAAGGAACTCTCAATGAAAGCACCAATGTCGGTGTCAAAACCGCGGATCTCGGTAGGTGGTCTCGAATCGTGCGCCTAGGCGGATGGTAACAGGAGACAAGGGACACGATGTTTTTACCCAGGTTTGGGCCCTCTCGATGGAGGTAAAACCCTACTCCTGCTTGATTGATATTGATGATATGGGTAGTACAAGAGTAGATCTACCACGAGATCAAGGAGGCTAAACCCTAGAAGCTAGCCTATGGTATGATTGTTGTTCGTCCTACGGACTAAAACCCTTCGGTTTATATAGACACCGGAGAGGGCTAGGGTTACACAAAGTCGGTTACAATGGTAGGAGATCTATATATCCGTATCGCCAAGCTTGCCTTCCACGCCAAGGAAAGTCCCATCCGGACACGGGACGAAGTCTTCAATCTTGTATCTTCATAGTCTTGGAGTCCGGCCGATGATGATAGTTCGGCTATCCGGACACCCCCTAATCCAGGACTCCCTCAATGACCATAGAAGGTTTTATTCATGTAAACAGAACAATAATTATCCTCTAACTTAAATGAATAACCTTATTGCAATAAACATGGTCCAATCATATTCATGCTCAACGCAAACACCAAATAACATTTATTTAGGTCCAGCACTAATCTCGAAGGTAGAGGGAGTGTGTGATGGTGATCTTATCAACCTTGGAATCACTTCCAACACACATCGTCACCTCACCCTGAACTAGTCTCTATTCATTCTGTAACTCCTGTTTCGAGTTACTAATCTTAGCAACCGAACTATTATCAAATACCCAGGGGCTACTACAAACACTAGTAAGGTACACAATAATCTGTATATCAGATATACCTTTGTTCACTTTGCCATCCTTCTTATCCTCCAAATGTTTGGGGTAATTCCACTTCCAGTGACCATTTCCTTTGCAGTTATAAGCACTCAGTTTCAGGTTTGGGCTTCTTCACAGGAGTGGCAACTTGCTTACCATTCTTCTTGAAGGTCCCTTTTCTTTCCCTTGCCCTTTTACTTGAAACTAGTGGTCTTGTCAACCATCAACACTTGATGCTCTTTGTTGATTTCTACCTTCACCGATTTCAGCATCACGAAGAGCTTGGGGATCGTTTTTGTCATCCCCTTGCATATTATAGTTCATCCCGAAGTTCTAGTAGCTTGGTGATAGTGACTAGAGAACTCTGTCACTCACTATCTCACATGGAAGATTAACTCCCACTTGATTCAAGCGATTGTACTACCCAGACATTCTGAGTACATGCTCACTGGCTGAGCCATTCTCCTCAATCTTGTAGGCAAAGTAATTGTCAGAGGTCTCATACCTCTCGACATGGGCATGAGTCTGAACCAATTTCAACTCTTGGAACATCTCATATGCCCTGTGGTGTTCAAAACATTTTTGAAGTCTCGGTTCTAAGCCGTAAAGCATGGTGCACTAAAATATCAAGTAGTCACCATACCGAGCTTGCCAAACGTTCATAACGTGTGCATCAGCTCCTGCAATAGGTCTGTCACCTAGCGGTGCATCAAGGACATAATTCTTCTGTGCAGCAACAAGGATAATCCTCAGATCACGGAATTAGTCCGCATCGTTGCTACTATCATCTTTCAACTTTTCTCTAGGAACATATCAAAAATATATATGAGCTATATCGCGAGCTATTGATCTACAACATAGATATGCAAATACTATCAGGACTAAGTTCATGATAAATTAAGTTCAATTAATCCTATTACTTAAGAACTCCCACTTAAATAGACATCCCTCGAGTCATCTAAATGATCACGTGATCCAAATCAACTAAACCATGTCCGATAATCACGTGAGATGGAGTAGTCTTGAATGGTGAACATCTCTATGTTGATCATATCTACTATATGATTCATGTTCGACCTTTCGGTCTCTAGTGTTTCGAGGCCATGTCTGTACATGCTAGGCTCGTCAAGTTTAACCCGAGTATTCCGCATGTGCAAAACTGTCTTGCACCCATTTTATGTGAACGTAGAGCCTATCACACCCGATCATCATGTGGTGTCTCAACACGAAGAACTGTCGCAATGATGCATACTCAGCGAGAACACTTATACCTTGAAATTTTGGTAAGGGATCATCTTATAATGCTACCGTCGTACCAAGCAAAATAAGATGCATAAAAGATAAACATCACATGCAATCAAAATATGTGACATGATAAGGCCATCATCATCTTATGCCTTTGATCTCTATCTCCAAAGCACCGTCATGATCTCCATCATCACCGGCCCAACACCTTGATCTCCATCGCAGCGTCGTGGTCGTCTCGCTAACTATTGCTTCTACAACTATCACTAATGCATAGTGATAAAGTAAAGCAATTACATGGCATTTGCATTTCATACAATGAAGCGACAACCATAAGGCTCCTGCCAGTTGCTGACAACTTCTACAAAACATGATTATCTCATACAACAACTTATATCACATAACAACATGCCCTACAAAAACAAGTTAGACATCCTCTACTTTGTTGTTGCAAGTTTTACGTGGCTGCTACGGGCTTCTAGCAAGAACCGTTCTTACCTACACATCAAAACCACAACGGTGTTTCGTCAAGTTTGCTGTTTTAACCTTCAACAAGGACCGGCCGCAGTCAAATTCGATTCAACTAAAGTTGGAGAAATAGACACCCGCCAGCCACCTTTATGCAAAACTAGTTGCATGTCTGTCGGTGGAACCGGTCTCATGAACATGGTCATTTAAGGTTGGTCCAGGCCGCTTCATCCAACAATACCACCGAATCAAAATAAGACGTTGGTAGTAAGCAGTATGACTATCACCGCCCGCAACTCTTTGTGTTCTACCCGTGCATATCATCTATGCATAGACCTGGATCTGATGCCACTGTTCGGGAATGTAGCATGCAATTTCAAAAAAATTCCTATACCCACGCAAGATCTATCTAGGAGATGCATAGCAACGAGAAGGGGAGAGTGTGTCCATGTACCCTCATAGACCGAAAGCAGAAGCGTTTGTTAACGCAATTGATGTAGTCGAACTTCTTCTCGTTCCGACCGATCAAGTACCTAACGTATGACACCTCCGAGTTCTGCACATGTTCAGCTCGATGACGTCCCTCGAACTCTTGATCTAGCAAAGTGTCGAGGGAGAGTTCCATCAGCACAACGACGTGGTGACGGTGATGGTGAAGTGATCCGCACAGGGCTTCGCCTAAGCACTACATGAATATGACCGGAGGCGTAAACTATGGAGGGGGCGCCGCACATGGCTAGGAATAGTTTATGTGGGTTCTAGGTGCCCCTCCCCACATGTATAAAGGAGGGAGGGGAGAGAGGCAGCCCTAGGCGCGCCCAAGTAGGAGGAATCCTACTTGGGCTCCTAGTCCAAGTCGGACTCCCCCTTTGTCTTTTACCGAAAGGGGGAGAAGGGAATAGAGGGGGGAGAAGGAAAGAGGGGGGCGCCACCCCCTACTCCTAATACAATTCGGCCTCCTTCCTGCGGGGGGGGGGGGGGGTGCCACCTCTTGTGGGCTGGTGTGCCCCCTCCTATGGGCCATATGGCCCATATCTTCCCCCGATGGATTCCGGTAACCCACTCGGTACTCCGATATGTACCTGATACATTCCAGAACACTTTAGGTGTCCGAATACTATCATCCAATATATCAATCTTTACCTTTCGACCATCTCGAGACTCCTTATCATGTCCGTGATCTCATTTGGGACTCCGAACAACATTCGGTTACCAAATCACATAACTCATATAATACAAATCGTCATCGAACGTTAAGCGTGCGGACCCTACGGGTTCGAGAACTATGTAGACATGACCAAGACACTTCTTCGGTCAATAACCAATAGCGAAACCTGGATGCTCATATTGGCTCCCACATATTCTACGAAGATCTTTATCGGTCGAACTGCTATGACAACATATGTTATTCCCTTTGTCATCGGTATGTTACTTGCCCGAGATTCGATCATCGATATCTCCATACCTAGTTCAATCTCATTACCGGCAAGTCTCTTTACTCATTTCGTAATGCATCATCCTGCAACTAAATCAATAGTCATATTGCTTGCAAGGCTTATTATGATGTGCATTATCGAGAGGGCCCAGAGATACCTCTCCGGTACTCGGAGTAACAAATCCTAATCTCGATCTATGCCAACCCAACAAAAAACCTTTGGAGATACCTGTAGAGCATCTTATAATCACCCAGTTACGTTGTGACATTTGATAGCACATAAGGCATTCCTCTATTATCCGGGAGTTGCATAATCTCATAGTCAAAGGAATATGTATAAGTCATGGAGAAAGCAATAGCAATAAAACTTAACAATCATTATGCTAAGCTAACAGATGGGTATTGTCCATCCCATCATTCTCCTAATGATGTGATCTTGTTCATCAAATGACAACACATATCTATGGTTAGGAAACTTAACCATCTTCGATTAACGAGCTAGTATTGTAGAGGCTTACTAGGGGCACTGTGTTTTGTCTATGTATTCACACATGTATCAAGTTCCGGGTTAACACGGCATTGGCGGGGCGGATGGGCGCGGCGAGCGTAGACGAAGGAAGGGGGTGGCGCCAGAGTGGAGCTTCGGTGGGCGGTTGTAGTAGGCGGAGCGGGGGGCAGCTCGGACGTGCGTGTTCACTGGGCGAGCTGCCGGCAACGGTGGCACCACTAGCAGAAGCAGCTGCACGCACGCGGGATGGGGGAAGGCAAGGCACGGGTGGCAGCGGGCGAAGGTGGCTACCGACGCGCAAGGAAAGCTGCGGACAGGCATGACTGCGGGAAGGGACTCAACACAGGGGAAGCCGGAGCAGTGTGCGTGTGTGGGCGGCTGGAGCGGGCGGCAAGGGGCAGCAGCCGCAGCAGGTAAGGGACAGCGGCGGCATGGGCGACTGGTCATGCGGGCTAGTGCATGGGAAGCAGTAGCAGCGATGCGGAGGCAGTAGCCGCGAAGAGCAGTAGTAGTGAAGCATGCGCGTCAGCTGCGAGGGCGCGCTTGGGTGCGGACGCGGTTGGCCAGGGGTGCGGCCAGAGGCGCGCAGGAACGCGGGTATTGGCACAGTGAGCGCGAGCTCTGACGACATCGGGCACGACTGTGACAGCGACCTACAACGGTGGTTCGAAAGGGAAAATAGGGGGAACCGGAGGAGGGGCTCACCTAAGAGCACAAGGAAGGCTCGGCGTAAGGTTTAGGAGCTGTAGGGGAAGCCGAAAGGGGCCGGGGCAGAGTGGATTGATGGCGGCGAGCTCCGGGCACCGAGGTCCAAGACGAGATCGGGACAGAACTGCGGGGCCGTCCCGGCTTGATCCAGTGGGCTAGGTCGACATGGACGACCGCGGCGGTTCCGTTGGACCAGATGGGTGGGAGCAGGGGCATCGGTTGCCGCAATGGTGAGGCGCTCGGGAGGAGGAGATCTGGACGAGGGGGAAGAGGAGTGGCAAGCTAGGGTTCAGGGGAGGTGTCGCGGTGTTGCCGTTATCCTCAGGGGGAACCGTGGGATGGGTGCCACGGCGACATCGCCGTCCAGGGAGGCCAGGATGGCCGCCATGCTCCCCTCTGCCTCCTGTAGCGGGAGGTGGAGGGAGATGGAGGTGGGCTAGCCTGGTCAGCCTGGTGGTCCAGCTGGGCCACGACCCAGTGGGAGGGGGGTCTATTTCTATTTTATTTTATTTTGTGCTTTCTTTTTAGTTTCTTTTGTTTTTCTTTTTAATATGTTTTCTGTTTTCAATTTAGTTTCTTTTGTTTTTAGTTTTATAAAATTCAATTAGCATCTAAAATAGTAGTAATAACTAGCCCACTACCACAAAAAGTTTAACACTTTAATAAAATAGGTTTACATTTGTTTATTATTTAAAAGCATTTAACAATTGTTTTTAGCCACTGTTACATTCACAAAAGGGCATTTAAATATTTTATAAAAGTGTTGGGTCACCACCATAATTAGTTATGGAATATTTTTCACACTTTGAACATTTTATTTTGCATGTTTGAGAAACTTGAATTTTGGACTCTAATTTGAATTTGAATCATGATTTGGATCAAGTGAGGATTAACAACAGTTATGTGATGACATGGCACCATTAGCGGGGGATTATTGTAGCTTAATTATCCGGACGTCACAATTCTCCTCCACTAGTCCTGAGATTTAGGAGGTAGAAGGAAACAAAATGGGGTATTCATCAAGACAATCCTCAAGTTCCTGAGTGGCTTCATCTTCAGAATGACTTGACCATTGAATTTTTAGGAACTTGACAACCCTCTAACGGTGGGATGTTCAGCTAGATCAAGAACGCGGATCGAACAGATACTTCAGACTTCGATGTAGCATTTTCAGTTCTCACAAAGGGAGAAGCGTTTCACGCATTCAAGGAATAAATCCGTGCTTCGACAATTCGAACAAGATGAGCATGGTAGCTTACTGTCTCAATCGAAGGATGTAGTAGATGGACGGTTTTAGTGGCCCAAATGATAGAAGCGATAGGTATTTTCACCCATTACATTCCCAGAAGGTCAATATTGGATGACTTCAAAGCAACGGGGAAAACATGGAATTCCAACCCTTCAAGTTCAACGGGGGCATTGTGACTAACCATGGTGGTTCAACATTGGCCCACGGGATGTAGCTTGAAATTTCGGCCAAGTGATGGCGGTTACAATAGGTAAGGAATGCACGTGGTTGTCCCACCATTGAGCAGTGGGACCTTTCAGGTGGAATGTCGCAAAGGTGGCATAGTTGGCAGGGGCTACATCAACAGACTCTAGCTCGAAAGTGATGTCATGGAGCCAGTTATCAACATCAAGGGGCTGAGTTGAGCTGCGGTAGATGACAGGGTTGAGACGCGCAGAGTCTTGCAGAGCCACTAGGGCTGGTTGTCGGTTCAAGTTGGGTCGAGGAAACTGAGCCATGACTCCTATCATGAACTGGCGATTCAACTCAACTGTTGTATCATTCTACCATGTATTCAGGAGGTGGTGGATTTTCGCCACCACGGCCACGACTAGCGGGTCTAACCATCCTTCTTAAATGCAACAGGGGGTAGTTTAGCAAAGGGGTGGAGTAAGTGTATGGAGTCATTCATGATGTAATTAGAACAAATGTGCAAAGGCGCAATATGTACAAAGCAGTAGTCATTGAAGACATACCGATACATATGCGGGGCCAATACACTTTGTTCATAAGAGTTCGGACAGGAGAAACATCCTAGACATACTAGGCGGCACGCATGCACGCGGTGGAGGGATGCAACAACGGGACATAGCGAAGGCTACATCAATGTCGGCGAAAACTTCTGGAGCAAGGGATTTGCAAGTGACGACGCGGGGTACCCTTGACAAGAGGATCCTGCGACCAGTGAATGTTGTGAAGTAGATCCTGGCCCTTAATTTAAGAAAGGCATATATAATACGAATCTCTGGATGGATGTGACCACAAGAACCTAGGATAGAGTTCGCAAAATCATTTAACCCGAATAGAAGAGAGATCAGAGCCCTAGAGTATAGACGAGGAGTAAAAGATCCTAATACCATCCATTGGCGACGTGGACCCGTAGGCCACACAGCCATGTTAGTAAAACAGTTTTTCAACCACTAGACTCAACTTTGGCCAAGGAGTTGGAAAGGGGGGGGGGGGTTCCTACCGGCAGACGGCTCTGATACCAACTTGTGACACCCTGAGGACCCACAAGTGTAGGGGATATATCATAGTCCTTTTGATAAGTAAGAGTGTCAAACCCAACGAGGAGCAGAAGGAAACGACAAGCGGTTTTCAGTAAGGTATTCTCTGCAAGCACTAAAATTATCGGTAATAGATAGTTTTATGATAAGGTAATTCGTAACGGGTAAAAGGAACAAAAGTAAACAAGGTGCAGCAAGGTGGCCCAATCCTTTTTGTAGCAATGGACAAGCCTGGACAAACTCTTATATAAAGCAATTCGCTCCCGAGGACACATGGGAATTACTGTCAAGCTAGTTTTCATCATGCTCATATGATTCACGTTTGTTACTTTGGTAATTTGATATGTGGGTGGACCGGTGCTTGGGTACTACCCTTCCTTGGACAAGCATCCCACTTATAATTAACCCCTCTCGCAAGCATATGCAACTATGAAAGAAGAATTAAGGTAAACCTAACCATAGCATGAAACATATGGATCCAAATCAGCCCCTTACAAAGCAACGCATAAACTAGGGTTTAAGCTTCTATCACTGTAGCAACCCATCATCTACTTATTACTTCCCAATGCCTTCCCCTAGTCCCAAATCATGGTGAAGTGTTATGTAGTCAACATTCACATAACACCACTAGAGGAAAGACAACATACATCTCATCAGAATATCGAACGGATACCAAATTCACATGATTACTTATAACAAGACTTCTCCCATGTCCTCAGGAACAAATGTAACTACTCACAACTCATATTCATGTTCATAATCAGAGGGGTATTTAATAGCATTAAGGATCTAAACATATGATCTTCCACCGAATAAACCAACTAGCATCAACTACAAGGAGTAATCAACACTACTAGCAACCCACATGTACCAATATGAGGTTTTGAGACAAAGATCGGATACAAGAAATGAACGAGGGTTTGAGAGGAGAAGGTGCTGGTGAAGATGTTGATGGAGATTGACCCCCTCTCGATGAGAGGATTGATCGTCATGACAATGGCGACGGATTCCCCCTGCCGGAGGGATGCTTCCCCGGCAGAACAGCTCTGCCGGAGCCCTAGATTGGTCCTGCCCAGGTTCCGCCTCGAGACGGCGGCGCTTCGTCCCGAAAGCTTCCTTATGATTTTTTTCTAGGGAAAAATACACCATATAGCAAAAGATGGGCATCTGGGGCCTGCCAGTTGGCCCACGAGGCAGGGGGCGCACCCAGGGGGTAGGGTGCTCCCTCCACCCTCGTGGCTGGTGGGTGGCCCCCCTTTGGTGCTTTCTTTGCCCAATATTTTTAATATATTCCAAAAATGACTTTCGTGGAGTTTCATGACTTTTGGAGTTGTGCAGAATAGGTCTGTAATATTTGCTCCTTTTCTAGCCTAGAATTCCAGCTGTCGGCATTCTCCCTCTTCGTGTAAACCTTATAAAATAAGAGAGAAAAGGCATAAGTATTGTGACATAATATGTAGTAACAGCCCATAATGCAATAAATATCAATATAAAAGCATGATGCAAAATGGACGTATCAACCTCCCCAAGCTTAGACCTCGCTTATCCTCAAGCGAAAGTTAATATCTAAAAATATGTCCACATGTTTAGAGATAGAGGTGTTGATAAAATAGAATACGGAAATGAGGGCATCATGATCATTCTTAGAACAACAACATATATATTGGCATATGATTTCTTATGATAAAGTAACAATCTATTCACAATGTAAAGTATGAATCAGAAACATCATTGAAAACTAGCAAACTATAATCCCAGTCATTGAAGCAATTGCAATTTATCATAACACCGGAAGGAGTCAATATAAGAGATGTTTAGCAAGTCCACATACTCAACTATCATTTAGTCTTTCACAATTGCTAACACTCACACATACTTATGGGTATGAAGTTTCAATCAGACACAGAGAAAGATATGGGCTTATAGTTTTGCCTCCCCACCTTTTACCTCAAGGGTAATGTCAACAATAATACTTTATGAAAACTTACATCCAAGTGGATATATATATCAGGATCTTTCCAACACATAGTACTTGCCAAAGGATAAAGTGTAAAAAGGAAAGGTGAAGATCACCATGACTCTTGTATGCAGGTAAAAGGTAAAAATAAAAGATAGGCCCTTCGCAGAGGGAAGCAGAGGTTGTCATGCGCTTTTAGGGTTGGATGCACAAAAACTTAATGCAAAAGAACGTCACCTTATATTTCCACTTGTGATATGGGCCTTTCTTATCCAGTCCTTCGCTTTTATTTCTCCCATATCACAAGCTCGTATAAAGCTTATTTTCTTCACACTAATAGATCATACATATTTAGAGAGCAATTTTAATTGCTTGCACCGATGACAACTTACTTGAAGGATCTTACTCAATCCATAGGTAGGTATGGTGGACTCTCATGGCAAAACTGGGTTTAGGGATGTTTGGAAGCACAAGTAGTATCTCTACTTGGTGCAAAGAATTTGGCTAGCATGAGGGGGAAAGGCAAGCTCAACATGTTGGATGATTCATGACAATATAACTTATTCGGATATAAGAAAACATAACCCATTATGTTGTCTTCCTTGTCCAATATCAACTTTTTGGCATGTCATATTTTAATGAGTGCTCACAATCATGAAAGATGTCCAAGATAGTATATTTATATGTGAAAACCTCTCTTTCTTTATTACCTCCTATTAATTGCAACGATGACCAAAACTATGTTTGTCAACTCTCAACAACTTTTATTCATCATACTATTTATATGTGAAGTCATTACTCTCCATAAGATCAATATGATCTTTTTATTTATTTTTATTCTTTCTTTTTTCTTTTATTCCCTCAAGATCATAGCAAGATAGCAAAGCCTCAACTCAAAACTAATCTTTATTAGCTCATGGACTCGATTACATAGATAAGGATCAAAATAAAACTCAAAGCTAGATCAAACTAAAAATTTATTCTACTAGACCAAGATATAACCAAAAGGATCAAACTAAGAAAAAGGGTAAAGATAGAAGTGTGATGGTGATACGATACCGGGGCACCTCCCCCAAGCTTGGTAGTTGCCAAAGGGAGTGCCCATACCCATGTGTTTATGTCTCTTTCTTTGGAGGTGGTGATGATGGAGTTGTTGATGATGTAGGCTTGTAGTCCATCTTCCAAGGCATAGGCTCACCATCATAGAGGGATGATCGAGTCTACTGGGTCCTCAAATATGCAGCCAAACTCATCCTCTTGAATCTATATTCATACTCACAGTTTTGGTTTTGCAGGTCATAGATCTGGGCTTGAAGGTTCTCAATTTTCTTGTGAAGCTTGAAGATGGTCTCCCCAATGTTCTTGGCATCCCGCTTGTTGTTGGTGAACTTCGCGATCATCATGTGGTTGGCGTCGAGTCTGTGCTCCACCATCCCTTGGCACTTGAAAACTTGTTGCTCCATTGCTTCGAGTCTTGTCTCCACGCTTCCGGTCCTCCTCGGTCCCTCAACATAGCGGATGTGCAGCATCCCCTCCCGCATCTCAATGGTTTGAGGGTGTTGCAACACCTCCGCAAGGTAAGTGTTGATGAACTTCTCAGAAAACTTGTCCTTGAGGGCGCTTGCAGACGTCATGGTGATCTAGATCTGTTAGGAAAACAGCTGGAAACAAAAGCACAGGGTTTTGCCGTGGTACTATGGTCAAAACCTTCGGGAGATTATATAATGAATTTTTACTGATCATAAGAAGTATCATGTAAGAAAACGGAGTCCGGAGGGCACACGTGGTGTCCACGAGGCAGGGGGCGCGCTCTCCACCCTCGTGGATGCCTCGTGTCTCTTTCGAACTACTTTTAATTTTCCTAATTTTTTAAATATTCTAAAACGGAGAAAAATTGCTATTTGAGCAGTTTTGGAGTCGGTTTACTTACCGTACCACATACCTATTCCTTTTCAGAGTCTGAAATATTTTGGAAAGTGTCCCTTATGTACTCCTCCGGGGTTACTGTGTCAATAACATTGGTTTCAACATTTATTGGATTACATGAGATATAATGTTTGATTCTTTGACCGTTCACCACCTTCGGATTTGTGCCTTCAGTGTTGTTGATTTTTATGGCACAGGAACGATAGACCTCCTCGATAATGCAAGGACCTTCCCATTTAGAGAGAAGTTTTCCTGCAAAAAATCTAAAACGAGAGTTGTATAGCAAAACATAATCTATTACATTAAACTCACACTTTTGTATCCTTTTTTCATGCCATCTTTTAAATTTTTCTTTAAACAACTTGGCATTCTCATAGGCCTGGGTTCTCCATTCATCAAGTGGGCTAATTTCAAATAGCCTCTTCTCACCGGCAAGTTTGAAATCATAGTTGAGCTCTTTAATAGCCCAATATGCCTTATGTTCTAGTTCGAGAGGTAAGTAACATGCTTTTCCATAAACCATTTTATACGGAGACATACCCATTGGATTTTTATATGCAATTCTAAAGGCCCATAATGCATCATTAAGTTTCTTGGACCAATTCTTTCTAGATCTATTAACAATCTTTTGCAAAATCAATTTATCTCTCTATTACTCAATTCTACTTGACCACTAGAGTGAGGGTGGTATGGAGATGCAATTCTATGATTTACATCATACTTAGCAAGCATTTTACGAAAAGCGCCATGAATAAAATGTGAACCACCATCAATCATTAAATATATAGGGACTCCAAACCTCGGAAAAATAACTTCTTTAAGCATCTTAATAGAGGTGTTATGATCAGCACTACTAGTTGGAATAGCTTCTACCCACTTAGTAACGTAATCAACAACAACTAAAATATGTGTATACCCATTAGAGGATGGGAAAGGTCCCATATAATCAAAGCCCCAAACATCAAATGGTTCAATAACTAGTGAATAATTCATAGGCATTTCCTATCGTCTACTAATATTACCAATTCTTTGGCATTCATCACAAGACAAGACAAACTTACGGGCATCTTTGAATAAAATACGCCAATAAAAACCGGAGTGCAATACCTTATGTGCAGTTCTATCTCCAGCGTGGTGTCCTCCGTAAGCCTCAGAGTGACACTTGCATAGGATATGTTCCTGCTCATGCTCAGGTACACAACGTCTAATAACACCGTCTACTCCTTCTTTATAAAGGTGTGGGTCATCCCAAAAGTAATGTCTTAAATCATAGAAAACCTTTTTCTTTTGCTGGTATGTGAAACTAGGTGGTATAAATTTAGCAACAATGTAATTAGCATAATCAACATACCATGGAGCAACACGAGAAGCATTTATGACAGCTAGTTGTTCATAAGGAAAGCTATCATCAATAGGTAGTGGGTCATCAAGAACATTCTCTAACCTAGACAAGTTGTCTGCAACGGGGTTCTCGACTCCCTTCTATCAATAATATGCAAATCAAATTCTTGTAGCAAGAGAACCCATCTAATCAGTATAGGTTTAGCATCTTTATTTTCCATAAGATATTTAATAGCAGCATGATTAGTGTGAACAGTTACTTTGGAATCAACAATATAAGGTCTGAACTCATCACAAGCGAACACAACTGCTAAAAATTCTTTTTCAGTAGTAGCATAATTTCTCTGGGCACTATCTAGAGTTTTACTAGCATATTGGATAACATTTAATTTCTTATCAACTCTTTGCCCTAGAACAACACATACATCATAATCACTAGCATCACACATAATTTCAAAGGGCAAATTCCAATCAGGTGCCTGAACAATAGGTGCAGAAATCAAGGCCTTGTTAAGTATTTCAAATGCTTCTACACAATCATAATCAAAAACAAAAGGAACATCTTTTTGCAAGAGATTAGTCGGAGGCCTAGAAATTTTAGATAAGTCTTTAATAAACCTCCTATAAAAACCAGCATGACCAAGGAAACTTCTTATACCTTTGATGTCCTTAGGACACGACATCTTTTCAATAGCATCTATTTTAGCTTTATCAACTTCAATACCTCTTTCAAAAATTTTATGCCCCAAGACAATACCTTCATTAACCATAAAGTGGCACTTCTCCCAATTCAAGACAAGATTAGTTTCTTCACATCTCTTCAAAACTCGATCAAGGTTGCTTGAGAAATCATCAAAAGAAGTTTCGTAAACGGAGAAATCATCCATGAAAACCTCAACAATCTTTTCACAAAAGTCAGAGAATATAGCACTCATACATCTTTGAAAGGTAGCAGGTGCATTGCATAAACCAAAAGGCATACGTTTATAAGCAAAGGTACCAAAGGGAAAGCAAAAGTGGTCTTTTCCTAATCCTCTTTTGACACATGTATTTGAGAGAAACCAGAATAACCATCTAGAAAGCAAAAATGTGTATGTTTGGATAATATTTCTAGCATTTGATCAATAAAAGGTAGAGTATAATGATCTTTTCTAGTGGCTTTATTTAATTTGCGGAAATCAATTACCATTCTATAGCCTGTAACGATTCTTTGTGGGATCAATTCATCCTTAGCGTTAGGAACAACAGTAATACCTCCCTTCTTAGGGACACAATGGACAGGACTTACCCACTGACTATCAACAAGAGGGTAAATTATACCTGCCTCAAGAAGCTTTAGTTTTCATTTCTTACCACTTCTTTCATCTTAGGATTTAACCGTTGTTGATGATCAACAGCTGGTTTAGAATTTTTCTCCAATTTTATTTTGTGCTGGCATAGAGTGGGACTAATGCCCTTAAGATCATCAAGAGTATATCCAATAGTAGCACGGTGCTTCTTCAGAGTTTTCAATAATTTCTCTTCCTCATGCTCTGAAAGGTTCGCACTAATAATAACATGATATATCTTCTTTTCATCAAGATAAGCATATTTCAAAGTATCAGGTAATTGTTTAAGCTCAAACACGGGATCACCCTTGGTGGAGGAGGATCCCCTAGGATTTCAACAGGCAAGTTGTGTTTAAAAATGGGTCCTTGCTTAAAGAATACTTCATCTATTTCCCTTCTTTCATTCATAAACATATCATTTTCATGGTCGAGCAAATATTGTTCTAAACGATCATTAGGGGGCACGACAATAGAAGCAAGACCAATAATTTCTTCTTTACTAGGAAATTCTTTATCATGGGGTTGTCTATGAAATTTAGCAAAATTAAAATCATGAAACATATCCCCTAAACCAACAGCAACTATCCTTTTTGCAGTCTATCTTGGCATTAACAGTATTCAAGAAGGGTCTACCAAATATAATCGGACAAAAGTCATCTTGTGGGGAACCAACAACAAGAAAATCAGTAGGGTATTTAATTTTCCCACACAAGACTTCAACATCTCTAGCAATCCCAATTGTTGAAATAGTATATCTATTGGAAAGCTTAATAGTAACATCAATATCTTCTATTTCGACAGGTGCAATATCCTGCATAATTTCTTTATATAAGGAATGAGGTATTGCACTCACACTAGCACCCATATCACATAAGCCATGATAACAATGATCTCCTATTTTAACAGAAACGACAGGCACGCCGACAATAGGTCTATGTTTACCTTTAGTATCGGGTTTAGAAATTCTAGCAGCTTTCACAGAAATAAATAACATGCCCATCAATATTATCTACCAAGAGATATTTAACCATAGCAATACTAGGTTCAACTTTAATTTTCTCAGGGGGTGTAGGTGTTCTAGCATTACTCCTACGAACCATAGATGAAGCTTTAGCATGATCCTTTATTTTAACAGGAAAGGGTGGTTTCTTAATGTAAGCGGTAGGAACAATAGGATCAACATTATAAGTAATAGTCTTTTCTTCAACTTTAATAGGTTCTACTACTTCCACTTCAATGGGAGGATGATATTTAAACCACTTCTCCTTAGGGAGATCAACATGAGTAGAAAATGATTCACAGAAAGAAGCTACTATCTCAGAGTCAAGCCCATATTTAGTGCTAAATTCACGAAAAGCATCGGTATCCATAAAAGATTTAACACAATCAAACTTAGGTGTTATACCTGACTCCTTACCTTCGTCGAGTTCCTAATCTTCAGAGTTGCGTTTAATTATTTCCAATAAATCCCATCTGAATTCAATAGTCTTCATCATAAAAGAACCAGTAGAAGAAGTATCGAGCATGGAGCGATCATTAAGAGAAAGCCGAGCATACAAAAATTGAAAAATAATTTCTCTTGAGAGCTCATGATTGGGGCATGAATATAACATTGACTTAAGCCTCCCCCAAACTTGAGTGATACTTTCTCCTTCACGAGGCCAAAACTTATATATATATAATTCCGATCACGATGAACCAGATGCGTAGGATAAAACTTTTGATGAAATTCCAATTTCAATCGGTTGTAGTTCCATGATCCAATATCATCACATAGCCTAAACCATGTTAATGCCTTTCCCTTCAAAGATAAAGGGAAGACCTTCTTCTTGACAACATCCTCGGGCACACCTGCAAGCTTAAATAATCCACAAACTTCATCCACATAGATTAGGTGCATATCGGGATGTAATGTTCCATCTCCTGTATAGGGATTAGCTAGCAGTTTTTGTATCTTACCCGAAGGAATTTCAACGTAAATATTTTTAGTAGGTTCAGTAGGTTGAGTAGCAAGTCTTTGCACTTCTGGTCGAGGTGAATATATCCCGAACAAACCTCTCAAAGGATTATATTCCATAATAACAAGTGACAGTAAATTTTAGCACACTATATAAATGTTTCCTTACCAAATTCCACCTACCAAAGGCGCTTCACTCCCCGGCAACGGCGCCAGAAAAGAGTCTTGATGACCCACAAGTGTAGGGGATCTATCATAGTCCTTTTGATAAGTAAGAGTGTCGAACCCAACTAGGAGCAGAAGGAAACGACAAGCGGTTTTCAGTAAGGTATTCTCTGCAAGCACTGAAATTATCGGTAACAAATAGTTTTGTGATAAGGTAATTCATAATGGGTAACAAGTAACAAAAGTAAACAAGGTGCAGCAAGGTGGACCAATCCTTTATGTAGCAAAGGACAAGCCTGGAGAAACTCTTATATAAATAAAAGCGCTCCCGAGGACACACGGGAATTACTGTCAAGCTAGTTTTCATCATGGTCATATGATTCGCGTTCGTTACTTTGATAATTTGATATGTGGGTGGACCGGTCCTTGGATACTGCCCTTCCTTGGACAAGCATCCCACTTATGATTAACCCCTCTCGCAAGCATCCGCAACTACGAAAGAAGAATTAAAGTAAACCTAACCATAGCATGAAACATATGGATCCAAATCAGCCCCTTACGAAGCAACACAAAAACTAGGGTTTAAGCTTCTATCACTCTAGCAACCCATCATCTACTTATTACTTCCCAATGCCTTCCCCTAGGCCCAAATCATGGTGAAGTGTCATGTAGTCAACATTCACATAACACCACTAGAGGAAAGACAACATACATCTCATCAAAATATCGAACGAATACCAAATTCACATGATTACTTATAACAAGACTTCTCCATGTCCTCAGGAACAAACGTAACTACTCACAAATCATATTCGTGTTCATAATCAGAGGGGTATTGAATAGCATTAAGGATCTGAACATATGATCATCCACCGAATAAACCAACTAGCATCAACTACAAGGAGTAATCAACACTACTAGCAACCCACAGGTACCAATCTGAGGTTTTGAGACAAAGATCGGATACAAGAGATGAACTAGGGTTTGAGAGAAGATGGTGCTAGTGAAGATGTTGATGGAGATTGATCCCCTCTCGATGAGAGGATCGATGGTGATGACGATTGATACGTCTCCAACGTATCTCTAATTTTTTGATTGTTCCATGCTATTATATTACCCGTTTTGGATGTTTATGGGCTTTAGTTTACACTTTTATATCATTTTTTGGGACTAACCTAGCAACCGGAGGCCCAGCCCGAATTGCTGTTTTTTTGCCTATTTCAGTGTTTCGAAGAAAAGGAATATCATACAGAGTCCAAACGGAATGAAACCTTTGGGAGCGATCTTTTTGGAACAAACGAAATCCAAGAGACTTGGAGTGGACGCCAAGAAGCATCAGAGGCGGCCACGTGGCAGGAGGGCGCGCCCCAGGGGGTAGGCGCGCCCCCACCCTCGTGGCCCCCTCGTGGTTCCCCTGACCTACCTCCTCGCCTATATATACCTGAATACCGTGAAAACATCCAGGAGCACCACAAAAAACTATTTCCACCATCGCAACCTTCTGTATCCGTGAGATCCCATCTTGGAGACTTCGCCGGTGCTCCGCCGGAGGGGGAATCGACCATGGAGGGCTTCTACATCAACACCAAGGCCTCTCCGATGAGTTGTGAGTAGTTTACCACAGACATTCGGGTCCATAGTTATTATCTAGATGGCTTCTTCTCTCTCTTTGAATCTCAATACAAAGTTCTCCTTGATCTTCTTGGAGATCTATTCGATGTAACTCTTTTTGTGGTGTGTTTGTCGAGATCCGATGAATTGTGGGTTTATGATCAAGTTTATCTATGAGAAATATTTGAATCTCTCTGAATTCTTTTATGTATGATTGGTTATCTTTGCAAGTCTCTTCAAATTATCAGTTTGGTTTGGCCTACTAGATTGATCTTTCTTGCAATGGGAGAAGTGCTTAGCTTTGGATTCAATCTTGCGGTGTCCTTTCCCAGTGACAAAGAGGGCAGCAAGGCACGATTGTATTGTTGCCATCGAGGATAAAAAGATGGGGTTTATATCATATTGCTTGAGTTTATCCCTCTACATCATGTCATCTTTCTTAATGCGTTACTCTGTCCTTATGAACTTAATACTCTAGATGCAGGCAGGAGTCGGTCGATGTGTGGAGTAATAGTAGTAGATGCAGAATTGTTTCGATCTACTTGTTGCAGACGTGATGCCTATATACATGATCATGCCTAGATATTCTCATAACTACGCACTTTTCTATCAATTGCTCGACGGTAACTTGTTCACCCATTGTAATACTTATGGTATCTTGAGAGAAGCCACTAGTGAAACCTATGGCCCCTGGGTCTATCTTTTATCATATAAGTTTCCCATCTACTTTTATTTTGCATCTTTACTTTCCAATCTATATCATAAAAATACCAAAAATATTTATCTTATCATATTATCTCTATCTGATCTCACTTTCGCAAGTTACCGTGAAGGGATTGACAACCCCTTTATCGCGTTGGTTGCGAGGTTCTTGTTTGTTTGTGTAGGTACGAGGGACTTCTGTGGAGCCTCCTACTGGATTGATACCTTGGTTCTCAAAAACTGAGGGAAATACTTACGCTACTTTGCGGCATCACCCTTTCCTCTTCAAGGGAAAACCAACGCAGTGCCCAAGAGGTAGCAACGATGGCGACGATTTCCCCCTCCCGGAGGGATGTTTCTCCGGCAGAACAGCTCCGCCGGAGCCCTAGATTGGTCCTGTCCAGGTTCCGCCTCGAGACGGCGGCGCTTCTTCCCGAAAGCTTCCTTATGATTTTTTCCAGGGCAAGAGATACCATATATCAGAAGATGGGCATCAGGGGCCTGCTAGGTGGCCGACGAGGCAGGGGGCACGCCCAGGGGGTAGTGCACTCCCTCCACCCTCGTGGCTGGTGGGTAGCCCCCCTCTGGTGCTTTCTTCGCCCAATATCTTTAATATATTCCAAAACTGACTTTCATAGAGTTTCAGGACTTTTGGAGTTGTGCAGAATAGGTCTCTAATATTTGCTCCTTTTCGAGCCCAGAATTCCAGCTGTCGGCATTCTCTCTCTTCGTGCAAACCTTATAAAATAAGAGAGAAAATGCATAAGTATTGTGACATAATATGTAGTAACAACCCATAATGCAATAAATATCGATATAAAAGCATGTTGCAAAATGGACGTATCAACTCCCCCAAGCTTAGACCTCGCTTGTCCTCAAGCGAAGGCCGATATCTAAAAATGTGTCCAAATGTTTAGAGATAGAGGTGTCGATAAAATAAAATACGAACATGAGGGCATCATGATCATTCTTAGAACAACAACATATATATTGGCTTATGATCTCTTATGCTAAAGTAACAATCTATTCACAATGTAAAGTATGAATCAGAAACTTCATTGAAAACTAGCAAACTATAATCCCAGTCATTGAAGCAATTGCAATTTATCATAACATCAGAAATAGTCAATATAAGAGATTTTCAACAAGTCCACATACTCAACTATCATTTAGTCTTTCACAATTGCTAACACTCACGCGATACTTATGGGTATGAAGTTCCAATCAGACACAGAGAAAGATAGGGGCTTATAGTTTCACCTCCCCACCTTTTACCTCAAGGGTAATGTCAACAATAATACTTTATGAAAACTTACATCCAAGTGGATATATATATATATTAGGATCTTTCCAACACATAGTGCTTGCCAAAGGATAAAGTGTAAAAAGGAAAGGTGAAGATCACCATGACTTTTGTATGAAGGTAAAAGGTAAAAATAAAAGATAGGCCCTTCGTAGAGGGAAGCAGAGGTTGTCATGCGCTTTTATGGTTGGATGCACAAAATCTTAATGCAATAGAACGTCACCTTATATTTCCACTAGTGATAGGGACCTTTCTTATGCAGTCCTTCGCTTTTATTTCTTCCATATCACAAACTTGTATAAAGCTTATTTTCTTCACACTAATAGATCATACATATTTAGAGAGCAATTTTTATTGCTTGTACCGATGACAACTTACTTGAAGGATCTTACTCAATCCATAGGTAGGTATGGTGGACTCTCATGGGAAAACTGGGTTTAGGGATGTTTGGAAGCACAAGTAGTATCTCTACTTGGTGCAAAGAATTTGGCTAGCATGAGGGGGAAAGGCATGCTCAACATGTTGGACGATCCATGACAATATAACTTATTCGTATATAAGAAAACATAACCCATTACGTTGTCTTCCTAGTCCAATATCAACTTTTTGGCATGTCATATTTTAATGAGTGCTCACAATCATGAAAGATGTCCAAGATAATATATTTATATGTGAAAACCTCTCTTTCTTTATTACTTCTTAGTAATTGCAACGATGACCAAAACTATGTTTGTCAATTCTCAACAACTTTTATTCATCATACTCTTTATATGTGAAGTCATTACTCTCTATAAGATCAATATGATCTTTTTATTTATTTATATTCTTTCATTTTTCTTTTATTCCCTCAAGATCATAGCAAGATAGCAAAGCCCTCAACTCAAAACTAATCTTTATTATATATAGCTCACGGACTCAATTACATAGATAAGGATCAAAATAAAACTCAAAGCTAGATCAAACTAAAACTTTATTCTACTAGATCAAGATATAACCAAAAGGATCGAACTAAGAAAAACGGTAAAGATAGAAGTGTGATGGTGATACGATACCGGGGAACCTCCCCCAAGCTTGGCAGTTGCCAAGGGGAGTGCCCATACCCATGTGTTTATGTCTCTTTCTTCGGAGGTGGTGATGATGGAGTTGTTGATGATGTAAGCTTGTAGTCCATCTTCCAAGGCATAGGCTCACCATCATAGAAGGATGATCGAGTCTACGGGATCCTCAAATCTACAGCCAAACTCATCCTCTTGAATCTATATTCATACTCACAGTTTTGGTTTTGCAGGTCATAGATCTGGGCTTGGAGGTTCTCGATTTTCTCGTGAAGCTTGAAGATGGTCTCCCCAATGTTCTTGGCATCCAGCTTGTGGTTGTTGGTGAACTCCGTGATCATCATGTGGTTGGCGTTGAGTCTGCACTCCACCATCCCTTGGCACTTGAAAACTTGTTGCTCCATTGCTTCGAGTCTTGTCTCCAGGCTTCCGGTCCTCCTCGGTCCCTCAACATCACGGATGTGCTGCACCCCCTCCTGCATCTCAATGGTTTGAGGGTTTTGCAGCACCTCCGCGAGGTAAGGGTTGATGACCTTCTCCAAAAACTTGTCCTTGAGGGCGCTTGCAGACGTCATGGTGATCTAGATCTGTCAGGAAAACAGCTCGAAACAAAATCAGAGGGTTTTGTCGTGGTACGGTGGTCAAAACCTTCGGGAGATTATATAATGAATTTTTACCGATCATAAGAAGTATCGTGCAAGAAAACAGAGTCCAAAGGGCACACGAGGTGTCCATGAGGCAGGGGGCGCGCCCAGGGGGTAGGGCGCGCCCTCCACCCTCGTGGATTCCTCGTGTCTCTTTCGGACTACTTTTAATTTTCCTAATTTTTTAAATATTCTAAAACAGAGAAAAATTGCTATTTGAGTAGTTTTGGAGTTGGTTTACTTACCGTACCACATACCTATTCCTTTTCAGAGTCTGAAACATTCTGGAAAGTGTCCCTTATGTACTCCTCCGGGGTTACTGTGTCAATAACGTTGGTCTCAACATTTATGGGATTACGTGTGATATAATGTTTGATTCTTTGACCCTTCACCACCTTTGGATTTGTGCCTTCGGCGTTGTTGATTTTTGTGGCACAGGAACGATAGACCTCCTCGATAATGTAAGGACCTTCCCATTTAGAGAGAAGTTTTCCTGCAAAAAATCTTAGTCGAGAGTTGTAAATGAAAACATAATCTCCTACATTAAACTCACGCTTTTGTATCCTTTTGTCATGCCATCTTTTAACTTTTTCTTTAAACACCTTGGCATTCTCATAGGCCTGGGTTCTCCACTCATCAAGTGAGCTAATGTCAAATAGCCTCTTCTCACCGGCAAGTTTGAAATCATAGTTGAGCTCTTTAATAGCCCAATATGCCTTATGTTCTAGTTCGAGAGGTAAGTGACATGCTTTTGCATAAACCATTTTTTACGGAGATATACCCATAGGATTTTATATGCATTTCTATAGGCCCATAATGCATCATTAAGTTTCTTGGACCAATTCTTTATAGATCTATTAATGGTCTTTCGCAAAATCAATTTATCTCTCTATTACTCAATTCTACTTGACCACTAGATTGAGGGTGGTATGGAGATGCAATTCTATGATTAACATCATACTTAGCAGGCATTTTACGAAAAGCACCATGAATAAAATGTGAACCACCATCAATCATTAAATATCTAGGGACTCCAAACTCAAAAAAATAACTTCTTTAAGCATCTTAATAGAGGTGTTCTGATCAACATTACTAGTGGGAATAGCTTCTACCCACTTAGTAATGTAGTCAATAGCAACTAAAATATGTGTATACCCATTAGAGGAAGGGAAAGGTCCCATATAATCAAATCCCCAAACATCAAATGGTTCAATAACAAGTGAATAATTCATAGGCATTTCTTGACGTCTACTAATATTACCAATTCTTTGGCATTCATCACAAGACAAGACAAACTTACGAGCATCTTTGAAGAGAGTAGGCCAATAAAAACCGGATTGCAATACCTTATGTGCAGTTCTATCTCCAGCGTGGTGTCCTCCATAAGCCTCGGAGTGACATTTGCTTAGGATCTGTTCCTGTTCATGCTCAGGTACACAACGTCTAATAACACCATCTACTCCTTCTTTATAAAGGTGTGGGTCATCCCAAAAGTAATGTCAACTTTTTCTTTTGCTGGTATGTGAAACTAGGTGGTATAAATTAAGCAACAATGTAATTAGCATAATCAGCATACCATGGAGCAACACGAGAAGCATTTATGACAGCTTGTTCATCAGGAAAGCTATCATCAATAGGTAGTGGGTCATCAAGAACATTCTCTAACCTAGACAAGTTGTCTGCAACGGGGTTCTCATATCCCTTCTATCAATAATATGCAAATCAAATTCTTGTAGCAAGAGAAACCATCTAATCAGTCTAGGTTTAGCATCTTTATTTTCCATAAGATATTTAATAGCAGCATGATCAGTGTGAACATTTACTTTGGAATCAACAATATAAGGTCTGAACTTATCACAAGCGAACACAACTGCTAGAAATTCATTTTTAGTAGTAGCATAATTTCTCTGGGCACTGTTGCCGGTGTACTAAAGTAGGGGGTACATTAGTACCCCGAACTTGTGCACGGGCAGTCCCAGCGCCCCACGGCAAGGCTTGCCGGACGCCCGCCAAGACCCTCCGTCACTTCCTATTACTGCCATTCAAGAACAAAGTATCAGATGAGTGGACAAAAGCCCCAGCAAGAGGAGCTTGCCGGGAAGGCCAACCAAGGCGTTCCAGAGGAACTTGCCGCAATGCCCCGTGCGTCCCGGCAAGGCCCGACGGCCGGCAAGCTTGCCGGCCCAGCAAGAGAAGGCTGCCACCCAAACTCCAGCGCATCCAGCGACGTGTCACCCCAAGGCCATCCCAGGGGCACGTGGCGAGGCAATGCACAGCCATGCGGAGCGAGGTGGCATGCGGAGCTGACAGAGACGCCATCGTGGCAACCGGTGGCTCACCTAACGGTCGTTTCTCTGCACTGTTGGGGCGACCGGACGGGCATTAAATGCCCTTGTCCCCTGCCGTCAGAGTTAGGCAGGGGACACTGTTGGTCCTTGTTGTACCAACCTGCGTTTTACCTTTCTACCCCTCTTCCCACGCTGCCACTGTTGGTGCCCCTTGAGACTATAAAGGGAGGCCCATGCGCACGTAGGAGGGGTTCGGTCCATTCGACACACGCAACGCCACCATACGCTCGCACTCTCGAGCAAGATCAAATACAAACACAAAGCAGCAGTAGGAGTTTTATCTCTCCGGAGAGCTCCGAAGCTGGGTAAAAATCGCCCGTCTCCCCCGCGCGCCCGACCTCGATCTGCTCTGCGCACGCCCTCCACTCCCTTGCCGGACTAGAAGGGGCCCCCTGCCCCATAGGTGCTCGTGGCCACACAGAGATCGCCCCGACATCTTTGGCGCACCAGGTAGGGGCTGCGTCGAGGTCGTGAGCATCTGATCCGGTCTCCGCGCGCGCTACATCAACGCCTTCATCAACATGCCACCAAAGAAGAAGCCTTCGGAGGTGGCCGCTCCGTCTACATCGATTCTACCACCCCCGCCAGAGCAAGCGGGCGGTGGAGTGGACGCGGGCGGTGGAGTGGACGCCGGCGGAGGGGCGGGCGCCGACGGTGGGACGCACGTCGTCACCAGATCCAAGAACAAGGCCCCGCAAGCGTCGGCGACTGTGCAGACGCCGCACCCTTCCCAGGAGGTGCAAGGTCAACAACGCCCCGGTGCTCCTAGCACCGTGCTTGCATTGGAGCATGAAAGTGCGTTATATCGACTAGAGGGGGGGTGAATAGGCAATTTTTATGAAATTCTTCACTGAGGAATTTGCCGGTGAGGAAATTCCTTAGCGAAGAACCATTTGCAGCGGAATAAGTACTCAGAGGTAAACATAACATATTACACACATAGTCAACATGATGAAATAACGACTAGAACAGAGTACAGGAAGCGTAAACACAGGATAACAAGATGAAGACAGACTGAAGAAATTGAACTGAGGAATTTGTGAAAGTCTTCAGTCAAAGTCTTCAAGCACGATATGAACAACATGCAACATGTAATGAGGAAATGGATGAGTTGAGGAAATAGAACCGGTCGGTTGGTGAAGACAATGATTAGGTAAACCAGTTCCAACTGCTGTCTCGGTTATACGTCTGGTTGGAGCGGTGAGTATTTAAACTCGAGGACACACAGTCCGGACACCCGATCTCGAGCCGCAACTCAGACACCCATCCTCACCGTATTCTCCTTGAACTAAGACCACGCAGCCTCGCCCAATCACTCGTGGTAAGTCTTGGTGACTTCCAAACCTTCACAGACTTGGTCACTCGGCGATCCACAATTCCTCTTGGATGCTCTAGACCTTGACGCCTAACCATCCGGAAGAAGCGAGTCTTCAAAGGTAACAAGCGTCGGATCCACGCAGATCAATTTCTTGATGATGCTCAATCACTTGGGGTTTTGTGGGTTTGGTTTTGGGATTTTCCTCACTTGATGATTTTCGCCAAAGTCCTCGGAGGATGGGTTGCTCTCAAATGACAAGTGTCAAGTTCTCTCGGAGCAGCCAACCAGCTAGTGGTTGTAGGGGCGGCTATTTATAGCCTAGGAGCAGCCCGACATGATAAGACATAAATGCCCTTCAATGATATGACCGTTAGGTGGATAAGATATTTTGGTCCGCCAAGCAAAGACGGCAACGGTCGGAATTTTGACTTTCAAAGTCCTCGGGGCTATCATGTTCCTCATGTGTAGGTGATTCAGACCTGGCGAATTCCTAACTCCTCGGTCGAAAGAAGTCATCGATGACCGTAAGAACTGCGTCTCACATCAAGAATTTGGTGAATTGTATGAGATTTCCAATGGCTTCACTCGAAGGGATTGGTAAGTGTAGGATTTTGAGTTGAGCATCACATGGAAATTTTTCCTTAGTATTTCCTCGACCCCCTTTAACAGTACGGTGTTTCCTATGACTCAAGAAGGAGAATATGAAACTACGAAAACAAAAAGTCTTCACGCTTCATATTCCTCGAATGAATATCAAGTCTTCAAGGTCACACCGATTTCTTCACTTTCAAAGTCTTCAGAAAGTCTTCAGAATATCAAAGTCTTCAGTCAAAGAACTTCATTTTTAGGGGTTGACTTTCTCTGTAAATATCAAACTCCTCATAGACTTATAGACCTGTGTACACTCACAAGCGATCAGTTACTTAACCTATAAGTCTTCAATACACCAAAATCACTAAGGGCACTAGATGCACTTACAATCTCCCCTTTTGGTGATTGATGACAACATAGGTTAAGTTTTCAACGGGATAAACATATGAAGTGTAAATACGGTATTGAGGAATTTGATTGCAAGATATAGAAGAACTCCCCTGAATATGTGCATAATGAGGAATTTGCTTTTGAGGCAATGCACATTTGAAGATTTGAATCATGGAGATCTCCCCCTATATCTTGTAATTCATACATGCATTTGATATATATACTATGAAGAATTTGAAATGCATGATGAAATATGGTGCCTGATGAGATTCTGCATGTATGCAATAGTATTGACTAGGAATGAGCATGCGGAATATCACATCAAAAGTATCAGAGCTCAAATATCACATTCAGAGCTTAGTGCTTCAAAAGCATCAGAGCATAACGCGTATCAAAAGCAGAGCATTAGAAGCAGAGTATTAGTGCACGATTAAAAGCAGAGCATTAGAAGCACAATGCACGATCAAAAGTATCAGGGCACCATCGGAGTTAAGATTACAACTCGATCCAATAAAAGTTTCGGAAGAACGAGAGTTGCAACTTAATAAAAACGCCCATAGTATAAACCCGCTTGAAGACTAACTCAGATTTCTCCCCCTTTGTCATCAAATGACCAAAAGGATCGAAACTGAGGACTAACACCCCTGAAGATATTCAAGTTGATGAAGGAGCGCCAGCATTGTCGGGGTTGGATGTTGAAGTAGGGCCCGCCGCAGTGTCTTCCAAATCTTCATATTCATTAGTTTCACGCGATGAAGAATAAGAGCTGGCCACCAAGTCAGGAACTTTGACTCTCTTGAATTTCTTCGGAGGTGGTGCAGACCAGTCATAAGCTTCCTGAAGACCCATAGTCTTCAATTCTTCCATGGAATAAACATGATTCAGAACAGCCCAAGTGCGGTTGAGGGTTTCATGAAGGTAGTACTGGTTTTTCTTCACAGCATTATGCGTTGAGGTCATATTGTGAAGAATTGCAGCAAATTGGCGCTTCACCCATTTCTGATTGCGTTCAACCTTCTGATGAAGACTGAGGAGTAGCTCACGATCAGTCATCACCCTTGGTGTTGTGGCTTGAGGCTGTTGCTTGGTTGAGGTATTTGCGGCAGTATCATGCGTTGCAGAATCGTCATTGGTGGAGTAAGATGCAGCTTTGCGAAACTGACCATCCAATGGACGAGTGCCTTCATCAATTACAGCTGCTGCCTTGCCCTTGTCATCAGATGATGAAATTGGTCGCTTGAGGACTTCAATGGGCGGCAGGAAGCTGCCATGGTTTAGAGTGTCAGCCTTGTAATTCAGTGAAGATCTTGCCCTTATGAATCGCATGATCCAAGGCGCATATGGCTTCAGCTCAAAAGGTGAAATTGCAACGTTGGCCAGAGTCCTCATGAAGAAATCATGGAAGTTGACAGGAACGCCATGAATGATATTGAACAGCAGGTTCTTCATGATGCCTACGACATCTTCTTCATTTGAGTCGTGGCCTTTAATTGGACTCATAGTCTTCGTCAAGATTCTGTATACAGTCCGAGGCACATAGAGCAAATCCTTGACGAGGAATTTGGTTCGAGGAGCTTGGCCTGGCTTCAATGGCTTCATCAGTACTTGCATGAAGTGATCGACGATTCACGATCATTGTACAGCAGCGAAAGCAGATTCATGGGGAGGATCAAGAGGAAGGACATGAAGCAATTCGATTATGGGTGCCTTGTAATGAGTATTCTCATCATCCAATCCAGAACCCATGAGTTGATGACTTCAAAGATCTCCGGTGATGTGCGGTGGCATAGAATCAAGAATGAGTTCTTCATTCCAATCACATATGTCGGTGCAAAATTCAACAATACGCATCGTGAAGAACACGAGTCTTGGCTCAAGCATGGTAGTGATTCCATATCCACATGAGGAATATGCTCATGGTCGAAGATTTTGTCCTTGTCGAATAGCACTGAGGAATAGAAATTTGCTTGTGTTGGAGTCCAGAAGCGTCTTTTCCTCATTCGAGCAGAGTCATAGGGATTATAAGCAGTGAAGAACACGTGCTCAGAGAAGAAATCTTCAGCCTTGAACTTTTGCTTGCTCGAAAATGGATTCGTTGGCTTGGGCAGAGGAATGTCTGTGATTTGCAGCACAACTTCAGGAATCGCAATTTCAGGTTCTTCAGGCTGAGGAATTTCTGGTTCCTCTCCTTGTGCAGTTTGAGGATCTGCAGTTGGTTCTTCAGCGCTAGTGGCTGGAATCTCTTCGTTGACAGATGATGTGGGATGAGTTTCTTGAGCCCATTTGAGCAGTTGTAGTTGGTGGTCGAGGAACTTGTTGAAGCGGAGTGAAGAGAGGAGTATTGGGGTGCTGACTTTCCCAAAAGTCATCATTCATTCTGGTGTAGTGCACCCAATATCCACATCTTCATCTTCTTTTCAATTTCCTCAACACCGCCTCTTCAAAGATGAACTGAGGCACGGGTGAGGAAACAACAGGAGTTGAAGGGAAAGCTTCCACTTCAATTTCTTCATCAAGTTGTTCTGAAGTAGCAATAGAATGATTTTCTTCATCTGATCCGCTTGGGATCGTATAATCTTCTCCAAAGGGAACCATTTCTTTGGACGACATGGAGGAGATGGGAATGGCATCAACAGGATTTTCAATCGAGCTGGTCATTGGCTTCATTTTCTTCGCAGCCGAAGAATTTGACGCAGCTGATGCCTTCCTTTTCTTCACTGCAGCTCTCTCTGCAGCCTTTGTCTTCTTCACTTCATAGGCAGAAGGAAGAATTGGAGTTGGTGTTGGTGCAGGAGGAGCTGAGGACTATGGTTCATTTTCTCCAGGCGCAATTGGTGCAGTTGCCCTGTTTCTTTCAGTTTCTTCAGGCGCACCACTAGTGGATGCCCTGGGAATTTCTTCAGCGGCTGGAATGGAGTCATCAACCACGAACTTGTCTTCTCATCAAGACGCTGAAAGTCATCAGCGATCTGGCTTTGTTCATCGCCAGGCTGAGCAGATTCTTCACTGAGGATTTTCTTGTTGCGATGGAGCTGCAATAATGACATTCTCTTCGTCGAGTGACGAATCTCACCTTGGCTCCTTGCGGTCAAGATTGTAAGCATCAAAATCCTTGCTGAGTGCTTGGATTTGATTGAGCTTTAAGAAGTTCTTCAGAGACAAGTTGATGATGTTTTTCCTCGAAGCTTCTCCTTTTCGGCTTTGGCTCTCTTCAATTCACGAGCCTTTTCAAACTTCCATTTCTCTTGAGAGATGAAATGGGTCAAGATATGACTTTGACCAGAGTCGATGGCAGATCCGGAAGAGGTGTGGATCCTGATGCCACAGGTCAATGAAGTCGAGGATCTTCTTTGGATCCAAAAGCAGAGGTACACTTGTTCCTTTGGCTCTAGCGGCCTTGGTCAGTCTGTCTCTGACGATTTCTTCAAGTTCTTCATCAGATGCTTCATCGTCAGAGGGAACATTGAATACAACTTGTTTCTTCTTCAGACTTGGCCGAGGACCGCGTCCAGCAGTTGCTTTTGTCTTCAGCAGAGTGGTGCCTGTTGAGGACATTGGTGCAGCTGAGGAACTTGCTGAAACACCAGAAGCAATAGAGAATCCTTGAGTCCTTTGGCAAGTGGCAAGATGCACAGGTGTTGAGGACTTGGAGGGGACTGCTGAGGATTTTGCATGAGCAGCAGCAGTCTGAGGATGTTGCCGTGAGGGCGCGACTGAGGAACTGGGCCGTGAGGGCACTGACGGTGAAGCACTTGGCTTGCGTGCAGGCTTCTTTGGCATTGATTTCCTCGGCTTGACCGAGGGCTCAGCAGCAACAGCAGCAGCAGTATCCTCATTGAATTTCCTCACCGCCTCCTTGGCCTGTCTTGCCAATTTGGCTTGGCGCCTGGACCATTCTTCAGGAAAGTCCTCACCACGCTTAACGCTGGTGGGATCAGCAACTTGGCCAGGTGCTAGAGGAGCTCTTGGGCATGGAGGATTCAGTGCGAATTTCCTCATGTACTTAGGAGTGACATTGCGATATTCACGCCATTCTCGTGCCCATCTCCTTTCTATTCTCTCAGATCGCACTTTTGCTGGTTCTTGGTTTCCTTGCCAAACTTGGATTCATCGGTGTCGATAGTCTTTGTATATTTCCTCGGGAATTTCAAAAGCGATCATGACTTCGGTTTCTTTCCTCCCTTCGAGGTCTCTTGCCTTACGCCATTTTCTTGGTGAGGATTTTGAAAAATAGAGCACTCAAGAAGTATGCAGTTTTTCTTCGAGGAACTCTGCAAATGAGTTAAGTTGATGAGAACCTAGTGATTCAAAGGCGGACATGAGTACTGTGAGCAGAGTGTAGGTGCGAGGAATTTGGGGAGGTCATATGCGTTCTCAGAAGATTTTTCAAAAGAAGCAAGTTTTGAGGAATTTGACCAGTTTAAGCCTTGAGGAATTTCACTAAGCGTTTCGTCTTAGGTTCCAGAGTTGTCAGATCGAAAATCCGCACAATTGAGGAATCTTGAAGAAATGAATGCTTAGAGAGATAAATCAAGAACATATAGTGTGTGAGGTGTTCATATGTGAAGATTTTGAAGAGTAAAACACCTTTGAAGATTTTCGAGAAAGATTTGAGAATCAACGCGAGTAATAAAAGTGACCTTTAATTACCCGGGCGAAGAACACGATTTAACAGAGATGAACTGTAGAGAAGTTCGTCACGTTAGATCTTCCATGCCCTAACTTGGCAGAGGAAGACGACTACGGCGGCGGCGGAGTGAAGATTTCATGCCGGGCGCGAGTCTGACGGCGATGAGGTCGAGGCAGTGAAGCTTTTCCTCACCGGCGGCGATGGAGTAGCGGCGGCGCTAGTGTTTGAGGAGAGCTCGAGCGAGAGACAGCGATCGAGCGTAGTAAATGAAGTGAGGAGGGTAAAGGGGGTATTTATAGCCACGGTGAAAAATGGTTCGCCCGAAGATTTTGGACGAGCATGCCCCTGCCCTTTCTCCTTCACGCGACATGTGTCACCCACGTACTGTGCAGATGAGATCGTGTAAGATTGTGGGTGATTAAACTAATACATCGTGGGATGCGGAACGGTTTGAGTGGTAAAACCGAAAACTTGGATAAGATTTGTTTAAAAGTTTCGTTCGCAATTTCTTCAGCTGTCAAGGACCAGTGAAGACTTTGAATGAGTTTCAATCAGAACGCACATGAAGAATTTGTGAATAGATTGGATTGAATATAGTATAGAGGGGAAGGGTCCGATCACATTCACTTAGCAGAACTCGCAACTTGAAGAAATAGCAATAAGTGAATGCTGTAGAGGACATAAACTCATATATATATATATATAGCCAATGAAGAAATACGATGGAAACACTGAAGATTTTGCAAAGTTGAAGAATTTGAAAAATGAGGAATTTCAAAAGTGAGGAAAAACTCAAATTGAAGATTTTCAACTTTTGTGGTGGCGTAACCCACCGTATAAGAATGATGATTTCGGACACGCGTACAATTGTCGAGGGTTACGAGAATCAAATTCTTCATTGATTTCTTCACACTTAGAGTGTTATTCTTCATTGATTGAGGAACAACGTTTCTTCATGTGTTGCACATCTAAGTCATCAATTATGCATAAGGGTTAGGATGTGTGTCCTTTTCAAAGAACATTCGAAGATTCTAAGATATTTAGCTCACACCGCAACTTGCTAAATCTCTTCTCATCCAAGGGCTTGGTGAAGATATCAGCCAGCTGTTCTTCAGTCTTCACATGCTCGATGGAGATATCGCCTTCAACACATGATCATGAAGAAAATTATGACGAATCTGGATGTGCTTAGTCTTGAGTCTTGAAGCGGGTTGTGAGCAATCTTGATGGCACTCTCGTTGTCGCAGAGGAGAGGCACATTCTTCACGTTGACGCCATAGTCCTTGAGGGTTTGCTTCATCCAAAGCGATTGAGCACAACATGACCCAAAGAGCAATATATTCAGCTTCAGCAGAGAGCGGTGATACGATTACTGTTTCTTGAGGACCAACGGACCAAAGATCGTCCGAGGAAATGACAAGTGCCGATGTTGACTTGCGGTCCACACGATCACCAAGCATAGTCGAGTCGAATATCCAATGAGATCAAAAGCGAGCCCTTGGGGTACCATAATCCTAGTGTTGGTGTGTGAGCTAGATATCGAAGAATATGCTTCACTGCCTTATGGTGTGATTCCTTGGTGCAGCTTGAAATCGGGCACACATGCAAACACTAAGCATTATATCGGCCTAGATGCACATAGGTACAATAAAGAACCAATCATGGAGCGGTATACCTTGTGATCAAGTCAATACCATTTTCATCGATGCATAGATGGCCATTTGTGGGCATAGGAATTTTGACGCCTTTGCAATCTTGCATGCGAATTTCCTCAATTACATCTTTGAGGTATTTCTCTGAGATATGAATATGCCATTGTCTTCTTGTGAATTTGAAGACCTAAGAAGAATTTCAACTCTCCCATCATAGACATTTGATATTCTTCACTCATCATATAGGCAAATTCATCACTATATCGTTGGTTAGTACAGCCAAAGATAATATCATCAACATATATTTGGCACACAAACAATTCACCATCATATGATTTTGTAAATAGAGTAGGGTCAAGTGAACCGGGTGTGAAGCCTTTCTTCACGAAGAATTCCTTCAGTGTATTATACCACGCCCGAGGGGCTTGCTTGAGGCCATAGAGGGCCTTATTTAGTCTGAAGACTTTGTCAGGATTCTTGGGATCTTCAAAACCTGGGGGTTGAGCAACATATACTTCTTCCTCAAGCTTACCATTGAGGAATGCACTTTTCACATCCATTTGATATAAGATGATATCATGATGATTAGCATATGCAAGTAAAATGAGAACAGCCTCAAGTCTAGCAACAGGTGCAAAAGTTTCATCGAAATCAATTCCTTTAACCTGTGTGTAGCCTTGAGCTACTAGTCGTGCCTTATTCCTCACCACAAGGCCATTTTCATCTTGCTTGTTGCGGTAGATCCACTTTGTGCCAATGATATTATGCTTGCGAGGATGCAGGCGATTGACCAATTCCTGACATTGTTCAGCTCGAATGATGTAATTCTTCTTGCATAGCCTGAATCCACTCCGGCTCCAGAAATGCTTCATCTACCTTAGTGGGCTCTGAGATAGAGACAAAAGCATAGTGCCCACAAAAGTTAGATAAGTGTGAGGCTTTTGAGCGGGTGAGAGGACCTGGTGCGCTGATGTCATCGATGATCTTCTCCACTTGCACTTCTTTTGCAACGCGTGGATGAGTGGGTTGTCGCTGAGGATTTTGATCAGCATTTTCTTCAGCACCAATTTCCTCATCATGTTCTTCAGGCACATCAGCTCGACGTTCTTCACGAACTGGAATGAATTCTTCTCCAGATTCTTCAGTAGGAATGACATCCTCAGTTGCCTTGTGCTTGATAGCATCCTCAGGTGCTGGTTCATCTAACACAAAAGGTAGGTGCTCTCTTTGCGAGCCATTAGTTTCATCGAACCGCACACATCTGATGTCAACAATCTTGTGAAGAACAATGTTGAAGACCACAGAGGTGTGCGAGTCCTTTCCGTAACCAAGCATAAAACCTTCATGTGCTTTGGTGCAAATTTAGAGTTGTGGTGAGGATCTCTAATCCAACATTTAGCAATCAAGACTTTGAAATAACTCACATTGGGTTTCTTGTCGTTGAGGAGCTCATATGCGATCTTCTTGAAGAATTTGTGAAGATATACTCTGTTGATGATGTGGCGGCGGTGTCAATTGCATCAATCCAAAACGCCGAGGCGTTTTGTATTCATCAAGCATAGTCGAGCCATCTCAACAAGAGTCTGTTCTTGCGCTCCACGACGCCATTTTGCCGAGGAGTATAAGGAGCAGATAATTCATGAGTAATACCAAGTTCATCAAGATAGGCATCAAGACCAGAATTCTTGAACTCGGTTCCATTGTCACTTCGATATGCTTGATCTTCACACCAAAGTTGGTTGAAGCCCTCGAGGAAAATCGTTTGAAGACTTCACGCACTTCATGTTTGTAAGTAACAATGTGTACCCATGTATATCGAGAATAATCATCAACAATGACAAAACCATATAGAGATGCATCATTAGTGACTGCTGAATAATGATTAGGTCCGAAGAGGTCCATGTGAAGCAATTCGAATGGACGAGTAGTGGTCATGATAGACTTCGCTGGATGCTTGGCCTTGGTCATTTTCCCGGCTTCACATGCTCCGCATAAGTGATCCTTGAGGAATTTGACATTTTCAATGCCAATGACATGCTTCTTCTTCGCAATCGTGTTCAAATTCCTCATGCCTGCATGACCGAGTCGTCGATGCCATGGCTGGTTGTGGTCCTGTAGAGAAATCAACAATATACAGATCTCCTCTCCTAAAGCCTTCGAAGACTTTGGAATTGTGAGCTTCCATAATCACAACACAACGATATTTGCCAAAGACAACCACCATATCAAGATCACAAAGCATTGAGACTGACATGAGATTGTATTCTAAGGACTCAACAAGCATGACTTTGTCCATGTGCTTATCCTTAGAGATAGCAACCTTACCAAGACCCAATACGACTTTTGCCTTTGTCGGCCAAATATGATATGCTTCAGAGGTGACGGTGATAAAGGAGCATCCATCAATAGATTCTTGTCACCGGTCATGTGATTTGTACATCCACTATCGAGGACCCATTCGGTGGTTTTGGGTTGATCATCCTGCAGATGAATTAGTGTAACTTACAATCTCATATGCTTCATCGATGAAGAATATGATATCAAGTTCATCAAATGAATTTCATCAAGCAAAGAAACAGATATAGCAAGATGAGGGCGTGTGAAATGACAGTTCATTTCATCATGATTCGCTGCGTCCTTTCGAGCAATTTTGTCGTCCCCCGGCAAATTCTTCAGACGTTCGAGCACGCCCGAGACTGACCTCGCAGAAATGATTAGTTCTTTTCTTCACCACCCACATCGGAGGGGTGGCAAAGAGTTCATCATCCTGCGAGCACCATGTGAGAAAGGTGGCAAAGATGCCAAACCATTTCGCTTAGCATAGGAGGGGTTAGGGTAAGCATATGAATAAGCAGAATAATTCTTCGAGGACTTATGAACATAATGGTTTGAAGAATGATGCACATATTCATAGCCCTTAGCTTTACCCTGCGAGACAGATTTGTTAGTACGATGATAATCATATGAGGACTTTGACCCAGTTGAGGAATTTGATCCTCGTGAAGAATTTGGTCCATATGAGGATTTGGATCCATATGAAGAATTTGGTCCATATGAAGAATTTGATCTGGGGTTCCTGTTCTTCAATGGTGGTGTCATGAGGACATTCACCTGAAGACTTTCAACACAGCTTTTGGGAACCCAGATTTTCTTCATAGGGGAACCGTTCCTGCAGTTAGTGCCAACATATCTAGCAAATACTTCACCATTCTGATTTTTGAACAGTTTATAGTTGGAGTCAAATGACTCATCAGAAGAATGAGGGGATTCACATGTAAAGCCACACAAGTTAGATGGATCAACTGGAGGTCCCTTTGCAGCAACCCATGAGGTTTTGGGATACTGCTCAGGCTTCCAATATGTTCCATCGGCATTCAGTTTCCTCTCAAAGGCAATACCCTCTTTCCTAGGGTTTCTGTTGAGGATCTGCTTTTTGAGCACATCACAGAGTGTCTGATGCCCTTTGAGGCTTTTGTACATGCCTGTCATGTACAATTCCTTCAGCCCTGCATTGTCAGTGATACTAGCAAAGTCCTCAGGTGAGGAATTAGAGATAGCAGAGGAACATGAAGAATTTGTAACATTTGAAGCATTTGAACATTCAGGTGAAGAATTAGCAGATTCACGTTCAATGCACTTTAAGCACGGAGGAACAAATTCTTCCTGAGAAGCGCTGATCTATTGAGCTAGTAATGAATCGCGCTCCTTCTGAAGATCTTCATAACATACTCTTAGCTTTTCAAGATCTGCCTTTCTTTGAATAGCTTCAAGAGAAAGCTTCTCATGATCAGTCAAGAGGGTGTTATGCTGATCTTGAAGGACGTCAAGCTTGGAGTGAATTCTCTGAAGACATTCACCCAAGGCTTTTGACTGATCCATTTCCTTGCGCAACATATTATCACTTCTTTCTAGCATATCTTGAGTTTGTTCCAACACAGTTTGTTGTTTAGTGGCAACACAAATGAGTTTGGTATAGCAGGATTCAATGTCATCATCAGATTCATCATTATCAGATTCATCATCATCAGATTCATCATCACAAGACTCGGATGAGGAGCATTCGGTTACATCAGCACCATTTGACATAAGACAAGGCGCAGACGATGATGATTCTGACTCGAAAGTCATCGTTTTGAGAGATTCCTTGAAGTCCTCAAAACAGGGATCATGACATGTTCGATGACCTTCATAAACATCAGAGATTCGGTCCCAGATGAGCTTTGAATTGCCCAGATGCATAATTCGCCTGAATTGGTCTCTGGATAGGCAGGAGCAGATGATATCCTTCGCTATGAGATCAAGTCGAGTGTACTTGCGAATATCATCAGCATTCGCCATCTTGCATAGATCAGTAAGACCAATCTTAGTGACGGTCCACAGCTCGCTGTTCTTTGCCATGAGGCGCTTCTTCATCATGGCCTTCCACTTGGGATAATCATGACCGTCAAAGATAGGGCATGTCACTTTCTTCATACCTGCGGTCGACATAACTAGAACTCGGTGGTTAAACCAAAATCACACAGAACAAGGAGTACCTTGCTCTGATACCAATTGAAAGTGCGTTATATCGACTAGAGGGGGGTGAATAGGCGATTTTTATGAAATTCTTCACCGAGGAATTTGCGGTGAGGAAATTCCTTAGCTAAGAACTATTTTGCGGAATAAGTACTCAGAGGTAAACATAACAGATTACACACATAGTCAACATGATGAAATAACGACTAGAACAGAGTACGTGAAGCGTAAACACAGGATAACAAGATGAAGACAGATCAAGAAATTGAGGCGAGGAATTTGTGAAAGTCTTGATCAAAGTCTTCAATCACAGATATGAACAACATGCAACGAGAATGAGGAAATGGATGAGTTGAGGAAATAGAACCGGTCGGTTGGTGAAGACAATGATTTGGTAAACCAGCCCAACTGCTATCTCGGTTATGCGTCTGTTGAGCGGCCGAGTATTTAAACTCGAGGACACAGATCCGGACACCCGCCTCTCGAGCCGCAACTCAGACACCCAGTCCTCACCGTATTCTCCTTGAACTAAGACCACGCAGGCCTCGCCCAATCACTCGTGGTAAGTCTTGGTGACTTCCAAACCTTCACAGACTTGGTCACTCGGCGATCCACAATTCCTCTTGATGCTCTAGACCTTGACGCCTAACCGTCTGGAAGAAGCACAGATCTTCAAAGGTAACAAGCGTCGGATCCACGCAGATCAATTTCTTGATGATGCTCAATCACTTGGGGTTTTGTGGGTTTGGTTTTGGGATTTTCCTCACTTGATGATTTTCGCTCAAAGTCCTCGGAGGATGGGTTGCTCTCAAATGACAAGTGTCAAGTTCTCTCGGAGCAGCCAACCAGCTAGTGGTTGTAGGGGCGGCTATTTATAGCCTAGGAGCAACCCGACATGATAAGACATAAATGCCCTTCAATGATATGACCGTTAGGTGGATAAGATATTTTGGTCCGCCGGCGCGCAGCACGGCAACGGTCGGAATTTTGACTTTCAAAGTCCTCAGGGCTATCATGTTCCTCACTGTGTAGGTGATTCGCACTGGCGAATTCCTAACTCCTCAGTCAGAGCAAAGTCATCGATGACTGTAAGAACTGCGTCTCATCCATCAAGAATTTGACTGAATTGTATGAGATTTCCAATGGCTTCACTCAAGGGATTGGTAAGTGTAGGATTTTGAGTTGAGCATCACATGGAAATTTTTCCTTAGTATTTCCTCGACCCCTTTAACGAAGACGGTGTTTCCTATGACTCAAGAAGGAGAATATGAAACTACGAAAACAAAAGTCTTCACGCTTCATATTCCTCGAATGAATATCAAGTCTTCAAGGTCACACCGATTTCTTCACTTTCAAAGTCTTGTAAAGTCTTCGAATATCAAAGTCTTGATCAAAGAACTTCATTTTTAGGGTCGACTTTCTCTCAGAATATCAAACTCCTCATAGACTTATAGACCTGTGTACACTCACAAACGCATCGCCACTTAACCTATAAGTCTTCAATACACCAAAATCACTAAGGGGCACTAGATGCACTTACAGAGCAAGGCCAAGCTGGTGGGTCACGGGACGTTCGAGGTCAGCATGCACGCCAGCATGCTAGCGCAAGTGAGGTACGGTCGCCCGGACGGGGTGTTGCTCCTCCCAATCGGTTGGGAGTCCGAAGACATCCGCTCTCGCCGCTTCGTCGCCACGGCCACCCAAGACAGCAGAGGAAGCGCTGGCCCGAGCCCAGCTGCTTCTAGATTACCCTCCGGCGCCGCACAAGATTGACGACTGGAGAATGACCATTTACGGCCTCATCAGCTTCGCCAACGACGACAATCCCCGGCGACCGAGCGCGTCGAAGCCCCGGCAAGGCGCCCAGGCGCAGGCCGGCGCCGACAAGACCGCTGGGGGTGCCACCTCCGTGCACTCCCAGCCCCGAGGGCCAAGATCGCCAGCTCGCCGGGCCAACCCTGACGCCGACTCCACTACGTCGTCGGACCCCGCGAACTCGCCGTGATCAACGCCACGTTCTCCAAGAACGACAACACGAAGACGCTCACACCCGCATCGAGCACAGAAGGGAAGCGCGACGTCAATCGGACCAACGCGCTGGGCCCACTGTCGACATGCATGCGCCAGGGGAACCAGGCGACTTGCCGTACGCGGCAGGTTGCCCTGCGTTCACCCGTGAGCTGCGGCAAGTCCAGTGGCCCAAGACCAAGAACTTCAAGCCCGACGTGCCCGAGAAGTATGATGGCAGGATACATCCGTCGGAGTTCCTCAGCATCTACACCATCGCGGTGCAGGCTGCCGGAGGGCGCGACGAGAAGATCCTTGCCAACTACTTCCTGCTGGTGCTCAAGCCCAACGTCAGATCGTGGCTCATGCACTTGCCGGACGGCTCCATATCTTCTTGGGCGGACCTGTGTCATCAGTTTGTCGGCGCCTTCACAGGCCGCCACAAACCCCATGGCCGAAAGCGATCTGCATTGCTCGCCCGTATGAGGAGAGCCCCTGCATAAGTACATACAGAGATTCAGCCAGGTGCAGCACAACATCCCAGACGTCCACCCTGCCGCGGTTATCAGCGCGTTCCATCAGAACGTGCGTAACCGCATGATGAGGGAGGAGATGGCGATGTGCAAGATTAGAGATGTCAGTGAGCTTTATGCTCTGGCCGACAAGTGTGCACGGGCTGAGGCGGGGAGGAAGATCCCCGGAGATCGCGGGAGCAGAAGGATCTGACAGTGAGGATGCCGCCCCGGCAAGGAAGAACCGGAGGCGGAACAACAGGAAGAGAAAAGCTAAGGATGTGCTAGCGGTTGAGCATTCCGGCAACGGAGGCGGCTCCGACAAGGCCAAAGCCGATGACTCCGGCGAGGCCGTGGTAGCCGCCGACAAGCAGGATGGCTCCGGCAAGCGGTATTGCAAGATCCACCACACCAAGGGCCATGATCTCCAAACCTGCAAGAAAGTTGAGCAGATGGCGGAGCTACAGAAAGCTGAGTACGAGCGCCGCAACAAGGAGAGGGCCCAGGGAGGCGGCGGAGGATCCGGCAAGAAGCTTCCCGCCTGGGGAGGGCACCGTGGCAAGGCCAAGCTGCGGCAAGGAGACAGGCCTCCCCGTGGCCGCGATAAGGATGAAGATGAAGATGAGGACGATGAGATGGAGGAAGATGAGACTGATGACCAAGAGTTTCAGAAAGCAACAGAGGTGTTGTGCATCGACGGCGGCGCCTCTCTGCACACCTCGCACCGCCAACTCAAGCAGTGGGTGCGAGAAGTGAACGCAACAGAACCATCCGTCGAGTCGCGCAAGCCTCTGAAGTGGTCCGGCACGCCCATCGTCTTCGACGTTGAGGATCACCCCGATCGCATCACCGCGGTCGGGTGCTTGCCGATGTTGGTCTCACCAACAATCCGCAACCTCAAGGTCACGAAGATGTTGGTTGACGGCGGGGCCGGCCTGAACGTGATTTCCTCCGCAGTGCTCAAGAAACTCCAGATCCCCGACAGCGAGCTCGAAGAAACTGGTACATTTCAAGGGATAAATCCAGGAAGGAGCAAGCCGAAAGGGAAGATCACACTGCCAGTGACGTTTGGCAGCGAGCTGAACTTCAAGACAGAGAAAGTCACATTTGATGTTGCTGATATCCCGTTGCCCTACAACGGGATACTAGGCCGTCCTGCGCTCGCCAAGTTCATGGCAGCCTCTCACTACGCCTACAACGTGCTTAAGATGCCTGGTCCGATAAGTGTCATTTCTGTCCAAGGAGACAAGAAGGATGCGCTTATCTGCACCGACAAGATCTACCGGGAAGCAGCAGCCGCGGCAGAGCGCAAACCACATGCTGCTGAAGCTCCCCGGGGGAAGAAGAAGGCCAAGTCCGGCAAGGATAGCTCTGGCGCCCACTCCGGCAAGCGCACCTCCCCGGAGTGCTGCGCTGCCGTCGAGGACGCGCCATCAAGCTCCGCCGGCAAGTGCAAGAAGGCAAAGATAACTTCACCAAAGACCAAGAAGGTGGCCGCCAAGGAGGACGGCACTGGTGGTACCTTCACCATCAGTCCCACGCTTGATCCTAAATAGGAAAGCGCGCTCGTTACTTTCCTGCGGGCGAATGTCGATGTGTTTGCATGGCAACCATCTGACATCCCCGATGTTCCCAGGGAAGTAATTGAGCACCACCTTGCCGTCTGCCCTCACGTGCGGCCCGTCAAGCAAAGAGTCAGAAAGCAAGCAGTAGAGCGTCAAGAGTTCATAGCAGAGGAGATCAGGAAGTTGGAAGCAGCAGGCCTGGTCCGAGGAGTACTGCATTCGACGTGGCTAGCCAATCCAGTAGTCGTGCGCAAGGCAAACGGGAAGTGGAGGCTTTGCATCGACTTCACTGATGTTAATAAAGCCTGCCCCAAGGATCCATTCCCTTTGCCGCGCATTGACCAGATTGTAGACTCCACAGCCGGATGTGACCTGCTTTCTTTCCTTGATGCTTACTCAGGATGTCATCAGATCTTCATGGCAGAAGAGGATGAGGAGAAAACCGCATTCATTACTCCATGTGGCACGTACTGCTTCGTACGGATGCCTTTCGGTTTAAAAAATGCTGGTTCGACATTTGCAAGAGTAGTCAGCCATGCTTTTGAGCCACAGTTGCACAGAAATGTAGAAGCTTACATGGATGACATAGTGGTCAAGAGCAAAGACAAAGAGACTCTGATCCAAGATTTGGATGAGACTTTTGCAAATGTGCGCAAAGTCAATCTCAAGTTGAACCCCGAGAAGTGTGTGTTCGGAGTTCCTTCCGGCAAGCTTCTCGGGTTCTTTGTGTCTCAGAGGGGAATTGAAGCCAATCCCGACAAAATCAAGGCCATTGAGCAAATTGAAGCACCAAAGCGCGTCAAGGATGTGCGAAAGCTTGCCGGCTGCGTTGCTGCTCTCAGTAGATTCATTTCCAAGTCCGCTGAACGTGCCTTGCCATTTTTCAAAATCTTGAAAAAAGCAGGTCCAATGAAATGGACTCCGGAAGCGGAGGCTGCACTGCAGGACTTGAAGAAATATTTGTCCTCCACTCCAACACTCGTCGCGCCTAAGCCACAAGAGAAGTTGCTGCTATACCTGGCGGCAACCAATCAAGTGGTTAGTGCCGCGTTAGTGGCGGAGAGGGAGGCAGACGAGGAGCCAGCAGCCGCGGCAAGCGAGTCCGGCGACAAGCAAAGGGCTTCTCCAACAAGCTTTGGCCCGGCAAACCCCGGTCCGACAAATTCTGGCTCCGCCAAGGATGGATCTGTGCGGTTGCCGGAAGAAAAACAGAAGAAGAAGGTGCAGCGCCCAGTTTACTTTGTCAGTTCCCTTTTACAGGGGGCTAGATCAAGGTACTCTGGTGTGCAGAAGCTGCTCTTCGGCCTACTCATGGCCTCAAGGAAGCTGCGCCATTACTTTCAAGCACATGAGATCACGGTTGTCACTCGCTTTCCGCTGAAAAGGATACTGCAGAATCCAGAAGCAACAGGCAGGATTGTCGAGTGGGCACTGGAATTGTCAAGCTTTGGCCTCAAGTTTGAAAGCACTTCAACTATTCAGAGCCGGGCTTTGGCAGAATTTATAGTGGAATGGATGCCAACACCGGACGAAGAAACTCCGGAGAAGAGCATCCCCGTCAAGGAAGCTAGCAAAGAATGGGTCATGTACTTTGATGGTGCCTTTTCGCTGCAAGGCGCCGGAGCAGGCGTGCTACTTGTCGCCCCTGCCGGAGAACACCTCAAGTATGTGGTCCAGATGCACTTTCCCAAAGAGCAAGCAACAAACAATACTGCAGAGTACGAAGGTTTGCTTGCCGGACTCAGGATCGTAGTTGAACTTGGGATCAAAAAGCTTATCGTCAGGGGCGACTCACAGCTTGTCGTCCGCCAAGTTAACAAAGATTATCAGAGTCTGCTGATGGAAGCATACATTGATGAAGTGAGAAAGCTATAGGAACATTTTGACGGCCTACAAATGGAACATGTCCCAAGAGTGCAGAATAGCGTTGCAAATGGCCTGTCAAAATGTGCCGCACTTAAGTTGCCTGTGGAACCAGGGATTTTTGTGCTCAAGCTAACTCAGCCATCTGTCATACCATCAGCTGGGCAGAACAAGAAGAGGAAGTTGCCTGCCGGCGACCACTTTCCGGCAGAGCTCCCCGGAGCCGCCGCCAAGAAGGTTCCCAGGATCAACACAGGGAACGCTGAGGAGTAGTCCGCTCCGACGAGCCCCGGAGCTCGTCCCATCGAAGCGGACACTCCCGACAAGCTGTGTCCCGACACACTTGCCGGGGAACATCTCGCTCTGGCAGGATCCCCGACCCTTGCCGTAGGGATGGATGTTCCCGCAGCCGCGTTTGCGCCTTTAGTCCTTGCTGTCGAGCCACGAGCTCCAGCCTGGGCACAGCCAATAGTCCATTTCCTTCAGACAGGAGAACTTCCCGAAGAGTAGGAAGAAGCGGAAAGAGTAGCCCGGCAATCGAGTATGTACCAGTTTGTCGATGACATACTGTACAGAAGAAGATTCAACGGAGTGAAATTGAAGTGCATCTCCCGAGAAGAAGGACAAGGGCTGTTGGCAGAGATACATGGAGGCATATGTGGTCACCACATTCGCGCAAGAGCACTTGCCGGCAAAGCTTTCCGGCAAGGCTTCTTCTGGCCGACAGACCCTCCGGGATGCGATCGCACAAGTAGCCAAGTGTGAAGCGTGCGGGCCCATTCCAAACAGATTCATCAACCAGCTCAAGCTCTCCAAACAATCCCTTTATCCCGCCATTTTTGATGCAGGGGCTCGACATCCTCGGCCCTTTCCCCGAGCTGTCGGGGCTTTGAGTACTTATGCGCTGCAATCGACAAGTTCACAAAGTGGCCGAAGTGGAACCAGTGAGGAAGGTGACAAAGACAATCGTGATCAAGTTCTTCAGGTCGATTGTTTGCCGTTTCGGAATCCCTAACAGGATCATTACCGACAATGGCACACAATTTACAAGCCACGCCTTCTTGCAGTACGTACAAGATCTTGGCACCAAGATCTGCTTCGCTTCCGTTGCTCACCCGAGAAGCAACGGTCAAGCGGAAAGGGTGAACGCTGAGGTGCTACGCGGGCTCAAGACCAGGACTTTCGACAGGCTGCACAAGTGCGGAAAAAATTGGATCGAGCAGTTACCGGTGGTTCTTTGGTCGATCAGGACGACACCAAATCGAGCCACTGGCCAGACACCTTTTGCTCTTGTCTATGGAGCAGATGCAGTTCTCCCCACGGAACTCGTATACGGATCACCACGAGTGCTCGCTTATGATGAGCTTGAGCAAGAGCAGCTGCGTCAAGATGACGCGCTGCTCCTCGAGGAAGATCGTCTTCAGGCAGCTGTGCGAGCTGCTCGCTACCAGCAAGCTTTGTGCCGCTATCATAGCCGCAAGGTTAGCGCCAGAAGCTTCGAGGAAGGCGACCTTGTTCTTCGGCGCGTTCAATCCGCCAAGAATTCAAACAAGTTGACTTGAAGTGGGAGGGCCCTTATCGGGTGAAAGCGAGTCACTAGGCTGGCGCTGTCCGCCTTGAGATGAAGATGGTATTCCGGTGAGCAATTCCTGGAACATAGAACATCTTCGCAAGTTTTATCCATAAGGCGCGGTTGCGGACCCGTTCCGCAACCACCTTTGTACAAGCCTTGCGGCTGTCGCATGTAAACTTTGTACAAAGCAGGCGCAACTCCGTGCGTAAATAAAGTTTATGTGCCCCGCACATCTGTCAAATTCATTGCATCTTTATTTTTCTTGCATATATATCTGACACTTTGTGCAGCACTTACCCCCGGTAAGCAATAAAGAAACTTAGGGTCCTATATCATTATTTTCTCTTCTTTCTTCTCAAAAAGGAAGATACCTCCGCCCACAAGTTCACGGGGAGGAGGAGATAAAAGTCCGGACCGGCGCCGTTCAAAGGAATCTAGCCTTGCGTATGAAGAAAACAGAAAGGCTAAGTAGCCGAAGTTTGAGCCTAGTCATTTCTAAAAAAATTCAAGTTATATCCCTTGAACGTTCGTGCCTTGTATGGAAAACCTGTGCGCGGAGGAATCGACTCGCGGCTAAGTTGCGCCCTTGCGTTGTTTCCGAGCCCGCTCAACAATACAAGTGAGCTGCAACTAGTCCCGACAAGATTCCTTGCCGGAGGCAGACCGTGAACTCTGCCGACGTTCAAGACTCGACAAGTGTGCTTATGCCGCAAGGCCCCTCAAAGCGTAGGGTAAAAGCATACAAGGGACGCAACAGAGTAAAGGGAATAACGTAGCAAGCAGTACCCAGAATAAAGTTATATTACAAGAATGACTTATTGTGGCATTGACTAAATTGTTCTCATAACCGAAACGGCAGCAGCAAGAAAAAGGGAGAAGAAGGGCGGCCTAATCCGCACGCCCGCCGTCGACCCTCCTGACCTCGTTCACCTTGTCCATGATTGGTGCGACGATGGCCTTGAGCTCCTCAAGATCGGCGCCCTCCGGTAGCTTCTTGGTGACGCGGGAGAGGTCAATGCCCGGATTACGGAAGAGGACCTTCACCAACACCTTCTCCAGGACCCCGGCGCAGATCGCGCGCGACTCGTCGGCCAGCTGCTTCGGGATCCTCTCCCGGAGCTGCCGGAGAGCCGTCACCACGTCCTTGAAGAAGAGCGTGAGCTTGGCGCTGGGCTGGAGATTCTCCTCGGCAGAGTACCCGAAGCCCGTCAAGTTCAGCTCCGCCAGCTCCTCGTCGATGAGCGCGGCGATGTTGACGAGGCCCTCCGTCCAGAGCTCCACCGTGGTCTTGAAGGTGTTCTGAGCCTCGGCGGCCCTCGTCAGCAGCTCCACGTTGTCCTTGAGCTCTTTCCTCAAGTCGTCCTCCCGCTTCTTGGCGGCATCCAGCGTCCCCGCCAAACTGGACAGCTTCAGCTCCAGGTCAGCATTCGAGTCCTTGGCGGCGTTCATCTCCTTGGTCTTCTCGGTGAGCTGGGCTTGCAGATTGCCATGGGCGCGTGCATCTTTTTCACGCTCGCGCTAGAGTGCGGCAAGTTCGTCGTTTTTCCTTGTCATGTCCGCCTCCAGCCGCGTCACCTTCTCCTCTAACTCCTTCCTGGCGGCCTCGGCACGCGCGTAGCGCCCTTCGCCTCCTTGAGTGCCCCGCCAAGTGATTGTTCCCGGACGGCGAGCTCCTCGTCATGGCTGTCCAAGTACGCCTTCCTCTGTATCAGCTCACCATCCCACTTGGACAATTCCTCGGCGGCGAGAGCCTCTGCTGTTCCTCGGCTTCAGCCTTCTCCAGGATGAACGCTTTCTTCACCGCATCAAGCTGCGCCCTCTCCTCAGTAATGGACCGGAGGGCCTCCAGGTTGCGGCTCTTGAGCTCTTGCGCATGTTTCTCTATATCAACTCCCGCCTGCGCGACAAGCGCTTCCCGGGACTCAAGCCTCGGTTGCCGGGCGCGGTAGAGTGACACTAGCTTCCGGAGCAGCTGCTCCTCCTCGGACTCGCCGCTGCTGCTGCTTGGCCTGTCAACCACTGCCAGCCCAGCAGAGGCAAGTACCTCCCCGTCGAATTCCTCCCCTTCAACCGGCGCCCTGGAGCTCGATGCCCAGAGGAGCTTGATATACACCCTCGCCCGGCTTCGGTAGGCGCGGGCTGGGGCTCCTCGGAGCCCATGGCACTGTCGGCGGCGGAGGGTTCGGCGATCGGTCTGGCGCCTCGCGCTCCTGCGTCCTCCGGTCGCCCGACGGTCGCGGACCCCTCGACAGCCTGTGCGTGCCTTGGCGGCCTCTTTGCGGGCGGGCTCCTCCGCCGCGGCCTCTTCCTCGTCGTGGCGGCATCACCGGTGTTGTCGCGCCCGTCCTCCTCGCCGGTGGCCTCAGCTTCCATCGGGTCCCCAAGGGGAGGATCTGAAGGTAGGGAGAGGAAGGGAAAGTCAGGCAAATACCCAAAAAAAAGAAAAAGAAAAGGGAGATCAGCAGAACCCAAGGGAGAGTCCCTGACGAGGAGGGTCACCTGTGCTGGGCTCTGTGATCGTGGGCCCCATCACCGTGGGCTCACTGGTTCCACCCCTTGCCGGAGATCCCTTCCTTTCCGGAGAGGGCTCCCATAGCGGGGAAACGGCCCTTGGTGGCGTAGTCGAAGCCGACGACACCTCCTGGTCGGCCTCCGACTGCTCCTGGTGGGCCTGTTCTGCTCCTGTGTACAAACGAGCCAATCACCCAAATGTCAGCAGAAGGAGAAGCACCCGTGCGCGCCCCACAAAGGGAAGCGAACCAGGACACTTACGCTGGGGGCTGCGCTGGGGGCTGCGGCGAGGAGAAGGGATCGGGTCCGTCAAGGTGGTCTCGGACGTACCTTCCGTCGTCACGGCAGGATCGTCCCCGATGTCGACCACGGGGATCCTGGCTCTCTTCGCCGCCCTCTCGGCCAAAGTCCTGAAAAGAAACAGAAGTTCAGGAAAAAGCAAAATTGGATACGAGATAAGCAACAACGGAGAAGAACGAGTGCAGAAAGGAGGAAGCCTTACTCCTCCTCGTCCTCTTCCTCCTCCTCCTCCTCATCGTCGTCGGAGCTCAGCACGGAGAGGTCGAACTCCGGTACCCTCTCGGCGCGACGCGGCGGAGGAGTAGGCTCCCTCCGGCGCTTGCCGCGAGCTGCGGCAGGATCAGGCGTGGAAGCCCAGGAAGACCCCGCCTCAGTTGCCAGCGCGGCCTGGGACCCTCCCGCGGCAATCGTACTTGCCACGGCGGAACGTGTCCCACGGCGCCGCGGCTGCTGGACGGCCTGCTCCTCTGCCAGCTCTCCGACTCGACGGAGGCGCCTTCTCGGTCGGAATTGGGGATGCGCTGTGGGCTCCGCCTGCGGCAAGTTGCCCGAAGACGGCTGGCCGCTCGTGCCCTCGACGGGCTCGCCCGTCCGGCCTCGGCCTCCCCGCCATCGCCTTCTCCGGCAAGTTCTTCCCGTGCGGCAAGGCTTGCCGCGCAGCTCGTCGCCCGCCCGCCAGCGTGAAGCCAAACTTCGCCCGCTGCGGCGGCTGCCGCCGCTCGCCGGCCCTGCTAGCGATATCGCTAGCTCGCCAGCGATGGTGGCGCGGGTGAGAGCTTCTTCGTCGGAATTGACTGCCACCTCCGACAAGTCGTCGAAGAATTGCTGCACGACCTCGGCAGCAGGCTCTATCCAGTTTGCACTTATCCCGTGCGAGTCGCACTCTGGCATCATTGCGCAGATACGATCGCGCTGGGAGTTATTGCACAAAGGGACGACGCCCTGCGCCAACTGAAACCACTCAGGATGATTGGCGTCATGCTTGAACATCTCCCTCAGCATCGCGCCAAGCTCCATAACCGTGAAGTTGAAGTTGAGGCCCGGCGCAGCCTCATGAAATCCGCCGGGCATTGAAGCGCGGCGGGCCTCCCCTCGCTGCAGAGGGGCGATACGGCGACGAAGGAAATCCGCGCCAACCGCCCCTGTTGTAAGTCCGGCATGCCTGAGCCGGAGGATTCGGGTGGTAGCGATCGACAGCTTGGCATCATCCGACGACAGAGCACTCCAGTCGTTGCCACGCACCACCCGGGTCTTGCGCAGCTTAGTGAACGACGGCGGATTGGCATCACAGATCCAGCACCACTCCGCCCTCCACTCGTCCCGCTTGCTGCGGAGCTCGCCCGTCAAGTACACCTCCTTCATGCCCATCCGGGAGGTCCAGGCGATTCCGCCGGCCAGCGGCTCCCCTTTTCTCGGCCCGAGGGGAGAAATAGTGACGAAAAAGAGCCACATTGGGGAGGATACCAACGAATTTCTCGCAGAGGTGTGCGAAAACCGCCATTGTCAGAAAGGCGTTGGGGGTGAAATCAAGCAGATGAAACCCGTAGGTGTTCATGATGCCGCAAAAGAAATCGGAGAAAGGCGGGCAGAGCCCGCAATAGAAGAACACAGGGAAGAAGTAGTACCCTTTGGGGCACTTCTTCAATTTGGAGGCCTCCGCGGAAAGCACCGGCGTGCGTGGGTGCGCCCGCGTTTCCGTCGCCCAGAAGAGGTAGAACTCCGCCCGCAATGCCTCCAGAGTGAGCTCGGGGGGGAAAAGCACCTGCTTCTTGCGCAGCGCCTCGAGCTCCAGCGCCTCGGCCGACTTCGCGGCCTTCGCGGCCTTCGCGGCCTTCGTAGCCTTCCCGGCCTTCGTAGCCTTCCCGGCCTTCGGAGCCATGGCAGAGGCAGTAGGGGGAGGCGAAGGCGACGGCGGCGACGGCGACGACGGGCGGCGGAGCGCTGTTTTTCCTTCTCGATTCAGGAGAACGGAGGAGAGCGGCGGAGCTTTCGGAGGAAGGAACTGCAAGTGGCGAAAGTGGGGGAACGGCCCCGTTTTCTCTGCTTATAAACGGGGGATGCGAACGTTACACATTTCCTGGAGTTAAGTATTGACCACGTTCTCTCCCATGACGCCGCAATCGACGCGTGCTGTTGCGAGAGGACACGATGGACACGGAGTCCGATTGTGCGTGGACCCAGCCCGCACATGCCCGTGCACAGTTTTGGGCCTGGCCCAACAACGCTCGACACCATGTGTGGCCCAGGCCCGGGGGCTCCTGTCGGTGTACTAAAGTAGGGGGTACATTAGTACCCCGAACTTGTGCACGGGCTGTCGCAGCGCCCCGCGGCAACGCTTGCCGGACGCCCGCCAAGACCCTCCGTCACTTCCTATTACTGCCATTCAAGAACAAAGTATCAGATGAGTGGACAAAAGCCCCGGCAAGAGGAGCTTGCCGGGAAGGCCAACCAAGGCGTTCCAGAGGAACTTGCCGCGACGCCCCGTGCGTCCCGGCAAGGCCCGACGGCCGGCAAGCTTGCCGGTCCAGCAAGAGAAGGGCCGCGGCAAGGCACTTGCCGCGGCAAGGCTGCCACCCAAACTCCAGCGCATCCAGCGACGTGTCACCCCAAGGCCATCCCAGGGGCACGTGGCGAGGCAATGCGCAGCCATGCGGAGCGAGGTGGCATGCGGAGCTGACAGAGACGCCATCGTGGCAACCGGTGGCTCACCTAATGGTCGTTTCTCCGCACTGTTGGGGCGACCGGACGGGCATTAAATGCCCTTGTCCCCTGCCGTTAGAGTTAGGTAGGGGACACTGTTGGTCACTGTTGTACCAACCTGCGTTTTTACCTTTCTACCCCCTCTTCCTACACTGCCACCTGTTGGTGCCCCCTTCAGACTATAAAAGGGAGGCCCATGCGCACGTAGGAGGGGTTCGGTCCATTCGACACACGCAATGCCACCATACGCTCGCACTCTCGAGCAAGATCAAATACAAACACAAAGCAGAAGTAGGAGTTTTATCTCTCCGGAGAGCTCCGAAGCTGGGTAAAAATCGCCCGTCTCCCCCGCGCGCCCGACCTCGATCTGCTCTGCGCACGCCCTCCGCTCCCTTGCCGGACTAGAAGGGGCCCCCTGCCCCATAGGTGCTCGTGGCCACACAGAGATCGCCCCGACAACTGTCTAGAGTTTTACTAGCATATTGGATAACATTTAATTTCTTATCAACTCTTTGCCCTAGAACAGCACCTACATCATAATCACTAGCATCACACATAATTTCAAAGGGCAAATTCCAATCAGGTGCCTGAACAATAGGTGCAGAAATCAAGGCCTTCTTAAGTATTTCAAATGCTTCTACACAATCATAATCAAAAACAAAAGGAACATCTTTTTGCAAGAGATTAGTCAGAGGCCTAGAAATTTTAGATAAGTCTTTAATAAACCTCCTATAAAAACCATCATGACCAAGGAAACTTCTTATACCTTTGATGTCCTTAGGACACGACATCTTTTCAGTAGCATCTAGCTTTATCAACTTCAATACCTCTTTCAGAAATTTTATGCCCCAAGACAATACCTTCATTAACCATAAAGTGGAACTTCTCCCAATTCAAGACAAGATTAGTTTCTTCACATCTCTGCAAAACTCGATCAAGGTTGCTTAAGCAATCATCAAAAGAAGTTTCATAAATGGAGAAATCATCCATGAAAACCTGAAAATCTTTTCACAAAAGTCAGAGAATATAGCAGTCATACATCTTTGAAAGGTAGCAGGTGCATTGCATAAACCAAAAGGCATACGTCTATAAGCAAAGGTACCGAAAGGGCAAGTAAAAGTGGTCTTTTCCTAATCCTCTTTTGACATAGGTATTTGGGAGAAACCAGAATAACCATCTAGAAAGCAAAAATGTGTATGTTTGGATAATCTTTCTAGAATTTGATCAATAAAAAGTAGAGGGTAATGATCTTTTCTAGTTTCTTTATTTAATTTGCGGAAATCAATCACCATTCTATAACCTGTAACAATTCTTTGTGGGATCAATTCATCCTTATCGTTAGGAACAATAGTAATACCTCCCTTCTTAGGGACACAATGGACATGACTTACCCACTGACTATCAGCAACAGGATAAATTGTACCTGCCTCCAGAAGTTTTAGTATTTCATCTCTTACCATTTCTTTCATCTTAGGATTTAACCATCGTTGATGATCAACAACTGGTTTAGCATCTTTCTCCAATTTTATTTTGTGCTGGCATAGAGTGGGACTAATTCCCTTAAGATCATCAAGAGTATATCCAATAGCAACACGGTGCTTCTTCAGAGTTTTCAATAATTTCTCTTCCTCATGCTCTGAAAGGTTAGCACTAATAATAAAAGGATATATCTTCTTTTCATCAAGATAAGCATATTTCAAAGTATCAGGTAATTCTTTAAGCTCAAACACGGGATCACCATTGGGTGGAGGAGGATCCCCTAGGATTTCAACAGGCAAGTTGTGTTTCAAAATGGGTCCTTGCTTAAAGAATACTTCATGTATTTCCCTTCTTTCATTCATAAACATATTAATTTCATGGTCGAGCAAATATTGTTCTAAATGATCATTAGGAGGCACGACAATAGAAGCAAGACCGATAATTTCTTCTTTACTAGGAAATTCTTTACCATGGGGTTGTCTATGAAATTTAGCAAAATTAAAATCATGAGACATATCCCCTAAACCAACAATAATAATATCCTTTTCTCAGTCTATCTTGGCATTAATAGTATTCAAGAAGGGTCTACCAAATATAATAGGACAAAAGTCATCTTGTGGGGAACCAACAACAAGAAAATCAGTAGGGTATTTGATTTTCCCACACAAGACTTCAACATATCTAACAATCCTAGTTGGTGAAATAGTATCTCTATTGGAAAGCTTAATAGTAACAGTATCTTCTATTTCGGCAGGTGCAATATCATGCATAATTTCTTTGTATAAGGAATGAGGTATTGCACTCACACTAGCACCCATATCACATAAGCCATGATAACAATGATCTACTATTTTAACAGAAACAACAGGCATGCCGACAACAGGTCTATGTTTACCTTTAGTATCGGGTTTAGCAATTCTAGCAGCTTCATCACAGAAATAAATAACATGCCCATCAATATTATCTACCAAGAGATACTTAACAATAGCAATACTAGGTTCAACTTTAATTTGCTCAGGGGGTGTAGTGTTCTAGCATTACTCTTCCGAACCACAGTTGAAGCTTTAGCATGATCCTTTATTCTAACAGGAAAGGGTGGTTTCTCAATGTAAGCGGTAGGAACAATAGGATCAACATTATAAGTAATAGTATTTTCTTCAACTTTAATTGGTTCTACTACTTTCACTTGAATGGGAGGATGATATCTAAACCACTTCTCCTTTGGGAGATCAACATGAGTAGCAAATGATTCACAGAAAGCTACTATCTCAGAGTCAAGTCCATATTTAGTGCTAAATTCACGAAAAGCATCAGTATCCATAAAAGATTTAACACAATCAAACTTAGGTGTTATACCTGACTCCTTACCTTCGTCAAGTTCCCAATCTTCAGAGTTGCATTTAATTCTTTCCAATAAATCCCATTTGAATTCAGTAGTCTTCCTCATAAAAGAACCAGTACAAGAAGTATCGAGCATAGAGCGATCATTAAGAGAAAGCCGAGCATAAATTTTTTGAATAATAATTTCTCTTGAGAGCTCATGATTGGGGCATGAATATAACATTGAATTAAGCCTCCCCAAGCTCGAGCGATACTTTCTCCTTCACGAGGCCAAACATTATATTTATAATTCCGATCACAATGAGCACATGCATAGGATAAAACTTCTGATGAAATTCCATTTCCAATTGGTTGTAGTTCCATGATCCAATATCATCACATAGCCTAAACCATGTCAATGCCTTTCCCTTCAAGGATAAAGGGAAGACCTTCTTATTTACAACATCCTCAGGCATACCTACAAGCTTAAATAATCCACAAACTTCATCCACATATATTAGGTGCATATTGGGATGTAATGTTCCATCTCCTATATAGGGATTAGCTGGCAGTTTTTGTATCATACCCAAAGGAATTTCAAAGTAAATATTTTCAGTAGGTTCAGTAGGTTGAGGAGCAACTCTTTGCACTTCTGGTCGGGGTGAAGATACCCCGAACAAACCCCTCAAAGGAATATTTTCCATAGTAACAAGTGACAGTAAATTTCAGCACACTATATAAATGTTTTCCTTACCAAATTCCACCTACCAAAGGCGCTTCACTCCTCGGCAACGGCGCCAGAAAAGAGTCTTGATGACCCACAAGTGTAGGGGATCTATCATAGTCCTTTCGATAAGTAAGAGTGTCGAACCGAGGACCAGAAGGAAATGACAAGCGGTTTTCAGTAATGTATTCTCTGCAAGCACTGAAATTATTGGTAAGAGATTGTTTTATGATAAGGTATTTCGTAATGGGTAACAAGTAATTAAAGTAAAAAAGGTGCAACAAGGTGTCCTGATCCTTTTTGTTGCAAAGCATAAGCCTAGACAAACTCTTATATAAAGCAAAGCGCTCCCAAGGACTCATGGGAATTACTGTCAAGCTAGTTTTCATCATGCTCATATGATTCACGTTCGTTTCTTTGATAATTTGATATGTGGTTGGACCGGTGCTTGGGTACTGCCCTTCATTGGACAAGTATCCCACTTATGATTAACCCCTCTTGCAAGCATCCGCAACTACCAAAGAAGAATTAAGTTAAACCTAACCATAGCATGAAACATATGGATCCAAATCAGCCCCTTACGAAGCAACGCATAAACTAGGGTTTAAGCTTCTGTCACTCTAGCAACCCATCATCTACTTGTTACTTCCCAATGCCTTCCCCTAGGCCCAAATCATGGTGAAGTGTCATGTAGTCGACGTTCACATAACACCACTAGAGGAAAGACAACATACATCTCATCGAAATATCGAACAAATACCAAATTCACATGATTACTTATAGCAAGACTTCTCCCATGTCCTCAGGAACAAACGTTACTGCTGACAAATCATATTCATGTTCATAATCAGAGGGGTATTGAATAGCATTAAGGATCTGAACATATGATCTTCCACCGAATAAACCAACTAGCATCAACTACAAGGAGTAATCAACACTAGTAGCAACCCACAGGTACCAATCTGAGGTTTTGAGACAAAGATCGAATACAAGAGATGAACTAGGGTTTGAGAGGAGATGGTGCTGGTGAAGATGTTGATGGAGATTGACCCCCTGTCAATGAGAGGATCAATGGTGATGACGATGGCGATGATTTCCCCCTCCCAGAGGGATGTGTCCCCGACAGAACAGCTCCGCCGGAGCCCTAGATTGGTCCTGCCCAGGTTCCGCCTCGAAACGGTGGCGCTTCATCCCGAAAGCTTCCTTATGATTTTTTTTCTAGGGCAAAAGACACCATATAGCAGAAGATGGGCATCGGGGGCCTGCCAGGTGGCTCACGAGGCAAGGGGCGCGCCTAAGGGGGTATGGTGTGCCCTCCACCCTCGTGGCTGGTGGGTGGCCCCCCTCTGGTGCTTTCTTCGCCCAATATTTTTAATATATTCCAAAACTGACTTTCGTGGAGTTTCAATACTTTTGGAGTTGTGCAGAATAGGTCTCTAATATTTGCTCGTTTTCGAGCCTAGAATTCCAGCTGCCGGCATTCTCCCTCTTCGTGTAAACCTTACAAAATAAGAGATAAAAAGGCATAAGTATTGTGACATAATATGTAGTAACAACCCATAATGCAGTAAATATCGATATAAAAGCATGATGCAAATTGGACGTATCACACCCCCGATTCAATCATACACTAATCATACACGCAAATGTGTACGATCAAGATCAGGGACTCACGGGAAGATATCACAACACAACTTTAGACACAAATAGAAATAATACAAGCATCATATTACAAGCCAGAGGCCTCGAGGGCTCGAATACATAGCTCGATACACAAGAGAGACAGTGGAAGCAACAATATCTAAGTACAGACATAAGTTAAACAAGTTTTGCCTTAAGAAGGCTAGCACAAACATCAACGATCGAAGAGGCGAGGCCTCCTGCCTGGGACCTCCTAACTACTCCTGGTCGTCGGCGGTCTCCACGTTGTAGTAGGCACCCTCAGGGTAGTAGTAGACATTGGAGGCGGCATCTAGCTCCTGAGATCCACCATCTGGTTACAACAACCGGAAAGAAGGAAGAACGGGGAAAAGGGGTAGCAAAGCAACCATGAGTACTCATCCAAAGTACTCGCAAGCATCAGATCTATACTTAGTATGCATTGGTATCAAAGAAAGGTATGTATCTGTGGACTGAACCGCAGAATGCCGGAATAGGGGGGAAGACCTAGCCTATCAAAGACTAGCATCTTCAAGCAGCTCCAAGCATCTTGCATCATTCAGAAGAGTATAGAATAGAAGTTTATATTAACAAGCATGTTGTAATATTAATGCCCAGAGATCCTTCCTCGACTCCCTACGAGAAAGCAATCCGGGAGCAACATATCTTAAGTATCCATTTCTAGTTGTAATAGATCAGGATACAAGTCTGAACGTCCATTATCATGGACACAGCTATTCGAATAGATAACTTCCCTGCAAGGGTGCACCACGTTACTCTGGCCGGACACACCTTTCTGGGTCAATGCCCGGCCTCAGAAGATCAACACGTCGCGGCCCTACCTAGAATCAGTAGGGAGGTCCCCGCCGGACTACATCCTATGCACTCCAGGGTCTTGGGCTCATCGCCCATTGCACTCTGGGTCGTTGTGCGATGAGCCAGGACGAGCACCACCTCATACTGGATGGCACAGGCCCGACAGGCCCACAATGCTAAACTGGACGTCTGACAAAGCTTCGTCTAATACTGAGACGCCAAGGCCCATAACTATTCTCGCGTGGTGGTTAGTGCGTAAAGGCCAGATGCCAACTCAGAACAAATACCCAAACCTTTTAATGCATTGGGGGCTCGCGGAGATGAGCAGAGACTCACGATAACGTGACCCTGTTGCCCCATCTCGTGCACTTACGGCAAGGGCCCAGAATGCTCGGTTGTGCCTCGTAGAAAACTCGCGGGTGCTCTACAGGCCCGCCCAACTTTCGCATCAACTCGCGAGTACCCCTCAGGGCCGACCCGACTTCAACAATGGTCTCAAATAAAGTCCGGGTAACCGTGTGTCCAAAACATCAAGGGGGAAAACCCAAGGAATCACCCTCGGTTGATTCCACTCGATGTAATCATCAAGGTGAACGTGGGAGGAATCACCCTTGAGGTCCACACTTGAGTGGTTGCACGACAGAGCCGTATCTGGAATGGTGAAGGAGGAATCACCCGCGTTGACCATGACCGAATAGCTACACTACATAATTATCATAAGGAGTGCATTACGAGGTATCACCCTCGGCACTCGATAGTAGCTCTGTAGAGCCGAGCAACAAAGGGGTGTGATGTGATGTGAGGTGTCAGGCTCTGGTCATCGATCACGTTGATCGAGTCGTCGATGATGAAGCAGGGGCAACAAGGACAAGGTGGGGGTCACTGATGGATCGCTAACCAACCTATACTAAGCAGTTTAGGATAAGCAGGTAGGTAACAATAGCAGGTTACAAAAGCAGGCTATGCATCAGAATAGGAGCAAACAATTACCGTAACAAAATCTAATGCAAGCGTGAGAGAATGGAATGGGCGATATCAGAATGATCAAAGGGGAGGCTTTCCTGCAAGCTCCGCTAAAAGGGAAGAAGAGTCGTCGTCGATGTAGTCGATCACAACGCCATCAACACCGGTCCCGGGGTCTACCGGAGAAGAAGAGGGGGAAGGAACAGTAAATACAAAGCACACAGATGCATGACATGACAATAAGCGGTGCTAGGGTTGTTCTAACGCAGGGCTACACGATATCGGCGAAGGGGGATAACATCCGAAAATGTTTTCCCGAAGTTTGCATTTTCGGACAGGCGGATCAGAGGGAGAAGGTTCCATGTTCGCTATCCTAGGGACATGTGGCAGACAAACAGACTGCATGTTCAGAACTGTCACGTTTTTTGAGCAACTTTCATGTACAAAGTATTTTCATCCGAGTTACGGATTATTTTATGTTAATTTTCAAAGATTTAAACAATTTCTGAAATTATTATAATTATTAAATTCAACAGAAATGAATAATGACATCAGCATGATGTCATCATGACATTAGCAGTCAACCAGTCGGTTGACTGCTCAACCTGTCAATCGGGGCCCGCCTATCATAGGCATAGTTAATTTAAATAGATTTAAATTAACTAAACCAGATAATTAGGCAAATTAATTAGAGTTAATTAAGTTAAGTTAATTAAACTAATTAATTGATTAATTATTATTAATTGTTAATACTGTTTTTATATTCTTTTTTAAAAAACATTTTTTTGTTAAACGGGGGCGTGGCCAGACCCCAGTGGGCAGTGGCCCAAAGGGCCAATCGGGGCGGGCACCTAACGGGCGCGGGCGTGGGCGTCCCGTCGGGCGAACCAGGGGCGCGTGCGGGTGGCCTAGGCGGGCGGTGACGGCGGCGGCATGGGCATGTGAGGGCGGACAGCGAAGGGGAAGTGGCCGGCGGGGGAGGCAGGGGCACGGCTGCGGCTCAGGCGGGCGACGGTGCACCGACGACCGCAGCACGACATCGGCGGGGCGGATGGGCGCGACGAGCGTAGATGAAGGCAGGGGGCGGCACCGGAGTGGAGCTCCGATGGGCAGCTATAGTTGGCAGAGCAGGGCACGCCTCGGATGTGCGCGTGCGCTGGGCGAGCTGTCAGCAACGATGGCACCATGATACGTCCATTTTGCATCATACTTACCTATTGTTAGTTATGTTTTTATTGTATAATAATGCTTTTTGGAGTAATTCTAATGCCTTTTCTCTCATAATATGCAAGGTATACACAAAGGGGGAAATTCTGGTAGCTGGAAATCTGGACTTGAAAAAGCTACGTCAGGCTACCTATTCTGCACAACTCCAAATGGGCTGAAACTTTACGAGGATTTTTTATGGAATATTTGAGGAATATTGTAGCAAATAAGTACCATAGGGGGCCCACCAGGTGGGCACAAACCACCTGGGCGCACCGGGGAGCCCAGGCGCGCCCTGGTGGGTTGTGCTCACCCAGGCCCACCTCCGGTGCCCCTCTTCTGGTATATAAGTCATTTTGACCTAGAAAAAATATAGAGAGGATTTTTGGGACGAAGCTCCTCTGTCTCGAGGTGGAACCTTGGTAGGAGCACTTTTGCCCTCCGGCGGAGCGATTCCGCTGGGGGAACTTCCATCCCGGAGGGGGAAATCATCGTCATCATCATCACCAACAACTCTCCCATCTTGGGGAGGGTTATCTTCATCAACATCTTCAACAGCAACAACTCCTCTCAAACCCTAGTTCATCTCTTGTGTTCAATCTTTTTACCAGAACTATAGCTTGGTGCTTGTGGGTGACTAGTAGTGTTGATTACATCTTGTAGTTGATTACTATATGGTTTATTTGGTGGAAGATTATATGTTCAGATCCATTATGCTATTTAATACCCCTCTGATCTTGAGCATGATTATCATTTGTGAGTAGTTACTTTTGTTCTTGAGGTCATGGGAGAAATCATGTTGCAAGTAATCATGTGAACTTGATATGTGTTCAATATTTTGATGATATGTATATTGTGATTCCCTTAGTGGTGTCATGTGAACGTCGATTACATGACACTTCACCATATTTGGGCCTAAGGGAATGCATTGTGGAGTAGTTATTAGATGATGGGTTGCGAGAGTGACAGAAGCTTAAACCCTAGTTTATGCGCTATTCCGTAAGGGACCGATTGGATCCAAAAGTTTAATGCTATGGTTAGAATTTATTCTTAATACATTTCTCATAGTTGCGGATGCCCACGAGGGGGTTAATCATAAGTAGGAGGTTTGTTCAAGTAAGAACAACACCTAATCACCGGTCCACCCACATACCAAATTATCAAAGTAGCGAACACGAATTAAGCCAACATGATGAAAGTGACTAGACGAAGTTCCCGTGTACCCTCAAGAACACTTTGCTTATCATAAGAGATCGTTTTGGCCTATCCTTTTCCTCAAAAGGATTGGGCTACCTTGCTGCACTTTTGTTACTACTATCATTACTTGCTCGTTACAAATTATCTTGCTATCAAACTACTCTGCTACTCACAATTTTAGCACTTGTAGACATTACCTTGCTGAAAACCACTTGTCATTTCCTTCTCTTCCTTGTTGGGTTCAACACTCTTACTTATCGAAAAGGCTACAATTGACCCCTATACTTGTGGGTCATTGTCGGTGTCAAAACCGGCGGATCTCGGGTAGGGGGTCCCGAACTGTGCGTCTAGGCGGATGGTAACAGGAGACAAGGGACACGATGTTTTTACCCAGGTTCGGGCCCTCTCGGTGGAGGTAAAACCCTACTCCTGCTTGATTAATATTTATGATATGGGTAGTACAAGAGTAGATCTACCACGAGATCAAGGAGGCTAAACCCTAGAAGCTAGCCTATGGTATGATTGTTGTTCATCCTACGGACTAAAACCCCTCCGGTTTATATAGACACCGGAGAGGGCTAGGGTTACACAGAGTCGGTTACAATGGTAGGAGATCTACATACCCGTATCGCCAAGCTTGCCATCCACGCCAAGGAAAGTCCCATCCGGACACGGGACGAAGTCTTCAATCTTGTATCTTCATACTCTTGGAGTCCGGCCAATGATGATAGTTCGGCTATCCGGACACCCCCTAGTCCAGGACTCCCTCAGTCATCAAGGCCATTTTCTGGTGCCGTTGCCGGGGAGTGAAGCGCTTTTGGAAAGTGGAAATTGGTAAGGAAACATTATTACTATGTGTTGAAATTTATTGTCACTTGCTACTATGGAAAACAATCCTTTGAGGGGTTTGTTCGTGGTATCTTCACCTCGACTGGAACCACAATTAGTTGCCCCTTAACCTACTGCACCTAATAAAAATATTGAATATGAAATTCCTCCGGGCATGGTAGAACAACTGCTAGCTAATCCTTATGCAAGAGATGGAACCGAAACATCCTGATATGCACTTGATATATGTGGATGAAATTTGTGGATTGTTTAAGCTTGCAGGTTTACCCGGAGATGAAGCTAAGAAGAAGGTTTTGCCTTTATCTTTGAAGGGAAAAGCATTGAGATGGTATAGGCTATGCGATGATATTGGATCTTGGAACTGGAATCGGTTGAAATTGGAATTTCATCAAAAAATTATCCTATGCATCTAGTTCATCATGATCGGAATTATATATATAATTTTTGGCCTCGTGAAGGAGAAAGTATCTCTCTAGTTTGGGGGAGGCTTAAGTTAATGTTATATTCATGCCCCAATCATGAGCTCTCAAGAGAAATTATTATTCAGAATTTTTATGTCCGGCTTTCTTGTAATGATCAATCCATGCTTGATACTTCTTGTACTGGTTCTTTTATGAAGAGACTATTGAATTCAGGTGGGATATTTTAGAAAGAATTAAACGTAACTCGGAAGATTGGGAACTCGACGAAGGTAAAGAGTCAGGTATTGAACCTAAGTTTGATTGTGTTAAATCTTTTATGAATACCGATGCTTTTCAAAAGTTTAGCACTAAATATGGACTTGACTCTGAGATAGTAGCTTCCTTTTGTGAATCTTTTGCTACTCATGTTGATCTCCCTAAGGAGAAGTGGTTTAAATATCACCCACCTATTAAATAAGAAATTAAAGAACCGGTAACAGTTAAAGAAGAAACTATCATTTACAATGTTGATCTAGTTGTTCCCATTGCTTATATTGAAAAACCACCATTCCCTGTTAGGATAAAGGAACGTGCTAAAGTTTCAACTATGGTTAACAAAATTTAAATTAGAACACCCAAACCAGATGAACAAATCAGAGTTGAACCTAGTGTTGCTATGGTTAAAGATCTCTTGGTCGATAATATTGATGGGCATGTTATTTACTTCTATGATGAAGCTTCTAGAATTGCCAAACCCGATGAAAAAGATAAACATAGACCAGTTGTTGGCATGCGTGTTGTCTCAATCAAGATAGGAGATCATTGTTATCATGGTTTATGTGATATAGGTGCTAGTGTGAGTGCTATTCCTTTTTCCTTATACGAAGAAATTAAGAATGAAATAGCACCTGCTGAAATAGAAGACATAGATGTTACTATTAAACTTTCCAATAGAGATACTATATCACCAATTGGGATCCTTAGAGATGTTGAAGTCTTGTGTGGGAAAGTAAAATACCCTACTGATTTTCTTGTTCTCGGTTCCCCACAAGATGACTTTTGTCCCATTATCTTTGGCAGGCCTTTCTTGAACACCATCAATGCTAGAATAGATTGTAAGAAACAGACTGTCGGTGTTAGCTTTGGTGATGAATCTCATGAATTTAATCTTTCCAAGTTTAGTAGAAAACCTCATAAGAAAGATTTGCCTAGTAAGGATGAAATTATTGGTCTTGCTTCTATTGTTGTACCTCCTACCGATCCCTTAGAACAATATATGCTAGACCATGAAAACGATTTGCATATGCGTGAAAGAAATGGAATAGAATAACAACCTCTGCTTAAACACAGTCTACCTATTGAAACTCTAGGAAGTCCTCCTCCACCTAAAGGTGATCCTGTGTTTGAATTAAAACAATTCCCAGACACTTTGAAATATGCTTATCTTGATGAGAAAAAGATATATCCTATTATTATTAGTGCTAACCTTTCAGAACATGAAGAAGAAAGATTATTGAAAGTTATAAGGAAGCACCGAGCTGCTATTGGATATACTCTTGATGATCTTAAGGGCATTAGTCCCACTTAATGTCAACACAAGATTAATATGGAACCTGATGCTAAACCCGTTGTTGATCACCAACGTCGGTTAAATTCGAAGATGAAAGAAGTGGTAAGAACGGAAATATTGAAACTTCTGGAAGCATGTATAATCTATCCTATGGCTGATAGTAGATGGGTAAGTCCAGTTCATTGTGTCCCTAAGAAGGGAGGTATTACTGTTGTTCCTAATGATAAGAATGAGCTTATTCCACAAAGAATTGTCACAGGCTATAGGATGGTAATTGATTATAGAAAATTAAACAAAGCAACTAGAAAAGATCATTACCCTCTGCCTTTTATTGATCAAATGCTAGAAAGATTATATAAGCACGTACATTTTTGTTTCCTTGATGGATATTTTGGTTATTCACAAATACCTGTTTCACAACCTGATCAAGAAAAGACCACTTTTACTTGTCCTTTTGGAACTTATGCTTATAGACATATGCCTTTTAACTTATGTAATGCACCTGGTACCTTTCAAAGATGTATGATTGCTATGTTCTCGGATTTTTGTGAAAAGAAAAGATTGTTGAGGTTTTCATGGATGATATTTCTGTTTATGAGAAGTCTTTTGATGATTGTTTAAGCAATTGATCGAGTTTTACAGAGATGTGAACAAACAAATCTTGTCATGAATTGGGAGAAGTGCCACTTTATGGTTAATGAAGGTATCTTTTGGGCCATAAAATTTATGAAAGAGGCATTGAGGTGGACAAAGCCAAGGTTGATGCAATTGAGAAAATGCCATGTCTTAAAGATATCAAATGTATTCGTAGTTTCCTTTGTCATGCTAGTTTCTATAGGAGGTTTATAAAAGACTTTTCTAAAAAATTTCTAGGCCTCGTACAAATCTTTTGCAAAAGGATATCCCTTTTGTGTTTGATGATGATTATTTGGAAGCCTTCGAAACACTAAAGAAAGCCTTAATTACCGCACATGTTGTTCAACCACCTGATTGGAACTTGCCTTTTCAGATTATGTGTGATGCTAGTGATTATGATGTTGGTGCTGTTCTAGGACAAAGAGTTGATAAGAAATTAAATGTTATCCATTATGCTAGTAAAACTCTGGACAGTGCTCAACAAAATTATGCCACTACTGAAAAAGAATTCTTAGCAGTGGTGTTTGCTTGTGATAAATTTAGAACCTACATTGTTGATTCTAAAGTGATTGTTCACACCGATCATGCTGCTATAAAATATCTTATGGAAAAGGAAGATGCTAAACCTAGACCCATTAGGTGGGTTCTTCTGCTACAGGAATTTGATTTGCATATCACTGATAGGAAAGGAGCAGAGAACCCCGTAGCTGATAACTTGTTTAGGCTTGAAAGTATTCTTGATGACCCACGACCTATTAATGATAGCTTTCTTGATGAACAGTTAGCTGCAATAAATGTTTCTAATAGTACACCTTGGTATGTTGACTATGCTAATTATATTGTTGCTTAATACATACCACCTAGCTTCACATACCAACAAAATAAAAAATTCTTCTATGATTTTAGACATAACTTTTGGGAAGATCCTGATAACCCACAAGTATAGGGGATCACAACAGTTTTCAAGGGTAAGTATTTAACCCAAATTTATAGATTCAACACAAGGGGAGCCAAAGAATATTTGAAGGTATTAGAAGCTGAGTTGTCAATTCAACCACACCCGGAGATTAATTATCTACAGTAAAGTGATCAGTAGCAAAGTAGTTTGATAGTTTTGATAGTAGTGACAGCAGCAACGGTAACGGTAATAGTGATAGCAATGATATTGTAGCAGTAACGAGAGCAGTAGCAATAGTAGTAACTTAGCAAGAACAATATGAGATAAATTCGTAGGCATTGGATCGGTGACTTGTTGGATGATATTCACCATGTGACAGTTATAACCTAGGGCGATACGGCACTAGCTCCAGTTCATCGATATATTGTAGGCATGTATTCCATAAATAGTCATATGTGCTTTATTAGAAGAACTTGCATGGCATCTTTTGTCCTACCCTCCCGTGGCAGCGGGGTCCATATTGGAAACTAAGGGATATTAAGGACTCCTTTTAATAGAGAACTGGAACAAAGCACTAACACATAGTGAATACATGAACTCCTCAAACCACGATCATCACCGTGAGTGGGCCCGGTTGTTGTCACTCCGGGGTTGTCGGATCATAACACGTAGTAGGTGACTATAACTTGCAAGATCGGATCTAACACATGGATATAATGATGAATTAATAAACGGTTCAGATCTGAAATCATGGCACCCGGACCCAAAGTGACAAGCATTAAGCATAGTGACAAGCATTAAGCATAGCAAAGTCATGGCAACATCAACCTAAGAACATAGTGGATACTAGGGATCAGGCCCTAACGAAACTAACTCGATTACATGATGAATCTCATCCAACTCCTCACCGACTAGCGAGCCTACGAAGGAATTACTCACTCCCGGTGGGGAGCATCATGGAATTGGAGATGGAGATGGGTTGGTGATGACGAAGAACGAAGGTCCCCCTCTCTGGAGCCCCAAACGGACTCCAGATCTTCCCTCCCGAGGAAGAACAGGGCTTGGTGGCGGCTCCGTATCGTGGATCGCGATAATTCTTTCTCCTTGATTTTTTCTGGAATAATGTGATTTTATCTTATCAGGGGGGTCATCAGCGGGGCCACCAGGTGGGTACAACCCACAGGCGCGCCAGAGAGGAAGCGCGCATACCGGTGGGTTGTGCCACCAGGCCCCTCTCCGTGGGTCTTGGCTCTAAAAATCCTCTTTTATTCCATAAAAATTCCTCACAAAGTTTCGTTCCATTCTAAGAACTTTTATTTCTACAGAAAAACAACACCATGGTAGTTCTGCTGAAAATAGCGTCAGCCCGGGGTTAGTTTCGTTCAAATCATGCAAATTAGAGCCCAAAACAAGAGGGAAAGTGTGAGAAAAAGTCGATATGTTGGAGACGTATCAACTCCCCCAAGCTTAAACCTTTGCTTGCCCCTCAAGCAATTCAGTTGATAAACTCAAAGTGAGAAAGAAAACCTTTTACGAACTCTTTTGCTCTTGTTTGCATAAATAAGCTTAAAAAACACCCAGGTTTTCAGCCAACATTATAACTAACCATGTCAAAAATAACATTTAAAGATTATAATAACTCATATCAATGACATAATCAACTAGCAAGCAATAATAAAATATCTTAAACAGCAACACGTTGTCAAAACAACCATGATATAATATGACAATAGTGGTATCTCACTAGCCCTTTCTGAGACCACAAAACATAAATGCAGAGAATCCCCAAAGTTCAAGCAGCGACTAAACATTGTAATTCATGGTAGAAAAGATCCAGTCATGATGCACCCAACATGAGCTACACATAATGCATAAATCATGACCGATGTGCTCTACTCAGTTTCTGGCGCTTGTTTTAGAAGGTGGTGACACAACATAAAAGTAAATAGATAGTCCCTTCGCAGAGGGAAGCAGTGATTTGCAGAGGTGCCAGAGCTCAACTTTTAAAATAGAGATAAATGAAATTTTGAGACATGCATGATACGTCTCCAACGTATCTATAATTTTTGATTGTTCCATGCTATTATATTATCTGTTTTGGATGTTTAATGGGCTTTACTATACACTTTTATATTATTTTTTGGACTAACCTATTAACCGGAGGCCCAGTCCAAATTGCTGTTTTTTTGCCTATTTCAGTGTTTCGCAGAAAAGGAATATCAAACGGAGTCCAAACGGAATGAAACCTTCGGGAGAGTTATTGTTGGAAGAAACGCAATCCAGGAGATTTGGAGTGGACGTCAAGAAAGAAACGAGGTGGCCACAAGGCAGGGAGGCGCGCCCAGGGGGGTAGGCGTGCCCCCACCCTCATGGGCCCCTTGTGGCTCCCTTGACCGACTTCCTTCACCTATATATACTCATATACCCTGAAAACATCCAGGAGCACCACAAAACCCTATTTCCACTGCCGCAACCTTCTATACCCGTGAGATCCCATCTTGGGGCCTTTTCCGGCGCTCCGCCGGAGGGGGAATCGATCATGGAGGGCTTCTACATCAACACCATAGCCTCTCCGATAAAGTGTGAGTAGTTTACCACAGACCTTCGGGTCCATGTTTTTAACTAGATGGCTTCTTCTCTCTCTCTCTGGATCTCAATACAAAGTTCTCCTCGATCTTCTTGGAGATCTATTCGATGTAACTCTTTTTGTGGTGTGTTTGTCGAGATCCGATGAATTGTGGGTTTATGATCAAGATTATCTATGAACAATATTTGAATCTCCTGTGAATTCTTTTATGTATGATTTGTTATCTTTGCAAGTCTCTTCGAATTATCAGTTTGGTTTGGCCTACTAGATTGATCTTTCTTTCAATGGGAGAAGTGCTTAGCTTTGGGTTCAATCTTGCGGTGTCCTTTCCCCAAAGGATGTTAGGGCAGCAAGGCACGTACTGTATTGTTGCCATCGAGGATAAAAAGATGGCGTTTATATCATATTGCTTGAGTTTATCCCTCTACATCATGTCATCTTGCCTAATGTGTTACTCTGTTCTTATGAACTTAATACTCTAGATGCATGCTGGATAGCGGTCGATGTGTGGAGTAATAGTAGTAGATGCAGAATCGTTTCGATCTACTTGACGCGGATGTGATGCCTATATACATGATCATGCCTAGATATTCTCATAACTATGCACGTTTCTATCAATTGTTCGACAGTAATTTGTTCTCCCACCGTAATACTTATGCTATCTTGAGAGAAGCCACTAGTGAAACCTATGCCCCCCGGGTCTATTTTCCATCATATAAGTTTACGATCTATTTTATTTTGCAATCTTTACTTTCCAATCTATATCATAAAAATACCAAAAATATTTATCTTATTATCTCTATCGGATCTCACTTTTGCAAGTGGCCGTGAAGGGATTGACAACCCCTTTATCGCGTTGGTTGCAAGGTTCTTATTTGTTTGTGTAGGTACGAGGGATTTGCGTGTAGCCTCCTACTGGATTGATACCTTGGTTCTCAAAAACTGAGGGAAACACTTACGCTACTTTGCTGCATCACCCTTTCCTCTTCAAGGGAAAACCAACGCATGCTCAAGAGGTAGCAATGCACCCTTCTTATTCACTTCACGACCATCAATTATCAATATCTTCCATGCTAAGCACGCCAGTGGCGGTTCCCAAGTGGAAATGTAAAGGTTTTGACTTCGTTGGGAGTTTTTGTTTGATTATTTCAGAGATGAACTCTTTCTCATGTTGGCAGTTTGGGAGTGCGAATCCCTAATACCGCCCATTTTCTCGTGTGATGGCGAATGAATGAACAGTCGACCTGAGAATAACCCACTTAGCATGGAAGATACCGACCACCTCCTACCGTTCCACGAACGATCCAGGCACACAAAAGGATAATTTTTAGAAGTTTTTAGAGGTGGCACATGCAAATTTACTTAGGATGGCAGGGTAATACCACATATAGGTAGGTATGGTGGACTCATCTGGAATAACTTTGGGTTCAAGGTTTTTGATTTACAAGCAGAGTTCCCACTTAGTACAGGCGAAGGCTAGCAATTTAGGGTGAGAAGCGGCCAGCTAGAGAGCAATAATGATCATAACCATGCATTATGCGTAAGTAACATTGGACACTAGCATAAGTAGGATATGGATACCATGAACATAAATATCTAGAGGCTATGTTGGTTTTGATTCAACTACATGCATGAACATGTGCCAAGTCAAGCCACTTGAACATCCAGAGGAGGAAACCATATCATCATACTACATCACAATCATTTTAACGCTATGTTGATATCTAAGATAAATCATTATTCACTCCAGCTACTTATGCATGGCATGAGAAACTATAATCTCCAATTGTCATTGCAAACATGTTTAATCATAATGGGCTAAATCATGGCTACTAGGTTAAACATATTTACAAAAACAGAACAAGTCGAGTTCATACCAGTTTCTCCCTGCCATGGCCAGTTCATCGGATGCCGTCATTATTACCTTTCACTTGCACGACTTAATGCTATGTAAATAATAATAGTGCAAGAGTGCCATGGACTAAGATGGAATCTGCAAACATTTTATTCAACAAGAGAAGACAAGGTAAGATGTGCTCTTAGTAGTTCAACAATTATTCATATGAGAGCCACTCAACATTTTCATCGTGGTCTTCTCCTTGGTAAGACTCGAGTAAAAAAGAAAAGAAGTTCAGAGAAACACACTGAAATATTTTTGGAGTTTTTGGTTTTCTAGAACGAGCAAATAAAAGGGAAAAGCAAAAACGAGAAAAACTATTTACAGAGGAAAGCTCCCAACGAGCAAAAGAAGAACAAGGAAATCTTTTTTGGATTTTCTTTTTAATACTACTACTAAGCATGCATAGAAAGTAAATTACTACAACTATTTTTTTGTGGTTTTTCTAAATTTTTCAAACACACAAGAAGAAAGCAAGAAAATAAATCTAAGCATGGATGATACAATGAAAAGTGTGAACACCGACAAGTAGAATGATAAGTAGACATGCGTATAATGTCGGTGGGAAATACGTACTCCCCCAAGCTTAGGCTTTTGGCCTAACTTGGTAGTTGATCAATAGCCTGGAGGGTAGAAGGGCTGCTGAGGAGCGGGCATCCACGCGTCCCACTGCTGAGACTCCTCCTATGTTGCCTCCGCAGCAGCCTAAGCGTTCCGATAGGCGATGATGTTTGTGGGCATAATCCTCTGTCCGCCCCTTGCAACAGGATCAAACAAAGCAGGAGCAGGCAATGGAATAATATCACGAGTGTCTACACTAAAAACCAGGTTATAAGGAATGGGGATGTCAGGAGATTTATTATCAGTGAAATGGTGGTGATCCCTGGCTGCTCGGTCTAGGTAAACCCTGGTCAGAGGATAGTCATGAGGGCGTATCTCAACCTCAAAGTGAGCCGCCAAACGAGTAGCAAAAATCCTACCATGTATTTGACCCTGAGATTAGTTAAGCTGTAGGCGGCGAGCCACAATAGCTCCCAAGCTATAAGTGTTGTCATCCTCCAGTGCCCAGCATAAAATAGAAAAGTCTGGTGTGCTGAGCGCGCCTACTTTCTTTCTATCAAGCAAACACTTAGCAACAAATAAAGCAAAATAATGTACAACAGGAAAGTGCAGGTAGCAGCCGTGGTGGCCGACACTCCCCTCTCATCTCCCACCGTCAAAGTGCGATAAAAGGCCTCAAACTCGGCCGACTTAGGCTCAGCCAAGCTCCGATAAGAAGGGATCATGCATATGTTGCGAAATTCAGTAAGCAGTATCTGATGATTTTCAGCATATAAATCAAAGCTCACTTCAGGAGGATTATTCCTAGGCAAGAAAATAAAACTTTGAACAAAGATGTTCGTGAGGATTTGGTGCTGATCACACTTATCTGCAATGAAGTCGGTGATGCCGGCATTAGCAATATATTGCATGAACTCCTCAAAAATTCCAGCCTCTTGTAGGAATGTGTAGGATCGAAAGTATGTCTAGAGGGGGGGTGATTAGACTACTTGACCAAATAAAAACTTATCCTTTTCCCAATTTTAGTCTTTGGCAGATTTTAGCTATCTTAGCACAAGTCAAGCAATCTCAACACAATTCAAGCAAGCATGCAAAGAGTATATGAGCAACGGAAAATAAATCATGCAACTTGCAAGAATGTAAAGGGAGGGGTTTGGAAGATTCAAACACAATTGGAGACACGGATGTTTTTGTCGTGGTTCCGATAGGTGGTGCTATCGTACATCCACGTTGATGGAGACTTCAAACCACGAAGGGTAACGGTTGCGCGAGTCCACGGAGGGCTCCACCCATGAAGGGTCCACAAAGAAGCAACCTTGTCAATCCCACCATGGCCGTCGCCCACGAAGGACTTGCCTCACTAGCGGTAGATCTTCACGAAGTAGGCGATCTCCTTGCCCTTACAAACTCCTTGGTTCAACTCCACAATCTTGTCGGAGGCTCCCAAGTGACACCTAGCCAATCTAGGAGACACCACTCTCCAAGAAGTAACAAATGGTGGGTTGATGATGAACTTCTTGCTCTTGTGCTTCAAATGATAGTCTCCCCAACACTCAACTCTCTCTCACAGGATTTGGATTTGGTGGAAAGAAGATTTGAGTGGAAAGCAACTTGGGGAAGGCTAGAGATCAAGATTCATATGGTAGGAATGGAATATCTTGGCCTCAACACATGAGTAGGTGGTTCTCTCTCAGAAATAGCAAGTTGGAAGTGTAGGTTTGTTCTGATGGCTCTCTCCACGAATGAAGAGGAGGTGGAGGGGTATATATAGCCTCCACACAAAATCTAACCATTACACACAACTTGCCAAACTCGGTGGGACCGAATTGGTAAACTCAGTCGGACCGATTCAGCAAATCTAGTGACCGTTAGGATTTTCGGTGGGACCGACATGCAACTCGGTAGGACCGATATGGTTAGGGTTTAGGGCTTAACGTAATCTCGGTAAGACCGATTACACAAACTCAGTGGGACCGATTTTGGTAATAAGCTAACCAGAGAGTTGGTCAGGTAAACTCGGTGGGACCGGTTCGCTCATTTCGGTGGGACCGAAATGTTACAAAAAGGAAACAGGGAGTTTACGTTGCAATCTCGGTGGGACCGATCGCTCATCTCGGTGGTATCAAAACGTTACGAAGAGAAACAGAGAGATTACAATCCCATCTCGGTGAGACCGAGATCCCTATCGGTGAGACCGATTTGCCTAGGGTTTGTGGCAGTGGCTATGACATCTGAAATCGGTGGCGCCGGATAGAAAGAATCGGTAGGGCCGAGTTTGACTTTTGGTTTAGGTCATATGTGGATGTGAGAAAGTAGTTGAGGGCTTTGGAGCATATCACTAAGCACTATGGAGCAAGAAACTCATTAAGCAACACCTCATCCCTCCTTGATAGTATTGGATTTTCCTATAGACTCAATGTGATCTTGGATCACTAAAATATAAAATGTAAGAGTCTTGAGCTTTTGAGCTTTAGCCAATCCTTTTATCCTTAGCATTTTGAGGGGTCCACTTTTCTCATCCATGCCATGCCATTCATTGAGCTTTTCCTGAAATATTCATCTTGGAATGATGTTAGCTCAATGAGCTATATGTTATTAGGAATTACCAAAACTACCTAGGGATAGTTGCACTTTCAATCTCCCCCTTTTTGGTAATTGATGACAACATATAGATCAAAGCTTCGACAAATGATAATAAGATTGAAAAACATTGTCGCTTTGAGAAGTATGTGGTAAGCAAGAGCTCCCCCTAAATTTGTGCATAGTTTAAGATTTGCTTTGGACTGCAAATGCACAAATAGTTAGGCTCATGGGTACTCTTCCATGTCACATACATCTTGGTGGAGCGCTCAAAATGATAATAATTGAATACATGCACTCATCACCAAGCAAAGTGAATTATCATATAGAGATAAACGGGATAATGTCATCCAACAAGCATAAATGTTGCATATGATCAAACACATGATCATCCAGGTATCACACAGACATGAAGTATCTCAAACAAGCAAATAAAGTTTAACCACCAAAGCAAGAGAGAATAAAAAAGCAACACTCTCTCTCGAAGCCTATGATCTATACATTTTTCTCCCCCTTTGGCAACAAGTTACCAAAAACTTCATAGAAAATGCATAGCACTAAATCGTCTCTCAGGCTTGATCTTCAGGTGGTGGTGTAGACATGGCTCCTTGGACGAAGACTTCAGTAGATGTGGATGGAGCTGGAGGTGTAGATGCTGGAGCTGGTTGCACTAGAGCTGAAGGAGCTATAGCTGGTGCAGATGAAGTGGCTCTGGTGTCTGTCACTGGCACTGCAGCTCATCTCTGAGCTCTAGGCACTCTGGCAAATGCATCAGTGGTAGTCTTGCCCTTCCTCTCCTGCATATCATCCTGAAGCTGCACAACAACAGACTGGATCTCAGTTACCTTCACATCCAAGTCATAGAACTTCTGCTCCATGATCCTCTCCAGGCTCTCCTGGTTTTGAGTCAAGGTGGCTAGCCCCTTCTCAATCCTCAGAGTGGATGCAATCAAGTAGCCTAGCTGATCTTGTTTTCTCTTCAAAAAGTACTGAGATGCCTCTTCCATTGTTGGCATCTTGGTAGCCTTCTCTGTCCTTGCCTTCTCCTTCTTTGCTTGAGCATGCATAGAAGATGGTTCATCTTCATCCATAACCACTTGGTTGTCCTCAAAGTCTGGATAGATAGGCATGTGATCCTTGTCCAACAAGTATGTGCCAGTGCCCATCTTGGAGTTAATCAGCTCTGGATCGTGGGGCATACCCACAACTTCTCTTTTGGTCATTTCTTTGTCCTCTTGATAGTCTCAACTATGAGGCTCATGACCTTGAACTTCTATGGCACATCAAATAAGTGTAGCAAGTTTATTGCATGGTCTCTGATCATGTTGTGATCACCTGACTTGGGCAAGAGAGTGTGCCTGAGGATCCAGTTGATGGTTGGCAGTTGAGGGAGTCCTGGATTAGGGGGTATCCGGACAGCCGAACTATGTACAATGTCCGGACTATTGAAGCGTGAAGATACAAGACTCAAGACTTCAGCCCGTGTCTGGATGGGACTTTCCTTGGCATGGAAGGCAAGCTTGGCGATCCAGATATTATATTTCCTTCTTTGTAACCGACTCCATGTAAACCCTAGCCCTCTCCGGTGTCTATATAAACCGGAGAGGTTGGTCCTTAGAAGGCCGATCACAATTACATTCATACCATCATAGGCTAGCTCCTAGGGTTTAGCCTCTACAATCTCGTGGTAGATCTACTCTTGTACTACCCATATCATCAATATTAATCAAGCAGGAAGTAGGGTTTTACCTCCATCGAGAGGGCCCGAACCTGGGTAAACATCTATGTTCCTTCTTGTTACCATAAGCCTTGACGCATAGATCGGGACCCCCTACCCGAGATCCGCCGTTTTTGTCACCGACATTGGTGCTTTCATTGAGAGTTCCTCTGTGACGTTGCCGTCAGGCTTGATGGCTCCTTCAATCGTCATTAACAACACTGTCCAGGGTGAGACTTTCCTCCCCGGACAGATCTTCGTGTTCGGCGGCGGCGCTCGGGCCAATTCGCAGCCACCGAGCAGATCGATAGCTATGCCCCGCCACCAAATAAGGTTGAAACCTGAACTACGGCAGATATCCACGAGACTTGATCTTGGACGAATTCGCCCAAATACGAAGCGCCCGAACAGTCACGATGAGCACGGCTTAGACCTGCTGTCAGACGTCGTTCGGGATATAGTCCCGGCAGAAGCCTCGGATATAAATCCGGGATAGGTTGCTTCGCCTAAAGATGGAGGGCTGGACCCCGCCCCGCAGGCCATACCTTCATCGGCGATGGAGCCGAACACAGGTTTCACCTCTGAGGGGTGACTCCGGACCCTCGGATTCATATCCGGATGCAGGTTCCAGTCCGCGCGCCCCCGAGGCCGCCGATCCTGGTTGGGCTCCGGTGATGGAGTTCACCGCGGCGGACGTCTTTCAGCACTCTCCCTTTGGTGACATGCTAGACTTATTGAAGTCTCTCTCCTTGTCAGGAGACTCCGGGCCAAACTATGTCCGGCTCGAGTGGGAAGCAGACAACGACGAAATTCGTTGCCCACCCACCACCCACTTCATTGCCACGATCGATGATCTAACCGACGTGCTTGACTTCGACTCCGAAGACATCGACGGTATGGACGATGATGTAGGAGAATCACAGGAGCCACCGCTCACCGGGTGGTGGACGGCCACCTCTTCATATGATATATATATATGGTGGACACTCTGAAGGAAACTAACAGCGACGAGGCAACGGAGGACAACCCCTCGGCAAGAAAATCAAAGAATGGGCGTCGTCGGCGCCGCCCCAAGCCCCGCCATAGCAACACCGGCCCCGGAGACGAAAATAATCCGGATGGTGCCGAAGAAGAATATGACCCTGATCAGCCCGCCTTTGAGCAGGCCGAACAGGAAGACGAGCAAGTCATCCCAGAAGAACAGGCGACAGACGCATACCCGGAGGAGGACAACTACATGCCGCCCTCCGAAGACGAGATTAGCCTCGGCGACGACGAGTTCGGCATACCCGAGGATCCCGTGGAGCACGAGCGCTTCAGGCGTAGGCTTATAGCCACTGCAAGGAGCCTGAAGAAGAAGCACAGCATCTACAAGCTGATCAAGACCTGCTCACAGATAGATGGACTGAAGTCCTGGCGGCCGAGGAATATGAACTTGAACGCCAAACGGCTGACCGGCCACCCCGTGGCCGGGACAAAATGGGATACCAGCCCGGATACCAGCCCGCACCCCCATGTTGATACACTACGGCTCAGGACAACAGGCACGACCTGCAGGATATTCTGGACAATAAAGCAGGACAGCCAAGATCGATCTACGGATCGAGGGAGCGTGCCCAAGCGCGCGAGGACGACCGTCACGCCGGATACATCATCAACAAATCCGGCCGGGCCGAACATAGCAACCCAGACCAATCCGACCTGCGTAGCCACATAGCCCGGCACAGAGGCGCCGCACACCCCCTCTGCTTCACGGACGAAGTAATGGACCATGAATTCCCAGAAGTGTTTAAACCAGTAAACATCTAATCATACGATGGCACAACGGACCCCGCAGTATGGATCGAAGATTTCCTTCTCCACATTCACATGGCCCGCGGAGATGATCTACATGCCATCAAGTATCTTCCCCTTAAGCTCAAAGGACCAGCCCGGCACTGGTTAAACAGCCTGCCAGCAAATTCCATTGGCAGTTGGGAAAACCTGGAAGATGCATTCCTTGACAACTTCTAGGGCACATATGTGCGACCACCAGACGCTGATGACCTGAGCCACATTACTCAACAGCCCAGAGAGTCGGCCCGGAAATTCTGGACTCGGTTCCTCACTAAAAAGAACCAAATAGTCGACTTTCCGGACGCCGAAGCCCTGGCGGCTTTTAAGCATAATATCCGCGATGAGTGGCTCACTCGACACCTCGACCAGGAAAAACCCAAGTCTATGGCAGCTCTCACAACCCTAATGACTCATTTTTGTGCGGGTGAGGATAGCTGGTTGGCTCGTAGCAGCACCACGCCACATTCCGGCACTTCGGACGGCCGCGATTCTAACGGCAAGCCACGGCGCAATAGACATAAGAGACGGAACAATGGTGACAGCACGGAAGACACGACAGTCAACGCCGGATTTAGCGGACCTAAATCCGGACAGCGGAAAAAGCCGTTCAAAAGAAATAATCAGGGACCGTCTAGTCTGGACCGCATACTAGAGCGCTCGTGCCAAATTCATGGCACACCGGACAAACCAGCCAACGACACCAATAGAGACTGCTAGGTGTTCAAACAGGTCAGCAAGATAAACACCGAAAACAAGGACAAGGGGCTACACAGCGACGATGACGATGAGCCCCGGCGTCCGTATACGGGGGGGGGGGGGGGCAGAAGAAATCCCCCCCCAGGTGAAAACGGTCAATATGATCTACGCCACCCACATCCCCAAGCGGGAACGGAAGCGGGCACTACGGGACGTCTATGCGATGGAGTCAGTCGCCCCCAAGTTCAACCCATGGTCAGCTTGTCCGATCAGCTTTGACCGTAGGGATCACCCTACAAGCATCCGTCACGGCGGCTCAGCCGCATTGGTCTTATACCTAATCATCGACGGATTCCACCTCACGCGTGTCCTTATGGACGGCGGCAGCAGCCTGAACCTTCTTTATCAGGACACAGTGCGCAAGATGGGCATTGATCCTTCAAGGATCAAGCCCACCAAAACCACCTTTAAAGGTGTTATTCCTGGAGTAGAGGCCCGCTGCACGGGTTCTATAACATCGGAAATGGTCTTCGGATCCCCAGACAACTTCAGGAGCGAAGTGCTGATCTTCAACATCGTCCCTTTCTGCAGTGGCTACCACGCGCTGCTCGGGCGGACTGCATTCGCAAGATTCAATGCGGTGCCACACTACGCATATCTCAAGCTCAAGATGCCGGGACCGCGCGGGGTCATCACTGTCAACGGAAATATGGACCGCTCCCATCGAACAGAAGAACATACGACAGAAGTACAATGCGTCCTCCTCCGACAAACCAATCCGGCGACAACTTCGAGCACTGTCAAACGAGTCCGAAGCACCCTGCAACAGGATCAACACGAATGTCAAGATCATGATTAGCAGTCCGGCCTCCGCTCAAGCCCCTCCAAAGCAGCATTCGTGCCACGCGTACACAATTACGCACTCAAGATACCTTGGGCATAGGCGGACGCGCATCAACGACTCAGTCGATAATGCGGGTAACCGCTAAAAACCTTCATACTCTTTCCCTTTCACCTTTCAGGACACCGCGTTAGTGCAGCATCCTCAGAAGAGCCGAATTGCCGGACTCATATGGAAGAGACACCCAAGGAGGCAATAGACGCCAGCGCAGAAGGAAATACCTGTGGAATCTATTTACGATCATTATACCGCTTCATCTATCTCGCACACGGCTTGCCCTGGATAGGACATGTCAAATAGTCCTATTTTTATCTCTGCCTAATGCATCCATTGTAAACATACGCTTAAACGTATCTTTCGTCAAATGGAGATTATTATAGCGTCAGCTTATTATCCTTATTTGAGTATTTTTCTCTTATAAATATTTATTTGGTTTTACATCCGTACACCTTGGTACGGCCAGTTTGCCAGGGGCTTCTATATGACGCCCCGTAATATGGCTACTAAAAGTCCGAACAGTTTCAATAGTGCGGCACCCCAAACTTATAGCACTATATGCATCAGCTTCGAATCATGTCTTGGGTCTACAGTTGGGATTGCCCGGCTCCCTTGTTTTGGTGCCTTACGTTCCGTTATATCGGCTAAGGTAGCGCAGGGAGAACTACTGCGATTGTGTCCCGGTTCTTCCGGACGAGCACCTTAGTAGAGAAAGCCGAAAACTGACCCGCATGATGTGGCGAGAGCTGGTCACTGTTCGGGAGGTACTAAAATCCTTAAATATTTTCCGCTTTAGGCGATAAATCGGCTTTGTCTGACCAAGGCGTATATAGCGCCCCAATTCGGCCTTCCGGATTATAGGGGCTTCGCCAAAATTTAAAATTGTAGACTTCTATGGCTAAGTGAAAGTTATAAAGCCGCATAGTCCGATTGCCTTGTTCGCTGCGCTGGACACCTCCTTAAGGGACCAAACACTTGGATAAAGAGTGTCTGGGTTTTCCACGAACACCCCAGTGCTAGTCACGCAGGGGCGGAAGCCGACGACTGGCCTACTTTCAGGATTTTATAAACAGCCGCACAGAAGGTAATATTTTAAATAACAAAAGCGCTACATAGCGCAAGTAACTTCATCCTTAAAATACAAACATGACAGAAGCGAATTCATTCAAAAATGGTGTCGTTGGTACATTCTTCAGCCACGAGACGAGCACCCTTCATAACGCCATCATAGTACAGCTCGGGATGGTGATGCGCCTTGCCCTCCGGTGGTCCGTCCTTGACCAGCTTCTCCGCATCCATCTTGCCCCAATGCACTTTGATGCGGGCAAGGGCCCGGCGGGCACCCTCGATGCACACGGATCGCTTGATCACCTCAAGCCACGGGCAGGCATCCACCATCCGCTTAATCAGGCCGAAGTAGCTACTGGGCACGAGCTCACCAGGCCACATCCGGACTATGAACCCTTTCATAGCCAGTTCGGCCGCCCTGTGGAGTTCGACCAACTGCTTCAGTTGGTCACTCAGAGGCATCGGGTGTTCGGCCCTAGCATACTGGGACCAGAACAGCTTCTCCGTTGAGTTCCCCTCCTTCGCACGGTAGAACTCCGCAGCGTCTGATACGCTGCATGGCAGATCTGCGAATGCCCCTGTAGAGCTCCGAATTCGAGTAAGTAATAGAAACGCCTCCTCCACATGTTTGCTTTGCAAAAAGAACTTCTTACCCGCTGCCATCTTCTTGGCCTCCTGGATCTCCTGCTGTGCTTTCTCGGCTTCGGCCTTGGCGTCTTTTAAGCTCATAAGGGCCTTCGCAAGCTCGGCCTCTTTGGCCTTCAGATCATGCTCCACGGACTCACATTTCTTACCGAGGTCCTGGAGCTCCTGCTGTACCTCACCTACCCTAGCACTTTGCTTTTCGCGCTCCTTACATTCCGATGCCGCCTTGTCTTCGGCCTCGAACAACACCTTCTTCAGGGCCGCCACTTTCCCAGGGGCCCCTGTTACACGGTCACGACACTTAGTTATTAGACCCACCAATTCTGCCCATCCTTAAATACATAAGAACGGGAATTACTTACCCTTGTTCTCTTCGAGCTGCCTCTTTGTGAGGTCGAGCTCTCCCTGCGCCTGCTCCAGGTCCCGCTTCAGATTGGCAACCTCGGCAGTACGGGCAACAGTAGCAAGCAGCACAGCCTGCTTATTCAAAATAATACTTATGATTAGACTCCTACGGATTTTAATTGACCCTCTGCTCGGCTTTTCCTTCCAAACGCCAAACAGAGTATCAAGGGCTACTACCTATCGGGTGGTAATTTTGCACATATTTATTACTTACCTCGAACCCTGTTAGGAGGCTGGTGCAAGCTTCGGTTAGTCCGCTCTTGGCGGACAAAACCTTCCGAATCACCGTACTCATAAGAGTATGGTGCCCTTCGTCCAGGGAGGCGCCGCAAAGCGCTTCCAGCAGACCGTCCGGCGCTTCATGCGCAACGGAAGTCCGCGACACAGACAGCTCACCCTCCTTAGCGAGGGGTCGCCTGCCTGAGTCTGGAACCATCGAAGGTTCCGGAATTGTGTTCGGCTCAGAGCCTGGCTGGCCGTGGCCCTCGTCGACACGATCCGCGGGGATCTTGAACCCCGCGTGTCCGACGTCTGGGACCCCGCCTCGGGGCATCTCCAGAGTCACCTCCCCCCGCTCTAGGAGCCTTTGGGGCAACACCTCCGTGTCGTCCGCGGGTTGAGGAGCAGTGTCCATCGGAATTGAATTCATCTCCGAAATTCTCAGGGACCCGGAGGAGGATACCTCGGGGTGATCCCTGGCCGGACTGCACACATATGTTCGGCATTATAAATGCAAAAACTGTGAAGTGAAGTCATGATAGAATGCAAACACTTATGATCGCGCTAGGGGCTTCCCCTTGGGCAGCCACCCCTCCTCGCTGAGAGCGGCCGTGGCGGAGTAGTCCGGAAGGGGCCCCTTCCCCTTCTTGGACGCCCCAGCCTCCCCTACTGGGGCGGCTTTTCTCTTCTTCTCCCCTCCGGTGGGGGAAGGTAGGATCTCTTCCTGATTCCCCCCGCCTCCACGGGAGGAATTCAACTCGTCGTCATTGGACGACAGGGGAATGACGGCCCTGCACCGAGGACCTTTTCCGCCCCCTAGGTCTGCCTCCCCGGACCCCTCATCCTTTATGGATGGGGCGTCTTCTTCTTCTTCCTCCTCCCCTTCGTGGGAGGAGTCTGCCTCATCGTCTTCGGACGAGGCTTCCGGTACAACCTTACGCTGGAGACCCTTTCGGATCCCTGGGGCCTTCTTCTCGGCCTTCTTCTCCGGCACCTTGTACAACGCCGGGACCAGCATCTCTGTCAGGAGAGCATCTGCTGGGTCTTCTGGTAGCGGAGCCGGGCAGTAAACCTGCTCCGCTGTCTCCACGTAATCCTGAAGTAAATATGCACAACCATTTAAGGCACTCCTGTGAATGTATCAGGAAGAACTGGGTCTGATGTCGGTCTAAGAACTCACCGGCCTAGGAGCCCGTGCGGCGTGAAGCCCGTGGTCCTCGGATGTCGGAGGAGGCACTTCGGAGGCCTTGAACAGCTCCTTCCATGCGCCTTTGTGCATCATGTCGTAGAGCCTCTAGAGCGTCCGGTGCTCGGTGGGGACGAAATCCCATAGATTGACTGCCGCCTCTGGCAGGGCAAGATTCGGCGAACGAGCATGACCTGGATCACGTTGACAAGCTTGATGTTGTTGTCCTTCATGCTTTTGACACATGTTTGAGTCCGCCAGCTCGCTGAATCGCCCAGATGTGCCCTTCCTCTCCCAGGAGGTGAGCCGCATGGGGGCTCTGGATCGGAACTCGGGGGCCGCCGCCCAGTTGGCACCGCGCGGCTCGGTGATGTAGAACCACCCCAATTGCCATCCTTTTACGGTCTCCGCAAAGGAGCCGTCGAGCCATGTGACGTTGGGCATTCGGCCCACCATGGCCCCTCTGCACTCCGCCTGTTGGCCTCTTACCACCTTTGGCTTCACGCAGAAAGTTTGCAGCCATAGGCTGAAGTGAGGCCGGATGCGGAGGAAGGCCTCACACATGACAATGAACGCCGAGATGTTGAGGACGAAATTCAGGGCTAGATCATGGAAATCTAGCCCGTAGTAGAACATAAGCCCGCAGACGAAGGGATGGAGTGGGAATCCCAGTCCACAGACAAAGTGGGCGAAGAATACGACCCTCCCGTGGGGTCCTGGGGTCGGAATGACCTGCCCGGAGTCTGGTAGACGGTGCGCTATGTCCGTGCCAAGTATCCGGGCGCCCGAAGATTGGTGATGTGCTTCTCCTTGACGGTGGAAGCCACCCACTTGCCTCCTACTCCGGACATGTTTAGCTGTGCAGGGAAGACTTGGGCTTGGGCGCTGGAGCTCGAGGGGGCAAGAGTGGGCAAAGGAGGAAGAAGGCGTGGGTGAAAATGGAGGAATCTTATCCCTTTATAGAGGCGCCGCAAGCGGTGCGCCTCCCCACTTGCCCGTTGGGAATCGCTTGTTTCCCAAGCACCACGGTTAATGGCACGGTTAGATTACCCATGCCCGTATTGATGAGAATCCCGTAATAAGGGGACATGATCTCTGCTTTGACAAGACGTGTCACAGAAACCGCCTCGTGATATGCGTTGTGGCTGGTTGTGTGGAAATGGTTCAAATAATGGATCCGATCATAATAACGTGTCACGTCATCAGGTTGTCAGCAAATTGCACTTGTGAAGTATCCTCCTCTCTATGGTGGTATGTGAAGATCATTTTTCTTTTCGGATCCGGACACGATTTGAGTGTTTGGTGATTACTTTGGAGTATTCGGTGGAGGAACCCGCCTTGCAATACCGAAGATAATACTGCGCGCCGGATGCATCATCATTGAAGCCTGGTTCAGGGGCTACTGAGGGAGTCCTGGATTAGGGGGTATCCGGACAGCCGGACTGTTTACAACGTCCGGACTATTGAAGCGTGAAGGTACAGGACTCAAGACTTCGGCCCGTGTCCGGATGGAACTTTCCTTGGCGTGGAAGGCAAGCTTGGCGATCCGGATATTATATTTCCTTCTTTGTAACCGACCCCATGTAAACCCTAGCCCTCTCCGGTGTCTATATAAACCGGAGAGGTTGGTCCTTAGAAGGCCGATCACAATTACATTCATACCATCATAGGCTAGCTCCTAGGGTTTAGCCTCTATGATCTCATGGTAGATCTACTCTTGTACTACCCATATCATCAATATTAATCAAGTAGGAAGTAGGGTTTTACCTCCATCGAGAGGGCCCGAACCTGGGTAAACATCTATGTCCCTTACTTCTTGTTACCATCAGCCTTGACGCCTTGATTGGGACCCCTACCCGAGATCCGCCGGTTTTGACACCATGCAAGATCCCGATGAAGGTGATGTCTCGATCCAAACTTATGTGTTTCAACTGCAGCATCTGGGATCTCCTTGTACATATGTGCCATAGTGTTGTGATCCATCTTCTTCTTGGCATAGACATCCAAGTCATCTTCTTTCTCCTTAGGTGCATTGATCAGATTAGCCCATTCTTCAATAGATGATTGGTACCTTGTACCTTCAGACATCCATACTATCCTGCCATTTGGATAGAAGTGTGCTGTGGAGTAGAATTGCATTATGAGCTAATCATTCCACTTTGTGAGCTTCTGCCTAACAAAGTCTACAACTCCACAAGCACTAAAGCTGTCATACACACCAGGATAGTGTTCCTCATTGTCTTTCATGTAGGTCCAGTCCACCCACCTCATGTCACACACTATAGGCTTCTTGTCCAGCAACACTGTCTCATAGAAATCCTGTTGTTCCTTAGTATGGAACCTGTAGTCAACAGCAGTCCTTCTCCTGGCTACATAAGGATCAGACAACCTCCACTATCTGAGGCCTGCATCCTTTCTCAGCTTCATGTTCTCAGCCACAGGATGAGCATCATTATGATCTGGAATCTTTGGCTTCAACTTTCTCAAGACATGCTCTTCATCATCTTCCTCTTCAGCAATAGTTTCAGGCACTGGGGCCTTGTTCTTCTCAGCAGCAGATATGTTTCTCATATTCCTCTTAGGTGCAATCTTGGGCTTGGAGGCAGCTTTGGGTGCTTCTTTGGGCTTCGATGATGCAGCCCCTGACTTGATAGCATCACCCATAAGCTTCTGAGCCTTGGGTGCTGGTGCAGCAACCTCTTCTTCTTCTTCAGAGTCTCTCCTCATAGAGGGATTGCCAAGAACTTTGGCAGTAGTGGTTCTGACTCTCTTTTTCTTTTTGTCTTGGCCATCTTCTTCATCTTCTGACTCTATAGTAAACTTCATGGTTTCTCCAGTGGCAACCTTCCTAGGTTTGGAAGTGGGTATCCTTCTTCTAGGTGCCTTCTTCTGCACTCCTGGATTAGTGGTTGCAACTGAGCCATACTCCTTTTTGAGCACTTTCTTCTTGGAAGTGGCCTCATCCTCAACTGCCACATAGTCTTCATCCTCAGATTCTGAGGTTTTCTTCTTTCTGGGCCTGGTGGCAGCTTTGGGTAAGTTGCTTGGGGTGCTCCTGCTACCATCATCAGAGGTGGTAGAGGGACTAGTGCCCTCACTCATTTGAACCTGCTCCTCTGACCTGTTCTGGCTATCACTTTGATCAGACATAGTGCAATCACTGACTGCAGACCCTGTGAATAGATATAGATGAGATAGAGTGGATGAGCATCACAAAATACAGAGGTTTTTGCAAAGAATGAGTCAAAAACTTAGTTTTAGTTTTCCACAGAAAGCATTTCGGATCAACCGATTTGTAAACTCGATGATACCGAAGCAGCTTTTGGAACCCAAACTAGCGAACTCGGTCAGACCGAGTCACAGTTCGGTGGCACTGACACTGCTAGGGTTTCACAAAGTCTTGAACTCGGTCACACCAATTTGCAATTCTTGGTCAGACCGATAATCACAAGTGCAATGGCCTTAGCCGAATCGGTGGAACCGAGTTCTACAACCCGATGGGTCCGAGATGGTTTCAGCGGAACCTAACCCTAAATTTTGATCATCTCTAATCTACGGAATGTTTTGACTAGATAGGATTATTTCAATCATGGCAAGATTCATGGCGAACACAATGTGCTAGGAATTAGACGGGGATAGCACAATTATCGAGTCCATACCCTAGTTCGGCGATGAACTCGCTACGGCGGTGTAACGCCCCGGATACAGCTTTCCATATTCGTAACTCCAACTCCTGCCTTTTCCGAAGATGCGATATATTATTTTCTCCGTGGTTGGGTTTTTGTCTTTCATTTTGCATTTTGTTCATGTCATGCATTTCATCATCGCATCATTCGCATTACATCGGCATCGTTTTTCATAAAACTCGCACCTGTTCGTAGTTGCCGCGTCCCCCCCTTTCTTTTGTTGACCGCCCCGAGACCAACTGTGTTTTCGTTTCCCTTTTGTCCGACCACCTAACCTCTCTTGCCAGCTCGCAGCACCCTCGTGTCCGTGTCCGAAACTTCCCCGAACCCGAACCGCTCGGTCATCACCGTTGGATTCAGATCATCCCCTAACGTCTACAAAACATCCCCGTTTTCTTATTTGGACTCCCTAGCCTATTCTTCTCAACCATCCGATTTTTATTGGATGATCCAAACTCTCCTCCTTTCTATATATATAGTCTAACCCTAGCCTGTCTCATCCATTCCTCCCCTATCCTATCGCCGCCGCCGCCACTTCGTTTTCCTCGGGATCTTGCCCGATCCATTCGAGTCGCCCGACCACCCTCCTGGTTTTCAGCGCCGAGCCAATCCAGATCCTCTCCAACCTCCGACCAGCCTCCTCCTTCCTCGGGATCGAACCCGAGCCATCGCATGCAGCTCCTGATCCCCTCCTCGATCCACCCATCCCCAGCGCCCGCAACCCTCCTCCTCGATCGATCCCGAGTGGGAGAGGACCCGGACGGCTCGTCCCCGCACAGCCGCGAGGCACCGGCCTCCTCCTCGTCGCCTTGGAGCCCGAGCACGCCACCACCTCCTAGCGCCGCTGCCGGCGACCTCGCCGAACCAGGCCACCCCAGCCAGCCTTCGGGCACTGCAGGCCACCCCCCTTCGCGCTCCTTTTCCCTTCCTCCCTGGCTCACTTCTCCTTCTGTTCTCTGATCCCTCTCTCTCTTCTCGATGTGTGTTGCCCGCATGAGTCGCTTTGAACATCACCGCGGTAGCCGCCGCCTTCCTTCGCGCCATCCCTGCCGCCCGAGATGCCGGCGAGCTCCTCCCGCGTCGTCGTCTTCTCTGCATCAAGCCACGCCACCGCACCAAGTCCCCTGCTTCGCCTCCCGTTGTCGCGAGCAGGACGACGGGTGTGGGCCTCGTCCAGCCTCTGCCTCGACACCCCGCGCGTCGCCTGCGTTCGTTGACCGCGAGGCCCAGCGCGCCTCCCTCACCTGCGCCTCGACCTCCGCGCCAAGTCCGCCGCCGTCGCCCAAGGCCCTCGTCTCCGCCGCCTGCCGGAGTCACCCGAGCCCCGCCGCGGTGACCTCCTGCTTCCTGTCGCCATGGACGGGATGTTGTTTCTGTTCGTCAGAAACTAGCAGCAGCTCGCCCGCCTGCCGCCCCGTTGACGTAGCGTGGGCAACGCCTCCCAGTGCCTGGGCGCCCCTTCCTGCTTCGGCCTCCTCCACCAAGCCGGCCTGTTGGCCCAATGTGAGCACAGCCCAGCCCATCTTTGTTGTCCCATCAGTGCATCCAGATTCGGCCCAATATGTTTTTTTTCTGCTCTGGACGAATTTGTCTATTATTCCAGTGAATTACAGATTTACAGAAAAGTCCCTGGAGTTCATGCATTTAATAACTCATCAACGGTGCATCATATGAAAAAACTTAATATATGAAAAATGCTTAAAATTGTATCTAGTTTAATAATTTGCCACTTTCATCCATGTTTAAAATGTTTAAAATGCTGTTTGTTTAAATTTGCTAAATGTCATGTTAAAATGATTTATTTCATAACTATTTAACCGTAACTCGGAATTAAATGTTCTTTATATGTAAATGGGGTGGAAAAATGCCTAGTTTAACATGGTGCACTTTATTTCCCTGTTTAACAACATTAAAATATGGTTTAGGGCAGAACAGTACCTAATCCATAAATATGCACATGGGGATTTTCCGGACTTGTTGTTCGTTGTTTCCGGCCTCATTTATACTTGCCTAGCTAGGTAGTTTTGTTATGCTTCACCCCTTGACATGTTTAACAACATTTAACATTGTTGTGTACTTAAACGAGAGCGAACTAAATAGCTCGGATGTGGTGTTTCGTCAATATGCAACTCGTTGCATATTGAGCTCCACTTAACTTGTAGTATTGTGTGTTGCACTTTGCCATGCCATGCCATGCCTCATTAAACCGGACATGCATCATACTTGTTTGTGCATCATGCCATGTTTATGCTTGTGTGTTTACCATGTTGTTTGCTTCTTTCCGGTTTGCTTCTCTCGTTAGCTTCGGTTTCGTTCCGGAGTTGTGAGGATTCGTTCGACTGCGTCCGTTTGTCTTCTTCATGGACTCGTTCTTCTTCCTTGCGGGATTTCAGGCAAGATGACCGCTACCCTGGATCTCACTACTATCATTGCTATGCTAGTTGCTTCGTTCTATCGCTATGCTATGCTACCTACTACCTGTTTGTCAAGCCATCCCATATTGCCATGAACCTCTAACCTTTGACACCTTTCCTATGCAAACCGTCGTTTGGCTATGTTACCGCTTTTGCTCAGCCCCTCTTATAGCGTTGCTAGTTGCAGGTGAAGTTGAAGATTGCTCCATGGTGGACAGGGTTTTGTTGGGATATCACAATATCTCTTATATTATTAATGCATCTATATATTTGGTAAAGGGTGGAAGGCTCAGCCTTATGCATGGTGTTTTGTTCCACTCTTGCCGCCCTAGTTTCCATCATACCGGTGTTATGTTCCTGGATTTTGCATTCCTAACGCGGTCGGGTGATTTATGGGACCCCCCTGACAGTTCGCTTTGAATAAGACTTGTCCAGCAAGGCCCAACCTTGGTTTTACCATTTGCCTCACCACCACCTATACCCTTCCCTTGGGTCGGCCAACCCGAGGGTCATCTTTATTTTAGCCCCCCCGGGCCAATGCTTATCTAAGTGTTGGTCCGAATCGAGTAGATCATGGGCCCCTCGGGCAACTCAGTCTGGTTTTACTCGTTGGATGTCTCATCCGGTGTTGCCTCGAGAACGAGATATGTGCAGCTCCTATCGGGATTGTTTGCATCGGGCGGCTTTGCTGGTCTTGTTTTACCATTGTCGAAATGTCTTGTAAACCGATTCCGAGATCGATCGGGCCTTCCGGAGAAGGTCTATTCTTCGCTGATCGCGAGAGCTTGTCATGGGCTAAGTTGGGACACCCCTGCAAGGTATAAACTTTCAAGAGCCGTGCCCGCGGTTATGTGGCAGATGGGAATTTGTTAATGTCCGGTTGTAGAAAACCCGAAGTTGACCTTAATTAAAATACATCAACCGCGTGTGTAGCCGTGATGGTCTCTTCTCGGCGGAGTCCGGGAAGTGAACACGGTTTCTGTGTTATGTTTGACGTAAGTAGGAGTTCAGGATCACCTCTTGAACATTGCTATCTTTACGACCGTTCCGCTTGTTCTCTTCTCGCTCTTCTTTGCGTATGTTAGCCACCCTATCTTGCTTAGTCGCTGCTGCAACCTCACCACTTTACCCTTCCTTTCCCATTAAGCTTTGCTAGTCTTGATACCCATCGTAATGGGATTGCTGAGTCCTCGTGGCTCACCAGATACTTCCAAAACCAGTTTGCAGGTGCCTATGTTACCGAGCAGGTGACGCAACCAAGCTCAAGGAGGAGCTTGATGAAGATCTTGCCCTTTGTGTTGTTTCATTCTAGTTGATCAGTAGTGGAGCCCAGTTGGGGTCGATCGGGGACCTTTGTCGCATTTGGGGTTCTTCTTTTATTTTGGTTCCGTAGTCGGACCTTGATTGTATCTGGATGATGTAATGCTTTATTCATGTAATTGTGTGAAGTGGCGATTGTAAGCCAACTATGTATCTCTTTCCCTTATGTATTACATGGGTTGTGTGAAGATTACCTCACTTGCGACATTGCTTTCAATGCGGTTATGCCTCTAAGTCGTGCTTCGACACGTGGGAGATATAGCCGCATCGAGGGCGTTACAAGTTGGTAATCAGAGCCATCCCCGACCTTAGGAGCCCCACTGCTTGATCGTTTTTAGCGGCCGAGTTGTGTCTAGAAAATGTTTTGAGTCATTTAGGATTATATATATCGGAGAGTTAGGAATTCTTTTTACTCCTCAGTCCCTTCATCGCTCTGGTGAGGTCTCCTGACGTAGAAGTTTTGACTTTTCTCTCCTCAAATTTCACTAATTTTTTTTTAGGATCACGCGGGTATTTTGGAATCGTTCCGATGGTTTTATGATGACAACATTGTCTTGGTGCCTCCCGTCAGCAGGGTTTTTTTTAGTGGAGATGTCCCGGGGAGTTGAGCTCTGAGGTGTTGTCGTCATAATTTTATCGTTGCAGTTCTCGAATACCGAGTTTAGTGCGCCGACATCGAAAATGTCTTTTATGCGTTGTTGGTGAGATAACCCGATAACCCAAAGATCGAGGTGAGTACGGGAGTATTGCCATGACTCATATAACGGATGCTTTTCGAAGGTTGAGGTACACGATTTTCGAAGGTTTCTTGGTTATGTGTTGACATATGGATACAACTTGGATGTAGGTATTGTTAGTTTGGGTGAGATATATTGCTTCCCCTGTATCCCCAACACCAGATTGCACAACCAGAAAGTTTCGGGAGTTTATAGGTGGGAATTCAAGTAGCTCCTAGAATATCTTTTCGACAGATGCATGATATGGGATTGGGTAAATCTCTATCATATGTATTTGTTCCGGCTTATTCTGCAAGCCAGTCCTTTGTTTTTGTTTTTGAGTTGTGGTATTCGAGTTGCTTCAATGTCAAATGTTGAATCCATACCTTTCCTAAGTGGTGTTCTCATATTTCTATGTGAATACTAATCCTTCTTGATCATTGAGGTTGTCATGTTAATTCTTTTCCTACCGGCGTGCTTCTCTTCAAGTGGATCCGAACATTCTCCCCATCCGCAAGATCATTTCTAAGTTTTCTCAACAGTGTTGGTTTCATCCGTCCCAAGTTGTCTTTGTTTTTCCCCACCCTCCCACCTTTTTTCTTCAAGGACTAAGATTTCTTTACCAAGTATCCATTTATTCATATGAAGTCACTTCACTCTTTTCAATCAATGTTCTGATCCGGTGATCCCTCGTGAAGATGCTCACGAGCTTCAAGTTCATCATCCTTCGTTCTTTTTTCTTCTCCGGTGGATCCAATTCAACCTTTCAGTGTTGATCATATTCCTTTTTCCTCATTTCAACGTCTTCTCATACCGGTGCACCTCATTATCATTCTACTTCTCGCTATTTGTTATTCCAGAGTGCTCGAGATATCTCGAAGATTCGTGTTTCCACTCTGCATTCGTTCAAGCTCTTTTGAGATTGGTATCTCATTCAAGCCATTTAATTCAACCGGTGCAATATCTCTTTAAATCTTTTCAACGGTGTTTTCTTTTGAGTGGGCCCACAGGTCTTTTCTCAGGATCTTACCTGACTCTTCTAATTATTCCGGAGTTATTCTTAAATTCTTTTCAAGTGTGACGTAAGAATGAATTTTTATCAGTCACATGCCTTCTCCAAGATCTTTCAAATTATTTTTCATTGTTGGCTCAACAACCTTGTTTTTTTCATTCTCCCGGAGTATCTCATACAATTCATGGTGGTGTTTCTCCTCGTCATTCTCAGCTTTGAAGACCGAAGAAGAGTTTCTCTTTAATCTTGCTCTATTCTCTTCAAGATTCATGGTGCTAGCTTGATGCCATCCTCTCATAATTGTTTTCGATTGTGACAATTCTTTTCTTACCATCCGGAGCTTTTCATGAGTTGCTTCCATTTCTTTCCTCAGAAGGCCATCATGTCATAATTCTTCATTCTCAGCGTGTAGCCATCATCCTCCAAATCTACCGGTGCATCATTCAAGTATTCTCTAACCAGCTCGTGATCTCTTCGTTCTCATGTATCTAAATCCCCTCAAATATTTTCTTTCGTTTTCCAATTCTTCCCGGTGAATTGTGCCTTTGCTACGTTCATTTAAAATTCATACGGTGGTTCGTTCAAGATTTCACCTCTTTCGTTATCATTTAATTCATTCGTTCTTCACAATCCTACCGGTGGTTCGTTGAAGACCTTCCCAAGCTTGCGCCATATCTATCTTAATCCTTTCTACGAGAATAAGTGGCATGCCAAATCCATTGTGGGTCATCAATTTAATTGGTGAAGGATACGCATAACATAATTCTTGTTCTTGTTTCACCCAAGTGATTAATTCCTTCTTTCGGAGTTTGTTCATGATGAATAAATTCTCGGTTTCAGTTGTTTCATGTTTTCTTTTCTCGGAGTTCTAAGCTCTCATCATCACGAAGATCCATCTAAATCATTGCAAGGTTTCACCTTGTGTTTTCAACTTCTCTTCTTTTCATCATCTTTTTACTACCGGAGTTCGTAATGGAGGCTCTACATGGTGGGTCATCAAGGATTCTTTTCATTCCTCAATTGTTCTTCAAGATTTCTCTCGGAGTTATGATCCGCCAAGCTATACTCAAAATTAAACAGGGTGCCCAACACTTATTTTGTTTTGAGAAGCTCAAGTATTCTCCGTCTTGCATTCCAAAGTGCAATTGCATCTATCTTATCTTTTGAGATGGTGTTATGTCACTCTTGACAATTTCCTTCGTGTTTTATGATTCGCAAGTTGTCAAGAATGAGGTATTTTAAATCCATCATTTTCTCTTCATTCAAGAGATCTTTGCGACCAATCAACTTCTTCATTGGAGTTATCTTGTGTCAAATTTCACCTAAAGCTTTTCCGTAAGGGTTGTTGCTATTTGCGGTGATTATGCATGACCCAAGCCTGTTCCTTATCCTCTTGGTGGAAGAAGTTTTCATCTCTTTGGTGCTCTCAATCAAATCAATGGTTTCCATTTGTGGCCGATTGTCACCTCAAAATCTTGAGATGTTTCCCATAAGCCCACAACAAGCTTGTGCTTCTCGTTGTTGATTTTCTAACAACTCCGTTCTATCCTTCTTTTTAAGGGTGCTTTCCAAGATCATTTGTGGCAGAAGTTGTCATTTTCTCCTCCGTCCCTTTATCCCAACGGTCTAGCTTCTATTCTTTCGTTCCGGAGGCATTGTGATGTGGTGCTCTTAACCCATCACCTCGTTTTGTCAAGATCATGTTATTTTCTTAACCGGAGTGTTGTGTTCTCATTCAAGCTCTTTCATTTTATCAAGTTTTGCCTCTCTTTTCAAGCGGAGTGCGGTTTGTAATGTTTCTTACCCCTTGTGCCATTCTTTCAATTCCGGAGGCAGTGTGTTGTTGATTTCATCATGTATCCTCTCATCTTGTCAAGTTCATGTTCAATTCCTTCCATTTACAAATGGAGTCTTTGCCCAAATTATATCATTCTTACTCCTTCTCTATCTAGTTTTAACCGGAGTGGTTTCAACATCTATCTTATCACTAAATCTCTTGGTTCTCGTCGTATCCCATGTTCCTCTTTTCTAACAGAGTGCTTTCAACTTTGTTCATCTTCGTTGTTTTCTTTCTTTCATTTTGTTCAACCTCTCAAGGTTCATGGTTTTCACTCGTTCGTCAAAGAAGCAACTTAGTTTTACCTCTCCTCTTCCTCTTACTTGTCCCTCCGGTGCCATCCTAGATCTCGGGACGAGATCCTCTCGTAGTGGTGGAGTGTTGTAACGCCCCGGATACAGCTTTCCATATTCGTAACTCCAACTCCTGCCTTTTCCGGAGATGCGATATATTATTTTCTCCGTGGTTGGGTTTTTGTCTTTCGTTTTGCATTTTGTTCATGTCATGCATTTCATCATCGCATCATTCGCATTACATCGGCATCGTTTTTCATAAAACTCGCACCCGTTTGTAGTTGCCGCGTCCCCCCCTTTCTTTTGTTGACCGCCCAGAGACCAACTGTGTTTTCGTTTCCCTTTTGTCCGACCACCTAACCTCTCTTGCCAGCTCGCAGCACCCTCGTGTCCGTGTCCGAAACTTCCCCGAACCCGAACCACTCGGTCATCACCGTTGGATTCAGATCATCCCCTAACGTCTACAAAACATCCCCGTTTTCTTATTTGGACTCCCTAGCCTATTTTTCTCGACCGTCCGATTTTTATCGGATGATCCAAACTCTCCTCCTTTCTATATATATAGTCTAACCCTAGCCTGTCTCATCCATTCCTCCCCTATCCTATCGCCGCCGCCGCCACTTCGTTTTCCTCGGGATCTTGCCCGATCCATTCGAGTCGCCCGACCACCCTCCTGGTTTTCAGCGCCGAGCCAATCCAGATCCTCTCCAACCTCCGACCAGCCTCCTCCTTCCTCGGGATTGAACCCGAGCCATCGAGTGCAGCTCCTGATGCCCTCCTCGATCCACCCATCCCCAGCGCCCGCAACCCTCCTCCTCGATCGATCCCGAGTGGGAGAGGACCCGACGGCTTCGTCCTCACAGAGTCATGAGGCACCGCCTCCTCCTCGTCGCCGCCGAGCCCGAGCGCCACCACCTCCTAGCGCCGCCCGGCGACTCGCCAACCAGGCCACCCTGCCAGCCTTCGCCACCGAGCCACCCCCTTCAAGGCTCCTTTTTCCCTTCCTCCCTGGCTCACTTATCCTTCTGTTCTTTGATCCCTCTCTCTCTTCTCGATGTGTGTTGCCCGCAGGAGCCGCTTTGAACATCACCGCGGTAGCCGCCGCCTTCCTTCGCGCCAATCCTGCCGCCCGAGACGCCGGTGAGCTCCTCCCGCGTCGTCGTCTTCTCTGCATCAAGCCGCGCCACCGCACCAAGTCCCCTGCTTCGCCTCCCGTTGTCGTGAGCAGGACGACGAGTGTGGGCCTCGTCCAGCCTCTGCCTCGACACCCCGCGCGTCGCTTGCGTTCGTTGACCGCGAGGCCCAGCGCGCCTCCCTCACCTGCGCCTCGACCTCCGCGCCAAGTCCGCCGCCGTCGCCCAAGGCCCTCGTCTCCGCCGCCTGCCGGAGTCACCCGAGCCCCGCCGCGGCGACCTCCTGCTTCCTGTCGCCATGGACGGGATGCTGTTTCTGTTCGTCAGAAACTAGCAGCAGCTCGCCCGCCCTGTCACCCCGTTGACTAGCGCGTGGGCCAACGCCTCCCCAGGCCCAGCGCCCCTTCCTGCTTCGGCCTCCTCCACCAAGCCGGCCTATTGGCCCAATGTGAGCACAGCCCAGCCCATCTCTGTTGGCCCATCAGTGCATCCAGATTCGGCCCGATATGTTTTTTTTCTGCTCTGGACGAATTTGTCTATTATTCCAGTGAATTACAGATTTACAGAAAAGTCCCTGGAGTTCATGCATTTAATAACTCATCAACGGTGCATCATATTAAAAAAACTTAATATATGAAAAATGCTTAAAATTGTATCTAGTTTAATAATTTGCCACTTTCATCCATGTTTAAAATGTTTAAAATGCTGTTTGTTTAAATTTGCTAAATGTCATGTTAAAATGATTTATTTCATAACTATTTAACCGTAACTCGGAATTAAATGTTCTTTATATGTAAATGGGGTGGAAAAATGCCTAGTTTAACATGGTGCACTTTATTTCCCTGTTTAACAACATTAAAATATGGTTTAGGGCAGAACAGTACCTAATCCATAAATATGCACACGGGGATTTTCCGGACTTGTTGTTCGTTGTTTCCGGCCTCATTTAAACTTGCCTAGCTAGGTAGTTTTGTTATGCTTCACCCCTTGACATGTTTAACAACATTTAACATTGTTGTGTACTTAAACGAGAGCGAACTAAATAACTCGGATGTGGTAGCCATCAATATGCAACTCGTTGCATATTGAGCTCCACTTAACTTGTAGTATTGTGTGTTGCACTTTGCCATGCCATGCCATGCCTCATTAAACCGGACATGCATCATACTTGTTTGTGCATCATGCCATGTTTATGCTTGTGTGTTTACCATGTTGTTTGCTTCTTTTCGGTTTGCTTCTCTCGTTAGCTTCGGTTTCGTTCCGGAGTTGTGAGGATTCGTTCGACTGCGTCCGTTTGTCTTCTTCATGGACTCGTTCTTCTTCCTTGCGGGATTTCAGGCAAGATGACCGCTACCCTGGATCTCACTACTATCATTGCTATGCTAGTTGCTTCGTTCTATCGCTATGCTACGCTACCTACTACCTGTTTGTCAAGCCATCCCATATTGCCATGAACCTCTAACCTTCGACACCTTTCCGATGCAAACCGTTGTTTGGCTATGTTACCGCTTTTGCTCAGCCCCTCTTATAGCGTTGCTAGTTTCAGGTGAAGTTGAAGATTGCTCCATGGTGGACAGGGTTTTGTTGGGATATCATAATATCTCTTATATTATTAATGCATCTATATATTTGGTAAAGGGTGGAAGGCTCGGCCTTATGCCTGGTGTTTTGTTCCACTCTTGCCGCCCTAGTTTCCGTCATACCGGTGTTATGTTCCCGGATTTTGCGTTCCTAACGCGGTCGGGTGATTTATGGGACCCCCCTGACAGTTCGCTTTGAATAAGACTTGTCCAGCAAGGCCCAACCTTGGTTTTACTATTTGCCTCACCACCACCTATACCCTTCCCTTGGGTCGGCCAACCCGAGGGTCATCTTTATTTTAGCCCCCCGGGCCAATGCTTGTCTAAGTGTTGGTCCGAACCGAGTAGACTGCGGGGCCCCCTCGGGGCAACTCGAGGTCTGGTTTTACTCGTAGGATGTCTCCGGTGTTGCCCTGAGAACGAGATATGTGCAGCTCCTATCGGGATTGTCGGCGCATCGGGCGGCTTTGCTGGTCTTGTTTTACCATTGTCGAAATGTCTTGTAAACCGGGATTCCGAGACTGATTGGGTCTTCCCGGAGAAGGTCTATTCTTCGTTGATCGCGAGAGCTTGTCATGGGCTAAGTTGGGACACCCTGCAGGTATAAACTTTCGAGAGCCGTGCTCATGTTATGTGGCAGATGGGAATTTGTTAATGTCCGGTTGTAGAAAACCCGAAGTTGACCTTAATTAAAATACATCAACCACTTTACCCTTCCTTTCCCATTAAGCTTTGCTAGTCTTGATACCCATTGTAATGGGATTGCTGAGTCCTCGTGGCTCACCAAATACTTCCAAAACCAGTTTGCGGTGCCACGTTATCGGCGGTGACGAACCAAGCTCAAGGAGGAGCTTGATGAAGATCTTGCCCTTTGTGTTGTTTTGTTCTAGTTGATCAAGAGTGGAGCCCAGTTGGGGTCGATCGGGACCTTTGTCGATTTGGGGTTCTTCTTTTATTTTGGTTCCGTAGTCGGACCTTGATTGTATCTGGATGATGTAATGCTTTATTCATGTAATTGTGCGAAGTGGCGATTGTAAGCCAACTATGTATCTCTTTCCCCTTATGTATTACATGGGTTGTGTGAAGATTACCTCACTTGCGACATTGCTTTCAATGCGGTTATGCCTCTAAGTCGTGCTTCGACACGTGGGAGATATTGCCGCATCGAGGGCGTTACAGGCGGCAACGGCGGGAATGATTTCTGTTGACGGCGGTGGAGACCAGCGACACGAGGCGGCTGGCAACGAGGAGGACGATCCGGAGACCCTGGAGGCAGAGCGGGCTACGCGCGGGTGAAGGAGTTTGGAGAAAGTTTCCAAATTTTTGCCCGTGGGTATATATAGCCCGACCCTATCAGTGTGGCTGACTGAAACAACTCGGTGGCACCAAGATGCATAACTGCTGACAGTTACAGCAACTCGGTGTGACCGAAAAGTTCAAATCGGTTGCACCGAGATTGAAAATCTAGATCGACTTAGTGATCTCGGTATGACCGAAATGGAAGAATCGGTCAGACCGAAATGCACAAAGAAGTTTTGGAAGTTTAAGTCTATGACGAATCGGGGACTCCGAGTGCTCCTCACACAGAGTGGTTCGAATCTGACTTGATCAAATTTTGTGATGTAGCATGAATAGAGTTTGAGACAAGAAAAGCATAGATAGCTAGAGAAGGTTCTTAGGCATTCTTGTCCATCCACTTGGCAAAAGAAAAAGAAATCAATCAATCAAAACAACAAGTGGATGTCCTCGAATGAGTAAAATATGCAACCAACATGATCACACAATAAAATGGCAAATGAAATATGTGGCAAAGCATGCACAACCAATTCTAGCATCTATCAAGCAATTTGCAATGACTTGGTCATCTATATATGAGTATATTGACTTAGGAATAAAATGAGAACATTTGATCATAGGTCATACTCATCGTTTAAGCTCAAGTGGGGTTACCACTTTTACATAATGCATTGATGTGTTCACACCATTAGAGTTGCTTTGACTCAATTCTTAGAGTAAAGCTCCCCCTAGATGTGAGATCCCCCCTTAGAGGGATGAACTAACCTTGGGTTTTGTCGATGATGACTTCATGTAGGTGTTGAAGATGTGGATGCTCAATGTTGATGTAGATCATTTGGAGCAATCCTTTGGAGTGAGTTGCACTTTCAATACCTACACGGGTTAGTCCCACAAGGAACAAACAAGGATATCCATAGACATAGAGTGATGCACACACAAGATGATGTCTATGAAAGCATTGGGTTACCTTGTCCCTTGTCTTACCAACAAGAGGGTTTGTGACTCCTTGAACTAGTGCAAGATGTGGAAGTTGATTGCACTTGTTATTGCCAAAGTGATATGAGTGGAATATGTTGGTGGAGTCACCCTCAAGAACTCTCTAGTTCTTCTTCTTCGGGATCCACATCATCTTGATGGGAATCTTTGGAGTTGTAGTTGTACTTGATGAAGTAGAGCTTGATGTAGTCTTGGGAACCCACTTGACCAAGGCCTTTGGAGCTTCTTCAAATGCATCAATCTCCTCTCGAAGCTTATCCTTGCCTTTTTGCTTGTGGTCTTGTGGTGGAAGATCATATTGAGTTTGTGTCCCTTTGAAGGAAGTAGGATCATACTTCTCTTGTTGAGGAACAAACTTCGTCTTGGGGTATTGATCTTCTTCCCACTCAACTCCATTGGCATTGAACTTCCATTCAAAACCAACACCTTGGTTCTTCCGGTTCCTTCCTTGCTTGCGTACAATTTCCTCAAATTACTTACTCCCGGCAAGGCTTTTGTACACACCTTTCTCTATAATTCCCTTCAATAAGCTATTTTCTTGCTCAAGTGTAACTTGGCTAAGAGAATCATTAGTGGAATCAAGAGAACTACTAGAAGCAACATTATTGGATTTAGCATGATTATTGTTACTACTAGAGGAAGAATCCTTCTTGTTCTTGTTAATAGACTTGACTTGAGGCATGTAAGTAGATAAGAGTAAAAGCTTGGCAATGTAATAAGAAATTCTTACAGAGATCATCATTGATTGCCTTTAAGAACTCATGCTCTTGCTCAAGGTTGAGCTTTTCAAAGCGTAACTTCTCATGGGTCCTTCAAAGTTCTCGATGATCTTCTAAGATAGTTTCATGAGCTAACTTAAGAGTGTTTAGTTCTTTAGTTAGAAGCTCAATCTTCTCCTTATCATTGTCATTCATTTTATCTTGATTAGCATGATTAATTGACATTTCATCATAGTATTCATCACTAGAGTTGTCAACAAGTAAATCATCATCACCTAACAAGTCATCTTCATCACTATTGAAATCAACATACTCGGGGTGTGTTACCTTTGGGCCTTTAGCCATGAAGCATCTTCCAAGTCCTTCATTTGGTGAATCAAATATGTCATACGAATTGGTTGACACAAGTGCTAGACCAGCAACACCTTCATATTGAGTATATTCGGAGTCGGAGTGATAGCTTCTCTCGGAGTGATTGTCGGAGCCGGGGCCGGATACCCATTCACCAACATGAGCTTGATGTCTTCGTTTTGTGTAGCTCTTTGATGACTTGTCCTTCCTCTCTGAATCCTTGCTTCTCCAGGATGTTCTTTGTTCATAACGATCATCTCTACTCCTCCTCTCTCTTGGTGGTGATTCTTCTCTTCTACTTCTTCTCTTGGGTGATTCTTCTCTTCTTTTGTAGGGTGTCGTACACTCATTGGAATAGTGTCCGGGTCTCCCACAATTGTAGCAATTGCGCTCTCGACTAGAAGATCTTTTGTCATTGTAGGACCTTGACTTGGAGTTTCTCTCTTTGCTTCTATTCTTGTAGAACTAGTTGAAGTTTGTCGGATTTCGGGTTCCGGTAGACCCTTGAGGTTCGAACATAGGGGTGCACGCGGAAATCACACCCTCAGTCTACCCACGTTTCACCGCCTCGCCAGGATCTAAACTACTCGAAGAACAACACTAGGGACACTGGATTTATACTGGTTCAGGCCACCATTGTGGTGTAATACCCTACTCCAGTTTGTGATGTGTGGATTGCCTCTGGGGCTTAGGAGGAACAATACAAAGGAAAAACAGCCCCGCGAGGGTCTGTTCTTGGTTGGTGCGATGAACTCTAGGGGAGTTCAGATCTAGATGCCCTACCCTGTGGGTGGCTAGTCCTATTTATAGGCGAAGGCCCCGGGCCTCTTCCCAAATATTGAATGGGAAGGGCGCCAAAAATTGGCCATTTTGAAGGGGAACATCTAGTACACTTATCCTGACTAAAGTTGGTCCTCGCCTGCCAAAAGACCCTGACGATGACGCTGGCTTGGGCTACACGATGACCTCCGTTCTGCCGTCTTGCTGGTCTTGGTCTTGTTGCACCGAAATGGTTGCCTTTGCTTCATACCCTTGCCTGCGCTTGCCCCCTTTGCACCAAAGGGGAACAAGGACTCTGCACAGGCCGGCGCCCGCCTGGCACCCGCCTGCACCTTGGTCATCATGGCTTGCATCACGGGCACCTCGTGAGGTACCCTGCCTTGATCTCTCCGCCTCCTCGTGAGCCAGCCTGACGAGGTGGTGCCCGAGGAAGCCTCCTGTCGTCCGCCGCACGAGGCTTGGCCCCTCGTGAGGGTCTTGAGAATGTGTTGATGAAGATGGGTCGTACTGGGCCATTCCTTGAGCCACGCCGCAGGCCGCAGGCAGGCGAGTCTGGGTACCCCCATTCCCAGAACACCGATAGTAGCCCTAGGGCCCAAGGAGCGCTTGGACTTGGCTTAGCAGAGAAGCGAAGAGGCAAGTACGAAGCACCGTGGGCCCCAATAGCTTGTGGCCTTAGGCGCCGCATGGTGGTTGATTGGACGTGGGTGTCCCTGTTCCCCACGCCTCCTTATTTTTGGCCTCAACTAGGTGGACCCGCCGTTGTACACAATCTCCCCTCTTCTTGTCGCTCGCGCGCCTTCTGCTCTTCCTTCTCTCGAGCTCCAGCCTCTGCTTCCAATGCAATCTCGCATCCTCCCCCTTCCTGTCGCCATGGCCCCGACGAAGAAGGGGAAAGGGCCAAAGCATGTGCTCTCGCCCCGTCCGTCACCGTCGGTGGCTCCCACCGTTGACCGGTCGATCATACTCAACCGGGAAGGCTCGGACAAGGTCAATTCCACCATCGCCACCATCTTCAACGAGTGCGGTAGGACGACGGTCTGGCCCGCATCTCACTTCTCCATTGACAGAACTGCCACCGAGGTCCGGTACTTTGCCGATGCTCTGTGGGCGGGTCTAGTTCCTCCCTTTTCCGATTTCTTCAACGTTGTGCTTTCTCATTACCAGATCCACATGATGCATTTGGGTCCTGAATCCATTACTCTTCTTGCCATTTTCGCTTTTGTCTGCAAGGCGATGATGGGCATCTCTCCTTCAATTGCCTTGCTGCACCACTTCTTCTCTCTGCGTATCAGCGATCCTACCCAATGCTCGGGGTGTGTGAGCTTCCTTGCCGCACCAGAAACAGCGGCTTCGGGAATTGATTTCAGCCTTCCTCTGCCCGCAACCGGGTTCCGCGAGCGGTGGCTGTACGTGGACGCTGGGGTGCCCAGCCCCCTGCTTTCGAAGCCAACCGTGCCCGCTATCCCCAAATCGGGCTGGGGCCAGGAGATGCTCACAAGCCCCCGGCTCGTCTTCGTTTGGCACCGCTTCACGTACTTGAGGTCGCTTGGTGTGATAGCACCCATGGTGGTGAAGGAGTTCCTCCTGTGCCGCATTGCTCCTCTCCAACGTCATTCCCGGCAGATGTGGGCCTTCGAGGGACGCGAAGACCGCATGAGGCTCCAAGAGGAAGATCTGACGCCCGAGGTGCCGAGGAAAGTTTTCATGATCCTGACTAGGGACCCTTCTCCTGGCAGCATCCGGCATGGGGCGCCCTGCTGTACCTTTGCTCAAACAGGGGAAATTTTGTGAAGTAGATGCCTAGCTTTGATGAATGGGGGCTGCACCCAGCAGGCCTTAGGGGACCTCGCGAGATCCCAGTTGTGGTGGTCACCCTTCTGGTTGCCCACGGCAGTCCTTCCTCGAGTGGTGGAGCTGGGAGGCAAGGGGCGCCGGGGGCTGCGGGGGCCGCCTTCGAGATGACGATGCCACGCGGTACTCCTGAGGTGGCAGCTCCTGAGACCCGCCCTGCGGTGGCTGAAGGCACCGGGCCACGGCCTGCGGCTCCCGTGGCAGAGGCCCCCGAGGCCACGACCACCCTCCTTGGCGTGGCATCTGGCGACATGTCTCTGGGCGAGGTCCCCGACGCCAGGCACCCAGACGCTTCTTCCTCGTCGCAAGCTGACCCCTGCGCCGAGCTTCTGGGTCGCTTCCGTGTGGACTTTGAGGCTCTTAGAAAGAGAAGGGAGGCCTTGGGTGATGATTACCCTTGCCACTTATTGAAGCACAGGAAGTACTTCGCCACCGATGAGTAAGCCTTTCCCTTTCCCTGTTCCTTACTCTCCTGCTGCTTCAGCAGACTATTACCCTGCAGGGCCCTTCCTGTCGAGTTCGCGGAGGTGACTGAGGAGCCATCCCTCCAGGCCTCGCCCTCTCCACCTTCCCCAAGCGTCCCGGGCTCCAGCACTGCCCTTGTGGTGAGGCCGGTTGGAGAGGTGGGCCATCCTGCGGTGCATCCTGGTGCTGCACCCGTCTCGACCATCCTTCGCGAGCCCTCCCGGGGCATAGCCAGTCTGCCCTGGGCTCTTCGACTGGTTGTGGACAACGACCGGCTGAGGTTGGCCTTGCGATCTTCCTTGGAGGGCGAATTGGCCTTGGGCCAGACTTCTGGCGTGGCGCGTCCGGCCATCGCGAGGGCGCCAACCCCTAGCCCCCTGCCCAGCGGGGGAGTGCTGATCCGTGGCCCTCCTCGCACATCCGAGGCGGAAGGAGATGCGGAAGACGTGCCTGAGCGTGCTCGGCAGCGTCGTGCCCTCTGCCAAGGGTTCCTCTGGAGGGCGGGGGACGCGGTGACCCAGCTTGGTGTAGAGCTCACTGACGAGGACGCGCGCCTTGAGGCCGAGGGCCTGCGCCTAGCTGAGGAGAGGCGCATGCTGAAGGTGGCTGTTGCCCTTGCGTGCCACCAGCGTGACCTCAACAACGAGAAGGCCGAGGCGTCGTTGGCAGCTGCTCGGGAGGCCTGCTCCCGGACCGTCGAGGAGGCTCATGATGTAGGGTAGAACCCTTGGAAGGATCTTTTCACACTTGGAGGGGGAAAATGGAGGGAAATCACAAGAACAACAAGAACACAAGGATGAACACAAAGAGGTAATCACTCCAACAATTCCCAATTACACATCCACTAGAGTAACAACACAAGATCCACAAGTCTCAAACACAATCAAAGGAAAGATACAATGGCAAAGTTCATCCCAAATCCAAAGGAAGAGGGGTCTTGGTGGTAGATAGTCTTCTCCCAATGGAGGTCTTGAAATCCTCAAGGATTCTTCCCTATGGGGTCTTGATTCTCAAAGAGGTAAGGTAATGGAGCAAAGCTCACCAAGATCTCATCTAATACTTTGCTAACCCTAAACATGGCCCTAGGTACGAATTATATAGGCTTGGGGTCGAAGGAGGAGAAGTGGAGCCGAAGATGCAATCTCAGCCGGCCATCCTAGGAGGCCCGTGCGCACGGGGTAAGTTGGGCCCGTGCGCACGAAGGTCCCGTGGGCACGGTACACGCCCGTGCGCACGGGGTGCTCCAGCGCCAACTCTCTGGATAGTCCGTGGGCACGGGGTTTCTGGGGCCCGTGCGCATGGGGTGGCCTGGAGCTTCCTATGCTGCTGCTGTTGTCCTTCTTCTTGGTCCTCGTGGCCTTGGGGTGGTTCTCCATATCCTTGGTGATGCTCCTGAGCTTCTTGGTGATGTTCCTCTTCATACCTAAGGAGGCATAGCACATTTTTGTGAGGTAGTAGACATGTTCCATTTGTGTCCATATGCAAATCTAGTAGGAAGGAGTCCACCTCGGTTTCCAAAGCACGTGCTCTGGCTCTTGTCATGGGTCCTTGTGGGGTTGGATGTGTTGATGTAGAGTCCATGGGGATGATGGAAGGATGCTCCGCATCATCTCCCCTCCCTTCGAAAGGATCCGACCTCGGATCAAGATCGTCATCACCATGGAAAGGCGAGAGGTCTTTGACGTTGAAGATGTCGCTCACGTTGTACTTGTCTCGTGGGAGTTCTATCTTGTAGGCGTTGTCGTTGTAGCGTGCTAGCCCCTTGAATGGTCCATCGGCTCGAGGTAGTAGTTTGGACTTGCGTTCGTTGGGGAAGCGGTCCTTGCGAAGGTGTAGCCACACGAGATCACCTATGTTGAAGATCATGGGTTGCTTGTTGACGTTGAGCTTGGTCGTTAGTCGGTGTACTTGGCGCTCGATGATGTTTCTTGTATCTTCATGCATCTTCTTGATGTAGCTTTCTCGTGCACTCGCATCCATGTTGGTGCGCTCTTGTAGAGGTAGAGGTAGAATGTCCAATGGGGACAATGGGTTGAAGCCGAGACGACCTCAAGGGGACTTGCCGGTAGTCGAATGTCTTGCGCGGTTGTAGGCGTACTCGGCGATGGGTAGACACGCCTCCCACTCCTTGATGTTCTTCTTGATCAACACGCGAAGTAGTGTGGATAGTGTCCGGTTCGTCACCTCCGTTTGGCCGTCGGTTTGAGGATGGTATGCGGATGAGAATAGGAGCTTGATTCCGAGCTTGGCGCATAGAGTCTTCCAAAAGTAACTCAAGAACTTGATGTCGCGGTCGGAGACGATTGTCTTTGGTACACCATGGAGGCGCAAGATTTACCTACAAAAGAGATTTGCAATATGTGAAGCATCATCTACCTTGTTGCAAGGAATGAAATGTGCCATCTTAGAAAATCGGTCCACAACAACAAACATGGAATCCTTTCCATTTTGAGTTCTAGGCAAACCAAGTACAAAATCCATGCTAATGTCTTCCCAAGGTTGATAAGGAATAGGAAGAGGCATGTAAAGACCATGAGATTGAGCTTTTGACTTAGCTTTGCGGCATGTAGAGCATCGAGTAGTGAAGCGTGAGACGTCGCGGAACATCTTGGGCCAAAAGTAGTTCTTGGAGAGCGTGGCGAAAGTCTTGTCGCGTCCAAAGTGTCCCATGAGTCCGCCTCCATGAGCCTCTTGCAAAAGTAGCAAACGAAGAGAAGACTCGGGAATGCATAGTTTGTTAGCTCTCATAAGATCGTTGACGTAGTATTGTTCCCAAGATGTATGCATCAAACATTTAGCATAATGAGGTGCAAAAGATGGATCACTAGCATACAAGCCTTTTATGTGCTCAAAACTAATAACATTCAACTCAAGTTGGGTGACAAGCGTGCATATGCGTGAAAGTGCATCGGCAACTACATTTTCCTTACCCTTAATGTACTTGATCACATATGGGAAAGATTCAATAAATTCACTCCATTTGGCATGACGCTTGTTCAATTTAGTTTGACCTCTTAAGTACTTTAGCGTTTCATGATCGGTGTGTATGACAAACTCATGAGGTCTAAGATAATGTTCCCAAACATGTAGGACACGCACTAAAGCATACAATTCTTTGTCATAGATGGGATAGTTAAGTTGAGCACCGGAGAGTTTTTCACTAAAATATGCAGTTACACGTTTTTCTTGCATCAAAACTCCGCCAATTCCGGTACCACTTGCATCACAATGAACCTCAAAAGTTTTGTCAAAGTTGGGCAAAGCAAGAATTGGAGCATGAGTAAGCAAAGACTTGAGCTCATCAAAAGCAGTTGATTGCAAAGTTCCCCAAACAAAAGGAGCATTTTTCTTACTCAAAGCATGCAAAGGGGCGGCAATAGTGCTAAAGTTTTTCACAAAGCGACGATAAAAACCTGCAAGACCAAGGAAACTTCGCACTTGTTGCAAATTGGTGGGTTGGGGCCAAGTTTTAATTGCTTCAGTTTTAGTTTCATCAACATGAGCACCCTTGGAAGAGACAACAAAACCCAAGAAAACCACTTTGTCAACACCAAATGTGCACTTTTTCATGTTGGCATAAAGACTTTCCTTGCGAAGTGTTTGCAAAACAAGCTTAACATGATCAAGATGCTCTTTCATGGTTTTGCTAAACACAAGAATGTCATCAAAGTAAACCACAACAAAGGTTCCAATGTAAGGTCGAAGGACATGATGCATGAGATGCACAAAAGTACCGGGAGCCTCCGATAAACCCATAGGCATGACTAACCATTCATATAAGCCAAATTTTGTTTTGAAAGCAGTTTTCCATTCATCACCTTCTTGTATGCGGATTTGATAATAGCCACTTTTAAGATCAATTTTGGAGAAAAAGTTGGCTCCACTAAATACATCAAGCATATCATCTAAGCGAGGAATGGGATGCCTATAGCGAACGGTGATAGCATTTATAGGTCTACAATCGGAACACAAGTGGAAACTTCCATCGGGCTTAGGCACAAGTATAACGGGAACGGCACAAGGGCTGAAGCTTTCACGTACATGAACGTTGTCGATTAGTTGTTGTACTTGCCGTTGAATCTCCTTGGTTTCCTTGGGATTGACACGGTATGGGGCTTTGTTTGGAAGTGGCGCTCCGGGGATGAGGTCGATTCGATGCTCGATGCCTCGTAGAGGAGGTAGACCCGGAGGTAGCTCATCGGGAAAAACATCTCGAAATTCCTACAAAAGGGATTGAAACACCAAAGGTAGCTCGTGAGTGGTGTTAGTTTTCGGTTCGCCATCCTTGCACACAAGGACAAAGTGCATCACACTCAATGGGTTCTCACACACTTCTCTCATCTCACTTTTGGTGGCAAATAGAATGAGGTTTTTCTCTTTAGGCGAAGAGGCGCTCAAGTGTGTTTTGTTGCTCTCGCTCATGTTTTGGTGGATCACTTTCTCACTCTTCTATATATGGTGGGTGGCTTGCTTGTCGGCTATCACTTGACTAGGAGACATGGGTCGTAGCACATATTCTTTTCCTTTCATCTTGAAGCTATAGTGGTTGGTACGCCCATTGTGGACAACGCCACGGTCGAATTTCCATGGTCGACCAAGAAGGAGGTGGCAAATGGTCATTGGGACCACATCACACTCCAAAGTGTCTTCATATGCCCAATTTTGAAGGATACTTGGACCGTATGCTCAACTCGTATAGTGCCGGAGTCGCTTAGCCATTGAACCTTGTAGGGGTGCGGGTGCTTCCTCTTGACCAATTGAAGCTTGGAGCATAGTTCTTCACTTGCCAAGTTGTGGCAACTACCTCCATCGATGATGACCTTGACGGATCATCCATTAATGCCGGCCTTGGTGTGGAAGATATGGCATCGTTGGTCTTCTTCTTGTTGATGTTGAAGTGTCAAGACCTTGGAGATAACGAGAGCGGGGCTCGTATCTTCATCACAAAAGACTTGATCATCTTCATCCTCGTTCACGCGCCGGTGCATGGCCACTTGCTCAATAGCTTCCATTTCATCTTCACTCATTGAGTCGTAGGTGCCATCGTCGTTGAGGATCATGGTGCGCTTGTTGGTGCATTGGAAGGACTTATGGCCTCGACCGCCACATGTGAAGCACTTGATTGAACTTGTCTTGATGGTCTCATCGGTCGGAGTAGAGGAAGAAGCACGCGGCTTGTAGTTGCTTGTAGTAGGAGGGGGACGACTTGAACTTGACGAAAGTTTCTTGTATGTTGTCTTGTCGTCGATGCTTGGAGAAGGCTTGGTTGAAGTAGATGTTGGAGGAGTTGTTGAAGCTTGATTGTTTGAGAAGTCGTATGTCTTGGATGAATACTTGGCGTACTTGAAGTCATCTTGCACTTGACATTCCGCCTTGGTCTCTTGATGTACTAGCTCGATGAGGTTTGAGTAGGGTTGGAAGTCGGCAATCTTCTTGATGGGATGATTGAGTCCATTCAAGAATCGTGCCATTGTTTGCTCATCATCTTCCTGGACATTGGCTCGGATCATGGCTATCTCCATTTCCTTGTAGTATTCTTCAACACTCTTTGTTCCTTGCTTGAGGAGTTGCAGCTTCTTGAAGATATCACGGTTGTAGTAGGTGGGCACGAATTGTGCTTGCATGACATCCTTCATTTGAGCCCAAGTGGTGATTGGAGGGTCACCTCTTGCTTCTCGGCGCTCAAGGACTTGTTCCCACCATATGAGCACATAGTCTTGGAACTCAAGTGATGCCATTGCGATCTTATTCTCTTCCTCATAATTGTGCAAACGAAATATTTTGTCGACCTTCAATGCCCATGAGAGGTACTCTTCCGGATCATTGCTTCCATTGAACTTGGGCATTGTGAATTTTAGCTTGCCATAGCGTTGCTCTTCATTTTGGTAGCGGTTGCGGTGTCGCCCTTTCCTTGGAGGGTCCTCGAATGCTCGTTCCTCATGATGTTGCTCTTGGTGTGGAGGAGGGTCTTGAAGCACTTGTTCCGCTTGGTGTCGCTCTTGTTGCGCTTGAAGTTGAGGTGGAGCTTGGCGAGCTTGTGGAGGAGCTTGAGAAACTTGACGGTGCACACGTGGTCGATAGTTCCTTTCTTGTATTTCTTCTCGAAGGGCTTCCTCTTGATTCTGCCGTTCGCGATTGCGGTTGGAGATGGCTCAACTTGATTCTTGAAGGGCACGTTCCGCCTCAATAGCTTGTGCTTCTCGTTGTTGTTGTTGAAGACGTTGGGCCTCGGCATCTTGTTCCTCTCGTTGTAGACGCGCTCATTCTTCTTCTTCTTGACGACGAAGACGTTGTCGTTCTTGAGCTTGAGCAAAAGCGACTTGATTTGCTTGATGACGAGGGACTTGCTCATCGACTTGCTCTTGTGAATGCTTGGCGTATAGCGGATCTCGAGATGCATGACGGTCTTGACGCGCGGCTCGTCGAAGAGTGGTTGATGACGGTGTACTTGAGCCGGAGAAGGTGTCGTCTGAGTGGCGAATTGAGTGGCTCCGTCTTGAGTAGGAAGAAGTTGAAGGAGGCCGGTTGACCAACAAAGCTCGGATCTCGTCCATTCTTGCATCGTTCTCTTGCTTGTGCGCGTCGAGCTTGTTGTCGAAGTAGTCGCGTGTACATTGCTCGGAGAGTCGCAAGTCGGTGGCGAGGTTGTCGATGCGGTCGTTCATTGCTTGTTGCTCTTGATGTAGAGCTCGTTGTGCACCAAAGAGGTGGCTCTTGGTGACGAAGGATGACATGTCGTCGTCTTGCTCGATGAAAAGTGGGTTGGTAGAAGAACTTGGCCTATCCATCATGAGAAAGTGGTGGTGAGTAGGAAAATGAGAGAACAAAACCAAATTTACCTTTTCCGAAGATTGTGGATGTAACAAGTATGATCCCACGTGATGTTACAATAGGGGAATTGGTACCGGGAATTGTTTCTCAACCTACAAGTAAATGGTCTATGGAGGAGCTTGGTTAGGAAAGACACAAATAATTCAAGCAAATGTTAGTCAAGATGTTGATAAAGTTGAGAAGATTCACAAATGGAAAATAAGACAAATAGATCAACCTCCCAAGATAACACTAGGAACACACACACGGAAGATAAATGGGATCCGCACAACCAAGGAATGAGCTCGAAGGTATGGAAACACGCGAAAAGCTCTTGTCGTACGGATACTAGAGAGACGCTAGCTCGATTGCACTAATGGGCTAGATACGCTAGTGCACCAACCTAGTAGAGAATCTACTCGTCTCACTATCCCAAGTGTGCTTATGTATGTGGTGACCGAGATGATGCACGAATGCGAAGGCTCGATGCTATTGCTTATAAGCTCTTTGCTTTTCTTCTCTTTTGCTTAAAAGCTTTTCTCACTCTTTTTTTTCAACTATGCCACAATGCTTGATATGCGAGCGACACAACGAGTTAACAAGTAGGAGATGCACTGGATGGACGGAACACTAAATGGTGCACTAAGACGTGGCCCGGCAATACTCAACAAGCTAGTCTCGATAGGTAAGCTATGCAAAATGGCTCAAAGCTATCAAGTTAATGGCAAGGGGTACAAGGTGTCGTCGAGGTTACTGTCCTTGCTTACGGTCGAAGATGCTTTTGTCGAAGCCGAAGTGTTGTTCGAGTCGATGGTTGGTGCCGATGATGATACCAAGTTGTGCCTAAGTAGCCGAAACACCTTAGGACACAAGAGAAATCGCAACCGAACACTCAACAAACACGTGGAATGGTGTGGAAGAACTCAAGAGGTGTTGGTGAAATAAAAGGAGAAAAACAGAAAAATGGCCGAAAGTTCCTGGATAGGCCGTGCGCACGGGGTAAGTGAGGCCCGTCTGCACAGGGTCCCATGTGCACGGGGTCCCGATGGCCCGTGTGCACGGGGTCTCCCGAGAGCGGATGACCCTCTGTGTTTTCGTGGTGGTTGCAACTTTTTGGCCAAAATCCAGTGGGGGATGGGTGGGGATGATGGTGGAGGTGTAGATCCACTTGCCAAACACGAAATTCGTGGATCAAATCAACCAAATCTCACAAGATCAACAAATTGCAAGAAAATTTTTGGGCTACTTTTGGTGGGGATTTTCGGATTAGGACGAAAAACAACAAAATCAAGCTAGAAAGTGGAAGGTAGGGACTGCAAGATGTGAATCAACGTGGCTCATGATACCATATGATGTAGGGTACAACCCTAGGAAGGATCTTTTCACACTTGGAGGGGAAAATGGAGGGAAATCACAAGAACAACAAGAACACAAGGATGAACACAAAGAGGTAATCACTCCAACAATTCCCAATTACACATCCACTAGAATAACAACACAAGATCCACAAGTCTCAAACACAATCAAAGGAAAGATACAATGGCAAAGTTCATCCCAAATCCAAAGGAAGAGGGGTCTTGGTGGTAGATAGTCTTCTCCCAATGGAGGTCTTGAAATCCTCAAGGATTCTTCCCGATGGGGTCTTGATCCTCAAAGAGGTAAGGTAATGGAGCAAAGCTCACCAAGATCTCATCTAATACTTTGCTAACCCTAAACATGGCCCTAGGTACGAATTATATAGGCTTGGGGTCGAAGGAGGAGAAGTGGAGCCAAGATGCAATCTCGGCCGGCCATCTGGGAGGCCCGTGCAAGACGGGTAAGTTGGGTTCTGGCGCACGGGGTCCCGTGGGCACGGTACACGCCCGTGTGCATGGGGTGCTCCAGCGCCAACTCTCTGGATAGTCCGTGGGCATGGGGTTTCTGGGGCCCGTGCGCACGGGGTGGCCTGGAGCTTCCTGTGCTGCTGCTGTTGTCCTTCTTCTTGGTCCTCGTGGCCTTGGGGTGGTTCTCCATCTCCTTGGTGATGCTCCTGAGCTTCTTGGTGATGTTCCTCTTCATACCTAAGGAGGCATAGCACATTTTGGTGAGGTAGTAGACATGTTCCATTTGTGTCCATATGCAAATCTAGTAGGAAGGAGTCCACCTCGGTTTCCAAAGCACGTGCTCTAGCTCTTGTCATGGGTCCTTGTGGGGTTGGATGTGTTGATGTAGAGTCCATGGGGATGATGGAAGGATGCTCCACATCATCTAGGGATGCCAACCAGCGGCGCAGGGCCGCAGAAGAGCGGGCGTGGGAGCTCCGGGCCCTGAGCAGCTCCCTGGAGCAATAGGCGGAGTTGCATGAGGTGGCCCTTGCATCGATGGATGGGGGATTGGTTGATCGGGTAGAGCTTCAGAAGCATGAGGAGGCACTGAGGCTTGAGGCCACCGAACGCGCCCTGAAACTCGAGCGATTAGAGACGAGGGAGCGCTTGGTGGCGCAGGCGGAGGATGATGTCGTCGCGAGGGAAGCCCGAGCCTCGAAAGAAGTTGATCGCCGGGTGGTGGCGGCTCACTCAACCCTCAGGCGCGAGTTTGAGGAAAGGCTTGAGCTGATCCGGGTCGAAGCAGAGGGCAGGACCGCCGCCCTGAAGGCCAAGCTGGATGAAGTGATGCGACGTGCGGACGCTACCGGGGCCGCCCTTGGCACGGCTCAGGCGGAACTGGCTTCCTCCTGAGCCGAGGTGCTTCTTCTCCACCAAAGGGTGGATGCGGCCGAGGCCGTCGCGCGGCGGAACGAGGACGAGACACGCCAGTGGCAGACCTTGGAGCTTGTGCACAGCCCCATGCTCTGCGAGCTCCGGGAAAGGGCCAATACGGCTTTGGGTATCATCTGCGAGGCAGCCGTCGGGGAACCTCACGTGGTCAACTATGCAGGCAATCTTCAGTTCTTCACCGACGTGGTGATGCAGCTGGAGGACCGTTCGGGTTGATCCGACAGGTTGGTGGAGGAGAGGAGTCGCGCCCTACTTGGGCGTGCTTTCTCTCGCGTCTTCAGTCATCTTCAGCACATGGATCCCCACTTCGACTTCGATGCCACCATCGCACCGGTGCCCTTGGCCGTCTGGGACGACCTGGCGAGATGGGTGGAAGACAACGTGAATGCCCTGGTTCGGGCCTTCACCACTGCCGACGACGGTGTGGTCGTAGCCGTCGACGAGGGCGGAGTGGTGAATGGCCCGGGCGCTGGAGAGGGCGGAGTGATGAACGACCCAGGTGTTGTTGGCGGCGACGTAGGAGGCGACGGCGAGGCCAGCGATGCCAGCGGTGGCTCCGGAGGTGTTCCTGGGGATGCATTGGGGGATTTATCCGATTGACCGTGCGCTGTTCCTGTTTTTACCCTGCGCAGAGAGAGTTCGGGCTTGGCCCAAAAAGGTTGTAAGAGCATTTTGGGAGGGGGAGCCCCTCGTGTAAAAACTTGTAGGTAGCACATTTGTAGACATGATATCACCCGTATGCCTGCGCCGGGCGACTGGTTTATGGCGAGCCGACCGGCTTGTTTACCTTTGACCCACATGGGCCCTGAGCTAGCCTGCGGAGGGTCGCGGTGCCCTGAGTGTCTCCCGAGTGAGCCTGTTGAACCTGCAAGTAGATCCTCCTGAGAGGGTGTGCCGATGGCAGTCTGGGCTGCGCTCATGCTGGGCCTGGCCCGGCTCGTGAGGGGCTCACGGGGGGAGGCAGCTGAAGCTCGGACGGACGCAAAGCGGCAACCAGAACAAAAGAGATTGCTCGAACGAGACTAAACACCCCTTCCCCAAACACACGCAAGTTTTAAGCTCAAATCCAACTTAAATCCAAATAGGGAAAAGCAACAACCAAGGGGAAAAAGCAGTAAAGGCAGAAAAAGCCGCGTCCAGCACCTAGTCTAGTCTTCGACGTCTTCTCACCAGAGCAGAGCTAAGTGCTGCCACTGGGCGTGGGCGGGAGCCCTCGAGGCCCGAGGGCGGCTCTCCAGAGACTCTGGGGTGTGTACAGCCCCAATCATTATTACGTGAGAGTGTCACGGGGCGGCGAGCTTCACAGGCACTGGGCCTTCTTCATAGGTACCGGCCTTGCTTCATATCGCCAGACGAGGGCCCCGCCTTGCGCCACACTCTATCGCCACCGACGACAGCCGGAGACCGAGGACGCCACCGATGTGATAGAGCGGTCGCCAGCGGTTCCCCCGACGACCACAGGTCCTCTGCCGGGGGTAGGCCCTGGGGCACCTCCTCGGTAGAGGGCCTACCTCCTGAGGGCGCTTTGCTCCGAGCGCCGCGTGGGCGAGGCCGGATGTTGGCCCCTCTCCTGCAGCCCTCGGTGCCCTCCTCCTGAACTGGATTGGGGCAGCCACCCGCTGCGACGACCTGTACCTCCTGCGATCCATGGTTAGCGTATGCCTGTTACTGAGGGATTAGCGGTACCCGATAGTCACTGCCTCCGGCGCGGTCGACGGGGCCTTCCCTTGGCTCCTGAAAGAGCTCAGCCTCAGGTGCTTCTTCTCCCGAGCCTGGGCCGAGGAACTGGCCATGGTCTTCCTCCTGCGCGTGTCCTTGATCCATCATGTGTGGCACGTACGCCTTCGGGGCCGCCGCCCCGAATGCCTCGCCGTAGTGCCCCATGTGCCACGCCGTTCTGCTCGTGATGCCAACCTGGGAGTGGTAGCGTGGCGGCTCACCGGGACCATGTGCTGTAGTGGATCCTCCTTCGCAGGTCGGAGGCGGAGGCGGCGCTGTCGGTGGCCAGGCGCTGAGGGCCAGGTTGGTGTTGGAGTGGCCCTGGAATCCGCTGGGAGCTGTGCGGGCACGTGTGGGGTCTCCGTGCGGTCCACCTTGGGCCTGAGGCGGCAGCTGGGTGCAGAAGAGGGAAGCCCCCGAGGCGGCGGAGCCCAGGAGCTCCGCCACCCGCTCCAGTAGTACGTCGCGGCCGCCCTCTAGCAGCCTGCATTGCAGTAGTTCTCGAGCCACCGTGATCGCGGCCCTTGAGTTCTCCTGCTATCGCCGTGAGTACGGCGCTGTGGCCGCGGCGTGGCTCGAGGCCCTCGCTGCCGACCGCACCTGCCGCGGTGTGAGGGCTGGTGTCGCTGATCACGTCGCTGTGGGTCTGCGCCCTCACGGCCGCGGGCTGCCTGGGGCACGGGGTTGAGGTCGCCCTGGGCAAGAGGCTCTGCGTGGGTGGGCCAGGCCGCCCAGGGATCTGGGTTGCCCGTGGGGTCGCCGGACATGATGAAGATGATGATGATGAGGCGACGGGCGGCGAAACACGAGGCGAAGGAGAGCAGACTCTGGCGCACCCCTACCTGGCGTGCCAAATGTCAGATTTCGGGTTCTGGCAGACCCTTGAGGTTGGAACACTGGGGTGCGCCCGGAAATCACACCCTCAGTCTACCCATGTTTGACTGCCTCGCCAGGATCTAAACTACTCGAAGAACAACACTAGGGACACAGGATTTATACTGGTTCAGGCCACCATTGTGGTGTAATACCCTACTCCAGTTTGTGGTGTGTGGATTGCCTCTGGGGCTGAGGAGGAACAATACAAAGGAAGAACAGCCTCGCGAGGGTCTGTTCTTGGTTGGTGCGATGAACTGCTAGGGGAGTTCAGTCGCCTCTCCCTCTCTCTCTCTTGGGTGTCGATCCGATCAGATCTAGATGCCCTACCCTGTGGGTGGCTAGTCCTATTTATAGGCGAAGGCCCCGGGCCTCTTCCCAAATATTGAGCGGGAAGGGCGCCAACAATTGGCCATTTTGAAGGGGAACATCTAGTACACTTATCCTGACTAAAGTTGGTCCTCGCCTGCCAAAAGACACTGATGATGACGCTGGCTTGGGCTCCATGATGACCTCTGTTCTGCCGTCCTCCTGGTCTTGGTCTTGTTGCACCAAAATGGTTGCCTTTGCTTGATACCCTTGCCTGCGCTTGCCCCCTTTGCACCAAAGGGGAAACAAGGACTCTGCGCAGGCCGGCGCCCGCCTGCACCGTGGTCGTCATGGCTTGCGTCACGGGCACCTCGTGAGGTACCCCACCTTGATCTCTCCGCCTCCTCGTGAGCCAGCCTGACGAGGCCGTGCCTGAGGAAGCCTCCTGTCGTCCGCCCTGCGAGGCTTGGCCCCGAGGGTCTTGAGCATGTGTTGATGAAGATGGGCCATACTGGGCCATTCCTTGAGCCCCGCCGCAGGCCGCAAGCAGGCAAGTCTGGGTACCCCCGTTCCCAAAACACCGACAAAGTTCTTCACCATTAAGCTCAATTCTTCATTGAAGGTTTGTTTCTAACTTGATGATGTAGGGGCTTCACATGAGGCTTTGTAAGCACCACTTGACTTGTTGTGAAGTTCCTCCTTATCCTTGAGTGACATCTCATGAGCAACAATTCTTCCAATGACTTCCGTTGGCTTGAGATCTTTGTAATTTGGCATCATTTGGATCAATGTGCACACGGTATCATATTTTCCGTCCAAAGCTCTTAGGATCTTCTTGATGATGAATTTGTCGGTCATCTCTTCACTACCTAAGCCGGCAATCTCATTTGTGATAAGAGCAAGCCTAGAGTACATTTCAGCGACACCTTCACCATCCTTCATTTTGAACTTATCAAGTTGACTTCAGAGCACATCCAACCTGGATTCCTTGACGGAGTCCGTACCTTCATGCATATCAATCAAAGTGTCCCAAATTTCCTTTGCATTCTCAAGACGGCTGATTTTGTTGAATTCTTCTGGGAACAATCCGTTGAAGAGGATATCACAGGCTTGAGCGTTGTATTGCAGCATCTTCAACTCTTCCGCGCTAGCTTCACAGTTCGGTTCTCTCCCATCAAAGAATTCACCTTGCAAGCCAATACACACAATAGCCCAAACGGCGGGGTTATGTCCAAGAATATTCATTTTCATCTTACGCTTCCAACTAGCAAAATTAGTACCATCAAAGTAAGGACCTCTACGGTGATAATTTCCCTCGCTCGACGCCATACTCTCCTAGGTTGTGAAACCAAGGCTATGACCACCAGAAGCTACGGAAATCAAAGCAAATGGAGACCAAAGCTCTGATATCACTTGTAGGATCGAAAGTATGTCTAGAGAGGGGGGGGGTGATTAGACTACTTGACCAAATAAAAACTTATCCTTTTCCCAATTTTAGTCTTTGGCAGATTTTAGCTATCTTAGCACAAGTGAAGCAATCTCAACACAATTCAAGCAAGCATGCAAAGAGTATATGAGCAGCGGAAAGTAAAGCATGCAACTTGCAAGAATGTAAAGGGAGAGTTTGGAAGATTCAAACGCAATTGGAGACACGGATGTTTTTGTCGTGGTTCCGATAGGTGGTGCTATCGTACATCCACGTTGATGGAGACTTCAACCCACGAAGGATAACGGTTGCGCGAGTCCATGGAGGGCTCCACCCACGAAGGGTCCACGAAGAAGCAACCTTGTCTATCCCACCATGGCCGTCGCCCATGAAGGACTTGCCTCACTAGCGGTAGATCTTCACGAAGTAGGCGATCTCCTTGCCCTTACAAACTCCTTGGTTCAACTCCACAATCTTGTCGGAGGCTCCCAAGTGACACCTAGCCAATCTAGGAGACACCACTCTCCAAGAAGTAACAAATGGTGTGTTGATGATGAACTCCTTGCTCTTGTGCTTCAAATGATAGTCTCCCCAACACTCAACTCTCTCTCACAAGATTTGGATTTGGTGGAAAGACGATTTGAGTGGAAAGCAACTTGGGGAAGGCTAGAGATCAAGATTCATATGGTAGGAATGGAATATCTTGGCCTCAACACATGAGTAGGTGGTTCTCTCTCAGAAATAGCAAGTTGGAAGTGTAGGTTCATTCTGATGGCTCTCTCCACGACTGAAGAGGAGGTGGAGGGGTATATATAGCCTCCACACAAAATCTAACCGTTACACACAACTTGCCAAACTCGGTGGGACCGAATTGGTAAACTCGGTCGGACCGATTCAGCAAATCTAGTGACCGTTAGGATTTTCGGTGGGACCGACATGCAACTCGGTAGGACCGATATGGTTGGGGTTTAGGGCTTAACGTAATCTCGGTGAGACCGATTACACAAACTCGGTGGGACCAGTTTTGGTAATAAGCTAACTAGAGAGTTGGTCAGGTAAACTCGATGGGACCGGTTCGCTCATTTCGGTGGGACCGAAATGTTACGAAAAGGAAACAGGGAGTTTACATTGCAATCTCGGTGGGACCGATCGCTCATCTCGGTGGTACCAAAACGTTACGAAGGGAAACAGAGAGATTACAATCCCATCTTGGTGAGACCGAGATCCCTATCGGTGAGACCAATTTGCCTAGGGTTTGTGGCAGTGGCTATGACATCTGAACTCGGTGGCACCATATAGAAAGAATCGGTAGGGCCGAGTTTGACTTTTGGTTTAGGTCATATGTGGATGTGAGAAAGTAGTTGAGGGCTTTGGAGCTGAAAGTGCTAGTATCGACTAGAGGGGGGTGAATAGGCGATTTTTATGGAAGTCTTCAAAACTTGGAAGTTTCGAAAACAAACAACAGAAACAACCTAATTGATATGCAGCGGAAGATAAACTAACCTAAACAAGCCATAGTCAAGTATGTAATGATATGAAGGTACAGGACTAATAGCAGTTAGGCAGTAAGGATCAAGATGGAAGATAGTATGAATCCAATCAACAATAGTAGTCAAGCAATGAAGTCAAACAGATAAACAGATAAGCAATGACTTCATGAAGATAGACTTAAGTAAGGTTGGAAGGGATAGAACCAGTTGCTTGTTGAAGACACAGGATTTGTTGGACCAGCCCGATTGTTGTGACAACTGTGACGTCGGGTTAGGGAGGCTGAGATTTAACTCAGAAGACCGTGTCTTCACCTTATTCCCCTTGAGCTAAGGACACCCAGTCCTCGCCCAATCACTCTAGTAAGTCTTCAAGGGAGACTTCCAAACCTTCACAGACTTCGTTCACCGGCAGTCCACAATGACTCTTGGATGCTCAGAACGCGACGCCTAACCAGCTAGAGGATTCACAGTCCTCAAGTGTAATAAGTCTTCAGGTCACACAGACAGAAAGACTTCAGTGATGCCTAACACTCTTTGGCTCTGGGTGTTGGGGCTTTGTCCTCGCAAGGATTTCTCTCTCTCAAATGCTTCATGTGGGTTGCTCTCAAATGACAAAAGCCGTGCACAAACTCTGAGCAGCCACCAATTTATGGTGTAGGGGGTGGGCTATTTATAGCCACTAGGCAACCCGACCTGATTTGTCCAAAATGACCTCGGTCACTAAGGAACCGACACGTGTTCCAACGGTCGATTTCAAACACATGCGGCAACTTTACTTGGGCTACAAGCAAAGTGACCATCCAGCTCTGGATAAGTTTTGCTCTCATTGTCTTCACTCAAGACATAGGATTTGAGTTGAGCATCACTTGACCACTCGACTTAGTTCACTTGGACCCCACTTAACAGTACGGTGGTTCCTATGACTCAACAAAGAAGAAAAGAAACAACGAAAACACACAGTCGTCGCGCTCCACAGTCTTCACGCAATGTCTTCTCATGTCATAGTCTTCAATATGAATATCTTCTCATACCACCATTGTCTTCAATGTCTTCACACATTTTTAGGGGTCGTCTCCGGTAGGTAAACCGAATCAATGAGGGACACTACCTACGTTATCCTGCAATTCTCACAAACGCATTAGTCCCTCAACCAACTTTGTCGTCAATACTCCAAAACCAACAAGGGGTGGCACTAGATGCACTTACAATCTCCCCCTTTTTGGTGATTGATGACAAACTGGTTGATGTTTTCAACGGGGGTAAAGTATGTGAAATTGTAAGGATAGGAATTTGTCTTCATAAGTTGCAAGGGCTCCCCCTGAAGATGTGCATATAAGTAATTTGCTTTTGGAATGCAAATGCACATGGCAGGTTGTACTTGTGGAGATCCACTTCAACTTATGAAGCTAATTCATCATGCATGAAATGATATGGCAAGTAAAATGGCATGCATAATGAAAAATGGACGTCTGCAGAATGATATAAGTGCGGAAGTTATCATCGCACATGCAGAATTTATCATCGCAAAGCAAATAAGTAGCAGAAGTAGCAGACGACCATCAAGTTTAGGTGTTACAACTCAAAGAACCAAATGTTTCAAAATGCAAGAGTTGTAAGCACGCAGCAAAATATAATGCAACCGCCCATATGAACCCGCTTGAAGACTATCAACTCATACGCTTCTCCCCCTTTTGTCAGTAATGACCAAAAAGGTTTGAAGACATAGAGCATCTACTCGTCATCATGAGTAGGTGAAGTAGTAGGGTTGTTGTCGTTGGTTGGCGATGAAGACGAGCTTGGTGCAGTGTCGATGCGCGCAGTTGTAGTTGGAGGTGGTGAAGTAGTGTCATCTTCATCATCGATCACTCGCATTAATGTTGCCATGAAGAGGAATATTCGAGTCTTCAAGAGATGGAGTTCGATGCGCAGGTAGCAGTCCTTGGAGGAGTGGAGTCGAGCTCGAATCTTTCATTGAAGCCATCATCTTGAAGATCAGCTTCAAGGCGAGGTGGTCAAACTCTTCCATGATCTTCGGCAAGTTTCATGAGCAACAAAAGCATTCTTGGTGGCAAGGTTGCGAATGCGATTGACATCCACCAAGAGGCTTTGCATTTGGCGCTTGAGCCAGAAATGATGCTTATCCTGCTTCTGATGAAGAGCCACAAGAAGCTCTTGGTCATTAAGAACACGAGAACGCTTCCGAGGCCTTTGCGCAATGGTGCTTTCAGTGGCTTCAGTTGGCGCTCTGTGAGGCAGACGGGTGTTACCAGCAAGTGGATAGAATCTTGTTGCTGCATGAACACCTTCAATAGGCTGAGTGAAGCTTTGGTGCTCAATGTTCTGAAGACAAAGTGGCGTCTTGGCAGGGTCAGAGTATACAGCATCAACTAACATATCAACCTCGGGCAAAAATATTATGTGATTGCGAGCAGAGGGCTGATAATTGACAGATGAGTGTCGCTTGATGAGGCGCATGACCCAGGGAGCATAAAACTTCAGACCAAATAGGTCGATCCGAAGCGACAAGTTGCACGATGAAGAATTCCTGAGTGTTGAAGCTGATGCCATTAAGAATATAGAAGACCAATGTCTTCATGGCTCCTTCAAGCTTGGCTGAGGATGAGTGTCCCTTGACTGGCCATAGAGTTCGACTGATGATATGATATATGGTGCGAGGCGGATACTCAAGGTCTTCAACAAAGAAATGTGTGGGATACTCGGCGTCGATGGCAAAGGCTTCATCATGCTCAAAGATCCGCTCATGTTGGGTTCTCGCTTATGAAAGATGCTCTCCACAAAGATTGCGGTGTAGCCGACGATTAGGCTCATACAGTTCTCCAGAGTGGCTAGCCCAGTAAGCTCGATGATATCCATGGCTTTGGCTTCATGATGAACATTGCCAGCCATCCGCTCGAGAACCCATGTCTTGATGTCTCTGTAGTAGCCGCGAATGTGCAGAGTGGCGAGAATTGAAGCAATAGCTCTTCATTCCAAGTGTTCCTTGTGCGTCACAAAATGAAGCGCATCAAAGACCGCGAAGCGATCAAGTGCTTCTTCCAAGCACGGCAGTCCAGCAATGGCTTCAGTGTCAAGACGCATATGAGGGAAAATGCGCCCTTGATCATATAGTACGCATGAGTAATAGCTTCTCTGCTGATAGCTCCGAACCGATCCGATGAAATCCGTGGCTTGGAGTAGGGGTTCTTGGCGCTGTCAAAGAAGGTATTGTGGCTCTTGAAGCCATTAGCATTGAAGGACCCGGGGGAATTGGCAGTACCTGGAAACCTTGGCAATCTCAGCTTTGGCTTCTGGAACTGAGGCCGATACTCAACATGATAGTCAAATTGCGGTCCTGAGGCAGCAGGCGGAGGCACCAGAACGGGCCATCTGACAGTGGCAAGCTGACCGTGATCGTATGCTTGCTCAATAGTGTGAGGCCTTAGTGGCAGAACAGGAGCAGGGGCAACATCAGAGGGTTCAGGCTGCATAACAGGTGCTTCAGGAGCAGTTGTCATATTCGCTCCAGGTGTAGCCTCCTCATTGGCGTCAGGTGCAGCAGTCTCATTGGCGTCAGATTCAGGGGCCACATTTGCTTCGGGCATAGTGGCCTCATTGGTTTCAGGCACGCTGGTTGGTGCAGGCTCCACATTGGCGTCAGCCATGACCACGTCATTGGCTTCATTGGCATTGGTGGTGGCAGCCTCAACATTTTCAACCTCCTCTTGACGAGCAGGTGGGTCGGGCACAGGTACGTTCAAATCATGAACTGCTTCTTCTTCAATCGCTGGGGATGTTGATACACGAACTTCTTCTTCTTCAATAGCGGGAGGAGTTGGTACACGTACTTCTTCTTCTTTTTCTTCGGCTGATGCAGCCGGAATGTCTTCAGCAGCATGTGCTTCAGACATGGAGATGTTCACTATTGGAGCTGGTTCAGAGAATACTTGTCGTGCAACAGGTGAACGTTGCACTTCTTCTTCAGGAACGCTCGACAGAGGGATTTCAGGCCTTTGTCCTCTTCGAAGCCTGCGAAGCGTTGGCTTCAAGTTAGGAGATGGACTTGGTTGAGCCTGAAAGTCTTCATCCTCTTCTTGCACTGGGGGTGGAGCTTGTTGTTGTTGTTGGGGAGTACTGGGGGAGTCTTGTTGTTGTTGTGGGTGATCAGCCCACGAAGCATCCTGAGCAATTGGCGTCAATGGACGACCAATGCTGATGATTTTGTTGTTCGTACAAACAGGCAATGATACCACTTGATGTTCAATCTGAGGAAGAACTTCATCATCATTTACATTGTCATCTTGACCAATGTCTCCAGCAGCGTTGGGTTCAGCTGCTGGAATATCTTCAGTCTCATGAGCCTATGTGGTAGCAAGCTCATGGACGACCATCCTTCTTTCTTGATGAACAGACACAAGGCGAACAACGGAAATGGGTTCAATGACTAAGGGCTCTATGGAAGCAGCCCTAGTCTTCTTGGTCTTGCACTTCTTCTTGGAGGGAGCGGCATCAGAAGCTTCAGTATTCTTTCTCTTTCTCGCATCAGCCTCGGCAGCCTTTGTCTTCTTCTGTTCTGAAGCGGTTGAGGTGACCTTTGGCTTCGAGCCAGTCATGCTGCTCGGGAAGATAATGCGAGGGGCTTCTTGGCTTGAAGGCGCAGGCTGTTCAGCAGGGTGCTTCTTCTTCCTCTTTGCAGCCATCCTGGGGTCAATGCCTGGACGGCCAAGGGACTTGCGCTTCGCAGCCTCATTGTAAGCAAGCACACACTTATCAGCCAAAAGCTTCATGCATTCTCGAGAGCCCTGAGCTTCTTGGCGTTTCTTCAGAAAAGCTTCTTTGAGCTCATGGAGCATGACCTTGAAGTTGCGGACGTCTTGAACACTCAGATTGGCCACATGCTTCTTGAATTGAGCCTTCTCAAAATCAATCTTGTTTTTGAGCTCAGCGATCTTGTGAGCGAGCTAGCTCGAAGCAATGGCGCCATTGAAGGCTAGACCGAGGCCTCACCGAGCTGTAAATCTTCAAAGTCGACGTTGGGGGTGTCGAACCATTCATCAATGAAATTGTGAATGATGGCCACATCAAAGAGAGGCAGGTTGCTGAAGATTTTTGCTTCTTCTTTGCTCTTGATCAGCTGCTCAAGGGCATCATCCGCAAGATCTTCATCACTTGATAGATCAATGGGTTCTTCACGCAGAATGGCAGCAGGAGTCAAAGCTCGCTGATCAGATGTTCTAACAAGCTTCTTTTTCTTGTCCGTTCTCCTGGAGACACGGGACAGATCTTCAGATTGCACACTGGCTTCAGGAGGTGCAGTGGCCAATGGCTTCGCACGCAAAGTCTTCGGAGGTGGCTTTGCAGCTAAGGTTGAAGCCTTAGACTTCTTTTGCTTCTGCGGCTTTGGCGGAGGAGGAGCAGGGGCTTCATCAGAGTCAGCACCATCGTCAGAATGATCTACTCTGGCGCCTTGGACCATGATGTAAGTGATGAGGCCGTCAAGGTTGGCATAGGGGCCAATGACACTGGGATTAGCTTCACGGGAGCCATCAGCACGGGGAGCAGAGGGGCCTGGATTGAAGTCCAAACCCAAGGTCTTCTTGTTCTCTTTGCCCGAAGCCACAACAAACTGATAGTTGCGCTTGAAGAGCGAATCATCACGACACCATAGAAGTGAAGTGGGATCTGCGTTCGCTGGCTGTGGCCCACGGACCATGCATGGATAGAAGCCTTGTTCAATGGCTTCAGCTCGGCTCTTGGGTTGAAGCCCTCGATAGAGGATATCACCCCAAGGTTTCTTGATGGCATTTTTCTCTACATATTCCTTTGTCACAAATCAGTACTTGAACCACTCCTCAGCCCAATAGCGTCGAATCCATTGGATTCGCGTCTTCCTCTGATGATAATTTTCTTCAGGATCTGTCTTGTACAGTTCCGCTAAGTCATCACGCAGATCTTTAGATGTGCCTCCTCTGCGCTGTCTGCCACCCTTCCTTGTTGATTTCTCTGTTGCCATGAATTTTAAACTGAAAGGCTTCAATACGTTCAAAGGCTTCAGAGATTTGCGCTTGCTGGTCAAGCAGGAACTGGCTTCAGGAGAATTCAAATGATGCTGTAAGTATTCTGCAAATGAATGCAGACTATGAGAACCAAGGGATTCTCCCACGGACATGTACCTGTGACAACATTAGAGATGCGAGGGAAGGGGAAGAGGTCATATGCATTCTCAGAAGATTTTGAAGATAAATCAGTTTGAAGATATTGACCTCATGTTGCGAAGACATTCACTTATATAGGTGAGTTGGTTCCAGATTTGTACCAATCCGTGAATAAGTACAAGTGAGGAATCAAACCAGAAGAAATCTAAGTGAATCAACTAAGCAGTATGAGATGCAGATGGAATAGATCTAGCCTTGAATAGACAGAAACAACTTTCGGTAAACAGGATGAATCTTGAAGATCAAAAAGGTGGTAAAAATAGAGTTATAATTACCGCACGAAGAACTGCTAGATGGAGAAGAATAGGAGACCGAGCAGTTCAGCCCACCGTGCCCTAACTTGGCAACGGAGGACACCTACGGCGACGGCGGAGAGGACGATGTCTGCGGCCGGCGTGAGGACGGCGTCGGAGAAGTCGCGGCAGCTAAGCGCTTCATCGCCGGCGTCGTCTCGAGCTAGTGGTGGCGCTAGGGTTTTGACGAAGGTGGAGAGGTGGAAGAAGTATTTCTTTACCGCATGGGGACAGGTATTTATAAGTAGGTGAGAGACACAGCGCAATTACGCTGGTGCCCCTGGCGGTTCATATCTGAGGGGCACGTGGTGAACATGCAACACCCTCAGGGTTGTCCCACGTTCCCACGCCCGCCAGGCATGTTGGAGAGTTGTTCCGGCTTCTCCGGATTTCAACAGTAAAGATAATCCATTAAGAACTGATTTAATGTTTGTCTCTTTGCCTTCTGCTGACTAGGACGCAGAGAAGACATTCAACAGCTTCAACAGAATGCATATGATTTGGACAGATAGATTCTGAGATAGGAAGCATAGAGAGGTTAGGGTCCGATCACATTCACTTAGTTTAGAAGATCCAATCTTGAAGACATAGCTATAAGTGAATGTCAGAGAGGATGAACACTAGTATATATATATATATATATATATATATATATATATATATATATATATATATATATATATATCAAAAGCAATCAAATCATCATAGTGCAGAAAGTCATGAAGACAAATTGAAACTGAGACAAACCAAATGCGAAGTCATTGCAATATAACGCCTTGAATGAAACACTACAAACTAGAAAAGTTGGTGGTGGCATTACCCACCGTATAGGAAGTATTAGACCCAAACACGACGCACAATTATCGTGGCGCTCTGAAGTCAAATTCCATGTTAATGTATTCACACTCAGAGTGTAAATCTTCATTGATTGAAGATATACCTTACTTTGTGTGTTGCACATCTAAGTCATCAACATGCATAAGTGTTAGGATGTGTGCCTGATCACAGGACATTAGAGGATTCTAAGATATTTAGCTCACACCGTAACTTGCAAAACCTTTTCTCATCCAAGGGCTTTGTGAAGATATCTGCCAGTTGCTCATCAGTGTTGGCGTGAATGATATCGATATCTTTCTTCATAACATGATCTTTGAGAAAGTGATGACGAATTTCAATGTGCTTTGTCTTCGAGTGTTGGACTGGATTGTTGGCTATCATGATGGCACTCTCATTGTCGCATAAGAGAGGTACTTGTTTCAGGTTGATGCCATAGTCCTTGAGAGTTTGCTTCATCCATAGAAGCTGAGCACAACAGGATCCAGCAGCAATGTATTCAGATTTAGCAGTTGAGAGTGATATACAGTTCTGCTTCTTCGAAGACCAACAGACAAGTGATCGACCCAGAAAATGGCATGTGCCAGATGTAGACTTGCGATCCACCTTGTCACCAGCATAATCAGCATCTGAGAATCCAACCAAATCGAATCTTGAGCCCTTGGGATACCATAATCCGAGTGTTGGGGTGTAAGCCAAATATCGAAGAATTCGCTTCACAGCTAAGTGATGCGATTCCTTTGGTGCCGCTTGGTACTGAGCACACATGCAAACACTAAGCATAATATCTGGCCTAGATGCACATAAATAAAGAAGAGAACCAATCATGGAGCGGTATACCTTTTGATCGAACTCTTTACCATTGTCGTCAGGACCAAGATGGTGCTTGACTGGCATTGGCGTCGTGTAGCCTTTGCAGTATTCCATTCCAAACTTCTTCAGACAGTCTTTGAGGTATTTCTCTTGAGATATGGAGATGCCATTCCTCTGCTGACGAATTTGAAGACCAAGGAAGAACTTCAGCTCACCCATCATGGACATTTGATATTGCTCTTGCATCATGTACCCAAACTCATCACTGTACTTCTGGTTGGTGCATCCGAAGATAATGTCATCCACATATATTTGGCACACAAATAGTTCACCATCATATGTCTTCGTGAAGAGAGTGGGATCGAGGGATCCAGGTTTGAAGCCTTTGCTCTTCATGAAGTCTTTGATTGTATCATACCAGGCGTGAGGGGCTTGTTTGAGGCCATACAGTGCCTTGTTTAGCTTGTACACCATATTAGGATGTTTTGGATCTTCAAAGCCAGGTGGTTGTGTAACATACACTTCTTCTTCAATCTTGCCATTGAGAAATGCACTCTTTACATCCATTTGATATAGCAAGATATTGTGATGATTTGCGTAGGCTAGCAGTATGCGAATAGCTTCAAGCCTAGCAACAGGAGCAAATGTTTCATCGAAGTCAATTCCTTCAACTTGAGTGTATCCTTGAGCCACAAGACGTGCTTTGTTTCTGACGACTTGACCATGCTCATCTTGTTTGTTTTGATATATCCATTTTGTTCCAATAATGTTATGCTTGCGTGGATCAGGTTGCTTGACAAGTTACCAGACATTATTCAGTTTGAACTGTTGAAGTTCTTCTTGCATGGCTTGAATCCATTCTGGTTCCATAAAAGCTTCAGGAACTTTCTTGGGTTCTGATATTAACACAAATGAAAAGTGCCCACAGAAGTTTGCTAGCTGAGTTGCTCTTGAACGAGTGAGCGGATCAGGTGCATTGATGTTGTCAATTATCTTCTCTATTTGAACTTCATTTGCAACACGAGGGTGAACAGGACGAAGATTTTGCTCTGGCTGATCATTGTCATCATTGGGAGGATTGTCTTCGGACGGAGCATTGTCTTCAGGTTGATTTGGTGCAGAGATGATAAGTTCCTCTTCAGGCTATGCTTCAGAGGGCATGATTTCACCAGTTCCCATCAGCTTGATTGCCTCGTTTGAAGGAGCTTCATCCAGTGTACTTGGCAGGATCTCTCTCTGTGAACCATTGGTTTCATCAAATTTCACATCCACAGTTTCAATGATCTTGTAGAGATAAAGGTTGAAGACTGTAGGAGTGTGAATCCTTTCCATAGCCAAGCATGAAGCCTTCGTGAGCCTTAGGTGCAAATTTTGACTTGTGATGGGGATCCTTTATCCAGCATCTTGCTCCAAATACTCAAGTATGGCGACATTTGGCTTCTTGCCAGTAAGTAGCTCATATGATGTTTTGTTCAGAAGCTTATGAACGTACACACAGTTGATGATGTGACATGTTGTATCAATAGCTTCGGGCCAGAACTTTCTTGGTGTCTTGTACTCATCTAGCATTGTTCGAGCCATTTCAATGAGGGTTCTGTTGTTGCGCTCAACGATGCCATTTTGCTGAGGTGTGTATGGAGCAGAGAACTCATGAGTGATTCCCATTGTATCCAGATACAGATCAAGTCTAGTGTTCTTGAATTCAGTGCCATTGTCACTTCTGATGTGCTTGATCTTCACTCCATAATTGTTCATTGCTCGATTTGCAAAGCCTCTGAAGACATCTTGTACTTCAGTCTTGTAAAGAATTATATGGACCCATGTGTATCTTGAGTAGTCATCAACAATGACGAAGCCATAGAGACAGACAGTTGTTGTGAGGGTGGAGTAGTGAGTAGGTCCAAATAAGTCCATGTGTAACAGCTCGAAGGGTTGAGATGTTGTCATGATTGTCTTCGACGGGTGCTTTGCCCTTGTCATCTTTCTAGCTTCACAGGCACCACACAGATGATCCTTCTTGAACTTGACATCTTCGATGCCTATGACATGCTTCTTCTTGACGAGTGAGTGTAAGTTCCTCATCCCAGCATGTCCCAGCCTTCGATGCCAGAACCAGCATTCTGAAGCTTTTGTGAGAAGACAAACGGCAAGCTGTGGACCTGCTGAGAAATCTACCATGTACAGATCATCTTTTCGATATCCTTCAAAGACTAGAGATTTGTCAGATTCCATTAGTACAAGGCAACGATATTTGCCAAATATCATAATCATGTTCAAGTCACAAAGCATTGAGACAGACATTAAGTTGAAACCAAGGGATTCAACAAGCATCACTTTATCCATGTGTTGATCCTTTGAGATTGCAACTCTACCTAGACCCAATACTTTGCTTTTACCAAAGGTCAAGAAATGTGATGTGACTCTTGTCGGATGGACGTAAGGTTGAGTCCATGAGAAGACTTCGATCACCAAATATATGATTTGTGCATCCACTATCCATAATCCATTCTGAAGCTTTTGGTGATGTACCCTACAGTGCAGTTAGGAGGATAGGCTTCACACAAGTGTTGTGAAGCATATGCATTTGATACATATAGGGACATTCACAGCTTATATCAACGTTAGGACATAGTATGACTGATAAGAAATTCAGATGTGAAGCATATAGAATGATATTTTAACGTGCGTCCTCAGTGAGTTTTAGGTCCCCAGCAATAGTGTCGGACGCCATTGATTGCTGGCTGGAGACCATTTTCTGCGAAAGAGAGTTAGTTCTTCTTTGCCACCCACATTTTCAGTGGGGGCTTAGAAGCAATGAGTCTAAGTGCAACATCTGAGAATTTTGGCTTTGAAGCCCAAGCAAATAGCCTTGCAGGAGATGAATGATACTCATATGAATAAGCAGAAAAGTTCTTAGTCCTATGAACATAGCGGTTCGAAGATACACGCTCATATTCATAAGTCCGAGCATGATTTCCCGCAAAACATTGGCGTTAGGGTGACTCATGTGAGTCTCAGATCTGTATGAAGCCTTTGGGCCATATGAAGCTATAGGTCTGGGGTTTGTCTTCTTCCTGGGTGGTGTCATGACGACATTCACAGGAAGATTCTCAATGTACCGCTTAGGTACCCAAATCTTCTTCATAGATGGTCCATTCCTGCAATTAGTACCAATGTACCTGGCAAACACTTCACCATTCTGATTTTTGAACAGCTTATAGTTTGCATCAAAGGATTCATCAATGATAATAGGGTTAGCACAGGTAAAGCCAGATAAGGTGGATGGATCTACTGAAGGTCCCTTTGCAGCAACCCATGTGGTTTTGGGGTACTGCTCAGGCTTCCAGTATGAGCCATCAACGTTCATTTTCCTCTCGAACCCAACACCCTCTTTCCTAGGATTTCGGTTCAGAATCTGCTTTTTGAGGACATCGCAGAGAGTCTGATGTCCCCTTAAACTTTTGTACATCCCTGTTTCAAGCAATGTCTTCAACATAGCATTTTCATCAGCAACAGCAGTGGTATCCTCCGCAGAGGGGTTAGCGACCACATCAAGAGGTGAAGACAATGAAACAGTAGCAGCAATGGAACATTCAAGAATGAGATGTAGCGTTATCACGCCAATGCATTTTAGACATGGTGGTTCAAATCCTTCCGAGCGGAACTGATCTATTGAGCTGAAGTGAATCTGCTCCTTCGAAGATCTTCATAATCCACTCTTATCTTTTCAAGGTCTAGCTTTTTTGAAGACATTGTAAGAAAGCTTCTCATGATCGATAAGAGAGCATTATGTTGATCTTGAAGGGCGTCAAACTTAGCATGGAGTCTCTAAAGACTATCAGCCAAAGCTTTTGACTGATCCATTTCAGCACCCAACATATCATCGCTCTTACTAAGCATGTCTTGAACCTTTTCTAAAATTCTTTGTTGTTTAGTGGCAAGGGAAGCAAGCTTATCATAACTGGGCCCAAATTCATCACCTAATTCATCATCACTAGATTCAGAGAGATAGCATTCAGTTACCTTATCACCCCTTGCCATGTGGCATGATGAGGATGATGATGGTTCAGGTGTAAAGGTCATTTTCTTGAGAGATTCCTTGTAGTCTTCAAACGGCTGATCATGACGAGTGTGATGACCTTCGTATACATCAGATAGCCGGTCCCAGATTAACCAGCGTGGATCGAGGTGCATAACATTCCGAACTGATTTCGGACAAATGATGCAGATGACATCCTTATTTGTGAGGTTCAAGAGCGATACTTGCGAATGTCATCAGCCTCTGCCATCTTGCATAGATCAATGAGTCCAATCTCAGTGACGGTCCACAGTTCGCTATCCTTGGACATGAGTAGCTTCTTCATCATGGCCTTCCATCGGGGATACTCATGACCGCCAAAGGTGGGACAAGATATGTTCCTCAATCCTACTGATCGACATAGCTGAAACTCCGGTGGTTAAACCGAATCACACGTAACAAGGAGTACCTTGCTCGATACCAATTGAAAGTGCTAGTATCGACTAGAGGGGGTGAATAGGCGATTTTATGAAAGTCTTCAAAACTTGGAAGTTTCAAAGACAAACAATGTAAACAACCTAATTGATATGCAATGAAGATAAACTAACCTAAACAAGCCATAGTCAAGTATGTAATGATATGAAGGTACAGGACTAATAGCAGTTAGGCAGTAAGGATCAAGATGGAAGATAGTATGAAGTCAATCAACAATAGTAGTCAAGCAATGAAGTCAAACAGATAAACAGATAAGCAATGACTTCATGAAGACAGACTTAAGTAAGGTTGGAAGGGATAGAACCAGTTGCTTGTTGAAGACACAGATTTGTTGGACCAGTTCGATTCTTTGTGACAACTGTACGTCTGGTTAGGGAGGCTGAGATTTAACTCAGAAGACCGTGTCTTCACCTTATACCCCTTGAGCTAAGGACACCCAGTCCTTGCCCAATCACTCTGGTAAGTCTTCAAGCGAGACTCCCAAACCTTCACAGACTTCGTTCACTGGCAATCCACAATGACTCTTGGATGCTCAGAACGCGACGCCTAACCGGCTGGTGGATTCATAGTCCTCAAGTGTAATAAGTCTTCAGGTCACACAGACAGAAAGACTTCAGTGATGCCTAACACTCTTTGGCTCTGGGTGTTGGGGCTTTGTCTTCGCAAGGATTTCTCTCTCTCAAATGCTTCGAGGTGGGTTGCTCTCAAACGAAAAAAGCCGTGCACAAACTCTGAGCAGCCACCAATTTATGGTGTAGGGGGTGGGCTATTTATAGCCACTAGGCAACCCGACCTGATTTGTCCAAAATGACCCCTGGTCACTAAGGAACCGACACATGTTCCAACGGTCGATTTCAAACACACGCTGCAACTTTACTGGCTACAAGCAAAGCGACTCATCCAGCTCTGGATAAGTTTTGCTCTCATTGTCTTCGTCAAGACATAGGATTTGAGTTGAGCATCACTTCAGTCACTCTGACTTAGTTCACTTGGACCCCACTTAACAGTATGGTGGTTCCTATGACTCAACAAAGAAGAAAAGAAACAACGAAAACACACAGTCTTCGTGCTCCACAGTCTTCACGCAATGTCTTCTCATGTCATAGTCTTCAATATGAATATCTTCTCATACCACCATTGTCTTCAATGTCTTCACACATTTTTAGGGGTCGTCTCCGGTAGGTAAACCGAATCAATGAGGGACACTACCTGCGTTATCCTGCAATTCTCACAAACGCATTAGTCCCACAACCAACTTTGTCGTCAATACTCCAAAACCAACAGGGGGGGCACTAGATGCACTTACAGGAGCATATCACTAAGCACTATGGAGCAAGAAACTCATTAAGCAACACCTCATCCCTCCTTGATAGTATTGGCTTTTCCTATAGACTCAATGTGATCTTGGATCACTAAAATATAAAATGTAGAGTCTTGAGCTTTTGAGATTTAGCCAATCCTTTTATCCTTAGCATTTTGAGGGGTACACTTTTCTCATCCATGCCATGCCTGTAAGTGCATCTAGTGCCCCATAGTGATTTTGGTGTATTGAAGACTTATAGGTTAAGTAACTGATGCGTTTGTGAGTGTACACAGGTCTATAAGTCTATGAGGAGTTTGATATTTACAGAGAAAGTCGACCCCTAAAAATGAAGTTCTTCAACTGAAGACTTTGATATTCTGAAGACTTTGAAAGTGAAGAAATTGGTGTGACCTTGAAGACTTGGTATTCATTCAAGGAATATGAAGCGTGAAGACTTTTGTTTTCGTAGTTTCATTTTCTCTTTCTTGAGTCATAGGAAACACCGTACTGTTAAAGGGGGTCGAGGAAATACTAAGGAAAAATTTCCATGTGATGCTCAACTCAAAATCCTACACCTACCAATCCCTTCGAGTGAAGCCATTGGAAATCTCATACAGTTCAGTCAAATTCATCAGTGACAGAGACGCAGTTCTTCTGTTCACTGAGGACTTTGCTCTGACTGAGGAGTTAGGAATTCGCCAGTGCGAATTGCCTACACAGTGAGGAACATGATAGCCCTGAGGAATTTGAGAGTCAAATTTCCGACCGTTGTTGTGCTGCGCGCCGGCTGTCCCAAAATATCTTATCCACCTAACGGTCATATCATTGAAGGGCATTTATCTCTTATCATGTCGGGCTGCTCCCTAGGCTATAAATAGCCGCCCCCTACAACCACTAGCTGGTTGGCTGCTCCGAGAGAACTTGACACTTGTCATTTGAGAGCAACCCATCCTCCAAGGACTTTGAGCGAAAATCATCAAGTGAGGAAAATCCCAAAACCAAACCCCCACAAACCCAAAGTGATTGAGCATCACTAAAGAAATTGATCTGCGTGGATCCGACGCTTGTTACCTTTGAAGACTGTGCTTCTTCCAGACGGTTAGGCGTCAAGGTCTAGAGCATCAAGAGGAATTGTGGATCGCCGAGTGACCAAGTCTGTGAAGGTTTGAAGTCACCAAGACTTACCACGAGTGATTGGACGAGGCTGCGTGGTCTTAGTTCAAGGAGAATACGGTGAGGACTGGGTGTCTGAGTTGCGGCTCGAGATCGCGGGTGTCTGGACTGTGTGTCCTCAAGTTTAAATACTCACCGCTCCAACCAGACGTATAACTAAGACAGCGAGTTGGAACTGGTTTACCAAATCATTGTCTTCACCACCGACTGGTTCTATTTCCTCAACTCTTCCATTTCCTCATTACGTGTTGAGTGTTGTTCATATCGTGCTTGAAGACTTTGATCAAGACTTTCACAAATTCTTGATTCAATTTCTTCATCTGTTTGTCTTCATCTTGCTATCCTGTGTTTACGCTTTCCGTACTGCTTTTTGTCTTCATTTCATCATCTTGACTATGTGTGTATCTGTTATGTTTACTCCTCGAGTACATATTCGCTGCAAGTAGTTCTTCGCTAAGGAATTTCCTCACCAACAAATTCCTCAAGAAGAATTCTTAAAATCGCCTATTCACCCCCCTCTAGTCGATATAACGCACTTTCAATTGGTATCAGAGCAAGGTACTCCCTTGTTCTGTGTGATTTTGGTTTAACCGCCTGGAGTTTTAGTTATGTCGACCGCAGGTATGAAGAAAGTGACATGCCCTATCTTTGACGGTCATGACTATCCCAAGTGGAAGGCCATGATGAGGAAGCGCCTCATGGCAAAGAACAGCGAGCTGTGGACCGTCACTGAGATTGGTCTTACTGATCTATGCAAGATGGCGGATGCTGATGATATTCGCAAGTACACTCGACTTGATATCATAGCGAAGGATATCATCTCCTCCTGCCTATCTAGAGGTCTCATGGCAAACGGTACTGAGGTAACCGAATGCTCCTCATCCGAGTCTTGTGATAATGAATCTGATAATGATGAATCTGAAAATGATGAATCTGATGATGATATTGAATCCTGCTATACCAAACTTATTTGTGTTGCCACTAAACAACAAACCGTTTTAGAACAAACTCAAGATATGCTAGAAAGAAGTGATAATATGTTGCGCAAAGAAATGGATCAGTCAAAAGCATTGGGTGAATGTCTTCAGAAAATTCACTCCAAGTTTGACATCCTTCAAGATCAACATAATACCCTCTTGTCAGATCATGAGAAGCTTTCTCTTGAAGCTATTCAAAGAAAGGAAGATCTTGAAAAGCTAAGAGTGTGTTATGAAGATCTTGTAAGAGCGCGATTCATTACTAGCTCAACAAATCAGCGCTTCTCGGGAAGAATTTGTTCCTCCATGCTTAAAGTGCATTGAGCGTGAATCGCTAATTCTTCACTGAATGTTCAAATGCTTCAATTGTTACAAATTCTTCATCGCCTCTGCTATCACTAATTCCTCATCCGAGGACATTGCTAGTATCACTTGACAATGTAGGGTTGAAGGAATTGTACATGACAGCATGTACAAAAGCCTCAAAGGGCATCGACACTTTGTGATGTGCTCAAAAGCAGATCCTCAACGAAACCCTAGGAAAGAGGGTATTGCCTTTGAGAGGAAACTCAATGCCGATGGAACATATTGGAAGCCCGAAAGTATCCCAAAACCTCATGGGTTGCTGCAAAGGGACCTCCAGTTGATCCATCTAACTTATCTGGCTTTACGTGTGAATCTTCTCATTCCTCTGATGAGTCATTTGACTCCAACTATAAACTGTTCAAAAATCAGAATGGTGAAGTATTTGCTAGATATGTTGGCACTAACCTGCAGAACGGTTCCCCTATGAAGAAAATCTGGGTTCCCAAAAGCTGTGTTGAAAGTCTTCAGGTGAATGTCCTCATGACACCACCTGTGAAGAACAGGAACCCCAGATCAAATTCTCCATATGGACCAAACTCTTCATATGGATCCAAGTCCTCATATGGACCAAATTCTTCACGAGGATCGAATTCCTCAACTGGATCAAAGTCCTCATATGATTATCATCGTGCTAACAACTCTGTCTCGCAGAGTAGAGCAAAGGGCTATGAATATGTGCATTCTTCTTCAAATCATTATGTTCATAAGTCCTCGAAGAATTACTCTGCCTATTCATATGCATGCCCTAACCCCTCCTATGCTAAGAGAAATGGTTTGGCATCTTTGCCACCTTTCTCACATGGTGCTCGCAGGATGATGAACTCTTTGCCACCCCTCCAGATGTGGGTGGTGAAGAAAAAGAACTAATCTCTTCTGCAGGATCAGGTCTCCAGACGTGCTCTAACGTCTAAAGAATTTGCTGGGGACCTGACAAAAATGCCTGAAAGGACGTAGGCGAATCATGATGAAATGAACTTTCATTTCACACGTCCTCATCTGGCTATATCATTTATCGCTTGATGAAATTCATCGATGAACTTGATATCATATTCTTCACCGATGAAGCATATGGGATTGTAAGCTACACTAATTCATCTGCAGGATGATTAACCCAAAACCACCGAATGGGTCCTCGATAGTGGATGTACAAATCACATGATTGGTGACAAGAATCTATTGATGGATGCTCCTTATCACCGTCACCTCTGAAGCATATTATCTTTCTTGACAAAGGCAAAAGTCGGTATTGGGTCTTGGTAAGGTTGCTATCTCTAAGGATAAGCATATGGACAAAGTCATGCTTGTTGAGTCCTTAGGATACAATCTCATGTTAGTCTCAATGCTTTGTGATCTTGATATGGTTGTTGTCTTGGCAAATATCATTGTGTTGTGATTATGGAAGTCGACAATTCCAAAGTCTTCGAAGGCTTTAGGAGAGGAGATCTGTATATTGTTGATTTCTCTACAGGACCACAACCAGCCATGTGTCTACTCGCAAAAGCTTCAGAAGGCTGGCTATGGCATCGACGACTTGGTCATGCAGGCATGAGGAATTTGAACACACTTGCGAAGAAGAAGCATGTCATTGGCATTGAGAATGTCAAATTCCTCAAGGATCACTTATGCGGAGCATGTGAAGCCGGAAAAATGACCAAGGCCAAGCATCCAGCGAAGACTATCATGACCACTACACGTCCATTCGAATTGCTTCACATGGACCTCTTCGGACCTAACCATTATTCAGCAGTCACTAATGATGCATCTTTATATGGTTTTGTCATTGTTGATGATTATTTTCGATATACATGGGTACACATTGTTACTTACAAACATGAAATGCAGGAAGTCTTCAAACGATTTTCCTCGAGGGCTTCAACCAACTTTGGTGTGAAGATCAAGCATATAAGAAGTGACAATGGAACTGAGTTCAAGAATTCTGGTCTCGATGCCTATCTTGATGAACTTGGTATTACTCATGAATTATCTGCTCCCTATACTCCTCAGCAGAATGGCGTCGTGGAGCGCAAGAACCGAACTCTTGTTGAGATGGCTCGCACTATGCTTGATGAATACAAAACGCCTCAGCGTTTTTGGATTGATGCAATTGATCTGCGCCACATCATCAGCAGAGTATATCTTCACAAATTCTTCAAGAAGACGCCTATGAACTCCTCACCGACAAGAAACCCAATGTGAGTTATTTCAAAGTCTTGATGCTAAAGTTGGATTAGAGATCCTCACCACAACTCTAAATTTGCACCGAAAGCACATGAAGGTTTTATGCTTGGTTACGAAAGGACTCGCACACCTCTGAGTCTTCAACATTGTTCTTCACAAGATTATTGACCTTTGTAGATGTGCGGTTCGATGAAACTAATGGCTCGCAAAGAGAGCACCTACCTTCGTGTTAGATGAACCAGCACCGAGGATGCTATCAAGCTCAAGGCAACCGAGGATGTCATTCCTCTTGAAGAATCTCTGAAGAATTCATTCCTGTTCATGAAGAACGTCGAGTGATGCACTGAAGAACATGATGAGGAAAATGGTGCTGAAGAAAATGTTGATCAAAATCCTCAACGACAACCAACTCATCCACGCGTTGCAAAAGAAGTGCAAGTGGAGAAGATCATCGATGACATTAGCGCACCAGGTCCTCTCACACGCTCAAAAGCCTCACACTTATCTAACTTTTGTGGGCACTATGCTTTTGTCTCTATCTCAGAGCCCACTAAGGTAGATGAAGCATTTCTGGAGCCGGAGTGGATTCAGGCTATGCAAGAAGAATTACATCAGTTCGAGCTGAATAATGTCTGGGAATTGGTCAATTGCCCAGATCCTCGCAAGCATAATATCATTGGCACAAAGTGGATCTACCGCAACAAGCAAGATGAAAATGGCCTTGTGGTGAGGAATAAGGCATGACTAGTAGCTCAAGGCTACACATAGGCTGAAGGAATTGATTTCCATGAAACTTTTGCACCTGTTGCTAGACTTGAGGCTATTCGCATTTTACTTGCCTATGCTAACCATCATGATATCATCTTATATCAAATGGATGTGAAAAGTGCATTCCTCAATGGTAAGCTTGAGGAAGAAGTATATGTTGCTCAACCCCCAGGTTTTGAAGATCCCAAGAATCCTGACAAAGTCTCCAGACTCAATAAGGCCCTCTATGGCCTCAAGCAAGCCCCTCGGGCGTGGTATGACACATTGAAGGAATTCTTCGTGAAGAATGGTTTCACACCAGTTCACTCGCCCTACTCTTTTTACTAAATCATATGATGGTGAACTGTTTGTGTGCCAAATATATGTTGATGATATTATCTTTGGCTGTACTAACCAACGATATAGTGATGAATTTGCCTATATGATGAGTGAAGAATATCAAATGTCTATGATGGGAGAATTGAAATTCTTCTTAGGTCTTCAAATTAAATCAAGAGACAATGGCATATTCATATCTCAGAGAAATACCTCAAAGATGTCTTGAGGAAATTAGGGATGCAAGATTGCAAAGGCGTCAAAATTCCTATGCCCACAAATGGCCATCTATGCCTCGATGAAAATGGTATTGACTTGATCACAAGGTATACCGCTCCATGATTGGTTCTTTATTGTACTTATGTGCATCTAGGCCAGATATAATGCTTAGTGTTTGCATGTGTGCCCGATTTCAAGCTGCAGAAGGAATCACACCATAAGGCTGTGAAGCATATTCTTGATATCTAGCTCACACACCAACACTAGGATTATGGTACCCCAAGGGCTCTGCTTTTGATCTCATTGGATATTACGACTCGACTATCTTTGGTGATCGTGTGGAACGCAAGTCAACATTTGGCACTTGTCATTTCCTCGGACGATCTTTGGTCTGTTGGTCCTCGAAGAAACAGAACTGCGTATCACTGTCTACTGCTGAAGCTGAATACATTGTTGCTGGCTCATGCTATGCTCAACTGCTTTGGATGAAGCAAACCCTCAAGGACACTGCGTCTACGTGAAGAATGTGCCTCTCCTCTGCGACAATGAGAGTGCCATCAAGATTGCTCACAACCCAGTTCAGCACTCGAAGACTGAGCACATCCAGATCGTCATCATTTTCTTCGTGATCATGTGTTGAAGGGTGATATCTCCATCGAGCATGTGAAGACTGAAGAACAGCTAGCTGATATCTTCACTAAGCCCTTGGATGAGAAGAGATTTAGCAAGTTGCGGTGTGAGCTAAATATCTTAGAATCTTCGAATGTTCTTTGAAAAGGACATGCATCCCAACCCTTATGCAGAATTGATGACTTAGATGTGCAACACATGAAGAAACGTTTTTCTTCAATCAATGAAGAATAACACTCTAAGTATGATGAAATTAATGAAGAATTTGATTCTCAGAACCCTACGACAATTGTACGCGGTGTCTGAAATCATCATTCTTATACGGTGGGTTACGCCACCACAAAAGTTGAAAATCTTCAATTTGAGTTTTTCCCCATTTTTGAAATTCCTCAGTTTCTCAAATTCTTCAACTTTGCAAAATCTTCAACGTTTCCGTCGTTTTTCTTCATTGACTATATATATATATATGTGAGTTTATGTCCTTTACAACATTCACTTATTGCTATTTCTTCAAGTTGTGATTTCTGCTAAGTGAATGTGATTGGACCCTTCCCCCTCTATGCTATACTCAACCCAATCTATTCACAAATTCTTCATGTGCGTTCTGATTGAAACTCTTTCAAAGTCTTCACTGTGTCCTTGACAGCTGAAGAAATTGCGAACGAAATTTTTAAACAAATCTTATCCAGATTTTCGGTTTTACCGCTCAAACCGTTCCGCTTCCCATGATACATTAGTTTATTCACCCACGATCTTACACGATCTCATCTGCACAGTGCGTGGGTGACACATGTCGCGTGAAGGAGAAAGGGCAGGGGCATGTTCGTCCCAAAATCTTCGGATGAACAGTTTTTACCGTGGCTATAAATACCCCTCTCCCTTCCTTACTTCATTTACTCCGCTCGGTCGCTGTCTCTCGCTCGAGCTCTCCTCAAACCCTAGCGCCGCCGCTACTCCATCGCCATCGGTGAGGAAGAGCTTCACTGCCTCGACCTCGTCGCCGTCGTACTCGCGCCGGCCGCGGAAATCTTCACTCCGCCGCCGTCGTAGCCGTCTCCCTCTGCCAAGTTAGGACGTGGGATCTCTAACGTGACGAACTTCACCACGATTCATCTCTGTTCGTCGTGTTCTTCAGTTCGGGTAATTAAAAGTCATTTTTATTACTCACCTTGATTCTCAAATCTTTCTGAAAATCTTCAAAGGTGTTTTTTGTTCTTCAAATCTTCACATATGAACACCTCACACACTATATGCTCTTGATTTATCTCTCTAAGCATTCATTTCTTCAAGATTCCTCAATTGTGCGGATTTTCAATCTGTACAACTCTGGAACCTAAGACGAAACGCTTAGTGAAATTCCTCAAGGCTCAACTGGTCAAATTCCTCAAAACTTGTCTTTTTCGAAAAATCTTCTGAGAATGCATATGACCTCTCCAAATTCCTCGCACCTACACTCTGTTCACAGGTACTCATGTCCGCTGCTGAATCACTAGGTTCTCATCAACTTAACTCATTTGCAGCGTTCCTCGAAGAAAAACTGCATACTTCTTCAGAGTGCTCTATAGTTCAAATTCCTCATCTGAAGAAAATGGCAGAAGGCAAGAGACCGCAGAAGGGAGGAAAGAAACCGGAGGTCATGACTGCCTTTGAGATCCCTGATGAAATTTACAAAGATTCTTGCACACTGATGAAGCCAAATTTGGCAAGGAGACTAAAAATCAGCATAAAGTCGCATTCAGAGGATAGAACGAAGATGGGCACGAGAATGTAGGGAATATCGCTATGTTACTCCCAAGTACATGAAGAAATTAGCCTTAAACCCTCCATGCCCAAGAGCTCCTTTGGCACCTTGCCTGTCGTGATCCCACCAGCATCAAGCGTGGTGAAGACTTTCCTGAAGAATGGTCCAGGCGCCAAGCCAAACTGGCAAGACAGGCCAAGGAGGCAGTGAGGAAATTCAATGAGGATTCTGCTGCTACTGCTGCCGCTGAGACCTCGGTCAAGCCGAGGAAATCAATGCCGAAGAAGCCTGGTTGCAAGCCAAGTGCTTCACCATCAGCGCCCTCACGACCCAGTTCCTCAGTCGCGCCCTCACGGCAAATTCCTCAGACTGCTGCTGCTCCCTCCAAATCCTCAGCAGCTCCCTCCAAGTCCTCAACTCCTGTGCATCTGTCTACATGTCAAAGGACTCATGGTTTCTCGATTGCTTCTGGTGTCTCAGCAAGTTCCTCAGCTGCACCAATGTCCTCATGAGGCCCCACTCTGCTGAAGACAAAAGCAACTGCCGGACGCGGTCCTCGGCCAAGTCCTAGAAAGAAACAGGTTGCATTCAACGTGCCCTCTGATGACGAAGCTTCTGATGAAGAACTCGCAGAAATCATCAGAGACAGACTGACCAAGGCCGCTAGAGCCAAAGGAACAACTGTGCCTCTGCTTTTGGATCCGAAGAAGATCCTTGACTTCATCAACCTATGGCATCAGGATCCAAACACTCCCATACCTTATCTGCCTCTGACTCCTGGTCAAAGTCATATGCTGAACCATTTCATCGCTGAAGAGAAATGGAAATTTGAAAAGGCTCGTGAACTAAAGAGAGCACAAGCCAGAAAGGAGAAGCTTCTAAGAAAGAACATCGTCAACCTGACTCCTGAAGAACTTCTCAAAGCTCAATCTGAAATCCAAGCCCTCGGCAAGGATTTGATGCTTATAATGCTGATTGGCAAGGAGCCAAGGTGAGATTAAATCAATTTGACGAAGAAAATGACAACTGTTGCAGCCCCATCGCAACAAGAAAATCCTCAGTGAAGACTCTGCTCACTCTTTGAAGAACATGCCAAGATCGCTGATGACTTTCAACTGCCGATGAGAATACAAGTTCGTGGCTGATGACTCCATTCCACCATTGAAGAAATTCCTGGGCATCCACTAGTGGTGCGCTGAAGAAAATGAAGAGATCAGGCAATTGCACGATTACCAAGAAACTGAACCACAGTCCTCGGCTCCTCCTGCGCCAACACCAACTCCAATTCTTCCTTCTGCCTATGAAGTGAAGAAGACAAAGGCTGCAGAGCGAGCTGCAGTGAAGATGAGGAAGGCATCTGCTGCTTCAAATTCTTCGGCTGCGAAGAAAATGAAGCCAATGACCAGCTCTCTTGAAAATCCCATTGATGCCGTTCCCATTTCCTCCATGTCGTCTAAGGAAATTGTTCCTTATGGAGAAGACTACAAGATCCCAAGCGGATCTGATGAAGAAAATCAATCTGTTGCTACCTCAGAACAGGTTGATGAAGAAATTGAAGCGGAAACATTGCCTTCATCACCAGTTGTTTCCTCACCCATGCCTCAGTTCACAGCTGAAGAGGCTGGTGTTGAGGAAGTTGAAAAAGAAGATGAAGACGTGGATATTGGATGCACTACACCAGTGATGAACGATGACTTTTGGGAAAGTCAGCATCCCAATACTCCTCTCTTCACTCCAATTCAACAAATTCCTCAGTCCCCGGCTACAACTGTTCAATTGGGCTCTGAAGAAACTCATCCCACATCTTCTGTTAATGAGGAAATTCCAGCCGCTAGTGTTGAAGAACCTGCTATTGATCCCCAGATTGCACAAGAAGAGGAACCAGAAATTCCTCAGCCTGAAGCACCTGAGATCGCGATTCCTGAGGTTGTGCTGCAAATTACTGATATTCCTCTGCCCAAACCGAAGAATCCATTCTCGAGCAAACAAGAATTTAAGGCTGAAGACTTCTTTTCTGAGCATGTGTTCTTCACTGCTTACAATCCATATGACTCTGCTCGCATAAGGAAAAGACGCTTCTGGACTGCTACACAAGCCAACTTCTATTCCTCAGTGCTCTTTGACAAGGACAAGATCTTCGATCATGAGCATATTCCTCATGTGGATATGGAATCCCTGCCGTGCTTGAGCGATTACTCGAGTTATTCATGATGCGGGACTCCTAAATTTCTGCACCGATATACGTGATTGGAATGAAGAACTCATTCTTGATTCTACGCCACTCTGCATATCACCGAGACGCTGAAGATGTCAATTCATGGGTGCTGGATTGGATGACTTAAAACACTCACTACAAGGCACCAAACAACTGAATTGCCGTGTCCTTCCTCTTGATCCTCCCCATGAAAGTGCGTTGCATCTACAATGACCGCGAGCTGACCGATCATTTTATGCAAGTGCTCATGAAGCCTTTGAAGCCAGGGCAGGCCCCTCGAACCAAATTCCTCATCAAGGAACTGCTGTATGTGCCTCGGACTATCTATCAAATCTTGACAAAGACAATGAGTCCCATCAAAGGCCACGACTCAAATGAAGAAGATGTCGTTGGCATCATGAAGAACATGCTTATCAACATCATTCATGGCGTTCCCATCAACTTCCATGATTTCTTCATGAGGACTCTGGCTAATGTTGCAATGTCGCCTTTTGAGCTGAAGCCATATGCGCCTTGGATTATGAGATTCATAAGGGCAAGATCTTCACTGAACTACAAGGCTGACACTCTAAACCATGGTAGCTACTTGCCGCCCATTGAAGTCCTCAAGCGACCAGTTTCATCCTCTGATGATAAGGGCAAGGCAGCTGCTGTGATTGATGAAGGCACTCGTCGATTGGATGGTCAATTCCGTCTCGCTACATCTTACTCCACCAATGACGATTCTGCAACACATGACACTGCCGCAAATACCTCGGCCAAGCAAAAGCCTCAAGCAATAGCACCGTGGTGATGGTGACCGAATTACTCCTCGGTCTTCATCGGAAGGTTGAGCATAATTAGAAATGGGTGAAGCGTCAATTTGCCGCAATTCTTCACAACATGACCTCAACACATAATGCGGTGAAGAAAAATCAGTACTACCTTCATGAAACCCTCAACCTTTTGGGCTGTTCTCAATCATGTATATTCAGCGGAAGAACTGAAGACTATGGGTCTCTGGGAAGCATTTGGTGGTCGCACCACCTCGAAGAAATTCAAGAGAGTCAAAGTTCATGATCTAGTGGCCAGTTCTTATTCTTCATCGCGTGAAACTGATGAACATGAAGATTTGGACGACACTGCGGCAGGCCCTACATCAACAACCAACCCTGACAACGCTGGCGCTCCTCCATCAACTTGAAAATCTTCAGGGGCGTTAGTCCTTAGTTTCGATCCTTTTGGTCATTTGATGAAAAAGGGGTTGAAATCTGAGTTAGTCTTCAAGCGGGTTTATATTATGGGCGTTTTTATTAAGTTACAACTCTCGTTCTTCCGAAACTTTTATTGGATTGAGTTGTAATCTTCAAACCGATGGTGCCTTGATACTTTTGGTCGTGCTCTGATGCTTATGCACTGAGCTCAAAAACTTTTGATGTGATATTCTGCATGCTTATTCCTCGTTAATATTATTGCACGCATGCTGAATCTCATCAGGCACCATATTTCATCATGCATTTCAAATTCTTCATATTATATATCAAATGCGTGTATGAATTACAAGATATAGGGGGAGATCTCCATGATTCGATTCTTCAAATGTGCAATGCCTCAAAAGCAAATTCCTCACTATGCACATATTCAGGGGGAGTTCTTCTATATCTTGCAATCAAATTCCTCAATATTAGTATTTACACTTCATATGTTTATCCCCGTTGAAAACTTAACCTATGTTGTCATCAATCACCAAAAAGGGGGAGATTGTAAGTGCATCTAGTGCCCCATAGTGATTTTGGTGTATTGAAGACTTATAGGTTAAATAACTGATCGCTTGTGAGTGTACACAGGTCTATAAGTCTATGAGGAGTTTGATATTTACAGAGAAAGTCGACCCCTAAAAATGAAGTTCTTCAACTGAAGACTTTGATATTCTGAAGACTTTGAAAGTGAAGAAATTGGTGTGACCTTGAAGACTTGGTATTCATTCGAGGAATATGAAGCATGGAGACTTTTGTTTTCGTAATTTTGTTTTCTCTTTCTTGAGTCATAGGAAACACCGTACTGTTAAAGGGGGTCGAGGAAATACTAAGGAAAAATTTCCATGTGATGCTCAACTCAAAATCCTACACCTACCAATCTCTTTGAGTGAAGCCATTGGAAATCTCATACTGATTCGATCAAATTCATCGATGTGAGAGCGCAGTTCTTACATTCCTTGAGGACTTTGCTCGATCGAGGAGTTAGGAATTCGCCGGTCTTGAATTGCCTACGATGAGGAACATGATATACGAGGAATTTGAGAGTCAAATTTCCGACCGTTCTTTGTCTTCTTGGCACGGCTGTCCCAAAATATCTTATCCACCTAACGGTCATATCATTGAAGGGCATTTATGTCTTATCATGTCGGGCTGCTCCTAGGCTATAAATAGCCGCCCCTACAACCACTAGCTGGTTGGCTGCTCGAGAGAACTTGACACTTGTCATTTGAGAGCAACCCATCCTCAGGGACTTTGGCGAAAATCATCAAGTGAGGAAAATCCCAAAACCAAACCCCACAAACCCAAAGTGATTGAGCATCATGAAGAAATTGATCTGCGTGGATCCGGCGCTTGTTACCTTTGAAGGCTGTGCTTCTTCCAGACGGTTAGGCGTCAAGGTCTAGAGCATCAAGAGGAATTGTGGATCGCCGAGTGACCAAGTCTGTGAAGGTTTGGAAGTCACTGAAGACTTACCACGAGTGATTGGGCCGAGGGCTGTGTGGTCTTAGTTCAAGGAGAATCGGTGAGGAATGGGTGTCTGAGTTGCGGCTCGAGATCGGGTGTCCGGACTGTGTGTCCTCGAGTTTAAATACTCGGCCGCTCCAACCAGACGTACAAGCTGAGACAGCAGTTGGAACTGGTTTACCAAATCATTGTCTTCACCAACTGGTGGTTCTATTTCCTCAACTCTTCCATTTCCTCATTACGTGTTGAGTGTTGTTCATATCGTGCTTGAAGACTTTGACTGAAGACTTTCACAAATTCTTCAGTTCAATTTCTTCAGTCTGTTTGTCTTCATCTTGCTATCCTGTGTTTACGCTTTCCGTACTCTGTTTTAGTCTTCATTTCATCATGCTGACTATGTGTGTATCCTGTTATGTTTACTCCTGAGTACATATTCCGCTGTAGGTAGTTCTTCGCTAAGGAATTTCCTCACCAGCAAATTCCTCAGTAAAGAATTCTTAAAAATCGCCTATTCACCCCCCCCCTCTAGTCGATATAACGCACTTTCAATGCCATTCATTGAGCTTTTCCTGAAATATTCATCTTGGAATGATGTTATCTCAATGAGCTATATGTTGTTAGGAATTACCAGAACCACCTAGGGATAGTTGCAATTTCAGAACGGGATGTGCAGCCATTCGCACGGTCGTACTTCCACCAACCTCCGAGGGTGGATATCACTTTCAGAAGACTCCCCAGTAACACCCTTGGAGTTCTTCCTCAAGCCAAACTTCCTGAAGATATTCATGTTCGCGTACAATTTTCTGAAAATAAAAATTTTGAGGTGACAAAAATTTGTCAAGAAAACTTCACAAGATTGATAACAACTACTCCTAGGGACATATAGAGGCCATAGCAAGCATTAAAACTACTTAGAACACTAAGAATTCATCATGCGAGCTCATCTACAGCAGCACCAAGAGTAGAAAATTATTCAAAGTATAAACCACTAAAACAAAAACTAATTGGACAAATGGTGGAGTCACATACCAAGCAACAATCCCCCGAATCAGTTTTGGAAACGGAGCTTCGAGCTAAGAGATCGAAATCCGCGGGTTTGAGCTCAAGAACATGGGAGAGAGAGAGAGCAATGGGGATTTTTTCTGGAGGTAAGTGATGATGTGGGCTAAAGAGATAAGTGAGGGGGCCCACGTGGGGACCACAACCCACGAGGGCACGCCTGGGGGTCCTGGCACACCCAGGTGGGTTGTGCCCACCTGGTGCACCTCCCTCTGGTATTATTTGCACCAAAAATTCTTAAATATTCAGAAAAAAATCATATCAGGTTTTCAGAGCATTCAAAGAACTTTTATTTTTGGGTCATTTTTTTATTGCACGGGAAATTCAAAAAACAGACAAAACATGGCGTTTTATTTTACTTAACCAATAAAAACAGAAAACAAAAGGTAGGGATAGAAGGTAGTGCTTACTAAATTCATCAACTTCATACCGCTCAAAAATGATTCATTAATAAGGTTGATCAGGTCTTATTAACAACCACTATCGATTAGCATGAAACCGAAGAACTTTCGGAAATCACTAAGTTACCTCAAAGGCGATATGCATTTCCCCAACAATAAGCATTTCATATTTCTTTTTGACAGTAGGTAGAGGTATTTGAAAACTTCCAATAGTGATTGTCGGAGATTTTTCCATAACATTAATACCATTCACTTGGAATTGTTCCTTTGGAAAGTTCACCGTATGCTCATTACCATTGATATGAAAAGTGAACTTGCTTTTATTGCAATCAATAACAGCCCCTGCAGTATTCAAGAAGGGTCTACCAAGGATAATTGACATGTTGTCGTCCTCGGGCATCTCAAGTATAACAAAGTCAGTCAAAATAGTAACATTAGCAAAAACAACGGGCACATCCTCACAGTTACCGATAGGTATGGCAGTTGATTTGTCAGGCATTTGCAAAGATATTTTAGTAGGTGTGAGTTTATTCAAGTCAAGTCTATTATATAAAGAGAAAGGCATAGCATTAACACCAGCTCCTAAATCACACGAAGCAGTTTTCACATAATTCCTTTTGATAGAGCAAGGTATAGTTGGTATACCCGGATCTCCAAGTTTTGTAGGTACTCCATCTTTAAAAGTATAATTAGCAAGCATAGTGGAGATTTCAGCTTCCGGTATTTTTCTCTTATTTGTGATGATGTCTTTCATATACTTCGCATAAGGAGGCATTTTCAAGATGACAGTCAAGCGAGTACGCAAAAAGATTGGCCTCAGCATCTCAGCAAAGCGTTCTAATTCTTCATCATCATTCTTTTTAGTTGACTTGGGTGGAAAAGGCATAGGTTTTTGAACCCACAGTTCTCTTTCTTTACCGTGTTTTCTAGCAACAAAGACTCTTTTATCATATCTTTTATTCTTGGGTTGTGGGTTGATACGTCTCCAACGTATCTATAATTTTTGATTGCTCCATGCTACTTTATCTACTGTTTTGGACTATATTGGGCTTTATTTTCCACTTTTATATTACTTTTGGGACTAACCTATTAACCGGAGGCCCAGCCCAGAATTGCTGTTTTTTGCCTTTTTCAGTATTTCGAAGAAACAAACGGAATTAACCCTTCGGGATCGTGATTTTCCAACGAGCGTGACCCGGAGACTTAGACCCTACTCAGCGGTGCAGGAGGTCACGAGGTGGAGGCCCCAGGCGCGCCCCTACCTCGTGGGCCTCGGAGCTCCACCGACGTACTCCTTTCTCCTATATATACCACGTATCCCTGAGCGATCGAGCAGAGCCAAAACCTAATTCCACGCCGCAACCTTTTGTATCCATGAGATCCCATCTTGGGGCTGTTAGGAGCTCATTTGGAGGGCATCCACCACAGAGGGCTTCTACATCATCACCATAGCCCCTCCAATGAAGTGTGTGTAGTTTACTTCAGACCTTCGGGTCCATAGCTAGTAGCTAGATGGCTTCTTCTCTCTTTTTGGATCTCAATACAATGTTCTGCCCCTCTCTCGTGGAGATCTATTCGATGTAATCTTCTTTTTGCGGTGTGTTTGTTGAGACCGATTAATTGTGGGTTTATGATCCAGTATTATCTATGGAAATATTTGATTCTTCTCTGAATTCTTTTATGTATGATTGAGTTATCTTTGCAAGTCTCTTCGAATTATCTTTTTGGTTTGGCCAACTAGATTGGTAGTTCTTGCAATGGGAGAAGTGCTTAGCTTTGGGTTCAATCTTGCGGTGTCCTTACTCAGTGATAGAAAGAGTTGCAAGGCACGTATTGTATTGTTGCCATCCAGGATAACAAGATGGGGTTTGTATCATATTGCATGAATTTATCCCTCTACATCATGTCATCTTGCTTACGATGTTACTCTGTTTTTACTTAATACTCTAGATGCATGCTGGATAGCGGTCGATGAGTGGAGTAATAGTAGTAGATGCAGAATCGTTTTGATCTACTTGTTTTGGACGTGATGCCTATATACATGATCATTGCCTATATATACTCATAACTATGCTCAATTCTGTCAATTGCTCAACAGTATTTTGTTCACCCACCATAGAATACTTATGCTCTTGAGAGAAGCCACTAGTGAAACCTATGGCCCCCGGGTCTATTCTCATCATATCAATCTATATCACTTTATTTACTTGCTTTGTTTTTTACTTTGCATTTATTTTTTACTTTGCATCTATCTATCAAAAATACCAAAAATATTATCTCTATCAGATCTCACTCTCGTAAGTGACCATGAAGGATTGACAACCCCTAAGCGTTGGTTGCGAGTTGCTATGATTTTGTGTAGAGTACGAGGGACTTGTCGTGGTCTCCTCTTGGATTGATACCTTGGTTCTCAAAAGCGGAGGAAATACTTACGCTACTTTCTGCATCATCCTCTCCTCTTCGGGAAATCCAAGCAGATGCTCAAGAGGTAGCAAGAAGAATTTACGGCGCCGTTGCGGGAGGCTCACGCAAGCAAGTCAACCATACCAAGTACCCATCGCAATACCTATCTCTCGCATTACATTATTTGCCATTTGCCTCTCGTTTTCCTCTCCCCCACTTCACCCTTGTCGTTTGATTCGCCCTTCCTCCGTTCAGTCTTGTGTTACCATGTGCCTTCTTTTTGCTTGCATCTTCACTTGCTAAAAGTTTATGGATCCTCATCCACTTGCTAATCTTTTTAAGAGATCCAATTATGATGAACCTATTGCTAGTGAATTGAGTGCACTAGATTATCTTTATGAGGTTTTGCCTGAAATTCGTGAATCTAAAAATTGTGATGAAATACTTTATGAAGTGATTCATGATATATCTTTGAATAAAAAGCATGGTTGCAATGATTTTACTATAAATTCTCTTGATGTCAATTGTGTTAATGATACGCAAAACCTCAAGCTTGGGGATGCTAGTTTTGCTATGACTACTATTTGTTGCAATGATCATGATTGGGGTGATTCTTCTTATGATTCTGAAAATTTATTTAAGCCTCATGATGATTATGAGATTGATAATAGTGTTTGCAATAATATTGAAAGTGGGTTTGGAAGAGTGTCAACTTTAGATCCTACATATTTGGAGTATGTTCAATCTTATGATATTTTTGATAAAAGTGGGTTTGGAGAGGTCATGACTTTAGTTAATGTTAATCCCACTATCTTGGAAGAGTGTCAACTTTACATGCATGGAGGTAAAACCGGCGGATCTCGGGTAGGGGTCCCGAACTGTGCGTCTAGGAGGATGGTACCAAGAGACGAGGGACACGATGTTTTTACCCAGGTTCAGGCCCTCTCGATGGAGGTAAAACCCTACGCCCTGCTTGATTAATATTGATGATATGGGTAGTACAAGAGTAGATCTACCACGAGATCAAGGAGGCTAAACCCTAGAAGCTAGCCTATGGTATGATTGTTGTAATGTATGTTGTCCTACGGACTAAAGCCCTCCGGTTTATATAGACACCGGAGAGGGCTAGGGTTACACAGAGTCGGTTACAATGGTAGGAGATCTACACATCCGTATTGCCAAGCTTGCCTTCCACGCCAAGGAAAGTCTCATCCGGACACGGGACGGAGTCTTCAATCTTGTATCTTCGTAGTCTTGGAGTCCGGCGGATATTGATAGTCCGGCTGTCCGGACACCCCCTAGTCCAGGACTCCCTCAGTAGCCCCCGAACCAGGCTTGAATGACGATAAGTCCAGCGCGTTTATAGTCTTCGGCGTTGCAAGGCGGGTTCTCCCTTCAAATTCCATGTACCGCGAGCGATTGTCGGCTTCATCTTGAATCTTGTGTTCCTCGGCTTCTACGCCAAATAATGGCCCTCTTCCACGCGTCGCACGAATGCGAAAAGCCAGGGTGTCTTTTGCATTTCACCCCCCAATTGTGCGAGTCGCCCGCCTATAAAAGAGGCAAGAATCCAAATCCAAACCACACCGTCTTCCTCCCGCGAATACTCCATCGAAGCGCCTCTGACCTAGAAATCCATTCCACCATGGATCGTCGACGCGGCTCTTCTTCACACGCTCCCAGCCCACCGCCGGGGAATTGGAGGAGGTGCTCTATTTCGCACGACGAGCTAGTGAAGCTCCAAGCAGGGGGATTCCTCCCTCCGGCCTTCATGGTCCCAGTCCAGGCCGGACTGGTTACTTATCAAGGTGGGAGACAGGCGGAGGACACTCCATGCCCCAATAAGGGGGAGCGAGTATGTTTTGTCCCTTATCTGATAAGGGGACTCGGATTTCCAATACATCCGTTCCTCCGCGGGCTCCTGAAGTTCTCGGACTCAGCTCCACCACCTCACGCCCGCCTCATGCCGCACATCGCATGGCTACGTAGCTCTTTGCGATTCCTGGGCATCGAGCCCCATTTCGCATTGTGGAAGAGGCTGTTTTGCCTCGTACCCCGTTCTCACCAGGGGTCCATATATCAAGTGGGTGGCGCCAAAATATGGCGCATCGCCAGGACCGGGTACCTATCCGGCACTCCCAAGAAGGCGTCCGAAGACAGGCCCTCGGTGTGGTTTTATATAGGAGACGCCCCGCTGCCAGACCCAGTTCGGATCGGCCTCCCGGAGTTCAGTGCTGCTCCGTTGAAGAAACGCCTCAGCTGGCGCCCGCGGAGCCCCTGATTGGAGGAAGACAAGAGCGTCCACTACTTGATGGGCCGGACAAGATTAATGGCTCATTCCGGCTTGACCATGATAGGAGTCAATGTAAGTGCATCTAGTGCCCCTTAGTGATTTTGGTGTATTGAAGACTTATAGGTTAAGTAACTGATGCGTTTGTGAGTGTACACAGGTCTATAAGTCTATGAGGAGTTTGATATTTATAGAAAGTCGACCCTAAAAATGAAGTTCTTCGACTAAAGACTTTGATATTCGAAGACTTTACGAAGACTTTGAAAGTGAAGAAATTGGTGTGACCTTGAAGACTTGATATTCATTCGAGGAATATGAGCGTGAAGACTTTTGTTTTCGTAGTTTCATTTTCTCTTTCTTGAGTCATAGGAAACACCGTCTTTGTTAAAGGGGTCGAGGAAATACTAAGGAAAAATTTCCATGTGATGCTCAACTCAAAATCCTACACCTACCAATCCCTTGAGTGAAGCCATTGGAAATCTCATCTGATTCGGTCAAATTCATCGGTGATAGAGACGCAGTTCTTACGGTCATTGAGGACTTTGCTCGATCGAGGAGTTAGGAATTCGCCGATCTGAATTGCCTACGATGAGGAACATGATAATACGAGGAATTTGAGAGTCAAATTTCCGACCGTCATTGTCTTCTTGGCGGCTGTCCCAAAATATCTTATCCACCTAACGGTCATATCATTTAAGGGCATTTATGTCTTATCATGTCGGGCTGCTCCTAGGCTATAAATAGCCGCCCCCTACAACCACTAGCTGGTTGGCTGCTCGAAGAACTCGACACTTGTCATTTGAGAGCAACCCATCCTCCGAGGACTTTGGCGAAAATCATCGAATGAGGAAAATCCCAAAACCAAACCCCACAAACCCTAAGTGATTGAGCATCATGAAGAAATTGATCTGCATGGATCGGCGCTTATTACCTTTGAAGATGTGCTTCTTCCAGACGGTTAGGCGTCAAGGTCTAGAGCATCAAGAGGAATTGTGGATCGCCGAGTGACCAAGTCTGTGAAGGTTTGGAAGTCACTGAAGACTTACCACGAGTGATTGGGCCGAGGCTGTGTGGTCTTAGTTCAAGGAGAATCTGGTGAGGACTGGGTGTCTGAGTTGCGGCTCGAGACTGGGTGTCCGGGCCTGTGTGTCCTCGAGTTTAAATACTCAGCCGCTCCAACCAGATGTACAACTGAGACAGCAGTTGGAACTGGTTTACCAAATCATTGTCTTCACCAACTGCCTGGTTCTATTTCCTCAACTCTTCCATTTCCTCATTTTGTGTTGCATGTTGTTCATATCTGTGCTTGAAGACTTTGACTGAAGACTTTCACAAATTCCTCAGTCTGTTTGTCTTCATCTTGTTATCCTGTGTTTACGCTTTCCGTACTCTGTTTTTAGTCTTCATTTCATCATGCTGACTATGTGTGTATCCTGTTATGTTTACTTCTGAGTACATATTCCGCTGCAAGTAGTTCTTCGCTAAGGAATTTCCTCACCGACAAATTCCTCGATGAAGAATTCATAAAATCGCCTATTCACCCCCCCTCTAGTCGATATAACGCACTTTCAATTGGTATCGAGCAAGGTACTCCTTGTTACGTGTGATTTTAGTTTAACCTTTGGAGTTTTAGTTATGTCGACCGCAGGTATGAAGAAAGTGACATGCCCTATCTTTGACGGTCATGACTATCCCAAGTGGAAGGCCCTAATGAGGAAGCGCCTCATGGCAAAGAATAGCGAACTGTGGACCGTCACCGAGATTGGCCTTACTGATCTATGCAAGATGGCGAATGCTGATGATATTCGCAAGTATACTCGACTTGATCACATAGCGAAGGATATCATCTGCTCCTGCCTATCCAGAGATCAATTCGGGCGAATTATGCATCTTGGCAATTCGAAGCTTATCTGGGACCGAATCTCTGATATCTATGAAGGTCATCGAACCTGTCATGATCCCTGGTTTGAGGACTTCAAGGAATCTCTCAAAACGATGACTTTCGAGCCAGAATCATCATCTTCTGCATCTTGTCTTATGGCAAACGGTGCTGAGGATGATCAACCCAAAACCACTAAATGGGTCCTCGATAGTGGATGTACAAATCACATGACTGGTGACAAGAATATATTGATGGATGTTCCCTTATCACCATCACCTCTGAAGCATATCATCTTTGCTGACAAAGGCAAAAGTCAGGTATTGGGTCTTGGTAAGGTTGCTATCTCTAAGGATAAGCACATGGACAAAGTCATGCTTGTTGAGTCCTTAGGATACAATCTTATGTCAGTCTCGATGCTTTGTGATCTTGATATGGTTGTTGTCTTGGCAAATATCATTTGTGTTGTGATTATGGAAGCTGACAATTCCAAAGTCTTCGAAGGCTTTAGGAGAGGAGATCTGTATATTGTTGATTTCTCTACAGGACCACAACCAGCCGTGTGTTTACTAGCAAAAGCTTCAGAAGGCTGGCTACGGCATCGACAACTTGGTCATGCAGGCATGAGAATTTGAACACGCTTGCGAAGAAGAAGCATGTCATTGGCATTGAGAATGTCAAATTCCTCAAAGATCACTTATGCGGAGCATGTGAAGCCGGAAAAATGACCAAGGCCAAGCATCCAGCGAAGACTATCATGACCACTACCCGTCCATTCGAATTGCTTCACATGGACCTCTTCGGACCTAATCATTATTCAGCAGTCACTAATGATGCATCTCTATATGGTTTTGTCATTGTTGATGATTATTCTCGATATACATGGGTACACATTGTTGCCTACAAGCATGAAGTGCAGGAAGTCTTCAAGCGATTTTCCTCGAGGGCTTCAACCAACTTTGGTGTGAAGATCAAGCATATCGAAGTGACAATGGGCCGAGTTCAAGAATTTCGGTCTTGATGCCTATCTTGATGAACTTGGTATTACTCATGAATTATCTGCTCCTTATACTCCTCGTGAGAATGGCGTCGTGGGCGCAAGAACAGAACTCTTGTTGAGATGGCTTGCACTATGCTTGATGAATACAAAGCGCCTCGGCGTTTACGGATTGATGCAATTGATCTTGCTGCCACATCATCAACAGTATATCTTCACAAATTCTTCAAGAAGGCGCCTATGAACTCCTCAACGACAAGAAACCCAATGTGAGTTATTTCAAAGTCTTGATTGCTAAATGTTGGATTAGAGATCCTCACCACAACTCTAAATTTGCACGAAAGCACATGAAGGTTTTATGCTTGGTTACGGAAAGGACTCGCACACCTCTGAGTCTTCAACATTGTTCTTCACAAGATTGTTAACCTTGTAGATGTGCGGTTCGATGAAACTAATGGCTGCAAAGAGAGCACCTACCTACGTGTTAGATGAACCAGCACCGAGGATGCTATCAAGCTCAAGGCAGCGAGGATGTCATTCCTCTTGAAGAATCTCTTTGAAGAATTCATTCCTGTTCGTGAAGAACATCGAGATGATGCACGAAGAACATGATGAGGAAAATGGTTTGAAGAAAATGCTGATCAAAATCCTCGTGACAGCCCACTCATCCACGTGTTGCAAAAGAAGTGCAAGTGGAGAAGATCATCGATGACATTAGCGCATCAGGTCCTCTCACACGCTCAAAAGCCTCACACTTATCTAACTTTTGTGGGCACTATGCTTTTGTTTCTATCTCGAGCCCACTAAGGTAGATGAAGCATTTACGGGCGGAGTGGATTCAGGCTATGCAAGAAGAATTACATCGATTCGAGTTGAACAATGTGCAGGAATTGGTAAATCGCCCGATCCTCGCAAGCATAATATCATTGGCACAAAGTGGATCTACGCAACAAGCAAGATGAAAATAGCCTTGTGGTGAGGAATAAGGCACGACTAGTAGCTCAAGGCTACACACAGTTGAAGGAATTGATTTCGATGAAACTTTTGCACTGTTACTAGTCTTGAGGCTATTCGCATTTTACTTGCCTATGCTAACCATCATGATATCATCTTATATCAAATGGATGTGAAAAGTGCATTCCTCAATGGTAAGCTTGAGGAAGAAGTATATGTTGCTCAACCCCCAGGTTTTGAAGATCCCGAGAATCCTGACAAAGTCTTCAGACTCAATAAGGCCCTCTATGGCCTCAAGCAAGCCCCTCGGGTGTGGTACGACACATTGAAGGAATTCTTCGTGAAGAATGGCTTCACACCTGGTTCACTCGACCCTACTCTCTTTACTAAATCATATGATGGTGAACTGTTTGTGTGCCAAATATATGTTGATGATATTATCTTTGGTTGTACTAACCAATGATACAGTGATGAATTTGCCTATATGATGAGTGAAGAATATCAAATGTCTATGATGGGAGAATTGAATTTCTTCTTAGGTCTTCAAATTCGTCAGCAGCGCAATGGCATATTCATATCTCAGGAGAAATACCTCAAAGATGTACTGAGGAAATTCGGCATGCAAGATTGCAAAGGCGTCAAAATTCCTATGCCCACAAATGGCCATCTATGCACTGATGAAAATGGTATTGACTTTGATCGCAAGGTATACCGCTCCATGATTGGTTCCTTATTGTACTTATGTGCATCTAGGCTAGATATAATGCTTAGTGTTTGCATGTGTGCCCGATTTCAAGCTGCACCGAAGGAATCACACCATAAGGCTGTGAAGCATATTCTTTCGATATCTAGCTCACACACCAACACTAGGATTATGGTACCCCAAGGGCTCTGCTTTTGATCTCATTGGATATTACGACTCGACTATCTTTGGTGATCGTGTGGACCGCAAGTCAACATCGGCACTTGTCATTTCCTCGGACGATCTTTGGTGCGTTGGTCCTCGAAGAAAGCGAACTGCGTATCACATCTCTCATCTGAAGCTGAATACATTGCTGCTGGCTCATGCTGTGCTCAACTGCTTTGGATGAAGCAAACCCTCAAGGACTATGGCGTCAACATGAAGAATGTGCCTCTCCTCTGCGACAATGAGAGTGCCATCAAAATTGCTCACAACCCAGTTCAGCACTCGAAGACTAAGCACATCCAGATTTGTCATCATTTTCTTCGTGATCATGTGTTGAAGGCGATATCTCCATCGAGCATGTGAAGGCGAAGAACAGCTAGCTGATATCTTCACTAAGCCCTTGGATGAGAAGAGATTTAGCAAGTTGCGATGTGAGCTAAGTATCTTAGAATCTTGAATGTTCTTTTGAAAAGGACACACATCTAACCCTTATGCAGAATTGATGACTTAGATGTGCAACACATGATGAAACGTTTTTCTTCAATCAATGAAGAATAACACTCTAAGTGTGAAGAAATTAATGAAGAATTTGATTCTCAGAACCCTACGACAATTGTATGCGGTGTTTGAAATCATCATTCTTATATGGTGGGCTACGCCACCACAAAAGTTGAAAATCTTCAATTTGAGTTTTTCCTCACTTTTGAAATTCCTCAGTTTTTCAAATTCTTCAACTTTGCAAAATCTTCAATGGTTCCGTCATTTTTCTTCATTGGATATATATATATATATAAGTTTATGTCCTCTACAGCATTCACTTATTGCTATTTCTTCAAGTTGCTATTTCTGCTAAGTGAATGTGATCGGACCCTTCCCCCTCTATGCTATACTCAACCCAATCTATTCACAAATTCTTCATGTGCATTCTGATTGAAACTCGTTCAAAGTCTTCACTGTGTCCTTGACAGCTGAAGAAATTGCGAACGAAATTTTTAAACAAATCTTATCCAGATTTTCGGTTTTACCGCTCAAACCGTTCCGCTCCCCACAATACATTAGTTTATTCACCAATGATCTTACACGATCTCATCTGCACAGTACGTGGGTGACACATGTCGCGTGAAGGAGAAAGGGTCGGGGCATGTTCGTCCCAAAATCTTCGGGCGAACAGTTTTCACCGTGGCTATAAATACCCCTCTCCCTTCCTTACTTCATTTACTCCGCTCGGTTGCTGTCTCTCGCTCGAGCTCTCCTCAAACCCTAGCGCCGCCGCTACTTCATCGCCGTCGGTGAGGAAGAGCTTCACCGCCTCGACCTCGTCGCCCGTCAGATTTCGCGCCGGCCGCATGAAATCTTCACTCCGCCCGCGCCGTAGCTGTCTCCCTCTGCCAAGTTAGGGCGTGGGAGATCTAACGTGACGAACTTCACTACAGTTCATTCCTGTTCGTCGTGTTCTTGATTCGGGTAATTAAAAGTCACTTTTATTACTCACTTTGATTCTCAAATCTTTCGAAAATCTTCAAAGGTGTTTTGGTCTTCAAATCTTCACATATGAACACCTCACACACTATATGCTCTTGATTTATCTCTCTAAGCATTCATTTCTTCAAGATTCCTCAATTGTGCGGATTTTCAATCAGTACAACTCTGGAACCTAAGACGAAACGCTTAGTGAAATTCCTCAAGGCTCAACTGGTCAAATTCCTCAAAACTTGTTCCTTTTGAAAAATCTTACGAGAACGCATATGACCTCTCCAAATTCCTCGCACCTACACTCTGTTCACGGTACTCATGTCATTCTTTGAATCACTAGGTTCTCATCAACTTAACTCATTTGCAGCATTCCTCGAAGAAAAACTGCATACTTCTTGAGTGCTCTATAGTTCAAATTCCTCATCTGAAGAAAATGGCGAAGGCAAGAGACCGCAGAAGGGAGGAAAGAAAGCTGGAGGTCATGGCGCCTTTGAGATCCTGATGAAATCTACAAAGATTACTTTTGATGAATCCAAGTTTGGCAAGGAGACCAAAAATCAGCGCAAAGTGCGCATCCGGAGGATAGAACGAAGATGGGCACGAGAATGGAGGGAATATCGCTATGTTACTCCCAAGTACATGAGGAAATTCGCATTAAATCCTCCATGCCCAAGAGCTCCATTGGCACCTGGCCAAGTCGCTGATCCCACCAGCATCAAGCGTGGTGAAGACTTTCCTGAAGACTGGTCCAGGCGCCAAGCCAAACTGGCAAGACAGGCCAAGGAGGCAGTGAGGAAATTCAATGAGGATTCTGCTGCTGCTGCTGCCGCTGAGCCCTCGGTCAAGCCGAGGAAATCAATGCCGAAGAAGCCTGCTCGCAAGCCAAGTGCTTCACCATCAGCGCCCTCACGGCCCAGTTCCTCAGCCGCGCCCTCACGGCAAATTCCTCAGACTGCTGCTGCTCATTCAAAATCCTCAGCAGCTCCCTCCAAGTCCTCAACCCCTGTGCATCTTGCTACATGTCAAAGGACTCAGGGTTTCTCAATTGCTTATGGTGTCTCAGCAAGTTCCTCAGCTGCACCAATGTCCTCATGAGGCCCCACTCTGCTGAAGCCAAAAGCAACAGCTGGACGCGGTCCTCGGCCAAGTCCAAAGAAGAAACAGGTTGCTTTCAACGTGCCCTCTGATGATGAAGCTTCTGATGAAGAACTCGCAGAAATCATCAGAGACAGACTAACCAAGGCCGCTAGAGCCAAAAGAACAACTGTGCCTCTGCTTTTGGATCCGAAGAAGATCCCTGACTTCATCGACCTGTGGCATCAAGATCCAAACACTCTCATTCCTGATCTGCCACTGACTCCTGATCAAAGTCATATGCTGAACCATTTCATCGCTGAAGAGAAATGGAAATTTGAAAAGGCTCGTGAGATCAAGAGAACTCAAGCCAGAAAGGAGAAGCTTCTGAGGAAGAACATCATCAACCTGACTCCTGAAGAACTTCTCAAAGCACAATCTGAAATTCAAGCCCTCAGCAAGGATTTCGATGCTTACAATGCTGATTGGCAAGGAGCCAAGGTGAGATTCGTCAGTTTGACGAAGAAAATGACAACTGTTGCAGCCCCATCGCAACAAGAAAATCCTCAGTGAAGACTCGCTCAGCCTCTTTGAAGAACATGCCAAGCCTGCTGATGACTTTCAACATCTTGATGAGAATCTAAGTTCGTGGCTGATGACTCCATTCCAGCCATTGAAGAAATTCAGGGCATCCACTAGTGGTGCGCCTGAAGAAAATGAAGAAATCAGGGCAACTGCACCTGTCGTGCCTGAAGAAAATGAACCACAGTCCTCAGCTCCTCCTGCGCCAACACCAACTCCAATTCTTCCTTCTGCCTATGAAGTGAAGAAGACAAAGGCTACAGAATGAGCTGCAATGAAGAAGAGGAAGGCATCAGCTGCGTCAAATTCTTCGGCTGCAAAGAAAATGAAGCCAATGACCAGCTCACTTGAAAATCCTATTGATGCCATTCCCATTTCCTCCATGTCATCTAAGGAAATAGTTCCTTATGGAGAAGATTACTCGATCCCAAGCAGATCTGATGAAGAAAATCAATCTGTTGCTACCTCAGAACAGCTTGATGAAGAAATTGAAGTGGAAGCATTCCCTTCACCACCAGTCGTTTCCTCACCCATGCCTCAGTTCACAGCTGAAGAGGCTGGTGTTGAGGAAATTGAAAAAGAAGATGAAGGCGTGGATATTGGGTGCACTACACCAGTGATGAACGATGACTTTTGGGAAAGTCAGCATCCCAATACTCCTCTCTTCACTCCGATTCTACAAGTTCCTCAGTCCCCGGCTACAACTGTACAATTGGGCTCTGAAGAAACTCATCCCACATCTTCTGTTAATGAGGAAATTCCAGCCACTAGCGCTGAAGAACCTGTTGTTGATCCTCAAACTGCACAAGAAGAGGAACCAGAAATTCCTCAGCTTGAAGAACCTGAGATCGCGATTCCTGAGGTTGTGCTGCAAATCACTGATATTCCTCTGCCCAAACCTAAGAATCCGTTCTCTAGCAAGGAAAAATTCAAGGCTGAAGACTTCTTTTCTGAGCATGTGTTCTTCACTGCTTATAATCCATATGACTCTGCTCGCATGAGGAAAAGACGCTTCTGGACTCCAACTCAAGCCAACTTCTATTCCTCAGTGCTATTTGACAAGGACAAGATCTTCGACCATGAGCATATTCCTCATGTGGATATGGAATCACTGTCGTGCTTCGAGCCAGTGCTCCGAGTTATTCATGATGCGAGACTCTTGAATTTCTGCGACATCCGTGGTGGAATGAAGAACTCATTCTTCAGTTCTATGCCACCCTGCACATCACCGGAGATGCTGAAGATATCAATTCATGGGTGTTGGATTGGATGACGGAGAATACTCATTACAAGGCACCAGCAACTGAATTGCTTCGTGTCCTTCCTCTTGATCCTCCCCATGAATCTGCATGTTGCATCTACAATGATCGCGAACTGTCTGATCACTTTATGCAAGTACTCATGAAGCCCTTGAAGCCAGGGCAGGCCCCTCGAACCAAATTCCTCGTCAAGGAATTGTTGTACGTGCCTCGGACTGTCTATAGAATCTTGACGAAGACAATGAGTCCCATCAAGGGCCACGACTCCAATGAAGAAGTTGTCATTGGCATCATGAAGAACATGCTTTTCAATATCATTCATGGCGTTCCCGTCAACTTCCATGATTTCTTCATGAGGACTCTGGCTAATGTTGCAATGTCGCCTTTTGAGCTGAAGCCATATGCGCCTTGGATTATGAGATTCATAAGGGCAAGATCTTCTTTGAACTACAAGGTGACACTCTGAACCATGGCAGCTACTTGCGCCCATTGAAGTCCTCAAGGGACCGGTTTCATCATCGATGATAAGGGCAAGGCAGCGGCTGTGATTGATGAAGGCATTCGTCCATTGGATGGTCAATTCCGTCTAGCTACATCTTACTCCACCAATGGCGATTCGCAACACATGACTTTGCCGCAAATACCTCGGCCAAGCAAAAGCCTCAAGCAACGGCACCACGGTGATGGTGACCGTGAGTTACTCCTCGGTCTTCATCGGAAGGTTGAGCATAATCGAAATGGGTGAAGCGTCAATTTGCTGCAATTCTTCACAACATGACCTCAACGCATAATGCGGTGAAGAAAAATCAGTACTACCTTCATGAAACCCTCAACCGCACATGGGCTGTTCTTAATCATGTATATTCATGGAAGGCGAAGACTATGGGTCTCCGAGGAAGCATTTGGTAGTCGCACCACCTCGAAGAAATTCAAGAGAGTCAAAGTTCCCGATCTGGTGGCGAGTTCTTATTCTTCATCGCGTGGCGATGAACATGAAGATTTGGGACGACAACTGCGGCAGCCCTACTTCAACATCCAACCCGACAACGCCGGCGCTCCTCCATCAACTTGAAAATCTTCAGGGGCGTTAGTCCTCAGTTTTGATCCTTTTGGTCATTTGATGACAAAGGGGGAGAAATCTGAGTTAGTCTTCAAGCGGGTTTATATTATGGGCGTTTTTATTAAGTTACAACTCTCGTTCTTCCGAAACTTTTAATTGGATCGAGTTGTAATCTTAAATCCGATGGTGCCTTGATACTTTTGGTCGTGCTTTGATACGTTTGATGCTCTGATGCTTTTGAAGCACTAAGCTCTGAATGTGATATTTGAGCTCTGAAACTTTTGATGTGATATTCTGCATGCTTATTCCTAGTCAATATTATTGCACGCATGCTGAATCTCATCAGGCACCATATTTCATCATGCATTTCAAATTCTTCATATTATACATCAAATGCGTGTATGAATTACAAGATATAGGGGGAGATCTCCATGATTCAATTCTTCAAATGTGCATTGCCTCAAAAGCAAATTCCTCACTATGCACATATTAGGGGAGTTCTTCTATATCTTGCAATCAAATTCCTCAATATCAGTATTTACACTTCATATGTTTTTCCCGTTGAAAACTTAACCTATGTTGTCATCAATCACCAAAAGGGGAGATTGTAAGTGCATCTAGTTCCCCTTAGTGATTTTGGTGTATTGAAGACTTATAGGTTAAATAAGCGATCGCTTGTGAGTGTACACAGGTCTATAAGTCTATGAGGAGTTTGATATTTACTGAGAGAAAGTCGACCCTAAAAATGAAGTTCTTGTTGAAGACTTTGATATTACGAAGACTTTCGAAGACTTTGAAAGTGAAGAAATTGGTGTGACCTTGAAGACTTGATATTCATTCGAGGAATATGAGCGTGGCGACTTTTGTTTTCGTAGTTTCATTTTCTCTTTCTTGAGTCATAGGAAACACCGTCTTTGTTAAAGGGGTCGAGAAATACTAAGGAAAAATTTCCATCGATGCTCAACTCAAAATCCTACACCTACCAATCCCTTGAGTGAAGCCATTGGAAATCTCATACGATTCAGTCAAATTCATCGATGTGTGAGACGCAGTTCTTCTAGTCCTTGAGGACTTTTCTCGACGAGGAGTTAGGAATTCGCCGGTCTGAAATGCCTACGATGAGAACATGATAGCCCCGAGGAATTTGAGAGTCAAATTTCCGACCGTTCTTTGTCTTCTTGGCGGCTGTCCCAAAATATCTTATCCACCTAACGGTCATATCATTTAAGGGCATTTATGTCTTATCATGTCGGGCTGCTCCCTAGGCTATAAATAGCCGCCCCTACAACCACTAGCTGGTTGGCTGCTCGAGAGAACTCGACACTTGTCATTTGAGAGCAACCCATCCTCAGAGGACTTTGGCGAAAATCATCAGTGAGGAAAATCCCAAAACCAAACCCCACAAACCCTAAGTGATTGAGCATCATGAAGAAATTGATCTGCATGGATCCGGACGCTTATTACCTTTGAAGACTGTGCTTCTTCCAGACGGTTAGGCGTCAAGGTCTAGAACATCAAGAGGAATTGTGGATCGCCGAGTGACCAAGTCTGTGAAGGTTTGGAAGTCACTGAAGACTTACCACGAGTGATTGGACAAGGCTGCGTGGTCTTAGTTCAAGGAGAATACGGGTGAGGCTGGGTGTCATGAGTTGCGGCTCGAGGCTGGGTGTCGGGACTGTGTGTCCTCGAGTTTAAATACTCACCACTCCAACAGACGTATAACCGAGACAGCAGTTGGGCTGGTTTACCAAATCATTGTCTTCACCAACTGCTGGTTCTATTTCCTCAACTCTTCCATTTCCTCATTCTGTGTTGCATGTTGTTCATATCGTGCTTGAAGACTTTGAGTGAAGACTTTTACAAATTCCTCAGTCTGTTTGTCTTCATCTTGTTATCTGTGTTTACGCTTTCCGTACTCTGTTTTTAGTCTTCATTTCATCATCTTGACTATGTGTGTATCTGTTATGTTTACTTACGAGTACATATTCATTGCAAGTAGTTCTTAGCTAAGGAATTTCCTCACCAGCAAATTCCTCGATGAAGAATTCATAAAATCGCCTATTCACCCCCTCTAGTCGATATAACGCACTTTCGGTCATGGCGACATGCATCAAGCGAGGTAAAGCCACCGCAATCTGAGGCCACCCATGTGGGATTTCAGCGGGAAGAGCGATGCTACCAAGACGGCCGCAAAGGGCGGATTGACCGAGGATCTGGTGAAGATCTGTCCAGCACTGTACAAGGGGAGAAGGAGGATTTCCTTGGACGAACCCTTTGAATGGGTTTTCCATGATCAACCCGGAGGATGGGTAAGTGAACACCTTGAAGGGCTCAACCCATGCTTTGAAGTTTAAGCTTCTTACATTATGTCTTGACGCGGGATCTCTGTTGGTGTGGAGGACATGGTGAGTCCTGCTCCGCAACCCGAGGATCCAGAAGGATCCCTGGATCCGGCCTCCGAAGAGGACTCGGACATCGAGGTGGAGCTGATCGACGGGGTGTATCACCAGCTCAGCATAGACAATGCTTTGGTCGCCATTATGGCGGACTACCCCGGGCTAAGTCCGGCTTCCCAGGTGACCGCGACCGAAGTCCGGACACCATTATCTCATCCTGCCCATTTCGACCTTCGCGAATGATGGTATTTTGCGAAGCGCCTTTCGGCAGAAGCCGAGCTGCGGCGGCCGACCAACAGAGGTCGATCCGAACGATGGCGAAAAAGGAGCGCGATGCGGATGGAAACGTCGCCGTAAAGGTATAGCTTCGTATTTGAATTTTTAGAGCAACGCCCGAGAAGCGTCTAAGTGCTCATGATCTTTGTAGGAGAAAAAGCGCCGCCGGATCTGCGGAGCGCAGGAACTGCCAATCCGACCAACACCGGCCGGGCTCCGGCGCCCGGCACGGGGGAGGCAAGCGCAAACGCGAGCGGATCCTTCTCCAACAGAGGATACCGACGGACTGTCCGCCACCAAGTGCGAGGTGGAGAGCGCCATGAACCATAGGCGCCACGACGATATTTCAAGCGTGCTTTTCCCGAGGCATTGGATGCCTTTAACGCGGGGACAGCGCATCTCCGTGCTGCTCAAAATGGTTTTACGAGCCACGGAGCAAGTATGTGAAAGACATACGGGTAAGGGAATTTTAATGGTTGTATATACCGGTAGCCCCGAGACTTAAAGTAGTTATGCTAACTGGTTTAAGGATCATTGGAGAATTCGAGGCACTTAACGAGAAGAACGCCCGGCTGTCTCGGGAGCTGCAAGATTGCAAGGCCCAACTTGAGGTCGCACTTGCTTTGCCGCAGGAGGAGCGGAAAGACCCCTCCGGTAACACATTTTATTAATAAATATAAGCGTTGTGCGGCGTGCATGTGAGTCTAATAATGACATTGCAGTACCGCGGACAAGATCCGGACAGCAAGCATTGCTACACGCCTTGACTAAAGGCGGCGAGAGTGTGATGAATAGGGTTCAGCAGGAAAGGAACAAGCTCCAGGATGCCAACGCCAAGCTCGGAGAAGAGCTGAAAGGCGCTCAGGCCGAGCTATCCGACTCCGTTAAGGAGAATCAGCGGCTTCGTCGCGGCATTTATAGTAAGTGCTTGAGCGAACTCTTTTGAAAAGAAGAGTTCGGCGAGGAAGTATTTTGACATGATATGTCTTGTAGGTATACTCACGGGTCGTCCTGCAGAGGAGATGCCCATATCAATGGGTGATCAACTTCCCGAACTGTTGCAGCTACTCGAACGAGTTCGGCAGGCAATGAGCGGCGTCGTTCAGGCTTTGTGGCCAGCCCTCATCCTACCCGAGAGCCTCGGGGAGCTTGTGGAGAAGCTGCAGGGAGTGCGGCAACGCTTTCGTTTGTGGAAGATTTCGGCTTGCCGTCAAGTTGCCAGGGAGGCTTGGGCCATGGTGAAGATGCGGTACAAGAAGGCGGATCCCAGCCACATGGCCGAAGTTGGACCGGTGGGGCCCGATGGGAAGGAGATCCTGTGAGTTTAGTGTATAGCCAAGTAGAGTTGGCTGCTAAATTTTCCCAACGGGATGTAAACTAGACAGACTGTTAGGCGGGATTGAGGAGGAATACAATCGATAAATTTGACAATGTATGTTATCCTTTAAAGTGACATGTGAAATGCCTTCTAGCGGATTGTAGATCATTTGTCTTTGCCGACCTTTTCGCGCCGACCTCGGGACCCTAGAGTCCGGAGTGTGTCCTAATACCTTTTGGTTAAGAAACAACCGTGGTATGCATGGAGACCCGGCGTAGGGGTCATTAGTGCTTTATCGGACAAGTGCCCAACTAGTTATGTTATATTACATGGTTAGTAAGAAACATCTTCCAGGAGAATAGTTCCGTTAAGGGTTCGTTTCCACAGGAGGCATGCCCTAAAGTGCATGTCCGGACTGCAAAAGCGATAAAACATCCGGGGCAAATAGATAAATAGGTAAAAGTCATCTTTTAAGTCCTCGACCGAATATTCCCTTAAGAACGCTAGCTTTCGGCTTCACCCGGTCGAGGTACACATCCGGTGACCGGCGGTAACAATCGCAGAGGTGCTCCTTTACCTCCTAGCCGAACAATCGGGAGCGTGAGGGGTAGCCACAGAGCCAGCAACCCAGCTTGGCCAAAACTTAAGTCATATCGATGCATATAATGGCGAGTAAAAGGTACATGTGGAAGCTTGACACATGTCTTTGGGTATAAAACCCGTATAATTGAGCTTACGTAAAGAAGCCCCAGGAATAATGAGTGCGGATGGCACATCATGCGTATGCAAAGAATGCAAAAATAGGCCGGAAGGGCTTTTAAGTGAAAAGGGTAAAAGAGAAACAAAAGACAGCGAAGTGTAAAAGTTTGGGCGGGGAAGGGGCGAACTCTTAGTCGGCGCTAGGCGTAGAATCGTCGGAGGCGGGCTGCGTTCCATGGGTTCGGCTCGAGTCGGTGATCCGACGCATTTCTTAGACGGTATGCTCCGCGGTCGAGACTTGATCGATAATGAAGGGCCCTCCCATTTAGGCTTGAGCTTGTCCTTTTTCTTGTCCGTGAGCGTAGAACTAGTTCACCAACGTTGTAAGTCTTGGCCCGTACTTCTCTGCTTTGATATCTTCGGGCCTGCTGCTGATAGAATGCGGAACGATCCTTCACGACGTCCGTTCTTCCTCCAATGTGTCCAAGCTGTCCTGCCGATCAAGCTCGGCCTCTCTTTCCTCATACATGCGCTTTTCGAGGTGAGTCATGAATAATGTCACAGGCAAGACGCCTCTGCGCCGTATACCATAAAAATGGTGTGAATCCGGTAGTACGGTTAGGCGTTGTCCGCAGCCCCAGTCTGGTCGAGCTCCTCGACCCATTGTGTGTCGGATTTAGTGAGTGACCTCACTAGTGCGGGTTTAATGCCGCTCATTATTAGACCATTTGCTCTTTCCACTTGACCGTTGGTTTGAGTGTGATAGATTGACACATAGTCGAGCTTGATGCCCATATTTTTGCACCATGACTTAACCTCGTCGGCCGTGAAATTCGTGCCGTTGTCGGTGATGATCTTGTGGGGACTCGTAGCGGTGTACCACCCCGATATAAAGTCCATCACTGGTCCGGACTCTGCCGTTTTGACGGTTTGGCCTCTATCCATTTGGTGAACTTATCCACCATGACCAATAGGTACTTTTTCTTGTGGGTTCCCCCTTTAAGGGGTCCAACCATGTCAAGCCCCGGACATGACGGCCGGGTAATGGGTATGGTTTTGAGGCGGTGGGTGGCATATGGCTCGATTAGCAAAGAGTCGACAACCAACGCATCGCTGGACCAAGTCTGTCGTCTGCCCGAGCCGTCGCCAATAAAATCCTATACGGAATGCCTTTCCTACAAGGGCCGGGCTGCTGCGTGGTGTCCGCCTAGTCCGCATGAATTTCAGCCGGGAGGTTTCGCCCTTCTTCTTGGAGATACACCTTTGAAGGACTCGGTGGTACTTTTCTTATAAAGTTCTCCCTCATGGACCTTGTAGGCCTTCGATCGCGGACTATGCGGCGGGCCTCATTTTGGTCTTGGGAAGTTCTGCCTAAGTAAGTAGGCTAGGAAAGGTTACATCCACGTGGCGATTACCGCCATAATGGCGTGGGCGGAGGGTGTTATGTCATCTGCCGAATCACCGGTTGGTGCGGTTTTCTCCGGTTTGTCGCTACCGGGCTCCTCTTCCCATAGTACGGATGGCTTGAAGAGCCGTTCCGGGAAGATATTTGGAGGGACAGCATCACGTTTTCGCACCGATGCGTGCGGGATGTCGGCCGCTTGGTTATTATCTCGGGCTATGTGATGGAATTGAGTCCTTCAAACCGGTGACATTTTAGGACAGCGTTGCGATGTGCTGCCATTTTGGATCCTTGGCGTCGAAGTCTCCGTTTATTTGGGATATTGCAAGGTTTGAGTCCGCGCACCTCTAGGCGTTGAATGCCCATGGAGACCTCCATCCGGAGACCGTAACGGGCCTCGTGATTCGCTGCATTGTTGGAGTCCGTGTACATTATTTGAAGTACATCTCGATCTGTATCTCCGGTGGGGGCGTCGATATGACGCCTTGACCCCGATCCGGCCAACATTTTGGAGCCATCGAAATGCATAGTCCAATTGGAGTATGCGCCGTACTCTTTAGGGAGTTCGGCTTCAGTCCATTCGGCGACGAAGTCAGCCAAAACTTGTGACTTTATAGCTCGTCGAGGTTTGTAAGTGATGTCGAATGGTAAGAGCTCAATGGCCCATTTTGATATCCTGCCTGTTGCGTCGCAGTTATTTATAATGTCATTGAGTGGTACTTCAGAGGCCACTGTTATCGAGCACTCTTGAAAATAGTGCCGGAGCTTTTGAGACGCCATGAACACGCATATGCTATCTTACGATAGTGCGGGTAGCAGGATTTGAGGGGTTATCACGGTGGATACATAATACCTTTGGTTTTGAAGAGAATTTATGCCCTACAGCCGCTCCTTGACGGCGAGGACTGCGCTTACAACTTGATGTGTTGCTGCGATGTATAACAACATTGGTTCGCCCGAGTGGGCGCAGCCAGACCGGTTGTTGCCGTATGGCCTTTATTTCTTCGAGTCGGCGGTGGCAGCATCCGTCCACTCGAAGTGTTGGTGCGCTGAGGAGGCGATAGAGGGCAACGCCTTTTCTCCTAAGCGGAGATAAAGCGGCTTAAGGCTGCCACGCATCTGTTAATTTTGTATTTGCTTGAGGTCTTTTGGAATATCCAAGCTGTGTGAGCTCGGATTTTGGCGGATTTGCTTCAATTCCTCTACGGATCGATGAAGCCCAAGAGCTTTCCGGTGATGCGCCAAAACGCATTTTCGGATTCACTTGATGTCATATGCTCGAGGTTGTCGAAAGTGAGCCTCAAATCGTCTACTAAAGTTTCGGCGTGTTTTGTTTTGACGACTCGTCGTCTCGTATCTCTCGATTGTTTTGCCGATCTGGGTGGCGGACATGTTTGAATCATCGCTGATATGTTGCGCCGGCGTTTTTGAGTCGAAGGGCATCATGTTGAAGCGAATGGTCCATATGGAGTGATAAATGCCGTTGCGCTTGGTTCGCTTCCGCCATCTTGATTTGATGATAGCGAGTATCGTCCGAGGAAGCACAACGAATTGTGCCCTCTTGTGGCATCGATAATTTGATCGATGCGGGGAGAGGAAGGATCCTTTGGGCAAGCTTTATTGAGGTCTTTAAAATCGACTACGCAGGCGCAGGATTTATCCTTCTTTGGTACCATCACCAAATTTGCTAGCCAGTCCGGATGTTTGATATCTCTAATGAATCCGGCTTCCAATAGTTTGGCTAGCTCTTCTCCCATTGCCTGTCTTTTGGGCTCGGAAAATCGTCCAAGAGCCTGTTTGACGGGCTTGAATCCTTTTAGGATGTTTAGGCTGTGTTCTGCCAACCTGCGAGGGATTCCGGGCATGTCCGAAGGATGCCAGGCGAAGATATCCCAATTTTCCCGAAGGAATTCGCGCAGTGCGGCGTCTACTTCGGGGTTCAACTGTGCCCCAATGGAGGTCGTCTTTGTTGGGTTCGTTGGATGGACCTGGAATTTTATTATCTCGTCTGCTGGTTTGAAGGAGGTGGACTTGGATCTTTTATCGAGTATCACATCATCCCTGTTCACCGTGAAACCTGTAGCGATGAGTTCCTCTGCCGCTAAGGCTTTGGATAGTGCCTCGAGGGCTAGGCGGTGTCTTGTTTTGGTAGGAGTGCTATGTCCGGATCACTAGCGAGTGATTATTCCATTTGGGCCGAGCATTTTGAGCTTCATGTACCCGTAATGAGGTATTGCTTGAAAAATTGTGAATGCCTCTCGTCCTAATATGGCGTGATACCCATTGCTGAACGAGGCCACAGGCGTGACTTCTTCGGATCTGTAATTGTCGAGAGGCGAACACCACATCGAGTGTGATTTTTCCGGTGCAGCAGCGCTTCGGCTAGGGATTATTCCTCTAAAGGTTGTCTTTGCTTCGCTCAATGCGGCTCCAATCAATTTCCATTTTTCGCAGAGTTTCCTCATAAATGAGGTTTAGTCCGCTGCCGCCATCCATGAGGACTTTTGTCAGTCGAAAGCCGTCCACTATGGGACTAAGTACCAGTGTGGCTAGGGCTCTGGTTGTTCGGAATGTGGGCTCGTCGCTGGCATTGAAGGTAATAGATGTGTCGCTCCATGGATTTGCTGTTGCTACTTGGTAGACTTCGGCGAGTTTGCGGATTGTTCGTTTTCGCATATTATTTGATGCGAAAGTCTCGAAGACTGTTGATATCGTGCTGGTATTGTTGGAGTGGTTTCCCGGAGCTAGAAGCTCTTCGCCACTTTTGGCCACCTGTCGTAATATCCAACATGCTCGAAGGCTATGTGTTGGGACGGCTCCCTCTGTACTATGAAGCTTACAGGGTCCATTGAGCCATCCCTCCAGTACGGTTCCGTTTCCCTTATTGGGTTTTTGTTTTTTTGTTTTTGCATCTGGGGCCTGAGAGTAAGGCGCCCTTTTACTGCGGACTGGGTTTGGGGCCGGATTATCCCAAAATTGGTTTTTAGTTTTCCGAAAACTCTCCATCGCACAGTACTTTCGTACAATGGATGCCAGATCGGTGAAGCGCGTAATTTTGCGACGATCAATGGCGTTTAGTATTCCCTTGTCCGTGCAGTTATTGCAGAAGATTGATATTGCGTTTTCCTCTCGGCAGTCCTTTATCCCGTCCATAACGGGAGGAATCGGCCCGATAGTGATGTCTTGTTTGATGAGGCTCTTGCCGTATTAGAGATAGATCGCATATGTCTGGGCGGGTGGGTGTAATAAAATCCGGATCCCTGCCCATCTTGAGGCTCAAAGGCCAAGGGGTTTCCGAATTCGGAAGTTTGGTTTGCTGGTGACAATCCAGCGAGTCCGGGGCGATGCATGATTTTAAGTTCAATGCTCGATCGAAGTCCGTCCCCCCGCGGGAATCCGGCATAGGGGTTCGGGAATCCGGACATGAATTGTTCTCAACACTGGCAAAGAGTTGCCGTATTGCTCCTCTACCACTGCGACATGGTGGGTGGCCTGGGGAGAGTTAATCTCTCTCGGATCGGTTTTAAGCCCAATCTGGTTGTAGTCCGTAGCGACTCCCAGGGTGGCGATGCGATCCAAGAGCTCGTTAACAGACGAGAGCTCTATTGGATCTAACTGTTCGGCAGCTTTAGGGCTGACGCGAAGATTGCTTCCGACGACTTGGGAAGTCATTGCCGAAGCGGCGGCCGAACATGCGGTCATGAGAAAACCACCAAGCCGGATAGTTTGGCCGGCGGCCAAGGCCCCTCCGGCGAAAACACCGTCTTTGAAGACGGGTGGAGGCATCCGCTCTATCAGTGACGACACAGGGGAACTCTCAATGAAAGCACCAATGTCGGTGTCAAAACCGGCGGATCTCGGGTAGGGGGTCCCGAACTGTGCGTCTAGGCGGATGGTAACAAGAGACGAGGGACACGATGTTTTTACCCAGGTTCAGGCCCTCTCGATGGAGGTAAAACCCTACATCCTGCTTGATTAATATTGATGATATGGGTAGTACAAGAGTAGATCTACCACGAGATCAAGGAGGCTAAACCCTAGAAGCTAGCCTATGGTATGATTGTTGTAATGTATGTTGTCCTACGGACTAAAGCCCTCCGGTTTATATAGACACCGGAGAGGGCTAGGGTTACACAGAGTCGGTTACAATGGTAGGAGATCTACACATCCGTATTGCCAAGCTTGCCTTCCACGCCAAGGAAAGTCCCATCCGGACACGGGACGGAGTCTTCAATCTTGTATCTTTGTAGTCTTGGAGTCCGGCGGATATTGATAGTCCGGCTGTCCGGACACCCCCTAGTCCAGGACTCCCTCAATCGTGTTGAGAATATGTCTTTTGATAGCTATATTGTTGAAATTGCTTATGATTCCACATGTAATTATTATGAGAGAGGAAAATATGGTTATAGAAATTTTCATGTTGCTAAATTACCTCTCGTTATGTTGAGATTGCTATTGTTTCTTTCCGCATCCTTGCATATGTCAGTTTTTGCTTGCCTTGATAATTTGTTTGCCTATAAGATGCTCATGCATAGGAAGTATGTTAGGCTTAGATGTGTTTGCCACGTGTTTTATGATGCTCTCTTTGTGCTTCAATTCTTGTCTTTCTTGTGAGCATCATTGAAATCTCAATGCCTAGCTAGGGGCGTTAAAAGATAGCGCTTGTTGGGAGGCAACCCAATTTTATTTTGTGTTTTTTGTTTTTGCTTCTGTTTAGGAATAAATAATCCATCTACCTTCTGTTTGTATGTGGTTTTATGTTTTAATTAGTGTTTGTGCCAAGTAGGACTTATAGGATAACCTACGATGATAGTTGATTTGATTCTGCTGAAAAACAGAAACTTTGCGTGCACGAATTTAGTTATGATAAATTACACGAACGTGCTTTTGCGTTTATTCTTTTTGCTGATGATCAAAACACAAATTTTCCAGGACTTCGTATTTTTTTAGAATTTTTAGAGTTTCATAAGTTTGCGTTAGTTACCGGTTGCTACAGACTGTTCTGTTTTTGACAAATTCTGTTTTTGACAGATTCTGTTTTTCATGTGTTGTTTGCTTATTTTGATGAATCTATGGCTAGTAAATTAGTTTATAAACCATAGAGAAGTTGGAATACATTAGGTTTAACACCAATATAAATAAAGAATGAGTTCATTACAGTACCTTGAAGTAGTCTTTTGTTTTCTTTCTCTAACGGAGCTCACGAGATTTCTGTTGAGTTTTGTGTTGTGAAGTTTTCAAGTTTTGGGTGAATTCTTTTGATGGATTATGGAACAAGGAGTGGAAAGAGCCTAAGCTTGGGGATGCATGGCACCCCAAGATAATCCAAGGACACCAAAAGTCAAAGCTTAGGGATGCCCGGAAGGCATCCCTCTTTAAATCCACTTCCATCGGTAATTTACTTGGAGCTATATTTTTATTCACCAACATGATATGTGTTTTGCTTGGAGCGTCTTGTATTATTTGTGTCTTTGCTTGTTAGTCTAACACAATCATCCTTGTTGTACACACCTTTTGAGAGAGCCATACATGAATTGGAATTTGTTAGAATACTCTATGTGCTTCACTTATATCTTTTGAGCTTGATAGTTTTGCTCATAGTGCTTCACTTATATCTTTTGAGCGTGATAATTTTTGCTCTAGTACTTCACTTAGATCTTTTAGAGCACGGTAGTGAATTTGTTTTAAAGAAACTATTTGACCTCTCATGCTTCACTTAGATTATTTTGAGAGTCTTTAATAGCATGGTAATTTGCTTAATGTTAATATACTTGGTGTTCAAGATATGTGAAACTTTATTTTGAGTGAATTGAATACTAAGATAAGTTTGATGCTTGATAATTGTTTTGAGATATGGAGGTGATAATATCAAAGTCGTGCCAGTTGGGTGATTACAAATTTGAGAAATACTTGTGTTGAAGTTTGCAAGTCCCGTAGCATGCACGTATGGTTAAGGTTGTGTAACAAATTTGAAACATGAAGTGTACCTGGCTTGTGCATCTTTATGAGTGGCGGTCGGGGACGAGCGATGGTCTCTTCCTACCAATCTATCCCCCTAGGAGCATGCGCGTAGTACTTGAATTTTCGATGACTTCTAAATTTTTGCAATAAGTATATGAGTTCTTTTGACTAATGTTGAGTCCATGGATTATACGCACTCTCACCTTTCCACCTTTACTAGCCTCTTTGGTACCGTGCATTGCCCTTTCTCACCTTGAGAGTTGGCGCAAACTTTGCTGGTGCATCCAAACCCCGTGATACGATACACTCTATCACACATAAACCTGCTTATATCTTCCTCAAAACAGCCACCATACCTACCTATCATGGCATTTCCATAGCCATTCCGAGATATATTGCCATGCAACTTCCACCATCATCATCATGACATACATTACTTTTGTCATATTGCCATTGCATGATCTTGTAGTTGTCATCGTATTTGTGGCAAAGCCACCATGCATTATTTTCCATACATGTCACTCTTGATTCATTGCACCATCCCGGTACACCGCCGGAGGCATTCATATAGAGTCATATCTTGTTCTAAGTTTTGAGTTGTAATCCTTGTGTTGTAATCAATAGAAGTGTGATGATCATCATTATTAGAGCATTGCCCAAATAAAAAAAAGGCCCCAAAAAATATAAATAAATAAAAAGGGCAATGCTACTATCTCTTTTTCCACACTTGTGCTTCAAAGTAGCACCTTGTTCTTCATGTAGTGAGTCTCATATATTGTGCTTCAAAGTAGCACCTTGTTCCTCATGTAGTGAGTCTCATAAGTTGTCTTTTTTATACTAGTAGGAACTTTTCATTACAGAACTTGGCTTGTATATTCCTACGATGGGCTTCCTCAAATGCCCTAGGTCTTCGTGAGCAAGCAAGTTGGATGCACACCCACTAGTTTTCTTTTGTTGAGCATTCATAGCTCTAGTGCATCCGTTGCATGGCAATCCCTACTCACTCACATCGATATCTATTGATGGGCATCTCCATAGCTCGTTGATACGCCTAGTTGATGTGAGACTTTCTCTTTTTTCTCTTCTCCACACAATCCCCATCATCCTATTCTATTCCACCCATAGTGCTATATCCATGGCTCACGCTCATGTATTGCGTGAAGGTTGAAAAAGTTTGAGATTATTTAAGTATGAAACAATTGCTTGGCTTGTCATCGGGGGTATAGAAGTTGGAACATCTTTGTGTGACGAAAATGAAGCATAGCCTAACTATATGATTTTGTAGGGATGAACTTTCTTTTGCCATGTTATTTTGAGAAGACATGATTGCTTTGATTAGTATGCTTGAAGTATTATTATTTTTGTGTCAATATGAACTTTTGTCTTCAATCTTTTGGATCTGAATATTCATATCACAATTAAGAAGATTTACATTGGAATTATGCCAAAGTATCACTCCGCATCAAAAATTCTTTTTTTTATCATTTACCTACTCGAGGACGAGCAGGAATTAAGCTTGCGGATGCCTGATATGTCTCCAACGTATCTATAATTTTTGATTGCTCCATGCTACTTTATCTACTGTTTTCGACTATATTGGGCTTTATTTTCCACTTTTATATTACTTTTGGGACTAACCTATTAACCGGAGGCCCAGCCCAGAATTGCTGTTTTTTGCCTTTTTCAGTATTTCAAAGAAACAGAATATCAAACGGAGTTCAAACGGAATGAAACCTTCAGGATCGTGATTTTCCAACCGAACGTGACCGGAGACTTGGACCCTACTCCAGCGGTGCCGAGGAGGTCACGAGGTGGAGGGCGCCCCAGGCGCCCCTACCTCGTGGGCCCCGAGCTCCACCGACATACTCCTTTCTCCTATATATACCACGTATCCCGAGCGATCGAGCAGGAGCCAAAACCTAATTCCACCGCCGCAACCTTACAGATCCACGAGATCCCATCTTGGGGCTGTTCGAGCTCACTTGAGGGGCATCCACCACGGAGGGCTTCTACATCATCACCATAGCCCCTCAATGAAGTGTGAGTAGTTTACTTCAGACCTTCGGGTCCATAGCTAGTAGCTAGATGGCTTCTTCTCTCTTTTGGATCTCAATACAATGTTCTCCCCTCTCTCGTGGAGATCTATTCGATGTAATCTTCTTTTTGCGGTGTGTTTGTTGAGACCGATGAATTGTGGGTTTATGATCCGGTATTATCTATGGAAAGTATTTGATTCTTCTCTGAATTCTTTTATGTATGATTGAGTTATCTTTGCAAGTCTCTTGAATTATCTTTTGGTTTGGCCAACTAGATTGGTAGTTCTTGCAATGGGAGAAGTGCTTAGCTTTGGGTTCAATCTTGCGGTGTCCTTACTCAATGATGAAAGAGTTGCAAGGCAAGTATTGTATTGTTGCCATCGAGGATAACAAGATGGGGTTTTATCATATTGCATGAATTTATCCCTCTACATCATGTCATCTTGCTTACGGCGTTACTCTGCTTTTTACTTAATACTCTAGATGCATCTTTGGATAGCGGTCAATGAGTGGAGTAATAGTAGTAGATGCGAGAATCGTTTTGATCTACTTGTTTTGGACATGATGCCTATATACATGATCATTGCCTAGATATACTCATAACTATGCTCAATTCATCAATTGCTCAACGATAATTTGTTCACCCACCGTAGAATACTTATGCTCTTGAGAGAAGCCACTAGTGAAACCTATGGCCCCCGGGTCTATTCTCATCATATCAATCTATATCACTTTATTTACTTGCTTTGTTTTTACTTTGCTTTTATTTTTACTTTGCATCTATCTATCAAAAATACCAAAAATATTATCTCTATCAGATCTCACTCTCGTAAGTGACCGTGAAGGGATTGACAACCCCTGAGTGTTGGTTGCGAGTTGCTATCGTTTTGTGTAGGTACGAGGGACTTGTGTGTGGTCTCCTACTGGATTGATACCTTGGTTCTCAAAAACTGAGGGAAATACTTACGCTACTTTACTGCATCATCCTCTCCTCTTCGGGGAAATCCAACGCAGTGCTCAAGAGGTAGCATGGGTTATCAAGATCAACAGGTGGTTCTATCTCAACATCATTATCTGGTTCCTTATCATTATTTGGTTGGGTGTCTTCATGAACCTCATCATTATCTTTTTCATTATCACTAGGTGGATGTTCATTACCAGATTGAGTTTCAGCATCAGAGATAGAAGTTTCATTTGCATTATCAGGAGGTTTATATATTTCAAGTTCACTAGAAGCATGCAAAGTCCTATCATTTTTCTTTTTCTTTTTCTTTTTAGAAGGACTAGGTGCATTAGCATTAGCCCTTTGTGAATCTTGTTCAATTATTTTTGGGTGTCCCTCGAGATAAAGTGGTTCCTGAGTCATTTTACCTCCTCTAGTTGCAACTCTAACAGCAAAGTCATGTATATTAGATTCATTTCATCAAGTAATTCTCTTTGTGATTTAGAAACTTGTTCTAACTGGGTTTGAACCATAGAAGCATGTTTTCCAACACCTCTAACATCATTTGAGATTCTAAATAACAAGTCACTCAAGCAAGCAATGATATCAGAATTATATTTCAATTGTTTCATAACATTTGCATTGAAGTGGTCTTGTTTTCTAATGTAATTATCAAACTCATAAAGGCATTGACTAGGATGTTTATTATGAGGATCATCACTATCATTGAATCTCATTAAAGATTTTACCCCTGCCACCTTAGGTGGCGATGGTGCTTCAAGGCCATGTATTTCTTCGATAGGTGGTAAATTTTTAACATCCTTGGCCTTAACACCTTTTTCCTTTATAGATTTCTTTGTCTCTTGCATATCTTCAGGATTGAGATATAAGATACCCCTCTTCTTCGGAGTGGGTTTAGACGGTGGTTCAGGAATAGTCCAATCATCATAATTTTTCAATATGTTATTCAATAATTCTTCAGCTTGAGCAATTGTTCGTTCCCTAAAAACACAACCAACACAACTATCTAGGAAGTCCCTAGAAGCATTGGTTAGTCCATTATAGAAGATATCAAGTATTTCATTTTTCTTAAGAGGATGATCAGGCAAAGCATTAAGTAACTGGCAAAGCCTCCCCCAAGCTTGTGGGAGACTCTCTTCTTTAGTTTGAACAAAGTTAAATATTTCCTGTAAGGCAGCTTGTTTCTTATGAGCAGGAAAATATTTTTCAGAGAAGTAGTAAATCATATCCTGGGACTACGCACACAACCAGGAGCAAGAGTATTGTACCAAGCTTTAGCATCACCCTTTAATGAGAAAGTAAATAATTTGAGAATAAAGTAGTATCGAGTTTTCTCATCATGAGTAAAAAGGGTGGCTATATCATTCAACTTAGTAAGATGTGCCATAACAGTTTCAGTTTCATAACCATAGAAAGGATCAGATTCAACCAAAGTGATTAAATCTGGGCCGACAGAGAATTCATAATCCTTATCAGCAACAGCAACATGTGAAGTAGCAAACTTAGGATCACATTTCATTCTAGCATTCAGAGACTTTTCTTTATACTTGTGTAATAATTTCTCTAGATCATCTCTATCCTTACAAGCAAGAATATCTCTAGTTGCCTCCTCACTCATAACATAGCCTTCCGGTACCTTAGGCAATTCATATCTAGGAGGGCTAGCTCTAGCAAGTGTTTCAGGAGTTTCAGTTTCAAGCTCATCACCAGATTCAACAACATCATGTTGTATTACTCTAGCAATTTGTTCATCAAGAAATTTACCAAGTGGCACATCATCATTATCAAGCATGGTACTAGCATCATCATAAGCATCATTCATAGTAGAAGTAGCATCATCAATAACTTGTGACATATCAGAATTAATAGCATATGATGGTGGTGTTGCAAGTTTACTCATAACAGAAGATGAATCTAAAGCAGAACTGGATGGCAGTTCCTTACCTCCCCTTGTCCTTGAGGGAAATATCTTAGGCTTTGGATCCTTCAGATTCTTCATAGTGATAAATGGATAATAATACCAAGTGACTCAACAAATATAGCTATGCTCCCCGGCAATGACGCTAGAAAAAGTCTTGATAACCCACAAGTATAGGGGATCGCAACAGTTTTCAAGGGTAAGTATTTAACCCAAATTTATAGATTCGATGCAAGGGGAGCCAAAGAATATTTGAAGGTATTAGCAGCTGAGTTGTACTTTCAACCACACCTGGAGATTAAGTATCTGCAGCAAAGCGATCAGTAGCAAAGTAGTTTGATAGTTTTGATAGTAGTGACACCAGTAACGGTAATGGTAACAGTGATAGTAGTGATATTGTAGCAGTAACGATAGCAGTTGCAACAGTAGTAACTTAGCAAGAACAATATGAGATAAATTCATAGGCATTGGATCGATGACTTTTTGGATGATATTCATCATGTGACAGTTATAACCTAGGGCGATAGGGCACTAGCTCCACTTCATCGATATAATGTAGGCATGTATTCCATAAATACTCATACGTGCTTTATTAAAAGAACTTGCATGACATCTTCTCTCCTACCCTCCCGTGGAAGCGGGGTCCATATTGGAAACTAAGGGATATTAAGGCCTCCTTTTAATAGAGAACCGGAACAAAGCATTAACACATAGTGAATACATGAACTCCTCAAACCACGGTCATCACGAGAGTGGGCCCGATTGTTGTCACTCCGGAGTTGTCGGATCATAACATGTAGTAGGTGAATATAACTTGCAAGATCAAATCTAACACATGGATATAATGATGAATTCATAAATGGTTCAGATCTGAAATCATGGCACCCGGGCCCAAAGTGACAAGCATTAAGCATACCAAAGTCATGGCAACATCAATCTAAGAACATAGTGGATACTAAGGATCAGGCCCTAATAAACTAACTCGATTAAATGATGAATCTCATCCAACTCCTCACGGACCAGCGAGCCTACGAAGGAATTACTCACTCCCGGTGGGGGCATCACGGAATTGGCGATGGAGATGGGTTGGTGATGATGAAGAACGAAGATCCCCCTCTCCGGAGCCCCAAACGGACTCCAGATTTGCCCTCCGAGGAAGAACAGGGCTTAGCGGCGGCTCCATCTCGTGGATCGCGATAATTATTTCTCCCTGATTTTTTCTGGAATAATGTGATTTTGTAGTATCAAGGGGGTCATCAGCGGGGCCACCAGGTGGGTACAACACACCTGGGCGTTTGAGGAGAGGGGGGCTGCCCTGGTGGGTTGTGCCCACTAGGGGCCCCTCTCTGGCGGGCTTGGCTCCAAAAATCCTATTTTATTCCATAAAAATTCCTCACAAAGTTTCGTTCCATTCCGAGAACTTTTATTTCTGCACAAAAACAACATCATGGTAGTTCTGCTGAAAACAACGTCAGTCCGGGGTTAGTTTCATTCAAATCATGCAAATTAGAGTCCAAAACAAGAGGAAAAGCATGAGAAAAAGTCGATACGTTGGAGACATATTAGACCCACATCTTTATAAAGGAGTAGATGGTATTATTAGACGTTGTGTACCTGAACATGAACAGGAACAAATCCTATGGAAATGTCACTCCGAGGCTTATGGAGGACATCACGCGTGAGGCAAAACCGCTCATAAGGTATTGCAATCTGGTTTTATTGGCCTACTCTCTTCAAGTATGCCCGTAAGTTTGTTTTGTCTTGTGATGAATTTCAAAGAATAGGTAATATCGGTATGCGTCAAGAAATGCCTATGAATTGTTCACTTGCTGTTGAACCATTTGATGTTTGGGGATTTGATTTCATGGGACCTTTTCCTTCCTCTAATGGGTATACACTACTGGAATCAGGATCTTTGCCGTCAGCTAGATCTTTGTCGTCCGTTAGCTGACGGCAAAGAAGGTCTTTGCCCTCAGCTTAAAAGAAGTTGACGGCAAAGATGCAGCTGACGACAAAGATCATGTTTGCCGTCAGCCAACCCTTTGCCGTCCGCTAGCGGACGACAAATAATCAGGGTGGCCCACTATTGAGTAACACCTAATGGACAGTTTCTTTGCCGTCCGCTAGCTGACGGCAAAGAACCTGGCCAAACTAACGTCCGTTAGCTAGGATCTTTGCCGTCTGCTAGCAGACGGCAAAGAACCGTGCCCTAACTAAAATCCATCGACGCCCACCCACGCACATCTCTATCTGTTCCCTCTCTCTCTCTCCGCCCGCGCCTGAGCAGCCGCCGCCAGCGCCACCTAGCCCCGTGCCGCCGTCGCCCGTGCCACTCGCCGCCGCGCGCCCAAGAGCCCCGGTGACCCCTTCCTGCCCAGCGCCATCCCGTCATCGCGCCGCCGCCCGCCCGCCCGTGCCGAGCCGCTATCGCCCACGCCACCCGTCGCCGCGGCACCCTCCTCCACCGGCGGCCGGCGCCCTCTGCTCCACCACGGCGGTCACCCCGCCGCTCGGTGCCCTTCCTCCACCAGTGGCCCGGCGCCCTCTGCTCCACCACCACGGCATCCCACCGCTCCGGCGCCCTCTCCGCCACCGCAGCCGCCCGCCGCTCGGTGCCCCCTCCTCCACCGTGACCTGGCGCCCTACTCCACCACCACGGCGCCCCGCCGCTCCGGCGCCCCTTCCTCCACCCGGCCGCCCTGGCGCCCCTCTCCTCCACCACCGCGGCCGCCCCGCCCCTCCGGCGCCTCCTCCTCCACCCGGCGGTGAGACCTCTTGTATTTTTTTCTATTTTTGTTTCTGTATTTTAAGTTTAGTTTAGGTTTACTTTAGGTTTACTTTAGTTTAGGTTCACTTTAGTTTGGCTAAACGTGTGGGAACTCCACTCCTACTTCGTTCACATCTATTCTTGCTCAGTTCAGTATGGCCTGAGAAGTAACAATAAATTGAGCTGGCATTTTTGGCAGTGGCAATCATCCGATTCAGATGTCAACTTCCAAAACATGAACAGATTGATGTTGTTCGTGGATGATTGAATGCACAAAAATTGTTCATTATATATGTCTATGCACTTTGTCCATGCCAGGAGATTGAACATTTCTCTTGAAAGAATGTTTGCTATGGTCGATACAGTTACAGGATTGCTAACATCATGGCCAAATATGATCTCCTGTTATGTGGATTGGTCTATTTATTGTCCAAGTTAAGAAGTATGTATCTGTCTCTATCGATTTAAGGATTACTCCATCCTGCATATTTTTTCACTTTTTAAAGATAACATGGTTTTCTAGACCAGATAATGTTTAGTACCACAAATATACAAGTGCTCTCATAGTGTAACAATGCTCGAATTCTCAAAAAATGCAACAAGTAGCCTTAGATTAAATACCAAGTTCCCTGCTAGTAATAGAAAGAACGGGCAAAGAAGAAAGATACCAAAGCTTCTACAAGAAGCAGCGGGTAGTAGAGTACTACTTGAGCCAAGAGCCCAAGAACAAGAATAAGTGTAGTAGTAAGCGCAAACTGCTTGGCAAACACAAAATACAGTGCATAGAACAATCAAAATACAGTGTTGTTGATGTTGTTGAGCACAAATGCATTGCTTTTTTTCTCAGTTTTCTTTCATGTCTAGAAACTTGGCTCTATGTTTATAGATATGCTTCTAGATACTAATTGGTCTCTTCTGCTGCTTATTAGAGATGGGGAGAGGTCGTCACCGCAGGCTCTGCTCTACCACATCGGAGTACGAGTTGGATGCTTCCGAGCTCTTCAGTATCATACTTCAGACTTCCTCCAAGAGGCAGGTATATAAAAGGAGAGATCTCCCCTTCACCCATCTCATTATGATAACTCTGCTGTTTGCTACATCACTCCTTGTCCCAAACTGTAGAGGCTACCTGACACTTTTATGATGATGCTAGACGGCCATCGGCCAAAGAATGTAAAGCTGTGACAGGCCGGCGGCGGGCTTCACGGGCTTTGGGACATGGAGTTGGTGATCAGGTACGGCCACATGTACCTGTGTCGTGGCTGGGAGCAGTTCTACCGTGCCTACGACCTGCGGCACGGGTACTTCCTTCTCTTTAGGTACGACAGCGACGCCATGCTCACCGTGAAGGTATTCAAGACGACTATGTGTCGCATGCGCTACCAGGATGACGATGATGCCAGTACATTCTGCCTCTTCTTCCTCTATATTTTGCTTTGTCTCACATCGAATGTTAATAGTCATTGTTGCATTTGGTCGGGCAATGGGAGCAGCAGCAGCGACTCTGGCTGCAGCAAAAGCAGCAGCGAGGATGATCCAGAATGGGGTGGGGAAGAAGTGAAGGAAATATGCCCTAGAGGCAATAATAAAGTTATTATTTATTTCCTCATATCATGATAAATGTTTATTATTCATGCTAGAATTGTATTAACCAGAAACATAATACATGTGTGAATACATAGACAAAACTATAGTCACTAGTATGCCTCTACTTGACTAGCTCATTAATCAAAGATGGTTATGTTTCCGACCATAGACATGTGTTGTCATTTGATTAGTGGGATCACATCATTAGAAGAATGATGTGATTGACATGACCCATACATTAGCCTAGCACTTGATCGTTTAGTATCTCGCTATTGCTTTCTTCATGACTTATACAAAGTTCACGCAACTATGAGATTGTGCAACTCCGTTTACGGAAGAACACTTTGTGTGCTACCAAACGTCACAACGAATCGGGTGATTATAAAGGTGCTCTCTGGTGTTTCCGAAGGTACATGTTGAGTTGGCATAATTCGAGATTAGGATTTGTCACTCCGATTGTCGGAGAGGTATCTCTGGCCCTCTCGGTAATACTCATCACCTAAGCCTTGCAAGCATGTAACTAATGAGTTAGCTATGAGATGATGTATTACGGAACGAGTAAAGAGACTTGCCGTAGCGAGATTGAACTAGGTATTGGATACCGACGATCAAATCTCGGGCAAGTAACATACCGATGACAAAGGGAACAACGTATGTTGTTGTGCGGTTTGACCGATAAAGATCTTCGTAGAATATGTAGGAACCAATATGGGCATCCAGGTCCCGCTATTAGTTATTGACGGAGACGTGTCTCGGTCATGTCTACATTGTTCTCGAACCGTAGGGTCCGCACGCTTAAGGTTTCGATGGCGATGCTTATATTATGAGTTTATGAGTTTTGATGTACCAAGGAGTTGAGTCCCGGATGAGATCGGGGACATGACGAGGAGTCTCGAAATGGTTGAGACATAAAGATTGATATATTGGACGGATATATTTGGACACCGGAAAGGTTCCGGAGAAGTTTAGAGCTCCGGAGGTTACTGGAACCCCCGGAGGTATATGGGCCTTATTGGGCCCATGTAGGAGGAAGGAGAAGGAGCAAGGGAAGGGGCGCCCCAAGCCCAATCCGATTGGGGAGGGGGCCCCCCTTTCCTTTCTCCTTCCCCCTCTTCCTATTCCTACTACTAGTACTACTTCCTAATACTAGTACTCCTTCCTTCCCCCTCCAAATAAGATAAGGAAAAGAGAGGGAAACCTACTTGGAGTAGGTTTCCCCCTCCTCATGGCGCGCCCCCCCTAGGGCCGGCCACCTCCTCCCTCCCTCCTTTATATACGGGGGTAGGGGGGCACCCTAGAACACACAAGTTGATCATTGATCGTTCCTTAGCCGTGTGCGGTGCCCCCCTATACGATATTCCACCTCGATCATATTGTAGCGGTGCTTAGGCGAAGCCCTGCGACAAGAGAACATCAAGATCGTCACCATGCCGTCGTGCTGACGGAACTCCCCCTCGGAGCCTCTAATTGATTGGAGATCGAGGGTGCGTCATCGAGCTGTACGCGTGTCAAGAACTCGGAGGTGTCGGAGTAACGGTGCTTGGATCGGTCGGACTGGGAGGACGTACGACTACTTCCTCTACGTTGCGTCAACACTTCCGCTTCGGTCTACGAGGGTACGTAGACAACACTCTCCCCTCGTTGCTATATCATCACCATGATCTTGCGTGTGCGTAGGAAATTTTTTGAAATTACTACGTTCCCCAATGAAGGGTATCGAGCCAGGTTTTATGCGTTGATGTTATATGCACGAGTAGAACACAAGTGAGTTGTGGACGATATAAGTCATCTGCCTACCAGACTGTCATACTTTGGTTCAGCGGTATTGTTGGATGAAGCGGCCGGACCAACATTACGCCAGACGCTTACGCGAGACTGGTTTTACCGTCGTGCTTTGCACACGGTGACTAGCGGTGTCTGTTTCTCCAACTTTAGTTGAACCGAGTGTGGCTACGCCCGTCCTTGTGAAGGTTAAACGGAGTCTATTTGACAAACTATCGTTGTGGTTTTGATGCGAGGTAAGAACAGTTCTTGCTAAGCCCGTAGCAGCCACGTAAAATTTGCAACAACAAATTAGAGGACGCCTAACTTGTTTTTGCAGGGCATGTTGTGATGTGATATGGTCAAGACGTGATGCTATATTTTATTGTATGAGATGATCATGTTTTGTAACGAAGTTATCGGCAATGGCAGGAGCCATATGGTTGTCGCTTTATTGTATGAAATGCAATACTGTAATTGCTTTACTTTATCACTAAGCGGTAGCGATAGTCATAGAAGCAATAGATGGCGAAACGACAACGATGCTACGATGGAGATCAAGGTGTCGCGCCGGTGACGATGGTGATCACGACGGTGCTTGGAGATGGAGATCACAAGCACAAGATGATGATGGCCATATCATATCACTTATATTGATTGCATGTGATGTTTATCCTTTATGCATCTTATCTTGCTTTGATTGACGGTAGCATTTTAAGATGATCTCTCACTAAAATTATCAAGAAGTGTTCTCCCGAGTATGCACCGCTGCCAAAGTTCGTCGTCTTTGAGACACCACGTGATGATCGGGTGCGATAAGCTCTACGTCCATCTACAACGGGTGCAAGCCAGTTTTGCACACGCAGAATACTCAGTTAAACTTGACGAGCCTAGCATATGCAGATATGGCCTCGAACACGGAGACCGAAAGGTCGAGCGTGAATCATATAGTAGATATGATCAACATAATGATGTTCACCATTGAAAACTACTCCATCTCACGTGATGATCGGTTATGGTTTAGTTGATTTGGATCACGTGATCACTTAGATGACTAGAGAGATGTCTGTTTAAGTGGGAGTTCTTAAGTAATATGATTAATTGAACTTTAATTTATCATGAACTTAATCCTAGTAGTATTTTGCAAATTATGTTGTAAGATCAATAGCTTGCGTTGTTGCTTTCATATGTTCCTAGAGAAAATTGTGTTGAAATATGTTAGTAGCAATGATGCGGATTTGATCCGTGATCTGAGGTTTATCCTCATTGCTGCACAGAAGAATTATGTCCTTGATGCACCGCTAGGTGACAGACCTATTGCAGGAGCAGATGCAGACGTTATGAACGTTTGGCTAGCTCAATATGATGAATACTTGATAGTTTAGTGCACCATGCTTAAACGGCTTAGAATCGGGACTTCAAAGACGTTTTGAACGTCATGGACCATATAAGATGTTCCAGGAATTGAAGTTAATATTTCAAGCAAATACCCGAGTTGAGAGATATGAAGTCTCCAACAAGTTCTATAGCTAAAAGATGGAGGAGAATCGCTCAACTAGTGAGCATGTGCTCAGATTGTGCAGGTACTTCAATCGCTTGAATCAAGTGGGAGTTAATCTTCCGAGATAAGATAGTGATTGATGAATTCTCTAGTCACCATCACTAAGTTACTAGAACTTTGTGATGAACTATAGTATGCAAGGGATGACGAAAACAATTCCCGAGCTCTTCGTGATGTTGAAATCAATGAAGGTAGAAATCAATAAAAGACCATCAAGTGTTGATGATTGACAAGACCACTAGTTTCAAGAGAAGGGCAAAGGAAAGAAAGGGAACTTCAAGTGGAAAGACAAGCAAGTTGTCACTCCCGAAGAAGCCCAAAGCTGGACCATAGCCTAAAACCGAGTGTTTACTTTGCAAAGGAAATGGTCACTCGAAGCGGAAATGCCCCGAATATTTGGTGGATAAGAAGGATGGCAAAGTGAACAAGGGTATATTTGATATCTGATTATTGATGTGTGCCTTACTAGTGTTTATAGTAGCCCCCGAGTATTTGATACTTGTTCGGTTGCTAAGATTAGTAACTCAAACAGAGTTACTGAATAAGCAGAGACTAGTTGAAGGAAAGTGACGATGAGTGTTGGAAATAGTTCCAAGATTGATATGATCATCATCGCACACTCCCTATACTTTCAGGATTAGTGTTAAACCTAAATAAGTGTTATTTGGTGTTTGCGTTGAGCATGAATATGATTTGATCATGTTTATTGCAATACGGTTATTCATTTAAAATCAGAGAATAATTGTTGTTTTGTTTACATGAATAAAACCTTCAATGGTCATACACCCAATGAAAATACTTTGTTGGATCTCGATCGTAGTGATACACATATTCATAATATTGATGCCAAAAGATGCAAAGTTAATAATGATAGTGCAACTTATTTGTGGCACTGCCGTTTGGGTCATATCGGTGTAAAAGCGCATGAAGAAACTCCATAAAGATGGATTTTCGGAATCACTTGGTTATGAATCATTTGATGCTTGCGAACCGTTCCTTTTGGGCAAGATGACTAAAACTCCGTTCTTCGGGACAATGGAACGAGCAACAAACTTGTTGGAAATAATACATACTGATGTATGCAGACCAATGAGTATTAAGGCTCGTGGCGAGTATCGTTATTTTCTGACCTTCACAGATGATTTAAGCAGATATGGGTATATCTACTTGATGAAACATAAGTCTGAAATAGTTGAAAGGTTCAAAGAATTTCAGAGTGAAGTGGAAAATCATCGTAACAAGAAAATAAAGTTTCTGCGATCTAATCGTGGAGGAGAATATTTGAGTTACGAGTTTGGCCTTCATATAAAACAAATGTGGAATAGTTTCACAGTTCACGCCACCTGGAACACTACAACATTATGGTGTGTCCGAACGTCGTAATCGTATTTTATAAGATATGGTGCGATCTATGATGTCTCTTACCGGTTTACCACTATCGTTTTGGGGTTATGCATTAGAGACAACTGCATTCACTTGAAATAGGGCACCATCTAAATCCATTGAGACGACACCGTATGAACTATGGTTTAGCAGTAAACCTAAGCTGTCGTTTCTTAAAGTTTGGGGCTACGATGCTTATGTGAAAAAGTTTCATCCTGATAAGCTCAAACCCAAATCAGAGAAGTGCGTCTTCATAGAATACCCAAAGGTAACTATTGGGTGCACCTTCTATCACAGATCCAAAGGCAAATCATTCGTTGCTAACAATGGATCCTTTCTAGAGAAGGAGTTTCTCTCGAAAGAAGTAAGTGGGAGGAAAGTAGAGCTTGATAAGGTAATTTGTACCTTCTCCCGAATTGGAAAGTAATTCATCACGGAAATTAGTTCCAGTGATTCCTACACCAATTAGTGAGGAAGCTAATGATGATGATCATGAAACTTCAGATCAAGTTACTACAAAACCTCGTAGGTCTTCCAAAGTACAGTCCGCACCAGAGTAGTACGGTAATACTGTTCTGGAAGTCATGTTACTAGACCATGATGAACCTACGAACTATGAGGAAGCGATGATGAGCCCAGATTCCGTGAAATGGCTTGAGGCCATAAAATCTGAGATATGATCCATGTATGAGAACAAAGTATAGACTTTGATTGACTTGCTCGATGATCAGCAAGCCATTTTAAATAAATGGATCTTCAAGAGGAAGACAGATGCTGATAGTAGTGTTACTATCTACAAAGCTAGACTTGTCGAAAAAGGTTTTTGACAAAGTTCAAGGTGTTGAATACAATGAGATTTTCTCACTTGTACCGATGCTTAAAAGTCTGTCCGAATCATGTTAGCAATTGCCACATTTTATGAAATTTGGCAAATGGATGTCAAAACTACATTCCTTAATAGATTTGGTAAAGAAGAGTTGTATATGATACAACCAGAAGGTTTTGTCAATCCTAAAGGTGCTAACAAAGTGTGCATGCTCCAGTGATCCATCTATGGACTGGTTCAAGCATCTCGAGTTGGAATATACGCTTTGATGAGTTGATCAAAGCATATAGTTTTGCATGCACTTACGATGAAGCTCTGTATTTACAAGAAAGTGAGTGGGAGCACTACAAAGCATTTCGATAGGTATATGTGAATGACATATTGTTGATCGGAAATAATGCGAATTATTCGCAAAGCATAAAGGAGTGTTTGAAAAGAGTTCTTTAAATAGAGACCTCAGTAAAACTACTTACTTATTGAGCATCAAGATCTATTGAGATAGATCAAGACGCTTGATAAGATTTTCAATGAGTACATACCTTGGCAAGATTTTGAAATAGTTCAAAAGCGGAGCAGTCAAAGAAAGAGTTCTTGCTGTGTTGCAAAGGTATGGAATTGAGTAAGACTCAAATCCCGACCACAGCAGAAAATAGAAAGAGAATGAAAAGTCATTCCCTATGCCTCAGTCATAGGTTCTATAAAGTATGCTATGCTATGTACCAGACCTATTGTATACTTTGCTCTGAATTTGGCAAAGGAGTACAATAGTGATCTAGGAGTAGATCACTGGACATTGGTCAAGAATATCCTTAGTAAGGACTAAGGAGATGTTTCTCGATTATGGAGGTGATAAAAGAGTTTGTTGTAAAAGTTACATCAGTGCAAACTTTTACACTGATCCAGATGACTCTAAGTCTCAACCTGGATACATATTGAAAGTGGGAGCAATTAGCTAGAGTAGCTCGCGTGCGAGCATTGTGGACATAAAATATTTGCAAAATACATACGACTCTGAATGTGATGACCCGTTGACTAAGCTTCTCTCACGAGCAAAACATGATCACACCTTAGTACTCTTTGGGTGTTAATCACATAGCGATGTGAACTAGATTATTGACTCTAGTAAACCCTTTGGATGTTGGTCACATGATGATGTGAACTATGGGTGTTAATCATATCTGAGATATGAATATTGGTGTTAAATCACACGACGATGTGAACTAGATTATTGACTCTAGTGCAAGTGGGAGATGAAGAAAATATGCCCTAGAGGCAATAATAAAGTTATTATTTATTTCCTCATATCATGATAAATGTTTATTATTCATGCTAGAATTGTATTAACCGGAAACATAATACATGTGTGAATACATAGACAAAACTATAGTCACTAGTATGCCTCTACTTGACTAGCTCATTAATCAAAGATGGTTATGTTTCGACCATAGACATGTGTTGTCATTTGATTAGTGGGATCACATCATTAGAAGAATGATGTGATTGACATGACCCATTCATTAGCCTAGCACTTGATCGCTTAGTATCTGCTATTGCTTTCTTCATGACTTATACAAAGTTCCCGCAACTATGAGATTGTGCAACTCCGTTTATCGGAAGAACACTTTGTGTGCTACCAAACGTCACAACGAATCGGGTGATTATAAAGGTGCTCTACAGGTGTTTCCGAAGGTACATGTTGAGTTGGCATAATTCGAGATTAGGATTTGTCACTCCGATTGTCGGAGAGGTATCTTTGGGCCTCTCGGTAATACTCATCACCTAAGCCTTGCAAGCATGTAACTAATGAGTTAGTTATGAGATGATGTATTACGGAATGAGTAAAGAGACTTGCCGTAACGAGATTGAACTAGGTATTGGATACCGACGATCAAATCTCGGGCAAGTAACATACCGATGACAAAGGAACAACGTATGTTGTTTGCGGTTTGACCGATAAAGATCTTCAGTAGAATATGTAGGAACCAATATGGGCATCCAGGTCCGCTATTGGTTATTGACCGAGACGTGTCTCGGTCATGTCTACATTGTTCTCGAACCGTAGGGTCCGCACGCTTAAGGTTTCGATGATGCTTATATTATGAGTTTATGAGTTTTGATGTACGAAGGAGTTCGGAGTCCGGATGAGATCGGGGACATGACGAGGAGTCTCGAAATGGTCGAGACATAAAGATTGATATATTGGACGGATATATTTGGACACGGAAAGGTTCCGGAGAAGTTTGGAGCTCCGGAGGTTACTGGAACCCCGGGAGGTATATGGGCCTTATTGGGCCCATGTAGGGAAGGAGAAGGAGCAAGGGAAGGGGCGCCCCCAAGCCCAATCCGATTGGGGAGGGGCCGCCCCCCTTTCCTTTCTCCTTCCCCTCTTCCTATTCCTACTACTAGTACTACTTCCTAATACTAGTACTCCTTCCTTCCCTCCAAATAAGATAAGAAAGAGAGGAAACCTACTTGGAGTAGGTTTCCCCTCCCATGGCGCCCCCTAGGGCCGGCCACCTCCTCCCTCCCTCCTTTATATACGGGGGTAGGGGGGCACCCTAGAACACACAAGTTGATCATTGATCGTTCCTTAGCCGTGTGCGGTGCCCCCCTCCACGATATTCCACCTCGATCATATTGTAGCGGTGCTTAGGCGAAGCCCTGCGACAAAAGAACATCAAGATCGTCACCATGCCGTCGTGCTGACGGAACTCCCCTCGGAGCCTCTCTCGGATTGGAGATCGAGGTGCGCCATCGAGCTGTACGCGTGTCAAGAACTCGGAGGTGCCGAGTAACGGTGCTTGGATCGGTCGGACCGGGAGGACGACGACTACTTCCTCTACGTTGCGTCAACGCCCGCTTCGGTCTACGAGGGTACATAGACAACACTCTCCCCTCGTTGCTATATCATCACCATGATCTTGCGTGTGCGTAGGAAATTTTTTGAAATTACTACGTTCCCCAACAAGAAGAGGAGCAGAGTGGGGATGAGGAGGTGCAGGCTGACGATGGGCAACAGATGGTGGTGGCTGAGGATGACGTAGCGGCGGTGGTGGCTGACGATGGGCAAGAGATGGTGGTGGCTGAGGATGACCTAGCGATGGTGCTGCCTGAAGATGCCCTCGCGATGGTGGTGGTGCCTGACAATGACCTTGCGATGGTGGTGGCCCCGGCGATCCCACAGCGGGGCGACATGACCATGCCAATTTTGGTAGAAGAGTACATCCCACTGCCTCCACCGCCTTGCCGCTCTTGGCACATCAGGATGAGGAAGGAAAAGGAGAAGAAGAATGAGGAGTGAACTATGTCAGGTATGTCAGATCTCCAGAATGATCTATATATACTTAGCTTTGTTTCCTCCGAAATGACATAGGTTAGCTCTAATATGCTAAGTTATCTCTAATATGCTTAGTTTCCTAGGTTTGCTCAATAATGACATATACACTTGGCTTACTTGTGTAAAAAATGGCATAATTATGCTTAGTTAACTCAAAAATGGCATAATTAGTTAAGTTAGCCCCAAAATGACCCATTTAACCTAGGTTAGCTCCAATATGATCGATTTTACCTAGGTTAGCTCCAAAATGACCAACTTTACCTAGGTTAGCTAGGTTTGCTCCAAAATGACCTACTTTACCTAGGTTAGCTCCAAAATGACCAAGTTTACCTAGTTTAGCTCCAATATGATCCATTTTAGCTAGGTTAGCTCCAAAATGATCAAGTTTACCTAGGTTAGCTTCAATATGATCCATTTGAGCTAGGTTAGCTCCAAAATGACCAAGTTTACCTAGGTTAGCTCCAATTTGATCCATTTTAGCTAGCTTAGCTCCAAAATGACCTACTTTACCTAGGTTAGCTCCAAAATGACCTACTTTACCTAGGTTAGCTCCAATATGATCCATTTTAGCTAGGTTAGCTCCAATATGATCCATTTGAGCTAGGTTAGCTCCAAAATGATCAAGATTACCTAGGTTAGCTCCAATATGATCCATTTTAGCTAGGTTAGCTCCAAAATGACCTAGTTTACCTAGGTTAGCTCCAAAATGACCAAGTTTACCTAAGTTAGCTCCAATATGACCTAGTTTACCTAGGTTAGCTCCAATATGATCCATTTTAGCTAGGTTAGCTCCAATGACCTAGTTTACCTAGGTTAGCTCCAAAATGACCAAGGTTACCTAGGTTAGCTCCAAAATGACCTAGTTTACCTAGATTAGCTCCAAAATGACCAAGTTTACCTAATATGCTTAGTTCACTCAAAGGTGGCATAATTAGCTAGGTTAGCTCCATTTTACCTAAGTATATGCTTACTTCTTATTCCAGTCTTCTTCTTCGTCTTCTTCATTTTCTTCTTCTTCATGTTCTTCTTCTTCTTCTAACTTTCTTGTTTCCCATTTTGTAGATCTCATTTTATTCACGGAAGCTTGCATGGATGGAGTGCTTCTTATCCCTTTCTGTTTTTATTTTGTATCGATGAACTTGCATGGATGGAACTTGTTATATGGATGGATGGATAATGGTGTTGGATGAACAATGTGAAACTTTTGTAATATGTATGGATGGAACTATGTACGTGTTGGTTATGTATGTGTATATATGATGAAACTTGTGTGTTGGATATTTCTTTTGTGAAATTTGTGTGTTGAAACTTGCATTGTGTGTTCAAATTGAATGAATTTAAGAAAAAACAGAAGAAAAAAAACGGGGGCTATACAGAATCTTTGCCATCCGCCAACGGACGGCAAAGCATTTTACCGTCAGCCAGTGGACGGCAAAGATGCCATGTGGCACCTCCCTGTTCAACCTAGGGCTGCCTTATTTGGTTACTTTGTCGTCCGCCAGCTGACGGCAAAGCTCACCGTTAGCCCCCTAACGGTCGGACGTTGTTGATAACCCACAAGTGTAGGGGATCGCAACAGCTTTCGAGGGTAAAGTATTCAACCCAAATTTATTGATTCGACACAAGGGGAGCCAAAGAATATTGTTGAGTATTAGCAGTTGAGTTGTCAATTCAACCACACCTGGATAACTTAGTATCTGCAGCAAAGTATTTAGTAGCAAGGTAGTATGATAATAAAGGTAACAGTAGCAAAAGTAATATTTTTGGGTTTTGTAGTGATTGTAACAATAGCAACGGAAAAGTAAATAAGCGAAGAACAATATGTGAAAACCTCGTAGGCAATGGATCAGTGATGGATAATTATGTCGGATGCAATTCCTCATGTAATAGTTATAACATAGGGTGACACAGTACTAGCTCCAATTCATCAATGTATTGTAGGCATGTATTCCGTAAATAGTCATACGTGCTTATGGAAAAGAACTTGCATGACATCTTTTGTCCTACCCTCCCGTGGCAGCGGGGTCTGAACGGAAACTAAGGGATATTAAGGCCTCCTTTTAATAGAGAACCGGAACAAAGCATTAGCACATAGTGAATACATGAACTCTTCAAACTACGGTCATCACCGAGAAGTATCCCGATTATTGTCACTTCGGGGTTGTCGGATCATAACACATAATAGGTGACTATAGACTTGCAAGATAGGATCAAGAACACACATATATTCATGAAAACATAATAGGTTCAGATCTGAAATCATGGCACTCGGGCCCTAGTGACAAGCATTAAGCATAGCAAAGTCATAGCAACATCAATCTCAGAACATAGTGGATACTAGGGATCAAACCCAAACAAAACTAACTTGATTACATGGTAAATCTCATCCAACCCATCACCGTCCAGCAAGCCTACGATGGAATTACTCACGCACGGCAGTGAGCATCATGAAATTGGTGGAGGATGGTTGATGATGACGACGGTGACGAGTCCCCCTCTCCGGAGCCCCGAACGGACTCCAGATCAGCCCTCCCGAGAGAGATTAGGGCTTGGCGGCGGCTCCGTATCGTAAAACGCGATAAAACTTTCTTTCTGATTTTTTTCTCCCCGAACGTGAATATATGAAGTTGGAGTTGAGGTCGGTGGAGGTCCAGGGGGCCCATGAGACAGGGGGGCGTGCCCAGGGGGAGGGGGCGCGCCCCCACCCTTGTGGACAGGGTGTAGGCCCCCTGGTCTTGATTCTTTCGCCAGTATTTTTTATATTTTCCAAAAAGTGCCTCCATGGATTTTCAGGACATTCCGAGAACTTTTGCTTTCTACACATAAAACAACATTATGGCAATTCTACTGAAAACAACGTCAGTCCGAGTTAGTTTCATTTAAATCATGCAAATTAGAGTCCAAAACAAGGGCAAAAGTGTTTGGAAAAGTAGCTACATTGGAGACGTATCAGTTGTCACGTGTGCCGTCCAGGACCATTGTCGTCAGCCGGCTGACGACAAAGATCATTTCATCTTTGCTGTCCGCCAGCTGACGGCAAAGAAGCCGTTGCCGTAGCCCATTCAACGGACCTGTTGCCGTCAGCTGATGGATAGCAAAGGGTCTTTGCCGTCCGCCTTGTGTGCCTTTGCCGTCCGCATGGCGGACGGCAAAGAAGCTGATTCCAGTAGTGATACTCATATTTTGGTTGATGTTGATTATGTTACTAAGTGGGTAGAAGCTATTGCAACTAGTAGTGCTGATCACAACATCTCTATTAAAATGCTTAAGGAAGTTATTTTCCCAAGGTTTGGAGTCCCTAGATATTTAATGACTGATGGTGGTTCACACTTTATTCATGGTGCTTTCTGTAAAATGCTTGCTAAGTATGATGTTAACCATAGAATTGCATCACCTTATCATCCTCAGTCTAGTGGTCAAGTTGAACTTAGCAATAGAGAAATAAAACTAATCTTACAAAAGACTGTCAATAGGTCCCGGAAGAAATGTCCCCTTATAAAATGGTTTATGGAAAAGCTTGTCATTTGCCTCTTGAGTTAGAACACAAAGCATATTGGGCAATCAAATAACTCAATTATGATTTAAAACTTGCTGGTTAAAAGAGGTTATTTGATATTAGCTCATTAGATGAATGGAGAACCCAAGCTTATGAAAATGCAAAGTTATTCAAAGAAAAAGTTAAAAGATGGCATGATAAAAGAATCCAAAAGCGTAAGTTCAAGGTTGGAGAATATGTTCTTTTGTACAACTCTCGTTTCAGATTCTTTGCAGGAAAACTCCTCTCTAAGTGGGAAGGACCCTATGTTATCGAGAAGTTTTATCGATCCGGAGCTATCAAAATAAATAACGCCGAAGGTACGAACCCAAAGGTACGCCCATTAATGTTGAAAGCAATATTATCCAAACTATGACACCGGAAGAACACATAAAGGAAACCTTCCAGAACACTCCAGAATCGTGAAAAAGGGAGGTACGTGATACAGTAAGTAAACGGACTCCGAAAATTTTGCAAAAATATTTTTTGCCAGTTTTGGAAAATTTAAAAAATTAGGAAAATAAGAAACTACCAGGAAAGTGATCCTGGTGGGCATGATACACCAGGGCGCGCCTGGCTTGCCAGGCGCCCCGGGGTTGGTTGTGCCCACCTCGGGTACTTTCCGGACTCCATTTTTCTTCCGTTCTGCTTGTTCCCCAAGATAAAAAAAATCTTTATATACCCCTCGAACCTGTTGACTTCCGTATCGCGAAGAAATCTCCTATTTTCTTTTCTTGCTGTTTTCTGTCAGATCTAGTCCACCATGGCCACTTCAAGCTCCTCCAAGGACAAGTTCTTCAAGAAAGTCATCAACCCATATCTGCGGGAGGTGATGCAGCACCCTCAAGCTATCCAGATGCGCGATGGGGGCTGCACATCCACGATGTGCAAGGCCCCAAGGGAACTGGATCCGTGGAGGCCAGGCTTGAAGCTATGGAGCAGGAAGTCTTCCGCTGCAAGGGGATGGTGGAACATGGACTCAATGCCAATCACCTCATGATCGCGGACTACATCCGTGATCTCAAGGTGGATGGCAAGTCCATGAAGGACATCGTATTCTCCTTCAATGAGCAAATCAACTTCCTCCAGAGCCAGATCTACGACCTCCAAAACTAATTCTTTGAATATGAGGCAAGGTTTAAAGGTATGAGTTTGGCTGCGAGTTGTAGGACCCGGGAGACTCACTTTTCCTCTTATGATGGTGAGCCTCTATCGTGGAAACCTGAGGACAAGATCGCTTCTACTTCATCACCACCACCACCTCCTTCTTCATCACAAAAAGAAAATTGAGTATCAGGTATGGGCACTCCCCTTGGCTTTCGCCAAGCTTGGGGGAGGTGCCCCAGTATCGTATCATCTACACTATCTTTTGCCTTTACTTTTCTTAGTTTGATCCATGGTTATATTTTGCTTTAGATGAATAAAAGTTTAGTTCGATCCTTTCTTTTCGAGAGTTTGCTTAGTTATCTATCTTTGTAATCATGTGCGAGATATATAATAAATTTTAGTTTGAGTTTTGCTTTCTTTACTTTCTTGTTTCAATAAAAAGAAAGGAAATAAATGAAAAATATCATATGCTAATCTTATGGTAAGTGATGACATTACACAAGGAAAAGTATAAGTAGAAAATTTGATTGTAGATTGACAAACATAGCATTGGTCAATGATGCAACTCATGAAAGAAATAATAAGGGAAGAGAAGATTCACATGCAAATACACTATCCTGGAAATCTTTTGTGATTGTGAGCACCCATCAAAATATTATATGCCAAAATTGTTGATGTTGGACAAGGAAGACAACGTAATGATTTATGTTTGTTCATATTCACGTAGAAGTAATATTTTCATAGATCCTTCAACATGTGGTGCTTGCCCCTATCTTTGCTAGCCAAAAATTCCGCACTAAGTAGAGATACTACTTGTGCATACAAAACCCTTAAACCCAAATCTTGTTTGAGAGTCCACCATACCTACGTATGGATTGAGTAAGATCCGTCAAGTAAGTTGTCATCGGTGCAAAAAGGCAAAAAAAATTGCTTCTAAAAGTGTAAGATCATTTAGTGTAAGGGAAAATTGAGCGTTGTACGAACTTGTGATGCCGAAGAATAAAAGCGACAGACTACATAATAAAGGTTGCCATCATAAGGGGCAACATAACGTGACGTTCTCTTGCACTAAGGAGTTGAGCATACAAACAAAAAGTGCATGGCAACCTCTGTTTCCCACTGCGAAGGGCCTATCTTTTACTTTCATGTATTTACTTTCATGCAAGAGTCAAAGTTCTTCTCTCTATTCCTTTTTATTTTCTCCTTTTGCAAGCATCATGTGGTGAGGGAAGATCTAGGCACATATATCCAGTTGAATATGGGTGGCATGAGTTATTATCGTTGACATCACCCTTGAGGTGAATACGTTGGGAGGCGAAACTATAAGCCCCTATCTTTCTATGTGTCCGGTTGAAACATTTTGCTCATGTGTACGCGGTGAGTGTTAGCAATCATATAAGACTAAATGATGGTTGAGTGTGTGGACTTGCCTAAAAAGGCTCCGATACGGGACCCTTCCTGAAAAGATGATGAATTGTAGTTGCAAAGTTGACCGAGAACATAGTTTGTTGGTTTCCAATAGAGTTTGTGCTTTATACTTCGATGTTGTGTGAATTGTCACTTATCCATGAGAAGTCTATGATAAAAGTTCTATGATAAAAGTTTTATGTTAAAGTTTGTTGTTGTTATAACAAGTTACATGATGCTGCTATGTCCATATTTTTATTTTTATCGACACCTCTCTCTCTCTCTCTCTCTCTCTCTCTCTCTCTAAGCATGTGGACATCTTTTTCGATCTCGGTTTTCGCTTGAGGACAAGCGAGGTCTAAGCTTGGGGGAGTTGATACGTCCATTTTGCATCATGTTAACCTACTGTTATTTATGTTGTTTATTGTATAATGCTTTTTGGAGTAATTCTAATGCCTTTTCTCTCATAGTATCATAATATGCAAGGTATACACAAAGGGGGAGAATTCTGACAACTGGAAATCTAGACCTGAAAAAGCTACGTCAGGCTACCTAGTCTGCACAACTCCAAATGGGCTGAAAATTTACGAGGATTTTTTATGGAATATTTAAGGAATGTTGGAGCGAATAAGTACCAGAGGGGGCCCACCAGGTGGGCACAACCCACCTAGGCGCGTTAGGGAGCCTAGGCGCACCCTGGTGGGTTGTGCTCATCCAGGCCCACCTCTGGTGCCCCTCTTCTGGTATATAAGTCATTTTGACCTAAAAAATATATAGAGGACTTTCGGGACGAAGCGCCACCATCTCGAGGCGGAACCTGGGAAGGAGCACTTTTGCCCTCCGGCAGAGCGATCCGCCGGGGGAACTTCCCTCCCGGAGGGGGAAATCATCGTTATCATCATCACCAACAACTCTCCCATCTTGGGGAGGGCTATCTTCATCCACATATTCAACAACACCAACTCCTCTCAAACCCTAGTTCATCTCTTGTGTTCAATCTTCTTACCGGAACTATAGATTGGTGCTTGTGGGTGACTAGTAGTGTTGATTACATCTCGTAATTGATTATTATATGGTTTATTTGGTGGAAGATTATATGTTCAGATCCATTATGCTATTTAATACCCCTCCGATCTTGAGCATGATTATCATTTGTTAGTAGTTATTTTTGTTCTTGAGATCACGGGAGAAATTATGTTGCGAGTAATCATGTGAACTTGATATGTGTTTGATATTTTGATGATATGTATGTTGTGATTCCCTTAGTGGTGTCATGTGAATGTCGACTACATGACACTTCACTATATTTGGGCCTAAGGGAATGCATTATGGAGTAGTTATTACATGATGGGTTGCGAGAGTGACAGAAGCTTAAACCCTAGTTTATGCGCGATTCCGTAAGGGACCGATTGGATCCAAAAGTTTAATGCTATGGTTAGAATTTATTCTTAATACTTTTCTCGTAGTTGCAGATGCTTACGAGGGGGTTAATCATAAGTAGGACATTTGTTCAAGTAAGAACATCACCTAAGCACCGGTCCACCCACATACCAAATTATCAAAGTAGCGAACACGAATTAAGCCAACACGATGAAAGTTACTAGATGAAATTCCCGTTTACCCTCAAGAACACTTTCCTTATCATAAGAGACCGTTTTGGCCTGTCCTTTGCCTCAAAAGGATTGGGCTACCTTGTTGTACTTTTGTTACTACTATAGTTACTTGCTCATTACAAATTATCTTGCTATCGAACTACTCTGCTACTCACAATTTTAGCACTTGCTGACATTACCTTGTTGAAAACCACTTGTCATTTCCTTTTGCTCCTTGTTGGGCTCGACACTCTTACTTATCAAAAAGGCTACAATTGACCCCCATATACTTGTGGGTCATCACACCACTAGCAGAAGCAGCAGCACGCACACGGGGGGGAGAGGCATGGCGCGGGTGGCGGAGGGAGGAGGTGGCTATTGGCGCGCGAGGAATGTTGCGCACGGGCACGACTGCGAACAGGGAGGGACGCGGCGCGGGGGAAGCCGAAGCAGCGAGCTCGCGTGGACGGCTGGAGCAGGCAGCGAGGGGCAGCAGCGGCAGCAGGTACGGGACACTGGCGGCGTGGGGCAGCTGGGCATGCGGGCGAGTGCATGGGAAGCAGTAGAAGCAAGGGAGAGGCAGCAGCTGTGAAGAGCAGCAGTAGCGAAGCACGCGCGGTCAGCTGCGAGGGCGTGCTTGGGTGCGGGCGCGGTTGGCCAATGGTGCGCGGGACGGATAGCGGCGCAGTGAGCGCGAACTCTGATAGCATCGGGCACGGCGGTGATGGCAGCCTACAGCGGTGGTTCGAAAGGGAAAATAGGGGGAACCGGAGGAGGGGCTCACCTAGGAGCACAAGGAAGCTCGGCGTGAGGTTTAGGAGCTGCAGGGGAAGCCGGAAGGGGTCGGGGCGGAGTGGATCGACGACGGTGAGCTCCGGGCATCGATGTCGAAGACGAGGTCGGGACGAAGCTGCGGGGCCATCCCAGGGTCAACATGGACGATCATGGCGATTCTGTTGGACCAGATGGGTGGGGCGGGGCACCGATCGCTGCGATGGTGGGCGACGAACGACGATGAAGGCGCTTGGGAGGAGGATATCTGGACGAGGGGGGAGAGGAATGGTGCGCTAGGGTTCGGGGGAGGTGTCGCGGGGTTGCCCTTATCCTCAGGGGGAACCGTGGGATGGGTGCCACAGCAACATCGTCGACCAGGGAGGCCAGGATGGCCGCCACGCTCCCCTCTACCTCCTGTAGCGGGAGGTGGAGGGAGATGAGGGTGGGCTGGCCTGGTCGGCCTGGTGGTCCAGCTGGGCCACGACCGAGTGGGGGGTCTGTTTAAATTTTTTTTGCTTTCTTTTTAGTTTCTTTTGTTTTTCTTTTTAATTTTTTCCATTTTCAATTTAGTTTCTTTTATTTTTAGTTTTATAAAAATCAATTTTAGCATATAAAATAGTAGTAATAACTAGCCCACTACCACAAAAAGTTTAACACTTTAATAAAATAGGTTTACATTTGTTTAATATTTGAAAGCATTTAACAATTGTTTTAGCCACTGTTATATTCGCACTTTGAACATTTTATTTTGCTTGTTTGAGAAACTTGAATTTTGGACTCTAATTTGAATTTGAATCAAGTGAGGATTAGCAACAGTAATGTGATGACATGGCACCATTAGCAGGGGATTACTGTAGCTTAATTATCCGGACATCACAGCTTCGGCCGAGGGGAAGTATTGGGCATCATTGTGGAACATTTAAATACCAGGAAAGTTTAGAACTTTCTTGTGGAGGTTAGCAAAACATTTGTTGCTATTCGAGGATGTCCGTCATAATAGAAAGATGAGCCATACGGATGGCTGCCAAATATGTGGAAGCAATGACTCATGGTGACACTCCCTTATTGAATGCACAATGTCAAGATGTGTGTGGGCGTTGAGCGATGAACAACTCATCGAGCATGTGGTGGAGACCCATGAAACTAATGCTGAAAACTGGCTTTTTTAAGCTAGAAACTCTATCTCACGGTGAATTTGTCAAGATGGCGATCATGTTATGGGCGATATGGACAGCGCGGAGAAAATTGAGGCGATATTCCAAAGCCCAATGTCTACTCATCTTTTTATCAAGAGATTATTCCAAAGCCCAAAATCGAGGCGATATGGACAGCACGGATAGAATCATGAGCGCCAAAACGAACTTCATAGAGAAACCGACAAGCTCACATGTCGAACCGAACTCAAGTCGGTGTCCTCGTCGTCGTCACTTTCTCAAGCAGAGGAAGCAGAGAGCAGATCTACTTGAGGAGTAACAGGGTCATCATCTTCTTCTCCGTACCATAGACACCCTCTTCCTTTTAAGTGGATTAACAGCGAAGTTCCTGGTCCAAAGATGCGAGCTTGGATATGGATCAACAGAGCCTACAATCTGAATCAACAAACAAGTCTGAATCCGGAGCCTACAATCTGAACCAACAAACAAGTCTGAATATTCTACAAATGATCTATGGAATCGGAGGACTCTGTACCTCCGGAGATGTGCTTGCCCGGTTCTGGAACCATTTGAGACCGAGGCGAGATGTCATCGTGGTCGAGAGGCGGCGGCGCGCAGAGGCCCTCATCGTCGGTCGCCTTTCTACCGTCGCCAAGAATCGAATCGGCTTCCAACGAAGCGAAGAGTCGGCGCTGCTGGGAAGAATAAGCGCAGCCGCCGCAAACTTTTCAAATGGGAGGAGAGAAGGGAATGAGGGGGACACGAGCTAGGTTTTTCGGAGGAGGTGTTATATACCATCGCTAATTTGGGCGTTCGTGCATTTGGGGCCTTTGGGCCCTTGTGCTTCAACCTTTCGCCCATGCCCACGATTTTGCAGCGACGGCGAAGTCAAATAGCGTCGTTTGCGGCGCGATCACGCGTTAGCGGCAGATCGTGTTTTTTACGGGATTGTGTCGCGGGAAGCGCTCCAAAGAAGCGATAGCACCGCGATCGCTGTTTTTACCACGATCTGAAACTTTGCTCAAGATGCTTTATTTTGAGCATTTTCATATTCTGGTTGAAGGATAAAAGTGACCGCCACTAATAATTTGTTTATCGAGACAAAGATCAAAAAATTAAAAGCCATGTGGTAATGTTAATGTTGTTCTCTTTCTAAACATCAAATGCATTTTACCTACTCCCCTTAGAAAATGCATTTTACTTATCAGGACTGGAGCATTAAAGATTATTGGACAATGTACATGTTTATTTTAACATGGTATGCACGCTAGCACTCATATCTGCAGCATACACGCACCCCTATGAACACACACGTGCACCCTATCCCTATGAGCACCTCTGAAAGACTTAGAGGGCATATCATCTTGAAATTTACGAAACCACCGTAGGCACCTCGTTGTCGACGGGAACGTCTCCTCCGACTGAATGCGCATCACCGGAAATCCTGAAATAAATCCAAAAATAAATGCGAGCACGAGGACTTGAACCCTAGTGGACTGGGGTTACCAAAGTCCCTCTAACCATCCAACCATAGATTGGTTCACGACAATGTAAATGTTTGTTCTATATTGGGTCTATTATATTTTAGCTCAGCGTTCTACATGTTACTATTTTGGGCATTTACATAATCTTGGTTGGAGGATAAAAGTGCACCCCACAAATAAATTGTTTGAGAAGGCAAAGATCAAAAATTAAAAAGACATAAATAAATAGTTAATGCCGGGTCGGGGCCTTCTGGTTATGGGTCATTTATAGGGATCGGTGGGAAGAAACAAGACGGATGTCAATGCGGTTGTTTTGTGCTTATGATTCTAGAGATGACATAGTGCTTAATTTCATTAGTTATTTTGACTTTCTGAACATCGAATGCATTTTAGATAAAAGTGACAAACATAAATAAATAAACTGATTCTCATGGTATATATCAGGAAAAAATTAGTAGGAGTTAAAAAAAAGGGTGTGACAGAGATCAAAACTACATGTTCTATTTTGGGCATTTCCATACTCCTGGTTGGAGGATAAAAGTGACCGCCATAAATGAACAAATAAATTGTTTCTTGTATATATATCAGGAAAAATAATGTTAATGTCATTAGTTATTATTGTCTTTCTGAACATCGAATGAATTTTACCTTCGCCCCTTAAAGAAATGCATTTTACTTATCAGGACTTGAGCATTGAAGACTATTGGGCAGTGAAAATGTTTGTTCCTGTTATATTTTTAGCTCAGCATGCTATATGTTTCTATTTTGGCGTTTTCATAATCTTGGTTGGAGGATAAAAGTAACCGCCACAAATAAATTGTTTGCCAAGACAGAGATCAAAAATTAAAAGAGGCATAAATAAATTGTTTATAGCGGGTTGGGGTCTTCATTTATAGGTCACTAAAGGATTAGGTGGAAGAAACAAGACGGATGTCGGCAGCAGATTGTTTTCGTGTTTATGATTGTAGATACTGAGTCTTCTCGAACATCAAATACATTGTATCTTTGCCCCCCAAATACATTTGTTCAAGTAAGAACATCACCTAAGCACCGGTCCACCCACATACCAAATTATCAAAGTAGCGAACACGAATTAAGCCAACACGATGAAAGTTACTAGATGAAATTCCCGTTTACCCTCAAGAACACTTTCCTTATCATAAGAGACCGTTTTGGCCTGTCCTTTGCCTCAAAAGGATTGGGCTACCTTGTTGTACTTTTGTTACTACTATAGTTACTTGCTCATTACAAATTATCTTGCTATCGAACTACTCTGCTACTCACAATTTTAGCACTTGCTGACATTACCTTGTTGAAAACCACTTGTCATTTCCTTTTGCTCCTTGTTGGGCTCGACACTCTTACTTATCAAAAAGGCTACAATTGACCCCCATATACTTGTGGGTCATCACACCACTAGCAGAAGCAGCAGCACGCACACGGGGGGGAGAGGCATGGCGCGGGTGGCGGAGGGAGGAGGTGGCTACGGCCATGAGGAATGTTGCGACGGGCACAATCATGAACAGGAGGACGCGCGCTGGGAAGCTGGCAATGAGCTCACATGACGGCCGAGCAGGCAATGAGGGCAGCAGGCAAGCAGGTACGGGACACTGGCGGCGTGGGGCAGCTGGGCATGCGGGCGAGTGCATGGGAAGCAGTAGAAGCAAGGGAGAGGCAGCAGCTGTGAAGAGCAGCAGTAGCGAAGCACGCGCGGTCAGCTGCGAGGGCGTGCTTGGGTGCGGGCGCGGTTGGCCAATGGTGCGCGGGACGGATAGCGGCGCAGTGAGCGCGAACTCTGATAGCATCGGGCACGGCGGTGATGGCAGCCTACAGCGGTGGTTCGAAAGGGAAAATAGGGGGAACCGGAGGAGGGGCTCACCTAGGAGCACAAGGAAGCTCGGCGTGAGGTTTAGGAGCTGCAGGGGAAGCCGGAAGGGGTCAGGCGGAGTGGATCGACGACGGTGAGCTCCGGGCATCGATGTCGAAGACGAGGTCGGGACGAAGCTGCGGGGCCATCCCAGGGTCAACATGGACGACCGCGGCAGTTCTGTTGGACCAGATGGGTGGGAGCGGGGGCACCAGTCGCTGCGATGGTGGGTGACGAACGACGATGAAGGCGCTTGGGAGGAGGATATCTGGACGAGGGGGGAGAGGAATGGTGCGCTAGGGTTCGGGGGAGGTGTCGCGGGGTTGCCCTTATCCTCAGGGGGAACCGTGGGATGGGTGCCACAGCAACATCGTCGACCAGGGAGGCCAGGATGGCCGCCACGCTCCCCTCTACCTCCTGTAGCGGGAGGTGGAGGGAGATGAGGGTGGGCTGGCCTGGTCGGCCTGGTGGTCCAGCTGGGCCACGACCGAGTGGGGGGTCATTTATATTTTTTTGCTTTCTTTTTAGTTTCTTTTGTTTTTCTTTTTAATTTTTTCCATTTTCAATTTAGTTTCTTTTATTTTTAGTTTTATAAAATCAATTTTAGCATATAAAATAGTAGTAATAACTAGCCCACTACCACAAAAAGTTTAACACTTTAATAAAATAGGTTTACATTTGTTTAATATTTGAAAGCATTTAACAATTGTTTTAGCCATCGTTATATTCGCACTTTGAACATTTTATTTTGCTTGTTTGAGAAACTTGAATTTTGGACTCTAATTTGAATTTGAATCAAGTGAGGATTAGCAACAGTAATGTGATGACATGGCACCATTAGCAGGGGATTACTGTAGCTTAATTATCCGGACATCACAGCTTCGGCCGAGGGGAAGTATTGGGCATCATTGTGGAACATTTAAATACCAGGAAAGTTTAGAACTTTCTTGTGGAGGTTAGCAAAACATTTGTTGCTATTCGAGGATGTCCGTCATAATAGAAAGATGAGCCATACGGATGGCTGCCAAATATGTGGAAGCAATGACTCATGGTGACACTCCCTTATTGAATGCACAATGTCAAGATGTGTGTGGGCGTTGAGCGATGAACAACTCATCGAGCATGTGGTGGAGACCCATGAAACTAATGCTGAAAACTGGCTTTTTTAAGCTAGAAACTCTATCTCACGGTGAATTTGTCAAGATGGCGATCATGTTATGGGCGATATGGACAGCGCGGAGAAAATTGAGGCGATATTCCAAAGCCCAATGTCTACTCATCTTTTTATCAAGAGATTATTCCAAAGCCCAAAATCGAGGCGATATGGACAGCACGGATAGAATCATGAGCGCCAAAACGAACTTCATAGAGAAACCGACAAGCTCACATGTCAGAACCAGAACTCAAGTCGGTGTCCTCGTCGTCGTCACTTTCTGAAGCAGAGGAAGCAGAGAGCAGATCTACTTGAGGAGTAACAGGGGTCATCATCTTCTTCTCCGTACCATAGACACCCCTCTTCCTTTTAAGTGGATTAACAGCAGAAGTTCCTGGTCCAGCATGCGAGCTTGGATATGGATCAACAGAGCCTACAATCTGAATCAACAAACAAGTCTGAATCCCGGAGCCTACAATCTGAACCAACAAACAAGTCTGAATATTCTACAAATGATCTATGGAATCGGAGGACTCCTGTACCTCCTGGAGATGTGCTTGCCCCGGTTGCTGGAACCATTTGAGACTGAGACTGAGATGTCATCGTGGTCGTAGAGGCGGCGGCGTGCAGAGGCCCCTCATCGTCGGTCGCCTTTCTACCGTCGCCGCAACCGAATCTGGCTTCCAACGAAGCAGTAGTCGGCGCTGCTGGGAAGAATAGCGCAGCCGCCGCAAACTTTTCAGTGGGAGGGAGAGAAGGGAATGAGGGGGGACACGAGCTAGGTTTTCTGGAGGAGGTGTTATATACCATCGCGAATTTGGGCCGTTCTGGTCTGTTTGGGGCCTTTGGGCCCTTGTGCTTCAGCCTTTCGGCCCATGCCCACGATTTTGCAGCGACGGCGAAGTCAAATAGCGTCGTTTCGTGCGCGATCACGCGGTTAGCGGCAGATCGTGTTTTTTTACGGGATTGTGTCGCGGGAAGCGCTCCAGCAGGCGATAGCACCGCGATCGTGCTGTTTTCGCCCACGATCTGAAACTTTGCTCAGCATGCTTTATTTTGAGCATTTTCATATTCCTGGTTGAAGGATAAAAGTGACCGCCACTAATAATTTGTTTATCGAGACAAAGATCAAAAAAATTAAAAGCCATGTGGTAATGTTAATGTTGTTCTCTTTCTAAACATCAAATGCATTTTACCTACTCCCCTTAGAAAATGCATTTTACTTATCAGGACTGGAGCATTAAAGATTATTGGACAATGTACATGTTTATTTTAACATGGTACAGACGCAAGCACTCATATACGCGCGCATACACTCACCCCTATGAACACACACGTGCACCCTATCCCTATGAGCACCTCTGAAAGACTTAGAGGGCATATCATCTTGAAATTTACGAAACCACCGTAGGCACCTCGTTGTCGACGGGAACGTCTCCTCCGACTGAATGCGCATCACCGGAAATCCTGAAATAAATCCAAAAATAAATGCGAGCACGAGGACTTGAACCCTAGTGGACTGGGGTTACCAAAGTCCCTCTAACCATCCAACCATAGATTGGTTCACGACAATGTAAATGTTTGTTCTATATTGGGTCTATTATATTTTAGCTCAGCGTTCTACATGTTACTATTTTGGGCATTTACATAATCTTGGTTGGAGGATAAAAGTGAACCCCACAAATAAATTGTTTGAGAAGGCAAAGATCAAAAATTAAAAAGACATAAATAAATAGTTAATGCCGGGTCGGGGCCTTCTGGTTATGGGTCATTTATAGGGATCGGTGGGAAGAAACAAGACGGATGTCAATGCGGTTGTTTTGTGCTTATGATTCTAGAGATGACATAGTGCTTAATTTCATTAGTTATTTTTGACTTTCTGAACATCGAATGCATTTTAGATAAAAGTGACAAACATAAATAAATAAACTGATTCTCATGGTATATATCAGGAAAAAATTAGTAGGAGTTAAAAAAAAGGGTGTGACACAGATCAAAACTACATGTTCTATTTTGGGCATTTCCATACTCCTGGTTGGAGGATAAAAGTGACCGCCATAAATGAACAAATAAATTGTTTCTTGTATATATATCAGGAAAAATAATGTTAATGTCATTAGTTATTATTGTCTTTCTGAACATCGAATGAATTTTACCTTCGCCCCTTAAAGAAATGCATTTTACTTATCAGGACTTGAGCATTGAAGACTATTGGGCAGTGAAAATGTTTGTTCCTGTTATATTTTTAGCTCAGCATGCTATATGTTTCTATTTTGGGCGTTTTCATAATCTTGGTTGGAGGATAAAAGTAACCGCCACAAATAAATTGTTTGCCAAGACAGAGATCAAAAATTAAAAGAGGCATAAATAAATTGTTTATAGCGGGTTGGGGTCTTCTGTTTATAGGTCACTAAAAGATTAGGTGGAAGAAACAAGACGGATGTCGGCGCAGTTGTTTTCGTGTTTATGATTGTAGATACGAGTCTTTCTGAACATCAAATACATTGTATCTTTGCCCCCCCAAATGCACTTTACTTATCAGGATTTAAGCATTGAAGATTAATGGGCAGTATCGGGTTTGTTATATTTTAGCTCATAGTGCTACATGTTCTATTTTGTGCATTTTCATACTCTTTGTTGGAGGATAGAAGTGACGGACATAAATAAATAAACTGTTTCTCATGGTATATATCATGAAAAAAATTAGTAGGCTTAAAAAAAAGCTTGTGACAGAGATCAATACTACATGCTCTATTTTGGGCACTTCCAAACTCCTGATTGGAGGATAAAAGAGACCACCATAATAATTAGTTTACCGTGATCAAAAAATTTAAAAGCCATGTGCTGATGTTAATGTCATTAGTTATTATTGTCTTTATGAACATCAAATGCATTTTACCTTCGCCCCTTAAAGAAATGCATTTTACTTATCGGGACTTGAGCATTGAAGATTATTGGGCAGTGAAAATGTTTGTTCTGTATCGGGTCTGTTATATTTTTAGCTCAGCATGCTACATGTTTCTATTTTGGGCGTTTAAATAATCTTGGTTGGAGGATAAAAGTAGCCGCCACAAAAAATTGTTTGCAAGACAAAGATCAAAAATTAAAAGAGACATAAATAAATTGTTTATGGCGGATTGGGGTCTTTTGTTTATAGGTCATTAAAGGATTAGGTGAAAGAAACAAGACGATGTCGGTGCAGTTGTTTTCGTGTTTATGATTGTAGATACGAGTCTTTCTGAACATCAAATACATTGTATCTTTGCCCCCCCAACTCAAATGCATTTTACTTATCAGGATTTGAGCATTGAAGATTATTGCGCAGTGAAAATGTTTGTTCTTTATCGGGTTTGTTATATTTTAGCTCATAGTGCTACATGTTCCTATTTTGTGCATTTTCATACTCTTTGTTGGAGGATAAAAGTGACGGACATAAATAAATAAACTGTTTCTCATGGTATATATCATGAAAAAATTAGTAGGATTAAAAAAAAGCTTGTGACAGAGATCAATACTACATGTTCTATTTTGGGCACTTCCAAACTCCTGATTGGAGGATAAAAGAGACCACCATAAATGAATAAATAAATTGTTTCTCGTATATATATCAAGAAAAAATAGAAGTTAAAAAAAGGTTGTGACGGAGACAAAAAATACATGTTACTATTTTGGGCATTTTCACACTCCTGGTTGGAGGATAAAAATGACCGCCATAAATAAACAAACTGTTTCTCATGGTACATATCAGGAAAAAAAATAGGAGTTAAAAAAAGGCTGTGACAAAGATCAAAAATACATGTTCCTATTTTGGGCATTTTCACACTCCTGGTTGGAGGATAAAAATGACCGCCATAAATAAATAAATTGTTTCTCATGCTATATATATGAAGAAAAAATTAGTAGGGAGTTTTAAAAATAGGTTGTGAAAGAGATCAAAACTAAAAAAAGCCATGTGCTCTAGCACAGTCTCCACGGGTATGTCTCCTCTTTTTTTTTGGTTGGCTCTGGCCTCGGTCCATTTTTTCGGCTCTGGCTCTTTTTCTTTTGTGGGCTCTATAAAGGCCTCTTTTTTTTTGTTGTTGTTGTGGGCTCTGAAGCGCCTCCTCCTGGCCTCTGAAGGCCTCTTTTCTTTTTCTCGTGGGCTCTGAATCTGAAGCCTCTTTTTCTTTTTTTCGTGGGCTCTAAGGCCTCTTTCTCAGCTGGTTGTCCCCGTGGATGTAATGTGATTGGAGTAAGACAGTATATAAGCTGGGAAGAGCGTCCCACAGCAGGCGAGGTGGGACAATTTTAGAGCATAGGACCTGTGCTTTCGTCGCGTGGGCCGACTCGGCATACACGCCGCGCTGACACGATATCCGGCCCACCAGAGGTTTCATCGATCGAAAAAATAAATAAATGACGTTCGCTAATATAATACACGGTCCAGAGATCGAACGCCGGACCTTGTAGTATTATCCAGCCGTAATAAACCGTCACGTTCTCTTCGAGACAATGATGAGAACTAGTACTCCTACAGTAGTACTCAAGTAAGTTATCACCTGTTCGTGGTAGGATGCGTTCTCCAAAACTCTGGCCTCATGTCGACGTGCGCCACCGCCCACTTGCAGCATCGTCCACCTGCAGCCATCCGCTCTGTGTATAAGCCATTAACAAAGAAACTGAGCATACTCCTACCCTAGTCTGTCAGGCAGGACTTCTACCAAATCAGTCAGCCACCGTCGCTTCCCATCTCCGGCCAGCAATTACGCGCAGCATCAGCAGCCTCCGGCTGGAGGCGTCAAGTACGCTGCTCGGCTTGCCACGCAAGCCCAAGGGCCGCCAGGGTGCTGGCCCAACGCCTCTGCACGTCGCCACTTCCCCTGGCGGCACATGTGCCCTACCCGACGACCTTGGCAGTAGGGTAATTGCATTACGCGCCCCTAGGCAGGTGTGCGCACAGCAGCAACATGTCACGCCCTCGCCTACCTATCGCCGAGCCTGCATTATGGACCTCCGAGTGAAGAGGGACCCACTGGTCAGGAAGAGAGCGACCACGAGGGGGTTTAGTTGACTTGTCTGTGTCTGAGCTGTGTGTGGGTTGGTCCACCTGTACGGGATCCAGCTGGGATAAATAGAGAGGGTGCCATGGGTTTTCGGCATGTGCAAACTGAATTTTACTGTTATACTCTCTGAATCTCTCTAATATATCCCTCCTTCAGTTCGTCTATATAATCATCATCCCCTTCTCTCAGAACTTGCCAGATCCCCTTGTGATCCTCCTCTTCTCCCTCGGATCATCACAGCTGGTAATCAGAGCCTGTGATTCGCTTCGTCTGTGCCCCTCAAACTAGAGATTGATCCGTAAAATCCCACGGTGACAGGTGCCTTATTCACTCCAGCGAGTCGGTGTGAAATCCTTACCCGGGTTGGAATCGATTCAGAGCGGGGTTGCAACGGCATGTCAATGTCAGCGAAACCCTCGGTCCAAACGGAGTTGGTGCTAGGGAGGATGGAGAAAGTGCAGGAGACGCTGGATAAGATGTTGTTGAAGCAGGTCCCCACCTTTAACACCAACATCAAGTGGGTCCCCGACGAGATGGGCAGCCTGTGCAAGCATGTAGTAGGCTAGTCATAGTGGGGAGTAACTTAGACTAGTAACATACATATGTTACTAGTCCATGTTACCATCTTCATAGTGGGAAGTGTCATAGGTGTAGTAACATGCATATCTTCATTTATTGCTTTGTAGACTCATTTTGTATTGGAAATCGCTATGTGATGGTAACATATTATGTTACTCCCTCCGTCCGGGTTTATTAGGCCTAAAGACAACTTCTCTTAGACCAAGACACATAGTAATTTACACACATTAATTATTCCATTTCACTCCCAATGCACTCTCTCACATGCATGCAGCCAATGAAAAAGCACGCATGAAATATATTAATTTCCCAGTCATATGGCACCAACAACAATGGTTTTCAATGCAACCAATAAAATGGTTGCATGCATGCACCTTTTCAAAGCGAGGCCTTATAAAAAGGGACATGCTTGTGATGCTAAGAGGCCTAATAAACCCGGACGGAGGGAGTACTCTATTTGTCTCTCTCCTCTTTAATTACATGACACGTTATTTTTTTTGCTTATGTGGCATCTATGTTACTACTTATGTTACTCCCGGGGAGGACCTTGACGGCATCAAGAGACGGGCCCATGGCCACGACAAGTCCGCTTTGTCCTCCGCGCCCCCACCACACCAGGGCATGCCACCGCAGGCTGACAAGGGTGTCTTGGTCCCGCTGCTCACCAACATCCGACCGCCACTGCTGGAGACACCGCCACAACAGCAACCAGGGTTCCACACCGCGCCGTTTTCTCCTCAAGAGCATCATGAGGGGAACCAACAGTGCCCGGATTGGCAGGAGCGCGACGAGTACTGGCCTCGACAACCGCGTCATGCTTTCCCTCAGTCCAATGGTGAGATGCCGCTCCTGTGGATTGACCTGACATATTTCGAGATGTACTGTGTGCCGGCGCACCATTTGGTGAATACGTCCGTTCTGTATCTGGAAGGAGTTGCCGCACTCTGGTTTCAAGTGTTCAAACGCAGGCAGCGTGTGGTTTCATGGGATCTATTCATGGAAGTAGTAGTCACAGAGTTTGGCCAGGACGAGTATGATGGTCAGATGAACAGATTACTCAGCTCAAACAGACAAGATGAGTAGCAGAGTACAACCAACATTTTGAAGAGTGCATGTATCATCTGCTGTCGCTGGACCCGTCTCTGGGCACACGCTGGCTTGTGTCACAGTTCACATTTGGGTTGCGAGATGATCTGAGAGGGGTTGTGCATCTGCAAGCACAAACCAGCGTCACACAGGCAGCGTCCTTGGCTTGCATGCAAGAGGAAGAAGCAGAGCACCAGCGACCTCGCACACGGCCTGCCACGGCCACGAAACATCTTCCCAGAGGACAGATCGTGGTTGCTGCAGCTGCACCTGCATTGCTCGTCAGGAGTGACCACGGCAGCAAGGCAATGATGATTTTAACAGAGAGCGGCAGCTGCGGGATTTCAGGCATACAAATGGTCTGTGTTTTAATACGGGCTCTTGTGGGAAATCAAGTGATGTTGCTGCTCCTGGACTCCGGAAGGACACACACTTCCATAAACAAGGCTTTTGCAGAGCGTGCTGGTTACACTATACTTGCAGCACCTCCTGTACCTGTCCGAGTTGCAAACGGTCAGATGTTGTCTTCGGATGCTCAAGTGTTGGGGTTACAGTGGTGGACACAGGGCCACACGTTTCAGACTGATATGCAAGTTCTGGATCTAGGAGCTTATGATGTTGTATTGGGAATTGACAGAAGTTCAATCCAATATCTTGTCGTTGGGGACTGAAGACGATATCCTCTAAATACGACGGCAAAAAAATTAGTCTGCAGGGAGTGCACACTAAATCACAAGACACCTTGCAAGAAATTTCTCATGAGCAGCTCAGCAAATGGATTACCAGGCAATGAAGTGTGGGCTCTGGCTGTTCTCGATCCAGTCACACAACAACAATAGTTAACTGAACCTGGGGTATCCCCTGATCTGCAACAGTTGTTAACTGAGTTTGCAGATGTTTTTGACATTCCAAAGTCTTTGCCCACAAGGAGAGCAGTAGATCATGCTATTACTTTGGAACCGGATGCTAGGCCTGCCAATTCTAGACCTTACCGCTACTCTCCGTTGCAAAAAGACGAGATTGAGCGACAGGTAATGGAGATGCTGCAGTCATCATGAACAGTATGGGTCCTTTTGCAGCACCAGTTTTACTTGTCAAAAATAAGGACAACATGTGACGGTTTTGTGTGGATTATCGCAGGTTAAACTCTGCCACAGTAAAGAACAAGTTTCCATTACCAGTGGTGGATGAGCTCTTAGACGAACTAGCTGGCAGAAAAAAATTCTCCAAGTTGGATCTACATGCTGGTTACCATCAGATACGTATGAGCCTGAAGACGAGGAGAAAACGCCGTTTAAAACTCATCATGGTCATTTTCACTTTCGAGTAATGCCATTTGGTCTGACAAACACTCCAGCCACGTTCCAATGTGTGATGAATTCTATCTTTGCACCTTATCTGTGCAAGTTTGTCATCATCTTCCTCGATCACATCTTGGTTTACAGTGCCTTGTGGCCTGAACATTTACAGCATCCGCAGTGTTGGAAACATTGCGTCAGACTCAGTTCTTTGCCAAAATGTCAAAGTGCTCTTTTGGACAGACTCAGATTCAGTATTTCGAATATATTATCTCAGCTCAAGGTGTTGCAACTGACCGAGAAAACATTGGCAATGGAACAGTGACCCTTGCCAACTTCGGCTACTGAACTTCAAGGTTTCTTGGCCTTAACTGGTTACTACCGTAAATTTGTTCATCATTATGTGTTGATCTTGAAGCCCCTGGCATAATTGCTAACCAAGAAAGGCTTTATATGGAATGATCAGGTTACATACCCCAGTCCTGGCACTTCCTAATTTCTCCATGCCGTTTACAGTGGAGACTGAAGCTTGTGACACGGGTGTTGGTGCCGTGTTAATGCAACAAGGTCATCCAATAGCATATATGAGCAAAAGCTTTGGGACAGCAAACAGTAAAGTGTCAATCTATGAAAAAGAGTTCTTGGCTGTGGATAAATGGCGTCAGTACTTGCAGCGGGTGCCTTTTCAAATCCTGACAGATCACAAAAGTCTTTGTAGCCTTGAGGATCAGCAACTCACCACTGACTTGCAATGAAAGGCTATGTCCAAATTAGTGGGTTTGCAGTTCCACATAAAATACAAACGGGTGTGGACGATGGCACAGCGGATACGTTGTCTCGTGTGGGGCATTTGCTTGCTGTACAAACCATTTCGACCTGCCAACCAGATTGGATTCAAGAGGTTCTTAACTCCTATGCCACTGACCTGTGGCCTCGAAGCTGTTATAGGAATTGCCAAGACCTGCGAATTGATGGCCCGGCGTGGCTGGTACTAGATCTCAGAAGGTAAGAAGGTAAGAGCTTGTACTCTCGGAAAAGAAGGAAAGAGCTTGATAGCCCACTTTGCGATCCGACCTGCGGCGCACCAGTTGTTGATGATATCTCCAAGGGGAACTTAACTTGCCACAGTGATAGAACATTCCTGAAAATAGTGCCGGAGCTTCTGAGATGACATAAAAACCATGTAAGCTTGGTAGTGAGGGTACCTTGTTTTGCACGGAGATAGCACCTTGGAAACATAGTAGAAAGGACGTTGTACCTTGTAGGCGTGACCTTCCTCCTCCCGCTCTACCACGAGCACAACGCTAGCCACCTGATTGGTGGCCGAGATGTACAACTCGGATAGCCGACATGCAGTGCTGCGAGGATCGGGTTGGTCGCCAATAGTATCTTTATTTCGTCCAAGACTTTGTTGGCCTCGGTCGTCCACTCGAAGTTGTCTGTTTTCTTCAGTAGGCGGTATAAGGGGAGCGCCTTTTCCCCGAGCCTAGAGATGAACCTGCTCACAAAAGCGATGTATCCGGCTAGCCTTTGAATCTCCTTCAACTTGGATGGTATACCGAGCTTAGCCAGCACCTTGATCTTGTCGGGATTTGGTCCAATCCCACACTGGGATACGATGGAGGAGCAACCCCGCCGGCGTGAGGTTCCTGCTTCCTATGCACAGGCGTTGCGTTCAGGCCGGGTTTCCAGAGAAGGCTCTGATACAATGCGCTCGGTGCAGCAACTGCTGCAGTCTGGAGAGACTGCGCGTGGGCGACCTCCATGTACGTCCACCTCGTCCCGTCATTCCGGGGACTTGTCGCACGCTGGCCGTGTGGGTGACCGCGGCGGCCGTGACAGGCTTCCACCACCACCACCTGGCCGCCCTCCTGTTGGTGCTCTTCGTGTAGGGGCTTCACCTGTCAGGATGCATCAGAGATTGGGTCGGAAAATCGCCATGTCTGATGTCGAAGCGGAATTTTCGCCTGGTGTAGCAGAAGGGAGGACGGCTGGTGACGTATGCTACCTGTCTTACACACCGGAAATGAGAGACCTCAAGCGTGCTCTTGCACGAGCCATGGTCGTCACCGTGAGCGGCAACAGGCCAGCCGTCACGAGAGAGATGGTTAGGCAGCTCTTAATCAGAGAAAGGGGGCTGCATGGAAATAACTTCACGGTGCATCGGCATTATCCCAGTGATTTCTTGGTGATGTTCGATTCTCTGCGTTCTAAGGATATGGCGATGAGCAGAGGGGATATCAGGATTGATAATCTTCACTTGATTCTCAGAAACTAGAACCGGCAGGCTCAAGCATCCAGCCGTCCTCTCCACTTCAGGTGCGCCATCAGCCTCGTGGGGATTCCAGACCATGCCTGGAGCTGGGCTAACACTACAGAAATTTTGTCAACGTCTTGCTGGATTGAATCCATTCACACAGAATCCGCTTCTAGGGATAATCTGTCGGCTTTCAAAGTCATAGCTTGGACGGATGATCCATACAGCATACCGAAGTTCAGATATGCTCATATTACTGAACCAGAGGTGGATACTTTTGGGCAAGTACCGGATCCAGCGGTTGCGGCAATATATATCAGAAGAGGCTGACGATCGCAGCAGATTGACACACTGCAGTATAAGGTTACCATTCAAGTACATGCTGTTGAAGATTTTTCGTCGCCGCCGACTAGCCCACGACAGGAAGTACGAGGTGATTCAGACACTGGCGGCGTTTCTGGCTCTCCGGATTCAGATCACGGACCTAGGAGATTCCCCAGTTCGGTCGTTCCAGGAGGTGTTGATCGGTCGCGCCAGTATAGACCCATGGTGAATAATAAGGAACACGCCATTATTCCGCTCGTCCCTCTCGCCCGAGCTGGAACCTACCTTCTTTATGCGCTGCAGCCCCGAGGACTTCCACGCTGACGGCGCTGGAGTGCCCCGAGGAGATTGTATACCCTCGTGAAGATCCATGCGTTAACGTTCAAAGGGAGAAGGACGAGGCGTTTCTCTCAGCGACGGATGTTGCTTTAATATCCGAAGCATCCAGAGCCAGCGCTGCTGCGATGACCTTGGTCGTGCATCGGAACACTTCTTTTAGGTGCGAGTCCCAAACGGAGGTTGCAGGAAACGCTGCCCAAAACGTATCGGAGGAGACGCGCGTAGGCATATCACAGGCTGAGGAGATTATTATGCATAATGGACCTCCGATGATTGTATTAGAGCCCACAGCCATTGACAAGACTAATTCTTCAGTTAGGGACGAGGTTCAGGTTATCCCTTCAGTTAACGACCCGAGCAGCCAATCTCAGATGGATCGGTTGGCAATGTTTTCAGATCAGGTTGTTAGATGTGTTGCCCCGCCTATCTTACCGACCCCAGACGTGCAACTAAATAGAAGGAAAAGAACAAGAAACACAGGCCACGCCCAGCCGTCGCAGTGCAAGAATAGTGAATCATCATCTAACAGGGCTGACCGCGGAACAGAAAGCTCAAGTGGTGCTTGCTAAACGGGTGGGTCTCACAACAAAGGGTATCCCTCTTTGGCAGGAAGCAATGGAAAGATTGAAAGCTTGTTTGATAAAGAGCTATCCAGAGAGGAGGTTGTGGAAATTGCCGAGATTTTCAAGCTGATCGTTCCTGAAGTAATAGATGGGAGGGTGTTGGAGGTGTCTCCCTCGGTGGAGGTAGCTGTGTAATCGCCATCATGGTCGTTCTGGTCGTGCTTTATTTGCTTTCATATGGATAGCTCAAACTTTAATATTTTGTGTTGGAACGTACGAGGCCTTAATGCTGGTGCGCGGCGTGCCTCTGTTCGCGACATGGTCGTTTCCTCTCGCTCATCTATTGTATGCCTTCAAGAAACTAAGCTAAGTGATTTCGATGCGTACACGGTGGCCCAATGTCTTGGTTCCGCTCTCGACGGGTTCGCTTTTTTGCCAGCTCATGGCACGAGGGGTGGTGTGCTCATGGCTTGGGATACATCTATGTTTCATGCCAGTGCTATAGATATCCGAGATTTTTCAGTCTCAGTTCAGTTATCTCGTGCCTCTTCACAGCCCTTCTGGGTTAGTTCAGTTTACGTGCTGCAGGAAGATGCTGATAAGCTCCGTTTTCTGGAGGAAATCAGGACTATCTGTAGCAGTGCCGATGGTCCTTGGCTTCTAACCGGGGATTTTAATCTGATCTTAAATGCAGAAGACAAGAATAATCAAAACCTTAATCGACGTATGATGGGTAAGTTCAGGAGAGTGGTTAATGATCTCCTTCTGCAGGACATCGCACTTAATGGTCGTGCTTTTACATGGACGAATGACCAACAAAACACAGTGCTTACTAAAATTGATCGTATGCTGGGCTCACCGGAGTGGCACGAGCTTTTCCCAAGATGCTTTCTTCAAGGGATATCTTCGTCCATCTCTGACCATTGTCCGTTGCTCCTTTCCACGATGCACAACCCAGTCAAGTGTCGTCGTTTCCGATTTGAAGCTCACTGGCTCAGACGGGATGATTTCTTGGAGGTCGTCGCTGCGGCCTGGTCTAATCCTACTCTCTGTGCCATCTCCAATCCCCTAAAACGTTTCAACAGTAAGCTTGCACATACATATAAGACCCTGCAAAGTTGGAGTGCCAAATCCTTTTGTGATATCAAAGAGCAGATCGTGTGGGCTAAAACCATTATTGGTTTCCTCGATCAGGCTGAAGATGGCCGTACGCTGAATTTTGTAGAAAGATGGCTTCGGAGAGAATTGAGAAAAAAATTACTTGGGCTCTGCTCGATCGAGAGAACAATGGCTCGACAACGATCCAGAATTACGTGGTTGGAGGAAGGAGATGCCAATGCAAAAAAATTCCATATGCATGCCAGCCATAGGAAGAGGAAATTTTTTATTGCAACGCTTAAGAACGGCCAATCTGTTATTCGAACAAAGATTTGGAATCAGTTCTCTTTGAGCACTTTAAGGAAAGATTAGGTCGTCCTGCAGGCAGCATTTATGATCTAAACAGGGACTTCCTCGGCCTCGAGTGTTTAGATCTAAAACACCTGGATGATGCTTTTACAGAAGAAATCTTGGCAGCAATGAAGGACATGCCAAAGGAGAAAGCACCTGGGCCAGATGGTTACACCATCGGATTTTACGCCAAATGCTGGCCGCTTATTAAATCTGATCTGGTTGCGGCCTTCAATAGCCTTTTTAATCTGGACAGTAAGGCTTTTGAAGGACTGAACACTGCTCATTTGGTTCTACTCCCAAAGAGGCCGGGTGCTTCTGAACCCAATGATTTTCGCCCAATTAGTCTGGTGCATAGTTTTGCCAAAAATTTCTCTAAAGTCCTCGCTAGAAGACTGGCTCCAGAACTCCCTAAACTGGTAAACTGTAATCAGGGGGCCTTCATCCAGAGCCAGTCTCTTCATGACAATTTTCAGATGGTCAGCGGTGTTAAACATCATGTCACGCTGGCTTTATGTTATGTTTATCTTAGGTAGTTAGAGATAGAGTTTGTTTTAACTTCATCTTATCTTTCTATCTCTTCTCCCGATTGTATCTCTCGATCGTTAGTCTACGATCGCATCCTGTAACGCCACGAGACGCCTCTCGCCCCATATCAATAAATACCACGCGGCTCTCCCTGTATGGAGAGTAGGAACGCTTCCACCTCTTTCTACATGGTATACAGAGCCATCTTCTTCCATCTCGTCTAGCTATCCTTCTCCCAAACTCGACTATGTCGACCTCCACCGCCGTAGCTTCCTCCGGCCTCAACAACAACGTCTCAGAGCCCCTCACCAGATCGAACTACGTTCTCTGGCGTGCTCAAGCCCGCTCCCAGATCATGGGGGCCGGCCTCTTTGGATACCTTGACCAAACCATCGCCGAACCAGCAAAAACCCTAGTCAGAAAACCTCCGAGGGCAAAGATCAGGTCGTTCCTAACCCTGCTTATGCTCCTTGGTTGATCCAAGATCAGCAAATCATTGCCTACCTACTCCGCAATCTCTCAAAGGAGGTTTTAGTTCAGGTTGCTTCCCTAGATACATCCCATGCAATCTGGACAGCCCTCGCAAATATGTATTCCGCCCAATCCCGCTCCAAAGCCAACCATGTTCGCATCTCCCTCACCACCGCCCAGAAAGGAACCCAATCTGCCGCCACATACTTCGGTCACATGCGTGGCCTTGCCGATGAGTTAGCCGCAGCCGGCAAACCTATCACAGAAAATGAGCTCGTCTCCCACATCATCTCTGGCCTAGACATGGATTACCAACCGATTATCTCCGCCCTTGATGTTCGTCCTGATGATGTTTCTGTAGATGAGCTCTTCGGCATGGTTGCTACCTTCGATCAGAGGGTGGAGATGTTCCAGGGCACGGGCGCCGGCGCCTTCAAGTCGTCGGCTAACGCCGCATCGCGCGGCCGCGGAGGTGGCCAGTCCAAAGGCTACCGCGGCAACGGTGGCGGTGGCGGCGGCTTCCGTCGTGATGGACATGGCGGCGGTGCCCACAACCCCAACGGTGGCGGTGGCGGCGGAGGCCACTACGGTGACCACGGCAGCGAAGACGGGGTCTTTGGTGGTGGCCACTACTCAACAACGGCGGCGGCGGCGGCTACAACTACAACACCCATCACCAGGAGGAGGCCGATTCTTCTACAACAACAATAGGGCGGCGTAACAACTACAACAACAAAGAACTTTCGGGTATGATGAGTATGAGGGCAAGTGCCAAATTTGTAAGAAAACTAATCACATAGCAAAAGAGTGCAAGTGGCGATATGCTGAAGATAACTCAAGCAAGAAGAAGATTGCTGCTGCTGCGGCAAACACAAGCTATGGTGCAGGCTATGGTGCAGATTCAAACTGGTATGTGGATTCTGGAGCCACGGACCACATCACCCATGAGCTAGAGAAGGTCACCATGCATGAAAGATACAACGGGCACGATCAAGTTCATAATGCCGATGGTTCAGGTATGGAGATAAGCAATATTGGTCATTCAATTATTCATTCCCCACATAGAGACATACATCTTAACAACATTCATCATTGTCCTAGTTCATCAAAAAATCTTCTTTCTGTACATCGCATTGCTCTTGACAATCACGTTTTTCTAGAGTTTCACCCATTTTTTTCTTGATCAAGGATCGAGTCACGAAGCAAATTCTTTATCGAGGTAGATCGTGGATGGACTCTACCCTTTGATTCCCAAAGTTAGCAGATTCAATAAACAAGTTTGTAGTACCATTAGACTCTCTTTAGAGAGATGGCATGCTCGTTTGGGCCATCCTTCGTTTTCTATTGTCAAGCAAATTCTTAGCAAAAATAATCTCTCAGTTGTTGGAGAGCATAATTCTGAAACAGTGTGTGATTCTTGCCAGAGAGCTAAAAGTCATCAGTTGCCATATCCTGTCTCAACTAGTGTGTCTACTAAACCTTTGCAACTCATATTCTACGATGTATGGGGTCCTGCTCCTCTTTCCATTTGGTAAACATGCTTATTATGTTAGCTTCATTGATGACTTTAGCAAATATACATGGATATACCTTCTTAAGAAAAGATGTGATGTGTTCCAAGTTTTCCAAAACTTTCAAGCACTTGTTGAAAGACAATTCAATAGCAAAATTCTAGCTGTTCAATCCGACTGGGGTGGTGAGTCTGAAAAACTCAATTCCTTTTTTCAAAAGTTGGGCATATCTCACCATGTCTCACCCCCACGCTCACCAACAAAATGGCTCGGCAGAGCTAAACCTGAACACATTGTTGAGGTAGGCCTTGCTTTGTTTGCTCTTTGCATCCATGCCATTAAAGTTTTGGGATGAAGCCTTTCTCACAGCTGTGCATCTCATTAATATCCTACCCAGTCGTGTCATCAAAAATGAAACTCCCACAGAGCGTCTCCTACATGTCAAACCTGATTATGCTCCACTTCGTGTCTTTGGGTGTGCATGTTGGCCCAATCTCCGTCCATACAATAACCGTAAACTCATGTTTCGTTCGAAACAGTGTGTTTTTCTTGGCTATAGTGTACAACATAAAGGAGTAAAGTGCCTAGATGTCTCTACCGGACGAGTGTATATCTCATGAGATGTTGTCTTTGATGAAACTTCGTTCCCTTTGCCATACTCCATCCCAATGCGGTGCTCTTCTTGAAAAGAAATCCTTCTTTTACCTTCTAGTCTATCAAATGATGCAAATGGGGAAGAAAATAATTGTGATGATCAATATGTGCCTAACCCTCCTAACTTTATACCGAGCCTTGTGTTGCGGCAATAAGCAAAGGCAAATGATGGTGAAAATGGTGTTCAAAACAAGCGCCATAAATCTAACATTTTATGTGCGGAATCTCTGGCGGATCCTCATCGGGATCACCACCCTCTGCCATGCAATCCCTCTGGGATCCACCCAGCGCCCTGTCGCGTCAGGCTGCGGCGCCTCGATCCACCGGGATCGGCGCGACCGGTGGTCCACCGCTCGCCATCCCGCCTCTCCACGCACGGGCAGTCCCACCACTGAGGGCTCCACGTGCCGCTCCCTGCGCTGGCCCGAGCACTGGGCCCGCCACTCCAGCGGTCTCCCCGGCCGGAGGCAGACGCGCCCACCCGCGACGTGGGCTGGATGCCTCGCCTCCCGAGGCGGCTTGATCGGCATTGTCGCCTTGAGAATCCCTTTGGGATCATTGCGGTGATCATCCTCTGGGCCGGATCTTCGTGGCTCCTTCTTCCGAGTCCGTTCTACACGCACAAAGTTGCAACAGGAGTTATTAACAGACTTAATTACAAAAATATTTCCAAGTATGGTCTCACGTGTTTGACAGGGAATCTGTTGAACCAAAGTAAACTTGTCACGCACTTGGGGACAATAGATGGAAACAAGCAATGGAGGATGAAATATCTGCGTTGCCGTAACAAGACATGGCACTTAGTTCCTCATCGACAAGGTATAAATCTCATTGATTGCAAATGGGTCTATCGAGTTAAAAGAAAATCTGATGGCACCATTGATCGCTACAAAGCTCGCTTAGTTGCAAAGGGTTTCAAGCAACGGTATGGTATTGATTATGAGGACACGTTGATCCGGTTGTCAAAGCAAAGAACCATTCGTCTTGTACTCTCTCTTCTTTGTTTCGAGGATGGTGTCTTCGCCACTAGACGCATGTAACGCGTTTCTTCATGGTGTTACGGAAGAAGAGGTGTATATGAAACAACCTCCGGGTTCACCGATCCCAATGCACCCTTCCATGTTTGTAAGCTTGACAAGGCTCAGTATGGACTCAAGCAAGCCCCGAGCTTGGTATTCGGGTTGAGTATGAAGTTGCAAGCACTTGGGTTTGTTCCATCAAAGTCGACACTTCTCTGTTTATTTACAACAAGTTTCAAACTGCCATCTTTGTTCTTATATATGTTGATGATATAATTGTGACTAGCTCGTCCAATGAAGCAATTTACACCTTGCTCGATGATCTTAGATCAGAATTTGCTCTTAAAGATTTGGGAGACTTGCACTATTTTCTAGGCATTGAAGTTAAGAAAACTGATCATGGCATTCATCTTTCTCAAGGAAAATATATTCTTGACTTGTTGAGCGAGTTGGTATGCAGGATCGTAAGCCGTCACCGACCCCCTGTCAAGTTCGAAACCTTGTCCCTCACAGAGAGGACACTCTGAATCGGGATAGCGGCACCGATTCTGAAGTATAGTTGGTGCACTTCAATACTTAACACTTACTCGCCCCGACATCTCATTTGCGATCGACAAGGTGCATCCGGTTCTTGCATGCACCTACCATGACTCACCGGATGCTGACAGAAACGCATCTTACGGTATGTCAAGAACATTGTCGGTATGGGTCTTTCCATCAACAGATCATCCTCCATGGCCATTAGTGCCTTCTCTAATGCGGATTGGGCTGGCTGCTTGGATGATAGAAGGTCCACAGGGGGCTTTGCCATCTTTCATGGCCCAAACCTAGTCTCTTGGTGTGCAAAGAAACAAGCCACTGTTTCCAGATCAAGCATCAAGGAGAATACAAAGCCTTGGCAAATGCCACGGTGAAGTCATTTGGATCCAAGCAATACTAAAGGAGTTGGGAATCTGAAAACTCCAACACCTTGTCTTTGGTGCGATAACCTTGGTGCAACTTATCCATCGCTAACCCAGCTTTTTCATGCCAGGACCAAACATATCGAGATAGACTTTCATTTTGTCAGGAACGAGTTGCCAACAAAGAATTGGATATTAAATTCATTTCATCCAAGGATCAAATTGAGATGGGTTTACAAAGGCGCTACCAACCGAAGCTTTGAAGATTTTCGCGTAATCTCAACTTAGTTCGCTTTTGATTATGGGGAGTGTTAAACATCATGTCACGGCGGCTTTATGTTATGTTTATCTTAGGTAGTTAGAGATAGAGTTTGTTTTAACTTCATCTTATCTTTCTATCTCTTCTCCCGATTGTATCTCTCGATTGTTAGTCTACGATCGCATCCTGTAACGCCACGAGACGCCTCTCGCCCCATATCAATAAATACCACGCGGCTCTCCCTGTATGGAGAGTAGGAACGCTTCCACCTCTTTCTACAAGCGGAATGGCCAAGCTTCTACAGCAGAAGAGGTGTGATAGTCTCATTCTTAAGCTTGACATTGCCCGTGCTTTTGACTCGGTCGCTTGGCAATTTCTCTTGGATATTTTACGAGCGAAAGGTTTTGGGCCCAGATGGCGTGAGTGGATAGCTATGATTCTCTCAACGGCCTCCTCGGTGTTCTTCTAAATGGCTCCCCCGGTCCTCAGATTTGGCATGCCTGTGGACTCCGGCAAGGTGATGCCCTATCCCTGATGCTCTTTATCGTGGCAATGGATGCTCTTAATCTCCTCTTATCTAAAGTTGAAGACATGGGGTTGCTCACTCCCTTCCCGGTTGGCATGGTGCCGCGTAGGCTCTCGTTATATGCGGATGATGTCATCTTATTTCTACGGGCCTCGCCGACGGATGCTCGTATTGTTGAACTATGCTCCAGATTTTTGGTAATGCTTCCGGTCTAAGGTGCAATCTCCTCAAAAGCTCAATTTCACTCATTTTTTGTGATGAGGACGTTGCCAATGCTTGCTGCAACCTTCTTAATTGCCAACTCTGCCATCTACCCATAACTTATCTCGGACTCCCCTAAGTTGCAAAAGAGCCAGGAAAGAGGACTTTCAGAGATTGCTTGATATCATTCGATCTAGGCTTGCTTCGTAGCGTGCTGCCTTGCTCATTCTGAGTGGTCGTCTCATCCTTGTTCAGTCGGTCCTTACCGCTATTGCAATTTTTCATTTGCTCTCTCTCGACCCGCCGACTTGGGTTCTCAAAGCCATTGACAAGGTCCGTCGAACTTTCCTATGGAAAGGTTCTGAAGTCGTCGTTTGTGGTCACTGCCTGTTAAGTGGGATACAGTATGTAGCCCGAAGGAAGTCGGAGGCCTCGGCATCTCTTGTCTTACAACCATGAGCTCCACCATGAGGTTCTTGGTGGCGTGGCTCGCTAGGGCGGAACCGAGCGAGCCTTGGCGACATTTAGGCGTTCCTCTTAGCGGTACCGTGACTTGGAAATTTTCAACATTGTTGCTTTGTAACTTTGGGTAATGGTGAGTGCACCTTTGTTCGCACGATAAATGGTTGAGCGATTACTCCCTTGTCGACATTGCCCCGGACATTGTTGCGGTGTCGCATACCAAGTCCAAGCGCATGGTAGCTGATGCGCTAACAAATGGTCGTTGGCTGAGAGACTTCAAGCAGCAGCTTACCATTAACAATTCATACAACTATTGGACCTTTGGGAAGCTTTACAGGATGTTCAGCTAATTCAAGGACAAGAGGACGTTTGGAACTGGTCGTTAAGTTCTTCTTGTAGTTTCTCTTCTAAATCAGCGTATAAGGCCTGGTTTGAGGACCGTCTGCCTTGTATTTCAGCTAACTCCATATGGAAGACTTGGGCTCCTTTGCGCTGCAAAGTTTCTGTGTGGCTGGCTGTCCGCAAGCGACTTTGGACTGCAGATCGCTTAGCCAGGCATGATCTCCCCCACAATGAGAGTTGCATCCTCTGTAACGCCGATGCGGAGGATGTTGATCATCTTTTGTTGGGCTGCTCCATATCCAAGATAATTTGGTGCTCAACTATGAACTGGGTCGGTCTTCCAGTTGTGGGTAGCCCATTTCTCAACTGGTGGACAACGGCTAGGATGAATGTTCCTTCAAGCGAGATTAAGAAGTTGAATAGTATGGTCGTCTTGGTGACTTGGACAATTTGGAATGAGCGCAACAGTAGAGTATTTGATAACAAAGCTAGCTCCATTGATCGTATCTTGGACAAAATCAAAGGCGACGCACTCAACTGGTCTAAAGCGGGCGCTAAATGCCTGAGGTCGTTGTTCTCCTAGGATCGCTTGCCTTTTGCCTTTTTGTTGCTGTTGGGTCGTCTTTGTACTCTAAGACTTTGTATCTCTTTTCTTCTATATAGTCACATGCAGTTCTCCTGCATGGTTCGAAAAAAAAACTTACCGGAAGGTACGCCGAAAACTCACTTGTCTGGATTGAGCTTAATGTTAAACGCACACAGATTTTCGAAGGTCTCGCGTAGATCGTCTATGAGGGTGTCAGCTTCTTGGTCTTGACGACCACGTCAGCGACATATGCTTTGGCGGTGGTTCTGATCTCTGGCTACAGGCACTTCTGCATCATCCGCTGGTACATACAGCCCGTCGACGTGATAAATGAGGTGGCCTCCTGGTCGGACACCTTCATTTTAATCTGGTAGTACCCTGAGTACGCATCCAAAAAGTAGAGGAGGTCGTGTCTGGCCGTGGCATCAACGATCTGGTCGATGCGCGACAGGGGGAAGGGATCCGTCGTGCTTTGTTGGCTTCCTTGAAGTCGATACAAAGACATCAGGTCTCATTCTTCTTCGTGCTTTGTTGACTTCCTTGAAGTCAATACAGAGACATCAGGTCTCATCTTCTTCGGCACCATGACTATGTTGGATAACCAGTCAGGGTGCTTCACTTCTCAGATGAAGCCAGCCTCCAGGAGTTTGGCCAGCTCCTCGCCCATAGCCTTTCGATTGGGCTCAGAGAACCTGCACAGGGCCTGCTTGACATGCTTGGCGCCAGGTAAGATGTTCAAGCTGTGCTCCGCAATCTCCGTCGGGATGCCTTGGCATATCAAATGGATGCCAGGCAAATACATCCCAATTCTCACATCGTGGAGCGTGCTTTCCTATTTGCTATCTAGACCGGTCCCCACCGAAGCCGTCTTGGACGCATCGTCAGGGTGCACCTGGAACTTTTGGATGTCCTGACCGGACTGGAACGACGTAGACTTGGTACATTTGGTGATTTTAATGTCGTCCTTATCGACCTTGGACCACAAGTCGGCAAGCTCCTTGGTTGCCAAGGCTTCAGCGACAGCCTCGGCTGCCAGGGCTAATGTGGTCTGCTCGGTCTTCAGAGACCGCTCGACGTTCCCGGAGATGGTGATGACACCGTTCGGGCCCGGGATCTTCAACTTCAAGTAGGCATAGAGTGGTACTGTGCCGAATCGAGCAAAACGGCGTCCGGCCTAGGAGGGCATGGTAGCTGTTTTTGAAAGGTACTATGTCGAAGCTTAAGCTTCAAACAATAGTTGTCTAGGGTACCTAACACCACGTCTAGCGTGACCCTTCCAATGCAAGAGGCCTCCATGCCCAGGATAATACCCTTGACCTGCTTTTGATCGTCTCGATTCATGATTCGTCAAACTGCATCTTCATTGTGTCAGCGTATATAAGGTTTAAGCTGTTGTCGTCGTCCATCATGACCTTGGTGAGCTGGAAACCATCAACAATTGGGTCCAGGACAAGTGCGGTTGTTTCGCCGTGAAGAGCACGTTTGCGGTCACGTCGATCGAAGATGATAGGAATTCTCAACCAGGAACTGTATTTCGGCTCGACGGGCTCCGCGGCATATACCTCGCAGAGAACACATTTGCGGTCCTTTTACGAACTGTAACATGGACAGATTATGTTCACATTCTTTATTTGGAGCGGAAACTACTTCTGACCGTTGTTGCCCTTACCGGGCAGCAGTTCTCCTTCGTCATCATTGTGAGGATTTGGCTTGTCAGTGTCGGCCTTCCCGAACTGCATGGCCTTCTTGAGGACCCAACACTTCTGGTTTGTGTGGTTTGCCGAAGGGTCACCGTCATTCTTCGAACCATGGATGTCGCAAGGCCTATCCATGATCTTGTCGAAGGTCGAATTGCCACCGCCACCCTTCTTGTACCACTTCTTCTGGCTGTTGTTTCCGCCCTGGGGAGCGAAGGATGCCTGTGCTTATTCTTGATTGCGCCTTGACTTTCCGGACTGGTCGTTTATATTGGACGAGCCTGGATCACCATCAGGTGCCCGCTGCTTTGCAAGCCACGCGTCTTCCCCCAACGATGTTCCTGTCGAGCATGTCCATCAAGGCCGACATCGACTTTGGATTGTAGTGTTCGAAGTGCCTTGATAGGAACTTGGTGTGGATCTTGTCCAATAGAATGTTCTCCCTTTGATTTCTCCACGTTTCCCCTCGTTTCTTCGTGTTCCTCCCGAACCCCCCTCCAATTCGTGAAGATCGAGCCACCATAGGGTTTGCCCTACATCAGAGAGTGTTCAACCACGTCCTGGCCGATCCCTCAAGCATGAGAGGTAGGTGCTTTACGGCGTGTCAATCATCACCGTCTGCAATCTTGACCACGAATAGGTAATCTGTGACAGATCTCGGGGTCCTGGTTGTCGTCGTACTTCTCGCAATTGTTGATCTTAAAGTTTGGCGGGAAGGTATGAGCGACAATCTCATCCGAGAAGCAGGTCAGATACATGGCAGATGGACCCACAGTTGCCGAACGGGTGGCGTCGATCGTGTGATGCGCATCGTTCAGACCCATCGCCAGGTCATACCTTGTGTAGGCTCGTTGGTGCTTGTCTCGGGTCTGGAGGCACATCCAAGCTGCCCTCTGTATGGAGTTCTCGGGTAGGGTTGGCCGCGTGACGGGCCCCTGAGCGGATCTTAGCCTGGTAGATAGTACAGGGAGCCGCAATAGTAGCCGGCGTTTGATGCCAGACTTGATTGAGAGACCCCGTTTTACCGATACATCGAGTAGCCGAACTACCCACGTCACCGGACATTCCAAGGTGGCTTTTCAACTTGGCGTAAACATCCTATTGACACCCTGCCGTATCCAGGTACTACATGGCTTCTTGGAACCGCTTCCTGTCTGGATGGTTGACTGGGAAATTGAACTCGGCCAGCCACTGGGCAGCTGCGAGCATGTTCTTTGCCGGGGTGAGGTACGAGGATGAGTTGTGTGTTGCAGTGTTCCTCATGTCGTCCTTCTTCCGCCTGCCCTTTCATGGCCAGTGCAACCTTAGTTGCCGTCGGGGTGGTTTTCTTTGCCGCTGGGCGGGTCCTATTCGCCATCGGGGCGGTCTTGAGCGAGGCCCGGATTGCCTCTATTTCCTACTCAACAGCCTGGACTCACTCCCATATGGTCGTGCCTCAGGCTACCAAAAGCTCTGTCCAGGGGCTGGATATCCCTGTCACTGAGCTCCTGCCCTCTCCAGCCACCGGTTCCTCGGCTGCCGGGCTGTTAGCGTTCTGCCTCTAATCCGCACCGGGTGTAAGGGCAGCACGGCTCGCTGGCGGCTCTTTGCAGACTCGCTGATCTCCTCCTCCAGGTCTTCCATCTCTTACTGCGCAAGCAAGCACCTCGATGAGATCCTCGATGTTTGCGATCTGTTGGGTGGTGGGTGGGTTAAATAATTCTGCCTCTTCCTAATGCTCCTGGGCCCGGCATGACGCCAAACCCTAGAGAATGAACTCCAGCGTACTCTAGATTGCCGATGATCCGGCCTGGAGGAAAGTTCTTGATCTAGCCAAGGTGGCCAGTCGAGTCGGCGACAAGGGTGGCGGGGTCGAAGACGAACATCTGTCCTGGCAGATATCTACGCGTCGGACTCGATCGGAGCTCCCATCAAGCATCTGCGTTCACCTAGCAGGACCTGCATGGGCCACCACTGTCGAAGACGAATTCGGTAGATCCCTCAGTAGGGTATCCCGAAGAGGTGACTAGGCCAGATAGTAACAGGAGGCGAGTCTTTACCAAGGTTCAGGCCCTCTCGACGGAGGTAAAACCCTACTCCTGATCTGTGTTAATTGCGATAGGGGTCTACAAAGTACAGGGTATAGAACCGAGAAACTATATGTTGTAATATATCTATCAACCAGCCCGGACCCCGGCTTATATAGCCATACTGGGGGCCCTAGGGTCACAAATCCTAGTCGGCTACGTCAGTGGAGGTAGAGTCATCCACGGCTCTGGTATCTTCGTCTTGTACTGCAAGTCTTCCGGAGTCTTCATATAACATGTCATGGGCTGCCCAATGCGGCACATGACGGAACCAACCTAGGGGTCCTCAGCCCGGCCCACCAAGCCGGGAACCGATGTGATGAGGTACCCCTCGGTTGGGACACCATCATCGTCTATAGAAATCGGTGGCGAAGACGAGGTCACAGGCACACAAGCACCAAGCGCCAATGGAAGGCGCATGTGTGAGACGTAGTCGGCAGCACGGTGTGCACCAATACTACTGGCGAAAGTCGTGAGTGTTAGTAGTATATATAGCCATGTAGCCTTTTGTCTTTACCCCATTGTATAAGGGGTTTTCTGCATATTTCCTGCACTTGTACATGTATATATACCGGTCAATGGCCCCATGGGAATACAAGTTGCATATTCCTAACATGGTATTAGAGCTTAGGTTTTTTTTTAGCACACGCAACTCGTGCTTGATCCTCTCCCCGCGCCGTGTTCTTCTTGCCGAATGTCGTTGTTTCTGTCGCCGCCGCGTTCTCTCCCACCTATCTCGGTCAGTCCGTCTCGCCCACCTATCTCGGTATATATACCGAGCGCCGCAGGACTCCTCCGCCCGTTACTGGCGCGATCGAAGGACTTCTCCGTCCGTCCCCTCGAAGGCTGCAAGAAGACGCGCTGCTTGCCTTGGGAAGAACCGTGCGTGGGTGGCGCTTTGCATCCTCCGGCCATTGCCTCCGCCACCGCGTCGGCGCCGTTAAATCGCCACCGCCGAGATCTCAGTGCGTGGCGCGCGCCATCCGCTTGAGGTTGCGTTGTCTGTTGACTGGGCGGCTGCCTGGGCCACGGTTTTGGGTCGCCCTGGCGATGGTCGCTATTATTGTACACCCATCGGTGTGTGTGCACACGCGAGGTGGTTCTCAGATCAAAAGTGCGTCGGTGATTGTGTTCTTAAATAAAAGTATCGTTGTTCAGCACAATGTCTTTGCATTGCTCCCAGTTGCCTATCGACGGTGTTTCTTATATTGGTCCCGTCGCGCATATGCATCGTCTCTCGGTGCTTGGTGCTCGTCCGTCTGTTACGTCGTATTCGTCGACGTCTTCCGCAGATTGTGTTGGTCGTGCTTTTGCGGCTCCTTCGACTTTCGCACATGGTGATTGCTGCTCTACAACGACTCCTTTGATGACTTTCACCGGCTGTGCTGGTGCATATGACTCCATCGACTGTGCCTCGCGCATGCGTCTTCCTTTGGCGCTTCGTGCTTGTCTGCGTACAGCCTCGTCTCCCCCATCGGCCTTTGCGGACGCTACGGCCTCGTCTCCTCCACTGGCCTTTGCGGACGCTACTGGTCATGCTACACCGCCACATGTAGCGGCTTCCACAGGCGGTGGTGGCCGCTGCTCTGCGAGTGCTACTACGTCGACTACTTCAGCTGTGTACTTCACTCAGGAGATTGCGCGACTTCGCATGCTGATTGCATCTGGCTCACTATTGTCGGGTCCCTCTACGACGACCTCTTCAGTCGAGTCCCTGACATAGCAGGAGCTTGTGCGACTTCGAGGCCTGTTAGCTCCAACTTCTGGTTCTCCATCGACAGGTTCGGTTGGTTCTGCTACTGACTCTTCTGGCATTTTGAGATCACCTTCTACACAAGCAGGTACATCTCCATGGATTTTTTATAGTGGAGCATCTTTTCATATGACTCATGATTCATCCACTCTGTCCTCTGCTCGACCTCTTGATTCTCATGTTCATGTTCTTACTGCTGATGGTACATCTCTCCATGTTACTGGTCGAGGCATTCTTAGCACTTCATCTTTTCATGTTCCTGATGTTGCTCATGTTCCTCGACTAACCATGCAGCTCATGTCCGGTGGTCAGATTGTTGACTCTGGTTGTCGGGTCATTCTCGACTTTGACTCTTGCTTTGTTGTAGACCGTCATACTGGTGCTCTTCTTGGTGCTGCCCCGGCGCCGTGACTCCCACGGCCTCCGGGAGCTTGACTGGTTTCACCTTCCCTCCGCTGCTACCACTACCAGTCTCTCCGCCTCTGTTGCCTTGTCTACCAGCTCTTTTCAGTAGTGGCATCATCGCCTTGGTCATTTGTGTGGCTCTTGTCTCTCCTCTTTAGTTCGACGCGGTCTTCTTGGATCCGTCTCCAGCGGTGTGTCTTTAGACAGTCAGGGTTGTCGCCTCGGTAAACAGATCCAGTTACCTTATCCTCATAGCGAGACTGTGTCTCAGCGTCCTTTCGACCTTGTTCACTCTGATGTTTGCGGTCCAGCTCCCTTTGCCTCGAAAGGAGGTCATCGCTACTATATTATCTTTATAGACGATTTCTCTCGACACACATGGATATATTTTATGTCTTCTCGTAGTGAGGTCTTATCTATCTATAAGTGTTTTGCTGCCATGGTTCACACCCAGTTTTCTACGCCTATTCGTGTGTTCCGTGCTGACTCTGCTGGAGAGTATATCTCCAAGATGTTGCGTTGGTTTCTTGCCGAGCAAGGTATTCTTGCTCAGTTCTCTTGTCCTGGTGCTCATGCTCAGAATGGCGTGGCTGAGCGCAAGCATCGTCACCTTCTTGCTCGTGCATTGATGATCGTCGCCTCTCTTCTGCCTCACTTTTGGGCTGAGGCTATCTCCACTTCCACATATCCCATCAACCTTCAGCTGTCCACTGCTCTGCAGGGTGGTGTTCCTTTCAAACGTTCTTCTGATTACTCGACCTTCGTATGTTCGGTTGTGTTTGCTATGTTCTTCTAGCCCCTCGTGAACGCACCAAACTGTCCGCTCAGTCTGTTGAGTGTGTCTTCTTAGGCTATAGTGATGAGCATAAGGGCTATCGTTTTTGGGATCCTATCGGTCGTCGGATGCGTATTTCTCGGGATGTGACTTTTGATGAGTCTCGTCCTTTCTATCCGCGCCCATCTTCCTCGACCTTTTCAGTGGAGGATATATCTTTCCTCACTTTTCCCAACACACCTATCACTCCTGCTTAGTCCTTGTCTATCCGTAGTGCTACCCCTGCTTCTCCGCCTATTATAGATTCGCCCTCACCATCGCCCATGGTTTCCTCACCTCGCATGTCACCGGATTCTCCACCTTCATCCCCGATGACTTCTTCATCTCCATCCCTTGAGTCTACCTCGGCGATTCCTCCTCGTATTTTTCCATCTTTTCCTCAGTATTATACTCAGTGTTCGCATGCGTCTACTGATGTGCCATCTTCCTCCTCTCAGCCTACTTATGGCCTACGTCCTCGTCCGCTTCCGCCTGTTGATCGTCTTGGTTTTCCAACGCCGGTGCTGCTGTTCTCGAGCCGACTTCTTATCGTCAAGCTGTTGTTCATCCTGAATGGCAGTTTGCGATGGCAGAGGAGCTTGCTGCTCTTGAGCGCACCGGCACGTGGGACCTTGTTTCTCTTCCTCCCGGTATTCGTCCAATCACTTGTAAGTGGGTCTACAAGGTTAAGACTCGCTCCGATGGATCTCTTGAGCGCTACAAAGTTTGCCTTGTGGCTCGTGGCTTTCAGCAAGAGCATGGTCGTGATTACGACGAGACTTTTGTTCATGTGGCCCATATGACCACTATTCGCACACTTCTTGCTGTGGCCTCTGTTCGTCATTGGTCTGTGTCTCAGCTTGATGTTAAGAATGCCTTTCTTAATGGTGAGCTGTGTGAGGAGGTTTTCATCGACCTCCACCTAGGTATTCATTCTGATGGCATGGTGCGCGTCTTCGTTGCTCTGGCCTTAAGCGCAGCCCTCGCGCTGGTTTGAGCGTTTTGCCTCTATCGTGGATCGTCATTTGGTTTTCGGTGAGTGCTCATGATCCAAAGCCTTTGTTGTCCACCTTTCAGCTCGTAGTCGGACTCTTCTTCTCTATGTCGATGACATGATCATCACTGGTGACGACCCCGAGTATATTGCCTTTGTGAAGGCCCGTCTTAGTGAGCAGTTTCTTATGTCTGATCTTGGCCCTCTTCGGTACTTTCTTGGGATAGAAGTCTCATCTACCTCTGATGGCTTTTTTGTTTCCCAGGAAAAGTATATACAAGATCTTCTTGCTCGTGTTGCGCTTACTGAGGAGCGCATTGTTGAGACTCCCATGGAGCTCAATGTTCACCTCCGTGATACTGATGGTGACCCCTTGTCTGATCCGACGCGTTATCGTCATCTCGTTGGGAGTCTTGTCTATCTAGCTGTCACTCGTCACGATATCTCTTATTCAGTCCATATTTTGAGTCAGTTTGTCTCTGCTCCGACTTCAATCCACTACAGTCACCTTCTTCGTGTTCTCCGATATGTTCGTGGCACGATCTCTCACCGTCTGTTCTTTCCTCGCTCCAGTTCATTACAGCTTCGGGCCTTTTCGGATGCTACATGGGCTAGTGATACCTCGGATCGCCGTTCACTTTCTGCTTACTATGTTTTCCTTGGTGGTTCTCTCATTGCCCGGAAGACGAAGAAACAGACCGCAGTTTCCTGTTCGAGTGCAAAGGCTGAGTTGCGAGTTGTAGCTCTTTTGACGGTAGAGGTGACTTGGTTACGGTGGTTACTTCAGGATTTTGGTGTTTCTGTCACTACACCTACTCTGCTATTGTCTGACAGTACAAGTGCTATTAGCATTGCGCGCGACCCTGTGAAGCATGAGCTCACCAAGCATATTGGTGTTGATGCTTTTTATGTGCACGCTGGTGTGCAGGATCAGGTTATTGCTCTTTAGTATATGCCTTCCGAGTTACAGCTGGCGGATTTCTTTACGAAGGCCCAGACTAGAGCACAACATGGCTTCTATGTGATGCGGAGCATCCCTCGCTCATCCCCACGGACTGCCTACATCTCCTTCAACACCACTTGGACCCATGACACGAGCCCGAGCTAAGGCTATCGAAGATAAGGTGAACTCGCTCCTCTCTGAACTTCCTCTTTCTACTCACGAGACATGGCTACTACCTCATTGGAAACTCTATGTGTAATCAGCACTGGAGATGAGCCAAGGAACAACTACTTGCAAGAGCCAAGGCGGCGAGGACCCCAAGCGTGTTGAAGAAGAGGAAGAAAGGTCTTTGAAGCTTCTGAGCGTCGAACGATCGACCAAGTCCGGACGTCAAGCGAGTCCCAGACACAGACGGCAAACACCTCCGGACGTCCGGCACCGAGGACCCTAAGCGTGTTGAAGAAGAGGAAGAAAGGTCATTGGCTTCTGAGCGTTGACGACCGACCAAGTCCGGACGTCAAGCGAGTCCCAGACACGGACGATCGACACCGCCGGACGCCCCGCTGGCTGAGCACCGAACGACCAATGCCAACCAGAGCGAAACTACGGACGGCTGGTTACCGGACGTCCAGACCAAGGCCGACGAGCGAATCTCACAGACGACAAGCGCCTTCCGGACGTCCGGACCGTCTGAACCTCCGGATGTCCGACCCACGAGTGACTAAACTGCGGTGGAGCCCTTGTATCCCTTCGCTTTGACCTCCATTTGCACTACGACTATAAATAGGTCTCCCCCACCTCCTAATTAGATTTAGCATTGGATTAGCTCATATTTGTGTGAGAGCCCTTGCTCATCCACTTGGTTACTTCTCCTCGGAGCTCACGACCTCTTCGGAGAAGATCCCCCAAGCGGATTCAAGACCCCTTTCTAGGGAAGAACATCAAGGCCTCCTCTTGGAGAAGAACGATCCCTTTGTATCCTTACCTTTGTTGATCTTGAACCTTGTGTTACCTTATGTGTGTGATGATCTAGCACTTGTGTGATTGATTCCTTGTCGGTTTAGTGATTCTCTCTCGTTTTCCCCGTGTTTTCCGTTTGTGCTTCCGCGTGTTCCTCGTGATTCCCCGTAGGATCCACTCCAAACGTGAAAGATCGTCGCTATAGGGTTCCACCCTACATCACTATGTCTCCAAACTCAGTGTTGTTCATCCACCATGAGTTTGAGGGGGGTGTTAGAGTAGTATATATAGCCATGTAGCCTTTTGTCTTTACCCCATTGTATAAGGGGTTTTCTGCATATTTCCTGCACCTGTACATGTATATATACCGGCCTATGGCCCCATGGGAATACAAGTTGCATATTCCTAACAGTGAGAAGAGTCGATTTATAACGACCATCACCATTTGCGGAGGTCACAAGACGAGTCGTTGTAGAGCGACCACCAGAACCTACGGAAGGCACCAAAGAGGGCAACCATACAAGTGAACGAGCACCAAGCACCGAAGGAAGGCGCGTGTGCAAGATGAAATCGATGTAGGGAACACCGTCAAAAGTCAACGGGCATCGAGAAAGAGGTGTGCCCAAGGACGAATACATTGTTTTTTTTTAAGGAAATGCAAAGCTGCTGAAAAGAGCACTCGACAAAACAAGGCGCTGACCCATAACCAGCAAGGCAAGTACCAGAAGTAGCGGAAGCACCAGATGCAAGTCAGGAGAGCATTGCATGGGGCAATGGGCAAACATCACAAGGGCGAGTCACGGACCTTCATGAAAGCAGTGTAGCGACTAGTGGCTCGGTAGTGATTAGACGGGAAGCAACGATGGCGACACGTACTGAGATGGCAGGCGGGCGGGATGGCACCTGACCAGAGCGGGGCAACCTTAGATCGCGCGGGTGGAGGCAGCCTTGTAGGTGGGCAGCGCGACCTAGTATAGAGGGTAGTGGCACCAGGCGAAAGGGAAGGCGGGGGCTTGGGCGACGGTGGCCTGGCCAAGTGAAGCAGCACAAAGGTTGTGGAGGAGCAACTCCACCTTGCTGCTACAATGCGTACAGCACAAGTGCTGAAGGAAAAACTTCAACGTGCTGCGCTAGATATCGCTCTAGCAGGGAATGTGGGCGGATATGGCAGCAAGAGTTCGATCCAGAACTCCTAGAGCACAAGATCTACCTCAAGATCTTAGATAAGAACAGCAGGTTCTATTATAGATAGTGGGTACATAGTCTGCTTACAAAGTAGAGGTGAGGACCTCTATTTATAGGGCTTTGGGAAGTGTTAACATACTTCTACTTATAGGTTGAACACTGTAGAAAACATTATTTAGGATTCACCATTCTACTCACCTGATGCGGAGCATCCCTCGCTCGTGCCCATGGATGTCCCATCACCACCACAAGCACGAAGAGAACCAATGACAAGAGCACACGCACGTGCTGTCGAAACCGAAGGTACCAAGGAGATGACCGTGATGAGGCGAGGACGGAGACGCAAGCACACATGGAAGAAGAGAAGGAAGAAGGACGGCCGAAGCGCGAAGCAAAGGAGGCCCCGGACCACCCCGAGTGCCCGGCCCTTCCCTATAGCTTGGTGGTGCACCAGTCGCCGGGTGCCTGCCTTCACTGGCTTGCCCTCTCCGCCGGTGCCGGCCCCACCCGGGTGCCGGCCTCTCAGCCATGACACAGCCTGGCCACTTCTTCCGGGTGCCTGCCTTTAGCCCCCGGGTACCCAACCATCTCTCTCCGCATCCCCTCCGGGTGCCCGGACCCCTTTACCACGGGTGCCCAGACTCCACCGAATATGTCTGCGTGCATTTAGGGCTTAATGACCCTTGTACCCCCGTTTTCCTCTTATTTCGTCCCTAGCCTATATAAACTCTTCCCCTAGCTCATTAGAGAGGATAGCGAAGTATATGTGAGATATTGAGAGAGCTTTGCTCATCTTCCTCCTCTTGGAGATCATGACCTCCTAAGGGAGAAGATCCTCTTGTGGATATCAAGGCCTCCTCTTGGAGAAGGATCCCCATCATAGGATCATCAAGACCTCTTTCCTCATAGGATTGGGATGAACTAGTTACCTCTTGTATCTTCTTGGGTTGGATTTGGACCTTTGTATCTCTCTTTGTGTGATTGGATCTAGCACATGTGTGATTGGATCAAGTCAATTTGAGTGTTCCTCTTGTTTTCCCCCTTTGTGTTCTTCTTGTTGCTGGGAATTTTCCCTCCAATTCGTGAAAGATCTCCATCTAGGGTTCCACCCTACAACATCACCGCTACTTATAACAAAGAACTCTAAAAACAGCAGGTAGGGTAAAGAAAAGAAAAGAACTACTACACTAGAGTGGAAGTATCTAGAAGTAGCCAAACAAATCTGGCCATGTGTTTTTTTTTTCTCGTCTACTGTTCCTCGTCATTCTCCCCTGGTTGTTTGGAACTCGCCCTCGAGTTATTGTCATAGAGCGCTTCTTCTGGATGGTAGAGAGTCAAGTCCGCAACATGGAAAGTGTCGGATATTCCCATGTCGCTTGGAAGATCTATCACATAAGCATTATCATTTATCTTCCTCATGATAGAGAAGGGCCCATACCTTCGCTGCCTAAAGCTTCCCCTTAACACCTAAAGGCAACCTCTCTTTTCGAAGGTAGATCATCACCTTATCACCAACTTGGGATGATTTTGGCCTCCTTTGGCAATCAACAAGTTGTTTATATTTCTGATTTTGTGCTTCCAAAGCACCACGAATCTCTTCAAATAACTCAGTATAATTATTAGCAAAGGACAATGCTGATTTTGAGTTTCCCTTTGATGGTAGCTTCACCAGGTCCACCACATGTGTTGGAACTTTAATGTAAACAATGGAAAAAGGACTCCTTCCTGTGGATCTATGCTTGGAGTTATTGTAGGAGAACTCTGCAAGAGATAAAGCCATATCCAATTGTCCCTTTCTTTCTCCACAAATGCAACGGATTACATTACTCAAAAATTTGTTCACCACTTCCGTTTGTCCGTCTGTTTGTGGATGAGCAGTGCTAGAAAATTTTAATTCAGTGTTGAATTGCTTCCACAAAGTGAGCCAAAATGCAGCAAGAAACTTGCTATCACGGTCTGAGACGATGGACCTTGGAACTCCATGAAGTATGACCACTTCTCGAAAAAATAGGTTTGCCACATGATGAGCATCCGTTGTCTTGCGGCATGGGATGAAATGAGCCATCTTACAGAATCTATCCACGACCACAAATACAACATCACTTCCTCGTCCCAAGACGAAGTCCATAGAGATGTCCTCTCATGGAGCAACAGGACCAGGTAAAGGCATGTATAACCCCATGTTCTGGACTTGGCCTTTGCAGGTTTGACATATGGGGCATCGCTGAACAAACTTTCCAGCATCTCTCTTTAGTTGTGGCCAAAAGTAGCGAGCTTCCAGGTTAGCGATAGTCTTGTCCCGTCCAACATGGCCACTAAGATCACTTGAATGGAGTTCTCTAACCAGCTTGTCACGTAGAGAACTTCTTGGAGATAGCCATCTTGCACCAAATAGTCATCACCTAATGGTTGGCCCCTTGTGTGCTTTACCCAAACATGGCCAAAGTCTTCGTCATCCTCATACAACTCCTTTATTTGATCCATGCCTGGAAGTTCAACTTCAAAAGAAGTCAAGAGGCATGCACGACGACTCAAAGCATCGGCCACTCGGTTAGTTGTCCCAGATTTATGCACGATGAGATAGTTAAACCTCTCCAGATATGTTGCCCATCTCACTAGCTTGCGGTCAACATGCTTTTGATTTCTAAACTGCTTCAAGGATTGATGGTCACTATATATAATGAACTCTTTAGGCAGCAAATAAACTTCCCAAGTTTTCAAGGCTCTAAAAATGGCATAGAATTCTTTGCTGATAGGTACTCCATTTCTGTCTAGCTTCGCTTAACTTCTCACTAAAGAAAGCAATGGGCCTCCTTTCTTGAGATAGAACAGCTCTAATGCCTACTCCACTTGCATCACAATCCAACTCAAAAGTCTTGTTGAAATCAAGTAGCACCAAGACAGGAGCTTGTGAGAGTTTTTGCTTGATCTCATTGAAACTAGCTTCAGCCGCTTCTATCCATTGGAACTTTTCCTTCTTCAGGCACTCGGTAATTGGTGCCATGATAGTGCTGAAATTCTTCACAAATCGCCTGTAGAAAGTTACAAGACCATGAAAACTTCTTACCTTAGAAATGGTCTTCGGAGTTGGCCATTCTCGGATTGCTTCACCATTAGAATCATCAACACGAATACCGTCACATGTTATGATGAATCCTAGGAAAAGAAGTTGTGTTTGCAGGAAAACACATTTCTTTAAGTGACGTACAGCTCATTTTCCCTTAATACTTATAGCACCTTTCGAATGTGATTAAAGTGTTCATCCTCATCCTTGCTATAGATCAAGATGTCATCGAAATAGACCACAACAAAGTAGGATAAGAAGGGTCGAAGGACTTGATTCATCAAGTGCATTAAGGTACTTGGTGCATTTGAGAGCCCAAATGGCATGACTAGCCATCAAACAACCCTTCTTTTGTCTTGAAGGCTGTTTTCCATTCATCCCCGGGTCTGATACGGATTTGATGATATCCACTTCTTAAATCCAGCTTTGTGAACACTCTTGCTCCACTAAGTTGATCCAACATATCATCATGACAGGGAATAGGGAATCTATACCTTACAGTGATCTTGTTAATGGCTCTACTGTCCGTACACATGCGCCAAGACCCATCTTTCTTTGGCACAAGCAGGGCTGGTACAACACATGGGCTAATACTTTCTCGAATGTGCCCCTTTTGCAACAATTCCTCCACTTTCTCCTTCAATACATCATGCTCTTTTGGGCCCATTCGATAGTGTGGAAGATTAGGAAGACTTGCTCCCGGAATTAAGTCAATTCTATGTTGAATTCCTCTCGTCGGTGGCAGGCCTTGTGGCTCTCCAAGTATGTTACAAATTGCATCGATAAACCACGACCTTTGCTGGAATTTCAATGACCGTGTGCTCTTCTCCTTTTACAACAAGTGCAACACACAAATCTGCCTCCTTCAAGTCTTTCATAAACTCATGAGAGGTATGGGAGATAGTTAACATAGTTTCCCCCTCCTCCTTCGAGGTATTACCTTCAGTTTTCTTTGGTAAAATAATGATCTTTCTCTTGTTCCAAATGAAAGAGTAAGAATTTTCCTTGCCCTTGTGTGTAGTATCCACATCAAATTGCCAAGGTCTCCCAAGAAGAACATGGCTAGCGTCCATATCAACTACGTCACACAACACATTTGAGCGATAATGCTTGCCCAAAGAAAGTGGCAGGTTGCATTGTTTGGTGATCCTCATATTCACTCCTTTCTTGATCCACCCAATAGTGTAGGGGTTTGGATGATCATGAGTATCAAGCTTTAAATGGTTCACCAACCTCTGGGAGATAAGATTCTCGCAACTGCGACTATCAATCACTAATTTGCTTGCATACCTTGCCACTCACTGTGCATTTGCTCTCAAATATTTTCTTCCATTGTGTGTCGTCAGGTTGTGGCGTGGAACATAGGAGACGCTGAATCACACACACCACCTCTTCACCATCTTCTTGACAAACCTCTTGTCCCTCTACATCTTTAGATTCGTATTCTTCCTCATCGCCTTCACCATCATGGATAGTTGTGTCAACAAATTTCCTTAGTGGGCAACCGCTGGATATGTGTCCCTCTTCACCACATTTATAGCATTTTGGGCCTTCATAGGACTTACCCTTGCCTCTAGTTTGCTTCTGGATGGGTCGTTTTGCCTTTGGCGGAGCGGTCTTTTCTTCCACTCTATTAGGCTGACTCCTAGACGAGCCTTCGGCATGACGATATGGAGCATATGGAGCCTTAGTGCTCTTTCTTGCCCTCACAAACCTCTTGGCCTTTAAGGCTATAGCTTGTGCTTGATCAATGGACCAGATTTGCATCATTAATCGATCTTGAATAGCATCGTTGAGACCATTGACGTACCTTGCAACTTGTTGATCTTCAGTTTCAGCAAGGTTGCACCTCACTTGTAGCCTTAGAAACTCCTCCGTGTAATCTGAAACAGTCCTATTTCTTTGAGCACAATTTTGAAATTGGATAAATAGGATTTGGTCATAATCAGCGGGCAAAAATCTCCCTTTTAAGAGACTTTTCATTTGCCGCCAAGTTCTCACACGATGTTCTCCTCTCAGCCTGCGCACTTCTTGAACACGATGCCACCATGCACCGGGCTCCTCCTTTCAGCTTGTATGCGACCAAAGGAACTCTACGATCTTTCGGAACCTCCATGACCTTAAAGAAAGTCTCCACTTCATACAACCAATCTAGGCACCCTTCAATATCAACATTTCCATTAAAAGTTGGGATCTCAGCTTTCACCTTGTATGTATCTCTTGCATATATAGGGTTGGGTACTCTCCAGTATGCGTATAGATCTAGTTCTTCAAGGGCATCATCATATTCTTCACCTTCAGAAGCTTCAACATAAATTGGCCTTCTTGAAGCATGTTGAACGGTATGTTGTTGTGGCGGTCTTGCACCAAGATTACCTCTCCTTCTTTGATGAACATCTTCTTCTTCTTTCGATGAATCTCCTTCATTGGTAGTAGGGGGGCGCCCTTTCTTATCATCTCCACCAGCTGGTCAAATCCCCGATAAGATCTTCACACAGCTCTTTGATTTGTTGTTCTACAGCATCCATCTTCTCCAATTGCTCCATTGCTTGCTGCAGCTTGCTCTCAAAGAGAACAACAAGACTTGTATGGATCAACAGGGCTCTGGTACCACCTGAAGCAGCACAAAGGTTGTGGAGGAGCAACTCCACCTTGCTGCTACAATGTGTACAGCACAAGTGCTGAAGGAACAACTTCAACGTGATGCGCTAGATATCGCTCTAGAGGAGAATGTGGGCCGGTATGGCAGCAAGAGTTCAATTCAGAACTCCTAGAGCACAAGGTCTACCCCAAGATCTTAGATAAGAACAACAGGTTCTATTATAGGTAGTGAATGCATAATCTGCTTACAAAGTAGAGGTGAGGACCTCTATTTATAGGGCTTTGGGAAGCCTTCACATACTTCTACTTATAGCTGGAACACTATAAAACATTATTTAGGATTCACCATTCTACTCACCGCTACTTATAACTAGAGAACTCTAGAAACAGCAGATAGGGTAAAGAAAAGAAAAGAACTACTACACTAGAGTGGAAGTATCTAGAAGTAGCCAAACAGATATGGCCATGTGTTTGTTTTTTCTCATAGATTGTTCCTCGTCACCAAGCGTGGATTGGGAACACACGACACGAGGCTTGGACGATGCAAGCGAGCTTCATATAGGATGGGAAGCCTCCTGCCTTGGGTCATAGCCTGGGGGATTGGCGAACAGAAAGGTGGAGAGTTGAACACTGGAAGACGTCGAGGCCTCGAGGGTGTTGGAAATTTATATGTGGATTGCCCAGCCCTTTCCATCTGTTCAAACTTTTGGTTGTGTTGGCTAGTGCATGAAGCTTAACATGGTATCAGAGTCCAAGGTCTTGAGTTCAAGTCCCGCCTTCCACAATTTATCCAAAAATTACTGCCACCCCCCTCAATGTCCACGTCTAGGCCTCTTGAGCCATACCTCTGAGTTTATTCATGCGTTGACTTCCAACGTCACACGTGAGAGGGAGTGTTGAAGTGTATATGTGGATTGCCCAGCCCTTTCCATCAGTTCGGACTTTTGGTTGCATTGGCTAGTGCATGAAGCTTAACATGGTATCAGGGCCTAAGGCCTTGAGTTCAAGTCATGGCTTCCACAATTTATCCAAAATTTGTTGTTGCCCCCTTTTGTATCCATGTATAGGCCGAGGGGTGTTGAAGTGTATATGAGGATTGCCTAGCCCTTTCCATCAGTCCGAACATTTGATTGCGTTGGCTAGCACATGAAGCTTAATATAGGGGAAGTACTAGATTGATTTGAACAGTGATCTATATGAGCACGAATTGCGTCGTGCGAGGAGGAAAAAAACCTAGGCTCTAATATAGTGTTAGGGAAATAGCAACTTGTATTCCCATGGGGCCATAGGCTAGTATATATACACGTACAAGTGAGGGAAATATGCAAAAAGACCCTTATACAATGAGGAAAATATAAAAGATATACACGGCTATAATATAACTCGAACGATATGTACAACACTTAAGTATGCAAAAGTGCACCTAACAGGGTCAATTGATCTTAACTAAAAGTTGAGAAAAACATGTCCCACAAAATAACATTATTCAACAATCAGGCCCACAAAAGAAATGCAATATAACACAAGTAAATGGCATAAAATGGCAACTAAGGAGTTTTGATTATCCCTAAAGCGAGAACACATGTAACTGTCTGGGTAACCAGATGATAATTCAGAAATGCTAAAAATGCATCTGGCACCAAGTTATGACTCGAAACTATCATGGTCACTAGTATAAATCTTGCAAAAAATATTTTGGTGACAGAACATGGAAGGATGGAGCAGACCAACTCCTAGTGAAGGACGAGGAGAATAAGCATAAATGGATGGCAGGAGTACTTCGACAAGCTGTTCAATGGGGAGAATGAGAGTTCTACCACTGAACTGGACAACTCCTTTGATGATACCAGCAAGCGTTTTGTGCGGTAGTATGAAAGGAGGCAAGGTGATGGGCAAGGAGGCTTTAAAAAGGATGAAAGGAGGCAAGGTGATGGGCCCTGATTGTATCCCCATTGAGGTGTGGAAAGGCCTCGGGGACATAGCGGTAGTATGGCTAACCAAGCTTTTCAATCTCATTTTGAGGCGAACAAGATGCGGAAGAATGGAGTCGATATATTAGTACCAATCTTCAAGAACAAGGGGGGTGTTCAGAGTTGTACTAATTACAGTGGAATTAAGCTGATGAGCCATACAATGAAGCTATGGGAGGGAGTCATTGAGCACCGTTTAAGAAGAATGACAAGTGTGGCCAAAAATCAGTTCAGTTTCATGCCTGGGAGGTCAACCATGGAAGCCATTTTCCTGGTACGACAACTTATGGAGAGATACAGCCATACAGGGAGCAAAAGGACCTGCATATGGTGTTCATTGACTTGGAAAAGGCCTATGATAAGATACCACGGAATGTCATGTGGTGGGCCTTGGAGAAACACAAAGTCCCAGCAAAGTACATTACCCTCATCAAGGACATGTACAATAATGTTGTGACAAGTGTTCGAACAAGTGATGTCGACACTGATGACTTCCCGATTAAGATAGGCATGCATCAGAGGTCAGCTTTGAGCCCTTATCTTTTTGCTTTGGTGATGAATGAGGTCACAAGGGATATACAAGGAGATATCCCGTGGTGTATGCTCTTGGCGGATGATGTGGAAGTTGACGATAGTCGAACAGGGGTCAATAGGAAGTTAGAGTTATGGGGACAAACCTTGGAATCAAAAGGTTTTAGGCTTAGTAGAACTAAAACCAAGTACATGAGGTGCGGTTTCAATACTACTAGGCATGAGGAGGAGGTTAGCCTTGATGGGTAGGTGGTGCCTCAAAAGGACACCTTTCGATATTTGGGGTCAATGTTGCAGAAGGATGGGAGTATTGATGAAGATGTGAACCATCGAATCAAAGTCGGATGGATGAAGTGGCGCCAAGCTTCTGGCATTCTCTGTGACAAGAGAGTACCACAAAAACTAAAAGGCAAGTTCTATAGGACGGCGGTTCGACCCGCAATGTTGTATGGCGCTAAGTGTTGGCTAACTAAAAGGTGACATGTTCAACAGCTAGGTGTGGCGGAGATGCGCATGTTGAGATGGATGTGTGGCCACACGAGGAAGGATCGAGTTCGGAATGATGATATACGAGATAGAGTTGGGGTAGCACCAATTGAAAAGAAGCTTGTCCAACATCGTCTAAGATGGTTTGGGCATATTCAGCGCATGCCTCCAAAAGCTCCAGTGCATAGCGGAAGGCTAAAGCATGTGGATAATGTCAAGGGGTCGGGGTAGATCGAATTTGACATGGGAGGAGTCCGTAAAGAGAGATCTGAAGGACTGGAGTATCACCAAAGAACTAGCCATGGACAGGGGTGCGTGGAAGCTTGCTATCCATGTGCCAGAACCAGGAGTTGGTTGCGAGATCTTATGGGTTTCACCTCTAGCCTACCCCAACTTGTTTGAGACTAAAGGCTTTGTTGTTGTTGTTGTTGTACAGAACATGGAAATATTTCACTGAGAATGAGCAGGAACGTTAATAATGATTTCCTTTTGTATGTTTGACAACATTACCTTATCTCGGTAAATGCTGGATCCTTTTCGGAACATAATTGGTTCATCATAATAGATGATCTAGAACTGCTGCAAAAGCAACACGTTCTTGTCCTTCGCAAATATTCCCTAGAACAAGATGGTTCACATAAAAAAAGAATTATACAAATGACAACTCAAACTCTAGAAGACTTAGATTACCTACAGTATTTCTTTGTGCCTCCTTTTCAGTTTTTCCAGAATTCACTAGCATCCAGAACCATCTAGCATTATAATGATTATTTCTACGACCTGAAAGCACACCTAAAATTAAATATGTTTAAACCGTACCCAATAAACTAAAGAAACTAACTAACTGAGCAACCAGAGATAAAAATCTTAATGAATGGCGCATACATACACCATATTTATGTTTATTCAATGTTGCTGGAGTTTCTACAATTTTTGGCAAATACTCCCTCCGTCCGGAAATACTTGTCGGAGAAATGGATGTATCTAGACGTACATCCATTTTATCCATTTCTCCGACAAGTATTTCCGGACGGAGGGAGTAGCATACATGCCATGATATTATTGCACAATACAATAATCTTGTTATTAATACTAGAAAAATGTCGACTGTAGTTCGAGATGCTTACAGTAAACTTGCCTCCAGGCCAAATAATCACAAATGGTCTTCATACTCCCCCGTCCCGAATTACTTGTCTTAGATTTGCCCAACAATAGTGTTAGATACATCCGTATCTAGACAAATCTAAGACAAGTAATTTGGGACGGAGGTTATATTTAGATAGCACACAGCTCGCCCATCAAAATAGGGAGGCTCCCTCAAATCTTTATCTGGAAAGAAATATTTCCACTTCATCACATACACAGATGAGAAGTAAAAAAAACACAAAGAGAGAATTTTGCTGTAAGTATTGGTAGAGAAGTCAATGACATCATGACATATTATAATTGAATATTTCAAATAGTTTTGGATATGGAAATTACATCCTAAATAATCAGTGAAGAGCAAACAAATCAAATAAGGTACCTTTCTCGTCTTTGAAGAATTTTGTTTCCTCTCTGAAAACAAAACTGCAAAGCAAACAGAAATATAACTATATAAGAGACTTGAGATTATTATCCAAGGATGGAGCCCGTGCAATCCAGATGTCTCCATTCACAACAGTATTTGCATACAGTTTGTTTACGTAAAATCTGCATACTTTTTATAAATTAACTTTCATGAGAAGATGCTATAAAGGCTATACCTGTACTCATCGCTAACACCATAAGCAAATACTATGACAGGAATTTCTTGAGCATAGAAGTGGCACAGTTCATCAATCTTAAAGCACTCTCATCATTTGGTTTCTCAAAGGCATGCATCTTTGAGAATCTAACAAACCAAGGACTGAAAATAGTGTACACTAGACAGAACAACAAAGATAAACTATTTATGATCTGAAGCAACAGTAATTCTCAAGTTTGCATATAGTAGCCTTCTTTGCATGCTTCCCACATGGTAATACTTAGAAAAATAAGCAAAAGGCATTGGTATATGAACACTGTACCGGTGGAAATGGCAGCCATCGATGTGGATGACAATCCAGTTGGAGGCTGGGAGGCGGCAGTCGAACTCGAACTCACTCTTTGCATACTCATACTCGCTATTGGCCATCAACAGACACCACAAGACACCTATTCTTGGAGCTATACCTGCATGAAATTGTAGCAAAGAGGTAGTTTAGATTTTAGAACTTGGGTGAAATTTGCATTGCATGTTTGCCACTAGCATTTAAGGGTTTACACATTTACCGCCGTAAAAAGGCTAATTTCTCTGGTGAATTTTTAAGTGTTTTCATTTCCATTATAACAAGAGGCAACATGTTTGACCATGACCAAATAACCACATTTCCCTTGTCCTGGAGATTTAACAGAAAATGATTTATTTATTTTTCTCTGCTGGGGTGAACTTCACCGTACACCTGTTGCTCGAGAACCATTTCCGCTGTAGAACATCAAGTAAGAATGAGACACCAAAGTCGGGAATTGCACCCTCAAAAGTCACCAGTGGCGATACCAGGAAACGAAGACAAACTGGGGCCATGCTGGCATTTGATTTGAGAGAGTTTAGTATGAATGTGATGAACTTTAAATCTCTTGCTAGCTGCTGGTTTAGTAAAAGAAGATTTAAAGCATTCAATGTTGTGAAAGCAGCAGTCCTGTGGGGATTGTGGCATTGTCTCGATGACATGGTTTTTAACCACCAACCTTGGTTGAACATGAACCTTGGTGGAAAGTTCCCTTCAAAGAGGAGGAAGTGGATAGCCTTGGGGCTATGGTGCTGAGAAATCAGAGAGCATCGTGGGGTTGAGAGCTGTAGAAGAGATCCTAGGGGATCCTTGGGGACCAGTGACAAATTGCACCCAAAGTACAGTCCGGATGTAACTTCAAACTGAAGACAATATAAGTCCTCCAAGCTGCCCAACCTACAGACAAACTTTCTCTGCAACCTTGTGGCTGTGGGCATAGCGAAACAGGCGAATGCCACTGGGCAGGAGGAGGGAGGGATGAGCGGACGACGGCTAAATTTAACTAGTAATCAACAATACGACTCTACAATTTGGCATGTCAAATTTCCCGAACTAGCCATCTCAGGGTTCTGATTGAAGTGGCGTATAGATGCAGAATATTAATTTGTTTCGTCTAGCAACAGCACAGCAGAACTGGTGCCTGCCGAACTGTAGACAGATTTAGGTCTTTTACTAACCTGCGACCTAGCCGGGACAGTGGAGGCCGGCGGCCGGTCAAGAGCGCTCCGAACCTGTAGGCAGTGCCGGTGCTGGCGCCGGCGCCTAGCTGTGAGCGCGTTATCCTGTCGGCGCCGTCCGCCGGCGATGGGGACGGGGGCACTCGAGCTGCTGGGGAGTGGGGAGCCAGGCGAAGTGACGTGGCGGCGAGGTTTCGTGAGGGAAGTTGCGGCCGCGCGAGTTTTTTTTTTTTCTTTACGGAGCCGCGCGAGTTTTTTTAGGGTAAAGCTAAATTTTATATTGATACTAGTAATCATACACTGTATAAAGATTTCCTGAGTCATCATGCTTTATTTTGAATTTTAATTGGGAAACGATTCCCCTCAACCGGCTGATTTTGCGGCTCCAGTTCGCCGCCTTGCCGGCTTCTGATATTTTTCTTGTTGCAACTCAATGTTGCAGAAGTTTCTCCCGTAACATCAGCTATGTTGCAAAAAGGTGAATATGAATTATTATGTTTGCAACAAAACCTGCGATAAAAAAATCTGCAATAAAACCTGAGTTACAAAAAAGTTATGCAACAACACAAAACCCGAGTTGCAAAAAATTCTTGCTACAGAAACTTTCTGCAACAAGACCTATGTTGCAATGATGGAAGTGACGTCGCGCCAGATCGACAGCCATGAGTCGGCCGAGCTCATGGACGACCCATCTCAATGGACTTCTCAATCATACAGACTTAGCAAAAACACATCACATACAAAGTACCTTGCCAATTTTGTCCCACAGCATGACACTTAAGTAACACACACATAGACAACATCTTGGTCATCGGCTCTGGATCCGTATACAACAAAATGTGAGTGTAAGTTAGACATTGAGCATATTTGATCTATTATCATAACACCATCTTGTACGGAAGCAACAAACCATGCATATTTAACTTTTATATATAACCATTATTTCTCCTAATTTCTTAAGCTTAATCATATCTTCATTAATGCTATGCACCTTCAGTGTAAACCACTTAATTAGAAACCGTCAAAGTATCAATAAATAGGGTACACAATTAACCTTGCAAAATACATCTCCATGTATCACAATCTATAGATATAGTGTTACCATGACTTTGTGTAATCAAACAATTAAAATAACCACAACAATGATATATTAAATATATAGAAAAAATACATAATCGTGAAGCTCCCCATGCCCTACAACCCACGAATCACCTTAGGTCCTCGTAAGGCAGAAAAATACACTCACAAAAATCAAAATGAAAATGAAAATAGAATTACTGAAAGCAGCCTTCAACATGTGGTGAGACCTTGTACCTCCTGCACAAAGAGGAGATGTAAATCTGAAAGAAGAAATGCCAAACACATTAGATGGCAAGAAAACAAGTAATAAATAATTGTATATTTCACATATACTATAGTAGCGTCAGACATTTTTATCCCTCAAATGGAGTAGAATATTAAAGCCCATAGTGAAAAAAAGTAATGTATCAAAGCACATATGTCCCAAGCTGATGCAGCTGTGCACTATACTACTCATCCACATGCAAGCAGTGGCAACAAGCACACACGCCATCATCAGCGTTCCAACCAGCAGCAGTGGCATCTCCCGTGATTCATTGACTCGACTTTGCAGGATAAGTAGATTAGGCCTCCTGAATCCTGACTCACTCATGGTAAGCACAAGTTGGAGGCATAATAATCCCCTCATTTAAAAAGTATGTAAGAACATGAACTAATTTCATTCTTGTAGGGGTGCAGAGTACAATAGAGGTTACAAAAATGAAATATAAAGGGAACACCTAATATATGTTTTGCTGAGACAATTAGCAGACAAAATCTGAAGTAATAAGCAATAAGAATAATCAGGCATGCAGTACTTATATAAAAACATTTAGCAAGCTCGGAGGACTCATTGTACTGCCCCATTAACAGCGAGTTGAGCTAAACCTGAAAGCTACGCACATTGTGCGTCCCTACTGACATAATTCAATGAAAGCACATTACAAAGCCCATTACAATTAAATATCATTGTCAAGCCTAAGCCTGGAATGAAATTCGACAACTCAACTCATCATAAGAAGACAATTTATATCCGCGACACCAATCATATTACTTAAACATACACAAATAATTTCAACAATGAGCGGTTTTGTCTATTCTCATAATTTCATATTTGTTTAAACCCACATATGATAGTTGCTAGCTTCGATCTGTAAGAATTATTCTGACTCACCAACAGATCATCACGCTCAGGATCATCATCATATAGTTTTTCAAGGCACCTCCTGTGTAGAGCTTTGTGCAAGAAAAAACAAACAAACAATAGTTTATTAACTGAATAAAGAGTTAAATGCTTGTTCATCTTCAAGCGGCCGCAGAATGATGTCACCTATCAGAGATGAGTACATATATTAAGTTACTTGATCAAAAAAGAATACATATATGATGTTACTGAGCCGGCTGCTGAATGATAGCATGACGATATTCATGTACTGATCAATAGCTAGGAAGCAAGCTGTTGTGGATTTGTCACGGCAGATGTCCTAGTGAAAGGACTTAGTCGTGGAGCCATCGCTACGGGCTTACTTGAAGGGGTTAAAGCGGACACAAAGACACGAGGGTTTATACTAGTTCGGCCCCTTCGATGAAAGTAAAAGCCTACGTCTAGTTGTGATGCAATTGATGTAGTCTCGATGGCTAGGGAGCAAACAAGCCGCCTAGGCTCTAGGCGTGGTTGTCTATCTTGAGCTGCCTTGGTCGTCCCCTTATATACGGGTGACACCCGTCGGTCCATAGAGTCCCAACCGGTTCATACTCGTATCCGGTTGGTATCTCTATTCTAACTTACAATACAAGTTATACATCAGGCCGGTTTACGGCTACAGGTTCTAAACCGACTACAGGCCTTGGGCCTTCATCTGTTTATACCACTAATGAAGTTAACCCGGCCCAAGCGGCCGGTTTACACCTAGTGGCAATATACCCAACATTAGGCCCCAGATTGATTTGAACCGGTTCATGTCAATCCTTCACAAAATCTGGTGTCTTGGACATCTTGGTAATTGGTAAACCGTCGTGTCGTCATCATTTCTGGTTGCTGTAAACCGGCATGACGCCATCATGAAATTTTATAATTTATAGCGCCCTCTTTTAACAATAGCTCCTGGATCCGCGCGCTTGACCTAGCTCTGTTGCCTTATAAATAAGACCGAAGGGTCATTTCTTTTCCTTTCCCTTCGTCCATTCTTCTTCGTCTTCCTTGCGTCGCCAGCCTTGGAGCTCCGCCACCGCCGTCGACCTCTACCTCGTCTTGGGCCGCTGCATCAACCTGAACGTACCAAAGCATTGCGGCATCTTTCCGCATCTTCTCCGTTCCCGGTAAGCTTTCTCCTCTTCTTGACCTAGATCTGTTCTTAGGGTTCCATGTTCGTCTTTGTGTTCGCCGTGCTCATACATTCTCGACCTTGAATGAATCTGTGAAACCTGCTGCGTTTAGTAGTAGTCTTTAAGCATCCTTTGTAGTTTCTCATCTAAGTCCATAGATCTCTACACATACCCGCTCAATGGTTCACTTATGTTTACGCCTTACTCTTGAGAATATTTTACATTTTTGTGAGCTCGTTGTAGATCCATGATCGTGATAAGATCTTGTGAAACTTGTTTCGCATACCTAGTTATCCATAGCTTGATTGCTTCCGATGCTTAGGTCAGCGGTTTAACTTATCATAGCAAAAGTTACTAAACGGTATATACCATTAGTCCCTGGTTGAACCGCCGAATCCACATGATGCCGCATTGTAGAAGACCGGTTTATAGGTACTGCCTCCGGTTTATCGTAGTTTAGATCAACACCTTCTTTTATTCAGCGTGTTCTTGAACCGGATCACCTATTTCTTGTAGATCTCGCCATGGCCAAACAAGTGTATGAGTGCAATTGGGTTCCTTCTCGCGTCACAGAATCACAGTTGGACGATCTAGTCTCGATCGGCGCTTTAGGCAAGAAAAAGCGATCCTTTGGAGGGTTCACGGAGATGAATGTCCTCCCACACCCGGGAAGGAGAGGTTGTGGTCTTCGCAGATCACTTGGCCCGGGGCTTCAAACCGCCCGGTTCTAAATTTTACCGGGATGTGTTAGCCAATTTTCAACTCCGTCCACAGGATATTGGCCCCAACTCTGTTACCAATCTATGTCACTTTCAAGTGATCTCTGAGGTATACCTTCAAGAGGAGCCTTGATTGATTTGTTCAGAGATTGCTTCCACTTAAACCGTCGACCGAAGTTTACCGACGGTCCCAATACTGAATTGGGCGGTATGGCCATTCAGAAGAGGAAGGAGATCACCTATCCCCACGTCAAACTCCATACTCACCCCAAGGAGTGGAATGCGACTTGGTTTTATTGTAAGGATACCTCCCCTGAGAATGAAAATCCCTTGCCTGGCTTCCGTCCGGAACGGCTCAGCAACACTCACCCTTTTCCACAAAGACTAAGCGCCAAGGAGAGAATTAAATATGCTCGCGAATTGTCCAAGCTCCGGGCCTTTATGGCCAACGGTTTAACAGAATAGACCTTGCACGCTGCTTTGGATATCATGGAGCATCTTGCCTCTCGAGCGGCGCCCGGTTTGATGTGCAAGTACACCGTAGCGTCGATGACCCACTCAGACACATTAAAATCCAACTCTCCGATGATGAAGTCACAAATTTAAAGAAGATGTTGAATGAACCGAGCACCTCTGTGCTCAAACCGATTCCGCTTCCTCATCGCACCACCAACAAACCGCCAATGTAAGATTTTAGTTGCTCTATTGTTGAACTCATTCTTGCTTTATCGTCCGACATTTAATTCTGCTGATCCAGGTGATAATCCGTTTTGGAGCAAGAAGCTTCCACAAGATAAAGCGGAGAAGGCAGGCGGTCAACCCGCCCAAGACCAAGGTTATTAAGAAACCATCTCACAAGAGAAAAACCACCGCTTCTTGATCCGGCTATTGATGATGATGTGGGTAATCCGGACCTTGAGGTAGAACTTGATTCACTTGGCTTACTTTTTACCGCCTTATTGATGATGATGCTTGTCGGGACGACGCTGAAGCCAAACAATGCGGGATTCGTTGAGGTAACTATTCTCTCTCCGATTCGTAAATCTTGCCTTTGCCAAAATTTCGCGAGCAAACCGGAAAGTTAAATTTTCTCATCCTCTTGCTTATTTGGATCCCAAATTTCTTATGAAGACTCGGCAACATGAAGCTCGCCGACAACCCAAGACAACGCCAGGTAGTTACCTCTGCGGTTTACCAAACAGCCCGGTTGGCAGCTGCTCGAGGTCTCCGACCTTTTATTGATTTAAATCCTAAAGCGGGTTTCTTCCGTCAACCTCTTAATCCACCCGACTCCGATTATCAGGTCACTTCTCATTCATCTTCTGGTGAATCGTCGGCCACTCAGCTGCCACCGTTGAAAATAGTTCTTGGGTAAGCTAAACTGAACATATGCTTCCAGTATACTATGTAATGGCTTATGCTTTCCTTGACTCTTTGTTTTTCTCTCAGGGCCAAACCGAAACCAAGCAAGAAGGCCCGCCTGGATAAAGCGGCTGAAGAAGATGTAGCCCCAGAACATGACAAAGTGGCAGATCTTGAAGAATTTGCCCCTGAAGATATTCCCAATGATCCTCCTTTGCAAGATGATGCTATTCCCGAAGAGAGGCCTATTAACACTTCAGTCTCTGCCGACCCTTTGCCGGCTCCACCGGATTGAGAAATCCTATAGTCCTGCAGACAAACCGACCGCACCAACACAAACCGGCGAGTCCAAAGGCGATGGCGTTGTGATTACCGTGTAGGCGCTTTGACCCCGGAATCTGTCACCTTAACCAAGCATACCATAAAAGAGGATTTTTCCGCTCTGAACAAAGGAAAATGGGATGTTGAACTGGAGGCATATGCTGCTCTAAGTGCCCAAGATCTTCATTCCGGCCATTTAAACCGGCTTTATACTAGCCGTGACTGTGAAGCTGGTCTGGTGAAGATGATGAGGGATAAATTTGAGGTAACTTACTTCTTTACTTTCTGCCATTGTGTCAATCCTCGTAGCCCCCAAGGGTCGGTTTGTAACCTTTAGTCAAACCGGGACTTGAATACGATCCCCAACACTTTGAAATCCATCAATATAGCCCCCAAGGGCCGGTTTAACTTAGCATAAGTAAACCGGGGCTCCAATAGAAAACTGTCCTTAAAACATAATTTGATCAAATAGCCATTAGCCCCCAAGTGCCAAGTTGAATACTTGTATTGAGCTTGGGACTTTGCAATCTAGTAATATATAAAAATTGAAGGTGCATTAGCCCCCAAGTATCGGGCGTATAACTTTGTTATGTGGTTGATACTTCAATTTCTTGGACCGCTTGTTGAAAGCTAAATACCGTCTGTATGCAGGCTGAGGTAAGAATCAAGGAGGACAGATTGCCGATTTGCAAGAGGCCTTGAAAACCCAATGAGCCAAAAGCAGACATAAGGCCAAGGAAGAATTAACCGGCGCCTTGAGCACCATTGAACAGTGAAGGAAAGCTTCAAGAAAGAGCGGGCTGATTGGGCCCTTGAGAAGGCCGCTTTAACCAAAAAGCGGAAAATCTCAAGCTGCCCTTAAACCGGTGGTGGATGAACTTACGGCCGTAAAGCGGCAAATACATTCCATGACCGCTGTGATCTTTGGTAAGCTCCTTTTAACTTCGTGATAATTTGAACTCTTTGTAGTATAAATCCGGTTTGAGACCGTCCCTATATTGTTGTAGGCACGCGCCGGACACTTAGGAAGCGATGTGCGGAAGAAATCAAGGCTGCCTACACCTTAGTGGAACAATTATATACGGAGCCAGCGGATCATCACCACAGCCTCGCATAACAACCCGGCACCTTCTTTAATCCGGGACACCCTTAACGGGTTGTCGATGCTTCCGCCCGGATTGAGGAGCTGTAAAATCCATTGCTCGAACCGGAGCTATTAATGCCTTAATCCGGGCAAAGGCATGGGTGCCAGATTTTGATCCTGTGGAAGCGACTCAAGGCTATCCCAGCACGAAAGAAGATGGCTCTAAATTTAATGAAGATGATCGAGGGTAATAAACCGTGCGCAAAGGCGGCCTCGGCTTGTCAATTAGTCAAGAGGCGGACTTGACGCATTATCAAGCGCAATACAACAATCGGAACAAGCGAGTGCACCCCAACACTTGAAGCGGAAAATTTGATTCCTCCAATCCGTAAGCATACTTACGCTCGATATTGAACCGTCTTCCCTAATCCATGAAGAGGCTGTTTTCCAAGCTTTAATGGAATCATTGGACCATTGTTGATTTCACCAATGGGTAGAGACGAGGAAGTCAAGCGGCGGATGATGAGGAGCGAGCTTGAACAGGAAGCGGTTTGGATAGCTATCTTTGACATCTTTCCAAAATAACAATGATCTTATTTGGGCACCGTGTTGCCTTGTAATAGGATAGTTAATACTACTGCCTTGAGTATGCCTTCGTGCATAAATACTGAAGCTTTTTTTCGAAAAACTTCAATCCATATTTCCTGCAATCAGAAAAATTTGAACTTGATTGGCGGTTATACCGCCATGACGTTTATGATCTTGATATGTGTATCAATAATGTAACAAATAGGTGATACAAAATACCTGCCATATACGGGCATGAAGTCTGGCTTAGCCAAGCTTGAAGCGGGGTTTTATAAACCATTATCGTCAACAAGGGGGAGAAAACAGCTCCGTATAAACCGTCTTGAATCAATACAAGCCCCTTGTTACTCCATTATGTTAACGAGAAAAAGGTAAACCGGGCATACTTCTCCGGATTAAAGGGAATCAAATCCATCGGTGAACCGGAAAAAGGTGTTTGTTAACATAAAAGAAATCCAACAAAAACAAAGAACAAACAAGCCATGAAAATAACATGGAAGCAAAGGCAATGATAAAAACCGTTTGCAAAAATATGCTATATCGAAATGATCGGATGGTGTTACCATGGTCGGACAGACCAAGCCCCAATAGGAGTGACAATGATTCAAGTCAGCCAAGTCCCCAAATGATTCGTGGCATATATGCCAAATCAAGAGGCGTGGCAATGGTTCGGGTTCGACCAAGCCCCAAGTGATTTTGTGGCCTTAGGCCGATCAAGAGGCGTGACTGGTTCAAACTTGACCATGTCCCCAAATGATCTGGTGGCTGTCGCCTATCAAAAGGTGTCGCGTTGGTTCGGACACGACCAAGGCCCCCAGTGATATATAAAAAGCAAATGTCAAGGGGTAAACCGGAGGCCGCTTTAAAAACAGAGCCACTCCATGTAGCCACGCATGATAAGAAAGACAGAGACCCCGCTTTAGCTGAGGCTCCGGTTTTATTATATCAAAGATAATATATACCTTGTCATGATATGTACATAGATAGAGCCGATGGCTCAAGTGTAGTAAGGTCGAAGATGAGCTCGTTCCACGGCACGTTGGTCTCCTCCTCGATGTGCGTGAGTCTTGATGCTCTCGAATATCAATCGATAGTACGACCCGTTGTGCGATTCTTGCCGACCACAAAAGGTCCCTCCCAAGGTGGGGATAACTTGTGCATATCTGTGCGGTCTTGGATGAGTCGAAGCACCAAATCTCCTTCTTGGAAAGTTCGGTTCTAACCCGCGATTGTGATAGCGGCGAAGATCTTGTTGGTAAATCGCCGAGCAGGCAGCCGCTATATCACGCTCCTCGTCCAATAGGTCCAAAGCGTCTTGCCGTGTTGTCTCATTGTCCGCTTCAACATAAGCTGCCACATGAGGCGAATCGTCTTGGGATATCACTAGGGAGAAGCATACGCTCCGTAGACCATGAAAAATGGTGTGTATCCTGTGGATCGGTTTGGCGTAGTATTGATACTCCATAGCACAGATGGTAGCTCTTCAACCCAACATCCTGGTGTCTTTTGTAATGGGACCATAAGCCGGGGTTTCATGCCTCGCAAGATCTCTTGATTAGCTCGTTCTGCCTGTCCATTGGACTGGGGGTGTGCCACTGACGACACGTCAAGTCGGATGTGCTCACGTTCACATAGCTCCTTCATAGCACCCTTGGATAAATTGGTACCATTGTCGAATGATCTTGTGTGGAAAGCCAAACCGAAAATCACCTTTTGATGAAGCGCACATTGTTGCTGTTGCATCACACTTGGCCGTGAGCTCGCTTCAACCCACTTGGTAAATTTGTCAACCGCCACCAAAAGGTGGGTTTTCTTATCCTTGGATCTTTTAAAAGGTCCGACCATATCCAGCCCCCAAGTTGCAAACGCCACGTTATTGGAATCATCCTCAATTCTTGAGCGGCACATGAGCACGCCTTTGAAAATTTCGACATCCATCACACCGTTTAACCAAGTCCTCCGCAAGATGCGCATCGTCAACCAAGATAAAACGTGATTTAAACGCCTTTGCCACCAGAGACTTTGAGCGGCGTGGTGTCCACAATCCCTTCATGGATTTCTCTTAAGATTTCACAGCCTTCCTCGGGAGAAACACAACGTTGAAGCATACGATACCATCGCAATGATGCAATTCACCATTGAGAATCATCATAGACTTGGATCGCCGGACTATCTGCCTGGCTAGAATCTCATCCTCTGGTACCTCCCCCCGATTCATGTACGCAAGATAAGGAACTGTCCAATCTGGAATAATATGCAGGGCTGCCACCAATTGAGCCTCCGGATCAGGAATATCCAAATCCGCTTCACCTGGGAGCTGGACTTAACCCGGCTTAAGTTCATCTCTTTAGCCATCCGGAGACCATGGAGCAAGGCTTCAGTACTCATTTGCATTATTAGTACAAGGGAACATTAAGCGGAGAACATAACAAAACTTATCACCTCGTGGGGAAGTTAATCGACTCAGCCCCGAGCCTTCCGGTTACTGGATCCATCAAAATGAATAGTCCAATATGTGTGATCCGGCTTCTCCTCGGTGCTTGTAACTCCGTCCCATCATTGATGAAATCAACAAGTGCTTGAGACTTCACCGCCGTCCGAGGTACATACTTGATCCGTGTGGCCCAAGCTCTATAGCCCACTTGGAAATCCGCGATCGCCTCCGGTTACAGATGATATCACCCAAGGGGCTGAATCGACCATCGTGATGGGGTGCCCTTGAAAATCTTGTTTCAACTTCGGGCGGCCATGAAGACACCATAGACCAGCCGCCAATGCGGATACCTTTGCTTGGATTCAATAAGCACCTCGCCGATATAATAAGCAGCCACTGGCTGGATATTCCTTGCTCGCCTCATGCGTTCCACCACAATAGCCACGCTTAATCGCCCGAGCATTGGTGCTCATTATAATAATAGTGGCTCCTTGTCAACCGGAGCTGCAAGAACAAAGCGGATTGGCTAATTGCCACTTTAAGTCCTCAAATGCTTCATCGCGTGACCGGACTCCATCTGAAATTGTCTGTCTTCCTCGGCATTTGGTACAACGGGATGGCCTTCTCTCGAGGCGGTGAAAACCGGCTCGATCTTGGCGATCTCGCCGCCAAACGCTGAACATCGTTGATACACGCCGGTTTAGCCAGGAGGTAATAGCTGTAATCTTCTCCGGATTAGCCTCAATTCCTCTGTTAGACACCGAAAACCCAATAACTTGCTCTGCGGAACACCAAAGACACACTTGGCGGATTAAGCATCATCTTGTAAATCGCAAGTTGTCAAAGGTTTCCTTCAAATCATCCACCGCGTCTCCTTCGCCTTGACTTTACTACAATATCATCCACATAGGCGTGCACATTACGGCCGATCTGTTTATCTGAGCAATTCTGTACACACCGTTGATAGGTGGCTTGGGCACTCTTGAGCCCGAAGGGCATAGATACATAGCGAAGGCTCCAAAGGGAGTAATAAACGCTGTCTTCTCACGGTCCTTAACCGCCATTTTGATCGATGATATCCGAGTATGCATCCAAAAACTCAAATGCTCACAACCCGCTGTGGCATCAATGATCCGTCAATGCGGGAGGGCAAAGGATCCATTGGACAAGCCTGTTAAGATCCGTTTAATCCACACACATGCGCCAAGTGTCGTTTTCTTAAGAACCGATCGGATTAGCAAGCCACTCTGGATGGAACACCTCAATGATAAAACCAGTTGCTAAAAGCACGGTCACTTCCTCTCAATGGCTTTGCGCCTTTCTTCGTTAAACGGTGGAGGAATTGTTTCACGGTTTATACTTAGGATCCACATTAAGAGTGTGCTCGGCAAGTTCCCTCGGTACACCGGCATGTCGGACGGTTTCCATGCAAAGATGTCCCGATTCTCACGGATGAACTTCGATGGCGCGCTTTCCTATTTGGGATCCAGTTGGCACCGACAAAGGAACTGCTTGGACGAATCGCCGCACGAAGTCAACAAGCTTGGTCTCGGTGCCGATTTGAACTTCAGATCGAATCATGCTCTATAGTTGGCTTCTTCAAAGGGTCATATCCGCCGGATCAACATTGTCCTTATAGTACTTCAGCTCCTCCGTGGCACAGACCGACTCTGCATAAGCTGCATCACCTTCCTCACATTTCAAAGCGACCCTACGGCTCCCATGAACCGTTATCGTCCCCTTGTAACCCGGCGTCTTGAGCTGCAAATAGATATAACAAGGCCGCGCCATGAACTTGGCATAAGCCGGCCGCCCAAACAAGGCGTGATACGGGCTCCGGATCTTGACCACCTCAAAGGTTAGTTTTTCCGACCGGGAATCCTGCTCGTCCCCAAAAGCCACATCTAGGGCTATCTTACCAACAGGATATGCAGATTTGCCTGGCACTACGCCATGGAACACCGTATTAGACGGTCTGAGATCCTTGTCTGTTAGACCCATGCGGCGGAATGTCTTATAGTATAGTATGTTAATACTGCTTCCTCCATCCATGAGCATCTTGGTGAACTTGTAACCCCCCACCTGTGGGTCTACCACTAATGCTAGCTGGCCCGGATTATCAACCCAGGGCGGATGATCCTCTCTGCTCCACACGATAGGCTGCTCGACCGGCGTAAGTAACGTGGTAAGGCGGTTCAATGTAATTCACCGCCGCTTGTGGAGTTTTCGGTCGCGTTTATCCAAGCTAGTTGTGAAAACATGATATTGCCCATTGTTCAATTGCTTTGGCTGGCTCGATAACATTGCTGCTGCTGCTGCTGCCTTTGGTCGTTCGATTATTTTGGTTGTTGTGACCGCCGATTGAGACTCGAACCGAAGCTCCATCGTGACCGGTCCATGGAAACCGGATCTGAACCGCCACCGACCCGTGGTCATCTAGGAAGGCATTAGAGTTTTAAACTCCGCATAATATAACAATCCTTCCAAAGGTGGTTAGCGGCGACTCCTTCGTCCGTGCTTTGGGCAAGGCTGATTCAACAAATAATTCAAGCGGCTTGCGTTAGGATTGGGAGCCCCATTACGATTTGCCGCTTTACCTCTGCGCCGCGCCCTCATCTGTGCATTAGTGTTGGCCACAAAGTCCATGCTGCCATCCGCCTTGCGCTTGCCTCCGTTCCATGACCCGCCGGTTTGTTGTTGCCCTTTGAGTTGCTATTCTTCTTTCCTTCCTGCTTCATCATCATCGGTCTCGGGATCCTTGGTACTGTCGAATCAGCATACTTCACTAAAGCGCCATGAGAGTTCCCATGTCATTCTGTAAACGCTTCATGCGCCCCGATTTCAATTTTAAAGGCTCGAACCGGCAGTTGCCTTCCGAGGTTAAGATCGCAGAGTCGGCATTGATCTGTCGACGAGTGCAAAACTTCCAAATGCTGGCGCCCAATGGGTTGTTGACTCTCCTTCCTCCCCGGACACAAGCCGCCGGTCTACTATGGACTTGGGCTGCTTACATGTATCCTTGAAATTACGGATAAACCGGCCCGCAATCTGGGCCCATGAGTCGATAGAATTGGGTGGCGGGCTCTTTAACCAAGTACGAGCCGTGCCTTCAAGCATCATAGTGAAGTATTTTGCACACGCGGTCTCATCCACATCTAGCATCTCCATGGCCATCTCATAACTTTCTACCCACGCTTCGGGAGATAAATCAGCGGTGTAATTCGGCACCTTACGTGGACCCTTGAAATCCTTGGGCTGGCGCACATTGCGTAAAGCGGGGATTAAACAAGGCACTCCCAAAGCGGATGCAACCCCTGGTCCGGCGAAGGTGGTAGGACGAACCGGCGTAAGTTGACCCGCATCATTCTGCGGCCGCTAACTCGGCCTCCTTCGTGCTCGGCCGGTCCACCACATCCTGAGCATCGCGAACTCCACCTGCCGGGCTATTGCCACGGGCCGCTTCACGGCCTCGCGCATTGCTCGATATGGCTGGTTCATCCATGCACCTGCTATAACTCCGGCTTGGACGGGGCGTGGAGTGAATCCGATCACGGTTGTACGAATATGCTTCTCTTGAACCGGTAGCGGTCCGGAGAAGCTCCTTAACCCGGCGCGTCTCTATCGCTTGCGGAGAATCCCCTTCGACCGGGATAGCCTCTAATCGCGCGGCGGCTGCAACAAGGTTGTCCATAGGATTGAATAATGACCGGGGCGCTCGGACGGCGGAGGGACCACAATGTTCGTTGAGGAGGTTCCATCAGCGGGCTGGACCGTCGCTCCCGCCCCGTGCCTCGATCCGGTTTGCCTCCAGTGCTGCGGCGGATTCTCGGGTCCGGCTCTGGAGTGTGAAAGAGATTTTGGGTCAAACCCTAACGGCAAAGCGTGATCGTGCTTCCGCTTTAAGACCTCCGTGATGCGTTACGGTCAAGCATGAGCTTATAAGCACTGGCGTCCAGCGGCCCGCTCTGCGGCCATCCTGTTTTTTCGCCGCCAGATCCGCTTTGGCTTGCACGATCGCTCTCTCACCTTTGCAATCTACGCATTATGGGCCTCTGATCCGCGGATTGTCCTCTCGCCATAAAGCGGCTAGTGCATCAAACAGATCGATAGAACTTGAACGGTGGGCGACAAGGCCTCCTCGCTTCGCTGCTGCCGCCGCTAATCCGGAGAGCATCGTTGCGGCGGTCGAAAGTGATTCACCGCTTGTGTGCGGCCATGAATATTCCAACCGGTTGACTGGCACAGGGGTCCGGAATCTTTGTCGCCATCGGAACAACCCCTAACCTGATCGTCTTGCAACTGGTATAGCGATTCGGTCTCTCCGGTTGAGGACTCGTCACCAGAATAGACGACGGTCTCGCTACCGTGTTTTGATCCGTCCTCACGCTCTCCTCCGTGGATGACTCCAACGAAGACACGCTTCACGGCCGGTTTAGCCTGGATAGATCTCGCACGCTGAGCCGTCTCGGTGAGGTCGGTGCAGATGTCCGGCTCAGGTCCAGGCTCACCGATCTTGCCGATGAAAACGTGTATGCCACCAAAGGGGACCCGGTACCCGTACTCGACTGAATCGACCTCGGAACCCCATCCTGCGTCGTCGATGTAGATCCTGCCACGACGACTCTTGGTCATCCGGCCCACAACATAGCCTTCGAGTCCCTTGAGCTTGCCCTCCAAGATCGTCAAACCATCATGCGATAGCCCACGGTGGCGCCAAGCGTAAATGGATTTGTCACGGCAGATGTCCTAGTGAAAGGACTTAGTCGTGGAGCCATCGCTACGGGCTTACTTGAAGGGGTTAAAGCGGACACAAAGACACGAGGGTTTATACTAGTTCGGCCCCTTCGATGAAGGTAAAAGCCTACGTCTAGTTGTGATGGAATTGATGTAGTCTCGATGGCTAGGGAGCAAACAAGCTTCGCCTAGGCTCTAGCTGTGGTTGTCTGTCTTGAACCGCCGCCGGGTCGTCCCCTTATATACACGGGTGACACCCGTCGGTCCATAGAGTCCCAACCGGTTCATACTCGTATCCCGGTTGGTATCTCTCTATTCCTAACTTACAATACAAGTTATACATCAGGCCGGTTTACGGCTACAGGTTCTAAACCGACTACAGGCCTTGGGCCTTCATCTGTTTATACCACTAATGAAGTTAACCCGGCCCAAGCGGCCGGTTTACACCTAGTGGTAATATCCCCAACACAAGCAGTAAAAAATAAACAAATAATAGCTCAAGTTGTGGACTGCAAATTGCATTTTTGGGAGTAATTCATAGAAAAAGGATGGATATTTGCATCTGGTAACCATAGGTGAATGCTGAAACAAAGAACCTGGGAACTGTTTGTAGTCAAGGCACGAGGGTAGAAAACTTTTGTGCACCTTCTTTCATATGGATACCATCCAAGTTGTGATTGTCATATGCTTTAACCCTTAGAAAGGCCTACAAAGGAGAACCAAGGAGACCATCACGTCACACATGAGTTCACAATAAACTGAATGTTGTTACCTTGTTGAGAAAAGGTACCTTTAGGTCTGTAGGGAGATAATTATCCACAAACTATTCCAACGACTTGACAGTTACTCATACATCTCTTCACCTACGAAGAAGGAATTATGAATCAGACACCCCATTATTTCAAATCTTCCTCAGAGAAATCACTGCAGAATTACTTAGCACACAGATTCAGAAGAACTAATAGGCACATTTTTGTAAATTTCTCAAGGGGTCATGGCCCTGTCGCTGCAAAAATCTTGCATGGTTTGCAAAAAAGCAGAATAATCATCGTCGCTTATGTAAGGGCATGCCTACAGTCATGAGGTAATCGAATATCAAGTTACCAACCGCAGGCAAACACAAGGAGCAACCACGAGAATTTTGTATAATTCCTAGAGCATTTTTGTAAGTAAAATACAAACATTAGGTCAGGATACAGGGACGGGCCAAAAATAGCTTACTTCGCCAGGTGAAACAACCCTTTCATCGATCAGTACAAGATCCACTTTTCTGTTAAAATTTTGTTATATTTTTTCCCTGTTTCAAAAACATAATAAATGGTTTGCTAAAGATGATTAATAAAACCGAACGAAGGAATGCATGATTGTAAGACAAATTCTTTCTCGGAATACCATCATGAAGTTATCCTAATATGACACAACACATACCATATCTACACCAGTTTACAACCATGTTATGGTTCCTCCATTCTCAACAAAATTACATGAAGAAATCAATTACCTACAAAACTTACAATCTGATGCATGCGTGTTTTTAGTTTCACCAAAGATGAACCGAAACATTTTATTAGATCGCAAAACTGAAGCATCTTCCGTCTACTGACTTCATCCATCAGGAGGAACAGAAATCCGAATATCATTTTGCTCCTCCATCACGGAATCAGATCCACTATCTACGTGTCCAACCACAAGGAAATGCCATTCGGACTTAGAAGTGCAGCACTCTTATGAGACAGATAGAAGATCATAGAAAGAAAGAGATGCACGTACAGGCTGCGTTCATCGCATAACAAAGATGTGGATCTGTTGGTGCCCATGATACATACCATGAATGGAGGCCTGGTTCGTCGCCAATGGTTGGAGGCACAGAGCTCGCCATCAGCAGTGGCGGAGGATGGGGGCGTGGAGCGGCGGAGGATGGGCCGGGAGGCGGGAGAGGCGGCGAAACAGGGGGGCAGAGAGGCGGCAGAGGCGGCAGCGGCGGATGGGGACATGGAACGGCGGCGAGGATGGGCGGGGAGGCGGCGGCGAAGGAGGAGGAGGATTGGGCGTGAAGCAGTGGCGAGGATGGGCGGGGAGGCGGCGGCGGTGGAGGAGGATGGGGACATGGAGCGGCGGCGGAGGCGGACGGCGGCGGAGGCCCCGGCCATACTCTGTTCGTTAGGCGGAGGTGCGGGGCGTGGGACGTCCTGTGCGGGGCGTGCGTGCATGCGCGGTGGTGGGTTATTTTTTTCGAATGGGTGGGCACGATGTGGCTAATTGCGTGGCTTGCTGTGTTAAACACGGAAGAATTACAAACCATCGGATATTATAGATGAACGGATCTCTTTCTTTTATAGGGGTATAGTAGATAATGGCATGGTGGGTAATTAAAGCATAAAACGCGTTTAGTATGCTGAAAGGATGTAGACCATCAGATTGCAGGTTTCGATGGATAGAATGATCTGGTTCTCTGCCCTCTCTTGCTTTTATAGTGGTAGTAGATGTATGTGTCTGTGCGTTGCTACGGGAGCCAAATCTTGTAATTATGATGATTGCGATTTTTTAAGGAAAGATGTGACTATTGGAGCATATAATTATGATGATTGAATTTTTTTAAAAGAAAGATGTGACGCCCATTGCGTCATGTAATTGTGGTGATTGAATTGAATCGTCACTTGCCAACCGAGGAAAAATGATGAAGTGGATGGATGAAGGTGGCAGAGCACGGTCCGTCGGCAGCAAAAGGAACCTTGGGTTCTTTTTATAGATATATATATATATATATATATATATATATATATATATATATATATATATATATATATATATATATATATATATATATATATATATATATATATATATAATCAGGTTAAAGCATATCATTTTCTTCGGAAGCAATAACAACCCTGAACTGGAACTATCAGGAAATGCAATATGTTGTTTTCAAGCAAAAAGGAAATGTAGTTTCTGCTATTCTCAAATACAAAATGGGAAATGCGATTGCATGATGAATATTTATCTCGGATAACAAATACTCCCCTGTCTCATAATATAAGAGCGTTTTTGACACTACACTAGTGTCAAAAACGCTTTTATATTATGGGACGGAGGGAGTACATCATTTCAAAAAATATTCCTTGGACAACAACTTTATTATTTGAATTTTGACCATTCATACAAAAATGAAGAGCTTATTTGAGAATACAAAACTGAAAAACAAGATAAAAATCATATAAAAAGTTTCAAGTGAAGTAAATAGCTACATGGAGATTGTAGTGCTTGTAAAGCAATAATGCCATTTAGTGAAGTCACATAACCTACCAACATCAATGCTACCCGGTATCTTGAATCGTGAATGTGTTGTTCTTACTATGAACATCATGGAAGCTCCAACTCTGATGTAGCTGTTGCTACAAAAATCTTGCTCTGTCCGCGTAGAGCTGCGAGCAGTACCCTATACAGTAAAGTATTCCTGGTGCCTTTAGGCCCAACACAAATAAGACGCCACCCTCGTCACTATCAACAACAAACATAATTCCATCGAAGGTATTCCTCTGATCCAAGTTAAGTGAGTTTGATAGATATGTGTCATCAACATTGAGCTCGATGGTGGATTGCTCGAAGATCTCCTTTGGCACACGAGTTGAAGTGTCATATTTGGAAAATATTCCTTGCCCATTGATTGTAGCTCAACATCCCTTGATTACACCTGAACTGGAAATTCCGCACCGGCAACACTATACATTAATCAAAAAAGTTCAAACATAAGGATGAGTGATAGTCCAAACTTGAGCATGTCACGAGTCTCCAGAAGGTTCGGTAACTAAAACCAAATTGCAGTTTCAGTCCATAGGCATTGATGTGTACGAACGCACCCTATAACAGTGGTCTCCTGACGTGATGGTGTAGTAGCCACCACCAAGGCACCAGCAAAATCACATCCACCTCTACATCATCCTTTCTTCCTGCAAATAATACCAACAGTTACCTTCACATCTTTACAAAATTTAAGCATAGGTAATCACTGTTAACTCCCATCTTATTTATAAAGCATATCATCTGCTCCTCCTTGGTCCTAGAACTCATGAACCAAACTTACATAAGTAGCTGAACACCATATTACAAAGAGATGATATTGGCAAAAGAATTCATGAATCAAACATACATAAGTAGTGTTGGAAATATTAGCACTTTTTCGATTAGACTAATCCACGAGTAAATAGTAAACATGGCAAATACGGTATGCATCTCATACAGATACCTAAGCATCCTAGCACATACAGTACATAGAAAGAATCATCTATGACCAGAACATATACATCTAGCACATGTACGAGTATACAAGGGATGAACATATCATACCCTTCGGTTGGCCAGGCCAACGCGGCGGCAGCAGTAGCCTCGGCGTCGTTCGTGGCCTTCTTATTTGCAGCGACATCTTTGACCATGGTGCCGATGCAAGGGAATAGTGGAAGCAGAGGAAGACGAATACGGGGACGGATCGAGAGCAGTCGCGTCGAGACGCTCCCCAAAAACCTTATTGTCATTCTCCCAGGCAGGATCTCGAGCAGCATGGTTCCGGAGGCACCTGCTCTCTCGACCAACCGTGCACGCAGTCGTCGGGATGGGATCGCCGGAGGCAGCTTAGAGTGATGAACAGTAGATGACGGCTAGGTTATGCGAGAGGGGGTGAGTGAACTAAACTAGGCCACTCCACTAGCCAGAGCCTTCTTATACAGGTCGTCGGGTAAGAAGTCATGGGCCTGGGCAGAGGCCCACGACCGAGTCGCGGCACTCTCGGGAAGGGAGTTATCGTTGACTTATCCCAGGAACGCAACCAGCCCATGGTCCAACGTCTTGGACAGTGGCGCGGACTCATTAATTAATTCGTTCCTGACCAGCAAAAATAAGTTTCGGCTCGGCTCATACCCGCAACCCGTAGCACGCGCGCATGTGACGAGACGAGCGATGGAGGAGGAGGAGGAGCGCGCGTGTACCACTCCTCTTCCCAAGCTTCCAATGGCAAGTGGTAGAGCAACCCTTATAAAGGGATCTCAACTCTGCTCAACTAGTAAGGTGGTACTAAACTTCCCACCACCTTCCATATCCTACATGGGCCTCAAGATTAACCAGGAATCATTGTGCATATGGGCCTAAAGCCCATCTATGATTCAAAAATCCCCCACTAGATCTCGAGGCACATAAGTTTGTCAACTGCTCCAAACAATGTTTGATGTATCAGAAATTTCAGTGGAACTGTTAAGTTGAACTTCCACCTAGAGCAACAGGATTAGACTTCTTCACAACTGAACAATGGACTATGCCTTGAATTGTCAGTTCGTGTGCAGAAGTTTCGCCTATTGTCAGCTGAAACATGGTTGTTGAAGGCTAAACCCCACGTGTGGAGCTTATTAGCCATACTCCTTACGTTCTCATAAGCTTCCTAGAGATTACCCAATCTCATAGACTGTGACCAGCAGTCGGGCTCACATAGGTGTGTTCCTTGAAAGAATGCTATGTAGGTTAGCATCTTGCTTACACAAGCTTTGGAATACATTAAGACAAAAGTAAGTGTGCCTTACAGAATATGAGAGTATTATTGCATCTCCAACGGAGTGGGTTAATTAACTCTCCTCAGTTGACCGCTGGATTGTTTTCCCAGGTCCTAATTCACGGGATCTCCAATCACATTGGTTGGGTTACCCCCATGGCAACTTACATGGGTCTCATACCCATCTCCCTTGGTGCATTGTCTATCACAATTCGTGATAGCCCTTTCGTAAAAGGGTCTGCCAGATTCCTAGCCGTCTGGATGTAATCCAACGCTATCACTCTAGAATTTCTTGATTTACTGACAGATTTTAATCTTCTCCTTATGCGCTATCACTCCAGAATCACTGGCAAATCCATCAAAAGCTCTCGAAGCCATTCTGCTTCGACGCATGATGTGTCTAATGATGTGAGTTCTGCTTCCATAGTCGATCTTGTTAAGATCATCTGCTTGCAAGACTTCCAGGAAACAACACCACCACTAAGTGAAGACATATCCACGTGTGGCTTTCATCTCATCAGCATCAGATATCCAATTAGAATCACTATAGCCCTCATGTACCGTCGGGTACCCAGAATGGTGAATTCCATAGTTCATAGTACCTTGCAGAAAATGCATCACTCACTCAATGGCATACTGATGACCCACAAGTGTAGGGGATCAATCATAGTCCTTTCGATAAGTAAGAGTGTCGAACCCAACGAGGAGCAGAAGGAAATGTTAAGCGGTTTTCAGTAAGGTTTTCTCTGCAAGCACTGAAATTGTAGGTGATAGATAGTTTTGTGATAAGATAAATGGTAACGAGTAACAAGTAAATAAAGTAAATAAAGTGCAGCAAGGTGGCCCAATCCTTTATGTAGCAAAGGATAAGCCTGGACAATTTCTAATAATGAGAAAAGAGCTCCCGAGGACACATGGGAATTGTCGTCAAGCTAGTTTTCATCACGTTCATATGATTTGCGATCGGTACTTTGATAATTTGATATGTGGGTGGACCGGTACTTGGGTACTGCCCTTACTTGGACAAGCATCCCACTTATGATTAACCCCTATTGCAAGCGTCCGCAACTACAAAAGAAGTATTAAGGTAAACCTAACCACAGCATTAAACATATGGATCCATATCAGCCCCTAACGAAGCAACGCATAAACTAGGGTTTAAGCTTCTGTCACTCTAGCAACCCATCATCTACTTATTACTTACCCATGCCTTCTTCTAGGCCCAAATAATGGTGAAGTGTCCTGTAGTCGACCTTCACATAACACCACTAGAGGAAAGACAACATACATCTCATCAAAATATCGAATGAATACCAAGTTCACATGACTACTAATAGCAAGACTTCACCCATGTCCTCAGGAACAAACGTAACTATTCATAAAGAATATTCATGTTCATAATCAGAGGAGTAATAATATGCATAAAGGATCTGAACATATGATCTTCCACCAAGTAAACCAATTAGCATCAACTACAAGGAGTAATCAACACTACTAGCAACCCACATGTACCAATTTGTGGTTTTGATACAAGATTGGATACAAGAGATGAACTAGGGTTGTGAGAGGAGATGGTGCTGGTGAAGATGTTGATGGAGATTGACCCTCTCCCGATAAGAGGATCGTTGGTGATGACGTTGGTGATGATTTCCCCCTCCCGGAGGGAAGTGTCCCCGGCAGAACAGCTCCGTCGGAGCCCTAGATTGATTCCGCCAAGGTCCCGCCTCGTGGTGGCGGAGTTTAAATCTGTAAGCTTGCCCACGATTTTTTCGAGGTAAAAGCGATGATATAGCGAAGATGGATCTTGGAGGCCCACCAGGGGCCAGGAGATAGGGGCGCGCCCTATAGGGGGCGCCCTCATCTCTGGGACAGGTGTGGGGCCCCTGGTGTATTTCTTTCGCTCAAAAATTCTTATTAAATCCAAAAAGTTGTTTCGTGGAGTTTCAGGACTTTTGGAGCTGTGCAGAATAGGTTTCCAATGTTTGCTCCTTTTCCAAATTGAATTCAGTACCAGCATTCCCCCTCTTCATGGTAAACCTTGTAAAATAAGAGAGAATAGCCGTAAGTATTGAGATATAATGTGTAATAACAACCCATAATGCAATAAATATTGATATAAAAGCATGATGCAAAATGGACGTATCAACTCCCCCAAGCTTAGACCTCGCTTGTCCTCAAGCGGAAGCCGAAATCGAAAAATATGTCCACATGTTTAGAGATAGAGGTGTCGATAAAAATAAAATACGGACATGAGGGCATCATGATCATTCTTATAACAGCAACATATATAGAATTTATCATATGATTTCCTATGCTCAAGTAACAATAAATTCACAATGTCAAGTATGGTTCGAAAACTTCATTGGGAACTAACAAACTATAATCTCAGTCATTGAAGCAATTGCAATTTATTGTAACATCAGAAAGAGTCAACAATAGAGCTTTTCAACAAGTTCACATACTCAACTATCTTGTAGTCTTCTATAATTGCTAACACTCACGCAATACTTGTGGTTATGGAGTTTTAGCCGGACGCTGAGAAAGATAGGGGCTTATTGTGTTGCCTCCCAACGTACTCACCTTTAGATGATGTCAACAATAATAGTCCATGCTAGCTTACATCCAATTGGATATATATGATCTTTCAAACACGAGGAGCTTGCCAAAGGATAAAATGAAAAAGGGGAAGGTGAGGATCACCTCGACTCAAGCATAAAGTAAAAAACATAAAGTAAAAGATAGGCCCTTCGCAGAGGGAAGCAGAGGTTGTCATGTGCGTTTAGGGTTGATGCACAAAATCTTAATGCAAAAGAACGTCACTTTATATTGCCCCTTGTATGTGGACCTTTATTATGCAGTCTGTCGCTTTTATTACTTCCACAACAAGTTCGTACAAAGCTTATTTTCTCTGCACTAATAAGTCATACATATTTAGATAGCAATTTTTATTGCTTGCAACATGACAACTTACTTGAAGGATCTTGCTCAATCCATAGGTAGGTATGGTGGACTCTCATGGCAAAACTGGGTTTAAAGATATTTGGAAGCACAAGTAGTATCTCTACTTGGTGCAAGGAATTTGGCTAGCATGAGGGGGTAAAGGCAAGCTCAACATGTTTGGAAGGTCAATGACAATATACTTTAACTGAGATGTCGGAAAACATAAACTATTACGTTGTCTTCCTTGTCCAATGTCAACTCTTTTAGCATGTCATACTTAATGAGTGCTCCAATTATAAAAGGTGTCCAAGATAATATATTTATATGTGAACCCCTTTTCCTTATCACTTCCTAATAATTGCAACGATGACCAAGGCTACGTTCATCGACTCTCAACAATTTTTATGCCTCATACTTTCTATGTGTGAAGTTATCACTATCCATAAGATCAATATGAACTCTTTTATCCTTTCTACTTTCTCAAGATCATGGCAACATAGCAAAGCCCTTGACTCAACACTAATCTTTATTATAGATAACTCACGGACTTGATTACAAAAAGAGATCACAAAGCAAAACTCAAACTACTTGATATCAAAACTTGAATCTACTAGATCAAGATACTACTAAAAGGATCGAACTAAATAAAGCGGTAAAGATAAGAGTGTGATGGTGATACGAAACCAAGGCACCTCCCCCAAGCTTGGCAGTTGCCAAGGGGAGTGCCCATACCCATGTGATTATGTCCTCAGAGGTGGTGATGGTGGAGTTGTTGCATTTTTCTTCTCTAGCTTGCGTCTGAGGCTAAAATTTTCCTCCCTCAGATCCTCATTCTCGAGCTCAAGTTTCATTATCTTTTTGCATAATGCCGCCTTACTGTCATGCAAAAAACATGGTGGGATAGATTGAACCTTAGGGAGGCTTGACTTCTTGAACTCCACATGCATATCGCCAGGTTGAGGTAGTGGATCGTCCTCTTCATCGGAGCTTGTCTCCTCCTTCCCCTTTGGATCATAATCTTCTTCTTCCTCTGTGGTCCAGCCATAATGTTCCACATCCCCATATGCTTTTGGGTTTGCGATATAGTCAGCTATATAGCTCTCTCCCTCCGAATCTTTGGACGACATCTCGCTCCAAATCTGCTGCAGAAACAACTCAAAACAAAAACAGAGGATTTTGTCGAGGTACGGTGGTCAAAACCTTCGGGAGTATATATAATGAATTTTTACGGACCAAAATACGTAATGTGCAAGAAAACAGAGTCCGGGAGGCACACGAGGTGACCACGAGACAGGGGGCGCGCCCAGTAGGCGCAGGGGGGGGCTCCACTCTCGTGGGGATCTCGTGTCCCTTTCGGACTACTTCTTTCTTCCTAAAATTCTTAAATAATCCAAAACTGATAAAAATTGCCATTGGAGTCATTTTGGAGTCGGTTTACTTACCGTGCCACATACCTATACCTTTTCGGAGTCTGGAACGTTCTGTAAAGTGTCCCTTATGTATTCCTCAGGGGTTACGGTTTCGATAATATTAGTTTCAACATTAATAGGATTACCTGAAATATAATGTTTATTTCTTTGACCGTTTACCACCCTCGGACTCGTGCCTTCGAAGTTGTTGATTTTTATGGCACCAGAATGATAGACCTCCTCGATAATGTAAGGACCTTCCCGTTTTGAGAGGAGTTTTCCTGCAAAAAATCTTAAACGAGAGTTGAATAATAATACATAGTCTCCTACGTTAAACTCACGCTTTTGTATCCTTTTGTCATGCCAGCGTTTGACTTTTTCTTTGAATAGCTTGGCATTCTCATACGCTTGGGTTCTCCATTCATCAAGTGAGCTAATATCAAATAACCTCTTCTCACCGGCAAGTTTGAAGTCATAATTGAGCTCTTTAATAGCCCAAGATGCTTATGTTCAAGTTCAAGAGGCAAATGCCACGCTTTTCCATAAACCATCTTATATGCAGACATGCCCATAGGATTTTTGTATGCAGTTCTATAGGCCCATAATGCATCATCAAGTTTTTTGGACCAATTCTTTCTAGATCTATTCACAGTCTTTTGCAAAATTAATTTGAGCTCTCTATTGCTCAACTCTACTTGACCACTAGACTGTGGATGATAAGGAGATGCGATTCTATGATTGACATCATACTTAGCAAGCATCTTTCGGAAAGCACCATGAATAAAATGTGAACCACCATCAGTCATAAGATATCTAGGGACTCCAAACCTCGGAAGAATAACTTCTTTAAGCATTTTAATAGAGGTGTTATGATCAGCACTACTAGTTGGAATAGCTTCTACCCACTTAGTAACGTAATCAACAGCAACTAAAATATGTGTACAACCATTAGAGGTAGGAAAAGGTCCCATATAATCAAAGCCCCAAACATCAAACGGTTCAATAACAAGAGAATAATTCATAGGAATTTCTTGACGTCTACTAATGTTACCTACTCTTTGGCATTCATCACAAGATAAGACAAACTTACGAGCATCTTTGAAGAGAGTAGGCCAATAAGAACCAGATTGTAGTACCTTGTGTGCAGTTCTATCTCCAGCGTGGTGTCCTCCATAGGATTCAGAGTGACACTTACGTAGAATCTGTTCCTGTTCATGCCCATGCACACAACGTCTAATAACACCATCTACTCCTTCTTTATAAAGGTGTGCATCATCCCAGAAGTAATGTCTTAAATCATAAAAGAACTTTTTCTTTTGCTGGTATGTGAAACTAGGCGGTATAAATTTAGCAACAATGTAATTAGCATAATCAGCATACCAAGGAGCGAGACGAGAAGCATTAATGACCACTAATTGTTCATCAGGAAAGCTATCATTAATAGGCAGTGGGTCATCAAGAACATTCTCTAACCTAGACAAGTTATATGCAACAGGGTTCTCAGCTCCCTTTCTATCAATAATATGTAAGTCAAATTCTTGGAGCAAGAGAATCCATCTAACGAGTCTAGGCTTAGCATCTTTCTTTTCCATAAGATATTTAATAGCAGCATGATCAGTGTGAATAGTAACTTTGGAATCAACAATATAAGGTCTAAACTTATCACATCCAAACACAACTGCTAAAAACTCTTTTTCAGTAGTAGCATAATTTCTCTGGGCAGTATCAAGAGTCTTACTAGCATACTGGATAACATTCAATTTCTTATCGACTCTTTGCCCTAGAACAGCACCTACAGCAAAATCACTAGCATCGCACATAATTTCAAAAGGTAAATTCCAATCAGGTGGCTGAACAAATAGGTGCAGTGATCAAAGTTTTCTTAAGTGTTTCAAATGCTTCTACACAATCATCATCAAAGACAAAAGGAATATATTTTTGCAATAAATTAGTCAGAGGCCTAGAGATTTTAGAAAAGTCCTTAATGAACCTCCTATAAAAACCGGTGTGACCAAGGAAACTTCTTATACCTTTTATGTCCTTGGGACATGGCATCTTTTCAATAGCATCAACTTTGGCTTTATCAACTTCAATACCTCTCTCGGAGATCTTATGCCCCAAGACAATGCCTTCATTAACCATAAAGTGACACTTTTCCCAATTCAGGACGAGACTAGTGTCTTCGCATCTCTGCAAAACTCGATCAAGGTTGCTCAAACAATCATCAAAAGAGGATCCATAGACGGAGAAGTCATCCATGAATGCGTCACAAATCTTTTCACAAATATCAGAGAATATAGCCATCATGCATCTTTGAAAGGTAGCAGGTGCATTACATAAACCAAAAGGCATACGTCTATAAGCAAAAGTACCAAAAGGGCAAGTAAAAGTAGTTTGAGATTGATCCTTCGCTGACACAGGTATTTGAGAGAAACCAGAATAACCATCTAGAAAGCAGAAATGTGTGTGTTTGGATAGTCTTTCTAGCATTTGATCAATAAAAGGTAAAGGGTAATGATCTTTCTTAGTAGCTTTATTTAACTTACGGAAATCAATTACCATCCTATAACCTGTAATAATTCTTTGCGGGATCAATTCATCTTTATCATTAGGAACAACGGAATACCTCCCTCTTTAGGGACACAATGGATGTGGCTTACCCATTCACTATCAAGAACGGATAAATAATACATGCCTCAAGGAGCTTTAGTATCTCCTTTCTTACCACTTCCTTCATCTTGGGATTTAATCGTCTTTGAGGATCTCTAACTGGTTTGGCATCGTCCTCCAATGTAATTTTGTGTTGACATAACGTGGGACTAACGCCTTAAGATCATCCAGAGTATATCCAATAGCAGCTCGGTGCTTCAGAGTTTTCAATAATCTTTCTTCTTCTTTCTCTGAAAGGTTAGCACTAATAATAACAGGATATATTTCTTTTTCATCAAGATAAGCATACTTAAGATATTCAGGTAATGGTTTGAGTTCAAACATGGGATCACCCTTGGGTCGAGGGGGATCCCCAAGAATTTCAACGGGAAGGTTATGTTTCAGCATAGGTTCCTGTTTAAGGAACAGTTCATCTATTTCCTCTCTTTCCTTCATAAACATATCATTTTCATGGTCTAGCAAATATTGTTCTAACGGATCAGTTGGAGGAACAGCAATGGAAGCAAGACCAATAATTTCATCCTTAGTAGGTGGTTCCCTATCATGAGGTTGTCTACTAAACTTAGCAAAGTTAAACTCATGAGACATACCATCTATGCCAACAGTGACAATATTCTTTTCACAATTAATCTTAGCACTAGCTGTATTCAAGAAGGGTCTAGCAAAAATGATGGGACAAAAATCATCTTGTGGGGAACCAAGAACAAGAAAATCAGCAGGGTATTTAACCTTCCCACACAAAACTTCAACATCTCTAACAATCCCAAAGGGTTTAATGGTATCCCTATTAGCAAGCTTAATAGTAACATCAATGTCTTCTAATTCAATGGGTGCAATGTCATGCATAATTTCTTGATACAAGGTATAAGGTATTGCACTAGCACTAGCACCCATATCACATAAGCCATGATAACAATGATCTCCTATTTTAATGAAATAACATGCATGCCTCACGACAGTCTACGTGTCTTGGTATCCGGTCTAGCAATATTAGCAGTCTCACCATAGAAAGAAATAACATGCCCAACTAAATCCTCATCCAAGAGATCTTTAACCATAGCAATACTAGGTTCAACATTAATTTGCTCAGGAGGTGTATAAGTCCTAGTATTACTCTTATGAACAACAGTCAAAGCTTTAGCATGATCCTTGTACTACCCATATCATCAATATCAATCAAGCAGGAGTAGGGTTTTACCTCCATCGAGAGGGCCCGAACCTGGGTAAAAACATTGTGTCCCTTGTCTCCTGTTACCATCCGCCTAGACGCACAGTTCGGGACCCCCTACCCAAGATCCGCCGGTTTTGACACCGACATTGGTGCTTTCATTGAGAGTTCCTCTGTGTCATCACCGATAGGCTCGATGGCTTGTTCAATCAACAACAACGCAGTCCAGGGTGGGAATTTTCTCCCCGGACATATCTTCATGTTTGGCAGCTTTACACTTCGAAAGCTACGCCCCTGGCCATCAGGTCAGATTTGGAAGCCTAAACTTCACGGCCGACATCCGCGGAGACTTGATCTTCGACGGATTCGAGCCATACCGAAGCGTGCCGACTTTATCACGATGGGCATGATCTAGCTCGCCACGGACGGTGCCTTTGAGGTCGACACGAGTCCGCTCCGACCCATAGTTCGGAGCCGACCGCGTAGATCGAGGACGGGTGGCTGGACACCGCCTCGGGAGCTGCAGCCTCTACGGCGATGGAGCCGAATACCAACCTTGTCCCTTATAAAGCTCGTGACTCCGAGGTGCCGGACTCCGAACCTCCTGCGCCCCTACCAATCGAATCCGATTGGGCGCCCATCATGGAGTTCACCGCAGCGGACATCTTTCAGCACTCGCCCTTTGGCGACATCCTGAACTCACTAAAGCATCTCTCGTTATCAGGAGAACCCTGGCCGGACTGCGGTCAGGATGGTTGGGATGCGGACGACCCACTTTGTAGCCACTGTCAACGATCTAACCGACATGCTAGACTACGACTCCGAAGACATCGACGGTATGGACGATGATGCCGGATACGATCAAGAACCAGCGCCTACAGGGCACTGGAAGACCACCTCGTCATACGACATATACATGGTGGACACCCCAAAGGATGGGGACGGCGAAGAAGCAGCGGAGGCAGATTCCTCTAAGAAACAGCCCAAGCGCCGACGTCAGCGGCGCCGCTCTAAATCCCGCCACAACAAGAATGGAGATTCCGGCACCAGAGATAATAACACCCCAGAGAGTGCCGAAGACAACCCCCTCTAGCAAGATTCAGCATAGGAGGATGGGGAAGCTAGCCCTCAAGAGAGAGCGGTAGACAAGGAGTTAGAGGATGACAATTACATGCCTCCCTCCGAAGACGAGGCAAGCCTCAACGACAACGAATTTGTCGTGCCCGAGGATCCCGTCGAACAAGAGCGTTTTAAACGCAGGCTAATGGCCACGGCGAACAGCCTAAAGAAAAAGCAGCAACAGCTTCAAGCCGATCAAGACCTGTTGGCCAACAGATGGACCGAGGTCCTCGCGGCCGAGGAGTATGAACTCGAACGCCCCTCCAAAAGCTACCCAAAACACAAGTTGCTCCCCCGACTAGAGGAGGAAGCATACAAACCTTCATCACCAGCGCACACTGGCAGATCGACCACCTCGTGGCGCGGCGAGAGAGGCATCCAGCCCTCCGCCAGAGCCGTACCCGGCACCGCCGAAAAGCACGAGGCCACGGGGGAACGCGCCGGACTTGCGGGATATATTGGAGGATAAGGCAAGACAATCCAGATCCATCTATGGATCACGTGGGTGCCCCACGACCCACGGCGACTACCGTCGCACGGATACAAGAACTCCGCCGGGCGAACACAGCAGACAACGCTCTCTTGAGCTACATCGTGATATTGCTCAATACAGAGGCGCCGCACACCCACTATGCTTCATAGACGAAGTAATGGATCATCAAATCCCTGAAGGGTTTAAACTCGTAAACATCAAATCCTACGATGGCACAACAGACCCCGCGGTTTGGATCGAAGATTATCTCCTTCATATCCACATGGCCCGCGGGGACGATCTCCACGCCATCAAGTATCTCCCACTCAAGCTTAAAGGACCAGCTCGGCATTGGCTTAACAGCTTGCCAGCAGAGTCAATTGGGTGTTGGGAGGACCTGGAAGCCGCATTCCTTGACAACTTCCAGGGCACATATGTGCGACCACCGACGCCGATGACCTAAGCCATATAATTCAGCGGCTAGGCGAATCGGCCGATAGTTCGACACGGTTCTTAACAAAGAAAAATCAAATCGCCGACCGTCCGGATGCAGAGGCCCTTGCAGCCTTCAAACATAACATCCGCGATGAGTGGCTGGCCCGGCACCTAGGGACAGAAAAGCCGAAATCCATGGCAGCCCTCACATCACTCATGACCCGCTTCTGGCGGGGAGAGGACAATAGCTAGCTCGCAGAATAACTTCAAAGAAAATTTCGGCAGTCCGGACAACAAGGACCACAACGGCGGTCGCGTCGCAACAAAACAAACGTCGCGTTAACGGCGATAACACCGAGGATACGACGATCAACGCCGGATTCAGAGGCTCTAAACCCGGTCAGCGGAAAAAGGCATTCAAAAGAACCACTCCGGGTCCATCCAATTTGGACCGAATACTCGACCGCTCTTGCCAGATACATGGCACCCCCGAAAAGCCAGCTAATCATACCAACAGAGGTATTGGGTATTCAACAGCGGCAAGTTAATTGCCGAAAACAATGACAAGGGGCTGCATAGCGATGACGAGGAAGAGACCCGGCCGCCGAACAGTAGAGGACAGAAGGGTTTTCCCCCACAAGTGCGGACGGTAAACATGATATACGCAACCCACATACCCAAGAGGGAGCGGAAGCGTGCACTTAGGGACGTGTATGCGATGGAGCCAGTCGCCCCAAAGTTCAACCCATGGTCCTCTTGCCCGATCACTTTCGATCGAAGGGACCACCCTACCAGTATCCGCCATGGTGGATTCGCCGCATTGGTTTTAGACCCAATCGTCGATGGATTTCACCTCACTAGAGTCCTGATGGACGGCGGCAGTAGCCTGAACCTACTTTATCAGGATACAATGCGCAAGATGGGCATAGACCCCTCAAGGATTAAACCTACAAAGATGACCTTCAAAGGCGTCATACCAGGTGTTGAGGCCAATTATGCGAGCTCACCACACCGAAGTGGTCTCTGGATCCCCGGATAATTTCCGAAGCGAGGAGTTAATCTTCGACATAGTCCCGTTCCGCAGTGGCTATCACGCTTTGCTCGGACGAACCGCGTTTGCAAAATTCAACACGGTGCTGCATTACGCATACCTCAAGCTCAAGATGCCAGGCCCTCGTGGAGTCATCACGGTCAACGGAAACACTGAACGTTCCCTCCGAACGGAGGAACACACAGCAGCTCTCGCGACAGAAGTACAGAGCAGCCTCTTAAGGCAATTTTCGAATCCAGCCGTTAAAAGACCGGACATGATTAAACGCGCCCAGAGTAACATACATCAGGACCACCTGGCACGTTCTGAGCACGCGTAGCAATGCGGCCCCAACCGCAGCCCTTGCATGATTGCAAGACAAGCTCTCCGCGCACATCATTACGCTCTGGAAATACCTTGGGCATAGGGGGAGGGGCACGACCACGACAGGCCCAGAGTGCGGCTCAACCACACCAGGGGCTCCCAAGTGTGTCGCTTTTTTTCTTTTCCTTTTTTATCCACAGGACTCCATTTACCAGAGGCCCTATCCGGCAGTAGATCTGCCGAACTCACGATGCAACAGCCAGGGAGGAACAATGGCTACGACGAACACTCAGGTGGTCTCTATTACGAGCATTAAATCTGTTTATTACACCATTCCACAGCCTACCCCTGGAGGGGGACATGTCTAATAGTCCAAACGCTTACCGCACTATTTGTATCGTTCTGCACTCACAGCAGAATTCCTTGAATAAACAATGCATCATTTTTTGCTTATAATTGCATTCCTTTTCTTTATATATATGTTCATTTATGACATCTTGCATCCGTACAATTTGGTACGGCCGAAGACACCAGGGGCTTATGTTCCCCGCATTATGGTGTGAAGTCCGAACACTTTCACAAGTGCGGCACCCCGAACTTATAGCACTATATGCATCGGCTCGAATCATGTCTTGGGTCAATAGTTGGGTTTGCCGGCTCCCATGTTTTGGTACCTTACGCCCGTTCCGTCGGCTAAGGTAGCACTGGAGAACCATCGCGATTGCGCCCGGTTGAGCCGGGCGAGCGCCTCGATGGAGAAAGCTAAAACCGACCGTCATGATAAGGCGAGAGCTGGTCGCTGTTCGAGAGGTCTTTTCGAGTCCTTAAAGACTTATGCCGCTTAGAGCGAGGAACCGGTGTGTCCGCCAAGGCGTGATAGCGCCGAATTTGGTCTTCGAACACTAGGGGCTTCACGATTTAAAATTATAGAATTCTATGGCTAAGTGAGAGTGTTCAAGCATTATAAGTCCGGTTGCCTTGTTCGTTGTGTTGAGCGCCTCCTAGATGGACCCAAAATGGGAACAAGAGCGCCAAGTTTATCCCGAACACCCCAAAGACTCGTGGCATGGGGGCTAAAGCCGACGACTTGCCATCTCTCGATTTGATAAACGGCCGCATAGAAGGTAATATTTTAAATCAAATAAGCGTTGCTTAGCGATATGAACAAAGTTTTCAGTACGAGGATAACATATTGCGAAGTTTACTAAAAATTACATCTCGGGGCACTCATCCGCAATCTTGCGGGCACCCTTCAGACAGTCTTATAGTACATTTCGGCGTCGATACTCCTTACCCGCCGGGTGGCTGCGTCCGTCGAAGCCTCTCAAGATCCAGCCTGCCCGGTGCACCTTATGCGGGCAAGGCCCGACGGCACCTTCAATGCAAAGGAGCGCTTGATGACCTCCACCCAAGGGCACGATCCACCAGCCGCCGACGAGGTCAAGTAGCTCCTGTGCATGGCCTCCCGAGCCACAGCCGGACTATGAGGCCCTTCATGGCCTGCTCGGCTACCTTGTGGAGCTTGACCAGCTGCTTGTTGGTCGCTAGGGGCACGGATGTCCGCCTCAAAGATCTCGAGACCGAAGACCTTCTCCGTCAAACTCCCTCCTCGGCTCGGTAGAATGCGGCGGCATCGGATCTGCTGCGAGGCAGATCTGCAAACGCCTACGAGAGCTCCGATCGGGTAAGTAATGTGTAATTTACATTCACATGCTTGCTTTGCATGAAAAATGCCTTACCCGCCGCTATTTTCTTCACCGCCTCAATCTCCTGGAGGGCCTTATGGGCCTCGACCTTAGCGGCTTTGGCACTTTCAAGAGCCGAGGCAAGCTCGAACTCTCGAGTCTTCGAGTCGCGCTCCAAACTCTCATGCTTTTCCATGAGAGCCTGGAGCTCTTGCCGCACCTCCACCACCCGCGCCTCCTGCTTCTCTCGCTCCGCTCGTTCCGCAGCCGCATTGCGTTTGGCCGCGGACACGGCCTCCTTCAGGGTCACCACCTCGTTTGTGGCCCCTGCAGTACCCACGTTATCCTTGTTATTTCTATCACAACCAAAATCCTTTTCTGTAAGGTACAAATTTAATACGGTGTTCCTCACCTTCTTTGTCCTTGAGCTGCTTCTTGGCAAGACCGAGCTCGTTCTCGGTCCGCTCGAGGTCCTGCTTCAAAGCACCGACCTCCGCAGTCAATGCGGCAGAGGTCAGCAGCGCAGCCTGCAAACCCATATTGACATAATTTTTAGAACTCCTGCAGATATCTTTTTAGATCCTCGGTCCGCTTTTCTTTCCGAACACCAAACCGAGCATCGAGGGCTACTTGTCTATGCGGTATTACATTACATATTTTAAAGCTTCTTACCTCAAAGCCTGTTAGGAGGCTGCTGCAAGCTTCAGTCAGCCCGCTCTTGGCGAGTTGAACCTTCTGAATCACCGCACTCATAATAGTGCGGTGTTCTTCCTCGATGGAAGCACCGTTGAGCACCTCCAACAAGTTGTCCGGCGCCTCCGGTTGGACGGAGGCTGCGGTGTCATGGTCTTGCCCTTCTTCTGAAGGGCGCTGCGGACTCGGAACCATCTGCGGGTTCGGCATGGAGTCCGCACGAAGTCCGGAGGTTGCCTTGTGGCACCTCCGAGCCTCCCCTCTGGCGGGTCCCTCCAGGATCCCACCTCGGCGTCCTCAGCATCGCGAGGGGTGGAGGCGGTCGGAATGGAATCTACATCCGACGGAGCCAAGGACTTGTTGGATGAAGCGGGAAGATCCTCCTCGGCCGGGCTACAGGTAGTATGCGGCATTAGAAGGACACTACGCGGCACAAAAGAGAAATTACAAATCACTCAGGAATCCGGGAACTTATGATCTTGCCAGGGGCTTGGCCCTTGAGGGCCATTCCTCGTCGCCATCGTTGGCATTGGCGGAGCTGTCCAGAGGAAGGGTCCTTCCCCTCTTGGACCCCTCGGCCTCCCCCGTTGGGGAAGCCTTCCTCTTCCTCTCTCCCCCCTCCTGGGGAGAGTCTTCTTTCTCCTCCTCACCTTTGGGGGAGGAGTCCGCCTCGGAGTCATCGAACGATGAGTCCGATACCACCTGGCGCCGGGAACTCCTTCGGGTTCCTGTGGCCTTCTTCTTGGCCTTCTTCTCCGGCACCACATATAGTGCCGGGACTAGCAGCCCCGTTAAACGGGCATCCGCTGGTTCTTCGGGGAGGGGAGCCGGACAGTTAACCTGTCCGGACGTCCTCTACCAGTCCTGTTAAAGGCATTGGGAATTTTAGATCCCACATAGTCAAACTATGGAAGAAATACGTGTCCCATAAAGGATAACTTACCGCACCGACCGGGCGTTTTGTGCTGAATCCGCGATCTTCAGTCGCGGATGCGAAACTTCTCCCCTTGAACAAAGCACCCTCGTGCAGCTTCATACATTGTGTCAAGAGCCCGCTAAGGGTCCGGTGCTGTGCCGGATTGAACTCCCACAAATTGAAGGCCCGTTGTTGGCAGGGGAGAATCCGGTGGACGAGCATGACACGGATCACGTTGACAAGCTTGAGCTTCTTGTTCACCAAGGTCCAGAGACAGATCGAGTCGGTCGGCTCCTCCGAACTGCCCCATAGCAAGCCCTTCTCTTTCCAGGAGGTGAGCTGCATGGGGGAACCAGATCTGAACTCGGGGGCCGCAGCCCATTTAGGGTCACGCGGCTCGGTGATGTAGAACCACCCCGATTGCCACCCTTTGATGGTTTCCACAAAGGCGCCCTCGAGCCAGAGGACGTTGGGCATCTTGCCCACCATGGCACCTCCGCACTCCACTTGGACGCCCTTCACTACCTTCGGCTTGACATTGAAGGTTTTCAGTCACAAGCCGAAGTGGGGCTGGATGCAGAGGAAGGCCTCACACACGACGATAAACGCCAAGATGTTGAGGATGAAGTTTGGCGCCAGATCGTGGAAATCCAGGCCGTAGTAGTACATGAGCCCCCGGACGAAGGGATGAAGTGGGAAGCCCAGTCCGTGGAGGAAGTGGGGAAGGAATACGACCCTCTCATGGGGCCTGGGGGTGGGGATGAGCTGGCCCTTGTCGGGCAGCCGGTGCGTGATGTCGCTGGACAGGAATCGGGCGCCGTGCAACTTCTCGACGTGCTCCTCCGTAACGGAGGAGATCATCCACTTGCCTCCCACTCCGGACATGGCTGGAGAAGGTTGAGACGAGGTGTGCGGGCTTGGGCGCTGGAGCTCGAGTGCGCGGAGATGGATAAGCAAAGGAGGAAGAAGGCGTAGGTAAAAGAGGTGGATCTCTATCCCCTTATATATGGGCGGACGGAAACTATGCGTCCCCACCAGCCTGGTAAAACTCGCTTATCTCCCAAGCGCCACCATCAATGGCGCGGTTGGGTTACCCACATCCGTATTGATGGGAATCCCGGAATAAGGGGAACACGTTATCTGCTTCGACAAGACGTGCCAAGGAAACCGCTTCGCTAAACGCACTGAGGTGGTATAATAAAAAATGATTCAAGTAAAGGCTTGGTAGTGGCATGACATCATGCCACAAAATACGTCAGTAGATTGAACTTGTGTACATATTATTCCCTCTACGGTGGAATGTGGAATTTATTTTGTAGAGCCGGACACTATCCTGGCGTTCACAATCTTCTATGAATTATTCGGAGGAGGAATCCGCCTTGCAATGCCGAACAATATGCGCGCCGGACTCATCGTCATTGAAGCCTGGTTCAGGGGCTACTGAGGGAGTCCTGGACTAGGGGGTGTCCGGACAGCCGGACTATCATCGTCAGCCGGACTCCAAGACTATGAAGATACAAGATTGAAGACTTCGTCCCGTGTCCGGATGGGACTTTCCTTGGCGTGGAAGGAAAGCTTGGCGATACGGATATGTAGATCTCCTACCATTGTAACCGACTCTGTGTAACCCTAGCCCTCGCCGGTGTCTATATAAACCGGAGGGTTTTAGTCCGTTAGGACACAACCATTACAACAATCATACCATAGGCTAGCTTCTAGGGTTTAGCCTCCTTGATCTCGTGGTAGATCCACTCTTGTACTACCCATATCATCAATATCAATCAAGCAGGAGTAGGGTTTTACCTCCATCGAGAGGGCCCGAACCTGGGTAAAAACATCGTGTCCCTTGTCTCCTGTTACCATCCGCCTAGACGCACAGTTCGGGACCCCCTACCCGAGATCCGCCGATTTTGACACCGACACCTAGTATTACTCTTACGAACAACAGTCGAAGCTTTAGCATGATCCTTTTATCCTAACAGGAAAAGGAGGTTTTTCAACATAAGCAGTAGGAACAATAGGATCACTGTAGGTAATAGTCTTTTCTTAGACTATAATAGGTGCAACTATTTTCACTTCAATAGGAGGATTATAGTTAAACCACTTCTCTTTAGGGAGATCAACATGAGTAGCAAAACATTCATAGAAAGTAGCTACTATCTCAGAGTCAAGCCCATACTTAGCGCTAAATCCACGAAAAGCATCGGTATCCATAAAAGATTTAACACAATCGAACTTAGGTGTCATACCTGACACCTTACCATCGTCGGAACCCCAATCTTCAGAGTTGCGTTTAATTCTTTCCAATAAGTCCCATTTGAAATCAATAGTCTTCAGCATATAAGAACCAACACAGGAAGTATCGAGCAGGTTGCGATTATCAAGAGAAAGCCGATCATAAAAGTTCTGAATAATCATTTCCCGAGAGAGCTCATGATTGGGGCATGAATATAACATTGACTTAAGCCTCCCCCAAGCTTGAGCGATGCTTTCTCCTCCGCGAGGCCAGAAATTATATATGTAATTACGATCACAATGAACAAGATGCATAGGATAGAACTTCTGGTGAAATTCCAACTTCAGTCGCTTATAATTCCAAGATCTCGTATCATCACATAGCCTATACCATGTCAATGCATCTCCCTTCAAAGATAAAGGAAGACCTTCCTTTTGACAACATCATCGGGGATACCTGCAAGCTTAAATAATCCACAAACTTCATCCACAAAGATAAGGTGTAAATCGGGATGCAATGTTCCATCTCCTGCAAATGGATTAGCTAGCAGTTTCTCTATCATACCCGAAGGAACCTCAAAGTAAATATTTTCATAAAGTTCAGTAGGTTGAGGAGCAACTCTTTGCTCTTATGTTTAGGGTGAAGATACCCCAAACAAGCCCCTCAAAGGATTAGTTTCCATAGTGACAAGGAACAGAAAATTTCAGCACACTATATAAATGTTTCCTTACCAAGTTCCACTCACCAAAAGCGCTACACTCCCCGGCAACAGCGCCAGAAAAGAGTCTTGATGACCCACAAGTATAGGGGATCAATCGTAGTCCTTTCAATAAGTAAGAGTGTCGAACCCAACGAGGAGCAGAAGGAAATGATAAGCGGTTTTCAGTAAGGTTTTCTCTACAAGCACTGAAATTGAGGGTGATAGATAGTTTTGTGATAAGATAAATGGTAACGAGTAACAAGTAAATAAAGTAAATAAAGTGCAGCAAGGTCGCCCAATCCTTTATGTAGCAAAGGATAAGCCTGGACAATTTCTAATAATGAGAAAAGAGCTCCCGAGGACACATGGGAATTATCGTCAAGCTAGTTTTCATCACGTTCATATGATTTGCGTTCGGTACTTTTATAATTTGATATGTGGGTGGACCGGTACTTGGGTACTGCCCTTACTTGGACAAGCATCCCACTTATGATTAACCCCTATTGCAAGCGTTCGCAAATACAAAAGAAGTATTAAGGTAAACCTAACCACAACATTAAACATATGGATCCATATCAGCCCCTAACGAAGCAACACATAAACTAGGGTTTAAGCTTCTGTCACTCTAGCAACCCATCATCTACTTATTACTTCCCCATGCCTTCCTCTAGGCCCAAATAATGGTGAACTGTCATGTAGTCGACGTTCACATAACACCACTAGAGGAAAGACAACATACATCTCATCAAAATATCGAACGAATACCAAATTCACATGACTACTAATAGCAAGACTTCACCCATGTCCTCAGGAACAAACATAACTACTCACAAAGCATATTCATGTTCATAATCAGAGGAGTAATAATATGCATAAAGGATCTGAACATATGATCTTCCACCAAGTAAACCAATTAGCATCAACTACAAGGAGTAATCAACACTACTAGCAACCCACAGGTACCAATTTGTGGTTTTGATACAAGATTGGATACAAGAGATGAACTAGGGTTTTGAGAGGAGATGGTGCTGGTGAAGATGTTGATGGGGATTGACCCTCTCCCGATAAGAGGATCGTTGGTGATGACGTTGGTGATGATTTCCCCCTCCCGGAGGGATGTGTCCCCGTCAGAATAGATCCGCCGGAGCCCTAGATTGATTCCGCCAAGGTTCCGCCTCGTGGCGGCGGAGTTTCGTCCTGTAAGCTTACCCACGATTTTCTCCAGGGTAAAAGCGATGATATAGCAGAAGATGGACACCGGAGGCCCACCAGGGGGGCGCGCCCTATAGAGGGGCGCGCCCTCCTGTCTCCTAGACAGGGTGTGGGCCCCCTAGTGTATTTCTTTCACTCAAAAATTCTTATTAAATCAAAAAAGTTGTTTCGTGGAGTTTCAGGACTTTTGGATCTGTGCAGAATAGGTTTCCAATGTTTGCTCCTTTTCCAGCCAGAATTCCAACTACCGGTATTCCCCCTCTTCATGGTAAACCTTGTAAAATAAGAGAGAATAGCCATAAGTATTGAGATATAATGTGTAATAACAACCCATAATGCAATAAATATTGATATAAAAGCATGATGCAAAATGGACGTATCACATGCCAATGCACATCTTCCATATTGGAGACAAACCAGCTCAGTTGGCATACAACAAATGAGATGTCACGGCGAGTAGCGCAATCTAGGTACATCAGTGAACCAACCACTTGAGAATATCTCAATTGATCTACACCCGTGCCTTTGAACTTTTGAATTCGCTCAAAATCCTCCCAACATAGTGGGATTGCAAACGTGTAATTCCACCCTTAGTATTTCTCAGTAGCTTGATGTTCAAGATAACATTAGCCACACCCAGGTCTTTCATCCCAAAGTTATGAGATAGAAAAGCCTTGACCTCCTCAATGGCTTTGAGGTGGGTCCCAAGTATCAGTATGTGATACTTCTTCGTCGTATCTACTTTTCCTAACACTTATGCTCTTGTTCTGGACTCTAATTTGCATGATTTGAATGAAACTAACCTAGAAATGCGTTGCTTTCACAAGAACTACCATGGTGTTGTTTTTGTGCAGAAATAAAAGTTCTCGGAATTGGGCGAAACTTTTTGAAGAATTGCTTTGGAATAAAAGAAAAATACTGGAACCAAGACCCACTGGAGGGGGGCAACTTCCCACTAGGCACCAAGGCGTGCCACCCCTCTCTGGCATGCCATGGTGGGTAGTGGGGACCACAAGGCTCCGCTGACCCTAATCTCGATCCTATGAATTCCTATTTGCCGAGGAAAAATCAAGGAAGAAGTTTCATCGTGTTTACAATACGGAGCCGCCGCCACCTTCTGTTCATCATCGAGAGGCCAGATCTGGAGTCTGTTCGGGGTCCGTAGAGGGCAGGGTCTTTCATCTTCGTCATCATCAAATATCCTCCATCACCAGTTTCATGATGCTCACCGCTGGGAGTGAGTAATTCCTTCGTAGGCTCGCTGGACGGTGATGGTGTCGGTGTCAAAACTGGCAGACCTCGGGGTAGGGGTCCCAAGATGTGGATCTAGGATCGATGGGGAACAAGGGACGACGAACACATTGTTTACCCAGGTTCATGCCCTCTCGAAGAGGTAATACCCTACGTCATGCTTGATTATATTGGATGTATAATTTGGTTTACATAGTAGATCTACATCGAGATCAGCATGAGCTAAACCCTAAGGCGATGAGGTGATGAATATAGCTCTCATGCTAAAGACTACAACCCTCGGTTTATATAGACACCGGTAGGGTTAGGGTTACCGGAGATAGATTATAATAAGGAATAAAGAGATCATGCCTATCCTTGTCTTGGAGGACACACCACGGCTTCATGGATCTTCCGTCACTATACGGCTTCACCAGTCCGGCCCATACTCGATGGGCCAGCGTCCCGAGGACCCCATAGTCCATAACTCTCTCAGTAGCCCCTGAACTTGCCTCCAACGCCAAGGTTTGAGTCCGGCATCTGCTCACCTAACAGTGTTCGGCTTGCATGGCAAGTTCTCTGATTTGCTTCATTCATGTTCGGAGCCAAGGGATGTCCGAAGTCTGAAATGGCAGCTTTTCTTAGCAATGAAGGCAAAAACAAAAAACCTTTCAAGTGTAAACAATGTCTTCGCCTTACAACTTTTTATCTTTCGAAGAGTCACATTCGGCCATAATGCCGAGCAGTTACTATTTTTCAAAGCGCGGCTCGAGGCTGACACCATGTTTGGCACGTCTCCTCAAGGTGGAGATCGTGTCCCGGCTTTCAGGGGATATGATCAATGGTTTCGATACGCCTCCCCGCACATAACGTTGCGGGCGTATCAGGAAGTGGAGGAGCCAATGACATGGAAAGAGGAACCCCTGGCTTGTCAAGAACCTATAAAGGGGGAGCTACTGATACGTCTATTTTTCATCATGTTTTCCTACTGTTATTTATATTGTTTTTATGTATGATAATGCTTTTTGGAGTAATCGTAATGCCTTTTATCTCATAATATGCAAGGTACACACAAAGAGGGAGAATGCCGACAACTGGAATTCTGGACCTGAAAAAGCTACGTCAGGCCACCTATTTTGCACATCTCCAAATGAGCTGAAACTTCACAGGGAATTTTTATGGAATATATAAGAATTATTGGAGCAAATAACTACCAGAGGGGCCCACCAGGTGGGCACAACCCACTTGGGCGCGCCAGGGAGCCCAAGCGTGCCCTGGTGGGTTGAGCCCTGATAACCCACAAGTGTAGGGGATCGCAACAACTTTCGAGGGTAGAGTATTCAACCCAAATTTATTGATTCGACACAAGGGGAGCCAAAGAATATTCTCAAGTATTAGCAGTTGAGTTGTCAATTCAACCACACCTGGATAACTTAGTATCTGCAGCAAAGTGTTTAGTAGCAAAGTAGTATGATAGTAACGGTAACAGTGGCAAAAAGTAAAGATAGCTATTTTGTAGTAATTGTAACAGTAGCAACGGAAAAGTAAATAAGCGAAGCACAATGTGTGAAAAGCTCGTAGTCATTGGATCAGTGATGGATAATTATGTCGGATGCGATTCCTCATGTAATAGCTATAACATAGGGTGACACAGAACTAGCTCCAGTTCTTCAATGTAATGTAGGCATGTATTCCGAATATAGTCATACATGCTTATGGAAAAGAACTTGCATGACATCTTTTGTCCTACCCTCCCATGGCAGCGGGGTCCTAGTGGAAACTAAGGGATATTAAGGCTTCCTTTTAATAGAGAACCGGAACAAAGCATTAGCACATTGTGAATACATGAACTCCTCAAACTACGGTCATCACCGAGAAGTATCCCGATTATTGTCACTTCGGGGTTGTTGGATCATAACACATAATAGGTGACTATAGACTTGCAATATAGGATCAAGAACTCACATATATTCATGAAAACATAATAGGTTCAGATCTGAAATCATGGCACTCGGGCCCTAGTGACAAGCATTAAGCATAGCAAAGTCATAGCAACATCAATCTCGTAACATCTTGGATACTAGGATCAAACCCTAACAAAACTAACTTGATTACATGGTAAATCTCATCCACCCCATCACCATCCAGCAAGCCTACGATGGAATTACTCACGCACGGCGGTGAGCATCATGAAATTGGTGATGGAGGATGGTTGATGATGACGACGGCGACGAATCCGCCTCTCGGGCCCCGAACGGACTCAGATCAGCCTCCCAGAGAGATTAGGGCTTGGCGGGCTCCGTATCATAAAACGCGATGAAACTTTCTCTCGATTTTTTCTCCATGAAACGGAATATATGGAGTTGGAGTTGAGGTCGATGGAGCATCGGGGCCCACGAGATAGGGGCGCGCCTAGGGGAGGCGCCCCACCCTCGTGGACAGGTGTGGGCCCCGGCCTTGATTCTTCGCCAAGATATTTTGATATTTTCCAAAAGTTATCTCCGTGGATTTTAGGTCATTCCGAGAACTTTTGTTTTCTACACAATAAACAACACCATGGCAGTTCTGCTGATAACAGCGTCGGTCCGGGTTAGTTTCATTCAAATCATGCAAGTTAGAGTTCAAAACAAGGGCAAAAGTGTTTGGAAAAGTAGATACGTTGGAGACGTATCAACTCCCCCAAGCTTAAACCTTTGCTTGTCCTCAAGCAATTCAGTTGATAAACTGAAAGTGATGAAGAAAAACTTTTACAAACTCTATTTGCTCTTGTTTGTTGTAAATATGTAAAGCCGGCATTCAAGTTTTCAACAAAGATTATGAACTAACCATATTCAAAATAACACTTAGGTCTCACATTTACTCATATCAATGGCATAATCAACTAGCGAGCAGTAATAATAAAACTCGGATGACAACACTTTCTCAAAACAATCATAATATGATATAACAAGATGGTATCTCACTAACCCTTTCTGAGACTGCAAAACATAAATGCAGAGCACCTTTAAAGATCAAGGACTGACTAAACATTGTAATTCATGGTAAAAGAGATCCAGTCAAGTCATACCCAATATAAACTAATAGTAATGAATGCAAATAACAATGTGCTCTCCAGCGGGTGCATTTTAATAAGAAGGTGATGACTCAACATAAAAGTAAATAGATAGGCCCTTCGCAGAGGGAAGCAGGGATTTGTAGAGGTGCCAGAGCTCGATTTTAAAATAGAGCTGAATAACATTTTGAGCGGCATACTTTCACTTTCAATGTAACATATATGGGATGGCGATATCTTCCATACTACATACATTATAGGCGGTTCCCAAACAGAATGGTAAAAGTTTATACTCCCCCACCACCAACAAGCATCAATCCATGGCTTGCTCGAAACAATGAGTGCCTCCAACTAACAACAGCCCTGGGGGAGTGTTGTTTAATTATTCTGATTTGCTTTGATCTTTTTGATCATGGGACTGGGCATCCCGGTTACCAGCCATTTTCTCGTGAATGAGGAGCGGAGTCCACTCCTCTTGAGAATAACCCACCTAGCATGGAAGGTATAGACATCCCTAGTTGAAACATGAGCAGCTCGAGCATACAAAACAGAATTTCATTTGAAGGTTTGGAGTTTGGCACATACAAATTTACTTGGAACGACAGGTAGATACCACATATAGGAAGGTATGGTGGACTCATATGGAAAACTTTGGGGTTTATGGAGTTTGGATGCACAAGCAGTATTCCCGCTTAGTACAGGTGAAGGCTAGCAAAAGACTGGGAAGCGGCCAACTGAGAGAGCGACAACAGTCATGAACATGCACTAAAATTAATTTACACCGAGTACAAGCATGAGTAGGATATAATCCACCATGAACATAAATATCGTGATGGCTATGTTGATTTGTTTCAACTACATGTGTGAACATGTGCCAAGTCGAGTCACTCAATTCATTCAAAGGAGGATACCATCCCATCATACCACACCATAATCATTTTAATAGCACGTTGGCACGCAAGGTAAACCATTATAACTCATAGCTAATTAAGCATGGCACAAGCAACTATAATCTCTAAATGTCATTACAAATATGTTTACTTCATAATAAGCTGAATCAGGAATGATGAACTCATCATATTTACAAAAACAAGAGAGGTCGAGTTATTACCAGCTTCTGTCATCTCAATCAGCCCATCATATATCGTCATTATTGCCTTTCACTTACACGACCGAACGGTGTGTATAATAATAATAGTGCACGTGCATTGGACTAAGCTGGAATCTGCAAGCATTCAACTCAAGAGAGAAGACAAAGTAATATGGGCTCTAAGTTAAATAAACAATCATGCATATGAGAGCCACTAAACATTTTCAATATGGTCTTCTACTCTCGACCCCCAAAGAAAAGAAAAGAAATAAAACTATTTACACGGGAAAGCTCCCAGCAAGTAAAAGAAGAACAAGAAATCTTTTTGGGTTTTCTTTTTAATTACTACTACAAGCTTGGAAAGTAAACTAACTAATTTTTTTGATTTTTCTTAAGATTTATCAAACACACAAGAAGAAAGCTAGAAAAATAAAATTAAACTAGCATGGATAATATAATGAAAGAGTATGAGCACCGACAACTAGAATAGTGTGTGAACATGAATGTAAAGTCGGTGAGAAATACGTACCCCCCCATGCTTAGGCTTTTGGCCTAAGTTGGTCTATTGCCAAGGACCATGGCTACTCTCCCCGGTGTACTGAGGAGTGTAATCAGGATACCACTGACTAGCGATCTCCTCCGGATCCCACTGATAAGATGATGGACGATAAGGGTCCAGTGGAGGTTCCGGTTCAGGCCCTGGAGCAGATGCCTGTCCTCGATGAGCATACACCGCTTCCGGCGAGACAAGATAACTAACTGCAGTCAAATCAAACAACAAAGCCGTAGACAGGATAATAATCTCATTGTGTTTCTTATTAAATCTCAAGTTATACAGGAGCATCTTATCATCATTGTGAACAATAAACTCATGTGCTACCATGCTCCTGTAATCTAAAAGGTAAGGAGGCAATATTGTCTCATCTTTCTCAAGGTGCCTAATAGGTATCTCAAAATGTTTAGCAAGACGTGCAACATAGATACCTCCAAAGATGGGGCCTTTTGTACGGTTCAGGCTTAGCCGTTTAGCAATAACGGCACCCATACTAAAACTATTATCACCAAACAAGGCATGGAATAGAATAATAATATCGGGAACACTAAAGTTTCCACTATTTCCACGACCAATTAAGCATCGACTATCAAATAAGGCAAAGTAGCGTAAAACAGGAAAGTGTATGCTAGTGGTTCTTGCATCGGAACCCTTCTTTGGATCCCCTACTGTAATGGTGTTAACAAAGCCATCCACATCTTTACGATGTGGTTCATCTAATCTACCCTCAAAGGGTATTCTACATACCGCGCAAAAATTACGTAAATACATTTCCTTGAATTCATCGTATAAATGAAATGATACTAATAGAGGTGAATTATTAGGATAATAATAAAAGTTTTGCACGAAAGTATTGGTGAGTAAGAGATACTGATCGATCCGGTCGTGGAGGAAGTCAGTGAGGCCTGCATTTTCAATCAAAGAATAAAAGTCTTCGTAAATCCCGGCTTCTCTCAAGAAATTATCACAGGGCCATTCACACGGCCGTACTTCCGCTACGCGAGGAAGATTATACTTGGTCTTTTCCTTCTCTTTAGCTTGTTTACCCCGGGAGCTCTGGCTAGAAGAGCCCCTCAAAAATCTCCTTATCATTTTCTGAAAATTTCTGAAATTTTTAGTAACTTCAAAATAAAAGTGAAAAAAACTAAACTAGATTGGTAGCAACTACTCCTAAAAGTGCCTAGAGCCTATATCATGCATTAGAATTACTTGGGACCTCATAAATTTGACATTCAAGCTGAAGAACAAGGTCACCTATGCAGCAAAATTTTGCAATGAATAAAGCACTAGAAAAAAAACTAATTGGATCAATGGAGGAGTCACATACCAAGCAACAATCTCCCAAAGCAGTTTTGTGAAAGGAGCTTTGAGCAAGGAGATCAAAAATCGCAGCAAAATGAGCTAGAATTCGTGCTTTAGCTGGATGGGGATTTTTTGGGGAAGAAGATGGAGTGTGTGGGTGCAGGAATAAGTGGAGGGGGCCCACCATGGGCCCACGAGACAGGGGACCCCTGGGCGCGCCACCCTCGTGGCCAGGTGCTTGCCCCCCTGCAGTGTTTTTAGTGCCTAAAATCCTCAAATATTCCATAAAAAATCATACTAAATTTGCAGGGCATTTGGAGCACTTTTATTTTCGGGATATTTTTTATTGCATGGATAATTCAGAAAACAAACAGATAATACTATTTTTGCTTTATTTATTCTAAATAACAGAAAGTAAAAAAAGAGGGTACAGAAGGTTGTGCCTTCTAGTTTCATCCATCTCATGATCATCAAAATGAATCCACTAACAAGGTTGATCATGTCTTGTTAACAAACTCATTCCGAATAACACGAAACCGAAGAAATTTCGAATAACACTAAGTTACCTCAACGGGGATATGAACATCCCCAACAATAAGAATATCATACTTTTTCTTCACAGTAGAAAGAGGAAATTCAAAACCTCCAATAACGATAGTTGGAATATTTCCAATAGAATTGATGCTATGAACTTGAGATTGTTTCCTCGGAAAGTGTACCGTATGCTCATTACCATTAACATGAAAAGTGACATTGCCTTTGTTACAATCAATAGCAACCCCTGCAGTATTCAAAAAGGGTGTACCAAGGATAATTGACATACTATCGTCCTCGAGAATATCAAGAATAACAAAGTCCGTTAAGATAGTGACATTTGCAACCACAACAGGCACATCCTCACAAATACCGACAGGTATAGCAGTTGATTTATCAGCCATTTGCAAAGATATTTCAGTAGGTGTCAACTTATTCAATTCAAGTCTATGATTGAAAGAGAGAGGCATAACACTAACACCGGCTCCAAGGTCACATAAAGCAGTTTTGATATAATTTCTTTTAATGGAGCATGGTATAGTTGGTACTCCTGGGTCTCCAAGTTTCTTTGGTATTCCACCCTTAAAAGTATAATTAGCAAGCATGGTGGAAATTTCAGCTTCCGGTATCTTTATTTTATTTGTAATGATATCCTTCATGTACTTAGCATAAGGATTTACTTTAAGCATATCAGTTAAGCGCATACGTAAGAAGATAGGTCTAATCATTTTAGCAAAGCGCTCAAAATCCTCATCATCCTTTGTCTTGGATGGTTTAGGAGGAAAGGGCATGGGTTTCTAAACCCATGGTTCTCTTTCTTTACCGTGCTTCCTAACAACAAAGTCTCTCTTATCATAACGTTGATTCTTTGATTGTGGGTTATCAAGATCAACAACAGGTTCAACCTCTACTTCATTATTATTGCTAGGTTGAGCATCAACATGAACATTATCTTTAACATTATCACTAGGTTCATGTTCATCACCTGATTGTGTTTCAGCATCAGAAATAGAAATATCATTGGGATTCTTAGGTGTGTCTACAACAGGTTCACTAGAAGCATGCAAAGTCCTATCTTTTTTCTTTTTCTTCTTTGAAGAACTAGGTTCCTATAAATTATTTCTCTGAGAATCTTGCTCGATTCTCTTAGGGTGTCCTTTAGGATACAAAGGTTCCTGAGTCATTCTACCAGTTCTAGTAGCCACTCTAACAACAAAGTCATGTTTATTATTTAATTCATCAAGCAAATCACTTTGAGCTTTAAGTACTTGCTCCGCTTGAGTGGTAACCATAGAAGCATATTTGCTAATGAGTTTTAGTTCACCTTTAACTCTAGCCATATAATCACTCAAGTGTCCTATCTCGAGAGCATTATTCTTTAATTCTCTACCAACATAAGCATTAAAACTTTCTTGTCTAGCCATAAAGTCATCAAATTCATCTAAGCATGGGCTATGAAATTTAGTAGACGGGATTTCAACTTTATCATATCTATAGAGAGAATTTACCTTTACTACCTGGGTCGGGTTATCAAGACAATGTGTTTATTCAATAGGTAGATTAAGACCATGTATTTCTTCAATAGGAGGTAAATTCTTAACATCTTCAGCTTTAATACCCTTTTCTTTCATTGATTTCTTTCCCTCTTGCATATCTTCAGGACTGATAAATAGAACACCCCTCTTTTTCGGAGTTGGTTTAGGAATAGGCTTAGGAGTTGGCTCAATTGGCTCAGGAATTGGCTCAGGAAGAGTCCAATTATTGTCATTAGTCAACATATTATTCAATAGTAATTCAGCTTGGTCGACTGTTCTTTCCCTGAAAACACAACCGGCACAACTATCCAAGTAGTCCTTGGAGGCATCATTTAGTCCATTATAAAAGATATCAAGTATTTCATTTTTCTTAAGAGGATGATCAGGCAAGGCATTAAGTAATCAGAGAAGCCTCCCCCAAGCTTGTGGGAGACTCTCTTCTTTGATTTGCACAAAATTATATATTTCCCACAAGGCAGCTTGTTTCTTATGAGTAGGAAAATATTTAGCAGAGAAGTAATAAATCATATCCTGGGGACTATGCACACAACCAGGATCAAGAGAATTAAACCAAGTCTTAGCATCACCCTTTAATGAGAACGGAAATATCTTAAGGATATAATAATAGCGAGACTTCTCATCATTAGTAAACAGGGTGGCTATATCATTTAACTTGGTAAGATGTGCCACAACAGTTTCAGATTCATAGCCATAAAAAGGACCAGATTCAACCAAAGTAATTATTTCAGGATCAACAGAGAATTCATAATCCTTATCAGTAACACAGATAGGTGAAGTAGCAAAAGCAGGGTCAGGTTTCATTCTAGCATCAAGGGATTGCTGCTTCCATTTAGCTAATAACTTCTTAAGATCGTATCTATCTTTGAAAGCAAAAATAGTTCTAGCAGCTTCTTCATCCATAACATAACCCTCGGGAACAACGGGCAATTCATAATCAGGGGGAGAACTTTCATCATCACTATCATCAATAATTTCATCATTAATAATTTCATTCTCTATAACCCTAGCAAGTTGTTCATCAAGAAATTCACCTAATGGCACAGTAGTATCACGCACAAAAGTAGTTTCATCACAAGTATCATGCATAGCAGAAGTGGCATCATCAATAACATGCGACATATCAGAATTCAAAGCAGTAGCAGGTTTAGGTGTCGCAAGCTTACTCAAAACAGAAGGAGGATCTAGTGCAGGGCTAGATGGCAATTCCTTACCTCCCCTCGTAGTCGAGGGAAAAATGTTAGTTATTTCGTCTTTCAAGTTCCTCATAGTGATCAACAGATATAAATCCCAAGTGACTCAAAGAATAGAGCTATGTTCCCCGGCAACGGTGCCAGAAATTAGTCTTGATAACCCACAAGTGTAGGGCATCGGAACAGCTTTCGAGGGTAGAGTATTCAACCCAAATTTATTGACTTGACACAAGGGGAGCCAAAGAATATTCTCAAGTATTAGCAGTTGAGTTGTCAATTCAACCACACCTGGATAACTTAGTATCTGCAGCAAAGTATTTAGTAGCAAAGTAATATGATAGTAATGGTAACAATGGCAAAAAGTAAAGATAGCAGTTTTGTAGTAATTGTAACAGTAGCAACGGAAAAGTAATTAAGCGAAGCACAATATATGAAAAGCTCATAGGCATTGGATCAGTGCTGGATAATTATGTCGGATGCGATTCCTCATGTAATATCTATAACATAGGGTGACACAGAACTAGCTCCACTTCATCAATGTAATGTAGGCATGTATTTCGAATATAGTCATACGTGCTTATGGAAAAGAACTTGCATGACATCTTTTGTCCTACCCTCCCGTGGCAGCGGGGTCCTAGTGGAAACTAAGGGATATTAAGGCCTCCTTTTAATAGAGAACCGGAACAAAGCATTAGCACATAGTGAATACATGAACTCCTCAAACTACGGTCATCACCCAGAAGTATCCCGATTATTGTCACTTCGGGGTTGTTGAATCATAACACATAATAGGTGACTATAGACTTGCAAGATAGGATCAAGAACTCACATATATTAATGAAAACATAATAGGTTCAGATCTGAAATCATGGCACTCGGGCCCTAGTGACAAGCATTAAGCATAGCAAAGTCATAGCAACATCAATCACAGAACATAGTGGACACTAGGGATCAAACCCTAACAAAACTAACTTGATTACATGGTAAATCTCATCCAACCCATCACCGTCCAGCAAGCCTACAATGGAATTACTCACGCACGGCGGTGAGCATCATGAAATTGGTGATGGAGGATGGTTGATGATGACGGCAACGACGAATCCCCCTCTCCGGAGCCCCGAACGGACTCCAGATCAGCCTTCCCGAGAGAGATTAGGGCTTGGCGGCGGCTCCGTATCGTAAAACGCGATGAAACTTTCTCTTTGATTTTTTCTCTCCACGAAACGGAATATATGGAGTTGGAGTTGAGGTCGGTGGAGCATCAGGGGGCCCATGAGACAGGGGGGCGCGCAGGGGGGAGGGCGCACCCCCCACCCTCGTGGACAGGGTGTGGACCCCCTAGCCTTGATTCTTTCGCCAGTATTTTTATATTTTCCAAAAGTTATCTTCATGGATTTTCAGGTCATTTCGAGAACTTTTGTTTTCTGCACAATAAACAACACCATGGTAGTTCTGCTGAAAACAACGTCAGTCCAGGTTAGTTTCATTCAAATCATGCAAGTTAGAGTCCAAAACAAGGGCAAAAGTGTTTGGAAAATTAGATATGTTGGAGACGTATCAAGCCCTCCTCGGCCCACCTCCGCTGCCCCTCTTCTTGTATATAAGTCATTTTGACCTTGAAAAATAAGGGGAGGACTTTTGGGATGAAGCGTCGCCGTCTCGAGGCGGAACTTGGGCAGGAGCACTTTTGCCCTCCGGTGGAGCGATCCCGCCGGGGAACTTCCCTCCCGGAGGGGGAAATCATTGTCATCATTATCGCCAACAACTCTCCCGTCTTGGGGAGGGCAATCTCCACCATCATCTTCAACATCACCATCTCCTCTCAAACCCTAGTTCATCTCTTGTGTTCAATCTTTGTACCAGAACCTTAGATTGGTGTTTGTGGGTGACTAGTAGTGATGATCTTGAGGATGATTATCATTTCTGAGTAGTTACTTTTGTTCTTGAGGTCACGGGAGAAATCTTGTTGCAAGTAATCATGTGAACTTGATATGTGTTCGATATTTTGATGGTATGTATGTTGTGATTCCCTTAGTGGTGTCATGTGAAGGTCGACTACATCACACCTCACCATATTTAGCCTAAGGGAATGCATATTGGACTAGTTATTGGATGATGGTTTGCGAGAGTGACAAAAGCTTAAACCCTATTTTATGCGCTACTTCGTAAGGGAATGATTTGGATTCAAAAGTTTAATGTTATGGTTAGATTTATTCTTAATATTTTCTCATAGTTGCGGATGCTTGCGAGGGGGGTTAATCATAAGTAGTTGGTTTGTTCAAGTAAGAACAACATCTAAGCACCGGTCCACCCACATATCAAATTATCAAAGTAGCGAACACAAATCAAACCAACATGATGAAAGTGACTAGATGAAATTCCCGTGTGTCCTCAAGAGCGCTTTGCTTATCATAAGAGACCGTTTGGCCTGTCCTTTGACTCAAAAGGATTGGGCTATGATACGTTCATTTTGCATCATGCTTTTATATCGATATTTATCACATTATGGGCTGTTATTTCATGATATGTCACAATACTTATGGCTATTCTCTCTTATTTTACAAGGCTTACCATGAAGAGGGGGAATGCCGACAGCTGGAATTCTGGCTGGAAAAGGAGCAAATATTGGAGACCTATTCTGCGCAACTCCAAAAGTCCTGAAACTCCACGGAATATCTTAAAAGAAATAAAGAAAAATCATCGCCAAAGAAGAAGGCCAGGGGGCCCACACCCTGCTCACGAGGATGGGGGGCGCGCACCTCCCCCTGGGCGCGCCCCCCTACCTCGTGGGCCCCCTGGTGGCTCTCCGACGCCCATCTTCTCCTATATGAAGTCTTTCGATGAGAAAAAAAATAAGAAGCAAACTTTCGGGACGAGACTCCGCCGCCACGAGGCGGAACCTTGGCGGAACCAATCTAGGGCTCCGGCAGAGCTGTTCTGCCGGGGACACTTCCCTTCGGGAGGGGGAAGTCATCGTCATCGTCATCACCAACGCTCCTCTCATCGGGAGAGGGCAATCTCCATCAACATCTTCACCAGCACCATCTCATCTCCAAACCCTAGTTCATCTCTTGTATCCAATTCTTGTCTCCAAGTCCGGGATTGGTGCTAGTAGGTTGCTAGTAGTGTTGATTACTCCTTGTAGTTGATGCTAGTTGGTTTATTTGGTGGAAGATCATATGCTCAGATCCTTTATGCACATTATTACCCCTCTGATTATGAACATGAATATGCTTTGTGGGTAGTTACGTTTGTTCCTGAGGACAAGGGAGAAGTCTTGCTATTAGTAGTCATGTGAATTTGGTATTCGTTCGATATTTTGATAAGATGTATGTTGTCTAACCTCTAGTGGTGTTATGTGAACGTCGACTACATAACACTTCACCATTATTTGGGCCTAGAGGAAGGCATTGGGAAGTAATAAGTAGATGATGGGTTGCTAGAGTGATGAAGCTTAAACCCTAGATTATCGTTGTTTCGTAAGGGATGATTTGGATCCATATGTTTCATGCTATGGTTAGGTTTACCTTAATACTTTTGTTGTAGTTGCGGATGCTTGCAATAGAGGTTAATCATAAGTGGGATGCTTGTCCAAGTAAGGGCAGTACCCAAGCACCGGTCCACCCACAAATCAAATTATCAAAGTACCGAACGCGAATCATATGAGCGTGATGAAAACTAGCTTGACGATATTCCCATGTGTCCTCGGGAGCGCTTTTCCTATTATAAGAGTTTCTCCAGGCTTGTCCTTTGCTACAAAAAGGATTGGGCCACCTTGCTGCACTTTATTTACTTTTGTTACTTGTTGCTCGTTACCATTTATCTTATCACAAAACTATCTGTTACCACTTATTTCAGTACTTGCAGAGAATACCTTGCTGAAAACTGCTTATCATTTCCTTCTGCTCCTCGTTGGGTTCGACACTCTTACTTATCGAAAGGACTACGATAGATCCCCTATACTTTTGGGTCATCAGGCTACCTTGATGCACTTTTTTTACCATAACCGTTACTTGCTCGTTACAAATTATCTTGCTATCAAACTACTCGTTACTTATAATTTCAGTGTTTGCAGAGAATACATTGCTGAAAACTACTTGTCATTTCCTTGTGCTCCTCGTGGGTTCGACACTCTTACTTATAGAAAGGACTACTATTGATCCCCTATAATTGTGGGTTATCAAGGCTCTTTTCTGGAGCCGTTGCCGGGGAGTGAAGCGCTCTTGGTAAGTGGAAATCGGTAAGGAAAAATTATTTCTACGTGTTGAAATTTATTGTCACTTGTTACTATGGAGAACAATCCTTTGAGGGGTTTATTCGGGGTATCTTCACCTCAAACGGAACCACAATTAGTTACCGCTTAACCTACTATACTTGTCCGGGGATATACCTCGCGGTGTAACCCGACGGATGTATGACCCGGCTGGAACATTATGACTCACTAGCGACCTGCCCGGACCTGGCGGTTTATGACTCATTGGAGACCCAGCGGGCGGGTCAGTCGGAGAACAAGGCCCAAGGCCCAGACGGCCGGCTCATTTTATGGTGGGCCGGTTTATGAGGAAAGGCATAAGGAGTTTTCCCTTAAGGGGGCAAGACTAGGATTCCACTTGTTATAGAATAGTCCTAGTCCTACTAGGACTCCACATGTAACCCGCCCCTCCAACTTATATAAGGAGGGGCAAGGCACACCAAAAGAGGGGGGAAGTAATCTCTAAGGCTAGACACAATTAGGAGAGCCGGTTTATGCGGCGACTCCCTCATGAGCATAGTGAGACTTAGCCACAAACAACATGTAGGGCTATTACCAGATGATGTTTCCCGGGGCCCGAAGCAATCTAAATCCTTGTCTTGTGTGTTGATCCACCTCGCGTCTCTCATCCCGATCAACCCCTCTCAAGCTACCACATAGGTGCGTTGGCCTCACGACTAAGTCCTCACACTAGGACATCTGCCGTGACAAATCCAGGGCAGTTGGCGCCCACCGTGGGGCTCGCGCATGGCGGTGTTGAGTTCGTGGAGGGATATTAATTAGGGTTTCGAGAAGTTTTGCAAATTTCCAGATGAAGGAAAGTTAGTTTTGAAAGGATCTACGTCAGCTTTGGTCAAGATTAGAAATTCTTTATTAATGGAGTTTATCCGGTTGGTTTACCGTGAACCACCGGTGCCTCGTCGGGTCTCCAGGAGAGGGCCCGCTGCCGCCGATAACTTTCCCGTGGGGTCACTCCTCGCGTTTGATTTTAAGCTGCCGCGCCTTGAGCGGGCCTGCCTCCACCTCGTCGGATCGACTCCATGGATCCCGTGCCTCGTTTTTTGCCACCTCGGCTAAGGACTCGAGTGATGCCTCCATGGCTAACCTCGCCTTCACCCTCGAATCCGCTTTGGTGCCGTGAGTCGCCGTACCCACTCCGAGTCGCCCAAAGACTCTGCTTCCGCCATGGACTCTATGCTGCTGTTGCTATCATCTTCCTGGTCCCGTTTCTGTTACACCCGGAAACCGCACGAGCCTCCGCGGATGAGCCATGCCGCACCTGCGTCCCCGAGCTGCTGTCCTCGACCTTGTTTGAGTGCTCCATTGATTCGCCACCGCAACCACGGGTCGCGCGTCGCCTCCTCCGGCCGTAGTCCCTGAGCCGCCGGTCGTATGACCCGCCATCGGAGCTGCAGTCGTGTCCGTTTTCAAAGCATTCCAACTCGGACTCTTTTTCTGCCGCTAGCGCGGTCTCGCCTTGAGTTGCTTCCTTCACCGGTCTCCGTTGAGCTGGCCTCGAGTCACCTCTGTGTCGAGTGGCCGTCTGCTCCGAGTCGCGCTCCTTCTTCTGAACCGCTGGTGCCGTAAGTCGTTGTCTCTGCTCCTGCCAGTCACCGGGCCGTCGACGGGTCTATGCTTTGGCCGAGCCGCAGTTGCGATTTCTGCCTCCACCGCTTGTGTGTCAAGTCGTCGTTGCCAGAGTCTCATCGCGCAGTCTCTGCCTCAAAACGCCACCTCTGGGTTGCCAAACCGCGTGAGACCCCACCCATGGGTCGGTCTCCACTGCAAACGAGTCGCCATGGGCTCGCTCTAAATCGCCAAGTCCATCCATGTGTCGGCGCCCCTTTGTCGCCTCTAAACCGCCCAGCCGCCTCATGTCGCTGATGATTGAGCCGCTTGCCTCTACCTGCGAGCCGCTCCGACGCGCCAAACCGCCTCCGCTATGGCCGACCGCGAGCTCCCCTACCTCCAAGCCGCCGGCCGACATCTGTAAGCCGCTCTCCGCAACCGTCGCCCTTGCCGCGCGCTAATTCACTGTTCAGGCCACTGTCGGCCTCTGCCAGCCGCCTTTGAGCCGTCGCGTCTGAGCCACGGACGCCTGCCCTTCTGTTCACGCGCAGTCGTGCTTCTCCCTGTTGTCTTCACCGTCGCCATGGCCCCGTTACTGCTGGGTTTCGAGCGGCCATGCTCTACTTCGTGCGCTGCCTTGAGTCGCTGCTGCCGTTTCAAATCGTCAGTTAGCTTTGTTGAGCCATGCTACCTCTTGAGCACTGCATTGGTTTTCCCTTGAAGAGAAAAGGGTGATGCAGCAAAGTGGCGTAAGTATTTCCCTCATTTTTTGAGAACCATGGTATCAATCCAGTAGGAGGCTACACGCAAGTCTCTCGTACCTACACAAACAAACAAGAACCTCGCAACCAACGCGATAAAGCGGTTGTCAATCCCTTCACGGCCACTTGCGAAAGTGAGATCTGATAGAGATAATAAGATAAGATAAATATTTTTGGTATTTTTATGATATAGATTGGAAAGCAAAGATTGCAAAATAAAGTAGATTGCAAACTTATATGACGGAAAATAGACCCGGGGGCCATAGGTTTCACTAATGGCTTCTCTCAAGATATCATAAGTATTACGGTGGGTGAACAAATTACTGCCGAGCAATTGATAGAAAAGTGCATAGTTATGAGAATATCTAGGCATGATCATGTATATAGGCATCACGTTCGCGACAAGTAGACCGAAACGATTCTGCATCTACTACTATTATTCCACACATGGACCGCTATCCAGCATGCATCTAGAGTATTAAGTTCATAAGAACAGAGTAACGCATTAAGCAAGATGACATGATGTAGAGGGATAAGCTCAAGCAATATGATATAAACCCCATCTTTTTATCCTCGATGGCAACAATACAATACGTGCCTTGCCGCCCTTGATGTAGAGGAGATTCAAATATTTCTCATAGATAAACTTGATCATAAACCCACAATTCATCGGATCTCGACAAACACACCACAAAAAGAGTTACATCGAATAGATCTCTAAGAAGATCGAGGAGAACATTGTATTGAGATTCAAAGAGAGAGAAGAAGCCATCTAGCTAATAACTATGGACCCGAAGGTCTATGGTAAACTACTCACAACTCATCGGAGAGGCTATGGTGTTAATGTAGAAGCCCTCCGTGATCGATTCCCCCTCCGGCGGAGCGCCGGAAAAGGCTCCAAGATGGGATCTCACGGGTACAGAAGGTTGCGGCGGTGGAAATAGGGTTTCAGGGTGCTCCTGGATGTTTTTGGGGTACATAGATATATATAGGCGAAGGAAGTCGGTCAGGGGAGCCACGAGGGGCTCACGAGGGGGGGGGGGGGGCGCCCACCCCCTAGGACGCGCCTTGCACCCTTGTGCCCGCCTCGGCTGCTTCTTGACGTCCACTCCAAGTCTCCTGGATTACATTTGTTCCAAAAAGATCGCTCCCAAAGGTTTCATTCCGTTTGGACTCCGTTTGATATTCCTTTTCTTTGAAACACTTAAATAGGCAAAAAAATAGCAATTCGGGTTGGGCCTCCGGTTAGTAGGTTAGTCCCAAAAATGATATAAAAGTGTAAAGTAAATCCCATAAACATCCAAAACAGGTAATATAATAGCATGGAACAATAAAAAATAATAGATACGTTGGAGATGTATCAAGCATCCCCAATCTTAATTCCTGCTCGTCCTCGAGTAGGTAAATGATAAAAACAGAATTTTTGATGTGGAATGCTACCTAGCATATTACTCAATGTAATTTTCTTTATTGTGGCATGAATGTTCAGATCCAAATGATTCAAGATAAAAGTTCATATTAACATAAAAATAGTAATACTTCAAGCATACTAACAAGTAATCATGTCTTATCAAAATAGCATAGCCAAAGAAAGCTTATCCCTACAAAATCATATAGTTAGGCTATGCTTCATTTTCATCACACAAAATACTCCCATCATGCACAACCCCGGTTTCAGCCAAGCAATTGGTTCATACTTTTTAACGCGCTTCAGCTTTTTCAACTCTCACGCAATACATGAGCACAAGCCATGGATATAGCACTATATATGGAATAGGATTGTGGTTGTGAAGAAGACAAAAAGGGAGAAGATAGTCTCACATCAACTAGGCATATCAACGGGCTATGGAGATGCCCATTAATAGATATCAATGTGAGTGAGTAGGGATTGCCATGCAACGGATGCACTAGAGCTATAAATGTATGAAATCTCAACAAAAGAAACTAAGTGGGTGTCCATCCAACTTGCTTACTCACGAAGACCTAGGGCATTTTGAGGAAGCCCATCATTGGAATATAGAAGCCAAGTTCTGTAATGAAAAATTCCCACTAGTATATGAAAGTGACAACATAGGAGACTCTCTATCATGAAGATCATGGTGCTACTCTGAAGCACAAGTGTGGAAAAAGGATAGTAACACTATCCCTTCTCTCTTTTCTCTCATTTTTTTGGTGGGCTTCTTTGGCCTCTTTTTTTATTTGGGCTTCTTTGGCCTATTTTATTTTTATAAAGTCTGAAGCCTCATCCCGACTTGTGGGGGAATCATAGTCTCCATCATCCTTTCCTCACTTGGGACAATGCTCCAATAATGAAGATCATCACACTTTTATTGATTTACAACTCAAGAATTACAACTCAATACTTAGAACAAAATATGACTCTATGTGAATGCCTCCGGCGGTGTACTGGGATATGCAATGAATCAAGAGTGACATGTATGAAAGAATTATGAAGGTGGCCTTGCCACAAATATGATGTCAACTACATGATCATGCAAAAGCAATATGACAATGATGGAGCGTGTCATAATAAACGGAATGGTGGAAAGTTGCATGGCAATATATCTCAGAATGCCTATGGAAATGCCATAATAGGTAGGTATGGTGGCTTTTTTAGGAAGGTAAATGGTGGGTGTATGATACCGGCAAAAGTTGCACGGCATAAGAGAGGCTAGCAATGGTGGAAGGGTGAGAGTGCGTATAATCCATGGACTCGCATTAGTCATAAAGAACTCATATACTTATTGCAAAAGTTTATTAGGCCTTGAAGCAAAGTACTACTATGCATACTCCTAGGGGAAGGGTTGATAGGAGTTAACCATCGCGCGATCCCGACCTCCACACATAAGGAAGGCAATCAAAAGAGCACCCCATGCAACAAATTTGTTACACAACTTTTACCATACGTGCATGCTACGGGACTTGCCAACTTTAACACAAGTATTTCTCAATTTCATAATTACCCGACTAGTATGACTCCAACATTACCACCTTTATATCTCAAAACAATTATCAAGCATCAAACTGATCATAGTACTCAATGCACTTTCTATGATAGTTTTTATTATACCCAACTTGGATGCCCATCATTCTAGGACCAATTTTATAACCATAGAAAATACCATGCTGTTCTAAAAGACTCTCAAAATAATATAAGTGAAGCATGAGAGATCAATAATTTCTACAAAATAAAGCCACCGCCGTGCTCTAAAAGATATAAGTGAAGCACTAGAGCAAAACTGTCTAGCTCAAAAGATATAAGTGAAGCACATAGAGTATTCTAATAAATTCCAAATCACGTGTGTCTCTCCCAAAAGGTGTGTACATCAAGGATGATTGTGGTAGACTAAAAAGCAAAGACTCATATCATACAAGACGCTACAATCAAAACACATATCATGTGACGAATACAAATATAGCTCCAAGTAAAGTTACCGATAGACGACGACGAAAGAGGGGATGCCTTCCAGGGCATCCCCAAGCTTAGGCTTTTGGTTGTCCTTGAATTATCTTGTGGTGCCATGGTCATCCCCAAGCTTAGTCTCTTGCCACTCCTTATTCCATATCCATCAAATCTTTACCCAAAACATGAAAACTTCACAACACAAAACTCATCAAGAAATCTCATGAGCCCCGTTAGTGCAAGAAAGAAAAACCACTACTTAAGGTACTGTAATGAACTCATTCGTTATTTATATTGGTGTTAAACCTACTGTATTCCAACTTCTCTATGGTTCATACCCCCGATACTAGCCATAGATTCATCAAAATAAGCAAACAACACACAAAAAATAGAATCTGTCAGAGACAGAACAGTCTGTAGCAATCTTTAACTTTTGAATACTTCTGGAACTCTAAAAATCCTACCAAAATAGGAAGTATAGGCAATTTATATGCTGATCTACTGCAAAAAAAATAAACTAAAAATCACTTTTCGGTGATTTATTAAAATTATTCTCGTGCGTGCAGAAGTTTCTGTTTTTCAGCAAGATCAAATTAACTATCACCCAAGATGATCCTATAGGTTCTACTTGGCACAAACACTAATTAAAACATAAAACCACATCTAAACAGAAGCTATATGAATTATTTATTACTAAACAGGAGCGAAAAGCAAGGAATAAAATTGGGTTGCTTGCCAACAAGGGCTATCGTTTAATGCCGCTAGCTAGGCATAAAAGCGAGAATATATCTAAGTATTGCCATCTTTGGTATTCAATTCATAAGTGGCTCTCATAATAGATTCATAAGGTAATTTTATTTTATTTCTAGGAAAGTATTCCATGCCTTTCCTTAATGGAAATTGGAATATAATATTTCCTTCCTTCATATCAATAATTGCACCAATCGTTCTAAGGAAAGGTCTACCAAGAATAATAGGACATGAAAAATTGCAATCTATATCAAGAACAATAAAATCTACGGGCACATAATTCCTATTTGCAACAATAAGAACATCATTAATCCTTCCCATAGGTTTCTTAATAGTGGAATCCGCAAGGTGCAAGTTTAAGGAGCAATCATCAAATTCACGGAAACCTAGCACATCACATAAAGTTTTTGGAATTGTGGAAACACTAGCACCGAAATCACACAAAGCATAGCATTCATGATCTTTAATTTTAATTTTAATAGTAGGTTCCCACTCATCATAAAGTTTTCTAGGGATAGAAACTTCCAATTCAAGTTTTTCCTCATAAGATTGCATCAAAGCATCAACGATATGTTTGGTAAAAGCTTTATTTTGATTATAAGCATGAGGAGAATTCAACACAGATTGCAACAAGGAAATAAAATCTACTAAAGAACAATTATCATAATTAAATTCCTTGAAATCCAAAATAGTGGGTTCATTGCTATGTAAAGTTTTGGCCTCTTCAATCCCACTTTTACCAATTTTAGCATCAAGATCTAAAAATTCCGAATCACTGGGACGCCTTTTAACTAAAGTTGACTCATCTCAAGTCCCATCATTATCAAGATTCATATTGCAAAACAAAGATTTAATAGGAGACACGTCAATCACTTTTAGATCTTCATCATTATTATCATGGAAACTAGAAGAACACGCTTTTACAAAGCAACCTTTCTTAGCACGCATCCTAGTGGTTCTTTCTTTGCACTCATCAATGGAAATTCTCATGGATTTGAGAGACTCATTGATATCATGCTTAGGTGAAATAGATCTAAGATTCAAAGAATCAACATCAAGAGAAATTCTATCCACGTTCCTAGCCAATTCATCAACTTTAAGCAATTTTTCTTCAAGCAAAGCATTGAAATTCTTTTGAGCGATCATAAATTCTTTAACATTATTCTCAAAATCAGAGGGCATCATATTTTAAATTTCCATAAGAGTTCTTGTAGGAATTACCATAGTTATTAGAGGTATTACTAGGAAACGGTCTAGGATTAAAGTTTCCTCTATAAGCATTATTACCAAAATTATTCCTACCAACAAAATTCACAGCCATAGATTCATTATTATTCTCTATCAAAGTAGACAAAGGCATATCATTAGGATCAATAGGAGCACTCTTAGTAGCAAACAATTTCATAAGTTCATCCATCTTTCCACTCAAAACAATAATCTCTTCTATCGCATGAACTTTTTTACTAGTATATCTTTCGGTGTGCCATTGAGAATAATTAACCATAATATTATCTAGGAGTTTAGTAGTTTCTCCTAAATTAATTTCCATAAAAGTGCCTCCCGCGGCCGAATCTAAAAGATTTCTAGAAGCAAAATTCAATCCGGCATAATTTTTTTGTATGATCATCCATAAATTCAAACCATGTGTAGGGCAATTGCAAATCATTAATTTCATTCTCTCCCAAGATTGTGCAACATGCTCATCATCTAGTTGCTTAAAATTCATAATATCGTTTCTAAGAGAGATGATCTTAGCGGGAGGAAAATACCTAGAGATAAAAGCATCTTTGCACTTATTCCATGAATCAATACTATTTTTAGGCAAAGACGAAAACCAAGTTTTAGCACGATCTCTAAGTGAAAACGAAAATAACTTCAATTTAACAATATCATTATCCATGTATTTCTTCTTTTGCATATCACACAAATCAACAAAGTTGTTTAGATGAGTAGCGGCATCTTCACTAGGAAGGCCAGAGAACTGATCTTTCATAACAAGATTCAACAAAGCAGCATTGATGTCACAAGATTCAGCATCATTAAGAGGAGCAATCGGAGTGCTAAGGAAATCATTATTGTTGGTATTGGAAAAGTCACACAATTTAGTATTATCTTGAGCCATTGTGACAAGCAATCCAACACACAGGCACACAAGAGGCAAGCGAAAAGGAGGGGCGAACGGGAAAGAGAGGGCGAATAAAATGGCAAGGGTGAAGTGGGGGAGAGGAAAACGAGAGGCAAAGGGCAAATAATGTAATGCGAGGGAGATGAGTTTGTGATGGGTACTTGCTATGTCTTGACTTGAGCAAAGACCGCCCCGGCAACAGCGCCAGAAATCCTTCTTGCTACCTCTTGAGCACTGCGTTGGTTTTCCCTTGAAGAGGAAAGGGTGATGCAGCAAAGTAGCGTAAGTATTTCCCTCAGTTTTTGAGAACCATGGTATCAATCCAGTAGGAGGCTACACGCAAGTCCCTCGTACCTACACAAACAAACAAGAACCTCGCAAGCAACACGATAAAGGGGTTGTCGATCCCTTCACGGCCACTTGCAAAAGTGAGATCTGATAGAGATAATAAGATAAGATGAATATTTTTGGTATTTTTTATGATATAGATTGGAAAGTAAAGATTGCAAAATAAAGTAGATTGGAAACTTATATGATGGGAAATAGACCCGGGGGCCATAGGTTTCACTAATGGCTTCTCTCAAGATAGTATAAGTATTACGGTGGGTGAACAAATTAATGTCGAGCAATTGATAGAAAAGTGCATAGTTATGAGAATATCTAGGCATGATCATGTATATAGGGATCACGTCCGCGACAAGTAGACCGAAACGATTCTGCATCTACTACTATTACTCCACACATCGACCGCTATCCAGCATGCATCTAGAGTATTAAGTTCATAAGAACAGAGTAACCATTAAGCAAGATGACATGATGTAGAGGGATAAACTCAAGCAATATGATATAAACCCCATCTTTTTATCCTCGATGGCAACAATACAATACGTGCCTTGCTGCCCCTGCTATCACTGGGAAAGGACACCGCAAGATTGAACCCAAAGCTAAGCACTTCTCCCATTGCAAGAAAGATAAATCTAGTAGGCCAAACCAAACTGATAATTCGAAGAGACTTGCAAAGATAACCAATCATACATAAAAGAATTCAGAGGAGATTCAAATATTTCTCATAGATAAACTTGATCTTAAACCCACAATTCATCGGATCTCGACAAACACACCGCAAAAAGAGTTACATCGAATAGATCTCCAAGAAGATCGAGGAGAACATTGTATTGATATTCAAAGAGAGAGAAGAAGCCATCTAGCTAATAACTATGGCCCCGAAGGTTTGTGGTAAACTACTCACAACTCATCGGAGAAGCTATGGTGTTGATGTAGAAGCCCTCTATGATCGATTCCCCCTCTGGCGGCCTCTGGCGGAGCACAGGAAAAGGCTCCAAGATGGGATTTCACGGGTACAGAAGGTTGCGGCAGTGGAAATAGGGTTTTGTGGTGCTCCTAGATTTTTCGGGGTACGTAGATATATATAGGCGAAGGAAGTCGGCCAGGGGAGCCACGAGGGACCCACGAGGGTGGGGGGCGCGCCCACCCCCCTAGGGCGCACCTTGCACCCTCGTGGCCGCCTCGGGTGCTTCTTGACGTCCACTCCAAGTCTCCTGGATTGCGTTTGTTCCAAAAAGATCGCTCCCGAAAGGTTCATTCCGTTTGGACTCTGTTTGATATTCCTTTTCTTCAAAACGCTGAAATAGACAAAAAAATAGCAATTCGGGCTAGGCCTCCGGTTAGTAGGTTAGTCCCAAAAATGATATAAAAGTGTAAAGTAAAGCCCATAAACAGGTAATATAATAGCATGGAACAATGAAAAATTATAGATACGTTGGAGACGTATCAAGCCGCCCGGCTCAGTCATGGCCAAGCTGCCATTACCTGTTGCCGCTCACCTCTGCCATCGCGCCAAGTCACCGGCTATCGATGTAGCCACAACCATGCTCAGATTCGACTCTACTGCCTACTTGGGCTTTGCCTCGTGCTGTTAGCGCCCCTGACTTGGTCGCGCCTCTGCAATCCGAGAGTTTAAGTTTAAAGATTGTATGAAGACGGACTGGAAGTTTTTGCTGGTCATTTTATTTGACCCGCCAAGACGGAGATACTAGCTACTATTGCTATCGTTCAAGTGATACATGCCAAAATGCAAGAAGAGAAAACTGAAAGTATCAATAACATGATACTGATGAAAAAGACATTTCGATTTGATACTGTAGTGGAGACAACGTAAGCAGCTATCAATTCTACATATATTGAGGAACATGCTTGAATTCCATGACATCAGATAAGTGGAGCTGATGGGAAGAAGCAGTGGATTTCTCACAGTGCATGCTTCAATGTTAAGCGGGTAAGTTGATATTTGTTTAGTACCTGAGCATTGCTAGGTTATCTATAGACGTCTCTCGAGCTATCGTGCCTGCCTCTGATGGAGCCCGTCGTACTGCCCCGTGGTTTCATCTACCTTGAGCCGCCTCTGCTCAAGTCAAGCCGCCCAGCCTGTTCTGCCGCACTGTGATACGCTCTGCTTCGCGGCCGCCTTGATCCACCCCAATCCATCAACCATGCTGCAGCTAGCTTTGCCTACGCCTGATTGCTGGCTTGCTGTGTTGGCTCTATCTGGATGCGTTTCATGGGTATTGACTGCTAGTGGGGTTTAAAGAAGTGGATAAAAATTAGACGAAATAATAATTTCACAGGCACCATGAGTACAATTTTGGTCTGTGTAAAGGATCATCTGTCGTCTGGACGAATCAGGTGATATCCCTTTAAGTATATCTTATTGGCATATGTTGCTTTTGTCAAAGAATAATTACTTTGGTTTGTATTTTTGTGTGTAGGACAATGATTCATTATAAAGGTGGTGCCATGCTATATCTATGGAGTATGCGTTAGCATCTTCATGCACCGGCATGCGCGCCCGCTTGTTGTTGAATGGGTGTGTGCAAGCCGCCATCCATGCAGCTTGATTTACATCAACACAACGCGACCGACTCGCCCGACCATGCGGCTTACCGGGCCTGCGATTGACTCACCCGTCTGCACCGGCTTACAACACCGCATTTGACTCATCTGTTCGCTCCCGCGGCCGGCTCGCCCATAATTAACTTCAGCTTCACCGTGGACAAATTGTCTATTGCAAAGGTGATCATCATGTCATGGAGTTTTCTGAATGACTCATACTAGGAGTATACAACAAGTATTGCGAGGATCATCAACTTGCTTCAAGCTTCTGGTTTATATAAATTCCAGCGTTCTGATGTTCGACTATATGCTGGCTTATATCACAGTCAAGTATGAAGGAATCTCAAGACAACTCCTTGAGTCGCCTTAAGACTCGGGGGCTACAATGATATAACTCGGCGGAATTGGCTGGTTTCAGTGAATTCAAGAACTCTAGATCATTGGAGGGAAAATAACCCGGCCCTGGAGTGTCGGTGTACTAGAGTAGGGGTACCCTAGTATCCCGAACTTGGGCACGGACAGTCGCAGCACCCCGCGGCAAGGCTTGCCGGGTGACCGCCAAGGTCCTCCGTGGTTCCTTTGGAGCCATTCAAGAACAAAGTGTTTAAGTCAAGGAGACAAGGCCCCGGCAAGAGGAGGCAAGGCGCTTCCCGCGGCAAGCCACCACTCTGTACCCACGCTCCAGCGCATCCATCAACGTGTCGCCATGGCACCTTTCCAGGTGCGCGTGGCGACAGGCTGTGCAGCCAGCGGTGCGAGGTGGCAAGCGGCGCTGACAAGATTGCCATCGTGGTGAGCGGTGGCACCCCTGACGGTCCCTTTTCTGCATTGTTTGGGCGACATAGACGGGCATTTAATGCCTTTGTCCCCTGCCGTCAGGGTTAGGTAGGATACACTGTACAAGTAGTTGTACCAACCAAAATTCCTTTCCAGTTTTACCCTTGCATGCGTTGCCACCTGTCGGTGACCCCTTGAGCATATAAAAGGAGGCCCATGCGCAACGTAGAAGGGGGTTTGAAGCATTCGAAACCAGAGAACACTCACGCTCCCGAGCAAGAACATAATACAACCACAAAGCAGCAGTAGGAGTATTATCTCTCCGGAGAGCTCCGAAGCTGGGTAAAATCGCTCGTGTGCTTCGCCTCGATCTGCTCTTCGTGCGATCTCCGCCCCCCGCCGAACCGTAAGGGGCTCCGGTCCCATAGGTGTTCGTTCCCACGACATCTTTGGCGCGCCAGGTAGGGGGCGTCGAGATTGTGTGAACCTGATATGGTGTTCACGCGAGCTACATCTTCATCATCTTCATCGACATGCCACCGAAGAAGAAGGCTTCGGAGGTGGCTGCTCCGTCCACGTTGATCCCACCACCACCGGAGCAAACGGGTGGTGGGATAGACGCCGGCGGAGGAACGGGCATCGACGAGGGAGCTCATGCTGCCGCCAGGTCCAAGGACAAGGCTGCGCGAACCTCGGCGTTCGTACACGCACCGCGCCCATCTCAGGAGGCGTGGGACCGACAACATCATGGTACTCGCGGTACCATACGTTTGTTGGACCGAGATCGAGCTGGTGGATCTCGGGATGCTCAAGACCAGCATGCGCGCCAACATGCTGGCACGAGCAAGACACGGTTGCCTGGACGGGATACTGCTCCTTCCAACCCAGTGGGAGTCCGAGCATATCCCGCTCCTCGCACCGTTCGCCACCGCCACCCAAAACTTCAGAAGAAGCTTTGGCACGAGCTCAACTGCTCCTGGATTACCCTCCAACGGCGGACAAGATCGACGATTAGATGGCCACCATTCAAAGTCTCATCGGCTTCGCCAACGGCGACACTCCACGGCAACCGAGTACATCGAAGCCGCGACAAGATTGCCAGGCGCGAGCCGATGGCGACAAGACCGGTGGGGGTGCAACCACCGTGCACTATCCACCCCGAAGGCCAAGATCGCCGACTCACCGGGTCAACCTTGACACTGACTCCACAGCGTCATCAGATCCACGAGCTCGTCGCGATCAACGCCAAGTTCTTCAAGAACGACAGCAAGAAGACGCTTCGTACGCATCGGCGCGCCAAGAGAAGCGGCGTCAATCGGACCAGCGCTGGGCCCATCTGTCGACATGCATGCGCCCGAAGAACGAGCAACTTGCCGACGCCGGTAGGTTGCCCTGCGTTCACTCGTGAGCTGCGGCAAGTCCAGTGGCCCAGCACGAAGAATTTCAAGCCAGACGTACCAGAGAAATATGACGGCAAGACGCATCCGTCGGAGTTCCTCAGCATCTACACCATCGCGGTGCAAGCTGCCGGGGGACGGGACGACAAGATCCTTGCCAACTACTTCCCACTGGTGCTCAAGTCCAATGTCAGATCCTGGCTCATGCACTTGCCGGACAACTCCATATCCTCATGGGCAGATCTATGCCATCAGTTTGTCGGCGCCTTTACAGGCGGCCACAAACCTCATGGCCAAGAGAGCGACCTTCATATACTAGTCCAGAAGGAAGGAAAGTCCCTGCGCAAGTACACTCGGAGATTCAGCCGTGTACAACACACAATCCCAGATGTCCACCCTGCCGCGGTCATCAGCGCGTTCCATCAGAACGTGCGTAACCGCAGGATGCGGGAGGAGATGGCGATGTGCAAGATCAGAGACGTCAGTGAGCAATACGCCCTGGCCGACAAGTGTGCACGTGCTGAAGAAGGGAGGAGACTCCCCGGAGAGAATACAGGAGCAGGAGGATCCGACAGCAAGGATGCCGCCCCGGCAAGGAAAAACCAGCGGCGGAACAACAGGAAGAAGAAAGGTAAAGATGTGCTAAACGTTGAGCAGTCCGGCAATGGAGGTGGCGCCAAGGAAGCCGAAGCTGTGGCGGCCGCCGACAAGCAGGACGGCTCCTGCAAGCAGTACTGCAAGATCCACCGCACCAAGGGCCATGATCTCCAGAGCTGCAAGAAGGTCGAGCAGCTTGTCGAGCAGCAAAAGGCTGAGTACGAGCGACGCGACAAGGAGAAGGCCCAAGAAGGTACTGGAGGATCCGGCAAGAAGCGTCCCGGCCGGGGAGGACGCTGCGGCAAGGCCAAGCAGCGGCAAGGAGACAGACCTCCCCGCGGTCGCGACAAGGATGAAGATGACGATGAAGATGAAGAGATGGATGATGATGAGGCCGATGAGCAGGAGTTTCAGAAAGCCACAGAGGTCCTGTGCGTTGACGGTGGTGCTTCTCTGCATACTTCACACCGCCAGCTCAAATAGTGGGTGCGGGAAGTCAATGCAGCAGAACCATCCGTCGAGTCACGCAGGCCTCTGAAATGGTCCAGCATGCCTATTGTCTTTGATATTGAGGACCACCCTGATCGCATAACTATGGTCGGGTGCTTGCCGATGTTGGTCTCACCAACTATCCGCAACCTCAAGGTCACTAAGATGCTAGTTGACGGCGGGGCCGGCTTGAATCTGATCTCCTCCGCGGTACTCGAAACTCGGATCCCCGACAATGAGCTCGAAGAGACCGCACATTCAAGGAATCAACCCGGGAAGGAGCAAGCCGAAGGGGAAGATCACGTTGCCGGTGACATTTGGCAGCGAGCTGAACTTCATGACTGAGAGGGTCACTTTTGATGTTGCTGATTTTCCATTGCCTTACAATGGGATACTCGGCCGTCCAGCGCTCGCCAAATTCATGGCAGCCTCTCACTATGCATACAATGTGCTCAAAATGCCAGGCCCGATAAGTGTCATCTCTATCCCTGGCGACAAGAAGGATGCTCTTATCTGCACCGACAAGATCTACCGGGAAGCAGCAGCCGCAGCAGATCGCAAGACACTTGCCGCTGAAGCTCCCGGAGGGAAAAAGAAGACCAAGTCCGGCAAGAGTTCTGATGCCCACTCCGGCAAGTGCACCTCCTCGGAGTGCTGCGCTACCGTCGAGGACGCACCATCGAGCTCCACCGGCAAGTGTAAGAAGACGAAGGTACCTTCACCATCAGTGCCACTCTTGACCCTAAATAGGAAAGCGCGCTCGTTGCTTTCCTGCGGGCGAACGTCGACGTGTTTGCGTGGCAACCGTCGACATCCCGGTGTTCCTGTGAGTAATCGAGCACCACCTTGCCGTCTGTCCTCATCGCGCGCCCGTCAGCGAAAGTCAGAAACAAGCGGTGGGCGCCAAGAATTCATTGCGAAGAAATCAAGAAGTTGGAAGCAGTAGGCCTTGTCAGAGGTGTGCTCCATCCTACGTGGTTGGCCAATCCTGTAGTCGTGCGTAAGGCAAACGGGAAATGGAGGCTTTGTATTGACTTTACTGACATTAATAAATCTTGTCCCAAAGACCCATTTCCCTTGCCGCGCATTGACCAGATTGTTGACTCCACGGCCGGATGTGATTTGCTTTCATTTCTTGACGCATACTCAGGATATCATCAGATCTTCATGGTAGAAGAGGATGAGGAGAAGACCGCATTCATTACTCCATGTGGCACATACTGTTTCGTACGGATGCCTTTCGGTTTGAAGAATGCTGGTTCAACATTTGCAAGAGTAGTCCATGACGCTTTTGAGCCACAAATACACAGAAATGTAGAAGCCTACATGGATGATATAGTGGTCAAGAGCAAGGACAAGGCAACCCTGATTCAAGATTTAGATGAAACCTTTGCAAATCTGCGCAAGATCAACCTGAAGCTTAACCCCGAGAAGTGTGTGTTTGGGGTCCCCTCCGGCAAGCTTCTCGGGTTCTTCGTGTCTCAGCGGGGAATTGAAGCCAATCCCGACAAGATCAAGGCCATTGAGCGGATCGAAGCACAAGCGTCAAGGATGTACGAAGGCTTACGGCTGCGTGGCTGCTCTAAGGTGTTTATCTCTAAGTCTGCTGAGCACGCATACGCCATTTTTCAAAATATTGAAAAAGGCAGGTCCAATGAAATGGACTCCGGAAGCGGAGGCTGTGCTACAGGACTTAAAGAGATACCTGTCCTCCACTCCAATACTTGTCGCACCTAAACCACAAGAGAAGTTGTTGCTGTATCTAGCGGCAGCCAATCAAGTAGTTAGTGCTGCGTTAGTAGCGGAGAGGGAGGCGGATGATGAGCCAGCAACCACGACAGATGCATCCAGCGACAAACAGGGGGCTTCGCCGACAAGCTCTAGTCCGACAAGCTCTGGTCCGACAAGCTCTGGTCCCGACGAGGATGGATCTGCGCAGGCGCATAAGGAGATACGGAAGAAGATGGTGCAGCGCCCAGTTTACTTTGTCAGTTCCCTTCTGCAGGGGGCTAGGTCAAGGTACTCTGGTGTGCAGAAGTTGCTTTTCGGTCTTCTCATGGCCTCGAGAAAGCTGCGCCATTACTTCCAAGCACATGAGATCACAGTTGTCACTTGTTTTCCGCTGAAGAGGATCTTGCAGAATCCGAAGCAACAGCGGGATTGTCGAGTGGGCCTTTGGAATTGTCAAGCTTTGGCCTCAAGTTTGAGAGCACTTCAACTATCGAGCGGGCATTGGCGAGTTCAATGCAGAGTGGACTCCAACACGGATGAAGAAACTCGAAATGAGCATCCCGTCAAGGAGGCAGCAAAGAGTGGCTGATGTACTTTGATGGTGCCTTCTCGCTGCAAAGGCGCCGGTCTTGGCGTGCTACTTGTCGCACCCACCGGAGAGCACCTCAAGTACGTAGTCCAGATGCACTTTCCCAAGGAGCAAGCAACAAATAATACTGCAGAGTATGAAGGTTTGCTTGCCGGTCTCAGGATCGCAACAGAGCTTGGGATCAAGAAGCTCATTGTCAGGGGTGACTCACAGCTAGTCGTCCGCCAAGTAAATAAGAATTATCAGAGTCCGTTGATGGAAGCTTACGTTGATGAAGTGAGAAAGTTAGAAGAGCACTTTGACGGCTTACAGATGGAACATGTTCCAAGAGCTCAGAACGACAACGCCGATGGCCTGTCAAAGTCGCCAGACTTGAAGTTACAATGGAACCAGGAATCTTTGTGCTCAAACCGACTCAACCGTCAGTAACACCATCAAGCTCGGATAGAGCAAGAAGAGGAAGTTGATTTCGGTGACTATTTTCCGCAGAGCTCCCGAAGCCGCCGCCAAGAAGGTCCCCAAGATCAACACCAAGAGTCTTTGAGGAGCGATCTGCTCCGACAAGCCCTAGGGTTTGTTCCGTTGAAGCGGATGCTCCCGACAAGTTTTGCTCCGGTAAGCTTACGGGAACATCAAGCTCGCTGAGCCGCGAGTTCTTCTTGAGAAGCGGATGTTCCCTGCAGCAAAGATATGTGCCTTTAGTCCTTGTTGTCGAGCCGCAAGCTCCAAAGATGGGCACAAAGAGATCGTCCATTTCCTTGAGACGGAGAACTTCCCGAGGAGCAAGAAGAAGCGGAAAGAGTAGCCCGGCAGTCAAGTATGTACCAGTTTGTCGACGACACACTGTACAGAAGAAGATTCAACGGTGTGAAATTGAAGTGTATTCTCCGGGAAGACGGACAAAAGCTGTTGGCGGAGATACATGGAGGCATATGTGGTCACCACATAGGCGCAAGAGCACTTGCCGGCAAAGCATTCGGCAAGGTTTCTTTTGGCCGACAACCCTCCGGATGCAATCGCACGAGTAACCAAGTGTGAAGCGTGCGGTTCCATTCAGCAGATACACCAGCCAGCTCAAGCTCTCCGGATGACCCTTTATCCTGGCCATTTTCGTGCAGGGGCTCGACATCCTCGGCCCCTTTCCCCCAAGCTGTCGGGGCTTTGAGTACTTATGCGTTGCAATCGACAAGTTCACAAAGTGGCCGGAAGTGGAAGCGATGAGGAAGGTGACAACCGCGATCAAGTGATCAAGTTCTTGGTCGATTGTTTGGCATTTCGAATCCCTAACGGGATCATCACCGACAACGACACGCAATTCACGAGCCGCACCTTCATGCAAGACGTCCAAGATCTTGGCGCCAAGGTTCGCCGCTTCGTTGCTCACCCGAGAAGCAGCGGTCAGCGAAGAGGGCAAATCTTGAAGTCTTGCGCGGGCTCAAGACCGAGAACTTTCAACAGGCTGCACAAGTGCGGAAAGAAGCTGGATTGAGGAGCTGCGGTGGTTCTTTGGTCGATCAGACGACGCCAAATCAAGCCAGCGGCGGACACCTTCGCTCTAGTCTATGGAGCAGAGGCAGTTCTCCCCACGGAACTTCAGATACGGGTCACCTCGAGTGCTCGCTTATGATGAGCTTGAGCAAGAACAGCTGCGACAAGATGACGCGCTGCTCCTTGAGGAAGACCGTCTTCAGGCTGCTGTACGAGCTGCTCGATACCAGCAAGCTTTGTGCCGCTACCATAGCCGCAAAGTGAAGGAAATATGCCCTAGAGGCAATAATAAAGTTATTATTTATTTCCTTGTATCATGATAAATGTTTATTATTCATGCTAGAATTGTATTAACCGGAAACATAATACATGTGTGAATACATAGACAAACATAGTGTCACTAGTATGCCTCTACTTGACTAGCTCGTTTATCAAAGATGGTTATGTTTCCTAGCCATGGACAAAAGAATTGTCATTTGATTAACGGGATCACATCATTAGGAGAATGATGTGATTGACATGACCCATTCCGTTAGCCTAGCACTTGATCGTTTCGTATACTGCTATTGCTTTCTTCATGACTTATACAAAGTTCCTGCAACTATGAGATTATGCAACTCCCGTTTACCGGAGGAACACTTTGTGTGCTACCAAACGTCATAACGTAACTGGGTGATTATAAAGGAGTACTACAGGTGTCTCCAAAGGTACATGTTGGGTTGGCGTATTTCGAGATTAGGTTTTGTCACTCCGATTGTCGGAGAGGTATCTCTGGGCCCTCTCGGTAATGCACATCATTATAAGCCTTGCAAGCAATGTGACCAATGAGTTGGTTACGTGATGATGCATTATAGAACAAGTAAAGAGACTTGCCGGTAACAAGATTGAACTAGGTATTGGATACCGACGATCAAATCTCGGGCAAGTAACATACCGATGACAAAGGGAACAACGTATGTTGTTATGCGGTTTGACCGATAAAGATCTTTGTAGAATATGTAGGAACCAATATGGGCATCCAGGTTCCGCTATTGGTTATTGACCAAGAATAGTTCTAGGTCATGTTTACATAGTTCTCGAACCCGTAGGGTCCGCACGCTAAGGTTTCGATGCGGTTTTATTATGAGTTTATGAGTTTTGATGTACCGAAGGAGTTCGAGTCCCGGATGAGATTGGGGACATGACGAGGAGTCTCGAAATGGTCGAGGCGTAAAGATCGATATATTGGATGACTATATTCGGACTTGGAAGGTTCGAGTGATTGGGTATTTTTCGAATCTGGGAGAGTTACGGGAATTCGCCGGGAGAAGTATTGGGCCTTATTGGGCCATACGGGAAAGAGAGAGGGGCTGCCTAGGGCAGGCTGCGCCCCCCCCCCCCAAGGCCTAGTCCGAATTGGACTAGGGGGAGGGGCCGCACCCCCTCCTTCCTTCCCTTCTCTCTTCCCTTTCCTTCTCTCCTACTCCTACTACATGGAAGGTCTCCTAGTTGGACTAGGAAAGGAGGGAGTGGGAGTAGGACTCCTCCCTGGCGCGCCCTCCCTTGGCCGGCCGCCTCCTCCCCCTTGCTCCTTTATATACGGGGGCAGGGGGGCACCCCAAGAGACACAAGTTGATCTACGGATCGTTCCTTAGCTGTGTGCGGTGCCCCCCTCCACCATATTCCACCTCGGTCATATCGTCGCGAAGTTTAGGCAAAGCCCTGCGCCGGTAGAACATCATCATCGTCACCGCGCCATCGTGCTGACGGAACTCATCCCTGACGCTTTGCTGGATCGGAGCCCGGGGATCGTCATCGAGCTGAACGTGTGCTGAACTCGGAGGTGCCGTACGTTCGGTACTTGGATCGGTCGGATCGTGAAGACTATGACTACATCAACCGCGTTGTCATAACACTTCTGCTTATGGTCTACGAGGGTACATGGACAACACTCTCCCCTCTCGTTGCTATGCCATTACCATGATCTTGCGTATGCGTAGGAAATTTTTGAAATTACTACATTCCCCAACAGTGGTATCAGAGCCAGGTTTTATGCGTTGATGTTATATGCACGAGTAGAACACAAGTGAGTTGTGGGCGATACAAGTCATCTTCGCTTACCAAACATGTCATACTTTGGTTCAGCGGTATTGTGAGATGAAGCGGCCCGGACCGACATTACGCGTACGCTTACGCGAGACTGGTTTCACCGTTACGAGCACTCGTGCTTAAAGGTGATTGGCGGGTGTCTGTCTCTCTCACTTTAGCTGAATCGAGTGTGGCTACGCCCGGTCCTTGCGAAGGTTAAAACAGCACCAACTTGACGAACTATCGTTGTGGTTTTGATGCGTAGGTAAGAACGGTTCTTGCTAAGCCCGTAGCAGCCACGTAAAATTTGCAACAACAAAGTAGAGGACGTCTAACTTGTTTTTGCAGGGCATGTTGTGATGTGATATGGCCAAGACGTGATGCTATATTTTATTGTATGAGATGATCATGTTTTGTAACCGAAGTTATCGGCAACTGGCAGGAGCCATATGGTTGTCGCTTTATTGTATGAAATGCAACGCATCTGTAATTGCTTTACTTTATCACTAAGCGGTAGCGATAGTCGAGAAGCAATAGATGGCGAAGCGACAACGATGCTACGATGGAGATCAAGGTGTCGCGCCGGTGATGATGGTGATCACGACGGTGCCGGAGATGGAGATCACAAGCACAAGATGATGATGGCCATATCATATCACTTATATTGATTGCATGTGATGTTTATCCTTTGTGCATCTTATCTTGCTTTGATTGACGGTAGCATTTTAAGATGATCTCTCACTAAAATTATCAAGAAGTGTTCTCCCGAGTATGCACCGTTGCCAAAGTTCGTCGTGCCCGCACACCACGTGATGATCGGTGTGATAAGCTCTCGTCCATCTACAACGGGTGCAAGCCAGTTTTGCACATGCGGAATACTCAGTTAAACTTGACGAGCCTAGCATATGCAGATATGGCCTCGGAGCATGGAGACCGAAGGTCGGCGTGAATCATATAGTAGATATGATCAACATAGTGATGTTCACCATTGAAAACTACTCCATCTCACGTGATGGACGGTTATGGTTTAGTTGATTTGGATCACGTGATCACTTAGATGACTAGAGAGATGTCTGTCTAAGTGGGAGTTCTTAAGTAATATGATTAATTGAACTTAAATTTATCATGAACTTAGTCCTGGTAGTATTTTGCAAATTATGTTGTAAGATCAATAGCTTGCGTTGTTGCTTTCATATGTTTATTTTGATATGTTCCTAGAGAAAATTGTGTTGAAAAATGTTAGTAGCAATGATGCGGATTGGATCCGCGATCTGAGGTTTATCCTCATTGTTGCCTGTAAGAATTATGTCCTTAATGCACCGCGAGGTATGCAGACCTATTGCAGGAGCAGATGCAGATGTTATGAACATTTGGCTAGCTCAATATGATGACTACTTGATAGTTTTGTGCACCATGCTTTATGGCTTAGAATCGGGACTTCAAAGATGTTTTGAACATCATGGACCATATGAGATGCTCCAAGAGTTGAAGTTAATATTTCCAGCAAATACCCGAGTTGAGAGATATGAAGTCTCGAACAAGTTCTATGGCTAAAAGATAGAGGAGAATCGCTCAACTAGCGAGCATGTGCTCATATTGTCTGGGTACTTCAATCGCTTGAATCAAGTGGGAGTTAATCTTCCAGATAAGATAGTGATTGACTGAATTCTCTAGTCACCATCACCAAGTTAGTAGAACTTCGTGATGAACTATAGTATGCAAGGGATGACGAAAACGATTCCCGAGCTCTTCGTGATGTTGAAATCGGCGAAGGTAGAAATCAAGAAAGAGCATCAAGTGTTGATGATTGACAAGACCACTAGTTTCGAGAAGAAGGGCAAAGGAAAGAAAGGGAACTTCAAGTGGAAAGACAAGCAAGTTGTCACTCCTGCGAAGAAGCCCAAAGCTGGACCATAGCCTCAAACCGAGTGTTTACACGCAAAGGAAATGGTCCTTTGAAGCGGAAATGCCCTGAATATTTGGTGGATAAGAAGGATGGCAAAGTGAACAAGGGTATATTTGATATCTGATTATTGATGTGTGCCTTAGCTAGTGTTTATAGTAGCCCACGAGTATTTGATACTTGTTAGGTTGCTAAGATTAGTAACTCAAGCAGGAGTTCTGAGAATAAGCAGAGACTAGTTGAAGGGATAGTGACGATGAGTGTTGGAAGTAGTTACAAGATTGATATGATCATCATCGCACACTCCCTATACTTTCGGGATTAGTGTTAAACCTAAATAAATGTTATTTGGCGTTTGCGTTGAGCATGAATATGATTTGATCGTGTTTATTGCAATATGGTTATTCATTTAAAATCAGAGAATAATTGTTGCTCTGTTTACATGAATACAACCTTCAATGGTCATACACCCAATGAAAATAGTTTGTTGGATCTCGATCGTAGTGATACACATATTCATAATATTGAGGCCAAAAGATGCAAAGTTAATAATGATAGTGCAACTTATTTGTGGTAATTGCCGTTTGGGTCATATCGGTGTAAAGCGCATGAAGAAACTCCATAAAGATGGATTTTCGGAATCACTTGGTTATGAATCATTTGATGTTTGCGAACCGTGCCTTTTGGGCAAGATGACTAAAACTCCGTTCTTCGGAACAATGGAACGAGCTTCTGACTTATTGGAAATAATACATACTGATGTATGCAGACCAATGAGTATGAAGGCTCGTGGCAAGTATCGTTATTTTGTGACCTTCACAAGATGATTTGAGCAGATATGGGTATATCTACTTGATGAAACATAAGTCTGAAATAGTTGAAAGGTTCAAAGAATTTCAGAGTAAAGTGGAAAAATCATCGTAATAAGAAAATAAAGTTTCTGCGATCGATCGCGGAGACAAATATTTGAGTTCTGAGTTTGGTCTTCAATTAAAACAATGTGGAATAGTTTCACAGCTCACGCCACCGAACACCACAACGTTATGGTGTGTCGAACATCGTAATCAAGCACTTTATTGGATATGGTGCGATCTATGATGTCTCTTCTTGATTTACCAATATTGTTTTGGGGTTATGCATTAGAGACAGCTGCATTCACATTAAAAGGGCACCATCTAAATCCGTTGAGACGACAACATATGAACTGTGGTTTAGCAAGAAACCCAAGTTGTCGTTTCTTAAAGTTTGGGGCTGCGATGCTTATGTGAAAAAGTTTCATCCTGTTAAGCTCGAACCCAAATCGGAGAAGTGCATCTTCATAGAATACTCAAAGGAAATTGTTGGGTACACCTTCTATCACAGATCCGAAGGCAAGATATTCGTTTCTAAAAATGGATCCTTTCTAGAGAAGGAGTTTCTCTCGAAAGAAGTGAGTGGGAGGAAAGTAGAGCTTGATAAGGTAATTTGTACCTTCTCCCGAATTGGAGAGTAGTTCATCACGGAAATTAGTTCCAGTGATTCCTACACCAATTAGTGAGGAAGCTAATGATGATGATCATGAAACTTCAGATCAAGTTACTACAAAACATCGTAGGTTTTCCAAAGTACAGTCCGCACCAGAGTAGTACGGTAATACTGTTCTGGAAGTCATGTTACTAGACCATGATAAACCTATGAACTATGAGGAAGCGATGATGAGCCCAGATTCCGTGAAATGGCTTGAGGCCATAAAATCTGAGATATGATCCATGTATGAGAACAAAGTATGGACTTTGATTGACTTGCTCGATGATCAGCAAGCCATGTTAAAAAAATGGATCTTCAAGAGGAAGACGGAGACTGATAGTAGTGTTACTATCCACTAAGCTCGACTTGTTGCAAAAGGTTTTCAACAAGTTCAAGGGGTTGAATACGATGAGATTTTCTCACTCGTATCGATGCTTAAGTCTGTCCGAATCATGTTAGCAATTGCCCCATTTTATGAAATCTGGCAAATGGATGTCAAAACTACATTCCTTAATGGACTTATTAAAGAAGAGTTGTATATGATGCAACCAGAAGGTTTTGTCAATCCTAAAGATGCTAACAAAGTGTGCAAGCTCCAGCAATCCATTTATGGACTGGTGCAAGCCTCTCGGAGTTGGAATATACGCTTTGATGAGTTGATCAAAGCATATGGTTTTATACAGACTTTTTGAGAAGCCTGTATTTACAAGAAAGTGAGTGGGAGCACTACATCATTTCTGATAAGTATATGTGAATGACATATTGTTGATCGGAAATAATGTAGAATTATTCTGCAAAGCATGAAAGGATACTTGAATAAGAGTTTTTCAAAGAAAGACATCGGTGAAGCTGCTTACATATTGAGCATCAAGATCTATTGAGATAGATCAAGACGCTTGATAAGATTTTCAATGAATACATACCTTGGCAAGATTTTGAAATAGTTCAAGATGGAACAATCAAAGAAAAAGTTCTTGCCTGTAATGCAAAGGTGTGAAGTTGAGTAAGACTCAAGACCCGACCATGGCAGAAAATAGAAAGAGAATGAAAAGTCATTCCCTATGCCTCAGTCATAGGTTCTATAAAGTATGTTATGTTGTGAACCAGACCTATTGTATACCTTGCTCTGAGTTTGACAAAGGAATACAATTTTGATCTAAGAGTAGATCACTGGACAGCGGTCAAGAATATCCTTAGTGAGGACTAAGGACATGTTTCTCGATTATGGAGGTGATAAAAGAGCCCGTCATAAAAAGTTACAACGATGCAAGCTTTTACACCAATCCAGATGACTCTAAGTCTCAATCTGGATACATATTGAAAGTGGGAGCAATTAGCTAGAGTAGCTCCATGCAGAGCATTGTGGACATAGAATATTTGCAAAATACATACGGCTCTGAATGTGACAGACCTGTTGACTAAGCTTCTCTCACGAGCAAAACATGATCACACCTTAGTACTCTTTGGGTGTTAATCACATAGCGATGTGAACTAGATTATTGACTCTAGTAAACCCTTTGGGTATTGGTCACATGACAATGTGAACTATGGGTGTTAATCATATACAGATATGAATATTGATGTTAAATCACATGGCGATGTGAACTAGATTACTGACTCTAGTGCCAGTGGGAGACTGAAGGAAATATGCCCTAGAGGCAATAATAAAGTTATTATTTATTTCCTTGTATCATGATAAATGTTTATTATTCATGCTAGAATTGTATTAACCGGAAACATAATGCATGTGTGAATACATAGACAAACATAGTGTCACTAGTATGCCTCTACTTGACTAGCTCGTTTATCAAAGATGGTTATGTTTCCTAGCCATGGACAAAAGAATTGTCATTTGATTAACGGGATCACATCATTAGGAGAATGATGTGATTGACATGACCCATTCCGTTAGCCTAGCACTTGATCGTTTAGTATACTGCTATTGCTTTCTTCATGACTTATACAAAGTTCCTGCAACTATGAGATTATGCAACTCCCGTTTACCGCAGGAACACTTTGTGTGCTACCAAACGTCACAACATAATTGGGTGATTATAAAGGAGTACTACAGGTGTCTCCAAAGGTACATGTTGGGTTGGCGTATTTCGAGATTCGGTTTTGTCACTCCGATTGTCGGAGAGGTATCTCTGGGCCCTCTCGGTAATGCACATCATTATAAGCCTTGCAAGCAATGTGACCAATGAGTTGGTTACGTGATGATGCATTATAGAACGAGTAAAGAGACTTGCTGGTAACAAGATTGAACTAGGTATTGGATACCGACGATCAAATCTCGGGCAAGTAACATACCGATGACAAAGGGAACAACGTATGTTGTTATGCGGTTTGACCGATAAAGATCTTCGTAGAATATGTAGGAACCAATATGGGCATCCAGGTTCCGCTATTGGTTATTGACCAAGAATAGTTCTAGGTCATGTCTACATAGTTCTCGAACCCGTAGGGTCCTTGCACGCTTAAGGTTTGATGGCGGTTTTATTATGAGTTTATGAGTTTTGATATACCGAAGGAGTTCGAGTCCGGATGAGATTGGGGACATGACGAGGAGTCTCGCAATGGTCGAGACGTAAAGATTGATATATTGGACGACTATATTCGGACTTGGAAAGGTTCCGAGTGATTCGGTATTTTTGAATCTGGGAGAGTTATAGGAATTCGCCGGAGAAGTATTGGGCCTTATTGGGCCATACGGGAAAGAGAGAGGGGCTGCCTAGGACAGGCTGCACGCCCCCCCAAGGCCTAGTCCGAATTGGACTAGGGGGAGGGGCCGCACCTCCTCCTTCCTTCCCTTCTCTCTTCCCTTTCCTTCTCTCCTACTCCTACTACATGGAAGGTCTCCTAGTTGGACTAGGAAAGGAGGGAGTCCTACTCCCGGTGGGAGTAGGACTCCTCCCTGGCGCGCCCTCCCTTGGCCGGCCGCCTCCTCCCCCTTGCTCCTTTATATACGGGGGCAGGGGGCACCCCAAGAGACACAAGTTGATCTACGGATCGTTCCTTAGCCGTGTGTGGTGCCCCCCTCCACCATATTCCACCTCGGTCATATCGTCGCGGAGTTTAGGCGAAGCCCTGCGTCGGTAGAACATCATCATCGTCACCACGCCATCGTGCTGACGGAACTCATCCCTGACGCTTTGCTGGACCGGAGCCCGGGGATCGTCATCGAGCTGAACGTGTGCTGAACTCGGAGGTGCCGTACGTTCGGTACTTGGATCGGTCGGATCGTGAAGACGTACGACTACATCAACCACGTTGTCATAACGCTTCCGCTTACAATCTACGAGGGTACGTGGACAACACTCTCCCCTCTCGTTGCTATGCCATCACCATGATCTTGCGTGTGCGTAGGAAATTTTTGAAATTACTACGTTCCCCAACACAAAGTTAATGCCAGAAGTCTCGAGGAAGGCGACCTTGTTCTTCGGCGCATTCAATCCGCCAAGAATTCCAACAAGTTGACGCCAAAGTGGGAAGGCCCTTATCGGGTGAAACGAGTCACTAGGCCTGGCGCTGTCCGCCTTGAGACCAAAGATGGCTTGCCGGTGAGCAACTCCTGGAACATTGAGCATCTTTGTAAGTTTTACCCGTAAGGCGCGGTTGCCGGAACCTGTTCCAGCAACCACCTTTTGTACAAGTCTTGCTGCTGTTGCATGTAATCCTTTGTACAAAGCGGTATGAACCCGTGCATAAATAAAGCTCATGTGCTCCGCACATCTTGTCAAATTTCATGTTTCTATTTTTTGCATGTGTTATCTGACACTTTGTGCAGCACCTGCCCCCGGTAAGCAATAACGAGCCATAAGGCTCCATATCTTTATTTTCTCTTCTTTCTTTTTCTCAAAAGGAAGGTTCCCTCGCCCACAAGTTTGCCGGGGGGGAAGGAGAAGATAATGGTGTGGACCAGGCGTCGTTCAAGAAAGTTTTGCCTTGCCGGGAAGCAAACGACAGAAAAGCTAAGTTGCCAAAGTTTGAGCAATCAGTTTTAAAATTTTTAAAGTTATCTTCCTCGAACGACCGTGCTTTGTATGGAAAACCTATGCGCGGAGGAACCAACTCGTAGCTAGTTGCGCCCTTACTTTGTTTCGAGTCCGCTCAACAATTTAAGTGTGCTGCGACTAGTTGCGACAAGGTTTCTTGTCGGTAGCGGCACAGCCAAAGAGCTCTCGACGTTCAAGACTCAACGCCGCGGCAAGGGTGCTCATACCGCAAGTTCCCTAAAAGCGTAGGGCAAAAACATACAAAGGAAGGAATCAAGTAAAGGAAATAACATAGCAAATAATGCCCAAGATAAAGTTATATTACAAGATAACTTGTCGCAGCTCTAATAGATTGTTCTCATAACATGACTAGCAGCGGCAAGAAAAGGAGAAAACAGGCGGCCTAATCTACGCGATTGCCGTCAACTCTCTTGACTTCATTCACCTTGTCCACAATGGGTGCGACAAGGGCCTTGAGCTCTTCCAGATCAGCATCCGGAGGCAGCTTCTTGAGGACATTGGTGAGGTTGAGGCCTGGGTTGCGGAAGGCCACCTTCACCAACACCTTTTGAAGAACTCTCGCGCAGATCGTGCGCGACTCGTCGGCCAACTGCTTCGGGATCCTTTCCCGGAGTTACTGGAGGGCCGTCACCACGCCCTTGAAGAACAAAGTGAGCTTGGCACTGGGCTGGAGGTTCTCGTCGGAGGAGTACCCGAAATCCTCCATCCCCAACCGCGCCAGCTCCTCGTCGATGACTCCGGTGATGTTTACAAGACCCTCTGTCTAGAGTTCCACCGTCTCCCTGAAGGTGTTCTGGGTTTCAGCGGCCCTCGTCAGCAGCGCTTCGTTGGCCTTGATCTCCTCCTTCAAGGCCACCTCCCGCTCCTTGGCGCCGTCCAGCGTCTCGGTCAAAGTAGCCAGCTTCAAATCAAGATCAGCGTTGGAGTCCTTGGCGGCGCTCAGCTCCTTGCCCTTCTCGAGGAGACGACCCTGCAGCTCGCCATGGGCGTGGGCGTCCTTCTTGCGATCACGCTGGAGCGCGGCAAGCTCTTCATCCCTCGCCTTGAGATCGGCCTCTAGCTGCGCCACCTTCACCTCCAGATCCTTCTTGGCGGCCTCGGCAGCTGCGGCAGCATCCTTCGCTTCCTTGAGAGCCCCGCCAAATGTTTCCTCGCGCGCGGCAAGCTCCTCCTCGTGGCTGTCCAGATTGACCTTCCGCTGCGTCAACTCGCCTTCCCGTGCAGACAGCTCCTCGGCGGCAAGCCGCTATTGCTCTTCAGCTTCAGCCTTCTCGAGGAGGAAGGCCTTCCGCGCCTCGACAAGCTGCGCCCGCTCCTCTGCAATGGACCGGAGGGCTTCCTGGTTGCGATTTTGGAGCTCCTCCGCATGCTTCTCAATATCCACCCCCGCTTGCGTGACAAGCGCTTCCCGGGATTCCACCTTGGCTTCTCGGGCGCGGTAGAGTGACAGCAGCTTGCGCAGCAGCTGATCCTCCTCAGGCTCGCCGCTGCTGCTGCTCGGTGCATCAACCAACGTCAGCCCAGCGGAGGCGAGCACTTCTCCGTCAAAGACTTCTCCTTCGACCGGCGCCCTGGAGCTTAATGCCCAGGGGATCTTGATGAAGACGCCATCACCGGCCTTCAAATAGGCGTCGGGCTGGGGCTCTTCGGAGCCTGGCGCTGCAGTAGCGGCGGAAGGATCGGCGGTCGGCGTAGCGCCTTGCACTCCTGCGGCCTCGGGGTCGTCAGTGCGATCGCCGGATCCCTCGCCAGCTCCTGCGGCGGCAGCCTTGGCGGCCCCTTCGCCGGCGGGCTCATCAGCGCCAGCTCCTTCTTCGGTAGCAGCAGCGTCATCGGTGTTGCCACGCGCGTCCTCCTCGCCGGTGGCCTTGGTCTCCATCGGCTCCGTGGAAGATGGATCTGACGGCCAGGAAAAGAGAGAAAAAGTCAAGCAAATATCCAAAAAAGATCAGAAGAAGAAGAACACAAGGGAACTTTTCAGGCAAGAAGAGTTACCTGCGCTGGGATCTGCAGTCATGGGCTCCACCACCGGGGGGTCACTGGCGCTGTCCCTTGCCGGAGAACCGTCCCTTGCCGGAGAACTGTCCCTTGCCGGAGACTTCTCCCTTGCCGGAGAACGCTCCCTTGCCGGGGAATCCTCCCTTGGCGGAGTAGTCAAAGCAGATAGCATCTCGGGGGCGGCTTCCGGTTGCTCCTGGTGGGGCTGCTCTGCTCCTACACCAATCAACAGTCAGATGTCAGCAAAATAAAAAGCACCCATGCGCGCCTAATAGAAAAAAGTAAACCATCTACTTACGCTGGGGGCTACGCTAGGGGCTGCTTCGGGAAGAAGTTGTCGGGTCCGGCAAGATGGTCTCGGACGCGCCCCCTGCTGTCGCGGTGGGCTCGTCCTCGATGACAATCACCGGGACCTTGGCCCTCTTCGCCGCTCTCTGGGCCAGCGTCCTGAAAAGGAATAGGTTCAGAGTAAAGCAAAACAGATGCAAGACAAAACAGCAAGAATTGAAGAACTACAAGTACAGCAAAGGATCTTACTCTTCTTCTTACTCGTCAGAGCTGAGCGCAGAGAGGTCGAAGTCCGGCCCTCTTTCGGCACGACGGGGCGGAGGAGTAGGCTCCCTTGACCGCTTGGCGGGGGCGGGGGCATGATCAGAAGCGGCGGTCCGGGAGGACCCTGCTCCAGTTGTTGCTGCGCCGTGAGACGCTCCCGCGGCAACAGTGCTTGCCCCGGTGGAGCGTGTCGCGCGGCGCGACGGCTGTTGGCTCCTCTGCCGCCCTACTACGTCCCCAGCCTTGCGGAGACGCCTTCTTGGTGGAGCTGGGGGCTCTGCTTGCGGCATGCTGCTTGAAGATGGCGGGCCACTCGCACCCTCGGCGGGCTCGCTCGACTCGGCGTCAGGCCCGGCAAGCTCTTCCTCCCCCGCCATCTCCTCCTCGCCGGCAAGCTCTCCCTCGCCGGCAAGCTCTTCAGCAAGCTCATCTCGATCAGCAAGGCTCGCCGCCTCTGCCTCCTCCACGGTGAATCCAAACTCACCATGGCAGGCCGCCGCCTCTTCGGTGGCGTCGCGCATCTCCGCATCGGTGGTGTCGCGGGTGAGGCTCTTCTGCTCGTCGGCGCGGACCACCACTTCCACCAAGCCATCGAAGAACTGCTGCACGACGTCGTCTACGGGCTCTTGCCAAGTTGGAACAATTCCATGCGAATCGCACTGCGGCATCATTGCGCGGATGCGATCGAGCGAGGAATTGTTGCACAACGGGACGACGCCCTGCGGCAGCCTGAACCATTCGGGATGCTGAGGGTCGTGCTTGAACAGCTCCTTGAGCATCGCGTCCAGCTCCAAGACGGTGAAGTTGAAGTTGAGGCCCGGGCGCAGCCTCATGATGTCCGTCGGGCCCCCGAATTCCCAGGCGGGTCTCCTCCTCTCCTGCAGGGGGGCGATGCGGCGGCGAAGGAAATCTGCGCCAACGGCACCTACAGTGAGCCCGGCAAGCCTGAACCGCAAGATCAGGGTGATGGCAATCTTCAGCTTATCGTCGTCCGCGCCGAGGCGCTCAATCGTTGCCAAGACCATCGGGCTTGGCGCTGGGCGGTAAATGGCTGCGGATTCTCCTCAACAATCCAACACCATTCTGCTCTCCACTCCTCCCATTTGCTGCGGAGCTCCCCTCCAGATAAGCCTCCTTCTTGCTGGCTCTCGAGATCCAGGCGATTCCGCCGGATAGAGGCTCTCCTCTCTCGACCCGGGGCATAAAGAAGTGGCGGAAAAGGGCTACGTTTGGGTGGACTCCGACAAAGTTTTCGCAGAGATGTGCGAAAACTGCCATGGTCAGAACAGCATTGGGGGTGAAGTCAAGGAGGTGGAACCCGTAGGTGTTCATGATATCGCAGAAGAACTCAGAGAAAGGCGGGCAGAGCCCACAATAGAAGAACAGCGCGAAGAAAGGGTATCCGTTCGGAGCCCATTCCGAAGCGGCGGCGGAGAGTACCTTCGTGCGCGGATGCGCTCGCGTCTTCGTCGACCAGAAGAGGTAGTTCCACTCCCTCAGTTCCTTCGCGGCGAGCTCGGGGAGTTGCCCGCTCCTTTCGCAGCGCCTCGAGCCGCAGCGCCTCGGCTGACTTCACGGCTTTCCCTTTGCCGGTTTTCGGAGCCATGGCGGAGGTGGTGGGGAAGATCGAAGGCGTTGGTGGCGCCGGTGGCGATGGGGGGCGGAGCGCTGCTCTCTCTCGGCTTTGGAAGAAGGGGGGAGCGGCGGAGATTTCTGAGAGTGGAAGTAGCAACTAACGAGATGGAGGAACTGCCCCTGTTTCCTCTGCTTATAAAGAGGGAGCGGGTGGACGTTCCGCTTTTCTGAATAAAGAACCACCCACGATCTCTCCCACGACGCCGCAGTCAACGCGTGCCGTTAGGGAAGGGCGCGGTGGATACGGAGTAAGATACGGCGTGGACCCAGCCCGCAGCGTGCCGTCTCTGTTTTGGGCCTGGCCCAACACGGCGCTTCGGCACCGTGTGTGGCCCAGCCGGGGCTCTGTCGATGTACTAGAGTAGGGTACCCTAGTATCCCGAACTTGGGCACAGACGATCGCAGACACCAGCGGCAAGGCTTGCCGGGTGACCGCCAAGGTCCGCCGTGGTTCCTTTGGAGCCATTCAAGAACAAAGTGTTTAAGTCAAGGGCCAAGGCCCGGCAAGAGGAGCTTGCGGGAAGGCCAACCAAGGCATTTCAAGGAACTTGCCGCGACGCTACGTCCGGCAAGGCCCGGCGAGCGACAAGCTTCCGGGCGCGGCAAGACAACGACCGTGGCAAGGCGCTTGCCGCGGCAAGCCACCACTCTGTACCCATGCTCCAGCGCATCCATCAACGTGTCGCTATGGGACCTTTCCAGGCGCGCGTGGTGACAGGCTGTGCAGCCAGCGGTGCGAGGTGGCAAGCGGCGTTGACAAGATTGCCATCGTGGCGATCGGTGGCGCCCCTGACGGTCCCTTTTCTGCACTGTTTGGGCGACACAGATGGGCATTTAATGCCTTTGTCCCCTGCCGTCAGGGTTAGGTAGGATACACTGTACAAGTAGTTGTACCAACCGAAATTCCTTTCCAGTTTTACCCTTGCATGCGTTGCCACCTGTCGGTGACCCCTTGAGCATATAAAAGGAGGCCCATGTGCAACGTAGAAGGGGGTTTGAAGCATTCGAAACCAGAAAACACTCACGCTCCCGAGCAAGAACATAATACAACCACAAAGCAGCAGTAGGAGTATTATCTCTCCGGAGAGCTCAAAGCTGGGTAAAATCGCTCGTGTGCTTCGCCTCGATCTTCTCTTCGTGCGATCTCTGCCCCCCGCCGAACCGTAAGGGGCTCCGGTCCCATAGGTGTTCGTTCCCACGACATGGAGGCTACTGTCCTATTGGTGAAAATTTAAAGGCCGTCAGAAAGTTTCTGGCTTAAAAAGAAGGATTCCGATTCAAAATCCGGTTCGAGGGAAATCTGTCTCCCACAAAGCGCTGAAGCTCTTAATATCAGGTTTAAAATCTGGCTCAAGGGAAAATTATCTCTCGCAATGCTTTGAAGCTCTCAATATCCAGTTTAAGATCCCAGCTCAAGAGGAATTCGTCTCTCGCAAGTTTGAGTTCTCGGAAAAATCAAAGGTTGCCAAAGAGAACTTGCTGCCATGATGCACGGTTCAAACATGGGTATCCTGCCTATTGGCTTACACACCTTATTACAAATCACTTGGGGGCTTCCTGCCCAAATTAAACGATTGCCAAAGAGAACTTGCTGCACTGCGCAGTTCAAACATAGGTATCCTGCCTTAAGGCTCATTATATGTCATTTGGGGGCTTCCTGTTCAAACATAGGTGTATTCACCAAAGAGAATATATCATTACTACCCTCTTGATCCATCTTATACGCCATGATGGAAGGACACTTGGAGGCTTCTAGTTTATTGACTTGAAGTAAACCTTGGGGGCTCACTAGCATAGCTATGAACCTTTAGGCTTGAGCCTAGGTGTATTCATCGAAAAATCCGGGTTAGCTTGCCTTTGTAAGTCTGCCACTTCGCCCAGGTAATCCTGGAAGGACCCACTGTACTCTTGACAATTATTCTTATAAAGACACTGAACTTGTCAACGTTAAAACGGTGATTGGTCATGTGAGGCCCGGCTTACAAGGTTTTGAATTAAAGTCTAACTCAGCGGTTGTGCGACCCATGAAAGCACTTGGGTTTTAGGCTTGGCGGCCTATGAAAGCCTTGTTTTCTGGTTTTTCTTTCGTTTGACCATTTTGTTGAAGTTTTTGCTTCTTGTTACATATCAATACATGGTCAAAAAACCAAATAGGGCCATGTTGCCTGATGGTGCATGTATATCTTTATCCGGAGTGTTATTAACCCGGCCTGGCTTTGAACTATAAGTCGCCAGGATACAATGATCATATGATTAGAGCTTTTCGCTCAAGTTTTGGGATATTACCCCTTGCTGCATGCGGCGTTATAAGCCAGTAGTATGAATATATTGAACAGGGTGTTGTGCTTCTGTTTATGGGCTATTGCCTTTACTGCACAATTTATGATAAGTCGGTAGTATGGACTGATTTCACATGCCATGTAGCCTTGATTATACGACTCATTATTGAGCATCTTTGGGTTTGATAACCCGCCATGACGGCAGATTTTAAGTCGCCGGGATATTTTTCCTTGAGCAATCAAAATGAGGATATTTCATGACTCCGGGTTGATACTGGCCCCGGATTATACCTATCAAGGCATCACCATGGTATTAATCTACAGGTATGTCTTTCAATAATGGTATGAATATTTTGGTTTTGGTAAACCGCCCTGGCTATGGACGTTAAGTCACCGATATACTTTAATTGCGCAATTGGAATTATGCGCCATTTGTAAAATCTTTGGGTTGCACCCTGGCTTTGGACATTAAGTCGCTAGGATATTTTGGATTGCACTATTGAAATCATGCACTTACAAATCATTGGATTGTTATATTCATTGCATATGGCGATGTAAGCCGACAGTTAAATCAATCCTACAAGTATGTTTTCCTGGTTATATGAATATGCTAGGTTTGATAACCTGCCCTGGCTTTTGACTTTAAGTCGCCAGTGTGTTTAGGCTTGAATGGCCTTAATGCTAATCTTTTCCATAATTGCATAAGATTATATTATGTTTGGGTTGTTACCCGCCCTGGCTTTTGACGTTAAGTCGCCAGGGCATATGTTATTTAAACTTTGTGCAGAACATGCAGAGTTATGGCTTACATAAATGATTAAGTTCAAGCCCATCATCAAAATTGATGTTTCAAATTGATGTTATCAGTTGTTGATTGTTAAAGGCTATAAGCCGTCGGGTTACAATAATCCCGAATTACAATGGATGTGCATTAAGTCTCCATCGGCCAAGAGCCGACGGGTATTTAAACTCCGGATTTACTTGTCAACAAATAAAGTATTCAATTTTTTAATAGCCAAACTTGGCTGGATTCTCATTATGATATTGAATGATTGAGGTTTTCATACTGAATTATATTATTCAAATATTGAATAGCCAACATGGATGGATTTTAATTATGGTCATTAATAACAAGTATTATGATTAAGGTTTTCAAAGTCGCTTCAGCGCAATGGCTATTATTTCTTTATCAATGGATATGATTTGTTCTGCAATGGAAGAAATAGTCCTGAGTCGCTGCAGGCTTATGACCCGACACTTGGGGGCTACATATTCAAGTTGAGATTACATCAAATATGCAAGTCCCATGTCACTGCTAGCATGCACCATGGCACTTGGGGGCCAATGCAAAGTCATCTTTTGCTTGCCTTATTGAAGACCCGACTCATCACATCATAATGAGCCGGCCCTTGGGGGCTACCAATTGCTCCTATCAAATATTCAAAGTACACAAGCATTAATCCATTATATTGAAGGATATATTGCTCAGTTAGTAGAGCACAAGGCTCTTAACCTTATGGACGCGGGTTTGAGCCCCATGGTGGGGGTGACATCATATGATGTTATTTTCAATGAAGTATATATAAAGTCCCAACTCAGTATTGTCTTGCTGAGCCGGCCCTTGGGGGCTACATGTTGCTGTTCAAGTCTACATGATCATATCTACAAAGTCCCTGCTCATTTTTGCATAATGACCCGGCCCTTGGGGGCTACACATGTTAATGTTTTTATGAGCATAAGGCAATTATAAGTCCCAGGTTGTTGCAAGCATGACAACCGGCACTTGGGGGCTACATATGTGGAATATTCAGTTCTGACTAGTGACTGATATGAGCAACTTGGATTTCTTCAAGGTTGCAACATTTATATTGAAGCAAGTCTTAAGATTTTACTAAGCTCCCTTCTTAAGACTTGGGGGCTACAGGTGATATGAATATAATGGAAGAACATTTTCAAGTTCTCAGTTCTTTGAAACAAACCAGGTATCATGTTTTCAATTTTGACTTGGATAGCTCAGGAAAGTTTTACATGACCTGGCATCATTTGTTTATAACCCAGCAATTTTGGCAACCATAAATTGGCAAGATCTACATCTTTAAGCCGGCTGAATATCAGTTGAATATTTCAAGACCAATATTTTTGTGAAGCATTGGGAGCTGAATCAAATGGATCATCTTTTATATTTTTCGGCATGAAGCCAGTGTCAGCAAATTGATTATGAAGCTGGCCTATTGACCCGGAATTTTCAGAAGAAGTGCCCGGATTTTTTGCATTGGCAAAGTTTGAACATATTTGTTAAAGGAGATTTGCTATGGATCATGGACGCGCATCCAGGAGGAAATGACAAGGACTTAAGGATGATCAGGTACTGGCTCAAGAGAATTTTTAAACCGGAGCACAACCTATCAAATTTGTTCTTGTGTTTATTGTGCAGGATCAGTTTAACATGGATAAATCCAAATTAAACTGGGGGCTAATGTCGGAGATATACCCCGCCGTGTAACCCGCCGGATGTATGACCCGACTGGAACATTATGACTCACTGGCGACCCGCCCGGACCTGGCGGTATATGACTCATTGGAGACTCAGCGGGCGGGTCAGGCAGACAACAAGGCCCAAGGCCCAGACGTCCGGCTCATGTTATGGTGTGTTGGTTTACGAGGAAAGGCATAAGGAGTTTTCCCTTAAGGGGGCAAGACTAGGATTCTGCTCGTTATAGAATAGTGCTAGTCCTACTAGGACTCCACATGTAACCCGCCCCCTCCAACTTATATAAGGAGGGGCAAGACACCACAAAAGAGGGGGGAGTAATCTCTAAGGCTAGACACAATTAGGAGAGCCGGTTTATGCGGCGACTCCCTCATGAGCATAATGAGACCTAGCCACAAACAGTATGTAGGGCTATTACCGGATGATGTTTCCCGGGGCCCGAAGCTGTCTAAATCCTTGTCTTGTGTGTTGATCCACCTTGCGTCTCTCATCCCGATCAACCCCTCTCAAGCTACCACATAGATGCGTTTGCCTCACAACTAAGTCCTCACACTAGGACATTTGCCGTGACAAATCCACGACAGCACCTACTGAAAATATTGGTTATGAAATTCCTTCGGGTATGATAGAACAACTGCTAGCTAATCCTTATGCAGGAGATGGAACTGAACATCCTGATATGCACTTCATATATGTGGATGAAATAAGTGGATTATTTAAGCTTGCGGGTTTACCCGGAGATGAAGCTAAGAAGAAGGTTTTCCCTTTATCTTTGAAGGGAAAAGCATTGGCATGGTATAGGCTATGCGATGATATTGGATCTTGGAATTGGAATCTATTGAAATTGAAATTTCACCCAAAAAATTATCCTATGCATCTAGTTCATCGTGATCGAAATTATATATATAATTTTTGGCCTCGTGAAGGAGAAAGTATCGCTCTATCTTGGGGGAGGCTTAAGTCAATGTTATATTCATGCCCCAATCATGAGCTCTCGAGAGAAATTATTATTCATAATTTTTATGCTCGGCTTTCTTGTGATGATCAATCCATGCTTGATACTTCTTGTACTCGTTCCTTTATAAAGAAGACTATTGAATTTAGGTGGGATCTTTTAGAAATAATTAAACGCAACTCTGAAGATTGGGAACTCGATGAAGGTAAAGAGTCAGGTATTAAGATTAAGTATGATTGTGTTAAATCTGTTATGAATACTGATGCTTTTCAAAAGTTTAGCACTAAATATGGACTTGACTCTGAGATAGTAGCCTCCTTTTGTGAACCATTTGCTACTCATGTTGATCTCCCTAAGGAGAAGTGGTTTAAATATCACCCTATTAAAGAAGAAATTAAAGAAACGGTAATAGCTAAAGATGAAACTATTATCTATAATGTTGATCCAGTTGTTCCTACTGCTTATATTGAAAAACCGCATTTCCTTGTTAGGATAAAGGAACATGCTAAAGTTGTGGTCAACAAGAGTTATATTAAAGCATCCAAACCTGCTGAACAAATCAAAGTAGAACCTAGTGTTGCTATGGTTAAAGATCTCCTGGTAGAAAATATAGATGGGCATGTTATTTACTTCTGTGATGAAGCTGCTAGAATTGACAAACCCGATGAAAAAGATAAACATAGACCTGTAGTTGGCATGCATGTTGTCTCAGTTAAAATAGGAGATCATTGTTATCATGGTTTATGTGATTTAGGTGCTAGCATGAGTGCTATTCCTTTTACCTTATATCAAGAAATTATAAATGACATATCACCCGCTGAAATAGAAGACCTAGATGTTACAATTAAACTTGCTAATAGAGACACCATCACACCACTTGGGATTGTTAGAGATGTTGAAGTCTTGTGTGGGAAAATAAAATACTTTATTGATTTTCTAGTTCTTGGTTCCCCACAAGATGACTTTTTGTAACATCCCAAATTTTCAATTTGGAATGTTATACATTAGATCATCATTGCATATTATATTTTATCGCATTTTGGCTTGATCCTAGAAATTCTACGCAACTCAAGGACCCACGGAGAGAGTTGGGGATTTCGTTATTTTCATATTTGAGTTTTCTCAAATTTTGAAAAGAGGATCATTTGATTTTATTATTTTATCTTTGTATATTTATTTTAGAAAAATAAAAGAGAGGGAACAAAATGACTTTCCCAAAATAAAGAAATATTGGAGATTTAATATTAAAATCAAATAGGATTTTATTTCGGAGTTTCATCGCTATTTTATTTGAATTAGGAAAAAAGTGCGTTTTTCAAAATTGCATTTTAGACCTAAATATATGTTCACCTTGTCTGTTAGATATTTAGAGGACAGGGAAAATTTATTTCAAGATTTTTGGACTCCATTTAGTATTTCTTTTATTCGTTTTTCTGTGCGGAATTATTTAAAAAAAAAAGAAGTCAAACCGACTTCGGGCCGTACTCGGCCAGGACTCCACCCGGCCGGCCCCTTTATATAGCGTGCCCATGAGCCGCCCCAGCCCGGCCCACCCCGCCGCCCAAACCCTAGATACCGCCGCTTGACCATTGTTATACGTTGTTGCCGCCCGCCGCCATTGCAGTCGCCTCGCTAAGCATGCATGTTACATCAAGAACAACAACAAGAATAAAGAACAACAAAGAAGAAGAAAGAACAACAACAACAACAACAACAACAACAACAACAACAACAACAACAACAACAACAACAACAACAACAACAACAACAACAACAACAACAACAACAACAACAACAACAACAACAACAAGAAGAAGAAGAAGAAGAAGAATAAAGAAGAATAATAAAGAACAAAGAAGAAGAATAAAAGACAACGAAGAGCAGCAAACAACAACAACAACAACAACAACAACAACAACAACAACAACAACAACAACATCAACAACAAAGAATAAAGAATAAAGAATAAAGAATAAAGAATAAAGAATAAAGAATAGCAACACCAAAGAACACCACCAAAGAAGAACAACAGAACAACAATAGCAACAAAGAACAACAACAACAACAACAACAAAGAACAACAACAAAGAAGAACAACAACAACAAAGAAGAAGACAGAAAGAAGAGAACAACAAAGAAAGAATAAAGAACATCAACAACAACAACAACAACAACAACAACAACAACAATAGCAACAACAACAACAAAGAATAAAGATGAAAGAACACCAAAGAACACCAAAGAACACCAAAGAACAACAACAACAGCAACAACAACAACAACAACAACAACAACAACAACAACAACAACAACAACAACAACAACAACAACAACAACAACAACAACAACAACAACAACACCACCAACACCAACAACAACAACAACAACAACAACAACAACAACAACAACAACAACAACAACAACAACAACAACAACAACAACAACAACAACAACAACAACAACAACAACAACAACAACAACAACAACAACAACAACAACAACAATAGCAACAAGACAACAGCAACCACCGGAGGTAGCCGCCGCCGCTGCCGCGGTTTTCGAGAGAAAACTGTTGGTTTTTTCAGGAACCCCGATTTATTTTTATATATATAGATCTTTTTTTTGGTTTACTTATTTAGCGATCACCCGTTCGTTCATTCGTTTTAACGAACGGTTTTCACCGTTTAGCCGCAGAAAATGAACATTCGTTCGTTAGCCTGTTCGTCGGTTTTTCTTTTTCCAGGGTTTTCCATGATTATTTTCGATCGCGATTTCTGCCCTGATTTTTCGTTTTAGTTTATCTCTTCGCTCGTTTATCGGAATCAGGCGATTCAAGCGCCCGGAGTTTTGTCTCGAAACCCTCTTTTCGTTTAACCCACTCAAATAAGTTTTTGCTATTGTAAAATTTGACTTAGGTCCAGATTAGTAAATGAAGCTTGTTTCTTTCGTCGTTTGAGTTTCGTTGCTTTGTTTGATTTGATTCTTTTTGCAAACCACAGTTCTTAAGTTGAAATTTCTGGTTAGATCTTTTATTTGAGTTTTACCCGTGCTTTAGATGAGTGCTTATTGTATGCTTGTTTGTTTGCGATAGAGTACCCGGAGTGCGCAGCGTGCTACTACGAGTCTCTAGGTTTCACAAATCATCAGCAAGGCAAGTAACACTTTGATCATACCTCTTTACTGCCCAGTTTTATTGCATTAGATCATTCCTCAAACAATTGCATGGTTAGGATCTGATTAATATGTGAGTATTGGGAAGTAGATGAGGTAGTACCTATTGTCCTGTTTATTATCAAACCTTTGGGAGTTACTTCTACGTTTGCTCATATTGCTATGCTATACTTGTAGACGTGGATTGGGTGAGTGTATCCATGATAGATGTGAGATTCTTAATTAATGGTTCAACTTAAAGTTGCTATTTTAATACACATCTGGGTGGATTGAGGCACCTGGGGAACCCAGTGTTGCCTATATTTTTGGAAATCCCGGGGTACCGTGTGATTCTCCTATGGACTGCCACCCAGGCTCAAAGGGATCATAAGAATATTCATGCTAGAAACTTCCGTGTGCAGCCGCAAGCTACTATGAGCTCTAGAATAGTTGAGTATGTTGCGTGACCTCTTTCAGTGGTAGACTAGCAGATGTAGGGGATGTAGGTTGGTACTGTCTACCTAGAGTAAAGAGCTAATGCTTCTGAAAGACTGTGTCTCAGTCATCCGTTTCTCAAACACCTTGTAGTGCGAGAAATCCAACGGAGGAGATCGAGTCTTGCGGGGAAAAGTGCGCAAACCTCTGCAGAGTGTACAAACTAATCATGGTTAGTTGTGTCCCCGGTTATGGACATTTTAAGTATCTAGTTTCTTGGATTATCATGTGAATCTCATCATGTTACTTAATTTAATTTGTTTGGGTTAATGATGAAGCTTAATTGGGATTGAGTTGGAGGAACCATCTCAATGTTTTACAACCACCATGATAGTTAAATAAAATGTATTCCTTTGTTGTAGGGAAAAATTGGCTTTATGCAAAACTATAACCATAGAGCTTTCCACCAACCATATTTGGATGTAGTGATAGCATTATTATGTTCATTACTCTCTATGTGTTACATTGCCAGCATATTCCATGTGCTGACCCGTTTTCGGGCTGCAACATTCATGTTGCAGACTTTTCAGACGACGAGTAAGGTGCCTTAGGTCGTGATCTTTCACTCTGTGATGCCGTTGGAGTTAATGGACTCGATTTACCTTCCAAGCCTTTCACTGTTATCATATTTAGATGGCCTTAAGCCATATTTATTGTATTGAGTTCTCTTGTGAGACATTCGATGTAATAAGTGTGTGATTGCTACTCTGTTATAAATCCTTCAAGTACTGTGCGTGTCAGCATTACCGATCCAGGGATGACACTGATGCACAGAGATCATACTATTTGAGGTCTGGTCGCTACAAGATGGTATCAGAGCACATGCTGACTGTAGGACACGACCACTAAGCTAAAGCCATAGAACACTACTCTCTTCTCTATTGTGACCCCTCTCCTTTTTCTATTGTTTTAGGATGGCGGATGCAAGGAACAAGTTTACCCAACCGGATGAAGATACACCCTTCGGACGCCACTTGAAGGAAGTCACTAGATACCTGAACATCGGACTACCAAGCTTCACCGGGACCTACATCGTCACTTTACCAGAGGAGGAGCGTTGGATGATTCAAGTTAACGTTCCAGGGAGGACGTTCATGCCAGTCACTGAGCCCATAGAGTTTTCCTTTGATGCACCAACCTAGAGTCTAGGAAAGAGCATGGCAGACCACATCACCATGGGACGCATTGGAGAAGTTTACCACAAGGATCTCAAGGATACTATCTACCAGATTTGTGGGCGCAGAGATGAGTAATGGGAGATGATCAGCACCAGGAAGGATTGATCTATTGCAACTTTCATCCAGGAGTTAAACCAGCACATTCGTCGCCAGGAGAACCAGATGTGCGCAGGCATGATAGATCTGAAGAAGGCAATGACCAGGATCACTGAGCTAGAGGAAGAACTAAAGTCCACACACAATGGATATGAGGAGGAAATCGTAACACTATAGGAGAAGAACGACGACCTGATAAAGAGGATTGGAGTATTCATGGGAGATCCCGCGCCAAGAGGAGATGATGATGATTCCACTTGCCCGGAGAACTACATCATCATCGACGACACCGACTTGGACCCCGACGATAGCGATGATGACTTTGTTGATGAAGCTGGAGTGGATATCATGGAGTCTTCGACCGATCAATTTTTCTAGTCCACCACCATAACAATAGTAGTATTCCCCCATGTATATAGTATAGTCCGTGCACTTTTGTAACGATAGTTAGACCATTGTATGCCCTTGTTTGAATTGATTGAAGTGATATGTTTGTGTTTGTCTCTTGTGCATATGGGTAGTGTTTTCCCTATAGACCTCATTCTATTCTGTATTCTCATCTTTTCTAAACCCTCAAATGCCTCCGAGACGTGACAATGGATTTGCTTTCCCACCGGAGCTCACTCAGTTGATCCAGCAGCAGAATGCATTGATGCAGATACTAGTTCAGAATCAGAATCAGGGGAACAACAACAACAACAACCCACCACCACCACCACCACCTGTTGATCACTTAGCCCATTTCTTGAGGCTTAATCCGTCGGTGTTCTCTAGTAGCACCAAGCCGATAGTTGCAGATGATTGGCTCCGCAAGATTGGAAGGAAGTTGACCACTGCAGGATGAATAGATGCGGAGAAAGTGCGCTTTGCCGCACATCAGCTTGATGGACCCGGAGCATCATGGTGGGAGAATTTCATAGCCACTTACCCCATCGACACTGTCACATGGGACCAGTTCCAGTAGGCTTTCCATACTGCCCATGTTTCAGCAGGAGCTATGGCCATGAAGAAGCGTGAGTTTTGCAACTTGCACCAAGGAGGACGTACAATTGGCCAATATGTGAATGACTTTAGTAAGCTAGCACGTTATGCCCTAGATGACATTGCTACGGATGCAGCTAAGCAAGAGAAGTTTTTGGAAGGACTAAATGATGAGCTGATCATGCAGTTGATGGTGGCAACCTTCAACAACTACCAGGAGTTGGTAGATAGAGCTCTCATGATTGAAGGGAAGCAGCAGCAGATTGACAGCCGCAAGAGGAAGTATGGACAAGGGAAGTACAATTCTGGAGCTCAGCAGAAGCCTCATTTTACCCTGAACTTGGGAGGACCTTTTCAGCATACCCATGGAGGTCACAATCACAATGGAGGGAGTTTGCACAACCATAGCGGCCCCAAGAATGGCAATGAGAATGGAGGAAGCAACGGACAGAACCGTACCAACCCATCAACACCAGCCAAGAGGGATCTAAGCCACATTACCTGTTTCAAGTGCCAGAAGACTGGACATTATGCCACTGAATGTCCTGAAGCTAAGAATGGAAATGGCAATGGAAGCTCTGGGAAGAAGCCTAACCCTTTCAACAGGGGACAGGTGAACCACGTTAACGTGGAGGAGGTTGAAGCCCAGCCAGATGCAGTAATAGGTAAGTTTTTGGTTAAGTCATTTACTGCAATCGTTCTTTTTGATACTGGTGCATCGCATTCATACATATCAAAGGGATTTTGTGGATAAGTATAAACTTCCAACCCAAGCCCTTAGGTCACCCATGTTAGTAAGCTCGCCAGGAGCAGAGTATATGGCTAGTCTATGGTGTGATCGGTTACCATTAAGGATTGGTAACTATGTGTTCCCCTCAGACCTAATAGTATTGGAGTCACAAAGACTGGATGTGATATTAGGCATGGATTGGTTATCAAATTATGGAGGGAACATTGAATGCGCCAGTAAGTCGATTTTGCTTACCACCCCAGAAGGAAGAAGGATCAAGTATGTATCCCGGCATGTGCCGAAGAGGACTCAAGTGAATTCCTTATCATGAGTTGTACAGGAGGAAGTACCAGTGGTGAGGGATTTCCCTGATGTATTTCCAGAAGAGTTGCCAGGCATGCCACCAGACAGAAACATTAAGTTTTTGATTAAGCTTTTGCCAGGCACAGGGCCAATATCTAAGAGACCGTACAAGATGCCTGCAAAGGATTTGGAGGAAATTAAGAAGAAGATTAAGGAGTTACTGGATAAAGGCTATATTCGCCCAAGTTCATCACCTTGGGGGTCACTAGTGCTTCTAGTGGAGAAGAAGGATGGATCATTGAGGATGGTTGTTGATTATCGAGGATTGAATGAAGTGACAATCAAGAACAAGTACCCACTGCCGATGATCAATGATTTGTTTGACCAGTTGCAAGGAGCTAAAGTATTTTCCAAGATCGATCAACGATCTGGATACCACCAGCTGAAGATTTGAGAGTAGGATATACCTAAGACAGATTTTACCATAAGGTACGGGCTGTATGAGTATACCGTTATGTCATTTGGTCTGACTAACGCACCTGCCTATTTTATGAACATGGTGAACAAGGTGTTTATGGAGTTCTTGGATAAGTTCGTCGTGGTGTTCATTGATGATATTTTGGTCTACTCGAAAAATGAATAGGAGCATAAGGAACACTTGCATTTGGTACTTGGGAAGCTCAGAGAACATCATCTATATGCCAAGTTTAGTAAGTGTGAGTTTTGGTTGAAGGAAGTTGGATTCCTCGGACATGTTATATCCGGAGAAGGAATAGCAGTAAACCCCACCAAAGTTGACAAATTGCGAAGCACCCACATCAGTTGGAGAGATCTGGAGTTTTCTTGGACTCGTAGGATACTATTGGAGGTTCATTGAGAATTTCTCGAAGATTGCAAAACCCATGACGGAGTTGTTGAAGAAGGACACCAAATTCAAATGGACTGAGGAATGTGAGGCCAGTTTCCAAGAGTTGAAGAAACGTTTGGTTACATCACCGGTGTTGATTTTGCCAGATCAGCGCAAGGATTATGAAGTATATTGCGATGCTTCTCGTCGAGGACTTGGAGCAGTGCTTATGCAGGAGGGAAGAGTTGTTTCTTATGCCTCACGATAGCTTAAACCCCATGAGTTGAATTATGCCACACATGATTTGGAGTTAGCAGACGTAGTGCATGGGTTGAAGACATGGAGACATTTTCTCATCGGAAACCATTGTGAGGTGTACACGGATCACAAGAGTTTGAAGTACATCTTCACACAGAAGGAGTTGAATCTCAGGCAAAGGAGATGGTTGGAGCTCATTAAGGATTATGATATGAGATTGCATTATCACCGCGGGAAGGCTAATATAGTACTCGATGCGTTGAGCCGCAAAAGCCATGTCAACACACTCATAACCGGAGAATTACCCAAGGAGTTAGCAGAGGATCTTCGTGATCTATGTTTGGAGATAGTTTCGAGAGGCTATGTAGTAGCATTGGAGATTCAGTCTACTTTGATGGATAAGATCAGAGAAGCTCAGAAGACCGACAAGGAGAATGCCGAGATAAAGGAGAAGATGAGCAAAGGAAAAGCTAAAGGATTTCATGAAGATGAGCACGATACCTTATGGTTTGAGGACCGCGTATATGTGCCTAATGACCCGGAGATCGGGAAGTTGATTCTGCAGGAGGCCCATGATTCACTGTATTCGATTCACCCAGGAAATACCAAGATGTACCAGGATTTGAAGGACAGTTTCTGGTGGACCGGAATGAATAAGGATATTGCAGAGTATGTAGCAGTTTGTGATGTATGTCAGAGAGTAAAGGCGAGCATCGAAGCGGCCAGGATTACTACTGACCATTGCCGATACCCGAATGGAAGTGGGATAAGCTAGGCTTGGATTTTATCACGAGATTGCCCAGGACTCGTTCAGGCTATGACTCGATACGGTTTGTAGTCGATCGTTTGATGAAGGTAGCACATTTCATCCTAGTGAAGACCACCTATACAAGTGCTAAGTTGGCAAAGATCTACATGACCAGGATCGTATGTTTGCACGGAGTTCCAAGGACCATTGTATCAGATAGAGGAAGCCAGTTTACCTCAAAGTTCTGGAATCAGTTGCACGAAACTTTGGGTACCAGGCTAGAATTCAGTACAGCCTTTCATCCACAGACATAGGGCTGGAATTCGAGCCGAGTCGAGCCAGCTCGGCTCGACTCGCTAGAGCTCATTTCGTTAACGAGCTAGCTCGACTCGACTCGTTACTATAACGAGCTCAAACCCAAGATTGGCTCGACTCGTATAACTCGCGAGCTGGCTCGTTTAGCTTGTTAAGCTCGTTAAAGATATAAACATAAAACCCTCAAATATTATAAAAATGATTATGTATATATTAAACATATATATCACCAAACAATAGTAATTTCCTTGTAATGCATGAGTTTCCTAGGCGGCTGGGCCTTCAATGGCTAGGCCTTATGTTGTGCGGCTGGGACATAGGGTGCTGAGTGGCTGATTTGTTTTTTTTGTATTGAGAGTGGCTGATCTTTTGTATCGAGCCTAATGAGTTATACGAGTACTCATGAGATTGACTCGTTTAACTTGGTCTATAAACGATCTTAAACTAAAGCTCGGCTCGGCTCGTTATTCTTTGAGTTCGAGTCGATTCGAGCCGAGCCACGAGTTACTCGTTTAGCTCGCGAGGTTCGAGCTTTATTTCCAGCCCTACACAGACAGATGGACAGACCGAGAGAGTCAATCAGATTTTGGAGGACATGTTGGGAGCTGGTGCGCTAGATTATGGATCTAGTTGGGACGACAATTTAACGTATGCAGAGTTCTCTTACAACAACAGTTATCAATCCAGTTTGAAGATGGTCCCTTTCGAAGCTTTGTACGGAAGAAGGTGCAGGACACCGTTGTTGTGGGATGAAGTTGGAGACCGTCAGTTGTTTGGACTAGATTTGATTAAAGAGTCTGAAGAGAAGGTTAAGCTGATTCGCGATAGGCTCAAGGTAGCCCAGTCCAGGCAGAAGAGCTATGCGGATTCTAAACGCAAGGAGACAGTTTACGAAGTCGGAGACAGAGTTTATCTTCGTGTGGCACCACTTCACGGAGTTAAGCATTTTGGAGTTAAGAGAAAGTTAGCACCACGTTTGTGGGACCATACAAAGTTTTGGAGCGTATGGGAGAAGTTGCTTACAAGTTGGAATTACCCGAAGGATTTTCAGGAGTTCATGATGTGTTCCACGTTTCCAAGTTGAAGAAGTGCCATGCAGAGATGGTTGATATCCCTATGAGAGATACAGTGCCGCTGAAAGTGATTCAATTGGATAGCAAATTGACCTATGAGGAGAAACCAGTCAAGATTTCCGAGTTTGCCAACCAAGTCACGCGCAACAAGGTTATCAAGTTCTGCAAAGTTCAGTGGAGCCACCATACCGAGGACGAAGCCACCTCGGAGCGAGAGGAAGATCTACGGAAGGACCACCCTCACCTATTTTCTAGCCAACCCGAATCTCGAGGGCGAGATTCATCTTAAGGGGGGTAGGTTTGTAACATCCCAAATTTTCAATTTGGAATATTATACATTAGATCATCATTGCATATCATATTTTACTGCATTTTGGCTTGACCCTAGAAAATATACGCAACTCAAGAACCCACGGAGAGAGTTGGGGATTTCATTATTTTCATATTGAGTTTTCTCAAATTTTGCAAAGAGGATCGTTTGATTTTATTATTTTATATTCGTATATTTCTTTTATAAAAATAAAAGAGAGGGAATAAAATGACTTTCCCAAAATAAAGAAATATTGGAGATTTAATATTAAAATCAAATAAGATTCTATTTCGGAGTTTTATCGCTATTTTATATGAATTAGGAAAAAATGCGTTTTTCAAAATTGCATTTTAGGCATAAATAAATGTTCACCTTGTCTGCTAGATTTTTAGAGGACGGGGAAAATTTATTTTAGGATTTTTGGAGTCAGTTTAGTATTTCTTTTATTTGTTTTTCTGCGCGGAATTATTTAAAAAAAAAGTCAAACCGACTTCGGGCCATACTCGGCCAGGACTCCGCCCAGCCGGCCCCTTTATATAGCACGCCCCCGAGCCACCCCAGCCCAGCCCACCCCGCCGCGCAATCCCTAGCCGCCACCGACGCCGCCTCGCCACTTGCAAGCCTTATTGTCGCCGCCGCCGACCACCGCCGCACGAGAGAGCCGCCGCCGCCGCGCGTGACACGACCGCCGCCGCCGTTGACCGCCGGAGGTAGCCGCCGCCACCGTTGCGGTTTTCGAGAGAAAATCGTTGGTTTTTTAGGAACCCTGATTTATTTTTTTATATATAGATCGGTTTTATTTTTTTGGTTTAATTATTTAGCGAACGCCCGTTCGTTCGTTCGTTTTAACGAACGGTTTTCACCGTTTAGCCACAGACAGCGAACGTTCGCCCGTTAGCCTGTTCGTCAGTTTTTCTATTTCTTGGGTTTTCCGCGATTATTTTCGATCGCAATTTCTGCCCTGATTTTTCTTTTTAGTTTATCTCTTCGCTCGTTTATCGGAATCAGACGATTCAAGCACCTAGAGTTTTGTCTCAAAACCCTCTTTTCGTTTAACCCACTCAAATAAGTTTTTGCTACTGTAAAATTTGACTTAGGTCCAGATTAGTAAACAAAGCTTGTTTCTTTTGCCGTTTGAGTTTTGTTGCTTCGTTTGATTTGATTCTTTTTGCAAACCGGAGTTCTTAAGTTGAACTTTCTGGTTAGATATTTTATTTGAGTTTTACCCATGCTTTAGATGAGTGCTTATTGTGTGCTTGTTTGTTTGCGATAGAGTACCCGAAGTGCGCAGCGTGCTACTACGAGTCTATAGGTTGCACGGATCATCAGCAAGGCAAGTAACACTTTGATCATACCTCTTTACTACCCAGTTTTATTGCATTAGATCCATCCCCAAACAATTGCATGGTTAGGATCTGATTAATATGTGAGTATTGGGAAGTAGATGGGGTAGTACCTATTGTCCTGTTTATTATCAAACCTTTGGGAGTTACTTCTACGTTTGCTCATATTGCTATGTTATGCTTGAAGACGTGGATTGGGTGAGTGTATGCATGATAGATGTGAGATTGTTAATTAATGGTTCAACTTAAGGTGGCTACTTTAATGCACATCTGGGTGGATTGAGGCACCTGGGGAACCCAGTGTTGCCTGTATTTTTGGAAATCCCGGGGTACCGTGTGATTCTCCTATGGACTGCCACCTAGGCTCAAAGGGATCATAAGATTATTCCTACTAGAAACTTCCGTGTGCAGCCGCAAGCTACTATGGGCTCTAGCATAGTTGAGTATGTTGCGTGACCTCTTTCAGTGGTAGACTAGCAGATGTAGGGGATGTAGGTTGGTACTGTCTACTCAGAGTAAAGAGCTAATGCTTCTGAAAGACTGTGTCTCGGTCATCCATTTCTCAAACACCTTGTAGTGCGAGAAATCCAACGGAGGAGATCGAGTCTTGCGGGGAAAAGTGCGCAAACCTCTGCAGAGTGTACAAACTAATCATGGTTAGTCGTGTCCCCGGTTATGGATGTTTTGAGTATCTAGTTTCTTGGATTATCATGTGAATCTCATCATGTTACTTAATTTAATTTGTTTGGGTTAATGATGAAGCTTAATTGGGATTGAGTTGGAGGAACCTTCTCAATGTTTTACAACCACCATGATAGTTAAATAAAATTTATTCCTTTGTTGTATGAAAAAATTGGCTTTATGCAAAACTGTAACCATAGAGCTTTCCACCAGCCATATTTGCATGTAGTGATAGCATTATTCTGTTCATTACTCTCTGTGTGTTACATTGCCAGCATATTCCATGTGCTGACCCATTTTCAGGCTGCAACGTTCATGTTGCAGACTTTTCAGACGACGAGTAAGGTGCCTTAGGTCGTGATCTTTCACTCAGTGATGCCATTGGAGTTGATGGACTCGCTTTACCTTCCAATCCTTCTGTTGTTATCGTATTTAGATGGCCTTAAGCCATATTTATTGTATTGAGTTCTCTTGTGAGACATTCAATGTAATAAGTGTGTGATTGCTACTCTGTTATAAATCCTTCAAGTACTGTGCGTGTCAGCATTACCGATCCAGGGATGACACTGATGCACAAAGATCAGACTATTTGAGGTTTGGTTGCTACACTTTTGTCCCATTATCTTTGGTAGACCTTTCTTGAACACCGTTAATGCTAAAATAGATTGTGAGAAACAAACTGTCGGTGCTAGTTTTGGTGATGAGGCTCATGAGTTTAATTTTTCTAAGTTTAGTACAAAGTATCATAAGAAAGAATTGTCTAGTAAGGATGAAATAATTGGTCTTGCTTCTATTGATGCGCCTCCTGCAGATCCACTAGAACAATATTTGCTAGACCATGAAAATGATATGCATATGCATGAAAGAAATGAAATAGATAAAAAAAATCTTTGAACAACGACATATGCTTAAACACAATTTGCCTACTGAAACTCTAGGAGGTCCTCCTCCACCTAAAGGTGATCCTGTGTTTGAATTAAAACAATTGCCAAACACTTTGAAATATGCTTATCTTGACAATAAAAAGATATATCATGTTATTATTAGTGCTAACCTTGCACAACATGAAGAAGAAAGATTATTGAAGGTTCTGAAGATGCACCGAGCTGTTATTGGATATACTCTTGATGATCTTAAGGGCATTAGTCCCACTCTATGTCATCACAAAATTAGTATGGAACCTGATGCTAAACCTGTTGTTGATCACCAATGACGTTTAAATCCCAAAATGAAAGAAGTGGTAAGAACTGAAATACTGAAGCTTGTGGAAGCAGGTATAATCTATCCCATAGCTGATAGTAGATGGGTAAGCCCTGTTCATTGTGTCCCTAAGAAGGTAGGTATCACTATTGTTCCTAATGATAAGAATGAACTTATTCCACAAAGAATTGTCACTGGCTATAGAACGGTAACTGATTTTAGAAAATTAAATAAAGCTACTAGAAAAGATCATTACCCTCTACCTTTTATTGATCAAATGCTAGAAAGGTTGTCAAAGCACACACACTTTTGTTTCCTAGATGGATATTCTCGTTTTCCTCAAATACTTGTTGCACAACCTGATCAAGAGAAAACCACCTTCACTTGTCCTTTTGGAACCTATGCTTATAGATGTATGCCTTTTGGTTTATGTAATGCACCTGCTACCTTTCAAAGATGTATGACTGCTATATTCTCTGATTTTTTTTGAAAAGATTGTTGAGGTCTTCATGGATGATTTTTCCGTTTATGGAACTTCTTTTGATGATTGCTTAAGCAACCTTGATCGAGTTTTGCACAGATGCGAGCAAACTAATCTTGTCTTGAATTGGGAGAAGTGCCACTTTATGGTTAATGAAGGTATCGTCTTGGGACATAAAATTTCTGAATGAGGTATTGAGGTGGATAAAGCTAAAGTTAATGCAATTGAGAAAATGCCATGTCCTAAAGATATCAAAGGTATTCATAGTTTCCTCGGTCATGCTGGTTTCTATAGGAGATTTATTAAAGACTTCTCTAAAATTTCTAGGCCTCTTACAAATCTTTTACAAAAGGATAGTCCATTTGTTTTTGATGATGATTGTGGAAGCCTTTGAAACACTTAAGAAAGCCTTAATTTCTGCACCTATTATTCAACCACCTGATTGGAACTTGCCTTTTGAAATTATGTGTGATGCTAGTGATTATGTTATTGGTGTTTTTCTAGGACAAAGAGTTGATAAGAAATTAAATGCTATTCATTATGCTAGTAAAACCCTAGATAGTGCCCAACGCAATTATGCTACTACTGAAAAAGAATTCTTAGTAGTGGTGTTTGCTTGTGATAAATTTAGATCTTACAATGTTGATTCTAAAGTAATTGTTCATACCGATCATGTTGCTATAAAATATCTTATGGAAAAGAAATATGCTAAACCTAGACTCATTAGGTGGGTTCTTTTGTGACAAGAATTTGACTTACATATCACTGATAGAAAGGGAGCTGAGAACCCCGTGGCTGATAACTTGTCTAGGTTAGAAAATATTCTTGATGACCCACAACCTATTAATGATAGCTTTCCTGATGAACAATTAGCTACAATAAATATTTCTCATAACACTCCTTGGTGTGCTGACTATGCTAATTACATTGTTGCTAAATACATACCACCTAGTTTCACATATCAACAAAAGAAAAAATTCTTCTATAATTTAAGACACTACTTTTGGGATGACCCACATCTTTATAAAGGAGTAGATGGTATTATTAGACATTGTGTACCTGAGCATGATTAGGGATAAATCCTACGACAATGTCACCCCGAAGCTTATGGAGGGCATCATGCTGGAGATAGAACAGCTCACAAGGTATTGCAATCGGGTTTTTATTGGTCTACTCTCTTTAAGGATGCCCGTAAGTTTGTTTTATCTTGTGATGAATGTAAAAGAATTGGTAATATTGGTAAGTGTCAAGAAATACCTATGAATTATTCACTTGTTGTTGAACCATTTGATGTTTGGGGATTTGATTATATGGGACCTTTTCCTTCCTCTAGTGGGTATACTCATATTTTGATTGTTGTTGTTTATGTTACTAAGTGGGTAGAAGCTATTAAAACTAGTAGTGCTGATCACAACACCTCTATTAAAATGCTTAAGGAAGTTATTTTCCCAAGGTTTGGAGTCCCTAGATATTTAATGACTGACGGTGGTTCACACTTTATTCATGATGCTTTCCATAAAATGCTTGCTAAGTATGTTGTTAACCATAGAATTGCATCACCTTATCATCCTCAGTGTAGTGATCAAGTTGAACTTACCAATAGAGAAATAAAGTTAATTTTACAAAAAACTGTCAATAGGTTCCGAAAGAATTGTTCTAAGAAATTAGATGATTCACTTTGGGCTTACAGAACAACATATAAAAATCCTATGGGTATGTCTCCTTATAAAATGGTTTATGGAAAAGCTTGTCATTTGCCTCTTGAGTTAGAACATAAAGCATATTGGGCAATTAAAGAACACAACTATATTTCAAACTTGCCGGTGAAAAGAGGTTATTTGATATTACCTCATTAGATGAATGGAGAACCCAAGCTTATGAAAATGCTAAGTTATTTATAGAAAAAGTTAAAAGATGGCATGATAAGAAAATCCATAAGCGCGAGTTTAAAGTTGGAGAATATGTTCTTTTGTACAACTCTAGTTTCAGATTCTTTGCAGGAAAACTCCTCTACAAATGGGAAGGACCCTATGTTATCGAGGAGGTTTATTGATCTGGAGCCATCAAAATAAACAATGCTGAGGGTACTAACCCAAAGGTTGTCAATGGGCAAAGAATAAATATTATATCTCAGGCACGCCCACTAATGTTGAAACAAGATTATCCGAACTATGACACCAGAAGAACACATAAAGGAAACCTTCCGGAACACTCCAGAATCATGAAAAAAGAGGAGGTACGTGATACGGTAAGTAAACGGACTCTAAAAAATCTGTAAAAATATTTCTGTCAGTTTTGGAATATATTAAAAAATAGGAAACTAAGAACAACTAGGAAGGCACCCCTGGTAGGCAGCCAGGCGCGCCCAGGTGGGTTGTGCCCACCTCGGGTACCTTCCGGACTCCGTTTTTCTTCCGTTTGCTTGTTTCCCTAGAAAAACATCTTTATATACCCCCCGAACCTATTGACCACCGTATTGCGGAGAAATCTTTTGTTCTCTTTTCCTTGTTGTTTTCTGACAGATCTAATTCACCATGGCCGCTTCGAGCTCCTCCAAGGACAAGTTCTTCGAGAACTTCATCAACCCCTATCTGTGGGAGGTGATGTAGCACCCTCAAGCTACTGAGATGCGCGAGGGGGTGCTGCACATCCACAATGTGCAAGGCCCCAAAGGACAAGATCCGTGGAGGCTAGGCTTGAAGCTATGGAGCAGGACGTCTTCCGGTGCAAGGGTGATGGTGGAACGTGGACTCAATGCCAATCACCTGATGATCACAGACTATACCCGTGATCTTAAGGTGGATGGCATGCCCATGAAGGACATCGTCTTCACCTTCAATGAGCAAATCAACTTTCTCCAAAGCCAGATATACGATCTCCAAAACCAAGTCTTTGAATATGAGGCAAGGTTTAAAGGTATGAGTTTGGCTTCCAGTTGCAGGACCCGCGAGACTCACTCCTCCTCTTATGATGGTGAGCCCTTGCCATGGAAACCTGAGGATAAGATTGCTACCACTTCACCATTAGTACTGCCTTCTTCATCACCAAAGGGAAATTGAGTATCGGGTATGGGCACTCCCCTTGGCTTGTGCCAAGCTTGGGGGAGGTGCCCCGGTATCGTGTCACCTCCATTATCTTTTGCCTTTACTTATCTTAGTTTGATCCATAGTTATCTTTTTCTTTAGATGAATAAAAGTTTAGTTCGATCCTTTCTTTTCGAGTGTTTGCTTAGTGATCTATCTTTGTAATCATGTGCAAGATATATAACAAAGTTTAGTTTGAGTTTTGTCTTCTTTACTTTCATGTTCAATAAAAAGAAAGGAAATAAATGAAAAAGATAATATGCTAATGTTATGGTAAGTAATGCCATCACATAAGGAAGAGTATAAGTAGAAAATTTTATTGGAGATTTGCAAACATAGCATTAGTCAATGATGCAACTCATGAAAGAATTAATAAGGGAAGAGAAGATTCACATGCAAATATACTATCCTGGACATCTTTTGTGATTGTGAGCGCCCATCAAAATATTATATGCCAAAATTGTTGACGTTGGACAAGGAAGACAACGTAATGATTTATGTTTGTTCATATTCACATAGAAGTTATATTGTCATAGATCCTTTAACATCTGGTGCTTGCCCCCCATCTTTGCTGGCCAAAAATTCCGCACTAAGTAGAGATACTACTTGTGCATACAAAAACCCTTAAACCCACATCTTATTTTGAGAGTCCACCATACCTACCTATGGATTGAGTAGGATCCTTCAAATAAGTTGTCATCGGTGCAATAAGGCAATAAAAATTGCTTCTGAAAGTGTTGGATCATTTAGTGTAAGAGAAAATTGAACGTTGTACGAACTTGTGATGGCAGAGAATAAAAGCGACAGACTACATAATAAAGGTTGCTATCATAAGGGGAAATATAACGTGATGTTCTTTTGCACAAAGAGATTGCACATACAAACAAAAAGTGCATGGCAACCTCTGCTTCCCTCTGCGAAGGGCCTATCTTTTACTTTTATGTATTTACCTTTATGCAAGAGTCAAAGTTTTTCTCTCTATTCCTTTTTATTTTCTCTTTAGCAAGCATCACGTGGTGAGGAAAGATCTAGGCACATATATCCAGTTGGATATGGGTAGCATGAGTTATTATTGTTGACATCACCCTTGAGGTGAATATGTTGGGTGGCGAAACTATAAGCCCCTATCTTTATATGTGTCCAGTTGAAACTTTTTGCTCATGTGTATGCAGTGAGTGTTAGCAATCATAGAAGACTATATGATGGTTGAGTATGTGGACTTGCCAAAAAGGCTCCGATACGTGACCCTTCCTGAAAAGATGATGAATTGTAGTTGCAAAGTTGACTGAGAACATAGTTTGTCGATTTTGAATAGAGTTTATGCTTCATACTTTGATGTTGTGATAAATTTATGTGATAAAAGTTTTATGATAAAGTTTGTTGCCATTATAATAATATACATGATGCTTCTATGTCCGTATTTTGTTTTTATCGACACCTCTCTCCCTAGGCATGTGGACATGTTTTCCATTTCGGTTTTCGTTCGAGGACAAGCGAGGTCTAAGCTTAGGGGAGTTGATACATCCATTTTGCATCATGTTTTCCTACTGTTATTTATACTGTTTTTATGTATAATAATGCCTTTTGGAGTAATCCTAATGCCTTTTATCTCATAATATTCAAGGTACACACAAAGAGGGAGAATACCAGCAACTAGAATTCTGGACCTGAAAAAGCTATGCCAGGCCACCTATTTTGCACATCTCCAAATGTGTTGAAACTTCACGGGGAATTTTTTATGGAATATATAAGAATTATTGGAGCAAATAACTACCATAGGGGGGCCACCAGGTGGGCACAACCCACTTGGGCGCGTCAGGGAGCCCAGGTGTGCCCTGGTGGGTTGTGCCCTCCTCAGCCCACCTCCAGTGTCCCTCTTCTGGTATATAAGTCATTTTGACCTTGAAAAAAATGAGGGTAGGACTTTTGGGATGAAGCGCCGCTATCTCGAGGCGGAACTTGGGCAGGAGCACTTTTGCCCTCTAGTGGAGCAATTCCGCCCGGGGAACTTCCCTCCCAGAGGGGGAAATTATCATCATCGTCATCACCAAGAACTCTCCCATCTTGGGGAGGGCAATCTCCATCAACATCTTCAACAACACCATCTCCTCTCAAACCCTAGTTCATATCTTGTGTTCAATCTTTGTACCGGAACCTTAGATTGGTGCTTGTGGGTGGTTAGTAGTGTTGGTTACAACTTGTAGTTGGATTATTGTATGGTTTATTCGGTGGAACATTATATGTTCAAATCCATTATGCTATTTAATACTCCTATGATCTTGAGCATGATTATCATTTGTGAGTAGTTACTTTTGTTCTTGAGGTCACGGGAGAATCTTGTTGCAAGTAATCATGTGAACTTGATATGTGTTCGATATTTTGATGGTATGTATGTTGTGATTCCCTTAGTGGTGTCATGTGAACGTCGACTACATCACACTTCACCATATTTGGGCCTAAGGGAATGCATTGTGGAGTAATTATTAGATGATGGTTTGCGAGAGTGATAGAAGCTTAAACCCTATTTTATGCACTACTTCGTAAGGGAATGATTTGGATCCAAAATTTTAATGCTATGGTTAGATTTATTCTTAATACTTTTCTCGTAGTTGTGGATGCTTGTGAGGGGGTCAATCATAAGTAGTGTCGGCGTTCTGGGAACGGGGTTACCCAGACTTGCCTGCCTTCAGCCCACGACGTGGCTTCATCAATGGCCTGGTACGGCCCACCTTCAACATCAACAACTCAAGACCCTCGCGAGGGGCCAAGCCTCGTGAGGCAGACGACACCAAGACCTCTAGGAGGAGCGGCCTCCTCAGGTTGGCTCCTGAGGAGTGGAGATTTCTATGCAAGCCTCACCTCATGAGGCTTCACATGACGTGAGCCATGACGACCAAGGCCAGGCGGGTGCCAGCGGGCACATGACATCAGTTTCCTCTTTGGTGTCAAGAAAGCAAGCCCAGGCGCGGAGTCCCAAGGAATCAGCCAAAGGTTTCCATTCCCATGCAACAAGACCAAGACAGTCAGGACAGCAGAACGGAGATCATCGTCGAGCCCACCACGGCGTCACGACCAAAACCTTTGCAGGCAAAGAATACTTTTGTCAGGGTAAGATGTACTAGTTGTCTCCCTCCGAATTTGGCCGCTGTGGGATCCCTTCCCGCCTTCATTTGGGAAGAGACCAAGGCCACTATAAATAGGACCTAGCCACTACCGTAGAGAGGGGACCCGGATCCAAATCTTGGAGATCATCCTCTCCCTCACCAGCTCAAGAACACACCTCCTGGGGTTGTTCTCCCACTATACTAGTTCATCCTCAGCCCACCTCGAGGCCAATCCACCACAAAGCAGGAGTAGGGTTTTACACCACAAGGTGGCCCGAACCTGGGTAAACTGGTGTGTCCCATTTCCCTACTATTCATTTAGCTAGACCGTGAGATTGGCGGGTAGGCAGACTAAGGAGGTTGAGTTCTTCGCACGCACCCTAGAGTTCAAATCTATCAAGGGTTTGCGGAGCCCGGAATCCAACATTTGGCGCGCCAGGTAGGGGTGCGTTGGAGCCTCTCTTCCGCCGGTCGATCTGCCACTACCCCGACAGTTCTCATGGCTGCGCTCCGAGGGCTCACGTTGAGCACTGGGCTACTTGGCATGCCCGAGCAGTGCCGTCCGCCCAAGAGGATCTCCACTCCGTGCTCCTTGCGACTGGCATGCCGCCCGGTGTCGTTGGTCGCGGGCGGTGCGGGCAGCCGCAGCCCGCCCTTGCACCATGTCGTAACCGCGCCACCACATGATCTTCGAGCTATGCCGCGGCGACGGCGCCACACACTCGCCGGGAGCAGGCAAACATGCGAGCTTCGCTCATCGTGGCGCGAGAGCTGCTGCGATGTAGGTTGGCGGAAGGCGGCCATGATGCCTTGCTGGAGCGGGTCACCGAGCTACTGGATGCCGCCTGCAGGGGCGCGACACCTTTTTGCGCCCTGGCTACATCGCAGACGGTGCCGGGGGCGCGTGCCGGCCCCTGCCACGCCTGCGCGCCTCTCCTTGGAGCACCTGGGGGACCCAACGGCGCCAACCCGGCCCGTAGCGCCGCTCGTCCTACCCAAGCTATGCCACCTCTGGGCGAGGCAGGCTCGGGCAGTCCCTCCTGGGGCCGCGCTGAGATGCCACCCTAGGGCCATCTGGACTTTGCACCGAGCCTGGTGACCAACGACGCAGGACGACCAGGCGACAACTCTGGTGCGGCAATTGCAGATGCCTACGTGCCCCCCGTGATGGACCTGTGGTACCCATCAAGAGAAGGCCTGATACGTCTCCAACGTATCTATAATTTTTGATTGTTCCATGCTATTATATTACCCGTTTTGGATGTTTATGGGCTTTATTTTACAAATTTATATCATTTTTGGGACTAACCTACAAACCGGAGGCCCAACCCGTATTGCTGTTTTTTTGCCTATTTCAGTATTTCGAAGAAAAGGAATATCAAACGGAGTCCAAACGGAATGAAACCTTCGAGAGCGTGATTTTTGGAACGAACGTGATCCAGAGGACTTGGAGTGCAAGCCAAGAAGCAGCCGAGGTGGCCACGAGGGTGGAGGGCGTGCCCACCCCTACAGGGTGCGCCCCCTATCTCCTATATATATCCACGTACCCCGAGAACATCCACAGAGCCGACGAAAAACAATTTCCACCGCCGTAACCTTTTGTATCCGTGAGATCCCATCTTGGAGCCTTCACCGGCGCTCCGCCGGAGGGGGAATCGACCACAGAGGGCTTCTACATCAACACCATAGCCCCTCTGATGAGTTGTGAGTAGTTTACCACAGACCTTCGGGTCCATAGTTATTAGCTAGATGGCTTCTTCTCTCTTTTTGGATCTCAATACCATGTTCTCCTCGATCTTCTTGGAGATCTATTCAATGTAACTCTTTTTGTGGTGTGTTTGTTGAGATCCGATGAATTGTGGGTTTATGATCAAGTTTATCTATGAGAAATATTTGAATCTCCACTGAATTCTTTTATGTATGATTGAGTTATCTTTGCAAGTCTCTTCGAATTATCAGTTTGGTTTGGCCTACTAGATTGATCTTTCTTGCAATGGGAGAAGTGCTTAGCTTTGGGTTCAATCTTGCGGTGTCCTTTCCCAGTGACAGCAGGGGCAGCAAGGCACGTATTGTATTGTTGCCATCGAGGATAAAAATATGGGGTTTATATCATATTGCATGAGTTTATCCCTCTACATCATGTCATATTCTAAATGCGTTACTCTAGTCTTATGAACTTAATACTCTAGATGCATGCTGGATAGCGGTCTATGTGTGGAGTAATAGTAGTAGATGCAGGTAGGAGTCGGTCTACTTGTCACGAACGTGATGCCTATATACATGATCATGCCTAGATAATCTCATAATTATTCGCTTTTCTATCAATTGCTCGACAGTAATTTGTTCACCCACCGTAATACTTATGCTATCTTGAGAGAAGCCACTAGTGAAACCTATGGCCCCCGGGTCTATATTTTATCATATAAGCTTTCAATCTACTTTTATTTGCATCTTTACTTTTTGCATCTATATTATAAAATACCAAAATATATTTATCTTATCATACTATCTCTATCGGATCTCACTTTCATGAAGTGGCCGTGAAGGATTGACAACCCCTTTATTGCATTGGTTGCGAGTTCTTTGTTTGTTTGTGTAGGTGCGTGGGACTTTTGAGGAGCCTCCTACTGGATTGATACCTTGGTTCTCAAAAACTTAGGGAAATACTTACGCTACTATTGCTGCATCACCCTTTCGTCTTCAAGGAAAACCAACGCAAGCTCAAGACGTAGCAAGGCCCGTTCCCCTCACCAGGCTGGGTATCGGGGGCATGTGAAGTCGAGGCTCTCCGCGAGCCGCCCCATAGCTTCACCAACACCTTCAACGACAATAGCCACTAGGTGCAGCCGATATCTCAGGAGCACGATTACGCTAACCATGGATCACAGGTGAACCAAGCCACAGCAGTAGCCAGGGACCCCAGGATGATGGCCCCACTACAGGCAGACAGAATGCACTGGGAGCTGCACGGGGGAGCCTGGTGCCAGGGCCACCTCCACGGCGCGTGGAGCAAGGTGCTGCACGGAAATAGGTCCCCTGCTGGGGAAGGCGCCGGCGAGCCCTTCCCCCCGGCAGACAGCCTGCGGTCGCTGGGGGTGCCACCAGCGTCCCCCTTGCCCCTTGGTCTCGCCTTGGTTTCTGGACACCCCAACAATGGTTGGGGGAGGCGCAGGGCGGGGCCCTCGTCAGGTGCCATGGAAATACGTGAAGGTCTCCGCTCGTGACACTCTCACGTATAATGAGTTGGGGCTGTACACACCCCAGAGTCTCCTGAGTGCCGCCCTCGGGCCTCACGGGGGCTCCCACCCACGTCCAAGTGAAAGCATGTAGCTCCGTGCTGGTGAAGAGACTAGCTAGGTGCCGGACGCCGCTGTTTGCTTTTGCGCTCTTTTTGTAGCCCAATTTGCCGTCCTTTGGAATGAGATTTGGAGTTTCATGAGCTTATCCATAGAAAAACAGGGGGTATCTTTCTTGACTTGTGGCGATTTCTTGCCTTTTTGTTTGCGTTTAAAAAGTAAGGATCACGCCTGCTACCCCTGTGAGCATCCCGCAAGCGGGGGCTGGGCGTGGCATGCACGCGTTGAGCACGCTCGGGCTAGCCCAGGCGACACCAAGGCCCCACTGGGGTCAAGAATGCAACCACCACAGGACCGCCGCGCGCACACCTTACCGTAGTCCGGTAATCAAAATCCGCGTGACACTCTCTTGGGTGGGACAGTAGGCTCCTCGGGAGGCTTAAAAGCTTGCGAGCCTCCGGAGGGCTCGCCTTAGGAGAAAGGTGCTCCTGCAACATCAGGACCTACGAAACCAAGATAAGTCGCAACCATTACTCTGCTCGGTAGCCTCCAGGCTCACGACGGCATGTTCCAAATTCTATCTCAAAAGCATATCACCATTTCATACATTGTAATGGGCCCCCCTTCAAAAAATGCTCACACGCCCTGCGGGGCCGTGTCCGAGGTTTTTTTGCATACAGGTCAGAGCAGGAAGGGAAATGCAGGCCTCATCACCATCATTCGCGCCACCAGTGCTGCCGCCGGCGCAAACCCCATTGTCATCATTCGCGCCACCAGCGCTGCCACTGGCGTCGCCCTTGTCATCATCACCCACGTCATCTCCCCCGGCTGCAATCACGATCGCGTCATCCGAAGGAGAGAACTCCGTGACCAGGTCGTCCACATGGTCGTCCACCCAGCCTGCCAGATTGTCTTGGATGACCCCTAGCACCGGGGCTATAACAACATTGAAGTCAAAGTGGGGATCAAGGCTGAGGAGGTGGCTGAAAACACATGAGAACGCATGCCCGAGAAGGCCCCGGCTCCTCTCCTTGACGAGCTGGCGAGCCCTCTCGACCTGGTCCTCTAGACGGGTCACGATCTGGGTGAAGAAGCGGACATGGCTGGCGTCGTCATCCTCGTGCGGGTGAGAAACGCTCTCCTTGCAGATGGTTTCCAAGGCCCGGTTAGCCCTGACCCCGAGGTCCTAGAGCATCAAGGAATGCATGTGTTGCATCATCTAATGGCGACACGCTTCGTTTGCGTTCTTCTCCGTGAGAGATGCGGCGCCCTCAACCTGCTGCTGAAGTGAGGACAGGTCGGCGAGAGCGGAAGCCAAGTCGGCTTGAGAGGAGGCCTCAGCTTCCTTGGCGGCCTTCTCACACTGCTCCACCACGTCTAGCTTCGTCTTGAGGGTGGTGGTCCTGCCCTTAAGCTCGGCCTCCAAGAGCTCCAACTTCAGGTTGTACTTGTCGACAAGAGTCGCGTGGACCTTCGCCACCCTCTGATTGACCTCCAGTTGGATCATGGCCTCCCGAGCGGCAAAAGCGTCCTCAGCCGTGGCTACCTGGCGCTCCCTCACCTCCAGCCGCTCAAGGTCCCGGCTGCGGTCCAAGACCTCCAGCGCCAGTGCCTCCTCGCGTTCCTGGACCTCCTTCCCACCGGAGGGCGCCTTGCTCAGTGATGCTGCCAGGGCATCCGTGCGCGCTTGGATCTGCCGCTCGAGGGCGGCGTTCGAAGCTTGAAGCTCCCGCTCTTGCTCTTCGGCCGCCTCACGACGGTAGTCGGCGGCCTGAGCTTCCTCCTGAGTGTGGGCGCTAGCCCCGCGAGAGTTTGCAAGGGACACCGTGGTGCTCGCGCGGGCACGCTCGTGCTAAAGGTGTCCGAGGTTGATGGCAACCTTTAGCTGGCGCCACTCGTGTGCCAAGCGGAGGTTATCCGTCTCAAGGCTGGCGTCGACATCGGCAAGCTCCCCTCCAAACTGGCTCAGCGTACCCATCGCCTCCCAGAAAAGCTCATGGCGGATGGCGCTGCACCCACGGGCGAGCTCCAGCGCGCGGCCACGCCCATCCTCTGTGCCGGGGGCTGCCGGAGAGGCGCGGAGTGGCTCGCCTGCCTCTGGCAGGGGGCTGGAGGCTGGCGCCTTCTCGGCTGCTCTCCGGGTCTCGGCGAAGGCGCTGGGCAGCACGGTCTCACTGCTTGAAGATGAAGCCGATGTTGGGGTTGCCCAGCCACTGCTAATGACCAATGGAGGAGCCATAAGCATGCCTCCTGCGCCCCAGGACTGACCGTGAAGGAAGAATGGTGGGAGCACAGGCTCACGGCCTCCCAGCGGCGCATCCGCCTCACAGATTGGTCCCGTGCCTCGCGCAGGTGTGTGGCGCAGGGGGCTCGGAACCATGAGTGGACCATGGACCTTCAAAGGTTGCTTTGCAGGAGGTTTCGCCACCACAGCCGGAGGAATCCTGAAGAGCCAGGGTCAGAAGGGAAAGCAACACGAGGAAAACCACAAAGATAAGGCACTTACTCGTCTATGGCTATGTACTTGCTCTGTTTTAGGTGCCGGTAGGCGTCTCCACCACAGCTCGGGGGCCCTTTCATCTTGCGAAGTGCTACAAGGCCCAGACGAAGCGAGCCAGGGGTCGTGGAATGACCCGTGGCGACTAGGAAGCATGTTTCCACCTCCGGAGCACTGGCCTGGTGAAAGCACAAGTGCTCCCTGGGTGATTTTGGTAATCTATGTCAACATATCTCTTGTTGGACTAATACTTTTATCTAGTATGTTTCAGATAAGTTCAATGAAGTGGCATGGACTAGAGGATGTGGAACCCCTTCAAGATGCTAAGGACAAAAGAATTGGCTCAAGCTCAAAGCACAAGACTCTACATTTTCTATTTTAGTGATCCAAGATCACATTGAGTCTATAGGAAAATCCAATACTATCAAGGAGGGATGAGCTGTTGCTTAATGATTTTCTTGCTCAAAGTGCTTAGTGATATGCTCCAAAGCCCTCAACTACTTTATCACATCCACATATGTCCCAAACCAAAAGTCAAACTCGGCCTTACCGAATCTTTCTATCCGGCGCCACCGAGTTCTCTTGACATAGCCACTGCCAAAAACCCTAGTCTTTTCGGTCTCACCGATAGGGATCTCGGTCTTACCGAGATGGGATTGTAATCTCTCTATGTATGTCCATTACCAAAATCGGTCTCACCGAGTTTGAGTAATCGGTCCTACTGAGATTACAATGCAAACTCTCTGTTCCCCTTCGTAACGTTTCGGTCTAACCGAGATGAGTGAATCGGTCCTACCAAGTTTGCCTGACAAACCCTCTGTGTGTCTACTACCAAAATCGGTCTCACCGAGATTACGTTATGCCCTAACCCTAACCATATCGGTCCCACCGAGTTGACATGTCGGTCCCACCGAAAATCCTAACGGTCACATTATTTACAAAATCGGTCCGACCGAGTTTCAGGATTCGGTCCACCGAGTTGGGTAAGTTGTGTGTAACAGTTAGATTTTGTGTGGAGGCCTTTATATACCCCTCCACCCACTCTTCACTCGTGGAGAGAGACATCAGAACGTGCCTACACTTCCGGCATACATTTTCTGAGAGAGAACCACCTACTCATGTGTTGAGACCAAGATATTCCATTCCTACCACATAAATCTTGATCTCTAGCCTTCCCCAAGTTGCTTTCCACTCAAATCTTCTTTCCACCAAATCCAAATCCTGTGAGAGAGAGTTGAGTGTTGGGGAGACTATCATTTGAAGCACAAGAGCAAGGAGTTCATCTTCAACACACCATTTGTTACTTCTTGGAGAGTGGTGTCTCCTAGATTGGCTAGGTGTCACTTGGGAGCCTCCGGCAAGATTGTGGAGTTGAACCAAGGAGTTTGTAAGGGCAAGGAGATCGCCTACTTCATGAAGATCTACCCTAGTGAGGCAAGTCCTTCGTGGGCGACGGCCATGGTGGGATAGACAAGGTTGCTTCTTCGTGGACCCTTCATGGGTGGAGCCCTCCCTGGATTCGCGCAACTGTTACCCTTCGTGGGTTGAAGTCTCCATCAACATGGATGTACTATAGCACCATCTATCGGAACCACGGCTCAAAAATCTCCATGTCTCCTAATTGCGTTTGCACACTCCAATCCCATCTCTTTACATTCTTGCAATTTGCATGCTTTACTTTCCGCTACTCATATACTCTTTGTATGCTTGCTTGATGTGTATTGTGAATGTTAAACTTGTGCCAAAACTCCACTTAAACTTAAAGAAATTAAAAACTGCAACTTTTCTTGCTTAGAGTCTATTCACCCCCCTCTAGACACCTCTTCTCGGTCCTTTCAATTGGTATCAGAGCTTTGGTCTCCATTGCTTTGGTTTAAACACCATTGGAGGAAGATGGATGAGTCTACTTTGGAGAGTCTTAGACATAGAGTGCCTATACTTGATGGAGAGTACTTTCATAAGTGAAAAAATGAGATGCTTGTGGTTTTCAATGAATATCATTTGAACAAGTACATTACTAGCCCTTGTGCACCTCATGTTGATCCTATGCATCCCACCCTTAATGAGTTAATTGACATGATTCGCAATCTTAGAACTGTTAATCTTATCACTAGAGGTTTGCCTAGAAACTTGATAACTTGTTTGCCTACTCTTAAGTGTGCCTATACCATATGGAAATTTCTTGAGGAACGTTTTCCAAATTATTCCTTGAAAAATCTAGATGAAATTCTCCATAAGTCTATTGCCTTGAGTAAGATGAATTCCAATGATCCTAGGTTTGGTGATTGTCTATTTGAGCTGACAAATCTTATGCGTGCCAAAGGAGATGTTGGAACTATTAGTGATATTATTTCTGAAGATATTAAAATTCATAAAGAAGATCATTGTCAAACTCACTCTAACGAATCACCCTCTCTAGGAGTTGATTCATCACACAATGTTGAACATGGATACTATGATGAGGATGATGATAGTGACTTTCATCTTGATGATGCAATGAAACACTTTGGTCTTATGGCAAATCTTCGGGGATACATGGCAGGAGGAAAGGAATGGGTTCTTGATAGTGGATGTACCGATCACATGACCGGAGATAAAGATATGTTTCGTGAGCTTACTGAAAACGACGGCCCTCGAAAGTATGTCACTTTTGGTGATAACTCAAAGGGTAAGGTGGTTGGCCTAGGTAAGGTGGCCATCTCACATGATAGCTCCATACAAAATGTCATGCTCGTTGAATCTCTTGGGTACAATTTACTTTCAGTATCTAGACTTGCTGATTTCGGTTTCAATGTCCTATTTACTGAAGTAGATTGCCAAGTGTTTCGAAGAGACAATCATAAAATGGTCTTTACCAGTATACGTAGAGGTGATCTTTACATTGTTGATTTCACTAAAAAGGCTCAACCTAGAACTTGCTTAATTGCTAAATCCTCTAAAGGTTGGTTGTGGCATAGATGGTTAGTTCATGTGGGCATGCGAAACCTTGACAAGCTTATTAAAGGTAATCACATCCTTGGCGTTAACGATGTCATATTTGATAAGGATAGAGTTTGCAGCGCTTGTCAAGCAGGTAAACAGGTTGCAGAAAGGCATCCCGTGAAGAACATCATGACCACAAGGAGGCCGCTCGAGCTACTTCACATGGATCTTTTTGGTCCCAACGCTTACAAAAGTCTCGGTGGAAATTCTTTTGGTCTAGTTATAGTCGATGATTTTTCAAGATTTACATGGGTGTTCTTTCTCAATTGCAGGTCCAGAAGATCTTCAAAAACTTCACTAGGAAGGCCCAAAATCAATTTGAAGTGAAGATCAAGAAGGTTCGCAGCGACAACGGAACGGAGTTCAAGACCGCAAATGTGGACACCTTTCTTGACGAAGAAGGGATTTCACATGAGTTCTCGGCTACGTACACACCTCAACAAAATGGAGTTGTTGAGAGGAAGAACCAGAAACTCATCGAAATGGCGAGAACGATGCTTGATGAGTACAAGACGCCAAAGCACTTTTGGGCGGAAGCGGTTGAGACAGCTTGTCATGCAACAAATCGCTTGTATCTTCACAAGCTACTCGGCAAGACGACATACGAGCTCCTCACCGGTAACAAACCCCAAGTTGGATACTTTCGAGTATTCGGCTCGAAGTGCTACATTCTTGATAAGCATCCTTGCTACGTCTTGAGCTTGCGTTGGTTTTCCTTGAAGAGGAAAGGGTGATGCAACAATAGTAGCGTAAGTATTTCCCTCAGTTTTTGAGAACCAAGGTATCAATCCAGTAGGAGGCTCCTCAAAAGTCCCACGTGCCTACACAAACAAACAAAGAACTCGCAACCAACACAATAAAGGGGTTGTCAATCCCTTCACGGCCACTTGCGAAAGTGAGATCTAATAAAGATAGTATGATAAGATAAATATATTTTTGGTATTTTATAATATAGATGCAAAAAGTAAAAATGTAAATAAAAGTAGATTGGAAGCAAATATGATAAAAGATAGACCCGGGGGCCATAGGTTTCACTAGAGGCTTCTCTCGAGATAGCACAAGTATTACGGTGGGTGAACAAATTACTGTCGAGCAATTGATAGAAAAGCGAATAATTATGAGATTATCTAGGCATGATCATGTATATAGGCATCAAGTCCGTGACAAGTAGACCGACTCCTGCATGCATCTACTACTATTACTCCACACATCGACCGACTCATGCCTGCATCTAGAGTATTAAGTTCATCAGAACAGAGTAACGCTTTAAGCAAAATGACATGATGTAGAGGGATAAACTCAAGCAATATGATATAAACCCCATCTTGTTATCCTCGATGGCAACAATACAATACGTGCCTTGCAACCCTTTACATCCTTTGGTAAGGACACCACAAGATTGAACCCAAAGCTAAGCACTTCTCCCATGGCAAGAAAGATCAATCTAGTAGGCCAAACCAAACTGATAATTCAAAGAGACTTGCAAAGATAACTCAATCATACATAAAAGTATTCAGAGAAGATTCAAATATTATTCATAGATAAACTTGATCATAAACCCACAATTCATCGGATCTCGACAAACACACCGCAAAAAGAGTCTACATCGAATAGATCTCCACAAGAGAGGGGGAGAACATGGTATTGAGATCCAAAAAGAGAGAAGAAGCCATCTAGCTAATAACGATGGACCCGTAGGTCTGTGGTAAACTACTCACAACTCATAGGATGTGCAAGGATGTTGATGGAGAAGCCCTCCGTGATCGATTCCCCCTCCGGCGGAGCGCCGGCGAAGGCTCCAAGATGGGATCTCGCGGATACAGAAGGTTACGGCGGTGGAAATTGTGTTTTGGTTGCTCCCTGGATGTTTTCGGGGGTACGTAGGCTTATATAGGAGGAAGAAGTACGTCGGTGGATGCCCGAGGGGCCCACGAGACAGGGGGCGCACCCTATAAGGGGGCGCCCTCCTATCTCGTGGAGTCCTTGGCTGCTTCTTGACTTGCACTCCAAGTCCTCTAGATCACGTTTGTTCCAAAAATAACGCTCCCGAAGGTTTCATTCCGTTTGGACTCAGTTTGATATTCCTTTTATTCGACATACTGAAATAGGCAAAAAGACAGCAATACGGGCTGGGCCTCCGGTTAGTAGGTGTAACACCCCGGTTTCGATGCGCCAGGTGGCCTTCAATTATTCGTCGTCATTGCCATGTCATTTGCTTGCGTGTTGCACTTTGCCATGTCATCTTATGCATTTCATAGCATGTCGTCATGTGCATCTCATTTCGCATTCGTGTTCGTTTCATGCATCCGAGCATTTTCCCCGTTGTCCGTTTTGCAATCCGGCACTCCTATGTCATCCGACGTCCCCTTCTTGACTCTTTTCGTGTGCGGGTGTTAAACATTCTCGGAATGGACCGAGGTTTGCCAAGCGGCCTTGGTACAGCACCGGTAGACCGCCTGTCAAGTTTCGTGCCATTTGGAGGTCGTTTGGTACTCCAACGGTTAACCGAGTAACCATAAAAGCCTCTTTTGTTTGCAGCCCAACACACCGCCAAAGTGGCCCAAAACCCATCCAAACCCCCTCCATGCTCTCGGTCGTTCGATCACGATCGTGTGGGTGAAAACTGCACCTCATTTGGACTCTCCTAGCTCCCTCTACATATATAAACACACCCTCCCCCGAAATTCGCGGATGAATCCACCCTAACCCTAGCCTTCTTCATCCTCGCGCCGCCGGACACGTCCGCCCGCCGACGGACATGTCCGCCCGCTCCGCCGGACCAACCCGCCGTCGCCCGTGTCGGGCGGTCCCGATTCGCCGCCGACCAGCGGGCCCGCGAAACCCGTGCGAGGCCCTCCGGCCAGTCGCGCCGCCGCGCCCCAGCGCGCCCTCCGCTTCGGCCGCCGCCTCCGCGTCGCCGCTCCCCGCGCCCGCCGCCGCCGCCCAGCAGCAGCTCCGCCGGCGACCTCCGGCCGCCCGCGCCTCCGCCCGCCAGCCGCGACCGCCGCCCTCGTCGCCGTTTGGCCTCGCCCGGCCAGATCCGGCGGCGCGACCGGATCCGCCGCCCCGCCTCGCCCGACCTCGCCGGTGCTTGCTCCGGCCGCCTCCGCCCGTTCTCCGGCGAGCTCGCGCCGCCACCTCGTTTTCCGTGCCGGGTCAACCCTAGATCCGGAGGTAGAATTCCACCAAGTCTTTTTCCCGTAGTAATTTTCATGCCATGTTCAGCATGTCATAACTCTGTGCATACTGCTCCGTTTCGTGCGTGTAATATGTCAAATTGTTCGTCTCGACGAGTACTTCATTTCGTTCCATTGCATCATGTTCATTTGAGCTCATCTTGATGCCCGAAATACTGTTGGAAGAGTGCATGTTGATGTTAATCTGCTGGCACTGTTATAACATGCTCATTTGTCATTTTTGCCATGTTTGATGTGTGCATCCTATGAGGTTGATGTCTACATGTGTTTTGATCTATGCTATGCCATCTTTCCAGTGGTGTTATCCATGTATTTTTGTGAGTTGTGTGCTGAGTGCATCAAGCTGGTTAAGTAGGGTACTTGCTGTTACTGTTTTGCTAGGTTGATTCTGTTATATTTTGTTGCTATGTAAACCTGCTGCTACTAGTCATTCTATGCATAATCTGTAGATGTTCATTAAAGGTGTTTTGTTATACATGTCTTGATATATCCATTCATGCCCCTGGTTGCATTTATAGCCTGCTGTAGCTTGTTATAATCTTGCTCCAAACTTGCTAAATAATGTTGGTGTCAGCCTGTTAACATTAAGTTCAGTTTTGGCCATGTGTTTTTCTAGTGATCCATGCACCCTATGAACTTGTTCTTGCCATGCTTAGCTTCTTAAACATGTCTTCTTACTGTTGGTTGCCTTTCCATGCCATGTATTGCTCTGTGGTGAGTGGTTCAAGCTCACCAACATGCCTACTTATTGTTGTTCCTGCCATGTATGAATCTGTCATATAACTTGCCATGTTTACATGGGTGCCATCATATTTTCTGTGCCTTTTTGGCTCATGATCAGTAAGGGACTTTTGTTTTATGTGATTAGTAGATTCATGCCATGCCTTTGTTTGTCTGGATAAGTTCCTGTAACATGTTGTTTGATAGCTCTAAACATTGCAACCTGATGTTATTTCTGCTAAGTCTGAAACCGTTATTATTTGCAATCTTCCCATGTCCTTTTGAGCATGTTCTAGTCTTTTATGGAGATAGCTCAGTGTTCATGTTTTGTTGTGCTTTACCTGTACTTCATGCTCATGCCTTTTGTTCTTATGTTGGGGTGCTGTAGCATGTTGTTTTGATGCTTGCAATATGGCTAGTTACTGTTTTGGACAGATTGTTGAGTGTATGTGTTGAACCGTTGCTCCGTTTTGAGTGTGCTCTATATGAAACTTGTTTGTTTTTGCATGTAGCTTCATATTATCATGTTGCATCCTTGTTTTGAGGTGTTTGCTTGATGTTTGGATGCATTTTGCATCAATGCCATGTTTAACTTGTTTTGCTCATATCTACTAGGCCGTAGCTCCAAATCTAATGAACTTTATATGTAACTTGACTAGAAACTCGTGTAGATCATCTTGGTGCATTTTAACTTGCTGTTTAACAACTTGAACATAAGGTTTATTCAGATCTGGACCAATTTTGAAATTTGCATATGAGGACTTACCGGAATTGTTATATGTTGTTTCCGGCCTCATTTAAACTTGCCTTGATGTGTTGGTCTTGTTTGCACCATCTCTTGCCATGAGTAGCCTCATCTAGTTTTGTCATGCATCATGCTTGTTGTGCATCATGTCTTGTTTGCGTGTGGTGTGTTTACTATGTTGTGTGCTTCTTCTCGATAGTTCCCGTTTCGTTGCGATCGTGAGGATGCGTTCGTCTATGCTTGGTTCGTCTTCGTGGCTTCATCTTCTTCATGGACTCGTTCTTCTTCCTTGCGGGATTTCAGGGAAGATGACCGCTACCCTGGATCTCACTACTATCATTGCTATGCTAGTTGCTTCGTTCTATCGCTATGTTGCATTACCTATCATTTGCTCTTGAAGCCTCCCAAATTGCCATGAACCTCTAACCTTTGACACCCTTCCTAGCAAACCATTGCTTGGCTATGTTACCGCTTTGCTCAGCCCCTCTTATAGCATTGCTAGTTGCAGGTGAAGTTGAAGATTGCTCCATGGTGGACAGGGTTACTGAGGGAGTCCTGGACTAGGGGGTGTCCGGACAGCCGGACTATCATTATCCGCGGACTCCAAGACTACGAAGATACAAGATTGAAGACTCCGCCCGTGTCCGGATGGGACTTTCCTTGGCGTGGAAGGCAAGCTTGGCGATCTGGATATGTAGATCTCCTACCATTGTAACCGACTACTGTGTAACCCTAGCCTCCTCCGGTGTCTATATAAACCGGAGGGCTTTAGTCCGTAGGACAACATACATTACAACAATCATACCATAGGCTAGCTTCTAGGGTTTAGCCTCCTTGATCTCGTGGTAGATCCACTCTTGTACTACCCATATCATCAATATTAATCAAGCGGGGCGTAGGGTTTTACCTCGTCGAGAGGCCCGAACACAGGTAAAAACATCGTGTCCCTCGTCTCCTGTTACCATCCGCCTAGGCGCACATTCGGGACCCACTACCGAGATCCGCGGTTTGACACCGACATTGGTGCTTTCATTGAGAGTTCCTCGTGTCGTCACCGATAGGCTTGATGGCATCTTCAACCAACAACGCTGTCCGGTGAGACTTTTCTCCCGGACAGATCTTCAGATTCGGCGGCCGCGCTGCGGGCTAATTCACTTGGCCATCTGGAGCGGATCGAAGCTTCGTCCTGGCCGTCGGTCGATTCGAAGCCTAAACTTCACGGCGGTGTCGCGGAGACTTGATCTTGACGGACTCGAGCCTGACCAAGCGCACCGCCTTTGTGATGATGGGCATGATCTAGCTCTGCCGCCGAGCGGTGCCTTGGTGGCGCGACACGAATCCGTTCGGCCATTAGTCGGAGCCGATCGCCCGGATCGAGGGCGGTGGATAGCGCGCCACAGGGGCTTCAACATCCACGGCGATGGGCGAACACTAATCTTGTCCCTGCAAAACTTGTGATTCCGGCGCGGGACTCCTTGCGGACTCGAACCTCCGCGCCCTACCAATCGATCCAGTTAGGCGCGGTTATGGAATTCACCGCCACGGACATCTTCAATACTCGCCTTTTGGCGATATCCTGAATTCACTAAAGCATCTCTCGTTATCGGGAGAGTCTGGCGGACTATGGCGGGATGGTTGAAACACAGACGGACGAAGAAATTGAGCCCACCCACCACCCACTTTGTAGCCTTGTCGGCGATCTAACCGACATGCTAGACTACGACTCGGCGACATCGGCGCTATGGGCGGCGATGCGGAGGCGAACGAGAACCAGCACCCACAGCGCCTTTGGAAGACCACCTCGTCATATGACATATATATGGTGGATACCCCAAAAACGGGGCGGCGAAGAAGCGGCGGGGGAGACTCTTTAAAAAGCAGCCCAAACGCCCGGCGTCGGTGGCGCCGCTCTAAATCCGCCACGGCAAGAATGGAGATTCCGGCACAGGAGATAACAATACTCGAGAGAGTGCGAAGACAATCCCCTCGGCAAGACTCGGTAGCGAGGAGGATCGAAGCAAGCCCTCACGAGAGGCGGCGGGCGAAGAGGTTGAGGATCATAACTATATGCCTCCCTCCGAAGGCGAAGTAAGCCTCAGCGATGATGAATTCGTCGTGCACGAGATCCCGTCGAACAAGAGCGCTTCAAGCGCGGGCTTATCGCCATAGCAAACAGCCTAAAGAAAAAGCAGCAACGACTTCAAGCTGATCGGGACTGCTGGCGATCGATGGACCGAGGTCCTCGCGGCGAAGAGTATAAACTCGACGCCCTCAAAAGTTACCCAAGGCGCAAGCTGCTCCCCGATTAGAGGAGGAAGCATACACACCTCCATCACCGGCGACGATATGGTGACCGACCACCCGTGGTCGTGATAGAAGAGGCATCGGGCCCCGGCCAAGACCGTACCCGGCATCGCGCCAAAAGTCTGAAGCCAGAGGAGCGTGCGGACTTGCGAGACATATTGGAGGACAAAGAAAGGCAATCCAGATCCATCTACGGATCACGTGGGCGCCCTCGACCCACGGCGAATACCGTCGCGCCGGATACAATAACCTGGCGGGCGAACACGAAGACAGCGCTCTCTCGAGCTGCGTCGCGGTATTGCTCAATCTGAGGCGCCGCACACCCTCTATGCTTCATCGGCGAAGTAATGGATCATCAGATCCCGAAGGGTTTAAACCCGTAAACATCGAATCTTACGATGGCTGCAGACCCAGCGGTTTGGATCGAAGACTATCTTCTCCACATCCATATGGCCCGGCGGCATCTCCACGCCATCAAGTACCTCCCTCAAGCTTAAAGGACCAGTTCGGCATTGGCTTAACAGCTTGCCCGCAGAGTCAATTGGGTGTTGGGAAGACACGGAGGCCGCATTCCTGATAACTTCCAAGGCACGTATATGCGACCACGAGCGCCGATGACCTAAGCCACATCATTCAGCAGCCAGACGAATCGGCGGACAATTACGGACACGGTTCTTGGCGAAGAAAAATCAAATCGTCGATTGTCCGGATCGAGAGGCCCTTGCAGCCTTCAAACATAACATCCGGGATGAATGGCTAGCCCGGCACTGGGGCAGGAAAAGCGAAATCCATGGCAGCCCTCACATCGTTAATGACCCGCTTTTTGCGGGAGAGGACAGCTGGCTAGCCCGCAGCAACAATCTCCGTAAAAATTCGGCGGTCCGGATACTAAGGACAACAACGGCAGTCACGTCGAAACAAAACAAAGCGCCGCGTTGGCGGCGATAAGGAGGATCTGGCGGTCAACGCGGATTCAAGGCTCTAAACCGGTCGGCGGAAGAAGCCATTCAAAAGAACCACTCCGGGTCCGTCCAATCTGGACCGAATACTCGACCACTTATGCGGATACATGGCACCTCTGAAAAACCAGCTAACCACACTAATAGAGATTGCTGGGTGTTCAAGCAGGCCGCAAGTTAATTGCGAAAACAATGACAAGGGGCTAAACAATGACGGCGAGGAAGAGACCCGACCGCCCGAACAATAGAGGGCGAAGGGTTTTCCCCACAAGTGCGGACGGTGAATATGATATCTGCGACCCACATACCCAAGAGGAGAGGAAAGCGCGCACTAAGGGGCGTCTATGCGATGGAGCGATCCCAAGTTCAATCCATGGTCCTCTTGTCCGATCACTTTCGATCGAAGAGACCATCCGACCCGGCATCGCCATGGCGGATTCGCGCGTGGTTTTAGACCCAATCGTCGATGGGTTTCACCTCACGAGAGTCGATGATGGGCGGCGATAGCTGAACCTGCTTTATCGAGGATCGGTCGCCAAAATGGGCGTAGACCCATCAAGGATTAAACCTACAAAGACAACCTTTAAAGGTGTCATACCAGGAGTGGAAGCCAAGCTATGCAGCTCGATCCTGCTGGAAGTGGTCTTGGATCCCGGATAATTTCGGGCGAAGAGTTAATCTTGACATAGTCCCGTTCGCGGCGGCTATCACGCTCTGCTTTCGGACAAACCGCGTTTGCAAAATTCAGCGGTGCCGCGACACGCATACCTAAAGCTCAAGATGCGGTCCTCGTGGAGTCATCACGGTCAATGGGAATACGGGCGCTCCTCGAGCGGAGGAACATACACAATGGCTCTCGGCGGAAATCTGAGCAGCCTTCTAAGGCAATTCTCGAGTCCGGCCGTTAAAAGGCGGATACAACAAAACGCGCCGGAGCAATGCCAACCAAGACCACTGGCGCGATCGAGCACGCAGCGTAGCAATGCGGCCCTAACCCTCGCCAGCGCATAATCACAAGAATAACACTCCGCGTACATCATTACGCTTTGGAGATACCATGGGCACAGGGGAGGGGGCACGATCGCAACGGACCCAAAGTGCGGTTCGACCACACCGGGGGCTCGCAAGTGTGCCCCCCTTTTTTCTTATATTTTTTATTTTTCTTCTTTTATGAACACAGGACTCTGTTAACCAGAAGCCCTGTCCGGCGGCGAACCTGCCGAACTCATGATGCAACAGCCAGGGACTAAAGAAGGCCGTGATGAACACTCAGGTGGTCTCAATTACGAGCATTAAATTCGATTATATACACCGAGTCCGCAGCTCATCCCTGGAGGGGGACATGTTTACTTAGTCCAAATCCCTTGCTTACCACACTATTTGTATCAGTCCGCTCTACTAGCAGACTTTCTTTCATAAATAATGCAGCACCTTTTTGATCGCAATTGCATTACCTTATATATATATATGCTCATTATATGACATCTTGCACCCGTATATTTTGGTACGACCTAATACACCGGGGGCTTATGTTCCCCACTCTATGGTGTGATAAGTCCGAACACTTTCACAAGTGCGGCACCCCGAACTTATAGCATCATATGAATCGGCTCCGAATCATATCTTGGGTCAATAGTTGGGTTTGCCCGGCTCCCCGTTTTGGTGCCTTACGTTCCGTTACGTCGGCTAAGGTGGCTTTGGGAGAACCACTGCGATTGCGCCCGGTTGAGCAGGCGGCGCCTCGATGGAAAGCTAAAGCGGCGGCATGATAAGGCGAGGAGTCGCTGTTCGAGAGGTTTTTCGGGTCATAAAGACTCACGCCACTTGAGTGAAGTTAGGACAATGTCCGGCGAAGGCGTGGATAGCGCCCGGATTCGGTCTTCGAATACTAGGGGCTTCGCCGAAATTAAAATTATAGAATTCTATGGCTAAGTGAGAGTGTTCAAGCATTATAAGTCCGGTTGCCTTGTTCGTTGTGTTGAGTGCCTCCTAGATGGACCCAAAATGGGAACAAGAGTGCTCAAGTTTATCGAACACCCGGCACTCGTGGCTTGGGGCTGAAGCCAACGACTTGCCATCTCTCGATTTTATAAACAGCCGCCTGAAGGTAATATTTTAAATTAAACAAGCGTTGCTTAACGCGCACATGAACAAAGTTTCAGTAGCGAGGATAATACATAGCAAATTCACTCAAAGATTACATTTACGGGGCACTCATCCGCAATATTGCGGGCTCCCTTGAGACAGTTTTATAATACATTTGGCGTGCGATACTCCTTGCCCGGCGGTGGGTCCGTGAGAAGCTTCTCCGCATCAACCTGCCCCATTGCACCTTTAATGCGGGCGAGGGCCGACGAGCGGCTTCAATCTGGTGGGCGCTTGATAACATCCACCGAGGGCATGCATCCACCAGCCGACGCCGAGGCCAAAGTAGCTCCCAGGCATGGCCTGTCCAGTCCACAACCGGACTATAAGGCCCTTCATGGCCTCTTGACTACCTTGTGGAGTTCGACCAGGTGCTTCATTTGGTCGCTTGAAAGCACCGGTGTCAGCCTCACCATAATGAGACGAAGACTTTTTCCGTCGAGCTCCCTCCTTGCCACGATAGAATGCGGCGGCATCGGGCGCACTACGGGCAGATCTGCAAACGCATACGAGAGCTCGAATGCGGGTAAGTGTCGGGTATTTTACATTAACATGCTTGCTTTGCATGAAAAATGCCTTACCGCCGCTATTTTCTTTATATCTTCAACCTCTGAAGGGCCTTATGGGCCTCGGCCTTGGAGGACTTGGCACTTTCGAGGCGAGGCAAGCTCGGACTCTTGAGTCTTGAGTCACGCTCCAAACTCTCATGCTTTTCCATGAGAGCACGGAGCTCTTGCCGAACTTCCGCCACCCGTGCCTCCTGCTTTTCCCGCTCTGCCCGTTCAGCGGCGCCTGCTGTGTTTGGCAGCGGACACGGCTATCCTTGAGGCTGCCACCTTGTTAGTGGCCCTGCAATACACATATTATCCTTGTTAATTTTATTGCAACCAAAATCCTTTTCTGTAAGGTACCTATTCAAAGTGGTGTTACTCACCTTCTTTGTCCTCGAGCTGCTTCTTCGCATAGCCGAGCTCTCGCTCGGACCGCTCGAGATCCTGCTTCAGCACATCAACCTCCGCCGTTAATGCGGCAGAGGCCAGCAGCGTAGCCTGCAAACCCATATTGACATATTTTTAGCAACCCTGCGCATGTCTTGTAAGATCCTCAGTCCGGCTTTTCTTTCCGAACACCGAACTGAGCATCGAAACTCTGTCTATGCGGTATTACATTACATAATTTTAACTTCTTACCTCAAAGCCTATTAAAAGGCTGCTGCGAGCTTCGGTCGGCCCGCTTTTGAAGCTGAACCTTTTGCATCACCGCACTCATGATAGTGCGGTGTTCTTCTCGATGGAAGCGCCTTTAAGCGCCTCCAACAAGTTATCCGGCGCCTCGGTTGGGCGGAGGCCGCCGGTGTCCTGTCTTGCCCTTCTTTTAAAGGGCGCTTGCGGACTCTGGAACCACTGCGGGTTCCGATGTAGAGTCGGCGCAAAGTCCGGAGGCTGCTGGCGGCGCCTCGGAGCCTCCTCTGATGGGTCCTCTCGGGATCCCACCTCGGCGTCCTCGTCGGTGGCGTGGGGTAGAGGCAGTCGGAAGTGAATTCACATCCGACGAGGCCAACGACCCGCTCGATGAGTCGGGGAGATCGTCATCGGCCGGGCTATGGACAGAACGCGGCGTTAGAAAGACACTACGTGACATAAAATATATTGCATACCAAGGATCCGGATACTTACGATCTCGCCGGACGCCTGGCCCTTGGAGGCCACTCATCCTCGCCAACGCTGGTGTTGGCGAAACTGTCCGGGGGGATAGTTCTCCCCCTTTTGGACCCTTTGGCCTCCCCTATTGGGGAAGCCTTCCTCTTCTTCTCTCCCCCCTCCGGGAGAGAGTACTCCTCCTCCTCCTCGTCTTCAGGGGAGGAGTCCGCGTCGTCATCGGGCGCTTTGATTGGGAACTCTTTCGAGTCCCGGCCACCTTCTTGGCCTTCTTCTCCGGCACCACGTGCGGTGCGGAACCAGCAACCTCGCTAAGCGGGCGTCCACTGGATCTTCGGCATGGGGCCGGGCTGATAAGCTGCTGGCCTTCTCCATCCATTCTGTCAAAGGAAAGGAAGGATGAAACCCTCTTATAATCAATTCGATTACTACAAAGTGTCCGTAATGGGGTTGAATCACTTACCTTGTCGGTTGGATCTGCGAGCTGAATCCGCGATCTTCCGTCGCGGATGCGGGGCCAGCGCCCTTAAACAGCACCCTCGAGGTGCCTTCGTATGTCGTGTCGAAGAGCCCGCTCGGCGCTGGTGCTGTTCGGATTGAACTCCACAGATTGAATGCCCGTTCTTGGCATGGGAGAATCCGGCGGATGAGCATGACTTGGACCACGTCGGCGAGCTGAGCTTATTGCTCACCGGCTTCGGATGCAGGTTGAGTCGATCACCTCTTCGGATCGCCCACAGCAAGCCCTTCTCTTTCTAGGAGGTGAGCTGCGTGGGGCGCCAGATCTAAACTTCGGGGCGCCGCCCATGTGGGCTTGCGCGGCTCGGTGATGTAGAACCACCCGATTGCCACCCCTTGACGGAGTCCACAAAGGCCCCTTCGAGCCAAAGGGCGTTGGGTAATTTACCCAACATGGCGCCTCCGCATTCGCTTGCGTGCCCTTCACAACCTTGACAGCGTTGAAGGTCTTGAGCCCGAGGCGAAGTGGGGCGGATGCGGAGGAAGGCCTCACACTGACGATGAGCGCCGAGATGTTGAGGATGAAGTTGGCGCGGATCATGAAAATCCGGCCGTAATAGAACATGAGCCCCGGACGAATGGATGGGCGGAAAGCCAAGTCCGCGGAGGAAGTGGGGAAGGAAGGCGACCTCTCGTGAGGCCCATGGGTAGGGACGAGCTGCCCCTCGTCAGGCGGCCGATCTGTGATATCGCCGGAGAGGTATCCGGCGTTGCGCAGCTTGGTAATGTGCTCCTCCTTAGCGGTGGAGGCCAACCACTTGCCTCCCCTCCGGACATATTCGGAGAAGGTCAGCGAGATCTGTGAGCTTAGGCGTTGGAGCTTGAGTCTTGCAGAGATGTATAAGCAAAGAAGGAAGAAGGCGTAGGTGAGAAGGTAAATCCTTATCCCTTATATATAGGTGGACGAAACTGTGCGTCCCCCACCGGCCTGGTAAAACTCGCTTACCTCCCAAGCGCCACCATCAATGGCGCGGTTGGGTTACCCACGTCCATATTGATGAGAATCCCGGAATAAGGGGAACACGATCTCTGCTTTGACAAGACGTGCCAAGGAAAGCGCTTCGCTAAACGTGTTGAGGTGGTATAGTAAAAAATGATTCAAACAGTGGCTTGGTAGCGGTGTGATGTCACGCCGCATAATACGTCAGCAGATTGAACTAAGTGTACATTTTATTCTCTCTACGGTGGAATGTGGAATTTATTTTGCGAGCGGACACTATCTGGTGTTCATGATCTTCTCTGGATTATTCAAGGAGGAACCCGCCTTGCAATCTTGAACATTATGCGCGCCGGACTAATCGTCATTGAAGCCTGGTTCGAGAGACTCTTGAGGAGTCTGGACTAGGGGTGTCGGACAGCCGGACTATCATTATCCGCCGGACTCCAAGACTACGAAGATACAAGATTGAAGACTCCGTCCGTGTCCGGATGGGACTTTCCTTGGCGTGGAAGGCAAGCTTGGCGATACGGATATGTAGATCTCCTACCATTGTAACCGACTACTGTGTAACCCTAGCCTCCTCCGGTGTCTATATAAACCGGAGGGCTTTAGTCCGTGGGACAACATACATTACAACAATCATACCATAGGCTAGCTTCTAGGGTTTAGCCTCCTTGATCTCGTGGTAGATCCACTCTTGTACTACCCATATCATCAATATTAATCAAGTAGGGCGTGGGTTTTACCTCCATCGAGAGGGCCCGAACACAGGTAAAAACATCGTGTCCCTCGTCTCTGTTACCATCGCCTAGGCTTGATTCGGGACCCCCTACCCGAGATCCGCCGGTTTTGACACCGACAGTTACGTTGGGATATCACAATATCTTTTATATTATTAATGCATCTATATACTTGGTAAAGGGTGGAAGGCTCGGCCTTATGCCTGGTGTTTTGTTCCACTCTTGTCGCCCTAGTTTCCGTCATATCGGTATTATGTTCCTGGATTTTTGCGTTCCTAACGCGGTCGGGTGATTTATGGGACCCCCCTGACAGTTTGCTTTGAATAAAACTTGTCCAGCAAAGCCCAACCTTGGTTTTACCATTTGCCTCACCACCACCTATACCCTTCCCTTGGGTCGGCCAACCCAAGGGTCATCTTTATTTTAGCCCCCCCGGGCGGTGCTTCTCTAAGTCTTTGGTGCGAACCGAGCAGATGCGGGGCCCCTCGAGAAACTTCGAGTCTGGTTTTACTCGTAGGGTGACCTATCCGGTGTTGCCACGAGCGAGATATGTGCAGCTCCTATCGGGATTGTCGGCGATCGGGCAGCTTTTTGGTCTTGTTTTACCATTGTCGAAATGTCTTGTAAACGGGATTCGAGGCGATCAGTCTTCTGGGAGAAGGAATATCGCCGTTGATCGCAAGAGCTTATCATGGGCTAAGTTGGGACACCCTTGCGAGGTATAAACTTTCGAGAGTCGTGCCCGCGGTTATGTGGCGAGCGGAATTTGTTAATGTCGGTTGTAGATAACTTGACACGGATCCGAATTAAAACGCATCAATCGCGTGTGTAGTCGTGATGGTCTCTTCTCGTGAGTCCGGAAGTGAACACGGTTTACGTGTTATGATTGGCGTAAGTAGGAGTTCAGGATCACCTCTTGATCATTACTAGTTGACGACCGTTCCTTTGCTTCTCTTCTCGCTCTTATTTGCGTATGTTAGCCACCATACTTGCTTAGTCATTGCTGCAACCTCACCACTTTACCCTTCCTTTCCCATTAAGCTTTGCTAGTCTTGATACCCATGGTAATGGGATTCTTTGAGTCCTCGTGGCTCTGATTACTACAACAACGATTCTTGGTGCAGAGTTATGTGATGATCTTGACGCGAGAGCGATGTTGCTTGTTTTGGAGTTCTTCTTCTGCTTCTTCGATCAGGGGATAGGTTCCATGTCGGCAGCCTGGGCTAGCAGGGTGGATATTGTTTGAGTTTCTGTTTATGATTCATCCGTAGTCGGATGTTGTTCTTGTATGTTATATTGTTGTATTCATGTGACATTGTATGTATTGGATGTATCCCATCTATTATGTAATGTTGATGTAATGATATCCACCTTGCAAAAGCGTTTCAATATGCGGGTCTATCCTTGGTGGGACCTTTGAGTTCCTTTTGGATAGGGTCGCATATTGGGCGTGTCAGTAGGTTAGTCCCAAAAATGATATAAATGTGTAAAATAAAGCCCATAAACATCCAAAAGGGGTAATATAATAGCATGGAATAATAAAAAATTATAGATACGTTGGAGACGTATCAAGCATCCCCAAGCTTAATTCCTGCTCGTCCTCGAGTAGGTAAATGATAAAAAAAGAAATTTTTGTTGTGGAATGCTACCTAGCATAATTCTCAATGTAATTTTTTTTATTGTGGCATGAATGTTCAGATCCAGATGATACAAAATAAATCAAAGTAATCATGTCTTCTCAAAATAACATGGCCAAAGAAAGTTATCCCTACAAAATCGTATGGTCTGGCTGTTGCTCTATCTTCATCACACAAACTATTTAATTATGCACAACCCCGATGACAAGCCAAGCAATTGTTTCACACTTTAATAATCTCAAACTCTTTCAACTTTGAGCGTGAGCCATGGACATAGCACTAGGCGCCGCCATCGACTGCTGTGATCACAGCCGGAGCATGGCTTTCACCGGCAGCCTCCCCGACCCAAAGCCGTGACCCAACCAACCCTTCCGGCCTATCACCTCCCTGATGCACGAGCACTGCTTCACATCTCGCCCTCAGACCGCGCACAGAGGTCGCCGGCCAGCTACCCTAACAGATCTGCACCGGGGAAGCCAAAACGCGCACCGCACAAGCAGGTCCGCCCAGATCGGGCTCGACCCCTGCTTCCACGCCTAGAAGCTTGACGCTCGCGCACGCCACCACGCTGTCCTGGCAAGTTGTCCCGCGCCTAGCTGACGGCCCAACCTGCCACCGAGACTGCGGCTCTCCAATTCCGCGCGCGCCCGCAAGGCGGCACCCCTCAGTTTGCATGCGCCACCCAATCTCCAGCACGCAATGTCGCGTCGCTTGACCTCTAGCAGCAGTCGCGCCGATAGCACCTCCTCGGCCAGAGAGCAGCCCGCGCAGCTCTGCAGCGGCGAGAGGAAGAAAGCCCGCCGTGGCAGTGGCATGTGAGCTTTGCGCTTCGCCCGGCGGCGGCGGAGGAGGGATGGCGAGTGCGGCCTCCGACGACTAGGGTTTTGCGCCAGGGCCGCCCCGCGGGGGAGCGACACACGGCTAGGGGAATGGCCGGTTTCTTCCAGGCCACGATTTCCACTCCTTTCTTGTTTACATACACTGTTTAAGTTTTCAGAACCATGCTTTTCAAAAGCAGCCCGAGACTTCCAAAAGGCATAAACCGCGTCGACGCAGCTCTGCCCGCCATTTGGAGCAGAGCGGCCTCTGGTTATCTTGTTTCCAGTCTTCTCGTCCACACCTCGCGACCCCGTGGGCCCACGCCCAGCTCACGCACTCACGCCTCTTAAATTCATCTTCCCACCAACTTTCGTCCCTCTGCCTCGCGGGCCCGCCCCCAATTAATGACTCGCTCCTACCCCAGGAGCCAGAAAACGTCCAAACCCGCCTGCCGTTCTCACCCGCGAGGACCCTTTCTTCCTCCCGGACCCAAGAAGACTCTGCTCAAAATCTCGCCAACCTCCGGGCCACCATCGCCATCACCATCACTCCTTCCAAAATCCCCATCCAGACGAGCATTTGGATTGCCATTCCTTTGTCCGCTTCGCCCAAAAGTTAAAGCGGCGGCGTGCCGTTGTCCGCTTCTCCGCCAGTTCCGTTCCACCTGTGCTCCACCAGTCCATCCCTCTTCTAGGCCGGCTTCAAGAAAAGACTGGTTCTGGTTCTGGCTCTGGCTTCTCCGCTTTCCCAACCGCCTGGCTGAACTTCTTGCGGGGGCTCCGGTGAGAATCGCGGGGCTGCTTGTTTGGGCGGAGGCCAGAGGCGATTCAGCTGCTGGGAGGCCTGCACTACGAAGGTAACCACCCCTCGTCTCAGCTGGGGGATTGGGTTGATTTCACTCGAGGGATTTCGTTCTGTTTTTCCGGGCCCCTGCATGTTGGAGATTATACTGATTGTGTCGTGTGGGACTATTGCGCAGATCCAGTTCGCGGTGGATGGAGTGATGCTGCGGGTGTGCTTGATAAGGTTCTTGCTTGCCTGATAAGCAAGGTTTCTTTCTGGTGGTTCCTCCTCCTGCCGACCAAGACACACAAAATCTAAGCCTGTTCACACCTTCTATTGCTTCAATTTCCGAGTGCTCTTGCTGCCTGAGATGACATAAGTTTTGATGGACTGCATGCCTTGGACTCTGGAACAGATTCATCATCTCTACTCTCTTCAGCTGTTCTAGCTCCCCCTTTTTCCTAGCTGTCTGTCTGCATCTTTTGTGCAATTCAGGGCTCGTGTGTCCCTGTAGCCCCAGTTTCTGTTTGGATTCGTCATGGGCACCACCACCGAGCAAAAGATAGCTCTGCTCCTTCTTGGGACCATCTGGGTTCTTCTTGGTACCTGCAATGCTGCTGAATTCACCCCTGCAGACAACTACCTCATCAACTGCGGCTCCACAGTCGACGCTAATCTCCACGATGGGAGGGTCTTCAAAGCAGACAATTCCGGCTCGACTATATTGACATCACATCACAGCGTCCCCGCAAACACCTTGCCGGATGCAGTCATAAGTTCTGACAATCCTGTGCTGTATCAAACTTCAAGGATATTCATTGTGCCGTCGTCCTACTCCTTCAAGATGAAGAGCCGTGGCCGGCATTTTGTCCGGCTACACTTCTTCAGTTTCAGATACCAGAGCTATGATCTTGCCGCGGCAAAGTTCAAAGTGTCCACCCAGCATGTTGTGTTACTTGACAATTTCACTCCGCCGAGCAATTCCTCACCGTTGGTCAGGGAGTATTCGCTGAATATTACTGAGGATATGCTGATTCTCTCATTTGTGCCTCAAGGAAACAGCACATCTTTCATCAGTGCTATTGAAGTAATATCTGTTCCTGATGATCTGATACAGGATTCAGCGCAAACTGTGAATCCCTCCGGCCAGTATCTCGGCCTTGCAACGCAGACATTTCAGACATTCTACAGGATTAATGTGGGTGGACGGGAGGTGACCGTTGTCAATGACACACTCTCGCGTTCATGGGATACTGACCAGAACTTCTTCATAAATTCCACTACCACTGAACTGTTTGCTTACCAAGGGAAGCTGAATTATCAGAAAGGAGCTGCAACCAAGGAGGATGCACCGGACAGTGTGTACAACAGTGCAAGGCGGTTGGCTGTGCAAAATAGAACCAGCCCAGCGTCCAACATGACATGGCAATTTGATGTTGACGGTCGTTCGAGCTATCTGATCCGGTTCCATTTTTGTGACATAGTGAGCAAGGCAGCATATTCCCTCTACTTTGATATTTATGTGGATGGCGGGTTAGCGTTAGAAAATCTTGACCTCTCTGAAAAAGTTTTTGGTACCTTGGCTGTGCCATACTACACGGAATTTGTCTTGAAGTCAAGCAATCCTTCTGGTAAGCTAAGTGTCGGCATTGGGCCTTCCAGCTTGAACATTGTGGCGCCAGATGGCATCTTGAATGGCCTGGAGATCATGAAGATGAACATCAGTACTGGCACTATTTATGTTGTGTGGCCACCAGCACCGCCAAAAAGGAAACTGGCTATCATATTGGGCTCTGTTCTCGGAGGTGTTGGTGCTGTTAGCATTGCTATTATTCTCTGCTTTGTCCTCAGAAGAAAGAAGAAGGAGAAGAAGCCGCGGCGGGCACCGACAAGTCGACCTTCAAGTTCTTGGTCACCACTTACCCTCAATGGCCTTAGCTTCCTTAGCGTAGGTACCCGAACAACCAGCCGGACCACTCATACATCTGGGACAAACAGTGATGTAAGCTACCGAATTCCTTTTGCTTTGCTGCAAGTGGCAACAAAACACTTTGACGAGCAGATGGTTGTCGGAGTTGGGGGGTTTGGGAAGGTATACAAAGCAGTTCTGCAGGACAGCACCAAAGTCGCAGTCAAGCGGGGCAACCAGAAGTCCCACCAAGGGCTCAAAGAATTCCGGACAGAGATCGAGCTGCTGTCAGGGCTGCGACACCGTCACCTCGTGTCGCTCATCGGATATTGCGATGAGCAGAACGAGATGATCTTGGTGTATGAGTACATGGAGAAAGGCACGCTGAAGAGTCACCTGTATGGCAGTGACATGCCTCCCCTCAGCTGGAAGAAAAGAGTGGAAATCTGCATAGGGGCTGCAAGGGGGCTCCACTACCTGCACACAGGTTTTGCAAAGTCGATCATCCATCGTGATGTCAAGTCGGCAAACATTCTCCTCGACGAAAATCTCATGGCCAAGGTTTCTGATTTCGGTCTGTCAAAGACGGGGCCTGAGTTGGATCAGACACATGTTAGCACTGCGGTGAAAGGGAGCTTCGGGTATCTTGACCCTGAGTACTACCGGAGGCAGAAGCTGACCGACAAGTCGGATGTGTACTCATTCGGCGTGGTCTTGCTGGAGGTGATCTGCGCGAGGCCAGTCATCGACCCGACGCTTCCAAGAGACATGATCAACCTCGCAGAATGGGCTATCAAGTGGCAGAAGAGGGGAGAGCTTGGTCAGATCGTCGATCAACGGATCGCTGGGACAATCAGGCCAGAGTCATTGAGGAAGTACGGTGAGACGGTCGAGAAGTGTCTTGCGGATTACGGCGTCGACCGCCCTACCATGGGTGATGTACTGTGGAACCTGGAGTTTGTGCTCCAGCTGCAGGAGGCCGGCCCGGACATCTCCAATGTCGACAGCATGAATCAGATCTCTGAACTTCCTTCAGACGCCAGAAGGATGGGCTCTCTGGAGATCGGCACCGCAGACGAAGCAGACGAAAGCCGCACGAACATGGATTACTCTCAGATGTCGACCAACGATGCCTTCTCGCAGCTGATGAACACTGAAGGGAGGTGAACTGGACTGTGTCACTAAGGAAGTTGGTAAAAACATGTTGACCTGGAGAAAAAAAATGTCTGTTGCTTGTCCATACCATGTATTGTTGTTTCCGACAAGCCCTTAATTGCATTCATGTTCTGATATACTCCCTCCGTTCCCAAATACTTGTCTTTCTAGGCATTTCAAATGGACTCAACATACGGATGTATGTAGACATATTTTAAAGTGTGATTCACTCATTTTGCGCCGTATGTAGTCACTTGTTGAAATCTCTAGAAAGACAAGTATTTAGGAACGGAGGGAATATGTTTTGTTCTTTGAACTATATATATATATAAAATACTACTCCCAACGTCCCATAATGTAACACGTTTTTTTCCACTAGTGTAGTGTCAAAAAACGTCTTGCATTATGGGACAGAGGGAGTTAATGATGATATGTTAGATGTTTGTCAGCATATTCAAGAAGTGTTAACTACCTATTTTGAACACATGAACTTAATTTTCAGCCAAAAACAATTCCTCACGAATTTGACAGAAAATTGACCATTCATGACAGACCATAATCAACATTTGTAAGACCATAACCAGCTTGCTAGTCCTGATTCATTTTTTTCACGATGCCTGAAAGGTACTCCCTCTGTCCCATAATGTAAAGACGTTTTTTTTGACACTATGGGACAGAGGGAGTAGAACAGTAGTTTACGACTAATGGGCAACGATTATTTAGCTAGTGACGTCTGGACAACACTGATCATGCTAGCCAAGTCTAGATAACATTGTTGCAACCGCAAAAAGACTTTCAGGTTCAGACAAGGCGGCATAACACACGTCAATATTTGTCAATCACGAAAAAATCATGACCCGGACAGGTTTAGACGAGGAGGCATAACGCGAACCGACGTTCGACAAACATACTAACATAGTCTACCAACATAAGAGTTCGGCCCAAGAGACGATGCAACAAGATTAGTTCAAGTTGAGGGTGGTGCGCAGCATTCGCCATCACTCCCAGGGGCTAGGGCTCATTCTGTTGGTGGCTGGGCGGCTATCACGGGCGGGACTCAGGCTGTTGCCTCTCACACCGTTATGTGAACCATTGACTTCAGCTTGCTCCCTTGGTGGGTGGCTCTTGCCATTTGGTGCTGGGCTGCGGTTCAAACCGGAAGGTGAAGCACTCCTCCTAGGGCTGTAACTAGAGCTTCTTGGTCGCCTTTCCTCATGGCCAACAGCTCGATCATCCCTCCTTGGATAAGGCGATCGGCTGTTAAGAAAATCACAACATTGATGATTAACGATACTGCCAGGAAAGCAACTCAGCAGAGAAGAATGTAAAACAACAGGCACATTTTATACAAAGTTACCGAGAGTGCTCTTTGAACTATGCCACCACAATATTCACTTAATTTCCATACATATCAGTAACATCCATCAAATTATGGCACTCACATATCAGTAGCATCCATCAAATTATGGTACTCACTTATCCCCAGATACCTGCTCTCTACAGGCTCAACAATATTCATTTAATTTCCATACATATCTTCATTATCCATCAAAATATGGCACAAACTTATCATCAGATACCTGCTCTCTACACTCACTGATCACATATCAACATATAGCAGTGGCAGGCATGAATAGATATATATATGACTATCAAAGGTAAGAGATTGCTACTACATGGCTGAAAGGTAAACCTATTACATATCAACATATAGCAGTGGCAGGCATGATAGACATATATGACTATCAAAGGTAAGAGATTGCTACTACATGGCTGAAAGGTAAACCTATTGCATTTGACCAAATTTATAGTAGGGTAACTCTCATAATAGTACGTTTATTTATTTACAAGATCCAATCATAATGCTAACAAGATATACTAGTATACCCAGACATATTCGTCCTTGGCATAACCAAATATAGTTAAGCACTGGACGATTGCACAAACATCAGTTATCATGGCAAAAAAATTGGTTCATACCTGTAACTCCTGCTTAGGCTCCTTTCGCGATGAGGTGGTGGGGAGCGTGAGTAGCTTCTTCCCCGCCTGTATTTGCAAAAGCTAAAATTCAAATGTGCACCAATAAAAGGTAACATCACAAGGAAGCTTCATTAAAGGATGCAAGGAAATACTTGAGATTCTTAGGACTGTTCTGGCAGTTTTTTTCTATATGGCCCTTTTCTCCACAGCGATAGCACTTATTTTTCCAGTCACCAGCATTGCAATCACGAGCCCAGTGTCCATCAATCCCACAGTTAAAGCAGCGGCCAGAACCAGGAGGGGGTCCTCTGCCCAAGTATTCGCGGGAACCTCCTGGGCCACGCGGGATCTAGAAAATCAACACAGGCTTATCAACTGAAGTCAAGGACAGCAACAGTGCAACAAGTAATCAAACATCATTATCCTCCGCAATTAGAAAATCGGAGTCATGTAGCTGCAAAAATGCATATCTATACCTATACCTATTTTTTTTATTACTAATAAAGGGAATAGGCATTCTTGGTCCGTCATGTGTATTATGCAGAAAAATCCCTGATGTTTCTAAGTATAAACCCGCAGTCCATTAGTAATAAGTCGACAAAAAACGGTTCGGCCTTTTTTCTCGCGCACATGGGCCCACCCGCTTGGGCCTTAGGCCGCCGGTCAGCAAATCCGTCAATGGTTGAAGATACTTGGGATCGAACTCACACTTGCTATCAAGTTTCCTTAGGTCGATCCAACTGACCTAACTCATATTTGTGAAAACAAAAAGAGGTTTCGTATTTATTATATAGTACCATATCGCTCCTTTGTGCACAATGTCACCAATTTATAAATGTAAGAGATTTGAAATCAATTAAGTGCCTCAAGATTACTAAAGAGTGGGCCGGTGCATCCCGAATTAATGGGGAGAGAGAGACCGTGATTCATGGAGGAATTGCTGGGAAAAAATTATCCGATTAAAATAGCTGATGCACAATGCCACGCCACTCCTGTTGGCCAACTAGAAATAATTAACCAGAGGGGGTAGGTCGCTTGGCCAATTAAAATTAATTAATAGGAGAGGGAGAGGGATCCGTGGAACATGCATGAATATAACCCCTTGATTAAATCAAGGAATTAATTCATGGGAGAGAGGATTCGTGAGACATGCCCCAATTAAATTGGTGATTCGTGGCATGATGAAGAATTCGAACTAGCGATGTGTGGTCTGTCACTGAACGGTTTTTTTTTTTGCATATTATCTATAGAACATATATAATTTCCCGCAAAAAAGACCACACATAAAATACCTATAGTCTCAGTTGTTTTTGACAAAAAAATTGAGGTGTATCCGATCCAGCTCCATCATGTTGGACGTCAAGGAAACCCTGGTGCAGGAGCTAGAGACAGACACCTGTCTCAACTACGGCCGGGGCTCCGCCCATTCGTGCTGACACCATTGAGATAGAGGTCAGCATCATGGATGGCTACGGACAGCTTATCCGCCGCCATGAACCCCATCTTGCTCGCTCTGTCAATCTCATACCTTGTGTCGAGATCTTATTTGCGCTCGCAAAGGTTCCATGTTTTGCGTGGAAATTGGAATTTCATTAACTGGTCACATTATTACAAGTGTTTTGTATAACTTTCCTAATTTTCAAAGGAACATTCAAAAATTCCCTACTGCAGTCTTACCGTGGCTAGCACATTTTTTACGGCAACGAATCTTAACAAGGTTCATTATCCAGTCTCCTTCCATAAGAGCATTGACTTCCTTCTTTAATTAAAAGTTCCATTGATCTTATATATATTACTTAATTATCTGTTGAGCCGTTTAACTACATTTTGATCTGCTTCATGATAATCGGTGTTTGCTCCAGACGATGCATGCATCAAGTTTAAATGAGACTGGGGCCACCCACCATCGTTGAATAGGTTGATAACTTGGCCACCATTGGTGACGGTAGCGAAGATTAGAAATGACAACATGGATGGGCCGCTAGGGGCGTGCAAGCATTTGTTTCTCCCGTTGCAACTCACACGCACATTTTCTAGTAATAACAGGATTAAACTATGTGCGTAGAGGAGAATTTCCAGTCCATCAAAGGCTCATTTGTAGATGGCATCAGGGCGAAGTTTACAGTAGTAAAGAACATTGATAAACAACAAAAGCTTACCCCTCTTGCAAACTCAACAATGATGCGGCTCCCATCAACCTCTTGGCCATCAAGCTCATACCTTGCATCATCTGCATCCCGGGGATCGCTAAACTCCTGCAACATGATCCAGAAAAATAAAATTAGGGGTGGGCTTAACATGAACAATCTAACAAACTAGACAATTAGCTGCGCATATTCCTGGAATAGAACATGGAAATCACAGGTTTAAGAGGTTACTTACAACAAAGCCATAATCATACTTCAGCTCCACACATCGTATTCTGTAGAAATGGTTGACAAAAACAGGAACACCATCAAGATGGTATGAAAAATGCATCACCAGCCATCACACAAAGTAAACATCTACTCGTAGAATAGGCAACAGAATATTTCAAAAGAATCGCCAAAATCTTCTGTAACTTTGGAGCAAGACACCAATTTCCACCAAAGGCACCCTCACAGCATTGACACCAAGGTAATAGCCCCTCAATACCTTCAACAAGATTATTCAAGTCAAAGCTGGAAAGGTTTGTCTGAGATGTGATGGCAAATTGGCAACACCCACAGTAGCACTATGTAAATGGTCAAAATCAACAGGTTATGCCACAGCAGAAGAAACCTTAAACTTCCGAAGCTTGCTAGTTGCTAGTCTCTACTAACAGGTAAGACAATAAACGGCTACACAATTACAAGTAAACAGCTAAAATGACACCTCTAGTCCTCTACCGAAAGTAACCTAGCAGAGCCTATTGATATAGCTGGATTAAAATTACATTGTCAGTGATGCAGTAGTGGGTATCTTTTTTTTTTGAGGAAGATGCAGTAGTGGTCTTGACTCTAGTCTCTAGGCCACAAAAATGCCGAGGAACCTAAATTGACCCATACAACAACAAAGCCTTTAGTCCCAAACAAGCTGGGGTAAGCTAGAGGTGAAACCCATAAGATCTCGCAACTCTTTTGGGTTTCATCTCCATAAGAGTGGCTGAGTTTTGAGATTGGCTCGCCAAGCCTATCACAACCCTCCTCCTTTACCCAGGCTTGGGACCGGGTATGTTGAGACAACATAGGCGGAGTTCTAAATTGACCCATAAAGGGAAAATATGCCTTTGCCTAAGAAGAATGCACAAATTAGAGCAAGCCAGGTGCAGCAAGTAAATGGTTCCCAAATTGCACACAAACACTTGTTAAATCAAGTGGTGCACAAAAGGCGTAAACCAGATCCAATTTCCTCACCTCCCATATCTGCCGAAAAGGTACTCAACATCCTTGGTCCGGGTGTGCGTAGAAAGATGGCCCACGTACAACTTGGTGTTGCCACCATATCGGTCATACCGATCATAACGGTCATTATAGCGATCAAAACGGTCGTCATAACGATCATAACGGTCATCGTAGCGATCGTAACGGTCATCATAGCGAGGCATCTTGAACTGCAAGACAAAATTGATCGCATCAAGACATGCAGCCAAAATATTGTAGAACAAAGACATGTAAACATGCAAATGCACCTATACACATTTGGTCAATATATCCAGTGATTAACACGTAAGGTGCTTCCATAATATTTCAATACAAACGGCAAGGGAGTCACATTGAAATAACAATTTCCTATATATCGGGAGGAGGCGGAACATAATAGATAACACAAAAAGTACTCTGATACTAGAATGTGCTCTCATGCTTTGCAACAGCATATTATTAACTCACTGTCAAAAGTTTCTCACGTGGAACAATAGAAGATTGAGCACACATCTCTTTGGGAAAAAAGGGGATCCAAGTATGCACCAAGACCGGCGTATAGCAGATTAATAGGGGCATGCCTAAATATGCAAATGCACCTAAGTTTTCATTACATGCTGCACCATCATTACCTGTATACATTATTCTATCCATTCAGAAATTAAGACCCTTCTATGCAATTTCTATACAGGCGGCAGCGGAATTGCGTCAAAATAAGATAGAATTGCCCTCTATAGGTGAAAGGGGGCTGGAATTTAAAGGAGAACACAGAATTAATTCCTGTTGAAGATCAAATTATGCTTCCCAACAGCATTATCAATAGTTGAAATTTGGTTTGAGACGAACACTGAGAGCACCACCAATCAAACATCACCAAAGCCGTAGTACGCTAAACCCTAGCAAGCGCGAATCTTCCTCAAACCTATCAAAAGCCTACCAAATGAAAAGGTGGAAGGGCCCCTCTCTAGAATCTTCTAGCGAAGAACAACCTCTTCATCGTTTCGACCATGCATGATCGCGGCAAACCCAAGAACAAGAAGACGCAGCCGAAGGACGCATAGCTCGCGAACAGAATCAAGCCGACCGCACGGCACGGGAGAAGAGGACACGAGATCCGAGAAACGAGCCGCTCGCGCGGCAATGCGCACGCCCGACGAGATTACGCACTCACAGAGCGGCCGAGGAAACGAACGGGGAATCTCGCGGAAGAGATAACCGAGTCAGAATTACGGTGGCATCCACCTACTTACCCTGCGACGCGAGTGGCGGCGGCAGCGGCTGCGTGGCGAGAACCCTAGCCCGGCGAGGCGCCGACAGCGGAGACGGGGACGGCCACGGAGAGAGAGAGCAATCGGCGGCGGTCGGGGAGCAGTTTATATGTTGGCTGTCTGGGCTTGGATGAGGCCTGTCCGTGGTCCGTGGTCCATTTGTTGTGGGTTTACGGGCCTACAGGGTCACGGGAGAGTTATGGCCACGAACTTTTCTCGCCGCTAAAAGAGACGAACTTTTCAAAAAAAAAAAACTACCACCTTTAGCAAAACTTTCAAACTTGATCTCATAAAAAATTAGAAAAGTTCAATAAATCTAAATAAAACCTAACGGCAATTTTAAGGGAAATTTTATCTGGCGTCCATCAGATATTTGGGATCTGTGAGCGAACGCCCTCCGCATCGTTGCACGGATCTCAGCACAGGACCGACACCACTTTAAAGTTTGAAAGTAGTTCGCCGTAAGATAAAAGCCAGTGAATGTTCTACTTTTTAAAACACCCTAGCGTACTACACTGGCTAGTATGGGATACCTGGGTTCAAATCCCATACCCTCCATTTTTGCCCGCTTCTTTTCACCATGATGGAATCTCTTTTTACATGGCAACTTTTTGTAGAAAAAATTGACATGGCAGTTTATAAATTTTTTAAATATGTCACACGGCAATTTAGACATTTTTTTTCACAAGTCGGGTTTGTTTTTTACATGGCATTTTTATTATTAAGAGATGGCATTCATCATTATTAAGAGATGGCATTTTTATTATTACTAAGAGATGGCATTTTTATTATTAAGAGATGGCATTTTTTATTATTATGAGAGATGGCATTTTTATCATTGCATTTTTCTAATTGTTTTAGTATCTAGATAAAACATTTTTTCATCTATAGCATGGAAGTTTTTAAAGTTTAGCATGTCAATTTTATTATTATTTTTCTAGATCACACGACCTCTTTTTATCATACTCATTATAAATTTATAAATTAGAGTAATGGTAGTTTTACAAAGTAGCATGACATTTTTCATAATTTAGACCATGGGCAAATTGTTTTTGTATAAGATGTCATTTTTTTATCGGATACTGCTTTTTTTCTAACATAAATCATGGCAAATCCTTTTTTTACGTTTTTTTGTTGTAGAAAAAAACTTTGTAAATCGGTCTTGAGGCCTGGAAGCCGAAGGGGATGCTAGGGAGGGCTTTGTGGGTTGGTTCGCTCGATCGGCAGCTCCCCAGCGAACGAAAAGGTTCGTTGGTCGATCGACCAGCCAGGGGACGAATCGTAGGTTGGAGTGTCCCTCCCTGGTGATCGTCAGCAAGATATTGGGGTTCATTCTTTTGCAAGTGATAGGAACCGGACTACGGATCCTAACCAAGGTTTCGAATTTTGAAACCAGTTAAATTTCGACCACCATCGAAACCATTGAATTTTCTGAAAATTCATAATTTTGAATATATTTTGTACAAATCAACAAATTTTAAATTTGAATAAGTTTGAATTTAAACAATTTAATAAATAGTTATTGTGGCTATAAGTTCACGTAAACGATTGATCTATCCCAAAGGCCAGTTCCTGTCATCTATTATGGTAGACCCAGGTTCGAACATTAGCTATGTCGTTTTTTGAAAAAAGTTCATACAACGCGCATAAATTGTTAAAAATTGAATTTAAACAATTGAATAAATAGCTATTGTGGCTATAATTTCACATAAATGACTGATCTATCCCAATGGGAAGTTGGTGACATCTGTTATGGTAGACCCAGGTTTGAATCTTAGCTATGACGTTTCTTTGAAAACATTCATACAACACGCATAAGGTTGAAACAAAAGCAAAGTAATACAAAATTGGGTTTCAAACTCTAGACTTGAGGAAGCACATGAATGCGATCGTCTTCGATGGTGCGGTGCTGTCTCTGGAGGTAGTGGCCACTAGGATGTTGAACGAAGGTAAAGTGTGGCAGCAAAACCCGCTTGATAAAAAAGGGGAATTAGATGAAGTCTTTGCGTTGCTGTTGTACATTTTCCTATAACATCAAACGATGGATTGGGTTCTTTACCCACCCTTTTCTATAAAGTATGATACACATACTCGTGCGTATTTGAGAAAAAAAAAATCCTAGACTTGAGGCATGTTGTTTAGAGAGCTGCCAACCACTAGGCTATGCGAAATAATATGTAGTAATAAGGATTCAACCTTATTTTATCAAAAATGATAAACTTATGGAATCCTTCGACGGACGGGAGCCCGGGGTTGGATGGCCTAATTTCATTGATTCTATCCCCATAGATTTAACTATGGGACTCAAATTGTGATAAACCCTAGATCTCCACCTCATCTTCATAAACACTTTCTGTAGAAACTGCCTGTAACTATAGCAAAGGTCTTATTTTATACAAAAAAAAATAAATAACAATTTTATGAAATAAAACACGAATATTTCGCAAACCATCGAAACCATGAAAAAAGATCCTTAATCCTAACTTCCCATCGAACCACTCCTTGCCTCCTACTATATATTATGCCACTTTTCTTAAAAAGAACATCTCCAATAGCTTCCTGCTTCATCCCATAAAAAACCCAGTCCACCCCATATACCGTTTTTATCTCTTGAAAACCCTCGTCCACTCCTATTGTGTGTGAACAACCCAGCACGGGAAGGATTTCTTCCTTTGCGTCCTTCCACGCCACTGCCACTCCGACTCCGACTCCAGCCATTTCTCGTCCCATTCGCAGCAGTACACCGAATGACACCCCCACCTCAACTACTTCGACTCCAGCCACCACTTCAGGACCGCGAGGTTGCTTCCCCTCTGCCCCGTGCGTGGCATGGAGCAACACGCCGTGTAGAATGTGCCGCCTCCGTCGAACGCGACAGATCATCCTAGCTGGACACGCCCTCTTTCCGCCGTCACCTGAATTCTGCTCTAGGTTGTGACGTCGCCTCCGTTGTTCGGCCCTGCTTTGACGTTCTCGAATGCTCCTGCCATCCTCCCCTAGAGGCGAGGCGTGTCCTGATGCGGCTTGAACTAGGTCGGTATTTCCCCAAAGTGGAAGGGATGATGTAGCACAGTTACGGTAGATATTTCTCTTAGTGATAAGACCAAGGTTATCGAACCAGTAGGAGAACAACCCAACACCACGTAAACATCTCCTGCACACAAAGAACAAATACTTGCAACCCGATGATACGTCCATTTTGCATCATGTTTTCCTACTATTATTTATGATGTATTTATGCATAATAATGCTTTTTGAGTAATTATAATTCCTTTTATCTCATAATATGCAAGGTACACACAAAGAGGGAGAATTCCGGCAGCTGGAAATCTGGATCTGGAAAAGCTACGTTAGGCCACCTATTCTGCACAACTCCAAATAAGCTGAAACTTTACGGGGATTTTCCATGGAATAAATGAGGAATATTGAAGCCAATAAGTACTAGAGGGGGGCCACCAGGTGGGCACAACCCACTTGGGCGCGCCTGGGCTCCCTGGCACGCCCAGATGGGTTGTGCCCACCTCCGGTGCCCATCTTCTGGTATATAAGTCATTTTGACCTAGAAAAAACAGGGAGAGGACTTTCGGGACGAAGCGACGCCGTCTCGAGGCGGAACTTGGGCAGGAGCACTTTTGCCCTCCGACGGAGCAATTCTGCCGGTGGAACTTCCCTCCCGGAGGGGAAAATCATCATCATCATCATCACCAACAACTCTCCCATCTTGGGGAGGGCAATCTCCATCAACATCTTCAACAGCACCATCTCCTCTCAAACCCTAGTTCATCTCTTGAGTTCAATCTTTGTACCGGAACTATAGATTGGTGCTTGTGGGTGACTAGAAGTGTTGATTACATCTTGTAGTTGATTACTATATGGTATATTTGGTGGGATATTATATGTTTAGATCCATTATGTTATTTAATACCCCTCTGATCTTGAGCATGTTTATCACTTGCGAGTAGTTACTTTTGTTCTTGAGGTCACGGGAGAAATCATGTTGTAAGTAATCATGTGAACTTGATATGTGTTCGATATTTTGGTAGTACTAGATCATTGATGGCGCGCGTTGCCGCGCCCGTTCATTTTGGCAATTGAATGATAGGAAATTGCATAAAAGTAGACACAAAACATGAATGTTAGATGGATATATGCATGCAAGATTACCAATTTTATCATGAATGTTAGACTCATAAGAATTTCATAAAACATGGATGCATAAGAAGCACCAGTTTTGGTTCTGCTCATCTTGAGCAAATAAGACAATAATGGAGATCACTATTAGCGGTAGAAACATCAGTTGAATTCAAATGGTCGATTTAAATATAATTTAATTACTTTGTCATAGAGTGGAAAATCAGACAATACACAGCAGAACACAAAACCTAAATCAAACTCCACAAAAAGGATGGAACAATGCCACAATAGTGTCTCCCTGCCCAATTTACACTTCTTCAACCATAACGTTACTAAAACTCGGAACAAGTTCTATGACCACATTGTGCTATTTATATTCTTTATAAACCTAGAGTTGACAACCACACACTCTTCTTTATGGCAGCAATGTCTTAGAATACAACATCATCACATTGGGAATCGCAAACAAAAATTGAAACCTAGCTATCCGGATAATGTCACACCTAGTAAATTTCTACTATTTGTAGTGTTTGGTCGTTTTGGTAAGAGCACCTTCTACTTTTGTGAGATTCTCCATGGTTGGATGTCAAAGCAGAGAACATTGGTTTCTTTGTTGGTTTTAATTCAGATATCAGGAAGCCTTCAACCATGCAACAGAACAAAATATGAGAGAAAGGTGATTTAATGCAACCAAAATAACACAACATATGTTACATGCCAATGTACTAAACGTGTAACACCAATGCACAACTTACTCTGATCAATCAATGTAGCATTTCTCAGCTTATCAAAAATCATGTGCGTAATTGTAGATGATGATTGCACTGAGGTAAGCCTGCACACACAAAAACACTTTATAATTAAATACCTGGCATTCGAATCATGACGCCAACAAATAAGATCTTAATACATTTTCCATTTTTCAAATGAATATTTTATTAGCGGTAAGCTTAAAAGAAACAGATAGCATGCTATTGTTTATTGAGAAAACTTATTTGTTTTCACTGCATAGTCTTCCTACTTTGCATCGGAAGTACAAAATCTCCTAAGTAATGACATCTTAGTGTATATAAAATATTACCATGCATTGGCTGGGGATACATGAATGCAACGGCATCCAAGTACCTATCAGAGATAGCCAGAAATTGAATGAATGTAAGATGAGTAAATTGTGAAGCACTTTTATGGAGAAAACAAATCTAGATATACATGAAATCATTTATTCACCCCTCAGTTTTTGTCAAAAAGAAGTTCGAACAACCGACTCTTTGTGTACCATCAGCATCCTGCCTTTTTCCAACCAGTTAGCTGCAAGCAATATGAATGATGTATATGTCACCTCCTGGATTGGCTCCCATCAAGATCAATCTAACTACTTAAATAAAAAAGAAATAATACACGTTGGATGCGAGCAGTGAGTAGGTAGATTGGAGCCACACCAACAAAGAAACAGCATGTATCCATCGAGAATGTAACTCCATCCAATATATCTACAATCGGCTGACAGGAATCACAAAAAGCGTGTAATTAACTAACGAATTAGCTGTTAGGATCCACACGATCCAAACCAAGGACAAGGGTACAAAGGAGGCACCATCATGGTCATGTAGAACCGAACGGAGGATAAGAGATCAAGCACATCGTCCTCCCCCATATCATCCTCGCATGGCTGAGTTCTTGCCTTGCTGAAGCTGGCTTTTACGCTATTACAGCCCGCACAAAAAATAAGAATCAAGTAGGGAGTGGAGAACATGTGGGTACCTAGGATTCTTGCTGCGAGATAGAGGGAGATGGGGGCGAAGGAAAAAATAAATGGTAAACTCCTAATTTTGAAACTACATTAACGAAGTGCTAACAACATTAACATATCCAAACAAAGTGTGTCGTTACAATTGTATAGAATTTAACAAAATGTAAGACAACCACCAATGGCGAGCAGGTCCAACTTCTTCAAATCATTTGACCTACGCGCGAGAAGATAACACATGGCAAAGGTATACATACGTGAAGGCACATGAGCAATAAGCCAAATTTAGAGTTGAACCTGCGAAATATCTGCATTTTTTGCCTAATTTATTGTTGATTTTACCATCAGTTTGACTTTAATATATTGCCAGAGAAATTGCTGGTAAATTGATTAAGGGAGCACCAGAAGAGGGGACGTGAATCAGGTAGTGGTTGCCCCCATACATGCCAAGAAACTGCGAGGATGTAGCAAGTCTCATTGACTCAAAGCGTCCTCATGCAGCTACAGGGATTCCTCCCTCCCTCCCTCCTCAAACCTACAAACTTTCGCCCCACTTTAATCTCTCTAAGAATAGTATAAACCCGAAGAAAAAGTGGACAGTAAGTTCTATTTTTCTCTTTTCAAAATCTTGGGCACATGCATTCATGTTACTGGAAATTCCTTTGTGGATCGCCATTGAGCATCGCTCATGCAGCAGTCCAAATGAAACAAGAATCCACGTCCACATCCGAAGAGGACACTGACGGGAAACAAATGAATCAATCAATCAATCACATACTTGAGTTGGGGTGTGGAAAAAGAAGACCAATAAGTCATTGTTGTTGTGGGGTAGCCCATGAAGCTAAAGCACTTTGTCTCGGCGCAGCCATGTCCATCACAAATGCAGGCGAGATGATCGTCACGTCGTTGGGATTTAGCTGTCAAACAACAGAATGTTCAAGGCGATACGAATGTGAAACAGATGATGGTGGGCATCATATATAAGGGAACGGATGAAGATTAAGAGGCAAGTAATGCATCTGCACTTACCACCTACGGTTACGAGAGGAAGACTGTCGAGCTTCATCCCCGTTGTTACGGCGCCGCCCTCTTTCAGGTTGGACGGCAGGGTACTCAGCAGCGAAAATGGAAGGGGCGCTTAGGCATTGGGCTAGTTGCAGCCGTCGAGGAAGAAGGTCGAATCACGTGGGAAAAGATAAACATGATAGGCCTCGCTTAGCGCTTTCTCCGATGTGGTCACGCGGCCGCGGCGGCTCCGTACATCGCCAGAGGAGAGTGATCGGGATCCGCCGCCACGCGAGGGACGTGACCTAGGGTCCTATTCTTTTTTCTAGCTGCAGGGACCGCGATTGATACAAGCCCATTAGGCCCAAGTAATATCGGACGTCCAAAAATGTCACTGGAGCAGCGGCCCGGCACAGTTAGCGCTTCTTAATAGTAATGTACGCATGATTCAGAGCTAATCTGATGGCCAAAAATCCTCAAAAATAATGATCGAACGGCCGAGAACACTAATGACCTGAGAGGGCTGAAAAAGTGCTCAGTTATAATGTATTTAAATGTATGTTGTGATTCCCTTAGTGGTGTCATGTGAACGTCGACTACATGACACTTCACCATATTTGGGCCTAAGGGAATGCATTGTGGAGTAGTTATTAGATGATGGGTTGCGAGAGTGACTGATGAGGACATCAATACCATTGTTACACCCACAACCCCTGCTGCTATACATATTGGACCAATTACTAGAGCTCGCCCCCGCCAATTAAATTACCAGGTATTTTCATTTCTTGGTAATGATTCTAATGTTCATGAGAATATGATGCTGCCTAAATTAGATACATTTGTCTTACTTACAAATGAAGGGCCTAGCGGGGCAAGAGGGATGAATATTGGAGCAAGATCAAGCATGGAGATGATGGCATGCGTAATGGGGACAAGAACTGAGTTACAAGTGATGATTTCAGGACTTTAAAGCCATCATAATGAGTGCATGAAGCCTTGGACGAAATATACAAGATGCCACTTCATAAATTTCGTCCAGAGGCTATTATAGGTGCTGCGTCACCTTATTTTTGGGCTAGGCCCAGAATAGGATGACGATAACGAATAGTAATATTATTAATGCCTTTACATCCTTTTTTGGCACTAGTAAAATAGGAACAACACAAGGACTAAGAGATTCACGTATGTAACCTTTGTCAAGCAGCTCCTGTACTTGATGCATAATCTCCTTTGTCTCCTCTGGATTGGTACGGTATGGCGCACGGTTTGGCAACGAAGCACCGGGAATTAAGTCAATCTGATGCTCAATCCCATTAATAGGTGGTAATCCCGGTGGCACATCTTGTGGAAAGACGTCAGCAAACTCCTACAAAATGTTAGTGACAGCAGGAGGCAAAGAGGAATGCACGTCCTCGAATGAAAATAATGCCTCTTTGCACACAAAAGCATAGCAAACAGATTTGCTGAAATCTAGCTCATCAATATCAGATTTGGTGGCAAGTAAACATGCACTTTTCAATTTAATTTCAGAAGCAACACTGGATGGTTTATTATTAGGCTTCATTTGTTGCTCAAATTCGTTTGCCACAATCTGATTTTCACTCTTATTTTTCTCATGTTTTGCTTTATTAGCTCTATTAATATCATCTTTCAAAATGGAATCAGGAGTCATAGGAAGCAAAGTAATATGTTTATCCTTATGAACAAAGGTATACTGATTGTTTCTACCATGGTGTACAGAATTTTTATCAAATTGCCATGGTCTACCAAGTAATAAGGAACATGCTTGCATGGGTACCACATGATACGTCTCCAACGTATCTATAATTTCTAAAGTATTCATGCTGTTATATTATCATTCTTGGATGTTTTACAATCGTTTTATAGCAACTTTATATCATTTTTTGGGACTAACCTATTGACCCAGTGCCCAATGCCAGTTGCTGTTTTTTGCTTGTTTTTTACATCGCAGGAAATCAATATCAAACAGAGTCCAAACACCGCAAAACTTTTTGTGGATTTTTTATGGGCCAGAAGACCACCAATGGGCCAGAGCAGCACCTGGGGGTGCCCCGAGGGGGGCACAACCCACCAGGGCGCGCCTGGGCGTGCCTCGGTGGGTTGTGCCCACCTTGGTGGCCTCCCGCACCCCCTCTTCGCCCTATAAATTCTCAAATATTCCAAAACCCTTCGGGGTAGCCCTAGAACAGAAGTTCCACCACCGCAAGGCCTCTGAATCCACGAGATCCAATCTAGACCCCGTTCTGGCACCCTGTCGGAGGGGGAATCATCACCGATGGCCATCTTCATCATCCCAGCGGCCACTACGATGAGGAGGGAGTAGTCCACCCTCGGGGCTGAGGGTTTGTACCAGTAGCTATGTGTTTAATCTCTCTCTCTCTCTTTCTCTCTCTCTCTCTCTCTCTCTCGTGTTCTTGAGATGTCACGACCGTGATTGGTCGCGGGCTTTGTTAATATAGTCGGATCATATGGTGTTTTCCCCTCTCTATCCTGTGATGAATTGAGTTTTCCCTTTGAGATTTCGTTGTTATCGGATTGAATACTTTTATGGATTTGAGAACACTTGATATATGTCTTGCAATTGAATACTCGTGGTGACAATGGGGTATCGTATTGATTCACTTGATATATGTTTTGGCACTCAAGCGGATTCCCGAGGTGACATTGGGGTAATCTATGCATAGGGGTTGATGCACGTTCTTGTCTTTGTTTCTCCGGTAGAAATCTTGGGGCGCTCTTTGAAGTTCTTTGTGATGGATTGAGTATTATGAATCTGAATTTGTTTTGGTGTTATTTTAGTACAAACTCTAGGATAGATCGAACGAAAAGAATAGCTTTGTGTTATTTTAGTACGAACTCTTGAATAGATCAAACGGAAAGAATAGCTTTGAGGTGGTTTCGTACCCTACAAACAATTTCTTCTTATGTTCTCCGCTAGATAAGAACTTCAAAGTGATTCTTCATTGCACGTTGAGGGGTGGTTATGTGATCCAATTATATTAGCATGTTGAGAGATTGCACTAGCGAAAGTACGGACCCTAGGCCTCATTTTCAAGCATTGCAATACCGTTTGGGCTCACTTTTGTTACTTGCTAGCTTGCTGTTTTTATTTATTCAGATTTTAAAAATATATTTCAACCATCCATATTACACTTTTATCACCATCTCTTCGCCGAACTAGTGCACCTATACAATTTGCCATTGTATTGGGTGTGTTGGGGACACAAGAGATTTCTTGTATTTTGTTGCAGGGTTGTTTGAGAGAGACCATCTTCATCCTATGCCTCCCATGGATTGATAAACCTTAGGTCATCCACTTGAGGGAAAATTGCTAGTATCCTACAAAACTCTACGCTTGGAGGCCCAACACGAGTCTACAAGAATAAAGTTGCATAGTAGACATCAAGATGTTTTCTAGCGCCGTTGCCGGGGAGGTGAGTGCTTGAAGGTATATCTTTAGATCTTCCAATCGAATCTTTTAGTTTCTTGTTTTATCACTAGTTTGGTTTATAAAAAGAAAACTACAAAAAAATGGAATTGACGTTGCATCATTTTATTCATCTTTATAATGTCTTTCATGAAAATGATGAAAGGAAAATTGTGCTCAATTGATAGAAGAAGAATTCAATAAAATGTTTGGCATGAATGATGAGCACAATTGCAATGTTGCTAGTGTTAATTCTTTGAATATCTATGATGTTAATGATATGCAAAGCCACAAGCTTGGGGATGCTATGTTTGATGAAGATGATGTTTTTAGTCCCCCAAGATTTGATGTGCAAATTTGTTATAATAATTGCATGCCTCCTATTTATGATGATTATAATGATGAAAGTGGATTTGGAGAGGTCATTAATTTATTTAATGATCAATCCACTATTTTGGAAGAGGTTTCAATTGACTATGAGAACAAAGTTTCTATCTATGATGATTATGGTGATGAGATGTATGCTATAAATAATAATGATAACAGTGAAACTTGTCATCATAATTTTAATTCTCAATATGATTATGCCAATCAAGTATCACATGATAGTTATTTTGTTGAGTTTGCTCCCACTATTATGAATGATAATAAATTTGCTTATGTGGGGAGTAACAAAATTTCGACGCTTATGTACGCTTTATGTGATGGCTATATTGTTGAATTCATTCATGATGCCACTGAAAATTATATTGAGGGAGGAACATATGCTTGTAGGAATTGCAATAATATCAAGTTTCCTCTCTACATGTTGAAAGTTTTGAAGTATTGCTTGTTTTGCCTTCCTATGCTAGATGCTTCTTGTTCCCATGAATTGTTTGCTCACAAAATTCGTATGCATAGGAAGTGGGTTAGACTTAAATGTGCTTGCCATGTGATTCATGATGCTCTTGTTATGTTTTAATTCTTTTCTTTTATGTGAGCATCATTGAAATCATCATGCCTAGCTAAAAGGCATTAAAGAAAAGCGCTTGTTGGGAGACAACCCAACACTTCTATCTACTGTTTTTGTGTTCACATGATTATGCTACTGTAGTAATCATGTTTTATTGTTTTTATTTCAATAAAGTGCCAAGTAAAGCCTTTTGGATCATGTTGGGTGATAGTTGATTGAGAAATTTTTGCGCTCACAAAAATAACTCTCATTTTAACAGAAGAGTGATTTTTGGTTGATTCTTTTTGCAGAAGATTAATATATAAATTTCTCATGTGTTCCTAATTCTTCCATAATTTTTGGAGTAGCAGAAGTACGGTTTGAGTACAGATTACTACAGACTGTTCTGTTTTTGACAGATTCTGTTTTCAATGCATAGTTTGCTTGTTTCCTTGTTTCTATGGCTTATATTGCTCAATATAAATTGTGGAAATGATATTCTACAGTAGGAATTGTGCGGAAACAATTATGAATCTTGTCTTTGATAGTACCAGAAGTGAAATGGTTTGCTCTTTATCATACTAACCTATCTCACGAAGTTCCGTTAAGTTTTGTGTGATTGAAGTTTTCAAGTTTTGGGTGAGATATCGATATGAGGAGAATAGGGAGTGAAAAGACCCTAAGCTTGGGGATGCCCAAGGCACCCCAAGTTAATATTCAAGGAAGATCCAAGCAACTAAGCTCGGGGATGCCCCGGAAGGAATCCCCTCTTCCATCTCCAACATTATCGGTAACCTCACTTGGAGCTATGTTTTCATTCGTCACATGATATGTGTTTTGCTTGGAGCATCAGTTTATTTTGTTAGGGTTTTGCTTGCTGTTATTTAGAATAATGTTTTGCATCTTTTATTTTAATAAAAGTGGCATTGATAGCCTTTACTATGCTTATTTTACAAGTCTACATGTTGCTGCTTGAAAACAGAAAGTTTATCAATGTTGCAAAAATTCCCTAGAAAAGTTAGAATGTGATAAAATGTTGATTTTTTTTGGCAAAATATGCTCTTATAAATTTTCTACAGTGTGGTAAATTTTCATAACTTTTGGAGTTAGGGAAGTATTGATACTCTTGCATTCTTTACAAACTGTACTATTTTGGCAAATTGTTGTTATGTTTGCATTGTTTGCATATGTTTGCTTGTTTAATGATTTTATTTGAGGATAGGAGTATTAAATATGCAGAGGCATTTAGTATGCAATGTTAACTGATAATTTTAGTGATTTTCTATAGTATAGAATGATAAGGTTTTTGCATTGGTTTATACTAACTTATCTCACGAGTTCTTGTTGAGTTTTGTGTGGATAAAGTTTTTAAGATTTAGGGAAATCGTGATATAAGAGGAATTAAGGAGACACAAAAGCTCAAGCTTGGGGATGCCCAAGGCATCCCAAGCTAATATTCCAAGAAGTCTCAAGAATCTAAGCTTGGGGATGCCCCGGTAGGCATCCCACCTTTCTTCTTCAACAATTATCGGTTAGTATCGGTTAAGCCTAAGTTTGTGATTCTTCACATGAGATGGGCTATGCTTGAAATGTCATTTTATTTTCATTTTGCTTGCTATTTTAATAAAATACTTAGATCTGAAAGTTTTTAAATAAAATAGAGTCCTCAAATAGTTGCCAGGGAGGCTAGGTAAGCGGCACTCACATCCCGTCAACGAAGCTCTTTTCTATGGAATTGATCTAGTGCTTCACTAATATCCTGTGAGTAAATTGTTGAATAAACTGAATATCATGAAGTTAAAATTATATCATGCCTAGTGGTAGCTTCACATTGGGTTTAGAAAGTGAAATATTTTGAAGCTTGACAATCACAATATTGGTCATACAAGCAATTCACGAATGATTAGTAGAAGGAAGAGAAATTTCACATGCAAATACACTATCTTGGAAATCTTTTGTGATTGTGAGCCCCCATCAAAATATTATATGCAAAAATTGTTGACGTTTTACAAGACAACTTAATGATTTATGTTTGTTCATATTCACATAGAAGTTATATTGTCATAGATCCTTCAACATGTGGTGCTTGCCCCCCATCTTTGCTAGCCAAAAATTCCGCACCAAGTAGAGACACTACTTGTGCATCCAATGTTAGGACCCCGACTCAATGCCACACCGATCTAGCATGTAACACCTCATATCACTTTGCGGCCTCACGCACGATATTCCCACGGGTGTCGCCTTACCAGGCCCGGGACCGTTTGCGCCTTTTGGCACACGTATATGATAGTGTCGCTAGCATCCATATGATAAGGGGCCCGGGCTGACATGGCTAGCCGTGAACCCAAAGTGGCACTAACTTACAGGGACAGGCATACATGACCCAACAACGAACGTGTCGGTCATCAGTGAGTGAATCTGGGCTGTAGCAAGTGGGCTAGCAGGACTCCGGTAAACCGGGCTGTAGCAGGCTAACAGGACTCCGGTAGACACCGCGTGATATTTCCTCGAAGGGACAGACACAGGAACGAAGAAGGACACATGCCGGCCAGCCTAAGTGTTCCGGAGCAGTAGCAAGCTACTAGGGCTCAGTGGAAGCACTAGGAGACATTTCCCGGTAAGAGAGGCTACCAAGGATAAACAACTAGATAGTCAGATCCCACACATACCAAGCATTTCAATCATACACACAATATGCTCGATATGTGCAAATACAACATGGCATCACAATATGACTCTACAACTCAAGTACTTGATTTAAAGGCTGAGAGAGCCATACATAACATTCACATAGATACGGGTCACACGACCCAGCATTCAAGTCATACAATCATACAAGCCAACAGTGGAAGTAACATGTCTGAGTACACACATCTAGAAAATAAAAGAGACTTGAGGAAGCCTGGCTATTCTACACGGTCCATCGTGTGCTTAGGATCACCACATGGGCTTTAGCCTACTCGTCGACATCAAGGTCTACAAAGAACCCATCAGAGGGGGTTGCAGCATCTTCTGTAAAACGTAAATTAAGCAAACATTAGTACAAAGGTACTCAACAAGAATTACATCAGATCCTACATATATGCACATTATCAAGAAGGGATGGTGGGGTTATTGCAGCAAGCCAGCTTTGACTCTTGGCTAAGCTACCTTACGAGACTCAGCCTTGTAATTGTTTTGCACACTCGAGTCCACTACCCACCACTTCAATACACTACCGAGGATCCACCTCCGTCATCCTACGGAAGAGCCATCCTCGGCACTCATGCTTACCTTGAGGCTTTTAGTAGTTTCCATTTACTTGTCTATGAACTGTATAGGCAACCAAGTAGTCCTTTATCGCAGACGCAACTATTCGAATAGATGATGTTAACCCTGCAGGGGTGTACTTCTTCATACATGTTTCCACCACTTAGCATCTGCACACGACATGTGCTCGGCAGACTTCAAGCGAAAGTCAACATGGGTGTAGCCACGATGTACCTAAACACCTAAGTCTCTGGTCCAGGTTTATCGCCTATTCAGGTTCCATCCACAGGGAGTCCGGCCAAGGTTTCCACATACGGCCCCGAACAATGTGTACAGGGTTTCGAGACACCTAACGGGTGCCCGACATGCCCGACCACGTACCTACCGCATCAAAGCCCACCCCGAGGGTCAGCGCTGCCCACGGCCTCCAGCATGCTACAAACACCGGAAACTATTTGCAACTCCTGGACAGAGGATTAGGGTGGTTAAGAAGCCGAGAGGGTCAATTAAGGATCCCAATGTATGGTAGTAGCTGATTCTTAAATCACACATATAGATCTCAGTGCTTAAGGATGGTTCCAATGAAACAACCCACCATGTACTCCTACATGGCCTCTCATCGATACCTTTACCAAATCATGTTCAACACATCACTCTCATTACCGACATGATCATTTCACTCTAGCCCATCACCCAGATGAACCGGACCTGACACAACTCTAAACATAGCAGGCATAGCAAGGTAGGAAACACATACACATGGCTCAATCAACTCCTACACATGCTAGTGGGTTTCATCTAGTTATTGTGGCAACGACAGGTCATGCAGAGGATATGGGTTCAGCTACCGTAGCACACAACAGTTTGAATCGGGCTGTCTTAAATGCAGTAAAAGAGAGTAGAAGCGAGAACATGGGATTGTATCGATATGATCAGATGGTTGGTTGCTTGCCTTGCGGGTCCGTAGTCTGATACTTGTCTTTGTACGGGTTCTCGCGGTATTCTTCTGGGGCAGAACCTACCGCAGAGAGCACCGATATACAGTCAATACCAAACGATGTGCAACAATATGATGCATGCATGGGACATGGCAAATGAGTGTATTGGGATAATGCAACTATGATCAGATGTGTTTGAGCCATTTTGAACCAAAGATTCAAATTCCAAACTCATATATGATCTTAAAATAGTACTTTATCATGTTTTGCACTAAACAACAAGTTAACTGATATGTCCATTTTGCATCATGCTTTTATGACAATATTTATTGCATTATGGGCTGTTATTTCACGTTATGTCACAATACTTACGGCTATTCTCTCTTATTTTACAAGGTTTACATGAAGAGGGAGATTGCCGGCAGCTGGAATTCTGGGCTGGAAAAGGAGCAAATATTGAAGGACTATTCTGTGCAACTCCAAAAGTCCTGAAACTCCACGGAATGTCTTAAAATAAATAAATAAAAATAAATCGCCAAAGATGAAGGCCGGGGCCCACACCCTGCTCACGAGGGTGGGGGCGCCCTCCCCGGGCGCGCCCCTACCTCGTGGGCCCCCTGGTGGCTCTCCGACACCCATCTTCTCCTATATGAAGTCTTTCGATGAGAAAAAAATAGAAGGCAACCTTTCGGGACGAGACTCTGCCGCCACGAGGCGGAACCTTGGCGGAACCAATCTAGGGCTCTAGCAGAGCTGTTCTGCCGGGGACACTTCCCTCCGGGAGGGGGAAATCATCACCATCGTCATCACCAACGCTCCTCTCATCGGGAGAGGGCGATCTCCATCAACATCTTCACTAGCACCATCTCATCTCCAAACCCTAGTTCATCTCTTGTATCCAATTCTTGTCTCCAAGTCCGGGATTGGTGCTAGTAGGTTGCTAGTAGTGTTGATTACTCCTTGTAGTTGATGCTAGTTGGTTTATTTGGTGGAAGATCATATGTTCAGATCCTTTATGCACATTATTACCCCTCTGATTATGAACATGTATATGCTTTGTGAGTAGTTACGTTTGTTCCTGAGGACAAGGGATTAGTCTTGCTATTAGTAGTCATGTGAATTTGGTATTCATTCGATATTTAGATAAGATGTATGTTGTCTAACCTCTAGTGGTGTTATGTGAACATCGACTACATAACACTTCACCATTATTTGGGCCTAGAGGAAGGCATTGGGAAGTAATAAGTAGATGATGGGTTGCTAGAGTGACAGAAGCTTAAACCCTAGTTTATGCATTGCTTCATAAAGGGCTGATTTGAATCCATATGTTTCATGCTATGGTTAGGTTTACCTTAATACTTTTGTTGTAGTTGCGGATGCTTGCAATAGAGGTTAATCATAAGTGGGATGCTTGTCCAAGTAAGGGCAGTACCCAAGCACTGGTCCACCCACATATCAAATTATCAAAGTACCGAACGCGAATCATATGAGCGTGATGAAAGCTAGCTTGACGATATTCCCATGTGTCCTCGGGAGCGCTTTTCCTATTATAAGAGTTTGTCCAGGCTTGTACTTTGCTACAAAAAGGATTGGGCCACCTTGCTGCACTTTATTTACTTTTGTTACTTGTTGCTCGTTACAATTTATCCTATCACAAAACTATTTTTTACCACTTGTTTCAGTACTTGCGGAGAATACCTTGCTGAAAACCGCTTATCATTTCCTTCTGCTCCTCGTTGGGTTCGACACTCTTACTTATCGAAAGGACTGCGATAGATCCCCTATACTTGTGGGTCATCGAGACTCTTTTCTGGCGTCGTTGCCGGGGAGTGAAGCGCCTTTGGTAGGTGGAATTTGGTAAGGAAAAATTTATTTAGTGTGCTGAAATTTTCTGTCACTTGTTACTATGGAAAGTAATTGTCTGAGGGGCTTGTTCGGGGTATCTTCACCTCGTCTAGTTGAGCCAAGAGTTGCTCCTCAACCTACTCAACCTACTGAACCTACTAAACCTACTGAAAATGAAACTCCTTTTCAGATTCCTTCGGGTATGATGGAAAAACTGCTAGCTAACACTTTTGTAGGAGATGGAACAAAGCATCCTGACGAACATCTACGCTATGTGGATGATATTTGTGGACTATTTAAGCTTGCTGGTATACCCGATGATGTTGTTAAGAAGAAGGCTTTCCCTTTATCTTTGGAGGGAGATGCATTGACATGGTATAGGCTATGTGATGATATGAGATCATGGAACTATAAAAGATTGAAATTGGAATTTCATCAAAATTATTACCCTATGCATCTTGTTCATCGTGATCGCAATTATATATGTAATTTTTGGCCTCGCGAAGGAGAAAGCATCGCTCAAGCTTGGGGGAGGCTTAAATCAATGTTATGTTCATGCCCCAATCATGATCTCGCAAAAGAAGTGATTATGCAAAGTTTTTACGCTCGGCTTTCTGGTAACAATCGCACCATGCTCGATACTTCTTGTGCTGGCTCTTTTATGATGAAGCCTATTGAATTTAGATGGAATTATTGGATAGAATTAAATGCAACTCTGAAGATTGGGACCTCGACGAAGGTAAGGAGTCAAGTATGACACCTAAGTTTGATTGTGTTAAATCTTTTATGGATACCGATATTTTCCGTAAGTTTAGCACTAAATATGGACTTGACTCTGAGATAGTAGCTTCTTTCTGTGAATCTTTTGCTGCTTATGTTGATCTCGCCAAGGAGAAGTGGTTTAAATATCATCCTCCCATAGAAGTAAAGTAGCTGCACCTATTAAAGTTGAAGAAAAGATTGTCACTTATAATGATCCTATTGTTCCTACTTCTTATGTTGAGAAACCACCCTTCCCTGTTAGAATTAAGGATCATGCTAAAGCTTCAACTGTTGTTTGTAAAAGCAATATTAGGACTTATACACCTCCTGAGCAAGTCAAAGTAGAACCCAATATTGCTATTGTTAAAGATCTCTTGTCTGATAATATTGATGGGCATGTTATTCAATTCTCTGGTGAAACTGCTAGAATTGCTAAACCCTGTGATGGAGATAAACATAGACCTGTGGTAGGCCTGCCTGTTATTTCTGTTAAAATAGGAGATCATTGTTATCATAGATTATGTGATATGGGTGCTAGTGCTAGTGTTATACCCATTGACTTATACAAAGAAATTATGCATGAGATTGCACCTGCTGAGTTAGAGGAAAGTGATGTTACATTTAAACTTGCCAATAGAGATACTATATCTCCAATAGGAATTGTTAGAGATGTTGAAGTCTTGTGTGGGAAAACTAAATACCCCGCTGTTTTTCTTGTTCTTGGTTCTCCACAAGATAGCTTTTGTCCTATTATATTTGGTAGACCCTTCTTGAATACTGTTAACGCTAAGATAGACTGCGAAAAGGATGTTGTTACTATTGGCTTGGACGATATGGTTCATGAGTTTAATTTCTCTAAATTTAGTAAACAACATCGTGAGGAAGAATTGCCTAGTAAGGATGAAATTATTGGTCTTGCCTCTATTGCCGTACCTCCTAGTGATCCTTTAGAACACTAATTGCTAGACCATGAAAATGATATGTTCATGAATGAAAGAAGGGAAATAGATGAAGTATTCTTTAAACAGAACCTATTACGCAACACAATTTGCTGTTGAAATCCTAGGGATCCTCCTCCACCCAAGGGTGATCCCGTGTTTGAGCTTAAACCGTTGCCTGATAATATTAAATATGCTTATCTTGATGAAAAGAAAATATATCCTGTCATTATTAGCGCTAACCTTTCAGAGCATGAAGAGGAAAGATTATTGAAAACTCTGAAGAAGCACCGTGCTGCTATTGGATATACTCTGGATGATCTTAAGGGCATCAGTCCCACTCTATGTCAACATAAAATAAATTTGGAAGCTGATGCCAAACCAGTTTGTGATTCTCAACGACGTTTGAATCCTAAAATGAAAGAAGTGGTAAGAAAGGAAATACTCAAGCTGCTGGAGGCAGGTATAATTTATCCCGTTGCTGATAGTCAGTGGGTAAGTCCTGTCCATTGTGTCCCTAAGAAGGGAGGTATTACTGTTGTCCCTAATGATAAAGATGAATTGATTCCGCAAAGAATTATCACAGGGTATAGGATGGTAATTGATTTCCACAAATTAAATTAGGCTACTAAGAAATATCATTACCCCTTACCTTTTATTGATCAAATGCTAGAAAGATTATGCAAACATACACATTATTGCTTTCTAGATGGTTATTCTGGTTTTTCTCAAATACCCGTGTCGGCTAAAGATCAATCAAAGACTACTTTTACATGCCCTTTTGGTACTTTTGCTTATAGACGTATGCCTTTCGGTTTATGTAATGCACCTGCTACCTTTCAAAGATGCATGATGGCTATATTCTCTGACTTTTGCGAGAAAATTTGTGAGGTTTTCATGGACGACTTTTCCATCTATGGTTCCTCTTTTGATGATTGCTTGAGCAATCTTACCCGAGTTTTGCAGAGATGTGAAGAAACTAATCTTGTCTTGAATTGGGAAAAGTGACACTTTATGGTTAATGAAGGTATTGTTTTGGGGCACAAAGTTTCTGAAAGAGGTATTGAAGTTGATAAAGCCAAGGTTGATGCTATTGAAAAGATGCCATGTCCCAAGGACATCAAAGGTATAAGAAGTTTCCTTGGTCACGCCGGATTTTATAGGAGGTTCATTAAGGACTTCTCAAAAATCTCTCGGCCTCTGACTAATTTATTACAAAAAGATGTACCATTTGTCTTTGATGATGATTGTGTAGAAGCATTTGAAATACTTAAGAAAGCATTAGTCTCAGCACCTGTTGTTCAGCCACCTGATTGGAATTTACCCTTCGAAATTATGTGTGATGCTAGTGATTATGCTGTAGGTGCTATTCTAGGACAAAGAGTTGATAAGAAATTAAATGTTATCCACTATGCTAGTAAGACTCTAGACAATGCTCAAAGAAATTATGCTACTACCGAAAAGGAACTTTTAGCAGTTGTATTTGCTTGTGATAAATTCAGACCCTATATTGTTGATTCTAAAGTAACTATTCACACAGATCATGCTTCTATTAAATATCTTATGGAAAATAAAGATGCAAAACCTAGGCTTATTAGATGGGTTCTCTTGCTTCGAGAATTTGATTTGCATATAGTTGATAGAAAAGAAGCTGAGAACCCCGTTGCAGACAACTTATCTAGGTTAGAGAATGTTCTTGATGACCCACTACCTATTGATGATAGCTTTCCTGATGAACAATTAAATGTCATAGGCACTTCTCGTAGCACTCCATGGTATGCTGATTATGCTAATTATATTGTTGCTAAATTTATACCACCTAGCTTCACATACCAACAAAAGAAAAAGTTTTTCTATGACTTGCGACATTACTTTTGGGATGACCCACATCTTTATAAAGAAGGAGTAGATGGTGTTATTAGGCGTTGTGTACCGAGCATGAGCAGGATCAGATCCTACATAAGTGTCACTCCGAAGCTTATGGAGGACACCACTGGAGATAGAACGCACATAAGGTATTGCAATCCGGTTTTATTGGCCTACTCTCTTCAAGGATGCCCGTAAGTTTGTTTTGTCTTGCGACGAATGTCAAAGAATTGGTAATATTAGTAGACGTCAAGAAATGCCTATGAATTATTCACTTGTTATTGAACCATTTGATGTCTGGGGCTTTGATTATATGGGACCTTTTCCTGCCTCTAATGGATACACACATATTTTAGTTGCTGTTGATTACGTTACTAAGTGGGTAGAAGCTATTCCTACTAGTAGTGCTGATCATAACACTTCTATTAAAATGCTTAAGGAAGTTAATTTTCCGAGGTTTGGAGTCCCTAGATACTTAATGACTGATGGTGGTTCACACTTTATTCATGGTGCTTTTCATAAGATGCTTGCTAAATATGACGTTAATCATAGAATTGTATCTCCATATCACCCGCAGTCTAGTGGTCAGGTAGAATTGAGCAATAGAGAGCTCAAATTAATTTTGCAAAAGACTGCCAATAGGTCTAGGAAGAATTGGTCCAAGAAACTGAATGACGCATTATGGGCCTATAGAACTGCATACAAAAATCCTATGGGTATGTCTCCGTATAAAATGGTTTACGGAAAAGCTTGTCACTTGCCTCTCGAACTAGAACATAAGGCATATTGGGCTATTAAAGAGCTCAACTATGATTTCAAACTTGCCGGTGAGAAGAGGTTATTTGATATTAGCTCACTTGATGAATGTAGAACCCAAGCTTATGAAAATGCCAAGTTGTTTAAAGAAAAGGTTAAAAGATGGCATGACAAAAGGAAACAAAAGTGTGAGTTTAATGTGGGTGATTATGTATTGCTATACAACTCTCGTTTAAGATTTTTTGCAGGAAAACTTCTCTCCAAATGGGAAGGTCCCTACATTGTCAAGGAGGTCTATCATTCCGGTGCTATAAAAATCAACAACTTCGCAGGCACAAATCCGAAGGTGGTAAACGGTCAAAGGATCAAACACTACATCTTAGGTAATCTTATAAATGTTGAAACTAATATTATTGAAACCGTAACCCAGGAGGAATACATGAAGGATACTTTCCAGAACGTTGAAGACTCCGAAAAGGAATAGGTATGTGGTACGGTAAGTAAACTGACTCCAAAACAATTTTAAGGCAATATTTCTCCGTTTTGGAATATTTACACGAGGCCTCCACGAAGGTGGAGGGCGCGCCCTACCCCCTGGGCGTGCCCCCTACCTCGCGAGCACCTCGTGCGCCCTCCGGACTCCGTTTCCTTGCACGATACGTATTTTGGTCGGTAAAAATTCATTATATATACTCCCGAAGGTTTTGACTCTTGTATCACACAAATCTCCTCTATTTTTGTTTCGAGCTGTTGCTGCTGCAGATTAGAGCAAGATGTCTTCCCAAGATTTGGAGGGAGAGAGCTACATGGCTGATTATATTGCAAATCCAAAAGTATATGGGGATGTGGAGCATTATGGCTGGACCACAGAGGAAGAAGAAGACTATGATCCAAAGAGGAGGGAGGAAACGAGTTCCGACGAAGAGGATTATTCCCTAGCTCAACCTGGTGATATGCATGTGGAGTTCAAGAAGTCAAGCCTCCATAAGGTCCAATCTATCCCACCTCATTTCTTGCAGGACAGCAAGGCAACACTATGCAAAAAGATAATGAAACTTGAGCTCGAGAATGAGGATCTGAGGGAGGAAAATTTTAGCCTCAGACGCAAGCTAGAGAAGAAAAATGCAACGACTCCATCATCAACAACACCTCCACCACCAACAACAAATAAGGAGACATAATCACATGGGTATGGACAGTCCCCTTGGCAACTGCCAAGCTTGGGGAGGTGCCCTGGTATCTTATCACCATCACAACTCCTATCTTTACCGTTTTTCTTAGTTCGATCCTATTAGTAGTATCTTGATTTAGTAGAATAAAGTCATGGAATGATCTAGTTTTGAGTATTGCTTTATGATCCTTCTTTGTAATCAAGTCCGTGAGCTATATAATAAAGATTAGTGTTGAGTCAAGGGCTTGAGTATTTTGCCATGATCTTGGGTGATTAGAAGAAAAAGAATAAAAAGAATCAAAGAGTTCATATTGATCTTAGTAAAAGTAATGACTTCACATAGAAAGAGTATGATGATTAAAAAGTTGTTGGGAGTTGGCAAATATAGCTTTGGTCATCGTTGCAATTAATAGGAAGTAATAAGGAAGGAGAGGTTTCACATATAGATATATTATCATTGACATCTTTTATGATTGGGAGCACTCATTAAAATATGACATGCTAAAGAGTTGATGTTGGACAAGGAAGACAACATAGTGAGTTATGTTTTCTTACATCTGAGATAAAGTATGTTGTCATGGATCCTCTACCGTGTTGAGCTTGCCTTTCCCCCTCATGCTAGCCAAATTCTTAGCACCAAGTAGAAATACTACTTGTGCTTCCAAATACCCTTAAACCAGTTTTGCCATGAGAGTCCACCATATCTACCTATGGATTGAGTAAGATCCTTCAAGTAAGTTGTCATCGGTGCAAGCAATAAAAATTGCTCTCTAAATATGCATGACTTATTAGTGCAGAGAAAATAAACTTTGTACGAACTTGTTGTGGACGCAATAAAAGCGACGGACTGCATAATAAAGGTCCACATGCAAGGGGCAATATAAAGCGACGTTCTTTTGCATTAAGATTTTGTGCATCAACCCTAAACGCGCATGACAAACCTCTGCTTCCCTCTGCGAAGGGCCTATCTTTTATTATTATCCTCTACCTTATGCAAGAGTCACGGTGATCTTCACCTTTCCCTTTTTTATTTTATCCTTTGGCAAGCTCAGCATGTTGGAAAGAACATGATATATATATCTAATTGGATGTGGGGGAGCATGAATTATTATTGCTGACATTACCCTTGAGGTAAGAGGTTGTGGGGCAAAACTATAAGCCCCTATCTTTCTCTGTGTCCGATTAAAACTCCGTAACCACAAGTATCACGTGAGTGTTAGCAATTATGAAGGACTAAGTGATAGTGGAGTATGTGGACTTGTTTTTAAGCTCTGACATAGACTCTTTCCGATGTTATGATAAATTGCAATTGTTTCAATGACTGAGGGTATAATTTGTTGGTGCTCAATAAGGTTTCTGATTCATACTTTGGCTTTGTGAAAAGTTTATCAATTGAATATGAGTAACCATATGACGAAATCTTTATATGTTGCTGTTATGGAAATAATCATGATGCCTTCATGTCCGTATTTTATTTTTATCGACGCCTCTACCTCTAAACATGAAGACATATTTATTGTTATCGGCTTTTCGCTTGAGGACAAGCGAGGTCTAAGCTTGGGGAGTTGATACGTCCATTTTGCATCATGCTTTTATGACAATATTTATTGCATTATGGGTTGTTATTTCACATTATGTCACAATACGTATGGCTATTCTCTCTTATTTTACAAGGTTTACATGAAGAGGGAGAATGCCGGCAGCTAGAATTCTGGGCTGGAAAAGGAGCAAATATTGTAGGACTATTCTGCGCAACTCCAAAAGTCCTGAAACTCCACGGAATGTCTTAAAATAAATAAAGAAAACTCATCGCCAAAGATGAAGCCCATGGGGCCCACACCCTGCTCACGAGGGTGGGGGGCACGCCCAGGAGGGCGCGCCCCTACCTCGTGGGACCCCTGGTGGCTCTCTGACGCCCATCTTCTCCTATATGAAGTCTTTCGATGAGAAAAAAATAGAAGGCAACCTTTCGGGACGAGACTCCACCGCCACGAGGCGGAACCTTGGCGGAACCAATCTAGGACTCCGTCAGAGCTATTCTGCCAGGGCCACTTCCCTCCGGGAGGGGGAAATCATCACCATCGTCATCACCAACGCTCCTCTCATCGGGAGAGGGAAATCTCCATCAACATCTTCACCAGCACCATCTCATCTCCAAACCCTAGTTCATCTCTTGTATCCAATTCTTGTCTCCAAGTCCGGGATTGGTGCTAGCAGGTTGCTAGTAGTGTTGATTACTCGTAGTTGATGCTAGTTGGTTTATTTGGTGGAAGATCATTTGTTCAGATCCTTTATGCACATTATTACCCCTCTGATTATGAACATGAATATGCTTTGTGAGTAGTTACGTTTGTGCCTGAGGACAAGGGAGAAGTCTTGCTATTAGTAGTCATGTGAATTTGGTATTCGTTCGATATTTTGATAAGATGTATGTTGTCTAACTTCTAGTGGTGTTATGTGAACGTCGACTACATAACACTTCACCATTATTTGGGCCTAGAGGAAGGCATTGGGAAGTAATATGTAGATGATGGGTTGCTAGAGTGATAGAAGCTTAAACCCTAGTTTATGCGTTGCTTCGTAAGGGGCCAATTTGGATCCATATGTTTCATGCTATGGTTAGGTTTACCTTAATACTTTTGTTGTAGTTGCGGATGCTTGCAATAGAGGTTAATCATAAGTGGGATGCTTGTCCAAGTAAGGGCAGTACCCAAGCACCGGTCCACCCACATATCAAATTATCAAAGTACCGAACGCAAATCATATGAGCGTGATGAAAGCTAGCTTGACGATATTCCCATGTGTCCTCGAGAGTGCTTTTCCTATTATAAGAGTTTGTCCAGGCTTGTCCTTTTCTACAAAAAGGTTGGGCCACCTTGCTGTACTTTATTTACTTTTGTTACTTGTTGCTCGTTACAATTTATCCTATCACAAAACTATCTGTTACCACTTGTTTCAGTACTTGCAGAAAATACCTTGCTGAAAACCGCTTATCATTTCCTTCTGCTCCTCGTTGGGTTCGACACTCTTACTTATCAAAAGGACTACGATAGATCCCCTATACTTGTGGGTCATCATTAACTTGTTCAAACATGCATGAAAACTAGTACAGATGGATAGACTGGATATTTTTGATCATTTTTCATATATAACACTTTGCATTTGGAGCTACAGATTAATCTCTATGATTTTTTTTAAGTTTGCACTATTTTCTGGAATTTCTTGAATAAGAATAAATCTAGAAAAGTGAGTTACTGTGTCAGCAGGTTAACAGGGGCGTCCAGGTCAAACCTAGGTGACTTTGTTAGTTAACTAAGTTAATTAAAATTAGTCTAATACTAATCTAGGTTTGACTGAAAGGTAGGTCCCACATGTCAGTGACCCAGGGGAGTCAAACCGCTGGTCAAACCACGCTGACTCACCGGCGACGTCCAGACGCGGCGGAGGTGCGGGATTTGCCCTCCGGCGACCAAAAGGACGGCGGAGGCCATCTACGTGAAACTAGAAGTGAGCCGCGTCGAGTGGTGGTGGTGGTGGTTGAGCTCCGGGGCGCCAGAAACGACGCCGGCGACGAGCTGTGCGGCTGCCGGAGTTCGGGCAAGGTCGAACTCATCGCTATGGTGGTCTTGGAGGCTCAAGCCAGCTCCTATGTGGTCTACGTGGTGCTGTGAACTCGTTGGACAAGGTGGCGTGCCCGTTGGGTGGCCGGAGCATCGTGGCGACGAGCTCAGGCGGCGGCGCGTGCGGTGGAGCTTGTTGCAGTCGAAGCAGTGGACGTCAGTGAGAACGAGAAGGATGGGAAGGGGCAGAAGCTCACGGCAATCACGATGAGCTAGGCGGCACGGTCGGGGACAAGCTTGAGCTGCGGTGATGGCGAAGGGGATCTTCGGCGATGGCGGAGTCGGGCAAGGTTGATGAAGTGGCTTCGGGGCGAACGAGCGCTCGGGGCTCATCTTGCTCGACGGAGAGGAGGGTGGTGGAGCTGCTGGACACGACGAGGCAGCGCAGAGATGGCGGTGGCCACGTCTACGGCGGCGAGGCGGTTGCATCTGCGTCGGCGATGGCGGAGGGGAGCGAGGGAGAGGCGTTGGGGGAGAGTGAGTGTGTCCAGGCGGTCGAGGGGGCGACGTGGAGGTCGATCAGTGCGTCCAGGGGCTGAGCGACAAGCAGGTGGCACCGTGGCGAGCTTGCGCTCATCGGCGTCACCTCCCTGCCTGCCTGGCGGGGATGAAGCAGCTGGCTGGCATGGGCCAGCACAGTGCTGGGCCGCCAGGTGGGCTGGGTGGTGGGTTGCAACCAGGTAAGTCTTTTTTCCTTTTATTTTCTGTTTTGATTTATTTCTGCAAGTTTGTGGCATTTTCTAAAATAGCTAAACACTTCCAAAAATCACCAAACTACTCATGGCCACTGTTTGCAATATATCCAAAATGGAACATTTCAGTTTAGGATTATTTGGACATTTAAAATATTTACTAGCATTTAAATGCCCAAAATCAAATAACTAATGATTTAATCCAGTGACCTTAGGATGACCTAGAAATTTATGCACCATTTTTGTCAGCGGTTTAAGACCAAGGCAAATATGATGAACATTTTAGAAGGGCATTTCAGGTTCATTGAAAATATTTTTTGGTAAACCCTAGTTGGTTTCAAGGGGTGCTGGTGGTTCTGTCATCCCCATTTCCAAGTTTATGATGAAAGTAAACATGATGCCATCACTCTAATGCATGAACTAGCTAGGGTGTGACAACTCACCCCCACTCAGAAAAATCTCTTCCCGAGATTTAGGATCCTCCGGAAAGAAGGCGGGGTACTCAAGTCGAAGACGACCCTCCCTTTCCCAAGTTGCTTCTTTCTCGGAATGGTGCAACCATTGAACCTTGAGGAACTTGATGTTATGGCGTCGTGTGGTACGCATGGCTTGGTCGAGCATACGAACGGGGTATTCTCGATTTGTGAGATTATCTTGGAGATCAAGCATTTCATGGTTCACTCCACGGATGGAATTCGAGAAGCAACGCCTGAGTTGAGAAACATGGAAGACATCGTGGACTCTGGAGAGGTGCGGAGGTAGTTCCAATTGGTAGGCAACTTCTCCTCGTTTGGCAAGGATGCGAAAGGGTCCAATGTAGTGAGTATCCAATTTTCCTTTGATACCGAAGTGATGGGTTCCCTTCAGAGGAGTAACCTGAAGGTAAGCCTTCTCGTCAACTTCAAAAGTCATAGCCTTATGTTTACGATCATATTGGCTCTTTTGACGAGATTGGGCTGTTTTCAACTTTTCACGAACGAAGCGAACTTGCTCTTCTGCTTCCTGGATCATATCCGGGCCAAAGAATTGTCTTTCCCCGGTTTCTGACCAGTTAAGAGGCGTTCGACACCTTCGTCCATAGAGAACTTCAAAAGGAGCTTTGCCCAAGCTAGATTGATAGCTATTGTTATAAGCAAATTCGGCAAATGGAAGGCATTTCTCCCAATCCATTCCGAATGAGATAACAGAAGCTCGAAGCATATCTTCTAGAATCTGACTGACGCGTTCTACTTGACCACTTGATTGAGGGTGAAAGGCGGTGCTAAAGGAGAGACGAGTTCGCATAGCATTTTGGAAACTTTCCCAAAATCGAGAGGTGAAGAGACTTCCACGAGCCGAGTTAATTTCCAATGGAACACCATGGAGAGATACTATTCGGGAGATGTATTAGTCTGCTAGCTAAGTAGCGGTTATACTCTCGCGAACAGGTAAGAAATGGGCCACTTTGGAAAGACGATCGATAACGACGAAGATAGCGTTATTCCCTCTCTTGGTCCTGGGAAAACCGGTGATGAAATCCATACCAATTTTATCCCATTTCCATTCAGTAATAGCTAATAGTTGAAGGGTGCCAGTAGGCCGTTGATGCTCTGCTTTAACATGACAACAAATGTCGCAATTTGCAACAAATTGAGCAATGTCTCTTTTCATCCTAGTCCACCAGAACCTCTGGCGTAGGTCGTGATACATCTTGGTACTACCGGGATGAATGGTGAGAGGAGACTCATGAGCTTCCTTAAGGATCAATTGTCGTAGTTGCCGCTTCTTGGGAACCACCAAACGGTTTCCAAAGTACACGACACCTTGATCATTCATAGAGAAACATGTAGCAGCCCCGCTAACAATGTTCTCCTTGATCCGAGATATCCCCTTGTCATACCGCTGAGCGGTTATGATATGATCCATGAGGGTAGGTTTCGCCACCAAGGTAGAAAGGAATCCTTGAGGAACAATGTGAAGGTTGAGCTTCCAGAATTCCTCATGGAGAAGTGGTTGACTTTGTTGTAACATCAGATTGTTACAATAAGATTTACGACTTAGTGCATCAGCCATGACATTGGCTTTTCCTGGGGTGTAAGTTATCCCTCAGTCGAAATTTGCGATCAACTCGATCCAACGTCTTTGCCTGAGATTCAAATCCGGTTTGGTGAATATGTATTTCAGACTTTGGTGATCGGTGAAGATTTCGCAATGATTACCGAGGAGGTAATGTCGCCAGGTTTCGAGTGCATGGACTACAGCTGCAAGCTCTAGATCATGTGTAGGATAATTTTCCTCATGTGGGTGCAATTGCCATGAAGCATAGGCAATTACATGACAATCTTGCATGAGAATGCAACCTAGTCCTTGTCGCGAGGCGTCGCAATAGATAACAAAGTCCTTGGAGAAATCTGGTGGTACCAGTACGGGAGTAGAAGTCAGGTGTCTTTTCAGTTCCTGGAGACTGTGCTCGCATTGTGGGGTCCACTCGAACTTTTTATCTTTCTTGAGGAGTTCAGTTAGAGGTTTAGCAACTTTGGAAAAGTTCTCGACAAAGCGGCGACAATAGCTCACTAAGCCAAGGAAACTCTGAACTTGCTTGACCGATTCAGGTGGAGTCCAATTAAGAACAACTTGAACTCGCTCGGGATTGACAGCAATACCCTTACCAGAGATTACATGGCCTAGATAGGTCACTTCTGGTAACCAAAATTCACATTTAGAGAATTTGGCATAAAGGCGATGCTCTCGAAGTTTCATCAACACTAGCCTTAGATGCTCAGCATGTTCATCCTCATTCTTGGAGTAGATGAGTATATCTCGAGGTTGACCACGATGAACTTATCCAAATACTCCATGAAGATCGAGTTCATTAACCGAGAGAAAGTGGCTGGGGCGTTGGTTAAACCAAAGGACATGACGGTGTACTCGTATTGGCCATAACGAGTAACAAAGGCCATTTTGGAAATGTCCCCGTTCTTGATTTTGATTTGATGGTAGCCCAACCTCAAATCCATCTTGGAAAAGATTGAGGATCCAGCGAGCTGATCATACAGATCATTGATCCTGGGGAGCGGATACTTGTTCTTTATTGTGACCAAGTAGACGGGTCGATAATCTACAACCATCTGATCCGTACCATCCTTCTTAATGAAGAGGACAGGACAAGCCCATGGAGAAGAACTAGGACGGATGAAACCCTTTTTCAGGGACTCATCGAGTTGTTTCTTAAGCTCGACTAGTTCTAGTGGTGCCATCTTATAGGGTCTTCTAGAGATTGGGATAGTTCCTGGGATAAGGTCTATCACGAACTTGACATCCCTGTCAGGTGGAACACCTGGCAGTTCTTCTAGAAAGACATTCGGGAAGTCACGGATTACCAGAACGTCTTTGAGGTCTGGAAAAGGACTGGCATTAAGAGAGTATAGCTGTCGTTTAGCTACTCGGGTCAAGACATTGACTACCATGCCCGATGGATGTGTAAGTTGAACAGTCCTAGAGAAACAATCAATCTTAGCATGATGGGCTGACATCCATTCCATACCCAAGATTATATTAATGTCCGAGGATTTGAGAGCTATCAAGGACGCAAGGAAAATGAGTCTATCGACTTGGATTTCATTCCCATGGCTTACTTTAGAAGTTTGTCATCTAGATCCAGGAGTAGAAATTTCCATGGTAGAGGGCATGTCAGAAAATGCGGTGTTATGCAAACGAGCATAGCTCTCGGATATAAATGAATGAGATGCTCCAGTATCGAGAAGAACAAATGCCGGATGACAATTAACAAGGAGCGTACCAAGAACGACGTTAGGATCATCCTGAGCCTCTTCAATTGAGCCACAGTTCACATGGCCACGTGTAGCGGTGACCGACTTGGCGTAGTACACCTTCCCTGTTGGCTTGCCACGGCCAATAGCCTTTCCGTACTGGTTGGGATTGGGGTTGGTCTGGGGACACTCTCGCATATGTAGTGACCCGGTTCTCCACACTTGAAACATGTCACTATGCTGGTGAGTGGGGGAGCATTGTTGGTTGATCCACCATAAGACTTGATCGGTGCATACTTCTGGGTTGGACGAGGCGCCTGATAGGATTGCCTCGGTGTGAACCTGGGTGCCAGGGCGGTGTTAGGCACCCACACCCGGCACTTCTGAGAGCCAGAACCGGATGAGAAACCAGTGTCATGGCCGTGCTTTCATGTTGATTTGAAGTCAGTCTGACCTGTCTCAGCACTGATAGCCTTGTTCACTAGCTTTTGGAAGGAAGTGCACTCGTGCAGACGGTGATCACGGCAAAGCTCGGGGCTAAGTCCCTTGCGGAACCTTGCCTGCTTCTTGGCATCGGTGGAAACTTCCTCGGTTGCATAACGTGCTAGGTTTCCTAACTCCCTGCTGTAAGCATCCATGGTGAGTCTACCCTGGGTGAAACTACAGAACTCCTCCTACTTGCGATCCATAAGACCTTCCGAAATGTGATGTTCATGGAACGCCTCACTGAACTCTGCCCAAGTGGTGATCTGGCCAGCTGGGCGCATGGCCTCATAGTTCTCCCACCAGAGGCTGGCGGGGCCTTCAAGATGATAGGCAACATATGTGACCTTGTCAGCTTTGGCTACGTGTGCAGAGCATAGCTTGTGGGTGATGCTGCGAAGCCAATCATCAGCATCGAGAGGCTCGACGGAGTGATGGAAGGTGGGTGGATGTAACTTGATGAAGTCACTGAGAGACACCAAGTCGTTCATCTGGTGCAATGATGTGTTCTGCTCGATGCGCTCCAGCAAACGACTGGTCTCCATTTGTTCCTCTCGGCCTCCAGCATGACCTCAGCCAAAGAAGGAGGATGAGGTAGATTTGCATCTCTAGCCCCACTGCCTTCAGCCTACTCCGGGGCAGCAGGGTTGTTGCGGGTGTTGACCATCCTAGGAAAACAGGGCAATGGTTTAGACAAGAATGACAAAATTCTGACATAGAACTGCAGAATGTAATGGATGACTCGGAATGCAAGATGATCATCTGTATGACATGGTAATACAAAAATTGCCACATTTATTCCATCGTCATACACACCATACATGGTTTAGTACAAGACCAAACTGAGTATAACCGCGGTGAAAGGAAGATTACATCTCATCGGAGGCATCCCAAGCTCCTATACATTATTTTTCTGCACCTCTGGATTCTAGTACAAGTTACGTCATATTCCACAAGACGCGCAGGACTGTGGAAATATGACTATTACAAACTACTAGTGTCGAGATCCAACTCAGTCATCTCTAGCTCCGTAGTAGTCCTCATAGAGATCCCCCGCATAGCCTGGAAGCGGGACGTGTGGATCCGGGAACTCACGATCACGTCGGGACTATGGACCATACGTGCTCGGATGAGGCCTCGGCCCCACGAAGGGTGGAAGACGGCGCCCATGCGAAGGTGTGATACCTCCAACATCTGCATAATCCATGCGAGCTGGAAGATGTGTGCGGATAGGGTACAAGTCACGCATATCCAGGTAACCGGTCTGCAGGCTGGTGCGAGCCACGTCAGGGTAGCCCAGTGGTCCTGGCGGGTGTTGTACAACTCCATGCGTAAGGCACGGTTCTCTCGGTCTCTCTCTTCTAACATCTCGGTAGTAGTGCAAAGAAGTGGCTCCTCGTGAGCAGCATCGGCATAGAACCTAGTGTAATAGCCCTCTGGGCCAGTGCGTGCCGCCGGCAGGTAGCGGAACTCAGTATCATTCAGCGAAGCATACCCAGCTCGGATGATGGAGATCATAGAGTAGCCAGCGTCCTGCACGGACATCTCCACGGTGATACCAAGCCCATAGGACCAGTGCAGAGGCTCAGTAGAACCAGGATAAGATGGTAAAATCCTCACAGTGCAGATAATCTGATTGAAGTCACGGAACTGCTCCTCGGCAGTATATTCAGGATACCATCTGTAGCCGGTCTCAGACATCACTCGTACTAACATGGCTGTATGCCCGGGCACGTCAATGCCACGGGTCAGTCGAACCACCTGGTGAACAGTGCGAGAGGTCATCTGAAACACCAATAATTCAAAGACATTAGAATTTCTAGTAGAAATTGGGCAGCATAATAGTTGTAAATGCTCAAAAAGGATTTTGAGACACTTTGCAAAGGATTGCATAGACACTCAACAACATCATATCAAGGTTCTAGGTCCAACTTAACATCATGCAAATGTAGTAGAACTGAACTGGGCTTGTAACCATCAATCCTATAAGTTACTACGGATTAGTAACACGTGAACCTGATAGAGAGAAGGGATCCTAGTCCTTAACCCCCGTGGAAAGAATGGATTGACTCAGATCAGAATGCCATGAGGTAAAGGGGTAAAAAGAGCCTTACGTTCCATCCCACAAGCAATTCCCCTACATATAACTAAAGTATTTCTAGACTCAACATCGACCAATTTGGCTTGAAGAACCTACAGGCAATCCAGCTCTGATGCCAACGTTGTCAGGACCCTGACTCAATGCCACATCGATCTAGCATGTAACACCTCATATCACTTTGCGGCCTCACACACGGTATTCCCACGGGGTGTCGCCTTACCAGGCCCGGGACCATTTGCACCTTTTGGCACACGTATATGATAGTGTCGCTAGCATCCATATGATAAGGAGCCCGGGCTGACATGGCTAGTCGTGAACCCAAAGTGGCACTAACTTACATGGACATGCATACATGACCCAGCAATGAACGTGTCGGTCATCAGCAAGTGAATCTAGGCTGTAGCAACTGGGCTAGCAGGACTCCGGTAAACCAGGCTGTAGTAGGCTAACAGGACTCCGGTAGACACCGCGTGACATTTCCCTGAAGGGACAGACACAGGAACGAAGAAGGACACATGCAGGCCAGCCTAAGTGTTCCGGAGCAGTAGCAAGCTACCAGGGCTCAGTGGAAGCACTAGGAGACATTTCCCGGTAAGAGAGGCTACCAAGGATAAACAACTAGATAGTCATATCCCAGACATTCCAAGCATTTCAATCGTACACACAATATGCTCGATATGTGCAAATACAACATGGCATCACAACATGACTCTACAACTCAAGTACTTTATTTAAAGGCTCAGAGAGCCATACATAACATTCACACAGATACGGGTCACACGACCCAGCATTCAAGTCATACAATCATACAAGCCAACAGCGGAAGTAACATGTCTGAGTACAGACATCTAGAAAATAAAAGAGGCTTGAGGAGGCCTGGCTATTCTACACGGTCCATTGTATGCTCAGGATCACCACCTGGGCTTCAACCTACTCGTCGACATCAAGGTCTATGAAGAACCCATTAGAGGGGGTTGCAGCATCTTCTATAAAACGTAAATTAAGCAAACATGAGTACAAAGGTACTCAGCAAGACTTACATCAGATCCTACATATATGCACATTATCAAGAAGGGATGGTGGGGTTATTGCAGCAAGCCAGCTTTGACTCTTGGCTAAGCTATCTTACGAGACTCCAACTTGTAATTGTTTTGCGCGCTCGAGTCCACTACCCACCACTTCAATACACTACCGAGGATCCACCTCCGTCATCCTATGGAAGAGCTATCCTCGGCACTCATGCTTACCTTGAGGCTTTTAGTAGTTTCCATTTACTTGTCCATGAACTGTATAGGCAACCAAGTAGTCCTTTACCGCGGATGCGGCTATTCGAATAAATGATGTTAACCCTGCAGGGGTGTACTTCTTCATACTTGTTTCCACCACTTAGCGTCTGCACACGACATGTGCTCGGCAGACTTCAAGCGAAAGCCGACATGGGTGTAGACCACGACCTACCTAAACACCTAAGTCTCTGATCCAGGTTTATTGCCTATTCAGGTTCCATCTGCAGGGAGTCCGACCTAGGTTTCCACATACGGCCCCAAATGATGTGTACAGGGTTCCGAGACACCTAACAGGTGCCCGGCATGCCCGGCCATGTACCTACCGCATCACAGCCCACCCTGAGGGTCAGCGCTGCCCATGGCCTCCAGTATGCTACAAACACCAGAAACTACTTGCAACTCCTGGATAAAGGAATAGGGTGGTTAAGAAGCCGAGAGGGTCAATTAAGGATCCCAATGTATGGTAGTAGCTGATTCTTAAATCTCACATACAGATCTCAGTGCTTAAGGACGGTTCCAATGAAACAACCCACCATGTACTACTACATGGCCTCTCATCGATACCTTTACCAAATCGTCTTCAACACATCACTCTCATTACCGACATGATCATTTCACTCTAGCCCATCACCCAGATGAACAAGATATGGCATGACGTTAAGCATAGCAGGCATAGCAAGGTAGGAAAGACATACACATGGCTCAATCAACTTCTACACATGCTAGTGGGTTTCATCTAGTTATTGTGGCAATGGCAGGTCATGCAGAGGAAATGGGTTCAGCTACCGTAGCACACAACAGTTTGAATCATGTTGTCTTAAATGCAGTAAAAGAGAGCAGAACCGATAACATGGGATTGTATTGATATGGTCAAATGGTTGGTTGCTTGCCTTGCAGGTCCGTAGTCTGATACTGGTGTTCGTACGGGTTCTCGCGGTATTCTTCCGGGACAGAACCTACCGCAGAGAGCACCAATATACAATCAATACCAAACAATGTGCAACAATATGGTGCATGCATGAGACATGGCAAAATGAGTGTATTGGGCTAATGCAACTATGATCAGATGGGTTTGAGCCATTTTGAACCAAAGATTCAAATTACAAACTCATATATGATCTTAAATAGTGCTTTATCATGTTTTGCACTAAACAGCAAGTTAACTTGTTCAAACATGCATGAAACCAGTAGAGATGGATAGATTGGATTTTTCTGATCATTTTTCATATATAACACTTTGCATTTGGAGCTACACATTAATTTCTATGATTTTTTGAAGTTTGCACTATTTTCTGGAATTTCCGGAATAAGAATAAATCCAGAAAACTGAGTTACTGCGTCAGCAGGTCAACAGGGGCGTCCATGTCAAACCTGACCAGTGGGACCCACTAGTCATTGTCTCTGTTAGTTAACTAAGTTAATTAAAATTAGTCTAATACTAATCTAGTTATGACCGAAAGGTAGGTCCCACATTTCAGTGACCCAGGGGAGTCAAACCCCTGGTCAAACCACGCTGACTCGCCGGTGACGTCCAGACGCAGCGGAGGTGCGGGATTTGCCCTCCGGTGACCAAAAGATCGGCGGAGGCCATCTAAGTGAAGCTGGAAGTGAGCCGCGTCGAGTGGTGGTGGTGCTTGAGCTCCGGGTCGCCAGAAACGACACCGGCGACAAGTTGTGCGGCTGCCAGAGTTCGGGCGAGGTCAAACTCATTGATGTGGTGGTCTTGGAGGCTCAAGGCCAGCTCCTATGTGGTCTACGTGATGCTATGAACTCGTTGGACAAGGTGGCATGCCCGTTGGGTGGCCGTAGCATCGTCGGCGACGAGCTCAGGCGGCAACGCATGCCGTGAGGCTCGTTGTAGTCGAAGCAGTGGACGGCAGCGAGAACAAGAAGGATGGGAAGGGGCAGAAGCTCACGACGATCATGATGAGCTAAGTGGCATGGTTGGGGACGAGCTCGAGCTGCGGTGACGGCAAAGGGGATCTCCGGTGACGGCGGAGTTGGGCGAGGTTGATGAAGTGGCTTCGGGGCGAACGAGCGCTCGGGGCTCGTCTTGCTCGACGGAGAGGAGGGTGGCGGAGCTGCTGGACACGACGAGGCGGCACGGAGATGGCAGTGGCCATGTCTATGACGGCGAGGCGATTGCAACTGCGTCGTCCATGGCGGAGGGGAGCTAGGGAGAGGCGTTGGGGGAGTGTGAGCGTGTCCAGGCGGTCGAGGGTCGACGTGGAGGTCGACCAACGCGTCCAGGGGCTAAGCGGCAAGTAGGTGGCGCCATGGCAAGCTCGCGCTCGTCAGCGTCACCTCCTGCACACGACGGGACGAAGCAGGTGGTGGCATGGGCCAGCACGATCTTTGAGCGCCCGGTGGGCTGGGTGGTGGGTTCTTGACGAGTAAGTCTTTTTCCTTTTATTTTCTGTTTTGTTTTATTTCTGCAAGTTTGTGCCATTTTCTAAAATAGCTAAACACTTCCAAAAATCACCAAACTTCTCATGACCATTGTATGGAATATATCCAACATGGAACATTTCAGTTTAGGATTATTTGGACATTTAAAATATTTACAAGCATTTGAATGCCCAAATTCAAATAACTAATGATTTAATCCAGTGACCTTAGGATGACCTAGAAATTTGTGCACCATTTTTGTCAGAGGTTTAAGACCAAGGAAAGATGATGAACATTTTAGAAGGGCATTTCAGGTTCATTGAAAATATTTTTGGTAAACCCTAGTTGGTTTCAGGGGGTTCTGAGGATCTGTCATCCCCATTTCCAAGTTTCTGATGAAAGTAAACATGATGCCATCACTCTAATGCATGAACTAGCTAGGGTGTGACATCCAAAAACCCTTAAACCCAAATCTTATTTCCAAGAGTCTTCCATACCTACCTAAGGATTGAGCAAGATCCTTCAAGTAAGTTGTCATCGCTGCAATAAGGCAATAAAAATTGCTTCTAAAAAGTGTTAGATCATTTAGTGTAAGAAAAAACTGAGCGTTGTACGAACTTGTGATGGCAAAGAATAAAAACGACAGACTGCATATAAATGTTGCTATCATAAGGGGCAATATAACGTGACATTCTTTTGCACTAAGGTGTTGAGCATACAAACAAAAAACGCATGGCAACCTCTGCTTCCCTCTGCGAAGGGCCTATCTTTTACTTTTCAGTATTTACTTTCATGCAAGAGTCAAAGTTTTTCTCTCTATTCCTTTTTGTTTTTCTCCTTTGGCAAGCATCATGTGGTGGGGAAAGATCTAGGCACATATATCCGGTTGGATATGTTGGGGAACGTAGTAATTTCAAAAATTTTCCTACGCACACGCAAGATCATGGTGATGTATAGCAACGAGAGGGGAGAGTGTTGTCTACATACCCTTGTAGACCCGGCGGAAGCGATCTGGCGTAGAGGAAGTAGTCAGACGTTCTCCTCGCGATCCGACCGATCCGGCGCCGTTACTTCGGCGCCCGAGTTCTTGACACACGTACAGCTCGATGGCGTCCCTCGTACTCCGATCCAGCCGAGTGTCGAGGAGAGTTCCGTCGACGACGGCGTGGTGGCGATCTTGATGTTTCACCGGCGCGAGGCTTCGCCTAAGCAGCGACGGTATAACCGAGGTGGAATATGGTGGAGGGGGCACCGACACGGCTAAGGAGCGATCTCACGATCAACTTGTGTGTTCAAGGTGCCCCCTGCCCCGTATATAAAGGAGCCAGGGGGGGGGCGGCCGGCCAAGCTTGGCGCGCCAAGGAGTCCTACTCCCTCTGGGAGTAGGATTCCCCAATCCTAGTCCAACTAGGATTCCTGAGGAGAAAGAGAGAGAGGGCGGCCCCTTCTCCTAGTCCTAGTAGGACTAGGGAAGGGGGGGCGCGTGACCAGCCAGGGCTGCCCTCCTCCTTTCCACCAAGGCCCATCGAGGCCCATTTACCTCCCGGGGTTCAGGTAACCTCCGGTACTCCATAAATTCCGTTTTAGCGGAACCATTCGAACTCCAAACATAGGCTTCAATATATCAATCCTTATGTCTCGACCATTCCGAGACTCCTCGTCATGTCCGTGATCACATCAGGGACTCGAACTCCTTGGTACATCAAAATACATAAACTCATAATAAGCATCATCGAAACCTTAAGCGTGCGGACCCTACGGTTCGAGAACAATGTAGACATGACCTAGAACCATTCACGGTCAATAACCAACAGCGGGACCTGGATGCCCATATTGGTTCCTACATATTCTCGAAGATCTTTATCGGTCGGACCGCATAACAACATCGTTGTTCCTTTGTCATCGGTATGTTACTTGCGAGATTCGATCGTCGGTATCCAATACCTAGTTCAATCTCGTTACCGGCAAGTCTCTTTACTCGTTCCGTAATACATCATCTCACAACTAACTCATTAGTTGTAGTGCTTGCAAGGCTTGATGATGTGCATTACCGAGAGGGCCCAGAGATACCTCTCCGACAATCGGAGTGACAAAACCTAATCTCGAAATCGCCAACCCAACATCGCCTTTGGAGACACTGTAGTACTCCTTTATAATCACCCGATTACGTTGTGACGTTTGGTAGCACCAAAGTGTTCCTCCCAAACGGAGTTGCATAATCTCATAGTTACGGGAACATGTATAAGTCATGGATAAGCGGTAGCAACATACTAAGCGATCGTGTGCTAAGCTAAGGAATGGGTCATGTCAATCAGATCATTCTACTAATGATGTGACCTTGTTAATCAAATAACAACTCCTTGTTCATGGTTAGGAAACTTAACCATCTTTGATTAACAAGCTAGTCTAGTAGAGGCATACTAGTGACATCTTGTTTTGTCTATGCATTCACACATGTATCATGTTTCCGGTTAATACAATTCTAGCATGAATGATAAACATTTATCATGAAATAAGGAAATAAATAATAACTTTATTATTGCCTCTAGGGCATATTTCCTTGATCTCCCACTTGCACTAGAGTCAATAATCTAGATTACACAGTAATGATTCTAACACCCATGGAGTCTTGGTGCTGATCATGTTTTGCTCGTGGAAGAGGCTTAGTCAGCGGTGCGCAACATTCAGATCCGTATGTATCTTGCAAATCTCTATGTCTCCATCTGGACTAAGTCCGGATGGAATTGAAGCGTCTCTTGATGTGCTTGGTCCTCTTGTGAAATCTGGATTCCTTTGCTAAGGCAATTGCTCGAGATTGTCACGAAGATTTTCATTGGACCCGATGCACTAGGTATGACACCTAGATCGGATATGAACTCCTTCATCCAGACTCCTTCATTAGCTGCTTCGAAGCTGCTATGTATTCCGCTTCACATGTAGATCCCTTCACGACGCTTTGTTTAGAACGCACCAACCGACAGCTCCTCCGTTTAGTGTAAATCGTATCCGGTCTGCGATTTAGAATCGTCCGGATCGGTGTCAAAGCTTGCATCAACGTAACGTTCACGATGAGCTCTTTGTCACCTCCATATACGAGAAACATATCCTTCGTCCTTTTCGGTATTTGGGATGTTCTTGACGCTGTCGATGATCCACTCTGGATTACTTTGGTACCTCCTGCTAGGCTTATAGCAAGGCACACATCAGTCGGTACACAGCATTGCATACATGATAGAGCCTATGGCTGAAGCATAGGAACATCTTTCATCTTCTCTCTATCTTCTGCAGTGGTCGGGCATTGAGTCGACTCAACTTCACACCTTGTAACACGGCAAGAACCCTTTCTTTGCTTGATCCATTTTGAACTTCTTCAAAACTTTGTCAAGGTATGTGCTTTGTGAAAGTCAATTAAGCGTCTTGATCTATCTCTATAGATCTTGATGCCCAATATGTAAGCAGCTTCACGAGGTCTTTCATTGAAAAACTCTTATTCAAGTATCCCTTTATGCTATCCAGAAATTCTATATCATTTCCGATCAGCAATATGTCATCCACATATAAGATCGAGAAATGCTCTGAGCTCCCACTCACTTTCTTGTAAATCTACAGCTTCTCCAAAAGTCTGTACAAACCCAAATGCTTTGATCACACTATCAAAGCGTTTATTCCAACTCGAGATGCTTGCACCAGTCCATATATGGATCATTGGAGCTTGCACACTTTGTTAGCTCCTTTGGATCGATAAAACCTTGGTTGCATCATATACAACTCTTCTTCCGTAAATCCATTCAGAATGCAGTCTTTACATCCATTTGCCAAATTTCATAATCATAAAATCGGCAATTGCTAACATGATTCGGACGGACTTAAGCATCGCTACGGGTGAGAAGGTCTCATCGTAGTCAATCCCTTGAACTTGCCGAAAACCTTTTGCGACAAGTCGAGCTTTATAGACAGTAACATTACCGTCAGCGTCAGTCTTCTTCTTGAAGATCCATTTATTTTCTATTGCTTGCCTACCCTCGGGCAAGTCAACCAAAGTCCACACTTTGTTTTCATACATGGATCCCATCTCAGATTTCATGGCCTCAAGCCATTTTGCGGAATCTGGGCTCACCATCGCTTCTTCATAGTTCGTAGGTTCATCATGATCTAGTAGCATGACTTCGAACAGGATTTCCGTACCACTCAGTGCGGATCTTACTCTGGTTGATCTACGAGGTTCGTAGTAACTTGATCGAAGTTTCATGATCAACATCATCAACTTTCTCCCTACTTGGTGTAGGTGTTTTGAAACCGGTTTCTGCGACGAACTACTTTCAAGTAAGGGAGAAGGTACTATTACCTCATCAAGTTCCACTTTCCTCCCACTCACTTCTTTCGAGAGAAACTCCTTCTCTAGAAAGGATCCATTCTTAACAACAAATGTCTTGCCTTCGGATCTGTGATAGAAGGTGTACCCATGTCTCCTTTGGGTATCCTATGAAGACACATTTCTCGATTTGGGTTCGAGCTTATCGGGTTGAAGCTTTTTCACATAAGCATCGCATCCCCAAACTTTAAGAAAGCGACAACTTTGGTTTCTTGCTAAACCACAGTTCATAAGGTGTCGTCTCAGGAGTTCGACGGTGTTCTATTCAGTGTGAATCGGCCGTCTCTAGAGCATAACCCCAAAGCGATAGCGGTAAATCTGTAAGAGACATCATAGATCGCACCATATCTAGTAAAATACGATTCTGACGTTCGGACACACCATTCTGTTGTGGTGTTCGGGTGGCGTGAGTTGAAACTATTCGCATTGTTTCAAATGTAGACCAAACTCGTAACTCAAATATTCACCTCCACGATCGGATCGTAGAAACTTAATTTTCTTGTTACGATGATTTTCAACTTCACTCTGAAATTCTTTGAACTTTTCAAATGTTTCAGACTTATGTTTCATTAAGTAGATATACCCATATCTGCTTAAGTCATCTGTGAAGGTGAGAAAATAACGATATCCGCCACGAGCCTCAACATTCATCGGACCACATACATCTCGTATGTATGATTTCCAACAAATCTGTTGCTCTCTCCATAGTACCGAGAAGCGGTGTTCTAGTCATCTTGCCCATGAGGCACGGTTACATAAGTGCCAAGTGATTCATAATCAAGTGACTCCAAAAGTCCATCGGCATGGAGTTTCTTCATGCGCTTTACACCGATATGACCTAAGCGGCGATTGCCACAAATAAGTTGCACTTTCGTTATCAACTCTGCATCTTTTGGTTTCAACATTATGAATATGTGTATCACTACTATCGAGATTCATAAGAAATAGACCACTCCTCAAGGGTGCATGACCATAAAAGATATTACTCATATAAATAGAACAACCATTATTCTCGATTTAAATGAATAACCGTCTCGCATCAAACAAGATCCAGATATAATGTTCATGCTCAACGCAGCACCAAATAACAATTATTTAGGTCTAAAACTAATCCGAAGGTAGATGTAGAGGTAGCGTGCCGACCGCGATCACATCGACTTTGGAACCATTTCCCACGCGCATCGTCACCTCGTCCTTTGCGAGTTAAGCAATCGTAGTCCTGTTTGAGTTGCAAATATTAGCGGAACCAAGTATCAAATACCAGTGCTACTACGAGCTCTAGTAAGGTACACATCAATAACATGTATATCACATATACCTTTGTTCACCTTGCCATCCTTCTTATCCGCCAAATACTTGGGGCAGTTCCGCTTCAAATGACGATCGCTTGCGGTAGAAGCACTTTCGATTTCAGGTTTAGGGCGGACTTGGGTTTCTTCTCGAGCGACAACTTGCTTGCTGTTCTTCTTGAATTCCTTCTTCTTCCTTTGCCTTTCTTCTTGAAACTAGTGGTCTTATTGACCATCAACACTTGATGCTCCTTCTTGATTTCTACCTCGCAGCCTTTAGCATTGCGAAGAGCTCGGTATAGTTTTCACTAACCCTTGCATATTATAGTTCATCACGAAGCCTTTGTAGCTTGGTGGCGGTGATTGGAGAATTCATCAATGACACAATCATCCGGAAGATTAACTCCCAATTGTGTCAAGTGATTGTAGTACCCGGACATTACGAGTATATGCTCACTAATGAACTGTTCTCCTCCATCTTACAGCTATAGAACTTATTGTAGACTTCATATCTCTCAATCCGGGCATTACATTTGGAATATTAACTTCAACTCTGGAACATCTCATATGCTCCATGACGTTCAAAACGTCGTTGAAGTCCGGTTCTAAGCCGTAAAGCATGGCACCTGAACTATAGAGTAGTCATCGGCTTTGCTCGCCAGACGTTCATAACATCTGCGGTTGCATTAGCGGCGAGCACGGCACCTAGCGGTGCATCGGGGCGTAGCTCTTACGTGCAGCAATGAGGATGATCCTCAAGTTACGGACCCGATCCGTGTAATTGCTACCATCATCTTTCAACTTTGCTTTCTCAAGGAACGCATTAAAATTCAACGGAACAACAAAGACGAGCCATCTATCTACAATCAAACATAAACAAGCAAGATACTATCGGTACTAAGTTCATGATTAAATTTAAGTTCGATTAATCATATTACTAAAGAACTCCCACTTAGAAAGACATCCTCTAGTCATCTAAGTGATCACGTGATCCAAATCAACTAAACCATAACCGATCATCACGTGAAATGGAGTAGTTTTCAATGGTGAACATCTTATGTTGATCATATCTACTATATGATTCACGCTCGACCTTTCGGTCTCCGTGTTCGAGGCCATATCTGCATATGCTAGGCTCGTCAAGTATAACCCGAGTATTCTGCGTGTGCAAAACTGGCTTGCACCCGTTGTAGATGGACGAGAGCTTATCACACCCGATCATCACGTGGTGTGCGGGCACGACGAACTTTGGCAGCGGTGCATACTCGGGAGAACACTTCTTGATTATTTAGTGAGAGATCATCTTATAATGCTACCGTCAATCAAAGCAAGATAAGATGCATAAAAGGATAAACATCACATGCAAATCAATATAAGTGATATGATATGGTCATCATCATCTTGTGCTTCATGATCTCCATCTTGCGGCACCACCATGATCACCATCGTCACCGGGCGCGACACCTTGATCTCCATCGTAGCATCGTTGTCGTCTCGCCAAACTTATGCTTCTCGACTATCGCTACCGCTTAGTGATAAAGTAAAGCATTACGATGCATTGCATTGCATACAATAAGCGACAACCATATGGCTCTGCCGATTGCCGATAACCGGTTACAAAACATGATCATCTCATACAATAAAATATAGCATCACGTCTTGACCATATCACATCACAACATGCCTGCAAAAACAAGTTAGGCGTCCTCTACTTTGTTGTTGCAAATTTTACGTGGCTGCTACGGGCTTAAGCAAGAACCAGTCTCACCTACGCATCAAAACCACAGCGATACTTCGTCAAATAGACTCCGTTTTAACCTTCTCAAGGACGGGCGTAGCCACACTCAGTTCAACTAAAGTGAGAGAGACAGGCACCCACCGGTCACCTTTAAGCAGCGAGTGCTCATGGCGGTGAAACCAGTCTCGCGTAAGCGTCTGGCGTAATGTCGGTCTGGGCGCTTCATCTCACAATACCGCTGAACCAAAGTATGACATGCTGGTAGGTAGTATGACTTGTATCGCCCACAACTCACTTGTGTTCTACTCGTGCAAAACATCAAACCATAGAAAAAAACCTAGGCTCGGATGCCCTTTGTTGGGGAGCGTAGTAATTTCAAAAATTTTCCACGCACACGCAAGATCATGGTGATGTATAGCAACGAGAGGGGAGAGTGTTGTCTACATACCCTTGTAGACCAAGCGAAGCGATCTGGCGTAGAGGAAGTAGTCGACGTTCTCCTCGCGATCCGACCGATCCGGCGCCGTTACTCCGGCGCCCCGAGTTCTTGACACACGTACAGCTCGATGGCGTCCCTCGTACTCGATCCAGCCGAGTGTCGAGGGAGAGTTCCACAAGCCGACGGCGTGGTGGCGATCTTGATGTTTCACGGCGCGCAGGCTTCGCCTAAGCTTCAGCGACAGTATAACCGAGGTGGAATATGGTGGAGGGGGCACCGACACGGCTAAGGAGCGATCTCACGATCAACTTGTGTGTTCAAGGTGCCCCCTGCCCCGTATATAAAGGAGCAGGGGGGGGGGCCGGCCGGCCAAGCTTGGCGCGCCAAGGAGTCCTACTCCCTCGGGAGTAGGATTCCCCCAATCCTAGTCCAACTAGGATTCCGGAGGGGAGAGAGAGAGAGGGCGGCCCCTTCTCCTAGTCCTAGTAGGACTAGGGAAGGGGAGGCTGTGACCAGCCAGGCTGCCCTCCTCCTTTCCACCAAGGCCCATCGAGGCCCATTTACCTCCCGGGGTTCCGGTAACCTCCGGTACTCGGTAAATTCCGTTTTAGCCGGAACCATTCGAACTCCAAACATAGGCTTCAATATATCAATCCTTATGTCTCGACCATTCCGAGACTCCTCGTCATGTCCGTGATCACATCCGGGACTCGAACTCCTTGGTACATCAAAATACATAAACTCATAATAAGCATCGCCGAAACCTTAAGCGTGCGGACCCTACGGTTCGAGAACAATGTAGACATGACTGGAACCATTCACGGTCAATAACCAACAGCGGGACCTGGATGCCCATATTGGTTCCTACATATTCTCGAAGATCTTTATCGGTCGGACCGCATAACAACATCGTTGTTCCTTTGTCATCGGTATGTTACTTGCGAGATTCGATCGTCGGTATCAATACCTAGTTCAATCTCGTTACGGCAAGTCTCTTTACTCGTTCCGTAATACATCATCTCACAACTAACTCATTAGTTGTAGTGCTTGCAAGGCTTGATGATGTGCATTACCGAGAGGGCCCAGAGATACCTCTCAGAGCAATCGGAGTGACAAAACCTAATCTCAAATCGCCAACCCAACATCGCCTTTGGAGACACTGTAGTACTCCTTTATAATCACCCGATTCGTTGTGGCGTTTGGTAGCACCAAAGTGTTCCTCCGTAAAGCGGAGTTGCATAATCTCATAGTTACAGGAACATGTATAAGTCATGGATAAAAGCGGTAGCAACATACTAAGCGATCGTGTGCTAAGCTAAGGGAATGGGTCATGTCAATCAGATCATTCTACTAATGATGTGACCTTGTTAATCAAATAACAACTCCTTGTTCATGGTTAGGAAACTTAACCATCTTTGATTAACAAGCTAGTCTAGTAGAGGCATACTAGTGACATCTTGTTTTGTCTATGCATTCACACATGTATCATGTTTCCGGTTAATACAATTCTAGCATGAATGATAAACATTTATCATGAAATAAGGAAATAAATAATAACTTTATTATTGCCTCTAGGGCATATTTCCTTCAGGATATGGGTAACATGAGTTATTATTGTTGACATCACCCTTGAGGTGAATACGTTGGGAGGCGAAGTTATAAGCCCCTATCTTTCTATATGTCTGGTTGAAACATTTTGCTCATGTGTATGCGGTGAGTGTTAGCAATCATATAAGACTATATCATGGTTGAGTATGTGGAGCTCTTACTTAGACTCTGTTGAATAAGTTGAATTACAATTGCTTGGTGACTGAGAACATAGGTTGTTGAGTTTCAAGAGAATTCATTGTTTGAACCTTAACATGTGAATTGGTTGCTACTTGGTCGTGAGAAGTTTTATAAGAAATAATTGTTGTTATGATGCTAGGAAAAGTGATTGAAATTGTCATTGATCAACTTGTTCACTTTGCTAGCATTCACACTTCATAAATTATTTCTTTTATCATTTACCTACTCGAGGACGAGTAGGAATTAAGCTTGGGATGCTAATACGTCTCCAACGTATCTATAATTTATGAAGTATTCATGCTGTTATATTATCATTCTTGGATGTTTTACAATCATTTTATAGCAACTTTATATTGTTTTTTGGGACTAACCTATTGACCCAGTGCCCAGTATCAGTTGCTGTTTTTGCTTGATTTTTATATCGCAGGAAATCAATATCAAATGGATTCCAAACACCGTGAAACTTTTTGTGGATTTTCTATGGGCCAGAATACCACCAATAGGCTAGAGCAGCACGTGGGGGTGCCCCGAGGGGGGCACAACCCACCAGGGCGCGGCTGGCCGCCCTGGTGGGTTGTGCCCACCTCGGTGGCCTCCCGCACCCCCTCTTTGCCCTATGAATTCTCAGATATTCCAAAACCCTTCGGGGTAGCCCTAGATCAGAAGTTTCACCGCCGCAAGGCCTCTATATCCATGAGATCCAATCTAGACCCTATTTCGGCACCCTGCCTGAGGGGGGAATCCTCATCGGTGGCTATCTTCATCATCCCGATGGCCACCATGATGAGGAGGGAGTAGTCCACCCTCGGGGCTGAGGGTTTGTACCAGTAGCTATGTGTTTAATCTCTCTCTCGTGTTCTTGAGATGTCACGATCTTGATGGATCATGGGTTTTGTTTGTTGGGTTCTACGGTAGGGTGCGTCGACTGCAAATTGAAATTTCCCTACACGCAGAACAAACAGGAACATGCTACGGGAGATGGATCACAGATCGTTACCACTAGACGCGCAGTGCCGTGCAGTGGAAGAAGAGTTGGGGTAGCGCTTTCGTGTGGATCGTCTTCTCCTCGTCCGATCTCCCTCGAACAGTCAGTCGTCCGATCCCACGTACAAGTTCGCTGGAGCGGTGCAAGTGCACCGCCTCTAACGGTATCCGCGCGTGCAGGAGGAACACCGTGCGGCGGACTGCTAGGTCCGATCACACATTCGGCAGCGAGTGGAGGTGGATATTCGCAACACATGCAAACCCTAGTGACAGCGCCGAAGCAATCAACTGAATAAGTGTGCCGCACCTCCACTATTTATAGGCATCCATCGCGGGCTCAACACTTGGGCCTCGCACGGACCCTAAAGCCCAAAGTCTACTCAGCCATAATCCATATACAGCTCGGATCACATCCGACCAGTGTACTCGGATCCGAACTCGTAGGTTCCTTCCCTTAAGCACGTGACCCCTTAGGTTCAAGTCGGCTTGGTCGCAGTCCGGATCTCCGAACTACATGGTCGGTAGCGGCCTCTAGCAAGGCATGCCGAACACCAAGCAGACTACAAAGCTGGTTAGGCAAACCTGTACAACGTGTCACACTTCTGTTCCCTTTGCCTTACGATATATGTTGTCGGGCTCAAGGCGAGACTGCCATCCTTGTGGTAGCCCGACCTCTTTCTCATTCCAGTGATACCGACCACTATCCGGATTATCTCATAATCCTTGTTGCATGGCCATGCTTATCCTGGTCGGATCACACGAGGGGCCTAGAGTATATCTCTCCTGATCGGAGGGGCAAATCCCATCTTGCTCGACCATGTCTCGCAGCATGGGACTAGACAAACCCAAAACCTACCTTTGTAACTACCCAGTCACGGAGTAGCGTTTGGTCGGCCCAAAGCAAGTCTGTCACCATCCCGAGTACATGCGTCGGCTCAGGTCTTAGGACATAGAACGTATGTTGTACTAGAGACTCACAGATGACATATCGTTGCGTCTCATAGTTGGGTCTGTCCGACTCGGACCTTACCTCGACTCGGATCCGACTACAACGAATCTGACCAGACCTTTCCATGTCCACATTATCTGGTTAGCATCCAATGCTCCATGGCTAGTGAGACTAAGCCATCGACCGTGTCATATGCTAGTCTAGTTGGCTGCGCGTCCACACAGCCCTTTCAACTAGGGACCTTTTAGGACAATCACCATACAATGCATAGTCCCACAAACAAGTCACGTACTTGCTGATACACATCAGTGATAATGTCCAAGGACTATCTTTATTCATAAACACATAGGAAATATCATCATACATGATTGCCTCTAGGGCATATCTCCAACAGTCCCCCACTTGCACTAGAGTCAAACAAATAGACATCGAATGCCCATAGCTCTAACGTGCCCCTCATGCTTGGGTTGTGGAAGCGTCTTAGTCAACGGATCTGCAACATTTGCATCTGTGTGAATCTTGCGTAACTCTACATCACCATCCTTTACGATCTTTCGTATCAGGTGATATTTCTGATCTATGTGTCTGACCTTGTGGTGATTCCTCGGCTCCTTGGCTTGTGCGATGGCACCAGAATTATCACAATAAAGGTCTAACGGTTTCACCGGGGCTGGGAAAATACCAAGATCATCCAAAAAATGCTGGATGCAAACACCTTCCTTTCTGGCTTCACAAGCTGCATTGTATTCGGCTTCTGTGGTAGAATCGGCCACCGTATCCTGCTTGGAACTCATCCAGTGCACTACGCCTCCGTTCAGTACGTACACGAATCCGGACTATGATCGACAATCATCTCTGTCGGTTTGGAAGCTAGCATCGACATAACCCCTTACGACGAGCTCTTCCTCACCTCCATAAACTAGGAACATCTCTTTAGTCCTTTTCAGGTACTTCAAAATAGTCTTTACCGCTGCCCAGTGACTCTCACCTGGGTTGGCCTGGTATCTACTTGTTAGGCTTATTGCAAAAGCAACATCAGGCCTTGTACATATCATGGCATACATGATGGATCCGATTGCTGAGGCATACAAAATCCTACTCATCATGCTTCGCTCATCAGATGTCGAAGGACTCTGAGTCTCGCTTGGCCTTATACCATGTGAGAGTGGCAAGAACCCTTTCTTCGCCTCACTCATGTTGAACCGCTTCAACAAGTTATCTATGTACGTGCTTTAGCTTAAGCTGAGCAGCCTCCTCGATCCATCTCTATAGATCTTAATGCCTAAAATATAGACTGCCTCACCAAGGTCTTTCATCGAAAACTTGCCATTCAATGACTCCTTGACCGAGTTCAGCAACGAAACATCGTTCTCGATCAGTAGTATGTCGTCCACATACAAGATCAAAAACACTATTGAGCTCCCACTTAACTTCTTGTATAAACAAGAGTCCTCTTTGCTTTTGATGAAACCGAGACAAGTGACGACCTCATCAAAATGAATGTTCCAACTCCGAGATGCTTGCCTCAACCCATAAATGGATCTCTTGAGCTTGCATACCTTACTAGTGCTAGTTGGATCGACAAAACCCTCGCGCTGTATCATATACACGTCCACGGCTAAATTTCCATGAAGGAAAGCCGTCTTGACATCCATCTGCCATATCTCGTAATCGAAATATGCAGCTATAGCTAGTACGATCCTTACCGACTTCAGCATCGCTACCGACAAGTAAGTCTCGTCGTAGTCAATTCCTTGAACTTGTCCATAACGTTTAGTGACAAGCTGATCTTTATGGATCTGAACATTCCCATCCACATTGGTTTTCTTCTTAAAGACCCATTTGCAACCAATGGCAGTTACGCCAGGTGGCGGATCAACCAAGTCCCAGACTTGATTCTCATCCATGTACTTTAACTCGGATCTCATGGCCTCCAGCCATGCCTCGGAATCTGGGCTCAACGTCGGTGTCAAAACCGGCGGATCTCGGGTAGGGGGTCCCGATCTGTGCGTCAAGGCCGATGGTAACAGGAAGCATGGGACACAAATGTTTACCCAGGTTCGGGCCCTCTCGATGGAAGTAAAACCCTACTTCCTGCTTGATTAATATTGATGATATGGGTAGTACAAGAGTAGATCTACCACGAGATCATAGAGGCTAAACCCTAAGAGCGAGCCTATGATGGTATGATTGTAATTGTGATCGGCCTTCTAAGGACCAACCTCTCCGGTTTATATAGACATCGAAGAGGGCTAGGGTTTACATGGAGTTGGTTACAAGAAAGGAAAAATAATATCCAGATCGCCAAGCTTGCCTTCCACGCAAAGGAGAGTCCCATCCGGACACGGGCCGAAGTCTTGAGTCTTGTATCTTCACGCTTCAATAGTCCGGACGTTGTACACAGTTCCGCTTTCCGGATACCCCCTGATCCAGGACTTCCTTAGTAGCCCCTGAACCAGGCTTCAATGACGATGAGTTCGGCGTGCTGTATTGTCTTCGGCATTACAAGGCGGGTTCCTTCTCCGAATACTCCAGGTGGTTATCGAACACGTAGACCGTGTCCGGATCTACAAGATGATCTTCACATGGTATAGATCTGATTTGCTGGCAATCTTCGTGCGTCGTGCCCTTGCATCGTGGCTTGGTCCAACACGAACCGACGTTTCTTACCCCACAACGGCTCGTGTTACGAGGCGGTTTTATTGGCACGTCCCGTCGAGGCAGAGATCGTGTTCCTCTTATTACGGGATTTTCCATCAATATGAGCGTGCGTGACCCCACGACGGCTGTTGGTATAACCCGTGTGTTTTTGGATAAGCCTCAAACGGTCACACCGGGGACTCTTGATATTCCCCTTCTTTATAAAGGGGTCGAGACTTACGCCTCTTTTTTCACCTTCATCGTGCCTTCTCGCACCTCGAGTTCTAACACCCAAAACCTAAGCTCCACCCCTCCGGAATCCTCCAATATGTCCGATCTGACCCTCAAGGCCGGTGGGTGGCCTCCTCGATTGAAGAGAAGGACATTGCAAAGCTTAGGGAGGTCGGATACCTGACCGCAAATATCCAGCACAGGCTTTCTGCTCCAGGGCAAGTCATCCCTAAGCTGGAGCCCAATGAGTGTGTCGTTTTCGTCCCACACTTCCTCCGCGTTTTGGGTTTCACCCTCGATCCCTTCGTGAGGGGGCTCATGTTCTATTATGGGTTGGATTTTCATGATCTGGCTCCAGACGCTATCCTCCATATCTCGTCGTTCATTATCGTGTGCGAGGCTTTTCTCCACGTCACCCCTCACTTCGGCTTGTGTCTCAAGACCTTCAATGTGAAGCCGAAGATAATGGGGGGCGACATGTGGAGTGCGGAGGTGCTGTAATAAGCAGAAACGCTGAGGCCCCATGGCCTGAGGGTTCTTTCCCAGAAGTATCCGATGTATGGCAGCGGAGGTGGTTTTATGTTACGGCCCCAAGGGGCACAAAGTGGGTGGCCGCCCCCGAGTTCCGCTCGGGCCCTCCATCACAGTTGGCGTCCTGGACAGACGTAGGACGGAATTGGGGACCCGTAGGTGATGTACCAGTACTGCAGAACCGCATCCAGGAGCTTCTTGAGAGGGATATCAACCATGTCATCATAATGCAAGTGATGTTAATCCGGCGGATGTTGTCGTGCCAACGCCGGCCTCTTCGGATGTGGGAGTTCAATCCGGAGGGTCCACGGACTGTCAAGCACTTCTTTGGCTTGAAGCCCGAAGAGATGTGCAAATTATTCTTTGGAGAGAAAGTAGTATTTCTGGACACCATCGAGGATGCGGGCCTAAGCTGTAATCGCCTAGATACCCAAGTAAGTAGCCCTGATACCGGACACCCTGTTCTGTATTTATCATGACTGTTTGTTCTGACAATTATCCGCGTCCAGGAATGGCTCAACAAGGCGGAGAGAATCAGGTGCCCGGCACCGCTTCTCGAAGGCTCGCCCTCCCCTACTATGGCCAAGATGCTCGACCGGGTACTCAGCAGAATGCCCTCGGGGAAAGACAAGGGGAGGGACGAAGAATCCGAACCCCAGACGCTACACATCCAAACCGGGGGAATTGTCACCTCCCCCAAGGAGGATAGTCGGGGAGGGGAGGCTAAGGCCTCCTCTCCGCGCGGGAAGAAGAGGGCCGCCTCCGAAGATTTGGAGGCGGAGATGCCCAAATTAGGGAAAAAACATCCCCAGGGGGCCTTGCCTTGACGGGCAGCCTCACCGCACCATGCCCTCCAACGGGTCAGCCCTCCACCGAGATGTAAGTCGATCTTCAATCTAAAGGTACTGTGTTTCTCCTAGATCAATAACCAGGGTTCAACTTTTTTGCAGTCCGGCCAGCAGCTCCTCTCAACATGGTTCGTCTTCGGGGGACCTTCCTCCGGAGATGATGCAGAGCAAGACCCCACTCCCTTCTCTGACTCATGAAGCGGGCGACGCCGAGGTGTCGTCACGGAGGAGTCTGGATCTGCCGAAGTCGGGAGTCGATCCGTCATTCGCCCTGCACCCGGAGCATTTGGCTACAACAAGGGGCGATGGAAAGAGTCCGGCGCAATTCGATGTCTGGCCAGATGTACTGACGGGCTTGCTGGAGCAAGCTGCGCTCTCGGGGCAGCACCTCTCATTAATGAGCGCGGTGCTCAAGAAGATTTAATCCACTACAAGCGGTTTGAATGAAGCATTCACAAGCCTGCTCACAGGCTTTGAGGTACGTAATGAAGAATGCACTGTTTCTTTGGCTGTGAGGCATGCGGTAGGTGTGCTCCATATAGATAGTAGCCCCTGAGACTCTGGTTCTCTGCCCCAGGCAGCAAACGGAGGATCATAAACCAATGATTTATGTTGTAAATATGTGCAGTTACCTGTGGGTCCGGCCGTCGACCCGTCCGTTGAAGTTGCTGAACTGACGAGGCAAATTAGGTCGATTGATGCCGATATCACTCCGATGAATGAGCGGCTAGATAAATCACAAGGTATGTGTCCTATCTTTCCATTGCATAGGAAAATATGAAGGTGGCACATATTAATGTAATATGTTCGGACTGCAGATGGTGCTTGATACGTCTCCAATGTATCTATAATTTTTGATTGCTCCATGCTACTTTATCTACTGTTTTGGACTATATTGGGCTTTATTTTCCACTTTTATATTATTTTTGGGACTAACCTATTAACCGGAGGCCCAGCCCAGAATTGTTGTTTTTTGCCTATTTCAGTGTTTCGAAGAAATGGAATATCAAGCGGAGTCCAAGCGGAATGAAACCCGGGAGCGTGATTTTCTCACGAGCGTGATCCGGAGACTTGGACCCTACTCCAAGGCGTAAGAGAGGTGGTCACGAGGTGGGGGCACCCCTAGGGTGCGCCCCGCCTCGTGGCCCCCTGTTGCTCCACCGACGTACTCCTTCCTCCTATATATACCTCGTATCCCCAAGCGATCGAGCAGAGCCCAAAACCTAATTCCACCGCCGCAACCTTACAGATCCATGAGATCCCATCTTGGGGCCTGTGCAGGAGCTCATGGGAGGGGGCATCCACCATGGAGGGCTTCTACATCAACACCATAGCCCCTCCGATGAAGTGTGAGTAGTTTACTTTAGACCTTCGGGTCCATAGCTAGTAGCTAGATGGCTTCTTCTCTCTTTTTTGATCTCAATACAATGTTCTCCCCTCTCTCGTGGAGATCTATTCGATATAATCTTCTTTTTGCGGTGTGTTTGTGAGGCCGATGAATTGTGGGTTTTGAAGGAAATATGCCCTAGAGGCAATAATAAAGTTATTATTTATTTCCTTATTTCATGATAAATGTTTATTATTCATGCTAGAATTGTATTGACCGGAAACATAATACATGTGTGAATACATAGACAAACATAGTGTCACTAGTATGCCTCTACTTGATTAGCTCATTAATCAAAGATGGTTAAGTTTCCTAACCATAGACATGAGTTGTCATTTGATTAACGGGATCACATCATTAGGAGAATGATGTGATTGACTTGACCCATTTCGTTAGCTTAGCGCTTGATCGTTTAGTATGTTGCTATTGCTTTCTTCATGACTTATACATGTTCCTATGACTATGAGATTATGCAACTCCCGTTTACCAGAGGAACACTTTGTGTGCTACCAAGCGTCACAGCGAAGCGGGTGATTATAAAGGAGCTCTACAGGTGTCTCCGAAGGTACTTGTTGAGTTGGCGTATTTCGAGATTAGGATTTGTCACTCCGATTGTCGGAGAGGTATCTCTAGGCCCTCTCGGTAATGCACATCACTATAAGCCTTGCAAGCAATGTGACTAATGAGTTAGTTGCGGAATGATGCATTACGTAACGAGTAAAGAGACTTGCCGGTAATGAGATTGAACTAGGTATTGAGATACCGACGATCGAATCTCGGGCAAATAACATATCGATGACAAAGGGAACAACGTATGTTGTTATGCGGTTTGACCGATAAAGATCTTCGTAGAATATGTAGGAGCCAATATGAGCATCCAGGTTCCACTATTGGTTATTGACCAGAAATGTGTCTCGGTCATGTCTACATAGTTCTCGAACCCGTAGGGTCCGCACGCTTAAGGTTTCGATGACAGTTTTATTATGAGTTTATGAGTTTTGATGTACCGAAGGAGTTCGGAGTCCCGGATAAGATCATGGACATGATGAGGAGTCTCAAAATGGTCGAGACGTAAAGATCAATATATTGGACGACTATATTCGGACATCGGAAAGGTTCCGAGTGATTCGGGTATTTTTCAGAGTACCGGGGAGTTACGGGAATACGGGGAAGAGTATTGGGCCTTAATGGGCCTTAGTGGGAAGGAGCCAGGAGGTGGCGCGCGCCCCTCCCAAGCCCAGTCTGAATTGGACAAGGGGTTTGGGGCGCGGTCCCCCTCTCCCTTCCTTCTCCACTCCCCTCCTTTCCCCCTTCTCCTAGTTGGACTAGGAAAGAAGGAGTCCTACTCCCGGTGGGAGTAGGACTCCCCTTGGCACGCCCCTCCTTGGCCGGCCGCCCCCTCCCCCCTGGCCCCTTTATATACGGGGGCAAGGGGGCACCCCAAGACACACAAGTTGATCTTCGTGATCGTTCCTTAGCCGTGTGCGGTGCCCCCCTCCACCATATTCCACCTCGGTCATATCATTGCAGTGCTTAGGCGAAGCCCTGCGTTGGTAGAACATCATCATCGTCACCACGCCGTCGTGCTGACGGAACTCATCCCCGACACCCAGCTGGATCGGGGTCCAGGGATCGTCATCGAGCTGAACGTGTGCTGAACTCGGAGGTGCCGTACGTTCGGTACTTGGATCGGTCGGATCATGAAGACGTACGACTACATCAACCGCATTGTCATAACGCTTCCGCTTACGGTCTACGAGGGTACATGGACAACGCTCTCCCCTCTCGGTTCTATGCATCACCATGATCTTGCGTGTGTGTAGGAAAATTTTGAAATTACTACGTTCCCCATCAGTGGTATCAGAGCCAGGTTTTATGCATAGATGTCATATGCACGAGTAGAACACAAGTGAGTTGTGGGCGATACAAGTCATACTGCTTACCAGCATGTCATACTTTGGTTCGACGGTATTGTTGGATGAAGCGGCCCGGATCGACATTACGCGTACGCTCACGCGAGACTGGTTCTACCGACGTGCTTTGCACACAGGTGGCTGGCGGGTGTCAGTTTCTCCAACTTTAGTTGAACCAAGTGTGGCTACGCCCGGTCCTTGAGAAGGTTAAAACATCACTAACTTGACGAACTATCATTGTGGTTCGATGCGTAGGTAAGAAAGGTTCTTGCTCAGCCCGTAGCAGCCACGTAAAACTTGCAACAACAAAGTAGAGGACATCTAACTTGTTTTTGCAGGGCATGTTGTGATGTGATATGGTCAAGACGTGATGAGATATAAGTTGTTGTATGAGATGATCATGTTTTGTTGAAGTTATCAGTAACTAGCAGAAGCCTTATGGTTGTCTCTTTATTGCATAAGATGCAAGCGCCAAATAATTGCTTTACTTTATCGCTATGTGATAGCAATAGTTGCAAGAGCAATAATTGGCGAGACGACCATGTGAAGACACATTGATATAGATCAAGATGCTGGAGATCATGGTGTCGTGCCGGTGACGATAGAGATCATGATAGTATTTTGGAGATGGAGATCAAAGGCGCAAGATGATCATGGCCATATCATGTCACATATTTTGATTGCATATGATGTTTATCTTTTATACATCTTATTTTTGCTTAGTTCGTCGGTAGCATTTTAAGATGATCTCTCACTAATTATCAAGAAGTGTTCTCCCTGAGTATGCACTATTGCGAAAGTTCTTCGTGCTGAGACACCACGTGATGATCGGGTGTGATAGGCTCTACGTTCAAATACAGCGGGTGCAAAACAGTTGCACACGCGAATACTCGAGTTAAACTTGACGAGCCTAACATATCTGAGATATGGCCTCGGAACACGGAGACCGAAAGGTCGGCGTCAATCATATAGTAGATATGATCAACATAGTGATGTTCACCATTGAAAACTACTCCATCTAACGTGATGGTGGGACATGGTTTAGTTGATTTGGATCACGTGATCACTTAGATGACTAGAGATGTCATCTAAGTGGGAATTCTTAAGTAATATGATTAATTGAACTTAAATTTATCATGAACTTAGTCTGGTAGTATTTTGCAAATTATGTTGTAGATCAATAGCTCACCTTGTTGCTTTCATATGTTTATTTTGATATGTTCCTAGAAAATTGTGTTGAAAAATGTTAGTAGCAATGATGCGGATTGGATCCGTGATCGAGGTTTATCCTCATTCTTTGCTGATAGAATTATGTCCTTAATGCACGCTAGGTAGCGGACCTATTGCAGGAGCGGATGCGGGCGTTATGAGCGTTTGGCTAGCTCAATATGATGACTACTTGATAGTTTAGTGCACCATGCTTAACGGCTTAGAATCGGGACTTCAAAGGCGTTTTGAGCGTCATGGACCATATAAGATGTTCCAGGAGTTGAAGTTAATATTTCAAGCAAATACCGAGTTGAGAGATATGGCGTCTCCAACAAGTTCTATAGCTAAAAGATGGAGGAGAATCGCTAAACTAGTGAGCATGTGCTCAGATTATGCAGGTACTTCAATCGCTTGAATCAAGTGGGAGTTAATCTTCGAGATAAGATAGTGATTGATGAATTCTCTATTCACCATCACTAAGTTACTAGAACTTCGTGATGAACTATAGTATGCTAGGGATGACGAAAATGATTCCCAAGCTCTTCGTGATGTTGAAATCGACGAAGGTAGAAATCAAGAAAGAGCATCAAGTGTTGATGATTGACAAGACCACTAGTTTCAAGAAAGGGCAAAGGAAAGAAAGGGAAACTTCAACTAGAATGGCAAACAAGTTGTCACTCCGTGAAGAAGACCAAAGCTGGACCAAAGCCTAAAGCAGAGTGCTTACTTTGCAAAGGAAATGGTCCCGAAGCGGAAATGCCACGAATATTTGGTGGATAAGAAGGATGGCAAAGTGAACAAGGGTATATTTGCTATATAGGTTATTGATGTGTGCCTTACTAGTGTTTATAGTAGCCCTGAGTATTTGATACTTGTTAGGTTGCTAAGATTAGTAACTTCGAAATAGGAGTTCTGAGAATAAGCAGAGACTAGTTGAAGGGAAGTGACGATGAGTGTTGGAAGTAGTTCCAAGATTGATATGATCATCATCGCACACTCCTATACTTTCGGGATTAGTGTTAAACCTAAATAAATGTTATTTGGCGTTTGCGTTGAGCATGAATATGATTTGATCATGTTTATTGCAATACGGTTATTCATTTAAAGTCAGAGAATAATTGTTATTCTGTTTACATGAATAAAACCTTCAAATGGTCATACACCCAATGAAAATAGTTTGTTGGATCTCGATCGTAGTGATACACATATTCATAATATTGATGCCAAAAGATGCAAAGTTAATAATGATAGTGCAACTTATTTGTGGCACTGCCGTTTGGGTCATATCGGTGTAAAGCGCATGAAGAAACTCCATAAAGATGGATTTTCAGAATCACTTGGTTATGAATCATTTGATGCTTGCGAACCGTGCCTTTTGGGCAAGATGACTAAAACTCCGTTCCCCGGAACAATGGAACGAGCTACTGACTTATTGGAAATAATACATACCGATGTATGCGATCCGATGAGTGTGAAGGCTCGCGGCGTGTATCGTTATTTTCTGACCTTCACAGATGATTTGAGCATATATGGGTATATCTACTTGATGAAACATAAGTCTGAAACATTTGAAGAGTTCAAAGAATTTTAGAGTGAAGTGGAAAATCATCGTAACAAGAAAAATAAAGTTTCTACGATCTGATCGTGGAGACGAATATTTGAGTTACGAGTTTGGTCTTCATTTGAAACAATGTGAAATAGTTCCGCAACTCATGCCTCCTAGAACACCACAATGTAATGGTGTGTCCGAACGTCGTAATCATACTTTACTAGATATGGTGCGATCTATGATGTCTCTTATCGGTTTACCACTATCATTTTGGGGTTATGCATTAGAGACAACTGCATTCACGTTTAATAAGGCACCATCTAAATCCGTTGAGACGACACCGTATGAACTACGGTTTAGCAGTAAACCTAAGCCGTCGTTTCTTAAAGTTTGGAGTTGTGATGCTTATATGGAAAAGGTTTTCAACCTGATAAGCTCAAACCCAAATCGGAGAAGTGCGTCTTCATAGGATACCCAAAATAAACTATTGGGTACACCTTCTATCATAGATCTGAAGGCAAGATTTTTTTGTTGCTAAATTCGGATACTTTCTAGAGAAGGAGTATCTCTCGAAAGAAGTGAGTGGGAGGAAAGTAGAGCTTGATAAGGTAATTTGTACCTTCTCCCGAATTGGAAAGTAGTTCATCACAAAAATCAGTTCCAGTGATTCCTACACCAATTACTGAGGAAGCAAATGATGATGATCATGAAAGTTCAGATTAAGTTACTACAAAACCTCGTAGGTCTTCCAAAGTACAGTCCGCAGAGTGGTGCAGTAATTACATTCGGAAGTCATGTTACTAGACCATGATGAACCTACGAACTATGAGGAAGCGATGATGAGCCCAGATTCCGCGAAATGGCTTGAGGCCATGAAAGCTGAGATGGGATCCATGTATGAGAACAAAGTGTGGACTTTGGTGGAGTTGCCCGATGATCGGCAAGCCATATTGTATAAATGGATCTTCAAGAGGAAGACAGATGCTGATAGTAGTGTTACTACCTACAAAGCTCGACTTGTCGCAAAAAGGTTTTTGACAAGTTCAAGGTGTTGACTACAATGAGATTTTCTCAACTGTAGTGATGCTTAAGTCTGTCCGAACCATGTTAGCAATTGCCACATTTTATGAAATCTCGCAAATGGATGCCAAAACTGCATTCCTTAATGGTTTTCTTAAAGAAGAGTTGTATATGATGCAACCAGAAGGTTTTGTCAATCCTAAAGGTGCTAACAAAATGTGCAAGCTCCAGCGATCCATCTATGGACTGGTGCAAGCATCTCGAGTTGGGAATATACACTTTGATAAGTTGATCAAAGCATATAGTTTTATACAGACTTGTGGTGAAGCCTGTATTTACAATAAAGTGAGTGGGAGCACTCGCTTTTTCGATAAATATATGTGAGTAACATATTGTTGATCGAAATGATGTAGAATTTTTCTGGAAAGCACAAAGGAGTATTTGAAAGGAGTTCTTTAAAAGAAAGACCTCAGTAAAGCTACTTACATATTGAGCATCAAAATCTATTGAGATAGATCAAGACGCTTGATAAGTTTTTCAATAAGTACATACCTTGTCAAGATTTTGAAGTAGTTCAAAATGGAACAGTCAAAGAAAGAGTTCTTGCCTGTGTAGCAAAGGTGTGAAATTGAGTAAGACCCAAATCCCGACCACGGCAGAAAATAGAAAAGAGAATGAAAGTCATTCCCTATGCCTCAGTCATAGGTTCTATAAAGTATGCTATGCTATGTACCAGACCTATTGTATACCTTGTTCTGAATTTGGTAATGGAATGTAATAGTGATCTAGGAGTAGATCACTAGACATTGGTCAAGAGTATCCTTAGTGAGGACTAAGGAAATATTTCTCGATTATGGAGGTGATAAAAGAGCCCGTCATAAAGAGTTACATCGGTGCAAGCTTTTACACCGATCCAGATGAATATAAGTCTCAATCTGGATACATATTGAAAGTGGGAGCAATTAGCTGGAGTAGCTCCGTGCAAAGCATTGTAGACATAGAATATTTGCAAAATACATACGGCTCTGAATGTGGCAGACCCGTTGACTGAGCTTCTCTCACGAGCAAAACATGATAACACCTTACTACTCTTTGGGTGTTAATCACATAGCGATGTGAACTAGATTATTGACTCTAGTAAACCCTTTGGGTGTTGGTCACATGACGATGTGAACTATGGGTGTTAATCATATACAGATATGAATATTGGTGTTAAATCACATGGCGATGTGAACTAGATTATTGACTCTAGTGTAAGTGGGAGACTGAAGGAAATATGCCCTAGAGGCAATAATAAAGTTATTATTTATTTCCTTATTTCATGATAAATGTTTATTATTCATGCTAAAATTGTATTAACCGGAAACATAATACATGTGGGAATACATAGACAAACATAGTGTCACTAGTATGCCTCTACTTGACTAGCTCATTAATCAAAGATGGTTAAGCTTCCTAACCATAGACATGAGTTGTCATTTGATTAACGGGATCACATTATTAGGAGAATGATGTGATTGACTTGACCCATTCCGTTAGCTTAGCGCTTGATCGTTTAGTATGTTGCTATTGCTTTCTTCATGACTTATACATGTTCCTATGACTATGAGATTATGCAACTCCTGTTTACCGGAGGAACACTTTGTGTGCTACCAAACGTCACAACATAACTGGGTGATTATAAAGGAGCTCTACACGTGTCTCCGAAGGTACTTGTTGAGTTGGCGTATTTCGAGATTAGGATTTGTCACTCCGATTGTCGGAGAGGTATCTCTGGGCCCACTCGATAATGCACATCACTATAAGCCTTGCAAGCAATGTGACTAATGAGTTAGTTGCGGAATGATGCATTACGTAACGAGTAAAGAGACTTGCCGGTAACGAGATTGAACTAGGTATTGAGATACCGGCGATCGAATCTCGGGCAAGTAACATATCGATGATAAAGGGAACAACATATGTTGTTATGCGGTTTGACCGATAAAGATCTTCGTAGAATATGTAGGAGCCAATATGAGCATCCAGGTTCCGCTATTGGTTATTGACCGAAAACGTGTCTCGGTCATGTCTACATAGTTCTCGAACCCGTAGGGTCCACACGCTTAAGGTTTCGATGACAGTTTTATTATGAGTTTATGAGTTTTGATGTACCGAAAGAGTTCGGAGTCCGGGATGAGATCATGGACATGACGAGGAGTCTCGAAATGGTTGAGACGTAAAGATCAATATATTGGACGACTATATTCGGACATCGGAAAGGTTTCGAGTGATTCGGATATTTTTCAGAGTACTGGGGAGTTACGGGAATATGGGGAAGAGTATTGGGCCTTAATGGGCCTTAGTGGGAAGGAGCCAGGAGGTGGCGCGCGCCCCTCCCAAGCCCAGTCCGAATTGGGCAAGGGGTTTGGGGCACGGCCCCCTCTCCCTTCCTTCTCCACTCCCCTCCTTTCCCCCCTTCTCCTAGTTGGACTAGGAAAGAAGGAGTCCTACTCCCGGTGGGAGTAGGACTCCCCTTGGCGCGCCCCTCCTTGGCCGGCCGCCCCCTCCCCCTTGGCTCCTTTATATACGGGGGCAAGGGGGCACCCCAAGACACACAAGTTGATCTTCGTGATCGTTCCTTAGCCGTGTGTGATGCCCCCCTCCACCATATTCCACCTCGGTCATATCATTGCGGTGCTTACGCGAAGCCCTGCGTCGGTAGAACATCATCATCGTCACCACGCCGTCGTCTTGTGGAACTCATCCCGACACCTGCTGGATCGGAGTCAGGGATCGTCATCGAGCTGAGCGTGTGCTGAACTCGGAGGTGCCGACGTTCGGTACTTGGATCGGTCGGATCGTGAAGGCGTCGACTACATCAACAGCGTTGTCATAGCGCTTCGCTTCGGTCTCACGAGTGCGTGGACAACACTCTCCCCTCTCGTTGCTATGCATCACCATGATCTTGCGTGTGCGTAGGAAATTTTTGAAATTACTACATTCCCCATCAGGTTTATGATCCAGTTTATCTATGAACAATATTTGAATCTTCTCTGAATTCTTTTATGTATGATTGAGTTATCTTTGCAAGTCTCTTCGAATTATCCTTTTGGTTTGGCCAACTAGATTGGTAGTTCTTGCAATGGGAGATGTGCTTAGCTTTGGGTTCAATCTTGCGGTGTCCTTTCCCAGTGATAGAAGGGGTAGCAAGGCACGTATTGTATTGTTGCCATCGAGGATAACAAGATGGGTTTTTATCATATTGCATGAATTTATCCCTCTACATCATGTCATCTTGCTTAAGGCGTTACTCTGTTTTTAACTTAATACTCTAGATGCATGCTGGATAGCGATCGATGAGTGGAGTAATAGTAGTAGATGCAGAATCATTTCGATCTACTTGTCTCGGACGTGATGCCTATATACATGATCATACCTAGATATACTCATAACTATGCTCTATTCTGTCAATTGCTCAACAGTAATTTGTTCACCCACCGTAGAATATCTGTGCTCTTGAGAGAAGCCACTAGTGAAACCTATGGCCCCCGGGTCTATTCTCATCATATCAATCTCTATTGCTTTATTACTTGCTTTGTTTTTACTGTGCCTTTTACTTTTCACTTTGCATCTATCTATCAAAAATACCAAAAATATTATTTATCATCTCTATCAGATCTCACTCTCATAAGTGACCGTGAAGGGATTGACAACCCCTAATCGCGTTGGTTGCGAGGAGCTATCGTTTTGTGTAGGTACGAGGGACTTGTGCGTGGTCTCCTTCTGGATGATACCTTGGTTCTCAAAAACTGAGGGAAATACTTACGCTACTTTGCTGCATCATCCTCTCCTCTTTGGGGAAATCCAACGCAGTGCTCAAGAGGTAGCAGTGCTGCTGCCGTGGAGGTCCTAAGGGCAGAACTTGCTCTAGCCAAGGAACAAGCTCGGGTGAGCGATGCGGCTGCCCTAAAGGCGGCCGAGGAATTGAGAGCCGAACAGGCTGCTCATCACCGAAGCGAGGAAAAGATAGCCGAAATGGCTATCGAGTTAAAAAATGCCGCTGACCGGTATGAGCTCCTGGAAAAGGAGCATGAGGATAAATTGGCTAACCTGAGCAAGGCACTTAATGACACCAACGAAATACGGACCAAGCTCAGGGGTGCGCGGGAGGAGCTTCAACAGGCCGGTAGAATCGCGGCTGGGGGCTCCTATTTGCTGCGGACAAAGTTCTTCGATCCGAAGTACGCTCCCCTGGACGGACGCTGGAGTTCGGCGGACGCCTACGCGGACCTGGCAAAGAGTACGGCTGATGCTGTGGAGTTCTTCAAAGATCAGGGTGAGAAGGAGTTGGAGAAGCTTTTCTAGTCGCAGTTCAATGCTCCCACTTGCCCGCTGCCGTTAAGTGATAGGATGGCTGCTGTAGCGAAGCTTCACAGGTTGTCCGGTCTTGCAATGCGGTCTGTAATAGACCATCTTTGGCTGAAGGGGCCTAAGCCGGACAGTTACTTTTGTTTGGTGCAACAGTTCCTTGGGGTCGTGCCTCGGATCGATGCCATGAGGAGGTCGGCATGCACAGAGGGTGCGCGGATGGCCCTTGCCCGCGTTAAAGCGTATTGGAGGGATATGGATGCCACTATGATAGCGTCTCAGGATCCGGTAGGGGGCCAATATCGGCGGGCACTACTTGGCGCAGTCACAGAGGGTGCCCGCTGATAGAGGCGCAGTGCCCGAAGAATCTCCTATTCGAGTGATGATTCAAATCATTGTAAAAACAATGCTTATTTTGATTATAAGGCTATATTTATAATATTTGCCTGAAAATATGATTGTGTCCCCCGTGTGGCCATTTATATATATGTATATGTAAATATGCAGTCCGAAAGTTAGCAGCCGTTGGCTTCAGCCCCCATGCATACTTGTCGTGGGGAACGAACACGTATGGGGCAGGGCCCCTTTCGGTCCGGCAAGGGAGCGGAGAGCGCACGAAGAGCAGATCGAGGCGAAGCACGCGAGGGATTTTACCCAGCTTCGGAGCTCTCCGGAGAGATAAAACTCATACTGCTGCTTTGTGGTGGTATTATGTTCTTGCTCAAAGGCGTGAGCGTTCTGTGTTTTCGAAGGAGTCGAACCTCCTCTATGTTACGCATGGGCCTCCTTTTATAGGCTAAAGGGGTCACCGACAGGTGGCAACGAAGACAGGGGTATAAAAGTAAAAAGAGGGGTTGGTACAACTGCTATCTACAGTGCCCCCTACCTAACTCTGACGGCAGGGGACAAGGGCATTTAATGCCCGTCTGTCGCATAAACAGTCTGAAGAAGCGACCATTAGGGGCGCCACCGCCTGCCACGATGGCCTTCTCGTCATCTCCACTTGCCACCTCGCACCGCTCGGCTGCACAGCCGCCCGCCACGTGCGTCAGGAACGATCTTGGGGCGACACGTCATCGGATCTTGTTGGGCGTGGGCAGAGTGGTGGCCGCGCGGCAAGCTCCTTGCTGCGGTCGTTGTCTTGCCGCACCGAGCTTGCCGCTCGCCGGGCCCTCGCCGAACGCAGCGGCGCGCGGCAAGTTCTTCATGATGCCTTGGTTGGCCTTCGGCAAGCTCCTCTTGCCGGGTCTTGTCCTTCCCGGCGAGCTACTCTTGCGGAGTCTTGTCTTCTCGGTCAGAACACTTTGTTCTTGAATGGCATCAATAGGGTCTACGGAGGATCTTGGCGGACATCCGGCAAGCCGCCATTGGTGTGCGAATCTGCCCGTGCACAAGTTCGGGATACTAAGGTACCCCTACTTTAGTACACCGACAGGAGCCCTCGGGCCTGGGCCACACACGGTGCCGAGCGCTGTTGGGCCAGGCCCAAAACAGGGCACGGGCACTCGCGGCTTGGGTCCATACCAAATCGACTCCGTATCCACGCGCCCTCAGAGCGGACGCGTCAAGCGGCGTCGTGGGAGAGATCGTGGGCAATTCTTTAATCAGGAAAGGCATAACGTTCGCCTCTCCTCTTTATAAGCAGGGGAAACAGGGGCCGTTCCCCCACCTTCGCCACTTGTAGTTTCTTCCTCAGAAAGCTCCGCCGCTGTCCTCCGCTTCCCAAGCCGAAAGATAGTAGCGCTCCGCCCTCGCCGCCGTCGTCGCCGCCGTCGCCGCCAACCTCCTCCTCCGCTTCCGCCATGGCTCCGAAGACCGGGAAGATCATGAAGTCGGCCGAGGCGCTGCGGCTTGAGGCGATGCGCAAGGAACGGGCACTTTTCCCTCCCGAGCTCACCCCGAAGGCGCTGTGGGAGGAGTTCTATCTCTTCTGGTCGACGGAGACGCGGGTGCATCCACGCACGCAGGTACTCTCCGCCGAAGCTTCTACTTCGAAAAAGTGTCCAAGAGGATACTATTTCTTCCCTCTGTTCTTCTACTGCGGGCTTTGCCCACCTTTTTCCGATTTCTTCTGTGATATCATGAATACCTATGGGTTTCATCTTCTTGACTTCACCCCCAACGCCGTTCTGACAATGGCGGTTTTCGCACACCTCTACGAGAACTTCGTTGGGATCCACCCAAATGTCGCCCTCTTTCACCACTACTTCATGCCCCGGGCCGAGAAGGGAGAGCCCTTAGCTGGCGGGATCGCCTAGATCTCGAGGGTCGGCATGAAGGAGGTTTATCTGGAAGGCGAGCTCCGCAGCAAGTGGGATGAGTGGAGGGCGGAGTGGTGCTGGATTGTTGACGCGGATCCGCAGCCATTCACCAGCCTGCGTCAAGCCCGAGTAGTCTTGGCGGCGATCGAGCGCCTGGCGGCAGATGACGCCAGATTGAAGATCGCCACGACGCGGATTCTGCGGCTCAGGCTTGTCGGGCTTACTGTAGGGGCCGTTGGCGCGGACTTCCTTCGCCGCCGCATCGCCCCTCTGCAGGAGAGGAGGAGGCCTGCCTAGCTGTTCGGGGGCCCGGCAGATATCATGAGGCTACGTCCAGGCCTCAATTTTAATTTCACAGTCTTGGAGTTGGATGGGATGCTCAAGGAGTTGTTCAAGCATGACTACAACCATCCGGAGTGGTTCAGGCTGCCGCAGGGCATCGTGCCATTGTGCAATAACTCCCAGCTCGATCGCATCCGTGCAATGATGCCAGAGTGCGACTCGCATGGGATTATCCCAATGTGGCAGGAGCCTGCCGACGACGTCGTGCAGAACTTCTTCGACAACTTGGTGGAGGTGGTGATCCGTGCCGATGATCAGAAGCTCCTCACCCGCGACACCACTAATGACGAGATGCGGAACATCGCCACCAGGGCGGAAGAGGCGGCTGCAACCGCCGCCGCGGGTGAGTTTGGTTTTATGCTGGAGTGTTGGGCCTTAATGGGCCTTAGTGGGAAGGAGCCAGGAGGTGGCGCGCGCCCCTCCCAAGGCCAGTCCGAATTGGGCAAGGGGTTTGGGGCACAGCCCCCTCTCCCTTCCTTCTCCACTCCCCTCCTTTCCCCCCTTCTCCTAGTTGGACTAGGAAAGAAGGAGTCCTACTCCCGGTGGGAGTAGGACTCCCCTGGCGCGCCCTCCTTGGCGGCCGCCCCTCCCCTTGGCTCCTTTATATCACGGGGCAAGGGGCACTAAAACACACAAGTTGATCTTCGTGATCGTTCCTTAGCCGTGTGTGATGCCCCCTCCACCATATTCCACCTCGGTCATATCGTTCACGGTGCTTACGAAGCCCTGCGTCGGTAGAACATCATCATCGTCACCACGCCGTCGTCTTGTGGAACTCATCCCGACACCTGCTGGATCGGAGTCCGAGGATCGTCATCGAGCTGAGCGTGTGCTGAACTCGGAGGTGCCAGACGTTCGGTACTTGGATCGGTCGGATCGTGAAGGCGTGCGACTACATCAACAGCGTTGTCATAGCGCTTCGCTTACGGTCTCGAAGGTGCGTGGACAACACTCTCCCCTCTCGTTGCTATGCATCACCATGATCTTGCGTGTGCGTAGGAAATTTTTGAAATTACTACATTCCCCATCAGGTTTATGATCCAGTTTATCTATGAACAATATTTGAATCTTCTCTGAATTCTTTTATGTATGATTGAGTTATCTTTGCAAGTCTCTTCGAATTATCCTTTTGGTTTGGCCAACTAGATTGGTAGTTCTTGCAATGGGAGAAGTGCTTAGCTTTGGGTTCAATCTTGCGGTGTCCTTTCCCAGTGATAGAAGGGGTAGCAAGGCATGTATTGTATTGTTGCCATCGAGGATAACAAGATGGGTTTTTATCATATTGCATGAATTTATCCCTCTACATCATGTCATCTTGCTTAAGGCGTTACTCTGTTTTTAACTTAATACTCTAGATGCATCTTTGGATAGCGATCGATGAGTGGAGTAATAGTAGTAGATCTTGAGAATCATTTCGATCTACTTGTCTCGGACGTGATGCCTATATACATGATCATACTGGATATACTCATAACTATGCTCTATTCATCAATTGCTCAACGATAATTTGTTCACCCAACCGTAGAATATCATGCTCTTGAGAGAAGCCACTAGTGAAACCTATGGCCCCCGGGTCTATTCTCATCATATCAATCTCTATCGCTTTATTACTTGCTTTGTTTTTACTGTGCCTTTTACTTTTCACTTTGCATCTATCTATCAAAAATACCAAAAATATTATTTATCATCTCTATCAGATCTCACTCTCATAAGTGAGTGTGAAGGGATTGACAACCCCTAATCGCGTTGGCTGCGAGGAGCTATCGTTTTGTGTAGGTACGAGGGACTTGTGCGTGGTCTCCTTCTGGATGATACCTTGGTTCTCAAAAACTGAGGGAAATACTTACGCTACTTTGCTGCATCATCCTCTCCTCTTTGGGGAAATCCAACGCAGTGCTCAAGAGGTAGCAGTGCTGCTGTCGTGGAGGTCCTAAGGGCAGAACTTGCTCTAGCCAAGGAACAAGCTCGGGTGGCGATGCGGCTGCCCTAAAGGGCGAGGAATTGAGAGCGAACAGGCTGCTCATCACCGAAGCGAGGAAAAGATAGCCGAAATGGCTATCGAGTTAAAAAATGCCACTGCCCGGTATGAGCTCCTGGAAAAGGAGCATGAGGATAAATTGGCTAACCTGAGCAAGGCACTTAATGACACCAAGGAAATACGGACCAAGCTCAGGGGTGCGCGGGAGGAGCTTCAACAGGCCGGTAGAATCGCGGCTGGGGGCTCCTATTTCTTTGCGGACAAAGTTCTTCGATCAATCGCTCCTCGGCCGGACGCTGGAGTTCGGCGGGCGCCTCTGCGGACTGGCAAAAGTACGGTGATCTTTGTGGAGTTCTTCAAAGATCAGGGTGAGAAGGAGTTGGAGAAGCTTTTCTAGTCGCAGTTCAATGCTCCCACTTGCCCGCTGCCGTTAAGTGATATGATGGCTGCTGTAGCGAAGCTTCACAGGTTGTCCGGTCTTGCAATGCGGTCTGTAATAGACCATCTTTGGCTGAAGGGGCCTAAGCCAGATAGTTACTTTTGTTTGGTGCAACAGTTCCTTGGGGCCGTGCCTCGGATCGATGCCATGAGGAGGTCGGCATGCACAGAGGGTGCGTGGATGGCCCTTGCCCGCGTTAAAGCGTATTGGACGGATATGGATGCACTATGATAGCGTCTCAGGATCCGGTGGGGGGCCAATATCCGGCCGGGCACTACTTGGCGCAGGTCAAAGAGGGTGCCCGCCTGATAGAGGCGCAGTGCCCGAAGAATCTCCTATTCGAGTGATGATTCAAATCATTGTAAAAACAATGCTTATTTTGATTATAAGGCTATATTTATAATGTTTGCCTGAAAATATGATTGTGTCCCCTGTGCGGCCATTTATATATATGTATATATAAATATGCAGTCCGAAAGTTAGCAGCCGTTGGCTTCAGCCCCCATGCATACTTGTCGTGGGGAACGAACACCTATGGGGCAGGGCCCCTTCGGTCCGACAAGGGAGCGGAGAGCGCCTGAAAGAAGCGGATCGGCGAAGCATGCGAGGGATTTTACCCAGCCGGAGCTCTCCGGAGAGATAAAACTCATCTGCTGCTTTGTGGTGGTATTATGTTCTTGCTCAAAGGTGTGGCGTTACGTGTTTTCAAAGAGTCGAACCTCCTCTATATTACGCATGGGCCTCCTTTTATAGGCTAAAGGGGTCACCGGCAGTGGCAACGAAAACGAGGTATAAAAGTAAAAAGAGGGGTTGGTACAACCGCTATCTCTGATGCCCCTACCTAACTCGTGGCGGGGACAAGGGTATTTAATGCCCGTCTGGTCGCCCAAACAGTGCAGAGAGGCGACCATTAGGGGCGCCACCGCCTGCCACGATGGCCTTCTCGTCATCTCCACTTGCCACCTCGCACCGCTCGGCTGCACAGCCGCCCGCCACGTGCACCAGGAACGATCTTGGGGCGACACGTCGTCGGATGTCTTTGGGCGTGGGCAGAGTGGTAACCGCCATGACAAGCTCCTTGCATGATCGTTATCTTACCGCACCGAGCTTGCCGCTCATCGGGCCCTGCCGGAACCCGCGGCGCGTCGCGGCAAGTTCTTCGCAGTGCCTTGGTTGGCCTTCCCAGCAAGCTCCTCTTGCCGGGGTCTTGTCCTTCCCGGCGAGCTACTCTTGCCGGAGTCTTGTCTTCTCGGTCGAACACTTTGTTCTTGAATGGCATCAATAGGGTCTCACGGAGGATCTTGGCGGACGTCCGGCAAGCCCCGCCATTGGTGTCTTTCTGTTGCCGTGCACAAGTTCGGGATACTAAGGTACCCCTACTTTAGTACACCGACAGAGCCCCGGAACTGGGCCACCTGCCGAAGCGCTGTTGGGCCGGGCCCAAAACAGGCACGGGCACTTTCGCGGCACGGGTCCATACCAAATCTGACTCCGTATCCACCGCGCCCTCCCGTAACGGCACGCGTCAAACGCGGCGTCGTGGGAGAGATCATGGGCAATTCTTTAATCAGGAAAGGCATAACGTTCGCCTCTCCTCTTTATAAGCAGGGGAAACAGGGGTCGTTCCCCCACCTTCGCCACTTGCAGTTTCTTCCTCAGAAAGCTCCGCCGCTGTCCTCCGCTTCCCAAGCCGAAAGAGAGTAGCGCTCCACCCTCGCCGCCGTCGTCGCTGCCAACCTCCTCCACCGCTTCCGCCATGGCTCCGAAGACCGGGAAGATCATGAAGTCGGCCGAGGCCCTGTGGCTTGAGGCGCTGCGCAAGGAACGGGCACTTTTCCCTCCCGAGCTCACCCCGAAGGCACTACGGGAGGAGTTCTATCTCTTCTGGTCGACGGAGACGCGGGTGCATCCGCGCACGCAGGTACTCTCCGCCGAAGCTTCTACTTCTAAAAAGTGTCCAAGAGGATACTATTTCTTCCCTCTGTTCTTCTACTGCGGGCTTTGCCCACCTTTTTTCGATTTCTTCTGTGATATCATGAATACCTACGGGTTTCATCTTCTTGACTTCACCCCCAACGCCGTTCTGACAATGGCGGTTTTCGCACACCTCTGCGAGAACTTCGTTGGGATCCACCCAAATGTCGCCCTCTTTCGGCACTACTTCATGCCCCGGGCCGAGAAGGGAGAGCCCTTAGCTGGCGGGATTGCCTGGATCTCGAGGGTCGGCATGAAGGAGGTTTATCTGGAAGGCGAGCTCCGCAGCAAGTGGGATGAGTGGAGGGCGGAGTGGTGCTGGATTGTTGACGCGGATCCGCAGCCATTCACCGACTGCGTCAAGCCCGAGTAGTCTTGTGGCGGCTGGGCGCCTGGCGGCGGATGGCCTTGATTGAAGATCGCCACAGCGGATTCTGCGGCTCGAGGCTTGCGGGCTTCTTGTAGGGGCGTTGGCGCGGACTTCCTTCGCCGCCGCGCCGCCCTCTGCGGGAGAGGAGGAGGCTGCTGGCTGTTGGGGCCGGCGGATATCATGAGGCTACGTCCGGGCCTCAATTTTAATTTCACGATCTTGGAGTTGGATGGGATGCTCAAGGAGTTGTTCAAGCATGACTCAACCATCCGGAGTGGTTCGGGCTGCGCGGGCGTCGTGCCGTTGTGCAATAACTCCGGCTCGATCGCATCCAGCGCAATGATGCTTGCGGTGCGACTCGCATGGGATTATCCCAACGTGGCAGGAGCCTGCCGGCGGCGTCGTCGTGCGAACTTAACCGACAACTTGGTGGAGGTGGTGATCCGTGCCGATGATCAGAAGCTCCTCACCCGCGACACCACTAATGACGAGATGCGGTACATCGCCACCAGGCGGAAGAAGCGGCGGCCGCCGCCGTGGTGGTTTGGTTTTATCTTTGGAGGCGGAGGCGGCCGGCGGCAAGCCTTGCCGGCCGGGAGGACCTTGGAGGGAGGTCGTTGGCGGGGAGCCCGAGGCCGAGGCGAGCGAGCCTGCCGGGGGCGCGAGTGGCCAGCCATCTTCAAGCGGCTTGCCACAGACGGGGACCTTAGTGCAGCCCCCAGCTCAACCCAGGAGGCGCCTCCGCAAGACTGGAGACACAGCAGGCGCCGGGCAGGCTAACAGGCAGCGCCATGGACCACGCTCTACGCGACAAGCACCGTTGCAGCAGGAGGCGTCTCATGCCGCGCGCCGGCAAGCTGGGCGGGTCTTCTCGAGCCGCTACTCCTGATCTGCGCGGCACCGCCAAGCGTCAAGGAGCCTACTCCCCGCCTCGTCGCTGAGAGGGTGCGGACTTGACCTCTCAGCTGAGCTCGGCGAGGAGGAAGAAGAAGAGGAGGAGTAAGACTTTCTTCTTGTTGTACTTATGTTTCTTCGATTTTTGCTGTTTCTTGTCTTTGTATCTGATCTGCTTCCCTCTGAACCTCGTTCCATTCCAGGACTCTAGCTGAGAGAGCGGCGAAGAGGGCCAAGGTGCCCGTAGTTGTCATCGAGGATGATCCTACTGTGATGGCAGAGGACACGTCCAAGACTACCTTGACGGACCCGGCACCCTCTCCTCGAAGCAGCCCCCAGCACAGCCCCCAACTTAAGTATTTGTTCACTTCTTGTTGTGGGGCGCGCATGGGTGCTTTCTCCTTGCTGATATCTTGGTTGTTAACTTGCTTGTGGAGGAGCAGAACAGGCCCATCAGGAGCAACCAGAAGCCGCTCCGGAGGTGCAATCCGCTTCAACTACGCCGCCAAGGCGACTCTCCGACAAGGGCGCTCTCCGGCAAGGAGCGGTCCCGGCAAGGGGAGTTCCCGGCAAGGGGCCAGGACCAGCGAGCCTTGGTGGTGGAACCCATAGTCACAGACCCGGCACAGTAACCCTCCTTGTCGGAAATTTTCCCTTAGGTTCTTCTTCTTGGTCTTCTTTTTGGATATTTGCTTGACTTTTCTCCCCCTTTTCCTGCCTTGGATCCTCCTCTGCGGAGCCAATGGAGACCGAGGCCACCGGCGAGAGAGCTTTGTGGCGATCTTGGTGATGCTGCTGCTCGAAGAGGAGGCGGCGCTGATGACCCGCCGACGAAGAGGCCGCCAAGGCTCTTTGGCGCTGGCCTGGCGAGGATCCGGCGATCATCTTGACGACCGGGGCGCAGGAGTGCAGGTCGCTACACGACGCCGATCCCTCCGCTTGACGCAGATGCTGGAGCCCCGAAGAGCCCCAGCCCGGCGCCTACTTGAAGGCCGGCGAAGGTATCTTCATCAGGCTCCCCTGGGCGTCGAGTTCCAGGGCGTCGGTCGAGGGAGAGGCTTTCGACGGAGAAGTACTCGCTTCCGTTGGGCTGGCGGTGGTTGACGCACCAAGCAGCAGCAGTGGCGAATCTGAAGAGGAGCAACTGCTCCGGAAGTTGGTGTCGCTCTACCGCGCCCGACAAGCGAAGCTGGAGTCCCGGGAAGCGCTTGTCGCTCGGGCAGGAGTTGACATAGAGAAGCATGCGGAGGAGCTCCAGAGCCGCAACCAAGAGGCCCTCCGGTCCATCATGGAGGAGAGGGCGCAGCTTGTCGAGGCGAAGAAGGCGTTCATCCTTGAGAAGGCTGAAGCCGAGGAGCAGCAGAGGCTTGCCGCTGAAGAGCTGTCCACCCGGGAAGGTGGTGACACAGCGGAAAGTCAATCTGGACAGCTCGAGGAGGAGCACGTCGCCGTGAGCAATCACTTGGCGGGGCACTCAAAGAAGCGAAGGATCTTGCCGCAGCTGCCGAGGCCGCCAAGAAGGAATTAGAGATGAAGATGGCCTTGGTGGAGGCTGATCTGAAAGGAAAGATGAGGAGCTTGCAGCTCGGCGCGAACGCGAGAAGGATGCTCTTGCTCATGGTGATCTGCAAGTCAACTCGCCGACAAGGGCAAGGAACTGAACGCCGCCAAGGACTCAAATGCCGATTTGGAGCTGAAGCTGGCTACAGCGACGGAGAGGCAGGGGGCGTCAAGAAGCGAGAGGAGGATTTGAAGAAAGAGATCAAGGCCAGCGAGGAGCTGCTAACGAGGGCTGCCGAGACTCAAAACACCTTCAAGGCTACGGTGGAGCTCGGACGGAGGGCCTTGTCAACATCGCTGCGATCATCGACGAAGAGTGGCGGGCCCCTGGACTTGGCGGGCTTGGTACTCCTCCGGCGAGAACCTCCGGCCTAGCGCCAAGCTTACTCTTTTCTTCAAGGGTGTGGCGGCGGCTCTCCGGCAGCTCAGGAAAGGATCCCAAAGAAGCTGGTGACGAGTCACACATAATCTGCGCCAAGGTCTTGGAGAAGGTGTTGGTGAAGATACTCTTCCGCAATCCGGGCCTCGACCTCACCCGCGTCCTCAAGAAGCTGTCGGCGGGTGCTGATCTTGAAGAGCTCAAAGCCATTGTCGCACCCATTGTGGACAAGGTGAATGAAGTCAGGAGGATCGACGGCGAGCGCGTGGATTAGGCCACCCTTCTTCTCCCTTCCTTGTCGCTGTTATTTAAGTTATGAGAACAATTTAGCCAGTGCTGCAACAAGTTACTTTTGTAATATAACTTTATTCTGGGCAATGCTTGCTATGTTATCTCCTTTACTTGATTCTTTTCTTTGTATGTTTTTACCCTACGCTTTTAGGGGACTTGCCGGCGCAGGCACGCTTGCCGCGAGCGCTGAGTGTGGAACATCAGCAGCCCGCTGGCGGTACCGCCTCCGATAAGAAACCTTGTCGCAACTAGTTGCAGCACACTTAAGTTATTGAGCGGACTCGAAACAAAGTAAGGGCGCAACTAGCTACGAGGAGGTTCCTCCGCGCTGAGTTTTCCATACAAAAGCGGTCGTTCAAGGAAGATAACTTAAAATTTTAAGAACTGATCATGCTCGGACTTTGGCTACTTAGCTTTTTCTTTTTGTAAATGCGTGTCCGGCAAGGCCCAAACTTCTTTGAGCAGCGCCTAGTCCACACCATTATCTTCTTATCTTCTGCTCCCCCCCGGTGAACTTGTGGGTGAAGGAACCTTCTCTTTGAGAAAAAGAAGAGAAAATAACGATATGGAACCTTAAGGCTCGTTATTGCTTACCGGGGCAAGTGCTGCACAAAGTGTCAGATAAAGCATGCAAAAAAGAAAAAATGCATGAAATTTGACAAGATGTGCGAAGCACATGAACTTTATTTATGCACGGGATCTGCGCCCGGCTTTGTACAAAGGGTTACATGCAACAGCGGCAAGGCTTGTACAAAAGGTGGTTGTCGGAACAGCAGGTTCCGGCAACCGCGCCTTAGGGGTAAAACTTACGGAGATGCTCTATGTTCCAGGAGTTGCTCACCGAAAAGCCATCTTCGGTCTCAAGGCGGACATCGCCAGGCCTAGTGACTCGTTTTACCCGATAAGGGCCTTCCCACTTCGGCGTCAACTTGTTGGAATTCTTGGCGGATTGAACGCGCCGAAGAACAAGGTCGCCTTCCTCGAAACTTCTGGCATTAACTCTGCGGCTATGGTAGCGGCGCAAAGCTTCTTTGGTATCGAGCAGCTCGTCAAAGACTGAAAGCGATCTTCCTCAAGGAGCAGTAGCGTCATCTTGCCGCAGCTGCTCTTGCTCAAGCTCATCATAAGCGAGCACTCAAGGCGATCCGTATACGAGTTCCGTGGGGAGAACTGCTTCTGCTCCATAGACTAGAGCAAAAGGTGTCTGGCCAGTGGCTCGATTTGGTGTCGTCCTGATTGACCAAAGAACCACTGGCAGCTCCTCGATCCAATTTCTTCCGCACTTGTGCAGCCTGTCGAAAGTTCTGGTCTTGAGCCCGCGCAGCACTTCAGCGTTTGCCCTCTTCGCTTGACCGTTGCTTCTCGGGTGAGCAACAGAAGCGAAGCAGATCTTGGCACCAAGATCTTGGACGTACTGCATGAAGGTGCGGCTCGTGAATTGTGTGCCATTGTCGGTGATGATCCTGTTAGGGACTCCAAAGCGGCAAACAATTGACTGAAGAACTTGATCTGCTGTTGTGGCTGTCACCTTCCTCATCGCTTCCACCTCCGGCCACTTCATGAACTTGTCGATTGCCACATACAAGTACTCGAAGCCCTGACAGCTCGGGAAAGGGGCCGAGGATGTCGAGCCCCAGATCGAAAATGGCGGGATAAAGGGATTGTTTGGAGAGCTTGAGCTGGTTGATGTATCTGTTTGGAGTGGAACTGCACGCTTCACACTTGGTTACTTGTGCGGTTGCATCTGGAGGGCTGTCGGCCAAAAGAAACCTTCTTGGGAAGGCTTTGAAGCAAGTGCTCTTGCGCCAATGTGGTGACCACATATGCCGCCATGTATCTCCGCCAACAGCTCTTGTCCTTCTTCCCGGGAAATGCACTTCAATTTCACTCTGTTGAATCTTCTTCTGTACAGTATGTCATCGACAAACTGGTACATACTTGATTGTCGGGCTACTCTCTTGGCTTCTTCTTGCTCTTCGGGAAGTTCTCCTATTTGAAGGAAACGGACAATCTGTTGTGCCCATGCCGGAGCCTGCGGCTCAACGACAAGGACTAAAGGCACAAATGCTGCTACGGGAACATCAGCTTCTACGGCAAGAACCTGAGGTTCAGCGGGAGCTTGATGTTCCCCGGCAAGCTCGCCGGAGCAAAACTTGTCGGGAGCGTCTACTTCAACGAAACAAACCCTAGGGCTTGTCGGAGCAGACTGCTCCTCAGCACTCTTGGTGTTGATCTTGGGGACTTTCTTGGCGGCGCCTTCGGGGAGCTCAGCCGGAAAGTTGTCACCAGAAATCAACTTCCTCTTCTTGCTCTGTCCAGTTGATGGTGTTACAGATGGTTGAGTCAACTTGAGCACAAAGATCCCTGGTTCCACAGGCAACTTGAGCGCGGCGCATTTTGACAGGCCATCTGCAATGTCGTTCTGAGCTCTCGGAATGTTCCATCTGTAGGCCGTCAAAATGTTCTTCTAGTTTTCTCACTTCATCAATGTAGGCTTCCATCAACGGACTCTGATAATCTTTGTTAATTTGGCGGACGACAAGCTGCGAGTCACCCCTGACAATAAGCTTCTTGATCCCAAGGTCTTCCGTGATCCTGAGTCCGGCAAGCAAGCCTTCATACTCTGCAGTATTATTTGTCGCTTGCTCCTTGGGAAAGTGCATCTGGACCACACACTTGAGGTGCTCTCCGGTGGGTGCGACAAGTAGTACGCCCGCACCGGCGCCTTGCAGCGAGAAGGCACCATCAAAGTACATGACCCATTCCTTGTTTGCTTCCTTGACGGGGATGCTCGTCTCCGGAGTTTCTTCATCAGGTGTTGGCGTCCACTCTGCTATGAATTCTGCCAATGCTCGGCTCTGGATAGTTGATGTACTCTATTTGAGGCCAAAGCTCGACAGTTCCAGTGCCCACTCGACAATCCTGCCTGTTGCTTCTGGATTCTGCAGTATCCTCTTCAACGGAAAGCGAGTGACAACTATGATCTCATGTGCTTGAAAGTAATGGCGCAGCTTTCTCGAGGCCATGAGAAGGCCGAAAAGCAACTTCTGCACCCGAGAGTACCTTGATCTAGCCCCCTGCAGAAGGGAACTGACAAAGTAAACTGGGCGCTGCACCATCTTCCTTTGTTTCTCTTCCTCTGGCTGCACAGATCTATCCTTGTCGGACCAGAGCTTGTCGGGGAAGCCCCCTGCTTGTCGCTGGATGTGCTTGCCGTGGCCACTGGCTCATCATCTGCCTCCCTCTCCGCTACTAACGCAGCACTAACCACTTGATTGGTTGCCGCTAGGTATAGCAGCAACTTCTCTTGTGGCTTAGGTGCGACAAGTATTGGAGTGGAGGACAAATATTTCTTCAAGTCTTGCAGCGCAACCTCCGCTTCTGGAGTCCATTTCATTGGACCTGCCTTTTTCAAAATTTTGAAAAACGGCAGGGCGCGTTCTTGAACTTGAAATGAACTCGCCGAGAGCAAGCAACGCAGCCGGCAAGCCTTCGTACATCCTTGAAGCGCTTCGGTGCTTCGATCTGCTCAATGGCCTTGATCTTGTCGGGATTGGCTTCAATCCCCCTCTGGGATACAAAGAACCCGAGAAGCTTGCCGAAAGGGACTCCAAACACACACTTCTCGGGGTTCAACTTGAGATTGATCTTGCGCAGATTTGCGAAGGTCTCGTCCAAGTCTTGGATCAAAGTTTCTTAGTTCTTGCTCTTGACCACTATGTCATCCATGTAAGCTTCTACATTTCTGTGCAGCTGTGGCTCAAAAGCATGACTGACTACCCTTGCAAATGTTGAACCAGCATTCTTCAGTCCGAAGGCATCCATACAAAGCAATCGTGCCACATGGAGTAATGAATGCGGTTTCTCTTCATCCTCTTCGCCATGAAGATCGATGATATCTCGAGTATGCATCAAGAAATGAAAGCAAATCACATCCTGCCGTGGAGTCAACAATCTGGTCTATGCGCGGCAAGGGAAATGGATCCTTGGGACAAGCTTTATTAACATCAGTGAAGTCAATACGAAGCCTCCATTTCCCATTTGCTTTGCGCACGACTACAGGATTGGCCAGCCACGTTGGATGGAGCACTCCTCTGACCAGGCCTGCTGCTTCCAACTTCTTGATCTCTTCAGCAATGAATTCTTGACGCTCCACTGCTTGCTTCCTAACTCTCTGCTTGACGGGCCGCGCGTGAGGGCAGACGGCAAGGTGGTGCTCAATTACTTTCCTGGGAACACCGGGGATGTCAGATGGTTGCCATGCAAACACATCAACATTCGCCCGCAGGAAAGCAACGAGCGCGCTTTCCTATTTAGGGTCAAGCGTGGCACTGATGGTGAAGGTACCACCAGTGCCGTCCTCCTTGGCGGCCACTTTCTTGGTCTCTGGTGAAGCTGTCTTTGCCTTCTTGCACTTGCCGGTGGAGCTTGATGGTGCTTCCTCGACGGTAGCGCAGCACTCTGAAGAGGTGCGCTTGCCGGAGTGAGCATCAGAGCTGTTCTTGCCGGACTTGGCCTTCTTCTTCCCCCCGGGAGCTTCAGCGGCAAGTGTCTTGCGATCTGCTGCGGCTGCTGCTTCCCGGTAGATCTTGTCGGTACAGATAAGGGCATCTTTCTTGTCGCCAGGGACAGAAATGACACTTATCGGACCGGGCATCATGAGCACGTTGTAAGCATAATGAGAGGCTGCCATGAACTTGGCGAGTGCTGGACGGCCAAGTATCCCATTGTAGGGCAATGGGAAATCAGCAACGTCAAAGGTGACCTTCTCTGTCCTGAAGTTCAGCTCACTGCCAAATGTCACTGGCAGTGTAATATTCCCCTTCGGCTTGCTCCTTCCCGGGTTAATTCCTTGAAAGGTACCGGTCTCTTCGAGCTCGCTGTCGGGGATCTGGAGCTTCTTGAGCACTGCGGAGGAGATCAGATTCAAGCCGGCCCCGCCGTCAACCAGTATCTTCGTGACCTTGAGGTTGCGGATAGTTGGCGAAACCAACATCGGCAAGCACCCGACCGCAGTTATGCGATCAGGGTGATCCTCAACGTCAAAGATGATGGGCGTGCTGGACCACTTCAGAGGCTTGCGTGACTCAACCGATGGTTCTGCCGCATTAACTTCACGCACCCACTGTTTGAGTTGGCGGTGCGAAGTATGCAGAGAAGCACCGCCGTCGACGCACAAAACCTTTGTTGCCTTCTGAAACTCCTGCTCGTCGGTCTCATCCTCATCCATCTCTTCATCTTCGTCTTCGTCTTCGTCCTTGTCGCGCGCGGGAGGCTGTCTCCTTGCCGCTGCTTGGCCTTGCAGCGTCCTCCCGGCGGGGCGCTTCTTGCGGATCCTCCGCCACCTTCCTGGCCTTCTCCTTGTCGCGCACTCGTATTCAGCTTTCGTAGCTCAACAAGCTGCTCAACCTTCTTGCAAGTCCGGAGATCATGGCCCTTGGTGCGGTGGATCTTGCAAGATCTTGCTTGCGGAGCCGTCCCGCTTGTCGGCGGCCACCACAGCCTCGCCGGAGTCACCAGCTTTGGCCTTCTCGGTGCCACCTCCGTTGCCGGACTGCTCGACAACTAACACATCCTTAGCTTTCCTCTTCTTGTTATTTCGCCTCCGGTTCTTCTTTGCCGGAGCGGCATCCTCACTGTCAGATCCCTATGCTCCTGCGTTCTCTCCGGGGAGTTTCCTCCCCTTCAAAGACGTGCACACTTGTCGGCGAGCATATAGCTCACGACATCTCTGATTTTGCACATCGCCATCTCCTCCCTCATCCTGCGGTTATGCACGTTCTGATGGAACGCGCTAATAACCGCGGCAGGGTGGACGTCTGGGATGTTGCGCTGCACTTGGCTGAATCTTTGAATGTACTTGCGCAGGGTTCTCCTTCTTTCTGGGCGAGCAGATGAAGATCACTCTCCTGGCCATGGGGCTTGTGGCCGCCTGTGAAGGCGCCGACAAACTGATGGCACAGATCTGCCCATGAAGAGATGGAGTTGTCCGGCAAGTGCATGAGCCAAGATCTGACGTTGGGCTTGAGCACCAACGGGAAGTAATTGACGAGCATCTTCTCGTCGCGCCCCTCGGCAGCCTGCACCGCGATGGTGTAGACGCTAAGGAACTCTGACGGATGTATCCTGCCATCGTACTTCTCGGGTACATCTGGCTTGAAGTTCTTGGTATTGGGCCATGGACTGCCGCAGCTCACAGTGAGCAGGGCAACCTACAGCGTCTGACGGCAAGTCGCTGGTTCCCCTGGCGCATGCATATCAACAGCGGGCCCAGCGCTGGTCGGTGACCGACGCGCTTCTCTTGACGCTCGATCGCGAGTCTGGCGTCTTCTTGTCGTCGTTCTTGGAGAACTTGGCGCTGATCGCGACGAAGCTCATGGTCCGGACGACGCGGTGGAGTCGGTGTCGAGGTTAGCCCGGCGGTCGGCGATCTTGGCCTTCGGGCGGGAGTGCACGGTGGTGGCACCCCACGGTCTTGTCGCCGTCGGCTTGCGCCGGGCGTCTTGCCGGGCTTCGACTTGCTCGGTTGCGGGCTTATCGCCGTTAAGCGGCCGATGAGGCTCGAATGGTGGCCCTCGATCGTCGATCTTATGCCGTATTTGGAGGGTAATCTAGAAGCAGTTGGGCTCGGGCCAGCGCTTCCTCTGGAGTCTTGGGCGGCGGTGGCGAACGACGCGAGGAGCGGGATATGCTCAAGCTTCTAACAGTGTTAGAAGGAGCAACATCTCGTCCAGGCGACCGTACCGCGCTCCTGCCAACATGTTGACGCGCATGTTGGCCTTGAGCGTCTCGCGACCCACCAGCTTGGCCTTGTTCCAACGCGAGTACGGTGCTAGGAGCACCATGGTGTTGTCGATCCCGCACCTCCTGGGAGGGGTGCGGCGTATGTACAGATGCCGAAGCTTGCGGGGCCTTGTCCTTGGACCTGGTGACGACATGAGTCCCCCCGTCGGCGCCCGCTCCTCCGCCGGCGTCCACCCCACCGCCTGTTTGCTCTGGTGGCAGTGGGATCAACGCGGACGGACCAACCACCTCCGAAGTCTTCTTCTTCGGTGGCATGTCGATGAAGATGTTGATGTAGCGCGCGCGAACACCGAATCAGGTTCGCACAACCTCGACGCCCCTACAGCGCGCCAAAGATGTCGTGGGAGCGAACACCTATGGGGCAGGGCCCCTTCGGTCCGCAAGGAGCGGAGAGCGCCTGAAAAAGCGGATCGAGGCGGCACGCGAGGGATTTTACCCAGCCGGAGCTCTCCGGGAGATAAAACTCCTCTGCTGCTTTGTGGTGGTATTATGTTCTTGCTCAAAGGTGTGGCGTTACGTGTTTTCGAAGGAGTCGAACCTCCTCTCGTTAGCATGGGCCTCCTTTTATAGGCTAAAGGGGTCACCGACAGGTGGCAACGAAGACAGGGGTATAAAAGTAAAAAGAGGGGTTGGTACAACCGCTATCTATAGTGCCCCCTACCTAACTCTGACGGCAGGGGACAAGGGCATTTAATGCCCGTCTGGTCGCCCAAACAGTGCAGAGAAGCGACCGTTAGGGGCGCCACCGCCTGCCACGATGGCCTTCTCGTCATCTCCACTTGCCACCTCGCACCGCTCGGCTGCACAGCCGCCCGCCACGTGCGCCAGGAACGATCTTGGGGCGACACGTCGTCGGATGCGCTGGAGCGTGGGTGCAGAGTGGTGGCTTCGCCGCGGCAAGCTCCTTGCCGCGGTCGTTGTCTTGCCGCACCCGAGAGCTTGCCGCTCGTCGGGCCCTGCCGGGACGCGCAGCGCGTCGCGACAAGTTCTTCACAGTGCCTTGGTTGGCCTTCCCGGCAAGCTCCTCTTGCCGGGGTCTTGTCCTTCCTGGCGAGCTACTCTTGCCGGAGTCTTGTCTTCTCAGTCAGAACACTTTGTTCTTGAATGGCATCAATAGGGTCTACGGAGGATCTTGGCGGACGTCCGGCAAGCCCTGCTGCTGGGTGCTGCAACTGCCCGTGCACAAGTTCGGGATACTAAGGTACCCCTACTTTAGTACACTGACAATACTATACAGGGGTGTTCGCGAAAAAAATATGCTTAATCACTCTTGATCCAACGTCTTGGTCCATTAAGGAGGTGATCGCACGACGAACTAGGCAACCGGACTATATAGTTGTAACGCTTTCGCTTAGCCGCGGGATTCTAAAGTGGGGCTACACCTTCGCGTGCATCCGAATACGGGCGCGTATGTACCTGGCCGGGAAATGGCCCTTTGTTAATACGAAGGAATCCTAGAGATTCCGGTGAGTCGTCGAGTGGTTGACCAGTCTCTCATTTGTATCATGACGATCGGTTTTCGGCTTTCTCTCTGAGGTGCTCATCCGGAATAAGCTGGGCACAATCGCAGATAGTTCTCCTTTGGCCACCTTAGCGATAATAGCAGGCGTAAGGCGGCAAACCGAGTCGGGCAAACCCAACATTTGACCAAAGACATGATTCGGAGCTGATGCATATAAGGCCAAACTCGTGACGCCGAACACTCCCAAAGGTATTCGGACTTTATAACAGATGATGGGCTCAAGAATGCCCATTCATTATAAACCTGTGTTTCCAGGTACGTGCGTTAATCTGTCGTGGCGAAATGCCAAAAAATGGCAGTATCCTTTGTGGGTATGGAACCCATGGGATGGTTAAACAACAAGAGGCAATAGAAAAGGTTTACACAGGGGCTTAATCTAAAAAGAAACCTGTTGGACGGGGCCCTGCTGCACGTCTGCGCCTTTGTCTCCGTTGTGCCGCATCCTGGAAGGGTATCGCGCGGACGTTGTCTGCGGAAAAGGGAAGCTCATAGAAGAGTGCAACGTAAGTTTGCGATGGATAGTAAAAATGTAAGATGCTGGCCTGCCAATAAGGTTGAGCCAAGAGTGGGGCTTTATTATTAACCCCTGGTATCCACTATAGGATTACATATACGGTGCCCTAGTTTGATATGGGCTGCCGGACTCGTCTAACCGTGTCCGTGGTCTTAACGACCCATCATATTTTTGTTAGAGGCCGCTTATAGTCCGGCCGCTAGGGCCGTCGCGTATTCCTCTGCGCGCGAAGAGCGCTCTGTTATTCCGCTAACGGTGATGACGCCACGTGGACCGGGCATCTTAAGTGTAAGGTATCCATAGTACGGCTATGCGTTGAAGCGGGCGAAGGCCGTTCTTCCAAGCAATGCTTGATAGGTGCTTTGGAAGGGTGCGATGATGAAGACTAGTTCTTCGCTTCGAGTTGCACGAGGCGAATGTTACCTCGAGATGACGGAGCCCTATTTGTAGGCTTCAACGCCTTGTATCACCCCTTCAAAGGTGGTGTTAATCTTGCTGATTCTGGATGAGTCTATCCCCATCCTGCGGACAGTGTCCTCATATATTAGATTGAGACTGCTGCCGCCATCCATGAGGACATGGGTGAGATGGTATCCGTCGATTATTGGGTCAAGCACCAAGGCATTTGATCCTTCGTGCTGAATACTAGTTCGGCCGTCCAGGCGATCGAAGGTGATCGAACGAGACATCCGATAGTTAGGTGTGGGTACGATGGGCTCTATATCGCGCGCGCCTTTATGGGCGTGTTCGTGCCTTCCCAAGGATGTGTGAGTCACGTGGATCATGTTCACTGTTTTAACCTCTGGCGGGAATTTTTTCTGTCCCCCAGTGTTCGGCTGGCGAGGTTCATCCTCGTCTTCACTCGGTGTTTCCCTTCCCTTGTGTTCGGCGTTTAGTTTGCCGGCCTGCTTGAAGAACCAGCACTCTCTGTGCATGTGGTTCGCAGGTTTGTCGGGGGTGCCATGAATTTGGCATAGTCTGTCCAGAACTCTGTTCAGACTAGACGATCCCTCTTTACTACCTTTAGATTGCTTATTTTGCTGGTTAGGTCGAGAGCCCCTGAATTCGGCATTAACCTTTGCGTTTTCCGGGCTCTCTTCCTTGTTTTGGCGTTTGTTTTTATTACGCTGTGGCTTCCCGTTGCCATCCCTTATTTCGGATGTGCTGGGGTCGCTGGTGCCTTTACGGGCTAGCCAGCTATCTTCACCCGCGCAAAGTGGGTCATAAGGCTTGTTAGGGCTGCCATTGTCCTAGGCTTTTCTTGGCCGAGGTGTCTGGCGAGCCACTCACGGATGCTATGTTTGAATGCCGCTAGGGCTTCGGCATCCGGACAATCAACAATTTGATTCTTCTTAGTGAGGAATCTGTTCCAAAGCTTGTGGGTGGACTCTCCGGGTTGTTGGATTATGTGACTTAAATCGTCAGCATCCGGAGGCCGGACATAAGTCCCTTGAAAATTGGCCCTGAAAGCGTCATCTAGTTCCTCCCAACTCCCAATTGAATTTTCGGGGAGGCTTTGCAACCAGCGCCGAGCTGGTCCCTTCAGTTTGAGGGTAAGGTATTTGATGCCGTGGAGGTCATCCCCACGAGCCATGTGTATGTGCAGGATAAAGTCCTCGATCCAGACCCATGGGTCTGTTGTTCCGTCGTATGCCTCTATGTTCACAGGTTTAAAGCCCTGAGGGAATTCATGGTCCAGTACTTCATCAGTAAAGCACAGGGGGTGAGCAGCCCCTTTGTATCTGGACGCGCTGTGGCATGCCGTCGGCTGTTGTTGTGTTTGGTGTTTATTCCGAACTGGTGTTTGGTTGTCGTAATTATTTTGACGACCACAGTCCCCCGCCGGGGTGTGTCCTTTAGATCCGTAGATGGACCTAGCTGCGCCAGCTTTCTTATCCAGGTGCTCACGTAGATCGTGGGCGTCTTCGGTAGTTGATTTATTGCAGTTATGAAGTGGTACTTCTTGCCTCCTGGTCGTGTTACTCTTCGGTGGAACGGCCTCGTCGTCGAATTCTGGCAGTAGCTTACGTTTTGGGTAGCTGTTTGTGTGGCAATCATCGCCATATCTCTAGCACTTTGTTCCATATGTGATTGAGCGTTTCCTATGCGGCTTTAAGCCGTTGCTTCTACCTCTTCAGACTTCTCGCTATGGCCATAAGCTTTCTGTGGAGGTTATCTCGTTCCACACGTTCTTCCGGAATGATGAATGCGCCATCGTCCGGACTGTCTTCTTGTCCTGGGACAGTTTGATGAACTCGTCCCTCTGGATCATTGTCTTGAGCCTCTGCCCAAGCGTGTGTTGGCGTGACTGGTTAATCTGCTCCATCGCTGGTTCCGTATGGTCATTGTTGCCTTCGGGGTTGACCGGAGTATCCATTCTTCTGGCGCTCTTGCTGATATTTTTACTGTTGCTAGATTTGGAACGGCGTCTGTGCCGTTGCTTTGGTTTTTGCCCAGAGGTTTTATCTTCCGGATTGTCACCGTCGTCTTCCTTGGGTGTATCCACTATGTATATGTCATGTGACGAGGCGGGAATCCGGTACCCCATAGATTCTGAGTCTTCTCCTGCATCGTCGTCCATACCGTCGATGCCTTCGGAGTCGAACTCAAGCACGCCGGTTAAATCATCAACCATGGCTATCAAGTGGGTGGTGGGTGGGTACCAGATTTCTTCATCGCCTGCTTCCCACTCAAGCCGGACATAGTTCGACCCGGAATTCTCTGTCAAAGAGAGAATTTTAAATGAGTTTAGTATGGCGCCAAAGGGCGAGTGCTGAAAGATGTCTGTTGCGGTGAACTCTATTACCGGAGCCCAACCAGGCTCGGCAGACTCGGGGACGCGCGGACTGGGACCTACATCCGGATATGAATCCGGGGGTCCGGAGTTACAGGCTCCCTCAGAAGTGAGGCCTGTGTTCGGCTCCATCGCCGATGAGGGCGCGGCCTGCGGGGCGGGGTCCAGCCCTCCATCCTCAGGCAGCGCAACCTGCCCCAGATTTAGATCCGAGGCTTCTGCCTGGGTGATATCCCGAGCATCGTCTGATAGCAGGTCTAAGCCGTACTCATCGTGACTGTTCGGCGCTCCTGGCGCTGGCCTAAATCCGTTGAACATCAAGTCTCCGCGGATATCTGCCGTGCAGTTCAAGCTTCCAAACCTGACCTGGTGGCCGGGGGCATAGCTATCGATCTGCTCCAGGTGGCCAAGCGAATTGGCCCGCAGTGGGAATCCGCCGAACGCGAAGATCTGTCCGGGGAGGAAAGTCTCACCCTGGACAGCGTCGTTGGTGACGATTGAACGAGCCATCGAGCCTGACAGTGACGACACAGAGGAACTCTCAATGAAAGCACAAATGTCGGTGTCAAAACCGGCGGATCTCGGGTAGGGGGTCCCGATATGTGCGTCAAGGCTGATGGTAACAGGAAGCATGGGACACAGATGTTTACCCAGGTTCAGGCCCTCTCGATGGAGGTAAAACCCTACTTCCTGCTTGATTAATATTGATGATATGGGTAGTACAAGAGTAGATCTACCACGAGATCGTAGAGGCTAAACCCTAAGAGCTAGCCTATGATGGTATGATTGTAATTGTGATCGGCCTTCTAAGGACCAACCTCTCCGGTTTATATAGACACCGGAGAGGGCTAGGGTTTACATGGAGTCGGTTACAAGAAAGGAAAAATAATGTCCGGATCGCCAAGCTTGCCTTCCACGCAAAGGAGAGTCCCATCCGGACACGGGACGAAGTCTTGAGTCTTGTATCTTCACGCTTCAATAGTCTGGACATTGTACACAGTCCGGCTGTCCGGATACCCCCTGATCCAGGACTCCCTCACTCACCATCGCTTCTGCATATGTGGCCGGCTCGTTGCTTTCTAGCAACAATACATCACACACGCTGCGCAATCTTTCCGACCTCCGTGGTTCCGGTGCCGCTTCCACTACGGGTTCCCTGATAGACTCCGGTATGATCTCATCACCAGCCGAGCCGTCCCCAAGTGGTCCTCGAATTTCTTCGAGTCGAACCATCCTCCCACTAGCCTCCCGACTGAGAAACTCTTTCTCAAGGAAAACCCCGTTCCGAGCAACAAACACTTTGTTCTCTTCCCGGTTGTAGAAGCTATATCCCAAGGTTTCCCTCGGATATCCCATGAATATGCATTTATCCAATTTAGGTGTAAGCTTGTTTGACATGAGTCGCTTGACAAATGCTTCACAACCCCAAATCTTTAGAAAAGACAAACTGGGACTCTTCCCGGTCCACATCTCATGTGGTGTCTTGTCTACGGATTTTGATGGTACCCTGTTAAGTGTGAAAGCTGCAGTTTCTAGAGCGTATCCCCAGAATGACAAGGGTAAATCCGATTTGCTCATCATAGACCGGACCATGTCCAACAAGGTCCTATTCCTCCATTCCGACACGCCATTTCTCTGTGGCGTACCCGGAGGTGTGAGCTGAGGTACTATACCTCGACTTTTCAGATGATCATCAAACTCCTGGCTCATGTACTCACCTCCACGATCAGATCATAGAAGTTTTATAGTCTTGCCGAGCTGATTCTCAACCTCGTTCTAAAACTCTTTGAACTTTTCAAAAGTCTCCGACTTGTGCCTCATAAAATAGATATATCCATATCTACTCAAGTCGTCGGTAAAATTCACAAAGTACTGATAGCCACCTCTAGCAGAAGTGCTCATTGGACCACACACATCACTATGTATAAGTTCCAATAGCTCGGATGCCCTCTTGCAACTCTTCGCGAAAGGAGACTTAGTCATCTTGCCGAGCAAGCATGATTCGCATGTCTCGAACGACTCAAAGTCGGACAAAGTTAGGAGCCCATCATCATGGAGCTTCTTCATGCGTTTCAGACTAATGTGTCCAAGCCGACAATGCTAGAAGTATGTCGGATTTATCTCATTAGGCTTATGCCTCTTGACATTCACGTTATAGACCGGTTCCTGTTCTAGATTCAATATAAATAGCCCATCAACAATGGGTGCATAGTTGTGGAACATACCATTCAAAAATATCAAACAACCATTGTCCTTTAAATTGAATTCATAACCTTGACTCATCAAACATGAGGCAGAAATAATGTTCCGACTAAGTGCAGGAACGTAATAACAATTATTCAATTCCATAATGAATCCGGAAGGAAGCTGGAGCTGCATCGTGCCGACCTCCAACGCAGCAACTCTTGCTTTGTTGCCGACCCTGATGTCAATCTCCCCTTGTGCCACACGCCTAGTTCTTACCAGCCCCTGCATCGAGTTGAAAATATGAACAACCGATCTGGTATCAAATACCCAAGAGCTACTAGGTATGTCAGCAAGGTAAATGTCTATAACATATGCAAAAAGTGTACCTTTGCCTGAAGCAGCATTTCCGGCCTTCTTGCCATGCTCTGCAAGCCACTTGCTACAGTTCCTCTTCCAGTGACCGGTCTCCTTGCAGTGATAGCAAACGGTCTTCGAGTCTGGTCCAGACTTTGATGCAGCGGCGGAGGTTACCGTCTCCGTGCCCTTTGCCTTAGCCTTTTTCTTGGACCAACTCTTTTTGAACTTAGCTGATTTCTGCACCATAAACACTTGATGCATGCCTTTCTTAATATCCTGCTCTACCACTTTGAGCATCCCATGCAATTCAGTGAGCTTCTTATCCATGCCATGCATATGATAGTTCGAGATGAACATCCCATAGCTGGGCGGAAGAGAACCCAGAACTGCATCTATAGCAAGCTCATCCAAGAGCGGGAAGCCCAACCGATCCAAAGCTTGCACATACCCGATCATCTTGATCACATGTGGGCTCAATGGATCACCTTCCTTCATCTTGCAATCCATCAAGGATTGCCAGACGTTGAACCTTTCGGTCCTAGCCTGTGTCTAAAACATGCTCTTGAGACTCTCGATCATATCGTAAGCCTCAACATTTTGAAATCTTTGTTGCAAATCGGGCTCCATCTGAGCCAAGACATCAGACGGTGATCTCCGTTAATTTATCAACGAGTTTCTAGTAGGCATTCTTAGTTGTGGCATTAGCATTATTGGCAGGTTCCTCTGGAAGTGGATCCTCTAGAACATGTTCCTTTTTATTGTGCTTGAGAACAATTCTCAGATTTCTATACCAGGTGGTAAAGTTTGTTCCATTCAGTTTATCCTTTTCTAGAATTGATTTCAATGCAAAGTTGGGTTGAGCAGGTGGTGCCATTGATCTACAACAGAAAATATGCAATCACTAAGCAATGTGTTTATGTAGAGTAATTCTAGCCTAAACAGAAATACTCCCACTGAAGTCAGCATCCCTCCGCAAACTCTTAGTGATTCAGGATGCAACTAGCACATGCGACTAGTGAGCTTTAGCATCACTGCTAGCCAACATACCTATCCGGTAAGCAACTCCTTGCTAATCGTATCTCTATACGACTCCTGTCGGTCGGGAAGGTATCCCATACCCCGGCTCCCAACCTTCTTTGCCACAAGGCCCAAAACTGTTTTGATAGCCTTGTCAAGTTAACCCGATGCAGTGCATGTCCGTGTCTGACACGAACCCTTCAGTTCAAGGACACCTAGCAGCACCCCAATTTTATGAGCCACTACTAGACGTACTTGACGTGCGAAGGTGCAACATCGGGGATGGCAATACACTTGATATTCATCAGGGATCATTCTACCATTCCAACATGCATAGAAATAAATAAGCATAATAATCACAAATAAACACATATTGTGAAATAGTATGGCTCCTTCATGGACGTTCCTCCAGGTCGGCTCCGACTCCGATTACCATCTACGAACTCCATCTGTTTGTCACGCCGGGGCGCCAAGCGACCAATCTGATCTCTATTATCCAACTACTACAACTAGTAATGAGTTTTACATAGAGTCACAAGTCGACACGCAGGTTGTTATACAATATAATGACAACACCTTGGCTCCTGCCGGCTGAGAAACATGACACGCATGCCACGTATAAATTACACACATGCATTACATACACATGAGCCATACTATTCACATCAAACCTGCAAAACAAAGTTATGCATATAATCGCATTCTACCGGTTTGTGTGTCGGGTACGAAATACACGGCGCCCGACATTTTCGGAAATCACATATCGCATCTGAACTCCGTTCACGCCGAATTTTCTGATCTGACCGATTTGATCGATCATCGCGAATCCGATTCGGATTTACGTTTCACTGTTAACCCCGATGGCGGATAACCGACTGGTAGGGGTAGATCGTGTCATGACCTCATCTATCCCGATTGACAAAAAACATAGCCTCAATGATCCCCATGTGCAGTTAATCACATCAACCATGCACATAGCCGATCTCATCAACGACAACAGATCTCATCTGCCGCCTCCACATATCTAATATGCATACGATCTGAATCCAAATCCTATAGCAGAGGCTCTGATACCACTATTGGGTTCTACGGTAGGGTGCATTGACTGCAAATTGAAATTTTCCTACGCGCAGAACAAACAGGAACATGCTACGGGAGATGGATCACAGATTGTTACCACTAGACGCGCAGTGATGTGCAGCGGAAGAAGAGTTGGGGCAGCGCGTTCGCGTGGATCGTCTCCTCCTCATCCGATCTCCCTCGAACAGTCGGTCGCTCGATCCCACGTACAAGTTCGCCGGAGCGGCGCAAGTGCATCGCCTCTAACAGTATCCGCGCGTGCAGGAGGAACACCGTGCGGCGGACTGCTAGGTCCGATCACACATTCGGCAGCGAGTGGAGGTGGCTATTCGCAACACATGCAAACCCTAGTGACAGCGCCAAAGCGATCAACTGAATAAGTGTGCCGCACCTCCACTATTTATAGGCATCCGTCACGGGCTCAACACTTGGGCCTCGCACGGACACATTATGCTATTTAATACCCCTCTGATCTTGAGCATGTTTATCACTTGTGAGTAGTTACTTTTGTTTTGAGGTCACGAGAGAAATCATGTTGCAAGTAATCATGTGAACTTGATATGTGTTTGATATTTTGATAGTATGTATGTTGTGATTCCCTTAGTGGTGTCATGTGAACGTCGACTACATGACACTTCACCATATTTGGGCCTAAGGGAATGCATTGTGGAGTAGTTATTAGATGATGGGTTAAGAGAGTGACAGAAGCTCAAACCCTAGTTTATGCGCTATTCTGTAAGGGACCGATTGGATCCAAAAGTTCAATGCTATGGTTAGAATTTATTCTTAATACTTTTCTCATAGTTGCGGATGCTTGCGAGGGGGTTAATTGTAAGTAGGAGGTTTTTTCAAGTAAGAGCAGCACCTGAGCACCGATCCACCCACATATCAAATTATCAAAGTACCGAACACAAATCGAACCAACATGATGAAAGTGACTAGATGAAATTCCCGTGTACCCTCAAGAATTCTTTGCTTATTATAAGAGACCGTTTTGGCCTGTCCTTTTCCTCAAAAGGATTGGGCTACCTTGCTGCACTTTTGTTACTATTATTGTTACTTGCTCGTTACAAAATATCTTGCTATCAAACTACTCTGTTACTTACAGTTTCAGCACTTGCAGACATTACCTTGCTGAAAACCACTTGTCATTTCCTTCTGCTCCTCGTTGGGTTCGACACTCTGATGTCTGCTTGAACTACATCGCTATTTCCCCAAAGAGGAAGGTATGATGCAGTATAGCGATGGTAGGTATTTCCCTTAGTGATGAGACCAAGGTTATCGAACCAGTAGGAGAACCTCCTAACACCACGTAAACAGCCCCTGCACACAAATAACAAATAATCGCAACCCGACGTGTTAAAGAGGTTGTCAATCCCTTTCGGGTATGACGCCTCAAGTAGGCAAGATAGCGTGAGATAATTGTGGTAGATAGGATAAATAGATCACGAATAAAATAAATTGCAGCAAGGTATTTTTGTATTTTTGGTTTAGTATATCTGAAAATAAAAGGAAAGGAAAATAGATCGCAAAGGCAAATAAGATGAAAAGAGACCTGGGGGGCATAGGTTTCATTAGTGGCTTCTCTCGAGAAAAATAGCAAATGGTTGGAAAACAATTACTGTTGGGCAATTGATAGAACTTCAAATAATTGTGAAGATATCCAGGCAATGATCATTATATAGGCATCACGTCCAAGATTAGTAGACTGACTCCTGCCTGCATCTACTACTATTACTCCACACATCGACCGCTATCCAACATGCATCTAGTGTATTAAGTTCATGGAAAAATGGAGTAATGCAATAAGAACGATGACATGATGTAGACAAGATCTATTTATGTAGAAATAGACCCCATCTTGTTATCCTTAATAGCAATGATACATACGTGTCGTTTCCCTTTCTGTCACTGGGATCAAGCACCGTAAGATCAAACGCATCACAAAGCACCTCTTCCCATTGCAAGATAAATAGATCAAGTTGGCCAAACAAAACCCAAATATCGGAGAATAAATACGAGGCTATAATCAGTCACGTATATAAGAGATCAAAGAAGACTCAAATAACTTTCATGGATAAAAACATACATCTGATCATAAACTCAAAGTTCATTGGATACCAACAAACACACCGCAAAAAGGCTTACATCATATGGATCTCCAAGAGACCATTGTATTTATAATCAAGATAGAGAGAGAGAAAGCCATCTAGCTACTAACTACAGACCCGTAGGTCTACAAAGAACTACTCACGCATCATCGAAGAGGCACCAATGGGCACGATGAACCCCTCCGAGATGGTGTCTAGATTGGATCTGGTGGCTCTGGACTCTGCGGCGGCTGGAATTGATTTTCGTCGACTCCCCTAGGGTTTCTGGAATATTGGGGTATTTATAGAGCAAAGATGCGGTGCGGGAGGCCACCGAGGTGGGCACAACCCACCTGGGCGCGCCTGGGCCTCCAGGCGCGCCCTGGTGGGTTGTGCTCCCCTCGGAGCTCCCCTCAGGTACTTTCTTGGCCCACTGGATGTCTTCTGGCCCAAAAAAATCCACAAAAAGTTTCGCTGTGTTTGGACTCCATTTGGTATTGATTTCCTACTATGTAAAAAACATGCAGAAAACAACAACTGGCACTAGGCACTATGTCAATAGGTTAGTACCAAAGAATGATATAAAATGATTGTAAAACATCCAACAGTGGTAATATAACAGCATGGAACAATAAAAATGGTAGATACGTTGGAGACGTATCACACTCTTACTTATCGAAAAGAGCTACAATTGACCCCCTATACTTGTGTGTCATCACTCGACGTAAGAGAGGGGTTGTCAATCCCTCATGGGTAAAAGGATAGGTAAAATTTTAGTAGGTTGGATAAATAGATCTCGCGGGAACCTGAGATAAAATAAATAAATATTGCAGCAAGGTATTTTTGTGCTTTTGGATTAATAGATCTGAAAATAAAAGCAAACAAAAATAGATCGTGAAGGCAAATATAATAAATAAGAGACCCGGGGGCCGTAGGTTTCACTACTGGCTTCTCTCGAGAAAAATAGCATATGGTGGGTAAACAAATTACTGTTGGGCAATTGATAGAATTTCAAATAATCATGATGATGTCCAGGCAATGATCATTATAGAACTTCAAATAATCATGATGATGTCTAAGATTAGTAGACCGACTCCTGCCTGCATCTACTACTATTACTTCACACATCGACCGCTATCCAGCATGCATCTAGTGTATTGAGTTCATGGAAATCGGAGTAATGCAATAAGAATGATGACATGATGTAGACAAGATCTATTTATGTAGAAACAGACCCCATCTTGTTATCCTTAATAGCAACAATACATACGTGTTGGTTCCCCTTCTGTCACTAGGATCAAGCACCATAAGATCGAACCCATCACAAAGCACCTCTTCCCATGGCAAGAAAAATCGATCTAGTTGGCCTAACTAAATCAAAGATTCGAAGAAGAAATACAGGCTATAAGTAATCATGTATATAAGAGATCAAAAAAACTCAAATAACTTTCATGAATAAAAACATAGATTTTATCATAAACTCAAAGTTCATTGGATCCCAACAAACACACCGCAAAAAGAGTTACATCAATAGATCTCCAAGAGACCATTGTATTGAGAATCAAGAGAGAGAGAGAGAGAGAGAGAGAGAGAGAGAGAAAGCCATCTAGCTACTAACTACGGACCCGTAGGTCTACAATGAACTACTCACACATCATCAAAGAGGCACCAATGAGGATGATGAACTCTGTGATGGTGTCCAGATTGGATCTGGTGGTTCTGGAACTTGCAGCGGTTGGAATTGATTTTCGTCGAATCCCCTAGGGTTTCTAGAATATTAGGGTATTTATAGAGCAAAGAGGCGGTGTGGGAGGCCACCGAGGTGGGCACAACCCACCAGGGCGCGTCTGGGCCCCCAGGCGCACCCAGGTGGGTTGTGCCCCCCTCGGGGCACCCCTCTGGTACTTCTTCGGCCATCTTGTGTCTTCTAGTCCAGAAAAAATCACCAAAAAGTTTTGCTGCATTTGGACTCCATTTGGTATTGATTTCCTCCAAAGTAAAATAACAAGCAAAAAACAGCAAGTCGCACTGGGCACTATGTCAATAGGTTAGTCCCAAAAAATGATATAAAGTTGCTATAAAATGATTGTAAAACATCCAAGAATGATAATATAATAGCATGGAACAATCAAAAATTATAGATACGTTGGAGACGTATCATGTCCATAGCTTCCCATCGTCTCCTTGACCTCCACAGGTAAATATCGACATCATATCGTCTCCCTGAGGTTCGATGGCGTAGGTGCACATGGACTAATCAGTTCATTGACTGAGCATGAGTTATGTAGTTTTCTTTTCCTTTTTTGTTTAGTTCAAGATTAACTTCCTGAACAATCGATGGCCAGTAAGTGCATAGGCCTAGTTGAAGCACACTTTCATGTAGTATTACCTGTATTTGTATATCTTCCCAACGAAGTGCTTAGGCGGGCATTATGATGAGTGTTTCAGTCACACTAGAGGCATCACTAGTCTCAGGTGAATTGAGTAGCTGGTATCTGCACAAATGAGATGGTTACACTAGGAAAGTTTTTATTTACATGAGGTTTTGGCAAAACTAGGTTTGATTTAGGTATGGGTAGGGAATCCCAAGAAATGTTTCGATTTAGTTGAGATTTTAGTAAGATTTGATTTGACTAGGATATGGGTAGGGGAACACAAGATATTTTATTTATTTAGTTGAGGTTTTGATAAGATTTGATTTGATTTGATCTGGGTATGAGTAGAGGAACACACGAAAATTCGATTTAGTCGAGGTTTTGTTAAGATTTGATTTCGAAATGGTAGCGAAATGCAAGATTGTTTTTTTGATTTAGTTGGGTTGTAGGCAAGATTGGATGGTTAATGCATGATGTGAAGGAAAAAACTAAATAGTGGAAGGGCAAAGATGGAAGCAAACATACAACAACGAACTCCCATTTAGTAGAGATATTTCCACTTTTAACTGAGATGCAAGTGATTAGAGAGTCTCGTTTCTCCCTGGGTTGGTTGGGTTGGTTTGGGTGATTCCGAGCAGTCCAAATATTTTCCCCGGGTTTGTAAAAGCCTGCTATGCTAAGCCTGAAGGAAATATGCCCTAGAGGCAATAATAAAGTTATTATTTATTGCCTCATATCATGATAAATGTTTATTATTCATGCTAGAATTGTATTAATCGGAAACATGATACATGTGTGAATACATATATAGACATATAGTCACTAGTATGCCTCTACTTGACTAGCTCATTAATCAAAGATGGTTATGTTTCCTAACCATAGACATGTGTTGTCATTTGATTAATGGGATCACATCATTAGGAGAATGATGTGATTGACATGACCCATTCCGTTAGCCTAGCACTTGATCGTTTAGTATATTGCTATTGCTTTCTTCATGACTTATACATGTTCCTGTAACTATGAGAATTATGCAACTCCCATTTACCGGAGGAACACTTTGGGTACTACCAAACGTCACAACGTAACTGGGTGATTATAAAGGAGTACTACAGGTGTCTCCGAAGGTACATGTTGAGTTGGCGTATTTCGAGATTAGGTTTTGTCACTCCGATTGTCGGAGAGGTATCTCTGGGCCCTCTCGGTAATGCACATCACTATAAGCCTTGCAAGCAATGTGACCAATGAGTTGGTTATGGGATGATGCATTACGTAACGAGTAAAGAGACTTGCCGGTAACGAGATTGAACTAGGTATCGGATACCGACGATCAAATCTCGGGCAAGTAACATACCGATGACAAAGGGAACAACGTATGTTGTTATGCGGTTTGACCGATAAAGATCTTCGTAGAATATGTAGGAACCAATATGGGCATCCAGGTCCCGCTGTTGGTTATTGACCGAGAATAGTTCTAGGTCATGTCTACATAGTTCTCGAACCCGTAGGGTCCGCACGCTTAACGTTACAATGATAGTTTTATTATGAGTTTATGAGTTTTGATGTACCGAAGTTTGTTCGGAGTCCCGGATGTGATCACGGACATGACGAGGAGTCTCGAAATGGACGAGACATAAAGATCGATATATTGGAATCCTATATTTGGACATCGGAATCGTTCCGGGTGAAATCGGCATTTTACCGGAGTACCGGGAGGTTACCGGAACCCCCCGGGGGATTATTGGGCCTACATGGGCCTCGAGGGAGAAGAGGGAAGGAGGCGGGAGGTGGCGTCGCCTCCCTTCCTAGTCCGAATAGGACAAGGGAAGGCGCGCCCCCCTTTCCTTCCCTCTTCCTCCTCTTTCCCCTTCTCCTATTCCAACTAGGAAAGAAGGAGTCCTACTCCGGTGGGAGTAGGACTCCCCCCTTGGCGCCCTCCTTGGCGGCTGCCTCCTCCCCTGGCTCCTTTATATACGGGCGGGGGCACCCATAGACACACAAGTTGATCTACGGATCGTTCCTTAGCCTGTGCGGTGCCCCCTCCACCATATTCCACCACGGTCATATCGTCGTGGAGTTTAGGTGAATCCCTACGCCAGTAGAACATCATCATCGTCACCACGCCGTCGTGCTGACGGAACTCATCTCCGGAGCTTTGCTGGATCGGAGCCCGGAGATCGTCATCGAGCTGAACGTGTGCTGAACTCGGAGGTGCCGTATGTTCGGTACTTGGATCGGTCGGATCATGAAGACGTACGACTACATCAACCGTGTTGTCATAACGCTTCCGCTTACGGTCTACGAGGGTATGTGGACGAACACTCTCCCCTCTCGTTGCTATGCCTTCACCATGATCTTGCGTGTGCGTAGGAAATTTTTTGAAATTACTACATTCCCCAGCAGTGGCATCCGAGCCTAGGTTTTATGCGTTGATGTTATATGCACGAGTAGAACACAAGTGAGTTGTGGGCGATACAAGTCATACTGCTTACCAGCATGTCATACTTTGGTTCAGCAGTATTGTTAGATGAAGCAGCCCGGACCGACATTACGCGTACGCTGACGCGAGACTGGTTTCACCGTTACGAGCACTCGTGCTTAAAGGTGGCTGGCGGGTGTCTGTCTCTCTCACTTTAGCTGAATCAAGTGTGGCTACTCCCGGTCTTTGCGAAGGTTAAAACAGCACTAACTTGACGAACTATCATTGTGGTTTTGATGCGTAGGTAAGAACGGTTCTTGCTAAAGCCCATAGCAGCCACGTAAAATTTGCAACAACAAAGTAGAGGACGTCTAACTTATTTTTGCAGGGCATGTTGTGATGTGATATGGTCAAGACGTGATGCTATATTTTATTGTATGAGATGATCATGTTTTGTAACGAAGTTATCGGCAATGGCAGAGCCATATGGTTGTCGCTTTATTGTATGAAATGCAACGCATACTGTAATTGCTTTACTTTATCACTAAGCGGTAGCGATAGTCGTAGAAGCAATAGATGGCGTAACGACAACGATGCTACGATGGAGATCAAGGTGTCGCGCTGGTGACGATGGTGATCACGACGGTGCTTAGAAGATGGAGATCACAAGCACAACATGATGATGGCCATATCATATCACTTATATTGATTGCATGTGATGTTTATCCTTTTATGCATCTTATCTTGCTTTGATTGACGGTAGCATTTTAAGATGATCTCTCACTAATAATCAAGAAGTGTTCTCCCTGAGTATGCACCGTTGCGAAAGTTCTTCGTGCTGAGACACCACGTGATGATCGGGTGTGATAGGCTCTACGTTCAAATACAACGGGTGCAAAGCAGTTGCACACGCGAATACTCAGTCATACTTGACGAGCCTAGCATATCTGAGATATGGCCTCGGAACACGGAGACCGAAAGGTCGAACGTGAATCATATAGTAGATATGATCAACATAGTGATGTTCACCATTGAAACTACTCCATCTCACGTGATGATCGGACATGGTTTAGTTGATTTGGATCACGTGATCACTTAGATGACTAGAGAGATGTCTGTCTAAGTGGGAGTTCTTAAGTAATATGATTAATTGAACTTAAATTTATCATGAACTTAGTACCTGATAGTATTTTGCTTGTCTATGTTTGTTTGTAGGTAGATGGCTCGTGCTGTTGTTCCATTGAATTTTAATGTGTTCCTTGAGAAAGCAAAGTTGAAAGATGATGGTAGCAATTACACGAACTCGGGTCCGTAACCTAAGGATTATCCTCATTGCTGCCTGTAAAAGTTACGTCTGGAAGCACCGCTGGGTGCCGTGCCTGCTGCTGATGCAACTGACGATGTTAAGAATGTCAGCGAGCAAAGCCGATGACTACTCGATAGTTCGATGTGCCATGCTTTACGGCTTAGAACCGGGTCTTCAACGACGTTTTGAGCGTCATGGAGCATATGAGATGTTCCAGGAGTTGAAGTTAATATTTCAAGCAAATGCCCGGATTGAGAGATATGAAGTCTCCAATAAGTTCTATAGCTGCAAGATGGAGGGGAATAGTTCTGTCAGTGAACATATACTCAAAATGTCTGGGTATAATAATCACTTAATTCAACTGGGAGTTAATCTTCCTGATGATAGTGTCATTGATAGAATTCTCCAATCACTGCCACCAAGCTACAAGAGCTTCGTGATGAACTATAATATGCAAGGGATGAACAAGACTATTCCCGAGCTCTTCGCAATGCTAAAAGCCGTGGAGGTAGAAATCAATAAGGAGCATCAAGTGTTGATGGTTAACAAGACCACCAGTTTTAAGAAAAAGGGCAAAGGGAAGAAGAAGGGGAACTTCAAAAAGAACGGCAAGCACGTTGCTGCTCAAGAGAAGAAACCCAAGTCTGGACCTAAGGCTGAAACTGAGTGCTTCTACTGCAAGCGATCGACTTCGAAGCGGAACTGCCCCAAGTATTTGGCGGATAAGAAGGATGGCAAAGTGAACAAAGGTATATGTGATATACATGTTATTGATCGTACCTTACTAATGCTCGCAGAGCTTTGGGTATTTGATATCTGGTTATGTTGCTAATATTTTCAACTCAAACAGGGACTACTGATTAGCGAAGATTGGCTAAGGACGAGGTGACGATGCGGCGTGGGAAATGGTTCCAAAGTCGATGTGATCGCGGTCGGCACGCTACCTCTACATCTACCATCGGGATTAGTTTTAGACCTAAATAATTGTTATTTGGTTCCAGCGTTGAGCATGAACATTATATCTGGATCTTGTTTGATGCGAGACGGTTATTCATTTAAATCAGAGAATAATGGTTGTTCTATTTATATGAGTAATATCTTTTATGGTCATGCACCCTTGAAGAGTGGTCTAATTTTATTGAATCTCGATAGTAGTGATACACATGTTCGTAGTGTTGAAACCAAAAGATGCAGAGTTGATAACGATAGTGCAACTTATTTGTGGCACTACCGTTTAGGTCATATCGGTGTAAAGCGCATGAAGCAACTCCATACTGATGGACTTTTGGAATCACTTGGTACTTGCGAACCGTGCCTCATGGGCAAGATGACTAAAACGCCGTTCTCCGGAACTATGGAGCGAGCAACTGATTTGTTGGAAATCATACATACTGATGTTTGTGGTCCAATGAATGTTGAGGCTCGCGGCGGATATCGTTATTTTCTCACCTTCACAGATGATTTGAGCAGATATGGGTATATCAACTTAATGAAACACAAGTCGAAACATTTGAAAAGTTCAAAGAATTTGAGTGAAGTGGAAAATCATCGTAACAAGAAAATAAAGTTTCTACGATCGATCGTGGAGGATAATATTTGAGTTCTGAGTTTGGTCTACACTTGAAACAATGCGAATAGTTTAGAACTCACGCCACCCGAACACCACAACGAAATGGTGTGTCCGAATGTCGTAATCGTACTTTACTAGATATGGTGCGATCTACGATGTCTCTTACTGATTTACCGCTATCGTTTTGGGGTTATGCTTTAGAGACGGTCGCATTCACGTTAAATAGGGCACCATAAAAATTCGTTGAGACGACGCCTTATGAACTGTGGTTTGGCAAGAAACCAAAGTTGTCATTTCTTAAAGTTTGGGGCTGCGATGCTTATGTGAAGAAACTTCAACCAGATAAGCTCGAACCCAAATCAGAGAAATGTGTCTTCATAGGATACCCAAAAGAGACTATTGGGTACACCTTCTATCATAGATCTGAGGGCAAGATTTTCGTTGCTAAAATCGGATTCTTTCTAGAGAAGGAGTTTCTCTCGAAAGAAGTGAGTGGGAGGAAAGTAGAACTTGATGAGATAACTGTATCTACTCCCTTATTGGAAAGTAGTTCATCACAAGAACCGGTTCTGTGACAACTACACCAATTAGTGAGGAAGCTAATGATATTGATCATGAAACTTGAGATCAAGTTTCTCTTGAACCTCGAGGTCTACCGAGTAAGATCCGCACTGAGTGGTATGGTAATCCTATTCGGAAGTCATGTTACTTGACCATGATGAACCTCACGAACTATGAGGAAGCGATGATGAGCCAGAGTTCCATAAAATGGCTAGAGGCCATGAAATCGAGATGGGATCCATGTATGAAAACAAAGTATGGACTTTGGTTGACTTGCCGATGATTGGCAAGCAATTGAGAATAAATGGATCTTTAAGAAGAAGACCGACGATGATGGTAATGTAGCTGTCTATAAAGCTCGACTTGTTGCGAAAGGTTTTCGACAAGTTCAAGGGTTGACTACAATGAGACTTTCTCACCCGTAGCGATGCTTAAGTCCGTCGAATCATGTTAGCTATTGCTGCATTTCATGATTATGAAACTTGGCAAATGGATGTCAAACTGCATTCTTGAATGGATTTACGGAAGAAGAGTTGTATATGATGCAGCGAAGGTTTTGTTGATCCAAAAGGTGCTAACAAAATATGCAAGCTCCAACGATCCATTTATGGACTGGTGCAAGCATGTCGGAGTTGGAATAAACGTTTTGATACTATGATCAAAGCATATGGTTTTATCTGAGACTTTTGGAGAAGCTTTGTATTTACAAGAAAGTGAGTGGGAGCTCAGAGCATTTCGATATTATATGTAGATGACATATTATTAATTGGAAATGATATAGAATTTCTGGATAGCATAAAGGGATACTTGAATAAAAGTTTTTCAACGAAAGACCTCGGTGAAGCTGCTTACATATTGGGCATCAAGATCTATAGAGATAGATCAAGACGCTTAATAGGACTTTCACAAAGCACATACCTTGATAAAATTTTGAAAAAGTTCAAAATGGATCAGGCAAAGAAAGGGTTCTTGCCCGTGCTACAAGGTGTGAAGTTGAGTCAAACTCAATGCCCGACCACAGCAGAAGATAGAGAAAATGAAAGATGTTCCCTATGCTTCAGCCATAGGCTCTATCATGTATGCAATGTTGTGTACCAGACCTGACGTATGCTTAGCAATAAGCTTGGCAGGAAGGTACCAAAGTAATCCGGGAGTGGATCACTGGACAGCGGTCAAGAACAACCTGAAATACCTGAAAAGGACTAAGGATATGTTTCTCGTATATGGAGGTGACAAAGAGCTAGTCGTAAATGGTTACATCAATGCAAGCCTTGACACTGATCCAGACGATTCTAAATCGCAAACCGGATACGTGTTTTTATTAAACGGTGGAGCTATAAGTTGGTGCAGTTCTAAACAAAGCGTCGTGGCGGGATCTACATGTGAAGTGGAGTACATAGCTGCTTCGGAAGCAGCAAATGAAGGAGTCTGGATGAAGGAGTTTATTTCCGATCTAGGTGTCATACCTAGTGCATCGGGACCAATGAAGATCTTCTGTGACAATACTGGTGCAATTGCCTTGGCAAAGGAATCCAGATTTCACGAGAGGACCAAGTGAAGGAAATATGCCCTAGAGGCAATAATAAAGTTATTATTTATTTCCTCATATCATGATAAATGTTTATTATTCATGCTAGAATTGTATTAACCGGAAACATGATACATGTGTGAATACATAGACAAACACATAGTCACTAGTATGCCTCTACTTGACTAGCTCATTAATCAAAGATGGTTATGTTTCCTAACCATAGACATGTGTTGTCATTTGATTAATGGGATCACATCATTAGGATAATGATGTGATTGACATGACCCATTCGTTAGCCTAGCACTTGATCGTTTAGTATCTGCTATTGCTTTCTTCATGACTTATACAAAGTTCCTACAACTATGAGATTGTGCAACTCCGTTCATGGAAGAACACTTTGTGTGCTACCAAACATCACAACGAATCGGGTGATTATAAAGGTGCCCTCAGGTGTTTCCAAAGGTACATGTTGGGTTGGCATAATTCGAGATTAGGATTTGTCACTCCGATTGTCGGAGAGGTATCTTTGGGCCCTCTCGGTAATACTCATCACCTAAGCCTTGCAAGCATGTAACTAATGAGTTAGTTATGAGATGACGATACGGAACGAGTAAAGAGACTTGCCGTAACGAGATTGAACTAGGTATTGGATACCGACGATCAAATCTCGGGCAAGTAACATACCGATGACAAAGGAACAAAGTATGTTGTTATGCGGTTTGACCGATAAAGATCTTCGTAGAATATGTAGGAACCAATATGGGCATCCAGGTCACGCTATTGGTTATTGACCGAGAATGGTTTTAGGTCATGTCTACATAGTTCTCGAACCCGTAGGGTCCTTGACGCTTAACGTTTCGATGACATTTTTATTATGAGTTTATAAGTTTTGATGTACCGAAGTTTGTTCGGTGTCCCGGATGTGATCACGGACATGACGAGGAGTCTCGGAATGGTCGAGACATAAAGATTGATATATTGAGCGACTATATTTGGACACCGAAAGGTTCGGGTGTTTTCGGAGAAAACCGAGTACGGGAGGTTACTGGAACCCCCGGAAGTAATGGGCCTTGATGGGCCCTATTGGAGAAAGAGAGGGGCCGGCCAAGGCAAGTGGCGCCCCCCTCCCCTTGAGTCCGAATAGGACAGGGGGGGCGGCGCCCCCCTTCCCCCTCCTACTCCTTCCTTCCCCTCCTTCTTGGATTAGGAAAGGGGGAAACCTACTGGAGTAGGTTTCCCCCTCCTAGGGCGCGCCTCCCCTTAGGCCGGCCCCCTCCTCCCTCCCTCCTTTATATACAGGGGCAGGGGGCACCCCATAGACACACAAGTTTATCTATGGATCGTTCCTTAGCCGTGTGCGGTGCCCCCTTCCACCATATTCAACCTCGGTCATATCGTCGCGGAGTTTAGGCGAAGCCCTGCGCCGGTAGAACATCATCATCGTCACCACGCCGTCGTGCTGATGGAACTCATCTTCAGAGCTCGGCTGGATCGGAGGCCGGAGATCATCATCGAGCTGAACGTGTGATGAACTCGGAGGCTCCGTACGTTCGGTGCTTGGATCGGTCGGATCGTGAAGACGTACGACTACATCAACCGCGTTGTGATAACGCTTCTGCTTACGGTCTATGAGGGTACGTGGACAAACACTCTCCCCTCTTGTTGCTATGCCATCACCATGATCTTGCGTGTGCGTAGGAATTTTTTGAAATTACTACGTCCCCAATGATGGTATCGAGCCTAGGTTTTATGCGTTGATGTTATATGCACGAGTAGAACACAAGTGAGTTGTGGACGATATAAGTCATCCGCCTACCAGCATGTCATACTTTGGTTCAGCGGTATTGTGAGATGAAGCGGCCCGGACCGACATTACGCGTACGCTTACGCGAGACTGGTTTCACCGTTACGAGCACTCGTGCTTAAAGGTGGCTGACGGGTGTCTGTCTCTCTCACTTTAGTTGAACCGAGTGTGGCTACGCCCGGTCCTTGCGAAGGTTAAAACGGAGTCTATTTGACAAACTATCGTTGTAGTTTTGATGCGTAGGTGAGAACGGTTCTTGCTAAGCCCGTAGCAGCCACGTAAAATTTGCAACAACAAAGTAGAGGACGTCTAACTTGTTTTTGCAGGGCATGTTGTGATGTGATATGGTCAAGACGTGATGCTATATTTTATTGTATGAGATGATCATGTTTTGTAACCGAAGTTATCGGCAATGGCGCAGGAGCCATATGGTTGTCGCTTTATTGTATGAAATGCAACGCCCTCTAATTGCTTTACTTTATCACTAAGCGGTAGCGATAGTCGAGAAGCAATAGATGGCGAAACGACAACGATGCTACGATGGAGATCAAGGTGTCGCCGGTGGCGATGGTGATCACGACGGTGCTTGAAGATAGAGATCACAAGCACAAGATGATGATGGCCATATCATATCACTTATATTGATTGCATGTGATGTTTATCCTTTATGCATCTTATCTTGCTTTGATTGACGGTAGCATTTTAAGATGATCTCTCACTAAAATAATCAAGTAGTGTTCTCCCTGAGTATGCACCGTTGCCAAAGTTCGTCGTGCCGAGACACCACGTGATGTTCGGGTGTGATAAGCTCTATGTCCATCTACAACGGGTGCAAGCCAGTTTTGCACACGCAGAATACTCAGGTTAAACTTGACGAGCCTAGCATATGCAGATATGGCCTCGGAACACGGAGACCGAAAGGTCGAGCGTGAATCATATAGTAGATATGATCAACATAGTGATGTTCACCATTGAAAACTACTCCATCTCACGTGATGATCGGTTATGGTTTAGTTGATTTGGATCACGTGATCACTTAGATGACTAGAGAGATGTCTGTCTAAGTAGGAGTTCTTAAGTAATATGATTAATTGAACTTAAATTTATCATGAACTTAGTACCTGATAGTATCTTGCTTGTCTATGTTTGTTTGTAGATAGATGGCTCGTCTTTGTTGTTCCGTTGAATTTTAATGCATTCCTTGAGAAAGCAAAGTTGAAAGATGATGGTAGCAATTACGGATCGGGTCCGTAACTTTCGAGGATTATCCTCATTGCTGCCTGAAGAGTTACGCCTGGAAGCACCGCTGGGTGCCAGCCTGCTTCGCTGATGCAACCGACGACGTTAAGAACGTCTGGCGAGCAAAGCCGATGACTACTCGATAGTTCGATGTGCCATGCTTTACGGCTTGGAACCGGGTCTTCAACGACGTTTTGAGCGTCATGGAGCATATGAGATGTTCCAGAGTTGAAGTTAATATTTCAAGCAAATGCCCGGATTGAGAGATATGAAGTCTCCAATAAGTTCTATAGCTGCAAGATGGAGGAGAATAGTTACGTCGGTGAACACATACTCGTAATGTGCGTGTATAATAATCACTTGATTCAAGCGGGAGTTAATCTTCCTAATGATAGTGTCATTGATGAGAATTCTCCAATCACGCCACCAAGCTACAAGAGCTTCGTGATGAACTATAATATGCAAGGGATGAACAAGACTATTCCCGAGCTCTTCGTGATCTTTGAAAGCAGCGGAGGTAGAAATCAAGAAGGAGCATCAAGTGTTGATGGTCAACAAGACCACTAGTTTCAAGAAGAAGGGCAAAGGGAAGAAGAAGGGAACTTCAAGAAGAACGGCAAGCAAGTTGCTGCTCAAGAGAAGAAACCCAAGTCTGGACCTAAGCCCGACATCGAGTGCTTCTCCGCAAGCGCATCGACTTCGGAAGCGGAACTGCCCCAAGTATTTGGCGGATAAGAAGGATGGCAAAGTGAGCAAAGGTATATGTGATATACATGTTATTGATGTGTACCTAACTAGAGCTCGTAGTAGCACTGGTATTTGATCTTGGTTCATTGCTAATATTTGCAACTCAAGCAGGGACTACGGAATAAGCGAGCATCGCCAAGGACGAGGTGACGATGCGCGTGGGAAACGGTTCCAAAGTCGATGTGATCGCGGTCGGCACGCTACCTCTACATCTACCTTCGGGATTAGTTTTAGACCTGAATAATTGTTATTTGGTTCCAGCGTTGAGCATGAACATTATATCTGGATCTTGTTTGATGCGAGACGGTTATTCATTTAAATCAGAGAATAATGGTTGTTCTATTTATATGAGTAATATCTTTTATGGTCATGCACCCTTGAAGAGTGGTCTATTTTATTGAATCTCGATAGTAGTGATACACATATTCATAATGTTGAAGCCAAAAGATGCAGAGTTGATAATGATAGTGCAACTTATTTGTGGCACTTGCCGTTTAGGTCATATCGGTGTAAAACGCATGAAGAAACTCCATCTTGATGGACTTACGGAATCACTTGATTATGAATCACTTGGTACTTGCAAACCGTGCCTCATGGGCAAGATGACTAAAACACCGTTCTCGGAACTATGGAGAGAGCAACAGATTTATTGGAAATCATACATACAGATGTATGTGGTCCGATGAATGTTGAGGCTCGTGGCGGATATCGTTATTTTCTCACCTTCACAGATGATTTGAGCAGATATGGGTATATCAACTTAATGAAACACAAGTCTGAAACATTTGAAAAGTTCAAAGAATTTCAGAGTGAAGTGGAAAATCATCGTAACAAGAAAATAAAGTTTCTACGATCTGATCGTGCAGGAGAATATTTGAGTTACGAGTTTGGTTTACATTTGAAACAATGCGGAATAGTTTCGCAACTCACACCACCCGGAACACCACAACGAAATGGTGTGTCCGAACGTCGTAATCGTACTTTACTTGATATGGTGCGATCTATGATGTCTCTTACCGATTTACCGCTATCATTTTGGGGTTATGCTTTAGAGACGGCCGCATTCACGTTAAATAGGGCACCATCTAAATCCGTTGAGACGACGGCTTATGAACTGTGGTTTGGCAAGAAACCAAAGTTGTCGTTTCTTAAAGTTTGGGGCTGCGATGCTTATGTGAAGAAACTTCAACCAGATAAGCTCGAACCCATATCGGAGAAATGTGTCTTCATAGGATACCCAAAAGAGACTGTTGGGTACACCTTCTATCACAGATCCGAAGGCAAGACATTCGTTGCTAAGAATGGATCCTTTCTAGAGAAGGAGTTTCTCTCGAAAGAAGTGAGTGGGAGGAAAGTAGAACTTGATGAGATAACTGTATCTACTCCCTTATTGGAAGGTAGTTCATCACGAGAACCGGTTCCCGTGACAACTACACCAATTAGTGAGGAAGCTAATGATATTGATCACGAAACTTCAGATCAAGTTTCTGCTGAACCTCGTAGGTCTACCAGAGTAAGATCCGCACCAGAATGGTATGGTAATCCTATTCTGGAAATCATGACCATGATGAACCTATGAACTATGAGGAAGCGATGATGAGCCCAGATTCCACAAAATGGCTAGAGGCCATGAAATCTGAGATGGGATCCATGTATGAAAACAAAGTATGGACTTTGGTTGACTTGCCCGATGATCGGCAAGCCATTGAGAATAAATGGATCTTTAAGAAGAAGACTGACACTGATGGTAATGTTACTGTCTATAAAGCTCGACTTGTTGCGAAAGGTTTTCGACAAGTTCAAGGGGTTGACTACAATGAGACTTTCTCACCCGTAGCGATGCTTAAGTCTGTCCGAATCTTGTTAGCTATTGCTGCATTTCATGATTATGAAATTTGGCAAATGGATGTCAAGACTGCATTCTTGAATGGATTTCTAGAAGAAGAGTTGTATATGATGCAGCCGGAAGGTTTTGTTGATCCAAAAGGTGCTGACAAAGTGTGCAAGCTCCAGCGTTCCATTTATGGACTGGTGCAAGCATCTCGGAGTTGGAATAAACGCTTTGATAGTGTAATCAAAGCATATGGTTTTATCTGAGACTTTTGGAGAAGCTTTGTATTTACAAGAAAGTGAGTGGGAGCTCTGTAGCATTTCTAGTTTTATATGTTGATGACATATTATTAATTGGAAATGATATAGAATTTCTGGATAGCATAAAGGGATACTTGAATAAAAGTTTTTCAATGGAAGACCTCGGTGAAGCTGCTTACATATTGGGCATCAAGATCTATAGAGATAGATCAAGACGCTTAATAGGACTTTCACAAAGCACATACCTTGACAAAATTTTGAAAAAGTTCAAAATGGATCGAGCAAAGAAAGGATTCTTGCTGTGCTACAAGGTGTGAAGTTGAGTCAAACTCAATGCCCGACCACAGCAGAAGATAGAGAGAAAATGAAAAATGTTCCTATGCTTCAGCCATAGGCTCTATCATGTATGCAATCTTGTGTACCAGACCGACGTATGCTTAGCAATAAGCTTGGCAGGAATGTACCAAAGTAATCCAGAGTGGATCATGGACAGCGGTCAAGAACATCTGAAATACCGAAAAGGACTAAGGATATGTTTCTCGTATATGGAGGTGACAAAGAGCTAGTCGTACATGGTTACGTCGATGCAAGCTTTGACACCGATCGGACGATTCTAAATCGCAAACCGGATATGTGTTTATATTAAGCGATGGAGCTGTAAGTTGGTGCAGTTCTAAACAAAGCGTCGTGGCGGGATCTACATGTGAAGCGGAGTACATAGCTGCTTCAAGCAGCGAATGAAGGAGTGCGGATGAAGGAGTTCATTTCGATCTAGGTGTCATACCTAGTGCATCGGGACCAATGAAGATCTTCGTGACAATCTTGGTGCAATTGCCTTGGCAAAGGAATCCAGATTTCACAAGAGGACCAAGCACATCAAGAGACGCTTCAATTCCATTCGGGACCAAGTCCAAGTGGGAGACATAGAGATTTGCAAGATACATACGGATCTGAATGTTGCGAGACCGTTCACTAAGCCTCTTTCACGAGCAAAACATGATCAGCACCAAGACTCCATGGGTGTTAGAATCATTACTATGTAATCTAGATTATTGACTCTAGTGCAAGTGGGAGGCTCAAGGAAATATGCCCTAGAGGCAATAATAAAGTTATTATTTATTTCCTCATATCATGATAAATGTTTATTATTCATGCTAGAATTGTATTAACCGGAAACATGATACATGTGTGAATACATAGACAAACACATAGTCACTAGTATGCCTCTACTTGACTAGCTCATTAATCAAAGATGGTTATGTTTCGACCATAGACATGTGTTGTCATTTGATTAATGGGATCACATCATTAGGAGAATGATGTGATTGACATGACCCATTTCATTAGCCTAGCACTTGATCGTTTAGTATCTTGCTATTGCTTTCTTCATGACTTATACAAAGTTCCTACAACTATGAGATTGTGCAACTCCCGTTTACCGGAAGAACACTTTGTGTGCTACCAAACGTCACAACGTAACTGGGTGATTATAAAGGTGCTCTACAGGTGTTTCCAAAGGTACATGTTGGGTTGGCATAATTCGAGATTAGGATTTGTCACTCCGATTATCGGAGAGGTATCTTTGGGCCCTCTCGGTAATACTCATCACCTAAGCCTTGCAAGCATGTAACTAATGAGTTAGTTATGAGATGACGTATTACGGAACGAGTAAAGAGAATGCCGGTAACGAGATTGAACTAGGTATTGGATACCGACGATCAAATCTCGGGCAAGTAACATACCGATGACAAAGGGAACAAAGTATGTTGTTATGCGGTTTGACCGATAAAGATCTTCGTAGAATATGTAGGAACCAATATGGGCATCCATGTCCCTCTATTGGTTATTGACCGAGAATGGTTTTAGGTCATGTCTACATAGTTCTCGAACCCGTAGGGTCCGCACGCTTAACGTTTCAATGACAGTTTTATTATGAGTTTATAAGTTTTGATGTACCGAAATTTGTTCGGAGTCCCGGATGTGATCATGGACATGACGAGGAGTCTCGGAATGGTCGAGACATAAAGATTGATATATTGGACGACTATATTCGGACACCGGAAAGGTTCCGGAGTTTTGGAGAAAACCGAGTCCGGAGGGTTACCGAACCCCCCGGGAAGTAATGGGCCTTGATGGGCCCTATTGGAGAAAGAGAGGGGCTGGTCAGGGCAAGTGGCGCGCCCCCTCCCCTTGAGGCCGAATAGGACAAGGAAGGGGGCGCCCTTGCCTTCCCCTCTCCTACTCCTTCCTTCCCCTCCTTCTTGGATTAGGAAAGGAGGGGAAACCTACTGGAGTAGGTTTCCCCCTCCTAGGGCGCCTCCCCTTAGGCGGCCCCTCCTCCCTCCCTCCTTTATATACGGGGGCCGGGGGCACCCCATAGACACACAAGTTGATCTATGGATCGTTCCTTAGCCGTGTGCGGTGCCCCTTCCACCATATTCCACCTCGGTCATATCGTCGTGGAGTTTAGGCGAAGCCCGCGCGATAGAACATCATCATCGTACCACGCCGTCATCTTGTGGAACTCATCTTCGGAGCTCGGCTGGATCGGAGGCCGGAGATCGTCATCGAGCTGAACGTGTGCTGAACTCGGAGGCTCCGTACGTTCGGTGCTTGGATCGGTCGGATCATCAAGACGTACGACTACATCAACCGCGTTGTGATAATGCTTCCGCTTATGGTCTACGAGGGTACGTGGACGAACACTCTCCCCTCTCGTTGCTATGCCATCACCATGATCTTCCGTGTGCGTAGGAAATTTTTTGAAATTACTATGTTCCCCAACACCAAGCACATCAAGAGACGCTTCAATTCCATTCGGGACCAAGTCCAAGTGGGAGACATGGAGATTTGCAAGATACAGGATCTAAATGTTGCAGACCCGTTGACTAAGCCTCTCTCGCGAGCAAAACATGATCAGCACCAAGACTCCATGGGTGTTAAAATCATTACTATGTAATCTAGATTATTGACTCTAGTGCAAGTGGGAGACTGAAGGAAATATGCCCTAGAGGCAATAATAAAGTTATTATTTATTTCCTCATATCATGATAAATGTTTATTATTCATGCTAGAATTGTATTAACCGGAAACATGATACATGTGTGAATACATAGACAAACATATAGTCACTAGTATGCCTCTACTTGACTAGCTCATTAATCAAAGATGGTTATGTTTCCTAAGCATAGACATGTGTTATCATTTGATTAATGGGATCACATCATTAGGAGAATGATGTGATTGACATGACCCATTCCGTTAGCCTAGCACTTGATCGTTTAGTATATTGCTATTGCTTTCTTCATGACTTATACATGTTCCTGTAACTATGAGAATTATGCAACTCCCGTTTACCGGAGGAACACTTTGGGTACTACCAAACGTCACAACGAATCGGGTGATTATAAAGGAGTACTACAGGTGTCTCCGAAGGTACATGTTGAGTTGGCGTATTTGAGATTAGGTTTTGTCACTCCGATTGTCGGAGAGGTATCTCTGGGCCCTCTCGGTAATGCACATCGCTATAAGCCTTGCAAGCAATGTGACCAATGAGTTGGTTACGGGATGATGCATTACGTAACGAGTAAAGAGACTTGCCGGTAACGAGATTGAACTAGGTATTGGATACCGACGATCAAATCTCGGGCAAGTAACATACCGATGACAAAGGGAACAACGTATGTCGTTATGCGGTTTGACCGATAAAGATCTTCGTAGAATATGTAGGAACCAATATGGGCATCCAGGTCCCGCTGTTGGTTATTGACCGAGAATAGTTCTAGGTCATGTCTACATAGTTCTCGAACCCGTAGGGTCCGCACGCTTAACGTTACGATGACAGTTTTATTATGAGTTTATAAGTTTTGATGTACCGAAGTTTGTTCGGAGTCCCGGATGTGATCACAGACATGATGAGGAGTCTCGAAATGGTCGAGACATAAAGATCGATATATTGGAAGCCTATATTTGGACATCGGAATCCTTCCGGGTGAAATCGGCATTTTACCGGAGTACCGGGAGGTTACCGTAGGGTCCGCACGCTTAACGTTACGATGACAGTTTTATTATGAGTTTATAAGTTTTGATGTACCGAAGTTTGTTCGAAGTCCCGGATGTGATCACGGACATGATGAGGAGTCTCGAAATGGTCGAGACATAAAGATCAATATATTGGAAGCCTATATTTGGACATCGGAATCCTTCCGGGTGAAATCGGCATTTTACCGGAGTACCGGGAGGTTATCGGACCCCCCCGGGGGATTATTGGGCCTACATGGGCCTCGAGGGAGAAGAGGGAAGGAGGCAGGAGGTGGCCGCGCGCCCCTCCCCTTCCTAGTCCGAATAGGACAAGGGAAGGGGGCAGCGCCCCCCCCTTTCCTTCCCCTCTTCCTCCTCTTTCCCCCTTCACCTATTCCAACTAGGAAAGAAGGGAGTCCTACTCCCGGTAGGAGTAGGACTCCCCCCTTGGCGCGCCCTCCTTGGCCGGCCGCCTCCTCCCCCCTAGCTCCTTTATATACGGGGGCGGGGGCACCCCATAGACACACAAGTTGATCTACGGATCGTTCCTTAGCCGTGTCGGTGCCCCCTCCACCATATTCCACCTCGGTCATATCGTCGCGGAGTTTAGGCAAAGCCCTGCGCCGGTAGAACATCATCATTGTCACCACGCCGTCGTGCTGACGGAACTCATCTCCGGAGCTTTGCTGGATCGGAGCCCGGAGATCATCATCGAGCTGAACGTGTGCTGAACTCGGAGGTGCCGACGTTCGGTACTTGGATCGGTCGGATCGTGAAGACGCGTCGACTACATCAACCGCGTTGTCATAACGCTTCCGCTTACGGTCTACGAGGGTACGTGGACGAACACTCTCCCCTCTCATTGCTATGCCATCACCATGATCTTGCATGTGCGTAGGAATTTTTTTGAAATTACTATGTTCCCCAACAAAGCCTGCCTGGCAATTTAGCTGCCCTTGAAGGTGCAAAGTCGCCTTGGTGTCGTATGCCTCTCTCTTTTTTGGGACCAACTAGTTTTTTTTGATGATTAATGTCACCGCTTTATTCAAAAACTACGCCAAGTTCGAAATGTCATCCGAGATTACATCCAAAATACAGTCTGGGGGGACCCCCAACCAAACCTTGCAAAGTTCATATCCTACCCCTACTCTAGCCAACTTATGCGCGGCAACATTAGCGGTTCGTCTAACCCAAGACACCCTAACTCCCTGCTTCATATCCAGCATCTGTTTTATTTCATGAATCCAAGGGCCGACTGCTGAGAAGTTTTGCCCCTCCTGGTTGATCATCTGGACCACATTTGAGCTATCCAACTCCAGATGAACATGTTGAGCCCCAATCTCGTCAGCAAGATGTAGTGCTCTTCTGCATGCAAGAACTTCAGCAGCTTCTGGATCCACAACACTCGGAAAATAGTGGCATGCAGCAGCCAAGAACGCCTCGTTGTGATTCCTAAGCACAACCCCCGCTCCTGCCTTGTCCCCATGTTTAGACACAGCTCCATCACTGTTGATTTTCACCCATCCCTCCTCAAGCGGAGTCCATTTCTGAACCTCATTCTGCACCTGCCCATGCACCTTCGGCTGATGTGTGTTAGTCCATTCAGTAATGTAACTACACACTGCTTCCATGATTGCATGTGGCGACTCTATCTTCTCCCATCCCTTGCTTCATTCCGTGCAAGCCAAAAACCATAGGTAGCCTGGATCATTGCTTCCTTCTCGTCTTCTGAGGCACCGGAGAACCAGCCTAAAATACATCGAGCTAGCACGCTCTGGGAATCCATCTTGCATGGTGGGAATGCCACCGCAATACCTTTTTCCGAGCGCAAAAGCTGCCAGAACTGGACTGAATATTGACATGCCCAGAAACGATGCAAAATAGTTTCTTCTCTGCCACATGCAACACAAAAAACTCCCGGTTTGATCCGCCTCCGGTGAAGCTCCGCTCCCACAGCTAACCCATTTCTAATTGTGCGCCACATATGTATCTTTGCTTTCGGCGGCGCACTCGTTTCCCGCAACGCAGTAAATCCCTTATGGCTCTAAACCGAATTGGAAGACTCCTGTTGTCCTGTCCTCGCCTTTCTCTTAGACATCCATAGATGATACGCTGATTTCACATTGAAGATGCCGTTCTTGGAGTAGTTCCATGCGGGGTAATCATCAACACCTCGACCACTGACATCGATTTGCCAGATGTCGGCAATATCTGAATTTGTAAACATTGCAGCCAGCTTACCAGTATCCCAGCTCGTCCCATTGCTACACAGAAGGTCTGCCACCTTTGTCAAGCCATGTACGTACACCTGACCCAGTGGTCTGAGGTATCCCTACCTTGGAATCCAGTTATCGTGGTGTATATTTATCCTAGAGCCATCCCCCACACGCCAAACCAGCCCTCACGAAGGAGATCCCTCCCATGGAGAATGCTCATATATGTGCATGACGGGTTGGAGGGGCAGGTAGCAGTCAGAATTGATTCGTCCTTGAAATATCGTGCCTTGAGCACTCTAGCACAAAGAGAGGAGGGGTTAGTCAGTATACGCCACGCCTGTTTCGCTAGAAGCGCTTGGTTAAAACCCTCGGGGTTCAGAAAGCCAAGTCCTCCTTCCTTCTTGGACGCACACATCTTCTCCCAGGATATCCAATGCACGTTTCATTCCCCATTCATTGCACTCCACCAGAATTTTGAAGAGATCGAAGTCAGGTTCCAGCATATCTTCTTTGTGAGGTGAAAACAACTCATGGTAAAAGTCGGTGTCGCTTGCAATCCCGATTTGACTAGCACTTCTCTAGCTGCCTTGGACAGTCCCTGCCCCTTCCATCCAGTGACCTTGCCTTTTGAGCTTTCCGGCACATACTTGAACGTACCATCCTTTGATCTACCAACCAATGTTGGTAACCCCAGATATCGTTCACTCAATGCTTCGGACTCGATCCCAACCGCCTTCTTCAACTCAGTTTTCATATCATCATTACAACCTCTACCAAAAAATATGGAGGACTTCTGTAGATTCACCTTCTGACCCGAAGCCACCTCATACTTTGTTAGAATATCCCTCAGATTGGCCATGCTTTCATTAGAACCTTCCAGAAAAACAATATTGTCATCCGCAAATAGAAGGTGTGTAACATGGGGGCCAGTGCCCCCAAAAGTAACACCTTTTAGTTTATTGTCCTCCTGTGCTCTTTTAAAAAGAGCTGAAAATCCCTCCACACAAAAGAGGAATAGATACGGTGATAGTGGGTCTCCCTGTCGTAAACCTCGTGAAGGAGTGAACCTTCTGGAGCAGCCACCATTTAATTTTACAGTGAAACAAGCGGATTTAACACACCGCATGATCATGAAAATTCATTATGGAGCAAAGCCAAACTGAGCCATCATCCGCTCTAAAAAAACCCACTCCACTCTGTCGTAGGCCTTCATCATGTCAAGCTTCACCGCGCACAAGGCCTTCTTCCTCTTCCTAGCTCGGATGGCATGAACACATTCATATGCAATCAAAACATTATCTGTAATGAGTCGGCCCGGGACAAATGCACTCTGCTCCTTTGAGATAAGCAATGGAAGAATGACCTTAAGCCTGCTAGCTAGAACTTTTGTAGCAAGTTTAGACAGAACATTACACAGGCTTATTGGGCGGAATTGTGAGAGCAACTCCGGCGCGTTCACCTTTGGGATCATAACTATAACAGTGTCATTAAAAGAGTCCGGGGTCGTCGCACCATTCAGAAAATCCCGGACTGCCTAGCACACATCTTCTTGTACCAGTGGCTAGTGCCGTTGGTAGAAAAGCGCCGGTAGTCCCTCCGGGCCAGGGGACTTTGTCGGGCCCATCTGGAATAACGCCACCCGAATTTCTTCATCCGGGAATGGAGCCGTCAGCCTAGTATTCATTTCTCTTGTCACTACTAGCTCTATATTTTGTAACAAAGCATCAGCACCGGTTGATCCCTCTGATGTGAATAAGAGCTCATAGAAGCCCGCTGCCATTTCCCTCATATCCTCATTCACAATGCACCTCGTACCATCCCCTCGGATTAGAGCCTTTACTGTGTTTTTTTTCTCTTCCTATGAGAAGCTCGGTTTTGAAAATATTTTGTATTTTGATCTCCTGCCTTTAAAAAGTCCACTCGCGACCGTTGCCTGTACAGGATTTCTTCGCGCTCGAACATCTCAGCGAGCACTTTCGGGGACCAACTAGTTAACGGGTACCCTTTCGGGGATACTCAGCGAGCACTCGAGAGCGCTTTCCCTGTTAACATGTGATGCGCCCAGGCCCAGTCACGTTGGACGCACTGCGGGACGAGTTTTTTTAGATTTCTGCACACTTTTTTTTTTTGAATTTTCAGATTATGCTTGTTTTTTAGGTTTTCCTCTTTTTTTTAGTTTTTTTACTATTTTTTCTCAAGCACACGTGCGAAAAGCACATATATGCTTCTCCATGAAGCACACCAGTACTTTTTCGGGAAACACATTTGTGCTTCTCAAAAGTTAAAAGCACAATTTTGTTTCATGAAAAAAACGCAAATGTGCTTTGGTGTGGAAGCACATTTGTGCTTTCCACAGCCGTGCTTCGTCGTGAAACACATTTGTGCTTCTCATAAATATGCTTTTTTCAAAACTGAAAAGCACAGTTGTGCTTCCTGGAAACTGTGGAGCACGATTGTGTTTCCTGAAAACTGAAAGCGCACAAATGTGTTTTAAAAAGGTGAAAAGCACAAATTTTTATTTCATTTTTCGGTTTCTTTTCTTGATTATCGTTTTTTTTCCTGTTTTCGTTTTAAAAAAAATCCGGTTTGTTCCAAAAAAAATATTTGTCCAACCTATTAGTGAGATCTAATTTCGAAGATCTCGGCGCGAGAAGCACAAGGGTGAAAACTATTCGTGATTTGGATGCACAATTCGCGAGATAAAATGTTTTGAAAAACAGATGAACGAGAAAACACACACACGCAAAACTCTCATGCTGCAACACAAAGGCCTTTTTCCTTATTTAATACGGTTTTGCTATTTCCAATGTGCCTAAATTTATGTTGCATCAGTCACTTTTTTCTTCTTCCTTCCTTTTTCCTTCCCAACCTGGCCGGCGAAGAACAACCCGACTATCTATCTTAGGGGGAAGTCATGGCCTCATTATATATTTTAGGGGGAAGCCACAACTACATTATCTATCTTAGGGGTGGGGTTGCAAGGGATCGTCAGAGGTTTTCACCGGTGGTCTGGGGCTTAGAGGGATGGTCGGGGCATTGGCTAGCGATGGCAGTGGTGGTTGGTTGAGGGGGGAGGGCGAGTCGGTGTGCGGTAGCGCCCGCCGGATGCAGGGGGTGAAGGTAGGCGAATGGGCAGGGAAAGCTGCGGGGAGGAGGAACTATCGTGCGGGAGGAAGAAGATGAACAAGTCGCAGCATGAAATTGAGGCCGTTGGATATCGAGCCGATCGTCGGGAAACTAGGTAAATGATGGAAACCTTTTTTCCAGGCACCTGTTAAAATAGACGGTCCCTATTTAACAAGATAGTTACCCCCCGGCTGATACAGAAGGACCAAGAGCTTACTTGGCAGAAACCTGCTCCAGGTTCGTATAAGCTGAATACCGACGCAAGTTTCTTTGATGATGGAACAAGTTTAGTTGATGCAATGCTTAGAAACTCTCGAGGGGAAGCTATTGCAGGAGCTTCCGAGCTAATTGGCCATGTCCTTAATGCCCAAACTGCCGAAACTTTGGGGCTGTTGCCATGCTTGAAGCTTCTTCCAGAGATTGGGTCCACCAAGGTGACAGTCGAATCAGATTGTCTAGAACTGATTGAAGCATGCACTGGAAAAACTGAGATTTTGGATCCCAATGCAGCAATACTTGCGGACTGTTTTTATATTGCTCATGAAATTCCTGGAACTTGTTTCAAGCATTGTCCAAGGGAAGGTAATGGATTGGCACATTTTCTGGCTAGGTACTCTCATGATGTTAAGCCAAGTTTTGTTTGGACAGATGTTGCTCCCAATTTTTTACTTTCTCATGTACTCGGCCATGTAACACTGCCACAATCTAAATAAAGTGCCATGAGGCTTTCCTTAAAAAAAAGTAGCTATCTTTTTTTTGCGTGGAATACATGTCTCATTTATATCATAAGGATCATAGTATAAGCCACCTATATGTCGACCTAACAAAACTGAACAAATAGCAGAAAACAACAACCAAGAAGTAAAATTACAAACAAGATCGAAGAAGCTTGACACCAACACCCGTCACATGCCCACACTAGCAACCATCAAAGGAAAAAAAATGACGGATCACCTTCACACCCAAGCTCGACGCGGCTCCATCCCCGATATGCAGCTTTGCGGACCTCCAAAGTGGCTCGTCAAAGGCAAAATCATTACCGTTGAACGAATCAGACTGGGGCAATACCCCGAATACGCCATCAAACTCCAGATCTGGAACCCCCACAAGACTGCGACGTCGAAGGAGGAAATCATACCTGCCATCCACGTAACACGAACCCAACACACGATCCACCATCTTTCAGATGCCACTGATGCAAACCACAATTTGCATCCGCTCTTGTATTACCTTCCGAGCTCCGTGCCGGCGCTGGATCAAACGCCGACGCAACGGCGGAGCTCGAGGACACATGTCCACCACAAGGTAGTTATCTAATTGCCCTTGATCAGCCACATGCAACAAATACTACTTCCTCCGTCACGAAATGTAGAAACGTTCCCGATTGTAATGTGCGCATATTATATACGTAATACCGAGTTAGGGCGGATAGTGCCGGATATCAAAAGATGACAACCAGATTTTTATGCCTAGTATGACTGAGCAAAGCGTACAACCATCCATTCATCACAGTGGCAAGTGCTACTACATGACGCCAACTTGACAGGAAACAAACTCTTCTTTTTTTTCCTAATAGTTTGGATTGCTTACCACACATGTCACGTGGTAATAGTACTCCATATACAAATGGATGAGCATCCAACTGGAGCAATTGCATCGTCTGACCAGTTAGTGCAATATTGCAGATAACATGGTAGTCTGTGCGGCTGCTCAAGGATGCATATATCACTCATTGGTTACTACTAGTGTTTCTTCATTCACATCAAAAGCTTTCCTTGCTTGCTTGAGCTCTTCATTCATGGAGAGTAACTCGGTAGCACGGTGCAGTTTACGCATATCCTAGGGGGGAAAAAGTGAAATGCAAATGCTTAGCTTTGGCGAACTCTGGAGATACAAGTGAAGAGGAAATAACATAGTATCATGTAGTCCAGACCATACCTTTCGGATAAGGTAAAGAAAATCCTCTGTCAAGAGCTTCCCCCTCTTTGAAGCCACATTCTGAGCCTTGTGGACCTGGGAAAAGGCACGCCATGGATTCACTCAGCTATGGAACCATAAACTATTCTAAAAAAAACAATGGAATTATAAACAGCCATGAGCTTGAAACAAACTGGCATAACTGGTTAAATGTGGCGCAATTCTGGATTTCTTGGTTCAACATGAATGGATTGTGTTGGAAGGTTGTGGCAGGTAGATGAGTTGCTCATATGTGTACACTACATTTACTTGAAATCAAATTGACTCACTATCGTACAGTGCAAGATGTCGATCCATATACAGATTATTAATCAAGAAAAATCAGTTACCCAATTATGTCTATTTGCATAGGAAACTACCCAAAACTTCCTAAGTGTACTTAATGGACTCTATTGAAAAGATGAATAATGGTTCAGTGGGTCATGCTATCCTCAACAAGACCTTCTATCTGTGAATAGTGTGTATTCTTTTACCAGGCCAAACATAAACTACATAGTTGTACAAATGGCAGAAAATGGGTCACGCAATCCTCAACAAAACCTATCTATCTGTGAATAGTATGTATTCTTTTAGCAGGCCAAACATAAACTAAACAGCTGTACAAATGCAAGAGAAACTTACGAGGTCAGTAACATATTCTACAACAATGTCCTCCACAAGTGCAACTGTTTCTGGAAGTGGCTGCAAAACCAGCAAAAAAAAAGGTCAGCTGCATCGTAAGTCCAGAGCATCTAAGATTTAAAAGGGGGATAACATGTTTCTTTACTCCATCTTTTTTTCTTTTTGAGATCCCTAGTAGGAGCATTGACTTATTTACTATGCGAAGAGTGAAACTAAAATATTACAAGGCACACCAGGCTATCCACACAGCAGCACCGAAAAGAAATGAGAGGCAATAGATGCTGGTTGGCAAAAAACTAGGGGTTTCTCTAGGACCTGCCCAACAGAAAGGCATCCGGTTCGGCTCGCCCCGAACATGAGAGGCCAAATGGCCAGTAGCTACTCATGATGAAAAGACTAGCAGTTCCTTCGACACATTCAACATAACATAGATGAACAGCACACATAATTTTAATTTTCAATAGAGATTACATGCGACCACTATCCATATGCATTGACATATGTTAGGGATTGGCTGTTGTCTGATTGCAAAGGTGTAAGCTAACCAACAATCAAAATTCATTGATAAACACAGTCTAAGCAAATATATGTACCAATTCCAGGTATATCCCTTTTACTTCTCTAAATATATTTCAAGTTTTCAACCATTAAATACTAACATGGTAAACCCACGCCTTGTTTGCTACCACTCTTCTTGCAAAATGTCACTTATGGCCCATTGCATCCTGAATTCTTAAATATACTACACTGACTGCATTCTGTTCTACATAATTCCTAACCAAAAAATTAGGGAACCAAAGAGAGAATTGGTCATGGGCCAGCTTACATTTGGATCGTCCCCAAACCCATACATCATGTGCTGCACTGAAAGAAAACGAATAGGAGTGAGCCATAAGTATGGGGAAAATAAACAGAAAAGAACTAACAATTCAGAAAACAGAAGAAGGCCTTACGGTCCTTCTGGAAGACGCCGCGCTTGCGCTTAAGGCTCGATGCGGCTGTGTCAGCGCCGCCGACGGCGTGGGGTTGGTTGGAGGAGGACGCCTGGCCCGGCGCCGCGGCATGCGCCGAGGACTTGGACTTGCCGGCCGCCGGCGTGGCCGGGGAGGAGTTGTGACCGTGGCCCGAGGCCCCTGCCGCGGCCGAGGACTTGGACTTGGCAGCCGCAGGCGTGGCCGGGGAGGGCTGATGGCCCTGGCCCGAGGCCGCTGCCGCGGCCTGCCCCGAGGACTTGGATTTCCCCGCCGCTGCCGCGGCCGGGGCAGGGTGATTGCTGCTAGGGTTCTGCATCCCAGAGTCGGGGAGCAGGACAGAGTGGCGAGGCAGGGGCAAGAGATTTCGGCTGGCTACGCTTCCCAGCGGCGCCCGGGGATCTTGATCCGTCGGGCTCTGGCTCCGTCTAGGGCTTCCCGTTCACTGCTGCGGTTGATTTCTGCGATTCACAAAGAGGAGCGTACATGCGGTTCACGGCGAATAAGGCAGCCGGTGTGCGGTTGTAGTTTAGACCGTCTACAAAGATAAAAAGAAAGGGGGGCCAAATAGAGCTGAAGATGCTCGTAAGCAAGTGCTAGCAAAAAAAAGAGGACATTCTTTTGGGGCTCGTCCAACGGGCAGTGATTTAGAGTTTTCTTTTGAGAAAGAGATGGATAGATATGAGCGCATCTTATATGGTAATGTAAACGCCACATCCAAACGGGTGTGCACGGGTAGAGTTGTAGCAGTCCAGGATGAGGAGGGCGGGGTTACTCATGTTGCAAAGGAGACTGATGAGAAGGAGGAAGAATGCATGCAGGTGGGGAATCGGTTAGCGAAGACAAAGATGAGATTAGCACATCGGCTGCCTCGAGGAGGAGGACCGCGGCCAAATGAAAATCTTAAGTGGAACTGCCGTGGTATGCTCTCCAACACGGCAGTTCGTGAGCTTCTGGATCTACAGAAGCGTACAAGGGCAGATTTAATTTTCCTTTCTGAATCCCATTTGAATAATTGTAAAGCCGATGAGCTTCGTCGTGTATTAGGTTTTGATTCTAAGTTTGTAGTAGAAAGTGATGGTAAGGCCGGTGGCCTCGCTTTGTTTTATCATGAGTCCAATAAAATTGAGTTGAACTATGTCTCGCCCCATTTTATTGATATTGTTTTCATGTATGAGAATGTGGTTCAGTGGCGGTTCACGGGGTTCTATGGTCACCCGAAATGGAGTGAACGCCATCTATCTTGGGATGACATTCGCAATTTACATAGTAAGAGCAACCATCCCTGGGTGGTTTTGGGGGATTTTAATGAAATTTTATACCCCTCGGAAAAAGAGGGTGGTGCAGCTAGACCACTTGGTATGATCAGAGAGTTCCGTGAATGCCTAATGGATTGTGGGCTGGAAGATCTAGGCTATAATGGGGACATGTTCACTTGGAGGAGAGGCGAAATACGAGAGCGCCTTGATCGGGCAGTCTGTAACCTAGCATGGGCAAACAAATTTCCACGAGCGGCAGTTATCAATGAAGAACATGTTCATTCCGACCATCGCCCAATCGTACTAGATATGGAGTATTGGGATGAAAAAAATCTTTAAACGCCCAGAGGGGCGTGTTAAACAATTTGAGGCGAGATGGTTGAAGGAAGAGACGGTCAACGAAATCGTTAAGGCATCTTGGGAGAAAGCAAAGCTAGCAGGTATTGGACCCTCACTTGCTGACCGTACGAGAGAAGTGCATGCCGATCTACATACTTGGGACCGGGAAACGCTAAAGGGACCAAAGGTGAGAATTAGAACATTAAAAAAAGAGTTGGAGAGACTAAGGCGTGGCCCATTGAATACAGAATCTAGATGTCGTCAGAAGGAAATTATTGTGGTAATTGAAAATATTTTGGAGCAAGAAGAAATATTCAGTTTACAGAGGGACGGGCAAATTGGTTGATGCACGGGATCGTAATACGTCGTTCTTTCATAATGCTGCCACAGCTAGGAAAAAAGAAATAATATAAAGAAACTATTAGGCGAGTCAGAAGCGGTTAACGGATAAGGATTTGACCAATCATATTCTTGGATATTTTACAAAGCTTTTACATCGGAAGTTCGGCACCGAATCAAGATGTTTTATCACTTGTTAGAAGGAGAGTGTCAAATGAAATGAATGATGCTCTACTTGCCCTTATACCATGGAAGATGTTCACAAGGCTTTATTCGATATTGGGGACTTGAAAGCTCCAGGGCCAAATGGACTCCAAGCTATCTTCCATAAAAGATTTTGGCCCATGTTGGGGGAGATTTAATTGAGGAGGTTCTGACAGCAATCAACACATGTACTATACTGAAGGGTTGGAATGATACGACAATCGTGATGATTCCTAAAATTAATACACCAGAGAAGGTAACCCAATTTAGGCCGATCAGCTTATGTAATGTGCTATATAAAATAATTGCAAAAATGGTGTCTTCTCGATTGAAGGCTTTTTTACCAGAAATTATTAGCCCAAGACAGAGTGCATTTGTACCGGGCAGGTTGATAACGGATAATATTTTAGTGGCCTACGAATGCTTTCACACAATCAAGAACAAAAGAGAGGGTAGAGAGGGCTTGTGTGCTATAAAACTAGATATGCACAAAGCCTACGATAGAGTTGAGTGGACTTTTTTGAAGGAGATAATGTTGAAATTGGGTTTTCGTCGTGAGTGGGTTAACTTGATTATGCAATGCGTCTCAACCGTAGAATACAAAGTAAGGATCAATGAAGAGGAAAGTGAGAGATTTAAACCTACGAGAGGATTGAGACAGGGGACCCTTTATCACCATACCTTTTCTCATTGTGCATGAAGGATTGATCGCCTTGCTTGCGCATGTCAAGAGAATGGAAACATATCAGGAGTTAAAGTCAGAGAGACGCCCTTGATCACAAATCTTCTCTTTGCGGACGAATCATTGATATTAATGAAAGCCAACCAACATAATGCGGAAAAACTGAAATCAGCACTAGATTTATATTGTGCGGCGTCGGGACAGGTGGTAAGCGTTGAAAAGTCCGAGATTTTCTTCAGCCCTAATACAAAGGTAGAGATCGAGAACAATTGTGTACAATGCTAAATATAATGACGGAGGCTCTCACCGATAAATATTTGGGCTTACCGGCAAATGTGGGTGTTGATAAAACAGATTGCTTTAGCTTTTAATTGAATGTATTGTTAAGAGAATTAGTGGTTGGAAGGAAAAATTACTTTCGCGGGGAAGGAGATCCTATTAAAGGCGGTAATCCAAGCCATACCTACCTATGCAATGTCGGTCTTTAAAATTCCTAAAAGATTTGTAAAGGAATCATTGACGCGATGGCGCATTTACGGTGGGGAGACGAGGAGAACCGAAGAGGATGCATTGGATGGCACGGTGGAAAATGTGTGTACCAAAAACCAAGGAGGAATGGGATTCCGTGACATCCACTATTTCAACTTGGCTTTGCTTGCAAGACAGGCATGGCGTCTCCTTGATAATCCCGACTCCTTGTGTGCTACTCTTTTAAGGGCCAAGTATTATCCTAATGGTGATTTGCTGAACTCCAAGCCAAAGCATGGTGCTTCCTTCACATGGCAAAGTATTATGGAAGGCATCACTACTCTCCAGCGAGGTTATATTTGGCGAGTGGGGGATGGACATAACATCAACATTTGGGAAGATGCCTGGATCCCAAATTGTGCCACTAGGAAGATTGTTACCCCTAGGGGAGGGCACTTGTTATCAAAAGTCATAGATTTGATTGACCCGGTCTCCAACAATTGGGATGAGGACCTGATTAGACAAACTATGTGGACCATCGATGCACAATGAATTCTTTCAATCCCAATTTCGCAACATAATATGACAGATTTTATTGCCTGGAGTTATACGAAAAATGGTATATTTTCATGCGGTGCTGCTTACTCACGTGAGTGGAACTATCAGTATGGGAGCAAACTAAAATATTCCAACGGGATGGGACGAAGCACACCTAACCCTATATGGTGTCGGATATGGAAGTTATCTTGTCCGGCTAAAGTCAAAAAAATTGTATGGCGGACACTACATGGCACTCTCCCATGTCGGGCAACACTCACTAATAGGCACATGAAGATCTCACCCTCTTGCCCTACCTGCTCTCAGGGTGTAGAAGATACGAAGCACTTGCTTTTCCTTTGTAGAAAAGCGAAGGAGGTTTGGAAAAGGCTAGGGTTGGATTTGATTATTGAGAGAGCTTGTGAGATTGATCATCTTTGGAGAGGCAACATTGGAATACCTATTACTCCTTCCGGATCAACATCTGCGCATTATAGAATGCGAAAATGTTAGAAATGATAGCTATCTCAGCTTGGTATCTATGGTGGGAAAGAAGGAAATTAGTGCACAAGGAACTAAATCAAAATGCGACTCAAATCTCAATGGGGATCATAGCTCTTACATATAATTTTGTAAACGCATCATCTTCAAAGCCGTCCATGAAAAAGGGGGGTTGGCAATGTCCTTCTAGGGCTTTGTGAAACTCAATGTTGATGCCTCTTTTGACCACGACTTGTTGGAGGGTACGATGGGGGCAGTATTGAGAGACGACAAAGGTAGGTTTATTGCAGGAGGGAATGGAAAGATAGACTACTGCGCGGATGTTCTCATGGCAGAGGCCTTAGCTCTCAAATTTGGCCTAAATTTAGCGCAAAGGGCAGGATGTAATCGCCTAATCATCAACTCTGACAATCTGGAGGTGATTGAGACCATGCAGGACGGAGGACAATCAACGGGAGCGGCAGCGGCAATCTTCGATGACTGCTATCACTATGCTTGTGATTTTATCATGGCTAAATTCAAACATTGTAATAGAGAGGCAAATAAAGTAGCACATGAACTTGCTAGATTAGCTAGGTTTTTTCCGACTTCGGATTGGTTTGAGGAGCCTATTACTGAAATTGTAACGTTTCTCACAAACGATGTATTGGTTATTGATAATGAATAAAATTTCGTTTTAATTCAAAAAAACTCTAGCAGATCCCGCATCCTGTCGGCCCGCTCGCATTTGTAGTTCGCGGAAAACGGCTTTTGCGGGCCGGCAAGGACGGCCGCAGATGTAGACTCTCGAACGGATCTGTATAAAAGTATATTTGCCGAATATGCTTTTATACGGGTCGGCTTGCGGTGTCTGCTCTTGCACCGCTGCCCTCCACATCTCATCAGCCCGCAAAATATATCAAATCCAACATAATACAACAAACGGAAGCAAACTAAATAATTATTCAAATTCAACACAATACAACAATCATCCACATTACAAAAAATTATTCAAATCTTAAACAATGCAATACAAAACTTGTGATGAGTACAAATACAAAATGAATACAGGAAGGAGTCACTGTACAACCCTTTGCCAATGGTGCTCAATGAGATCCTCCTTCTGGTTCTCGTCTTCGTGCTCCTTCACGGCAAGTGCCATGACTAATGTCTGCTGCCGAAAGTTGGCAAGCATGGTCTCAACATCTGAGTCGTCTGAATCGGACGAATAGGTGAGCAAGAACTTCTCGCACGGGCTCAAATCCATCTACATGCACACCAGCACGCCAATGAACTACAACGCTCACTCACAAAGATCACAAAATATACACTAACCGGTGGAGGATGTGGCGTGTGATCCCGGGCGGCCACGAGGGGCGGGCTCGGCGGTGGTCGATCCCCGGCGGCGACAGCGACGAGGGCGCTCTTCTCGCCGGATCCGGGAGGCGGTGCAGCGTGATGGCACGGGAGGATGGTGGGCGGCCCCGCGGCGCGTTTCTACCCGCAGATTTGCGGAATCGCCGGCGGCGGAGGGGCGGAAGCATAGGCGGACGGCGGCGGAAGGGGATGGGGAAAATGCGCGCGGGCTGAAATGTCCCTCCCGCCAACTACTTCTCTGTGATGCAGGGCACCGCAGCCGCGACGGGGAAACCCGCGTATTCGCGGGTTGGGGCTGAGATTTTGCCGCGCCCCCTAAATTTCTTTATGGGCCAGGGCGGGATGCGGGGTCTGATCGGGCAGGTTTTTCGGCCCCGACCCGCATTTTGGCGGTTATTTTTCGAGTCGGGGCGGGATGCGGAGCCTGCTAGAGTTGCTCTTAGAGCGTCTCTAGCAGACCTCGCATAGCGCCGACCCATAAAACGCACTAGAACATTGATGGCGCGCGTTGCCGCGCCCGTCTATTTTGGCAGTAGATTGGTATGCATTTTCATAACATATGGTGATACAAAACATGAAAGCTAAATTTACATAAACCAACTCTTATATTTGTAAGTTGTTAAATTGGGAAATTTAATTGATTTGTAGTGAAAGTAATGTGCTGGTAGGAATGAATTGCCGCTTGTTGCCATACTCTTCTATATTGATGAACATACAGTACAAATACATGAGAAGTTGTGAATGGATTAGAGTTCACAAAAGTTGTATGTTCTTTCATGGTTTAGATATGTTCATATAAACGGAGGAGATAATCTGATATTTGAATCAATTCTTACATGAAGACTTTCCAAATGTGGGAAGGATTTATCTCATACAGAGCAGTAAGGGCATTGTTATTTCTAATAGGTGCAAATTTTCTTATAGGAGAATATGTTCATGCACTGAAGCTATCTATAGCACAAATATGGAACCTCATAGCATAGAGATAGTATAATTTGAACAATACAAATTACAACGTTTCAAGTATATAGCCCTATAGAAAGATATCATCTACTTCGAGAGCACGGAAACACCAATGCTATTCGAAATGAAAATTATTGCAACCATGCGGCTGGCACATGTAATGAACTTGAAGATGAGCTTTAAAATACCAAAACATCTCTTCTCCAACCTGGATATTCAGGAAAGGAAATGGGTTTCTGACAATAATAATAACTGCACTACCTAAGCTATAATACCACATATATTAGCAAGCATTCATTGTAGTCTAGCTATATATTTATCTCACATTGTGTTGGCCCTCTCTTTCTAGTCAATACTCATTATCAATCATGTACTCCCTCCGTCCAGAAATAACTGTCGCTCAAACGGATGTATCAAGTACTGAAATATGTTCATCAGATCATCCTTCCCACACATTATAGATAAAGTGGATATGTCGCTCTCACTAGTAGAAAAACCACCCATTAGTCCCGGTTCGTAAGGGCCTTTAGTCCCGGTTCAGGAACCGGGACTAATGGGTCGTTACTAATACCTCAACCCATTAGTCCCGGTTCAAACACGAACCGGGACCAATGTCTCTCCACGTGGCCCTCAGGCGCCGAGCCCGGTCGAGGGCCTTTGGTCCCGGTTGGTGGCTCAACCGGGACCAAAAGGCATCCACGCGTCTGCATTCCGATGGCTGGGGTTTTGTTTTTTTTGAAAGGAGGGGGTTGGGGGTTTTGGGGGTTAATTTAGGTGTTTCAGTATATTGTGTTAGCTAGCTAATTAATAGAGAGAAGTGTCCTCTCTTATGTCCGTGCTTGGTCGACGCCTTCGTAGTATATATACATAAGTGATCGAGAGAACCATTGATCTGAAGTTCGTCATGCATACCGAGAGAAGTGATCGATCGACCTCTCCTTCTCCAGAGATTGGTCGAACAACAAGTTTTTACTGGCTACATACATGTACAATCTATATAAGATCTCTTAATTACAAACCCCTAGCATTTGAAATCAACTTCCACATGGTATTCTCCGCTTTCTTGATGATGTGTTCAAGAAAGAATCCGCCAATTCCTCTTGAATTGCTTTCATGCGATCTGGTTCTAGGAGTTCATCCCTCATCTGCCACGTCTAATTAATTTGAAGAAGGGGGTTAATTAATACATATATATGAATGAAACTCAACAGAAATGATGGTGTAATAAAATGAAATTGTGAATATTATTGATTACGCACTTCATATTGTCTTCTAGAGTAGCCCGCTTGTTTTTCAAAGTCGCGTTGTGGATGAACTCGCACACGTAGTATCCACGTAAATCATTCCTTCCTCCTGCCACAAGCACTTTACGAGAAATAGAGGTCAATCAAACTGATAATGAAGCATTATAAATGGCATTGATGAAAGTATAGCTATAGAATCAACGGGAGATACGCGCAACTAGCTAGCCAGTAGTACTTACATATCGCAGCTCCTTCGGCAATCCCGGAGCTTGTGCGATGAACTGTTTCCAAACCCTGCAAGACAAAGAAAATAATTATTATTACTTGAGATATCACGAAATGAACAAAAAGTTGCCGATATGGTGCGATAATGATCGATTGAACTTACTTGCTGAGCATTTCAGTCATGTCCGCATAGGTGCTGGGATCTTCCCGTCTGGAGTCTAAGACGGTTACTAGTCCACGCTCAAGCTTAATCTCCAGAAGAATATAGTGGTACCTACACACGCATGCATAACTCATCAATTACATTAACCTCGCTCGAGTAATAAGGGAAACCGAATATGCACACGACAGTAACACTCACGGGCCGTTGTAAGGAAAGAGTATGGTATCTTTGTTTTGATTTTTGATTAACGATTGTAGCAAGTTGTCCTCGGCCTCTTGACGTTCTTTTCAACAAAAATACATCTATGATATTTGTGTTAATGAACCCAATATCATAGATTTCATTTTTTGCACTCGACGATCTTCAATCTGCATAATATATTGAGGATAATTAATTATAAATACATGCAATGAAAGAGCCGAGCTATATATAGAGACTAATGACGAAATAGTACTTACAGCAGTAGCAAAGACCATTAATTTATCGAGGGCCTTTTGATTGAAGAACTCTAAGAACTCCTCAAATGGAACACACAACAGATCATTTGAAGCGAGGTCGTGCTCCTCTTTAATGTTCGAGATACAAATTGTTTGTCCCTCGGACTCTCTGCAGGTTTTCATGTACCAACTATGGAATCTTCGCATCATTGTTGTCGAGATTTTTCATCTTTGACGAGAGGCTTCCGTAGATTCGTCTCGAATCGTCCACCTCCATGAAATCGGGAAGTGCATCGTCAGCGGGTAATCTTCAAGATTGCCATAACCGCCACCGCCCCGGAGGATTAGACACATTGAGCGGGGGCACGATTGCTGTGCTTGTTCGCCGAAGCTGGGCAATTTTTCCCCTTTGCTCGTTGTTCTTTTGACCTTTATCACCGACAGTAGTTCCCGACCGCATGGCTTGGAGATATGTCTGTTCGAGAATGCGCTCATAGTTGGTTCTCGGTGGAGACTTTGGTGGTTTCCTCGGGGCATCGAGAGTGCGCTTTGCTTTCACGGATCTACCTTCTCCTCCGGAGGTGGATGTATCTTTGCTTTCACCCTTCAAAGAACTCCTTCACTTGGGCCTGCACGATCGTATTGTTTTCCTCCTTGGTCCTCTCGTACGGTAACTTCTCTAGAGGCTTTAGAGGTGGACCGTATCTGTATTGCCTCTCTCTTCTTGTGCTGCTAGACGCCGGAGCATACGGAGCGGCTGCGGTGTCTGTCTTCTTTCGTGCTTGCTTACGAGGCGGAGGAGAAGGACTACGACGTGCCGGAGCAGCCGGGGCGGTGGCGGGTCTCTTCCGCCCTTGCTGGCGAGGCGGAGAAGGAGGAGGCGGAGTGCCGCCACGCGCCGGAGAAGGAGGTGGAGTGCCGCCACGCGTGCCCTGATCGTCACTCGCCGGAGGAGGCGGTGGAGGAGGCGGAGTGCTGCCACGCGTGCCCTGATCGTCACTCGCCAAAGGAGGAGGCGGTGGAGGAGGTGGAGTGCCTGACTCACGGAGGAGGAGGAGGAGGCGAGGCGTCGATTCTGAAGGTTGATGAGCTCCTTCCGCCATAGGCATGGAGTCTTGAGCAGAACCCAGCCTAGTCTCCCTTCACCAATAGGGTGCTCAAGCCGAGGTCCTCAAATCCCTCCGTTATTTCATCCACCATCACCTTAGCAAATCATACGAATCGGTGGCGGTGATAGGTTGTGCCGGGTCCACTAGGATAAACTTGGCCAACAGCCGCCTTGACCTTGAAATTCATCCATCGCGCCATAATGTGGCAATTTTGAGACTCGTGATACCATCCACGGATAGCTGGCAGGAGCCGTCAAGACATGCTCCGGTGAAGCAGCTTGGTGGAAGCCACGCCGCTTCTCCGCCGAGATGGCGGGGTAACCGGGGAAGCTTCGCATGTCGTTTGTTGCGATCTGCGCTTCTCGTTCCTCTTCTCGATCCTCTAGCCCCATTACCCTTCCAAGCAGCGCTTTGCATTTGGTCTGCTCCGTTTCTTCCTCCTCTCGTGGGTTTTGTAACCCCTGCGTCCGAAAAACCAACCTTCCACGGAATGGAGCTGGCGTGCCTCGTGTCCGTCCGTGGTGCTCCGGATTCCCAAGGGCCATTGTGAGCTCGTCCTTCTCCTGTTTGGAATGAACGTCCCTTGCTCATTTTGCATCGATATAGTGTCAAAGGTTCTTGGCGGTGTTTGCGATTCTTGCGTCCATCCATCGACACTTCCCATTCATAGGTCCAAGGTTCCGCTTAGCCCTCAAGAACCAAGTCCGCAACGGTCCGCGGCGCATTGTCTCGGTTCGATCCCTTTTCAAGCAGATCATGCTCAGCCTTGGACCACTTAGGCCGGGCTTTGAGGTAGCCACCTGACCCCGTGCGATGGTGAAGCTTCTTCTTCGCAGCATTTTTCTTGTTTGTCTCCGGCATCTTCTTACTCTTTTCCGGTGTCTTGTGGGCCACAAATGCAGGCCAGTGATCTTTGTTCTTCTCATATTTGCCGATGAATTCTGGTGTCTTTTTTTTCTTGACAAACTGGTTCAGCTCTTTCCTCCACCTCCTCATTAGGCTTGCCATCTTCTTAAGAGCACAAGATTTGATTAATTGCTCTTTAACTAGCTTCTCCGGATCCTCCTCTGGCGGTAGGGTGAAATTTGCCTTCACTCGGTCCAAAGATCTTCTTTCGCATATCATTGACATAAGACACCTCGGCGTCTTCATCCTTAGCGAGCTTATACCATTCTTTGGATCTTGATCGGGATCTGTCCCTAACAAGAACCCCTTGAGCGAAAGCGAAAATGCCTTTCTTGTCCGGATGGGTTCAATCGGTTCGCCGTCGGTAGCGATTTCTATGATCTCAAACTTTTCATCCGAGCTCAACTTTTTCTTGGGCCTCGTCTCCTTACGAAGTTGTGCTCGATCCGAGGGCTAGAAATTATAAGGAAGAAAGACGACGATAATTAATATGTGTACATATACCAAAACAATGGATGCATCAATTAACTAGTCAAGACGGGCTTAACTAATATATATATATATACCTGGCGGACTCGGTTCGGTGACCGGAGCAGTCAGCACGGTCTCCTTCGTCTTGTACCTCCATTGTGTCACCGGAGCCATCATGAACATAGTCCTCCTCTTGTACCGGCATTAATGGGTCGAAGCCATCATAAACATAGCCCTCTTCTTCATCCAGCTGACCAACGGTGTCGAGGAGAAATGACGCAACATCATCACTTCCATTTGCGATTATGTCCCCCAACATCACTTCTGTTTCTTCGTCTCGTGAGTGCTCCATAGTTTCTGCAAATATTTACAACATGTCAATTATTATTCAAACATGGTACAGCCATATATATATATATATATATATATATATATATATGTATATATCTATATATATGTATGTATTAGTGGCAAACGTAGAACTAGCTAGCTAATCACAATAAGGAATCATTGTTAGTGGCCTCGACGCTGCTTCTCTAGGGTTTGGGGTCGCCTCGACACAACGCTTCAAGGGTTTGGGGTGGCCTCGACGATAACGCTCTTTTAACTTGATAAATTTGGGTGGCCTCGAGAGAGTTAATTTGTCGGGTAGGGGCGCGGCGGGAGGGGGTAGGAGACCAACATCGTTTTCTCTTTAGGGTTTGGGTGTCCTCGAGAGTTTTGGTCGAGCGAGAGGGCCGAGGGGGGTGCTGCAGTTGTATAAGTTATCACGGTCGAGAGGGGGTATATATATCGACCGCCCCTCATGTCGAAGTTATCTAGAGGGGGTTATATCGACAACGACGCGACATACATATACATGGGAAAATAATGTTATCGGGGAGGGGGTATCGGTACCACCCCCTCGTGTTGAAGGAAGAAAAGAGGAAGAAGGAAGAAGGAAGAAGAAGAAGAAGAAAAAGAAAAAAAAAAGAGGAGAAGAAGAAAGGAATAGAGGAGAAGAAGAAAAAATAGAAGAACCTTTCTTGTTCTCCTCTTCTTTTTCTTCTTTTTTCCTCTTCTTATTTATTTCTCCTCTTCTTCCACTCCTCTTTTTCTCCTTTCTTCCTCTTCTTATTTTCCTTTTTCCTCTCATTCTTTTTCTTCTTCTTCTTCCTTCTTCCTTCTTCCTCTTTTCTTCCTTTTCCTTATTTTACTTTCTCCTCTACACTAACCTAAAATGCACTAACCTAAAATCGATCGATATCTACTAACAACCTAAATATAAAACTAATACATATATGAAAAAATATATATAAACAAAAAAATGCTATGAACATTATATTCATACATACATATATAGCCACATCCATTCATCATATATATATATATATAGCTACCACATACATATATACATTATACATATGAAAAAAATGCAATGAACAAAAAAAACACGCTTATGAAAAAAAATACTATGAACATGTACACATATATACACATACAAACACATATACACAAAAAAAATGCAAAAAATGCTATGGAGGAAAATGCAGGTGGTAATGTGTGTATGCATGTGTGCAGTATGTGGGGCGGCGCAGCACTGTGAGCAGCAGATGGGGGCGTGGTGGTGGCCTGCAGCAGAGGGGCGGCAATGTGTGGTCATGATGAAGGGGGCGGCGCGACGGCACATGAGCAGACATGGGCGCGCGCAGGGCGCGGACGGGAGGGCGCGGAGCAAGCTATGCTCACAGGGCGGCGGCGGCGAAGGCGAGCAACTGACGGCGTGGTGGCGGCGGCGGCGGCAAGGGGCAGGGCGTCGGCGGCGACGGCGACGAGGAGGAGCAGGGGGCATCGGAGAAGAAGTGGGCGATTTGGCCGGAAACTGCTAAGTGCTGCTTATATAGCACAACCTTTAGTCCCGATTGGTGGCTCCAACCGGAACTAATGCCCCCTTTAGTCCCGGTTGGTGCCACCAACCGGGACCAAAGGCCTCTTTTCGGCAGCCCAAAGGGCGGGAAGCTGCGGTCTTTGGTCCCGGTTGGTGGTTCCAACCGGGACTAAAGGGGGTGCATTGGTCCCGGTTGGTGCGACGAACCGATACCAATGCACCCCCTTTAGTCCCGGTTGGAGCCACCAACCGGGACCAAAGGCCCCTGTGCTCCCCGCATTGGGGCCAAAGTTTAGTCCCACCTCGCTAGTTGAGAGGGGCGCGATGGTTTATAAGCCCCACCGCCGCACCCTCTCGAACTCCTCTCACCGCAGCTTATGGGCCTACTTGTTCTTGCTTTGCTCGATGGGCCTTACGGGCCTCTGCGAACTGAATCTCGGCCCAAAGTAGGGATTCAAGTCGTATTCGGCCGTGGGGGCCCGATGAGGGGGCATTTTTTGTTTTTGTTTTCTTTACTTATTGTTGCTATTTTTATTTTTTCCAGCTTTTTTTGTTTTTCTACATTATTTATTTTCTTTTGTTTTTTGCTTTATTTTTTAATTCTTTTTTGCTTTTAGTTTTAGGAAAATTATAAACTTTCGTTAGTGCCATTACTTTTCAAATTTGAAAACACTTTTTTTGTTTTCTTTCTTGCTTTATTTGTTTTATTTTGTTTCTACTTACAACAAAATACTTATTGTTGTTTTTTTGTTTTGTTTTCTGCATTATTTATTTTCTTTTGTTTTTTGCTTTATTTTTTTAATTCTTTTTGCTTTTAGTTTTAGAAAAATTATAAACTTTCCACTTTTTTTGTTTTTTTTGTTTTCTTTCTTGCTTTATTTATTTTATTTTGCTTGTACTTACAACAAAATACTTATTATTGCTATTTTTAGTTATTATGAGGGCCGAACCATAAGACATTAAAGCATTTCAAATGAACTCTGAAAAAGTTGAAAGTTGGCATGGTATCATAAATTGACCCACACATAGCATGTGCATGTACAAAACGGACAATGGTATCATACTCGTCAATTACAAAGTTGGCATGGTATCATCATAATAGTTGCGGGAGAAAGTCTTCACTTTTTCTTCGCTTGTGTCATTTGCTTATTCTTGTAGTAACCATGGATAATCTTCATCGTTTATCGGGATGTGGGGTCAGCCTTGACTTTAAAGGGAGGAATTTCATGAAACTTTTCATAATCTTCAAACATGTCTGTCTTGTCCTCCACTCCCACGATGTTCCTTTTTCCTGAAAGAACTATGTGGCGCTTTGGCTCGTCGTATGATGTATTCGCTTCCTTATCTTTTCTTTTCTCGGTCTGGTAGACATGTCCTTCGCATTGATAACTTGTGCCACATCATTGGCTAGGACGAACGGTTCATCAGTGTACCCAAGATTTTTCAGATCCACTGTTGTCATTCCGTACTGTGGGTCTACCTGTACCCCGCCTCCTGACAGATTGACCCATTTGCACTTAAACAAAGGGACCTTAAATGTAACAACTGATCCAACAGCATAATGATACCAAGCCTCGGTATGAATGACATATTTTCTAATCTTTCTAATCTTCAAGCGCATTGCATCCATCTTGATCTTGTGATCATCGACGACATCCGCAACATGCAACTCCAATATCATCTTCTCCTCCTCAATTTTTCTAATTTTTTCCTTCAAGAAATTGTTTTCTTCTTCAACTAAATTTAACCTCTCGATAATAGGGTCGGTTGGAATTTCCGGTTCAACAACCTCCTAGATAATAAAATCTATGTCACGTTGGTCGGCATAATTGTCATAAACAATAAATGAACCAATAGTTATGAAAAGATAATATATACCACATCCGAATCATAGATGGGACGAGGGCCGACGAGGCGGATACCAAAACCATCGCACTATATAAGATGCAATAATAAAAGTAAGAAAATAATACAAGTATCTATCTAAACATACAAGTAAGAATATTTTTCCTTTCAGAAAGAAGATAAGAACAAGAGGCTCACCACGGTGGTGCCGGCGATGAGATCGGCGCGGGTGATCAACGACGGTGAAGACGGGGACGGGGCGTGACGGACCGCTAAACCTAGACAAATATTGAGGAAAATGGAGCTTGGCGGTCGAGCTTGGAGGGGAGAAAGCTTAAGTAGTGTGGCTCGGGCATTCCATCGAACACCTCGTGTGCATAGGAGGTGAGCTAGAGCACCACAAAGCTCTTCCCTCGCCGGCCACGAAAAACAGAGCACTAGGAGTGCTGTGCTTGCGAGCAGGGGATATATATAGGCACCACCATTGGTCCCGGTTGATAGGACGAACCGGGACTAAAGGTTGGCCTTTGGTCTCGATTCGTGCCACCAGGGACCAATGGTGGTGGGCAGAGTGAGGCCCATTGGTCGGTTTGACCCACCAACGGGACCAAAAGGTCCGATTTAACCGGGACCAATGGCCCATGTGGCCCGGCCCGCCCTCGGCTCAAGAACGGGTCCAATGCCTCCATTGGTCCCGGTTCTGGATTGAACCGGGAATAATGGACTGGACCGGCCTGGACCATTGCCCCCTTTTCTACTAGTGCCTGTATGAGATAAATCCTTCCCGCATTATAAATCCATCAAATAGGAAAGGTACAATGTTCAAGTGACTAACACACCGTGAACTATGGAAAGGATATCGATTACTTGGTAATTGTTTATATATTATTCTACAAATTATTGAAGAATGGTAGTTGCTAACAAACTGCAGTAGAGAAAATAACCATTCAATTTCTTTGATACCTAGGAGAATAGCAATCAACAGAAGGTAATCATATTTAAGTTCATTGGATTACCTCAACATGAATAATGGGGAAATCGTGTTAAACACACGTGTTACTCTGCAACTTTTCTGTTCCCTTGTTGTGTATGCTTGCCTTATACCTTCGTTCCGATGAAGAATGCCGATAAGGCGACAACGACATCAATATTTCCTATTTTCTGTAACTAATATGGGTCAAACAATTATCGTGCATCTCACACCATGTATTTATAAACCAAAGTATCCACAAAATTATTGGGCTTTGCTCCTTTGTGGATAGAAGCAGTAGATGTTGGTTCGCCCTCTCTAGAACAGCATGGTTACGTTTTTTGTGCATTTTACTATATTATTCCAAATAAGATGTTGCATAGAGCAGCACAAAAGACCGTGGTATGAATCACCCAGAAACAACATGTAATCTAAGGAAGTAAAACATGAAAGTAGAATGTCTGGCAGTCCAATTCATGTAATTACCTGTACAGAAGCCATTGTAGATTATGAACTGAAGCATTCACAAATACATAAAAAGGTGAGAACCAGTCTCCGAGATCTGACCTAACCAATTAACCAGAGCAATTATGAATACCCCTGTACAAAATTGGGATTGGGAGGAGATTAGTACAATGTCATATTTTGGTGGAAGAAGAAATCGTACATGATAAAAATAAAGATAGAGCAGTGATCGAAGAGGCCTAGGTGAGGAAACATATATACACGCGTGTGAACTGAAGCAGCAGAAGAGTGGAAAAACATATAGGGATAAATCCATTAATCATTGCCAGCAAGGGGAGCACATCATCCGCCATGAATGCCTCCAAAACCTGAAGAGTGATTCATTCCTTCAAACCACAGCGGAGCAGTTTCGCACGACGAACTACTGAACAGCAAAACGACGATTGGCCTCGGCCTGCATCGGCTGCAGTCCGGAAAATCGAACAAACTCATGAAAAAGGATACCGTAGGAACAAACTTTACCGCATGGAGTTGGTCCCAGATTGGGATGATGTGACAGCCTGCATCACCTCGGTCGTCCGGCCTCTCCGCCCGTTACCTCTCTAACCCTAAACTGAGCTACTGCATCAAAAAAAATTGGGCGAAGGATAGGTGATGCAGCGGTAGAAAGAGAGGACGAGGGGATCGATTGGTCGCTGTGCTCTTTGGTCCGTCAAGATTTCAGAGAGGACGAAGGGATCGATCTCTTCGGAGGCGCTGCCACGCGAAGGCTAGGAGCCAGATCTTGGAAACGAAAGCCAGGGTAGCGGGCGTCATGTTCTTTTGGGTTACACGGACGAGAAGCTGTTACAGGCCTGTAGGCCCAATTTAATCCCAGGCACCCAAAAAAACTGCCGGAGCAGCGGCCCGAGAAGGCTACCGCAGCGTGACGGGCGAGTTAGCCTATACGCGAGATTTAGGTGAGACTAACTACGAATCCGACGGCTAAAAACGACTAAAAGTAGCGATCCAACGATTAAAAATGATGATGGCCTGAGAGGGCTGGGAGGGTGCTCAGTTTTAATATATCTAAATTTGCAGTTTGCGGGAAAAGGGCTTTGCGGACCGGCACAGACGGTAGCAGAGGCAGACCCCACAAAACGAACCCGTATAAAGGGATATTCGTGGAATATGCTCTTTTCTTTGGTCACTTTATGGGTGCAGTGCAGCGCCGCCCCATCGCCCGCAAATTCGAAATTTGCACTTCAATTTGGCACAAGATAATACATTTCTTTGCTTTTTCAACGACATTGGATATATAGGACATCACCAAATCTTTGGTAGAATAGCAAGACCAAGGAAAACAAGAACCACAATTATGCATTTTAGAAGATTTCCAACTTCCATAACTGCTCCCACTAGTTGAAACATTATCTTCTTTATGCACTCATTGTTGATCTGCGGATTGTTGATCTTGCATTCTTCATTCTTCTTCTTTGATTCTAAAGAAGTAGATGTTGCTTCCCCTCTAGTTGCACATGCAGCGCATCATTACGTTCGATTCTACTAAGGAGTGCACGAACATCTATTAAGTTTCTTTCTATCAATAAATCAATGTATTCGCCTTCCCAAAATCAAAATGAGCATCCATCTTCCTACACACATGATGTGTTTGAAATGAGCTATCGCAATTGAACCAAAGAATACAGTGCCAAAGCCGAATGAAAACAACACATACCCCATCGTTTTCGCATTTGAAGAACACCCATCCAGGGTGCTACGGCGTGCCCGAAGTTTCCCACAACACTGTCCGCGTGCAGTTGTCGCACTGTATGAGCGGCATCGACGAGCCGGAGAGCCGCTGCGCGAGCGCCGAGGCCGGCGGCCGAACCCATGCCGGCAAACCGTCGGCGGCGGTGACAGGACGAACCCGTACCTGCATGCGGCGATGGGGCTTTGCCGGGGCTGCGCGGGGAATATTTAAAAAGTTCAAAAAAATCTGAATTTTCTTGGCAACAAACATTGATATCTTTTGCACATGCGTGCAAAATTTCATGACAAAATGGCATTCATGCAGCTCTCGGCAAAAAAAATCAAAATCGATGCTCCAAAATGCTTCCAAAAATAGTTTTTTTGAGCACGATTTTGTTTTTTGCTGAGACCTCCAAAATTGTCATTTCATCATGAAAATTGGCACACATGTAGAAAAAACATCAAGGTTTCTTGACAAAAAATTTAAGATTTTTTTAAATTTTTACTATTGTTCGTATTTTATTGTTCATCCGGGATCACTGGTGCTCGGGATCAATTCCTCCGCGTCCCTTATGTACAGACTATTCTCTATCTTTAGTTCATGTTGTCAACCTTTTACATCACTCACCCTTTGGCGTTACCTCTTAATACTCATGATTATTTTTTTTTGGTAATGTTCTTCAAATTAGAGCTTTAAACCAGTTCTAAAAGATAACATTTGAATTTCTTCACAAAAATGAGTTGGGTCTACGGTTTTTTCATCACCCGAGAAGTAAACACTTGCTCATAGCCTTGTTTTGTTTTTAGTTGCCATCTTCACTGTGTGTGTGAATTCAGGAAGGTAACGTTTTAGAGAATAGGCGAAGGCCGAGCCCGAGAGAAGGCTCAAACCTTGCCCGACTTCAGGAAGCTAATGTGAAAGAATAAGTTATTGGTTTTATGATTATTATCTGTTAATTGAGTGACACTTTGCTTACGAGATCCTCATTTTGCAGTTATGCTAGGTAATAGTTGGATCCGGCTTGCCTGCTCCCTCCCCATGCTCCCATCTCTGCTCCCACCTCATCCTATGGCTATTTTTTTCCTTTTTCCTTTCTAATCTAATCACCCCCTGATTTTAATGGGGTGGGCCCGGACCTTATTTTGTTCCAATCAAATTAAGCCACGTACGCGGGAGCACGAATGGGATCATGGGGAGGGAGCAGGCAAGTCTCGTCCGTAATAGTTTGACCATAGCGGTTGTGATATCTGCTTGGATAGAAAAGTTCAGTCAATTGGTAGGTGATATTCATCTCAACCAGCCTTCTAATATTGCTTAAAATCTTGCCATGTTTGAGTTGTAAATATTAGAATAAACCCGAGGCATACCGTCGATCATCCGAGGACCAAGCAATCACACGAGGCACGACACCGAGATTTGTTAACGAGGTTCACCGATATGGCTATATCCCCGGGGCTTGACTATGGGCGCTCCTCCCCATGACACCGCTACACCGCACCCGGTCGCCCTGGACACCGGCACATGTCGTCGGCTTCCCCTGCGTTCCGGTGCTATTATGTTGGCATAGGTTACATCGTGTGTCTACCCCGCTATATATGAGAGGCCTAGGATACAAGTGTCCTACTAGGACACGACTCCACATCCTGTGTAAACACAATACAACTTATAGTCCAACTGTAACCTACCTTGTACACTATATTCGACACAACTCTAACAAACTCCACCTTGGCGAATATTCTCCACCACCCTGAATTCGTCAATGCGTCAAACTTCCATGTACATCGGACTTGAGTTTATCCCATGAGTACTGCTGCTACTCCAAAGACTCCATGCGACTCCACCTGCAACTTGTAGTCCCTTCTTTTCTTGATCACAGTCAACACGCAAGCAAAATTAAGTTCCTTGTTACTCTAGTTTGTGCTCCAAACTTCCAGAGTATCAGTCCAACGCCATCACACACCGATCACTGACCTGCATGAAAGTGAACAACTCACATATTGGGTGTCACACATAAGAGTTACCTGAACTCAACATCACCGCTCTTCCTTGATCGCCTGTCTGAAACTTGAAGGAATTTCACCTTTGCTTGTAGTCATCCTGAGTCAAATTCGCAGTTGTCTCACCACATGTATGACCACCAAAGCCCTGACCCGTCTCCATGTCCCGTGCATACCGCACGCCTCGCCGCTATTACCGCGTCGAGCCTCCGATGTCCTGGTCGAGTCTCAAGGGCCGCAAAACCACACCACTCAACCCCCACTACAGAGTACCACCGGTCATCACCGACCGATGACGAGTTTCATGCTTCCATCAGACCACTGGGCTCCAGTCTAAACTACGTGTCACTCGCTTTTCCCGCTGAATAGGCTTCGACTCTCTGAGCTCTTACGTCGTAGCCTCTCAATCAGCACCAAGTGAAGTCCTCCAGACTCCAGCTCCACCTTCAACATGACTCCATGGTAGATGATCAGTCCGCCCACGCGCCCCGTCATCTTTAAGTTCCATGTATACATCACCTTGAATCAACCCCGCGCCATAGTCTTGTCGAAGCCATACAAACCCTCAGGCATGCGCCACGTGTTTCCACGCCCAGAAGTCGGTCACCATCAGCATCACGCTTGTCGTCATCGCGGATCCCACCACCGTCTTCTATACCAACCGACCTGCGTCGATCCGTCAGACTGCCTAGTCCGACCCAGCCAAACCCGTTCGACTGTATGACACGCTCGAGACTCCCAAAACGTCTTCCGCGAATTTCCATCCATCACATGATAATTTCATCTCAGCTGGCATGACTTCCCGCAACGCCTTCAAGCATCCCTGTTGTGCCAACAAATCTTTCACCCATATCTGCCATAACCCAAGGTTATTCAGTTCCGTTGAACTTCTCCACCTCAAACCAGGTACCCGTTGGCGCCATGGTTCTTTGTACGGCTGACCCTGTGAAAAATTATCCGAGCTTTGCACATGATGCCCCAAGTACACGAAATTTCCGCCAACTAATAGCAATTCCAACAAAAACTTTGGCCTTCACGTGATCTCTCTTGGATCAACTCCCAATGCTAAGCAAATTGCTTTTGCCTTGCCAACCATCCTCGCTAGTCCTCGATGGACTTATCAATGGATTTTTCCTTCGCAAGATTTGATCTGCCTGTGTCGTATACCAGGACTCGGTCCTATTCTTTTGCTCCAAAACAAATCTCATGTCTACTCCCGATTCATGCAGCGCGTACGGCCACACACAGCTAACCCAGCGTTCCACTTTTGCCTTGCTGTTTCCACGGCTGACTAGCTTCCACGTCGGCTGCCACATGGCGCTGGCCTTGGGCTTCGGTCCTCATGGACCAGCTCGCACCCGTGTCTGGCCTGGCTTGGCCAACACCTAGGCGATTCGATCTCACCATGATCCGATCCGAAACCCTCCGCTGTACCAGTCGCCTGCTGCAGGTGCACACGTCGCTGCCGCTGCGATCAGACATCGACCAATCAACCCGCTGCTTCCGAACGCTACTGTCAAGTACAACTCGACCACATCTGTTTCTCGATCATAACTCGTCGACGAACTTCGCCCCGTATCACAACCGCTTCTCACAGTTTTTTGTCGACGTTCTTACTCTCTTCTAGATCTACAATTCATAGCCTCCGAACAACCCTAGCTCATGATACCACTTGTTAGAATAAACCCGAGGCATACCGTCGATCATCCGAGGACCAAGCAATCACACGAGGCACGACACCGAGATTTGTTAACGAGGTTCACCGATATGGCTACATCCCCGGGGCTTGACTATGTGCGCTCCTCCCCATGACACCACTATACTACCGCACCCGGTCGCCCTGGACACCGGCACATGTCGCCGGCTTCCCCTGCGTTCCGGTGCTATTATGTTGGCATAGGTTACATCGTGTGTCTACCCCGCTATATATGAGAGGCCTAGGATACAAGTGTCCTACTAGAACACGACTCCACATCCTATGTAAACACAATACAACTCATAGTCCAACTGTAACTTACCTTATACACTATATTCGACACAACTCTAACAGTAAATATAATATATTTCCGTCTTTTTTGTTTATGCTAAGTTGTGTTTGAAGGAAATATGCCCTAGAGGCAATAATAAAGTTATTATTTATTTCCTTATTTCATGATAAATGTTTATTATTCATGCTAGAATTGTATTAACCGGAAACATAATACATGTGTGAATATATAGACAAACAGAATGTCACTAGTATGCCTCTACTTGACTAGCTAGTTAATCAAAGATGGTTATGTTTCCTAACCATGAACAAGGAGTTGTTATTTGATTAACAAGGTCACATCATTAGTTGAATGATCTGATTGACATGACCCATTCCATTAGCTTAGCACCCGATCATTTAGTATGTTGCTACTGCTTTTATCCATGACATATACATGTTCCGTAACTATGAGATTATGCAACTCCGTTTACGGAGGAACACTTTGGTGCTACCAAACGTCACAACGAATCGGGTGATTATAAAGGAGTACTACAGTGTCTCCAAAGGCGGATGTTGGGTTGGCGATTTCGAGATTAGGTTTTGTCACTCCGATTGTCGGAGAGGTATCTCTGGCCCTCTCAAGAATACACATCACGAAGCCTTGCAAGCAATACAACTAATGAGTTAGCTGTGAGATGATGTATTACGGAACGAGTAAAGAGACTTGCCGTGTAACGAGATTGAACTAGGTATTGGATACCGACGATCGAATCTCGAGCAAGTAACATACCGATGACAAAGGAACAACGATGTTGTTATGCGGTCTGACCGATAAAGATCTTCGTAGAATATGTAGGAGCCAATATGGGCATCCAGGTCCCGCTATTGGTTATTGACCGGAGACGTGTCTCGGTCATGTCTACATTGTTCTCGAACCGTAGGGTCCGCACGCTTAAGGTTTCGATGACAGTTATTATGAGCTTATGTATTTTGATGTACCGAAGAAGTTCGGAGTCCCGGATGTGATCACGGACATGACGAGGAGTCTCGGAATGGTCGAGACATAAAGATTGATATATTGGAAGCCTATGTTTGGAGTTCGGAATGGTTCCGGGTGAAAACGGGAATTTACCGGAGTACCGGGAGGTTACCGGAACCCCCCGGGAACTTAATGGGCCATAGTGGGCCTTAGGGAAAAAGGAGAAAGGGGCTGCCCTAGGGCTGGCAGCGCCTCCCTCTTCCCTAGTCCTATTAGGACTAGGAGAGGTGGCCGCCCCCTCTCCCTCTTCCCCTCTTTCCCTTGACAAGTCCTAGTCCAACTAGGATTGGGGGGGAGGAATCCTACTCCCGGAGGGAGTAGGACTCCCTGGCGCGCCAAGGGCTTGGCCGGCCAGCCCCTCCCCTTGTTCCTTTATATATGGGGCAGGGGGCACCCCATAGACACACAAGTTTGATCTACGGATCGTTCCTTAGCCGCAGCGGTGCCCCCTCCACCATATTCCACCTCGGTCATACCGTCACAGTAGCTTAGGCGAAAGCCCCGCGCCGTGAAACATCAAGATCGTACCACGCCGTCGGCCGACGGAACTCTCCTCGACACTCGGCTGGATCGAGTACGAGGGACGCCATCGAGCTGTACGTGTGTCAAGAACTCGGGGCGCCGGAGTGACGGCGCCGGATCGGTCGGATCGCGAGGAGAACATACGACTACTTCCTCTACGTTGTGATCGCTTCGCCGGGTCACGAGGGTACGAGACAACACTCTCCCTCTCTGCTGTGCATCACCATGATCTTGCGTGTGCGAGGAAAATTTTGAAATTACTACGTTCCCCAACAAAGGGCATCCGAGCCTAGGTTTTTTATGGTTTGATGTTTTGCACGAGTAGAACACAAGTGAGTTGTGGGCGATACAAGTCATACTACATACCAAAGCATGTCATACTTTGGTTCAGCGGTATTGTGAGATGAAGCGCCCGGACCGACATTACGCCAGACGCTTACGCGAGACTGGTTTCACCGCCACGAGCACTCGTTGCTTAAAGGTGACCGTGGGTGTCTGTCTCTCTCACTTTAGTTGAACCGAGTGTGGCTACGCCGGTCCTTGAGAAGGTTAAACGGAGTCTATTTGACGAAGTATCGTTGTGGTTTTGATGCGTAGGTGAGACTGATTCTTGCTTAAGCCCGTAGCAGCCACGTAAAATTTGCAACAACAAAGTAGAGGACGCCTAACTTGTTTTTGCGGGGCATGTTGTGATGTGATATGGTCAAGACGTGATGCTATATTTTATTGTATGAGATGATCATGTTTTGTAACCGGTTATCGGCAATCGGTGGAGCCATATGGTTGTCGCTTATTGTATGCAATGCAATCGCTCGTAATGCTTTACTTTATCACTAAGCGGTAGCGATAGTCGAGAAGCATAAGTTTGGCGAGACGACAACGATGCTACGATGGAGATCAAGGTGTCGCTACCGGTGATGATGGTGATCATGGTGGTGCTGCGGAGATGAAGATCACGAAGCACAAGATGATGATGACCATATCATATCACTTATATTGATTTGCATGTGATGTTTATCCTTTTATGCATCTTATCTTGCTTTGATTGACGGTAGCATTATAAGATGATCTCTCACTAAATTATCAAGAAGTGTTCTCCCCGAGTATGCACCGTTGCCAAAGTTCGTCGTGCCCAGACACCACGTGATGATCGGGTGTGATAAGCTCTCGTCCATCTACAACAAGTGCAAGCCAGTTTTGCACACGCAGAATACTCGGGTTATACTTGACGAGCCTAGCATATGCAGATATGGCCTCGGAACACGGAGACCGAAAGGTCGAGCGTGAATCATATAGTAGATATGATCAACATAAGATGTTCACCATTGAAAACTACTCCATCTCACGTGATGATCGGTTATGGTTTAGTTGATTTGGATCACGTGATCACTTAGATGACTAGAGAGATGTCTATCTAAGTGGGAGTTCTTAAGTAATATGATTAATTGAACTTAAATTTATCATGAACTTAGTCCTGGTAGTATTTTGCAAATTATGTTGTAGGATCAATAGCTTGTGTTGTTGCTTTCATATGTTTATTTTTGATATGTTCCTAGAGAAAACTGTGTTGAAAAATGTTAGTAGCAATGATGCGGATTGGATCCGTGATCTGAGGTTTATCCTCATTCTGCAGTGAAGAATTATGTCCTTGATGCACCGCTAGGTGATGACCTATTGCAGAGCGATGCGGGCGTTATGAACGTTTGGCTAGCTCAATACGATGACTACTTGATAGTTTTGTGCACCATGCTTTATGACTTAGAATCGGGACTTCAAAGATGTTTTGAACATCATGGACCATATGAGATGTTCCAGAATTGAAGTTAATATTTCAAGCAAATACCCGAGTTGAGAGATATGAAGTCTCCAACAAGTTCTATAGCTAAAAGATGGAGGAGAATCGCTCAACTAGTGAGCATGTGCTCAGATTGTGCAGGTACTACAATCGCTTGAATCAAGTGGGAGTTAATCTTCCAGATAAGATAGTGATTGATGAATTCTTCAGTCACCATCACCAAGTTAGTAGAACTTCGTGATGAACTATAGTATGCAAGGGATGATGAAAATGATTCCCGAGTTTTTCATGATGATGAAATCGATGAAGGTAGAAATCAAGAAAGAACATCAAGTGTTGATGGTTAACAAGACCACTAGTTTCAAGCAAAGGGCAAAGGGATAGAAGGAACTTCAAGAAGAACGGCAAGCAAGTTGCTACTCAAGTGAAGAAGCCCAAGTCCGGACCGAAGCACGAGACTAAGTGCTTCTACCGCAAAGGGACTGGTCATCGAAGCGTAACTACCCCAAGTATTTGGCGGATAAGAAGGATGGCAAAGTAAACAAAAGTATATTTGATATACATGTTATTGATGTGTACTTTACTAGTGTTTATAGCAACCCCTCGGTATTTGGTAATGGTTCGGTTGCTAAGAGTAGTAACTCGAAATGGGAGTTGCGAATAAATGAAACTAGTTAAGGGTGAAGTGACGATGTGTGTTGAAAGTAGTTTCAAGATTGATATGATCATCATCGCACACTCCCTATACTTTCGGGATTAGTGTTGAACCTAAATAAATGTTATTTGGTGTTTGCGTTGAGCATGAATATGATTTGATCGTGTTTATTGCAAAACGGTTATTCATTTAAGTAAGAGAATAAACTGTTGTTACATTTACATGAATAAAACCTTATATGGTTACACACCCAATGAAAATGGTTCATTGGATCTCGATCGTAGTGATACATATAATCATAATATTGAAACCAAAAGATGCAAAGTTAATAATGATAGTGCAACTTATTTTTGGCACTACTGTTTAGGTCATATTGGTGTAAAGCGCATGAAGAAACTCCATGTTGATGGGATTTTGGAATCACTTGATTATGAATCATTTGATGCTTGCGAACCGTGCCTTTTGGGCAAGATGACTAAAACTCCGTTCTCTGGAACAATGGAACGAGCTACTGACTTATTGGAAATAATACATACCGATGTATGCGGTCCGATGAATGTTGAGGCTCGTGGCGGATATCGTTATTTTCTCACCTTCACAGATGACTTAAGCAGATATGGGTATATCTACTTAATGAAACATAAGTCTGAAACATTTGAAAAGTTCAAAGAATTTCAGAGTGAAGTTGAAAATCATCGTAACAAGAAAATTAAATTTCTGCGATCTGATCGTGGAGGTGAATATTTGAGTTACGAGTTTGGTCTTCAATTAAAACAATGTGGAATAGTTTCACAAATTCATGCCACCTGGAACACCAGATCATAATGGTGTGTCCGAACGTCATAACCGTACTTTATTGGATATAGTACAATCTATGATGTTTCTTACCGATTTACCAATGTCGTTTTGGGATCATGCATTAGAGACAACTGCATTCACGTTAAATAGGGCACCATCTAAATCCGTTGAGACGACACTATATGAGCTGTGGTTTAGCAAGAAACCAAAGTTGTCGTTTCTTAAAGTTTGGAGTTGCGATGCTTATGTGAAAAAGTTTCATCTGATAAGCTCGAACCCAAATCGAGAATGCGTCTTCATAGAATACCCAAAGGAAATTGTTGGGTACACCTTCTATCACAGATCCGAAGGCAAGATATTCGTTGCTTAAGATAGATCCTTTCTAGAGAAGGAGTTTCTCTCGAAAGAAGTGAGTGGGAGGAAAGTAGAACTTGATGAGGTAATGTACTAGCTCCCTTATTGGAAAGTAGTTCATCACGAAATTGGTTCTGTGACACCTACACCAATTAGTGAGGAAGTTAATGATGATGATCATAAAACTTCAGATCAAGTTACTACCAAACCTCGTAGGTAAAACAGAGTGAGATCCGCACCAGAGTGGTACGGTAATCCTATTCTGGAGGTCGTGTTACTTGACCATGACAAACCTACGAACTATGAGGAAGCGATGATGAGCCCAGATTCCACAAAAATGGTTTGAGGCCATGAAATCTGAGATATGATCCATATATGAGAACAAAGTATGGACTTTGATGGATTTGCCCGATGATCGGCAAACCATAGAAAATAAATGGATCTTCAAGAGGAAGACGGACGCTGATAGTGGTGTTACTATCTACAAAGCTAGACTTGTCGAAAAAGGTTTTTGACAAAGTTCAAGATGTTGACTACAATGAGATTTTCTCAAGCAGTAGCGATGCTTAAGTCTGTCCGAATCATGTTAGCAATTGCCACAATTTATGAAATTTGGCAAATGGATGTAAAACTGCATTCTGAATGGGTTTACGGAGGAAGAGTTGTATATGATGCAACCGAAGGTTTTTTCGATCCAAAGGAGCTAACAAAGTGTGCAAGCTCCAATGATCCATCTATGGACTGGTGCAAGCATCTCGGAGTTGGAATATATGCTTTGATGAGTTGATCAAAGCATATAGTTTTCTGCACTTATGGTGAAGCCTGTATTTACTAGAAAGTGAGTGGGAGCACTACAACATTTCTGATAAGTATATGTGATTAACATATTGTAGATCGAAAATAATGTAGAATTATTCTGCAAAGCATAAAGGAGTGTTTGAAAGAAGTTTTTCAAAGAAAGACCTCGGTGAAGCTGCTTACATATTGAGCATCAAGATCTATAGAGATAGATCAAGATGCTTGATAAGTTTTTTCAATGAGTACATACCTTGACAAGATTTTGAAGTAGTTCAAAATGGATCAAACAAAGAAAGGGTTCTTGCCTGTGTTACAAGGTGTGAAGTTGAGTGAGACTCAAAACCCGACCACGGCAGAAGATAGAAAGAGAATGAAAGTCATTTCCTATGCCTTGGCCATAGGTTCTATAAAGTATGCCATCTTTGTGTACCGGATCTATTGTATACCCTGCCTTTGAGTTTGGCAAGGAGTACAATAGTGATCTAGGAGTAGATCATCGACAGCGGTCAAAATTATCCTTAGTGGAATAAGGATATGTTTCTCGATTATGGAAGTGACAAAGGTTAGGTAAGTAAGGGTTACGTCGATGCAAGTTTTGACAACGATCCGATGACTCTAAGTCTCGATCTAGATACATATTGAAAGTGGGAGCAATTAGCTAGAGTAGCTTCGTGCGAGCATTGTAGACATAGAAAAATTGCAAAATACATAATGGATCCGAATGTGAAAGACCCGTTGACTAAGACTCTCTCACAAGCAAAACATGATCACACCTTAGTACTCTTTGGGTGTTAATCACATAGCGATGTGAACTAGATTCTGAATCTAGTAAACCCTTTGGGTGTTGGTCACATGACGATGTGAACTATGGGTGTTGATCACATGATGATGTGAACTATCGATGTTAATCACATGGTGATGTGATCTAGATTATTGACTCTAGTGCAAGTGGGAGATCAAGGAAATATGCCCTAGAGGCAATAATAAAGTTATTATTTATTTCCTTATTTCATGATAAATTTTATTATTCATGCTAGAATTGTATTAACCGAAACATAATACATGTGTGAATATATAGACAAGCAGAATGTCACTAGTATGCCTCTACTTGACTAGCTAGTTAATCAAAGATGGTTATGTTTCCTAACCATGAACAAGGAGTTGTTATTTGATTAACAAGGTCACATCATTAGTTGAATGATCGATTGACATGACCCATTCCATTAGCTTAGCACCCGATCATTTAGTATGTTGCTCTGCTTTTATCCATGACATATACATGTTCTGTAACTATGAGATTATGCAACTCCGTTTACGGAGGAACACTTTGGTGCTACCAAAGCGTCACAACGAATCGGGTGATTATAAAGGAGTACTACAGTGTCTCCAAAGGCGGATGTTGGGTTGGCGTATTTGAGATTAGGTTTTGTCACTCCGATTGTCGGAGAGGTATCTCTGGGCCCTCTCGGTAATACACATCACGAAGCCTTGCAAGCAATACAACTAATGAGTTAGCTGTGAGATGATGTATTACGGAACGAGTAAAGAGACTTGCCGTAACGAGATTGAACTAGGTATTGGATACCGACGATCGAATCTCGAGCAAGTAACATACCGATGACAAAGGAACAACGTATGTTGTTATGCGGATCGACCGATAAAGATCTTCGTAGAATATGTAGGAGCCAATATGGGCATCTAGGTCCCGCTATTGGTTATTGACCGAGACGTGTCTCGGTCATGTCTACATTGTTCTCGAACCGTAGGGTCCGCACGCTTAAGGTTTCGATGATGCAGTTATTATGAGTTTATGTATTTTGATGTACCGAAGAAGTTGAGTCCGGATGTGATCACGGACATGACGAGGAGTCTCGGAATGGTCGAGACATAAAGATTGATATATTGGAAGCCTATGTTTGGAGTTGGAATGGTTAGGGTGAAAACGGAATTTATCGAGTACCGGAGGTTGGAACCCCGGGAACTTAATGGGCCATAGTGGGCCTTAGGGAAAAGGGAGAAAGGGGCTGCCCTAGGGCTGGCCGCGCGCCTCCCCTCTTCCCTAGTCCTATTAGGACTAGGAGAGGTGGCCGGCCCCCTCTCTCCCTCTTCCCCTCTTTCCCTTGACAAGTCCTAGTCCAACTAGGATTGGGGGAGAATCCTACTCCGGAGGGAGTAGGACTCCCGGCGCGCCAAGGGCTTGGCCGCCAGCCCTCCCTTGTTCCTTTATATACGGGCAGGGGCACCCCATAGACACACAAGTTTGATCTACGGATCGTTCCTTAGCCGTGTGCGGTGCCCCTCCACCATATTCGACCTCGGTCATACCGTCGCGTAGCTTAGGCGAAGCCTGCGCCGTGAAACATCAAGATCGTCACCACGCCGTCGTCTTGTGGAACTCTCCCTCGACACTCAATTTGGATCGAGTACGAGGGACGTCATCGAGCTGACGTGTGTCAAGAACTCGGGGCGCCGGAGTGACGGCGCCGGGATCGGTCGGATCGCGAGGAGAACGTCGACTACTTCCTCTACGTTGTGATCGCTTCGCCGGGTCTACGAGTGCGAGACAACACTCTCCCTCTCGTTGCTGTGCATCACCATGATCTTGCGTGTGCGTAGGAAAATTTTTGGAATTACTACGTTCCCCAACAGTGTTGATCTCAATCTATGCTTTTGTTGTGATTTGTGATCTTACTCATTTGAAGGATTTCCATGCCAAAATGCAGTTCCACAAGGATGGAGGAGTTATGGTTGATTCCTTGATGGTGTAGCAAATAGTAGCATATTAAATTGGAAGATGCAAAGGTGACATGCACCGACGAATTCTACAGTGGGTCAAACCTAACATTGCCCTATGAGACTCCGCTGTAGGTTTCACCCCACAACCATATTCTGTGAAGTTCATTGTAGTACTCCCTCCGGTCCTTTTTACTCTGCATATTAGGTTTGTCTGAAGTCAATCTCATCCAACTTTGACCAAGTTTATATAAAAAATTATTAACATTTACATAACAACACCAACAACATTAGATTCATCTCGGAATATACTTTCATATTATATTTATTAGATATTATAGATGCTAATAATTTCTAATATAAATTTGGTCAAATTTAGTTAAGTTTGACTTTCAGCAAATTCAATGTGCAGAGTAAAAAGGACCGGAGGGAGTATTTTCTAGGGGAAGTGTAAGGATTGCCAGGCACATATCTTTTTTATTTGGAGTTTCAAGTAAGGACATGCTAACAAAACAAAGATGCCGGCCGGACTGGCTAAATCAGAGGCTCTTGAGTATGATTTGCGCGCCATGCTGAGGATGCAGCGTTATGACGGTGCAGGGCGCATGGGCGTAAGAAGGCGAAAGCCGGAACTCGAAACGCTGAAGGATCATGCTCACGGCCATCTTGGCCTCGAGCATGGCGAAGTTATTGCCGATGCAGATCCTCGGCCCCCAGCCGAACGGGAAGAAGCCCACCTGGCCATTCTTGGTAGCCTTGGAGATCCCCTCCGCGAACCTCTGCGGCTTGAACTCGGACACGTCCTCCCCCCACACGTCCGGGTTGTGGTGAACCATGAGGAAGGGTAGCTCCAGGACCGTTCCGGCAGGGTAGGTGACGCCCCCGATCCGCATCTCTCTGTTTATTTTCCGGTTCATGGTGACCACCGGCGTGTACAGCCTGAGCACCTCGTACAGTATCATCGTCATCTGGAAATATATGTAGAAAAATTGGACCAAAATCATCCTAGTTAGTTAGTAGCAACGAGAGCAATCGAATGTTTGATTTGAGGGCAAACTTTCGACGATGCACTTGCCGTTTTGAGTCGATTAAGGCCGTCGAAGCCGGGTTTGCCGTCCCTGCCGAAGACGCCCAGAACCTCCTCCCTCGCCCGGTCCTGCCACTCGGGGTACATGCCTAGCATGACGACTGTCCATGTGAGCAGCTGCTGCGTGGACTCCATTCCCGCGAAGTAGAAGAGCTTGCACTCCTCGATGACGTCCTGAGTGCTCATCCGCAAGTCGGAATTGGAGGACCTGTTGGACTGCAGCATCAGGCCAAGCATGTCGTTGCCAATGTCCCCGTCCTTGTCCATCGCGCGCTCCCTCTTCTGGACGACCCCTCTCACGAGCCCTTCTATCTCCCGCTTGTTCTCCCACATCTTCCTGTTGTTTTCAGTAGGAAAGGACCTGCAAATTAAGAGGGGTACACTCGATCGCATTATTCATAGTCATAGGAGCTAATAACATGTCGCATCAAAGGGCTTACTTTAATTGATTAATCCTCGCAAAAAAGTACTCCCTCGGATTCAAAATAAGTGTTGTGGTTTTTGTTCAAAGTAGAATATTTGCTTCCGGAAAATACTAGCACGGTCCATGTGCAATGACTTGACTAACAAAAACTAGAAAGGTGGAGTAGTTGGGAGAATAGTGTGCTTACAAGAAGCCCGGGATGTACAAATACTGGAGGAGCTTCATAAGTCTCTTTGCCTGGTCTACTTGAAGCTCGAAGATTCTTCTTTCTTCGGTGAAGCTGCTACCGAACGATGTGCGGGTGATCACGTCTCCGGTGAGGACCGGGAACTCCTGCGAGACGTCGAGTTCGACCGACCCCTCGGAACCTGCAGCCAGTAGTTCACTCTGCCATCTGTCCACCAGCTCGGTGCAGCACGTGGAGAAAGCAGGGAACATGGCCTGAAAAATGGCTTCATCAGTTAGAGCGAGCGCCCGCACACACATATGTATACATTAGTGGCATGTGATGTAGACATGTACCTTGAGCTTTTCAAGATGGAAAGCAGGGTTGAGAATCCTCCTATGCCTCGCCCATTTCTCGCCGTCGTAGGTCCCGACCCCGCGGCATACCAGGTCTCCAAGATTGGTCCTGAGTTTCTCGAAGTGGCCAGAGTTGCTAGATAAGATCTGGGTCACCAGCTCTGGCTTTGCGATGACGACCCTGGGCTCCGGGCCGTCCCAGGTGATGCACACTTCACCTACGGGATGCAGTTCAGTTAAGCGTTCAGTGCCAGCAGCCATGAGTCGTATGGGCCAGTGGCATCAATGCATGATTCGCGCGCGTACCGTGTTCCTTGACAGTGTTGTGGAGGTGCGGCATCACGCGGGGAACAACGTCGTGGCACGACGGCGGCATGGGCTTGGACAGCGCCTCCTGGCTCTGCCGGGCGTTCTCGGCTGAGTCCCCGGCGGGGAAGCGGTACGCCGTGCCGCCGAGACCCTGCGTCCGTAGCGCCCGGCCGAGCCGCCGGGGCCTCAGCCAGTAACTCTCCGCCGCCAGGGCGGCCGCCCATACGACGAGCAGGGCGGCGGCACCGCAGAGCACGCTCCATGGTGACCGCACAGAAGCCACCAGGGATGTTGCTGCTGCTTGGAGCACCATTACACTCCTAGTTGGCTAGTTCTTGCTGGTCTCTTTCCGCGCTCCTTTTTTGGCGAGTGTTCTTGTGCTCCTTTTGGAGTGTGGAGTGAGCTGTACAAGTTGATTAGACCGAGCGGCGTTTTATAAGGGCGCGCGCACATCTCTAGAGATTCTAAGCTCCCGCAAAATGGGATGCTCTCAGCCACACACACACGGAAATGTACACTTTCTGTTTCTTTAGTCCCTTTCTCTTTCGTAGGATCCACTCTCAGGAACGCCTTGGAGGCCACGGATCTGATAGGGATTGAAGAACTGTCGCTCAAGTTCCTTGAAGGCCACGGGCGGATGGGGTTAGTTGAAATTGGTGTGGCGCCACGTGAGGACGGACAATAGCAGAGGCGACCGGAGAGATTGACTGAACAGTGACACGTTTAGACCGGAGAGAGCGGCCCGTCGCAAAAAGAAAAATACGTTCTTTGGAAAAAGGCTACTGCCCAGCTTAAATTAGTGAAGCCTTTATATTCACCAGTACAGTACAGCACAGCACCACAACACACATAAAAACAACGACACAGTACAATGGTGCCGAGAAACAACCATAAACATAGAAAATAACAAGCCAATATCTGTCCAACAATTGTCTTTATCTCTTCTTTTTTGTACCACTTTGAGACAGCCTGGAAGAAAGAACAGTCTCTAGTGTTGTAATTTTGCAGCACGCGCATGCTACCGCAAAACAAAAAACGTCCTCTGCACACACTGAACTGCCACGCTAAACATTCATCCCGTCGCACCCCACCTCTGCCCAACAGCCGTCGGCTCGATTTCGGCCACCAACGTGTCAGTATGGAGATACTGTCACTGGCGGTCAAGCAAGGGGGAGGCCGTGTTCTGAAGACAAAGGCGTAAAGTGTTGGCGGGCAATTTGAATAGACGGGCCGTCCGGTGTGGGCCTGGGTGTGTGTAGCGGGCCGTGGGCCGTCTGTACTGCCGGCAGCGTATATAAGCTGGCCGTTGGGTGTCGTGCGGGGTATCGTTGCATTGAATTTGAAATCACTCTTTTATCTGTTTCTCTCTGGTTGCGTCCGCATCTCTCTCTCTCTTGCGCTGATCCCCTTCTCCTGTTCGAATCTCACCGGCGATGAGCCCCAAATCCGGCGGTCCTCCTCGGCCAATGGCAAGGGCGTTACAATCTGGTATCAGAGCTTCCGGTCCGTGGCTCGCTTCCGCAACCTCGAGAGCGTACCCAGCAAATTCCGAGGCGACGGTCTCCGGTCACCCTAGGGTTCGACTGGTGTAAATCCTGACCTGAGGTGGGTTGCTTCAGAGGGAGGCACCACGGCCAAGTTCAAACCCAGCGCGCAGACGCGACACATCACCGGGGAGATGGAGGCGTTTCAGGCGCGCATGTTGAAGGAGTTCGCGGCGATGCGGGCGGAGCAGAGCAAGCTCGCCGGAGCGGCCGAGATCTGCCAGCGTCTGGAGGCGCTCGACGTGAAGCTGGAGGAGCGATCGCGGCGCTGGACCTGTCTGGTGAAGGTCAACCTGTCCTCGACACCCTCGGCAAGGTCCAAGAGAGCAGTGCGAGCCGGCAAGCGAACGCCGTGACTTCAGAGACGTCGCGGCAAGTGCCTCGCTTCGACTCCACCGTCAATTCAGAGCGATGGGGTGCTCGGCGGCTCCAGATCAACCGCAAGACACCGGGCTCGCCATAACCGGTACCTATGGGAAATCCCTACCTCCACGGAGAACAGGGAGAGCATGTGATGTGTGAGGATGCGTTCGAAAGAGGAATTGGATGCCTAAGATGGATTTCCCTAAGTTTGATGGGACGGGGTGCAAATATGGCTTGACCGGTCTGAGTCATTCTTCTGTTGTACAACATTCACGAAAATTTCAGAGTCACATCGCATCTCTGAATTTAGTGGGCAATGCTGCACATTGGTTTCGATCATATAAGCAGATGGGAATATGGCCTAAGCGGCAGCAGATTACGTGAAGCGATGATGAAGAGTTCGACATAAATGTGCACCGAGAGCTCTTGCGAGGATCGATGATTTGAAACAAGGAGGTCTGATGAGGGTTACAAGAATCAGTTCTATCGGTGGTGTATAACATTAGAATTTATGAGCACGCTCTCGGTGGCACCTTGTTGGTCACACGGTTCATTTTGGGATGAAGGAAGACTTGCGTGCGGCGATAGAAATGCAACTACGACAATGTGCATAAGGCTGCCTTATATCTTTGTGGTACAAGAGCGATTCTTCTTTGAAAACAAAGGGGCAAGCACAGGTACCAAAAGGGCAATATACTAAGCGGGATAACAGACATCTTTGTAGCTCCATGTGACTTATGGAAGCGAGGCAGCTCAAGGATCTGAGAAGAGCCAATGGACTGTGTTATAGGCGTGGAGAGAAATACACTCTGGGCATGTTTGCGGCAATACTATCAACAACCTTTGCACGGTGAAAGCAACAGTGTGTAGATCCTCATCGATCATTTCGATCTTGTGTTAGATGCCCCTGTTGGAAGAACAACACGAGGAATGTGCCACTATATCTGTTAGAGCTTTATGCTCGAGCATCACACCCCAAGACCATACGATTCGAGCATTAATTGGAAATCAAGTAGTGCCGTCATTGTTAGACTCAGCGATACTCACACATTTGTGGATCAAACACTGTTAGACAGAGTTAAACTGAAATCTGAAACTTTGCCTACAACCTTGTCAGTGAAAGTGGCAAATGGTGATCTGCTACAGCGCTCTGGAAGTGTGCCACAGTTAACTTGGTGGATACAAGGCCACAATTTCACTAACGAAATGAGGGTGTTACAGCTAGGAGGTTATGATATAATTTTGGGCATGGACTGGTTAGAGAAATGGGGAGTTATGCAATGCCAATGGGCTGAGAAATGGATCTAGTTTGACTACCAAGGAAAAATTGTGAAACTACAAGGAGTGTTACTAGTAGAAAAAACTCAGTTAACTGAAATTCCAGTGGAACAAGTAGTACAATGGGATAAAGGAAATGACATTATGGCAGTTGCTTTAATACAACCTGTTTGGGAGAAAAAGACAGACAATGAAGTGACTGCACCAATCAAGGAGCTATTACAGGAGTTTTCTGATGTGTTCAGTGATCCTAAAACACTGCCCCCTCACAGACACTTAGATCATGTGATAAATTTAGTGCCTGGAGCTATGCCAGTCAACAGCAGACCTTACAGGTATTCTCCCGTTCAGAAGGAAGAAATTGAAAGGCAAGTGGATGAAATGCTCAAAGCAGGCCTGATAACTCCAAGCTTAAGTCCTTTTGCATCACAAGTACTGTTAGTTAAGAAGAAGGATGGTTCATGGAGATTTTGTGTGGATTATAGGAAGCTGAATGCTCTCACAATTAAAAGCAGGTTTCCTTTACCTGTCATTGATGAGTTGTTGGATGAACTAGGAGGGGCAAAATGGTTTTCCAAGTTGGATTTAAGAGCTGGCTACCACCAGATCAGAATGTTGCCTGAGGATGAGCCCAAAACAGCCTTTAAGACCCACCATGGACAGTTCCAATTCAGAGTAGTTCCTTTTGGGCTGGCAACAACACCTGGCACTTTTCAGTGTATGATGAATTTTCTGTTTCCTGGCAGAAAGAAAGGAAGGAAAAAGGTACTGGTGTTTATGGATGATATACTAGTATGTAGTTTCTCCTTAGAGGAGCATCTCCAAGATATGAGAGAAGTGCTCACTACACTAAGGGAAAATTACTTTTATGTGAAAGAGAGCAAATGTTCTTTTGGTCAGCAGTCTCTGTAATATTTGGGGCATATTATTTCTGATAAAGGTGTAGCCACTGATCCCTCCAAAACTGCTGTTATGTTGAGTTGGCCAGTTCCCAACAATGTGACAGAATTAAGGGGATTCCTAGGTCTGACTGGATATTATAGGAAGTTTGTTCAGAATTATGGAATCTTGGCAAAACCTTTAACTCTGCTGCTGAAGAAACAAGCATTCCAATGGACACATGAAGCTCAAACTGCTTTTGAACAGTTAAAACAAGCAATGGCTACTACTCCTGTCCTAGTTCTACCCAACTTTGATCAACCCTTCTGTGTGGAAACAGATGCTTGTGACTCTGGTGTTGGAGCTGTATTAACACAATAAGGACATCCAGTGGCTTTTTACAGCAAAGCTCTTGGCCTTAAAAACAAGCAACTGTCTATCTATGAAAAGGAGTTCCTAGCAATAATGATGGCAATAGATAAGTGGAGGACATATCTATCAAGAGGGCCTTTTGTCATTAAAACAGACCACAAGAGTTTATGTCACCTAGGAGATCAAATTCTGACTTCAGAGCTCCAGAGAAAAGCTATGACTAAACTGGTGGGATTGCAGTTCAACATTCAGTACAAGAAAGGAGTTGAGAACACTGTTGCAGATGCATTGTCCAGAGTGGCCCATCTATTTCCCATTCAGGCTGTATCTACATCTCAACCTATCTGGATCTGAGAATCTTGAATTCCTACTTGTGAGATCTTTGAAGCTCGAAATCTTGCAAAAGTTAGCTCTGGATCATGTAGCTTGTCCAGGCTTTAAACTACATAAAGTTCCGTTGAAACATGATGATTAGATATGGATAGGAGCAAATACTGGACTTAAAACCAGGCTGATACAAGCTTTTCATTCTTCCCCTGTGGGAGGCCACTCAGGAATTCTTCCAACATATTTCAAAGTGAAGCAATTGTTTCATTGGCAGGGTATGAAAGGAGATATTGAAAATTTTGTCAAGCAGTGTTCAGTGTGTCAACAAGCCAAGCATGAGTTGTGTAAATCCCCTGGTATGTTGCAGCCCTTACCAATTCCTGAAGGACCATGGCAGTCCATTAGTATGGATTTAATTGAAGGTTTACCTAAATCAGAAGGATACAGCTCTATTTTAGTAGTAGTTGACAGGTTCACTAAAGTGAGCCACTTTATACCTCTCAAACACCCTTTCACTGCTGCTGGGGTTGCCAAAGCCTTTCTGAATAATTTGGTCAAATTACATGGACTACCACTGTCCATCATTTCTGACAGAGACAAGATATTTACGAGCTCATTTTGGAAGGAGTTATTCAGGGTGTGGGGCACAGAATTACAAATGAGCACTGCCTATCATCCTCAAACTGATGGTCAGACAGAAAGAGTCAATTAGTGTTTGGAAATGTATTTGAGATGTGTTGTTCATGAGTGTCCTGCAAAGTGGAAAAGCTGGTTACCTCAAGCTGAATTCTGGTATAACTCAACTTTCCACTCCTCACTGGGTTGTACTCCTTACAAAGCTCTGTATGGACATGAGCCAAACATTGGACAACTAGCCGGGGATCATGCTTCTTTGAATGGGGAAGTGCATAGCTGGCTCTCTGCTCAGACAAAACACACTAACAGACTGAAGGAGCATCTACATAGAGCACAAGTGAAGTACAAACATTATGCTGACAAAAACAGATCACCTAGGGAATTCTCTGAAGGTGAACAGGTGTATCTGAGACTGCAACCATATGCTCAGTCATCAGTTGTGAACAGGCCCTGTCCTAAGCTCGCACTAAATTTTTTTGGACCATTCAAAGTCATTTCCAAAATTGGAGCTGCTGCATACAAGCTTGAATTACCTAAAGGAAGCCAGGTTCATCCAGTGTTCCACGTCTCCCAGCTTAAATCGCATGTGCTAGATCACACACCAGTTTTCACGGTACTGCCCAAACCTTTGGATTTATCGCCCAGGAGTTGTTCGAGCGAATCGGGCAAAGGCGTCTGGTAAAGAAAGGCAACACAGTGCATTTGCAAGTGCAGATCAAGTGGACCTCGGTTCCAGATTCGGCGGCTACGTGGGAGGACTACGAAGTGATCAGGCGCTTTCTGAAGCACCACTGGGTCGGTGGTTCTCAAGGGAGGGAAATGTCGATATGGAATCATCCTGGCGGTCAAGCAAGGGGCAGGCCGTGTTCTGAAGACAAAGGCGTAAAGTGTTGGCGGGCGATTTGAATAGACGGGCCGTCTGGTGTGGGCCTGGGTGTGTGTAGCAGGCCGTGGGCCATCTGTACTGCCGGCAGCGTATATAAGCTGGCCGTTGGGTGTCGTGCACGGTATCGTTGCTTTGAATTTGAAATCACTCTTTCCTCTGTTTCTCTCTAGTTGCATCCGCATCTCTCTCTCTCTTGCGCTGATCCCCTTCTCCTGTTCGAATCTCACCAACGACGAGCCCCAAATCCGGCGGTCCTCCTCAGCCAACAGCAAGGGCGTTACACAACGCCACCACTGCCATTCCACCTGCCTGCGACTAACCTGCTCCATCCTGCTGCTCCATATGGCCGCGTTAACCCCGCTAGCGTGCCCATCCGGGATCTGCCGTCGTGCCGGATCCGGGCAGAATGCGGTCGACCATGGCCTCATAGCTGGCCGTAGACACGGGCTAGTGGCTGTCGGACGGACATTGTTGACCTTGCGGACGCCGTAACTGAGCGGGGCAGCTGTGCTGCATTGGCCGACGTCAACAGCGGGGCATTGTTTCTGTCCGCAAACTCGCCCTTCTTGTCATCTACGAGGCCATTTCGACCCGGCGTGGCAACCACCTCAGCTCCAGCATGCAACCATCCGATTTCCTCCTCTTCGCCCTCATGTTCGAAGAATTGCCAACAAGCTAAATTTTGTTTGCTTCTCTCTTTCTTGTTGTGGTCAAATGAGTAGATTGTAGTGGAAATTATTGTATGTAGATGAGTTCATTTGAACCCTCTCTGCGGGATGATTCCTCGTCCAAAGAGGAATATTGCATGACTGAAGAGGAGGGCATTGTTTTGATATTGATGATGCACAAGAACAAGAGGCCGGAGCATGGTGGTTCCCTTTTCGGGCATTAGTTGATTCGGGGGGATAAGCAACAAATTGATGCGCAACTATTTTGGTTCATCTCCAGTTTATCAAGAGCTATACTTTCACGACCGTTTTACAATGCCACTGGATTTGTTCCTTCACATTGCCAACTGTGTGAAGCAACATGATCGATCATTCGAGCAGAGGAGGAATTGCACCGGAAATCTTGGACACAACACCATCCACAAGGTGACTTCCGCATTGCGCATGATGGCATATGGTGTTTCAGCAGATTTCGTTGATGATAACTTACCAATGGGAGAGAGCACTTTAATCTTTATGTCGAGAAATTTGCAAAGGCGGTGGTTGTGTTTAGGGCAGAGTATTTGAGAGCACCCAATGCTGAAGGGACGTCGATGCTTTTGGAGTGAACAAAGCCTTTGAGTTTCCAGGTTTGCTTGGATCCACGGATTGCATGCACTGGAAGTCAGAGAACTTCTCTCTATAGCATGGCATGGTAGTTCAAAGGACACAAGAAAGATGCCACCATAATTCTTGAGGCCGTTGTCAATTAGGAGACATGGATTTGGCATGTGTATTTTAGGATGCCTGGATCTTGCAATGACATCAATTTTCTCCAGCATCACCTCTCTTTGCAAAGTTAGCCAATGGGGAATCACCACTTGTGGAGTCCCAAGCAAATGGACGCACATACAACATGGGCTACTACCTTGTGGATGGGATATATCCGAAGTGGGCTACTTTTGCGAAACTAATTTCAAGCCCCCAAGGTAATAAAGAACTCTACTTCCATAATGCTCAAGCGGCTGCTAAGAAAGATGTGAAGAGGGCCTTTGAGTTTTTGCAAGCCCAATTTTCTATGGTGCGAGGACCGACTAGGTTTTGGTTGTTGGGGAACGTAGTAATTTCAAAAAAAATCCTACGCACACGCAAGATCATGGTGATACATAGCAACGAGAGGGGAGAGTGTCGTCCACGTACCCTCGTAGACCGTAAGCGGAAGCGTTATGACAACGCGGTTGATGTAGTCGTACGTCTTCACGATCCGACCGATCCAAGTACCGAACGTACGGCACCTCCGAGTTCAGCACACGTTCAGCTCGATGACGATCCCCGGACTCCGATCCAGCAAAGTGTCGTGGATGAGTTCCGTCAGCACGACGGCGTGGTGACGATGATGATGTTCTACCAGTGCAGGGCTTCGCCTAAACTCCACGACGATATGATCGAGGTGGAATATGGTGGAGGGGGGCACCGAACACGGCTAAGGAACGATCACGTAGATCAACTTGTGTGTTCTAGGGTGCCCCCTGGCCCCGTATATAAAGGAGCAAGGGGTGCGGCCGGCCCTAGGAGGCGGCGGAGGAGTCCTACTCCCAGGAGTAGGACTCCCCCTTCCCAAGTTGGATTAGGACTTGGGGAAAGGAAGAGAGGGGAGAAAGGAAAGGGGCGCCGCCTCCTTGTCAATTCGGACTTGGGGGGGGGCGCGGCTGCCCCTAGGCCTCCTCTCCTCTTCCTCCACTAGGCCCAATAAGGCCCATTAGGTTACCGGGGTGTTCCGGTAACCTCCCAGTACTCCGGTAAAATATCGATTTCACCCGGAACACTTTCGATGTCCAAACATAGGCTTCCAATATATCAATCTTTATGTCTCGACCATTTCGAGACTCCTCGTCATGTCCGTGATCACATCCGGACTCCAAACAAACTTCGTACATCAAAACTTATAAACTCATAATAAAGCGGTCATCGTAGCGTTAAGCGTCACGGACCCTACGGGTTCGAGAACTATGTAGACATGACCTAGAACTATTCTAGGTCAATAACCAATAGCGGAACCGGATGCTCATATTGGCTCCGACATATTCTACGAAGATCTTTATCGGTCAAACCGCATAACAACATCGTTGTTCCTTTGTCATCGGTATGTTACTTGCCCGAGATTCGATCGTCGGTATCCAATACCTAGTTCAATCTCGTTACGGCAAGTCTCTTTACTCGTTATGTAATGCATCATTCCGTAACTAACTCATTAGCTACATTGCTTGCAAGGCTTATAGTGATGTGCATTACCGAGAGGACCCGGAGATACCTCTCGACAATCGGAGTGACAAAACCTAATCTCGAAATCGCCAACCCAACATGTACCTTCGGAGACACTGTAGAGCTCCTTTATAATCACCCGATTCGTTGTGACGTTTGGTAGCACACAAAGTGTTCCTCCGGTAAACGGGAGTTGCATAATCTCATAGTTACAGGAACATGTATAAGTCATGAAGAAAGCAATAGCAATATACTAAACGATCAAGTGCTAGGCTAACGGAATGGGTCATGTCAATCACATCATTCTCCTAATGATGTGATCCCGCTAATCAAATGACAACACATGTCTATGGTTAGGAAACATAACCATCTTTGATTAGTGAGCTAGTCAAGTAGAGACATACTAGTGACGTTATGTTTGTCTATGTATTCACACATGTATCATGTTTCCGGTTAATACAATTCTAGCATGAATAATGAACATTTATCGTGATATGAGCAAATAAATAATAACTTTAATATTGCCTCTAGGGCATATTTCCTTCAGTCTCCCACTTGCACTAGAGTCAATAATCTAGATTACATAGTAATGATTCTAACACCCATGGAGTTTTGGTGCTGATCATGTTTTGCTCGTGGAAGAGGCTTAGTCGGCGGTGCGCAACATTCAGATCCGTATGTATCTTGCAAATCTCTATGTCCCCACGGACTTGGTCCGGATGGAATTGAAGCGTCTCTTGATGTGCTTGGTCCTCTTGTGAAATCTGGATTCCTTTGCCAAGGCAATTGCACCAGTATTGTCACAGAAGATCTTCATTGGTCCCGATGCACTAAGTATGACACCTAGATCGGAATTGAACTCATTCATCCAGACTCCTTCATTTGCTGCTTCCGAAGCAGCTATGTACTCCGCTTCACATGTAGATCCTGCCACGACGCTTTGTTTAGAACTGCACCAACTTACAGCTCCACCGTTTAATAAAAACACGTATCCGGTTTGCGATTTAGAATTGTCCGGATCAGTGTCAAAGCTTGCATCAATGTAACCATTTACGACTAGCTCTTTGTCACCTCCATATACGAGAAATATATCCTTAGTCCTTTTCGTATTTCGGGATGTTCTTGACCGCTGTCCGATGATCCACTCTGGATTACTTTGGTACCTTCCTGCCAAGCTTATTGCTAAGCACACGTCAGGTCTGGTACACATCATTGCATACATGATAGAGCCTATGGCTGAAGCATAGGGAACATCTTTCATTTTATCTCTATCTTCTGCTGTGGTCGGATATTGAGTCTGACTCAATTTCACACCTTGTAGCACGGGCAAGAACCCTTTCTTTGCCTGATCCATTTTGAACTTTTTCAAAACTTTATCAAGGTATGTGCCTTGTGAAAGTCCAATTAAGCGTCTTGATCTATCTCTATAAATCTTGATGCCCAATATGTAAGCAGCTTCACCGAGGTCTTTCATAGAAAAACTTTTATTCAAGTATCCCTTTATGCTATCCAAAAATTCTATATAATTTCCAATTAATAATATGTCATCTACATACAAAATCAGAAATGCTACAGAGCTCCCACTCACTTGTAAATACAGGCTTCTCCAAAAGTCTGTATAAAACCATATGCTTTGATCACACTATCAAAGCGTTTATTCCAACTCCGAGATGCTTGCACTAGTCCATAAATGGATCGCTGGAGCTTGCACACTTTGTTAGCACCTTTTGGATCAACAAAACCTTCTGGTTGCATCATATGCAACTCTTCTTCCAGAAATCCATTCAAGAATGGAGTTTTGACATCCATTTGCCAAATTTCATAATCATAAAATGCAGCAATTGCTAACATGATTCGGACAGACTTAAGCATCGCTACGGGTGAGAAAGTCTCATCGTAGTCAACCACTTGAAGTTGTCGAAAACCTTTCGCAACAAGTCGAGCTTTATAGACAGTTACATTACCATCAGCGTCAGTCTTCTTCTTAAAGATCCCTTTATTCTCAATGGCTTGTCGATCATTGGGTAAGTCAACCAAAGTCCATACTTTGTTCTCATACATGGATCCCATCTCAGATTTCATAGCCTCTAGCCATTTTGCGGAATCTGGGCTCATCATCGCTTCCTCATAGTTCGTAGGTTCATCATGGTCAAGTAACATGACTTCTAGAATAGGATTACCGTACCACTCTGGTGCGGATCTTACTGGTAGACCTACGAGGTTCGAGAGAAACTTGATCCAAGTTTCATGATCGATATCATTAGCTTCCTCACTAATTGGTGTAGTTGTCACAGGAACCGGTTCTTGTGATGAACTACTTTCCAATAAGGGAGCAGGCATAGTTACCTCATCGAGTTCTACTTTCCTCCCACTCACTTCTTTCGAGAGAAACTCCTTCTCTAGAAAGGATCCGAATTTAGCAACGAAAATCTTGCCCTCAGATCTGTGATAGAAGGTGTACCCAACAGTCTCTTTTTGGTATCCTATGAAGACAAATTTCTCCGATTTGGGTTCGATCTTATCTGGTTGAAGTTTCTTCTAATAAGCATCGCAGCCCCAAACTTTAAGAAATGACAACTTTGGTTTCTTGCCAAACCACAGTTCATGAGGCGTCGTCTCAACGGATTTTGATGGTGCCCTATTTAATGTGAATGCGCCCGTCTCTAAAGCATAACCCCAAAACGATAGCGGTAAATCAGTAAGAGACATCATAGATCGCACCATATCTAGTAAAGTACGATTACGACGTTCGGACACACCATTTCGTTGTGGTGTTCCGGGTGGCGTGAGTTGTGAAACTATTCTGCATTGTTTCAAATGTAAACCAAACTCGTAACTCAAATATTCTCCTCCACGATCAGATCGTAGAAATTTTATTTTCATGTTACGATGATTTTCCACTTCACTCTGAAATTCTTTGAACTTTTCAAATGTTTCAGACTTGTGTTTCATTAAGTAGATATACCCATATCTGCTCAAATCATCTGTGAAGGTGAGAAAATAATGATACCCGCCGCGAGCCTCAACTTTCATTGGACCACAAACATTAGTATGTATGATTTCCAACAAATCAGTTGCTCGCTCCATAGTTCCGGAGAACAACGTTTTAGTCATCTTGCCCATGAGGCACGGTTCGCAAGTACCAAGTGATTCATAATCAAGTGATTCCAAAAGCCCATCAGTATGGAGTTTCTTCATGCGCTTTAATCGATATGACCTAAACGGCAAGTGCCACAAATAAGTTGCACTATCATTATCAACTCTGCATCTTTTGGTTTCAACACTATGAATATGTGTATCACTACTATCGAGATTCAATAAAATAGACCACTCTTCAAGGGTGCATGACCATAAAAGATATTACTCATATAAATAGAACAACCATTATTCTCGACTTAAATGAATAACCGTCTCGCATAAAAAAGATCCAGATATAATGTTCATGCTCAACGCGGCACCAAATAACAATTATTTAGGTCTAAAACTAATCCCGATGGTAGATGTAGAGGTAGCGTGTCGACCGCGATCACATCGACTTTGGAACCATTTCCCACGCGCAGATCGTCCCTCGTCCTTAGCCAATCTTCGCAATCCGTAGTCCCTGTTTGAGTTGCAAATATTAGCAACAGAACCGGTATCAAATACCGGTACTCTGCGAGCATTAGTAAGGTACACATCAATAACATGTATATCACATATACCTTTGTTCACTTTGCTATCCTTCTTATCCGCCAAAGACTTGGGGCAGTTCCGCTTCAAAGTGTCGATCGCTTGCAAGAGAAGCACTTCGATTTCAGCTTAGGTCCAGACTTGGGTTTCTTCTCTTGAGCAGCAACTTGTTTGCTTTTCTTCTTGAAGTTCCCCTTCTTCTTCCCTTTGCCCTTTTCTTGAAACTAGTGGTCTTGTTGACCATCAACACTTGATGCTCCTTCTTGATTTCTACCTCCATGCTTTTAGCATTGCGAAGAGCTCGGGAATAGTCTTGTCCATCCCTTGCATATTATAGTTCATCACGAAGCTCTTGTAGCTTGGTGGCGATGATTGAAGAATTACATCAATGACACTATCATCGTGAAGATTAACTCCTAGTTGAATCAAGTGATTATTATACCCAGACATTTTGAGTATGTGTTCACTGATAGAACTATTCTCCTCCATCTTGCAGCTATAGAACTTATTGGAGACTTCATATCTCTCAATCCGAGCATTTGCTTGAAATATTAACTTCAACTCTGGAACATCTCATATGCCCCATGACGTTCAAAACGTCGTTGAAGACCAGTTCTAAGTCGTAAAGCATGGCACATCGAACTATCGAGTAGTCATCGCTTTGCTCGCCAGACGTTCTTAACATTGTCGGTTGCATCAGCAGCAGGTTCTGGCACCCAGCGGTGCTTCGGGGCGTAATTCTTCTGTGCAGCAATGAGGATAATCCTTAGGTTACGGACCCAGTCCGTGTAATTGCTACCATCATCTTTTAACTTTGCTTTCTCAAGGAACGCATTAAAATTCAACGGAACAACAACACGAGCCATCTATCTACAACAAACATAGACAAGCAAAATACTATCAGGTACTAAGTTCATGATAAATTTAAGTTCAATTAATCATATTACTTAAGAACTCCCACTTAGATAGACATCCCTCTAATCCTCTAAGTGATTACGTGATCCATATCAACTACACCATGTCCGATCGTCACGTGAGATGGAGTAGTTTCAACGGTGAACATCAATATGTTGATCATATCTACTATATGATTCACGCTCGACCTTTCGGTCTCCGTGTTCCGAGGCCATATCTGTTATATGTTAGGCTCATCAAGTTTAACTTTGAGTATTCGCGTGTGCAACTGTTTTGCACCGTTGTATTTGAACGTAGAGCCTATCACACCCGATCATCACGTGGTGTCTCAAAGACGAAGAACTTTCGCAATGGTGCATACTCGGGAGAACACTTCTTGATAATTTAGTGAGAGATCATCTTAAAATGCTACCGTCAATCAAAGCAAGATAAGATGCATAAAGGATAAACATCACATGCAATCAATATAAGTGATATGATATGGCCATCATCATCTTGTGCTTGTGATGTTGATGCGGAGCATCCTATGGACATCACCATGTCAAGAGTTCGTTTGGCAAATGACACGTGCCACATCTGCTTCACATACTCAAAGGTGAATCTTATCCTTTACACGTGCTCACTTGACACTCTCGAGGATGGTATACTACTTGACACTCCTTACATGTGCATGCATAGGTATTGTCGGACCTTCACGGATGTCAAGGAGGAGTGCAAGCGCCAAGGAACGACTACACCATCCGCAAGGGAAGCGTGGAAGAGAAGACGGAAGAAAGGAGAAGAAGACGGAGCTGCTGCAGCAGCCAGGCCGGACGTCCGGACCGCCGTCCGGATCATCCGGGCTCGGCCGGATCATCCGGGTGCCCCCCCGGATCATCCGGACAAATCGTCCGACGACAATAGAAGGGTCCTCCTGAAGCCGGATCATCCGGTCACCTCCGGATCATCCGGACGATGGCGGATCATCCGGACCCCATCCGGATCATCCGGGCCTCGCGCTCTACAAGCAGAATCGGGCCCAAAGCCCATGTATCCCTTCCCCACTCACCCCTTCGTGGCTAAGACTATAAATAGACCCCCTTCACCTCCTTTCTAGGGTCAGCAAAGTGATAGCTCATTCTTAAGTGAGCTTTGCTCCTACCTATCTCTACTCTTGAGAGAGAGACCACTACTCCATTGGAGGCCAAGACCTCCATCTAGGAGAAGATCCCCCTGCGGATACAAGACCCCTCTTTAGGGAAGATCCATCTAGGATATCATCAAGACCCCCTTGTGGGAAGATCCATCTAGGATATCATCAAGACCTCCTTTTGGAGATGAACCTTACCTTGTATCTTTCCCTTTGTTGTTCATGTAGCTTGTGACCTTGTGTGTTTGATTGTCTAGTGGATGTGTGATTGGACTTGTTCTTGAGTGTTTGCCCTTGTGATTTCTCCCCGTTCTTCCCCGTGTTCATCGTGTTCTTTGAGGGATCCCACTCCAAACGTGAAAGATCGACGAATTAGGGTTCCACCCTACATCATTATGGTATCAGAGCCACGTTAATCACGTTTTTGGAGCCCCTACCCCGTGATTTCTAGCTTGATTTTGTTGTTTTCGTCCTAAAAATCCGAAAATCCCCACAAAAATCCCCCCAAAAGTTTTTGTGATTTGTTGGTTTTGATGATGTTTTGTTGATTTTTATCCATGGATTTGCTTGGTTTCAAGTGGATCTAGCTTTCCCCCAAGTTTCCCCACCTTCCATCCACGAAATCCATCAAATTTTGCCCCGCAAATCATCCATTTCCGCCAAAAAATTCATCCCCACGAGCAAATCCCGAGCGGATTGACTTGCCCAGATCATCCGGACATTCTCCCGGATCATCCGGACCTCAACCGGATCAGCTGGACGCCCCCCCGGACATCCGGATAAATCGCGCACCCAGAAAACAGAACCGGCGCTGACGAACCCGGATCATCCGGATTTCCTCCCGGATCATCCGGATCTAGCCTGGATCATCCGGACCTCCTCCCGGATCATCCGGTTAACCCTAAAACTGACACTGACAGATTTTTGTTTTGGCCATAACTAATTCATCCAAACTCCGATTTTGACGTTCTTTAGCTCGTTTTGAAGCTCTTGACATCCCCCATCCCACAAAAATACCACCAACATCATTTGACTCCATCATATTTTCTGAAATTTGGCAAGTTTGCCTAGGACTTCCACCATATCATCCGCATAGCCACCACCGACTTCCGCAACCTAACCCATTTTGTTCCCCATAGCATTTGAGGTTGTTTGAGTAGTGACTTGAGTCTCCTAAGGTGTTTCGGCTACTTAGGGACGGTTGCTTCTTCATCAACCACCACCACCACCACTTCCACATAACCTTCCCACCATACACTTCCGACAACCCAACTTAACCTAATTGTTGTTTGAGCTTGTTCGAGTTGTGGCTTGTGTCTCCTAAGGTGTTTCGGCTACTTAGGGACGGCAACTTCAACTCCGACTCGTGTATAGCCCATCATTCCATCCGCATTGTCTAGTGCAACAACACCACCACTTTCCACTATCACCATTTTGACATTTGTCATTTGAGATTTTGAGTTTGCGGTTTTTCCGTTTCCTAAGGTGTTTCGGCTACTTAGGGACGAGTCTACATCTTCTTGGTATCTACACCAAGAACACCGCCACTCATCATCGCAAAGGACGGTAACCTCGACGACACCTTTGTATATTCCCTTGCAATTGCATTGTTAACCCCTAGCCCATTTTGCGTCACTTACCTATCGAGACTAGCCATTTGAGTATTGCCGGCAATGTTACTTGTGCACATTAGTGGTCCATACCTTCCATAGCATACATACCATATCATATTGGTATCATATCATCCATTGTGCCTCAAGTTTGTTCCCGCATATACACAATTGCTATCTTGGTTTGTGCATTGTACAAAAGTGGCCATAGAGAAAAAAAAGCTTTTAAGCAAAAAGAGAGCAAAAAGCTCGTGAGCAAGTGCCATAGCATCATACCCCATTGCACATAAGATTGTCAAATCTACATCATATGATATCATGCTTGAGAGAAACACTGGGAACCATACATACATAGCATACTTGGGATAGAAAGAATATCCAGTTTGCATCTTATAGGTTGTGCACATGTGTCGTATCCGCCTATTGAGCAATCGTGCTAGCGTCTCTCTTGAGTTGTGCAACACGAGCGTTTTCCGTGGATTCCACATTTTGTGCTCACTCCTTGGTTGCACGACCCCATTTATCTATCCGTGTGTGTGTGTTTCCGTGTGCCTTTCATTGCTATTGGTCCATTTGTTTCACTTGCGAATTTGTGAATCTCTTTCAACATTATTGACTCTTGCTAACATTTTGCATTAAATTTTTGTGCCACTATCCTCACCGAGCTCTACCATAAGCTTTACTTGATAGGTGTGAGTGAACAAGTCCGGTACCAATTCCACTATTCTTTCATCTCACATTGAGTGACACGGATACATCCTCAACTTTGGGAAAAGGTAACTTGGTATTGTTTATCTCATTTCCTACTCACCTCTACTCGAGTCTTGTGATGGATAGGCAAGGCATTTCATCTTCGGTCTACAACAACAACGACGAGTTCGATGCCATGAACAACAACTCCGACGCCAAGATGCAAGCTAAAATGGAGGAGATCAAAGCCCTCATCAAGTCCTACAAGCGATCTTCCTCATCTTCGAGAAGACGCTCAAGAGCACATCCTTCCGAGCTACCACCTCCGGCAAGATCACATCGGCATCGACACCATCACCAACAAGAACGTGAAGGTCAAGAGCTCAACATCAACAACCGCTCAACGACTTCACCATCTCCCTTGGCATCTTCGCCAAGCAACTTCAAGGCATCTTCGCCTACGGACATATGGCATCTTCGCCAACAAGAACCTCAAGACTACACTCAAGAGAAGCTACCCAAGCTCAAGTCCGCAACTTCCACGAGCTACTACGACCTCGACACCGACCACAAGATTCCTTTCTATGGGACTCAAGAACCCGAGGAGTACCTCGAGTGGGAGCGTTTGATGGACGACTACCTCAAGCTACATCAAGTTCCTCCCGAAGATCAAGTGAAGTGTGCCACAAGAAACTTCCACGACTACGCATTGGCATGGTGGCTTCACACACCTTCGGAGTACTACGACATGAGTTGGCCCAAGACAAAGAAAGCTTTGCGGCGAGAGTTTGTGCCTCCAACCTACACGGAACTACTTCGACGCCATTTGGAGAACACCACCCAAGGATCCAAGTCCATCGACAAGTACTTCAAGGAGATGATGATTGCCTTGCAACGAGCCGGCATGGACGACCCCATTTCGATGAAGTTCCACTTCATGATGGGATTGCACAATGACATCTCCAAGACCATCGTCCTCGAGAACTACAAGTCCATCGACGACTACTACATTGGTGCTCTCAAGGCGGAACAAGAACTCATGAAGGCCAAGGCTTCTCCACCCCAAGCAAACTTCGCGGCGACCAAGCTCTACAACAAGCATGAGGCTAGTACCACCAAGATGTCCAAGCCCGACGAGCTCCAAGACGATGCTCCCAAGGACCAAGCTTTGGAGGCGAGCGACAAGGTGGCGAGCAAGGATGATGCTTCCATCTTAGGAGGCGAGAGTGATGATGCGCCATCTTCGGCCTTCATCCACGACGAGAGTGATGATGTGCCATCTTCGGCCTTCATTCACGACGAGAGTGATGATGTGCCATCTTCGGACTTCATCCACGGCGACCACGATGAGATGGTTGAGCATGGGACTTTCATTTCGACCACGGCGACGTATGATGACTTGAGTGACTTGTGCCACCATATTGAGAGTGAGAGTGACTTCACCACTAGCCCCATATATGATGAGTTGCCACATTTCCCATGTAAGGAGAGCCACAACCCCCACCACTTGAGTGAGATGAGTGACTCCACCATACGTGAGTTTGAGTGCACCTATTTTGAGGGAGTGAGTGAACCACCACATAGAGAGAGTGAGATAGTTGATAGGTCTAGTGAGGCCATTTGCATTTCTAACAACTTGACCTCTACCGCTATTGTGTCTTCTCGTTTGGTGCTAGGTCCCATTGATGATGACGCGCCGATCCTCGACGACTTCGTCCTCCCTTTGGACAAGACGATGGCCATGGTGGATTATGATGCACCCCCCACATGGTTCCATCAAGATGAAGATGACCACCATTTGGTTTTTCCCACCTCACCTACACCACTTGAGTGGAATGACAAAGGTAACATAGGTGAAGGTGATGCTCTAGTCCCACTAGTGGACATTCTTGGCATTGATTGCTTGCATGATGTTGATCCACCTAGTACCATGCTTCATGCTAGTATGATTTCCCCATGCGATAATTTGCCCATTTATGATGAGTATAATGATTCTATTGTGGAGTCTATTAGTTGTGATGCCATGTTACATAGGAGTTCTTGTGACAATTCTTTAGGTCACATCATGTTTGATAATCCGCTTGACTTGTCATATGCTATGCATGAGATCAACCATATGTCTTATTTGCAATCTCTTCATAGTGACTATGCATATGCCATTAAAATAAACCCAATTTGCACATATGGCATAGATGACAAGCCCATGGTTATTGGCATTTGTTTCTCTTGTGATGATATTGATATGCTCCCTTTGCATCATTTATCTCATATGCCATGCCATGACCACCTAGCTTCGGATATGCATTGTTTTGGATGTTGTCCATTTTCTCCATGTGATGTTTCCGATATTGCTCATGAGGAGACCCCCATAGTTTCCTCATACATTTTAGGAGATTTTGATCCATCCCATCCATTGCATGATCCCAATACGTGTGTGCACCATATGCTCCCCATGAATAAACATACTATTGATGTACCATATACTTGCATTCTCAATTTGTGTCCCCATCGTGTCATACATAGTAACTATTATTTCATGATGGATGACATGTTCTTATACCATGCATCAAATTTCTTTGAGCGATGCTTATCTTGTGCTAACTCACACGTGCACATACACATCATGATGGATGATGTGTACATTTACCACGCGCACAATTTCTTTGGATTGTGTCTCTTTTGTGTAGGTACCCATGAATACTTTTCAACCTCGCAATACCACGAGTTGACAAAACGAGCTCTTGAGAGCAATGACAATTTGGGATCCCGTGGACTATCCTTACCACCGTTCCCTTCACGCAAGTACTACGCGCAACTCCTCTACTTGGCTATCACATGGCTATGGGCCATTTACCACTTCTCACATTATGCTCATTTTACCGTGTTCACTTTGCATGCTATGCTTGCTTCTATGACTTTACCATGCAATTGTGACCCTTGCTTGCATCTACCCATGTTTCATCATTATGCTATTTCTATGTGTATTTGCATGCTTGGTAGAGATCCTTGTTGCTATTGCCATGCTTATCATGTGCCCCATGCTATTGTCCTCATATCTTGCTTTCATGCTTGTGCTATGACATGTGAATTGTTCAGGCCCACTATTTGCACCAATGACATGATTGCCATGATTTCCTCTAGTATGTTGCATCTTCGCACTACTAGCTTCCTTGACTTGATTGCTTTGATTGCTTGCTATGTTGCATCACCCATGTTCCACTACTTGCTTTCTTGGGTTGATGACATATATGCTCATGCCTATCACATGATACATCTTGATCATTGTCTCTTGTGTCATACTTGCTCATCTCATGCGGTTGATGATAACCATCTATATGCTTTGCACATGATTCATCTTGCTTCGTGTCATATATTTCCATGTGTTGCCTCCCTCATGTTAGATGATTCGCCATGTATTGAGTGCAACAATGATTCTCTTCTTGCTCATGAGATTGCCCCCATAGCATTCTCGCATATATTTGGAGATTATGACATAATTCTTGTGAAGCATGCTTGTCTTACTTCTTTGCACCATATACCTAGTGCCATGAATATTGCCATTGTTGCATCATATTATTCATGCACTTGTGCTTCTAATGGTTTTGTGCAAAAGATAAGAACCATCATGATGGATGATGTGTTTATCTACCATGCCCATACGTTCTTTGTTTTGTTTTGTGCATGTGTAGGATACTTGGACTTTGTGTCGACTTCCACTTCACGTGAGTTGACCATTCGAGCTCTTGATAGCGAGCCTCATACATTCTACCACGACCCACTTCTACACCGTATTTGCTTCCACTTCGGCATTGTGAAGAATGCACAAGGACACACTTTCAAGGTGACATCCTTCTTGGACTTGGATATTGTGGATCATACTTCATGTGTTGCTTGCACCATTTGCACGCATATTCAAGATATTGCTTTCTACCATGATTGCCACATTTCCATGCTTCATGACATATATACCTTGTGTGTTGCATCCAATTCTTGGACTACTTGCTACTATCATATGGTTGGTTGCACCAATATCATTTCTTCACATATGCCATGTCCCTTTGCTTGTCACATGCTTGACTTGATTGCCTCACACATGATGAACAATTGCTCTTTCTATTGTGTTGAGTGCCACACTATATTCACTACACCCTATGCACATTATGCTTGGATTGTCTTGCACTTGACCCATGTGTTTAGACACTTCATTTTATTTGGTGTTGTGAATGACTCTTATGCCTACCATAGACCGTTCATTGAGCACTTTATGCATGCTTGTTTTGACCTTGAGGTAGATGCTTGTTCACTTATCACATATATTTGCATCTTGACCTCACATTTGCATGCTTGTTCCCATGATATACTTGATTGTGCTCAATTGATATGCTCAAATGCCATGCCACACTTCTTTGTCAAACCATATGCTATGCTCGATGACAACACTTGTTGGGTGAATCACCTCTTGAATGCTTGGTTTTGCTCTTACGACAACCACATTTGTTTTTCCAAGTGCTTGTTATCTTTGCTACTTTTGAAGGAATTACAAGATGGTGCGACATTGGAGAGTGCCCATTTGGAACTACAAGATGACAAATGCTTGGTGATCGTCCACTTCTACAGCGACATCATCTCTTTCCCATGGTGATTTGGATTTTGATCCGAGGTCGGATCTTTCCCAAGGGGAGGGATGATGCGGAGCATCCTATGGACATCACCATGTCAAGAGTTCGTTTGGCAAATGACACGTGCCACATCGCTTCACATACTCAAAGGTGAATCTTATCCTTTACGTGCTCACTTGACACTCTCGAGGATGGTATACTACTTGACACTCCTTACGTGTGCATGCATAGGTATTGTCGGACCTTCACGGATGTCAAGGAGGAGTGCAAGCGCCAAGGAACGACTACACCATCCGCGAGGAAGCGTGGAAGAGAAGACGGAAGAAAGGAGAAGAAGATGGAGCTGCAAGAAGAGCGGGCGGACGTCCGGACCGCCATCCGGATCATCCGGGCTCGGCCGGATCATCCGGGTGCCCCCCCGGATCATCCGGACAAATCGTCCAACGACAATAGAAGGGTCCTCCTGAAGCCGGATCATCCGGGTCACCTCCCGGATCATCCGGACGACGGCCGGATCATCCGGACCCCCATCCAGATCATCCGGGCCTCGCCTACCTGCGCGCAGAATCGGGCCCAAAGCCCATGTATCCCTTCCCCTCTCACCCCTTCGTGGCTAAGACTATAAATAGACCCCCTCCACCTCCTTTCTAGGGTCAGCAAAGTGATAGCTCATTATTAAGTGAGCTTTGCTCCTACCTATCTCTACTCTTGAGAGAGAGAGACCACTACTCCATTGGAGGCCAAGACCTCCATCTAGGAGAAGATCCCCCTGCGGATACAAGACCCCTCTTTAGGGAAGATCCATCTAGGATATCATCAAGACCCCCTTGTGGGAAGATCCATCTAGGATATCATCAAGACCTCCTTTTGGAGATGAACCTTACCTTGTATCTTTCTCTTTGTTGTTCATGTACCTTGTGACCTTGTGTGTTTGATTGTCTAGTGGATGTGTGGTTGGACTTGTTCTTGAGTGTTTGCCCTTGTGATTTCTCCCCGTTCTTCCCCGTTTTCATCGTGTTCTTCGAGGGATCCCACTCCAAACATGAAAGATCGACGAATTAGGGTTCCACCCTACATCAGATCTCCATCTCCAAAGCACCGTCGTGATCACCATCATCACCGGCGCGACACCTTGATCTCCATCATAGCATCATTGTCGTTACGCCATCTATTGCTTCTATGACTATCGCCACTGACTTAGTGATAAAGCAAAGCAATTCTGTATGCGTTTGCATTTCATACAATAAGCGACAACCATATGGCTCTGCCGATTGCCGATAACCGGTTACAAAACATGATCATCTCATACAATAAAATATAGCATCACGTCTTGACCATATCACATCACAACATGCCCTGCAAAAACAAGTTAGACGTTCTCTACTTTGTTGTTGCAAATTTTACGTGGCTGCTACGGTCTTAGCAAGAACCGTTCTTACCTACGCATCAAAACCACAATGATAGTTCGTCAAGTTAGTGCTGTTTTAACCTTCGCAAGGACCGGGCGTAGCCACACTCGGTTCAACTAAAGTGAGAGAGACAGACACCCGCCAGCCACCTTTAAGCACAAGTGCTCGTAACGGTGAAACTAGTCTCGCGTAAGCATACGCGTAATGTCAGTCCGGGCCGCCTCATCTCACAATACCGCTGAACCAAAGTATGACATGCTGGTAAGCAGTATGACTTGTATCGCCCACAACTCACTTGTGTTCTACTCGTGCATATGACATCTACGCATAAAACCTGGCTCTGATGCCACCGTTGGGGAACGTAGTAATTTCAAAAAAATTCCTATGCACACGCAAGATCATGGTGATGCATAGCAACGAGAGGGGAGAGTGTCGTCCACGTACCCTCATAGACCGTAAGCGGAAGCGTTATGACAACATGGTTGATGTAGTCGTGCGTCTTCATGATCCGACCGATCCAAGTACCAAACGTACGGCACCTCCGAGTTCAGCACACGTTCAGCTCGATGACGATCCTCGGACTCCGATCCAGCAAAGTGTCGGGGATGAGTTCCGTCAGCACGACGGCGTGGTGACGATGATGATGTTCTACCGGCGCAGGGCTTCGCCTAAACTCCGCGACGATATGAGTGAGGTGGAATATGGTGGAGGGGGCACCGATACGGCTAAGGAACGATCACGAGATCAACTTCGTGTTCTAGGGTGCCCCTGCCTCAGTATATAAAGGAGCAAGGGGTGCGCCTGCCCTAGGAGGAGGCGCGCCGGAGGAGTCCTACTCCCACCGGGAGTAGGACTCCCCCCCTTTGCCTAGTTGGATTAGGACTTGGGGGGGAGGAAGAGAGGGGGAGAAAGGAAAGGGGGGCACCGCCCCCCCCCCTCCTTGTCCAATTCGGACTTGGGGGGAGGGGCGTGCGGCTGCCCCTAGGCCTCCTCTCCTCTTCCTCCACTAGGCCCAATAAGGCCCATTAGGTTACCGGGGGGTTCCGGTAACCTCCCGGTACTCCGGTAAAATGTCGATTTCACCCGGAGCACTTCCGTTGTCCAAACATAGGCTTCCAATATATCAATCTTTATGTCTCGACCATTTCGAGACTCCTCGTCTGTCCGTGATCACATCCGGGACTCCGAACAAACTTCGATACATCAAAACTTATAAACTCATAATAAAACTGTCATCGTAACGTTAAGCGTGCGGACCCTACGGGTTCGAGAACTATGTAGACATGACCTAGAACTATTCTCGGTCAATAACCAATAGCGGAACCTGGATGCTCATATTGGCTCCTACATATTCTACGAAGATCTTTATCGGTCAAACCGCATAACAACATACGTTGTTCCCTTTGTCATCGGTATGTTACTTGCCCGAGATTCAATCGTCGGTATCCAATACCTAGTTCAATCTCATTACCGGCAAGTCTCTTTACTCGTTACGTAATGCATCATTCCGTAACTAACTCATTAGCTACATTGCTTGTAAGGCTTATAGTGATGTGCATTACCGAGAGGACCCAGAGATACCTCTCTGACAATCGGAGTGACAAAACCTAATCTCGAAATACGCCAACCCAACATGTACCTTCGGAGACACCTATAGAGCTCCTTTATAATCACCCAGTTACGTTGTGACGTTTAGTAGCACACAAAGTGTTCCTCCGGTAAACGGGAGTTGCATAATCTCATAGTTACAGGAACATGTATTAGTCATGAAGAAAGCAATGGCAATATACTAAACGATCAAGTGCTAGGCTAACGGAATGGGTCATGTCAATCACATCATTCTCCTAATGATGTGATCCCGTTAATCAAATGACAACATATGTCTATGGTTAGGAAACATAACCATCTTTGATTAATGAGCTAGTCAAGTAGAGGCATACTAGTGACGTTATGTTTGTCTATGTATTCACACATGTATCATGTTTCTGGTTAATACAATTCTAGCATGAATAATAAACATTTATCATTATATGAGGAAATAAATAATAACTTTATTATTGCCTCTAGGGCATATTTCCTTCATTGGTATCAAGATATCCTTTGGTACATCATCACAGTCGGCATGATCATGCACAACATGATCATTGAGAATGAGTGTGTGGCGAATATTTGGATTACACCTTCTATGAGCTCATGAGACAACCGATGCAGACATGTAGAAGGGAATACCGAATTTGACACTTTCTTGAGGTGTAGCTTGACATTCGAGATTCCGATACACATGAAGATCTTCAAAAATATCTCATCGAGGAGTGGTGAGCGTGTCGTGGGCAACAAGACCAGTAGTTTTATCTCTGTGTTTGTTTCCATGTGTGATGAACAATTTGCATTGAATTTTATGTTATGGATTACTGAACTATGTAATAATTTGATGTTGTGGATTAATGAATTTGATGTTTGTACTATCTGTGTTTTTGTCTGTTTTTGATTCATTTGGTTTGATAATATTTGTTTCAATATATTTCAACATGTATGCACTTCTAGTGCCCTATTTAAGGGCAGTTGTCGGAGAAGGAAAAAAATCTGGTGCAATAGAACTCACTTTTTCGTGCCCTCAATCAGTTTTTCAGTGCCCTATTTTTGGGCAGCTATTGGAGATGCTCTTAGGGGTTGCTTGGAAGCCCGATATTCGATCCAATACTTGTGTGCCAACGGTGTTTCACAAAAAATATACAACAGTACGGTGATCATATGTAGATTTATGTAACAGGGATCGTTTGACCATCTTCAATTGGATTGGGCTATTTTCACTCCATATATGTCTGTGGACTTTTTCAATTATACTGGTCTATTTGAGGATCAACCCCCTATTTGTCCGCCACTTTAGCTGGCCTCAATCGGCGTTCTGAGATCGGGGGTACCCAGACCTGCCTACGTGCGGCCCATCCCTTGACTTCATCGATGACCCAGCATGGCCCAACTGCAAGAACACGCGGGCAAGGCCCTCGCGAGGACCCCCGACCCCGCGAGGTGGACGACGTCGAGACCTCCCAAGGAGCAGCTCCTCGAGCCTGCCTCCCAAGGAGCGGAGATCTCTATGCAGGTGCCCTGCCTCATGAGGTTCACGATGACGTGAGCCATGGCGACCAAGGCCAGGCGGGCGTCAGTGGGCGCAGAGGAGGACAATTTCCTCTTTTGTGCTAAGGAATCAAGGACCGGTGCGGATTCCCGAGGGAGCCCCCAAAGGTTTCCATTCCGATGCAACAAGACCAAGACCCCAAGCTTGGCAGGACGGATGTCATCACTGAGCCCACCACTTCATCATGGCCAGAGCTTTGCAGGCGAAGACCACCTTTCATCACGATAAGATGTACCTCTTGTCCCCTTTCAAAATTGGCCGTTGTGGTATCCCTTCCCGCGTAAGCTATGAGGGAAGAGGACCAAGGCCACTATAAATAGGCTAGGCTCCACCGTAGAGCAGGTCATCTCATTCTCACCCTCTGAGCCCTCGCGAGGCAGCTCATCCTCTGTACCTGTTCATCTTCAAACTCCTCGTGAGGCCAATCCACCATAAAGCAAGAGTAGGGTCTTACACCGCAAGGTGCCCTGAACCTGGGTAAATCTCCATGTTCATTCTTTCTCCTAGCTCGCACGTACTCGGTGAGATCAGGCCATGTGGGTGGTGAGCGGAGCGTCATCATGAAGAGGGAACCTTCGTACACGCCCCAGAATTTGAACCTGTTTAGGGTCCGCGGAGCCCTGATTCCGACATTTGTTGCGCCAGGTAGGGGCTTGTCGAAGCCTCCGTTTCTTAATCAACCGCGCTCCATCCTCTCCCCGTCATGTCCATGGCAGAAGCTTGCTGCATCCGTGGTGAGCGTTGGGCCGCTCGTGTGGCTCAGACGCCCCCGGCGGGCCGCAGCGCTCCTCGCTGCTCTGCTCCCCCAGTGGTGAGCGCTGCCACTGACCTTGCCGCTTGCGGGTAGCAGGATTCTTCGTTGTATCTTTGGAGCTACGTGACGGCCATGCCTTCCTATGACCCCGCCTTGGCGTCATCCTCGTACGATCATCGTAGGCTGGCGGACGCACAAGCCGCGCTCCTCATGGCGCATGAGTTACTGTGCTACCGTCCTGCCAACGGCGATTACGACGCCTAGCTCGGTCGTGTTGCCGCGTGCGAGGGCATAGAGTCTCCTTGCCTTTTGCCTGTGTCGCGGCTCTCGCTGCGGCTCCGTGCTTGCTCCTGCTGCATCTGCTCGTCCTTCCGAGGCGAACCTGGTCCGCCCCGCAGCGGTGAGGCTGCGAACAGGGTTTCTGGTTGTACTAGTGGCGCCTAGTAAAGAACGCGCTATTACCACTAGAGCAAATCAATGGCTCTAAAAATTTAAGTGAAGCATAGGAGCAAGCATAGCATAATTTTTGGCTCTCTCAAAAAGGTGTGTCTAGCAAGAATTCAAGACTTAAAACACAAACAAAACAAGCAAAGACTCATATCATACAAGCTCTGTTGGAAAAGGCAGTGCCTAGGAGGCGCTTAGGCACGCCTAGGCACTAGGCAATAGCCAAACGCCTCGCCTAGGGCATAAATGGAGATCTAGGCACGACAAGCAAGGAATTGCCTACCCAAGCAAGAAATCATGCCACATACTTCACAGATATGCCAAATGGGTTATACTCCAATAGCAGTAGATAGTAATTAACATATTTATATGCCCTAAACAAATATAAACACCCATATAATAATCATAAATACACTATGAGTAAAGACTATATTACTGCATAGGTCGCGCCTAGGGCGCTTAGGCACCGCCTAGGCACAAGGCGAAGGCCAACCACCTCGCTTACGCCTACCGCTTTTTCCAACCTTGCATACAAGACGCTCCAAGCAAAACTCATAATATGTGACAAACAAAAATATAGCTCCAAGTAAAATACCGATGGTTGTTAGAAGAAAGAGGGGATGTCACTTGGGGGCATCCCCAAGCTTAGACGCTTGATACTTCTTGAATATTATCTTGGGGTGCCTCGGGCATCCCCAAGCTTAGCCTTTTGCTAATGCTTATTCCTTCATCCATCGTAATATCACTGAAAACTTGAAAACTTCAATCACACAAAACTCAACAAAACCTTCATGAGATCCGTTAGTATAAGAAAGCAAACCACTTCTATAAGTGATACGTCTCCAACGTATCTATAATTTTTTTATTGTTCCATGCTATTATATTACCCGTTTTGGATGTTTATGGGCTTTGTTATACACATTTATATTATTTTTGGGACTAACCTATTAACCGGAGGCCCAGCCCAAATTGTTGTTTTCTTGCCTATTAGTGTTTCGAAGAAAAGGAATATCAAATGGAGTCCAAACGAAATGAAACCTTCGGGAGAGTTATTTTTGGAACTGAAGCAATCCAAGAGACTTGGAGTAGACGTCAGGGAAGCTTCAAGGTGGCCACGAGGGTCAGGGGCGCGCCCTACCCCCCTGGGCGCGCCCCCACCCTCGTGGGCCCCTCGTGGCTCCCATGACCGACTTCTTTCGCCTATATATATATACCCTAAAAACATTGAGGAACACCATAGATCGGGAGTTCCGCCGCCGCAAGCCTCTGTAGCCACCAAAAACCTCTCGGGAGCCCGTTCCGGCACCCTGCCGGAGGGGGAATCCATCACTGGTGGCCATCTTCACCATCCCGGCGCCCTCCATGACTAATGTTGAGTCCATGGATTATACGCACTCTCACCCTTCCACCATTGCTAGCCTCTCTTGTGCCGCACAACTTTCCTCGGTACCATACACCCACCATATACCTTCCTCAAAACAGCCACCATACCTACCTATTATGGCATTTCCATAGCCATTCCGAGATATATTGCCATGCAACTTTCCACCGTTCCGTTTATTATGACACACTCCATCATTGTCATATTGCTTTTGCATGATCATGTAGTTGACATTGTATTTGTGGCTAAGCCACCTTGATAATTCTTTCATACATGTCACTCTTTATTCATTGCATATCTTGGTACACCGCTGGAGGCATTCATATAGAGTCATATTTTGTTCCAAGTATTGAGTTGTAATTCTTGAGTTGTAAGTAAATAAAACTGTGATGATCTTCATTGTTAGACCATTGTCCCAAGTGAGGAAAGGATGATGGAGACTATGATTCCCCACAAGTCGAGATGAGACTTCGGACTTAAAAAAAAGGAGAGAAAGGCCATAAAAAAAGAGAGAGGCCATAAAATAAAATAAATAAAGGCCCAAAAATGAGAGAAAATGAGAGAAGGGACAATGTTACTATCCTTTTACCACACTTGTGCTTCAAAGTAGCACCATGATCTTCATGATAGAGAGTCTCCTATGTTGTCACTTTCATATACTGGTGGGAATTTTTCGTTATAGAACTTGGGCTTGTATATTCCAACGATGGGCTTCCTCAAATTTCCCTAGGTCTTTGTGAGCAAGCAAGTTGGATGCACACCCACTTAGTTTCTTTTTGAGATTTCATACACTTATAGCTCTAGTGCATCTGTTGCATGGCAATCCCTACTCACTTTTTTTGCGAATACGCAAAGCTTGCGTATCATTTCATTGATAGGAGGAATAGAAGAAGTACAGTGAGTGGTACACATGACACGAACGCAAAAAGGCGTGAACATGGTGCCCGGAGCAGAGAAACAAGGGGTGCTCAGCCCAAACAGAAGAGACAACACAGCTAAAGCCAACCAAGCCAAAACCAAGAGCGGCAAAACATATCGCTGAGGCCAACCAAGCCAATCCCTACTCACTCACATTGATATCTATTAATGGGCATCTCCATAGCCTCTTGATACGCCTAGTTGATGTGAGACTATCTTCTCCTTTTTGTCTTCTTCACAACCACCATTCTATTCCACATATAGTGCTATGTCCATGGCTCACTGATACGTCTCCAATGTACCTATAATTTATGAAGCATTCATGCTATTTTATTATCTGTTTTGAATGATTATGGGCTTTATTATACACTTTTATATTACTTTTGGGACTAACCTACTAACCGGAGGCCCAGCCCATATTGCTGTTTTATTGCCTGTTTCAGTATTTCGAAGAAAAGGAATATGAAATGGAGTCCAAACAGAATGAAACCTTCGGGAGCATGATTTTTTGGAAGAATATGATCCCGGAGACTTGGAGTTCACGTCAGAATATCCTCAAGGAGGCCATGAGATAGGGGGGCGCCCACCCCCTGGGCGCGCCCTACCCTCTCATGGGCCCCTCGAGGCTCCCCCGACCGACTTCTTTCGCCTATATAAGCCTACGTACCCTAAAAACATCGACAACGAAGATAGATCGGGAGTTCCGCCACCGCAAGCCTCTGTAGCCACCGAAAACCTCTCGGGAGTCTGTTCCGGCACCCTGCCGGAGGGGGAACCCACCACCGGTGGCCATCTTCATCATCCCGGCGCTCTCCATGTCGAGGAGGGAGTAGTTCACCCTCGGGGCTGAGGGTATGTACCAGTAGCTATGTGTTTGATCTCTCTCTCTCGTGTTCTCTCTATGGAACGATCTTGATGTATCGCGAGCTCTGCTATTATAGTTGGATCTTATGATGTTTCTCCCCCTCTACTCTCTTGTGATGAATTGAGTTTCCCTCTTGAAGTTATCTTATCGGACTGAGTCTTTGATTTGAGAACATTTGATGTATGTCTTGCCGTGTTTATCTGTGGTGACAATGGGATATCACGTGCCACTTGATGTATGCTTTGGTGACCAACTTGCGGGTTCCGCCCATGAACCTATGCATAGGGGTTGGCACATGTTTTCTTGACTCTCCGGTAGAAACTTTGGGGCACTCTTTGAAGTACTTTGTGTTGGTTGGATGAATTTGAGATTGTGTGACGCATATCCTATAATCATGCCCACGGATACTTGAGGTGACAATGGAGTATCTAGGTGTTGGGGAACGTTGCAGAAAATTAAAATTTTTCCTACGGCTTCACCAAGATCCATCTATGAGTTCATCTAAGCAACGAGTAACGGGAGAGAGATAGCATCTACATACCACTTGTAGATCGCGTGCGGAAGCTTGCAAGGTGATGATGGAGTCGTACTCGAACGTGATTCAGATCACCGATGCCAAGTGCTGAACTGACAGCACCTCCGCGATCAACACACGTACGGGACGATCAACGTCTCCTCCTTCTTGATCCAGCAAGGGGGAAGGAGAGGTTGAGGAAGACAACTCCACCGGCAAAGACGACGGCGTGGTGATGGTGGAGAAGAAGCATCTCGGCAGGCTTCACGAGCTCTTACGGAGGAGGAGATGTGTTGGGAGGGAGGGCTGCGCCTTGGGAGTTGGTACAGCAGCCCCCTCCTCCCCCTTTATATAGGCCCCACAGGTGGCCCCTGGAGATCCAATCTCTGTGTGGGGCGGCGGCCAAGGGTGGAGTGCCCCCAAGCCGGTGGGCGCCCCACCCCTAGGGTTTCAACCCTAGGCTAGGGGTGGGCCTGGGGGTGCACCAGCCCCTGTGGGCTGGTTTCCTTCCCCTTGGCCCATGGGGCCCTCCGGGATAGGTGGCCCCACCGGTGGACCCAGGACCCTTCCGGTGGTCCCAGATTTTACCGAAACCCCAAACTTTCCCGATGGCGAAACACCACTTCCTATATATTATTCTTTACCTCCGGACCCTTCCGAACTCCTCGTGACGTCAGGGATCTCATCCGGACTCGAACAACATTCGGTGGTCACATACTTGACTTCCTACTAACCCTAGCGCCACCGAACCTTAAGTGTGTAGACCCTACGGGTTCGGAGACACGCAGACATGACCAAGACGACTCTCGGGCAATAACCAACAAAGGGGGTCGGATATCCATGTTGGCTCCTACATGCTCCTCGATGATTTCATCGGTTGAACCACGATGTCGAGGATTCGATCAAACCTCGTATGCAATTCCCTTTGTCAATCGATGCGTTACTTGCGAGACTCGATCGTCGGTATCCCAATACCTTGTTCGGTCTCGTTACGGCAAGTCACTTTACTCGCATCGTAATGCATGATCCCGTACAACACCTTGGTCACATTGAGCTCATTATGATGATGCATTACCGAGTGGGCCCAGAGATACCTCTCCGTCATACGGAGTGACAAATCCGATCTCGATCCGTGTCAACCCAACAGATACTTTCGGAGATACCGTAATGCACCTTTATAGTCACCCGATTACGTTGTGACGTTTGATACACCCAAGGCACTCCTACGGTAACCGGGAGTTACACGATCTCATGGTCGAAGGAAGAGATACTTGACATTGGCAAAGCTTCTAGCAAACAAACTATACGATCTTTTATGCTATGCTTATGATTGGGTCTAGTCCATCACATCATTCTCCTAATGATGTGATCCCGTTATCAACGACATCTAATGTCCATAGTCAGGAAACCATGACTATCTATTGATCACAACGAGCTAGTCAACTAGAGGCTCACTAGGGACTCATTGGGTCTAAGTGTTCACACGTGTATTACGATTTCCGGATAATACGGTTATAGCATGAACAAATGACAATTATCATGAACATTGAAATATAATAATCCTTTTATTATTGCCTCTAGGGCATATTTCCAACATCTCCCACTTGCACTAGAGTCACCAATCTAGTTACATTGTGATGAATCGAACACCCATAGAGTTCGGTGTTGATCATGTTTTGCACGCGAGAGAGGTTTAGTCAACGGATCTGCGACATTCAGATCCGTGTGCACTTTGCAAATCTCTATGTCTCCATCTTGAACATTTTCACGGATGGAGTTGAAACGACGCTTGATGTGCTCGGTCTTCTTGTGAAACCTGGGCTCCTTGGCAAGGGCAATAGCTCGGTGTTGTCACAGAAGAGTTTGATCGGCCCCGACGCATTGGGTATGACTCTAGGTCGGTGATGAACTCCTTCACCCAAATCGCTTCATGCGCTGCCTCCGAGGCTGCCATGTACTCCGCTTCACACGTAGATCCCGCCACGACGCTTCGCTTGCGGCTGCACCAGCCATCTGCTCCACCATTCAACATATACACGTATCCGGTTTGTGACTTAGAGTCATCCAGATCTGAGTCGAAGCTAAGCGTCGACGTAACCCTTCTGACGAGCTCTTCGTCTCCTCCATAAACGAAACATGTCCTTTGTCCTTTTCGGTACTTGGGATATTCTTGACCATCGTCCGGTGTTCCTTGCGGGATTACTTTGGTATCTTGCAACCAAACTTACGGCAAGGTTTACATCGGTCAGTACACAACATGGCATACATAATAGATCCTATGGCTGAAGCATAGGGATGACACTCATCTCTTCTTTATCTTTTGCGTGGTGGTGATCGAGTGAGCTCGATCTCACACCTTGTAACATAGGCAAGAACCCTTCTTGGACTGATCCATTTTGAACCACTTCAAAATCTTATCAAGGTAAGTGCTTTGTGAAAGACCTATGAGGCGCCTCGATCTATCTCTATAGATCTTGATCCCTAATATATAAGCAGCTTCTCCAAGGTCCTTCATTGAAAAACACTTGTTCAAGTAGGCCTTAATGCTGTCCGAAGTTTTGTATCATTTCCCATCAAGAGTATGTCATCTACATATAATAGGAGAAATGCTACTGAGCTCCCACTCACTTTCTTGTAAACGCAGGCTTCTCCATAAGTCTCATAAACCCAAACGCTTTGATCATCTCATCAAAGCGAATGTTCCAACTCGAGATGCTTGCACCAGTCCATAAATGGATCATTGGAGCTTGCATACTTTGTTAGCGTTCGAGGATCGACAAAACCTTCCGCTGCATCATATACAGCTCTTCCTTAAGATGTCCATTAAGGAATGCCGTTTTGACGTCCATCGCCATATCTCATAATCATAGTATGCGGCAATTGCTAACATGATTCGGACGGACTTAAGCTTCGCTACGGAGAGAAAGTCTCGTCGTAGTCAATCCCTTGAACTTGTCGATAACCCTTAGCGACAAGTCGAGCTTTATAGATGGTAACATTACCATCGCGTCCATCTTCTTCTTAAAAATCCATTTATTTTCTATCGCAAATCGATCATCGGCAAGTCTGTCAAAGTCCATACTTTGTTTTCATACATGGATTCTATCTCGGATTTCATGGCCTCAAGCCATTTGTTGGAATCCGGGCCCGCCATTGCTTCTTCATAGTTCGAAGGTTCATTGTTGTCTAGCAACATGATTTCCATGACAGGTTGCCGTACCACTCAGTGCGGAACGTGTCCTTGTGGACCTTGAAGTTCAAGAGTAACTTGATCCGAAGTACCTTGATCATCATCAACGTTTTCCTCTTGGTTGGTGTGGGCATCACAGAACGGTTTCTGCTGCACCACTTTCCCGCTCGAGAGGTAGTACTTCATCGAAGTTCTACTTTCCTCCCACTTACTTCTTTCGAGAGAAACTCTTTCTCCGAAAGCATCCGTTCTTGGCAACAAAGATCTTGCCTTCGGATCTTAAGTAGAAGGTATACCCGACAGTTTCCTTAGGGTATCCTATGAATACGCATTTTTCCGACTTGGGTTCGAGCTTTTCAGTTGAAGTTTCTTGACATAAGCATCGCATCCCCAAACTTTTAGAAACGATACTTAGGTTTCTTCCCAAACCATAATTCATACGGTGTCGTCTCAACGGATTTAGACGGTGCCCTATTTAAAGTGAATGTAGTTGTCTCTAGAGCGTATCCCCAAAATGATAGCGGTAAATCGGTAAGAGACATCATAGACCGCACCATATCCAATAGAGTGCGACACGACGTTCGGACACCTTGTTTATTTGAGGTGTTCCAGCGGCGTGAGTTGTGAAACGATTCCACATTTCCTTAAGTGTGTGCCAAATTCGTGACTTAAATATTCTCCTCCACGATCTGATCGTAGGATCTTTATCTTTCGGTCACGTTGATTCTCCACCTCACTCTGAAATTCCTTGAACTTTTCAAAGGTCTCAGACTTGTGTTTCATTAAGTAGACAAACCCATATCTACTTAAGTCATCAGTGAGAGTGAGAACATAACGATATCCTCCACGAGCCTCAACGCTCATTGGACCGCACACATCAAGATGTATGATTTCCAACAAGTTGGTTGCTCGCTCCATTGTTCGGAGAACGGAGTCTTGGTCATTTTGCCTAAGAGGCATGGTTCGCATGTGTCAAACGATTCATAATCAAGAGACTCTAAAAGTCCATCAGCATGGAGCTTCTTCATGCGCTTGACACCAATGTGACCAAGGCGGCGAGTGCCACAAGTATGTGGGACTATCGTTATCAACTTTACATCTTTTCGCATCCACACTATGAACATGTGTAGTATTACGCCGAGATTCATTAAGAATAAACCATTGACCATCGGAGCATGACCATAAAACATATCTCTCATATAAATCGAACAACCATTATTCTCGACTTAAATGAGTAGCCATCTCGTATCAAACGAGATCCGGATACAATGTTCATGCTCAAACATGGCACTAAATAACAATTATTGAGGTTCAAAACTAATCCCGTAGGTAAATGTAGAGGCAGCGTGCGACGGCGATCACATCGACCTGGAACCATTCCCGACGCAAGATCGTCACCTCGTCCCTTCGCCAGTCTCCGTTTATTCCGCAGCTCTGCTGTGAGTTACATATGTGAGCAACGGCACGGTATCAAATACCCGGGAGTTACTACGAGTAATCGGTAAGGTACACATCAATTACATGTATATCAAATATACCTTTGGTGTTGCGGCCTTCTTATCCGCTAAGTATTTGGGGCAGTTCCGCTTCAAAGGCTCCCTTCCCTTGCAATAAAAGCACTTAGTCTCGTGCTTGGGTCCATTCTTTGACTTCTTCCCGCAATCGGCTTACTCAGCGCGGCAACATCCTTGCCGTCCTTCTTGAAGTTCTTCTTACCCTTGCCCTTCTTGAACTTAGTGGTCTTATTGACCATCAACACTTGATGTTCTTTCTTGATTTCAGCCTCTGCTGACTTCAAGATTGAGAACACTTCAGAATGGTCTTTACCATCCCCCGCATGTTGTAGTTCATCACAAAGCTCTTGTAGCTTGGTGGGAGCGATCGAGGATTCTGTCAATGACCGCCTCATCCGGGAGGTTAATGTTCAACTGGGTCATACGTGCGTGCAACCCGGACATCTTGAGGATGTGTTCCTCGATCGAACTGTTCTCCTCCATCTTACAAGCTGTAGAACTTGTCGGAGACATCATATCTCTCGACCGGGCATGAGCTTGGAAAACTAGTTTCAGCTCTTGAACATCTCATATGCTCCGTGATGCTCAAAACGCTTTTGGAGCCCCGGTTCTAAGTGTAGAGCATGCCGCATCGAACGAGGGAGTAATCATCAAGACGAGTTTGCCAAGCGCTCATAACGCCTTGGTTCTTCGGGACGGAGCGGCACCTAGCGGTCCTTCTAGGACATATTGCTTCTGGCAGCTATGAGGATGATCTCGTGTTAGGACCCGATCCGTATAGTTGCTGCCATCATCTTTCAGCTTGGTTTTCTAGGAAGCGTTGAAGTTCATGTTGACATTAGCGTTGGCCATTGATCTACAAGACATATTTGCAAAGGTTTTAGACTAAGTTCATGATAATAAAGTTCTTAATCAAAATTATGAACTCCCACTTAGATTAGACATCCTCTAGTCATCTAAGTGTTACACGATCCGAGTCGACTAGCCCGTGTCCGATCATCACGTGAGACGGACTAGTCATCATCGGTGAACATCTTCATGTTGATCGTATCTTCCATACGACTCGTGTTCGACCTTTCGGTCTCCGTGTTCCGAGGCCATGTCCGCACATGCTAGGCTCGCAAGTTAACCCTAAGTGTTTTTATTTGTGTAAAACTGTCTTACACCGTTGTATGTGAACGTAAGGATCCATCACACCCGATCATCACGTGGTGCTTAGAAACGACGAACCGTAGCAACGGTGCACGCTAGGGAGAACACTTCTTGAAATTTTGTAAGGATCATCTTATTTACTACCGTCGTCCTAAGTAAACAAGATGCATAAACATAATAAACATCACATGCAATTATATAGTTGTGACATGATATGGCCAATATCATCAAGCTCCATTGATCTCCATCTTCGGGCTCCATGATCATCTTGTCACCGCTTGACACCATGATCTCCATCATCATGATCTCCATCATCGTGTCTTCATGAAGTTGTCACGCCAACGACTACTTCTACTTCTATGACTAACGCGTTTAGCAACGAAGTAAAGTAGTTTACATGGCGTTCTTCAATGACACGCAGGTCATACAAAAAATAAAGACAACTCCTATGGCTCGCCGGTTGTCATACTCATCGACATGCAAGTCGTGAATCCTATTACAAGAACATGATCTCATACATCACAATTCATCATTCATCACAACTTCCGCCATATCACATCACATGATCAATCATTGCAAAAACAAGTTAGACGTCCTCTAGTTGTTGTTGCATCTTTTACGTGGCTGCGATTGGGTTCTAGCAAGAACGTTTTCTTACCTACGAATCACCACAACGTGATTTTGTAAACTTCTATTTACCCTTCATAAGGGCCCTGTTCATCGAATCCGCTCCAACTAAAGTGGGAGAGCAGACACCCGCCACCACCTTATGCAACTAGTGCATGTCATCGGTGGAACCGGTCTCACGAAGCGCACGTAAGGTTGGTCCGGGCCGCTTCATCCCACAATACCGTTGAGCAAGAAAAGACTAGTAGAGGCAAGTAAGATGACAAGATCAACGCCCACAACAAATTTGTGTTCTACTCGTGCATTAGAGAACTACGATAAACCTGGCTCGATACCCTTTGTTGGGGAACGTTGCAGAAAATTAAAATTTTTCCTACGGCTTCACCAAGATCCATCTATGAGTTCATCTAAGCAACGAGTAACGGGAGAGAGATAGCATCTACATACCACTTGTAGATCGCGTGCGGAAGCTTGCAAGGTGATGATGGAGTCGTACTCGAACGTGATTCAGATCACCGATGCCAAGTGCTGAACGGACAGCACCTCCGCTCAACACACACGGGACGATCGGCGTCTCCTCCTTCTTGATCCAGCAAGGGGAAGGAGAGGTTGAGGAAGACAGCTCCACCGCAAGACGACGGCGTGGTGATGGTGGAGAAGAAGTATCTCGGCGAGGCTTCACGAGCTCTTACGGAGGAGGAGATGTGTTGGGAGGGAGGGCTGCGCCTTGGGAGTTGGTACAGCAGCCCCCTCCTCCCCCTTTATATAGGCCCCTGGTGGCGCCCTGGAGATCCAATCTCCGGGGCGGCGGCCAAGGGTGGAGTGCCCCAAGCCGGTGGGCGCCCCACCCCTAGGGTTTCAACCCTAGGCGCAGGGGTGGGCCTGGGGCGCACCAGCCCCTGTGGGCTGGTTTCCTTCCACCTTTGGCCCATGGGGCCCTCCGGGATAGGTGGCCCCACCGGTGGACCCCAGGACCCTTCCGGTGGTCCGTGATTTTACTGGAAACCCCAAACTTTCCCGATGGTCGAAACACCACTTCCTATATATTATTCTTTACCTCCGGACCCTTCCGAACTCCTCGTGACGTCCGGATCTCATCCGGACTCAACAACATTCGGTGGTCACATACTTGACTTCCTACTAACCCTAGCGCCACCGAACCTTAAGTGTGTAGACCCTACGGGTTCGGGAGACACGCAGACATGACCGAGACGACTCTCGGGCAATAACCAACAGCGGGTGCGGATATCCATGTTGGCTCTACATGCTCCTCGATGATTTCATCGGTTGAACCACGATGTCGAGGATTCGATCAAACCTCGTATGCAATTCCTTTGTCAATCGATGCGTTATTTGCCCGAGACTCGATCGTCGGTATCCCAATACCTTGTTCGGTCTCGCATCGGCAAGTCACTTTACTCGCACCGTAATGCATGATCCCGTACAACACCTTGGTCACATTGAGCTCATTATGATGATGCATTACCGAGTGGGCCCAGAGATACCTCTCCGTCATACGGAGTGACAAATCCCGCCTCGATCCGTGTCAACCCAACAGATACTTTCGGAGATACCGTAATGCACCTTTATAGTCACCCGATTCGTTGCCAGACGTTTGATACACCCAAGGCACTCCTACGGTAACCGGAGTTACACGATCTCATGGTCGAAGGAAGAGATACTTGACATTGGCAAAGCTTCTAGCAAACGAACTATACGATCTTTTATGCTATGCTTATGATTGTCTAGTCCATCACATCATTCTCCTAATGATGTGATCCCGTTATCAACGACATCTAATGTCCATAGTCAGGAAACCATGACTATCTATTGATCACAACGAGCTAGTCAACTAGAGGCTCACTAGGGACTCATTGGGTCTAAGTGTTCACACGTGTATTAGGATTTCCGGATAATACAGTTATAGCATGAACAAATGACAATTATCATGAACATTGAAATATAATAATCCTTTTATTATTGCCTCTAGGGCATATTTCCAACACTAGGTGACATTAGGGTTTTGGTTGATTTGTGTCTTAAGGTGTTATTCTAGTATGAACTCTATGATGGATTGAGCGGAAAGAATAGCTTTATGTTATTTTACTACAAACTCTTGAATAGATAGAACAGAAAGAATAACTTTGAGGTGGTTTCGTACCCTACCATAATCTCTTCGTTTGTTCTCCTCTATTAGTGGCTTTGGAGTGACTCTTTGTTGCATGTTGAGGGATGGTTATATGATCTATCTATGTTATTATTATTGAGAGAACTTGCACTAGTGAAAGTTGAACCCTATGCCTTGTTTCCTACCATTGCAATACCGTTTACGCTCACTTTTATCATTAGTTACCTTGCTGTTTTTATAATTTCAGATTATAAAAACCTATATCTACCATCCATATTGCACTCGTATCACCATCTCTTCACCGAACTAGTGCACCTATACAACTTACCATTGTATTGGGTGTGTTGGGGACACAAGAGACTCTTTGTTATTTGGTTGCAGGTTTGTTTGAGAGAGACCATCTTCATCCTACGCCTCCCACGGATTGATAAACCTTAGGTCATCCACTTGAGGGAAATTTGCTACCGTCCTACAAACCTGTGCACTTGCAGGCCCAATTACGTCTACAAGAAGAAGGTTGTGTAGTAGACATCACTTACGCTCATGTATTGCATGAAAGTTGAAAAAGTTTGAGAACATAACAATATGAAACAATTGCTTGTCTTGTCATCGGGGTTGTGCATGATTAAATACTTTGTGTGATGAAGATAGAGCATAACCAGACTATATGATTTTGTAGGGATAGCTTTCTTTAGCCATGTTATTTTGAGAAGACATGATTGCTTTGTTAGTATGCTTGAAGAATTATTGTTTTCATGTCAATATGAACTTTTATCTTGAATCATTTGGATCTGAACATTCATACCACAATAAAGAAAATTACATTGAGAAATATGCTAGGTAGCATTCCACATCAAAAATTCTGTTTTTATCACTTACCTACTCGAGGACGAGCAGGAATTAAGCTTGGGGATGCTTGATACGTCTCAATGTATCTATAATTTTTGATTGTTCCATGCTATAATATTACCCGTTTTGGATGTTTATGGGCTTTGTTATACACTTTTATTTATTTTTGGGACTAACCTATTAACCGGAGGCCCAACCCAAATTGTTGTTTTCTTGCCTATTTCAGTGTTTCGAAGAAAAGGAATATCAAACGGAGCCCAAATGAGATGAAACCTTCGGGAGAGTTATTTTTTGGAACGGAAGCAATCCAAGAGACTTGGAGTAAACGTCAGGGAAGCTTCGAGGTGGCCACGAGGGTCAGGGGGCGCCCCCACCCTCGTGGGCCCCTCGTGGCTCCCCTGACCGACTTCTTTCGCCTATATATATATATATATATATATCCTAAAAACATCGAGGAGCACCATACATCGAGAGTTCCGCCGCCGCAAGCCTCTGTAGCCACCAAAAACCTCTCGGGAGCCCATTCCGGCACCCTGCCGGAGGGGGAATCCATCACTGGTGGCCATCTTCATCATCCCGGTGCTCTCCATGATGAGGAGGGAGTAGTTCAACCTCGGGGCTGAGGGTATGTACCAGTAGCCATGTGTTTGATCTCTCTCTCTCTCTCTCTCTCGTGTTCTTGATTTGGCACGATCTTGATGTATCGCGAGCTTTGCTATTATAGTTGGATCTTATGATGTTTCTCCCCCTCTACTCTCTTGTGATGAATTGAGTTTTCCCCTTGAAGTTGTCTTGTCGGATTGAGTCTTTACGGATTTCAGAACACTTGAGGTATGTCTTGCCGTGCTTATCTGTGGTGACAATGGGATATTCCCGTTATCTACTTGATGTATGTTTTGGTGATCAACTTGCGGGTTCAATGAACTTATGCATAGGGGTTGGCACACGTTTTCGTCTTGACTCCGTGGTAGAAACTTTGGGGCACTCTTTGAAGTACTTTGTGTTGGTTGAATAGATGAATCTGAGATTGTGTGATGCATATCATATAATCACGCCCACGGATACTTGGGGTGACATTGGAGTATCTAGATGACATTAGGGTTTTGGTTGATTTGTGTCTTAAGGTGTTATTCTAGTACGAACTCTATTATAGATCGAACGGAAAGAAAGCTTCGTGTTATTTTACTACGGACTCTTGAATAGATCGATCAGAAAGGATAACTTTGAGGTGGTTTCATACCCTACAATAATCTCTTTGTTTGTTCTCCGCTATTAGTGACTTTGGAGTGACTCTTTCTTGCATGTTGAGGGATAGTTATATGATCCAGTTATGTTATTATTGTTGAGAGAACGTGCACTAGTGAAAGTATGAACCTTAGGCCTTGTTTCCTACCATTGCAATACCGTTTACGCTCACTTTTATCATTAGTTACCTTGCTGTTTTTATATTTTCACATTACAAAAACCTATATCTACCATCCATATTGCACTTGTATCACCATCTCTTCACCGAACTAGTGCACCTATACAATTTACCATTGTATTGGGTGTGTTGCGGACACAAGAGACTCTTTGTTATTTGGTTGCAGGGTTGCTTAAGAGAGACCATCTTCATCCTACGCCTCCCACGGATTGATAAACCTTAGGTCATCCACTTGAGGGAAATTTGCTACTGTCCTACAAACCTCTGCACTTGGAGGCCCAACAACGTCTACAAGAAGAAGCTTGTGTAGTAGACATCAATAAGTACTGTTACAAACCCATTCATATTTTATTCTTGCATTATATCTACTGTAGACCAACTTTTCTATGGCAAAAACTCTTCAAAGTAAACCATAGAATCATCAGAACAAGCGCACAATGAAAAGAATACAGAATCTGTCAAAAACAAAGAGTCTATCAAGTTTCCTCTCTCTATGTGTTGAAAATCTTGAAGCTATGCTTGTTTTGCTTTCCTATGCTAGTTGATTCTTGTTCCCATAAGTTGTTTGCTCACAAAATCCCTATGCATAGGAAGTGGGTTAGACTTAAATGTGCTAGTCATATTCTTCATGATGCTCTCTTTATGTTTCAATTCTTATCTTTTATGTGAGCATCATTGTCATCATCATGCCTAGCTAAAAGGCATTAAAGAAAAGCGCTTGTTGGGAGACAACCCAATATTTACCCTTACTGTTTTGTGTGTCCACATGATTATGCTACTGTAGTAATCATGTTTTATAGATTTTGTTTCAATAAAGTGCCAAGTAAGACCTTTAGGTTAGCTTACGGTGATAGTTGTGTTGATCCTGCTGAAAATCAGAAACTTTTGCACCAAGTAAATTAGTTTTTATAATTCACAGGAATGTGTTTTTTATCTGATTCGTTTTGATCTGGATTGGTACACAAATTTCTCAGGTTTTCCTAATTTGGTATATTTTTTGAGTTAAAGAAGAATTCGAATGATACAGATTACTACAGACGTCTGTTTTTGACAGATTCTGTTTTCTATGTGTTGTTTGCTTATTTTGATGAATCTATGAGTAGTATCGGAGGGTATGAACTATAGAGAAGTTGGAATACAGTAGACATTACACCAATATGAATTTAGAATGAGTTCACAACAGTACCTAAGTGGTGATTTATTTTCTTATACTAACGGAGCTTACGAGTTTTCTGTTGAGTTTTGTGTTGTGAAGTTTTCAAGTTTTGGGTAAAGATTCGCTAGACTATGGAATAAGGAGTGGAAAGAGCCTAATCTTGGGGATTCCCAAGGCACCCCAAGGTAATATTCAAGGACAACCAAGAGCCTAAGCTTGGGGATGCCCCGGATGGCATCCCCTCTTTCGTCTTCGTTCACCGGTAACTTTACTTGGAGCTATATTTTTATTCACCACATGATATGTGTTTTGCTTGGAGCGTCATTTTGTTTTATTTTGTTTTGCTTGCTGTTTGAATAATATCCCAAGATCTGAAATTCTTAAATGTTAGAGAGTCTTCACATAGTTACATAATTATTCAACTACTCATTGATCTTCACTTATATCTTTCGGAGTAGTTTGTCATTTGCTCTAGTGCCTCACTTATATCTTTTTAGAGCACAGTGGTGGTTTTATTTTGAATAAATAGATGAACTCTCATGCTTCACTTATATTATTTTGAGAGTCTTTTAGAACAACATGGTAATTTGCTTTCAACTATCATAGAAAGTGCATTGAATACTATGAGAAGTTTAATGCTTGATGATTGTTTTGAGATATGATGATGGTAATATTAGAGTCATGCTAGTGGAGTAGTTGTGAATTTTAGGAATACTTGTGTTGAAGTTTTTGATTCCCGTAGCATGCACGTATGGTGAACCGTTATGTGATGAAGTTGGAGCATGATTTATTTATTGATTGTCTTCCTTATGAGTGGCGGTCAGGGACGAGCGACGGTCTTTTCCTACCAATCTATCCCCCTAGGAGCATGCACATAGTACTTTGTTTCAATAACTTGTAGATTTTTGCAATAAGTATATGAGTTCTTTATGACTAATGTTTAGTCCATGGATTATACGCACTCTCACCCTTCCACCATTGCTAGCCTCTCTTGTGCCGCAAAACTTTCGCCGGTACCATACACCCACCATATACCTTCCTCAAAACAGCCACCATACCTACCTATTATAGCATTTCCATAGCCATTCCGAGATATATTGCCATGCAACTTTCCACCGTTCCATTTATTATGACACACTCCATCATTGTCATATTGCTTTTGCATGATCATGTAGTTGACATTGTATTTGTGGCTAAGCCACCTTGATAATTCTTTCATACATGTCACTCTTGATTCATTGCATATCCTGGTACACCACCAGAGGCATTCATATAGAGTCATATTTTGTTCTAAGTATTGAGTTGTAATTCTTGAGTTGTAAGTAAATAAATGTGTGATGATCTTCATTGTTAGAGCATTGTCCCAAGTGAGGAAAGGATGATGGGGACTATGATTCCCCACAAGTCGGGATGAGACTTCGGACTTAAAAAAAGGAGAGAATGGCCATAAAATAGAGAAAGGCCATAAAAAAAGAGAAAGGCCATAAAATAAAAAAAGAAAGGCCCAAAAAATGAGAGAAAATGAGAGAAGGGACAATGTTACTATCCTTTTACCACGCTTGTGCTTCAAAGTAGCACCATGATCTTCATGATAGAGAGTCTCCTATGTTGTCACTTTCATATAGTAGTGGGAAATTTTCATTATAGAACTTGGCTTGTATATTCCAATGATGGGCTTCCTCAAATTGCCCTAGGTCTTCGTGAGCAAGCGAGTTGGATGCACACCCACTTAGTTTCTTATTGAGCTTTCATACACTTATAGCTCTAGTGCATCCGTTGCATGGCAATCCCTACTCACTCACATTGATATCTATTAATGGGAATCTCCATAGCCCGTTGATAGACCTAGTTGATGTGAGACTATATTCTCCTTTTTGTCTTCTTCACAACCACCATTCTATTCCACATATAGTGCTATGTCCATGGCTCACGCTTATGTATTGCGTGAAAGTTGAAAAAGTTTGAGAACATAACAGTATGAAACAATTGCTTGGCTTATCATCGGGGTTGTGCATGATTAAATACTTTGTGTGATGAAGATAGAGCATAACCAGACTATATGATTTTGTAGGGATAGCTTTCTTTAGCAATGTTATTTTGGGAAGACATGATTGCTTTGTAAGTATGCTTGAAGTATTATTGTTTTCATGTCAATATGAACTTTTGTCTTGAATCATTTGGATCTGAACATTTATGCCACAATAAAGAAAAATACATTGAGAAATATGCTAGGTAGCATTCCACATCAAAAATTATGTTTTTATCATTTACCTACTCGAGGACGAGCAGGAATTAAGCTTGGGGATGCTTGATACGTCTCCAATGTATCTATAATTTTTGATTGTTCCATGCTATTATATATTACCCGTTTTGGATGTTTATCGGCTTTGTTATACACTTCTATATTACTTCTGGGACTAACCTATTAACCGGAGGCCCAGCCCAAATTGTTGTTTTCTTACCTATTTCAGTGTTTCGAAGAAAAGGAATATCAAACGGAGTCCAAACAAAATGAAACCTTCGGGAGAGTTATTTTTTGGAACAGAAGCAATCCAGGAGACTTGGAGTAAACGTCAGGGAAGCTTAGAGGTGGCCACGAGGGTCAGGGGGCGCCCCCACCCTCGTGGGCCTGTTATGGCTCCCCTGATCGACTTCTTTCGCCTATATATATATATCCATATACCCTAAAAACATCGAGGAGCACCATAGATCGGGAGTTCCGCCGCCGCAAGCCTTTGTAGCCAACAAAAACCTCTCGGGAGCCCGTTCCGGCACCCTGCCGGAGGGGGAATCCATCATTGGTGGCCATCTTCACCATCCCGGCGCTCTCCATGACGAGGATGGAGTAGTTCACCCTCGGGGCTGAGGGTATGTACCAGTAGCTATGTGTTTGATCTCTCTCTCTTTCTCTCTCTCTCTCTCTCTCTCTCTCTCTCGTGTTCTTGATTTGGCACGATCTTGATGTATCGCGAGCTTTGCTATTATAGTTGGATCTTATGATGTTTCTCCCCCTCTTGTGATGAATTGAGTTTTCTCCTTGAAGTTGTCTTGTCGGATTGAGTCTTTAAGGATTTCAGAACACTTGATGTATGTCTTGTCGTTCTTATCTATGGTGACAATGGGATATTCACGTGATCTACTTGATGTATGTTTTGGTGATCAACTTGCAGGTTCAATGAACTTATGCATAGTGGTTGGCACATGTTTTCATCTTGAATCTCTGGTAGAAACTTTGGGGCACTCTTTGAAGTACTTTGTGTTGGTTGAATAGATGAATCTGAGATTGTGTGATGCATATAGTATAATCATGCCCACGGATACTTGGGGTGACATTGGAGTATCTAGGTGACATTAAGGTTTTGGTTGATTTGTGTCTTAAGGTGTTATTTGATAACCCACAGGTGTAGGGGATCGCAACAGCTTTCGAGGGTAAAGTATTCAACCCAAATTTATTGATTTGACATAAGGGGAGCCAAAGAATATTCTCGAGTATTAGCAGTTGAGTTGTCAATTCAACCACACCTGGATAACTTAGTATCTGCAGCAAAGTATTTTGTAGCAAAAGTGGTATGATAATAAAGGTAACGGTAGCAAAAGTAAAGATAAATGTTTTTGGGGTTTTGTAGTAGTTGTAACAGTAGCAACCGAAAAGTAAATAAGCGAAGAATAATATATGAAAAGCTCGTAGGCAATGGATCAGTGATGGATAATTATGCCGGATGTGATTCCTCATGTAATAGCTATAACATAGGGTGACACAGAACTAGCTCCAGTTCATCAATGTAATGTAGGCATGTATTCCGTAAATAGTCATACGTGCTTATGGAAAAGAACTTGTATGACATCTTTTGTCCTACCCTCCCGTGGCAGCGGGGTCCTTACGGAAACTAAGGGATATTAAGGCCTCCTTTTAATAGAGAACCGGAACAAAGCATTAGCACATAGTGAATACATGAACTCCTCAAACTACGGTCATCACCGAGAAGTATCCCGATTATTGTCACTTCGGGGTTGTCGGATCATAACACATAATAGGTGATTATAGACTTGCAAGATAGGATCAAGAACACACATATATTCATGAAAACATAATAGGTTCAGATCTGAAATCATGGCACTCGGGCCCTAGTGACAAGCATTAAGCATATTAAAGTCATAGCAACATCAATCTCAGAACATAGTGGATACTAGGGATCAAGCCCTAACAAAACTAACTTGATTACATGGTAAATCTCATCCAACCCATCACCGTCCAGCAAGCCTACGATGGAATTACTCACGCACGACGGTGAGCATCATGAAACTGGTGATGGAGGATGGTTGGTGATGACAACGGCGACGAATCCCCCTCTTCGGAGCCCCGAACGGACTCCAGATCAGCCCTCCCGAGAGAGATTAGGGCTTGGCGGTGGCTCCGTGTCGTAAAACGCGATGAAACTTTCTCTCCGATTTTTTCTCCCCGAACGTGAATATATGGAGTTGGAGTTGACGGTGGTGGAGATCCAGGGGGCCCACGAGATAGGAGGCCGCGCCCTAGGGGGGCCCCCTGTCTCGTGGACAGCCCATGGGCCCCTGGCATTGATTCTTTCGCCAAAAATTCTTATTAATTCCAAAAAGTGCCTCCGTGGATTTCCAGGACATTCCGAGAACTTTTCTTTTCTACTCATAAAACAACATCATGGTAGTTCTGCAGAAAACATCGTCAGTCCGGGTTAGTTTCATTCAAATCATGCAAGTTAGAGTCCAAAACAAGGGCAAAAGTGTTTGGAAAAGTAGATACGTTGGAGATGTATCAACTCCCCCAAGCTTAAACCTTTGCTTGTCCTCAAGCAATTCAGTTGATAAACTGAAAGTGATAAAGAAAAACTTTTACAAACTCTGTTTGCTCTTGTTGTTGTAAACATGAAAAGCCAGCATTCAAGATAGCAAATATTATGAACTAACCATACTCACAATAACACTTAGCTCTCACAATTACTCAAATCAATAACATAATCAGCTAGCGAGCCATAATAATAAAACTTGGATGACAACACTTTCTCAAAATAATTATAACATGATATAACAAAATGGTATATCGCTAGCCCTTTCTGAGACTGCAAAACATAAATGCAGAGCACCTTTAAAGATCAAGGACTGACTAAACATTGTAATTCATGGTAAAAGAGATCCAGTCAAGTCATACCCAATATAAACCAATAATAATGAATGCAAATGACAATTGTGCTCTCAGTGGGTGCTTTTAATAAGAAGGGTGATGACTCAACATAAAAAGTAAATAGATAGGCCCTTCGCAGAGGGAAGCAGGGATTTGTAGAGGTGCCAGAGCTCGATTTTAAAATAGAGATTGAATAACATTTTGAGTGGCATACTTTTCTGTCAATGCAACAACTATGAGATGGTTGTATCTTCCATACTACATGCATTAGAGGCAGCTCCCAAACAGAATGGTAAAGGTTTATACTCCCCCAACCACCAACAAGCATCAATCCATGGCTTGCTCGAAACAACGAGTGCCTCCAACATACAACAGCCCTGGGGGAGTTTTGTTTAATTATTTTGATTTGCTTTGATCATTTTGGATCATGGGACTAGGCATCCCGGTTACCGGCCCTTTCTCGTGAATGAGGAGCGGGGTCCACTCCTCTTGAGAATAACCCACCTAGCATGGAAGATATAGGCAGCCCTAGTTGTAACATGAGCTGCTCGAGCATACAAAACAGAATTTCATTTGAAGGTTTGGAGTTTGGCACATACAAATTTACTTGGAACGGCAGGTAAATACCGCACATATGTAGGTATGGTGGACTCATATGGAACAACTTTGGGGTTTAAGGAGTTGGGATGCACAAACAATATTCCCGCTTAGTACAGATGAAGGCTAGCAAAAGACTGGGAAGCGACCAACTGAGAGAGCGACAACAGTCGTAAACATGCATTAAAATTAATTCACACCGAATACAAGCATGAGTAGGATATAATCCACCATGAACATAAATATCGTGAAGACTATGTTGATTTGATTCAACTACATGCGTGAACATGTGCCAAGTCGAGTCACTCAATTCATTCAAAGGAGGATACCATCCCACCATACCACATCATAATCATTCTAATAGCATGTTGGCACGCAAGGTAAACCATTATAACTCATAGCTAATCAAGCATGGCACAAGCAACTATAATCTCTAAATGTCATTGCAAATATGTTTACTTCATGATAGCTGACTCAGGAACGATGAACTCATCATATTTACAGAAACAAGAGAGGTCGAGTTCATACCAGCTTTTCTCATCCCAATAAGTCCATCATATATCGTCATTATTGCCTTTCACTTGCATGACCGAACGATGTGTATAATAATAAGAGTGTACGTGCATTGGACTAAGCTGGAATCTGTAAGCATTCAACTCAAGAGAGAAGACAAGTAATATAGGCTCTAAGTTAAATAAACAATCATGCATATAAGAGCCACTAAGCATTTTCAATATGGTCTTCTCGACCCCCAAAGGAAAGAAAAGAAAATAAAACTATTTACACGGGAAAGCTCCCAACAAGTAAGAAGAAGAACTAGAAATCTTTTTGGGTTTTCATTTTAATTCTACTACAAGCAAGGAAATTAAACTAACTAATTTTTTTGGTTTTTCTTAAGGTTTATCAAACACACAAGAAGAAAACTAGAAAAAGAAATTTAAACTAGCATGGATAATACAATGAAAGAGTATGAGCACCGACGACTAGTGTTTGAACATGGATGTAAAGTCTGTGAGAAATACGTACTCCCCCAAGCTTAGGCTTTTGGCCTAAGTTGGTTTAATACCAATGACTGCCTGGCTGATATCCATAAGTGAAACTGGGGTTGTACTGAGATGCAGAGGCAACAGCCTCCTGGGCAGCAACGTGTTGGCGAGCTGCCTCCATTCCCCTCTCGTATTGAGTTGCTTCTTCCCTGGTGACAACATATCTTCCTTTTGCCCGATAATCAAAAAGGTAGGGAGCAGGAAGAGTAACAGGGACGATGTTGCATCTGTCATAGATTAGTCGATAATGGAGGAATTGTTCATTCCTCTCAAGAAAATGATGATCGAACATAGCTTCTTTATCCAAATAAACAGGGGGTAAAATCATATCGCCCTCTCGTGGGGCTATATTAAGAAAATTAGCCACACAGGTTGCATAAATTCCTCCAAATAAATCCCCCCTTCTACTATTATTCTGCAACCTACGTGCAACTATTGCCCCCAAGTTATAACCTTTATAACCTGACACAGCACTCTTAAGGGCACAAAGATCAGGGACACACATGTGACATGCTTCATCCTTACCGTTAATGCATCTACCAATAAAGAGAGCAAAATAGTGTATAGCAGGAAAATGAATGCTCCCTATGGTAGCTTGTGCTATGTCCCTAGATTCTCCCATGGTAATACTAGCAAGAAAATCTCTAAATTCAGATTTGCGAGGATCATTGATATTACCCCATCAAGGAGTTTGCGTGCAGTTGTGAAATCCTTTAAATCCATGGTATAAGATGTATCATAAATATCAAACATGACACTAGGAGTATTACGCGTACAGTTATATTGGAACCTCCGCACGAAGGAATCAGGCAATTGATAGTATTGAGGACACTTATCTTCTAAGAAGTCCTCCATTTCGGCATTACGCTTTATACGCGTCAAATTCCTCCTTGAAGCACGCTTCGACCATAAAATCATTGGATGGCCACTCACAAGCTCGTACATTTGCGTCCCTCGGCAATTTAACATCTTGCTCACGATAGCAATCCTTGGCCCTTTCTTTGCCGAGGAACCACCTTGGTACATTCTTCTAAGCATATTTCTTTTTGAAAATTTCTGAAATTTTAGTAACTTCAAAATAAAAGTGAATAAAACTAAACAAGATTGATAGCAACTACTCCTACAAGTGCCTAGAGCCTATATCATGCATTGGAATTGCTTGGGACCTCAAAAATTTAACATGCAAGCTCAAGAACATGGTCACCTATGCAGCAAAAATTTGCAATGAATAAAGCACTAGAACAAAACTAATTGGACCAATGGAGGAGTCACATACCAAGCAACAATCTCCCAAAGCAGTTTTGCGAAAGGAGCTTTGAGCTAAGAGATCGAAAATCGCAGCAAAACGAGCTAGAACTCGTGCTTGAGCTGGATGGGGATTTTTGGGTAGAAGATGAAGTGTGTGGTGTTGGCATAAGTGGAGGGAGCCACCATGGGCCCACGAGGCAGGGGCGCGCCTATAGGGGGCGCCTCTCTCGTGGCTGGTGCTGCCCCTCCTGCAGTGATTTCAAGTGCCTAAAATCCTCAAATATTCCAGAAAAAATCATACTACATTTGCAGGGCATTTGGAGCACTTTTATTTTCGGACTATTTTTTAATGCACGGATAATTCAGAAAATAGACAGATAATACTATTTTTTTATTCTAAATAACAAAAAGTAAAAGGAGGGTACAGAAGGTTGTGCCTTCTAGTTTCATCCATCTCGTGATCATCAAAATGAACCCACTAACAAGGTTGATCAAGTCTTGTTAACAAACTCATTCCAAATAACGCGGAACCGGAGAAATTTCGAATAACACTAAGTTACCTCAACGGGGATATGAAAATCCCCAACAATAAGAATATCGTACTTTTTCTTGATAGTAGGGAGAGGAAATTCAAAACCTCCATGTCGTGGAATTGTCACGTCAGATGTCCTAGTGAAAGGACTTAGTTGTGGAACCATCGCAACTAGGAAGCTTGAGGGGGTTAATCAGGACAAGAGACACGAGAGGTTTATACTAGTTCGGCCCCTTACGGTGAAGGTAAGGCCTACGTCTAGTTGGGTTGGTATTGCTTGATGTTTCGATGACCAGGGAGCGAGATACGGTATGCCCGGTTCTCGATGAGTTGTTTCTTGATCCTAAACCGCCAGCAGGTCGTCCCCTTATATACACGACTGGACGCCTTGGGGCCTACAGAGTCCCGGCCGGCTCATAAACAGTGTCCGGCTCAGTGACTAGTTAAGTCTACCTTATATTACAAGTCATATCATTATGGCGGTTTACCACTATGGGCTTTAAGCCACCTGTGGGCCTTAGCCCCTTTATTGAACCGCCATCTTCATGCTTGGTCTTGGGCTTCTTTCTAATGAGTCTTCTTTGTGTAACCCGGCCCCTCCCGGGCGGCTTACACAAATAGTTATATCCCCAACATTAGGCCCCAATTTGATTTGAACTGGTTCATGTCAATCTAAAAAATACTTTAAGAAATAAGCCTTCAGTCTTTTGTCTGTGCAAAAGGGTTTAACCCGCCATGATGTCATCTTCTGGATCCATGTTAACCCGTCGTGATGTCATCTCCAATTAAATCCTTATTTTATCCTGCTATATCTTCAACGGATCTTTGCCTTTACTGATTGTCCCAAAACCCGAGGCGTCGGGGTCGCTGGATAATAATATCCAATCTCCTCGTTTCTCGCACTGTCCCGGTTGGCCTTTCCCTATAAATAGGCTCGACCTAGGTCTTCTTCATTTTCTCCCTCAGTCGTTCGTCTTCTTCCTCTCGATGTCTCTCTGCCGCTCGAGCTCCGCCGTCGCCGCCATCGCAGGCCGCTGCATCAACCTGATTTAACCAGAGAAACGCGACGAACCTCCGCAGCAACTCTGCATCTGTAAGTTTCCTCCTTCTTGTTCCTCAGATCCGCATTAGGACCTTCGAGTTCCTCGGTGTTCTTTGCTGTCTGTCAGGAACTCCTCATAGATTTCATCTCCACTGCCGTTTTTTGATCTTTAAGATGGTATAAAACTGATGCGGTAGCTATTTCGCACCCATTTCGAATGCAAGTAGATCCCTTTCCTTTGCACAGAGGCCCCGTTTGAGCCCTTGAGCTTCATCTGTGCCAGTCCTAGGTCTAGAAATTTTTCTTTTCAGAACAGCCATTTGATCCAAAATAATAGCGGCAACTTGTGAAACCTGTTTGTTCCACCCTAAAATAAAAAACTGCCTCTGTCGAATATGTTTAACCACGACTGTCCATGTGGCCGGTTTAAGTAAATGACACTGATCTGTCAAGCTTGCTTGCTTCTCGCGATTTAAGAAAAATTTGACTGCTCTTGATACGTGTAGCGGCTTAAATATCACTGCATAGTTACCCATATATCATTAGGCCCCTTCTTAAGCCGCCATCTTGAATAGATTCAAAATGTTTTCCTCCGGGTTAAATTGAACCGGAACTTCTTATTTTGTCATAGGCTTCCACTTACATCATGGCTCCTAAAGTAACCAAAGCCCCTGTGACCTGTAATTGGGTCCAATCCACTGTCACCAAGAGCAAATTGTCTGAATTTGTGAAGTCTGGCCATCTGCCTAAGAAGGAGGTCGTGTTTTATCGTGCCCCTGACCCGTCCGAGGAGAAACCTCAGCCCAAAGAAGGAGAGGTGATAGTTTTCACGGATCATATGAGCCGGGGATTTGCTCCACCCGGTTCAAAATTCTTCAGGGTTGTTTTGCATTTCTTTGACCTTAGACCTCAGGACATCGGGCCCAATTCCGTGTCAAATATCTGCAACTTCCAAGTCTTCTGTGAGGTGTACCTGGGAGAAGAGCCCAATCTGCTTTTGTTCAGAGAGCTTTTCTACTTAAACCGGCAGAATGAAGGTGCCAACGGGCCCAGTCTTGAACTTGGTGGTATTTCAATTCAGAGGCGGAGAGACTGCCTTTTTCCTTATGCTGAACTGCCGAGTCATCCAAAGGATTGGAATCAGACGTGGTTCTATTGCGAAGACACTTCTTCGGCTGACGAGAACCCTCTGCCCGGCTTCCATGCTCTGCGCCTTGAATCAAATCATCCGCTGCCGGATAAGCTGACCGTTGTTGAACGTCTATCACTTGCACCTACCATCAAGAAGATCAAAGCCCTCTTAGGCAATGGCTTGAATGGTATTGATTTGGTGCGAGTCTGGGTCACCTGGTGAGTGCTTCCATTAAGCCGCCGCCCCGGCTTAATGTGCACTTACTCAGGCGAAAAGGATGACCCACTGCGTCATAGCCCCGACAACTTACCAGATGATGTGGTGGAGGCTACGACCCAAACATTGTTGAAAGAGGGCACGGTGACTAGTAATGCCTTTGGCTTACTTCCTTTCTGCAAGAAGAACCCGGCCCCCGCAGTGAGTCATCAACCTCAATGAATACTCGTTACTATATTGCACCTTGCTTTTACTCATAACCCTTTATCTTTTTTCACAGGCCGATGACAACTTCTGGAAGGTCAAGTATGACCATGAGGCTGCCAAACAAGCCAGAGCAGCCAAGAGAACCGAAAGAAAAGTCGACAAAACAGGAACTTCAAGGAAGAAGAAACCAAGCGCTTCAGATTTGCTCAAATTGGACAACACTTCTGAGGATGATGAAGAGGTAATCCTTAATTCTCCTGACTCTTTTGTCATTATTTTATTGATATTCTATCCTTTCAGGAGGATACGGGGAACAGCCAAGTGGTTGACGAAGAGGTAACTATAATCTCCTCTGACTCAGAGCCTTTGCCAAAGCAAAAAATTCGAAGGGTGACCTGGAAAGTAAGATTTTCACATCCTCTAACTTATCAAGATCCTCAAATTCTTTTGAAGCAACAACAGCTTGAAAGCCGGAGGCAGACCCGGACCAGCAAGGATGTAGAGCTCTCCTGCGGCTTACCTGACGTAACCAGGAAGCATCGGACTGAGGTTATCTCCGATTTATGTTCTGTTTTACCCCTGGCGGGTTTAATTCGCCAACCTCTCAATTCATCTGACTCCAATTATCAGGATACCTCTCCTTCCTCCGGCGAGTCTATGCAATCTAACATGCCAGCTTTCAAAACTGCCCCCGAGTAATGTAACTTGGTTTACCTTATGCTTTACCTTACTCATGCTTTTGTATTCATCCTTCTACCTTTGTTCACAGCATGCAAGTGAAGCCCAGTAAGAGGGCAAAGAAGAGTAAGCCATCCCAAAACCCGGTCGTGACTGAATCGGAGCTTATACCGTGCTCGATGGCTCTACCCATCAGCCGCCACCTGAACCGGCCTATGACATTCCAAAGACCAACCTCTCGATCCACCGCCGAAGATACTCTCAACAGTTCGATAACCCGTGAGCTCCTAGCCGGTCAAGACAATTGATCCGGAAGTTGAGATCTCAAGACTCGCTTGTTGAGCAGTATGCCCACTGTCCTTGCCAAGTGCTCTGCGAAGGAGGAGCTTCTGGAACGCAAAAAGTCCAAGTTGGACATTGCTGACTATAGTCATATAAGCATTGGAGATATAGTCTCTGGCTATCTCAATCAAGTACATAGCAGCCGCGACCTGGAAATTGACATGGTGAAGCAAATACAGCAAAAATATGAGGTATAACTTATGCCCCTTTTCTGAATCATACTTACTGTATCAGCCCCCAAGTCTATTGCTTATGAATAAATATGTTGTAGACTTAGAAAAATGGTTAGCACTGCTCTGTCCGGTTTAGAAAGAAGACTTTTAACCCGGTTGTAACATGATACCGTAAATTTGCGATACACATTAGCCCCCAAGTGTCAAGTATCTTTGCTTGCAAAGTGCTTGGGACTTAATTTGCATGAACCGGCATTATGAGTTAAAATTCTTCAGCATACATTAGCCCCCAAGTGTCAAGTCACTTTGCTTGCAAAGTGCTTGGGACTTAATGTTATCTTACCATGATTCTGACTATAACCCGGCATCAATGCAGGCCACCATAAGTCAATTTGAGTCCGAGATTGCTGACCTGAAGAGCCGTCTGACAGCTCAAGAACTTGAAATTCAAAAGGCCAACTCCAAATTTGAATTCAGTGTCTCTGAACAAGAGAAGTTGAAGAAGAATTTTGAGGCGGAAAAGAAAATCTGGGCTGATGAAAAGGCTTCACTGGTGACCCAGGCCGAGACGGTAGAGGCATCACTTGCAGAAGCAACAGCTGAGCTGTCTGGCTTAAAACGCCTTATATCTCAAATGGTCTCAGCCATCATTGGTAAGTTACTGTATATAACCTCAAATATTGTAATCCTTCTTTTGATGACTATTTTAATCGTTATCTCCAACTCACCTTATGCTTGTGAACGCAGGTCCCAGGAGCACAAACCTCAAGCAGAACATGTTGATCAAACTGAAAGCGGTTTACACTCTAGTGGAGCAGCTGTACACCGGGTCACAACGTGCTTTGCCGTTGTAGCTTTATCAAATAACACTCCCCACCTCCTGCAAGACGTGCTGAAGTGTCTTGCTGTACTACCTCAATGGATCCAAGATCTAAGGCGGGCATGTGACGCCCCCGATTTAATCGTACACTAATCATGCACGCAAACGTGTACGATCAAGATCAGGGACTCACGGGAAGATATCACAACACAACTCTAAAAACATAAATAAGTCATACAAGCATCATAATACAAGCCAGGGGCCTCGAGGGCTCGAATACAAGTGCTCGATCATAGACGAGTCGTGGAAGCAACAATATCTCGAGTACGAGACATAAGTTAAACAAGTTTGCCTTAAGAAGGCTAGCACAAACGGGATACAGATCGAAGAGGCGCAGCCTCCCGCCAGGATCCTCCTAAACTACTCAGTGGTCGTCGCGGCCAGCCGCACGTAGTAGTAGGCACCTCCCGTAGTAGTCGCCGCCGACGGTGGCGTCGCTCTGGGCTCCAACATCTGTTGCGACAACCGTAAAGAGAGGAATGGGGAAAAAAGGGGAGAAAGCAACCGTGAGTACTCATCCAAAGTACTGCAAGCAAGGAGCTACACTACATATGCATGTGTATATGTGTAAAGGGCCATATCGGTGGACTGAGCTGCAGAATGCCGTAATAAGAGGGGATAGCTAATCTCGTCGAAGACTACGCTTCGCAGCCTCCGCCTTGCAAAGCAGTAGAAGAGAGTAGGTGAAATCCTCCAAGTAGCATCGCCAAGTAGCAACTCAAGTAGCATCTCCAAGTAGCATCTCCAAGAGCATCGCATAGCATAATCCTACCCGCGATCCTCTCCTCGTAGCCTGTTAGAGAGCGATCACCGGGTTGTATCTCGCACTTGGAAGGGTGTGTTTTATTAAGTATCCGGTTCTAGTTGTCATAAGGTCGAGGTACAACTCCGGTCGCCCTTTACCGAGGGACACGGCTATTCAATAGATTAATCTTCCTGCAGGGTGCACCACATAACCCAACACGCTTGATCCCATTTGGCCGGACACACTTTCCTGGGTCATGCCCGGCCTCGGAAGATCAACACGTCGCAGCCCCACCTAGGCACAACAGAGAGGTCAAACACGCCGGTCTAAACCTAAGCGCGCAGGGGTCTGGGCCCATCGCCTCGAGCACACCTGCAACGTTGCGAGGGCGGCCGGAAGCAGACCTAGCCTAGTGGCGTTCCAGTCCAATCCGGCGCGCCGCTCGTCGCGCCGACGCCAAGAAGGCTTCGCCGATACCACGACGCGGGATACCCATAACTACTCCCACGTAGATGGTTAGTGCGTATAGACCAAATGGCCGGACTCGGATCAAATACCAAGATCTCGTTAAGCGTGTTATTATGAATCAACCATGACGCCGATCGAGGCCAGCCCACCTCTCACCTAGGCGGTCTCAACTCGCCTGCCGCTCCGCCACAAAGATCCACACAGAGGGCCGTCGGGACAAAGGTCCTTTCAGCCCCAATCCGTGAATCACTCGCGGGTACTCTTCGAGCGCATCCGACTTTAGTCACCATCCGTAGTATGTATGTATAGTATATACCGTGATCACCTCCCGAGTGATCACGGCCCAATAGTATAGCAAGGCGATCGACAAGAATGTAGGGCCAATGATGATAAACTAGCATCCTATACTAAGTATTTAGGATTGCGTAAGGTATCAACAGATGTAGCAACAATGTCGCTATGCATCGTAATAGGATTATCGAAAAGCAAGAATATGCTACACTACTCTAATGCAAGCAGTATAGAGGAGAATAGGCGATATCTGGTGATCAAGGGGGGCTTGCACGGTTGCTCTCGCAAGAAGGAGAGGTCGTCGGTGTAGTCGATCACAGGGTACCGCAGATCGGTCTCGTGGTCTAGGAAAGAAGTAATGAAGGGAACACAATAAATAACAGAGCAATCAAATGTAACAAAAAGCAAGAAGCGGTAATACGTTGTGCTAGAGGTGACCTAACGTAGGGATAGGTGATACTGGGTGAAGGAAACATCCGGAAAGTATCCCGGTGTCAAGCGTTTTGGACGGTGAACCGGAGGGGAAAAGTTGCGTGTTCGGTATGCTAGGGGTGTGTGGCGGACGAACGGGCTGCGTATCCGGATTCGTCTCGTCGTTCTGAGCAACTTTCATGTACAAAGTTTTTCCATCCGAGCTACGGTTTATTTATTATTAATTTTTAAAGATTTAATTCATTTTAGAATTAATGTAATTAATTTAATTAGGAAATGCCATTATGACGGCAAGATGACATCGGGGTGATGTCGCGATCAACAAATCGATTGACTTGGTCAATCGACGCGTGGGTCGATGGGACCCACTGTCATTCTCTGTTAGGTTAAGTAGGTTTAGTTAAACTAATTATTGTTTAATTAACTTAACATGTTAATTAGATTAATTAACTAGGATTAATTAACTTAATTAATTTAGTTAATTAATTAATTAATTAAATTTATTTTTATTATATTTTTTTTCTAAAAACGTTCTGGGGCGTGGGGCCCTTTGTCATTGGCCCACAGGGCATAACATGTGAGCTCTCGGAGTGCAGGCGCGGCGCTCGAAGGGCACTCGCTCACAGGCGGGACGAGGTCGTCGGGCACCGACGGCGGGCAAGCCAGCCTGCTGGCCACCGGGCCACGGGCGCCGGCCGGGAAGGACGCAGTGGAGGTTCGTGGCCACGGCGAGGCCACGGAGGAGCGCAAGGCGCCGCCGGCAACAAGGGGCATGGCTGTGGCCGCAGTACGCGGTCGAGAGCTTCAGGATGGCCGAGCGGCAGCGGAGGCGGCTAAGCGGCACCGGACGCGGCCGAGGTGGAACCGGACCGGGCGACGGCGACAAGCAGGCTGGTGCGGGTCGCGGTTGACGGCGCTGGCCGTGGCGAAAGCGGCGAAGGGGCGCGCAGGCACGGTGGCAGCGTCTTGGCGCGAGCCGTCTGGTCGGGCGGCAGCGGCAGCGCGCGTGTGCTTGCGTGGGCTGTCTGCGGGGATGGAGCGGAGCCACGGGAGAGACGCGGTGAGAGGCGCAGAGAGGCCGAGGGCCTCACCGGGTAGCGTGGGGTCTAGGGCGCTGGAGCCGAGACGGTCGGGGCGACCGGTGAGGAGGAGGGCGGGCGTCGGCGCGCGTTGCTGACGAGGCGGTGTCTGGCGTGGGGCGGCGAAGCTGGAGGCGAAAGGCGATGGATGGGCGGCGCCGGGAGGAAGCAGGGCCGGCTGGGTGGGAGGGGTGGGCGGGCGGCGGCGGCGGGGCTGCGTTCTCCCGATCCAGATCGCAAGCGGGAGCGAGGCGGGAGGTGGGGAGAGTGGGGCGTCGGGGTGCGGTTAGGGTTTCGGGGGGGGGGATGGATAAGGCGAGGGGCGTGGCCGGCTGGGCCTTTGGGGCCGGCCTGGCAGGCCACTAGCTGGGCCGAGGCCCAGTTGGCCTGGGGGGTTTTCCTCTTTTTTTTTGTATTTTCTTTTTCTTTTCTGTTTTAATTTTACATTTTAAATACACTAGTTTTATAAAATACATTAGTTGCACCTAAATTAGTGTTAACCAATATGCCACCACCACAATCAACTTGGCACCTAAAATAAATTAGTTTGTAATTGTTTATTATTTAAAAGCATTTAAATAATTGTTCTCGCCATGCTTTTATACATTTTATAATATTTAAACAATTTTTAAAGTGTGGTCTCTTCACCAAAATTACCTTTGCTTTATTTGGCATAACTCAAACATTTTAGTTTTGAAGTTTGGAAACTTTTACCGTTTGATTTGATTTTGAATTTGAATTTGAACCAGTTCTGAACTAACGCGAGATTATCGACAATAATCGAGGTGACGTGGCATCATTACCCGAGAGTTACTGTAGCTTGATTACCCGGGCGTTACAAATCTCCTCCACTACAAGAAATCTCGTCCCGAGATTTAAGAGGGGTAAGGGGAGGATTGGGTTACGATAATTCTAACAAGCGTTCTCGGTCTTGGTTGCTCTTCTCAAGAGGTGGATCCATTACGTTGAAGTCTTCATTTCTCTCGCTCCAGTCATCATGATGGAGCCGTCATCCTTATTCAGATCTCCAATGTACTAACGAATCAATAAGGGCAGCTCGGCCACGACAAAAATGCTTATAAGGGAACAAGTCAAGTTAACCCAAGAATGAGCATAAGAGTATCTCTCGAGTTGAACATATAAATACATCGAGAGTAAGGTACGAAGGTACAATAAGAGGTTCCAAGTGGATAGATAGTTGCTCGAGGTGCGAACTGTAGGTGAGAAAGGGTTGAGCAATGAGAGTAAGGATTTGCGTCGATACCGAATAGAACACTAGGAAGGTGGCCCGTGAATTAAATACGGCCAAGCATGAGGAATAACCATTATAAATAGCGTTGTACAGGAAAGTCAGGTTTCGATCCTGTCGAACTGTGGGTTATGGGCCCACCATGTGGGTTAAAAGAAGGAAGGGCGGTGACATCTTGCACGATCATGTAAGCAAGGCATGTAAGAGAATAGTGTGTCAGTTATGTCGGCATCAATGTCGGTACCGAGGACGGGGAACAAAGAGCAATTTTCCTGCTTGTTGAACGAGGCGAACCAATTGGCAAAGTTATCACCCGTCGATGGTTACCAGAATGTCATCAACAATAGTAATAGGGTCTTACTGATAGAGTTGTACACTGAGGTGTTTACATAAGCAGGAGAATATTATTGCTTAGATCATAAAGATCAGAAGAAACGTTAAACCAACCAATGGAAAGGAAAATGTGTTTAAACACATAATTCAAGGTTATATCCTTCCCAAGGACAAGCAGAGCATGATATCCATGACAGGATATAATGTAGAAAACTCTTTAGGTAGGGGAGAAAATTTTCATGACATTACCCATTCAACGGTGTTTGGATAATTGAGCAGGAAACATTTAGCATTGGGCTTCAAATGTTCCTGTTGAAAATCGGAGTGCCATAGACATGCTTCGAGACAGTATTGACAAGGTCTTCAAGCAAAGGTCAGGCTTTGGGTACAAAGGATCCATCGAAAACAACTTATTAAACAAGGCATTCAATTTCGTCATGGAAAAATGATTAACCTTGTTAAAAAGGAAACTATAACACTAGGTCCTCTGGTCAGGTGTGCTAGGCATGACCTCACCTTACCGGGGCATATATGGACCAATGTTATAATTCCTGAAAATATATTTCAACCATCATATCTGACCGAGATTCAGATCTGATTGGTGTCAGGATACCTCAGACTCAGGATGCCTGAGAAGAAAGGTGCAACACAAATTGACGGGATGACAATGTAAGATTCTCGGGAAATGAACTATGAAGTGATTTTCGTTAACAAAAGTTCATCATTAACCCAAGGAGAGGACAAGGAGGTGGCTGATGAACTCAGCGACAATTCACCAAAATTTCCAAAGGATGGATTTCCACCTTTACGTGAACAAGGAGGTATTGTCAGATCAAAATGATATATTGATGTATGCTTGAGGAAAACATACACAATTTAACAATGGTTGAAAGGTGCGCCTGAAATATGGGCTGGGTTGCACGGCTAACCCTGGAATGGTGATTCAATAATCAATAGTCTAAGAATGAACGACCGACCATTAACTTCAAAGCAATAGGGTTGCTAGATAGGCGTAATCCAAACAACACCGTTCACTTGTTGGTACCCCGTATGGGATCAACGCGAGGACCAAGAAAGAATGGTGATTATGAGGAGTATCATTATAGCAAGAATTCTTAAGAGGTGGAGCAATCCTCACAACATTCTTGACATCAAAGATGGTAATACCCCGCGATAGAATCATAACATAAGTTGGATAACAAGGAACTCAAGGTACAACACAAAACAAGAACAATTTTTGTGTTGGAGGGAATGCAATAATGTTGTGGATGATAACCCAAACCTTCGAGGGCAAAGGATGCTATTTCTCATCAAGAATTCGATAGATATCTTGGAAGACCTCAGAATGTTGATGCTGATCACGACACATTTGTCGAGAGGTTTCGAGAAGATGTAACTGATCGGTGATGACATCAAGTCAAAGGAAATGATGAAGCCAAAAGTCATTGGGTCCATGGGTACGACACAAACTCGAAATCAAGCTTGCTGCTCAAGGACAAACGATATGACGAGGAAGATCGATTGTAAGATTAGCTCACCGTCGAAATTTGTGCTCCGAGAAGGACCCGGTAGCACAGTTAAAATTTAGCATGATAATGATATAGCCGATCAGGCTAGGAATGATGTGATCGGGTACAAACTCGTAAGTAAAGAAGATTACTAAAAGTTGTTGAACCGTAGTGCGGACTCGGTTCTGTTATCGGTGTCTTTGAGTGTTTAATAACTCAGAGCCCGTGAAAAATTGGAATCAGTGAGAATGTAGCACTTGATGAAGAACTCATAAGAAGTTATGCAGTTCCATTATAATCTCGAGATACCAGGGGGGTAATACTCGACGTCAGATCAAAGTAGAGGTTTGGACTGGGGTATTGCTCTACAGAAGACAAGTGCTTAAACTTGCACGAGAAATGGTATTTAAAGGAGAACATGGTCGGAACCACGATTGCAAAAGATCTATCCACAGATACCAGATGATATTATATCAAGGCAATAGTTATTATTACAAGAAGCTCCCATGATGGGATCTACATTGTGTCCATGGGCATGAACACAAAGTTCAAGGTCGACTCCCACTTTTCCAATGCATAACCTTTCATTCACTTCTCGCGTTCGATGAAGTTGCAGTGTTGAAACTTTATCCGGCAAAACATCAGAAGAGTATGGCTCGTGAAAACTTTCGAGTTCACACATATTAAGGAAGGCATAGGTTCAAGCCATCGGGGCTTCTTAGAACATATACCACGAACTTTAGGAGTAATTAACACAAACTTGAAAGTAGAGCATTGTTCAAAAGCAGATGATACAATTTACCAAAGGCATTATATACCCATGGAAAGGCTCTCAAGGTTATTCAATATGAAGGACACTGTCGGATAAAATCCAACAAAGGAACCGATGGTCCACAAGGGATCTGGGGTGAGCATCGGTACTCAACTAGAGGAAGAAGAATGCACGGGCATCGTATTATAGAACATCTGAATAATTCGATGCTTAGATAACAAAGGAATTTCGATTTCCAAAACAAGGGATCAAAAGCAGTCGCTCTGATCAAGGATGGATAAGTTGGATAGACCAGAGGCACAATTGATGACAAATAGTTTGGTCGAGAACCAACTCATGTTCAAAAATGATGTTTGAGCCGGAAAGATAATTTAAAAGGATCAACTGATGATTGCGTGCTTTCACACACATGTTGAATCGATCGGATCAAAATGATCGTGTCAAAGGATACTAATGAATATTGCTACACATATGGAAAGCATTCATATTGCAAGCAGACAAGTATTTGCCGAGCAATAGTTTGAAGAGGATACTCGGAAGATCGGGTAGTATTTCCAAGTAATTTGAAAAGCATATGAACAACTGGGGATAAGCGGATACTCGATAAGTGCGAGAATTATCCGTAGGGGTATTCAGGTGACAAAGAACAGCAAGGCAATAAGCTCAAAGAATTATCAAAACAATGACGAGTATTTCGAGGTATCTTGTAATAACAAGACTAACTGGGGATGAATGTAAGAATAACAACTGCAAGTAGTTATCCATAAGGGTTGACGGTGGAAGGGGAATTGCAAACGCGATGAAGACAAGTTCTCGGGTTAACCGCGGTGAGTATCTTCAGGGTCTTCATGTGCCGCAGACGATCCTTAGTAATAAGGGGCTCTCCGGGTGAAAGTGATAACGAGATCCTAATGTTAGATTTAGCAAAATTCATTTAACCCGAATAGAAGAGAGATTAGAATCCCAGAGTATGGACAAGGAATAAAAGATCCTAATACCACCCAATGGCGGCGTGGGCCCGGGGCCGCACTGACCAAGTTAGTAAAACAGTTTTCGCTTCTAGACTCAACTACGCCAAGGAGTTGGAAAGGATTCTACAGCAGTTGGCTCGATACCAACTCAGACGCCCCGATTTAATCGTACACTAATCATGCACGCAAACGTAATGATCAAGATCGAGGACTCACGGAAGATATCACAACACAACTCTAAAAACATAAATAAGTCATACAAGCATCATAATACAAGCCGGGGCCTCGAGGGCTCGAATACAAGTGCTCGATCATAGACGAGTCGCCGAAGCAACAATATCTGAGTGGACATAAGTTAAACAAGTTTGCCTTAAGAAGGCTAGCACAAAGCGGGATACAGATCGAAGAGGCGCAGCCTCTCTGCTCGATCCTCCTAAACTACTCACAGTCGGTCGCTGCCGCCAGCCGCACGTAGTAGTAGGCACCTCCGTGTAGTAGTAGTCGTCCGACGGTGGCGTCTCGCCTGGGCTCCAACATCTGGTTGCGACAACCGTAAAGAGAGGAATGGGGAAAAAGGGGAGAAAGCAACCGTGAGTACTCATCCAAAGTACTGCAAGCAAGGAGCTACACTACATATGCATGTGTATATGTGTAAAGGGCCATATCAAGGGGTGAAGCTGCAGAATGCCGTAATAAGAGGGGATAGCTAATCTCGTCAAGACTACGCTCGCAGCCTCCGTCTTCTGCAGCAGTAGAAGAGAGTAGACTGAAATCCTCCAAGTAGCATCGCCAAGTAGCAACTCAAGTAGCATCTCCAAGTAGCATCTCCAAGAGCATCGCGATAGCATAATCCTACCCGCGATCCTCTCCTCGTAGCCTGTTAGAGAGCGATCACCGGGTTGTATCGCACTTGGAAGGGTGTGTTTTATTAAGTATCCGGTTCTAGTTGTCATAAGGTCGAGGTACAACTCCGGTCGCCCTTTACCGAGGGACACGGCTATTCAATAGATTAATCTTCCGCAGGGTGCACCACATAACCCAACACGCTTGATCCCATTTGGCGGACACACTTTTCCGGTCATGCCCGCCTCGGAAGATCAACACGCCGCAGCCCCACCTAGGCACAACAGAGAGGTCAAACACGCCGGTCTAAACCTAAGCGCCGCAGGGTCCGGGCCCATCGCCTCGAAAGCACACCTGACGTTGCAGGGCGGCCGAAGCGACCTAGCCTAGTGGCGTTCAGTCCAATCCGGCCGCGCGCTCCGCCGACGCCAAGAAGGCTTTTACCGATACCACGACGCGGGATACCCATAACTACTCCCACGTAGATGGTTAGTGCGTATAGACCAAATGGCCGGACTCGGATCAAATACCAAGATCTCGTTAAGCGTGTTATTATGAATCAACCGCGGGACGCCGATCGAGGCCAGCCCACCTCTCACCTAGGCGGTCTCAACTCGCCTGTCGCTCGCCACAAAGATCCACACAGAGGGCCGTCGGGACAAAGGTCCTTTCAGCCCCAATCCGTGAATCACTCATGGTACTCTTCGAAAGCGCAGACCGACTTTAGTCACCATCTGTAGTATGTATGTATAGTATATACCGTGATCACCTCCCGAGTGATCACGCCCAATAGTATAGCAAGGCGCATCGACAAGAATGTAGGGCCAATGATGATAAACTAGCATCCTATACTAAGTATTTAGGATTGCGGTAAGGTATCAATAGATGTAGCAACAATGTCGGGCTATGCATCGTAATAGGATTATCCAAAAGCAAAGAACATGCTACACTACTCTAATGCAAGCGGTATAGAGGAGAATAGGCGATATCTGGTGATCAAGGGGGGCTTGCTGGTTGCTCGGCAAGAAGGAGAGGTCGTCGGTGTAGTCGATCACGAGGGTACCGCATCGGTCTCGTGGTCTAGGAAAGAAGTAATGTAGGGGAACACAATAAATAACAGAGCAATCAAATGTAACAAAAAGCAAGAAGCGGTAATACGTTGTGCTAGAGGTGACCTAACGTAGGGATAGGTGATACCGGTGAAGGGGGGAAACATCCGGGAAAGTATCCCCGGTGTTTCGCGTTTTCGGACCGGTGAACCGGAGGGGAAAAGTTGCATGTTCGGTATGCTAGGGGTGTGTGGATTTAACGAGCAGGCTGCGATCCGGATTCGTCTCGTCGTTCTGAGCAACTTTCATGTACAAAGTTTTTCCATCCGAGCTACGGTTTATTTATTATTAATTTTTAAAGATTTAATTCATTTTTAGAATTAACAGAATTAATTTAATTAGGAAATGCCATTATGACGTCAAGATGACATCGAGGTGATGTCGTGATCAACATCGATTGACTTGGTCAAACTGACGCGTGGGTCCAGTGGGACCCACCTGTCATTCTCTGTTAGGTTAAGTAGGTTTAGTTAAACTAATTATTGTTTAATTAACTTAACATGTTAATTAGATTAATTAACTAGGATTAATTAACTTAATTAATTTAGTTAATTACTTAATTAATTAAATTTATTTTTATTATTTTTTTTTCTAAAAACGTTCTGGGGCGTGGGGCCCCTTTGTCATTGGCCCACAGGGGCATAACGGGCGCGCGGGCTCTCGGGTGCGGGCGTGCGCTGAAGGGCACTCGCCGCAGTGAGACGAGGCTGCTGGGCACCGACGGCCAGCAGCCAGCCTTGGCGCGGCCAGCCGGGGCCACGGGCGCCGCCGAGCGGACGCAGTGGAGGTTCGTGGCCACGGCGAGGCCATGGAGGAGCGCAAGGCGCCGGCCGGCAACGTGGGCATGGCGTGGCCGCAGTACGCGGTCGAGAGCTTCAGGATGGCCGAGCGGCAGCGGAGGCGGCTAAGCGGCACCGGACGCGGTGGAGGTGGGAACCGGACCGGGCGGCAGCAAGCAGGCTGGTGCGGGTCTGCTGACGCGTTAGCCAGCGCGAAAGCCCGGCGAGAAGCGGCGAAGCGCTGGGCACGGTGGAGCGTGCTTGGCGGAGCCGTCTTGGTCGGGCGGCAGCAGGCTTGGCGTGCAGCGCGTGGGCTGTCTGGGGATGGAGCGAGCCACGGGGAGAGCGCGGTGAGAGCGCAGAGGAGGCCGAGGGCCTCACCGGGTAGCGTGGGGTCTAGGGCGCTGGAGCTCGGAGGCGGTCGGGGCGACCGTGAGGAGGAGGAGGGCGGGCGTCGGCGGCGCGCGCTGACGAGGCGGGTGCTCTGGCGTGGGGCGGCTGAGGAGGCGAAGCGGCGATGGCGGGCGGGCGCGGAGGAAGCAGGGGCGGCCGGGAGGAGGGTGGACGGGCGGCGGCGAGCGGCGGGCGTTGCTTCCCGATCCAGTCGGGCGGGAGCGAGGGGGGTGGGGAGAGAGGGGCGTCGGGTGCGGTTAGGGTTTGGGGATGGATAAGGCGAGGGCGTGGCTGGTGGGCCTTTGGGGCCGGCTGGCAGCCACTAGTGGCCGAGGCCCAGTTGGCCTGGGGGGTTTTCCTCTTTTTTTTTTGTATTTTCTTTTTCTTTTCTGTTTTAATTTTACATTTTAAATACACTAGTTTTATAAAATACATTAGTTGCACCTAAATTAGTGTTAACCAATATGCCACCACCACAATCAACTTGGCACCTAAAATAAATTAGTTTGTAATTGTTTATTATTTAAAAGCATTTAAATAATTGTTCTCGCTGCGTTTTATACATTTTATAATATTTAAACAATTTTTTAAAGTGTGGTCTCTTCACCAAAATTACCTTTGCTTTATTTGGCATAACTCAAACATTTTAGTTTTGAAGTTTGGAAACTTTTACCGTTTGATTTGATTTTGAATTTGAATTTGAACCAGTTCTGAACTAACGCGAGATTATCGACAATAATCGAGGTGACGTGGCATCATTACCCGAGAGTTACTGTAGCTTGATTACCCGGGCGTTACACCGGTTTAGAAAGAAGACTTTTAACCCGGTTGTAACATGATACCGTAAATTTGCGATACACATTAGCCCCCAAGTGTCAAGTATCTTTGCTTGCAAAGTGCTTGGGACTTAATTTGCATGAACCGGCATTATGAGTTAAAATTCTTCAGCATACATTAGCCCCCAAGTGTCAAGTCACTTTGCTTGCAAAGTGCTTGGGACTTAATGTTATCTTACCATGATTCTGACTATAACCCGGCATCAATGCAGCCACCATAAGTCAATTTGAGTCCGAGATTGTCGACCAAGAGCCGTCGACAGCTCAAGAACTTGAAATTCAAAAGGCCAACTCCAAATTTGAATTGGTGTCTCGAACAAGAGAAGTTGAAGAAGAATTTTGAGGCGGAAAAGAAAATCTGGGCTGATGAAAAGGCTTCTTGGTGACCCCAGCCGAGACGGTAGAGGCATCACTTGCGTATAACAATGGTGTTCGGCTTAAAACGCCAGATATCTCAAATGGTCTCACCATCATTGGTAAGTTACTGTATATAACCTCAAATATTGTAATCCTTCTTTTGATGACTATTTTAATCGTTATCTCCAACTCACCTTATGCTTGTGAACGCAGGTCCCAGGAGCACAAACCTCAAGCAGAACATGTTGATCAAACTGAAAGCGGTTTACACTCTAGTGGAGCAGCTGTACACCGGGTCACAACATGCTTTGCCGTTGTAGCTTTATCAAATAACACTCCCCACCTCCTGCAAGACGTGCTGAAGTGTCTTGCTGTACTACCTCAATGGATCCAAGATCTAAGGCGGGCATCCTCAAGAGCCGGGGCCATAGCCGCGTTGAGCCGGGCAAAAGCATGGATTCCAGAACTAGACCCGGCTGACCTCGCTCTTGGATACCCGAGTCTGAAAGAGGATGGGACCGTATTTGATGATCAGGATTTCACCGCCTGCGTCAAAGACATACGCCCCGTGGCTACCCTCATTGGGAACGACACTGACCTTACCAAGTATCAGCCGGGCTATGACAGTGAGAACCGGAGAATTCCAACACCTCCCTATGATCAAGTCAGCCTGATCCCTCCAACTCGTAAGCATACCTTTGCCCCTGAAGTGGACCCAGCCGGTTTAATAGATGATGAAGCTGAGTTTGAAGCCTTGAGTGGCATTGACTGGGCCTCATCAACCTTCTAGGACAAGGCAACCGACGGAGAGGCGGAGAAGGATAACTCGGAATCTTCAAGCCCACCAAAGGAGTAAACCGCCAGGCGTTTATAACTTTGCGAAAACAATGTTTCATTATTCAGACTCGGGGAGTCTTGTAATAGGGTAGAAAAAACCTCTCAATTTTTGTCATGCCTTCGTGCATGTTTATGGCGCTTAATACTGTCGTAAGCCACCATCCCTATATATTTCCAGCTTATGTTGATCTTTTATTTCCTTGATGTTACATCTGCTTGCCTCATCCTGCATATAAAACAATCAAAATTCCCAGCGATTCCTTTAGTAATCTCGCCTGCTTATATGACTTACACCATGCGGGTAAATTCAACTCCTGAAAGTTGGAACATATAATGTTCACCTAACACTTAACAACCCAGGTGATCAATATTAAGCCGAAGAGCAAAAAACAATCTCATAGTGCTTTCAAGAAGGTCTCAAGATAATCAAATAATTATGCTTATGAAATATAATGGATAATAAACAATACTCAAAGGCTTCTGATTCGAATATGATCAGTAAACCGTTCCAAAGGGGTTAAGCTAAGATTCGGATACGATCATATAGCCCCCAGTGGCTTTGGCGATGCCGATCAAGTGGGCATCGATAGCTATGTTCTCTTTGGTTCGAATATGACCTATGTTTGAACAGGAAGCCCCCAAGTGACCATAAGAGTTGTTTAATGACGCTGATTCGAATACAATCCACGTCAGACCCAAAGGGGTTAAGCCATGATTCAAATATGATCAGGAAGCCCCCAAGTGGGTTTGGCAGTGTGCCGATCGAAGTGGGTATCGACAGCTATGTTCTCTTTGGTTCGAATACGACCTATGTTTGAACAGGAAGCCCCCAAGTGATCATGGCTAGATTCAGATATGATCATAAGCCGGACCAAAGGGAAAGCTAGATTCAGATATGATCCGCTCCCTGTTGGTTGTTTCCACCACCTAATAAAGAGGACACATAAATTTTTTGAAGGTGAAAAGGACAGAGGTCCTGCTTTATTGCTTTATATAATATATACATTGTCAAAATATATACATCTTGAGAGCCGGTGGCTCAAGTATAGTAAGGCCGAAGATGGGCGATATTCCACGGACGGCGGGTCTCCTCCTCCGACTTACGTGAGTCTTTGTGCTCTCGAACATCGATGAGGTAATATGAACCGTTGTTCAGATTCTTGCTGACCACAAAGGGTCCTTGCCAAGGAGGGGATAGCTTGTGCATATCAGACTGATCCTGGATGAGCCGGAGCACTAAGTTGCCTTCCTGAAAGGTTCTTCTTCTAACCCGGCAGCTGTGATAGCGGTGCAGGTCTTGCTGGTAAATCGCCGAGCAGGCTATTGCTAAGTCTCGCTCCTCATCCAACAAGTCAAGTGCATCCTGATGAGCTTTTTCATTATCAGTCTCAACGTAAGCCGCCACGCGGGGTGAATCGTGCCGGATGTCACTTGGCAGGACTGCCTCTGCTCCATACACCATGAAGAAAGGGGTGTAACCTGTAGATCTGTTAGGCGTAGTGTTGATGCTCCACAATACAGAGGGTAACTCCTCCACCCATCAACCCGGAGTTCGCTGCAAGGGAACCAAGAGCCGGGGTTTGATACCCTTCAGGATCTCTTGATTAGCTCTTTCGGCTTGACCATTGGATTGAGGATGAGCAACAACCGAAACATCAAGCCGGATATGTTCTCGTTGATAGAACTCTTCCATGGCACCCTTGGAAAGATTAGTGCCATTATCAGTTATGAAGCTTTGTGGAAAACCAAAACGAAAAATCACCTTTTTCATGAACTGAACCGTCGTGGCTGCATCACACTTACTGACCGGCTCTGCCTCAACCCACTTTGTAAAGTTATCCACTGCCACTAGGAGGTGTGTCTTTTTATCCTTAGACCTCTTGAAAGGTCCAACCATGTCAAGCCCCCAAACTGCAAACGGCCAAGTAATTGGAATCATCCTCAACTCTTGAGCCGGCACATGAGCTCGTCGTGAGAATTTTTGACATCCGTTACATTTGCTGACTAGATCCGCTGCATCAGCATGAGCCGTCAGCCAATAGAAACCATGACGGAAAGCTTTGGCGACAAGAGATTTTGAACCAGCATGATGACCACAATCCCCTTCATGGATCTCACAAAGTATCTCCTGACCCTCCGCAGGCGACACACAACGTTGAAACGCCCCAGTGACACTGCGGTGGTGTAACTCGCCATGAACAATCGTCATAGATTTGGACCGCCTGATGATTTGTCTCGCCAAGATCTCATCCTCAGGCAACTCTCCCCGGGTCATATAGGCCAAATATGGCACTGTCCAATCTGGGATGACGTGAAGAGCTGCCACCAGTTGTGCCTCCGGGTCTGGCACTGCTAGTTCTTCCTCCGTAGGTACCTTGACAGAAGGATTGTGCAAAACATCGAGAAAGGTGTTAGGCGGCACCGGCTTATGCTGAGATCCCAACCGGCTTAAAGCATCAGCCGCCTCATTCTTCCTTCGATCAATGTGCTCCACTTGATAACCGTTGGAGTGCCCAGCCACAGCATCTACTTCACGACGGTAAGCCGCCATAAGGGGATCCTTGGAGTCCCCACTTGCCTGGCACCTGTTGAGCCACGAGATCTGAATCGCCCAAGCACCTTACCTGGCTCAAATTCATCTCTTTGGCCATCCGGAGACCATGGAGTAAGGCCTCGTACTCAGCTACATTGTTAGTACAAGGAAACATAAGCCAGAGCACATAACAAAATTTGTCACCTCGAGGGGAAGTTAAAACAACTCTAGCCCCCGAGCCTTCTAACTGCCTGGACCCATCAAAGTGAATAGTCCAATATGTGTTATCTGGCTTCTCCTCAGGTGCCTGCAACTCTGTCCAATCATTGATAAAGTCTACCAAGGCTTGAGACTTAATAGCAGTACATGGCATATACTTCAAACCATGAGGCCCAAGCTCAATAGCCCACTTGGTGACTCGTCCTGTGGCTTCCCTGCTCGATGATGTCCCCTAAGGGGCGTAACTTACTACGCTTATAGGATGACCTTGGAAATACTTGCTTCACTTTCGGCTTGCGATAAACACTCAGTAAACAAGTTTCGCCAATGTGGATACCTCTGCTTAGACTCAATAAGCACCTCATCGATATAGTAAACCGCCGTTGAACGGATGCTCCTTGCCCGCCTCCTTACGCCCACCATGATGGCAACATCGACAGCTCATGAATTTGCACCACATATAACAAAGAACGGCTCTTTATCAATGGGAGCCGCAAGGACGGTGGCTCGACATAACTGCTCTTTAAATCTTCAAAGGCAAGATCAAGAAGATCATTCCGCATAAAAGTGTCCGTTTTCTTCATCATCTGGTACAGGGGTAGGGCCTTCTCACCTAAACGGCTTATGAACCGACTTAAAGCAGCAACACGACCCGCCAGTCGCTGAACATCATTGATGCACGCCGGTTTAGCCAGAGAGGTGATCGCCTTGATCTTCTCCGGATTAGCTTCAATGCCTCTATTTGAGACCAGAAAACCCAAAAGCTTGCCTGCAGGTACGCCAAACACACACTTGGCCGGGTTAAGCATCATCTTATAAACCCGGAGATTATCAAAGGTCTCTTTCAAGTCAGATATCAAGGTTTCCTTCTCTCTGGACTTCACCACGATGTCATCCACATAAGCATGAACATTGCACCCAATTTGATCGTGGAGACAGTTCTATACACATCGCTGATAAGTCGCCTGAGCACTCTTGAGCCCAAATGGCATAGATACATAACAGAAGGCTCCAAACGGAGTGATGAAAGCCGTCTTCTCCTGGTCCTTAACTGCCATTTTGATCTGATGATAACCAGAGTAAGCATCCAAAAAGCTTAGACGCTGGCAACCCGTTGTAGCATCAATGATTTGATCAATACGGGGGAGAGCAAAGGGATCAGCCGGACAAGCCTTATTTAAGTCCGTGTAATCCACACACATCCGCCAGGTGCCATTCTTCTTGAGCACGAGCACCGGGTTAGCCAACCACTCCGGGTGGAAAACTTCAACAATAAACCAGCCGCTAAGAGCCGGGCGACTTTCTCTCCAATAGCTTTCTGCCTCTCTTCGTTGAACCGTCGAAGAAACTGCCTTACCGGCTTATACTTCGGATAATTATTAAGAGTGTGCTCAGCGAGTTCTCTCGGTACACCCGGCATGTCAGAAGGTTTCCATGCAAAGATGTCCCGGTTCTCATGAATGAACTTGATGAGCGCGCCTTCCTATTTAGGATCCAAATTGGCACTGATACTGAACTGTTTAGATGAATCACCTGGATTAAAATCCACAAGCTTGGTTTCAGCAGCCGACTTAAACTTCATCGCCGGGTCATGCTCAGTGGTTGGCTTTTTTAGAGAGGTCATATCCGCCGGGTCAATGTTGTCTTGATAAAACTTTTTCTCTTTGACAAACAGACTCAGCATAAGCCGCGTCGCCCTCCTCACATTCCAGGGCTACCTTTCGACTTCCATGCACGGTGATGGTGCCCTTGTGACCCGGCATCTTGAGCTGTAGATAAGCATAACACGGTCGTGCCATGAACTTAGCATAAGCTGGCCGCCCAAACAGAGCATGATATGGACTCTTGATTTTGACCACCTCAAACGTCAATTTCTCAGCCCTGGAATCATATTCATCTCCAAAGGCCACTTCCAGTTCAATCTTGCCAACTGGGTAAGCCGATTTACTAGGAACCACTCCATGAAACACAGTGTTGGACGTCTTTAAATTCTTCTCAGTTAACCCCATGCGCCGAAAGGTCTCAAAATAGAGGATATTAATACTGCTACCCCCGTCCATGAGTACCTTAGTGAATTTATACCCACCAACCTGAGGTGCTACCACCAAGGCTAACTGACCCGGATTATCAACCCGGAGGGGGTGATCTGCCTTGCTCCATACAACGGGCTGTTCTGACCACCTTAAATAACGGGGAACCGCCGGCTCAATAGAATTCACGGCCCTCTTATGAATCTTCTGGTCACGTTTGCACAAGCTGGTGGTGAACACGTGATACTGCCCACTATTCAGCTGCTTCGGATGGCTGTGGTAACCCAACTGCTGTTGATGTTGCTCCCCTTGTCCAGACTGCTGTTGATTATAACCGCCTTGATGTCCCTGAAAGCCGGAGCTTGAACCCTTGCCCGGGCCATGAAAGCCACCCGCTCCTGAGCCACCGCCTGACCCATGATTGCCATCAAACATGTTGGAATTCTTGAAAGCCTTCATGATCGCGCAATCTTTCCATAAGTGGGTGGCGGGTCGTTCCCGGGTGCCGTGTCTCGGGCAAGGCTCATTGAGTAGCTGCTCAAGAGATGGGCCTGACCCGCCAGATCTAGAGGGTGGTTTTTCCTTACATATCTGATTATTACCCTATGCATTGGCACTGGCCACAAACTCCGGGTTACCCTCCGCCTTACGCTTATTGCCTCCTTGATTCATCGGGTTATGCTGCTGTCCCTTTCCATTGCCGTTCTTCTTTCCCTTCCCTGCCTTTTCCTCATCAGATGCGGGATCCTTGGTACTATCAGAGTCGGCATATTTGACTAAAGCTACCATCAGCGTACCCATGTCGTTGCAATCATGCTTAAGGTGCCCCAGTTTCTATCTCAGGCTCAAAGTGACAGTTCTTCTCCAACATAAGGACTGTAGAGCCGGCATCCATCTTGTTAGATGAATGTATTATCTCCTTGACCCGGTGTACCCAGTGAGTCATGGATTCACCCTCCTCCTGCTTACAATTTGTCAAGTCCACAATCGACATAGATTGCTTGCAAGTGTCCTTGAAGTTCTGGATGAACCGGGCCTTTAGCTCTGCCCACGAATTAATGGAATTGGGTGGCAAGCCCTTTAACCAAGACCGGGTTGTTCTGTCTAACATCATGGTGAAGTATTTAGCCATTGCTGCATCACTGACCTCCAACAGCTCCATGGCCATCTCATAACTTTCAATCCACGCTCCGGGCTATAAGTCGGCCGTGTAATTCGGTACCTTTCGAGGTCCCTTGAAGTCCTTGGGCAAACGTACATTACACAGAGCCGGTACCAAACAAGGAACACCGCCGGTTCTAGCAGCCACTCCCGTCTCAACGGAAGTCGTCGGATACTCCAGGAAATCTTGACAAGCCGTCTGTTGAGCCGCTAGCTGAGCCGCCCGCTCGTTCTCCTGACGTATTCGGTCTTGCACCGGATTATAGCCACTGGGCTGGTTACGGCGCTGGGCGTTGCTTGACAAAGCTTCCGACTCCATGTGCCTGCTGTAACTCGGACTCCGGTTTTGACGAGTCGGTGCTAACCAAGGCGGAGGAGTTGAATGAATCATGTCCCGGCTATAAGAATAAGTCTCTTGCTGAGCCAGGGCCGTCTGGATGAGTTCTCTGACCCTCCGGGCCTCCACCGCTCTCGGGTCATCACCGTCCACTGGGAGAGCCGCCAAGCGCGTCGATGCTGCGATTAAGTTCTCCATGGGGTTGGAAAAGTGACCCGGCGGTATCGGCACGTAACGGGCCGGTGCCATGCTCCCATGAGGAGGTGCCATCTCCCGAGGCTGAGCCGGTCCTCCTGTTCCGGCTGTCATAAGCTGATTTGCATCTGGCGGGTTACTCGAGCCGGCTCCGGGTGTAGCAAAAAGATTCCGAGGATCATAAATCGGAGGTAAATGGGTCTGGGTTTTCTGATGTCTCCTCCTTATCACCTCGTTAGACGCGTTTAGGCTCATCGTGAGCTGGTAGGCTTCTGACTGTAGTTGCTATGCCCGTGCATCCAAAGTCGCCCGCTCTGTGGCTAACCTGGTGTCCTCAGCTGCCAAGGCCTCCTTGGCCCGAGCTATCTCCTCGCGCACTCGTGCCACCTCCGCATCATGCTCATCTTTATTTGCAGGAATAACTGTGGTGGTTAACAGGGCCGTAAGCTTATCCATGAGACCTATCAGCACCTGAGCCGGCGGGCGCACAAGGCCTCCTGCCCCGGCTGCTCCTGTCCCGGACGTTATTGCCGTAGCGGTTGTAGAGTTTTGGCCGGGTTGAGTCCCAGCCATGAAGACTCCTGCCCATCTTGGCGGCTCATAGGGGTCCGGAATACTGGTGCCATCGAAACAGCCCCCGAGCACATCGTCTTGCACTTGATACAGCGAATCTTTTGAACCGGCGGACAAATCACCGTCAGAGAGGACGGCCATCTCACCACCATCTTCAGATCCTTCAGAAAATTTCTCTCCATGGATGCAGCCCACGAAGGCACGCTTCATGACGGGTTGAACTCGGGCCTTTCTCGTGCGTTGAGCCGTCTCGACGAGGTCGGTGCAGTTGTCCGGCTTAGGGCCCAGCTCACCAATCCGGCCGATGAAGACATGGATTCCGTCGAAGGGGACCCGGTACCCGTACTCAATTGAGCCGGCGTCGGGGCCCCAGCCTTCGTCGTCGATGTAGATCTTGCTGTGACGACTCTTGGTCATCCGGCCCACTACGTATCCCTTGAGCCCTTCGAAGTTGCCCTTCAAGAACTCAAATCCACCGTGCGTTGGCCCCACGGTGGGCGCCAACTGTCGTGGAATTGTCACGTCAGATGTCCTAGTGAAAGGACTTAGTTGTGGAACCATCGCAACTAGGAATCTTGAAGGGGTTAATCAGGACAAGAGACACGAGAGGTTTATACTAGTTCGGTCCCTTACGGTGAAGGTAAGGCCTACGTCTAGTTGGGTTGGTATTGCTTGATGTTTCGATGACCAGGGAGCGAGATACGCTATGCCCGGTTCTCGATGAGTTGTTTCTTGATCCTAAACCGCCTTATATACACGGGTGGACGCCTTGGGGCCTACAGAGTCCCGGCCGGCTCATAGACAGTGTCCGGCTTGGTGACTAGTTAAGTCTACCTTATCTTACAAGTCATATCATTATGGCGGTTTACCACTCTGGGCTTTAAGCCGCGTGTGGGCCTTAGCCCCTTTATTGAACCGCCATCTTCATGCTTGGTCTTGGGCTTCTTTCTAATGAGTCTTCTTTGTGTAACCCGGCCCCTCCCGGGCGGCTTACACAAATAGTTATATCCCCAACACTCCAAAATGATAGTTGGAACTTTTTCAATAGAATTGATGCTATGAACTTGAGATTGTTTCCTCGGAAAGTGTACCGTATGCTCATTACCATTAATATGAAAAGTGACATTGCCTTTGTTGCAATCAATAACAACCCCTACAGTATTAAGAAAAGGTCTACCAAGGATAATAGACATACTATCGTCCTCGGGAATATCAAGAATAACAAAGTCCGTTAAGATAGTGACATTTGCAACCACAACAGGCACATCCTCACAAATACCGACAGGTATAGCAGTTGATTTATCAGCCATTTGCAAAGATATTTCAGTAGGTGTCAACTTATTCAATTCAAGTCTACGATACAAAGAGAGATGCATAACACTAACTCCGGCTCCAAGATCACATAAAGCAGTTCTAACATAATTTCTTTTAATGGAGCAAGGTATAGTTGGAACACCCAGATCTCCAAGTTTCTTTGGTACTCCACCCTTAAAAGTGTAATTAGCAAGCATGGTGGAAATTTCAGCTTCCGGTATCTTTCTTTTGTTTGTAATGATATCCTTCATATATTTAGCGTAAGGATTTACTTTCAGCATATCAGTTAAGCGCATACGTAAGAAAATAGGTCTAATCATTTCAGCAAAGCGCTCAAAATCCTCATCATCCTTTGTCTTGGATGGTTTAGGAGGAAAGGGCATGGGTTTCTGAACCCATGGTTCTCTTTCTTTACCGTGCTTCCTAGCAACAAAATCTCTCTTATCATATCGTTGATTCTTTGATTGTGGGTTATCAAGATCAACAACAGGTTCAATCTCTACATCATTGTTTTTGCTAGGTTGAGCATCAACATGAACATTATCATTAACATTATCACTAGGTTCATGTTCATCACCTGATTGTGTTTCAGCATCACAAATAGAAATATCATTGGGATTCTCAGGTGTGTCTACGACAGGTTCACTAGAAGCATGCAAAGTCCTATCATTTTTCTTTTTCTTCTTTTTAGAAGAACTAGGTGCCTCTAAATTATTTCTCTGAGAATCCTGCTCGATTCTCTTAGGGTGGCCTTCAGGATACAAAGGTTCCTGAGTCATTCTACCAGTTCTAGTAGCCACTCTAACAGCAAAGTCATTTTTATTATTTAACTCATCAAGCAAATCATTTTGAGCTTTAAGTACTTGCTCAGCTTGGGTAGCAACCATAGAAGCATATTTGCTAACGCGGTGAAGTTAATCTTTAACTCTAGCCAGATTATCGCTTACACGTCCTATCTCGAAAGCATTATTCTTTAACTCTCTACCAACATAAGCATTAAAACTTTCTTGTCTAGCCATAAAGTCATCAAATTCATCTAAGCATGGGCTATGAAATTTAGTAGAGGGTATTTCAACTTTATCATATCTATAGAGAGAATTTACCTTTACTACCTGTGTCGGGTTATCAAGACAATGTAGTTCTTCAGGAGGTATATTAAGACCATGTATTTCTTCAATAGGTGGTAAATTCTTAACATCTTCAGCTTTAATACCTTTTTATTTCATTGATTTCTTTGCCTCTTGCATATCTTCAGGACTGAGAAATAAAACACCTTTCTTCTTCGGAGTGGGTTTAGGAATAGGCTCGAAGTTGGCTCAATTGGTTCAGAATTACTTCAGAGGCGGCTCGGGAAGAGTCCAATTATTTTCATTAGTCAACATATTATTCAATAGTATTTCAGCTTCGTCGATCGTTCTTTCCTGAAAACACAACCAAGACAACTATCCAAGTAGTCCTTGGAAGCATCGGTTAGTCCATTATAAAAGATATCAAGTATTTCATTTTTCTTAAGAGGATGGTCGGCTAAGCATTATAACCGGAGAAGCCTCCCCAAGCTTGTGGGAGACTCTCTTTTGATTTGCACAAAATTATATATTTCCATAAAGCAGCTTGTTTCTTATGAGCAGGAAATATTTAGCGAGAAGTAATAAATCATATCATGGGGACTACGCACACAACCAGTAGCAAGAGAATAATACCAAGTCTTAGCATCACCCTTTAATGAGAACGGAAATATCTTAAGGATATATAAATAGTGAGACTTCTCATCATTAGTAAACAGGGTGGCTATATCATTCAACTTGGTAAGATGTGCCACAACAGTTTCAGATTCAAGGCCATAAAAGGATCAGATTCAACTAAAGTAATAATCTCAGGATCAACAAAGAATTCATAATCCTTATCAGTAACACAGATAGGTGAAGTAGCAAAAGCAGGATCGGGTTTCATTCTAGCATTAAGAGACTGTTGCTTCCATTTAGCTAATAATTTCTTAAGATCATTTCTATCATTGCAAGCAAAAATTTCCCTAGCAGCTTCTTCATGCATAACATAACCCTTAGGAACAACAGGTAATACATAATCATTGGGGGAACCTTCATCATCACTATCATCAATAACAGGTTCGTCAATATTTTCATTCCCCCTAACTCTAGCAAGTTGTTCATCTAGAAATTCACCTAATGGCAAAGTAGTATCACACACAGAAGTAGTTTCATCATGCATAGCAGAAGTGGCATCATCAATAACATGCGACATATCAGAATTCATAGCAGTAGTAGGTTTAGGTGTCGCAAGCCTACTAATAAAGGAAGGAGAATCTAGTGCAGAGCTAGATGGCAGTTCCTTACTCCCGTCGTAGTTGAGGGCAAAATCTTGGTTTTAGCGTCTTTCAAGTTCTTCATAGTGATCAACAGATATAAATCCCAAGTGACTCAGAGAATAGAGCTATGCTCCCCGGCAACGGTGCCAGAAATTAGTCTTGATAACCCACAAGTGTAGGGGATCGCAACAGCTTTCGAGGGTAAAGTATTCAACCCAAATTTATTGATTTGACACAAGGGGAGCCAAAGAATATTCTCGAGTATTAGCAGTTGAGTTGTGAATTCAACCACACCTGGATAACTTAGTATCTGCAGCAAAGTATTTAGTAGCAAAAGTGGTATGATAATAAAGGTAAAGGTAGCAAAAGTAAAGATAAATGTTTTTGGGTTTTTGTAGTAGTTGTAATAGTAGCAACGGAAAAGTAAATAAGCGAAGAACAATATATGAAAAGCTCGTTGGCAATGGATCAGTGATGGATAATTATGCCGGATGTGATTCCTCATGTAATAGCTATAACATAGGGTGACACAGAACTAGCTCCAGTTCATCAATGTAATGTAGGCATGTATTCAGTAAATAGTCATACGTGCTTATGGAAAAGAACTTGTATGACATCTTTTGTCCTACCCTCCCGTGGCAGCGGGGTCCTTACGAAAACTAAGGGATATTAAGGCCTCCTTTTAATAGAGAACTGGAACAAAGCATTAGCACATAGTGAATACATGAACTCCTCAAACTACGGTCATCACCCAGAAGTATCCTGATTATTGTCACTTCGGGGTTGTCGGATCATAACACATAATAGGTGACTATAGACTTGCAAGATAGGATCAAGAACACACAAATATTCATGAAAACATAATAGGTTCAGATCTGAAATCATGGCACTCGGGCCCTAGTGACAAGCATTAAGCATAGCAAAGTCATAGCAACATCAATCTCAGAACATAGTGGATACTAGGGATCAAGCCCTAACAAAACTAACTTGATTACATGGTAAATCTCATCCAACCAATCACCATCCAGCAAGCCTACGATGGAATTACTCACGCATGGCGATGAGGATCATAAAATTGGTGATGGAGGATTGTTGGTGATGACGACGGCGACGAATCCCCCTCTCCGGAGCCCCGAACGGACTCCAAATCAGCCCTCCCAAGAGAGATTAGGGCTTGGCGGCGGCTCCATGTCATAAAACGCGATGAAACTTTCTCTCCAATGTTTTTCTCCCCAGACATGAATATATGGAGTTGGAGTTGACGTCAGTGAAGATCTAGGGGGCCCACGAGATAGGAGGCCGCGCCCTAGGGGGGCGCGCCCCCCTGTCTCGTGGACAGCCTATGGGCCCCTGGCATTGATTCTTTCGCCAAAAATTCTTATTAATTCCAAAAAGTGCCTCCGTGGATTTCTAGGACATTCCGAGAACTTTGCTTTTCTACACATAAAACAACATCATGGTAGTTCTGCAGAAAACAGCGACAGTCCGGGTTAGTTTCATTCAAATCATGCAAATTAGAGTCCAAAACAAGGGCAAAAGTGTTTGGAAAAGTAGATATGTTGGAGACGTATCATTATTCTAGTACGAACTCTATGATAGATCGAACGGAAAGAAAGCTTTGTGTTATTTTACTACAGACTCTTGAATAGATCGATCAGAAAGGATAACTTTGAGGTGTTTTCATACCCTACAATAATCTCTTTGTTTGTTCTCCGCTATTTTTGACTTTGGAGTGACTCTTTGTTCCATGTTGAGGGATAGTTATATGATCCAGTTATGTTATTATTGTTGAGAGAACGTGCACTAGTGAAAGTATGAACCTTAGGCCTTGTTTCCTACCGTTGCAATACCGTTTACGCTCACTTTTATCATTAGTTACCTTGCTGTTTTTATATTTTCACATTACAAAAACCTATATCTACCGTCCATATTGCACTTGTATCACCATCTCTTCGCCGAACTAATGCACCTATACAATTTACCATTGTATTGGGTGTGTTGGGGACACAAGAGACTCTTTGTTATTTGGTTGCAGGGTTGCTTGAGAGAGACCATCTTCATCCTACGCCTTCCACGGATTGATAAACTTTAGGTCATCCACTTGAGGGAAATTTGCTACTGTCCTACAAACCTCTGCACTTGGAGGCCCAACAATATCTACAAGAAGAAGCTTGTGTAGTAGACATCAATAAGTATTGTTACAAACCCATTCATATTTTATTCTTGCATTATATCTATTGTATTCCAACTTTTCTATGGCAAAAACTCTTCAAAGGAAACCATAGAATCATCAAAACAAGCGCACAACAAAAAGAAAACAGAATCTGTCAAAAACAGAACAGTCTGTAGAAATTTGGAAACTTTGAATACTTCTGTAACTCCAAAAATTATAAAAAATTAGGACAATGTGAGCAATTTGTTTATTAATCTTCTGCAAAAATAATTAACTCAAAATCACTCTTCCGTTAAAAATCGGAATTCTTTCCGTGTGCGCTAAAGTTTCTGTATTTCAGCAAGTTCAAATCAACTTTCACCCAAATCATCCCAAAGGCTTTGCTTGGAACAAACACTAATTTAAACCATAAAAACACATCTAATCGGAGGCATAATTAGGTAATTTTTTAAAACAACAGGAAAAGCAAAAAGATACAAGTTGGCTGCCTCCCAACGAGCGCTATTGTTTTACGCCCCATGCTAGGCATAATGCGAGGGATCTAAGTGTTGTCATTTTTGGTCTCCAACTCTTCAATCAAACACTTAGAATTTTTCAATGAATTGACATATAAATTCTTAACGACAATACTTCTAGGCACGAGATTCAAAAATTCATTCTTGCAAATAGGGTCTCTTACCACATTAATAAAATTGGGATGGATGCTAATCATCTTAAGATCTCCTTTATCATTACTAGAAGTTGCACCCTTGTTTTTAGTAACTTTATTAGACTTGCCAATTTTTACGGGAGGTTTGACGGAAGCAAAAGTCGTACTTAAATTAGTAAAGATCTCTTCCAGTTAATCAATCCTAGACGGGCTTTCTTCAATTCTTTCATGAATTATAATCCCCATTTCCTTTAACAACTTAAAAACTTCTCCCACTTTTGACACAATTTTAGTAGCAAAAGTTTGCATCTTTCTATCCAAGTTTTCAATATGTTCTTCGATAAGCATTTTATTTTCAATTGCATCTAGTCTTTCCATATCATGCTCAAGAGTCAAAGTTGTTTCATTAATCATAAGCGATGGTGAACCAACTAAATTTCCCATAGCGCTAAAAGCATCAAGAAAGGGACACATCAAAAAATTTCCACCGGTAATTGTATCAAGGACGAATCTATACCAAGTGGTGATGCCCACATAAAAAAAGCAAAGAAGAACAACGGTAGATTGCTTACGGATAGATCTATTATGAGCATTGCAGATCCTATACCAAGCATCTTTTAAATTCTGCCCTCCCCTTTGTTTAAAGTTAAGAACCTCGTTCTCGGGGGTGTACGCAATAGAGGAATAACTATCCATAACGACAAAAAGTGGTCAACAAGATTGCACTCAAAAACAGATCTGACGAGAAAACGGCGAACGAAAAAGCGGGCAAATAAAACGGCAAATTTTTGTGAAGTGGGGGAGAGGAAAATGAGAGGCAAATAGCAAATAATGTAAATTGCACGGAGATGAGATTTTTTATTAGGAACCTGGTTGATGTTGATGATGTCTCCCCAGCAACGGCGCCAGAAAGCACGTTGACGGGAGACTATCTTGATGTGATCCTCTGTCACACCCTGATTTTCATGCCACAACACTTAAGCTAATAAATCATGATAAAATGTGGTTTGACAAAAACTTTTGAGTGTTTTGGACTTTGCTTGATTGGATTTTTGTTTGCTGTTTGCAAGTGCTCTAAAAATCAAATAAATCCTCCAACTTCTATACTTCATCTCCTTGCTCCAAAAACCTTTCCCAATGATCATGCCATGTGTATAGGACATAAAAATAATTTCTTGCAAAAATAATTTGGCCAAATAGTATTTTCAAAAATTAGTTTTTCAAAAACCCCTGAATTGAGGTTTGCACTGCAAGTACTTAATTAAGGGCAGTAAAAATATTTTCAAAAATATATTTTACTCCTATTAGATATAGGATACCCAGAAACCACAAAAATATAATTTTAAAAGTTATTTTTCCTATTTTATTTAAAAGCTTTTTCTTAAGGCCAGAAATGGTCTATAATAGGGAAAAATTATTTTATTGTTTCAAAAATATTTGAAAAAAATCTAGGGAAACTCAGTGGACATATATTGTCCATATATAAGAGTTTCAACACATGGTCATGTTCAAAATGTTGGTCAAATCCCTCAAAAACCCTTTCTGGATATTTCAAGATTCTGAAATATTTACAAAGGAAATATTCTCCAAAAATTCCAAGAAAATTCTAGAATGTCACATATGACATGTTTGATGATCTTGACAAGTATCATGTCATGGAGAATAGTATAACTCCATGAAATCCCCTCAAAACCATTTCTTTCCATTTTGAAGTTTGAGCAACTTTACATTGCCAAACATGTCCAAATGTTCTAAAACCTTGTGAACATTCTCAGATGTTTTAATTATTCATCAAGACCAAATGGCACAAGTTGGAGAACAAGTTAACTTGATCAAAGTGCCCCAAAACCCTTCCTGTCCAGAACCAAATTTGAACAACTCTACATTGGAAACTTTCTCCTTTTGATCTCAAATTTTGTGGACATGTTCATATCCTCCAATGATGACACTACACCAAGTGGTGCATCAAGGAGAACAGATTTGCATGACCAAATCTTGGAGAGTCCAGTTCTGCTGATTTCTAGGGTTTACAAAAGTTGCATTGGCAACTTTTCCCAAATGAACTAAATCTTGGTGGAAGCTCTTATTTTCTCATACCATTTGACCCTGTCAAGCCTCATGACAAATGGAGATCAACTTCTTGCCCAAACCAATATCAAACACCTTCTGCCATTTTACTAAAACCCCTGTTTTGACCACTTCCACTCTTCTCCATGGCCTCAACTTTTTACCAGAGCCCTTACTTGTCCCCTTGCACCTCCAGTAGGAATGGCAAATCCACAGCTCAATTATTGGAGGGGTAAAACCCCACTTTCTCTCTCTGGACAGCCCATTTCCCTCTCTCCCTCAACCTCTCTCCTCTCCTACTGGCTGTCCAGGGCATCCAAGGCCCTCTCCCCTTTGTTTACTCCTCCCTGAACAACCCAGACACAAGTGGCCGCGCCCTACAAGCCAAAGGCATGAACTGGCATGCAATTGGCGTGCTCCAGAGCTCGCTACAGTAATTACCCGCACTGTAGCCGCCCCCTTCCAACCGCCTCCGGCCACCTCGGGCCTCCCAGTAGCCGACGACGCGCTCGGCGTCTGCGACACGCTACACCCCTGTCCCCTTCTCCTTCTCCTCCTCCTGCCTCCTCAAGACGCAAGACCGCCGCCTGAAGGCCTCAATGGGCAGCCTCACACGCGCAATGCTCTGGCCCTTCCCCGCTATCTCTATTCTCTCCCCTCGCCCTAGACCAACCCCACGAGCGCCCCAGACACTCCCACGTGCGCCCTCGTGTCCTCCAGCAACGGCTAGAAGCTCGCCGGCGCACGAGCCACTGTGCACCTCTCCCCCTTCTATTTAAGGCCACCCCCGAGCCTCCTCTCTACTCCTTTGCCTATATCTCCCTCCCGTGCACCCCCTGGACCAACCCACTTCCCTCCCCGTGCCCTCCTTGCATCTCCATGGCCGGAGCAATGCCGCCGGCCTCCGCCTAAATTCACGCTCCGTGGCCTCTCCCCTCCCCTTTAGACTCCACTAGAGCACCTCCAGCATCACCGTGGTCCTCCCCCGCGCTCCTTGACCTTCTCCCGGTGACCGTAGCGCCGTGCCCACCATTGTCGTCGACCTCGCCCGCCACGGACGATGGTTCGTTCGCACCCGGCCTCCCCTGCGGTCATGGCGTAGCTCGGCGGGTGCGGAGTGACCTCCTGAGCCCTCTAGTATGCTGGGCGCCACCGGGGGTGGTCGGTGCCGTCAGGGAGAGCGCCGGCAAGCGCTCAGCCCCGCCTCCTCTGCCTCCTCTATCGCGGGCGGGAGGAGGGCGACGACCCTGCGGGTGGACCCCGTAGGTCAGTGACCCGCCAGCGGGCCCCTCCCGTTTAAGTGGAAGCGTACCAACCTTGCCACCGCTTCCCCGCGGCGAAGACGCCCTGGCGCTAGTACGCCTTCGACGTGGCCCTCAGCGTGCAGAGGCGAGCGAGTCACTGGTCGCCCAGTGGCGTCCTGCTGCTAAACCTCGCCACGTGCACCTCTTAAGGGTAAAGCCCTTGTCTGTTTCTTTCTTTTTCTTTCCAGATATCTTGTAAAATCCCTAGAGAAGTCAAACAGTGTCCAAATTTGATGATTCAAATTTCTAGTGACTCTATAAATCATGATCTACCTGTTGGTGCAACATGCACATTTTTTCAGAGACTTCTTCTTCACAAACATTCATCAAAATCTTGTTTTTCCATTTCTGTGATAAACTTTAGAAAATCAGAGAGAGCCCATTTTTGATCCAAATGCCATGATTCAAGATCCTAGATACTTCTAAGTTCATGACTTAGTTTTTCAACATTTTTCCTAATACTTTCTGTGCCACACAAGATATTGAGCCATTTCTTCATATTTGTCAACTTTGCTAATTCATAAGAAATTCATTTGAACTCCAAATCCAGTGAAACCAAATCCTAGATGCTTCCAAAACCATCCTTTGTTAAATGGGTATCTTTGCTCATTTTCCAAAAATATATTTCTGTACACTTCTTGCAAATCCATAAACCCCTTGATTCCATCATATTGAAATGTTTAGAAATATCCATTGATCCACTTCCAATGAAATCACTCTGGTCATTCCTCATATGACCAGAGGTATCATAGAAAAGTCAACTTGATATTTTTAGAGCACTTTTATTTTTGCCTTGTTGTGTTGCTTATTATGATTGTTTCCGACGTTAGTTGACGAAGTAGACGGAGTACTTGGAGAAGGACCAGAAGACTTGAAGACTCGATGAACGTGCAAGCAGCCCTTTGACCATGTCTATGAAACCTTTTTATGCATGTCATATAGCACCATATTGTTGTTGCAACAGAAATCATGATGAGGTGGTAACCACTTTGATGGTTTGCCACCGTACTTCCTCGTTGATACTTGCATTGTGCATGACCCTACCTTCTTATGAGGGTTATGCCGGTGAGAGTAGATAGGATGCTAAAGTAGTGCTACGCAAAAAGGGGACGGGAATATGCATGGTAAAGGAGACTAAGTATTTTCAAAAGACTTTTCGAAAACCCCATCGGGTGCCACTTATGCCCGAGGGAGATGATGAGTTGGGTAGCCACTTGATGACGAAGTGGTTTACCGGGGCAAGTGTGTGTTGTTTTCAAAACGGATTGGTTGAAGTTGCGATCGTTATTCCAACCTTACATGCGCAACCACTCTACCCTTATATGGGAAAGGGCATTATTGATTACCTAGACCGATACTAGCTTGGAGCCCGCATTACTAGTGACGGGAGAGTTGTTGGTGCGCTCTCTCGGGACGGGGTCGTGCCAGGTAGGGCGGCCATGACTGTTTTCATAGGGCATCGAACACACCGTTGGTACCCCGTGCTTGTGGTATGTGATGAATATGGGAGCGAGGCTCCATAACTTTATGATGTGAAATGTTAGGCACGGGGGTTACTACCAATCGAGTGGACTCCATGTTAGTGTCGTCTAGGAAAGGTAGTGATCGGTGCTTACCCCGGTACTTGAGGTATCATGGTCGTGGATGACATCAAGTTCCCGGATCTTGTGGGTACAGTGTGCAACCTCTGCAGAGTGTAAAACTATTCGAATAGCCGTGTTCACGGTCAAGGACAGTTGGGTAACCGCTCTTGGGCTACGTCCACTTGTTTACAAACTGAGTGTGTGTGTTGATAAAATGACTTGGGTCAAGTCAAATGACTTGGGTCAAGTCAAAGGACTTGACGTGATTGAGATGGGTTGGTGCCCACTCTATTTATGTTGACATCTGTAACCTGTCCTCATGGTTACTTGAATTCTCTTGATGCATGTCTTACAAGTTGCTGAACATGTCATTGCACTCAAAACTAGCTTTCTGCAAAAATTTACCTATATCATGCATTGTTGTATCTTGAACCAAAAACATGGGTTGCTTGCGAGTACATTCAAAGTACTCATTGGCTTGCCACTGGTTATTTAATTGACCAGGCGTGGAAGAACCGGAGTTCAAAGAAGAGTTCTTTAGAGACGAACATGCGAACTAGGACGTTTCCCAGTCAGAATGCCTGTAGGGTTAATGCAGATGGCATGGGTTCTACTTATCGACGAAGATTTCCGCTGCTTGTGTTTCATTTGATGTTCAACCATTAAGGCTTTATCAGTGTAAGACTTGACCATAATGGTCATAATTTGTGTAAGACGGTATGGATGGATGTAAGACTCTTGTTATTCAGCTTCTGTGTGTTCAGTGAGCATTGATCTCGGGATCATTTGACACGTGCATTCGGTGATCTCGACTTATGAGTCGGGGTCCCCACAGAGCTGGTATCAGAGCCATCCTGACTGTAGGAAGCCTTAGTTAGCATGGTCGTTAGTTAGGGTAAAATATTTCCAAAACTACTACTAGTTTTCAAAACTATCTATACTTCTCTTCCCTTCTTAGTTTTTCGAAAACTAAGGTATACTTTCCTTATTGATCTCTTTCGCTTCAAAACCTTTGGTCAGAACCCTTATGCCCCTGACCACTAGATTCCTTGTAATCCTCGTGGATAATCTGGAAGGAAGATGCCTTGCCAGACATTCACCCACATCTCTTGAACATAAGATAGGCGACATCACAACAAGACGATACCAATAGAAGATACATCCTCGAGGAATGAGGACCTGAAGACCCAGGAGATGGTGACACCCTTGACACTGCCCCAAGATGATGCAACCTTAGCCTACGATGATCAGGGCATAGAATATGCAAGATCATGATATACATCGCTAATAGAGTAATCCTGTCACTACCGTTGTTGTATCGGCAACCACCGATGGATGAGAACCTAGCCATTTGGTCCGCCTCACCATAGTGAGCAGGAAAACGGTTCTCCTCATCCCCCGCTCTTGGTGTCGATGTTGTCATCAACGTAACCGACATGATGGACCTCTATTACGCCTTGATAATTTTATTGCATAAAGGATTACCTACCTGGTACCATCGATGGCTTAGAAGACAAAAAGGGATCGTCATGATTAAGAAGACAATAGAAGACCAAGTCAATGCCAGTTACGAGGAGCCACCTTCACCCCATCACTTCAAAGTAGAAGTTGTTGAAGAATCTTGAGCTCAACCCGGATTGTTTCATCGAACAACTACAAGAGACGTAGCAACACCTGAGGAAAACTCGGAAGACTGCATGAGGCACAAGGCACGACTACCGAGTCCGAGAACCCCTAGGGTAGGATGAGTCGTGTACCCCCTATGCGCAGTCGAGTCCGTATGATAGTTCGAATAGAACCATGATTGTGTGTTGCTTGTTTTTATTTGTTTGTGTTTTGATATAGGTCGCACTTTTGCCCTAGGCGACAAGCATGCGACTATATCACCTTCCTCACCTTGTTTCTTTTGTTTGGCCCTCTTTGCACCTGTTTGTTTGCACTAGCACTATAGAACCCCCATTAGGCATTCCCCTCCTCTATGCTACTTTTCCCTCTCATCTCTCTCCTCAACTGAAGACAAGCAAGACAATATGCACCAAGGATTCCACCTCGGCGACCAACAAGCACTAAAGACTTTTGCTACAACCTCCTCGACCAAGTACAACCCCGTATGTTTACACCTCAAGACTAGAACCCTATCCCTAGACCCTACAGGACTTCACGAGATACCCTAGCTCGAATCCTTAACCATGTGCTTAACCCACAGAATTGCAAGAGAACCTGTTAAGCCTCCGTAACCTTGCTTATCACTGGGTTCATTATGGAACTAGTGGACAAAATGAACGAGCACATTATCATCCTAATATAGCACCAGAACTGACGATGCCATAGGGAAGACCAGTTTGAGGATATATGAATAGAGGACAAATGACTTGATGAGTTTATACCAATGACTTGAGGAATTATATGAGACTATTTGGTGGATTATGAGGCTTTGATGTTGGCAGATGAACTTGGTGGGATCATGAGTATAGATGATCATAGCTTTCATTACCCCTGGATAAATTGGATTTAGTGGGACAATTAAGATCGCAAGCTGAATTCTTGGAAGTATGAGGATTTGACTTAGCCAGGGGATATTGATAGGAGATAGTTGACATTATGATAATGACTTTGGGAAGCATGTAGGATTTCTCGTTGGACATGAGATTTGGATTTAAGTAGGTAATTCTAGTTGAGTATAGATGATGAGTGAGTCTACATGGTTCGGAGTAAATTGGATTTAGACTGATGATCTCGATCATGATACCATGTTTCTTGGGGGACAATAAACTAGGAGATTGGGTTAATTGTTGGAGTTGATTTAGGGATCTTTATGAGCTTGACCTTGCAGTATTACTAGATCACAATAATGGAAATTGGTGGACTGACTATAGTAAGGTAGCTTTCCCAGTATTTGTGGATTATAGGATATTAGAAGATCGTGTGGAACACCATAGAGATTGGAAGAACTGCTGGATCATGTAATGATTGGTGTATTTAATGGGTTGTTGGAGTTGATTCATAGGAAGGAAACAAGATCTTGGAGTGGCTTACGACGTGTTTCCTTAGGATAGAGATGCTTTATCTTAGACCTTGGAAGAACAGGCTGAGCACTTGGATTGTCACGTTCTAGCTTAGCAACTTATTTGTTCTACCTATGGATTTTTAGGGGTAGACATACATATGAGTTTGGGGATCGTAGACATATATGATTTTGTTAGACCTCCTCTTGGGGGTCATGAGGATATGAATAGCATGAGTGATGATTGGAGTTGACCTATACGAATGATGCTTTCAGTAGTATAAGGTGATCTGTTTGGAGGACTAAGTAGAACAATTGGCATCTCAGGAATGGTGCTCAAGGATAAATGTTCACTCGCACCCTAGAATCCTTGAAACCCTTAAGCCCTACCAAGCTACAACATGGTCGGACCATGACCGTGGGTCTCGACTCTAGATCAAGAACACCTTGGACCATACTCAACCCTGACCACCACTAATTCCCCAGCCTACTTTATGAACCCTGTGAACAAAGCCTTCATGGAGTGCTTAGACAAGATAATTGTCATCATCATTTGGTGACCTACTTGTCCACCTGAAGACAGAAGAAGAGCCATTCAGCTAGTCTAGGAACATTTGAAGACCGCCATGCCAAGAAGGAAGAACTACCACCATCATCAAGAAGTAAACATCCGCGTCGAAGACCAGGTGTATCTGCAAGCCACTCCTCTTTAAGGAACCAAGCATTTCCATGACAAGGAGACCCACACCAAGACTCATCGGCCCCCTTCGAGATCACTCTAAGAGTTAACAACCCCCTCCGAGATCACTTCAAGATGAAGAGTAGACGGCTACCAGCTAGAGTTACCACCTGAGTTACCCATTGTGCACAACGCTTTCCATGCATCACAACCCCGGAAGTGTTTCCAACTTCCTAATTGCCCGATCTCTACGAGGGTATTAACCACCGAGCCATCGACCCCTAGCACAATCTAACCTACCGCGAGCTACCCATTAGCAACCTGGATCAAGAGGAGCATCATACACGAAGCCACACCATCAAGTACTTCAAGCTCAATGGAGCACTACACGGAAGCAGAAGAAGTATGAGGACGTGAAGACTACCCCAGATCCAAGTCTCTGTATCCCTTTTCGCGCCTAGTCTAGGAATCTCGGGGACGAGATTCTTGTAAGGGGGGTAGGTCTGTCACACCCTGATTTTCATGCCACAACACTTAAGCTAATAAATCATGATAAAATGTGGGTTGACAAAAACTTTTGAGTGTTTTGGACTTTGCTTGATTGGATTTTTGTTTGCTGTTTGCAAGTGCTCTAAAAATCAAATAAATCCTCCAACTTCTATACTTCGTCTCCTTGCTCCAAAAACCTTTCCCAATGATCATGCCATGTGTATATGACATAAAAATAATTTCTTGCAAAAATAATTTGGCCAAATAGTATTTTCAAAAATTAGTTTTTCAAAAACCCCTGAATTGAGGTTTGCACTGCAAGTACTTAATTAAGGGCAGTAAAAATATTTTCAAAAATATATTTGACTCCTATTAGATATAGGACCCAGAAACCACAAAAATATAATTTTAAAAGTTATTTTTCCTATTTTATTTAAAAACTTTTTCTTAAGGCCAGAAATGGTCTATAATAGGGAAAAATTATTTTATTGTTTCAAAAATATTTGAAAAACATCTAGGGAAACTCAGTGGACATATATTGTCCATATATAAGAGTTTCAACACATGGTCATGTTCAAAATGTTGGTCAAATCCCTCAACAACCCTTTCTGGATATTTCAAGATTCTGAAATATTTACAAAGGAAATATTCTCCAAAAATTCCAAGAAAATTCTTGAATGTCACATATGACATGTTTGATGATCTTGACAAGTATCATGTCATGGAGAATAGTATAACTCCATGAAATCCCCTCAAAACCATTTCTTTCCATTTTGAAGTTTGAGCAACTTTACATTGCCAAACATGTCCAAATGTTCTAAAACCTTGTGAACATTCTCACATGTTTAATTTATTCATCTAGACTAAGTGGCACAAGTTGGAGAACAAGTTAACTTGATCAAAGTGCCCCAAAACCCTTCCTGTCCAGAACCAAATTTGAACAACTCTACATTGGAAACTTTCTTCTTTTGATCTCAACTTTTGTGGACATGTTCATATCCTCTAATGATGACACTACACCAAGTGGTGCATCAAGGAGAACAGATTTGCATGACCAAATCTTGGAGAGTCCAGTTCTGCTGATTTCTAGGGTTTACAAAAGTTACATTGGCAACTTTTCCCAAATGAACTCAATCTTGGTGGAACCTCTTATTTTCTCATACCATTTGACCCTGTCAAGCCTCATGACAAATGGAGATCAACTTCTTGCCCAAACCAATATCAAACACCTTCTGTCATTTTACTAAAACCCCTGTTTTGACCACTTACACTCTTCTCCATGGCCTCAACTTTTTACCACAGCCCTTACTAGTCCCCTTGCACCTCCAGTAGCAATGGCAAATCCACAGCTCAATAATTGGAGGGGTAAAACCCCACTTTCTCTCTCTAGACAGCACATTTCCCTCTCTCCCTCAACCTCTCTCCTCTCCTACTGGCTGTCCAGGGCATCCAAGGCCCTCTCCCCTTTGTTTACTCCTCCCTGAACAACCCAGAAACAAGTGGCCGCGCCCTACAAGCCAAAGGCATGCCCTGGCATGCAATTGGCGTGCTCCAGAGCACGCTACAGTGCACACCCGCACTGTAGCCGCCCCCTTCCAACCGCCTCCGGCCACCTCGGGCCTCCCCAGCGCGCCCGACGATGCGCCTCGACGTCTGCGACATGCTACACCCCTGTCCCCCTCCTCCTTCTCCCTCCTCCTGCCTCCTCTCGCACGCGCACCGGCCGCCCGAGCGCTCCAATGGGCAGCCTCACACGCACGATGCTCTGGCCCTTCCCTGCCATCTCTATTCTCTTCCCTCGCCCTAGACCAACCCCACGAGCGCCCCAGACACTCCCACGCACGCCCCCGTGGCCTCCAGCAACGGCTAGAAGCTCGCCGGCGCACGAGCCACGGTGCACCTCGCCCCCTTCTATTTAAGGCCAGCCCCGAGCCTCCTCTCTACTCCTTTGCCTCTATCTCCCTCCCGTGCACCCCCTGGACCAACCCACTTCCCTCCTCGTGCCCTCCTTGCATCTCCATGGCCGGAGCAATGCCGCCGCCTCCGCCTAAATTCAAGCGCTCCGTGGCCTCTCCTCCCTTTAGACTCTACTAGAGCACCTCCAAGATCACCGCGGTCCTCCCCCGCTCCTTGACCTTCTCCCGGTGACCGTAGCGCCGTGCCCACCATTGCCGTCGACCTCGCCCGCCACGGCCGATGGTGCGTTCGCACCCGGCCTCCCCTGCGGTCATGGCGTAGCTCGGCGGGTGCGGAGTGACCTCCTGAGCCCTCTAGTATGCTGGGCGCCGCTAGGGGTGGTCGGTGCCGTCGGGGAGAGCACCGGCAAGCGCTCAGCCCCGCCTCCTCTGCCTCCTCTGTCGTGGGCGGGAGGAGGGCGACGACCCTGCGGGTGGACCCTGCAGGTCAGTGACCCGCCAGCGGGCCCCTCCCGTTTAAGTGGAAGCGTACCAACCTCGCCACCGCTTCCCCGCGGCGAAGACGCCCTGGCACTAGTATGCCTCCGACGTGGCCCCTGCGCGCATGCGAGCGAGCCGCTAGGCCGGCCCAGTGGCGTCCTGCTGCTAAACCTCGCCACGTGCACCTCTTAAGGGTAAAGCCCTTGTCTATTTGTTTCTTTTTCTTTCTAGATATCTTGTAAAATCCCTAGAGAAGTCAAACAGTGTCCAAATTTGATGATTCAAATTTCTAATGACTCTATAAATCATGATCTACCTGTTGGTGCAACATGCACATTTTTCCAGAGACTTCTTCTTCACAAACATTCATCAAAATCTTGTTTTTCCATTTCTATGATAAACTTTAGAAAATCACAGAGAGCCCATTTTTGATCCAAATGCCATGATTCAAGATCCTTGATACTTCTAAGTTCATAACTTAGTTTTTCAACATTTTTCCTAATACTTTCTGTGCCACACAAGATATTGAGCCATTTCTTCATATTTGTCAACTTTGCTAATTCATAAGAAATTCATTTGAACTCCAAATCCAGTGAAACCAAATCCTAGATGCTTCTAAAATCATCCTTTGTTAAATGGGTATCTTTGCTCATTTTCCAAAAATATATTTCTGTACACTTCTTGCAAATCCATAAACCCCTTGATTCCATCATATTGAAATGTTTAGAAATATCCATTGATCCACTTCCAATGAAATCACTCTGGTCATTCCTCATATGACCAGAGGTATCCTAGAAAAGTCAACTTGATATTTTTAGAGCACTTTTATTTTTGCCTTGTTGTGTTGCTTATTATGATTGTTTCCGACGTTAGTTGACGAAGTAGACGGAGTACTTGGAGAAGGACCAGAAGACTTGAAGACTCTGATGAACCAGGCAAGCAGCCCTTTGACCATGTCTATGAAACCTTTTTATGCATGTCATATAGCACCATATTGTTGTTGCAACAGAAATCATGATGAGGTGGTAACCACTTTGATGGTTTGCCACCGTACTTCCTCGTTGATACTTGCATTGTGCATGACCCTACCTTCTTATGAGGGTTATGCCGGTGAGAGTAGATAGGATGCTAAAGTAGTGCTACGCAAAAAGGGGACGGGAATATGCATGGTAAAGGAGACTAAGTATTTTCAAAAGACTTTTCGAAAACCCCATCGGGTGCCACTTATGCCCGGGGGAGATGATGAGCTGGGTAGCCACTTGATGATGAAGTGGTTTACCGAGGCAAGTGTGTGTTGTTTTCAAAACGGATTGGTTGAAGTTGCGACCGTTATTCCAACCTTACATGTGCAACCACTCTACCCTTATATGGGAAAGGGCATTATTGATTACCTAGACCGATACTAGCTTGGAGCCCGCATTACTAGTGACGGGAGAGTTGTTGGTGCGCTCTCTCGGGACGGGTCATGCCGTAGGGCGGCCATGACTATTTTCATTGTGGCATCGAACACACCGTTGGTACCCTGTGCTTGTGGTATGTGATGAATATGGGAGCGAGGCTCCACAACTTTATGATGTGAAATGTTAGGCATGGGGGTTACTACCAATGGAGTGGACTCCATGTTAGTGTCGTCTAGGGAAAGGTAGTGATCGGGTGCTTACCCCGGGTACTTGAGGTATCATGGTCGTGGATGACACGGAAGTTCCCGGATCTTGTGGGTACAGTGTGCAACCTCTGCAGAGTGTAAAACTATTCGAATAGCCGTGTCCACGGTCAAGGACAGGTGGGTAACCGCTCTTGGGCTACGTCCACTTGTTTACAAACCGAGTGTGTGTGTTGATAAAATGACTTGGTTCAAGTCAAAGGACTTGACTTGATTGAGATGGGTTGGTGCCCACTCTATTTATGTTGATATCTGTAACCTGTCCTCATGGTTACTTGAATTCTCTTGATGCATGTCTTACAAGTTGTTGAACATGTCATTGCACTCAAGACTAGCTTTCTGCAAAAATTTACCTATATCATGCATTGTTGTATCTTGAACCAAAAACATGGGTTGCTTGCGAGTACATTCAAAGTACTCATTGGCTTACCACTGGTTATTTAATTGACCAGGCGTGGAAGAACCGGAGTTCGAAGAAGAGTTCTTTGGAGACGAACATGCGAACTAGGACGCTTCGGTCAATGAATGCTGTAGGGTTAAGGTAGACGGCATGGGTTCTACTTATCGACGAAGATTTCCACTGCTTGTGTTTCATTTGATGTTCAGCCCTTAAGGCTTTATCAGTGTAAGACTTGACCATAATGGTCATAATTTGTGTAAGACGGTATGTATGGATGTAAGACTCTTGTTATTCAGCTTCTGTGTGTTCAGTGAGCATTGATCTCTGGGATCACTGTACATGTGCATTCGGTGATCTCGACTTATGAGTCGGGGTCCCCACATCCTCCGCGGGAACGGCACCAAAAATTCCTTTTGATTTTTGCTTGAACTACGTCGGTATTTCCCCAAAGAGGAAGGGATGATGCAGCACAACAACGGTAGGTATTTCCCTCAGTGATGAGACCAAGGTTATCGAACCAGTAGGAGAACCATGCAACACCACGTAAACAGCTTCTGCACATAAAGAACAAATACTTGCAACCCGACGTAAGAGAGGGGTTGCCCATCCCACACGGGTAAAAAGATAGATAAAATTGTAGTAGATTTGATAAATAGATCTCGCGGGAACGCAAGATAAAATAAATTACTAAAAATTGCAGCAAGGTATTTTTGCTTTTTTGGTTTAATAGATCTGAAAATAAAAGAAAATAAAAATAGATCGCAAAGGCAAATATATTAAAGAAAAGACCCGAGGGCCGTAGGTTTCACTAATGGCTTCTCTCGAGAAAATAGCAAACGGTGGGGAAACAATTACTATTGGGCAATTGATAGAGCTTCAAATAATCATGACGATATCCAAGCAATGATCATTATATAGGCATCACGTCCAAGATTAGTAGACCAACTCCTGCATGCATCTACTACTATTACTCCACACATCGACCGCTATCCAGCATGCATCTAGTGTATTAAGTTCATGGAAAACGGAGTAATGCAATAACAACAATGACACGATGTAGACAAGATATATTTATGTAGAAATAGACCCCATCTTGTTATCCTTAATAGCAACGATACATACATGCCGGTTCCCCTTTTGTCACTGGGATCAAGCACCGTAAGATCGAACCCATCACAAAGCACCCATTGCAAGATAAATATATCAAGTTGGCCAAACAAAACCCAAATATCGGAGAAGATATACGAGGCTATAAGCAATCATGCATATAAGATATCAAAGAAGACTCAAATAACTTTCATGGATAAAAACATAGATCTGATCAGAAACTCAAAGTTCATCGGATTCCAACAAACATACCACAAAAAGAGTTACATCATATGGATCTCCAAGAGACGATTGTATTGAGAATCAAATGAGAGAGAGGAAGCCATCTAGCTACTAACTACGGACCCGTAGGCCTACAACGAGCTACTCATGCATCATCGGAGAGGCACCAATGGTCATGTTGAACCCCTCCGTGTTGGTGTTTAGATTGGATCTGGTGGTTCTGGAACTTTCGGCGGCTAGAATTCATTTTCGTTGACTCCCCCAGGGTTTCTGGAATATTGGGGTATTTATAGAGCAAAGAGGCAGTGCGGGAGGCCACCGAGGTGGGCATAACCCACCTGGCGCTTGGGCCCCTCAGCACGCCTGGTGGGTTGTGCCCTCTCGGGCACCCTCTCCGTACTTCTTCGGCCCATCTTGTGTCTTCTGGTCCAGAAAAAATCCACAAAAACTTTTGCTGCATTTGGACTCCGTTTGGTATTGATTTCCTGCGATGTAAACAACAAGCAGAAAACAACTGGCACCGGGCACTATGTCAGTAGGTTAGTACCAAAAAATGATATAAAATTATTATAAAATGATTGTAAAACATCCAAGAATGATAATATAACAACATGTAACAATCAAAAATTATAGATACGTTGGAGACGTATCAAGCTCCCAAGGCCTCGTCGAGTAGATGATAGTCGTGGGAGGGTGAGCCTTCTCATGTAGCTTTCCTTTGATACAAGCACTGCAAGCACGATCTTTGGCAAAACTAACATTTGTTAGTCCATGGACATGGTCCCCCTTGAGAAGACTTTGCAAAGATCTCATATTGACGTGGGCTAAACGGCGATGCCAAAACCATCCCACGTCAACTTTAGCCATTAGGCATGTCGCGGTCTTAGTGGGTCGCTCCGAAAAGTTAATCACATAAAGACCATTCTTGACATGCCCAACAAAGGCTACTTTAAGAGTCTTGCTCCGCAAGAGGGCCACATAATCAATATCAAAGAAAGTGGCAAAGCCCATGAGTGCAAGTTGACGAACGAAAAGTAAGTTGTATGCAAGGGACTCAACAAGCATGACTTTCTCGATTGTGAGATCATGAGAAATGACAACCCTTCCAAGACCCAATACATTAGAAGATGAGGCATCACCCCATTCTACATTGGTGGGCATAGATGAAACCTTGTGCACGGCCACCATCAAGTCCTTGCTTCTGGTCATATGATTTGTGGCTCCACTATCGAGCAACCAAGATCCCCCACCGGAAGCAAACACCTACAAGAGATCAATGCTTGGTTTTAGGTACCCATTTTTTAATGGGTCCTTTGATGTTAGCAACAAGGGTCTTAGGAACCCAAATAGACCATTCAATGTACTCATAAGAAGAACCAACAAATTTGGCATAAACATGCCCATCACTAGCACGGCATAACACATAAGAAGGGTTAAAGTCGTTGGTTTTGTTGGAAGGATTAGTGTCGGTGTCAAAACCGGCGGATCTCGGGTAGGGGGTCCCGAACTGTGCGTCTAGGCGGATGGTAACAAGAGACAAGGGACACGATGTTTTTACCCAGGTTCGGGCCCTCTCGATGGAGGTAAAACCCTACTCCTGCTTGATTGATATTGATGATATGGGTAGTACAAGACTAGATCTACCACGAGATCAAGGAGGCTAAACCCTAGAAGCTAGCCTATGGTATGATTGTTGTTCGTCCTATGGACTAAAACCCTCCGGTTTATATAGACACCGGAGAGGGCTAGGGTTACACATAGTCGGTTACAATGGTAGGAGATCTACATATCCGTATTGCCAAGCTTGCCTTCCACGCCAGGGAAAGTCCCATCCGGACATGGGACGAAGTCTTCAATCTTGTATTTTCATAGTCTTGGAGTCCGGCCAATGATGATAGTTCGGCCATCCGGACACCCCCTAGTCCAGACTCCTCAAGAGCCCCGAACCAAAGCTTCAATGACGATGAGTCCGGCGCGTATATTGTCTTCGGCGTTGCAAGGCGGGTTCTCCTCCAAATTCCATGCGCTTGCCGAATAGCATCTGGCGTCCTTATAAATGTTGCGCTCCTTGGCTTCCACGTCCAATAATGGCCCTCTTCCATGTGTCGTATGAATGCGAAAAGCCAGGGTATTTTTACATTTTACCCCCTAGCTGCGTGAATAAGCTGCCTATAAGAGAGGGAAGGATCTAGATCCGAATCACACCATCCTCCTTCCGCGAGTACTCATCAAGCGCCTCGACAAAAATCCACTCCATCATGGACGATCGACGCGACTCCTCCTCCTCTCGCTCCCGGCCCTCACCAGAGATTGGAGGAGATGTTCGATCCCGACAATGAGCTAGTGACGCCCAAGCGGAGGATACCTTCCCCAGCCTTCATGGTTCCGGTTCGAGCGGACCGCCACCTACAAAGGTGGAAAGCGGAGAGCGCCCCAATCCCTCCAAAGGGGAGCGGGTATGCTTCGTCCCTTATTTAATAAGGGGATTCAGATTTCCTATACATCCGCTTCTCCGGGGGCTCCTGGAGTTCTACGGGCTCCATCTTCACCACCTTACACCTGCCTCCATCTTGCATATCGCTTTGTAGCCCTTTGCGAGCTGTTCTTGGGCATCGAGGCCCATTTTGCGCTGCGGAAGAGATTGTTTTGCCTCGTACCCCGTTCTCACGAGGGGTCGATATATCAAGTGGGCGGAGCCGAAATATGGCGCATCGCCGTGACCGGATACCTATCCGGAACCCCGAAGAAGGCGTCCGAAGACTGGCCTTCGGAATGGTTCTATATGGAAGACGCCCCACTGCCGGACCCAGTTTGGATCGGCCTCTCAGAGTTCAGCAACGCTCCTCTGAAGAAACGCCTGAGTTGGCGCCCGCGGAGCCCTCAACGGGAGAATGATAGGAGCGTCCAATATCTGATGGGCCGGATAAGGTTACTGGCTCATTCCGGATTGACCATGATTGGAGTCATGGCCACGTGCATCATGCGGGGGGTGCAGCCGCTCCAATATAGGGGCCACCCCATGTGGGACTTCAACGGGGAGAATGACGCCACCCATCATGGCCGCAAGGGGCCGGGATCGGTTGCCGATCTGGTGAAGATCCTGTCCGGCTTGTACAAGGGGGAGAAAGAGGACTTCCTCCGCGCGAGTCCATTGAATGGATTCTCCATGAATAACCCTCGGAGCTGGGTAAGCGGACGTTTATCTATCCGATCCGTATTTCCAGAGTTAAGTGTCTTACTTTGTGATTTCGACGCAGGAACTGCGCCGGGACGTGGAGGGCATACACAGCCCGACTCCACAGCCCGAGGATCCGGAACGATCCCTTGATCCGGCCTCTGAAGAGGATCCGGACATAGAGGTGGAGCTGATCAATGGGGTGTTCCACCAACTTAGCATGGACAGTGCTTTGGTCGCCATTACGGTCGACTACCCCGGTTTATCTCCGGCTTCCCAGGTAACTGTGACCATAGTCCTGACATTATTACTCATCCATGCTTATTTCTGACCACCGTATACCAACGGTGCCTCGCAGGAGGTGCCTTTAGGGCGGGAAGACGAAACCGCGGCGACTGGCCAACAAGGGTCAGTTCGGCCCAGCAGGCGGAAGAGGAGTGCGGCGCGAATCGAAACGTCGCCGCAACGGTATGGCACGCCATCGTATTTAAGGGAAAGATTCCTGGGAGGTATATTAATGCTCATGACTTTTCTAGGAGAAAGAGCGCTCGCCGGACTATGCCCGGGAAGGTTGCCAACCAAGCCTCCGCCAGCCAGGCTCCAACGCCTGGTCCGGAGGGGGAGGCGAACACAAGGCGTGTGCCAGATGCTCCTCCAACGGAGGATGCCGACAGGCTGTCCGCCACCAGGTCTGAGGTGGAGAGTGCCATGAATCACAGGCGCCGCCGGACAGTTCTTCGTGACGCGTGTTTCTTCCCGAGGCGTTGAATGCCTTTAATGCGGAGACGCGCACCTCCATGCCGCCAAGATGGTTTAACCAGAGCCACGGAGCAAAGATGTGAAAGACATACGGTGAGGAATTTTAATAGTTATATATGCAGAGTAGCGAGACTTAAAATAGTTAGAATAACTGATTTAAGGATCATTTGTTATGCAGGATCTGACGGAGAAGAATACCCACCTGTCCCAGGAGCTTCAAGAGTGCAAGGCCCAACTTGAGGCCGCACTAGCCACCGCAGGGGGAGCCACAGAGACCCCCTCTGGTAATACATATTTCAAAAAGATAAGTAGTTTATGAAGTGCGGCGTGTGCATAAGTCTGACAATAATATTGCAGATGGTGCCGGACTAGATCCGGACAAGCAACATCTACTGCGCCAGTTGAAGGCCCACGAGAAGGTGCTTATGAGGGTGCAGCAGGAGAGGAACAAACTCCAAGATGCCAACACCCAGCTGGGCGAAGAACCGAAAGATGTTGGGTCCGGTATGCGACTCCGTGAAGGAGAGTCGGCGGCCGCCGCTGCATTTACAGTAAGTGCTTGAGCAAACTCTTTTGAAAAGAAGAGTTCGGCGAGGAAGTCGATTGACAGAAATGTGTCTGTAGGTGTGCTCACAGGTCGTCCTATGAAGGAAATGCCTGGTTCAATGGGTGACCTACTTCGAAGCTGCCGAATCGCATTTAACGTGTTCGCAAAGCGATGAGCAGCGTCGTCCAGGCCTTATGGCCGTCCGTCTCCCTACCCGAGGGTCTTGCAGGGCTTGCGGAGAAGCTTCAGGGAGCACGGCACCGCTTTCGTCTGTGGAAGATATCGGCCTACCGTCAAGGCACCAGGGAGGCCTAGGCCATGGTGAAGACGCGGTACACGAAGGCTGATCCAAACCACATGGCCGAGGTCGGACCTGTGGGGCCCGATGGGAAGGAGATCCCTGTGAGCTTAATGTACGGCCAGGTAGAGTTGCCCGTGAAGTATTCCCAACGGGACTGTAAACTAGACAGCCTGTTAGATGGGATTGAAGAGGAGTACAATCAGTCAATTTGACGATGTAATTTTAAAATGACATGTAAAATGCCTTCTAGCCGGATTGTAGATCGTTTGTCTTTGCGGACCTTTTCGCTTCAACCTCGGGACCCGATAGTCCGAAGTGTGTCCGAATACCCTCACGGTTATGAAAAAACCGGGGCATGCATGGAGACCAGGCATAGGGGTCATTAGTGCTTTATCAGACAAGTGCCCAACTAGTTATGTTATATTACATGGTTAGTAAGAAACATCTTCCAGGGAGAATAGTTTCGTTAGGGGTTCTTTTCCCTGGGAGGCATGCCCTAAAGTGCATGTCGGACTGCAAAAAGAGCAGAAAAGCATCTGGGGGCACATAAATAAATAAGTAAGAAATCATCTTTCAAGTCACCGACCGAATATTCCCTTAAGAACGCTAGCTTTCGGCTTCACCCAGTCTGAGGTACACATCCGGTGACCGGCAAGAATAATCGTAGAGGTGCTCCCTTTACCTCCTAGCCGAACAATCGGGAACGTAGGGGTAAGCACAGGAGCCAGGCAACCCAGCTTGGCCAAAACTTAAGTCATATCGATGCATGTAATGGTGAATAAAAGGTACATGCGGAAGTGTGACGCATGTGTTGGGCATGAAGCCCGTATAAATAAGCTTCTGTTAAAGAAGCCCCCAGGTATAATGAGTGCGAGCAGCACGTCAAGTGTGTGCGAACAATGCGCAGATCAGCCCACAAAGGCTTTATGAAAAAAGGAGGAAGGAAGAGAGAAACAAAAGACAGCTAAAGTTTAAAATGTGGACGGAGGGAGGAGACGAACTCTGAGTCCGGCGCTAGGTGTAGAATCTTCGGAGACGGGCTGCGTTCCATGGGTTCGGCTCGAGTTGGTTGTTTGATGCGTTTCGTAGACGGTATGCTCCGCCAGTCAGGACTTGATCGATGATGAAGGGACCTTCCCACTTGGGCTTGAGTTTTTCCTTTTTCTTGTTCGGCAGGCGTAGAACTAGTTCGCCAACATTGTAAGTTTTGGCTCGTACTTCTCTGCTTTGATATCTTCGAGCCTGCTGCTGATAGAATGCGGAACGAGCCTTTGCCACGTTGCGCTCCTCTTCCAATGCGTCCAAACCGTCCTGCCGATCCAACTCGGCTTCTCTTTCTTCGTACATGCGCACGTGAGGTGAGTCATGAATTATATCGCAGGCAAACCGCCTCTGCCAGATACCATAAAAATGGTGTGAATCCGTAGTGCAATTTGGCGTGGTCCACAGCCCCAGTACGGAGTCGAGCTCCTCCACCCAAAGGCGTGTTAGATTCCGTGAGGGACCGCACTAACCGGGTTTAATGCCGCCATGATTAGACCATTTGCTCGCTCGACTTGACCGTTAGTTTGAGGGTGATAGACTGAAGCGTAGTCGAGCTATGCCCATATTTTTGCACCAGAGTTTAACCTTGTCGGCCGTGAAGTTCGTGCCGTTATCAGTGATGATGCTGTGGGGGACGCCATAACGGTGTACTACCCCAGATATGAAGTCTATCACAGGTCCGGATTCGACCGTTTTGACCGGCTTGGCCTCTATCCATTTGGTGAATTTGTCCACCATGACCAATAGGTATTTTTGCTTGTGGGTTCCCCCTTTAAGGGGTCCAACCATGTCAAGCCCCCATCGCGAACGGCGGTGATGGGTATAGTTTTGAGGCGGTGGGTGGCATGTGGCTTTGATTAGCAAAGAGCGGCAACCGACGATCATTGGACTAAGTCTCGAGCATCTGCCGGCAATCGGCCAATAAAATCTCAGACGGAAGGCCTTGCCCACAATGGCCCGGGCTGCAGCGTGGTGCCCACCGAGTCCGGCGTGAATTTCAGCCAGAAGATTTCGCCCTTCCTCTTCGGAGATGCACCTTTGAAGGACTCGGTTGTGCTTTTCTTATAAATCTCTCCTCATGGACCTTGTAGGCTTTAGATCGCCGTACTATGCAGCGGGCCTCGCTTTTGGTCTTCGGAAGTTCTGCCTAATTAAGTAGGCTAGGAATGGTTCCATCCACGGGGCAATGACTGCCGTTATTTCGTGGGCTGAAGGTGTTATTTCATTGGCTGAGGCACCGATTTGTGTCAGAATGTTCAGTGTTGGGCGGTGCGGTTGGTTCCCGATTGTTGTTTCCGGACTCCTCTTCCCATAATACGGATGGCTTAAAAAGCCGCTCCAGGAAGATGTTTGGAGGGACGGCGTCGCACTTTGCGCCGATGCGTGCCAACACATCGGCCGCCTGGTTATTATCGTGCTACATGGTGGAATTCGAGTCCTTGAACCGGTGACATTTTTAAGACGGCGTTACGATAGGCTGCCATTTTCGGATCCTTGGTGTCAAAGTCTCCATTTACTTGGGATATTGCGAGGTTTGAATCCTCGCACCTCTAGGTGTTGAATGCCCATGGAGATTGCCATCAGGAGACCATGTAGAAGGGCCTCGATTCGCTGCATTGTTGGAGTCCGTGTACATTATCGGCACGTATTGATTGTGTCTCTCGGTTGGGGACGTCAATCGACGCCTTGACCCCAAGCCGCCAACATTTTGGAGCCGTCAAAATGCATGATCCAATTGGAGTATGCGTCGTACTCTTTAGGGAGTTCGGCTTCGGTCCATTCAACGATGAAGTCGGCTAAAACTTGCGACTTTATAGCTCGCCGTGGTTTGTAGGTTATGTCGAATGGTAAGAGCTCAATGGCCCATTTTGCAATCCTGCCCATCGCGTCGCGGTTGTTTATAATGTCGTTGAGGGGGTACTTCGGAGGCCACTGTTATCGAACACTCTTGAAAGTAGTGTCGCAGCTTCCGGGATGCCATGACCACCGCGTACGCTATCTTTGATAATGTGGATACCGGGACTTGCATGGTGTTAAGACAGTGGATACGTAGTACACTGGTTTTTGAAGAGGGAATTTGTGTCCTTCTGTTTCTCGTTCGACGATGAGCACCGCGCTTACAACTTGATGTGTTGCCGCGATATATAATAACATTGGTTCGCCCAAGTTGGGCGCGGCCAGGACCGGATTTGTTGCCAATATGGCCTTTATTTCTTTGAGTCCGGTCGTGGCAGCATCCGTCCATTCGAAGTGTTCGGTGCGCCGGAGGAGGCGATAGAGGGGCAATGCCTTTTCTCCCAAACGGGAGATGAAGCGGCTTGGAGCCGCCACGCATCCAGTCAATTTTTGTATTTGTTTGAGGTCTTTTGGGATATCCAACTGTGACTGAGCTTGGATCTTGGCTGGGTTTGCTTCAATTCCTCTACCGGATACAATGAAGCCCAAGAGCTTTCCGGCTGGTACGCCGAAAACGCATTTTTCCGGATTGAGCTTAATGTCATATGCTCGGAGGTTGTCGAATGTGAGCCTCAAATCATCTACTAGAGTTTCGACGTGTTTGGTCTTGACGACCACATCGTCTACGTATGCCTCCACTGTTTTGCCGATCTGGGTTGCGGACATGTCCGAATCATACCGATATGTTGCACCGGCGTTTTTGAGCCCGAAGGGCATTGTGCTGAAGCAGAATGGTCCGTATGGAGTAATGAATGCCATTGCGGCTTGGTCTGTTTCCGCCATCTTGATTTGATGGTACCCGGAGTATGCATCGAGGAAGCACAATGAATCGTGCCCTGCGGTAGCATCAACGATTTGATCGATGCGGGGAAGGGGGAAAGGATCCTTTGGACAAGCCTTGTTAAGGTCTTTAAAATCGACACACGGGCGCCAGGATTTGTCCTTTTTGGTACCATTACCGGGTTAAGCTAGCGATCCGGATGTTTTATGTCTCTGATGAATCCGGCTTCTAATAGTTTGGCTAGCTCCTCTCCCATTGCCTGTCTTTTGGGTTTAGAAAATCGCTGAAGAGCCTGTTTGATTGGCTTGAATCCTTTTAGGATGTTTAAGCTGTGTTCTGCCAACCTGCGTGGGATTCCTGACATGTCTGAAGGGTGCCAGGCAAAGATGTCCCAATTTTCCCGAAGGAATTCTCGTAGTGCAGCGTCTACATCAGGGTTTAATTGTGCCCCAATGGAGGCCGTCTTTGTTGGGTCCGTTGGATGGACTTGGAATTTGACTATTTCGTCCGCTGGTTTAAAAGAGGTGGACTTGGATCTCTTATCGAGTATCACATCGTCCCTGTTCACCGTGGAGCGCAGCGTAGTGAGTTCCTCTGCCGCCAGGGCTTCGGATAGTGCCTCTAGGGCTAGTGCGGCTGTCTTATTTTTGGCGCGGAGTGCTATGTCCGGATCACTGACAAGAGTGATGATTCCATTGGGCCCGGGCATTTTAAGCTTCATGTACCCGCAATGGGGTATAGCTTGAAAAATTGTGAATGCCTCTCGCCCTAATAAAGCGTGATATCCGCTGCTGAATGGGGCCACTTGGAACGTGACCTCCTCGGACCTGTAATTGTTCGGCAAGCCGAACACCACATCTAGTGTAATTTTTCCTGTGTAGCGTGCTTCCCGACTAGGGATTATTCCTCTAAAGGTTGTGCTACTTCACTCAATGCAGCTCCAGTCTATTTCCATTTTTCGAAGGGTTTCCTCGTAGATGAGGTTTAATCCGCTGCCGCCATCCATGAGTACCTTGGTAAGACGAAAGCCGTCCACTATTGGACCGAGGACCAATGCGGTGGTGCTCGGGCTGTTCGAATTTAGGTTCATCGGCATTGAAGGTGATAGTGTGTGTCGCTCCATGGATTTGTTGTTGCTACTTGGTAGACTTCGCAAGGTCATGGATTGTTCGCTTCTCATATTATTTGATGCTAAAGTCTCAAGAATTGTTAATACCGTCTTGGTCTTGTTGGGCTGGTTCTCGGGGCTAGAAGCTCTTCGCCACTTTTGGCCACCTGCCGTAGTATCCAACATGCTCGAAGGCTATGTGTTGGAGTGGCGTCCTCAGATTATGGATTTTACAGGTCCACGAGCCATCCCTCCGAAGACGGTTCCGTGCCCTTTAGGGGTTTTGCTTTTTGGTTTTTGTCCTGTGTGCTCGAGCATGATGCACCCTTTTATTTCAGACTAGGGTTGTGTTCGAGCGGATTGTCCCAAAACTTAGTTTCGGTTTTCGGGCACTCTCCATCGCACAATACTTTCGTGCTATGGACCTTGGTCGGCGGCGTGTGATTTCGCGACGACTTATGGCGCTCATGATTCCTTGTCCGTGCAATTGTTGCAGAAAATTGAGATTGCGCTTTCCTCACGGCAGTCCTTTATCATGTCCATAACCAGGAGGAATCTGGCCCAGTAATGATGTACTGTTTCAGTGGGCTCTTGCCGGATTTGAGATAGATCGCTTGTGTTTGGGTGGGCGGGTGGAATTGAGTCCAGAACCCCGCCCAATCTGAGGCTCAAGGGCGGAAAAGTTTCCGAATTTGGAAGCTTGGATTGCCGGATGTTGTCCAACGAATCTGGTCCGCTGCTTACTTTAGGTTCAGTACTTGATTGACATCCGTTCCTTCGTGGGAATCCGGCATGGAGGGACCAGGAATCCGGACATAACTAGTCTTTAATATAGAAGAAGAGTCGCCGCGTTGTTCCTCTACCACACCAACGTGGTGGGTAGCCTGGGGAGAGTTAATCTCTCTCAGATCGGTTTTAAGCCCAATCTGATCGTAGTTCGTAGCGACTCCCAGGGCAGCGATGCGATCCAATAGCTCGTTTATGGAGGAGAGCTCCATCGGATCTAGCTGCTTGGCGAATTCCGAGTTGACGTGAAGATCGCTTTTGATGACCCGAGAGGTCATTGTCGGAGCGGCGGCCGAACAGGCGGTCATAAGAAAACCACCTAGCCGGATAGTTTGGCCGGTGGCCAAAGCTCCCTTGGCAATGGTACCGTCTTTAAAGACGGGAAGAGGCATCCTTCCTGATTGCGACGAACATAGGAACTCTCAATGAAAGCACCAATGTCGGTGTCAAAACCGACGGATCTCAGGTAGGGGGTCCCGAACTGTGCGTCTAGGCGGATGGTAACAGGAGATAAGGGACACGATGTTTTTGCCCAGGTTCGGGCCCTCTTGATGGAGGTAAAACCCTACTACTGCTTGATTGATATTGATGATATGGGTAGTACAAGAGTAGATCTACCACGAGATTAAGGAGGCTAACCCTATAAGCTAGCCTATGGTATGATTGTTGTTCGTCCTATGGACTAAAACCCTCCGGTTTATATAGACACCGGAGAGGGCTAGGGTTACACAGAGTCGGTTACAATGGTAGGAGATCTACATATCCGTATTGCCAAGCTTGCCTTCCACGCCAAGGAAAGTCCCATCCGGACACGGGACGAAGTCTTCAATCTTGTATCTTCATAGTCTTGGAGTCCGGCCAATGATGATAGTTCGGCCATCCGGACACCCCCTAGTCCAGGACTCCCTCAAGTAGCATTTCCCTTCTTGACACCACCACCCTTCGCATTGTTCTTCTTCTCCTTAGGAGTACCCTCTCCCTCCTTCACAAACGTTTGCTTGAGAGGAGGAGGTTGTTTGGTCTTGTCATTCTTCTTCTTCTTCTTGGACTTGGGTGCAAACCCAATCCCCTCCTTGCCCACAACTTACTTTTGATTGCTCAAAAGGTCATTGAGGTTCTTCTCACCTTGTATGCAAGACACGAGGCCTTTCTCAAGTTGCTCCTTCAACTTGGCATTCTCCTCCACAAGATGCACATGCTCACGACACGGGTTAGTAGCATTTGCATTACCAATTAAAACCATATGAGGAAATGTGGCTTTCTCCTTGGTTAGCTTCACTTGGGGTTGATCATGAGACTCTTTGAGGCTAGCATGAACACTCTTCAAGGCCTCGTGAACCTTGTCAAGTAGATCAAACTCCTCCTTGAGTCTAGCATAGTCAACCCCAAGTTCGGCCTTCTCGGAGTTGAGCACACGAGAGACAACAAGAGCATGATCAAGATCTTTCTTTAATTTAGCATGATCATCGTTGCGTGACTCCTCAAGAGCCAAATGATGACCACGCTCTTCCTCAAGCACATTAGAGAGATCCGATATCTCATCGGCATAGTCGCGACTATGCCCTTAAATCTTAGAGATGGTCTCTTAGCGAGCCTCGATCATGTCATTGACTTCACCAAGTTGTTCCAAGAGAGCAATGAAGTGCTTCTTGGTTTTACCTTTGAGCTTACTCATGAAAGACTCAAATTCATTCTCCTCCTCCTTCGCCCCCTCACTTTCATCAATGCAATCCGTCAAGGAAGGATTAGTAGTGATGGTAGACTTGATGTTGGGGGTTAGATTGTTGGTGGCTTTAGCCATGAGGCACTTGGCAGTGATGTTCTCGTTGGGTGAATCGAAGAGGGACACTCATGGAGTTGTTGCAATGGCAATGGAGGCCATGGCAACCGTCTCACCATCTTCATCATCATCATCATCATCATCATTGTACTCTTCTTGTGCCACCAACCCCTTGGGAGGAGTCTTCTTGGTGAAGTTGTTCTTGTTGGGGAAAGACTTGGCCTTGTCTTTTCGGGTAAGCTTGCCACCATTGTCTTCCCTCTTCTCGTAAGGGCAATCCACAACAAAGTGGCTCACATTGCCACAATTATAGCACATCCTCACACATTGCTTGCCCTTGGCGCCACTTGAGTTGTTCTTGTTGAAGTTGGGCCTTATGTTCTTCTTGTTTCCCCAAAATTGCCGTGAAGCAAGATCCATGTGCTCATGGTAGGCATATTTGGTGTCTTCGGGGCAACTCTCCTCTTATTCCTCTTCATCCTCTTCTTCCGCACTAGCCTTGGCCTTCAAAGCAAGGTTGGGCTTCTTTGATCGTTGAGCATGCAACACCGCATTGTCGGCGGTCTTGTCCAAGATCCTCATTGCAACAAACTCATCCAACACTTCACTTGAGGACAAGGCATGGAAGTCCGGCCTTTGACGGATGACGGAGGACATGGCCTTATGGTAAGGCATCATGGCCTTGAGAAACTTGCGCTTGATCCAATTGTCATTCGTATCCTTGCTCCCATGATGTCGGAGTGAGACCGCGAGAGTAGTTAATCTTCGATAAGGCTCTCGAGGTTCTTCATCTTCAATCAGGGCAAACTCATCGGCTTCATCTTGCACCACTTCAAAGTTTGAGCGTTGAATGCTTGTGCTTCCCTTGTATAAGGAAACAACATGCTCCCACGCTTCCTTGGCCACGGTGAAAGGTCGGGGATGCGCAATATCTTCGGGAGGAATAGCTTCCTGGAGAATGAAGAGAGCGGACTCATTGAACTGATGATTTGTGGCTTCTCTAGGAGTGAAGTTGCTTGGATTGTGCGGGTAGAAACCTTGCTCAATAATTCTCCAAAGATTAGTAGAACTATGATTTAAATGACGTTTAAATCGATACACCCACGCGACAAAATCCTCATTTTTCACAAGCTTAGGAGGAGGACCAACATGATTCATATGCGTGGAGGGAACCGGTCCTCCATAGGTAAGGGGAGGTTCAACATGGGCAAAGATGCCACTCCCACTCTTACCACTAGGCAAAGGAACTTGGCCACTACTAGCTTCCCCCTTATTGGAGTTAGCATCTGCCACCTTGTTACCGGGATCAACCACTTCCAACGGTGCGGTGGATAATTTAAGGCCTTCAAGAAACTCCTTAAACATGCCGTTAACCTCGGTCGTCATGGAGGTTTTCAGTGTGTCCAAAGCCGCATTGAACTCCTCACGAGAGACCGAGGATCCCCCATCGGCCGTAGACAAGGACAGATTCACACCGGAGTTCTCCCCCCTCGTCTATGGTGCCAACCATACTCTTCGGACGGTAAAGTCCTTAATAAAGAGACGAGGCTCTGCTACCAATTGAAAGGATCGATATGGTTGACTAGAGGGGGGTGAATAGGCAACTAGCAACTTTTAGCTTTTCTTGACCAAATTAAACTTAGCATCAAAATAGGTAGTCTAGATGTGCAACTAGGTGAGCAACCTATATGATGCAACAACAACAAGCACACAACCACCTGGTAGCCATGGGTGGTGACCCAACCACCCTATGTATGTAACACACCATGTAATTATGCCCCCCTGTTTTGGTAATATACATGCAGTAGGAGTCTTTCCTACTGTCTTCATAGTCAAAAAACAACAAGCACACAAGCAAGCAAGGGATACAACGCAATAAAAGCTTGCCCAAGTAAAGGTAAGAGATAACCAAGAGTAGAGCCGGTAGAGGCGAGGATGCGTTACCGGAGTTCCTTCCCTTTGAGAGGAAGTACGTCTCCTTTAGAGCGGTGTGGAGGCACAATGCTCCCCAAGAATCCACTAGGACCACCGTATTCTCCTCACGCCCTCACACAGTGGGAGATGTCGTCATTCCACTATTGGTGTCCTTGAAGGCGACACCGAACCTTTACAAACTAGGTTGAGGCTATCTCCACAACTTAATTGGAGGCTCCCAACGACACCATGAGCTTGACCACAATGGAATATGGCTCCGAGGTGAACTCAACCGTCTAGGGTGCTCAAACATCCGAGAGTAACAAGATCCGCAAGGGATTGGTGGGGGGAATCAAATTTCTCTTGATGGAAGTGTAGATCGGGGCCTTGTCAACCAATCCCTAGAAAGTCAACAGTTTGATTGGCCAGGGAGAGAGATCGGGCGAAAATGGAGGTTTGAGCAACAATGGAGCTTGGGGAGGGAAGATGTGGTCTTCTTGGGGAAGAAGACAGGGAAAAAGATCCAACCGTTATCCCCTCTCTCAGCCCGTGGGCCGCGGTACTACCGCACAGGGCCACGGTACTACCGCTTGTGCGGTAGTGACCAGATGAGGGCCTATTGCACAGGGCAACGAGCGATAGAACCACCGGAGCGGTACTACCGCGCGCTACCAGATATCAGAAGGCGGTATCAAGCAGCGGCATCGAAATGCATAGAAGTAATAAATTACTTCCGTAACAACTTCCGCCGAGGTTGGAACTGTGCAAAAGTCCGGCACGGTAGTACCGGCCAGACGTCGCAGTACTACCGCGAAGGGCGGATGTAAAAATTTACATTCGTGCCTACTTTCGCATGCATCAACGTCAGGGCTGGAGGCAGCGGTACTACCGTTCACAAAGAGCGGTACTACCGCTGGCCCTTGCGGTACTACCGCTCCCTTGAGCCGTACTACCGCACGCCACAGAGGCTTTAGCACTTGGCTGCCTTCATATCACAGAGACATGGATAAAAGGACGATGCTCCATCGAAGCGAAGGAAAAGTGGTGCAAAGGAACAGATGTGTACGTGTTGATTCCACCCTAACCTTTCTGAAGCGGACCCCCTCTTAATAGTACAACTTTCCTACGATTCAAATCCACCGAAAAGAAACGTAGAGAGCAGCCATCTTCGATAGGCTCCGAGGGGCACCGAATCGTCTTGTGCCTAGACATGATATATTTGAAATGCTCAATGCACACGATTAGTCCGTAAAATGCATTGTCATCAATCACCAAAACCACTTAGGGAGAAATATGCTTATTCTGTCTACATTATGTCATCTTGCTTAATGCGTTACTTTGTTTGTCACGAACTTAATACTTTGAGATGCATGCAGGATTGCGGTCTTGGGGTGGAATAATAATAGATGTAGTTGGATTACGGTCTACTTGTCATGGACGTGAGGCCTATATATTAATTATGCTTATGCGTTTTTTTATGAATTGTCCAACAATAATTTGTTTACCACCGATGTTATTTATGAGAGAGACGCCTCTAGTGAATTGGCCCCCGGGTCCATTCACCTCTATATCAAAACAAACCTTGTAATTCGTCGCTGTTTTCTTTTACTTTTATTTATTATATTTACCACTACAAGATTTGATACCTGCAACGGGCTCGACGTCGCCTCCCCCAACACCAGCTGCGCCTAGACGACGCCATCCGCCCCTCTGCCTACTCGAGCCTGCTACCGTGCCGGTGCCTCCACCACCGTCGCGCGTGTCGCTCCACCTCCGTTGATAGATGAGAAGGGACGAGATCGGGGAGGGAACAAGCGGGAAGTGAGAGGTGCTTTTGGAAGCAGATATCTAGTCCACCACCACGCAGCCACGGGCGTTCGCGCATGATACAATACAACGCGTTACAAAATGTTGATGAGGACAACCAGCCCACGACAAGATTATTGTGCCTCAACCAACAACGACGAGCATATTCGCTCGAGATTGCTAGAAATTTAACATCGGTTGCATAGTATTTGGAGGCAAAAAATGCATGTTCAAATCTTAACCGGCTGGTATATCCACACTTAAAAACACACACTGCAAGACAAACACATAAATGTCACAATGTCTTTGTTCAATGTTTTCGAAAAAGAATGTGTCAGATTTTTGACCATGTCAAATCAAATGTTTTTATATGCCATGTGTTGTCAGTTTTTCAGCCAAATCTGTTCAAAAATCTTAACCTGTTTGGCATATCCACACATAATAAGCCCCAAAGACAGAAATTTAAAAGTCAAAACTAAGCAAATTTCGAGCGGAAACTGTGTTTGGCTCCATATCCACGCCCCAAAGAGGTCGAGACTTGACGGGCCCGATAAGGCGCAGCGAAAACCCTCGCCTAGCCTTTCCCTGCACGCGGCGTGGGAGCGTATTTATTCGCGAACGAGGTCGAGATGCGGGCACTCGCGGCCGCAGCAGCAACTGCAGTAGTGGCGGCGCCTACCCCCGCGCGACTCCTCCTCGTCTCCGCCCGCCGCGCTGCTCCGCGATTCGGTGAGCCCTCGCTTCTCCCGCGACTTCTCCTCCTCCCCCAATCCCATCCGGTTCCACCCCGCTCCGGTTGTTCATGGCGCCGCGCGGTCCCCGAGTGGCCCGGAGTTGCGAGGTCTGATTTGGCAGCAGAAATCCGAGGGGTCATGGGTTTGAGTTTGGTGCGGTTTTTGGTTTAGGGTCAGCGCCTGCGAGCTCCGAAGATTTTACAGGGAATGGCGGATTGTCTACTGGACCTTTTACGGGGTTTAGAGTGTACGGTGCTTGAGATGTTTGGTTTGAATTTAGTTTCCCACATGGTTCCGGTTTATAGCACTCTAAAGTAAATTTGTTGTGCACGAATCTGCTAGTCGGCGTATGGGGGCATGCGAATTTACCCACAGCTTTTGGAATTGGGGATGAAAAAGGCTGTGGTTCATTCTGTACTCTGCTCAAGTTAACCTATGACATGCTAGGTTTAAATTGTAGCTTGGGGATTCGTGGCTGTCGAACTAAATAGCATCTTGCACTTGAAGTAGCATCCGGTTAAATAGCATCTTGGGAATTCCATCCGGGAGTTCGACAAGCTTCACTAAATAGTTCCTTTTTTTCGGGGCCTAATTTCGGCTTATCTTTGTGCTGCCTATCTAGCTAGGTCATTGTAGAGCATCTCCCTTCGCAAGGTCACCTAGGAGCACCTGCTACGCTTCCACCACCATGGGAGACGAGACCTCCACTTCTGCCTCAGGCTCGGCCCAGGAACCTGCAGCACCGGTGAGTATTGGGTTGCTGGTTCTGGAGATGATTGTGTTGTGTGCCCCTGTCTACTTGATTGTGATGCTGCCGTCTCAAACTGCCAGGCCCTGCAGGGAGCTGGGAGTGTCAAGCAGCAGATCTCCAACTTGGTGGCTCTGTCACTCCGTGCGACAGTGCCTGAAGTGGATGTAGAACCGATAGTTGAAGTTTGCACGGGAAAGTTTGGTGACTACCAGTGGTATGTCCCCTATGTGTCTATTTTATTTGATGATCTGGACATGTGCGACTCCTGTTCATGTTAGCATCCCTTCAATGTGCTCAAACTTTATCTAAACCGTATGCAGCAACAATGCAATGGGATTGTGGTCAAAAGTAAAGGGATCCGGGACAAGCTTCAAAAACCCCAATGCCATCGGACAGGTTAGAATGACCCTAACTCTCTTGATGCTGGTGGTTTACTTCAAGATCTCATCGTGTAGGAGGGTTCTTTCGTAGGTGCCACTACCATTATTTCCTTGTTTATTCATTTCAACCTTTTCATACGTGCTCATTTTTTCACAGGCGATTGCTAAGAACCTGCCTGCCTGTGACGTAATTGAATCAGCCTCTGTTGCTGGTCCTGGTTTTGTGAATATTGTCTTATCCAAGAGCTGGGTTGCTAAGGTCTGCCTGAGATTGTTTTACCTGCAAGCTTTGCATGCATTCATTGATACTACAATTCCTTTCTGCTAAGCACCAATGAACTACATTGTTGCAGAGAATACAAGATATGCTTGTGAATGGTATCAAAACTTGGGCACCAATTCTGCCAGTTAAGAGGGTAGTACTTGATTTCTCATCTCCTAATATTGCAAAGGAAATGCATGTTGGGCATCTAAGGTCAACAATCATCGGAGACACCTTAGCACGCATGTTTGAATTCTCAAATGTTGAAGTTCTCCGACGCAATCATGTGGGAGACTGGGGTACACAGGTAATAGATTTGGTGTTATGACCTTTTAGGTACTTTATTAGTAGTTTCTTTTTTTCTGGTGAAAAATACGGGTACAAACATATGACCCCTTAATCTGTTGAACCCTTTTGGTTCATAGATATTGTTGTTCTGCACATAAATTCATCCTTATTTTTTCCTGGGTGAGGTTATGATTTTTGGGCCTGCATCCATTTCCAGTTTCATGAACCTTTGACACATTGATGCATTAAAATGTTCATTTGGTGCGGTTCTTCTGTGCCACCAAATATTTGACAGGTTCTGTTGGTGGTGTTTTCCATGAGATCTACTTACTACCTATGACACTATGATGTACTCTATTCATTGCTGCAATGTGCACTACTTTCTGTACTTCGGTAGTTTGATAAACTAGAGTTTGTTTCCACTTCACAATCTAATTTGATTTAATTTGTCTATCCAAATGTTACCGTGTTTTCCTTTAGCTCTTCGATTGCTCTTTGATTACATTTTATAACCTTGTAATTATTAGATGTAATATTAATATCTAAGCTTTCTTATCTACTACCTCCGTCCAGAATTAGTTGATGCTCAAGCGGATGTATCTAGCACTGAAATACGTCTAGATACATCCGTTTGAGCGCCAACTAATTCTGGATGGAGGGAGTATTTTGTAATATACTAACTGTTGAAATTGTACTTGATCGAACCATTTTGTGTCGTGCTGGAGAAATTGGAGTCTTGGTATATTGCATTGGCAGAGATATCTACTTCTGCTTGTTCTGTAGGCACTAGTAACTGAAAATTTTGCTTGCTTATATGGAGGCCTTCTAAGTTAAATGAATTTCTGCTTCGTGTACTAAACTATCTTGGTCTTTGTTCATGCAGTTTGGAATGCTCATAGAATTTCTATTTGAAAAGTTTCCGAATTGGGAGGAACTTGGCAGCCAGGCTATTGGTGACCTTCAGGTAAGGTGTTGTTCCATGCATTGTGCTTATTTTGCCAGAGTCAAAAGAAGTGCTTATTTTACATTGTGTTAGAATTTCTGATTCATTAAACAAATAGTCATATATTAATTTGGTTATTTGCTGCAGGTTTTCTATAAAGCATCCAAACAAAGATTTGATGAAGATGCAGAATTTAAAGATAGGGCCCAACAAGCTGTTGTTCGGTTACAGGTAAGTTCACCTTCTTGCATGTGGAGTCTGGGAAGATTGTGTTTTTTTTTTCTAACCTCAGCAATAACACATTGTAGGGAGGGGAGGAGAAGTATCGTGCTGCTTGGAAAAAGATATGTGAAATCAGCAGGAACGAATTTGACCAGGTTTACAAGCTCTTAGATGTACAACTTGAAGAAAAGGTAATGTTGCTTTTTTAACTGATCTATAAAGTTTGCTCAATAAAGTATCGATGGAATGTAGCTGCAACCTGTTTTTTTAATGTTCAAACCAACGCATCTGTTTCTTGAATGTTTGCCCTCATAATATCCTTGTTTTATGCAAATTGCAACATGAAATATTGTACTTTCTTGAACTGGAACTTGTGCAATGTTTGTTGATTAGCAGTTTTGCTCAAAGGTGTTTATTTTCTTTCTCCCACTTGAATCATAATGAAGAACATGCTGGTAGTCAAATATTAAATCTTAGTTTACTCACCCTGGCATATTTTCTCATTGTCATAGAATCCTCGCAGATCCAAAATTTACAATTGCTGCCAATTATTACAATCTGGCTTCACTTATTTGTTGCTATGGATCCTTCTAATTTAGAAGTTTAAATAAAGCCCTGTCTTTTTTGGCCAATTTCTTCCGCTTATCATATTACCAGCCAATATTTCTTGAGATATTTCCAAGACTTAAGAAATCCCTTTTTGTTGTGTATTTGTTGATGCCATTTTTCTGCAACACTTTATACCTTGCTTTTATCATCCAAAATCACTCTGATCAAAGCATCTGTGTTCCTTTGTGTTCAATCGCTTGAATGTTTATATACATGCCGTCTGTCTCTTCCCCGGAAGCAACCAAAAGGTTATCGATTTATGTTAAATCGGTGAGAAACGAAGCTAATCTACTCACTTTTCAGGGGGAGAGCTTTTATAATCCCTATATTCCGCAAGTCTTGGAGAAATTGAGTAGCCAAGGTTTGATCGAGGAAAGTGAGGGTGCTCGTGTAATATTCATTCAAGGTCATCAAATTCCTTTGATAGTCGTTAAAAGAGATGGTGGCTTCAACTATGCCTCGACAGACTTGGCTGCTCTTTGGTTAGTAGCTAAATAATACATGTTTTTTCGTTCATATCTTTCTGAGTGCCTATTTAGCTGTTTTCTGTAGAAGCAAAGTGGATATATTTTCATAGTTGATGCAGTCTAGTTTGTGCAGTGATGGATTTTATGAACTTACACCTTTTCTTGGTTCTTGCTTTTATGAAGGTACCGGCTTAATGTTGAGAAGGCGGAATGGATAATATATGTAACAGATGTTGGTCAGCAGCAGCACTTTGATATGTTTTTCAAGGCATGTACAAAGTGCCATTTATCTTTACCAGAAGCATGTTATTGCAATATTGATGCTAGTAATTCTTCAGATCAAGAGAACCGTTTTTATCTTCCTTCCATATTCTGCATGGGATTTCGTTTTACATATTGTTTTTGTCTCAGGCTGCCAGGATGGCTGGTTGGCTTCCAGATCCAAAGGAAAAGAAGTTCCCAAAAACGAGTCATGTTGGGTTTGGCCTTGTTCTTGGAGCAGATGGCAAGCGCTTCCGAACTCGTAGTACTGAGGTTGTTCGGTTGGGAGACCTACTTGATGAGGCTAAATCTCGAAGTAAATCAGAACTTCTCCAGCGTCTCACTGAAAATGGTAAGCGGTACGCTTATACAACTTTGTTTTGTTTTTTCATAGTCTTATATGATCATGGTTTTGTTCAGGTAAAATTGTTGACTGGACTGATGAGGAACTAGAGCAAACTTCAAAGGCAGTAGGATATGGCGCTGTCAAGTATGTACCAGTTTTTCTTCTTTTATGAGGACAAATTTGTTGGACTGAAGTTGAATAATTAAACCTTTTCAATCTTAAATCGATTTGTATACTCATGTTTTCTATCTTCAATGCAGGTACGCGGATCTGAAGAACAACCGACTGACTAATTACACGTTCAGCTTTGATCAGATGCTAAGTGACAAGGTATTTTCAAACTCCACCGTTTTGTGGACGGATCAACGTCTTTAATCTATGGCTCAATGCTCTGCACCAAGTCTTTTACTGTATTTATTTTGTGTGTTTCTGTTGCTGGCATTACTGTATCATCTTTCTTTTGCATGAAGGGAACTTTTATTCTGACCTCATCATCTTTTTGCTCACTCTCCCTAATTTTTATTTACATCCTTATTCCCTTTGTGAACAGGGAAATACCGCTGTCTATCTTCAGTATGCTCATGCTCGTATCTGCTCCATTATTCGAAAATCCAACATGGATGTAGAAGAGCTAAAAGTGGTAAACATTTGTTAGCTTTTCATGTTTATGCTGTCAATTATATAAAATCACCATGAAATTCTTTTGGCCATTGGAAATGGATTAAATTGTTAACTTTTTGTTCTCAGAGTGGGAACATTTCTCTTGCTCATCCAGATGAGCGTGTCTTGGGACTGTATCTTATCCGTTATGCAGAGGTATGATTGTCGCCGCAACTAAATCTATTCATTTGATCCAGCGCCACAACTGTAGTCTGGTAATATTGTTGAACTGTGAGGAGGCACAGTGATTAGTAAACATCTGATTGTGCTAGTTTTTTTCTTTGAGGAATTTTGTGCTAGTTGTTTTGGGTGCAAATAAAGCGTGTTACACACAATGTGATCAATACATTTTACCTCAACCCCTTTTGCCCTAGGCTATGAGAAGGTAGTTTGCTGTATCATATGACTGAAGTGCCAATTATGTGTAAACGCATGGGCAGCTGTTTGGATGACTTGGCTGTGAGTCATCTTCTTTCCTCCCCTAATTTTTTGTCCTTTCTCCTGTTCCTGATGGACCCCTCCCAGGCTAGGTCTCTGCCATAGTTTTAAAAACAGGACTGGGTAGTGAACTGGTCAAAGCCGGTTTGCCCGTCTAACCGCTGGCTTAACCAGTTCGATGTGGTTATATTCTGTAGATTCTTAAGTACTCCCTCCGTATCAAAAAACAGTGTCAAAAAACGTCTTATATTTTGATACAGAGGAAGTATGTTTGAAGGAAATCTGACTTGATATGCGTTAGGAAACTGGTTTTATAGATAATACTCCCTCCATCCCATAATATAAGAGCGTTTTTGACACTAGCGTAGTGTCAAGAACTCTCTTGTATTATGGGACAGAGGGAGTACTTGCCAAATTCGACATGAAATCAGAACAACCCGGTTTATGGGCCATTGTGCTCTTGTGGGGTGGTTTTAGTAGGAGGTCATGAGTTAGAATCAAGGAGAAATACTAGGCTCCTCGCACTGGCACGGTGTCTGCCATGTAAAGCTGTAAATCCCCTTGAGATCCACGTTTGCTTACCTCCCCATTCCTGTCCGTGCTAAAAAATTACTCCCTCCGTTTCTAAATAGAAGTCCTTCTAAAGATTTCAATACGGACTACATACGGAGCAAAATGAGTGAATCTGCACTCTAAAATATGTCTATATACATCCATATGTAGTCTGTGTTGAAATCTCTAAAAGGACTTATATTTAGAAACGGAGGATGGTACTTTCTGCACGACGGAGGATTGGTGGTTAAATGGCGACTGAGCCATGTGTGCTGGTGAAGGCATCTATGATAAGGATGGTACTTTCTGCACGATGTGCCTCCACATCAAGTGCGGAGGGTGCCGCACCAAGTATGTTGCTCGCTGGTGTGTGGTTTGTTCCGACCAGTCACCTAGTAAAGCATGGTGGCACTTCTATTTTCAAGTTATTCCTGCATGTTACTATGCATCAACAACTAATACCATTAATGAGGAGTATGGCTTAATTAAGTGTGATCTTGTCCTCCTTTTGTATTGATTTGTTACGTGCTTCTATCTGTCAGATTGTTGAAGAGGCATGCACCAATCTCCTTCCCAGTGTTCTGTGTGAATACCTATACAACTTATCCGAAATGTTCACAAGGTTCTACACAAACTGCCAGGTATACTTCTGTCTATTTCCATGGTTTAATTTATTCCAAGTGAAAAAATGGCAACAGCTTTCACCTACTAGGGCTAAAAGCGCCAGCCTCTCATTTCACAGCGAGCCTAGCACCTTTTAGCACGTGAGATGTAACCGCTATCTTTGTCAACTCACAGGTTGTTGGGTCACCGGAGGAGCCAAGCCGGCTGTTGCTTTGCGAAGCGACGGCGGTCGTCATGCGACAATGCTTCCAGCTGCTTGGGATCACACCGGTTTACAAGCTGTGATTGGCCAGTGTCTGATCTTTTACATCATATACATTTGTTTCCACACAAGCCCGTCTCCATGGTTACAGTTTTCGTCCTTGTAACCTAGTTGGCACCACTAACATACGCTCGAGTCAGATTGCCCCATTTGTGAACTGAAGCGTCTGGTATTCTGGTTGAAACGTACTATGTAGCAAAGGATAGTCGAAACATGTTTGTTTTTTGGCCTGTCCTTTTTGTGTCATCTACTATCGTGCCTTGCTCTCAACTGCGTCCAACCAGAGCGCAACAAGGTGAGAACCAGGGTCTCACAAGCATGGGCCACGACGGCGTTGTTGACGCTCACTGGCTAAACCATCACCCTAGGAGAAGAGTCTTGTGAAGGCCAAGATTACCGAGGCTCGCAGGCCCTTAGCTGCAATTTTTTTCTGTGGGTGTTGCTCCGACAAGGCCCCCCTCCATGTCATCGTCCCGATAAGACTTGCTGGGCCTTACTGCAGCGACGCGTAAGAACTACTCCCTCCGTCACATAATATAAGATGGGAGTGTTTCCGTTTTAAACGCTCTTATATTATATTATGTGATGGAGGGTAGACAAAGGAATAGTTTGGGCTGAAACCTTGGTTTTGTTATTGGACTGTGTTGGGTTGTTTTAAATAGTCTGAGAATCTAAACCGTACGGGAAGACCAGCTACCATATACACGTACGTAGCTTAATCCATTCCATCCATCAAGCCGCTGAGCATGTGCGGCCTGTCCGCGATCCTGGCATAGTACGTGCAGCCGGTGAAGGGGCTCTAGGGCTAGACGACGGTAAGCTGGCCGCCCGGCTCTCCGCAGTTTCCCGTCGTCGACGTGCCCGTGCGCGAGACTGCGACCGACTGGGCATCATGCACGTGGCAGGCAGTGGGCGTGGAGTCGCACACCGATATCAGCACGTCAGCTTCTTGTATCCACGGTTTGAAATTGCACGTTGAATCCAAAAAGGGGAAATAGTTTGGATGGGTTTGGGTGAAAAATACCTATAATTTGGTTTGGTCTGGATTATAGTTGTAAACTTTTGGACCGGATTGGTTTGCACTAGAGACCTATAGTTGTTTGGTTTGGGCTGGATTTAATCTGGGTTTGAAACTATTCACAGGTTTAATGGAGGGAGTTCACCCTTGCCATGGCCTACGGGGGTGGAGGGTTAGTTGTCGCGTGGTGGATGCAGATGACTTGCCACCCCTCTTTTACCGGGAGAGTGACACCTTCCCCTAACGTCATGGTAAAAGGAGTGAGTCAGTAAGAGCAAGTATAATAGAGACTACTCAGTGGGCTATAAGAGCTTTCATGTCAGCAGAATCACATGTGGAGGAGAGAAAAGTGAGAGGAGAAGACCAAGCCGGCGCTTCATGTGTCGCTAGGCGATAAGAGCATCTCCAGCCGCGCCCCCAACAGGCCTTCCCTAGGCGATTTTTCCATGCCGGCGCCGAAAAAACGCCCCAGTCGCGCCCCCAAGACACCAAATTCCGCCGGCTCGGCCCGTTTTTGGGCCCGGCGGTCGCAGGATTTAACCCGACGACGGGGCGCTGGGGGGCTCGCGCAAGGAAAAGCGCACTGGGCCACACCTGCCAGCAAAAGTCAAGCCGACTGCCTAGATTCGCCCGACTTCGCTTGGCCGCCACCGCCACCTTTGCGCCGACCACCACCCACCACAGCTAGATAGGCCATTCCTCGCCGGAAAAGAGAAGAGGTTTCGTCGAGGCAACCTCTCCACGCCGTCCGGGCAACTTTTCCGGCGTTCCGGCCGCGCAGGGGCTGTATACCGGCGGATGTGCGCCCACCTCGCCCGCAAGGTGTTCGGTGATTTGTCTGCCCAGCCCGACGATGGACTCGGACGACGAGGAGGCGCTCGCGGTGTTGCTGGAGGAGGAAGGCCGAAGCCGATGTCCAGGAGCAGGAGCATCTCATGGTGCTCGCCGCACTCGCCGGCCTGCTCGCGAGCAGTGAAAAGCCGTGGCGAGGTGGCTCGGCGCGGGGGCAGGTGAAAGCAAAGAACCGACATCGTCTGGAAGGGTACTGCATGCTCTACTCCGACTACTTCGCCGACGCTCCATTGCACGGCGAGAAAACATTTCGACGCCGTTATCGGATGAGCCGAAAGCTTTTCCTCAGGATTGTGAATTCCATCCGGGAGTCCGAGAGCTACTTCAAGTGCAAGAAGGATTGCACCGGCACACTTGGATTCACCTCAGTCCAGAAGTGCATGACAGCTATGAGGATGCTTGCATACGGAGCTCCCGGTGATTCACTCGACGACTATGGGCGCATGGCCGAGTCCACCACCATTGACTATTTCTACAAGTTCTGCAGGGCAATGGTGGCAATGTTTGGACCGACTTGCGAACACCCAATGTAGAAGACACTGCTCGGATCCTAGCACAGAATGCAGCAAGAGGATTTCCTGGGATGCTTGGAAGCATCGACTGCATGCATTGGAAATGGAAGAACTGTCCATTTGCTTGGTAGGGGTTGTACAAAGGCGCTAAAGGCGGTTGCAGTGTGGTACTTGAGGCAGTGGCCACACATGACCTCTGGATTTGGCACTCTTTCTTTGGATGCCAGGAACTCACAATGACATCAATGTCCTACAGTGCTCCCCTGTCTTTGCCAAGCTTGTTGAAGGTCATTCTCCTCCAGTGAACTTCAAGGTCAATGAGCGGCACTACAACAAGAGGTACTACCTAGTTGATGGCTTCTATCCGAGATGGTCGACATTTGTGAAGACTATCTCAAACCCTGTTCCAGGAGGCAAGAATGCCTTCTTTGCGAAGGTTCAGGAGGCTTGCAGGAAGGATGTCGAGCGGGCATTTGGTGTGCTCCAATCTTGATTTGTCGTTGTCCGCACCTGCTCGCACTGGTCGAAAGATCAAATGTGGGAGATCATGACTTGCTGTGTCATCTTGCACAACATGATCATTGAGAGCGAGCAGGAAGAGGCAGTGTTTGACACAGAACCATATTACAGGCAGGGTCCTCTTGCCCAAGTTGATCACCAGCTACCGACAACCAGGACTGCCTACCTCAATATGCGTCAGGAGATCCGAGACCCACAGGTGCATCAACAACTGCAACACGATCTAGTGGAGCACCTATGAAGGCTCAAGGGCGACGCCGGGAACGACATGTGATGAAATATGAGTTTTTATTTGTTGAACTATATAATTTGTATTGAACTATTTGTTGAACTATTTGATTTTTATTGATTTTCTGTGATGAACTATGGAGGCAAAAAAATTATTTATGAAGAATTCACGCCGAAACACGCCATACCACGCCGAATATGGGCCGATTCACTCAGATATGGGGCCGTTTTTCGACGAAAGTGGGCCGAATATTGGGCCGAAATAGGCGCCTGGGGGCGACGGCTGGAAATGCTCTAACACAGGCAACGAGGAAAAGCAGCCTGCATGCAGCCCATGCGAGCTCTGTGGCGGGCGTTCAGCTCCTCCCACCCAATTATGTGACTTCCCTTTACCTTCGGCAGCATATGCATGCATTGAATGTATAGCCAACGTTATAGCCATTCTACTATATGAGCTTTTTTTAAATACGGGCTACAGATGACATGGCTCTACTATAGAGCCACCAACAGGCTTCACTATTAATCTTGCTCTATGCCTCAATAAGGGGATGCAGCGCCACATACTCTTGCATTTAGTGCAGTACATATATTCCATCCATTGTGGCGAGGAGGCCTGGGCTACGTGGTAAGGTGTTCAATTTCTAGAGAATTGGCATCCGTATATAGCAGCATGTAAGGTTTTACACTTTCGAGTGGCCCAAACTTTGGTAAAATCACCATGTCATAGAGTAGACCTCGAGCATTTTAACGCCCCAACAGCGAACCGAAGAGGGGGCGTCTCTTGTCCCCGGTGTTCTGTTCTGCACACACAACACAGCGCAAGACAGCCGATCACAACGCATGCTGTGTAGACCTTGAGCGTAACATGAGTCAGTGCTTGACCGCAACATTGGCAGGCAATGCAAGAGAGCCGAGCACACGGTTAACAGCACATTGCAACAGTCAGAAAACGCTGGGACGGCCGGGAGGTGTTTGCAACGCGAGCTGAACATGGATGTTGCAACCCCCCATGTTGCAACTGCAAATGTGGGGCAGCTCCTCAGCAGTCCTTTTTTTTTTCGAACAACGAAGCAGCAGTCTTGTCGTGTTGACGTGTTGTGGTACCCGCGCGGTCGTGCGGCTATTTGTGTGATGCATCTGCTCTGTTGGGTTCCGCTTGCTGGGTTGTTTGGAGGCAACGAGCTGCTGTGTGCTCAAGTTCGGCCTAGTTAGGCGCCCTCGGTCGGCGTAACCACGGCTGCCGAGCTGCGAGACAGGCATACCGGAAGGGAAGGCGATCTGGAACCATCTAAGCCGTGTCCTTTTTTCGGACACGTGCGTATCACGAGGCTAATCCCGACGTGCCACATTGAGCACGTGTCTTCTTGCTGTGGCCTGGTCGAAAGACATGACGCATGCACGTGCCCCACGCCTCACACGGCTTGGTTTGGTTCTCGCCTGTCCGGTGCTCGACGGACCAGTACATATACGCGAGCGCTCCTGGCCACCTCAGTTCATCACACTTCACTGCAGTCCAAGGCCTCGGCTCTCGACAGACTCCTCACTGCTGCTTCTGCTAGTGAAAAGAGAGATTCTTCAGCGCTGCTCCTGAAAGAGAGAAGAAATACGATGGCAACAATGGTCAGAGGCGCCAGGATGCCTGCTGCTGCACGGTCGTCGGCGGTGGGGAGGAACAAGAAGCTCCGGAAGCCGTACACGATCACGAGGCCGCGGGAGAGGTGGACCGACGAGGAGCACGAACGGTTCCTCCACGCGCTGCACATGTGAGTCTCCGGCTCGCCGCCTCTCCCTCGGTCACATGCTCTTTCCTCTGCTTCAACTTGGAGCTCTGAACTGACGAGAAGCTTTCCATTTTGTTTTCCTCTTGGCGGGACTGCAGATTCGGCCGTGACTGGAAGAGCATCGAGGCCTTGGTGGCGACCAAGACGAGCGTGCAGATCCGCAGCCACGCGCAGAAGCACTTCCTCAAGGCCCAGAAGCTCGGCCTCGGGGCGTGCCTGCCGCCGCCGCTTCACCCTCGCCGCGCCGCGGCCCTCCGCCAGCAGCCGCCGGCCCACAGCCACCCCGACGCCGACATGCTGGTGCCGAGCGTGGACTGGGCATGCGCCGCGCCTGAATCCAACTGGCCGGACCTCGACGCGCCTGGCGCACGAGAGTGGCCGTCCGCCGGTGCACTGCACCTGCAGGACGAAACCGTTGAGCTCCCACTGTCTCCCCACGACCTGCGCTTCGCTCTGGTCTACCGGTTCGTCGGCGACGTCTTCGCCTCCGACGCGGCTGTCCCGGTCGATGCGCAACTCCAGAGGCTTCAGCTACAGGGCGTCGACCCCGTCGTGGTGGACACGGTGAGCACTTCACATGCACATTGCCATAGTCTATCATCACCTCGCTGGCCCAATGTGTCCCATCTCCTCTAACTTATCCTTTCTCGTGCCTATATTTGAGCAGATCTTGGTGGTGCTAAGGAATCTGGAAGCGAACCTGTGTGCCTAGGACTCTGTGAACGGCATGGTTTCTTTCTTCATCGATAGATAATTCGGAGCACGTTCGGTCACATGGATGGACGGACAGTTTTAGTTTCATGGAGTTAGTTAATTTTATGCAGAAAACTAATTGATGTGTAGCAAGAGAAACATGTTCATGTGAAAAAAGAGTTAGTTTGAATTTTATGCAAAAAAGAGTTATGTACGGTGTTTGATACGATATGTTTTCTTATTCATAGGGTTTAAATCAGACTTCACTCTATTTCATAGCACGCAGAGAACATAAAAAAACATGTTATACGATAGATTATCTGTTGCATTATCTGCATCACCCCGATAATCATTCAATGATTAAAATTGGACTTTTTTTTGCGAATGATTAAAATGAAATTAAGAAACATGTGACTAAGGAAAATAAATCTCTTTTCGCAAAAAAATGGAAAAGAAATCTCACACAATGGTTAAAAATGCCATTTTTCATATAAAGAGATCGCCTCTTCACTAAGCAAGACCAATTTTTCTATCTCTTCAAACTCAAACATTATGCAGTAGTTTCGTCTCCTTTTTCGTCCCTAACCTTAGGCGACTAGGGCAAACCTTCCCCCCAAACTTCATCGGCGAGTCCGTGATTCACCTCCCCTCTGCCTGCTGCTTCGGCGGCTGGTGGCGGGGAGGGGAATGTTAGGCCCCTAACTGAAGAATTCGACACTTCAAACACTTCGCCAGTTAAGCACCCCATACCGATTCAAGAGAATTCAAATGCAGCTGGAAGATCTCCATCTGACGGCTGGGACACTCATTACCGCTTCACGCCAGGAGGAGCTCGTGTCCGACGTCGATCTCAGATCGAACGACTGATAGTCTTCGTCATGTCGCTGTTTACTTTCTGGTAAGGGAACTATTCATTTTCTTCTTTCCCTTTTTACCTCCAGTAAGTTGTAATGGCTTATTAGAAAGAGATCAACCGAGAGAAGGCAGCTAATCTATAATAGGGTTGAACCCTAGGCCGTCGTATTCCGGCTGGCTCTGTATTGCCCGCCTTCGCGGCGCAAAACCTAATACAAATCCCCCAAGTTCTTCCCGAATTCGCTCTTGTGTTATTGGAGAAGTGCTTAAACCTCAGGCAGTAGTTCGGGCTTAACAAAGTGGTATCTAGAGCGATCGGTTCTTGGAGGCGCGCGAGATCTGGAGGCGAGCAAGGTTGGGGTTCTCCCTGGTAAAAATCCTGCTCCGTCTAGTTTTCCGGCGGCAGTGTAGTTCGGGAGGTGCTGGTGGCATTAGACAGTTCGGGTGTTAGAAGTGGTCGGGTAATGGTTGTTGGAGAACATTTCTCCAGTCTAAAATCCCACCCACCCTCCTTTATCAAGCACCAGGGCGGTGCGGCGCAGGCGGCTATGTTGGCGGAGGTAGGAACAGCCCACCAAGCTCAGGTTGCAGCTTTTGCTGTGGTAAAATTTGTCGCTTCAGTGTGTTTATTCTTGTTCTACTAATCGGTGGGTGAAAAAGCTCCCTGCCTGTGTAAACCCTTACCAATTGGATGGTGCAAGTCTCATACATCGCGGCTCATTTAGAAATGGATTCTCTTCACTTGGATATCAAGGCCTTACAGCATGAGAGAGACAGTGACAGAAAGGAGTTTCACAAAACTGTTCACTAAAAATTCTCAAATGTCGAGAAAAGACGTATATTCCAAAAAAATCTTCGTAAAATTTTATCGTGTTTGGACTTCGTTTGGTACGAATTTTTTTGCGAAACAAAAAACATGCAAAAAATAGGAACTGACACCGGCACTGGATCAATATGTAATATGTTAGTCCCAAAAATAATATAAATTGTTGCCAAAAGTATGTGAAAGTTGTAAAATAATGGCATGAAACAATCAAAAATTATAGATATGACGGAGACGTATCAACATTCCCAAACTTAATTCCTACTCGTCCTCAAGTAGGTAAATGATAAAACAAAAATAATCTTTGATGTGGAATGCTACCTAGCATAATTTTGATCAAATAATCTAATCATGGCATGAATATTAGGATACCAGTGATTCAAGACAATAGTCTATCATTTGATATAAAGACATCAATATTCGAGCATACTAACAAACAATCATGCCTTTGAAAATAAAGAATGTTTCTTAGTCTTTCTAGCAAAGTGTAAATCATGACACCCCAGTGTCAAACCAAGCAATTGTATCATACTTTTTTTCAGGCACTTCATCATTTTCAACTTCACTCAATACATGACCATGAACCATGGACTTAGTACTTCAGGTGGAAAAGAGAATGATGATGGGGGTTTATGAGAAGACAAAAGGTGGAGAAAGTTTCGCATCAACTCGGCGGATCATGAGGCAATGGAGAGGCCTTACAATCAATATCGATGCGAGGAGTAGGGATTGCCATGCAATAGATGCATCGGAGCTATAAGTGTATGAAAACTCCGTGTGAAACTAAGTGGCCGTGCATCTAACTTGCTTGCTCATGAAGACCTCGAGCTTTTGAGGAAGCTCGTCATCGAAATATACATGCCAAATTCTATAATGTCAAATTCCCACTAGTAAATGAAAGTAACAACTCATGGAGACTCTCTATACGAAGAACATGGTGCTACTTTAAAGCACACGTGTGGCAAAAGGATAATAGCATGCCCCTTCTCTCTTTTTCTCTCATTTTTTGTTTTCTTTTTTTCCCTTTTCTTTTTACGGGCTATTTTTTGCCTCTTTTTTATTTTTTATTTTTTTAGAATAGTCTCATGGACCTCATCCCCACCTTTTGGAGGACTCATTACTCTCCACCATTCTTTTCCTCATTGGGGCAATGTTCTAATAACAATGATCATCATACTTTTATTTACTTACAATTTGATAAACTAAAAAAATCAGGGCGCGCCTGCTACTTGTGAGCTGCGTTGGGATTCCCCCAAAGAGGAGGGGAGATACAATACAATAGAGATAAGTACTTTCGTCACTGAGAACCAAGGTTTATCGAACCAATAGGAGAATCACACAAAGCCTCGTGAATAGCACCTGCACAGGCAAAGCAAATACTTGCACCCAATGCGGGCAAGAGGGTTGTCAATTCCATTGAACTCGTTACTTGCAAGGATCAAATCTTGTATAGGTAGATGGATAATTTGCAAAACAAAATAAAAGAAATAAAATTGCAGCAAAGGTATTTTTGTTTTTATAATATGATTAAGGTAGACCCGGGGCCCATAGTTTTCACCAGAGGCTTCTCTCTCGAACACATAGTGCTGGGGATATAACCCCGTGGCGTGACCCGCCCAGGAGGGGCCGTGTTGCACCGTTGGGGACTCAACTTATGATATCTGAAGAAGGCCCAAGAGGACAGATGAAGAGTATAGAGGGCATCTTAGGTGGGGACCCACCGAAGGCCCAAGCCCAGATGGTGTGTGGGAACCGATGTTTGTAAGCCGCTGGAAGATGACTTGTTTAGAAAGGCAAGATAGTTTAGAACCCAGGTCGGTCACGTTGTGTGATTCGACTGGGACTCTTGTAAGCCCAGGGCCTCAACCTATGTATATAAAGGTGAGACCCTGCAGCGGGTTAACTCAAGAAACAATTGATTGATAGCTAGGTCAAGCGATTCCGCTCCCATGTAATCGATTCCCGAGCAATTGTCAACAAAAGCAGGAGTAGGATTTTACCTCGTTGAGAGGGGCCAAACCTGGGTAAACCTTCTGTCCTTTGTCCCGTTCAACCCCTTCAAGCTAACCTACGTTGCGATGACTCCACACTTAAGTCCTTTCACAAGGACATTTGTCGTGACAAATCCACGACAGTTGGCGCCCACTGTGGGGCTAGAGCACGGTGGTTTCAAGTTCTTAAAGGGCAATTTCCCAGGGATCGAAGGATACGCCGTGGGCCGGATGACTAAGAGTTGCCGCGACAAGCTCTACATCGACGATGCTGGCTGGGGCCCCGAGGCCGACTCAATCGAGTAAGGGTACCGGGTCCCCTTTGGCGGAATTCACGTCTTCATCGGCAAGATCAATGAGTCAGAGCCTGAGCCGGACATCTGCACCGACATCATCGAGATGGCTCAGCACGCACGACCCGCCAGGGTTCAACCCGGCCATAAGCATGTTTTCATTGGCTTTGTTCATGGGGCGGATCTTGAGGAAGATTCTACATCTGGTGGAGAGACGACCATCTACTCAGGTGATGAGTCCTCCGGAGAGACAGAATCCATCTACCAGCTTCAAGACGGCAGGCTTGGGGGCTACTCTGATGGCAATGGTATTCCAGACCCCTATGAGCCGCCCTCCAGGGCTGCGATCTTCATGGCTGGCACTAGGCCAACTCTTAATTCGTCAACAACAGCATCAATCACGTCTAGATCGACTGCCACTGCGACAGCTGGAGCCAGCGGCTCAGTGTGGCCGCCGGCTCAAGTCTTATCTGAGCTCTTGGGCACTTTGATGACTCTGTTAGCCACAGAGGTTACGTGAGCAAATCAAGTACAACACAATGTAGAAGTTGCAAAGGTGCGAGATGAGGTGACTAAGGCCCAGGAGGATCTTAATGCTGAGAATACCAGGATGGCGATGGAGCAAGCTTTGATGGATGCAGAATCACAGCGTATAAGAGCGGAATCTTTTTGTCTAAATGTGGATTAGAATGCATCCAATGTTGTTCTTTGAAGGATACATCAGAGCCGTGTGCCTTTACAATATGAGGGGCGGAACCTTTTTAACACACCTGGGGCTGGGACAAGTAACCCGCCCGGTGTAACCCGGACTGCAGAGGTGCCACAGAGCAGGATGGAAGCTCATCCTCGTTTGCCGGACCCATCCCATAAGGATCAGACCCCTCCTCAGCGGGTTCCAACACCCTCTGGACATTATTCTAACCCGGTGGATAATATGATAGAAGCGGCGACATGGCTGACAGCTATTCCGATTGAGGGCGAGTCTCCGGCTGCAGTGGAGACCTGGAACACTGTTGAGCTTCTTCGTATGGCTGTAGCACAGCAGGCTGCTTATTCATACAGTCGTGAGCGAATTCATTCAACTCCTCGCCCAAGTCAAAGTTACAGTTGGCGTATTGAGTCTCTAGCGGTTTCTAGCAGCGAACGACATTGTAACCCGCCCCGCAATGATGACCCGCCCCGTGGGAATAACCTGGCCCATGATGATAATTTACTAGCTAATGCTCAGGCGATTGTGGATCAAGCTCGAGATCGCCGTGAGGCCGAAGTAGCGGCTCAATTGGGTACTTATCAGCAGCCCCGGGGGAACCCTTCGGCCTCACTTGAAGCTGGATGACTTCTAGGACAGTTGGTGTGCCATCTTTGGTATTGGCTTTGCGTAATGAACGGTTGCCCAAGGATTTTAAAGGCCCTCGTAAGGTGCCTAATTATACAGCTGATCTTCCCCCTGAGGCTTGGATTGAGAGCTATGAATTGGCCATGGAGATGCTGGATGTTAATGACACTATATGTCCCAAGTACTTTACTATGATGCTCGATGTTCTGGCTCGAACATGGTTAAAAAGCTTGCCTGCCAATTGCATCAGCTCATGGGCAGAGTTGAAGGCACGGTTTATTCAGAACTTTAAAGATACATGCAAACAACCTCTGACGATTATTGATCTTGATAATTGCGTGCAACATGAGGACGAGTCGGCCCACCATTGGGTTCGCTGGGTTTCAGCTATTATCCACTCGTCAGACATCATTGCGGCGGGTTCAGCGGTCCTAGTCTTGGAGAAAAATTGTCATTTCACCCCCCTCAAGCAGAAGCTCGGGCGCCTTAAACGTCATTGTAATGATATGGGTGAGCTAATGGCGGCTCTCATTAAGTATGCCAACTCTGCAACAACAAGGACCCTACATCTGATGATGAGAAATCCAACAAGGGCAAGAAGAATGGCAATGGTAAGGGTCAGCAGCAGAATGTGACAGGGCATAATGGCAACAATCAGGGCAACAGTGGTAAGCACATGCACCTTGATGGCGGGTCAGATCTAGTGGCCAATACCAACATTGGGTATAAAGGCCAGCTCCGTAATGGTAATGGTAAACCTACCTTTGGAGGAAAGAATTTTAACCTTGAGGCGATGTTTAATGAACCCTGCCCAAAGCACAGTCTGCCTAATAAGCCGACGGGTCATGCCTGGAAGGGTTGTTTTATCATGAGAGAATACATGAATTCTCATTTTAATCAAAAACATGGTAATAATAATGGGCCGTCTGACGGATCAGGATTCGGGTCACAAGGACCCAGTTTTGGTGGTGGCGGTTCAAATTCCGGTTATTAGGTTCTAGGTAACCATGGTGGATACAACCGACAATCTGGTCAGGGCAACCAACAACCAAATGCGCAGTCAGGCTATCAGAGCAATCCAAAGCAGCTTAATGGGGGTCAATATCACGTGTTCACCACAAGTCTCTGCAAGCGTGATCAGAAGGTTCGTAAGTGTGCAGTCAATAATACTGAGCCGGCAATTCCATAGTACTTGCGATGGTCAGAACATCCGATCACATGGAGTAGAGCGGATAACTCGCCCCGGGTCGAGAATCCGGGTCATCTGGCATTAGTGGTAGCCCCTCAAGTGGTTGGCTAAAGTACTTATGGATGGAGGCAGTAGTATCAACATCTTATATTATGACACCTTTCGACGTATGAATTTAAATGACAAGGATCTTAAGCCGTCTTCCACAGTCTTCCATGGTGTGATGTCGGGTAAATCAGCATATCCCGTGGGAAAGATTTCCTTCGAAGTGGCCTTTGGTGATGATCATGGCTATAGGGCAGAGACATTATGGTTTGAGGTGGCCAAAATCAAGAGCCCATATCATGCTTTGTTTGGGTGGCCGGCTTATGCTAAGTTTATGGCTCGGCCTTGTTATGTTTATTTGTAGCTTAAGATTCCAGGACATAAGGGCACAATTACGGTCCATGGTGACCGAAAAATCGCTTTGGAGTGTGAGGAAGGTGATGCCGCTTATGCTGAGTCGGCTTGTGCCACAGAAGAGCTCAAGTTTTATAAGTATAATGTTGACCCGACCGATATGACTCCTTTGAAGAAGCTCACTACTGAGCAAGACCCTCTTTTGAAGTTTCAGGCTGATGACACCAAACATGTTGATTTTGTCCATGGCGATTCATCTCAGTAGTTCACAATAGAGGCTAATTGGATCCTAAATAGGAAAGCGCGCTCATCGAATTCATCCTTGAGAATCGGGACATCTTCGCATGGAAGCCTTCTGACATGCCGGGTGTACCGAGAGAATTCACTAAGCACACTCTTAATGTGGATCCTAAGTTTAAGCCAGTCAAGCAGTTCCTTCATCGATTCAATGAAGAGAGACGCAAGGCTATTGGAGAAGAGGTGGCCCAGCTCTTAGCAGCTGGGTTCATCATTGAAGTTTTTCACCCTAAGTGGTTCGCTAACCCGGTGCTGGTACTTAAGAAGAATGGCACTTGGCGTATGTGTGTTGATTACACATATCTCAACAAAGCTTGTCCAGCTGATCCGTTTGCTCTCCCTCGCATTAACCAAATTATTGATGGCACGGTGAGTTGTGAGAGTTTGTGTTTTCTGGATGCTTACTTTGGATATCATCAGGTCAAGATGGTAGTCAAGGACCAAGAGAAGACATCTTTCATTACACCTTTTGGAGCTTTCTGCTATGTTTCTATGCCTTTTAGGCTCAAAAGTGCTCAGGCAACGTAACAACGTTGCGTTCAGAATTGTCTTCGCAGTCAAATTGGGCGTAATGTGCATGCTTATGTGGATGATATTGTGGTTAAGTCTAGGAAGAAGGAGACTCTCCTAGATGACTTGAGGGAAACTTTTGACAATCTCTGGGTCTATAAAATGATGCTTAATCCGGCCAAGTGTGTCTTTGGTGTGCCTGCAGGTAAACTGTTGGAGTTCCTGGTCTTAGAGCAGGGTATCGAAGCTAACCTGGAGAAGCTAAAGGCTATCACTTCGATTTCTAAGATGGCGTGTGTCAATGACGTCCAATGGCTGGCGGGTCGTATCACGGCTTTGAGCCGGTTCATAAGACATTTGGGAGAGAAGGCCATCCCTTTGTATCAGATGATGAAGAAGACGTAAAACTTTGTCTGGAGTGATGTAGATAATCAAGCGTTTGAGGATCTCAAAAAGCAGTTAGCTGAGCCGCCCATTCTTGCCGCTCCCATTGAGAAAGAGCCTTTGCTCTTGTATGTGGCAGCTAACAGTAAGGCTGTCAGTGTGGCAGTTGTGGTGGAGCGCAAGGAGGTAGGTATGGAATACCCAGTTCAACGGCCGGTTTATTATATCAGTGAGGTGTTGATAGAATCCAAGCAACGATATCCACATTGGCAGAAACTAGTATATGGGGTTGTGCTCATGGCAAGTCGAAAGATGAAACATTATTTTCTTGGTCATCCTATTACCATGGTTAGCTCTGCTCCTTTAGGAGATATTATTCAAAACAGAGAAGCCACAGGTTGGGTTGCTAAGTAGGCAATTGAGCTTGGACCTCACGGTCTGAAATATGTGCCAAGGACATCCATCAAATCTCAGGCTTTGGTGGATTTCATCAATGACTGGATTGAGTTGCAAACACCTGAGGAGAAGCGTAACAACACATATTGGACGATTCAATTTGATGGATCCAGGCAGTTGGAAGGCTCGGGGACTGGAGTTATTTTGACTTCCCCACGAGGTGACAATTTTTGTTATGTTTCAAGGTTAATATTTCCTTGTACTAACAATGCAGTTGAGTATGAAGCATTACTTCATGGCCTTCATATGGCTAAGGAGATTAATTTAAGCCGGGTCAGGTGCCTGGGCAACTCATATCTTGTGGCTCAGCAAGTCTCAGGCAGGTGGGACTCTAAGGACCCGCTCATGGCGGCTTACCGTCGGGCGGTTGATAATATTGTGGGTCACTTCAAGGGTTATCAGCTGGATCACCTTGATCAAAGGAAGAACGAGGCAACTGATGCTTTAAGCTGACTCGGATCTCAACATAAGCCAGTGCCTCCTAATGTGTTTCTTGATGTTTTACACAATCCTTCGGTCAAGTTGCCGTCCGAGGAGGATCTTGCTGGCCCTGACCCGAAGGCACATTTGGCAGCGGCTCTCCATGCTATTCCTGATTGGACGCTTCCCTATTTGGCTTACATGACCCGAGGCGAGTTGCCAGAGGATGAAAATTTGGCAAGGCAGATAACCTAGTGGTCAAAATCTATGACTATTGTCAATGGCGAGTTACACAATTTCAGTGTGCCAGGTGTGTTCCAATGTTGTGTTTCTCCTGAAGAGGGTCGTGAGGTCTTACATGAGATTCATGAAGGTGATTGTGGTCACCATGCCGACTCTAAATCTTTGGTGGCTAAAGCTTCTCGTCATGGGTTTTATTGGTTGACGGCTCATGCTGATGCAAAAGATATTGTTAGTAAGTGTGATGGATGTCTTCTCGACCGGCCCATGTGCCGGCTCAGGAGTTGCGGATGATTCCGATAACTTGGCCATTTGTAGTCTGGGGGCTTGATATGGTTGGACCTTTTAAGAGGTCTAAGGATAAGAAGACGCATCTTTTGGTGGCGGTTGACAAGTTTACCAAGTGGGTCGAGGCTGAGCCGGTCAGTAAATGTGATGCAACAAGTGCAATTCAGTTTGTGAAAAAGCTGGCCTTCCGCTTTGGTTATCCTCATAGTATCATCACCGATAATGACACTAATTTATCTAAAGGTGCTATGAAGGACTTCTGTCAACGAGAGCATATGCGTCTTGATGGTTCCTTGATATGTCTCCAACATATCTATAATTTTTGATTATTCTATGCTGTTTTATTATCAATCTTGGATGTTTTATAATCATTATATAGTCATTTTATATCATTTTTTGGTACTAACCTATTGACATAGTGCCAAGTGCAAGTTGTTGTTTTCTGCATGTTTTTTACATCGTAGGAAATCAATATGAGATGAGGTCCAAATGCCATGCCAATTTACGATGATTTTTTATGGGCCAGAAGGAACACAATGGGCCCTGGTTGCACCGGGGGGAGTCCCGAGGAGGGGACAACCCACCAGGGCGCGCCAGGAGGCCCAGCTGCGCCCAGGTGGGTTGTGCCCACCTCCGGTGCCCCTGGACCGACTCTTTCCTCTATAAATACCCCAATATTCCAAAAACCCTAGGGGAGTCGATGAAATTTTCATCGAGCCACCGCAGAGTCCAGAACCACGAGATCCAATCTAGACACCATCACGAAGGGGTTCACCACTTCTATTGGTGCCTCTCTTATGATGCATGAGTAGTTCTTTGTAGACCTTCGGGTCCGTAGTTAGTAGCTAGATGGCTTCCTCTCTCTCTCTCTTGATTATCAAGACAATGATCTCTTGGAGATCCATATGATGTAAGTCCTTTTTGCGGTGTGTTTGTTGGGATCTGATGAACTTCGAGTTTATGATTAGTTATATCTTTTTATATCCATGAAAGTTATTTGAGTTCTTTGATCTCTTATATGCGTGATCTCTGATAGACTAGTATTTCTTCTCTGATATTTGGGTTTTGTTTGGCCAACTTGATCTATTTATCTTGCAATGGGAAGAGGTGCCCGGTAGTGGGTTCGATCTTAGGATGCTTGATTCCAGTGACAGGAAGGGAACCGACACGTATGTATCGTTGCTACTAAGGATAAAAAGATGGGATCCATATCTGCCGCAATAGATAAACGGATCTTGTCTACATCATGTCATCGTTCTTATTGCACTAATCCATTTTTCCATGAACTTAATACACTAGATGCATGCTGGATAGCGGTCGATGTGTGGAGTAATAGTAGTAGATGTAGGCAGAAGTCGGTCTACTAATCTTGGACGTGATGCCTATGTAATGATCATTGCATGGATATCGTCATGATTATTTGAAGTTCCATCAATTGCCCAATAGTAATTTGTTCACTCACCATTTGCTATTTTTCTCGAGAGAAGCCACTAGTGAAACCTATGGCCCCCGGGTCTTCTTTATCATATATTTGCCTTGCGATCTAGTTTTTCCTTGCGTTTATTTTCAGATCTATTAAACTAAAAAAATACAAAAATACCTTGCTGCAATTTATTTGTTCCGCGATCTATTTATCCCATCTACAAATCTACCTCATGTCCTTTGCCTATCTTGAGGCGCCGTTCCCCGAAAGGGATTGACAACCCCTTTAACACGTCGGGTTGCGAGGCGTTGTTCTTTGTGTGCAGGAGCTGTTTACGTTGTGTTTCTTGGTTCTCGTACTGGTTCGATAACCTTTGTTTCATATCTGAGGGAAATACCTACCACCGCTGTGCTGCATTATCCCTTCCTCTTTGGGGAAATACCGACATAGCTTCAAGCGACATCAAAAGGAATTTATGGCGCTGTTGCCGGGGAGGATCTTCAACATAAATAGGTTCCTAATCAAAAATCTCATCTCCTTGCAATTTACATTATTTGCCTCTCGTTTTCCTCTCCCCCAACACAAAAATTTGCCGTTTTATTCGCCTCTCTTTTTTCGTTCGCTGTTTTTTTGCCGGATCTGTTTTTGAGTGCAATCTTGTTGTGTGGTCATCATGACTCAAGAGAACACCAAACTTTGTGACTTCTCAAGTACCAACAACAATGATTTTATTGGCACTCCGCTTGCTCCTCCCGCCACTAGTACGGAGACTTGTGATATTAATACTGCTTTGGTGAATCTTGTTATGAAAGACCAATTTTCCAGTACTCCTAATGAGGATGCCGCGTTCCATCTTAATACCTTCGTGGAATTATGCGATATGCAAAAGAAAAAAAGATGTGGAGAATGATGTGGTCAAGATGAAATTATTTTGGTTTTCTTTGCGTGATTCTGCAAAAATTTGGTTCTCTTCTTTGCCTCGCAATAGTATCGATTCTTGGAATAACTGCAAAGATGCTTTTATCACTAAGTATTTTCCCCCTGCAAAAATTATTTCCCTTAGAACCCAGATCATGAATTTCAAGCAACTTGAACATGAGCATGTTGCACAATCTTGGGAAAGGATGAAAATGATGCTAAGGAATTGCCCAACTCATGGGTTAAATCTTTGGATGATCATACAATTTTTTTTATGCGGGGTTGGATTTTGTTTCTCGTAATCTTTTAGATTCCGCCGTGGGTGGTACTTTTATGGAAATTACCTTGGGTGAAGCCACCAAATTGCTTGATAATATTATGGCAAATTATTCACAATGGCATATCGAAAGGGCTCCTACTAGTAAAAAAGTTAATTCGGTTGAAGAAATTTCTTCTTTGAGTGAACAAGTTGATGCTCTTATGAAACTGGTTTCTAGTAAAAGTGATCCTATTGATTTCAATGATATGTGTTTGTCTACTTCGATTGAGCAAAATAGTGATGCCATAGATGTGAATTTTATTTCTCGCAATAATTTCAACAACAATACTTATAGAGGAAATTTTAATCCTAGGCCTTTTCCTAGTAATTCCTCTAATAGTTATGGTAATTCCTATGGAAATCAATCTTATAATAATAATAGAAACACCTCTGATCTTGAGAATAATATTAAATGATTTATCAACACGCAAAAAGTTTTCAACACTCCCATAGAAGAAAAGTTGAATAAGATTGATGATTTATCTAGAAGTGTTGATAGAATCGCTCATGATGTGGAAAATCTTGAGATGAAAATTTTTGTGCCTAAAGTAGATGAATCAATTAAAGCTCTTTATGTTTCTATGGATGAAAGTAAGAAAAGAACCTCTATGCTTAGAGCTAAAAGAGAACTTTTAGAAAAAGTGTTTTCTAGTGATTTCTTTCGCAAAAATGGGTGGTCGTGGGCCGAGCGATGCGCGTTTCTGTCATACACGCACGCGTGTGGGTGCGAGGCGTTGGGCTCTAACTGAACCCGAGCAAGGTGTTCGCCTAACTGAATCCGAGCGATTGCACTGCAGGCTACACTTTACTGAACCGAGCGATCGAGCGATTCCTTTGCTACTGCTGCTAACTGAAGCCGATCGATGCTGCCTCTGGATGAATAGTGAGCGTTGTTGGGGGGGGGGGGGTTGGATGAATAGTTCCCGGTGGGGGTTGGATGAACAGGACCCCGTGGTGTTGCCGCTGGATGAACAGGACCCCGATCAATCGAGCCGGTTGGGCGTGGATGAACAGGACCCTGTGGAGGGCTGGATGAACAAGACCCCGTGGAGGGAAGGTTGAACAGTATCCGGTGGAGGGCTGGTTGAACAGTATCCGGTGGAGGGTTGGATGAATAGTAGCCCATGGAGGGGTGGTTGAACAGGACCCCGTGGAGAGGGCTGGTTGAACAGTAGCCGGTGGAGGAGCATGCGGTGGAGGCTAGATGAACATGAGCCCGTGGATGAACAGTCGTAGGTGGAGGCTGGAGGAGGTCGACGGTGGATGAACAATAGCCCATGGAGGCTGGAGGAGGTCGACGGTGGAGATGAACAGTATCCCGTGGAGTCCCGTTTTGCGGTACGCCACACCCTCCCGGCGAACAGACCCTGTTTCGACCGTAGCGCTCCAACACAAGTCCGTTTCCTTCGTTTTGCGGTACGCCACACCCCTCCTGATCAACAGGACCCCGTTTCGATCGTAGGAGCTCCAACAGAAGTCCCTCTGTTTTGCGGTACGCCAGACCCCTCCCGATGGACAGGATCCTATTTCGACCGTGGCCGGTCGAACACAAGGCCATTTCCTCCGTTTTGCGATACGCCAGGCCTCGTTTCTACCGGCTGTTCCGTCCAAGCCGGTTGGCTCCCAATGAACATCACACGTTCCGTTGCCTCCCAATCAACACGGCGCATTCCGTTGCCTCCCCATGAACACGATGACGACGCACTTTCTCCATTCCGACCCAGCCATGTACATGAGCCCTGGCCGTACGTATGCGCGAGTAGGCGTTCGAGACCCCTCCCGTATGTACGTACGTGGCTGTATTTTCTTTCTTGCACCCTGGCCGCTGTACGCACGTGTACATGCTATGTGCGCGCCTCTACTACGACACGTGCGGACCTCTACATCGACCAGTATGTACGTACATGTTCGCGACCAGAATGACAATGCTACATACGCTTCAACCAGGTGGGTCCCGACTGTCAGGCACTTCCTTGCATGCAAAAATGTAGCTGGTGGGTCCCAGCAGTCAGGGGGGCGAATCATTTTTTTGCCCGTAATATGGACACACTTCCTTGCGTGCGAACATGTAGCTGGTGGGTCCCAGCAGTCAGGGGAGAAACGTTTTTTTCGCAAAATACAGTGGCCCGTCCGGTGGGTCCCTGCTGTCAGGTGGAGGAATAATTATTTTGCGCGTAATAAGGAGGCACTTCCTTGCGGCTGCCGCGGACCCAGCTGTCAGCCTCTACATGTACAGTACTCTTCCGATGGAGGTCATTCCTTGACCACGTTGACCATGCCGCGTCGAGAGCACCCGGGCGATGGACAACAACGAGACCTAGAAAGGGGGCGGAGTCAGGGAAGACCCGACAGTGGAAGCCCGTGCAGAGAGGAGTATGAGGGCTCACTGGTTCGGCTGCGGTGTGAGGCTGCCGTCGGCGCAGAATAACAGGGGGTGTGGGTGAGTAGAGGGATGGCCTAGCCAGCGGTGGGAGTAGTAGGGGGCAGTGAGGCCTCCGCGACATCACAGCCGACCACGGGAGGCAGGAGCACGCGACACGACCAGTGCTGCTTTGGGTAATTTGGAGCAAGAAGACCAGAGGTTTAAGAAGCACTACGGCCGTTGGATGGACATCGTACGGTCACTACAGCTAGAATCTAATGACTAAGTTGACAAAGCCCTTGGAACACGTCAACTTAGTAGGCCCACAGGTCAGCCTCCGAAATGGTACGCCCCAGATGACAGGGAGAGGAATCATTTTTTGGCAGCTGAAGCAAGAATATCCGAGATTGAAGAAGAAGCACGACATCCGTTGGATGGACATCCAACGACCACTGCTGCTAGAACCGTGTGTTGACTATAAGTTGACAAAGCCTTGCCTGCGCGTCAACTTTTTTTTTGAGGGGATGCGTCAACTTAGTAGGCCCACAAGTGCGTGGCAGAGAACTTATAGCCCATTTGAGATTTGTGAGAATGTACATCCCATTTTTGAATTCTAATGGAATTTACTACAGCCCATTTACAATTTGTTAAAAGTACAAGCCATTTTCTAGCTAGGACAACGATTAATAATTTCAACCAACCATTCAAAACAGAATTCAATAAAATTTATCACATTTGAATGGGATACAAAATATTTTTATCCCAAAATTTCTAGTCAGATTAAATACAATTTCAATATAAATTTGTATTACGTAAAAATTCCAACGAAACATTGGACGTGCAACAATTAATGAAATTAAAATTTTAAAAATCCAAAAATAATATTTTATAAAGTAATTACGTGTTCGGTGCATTTTTTATGGTTACTACCTAGTTTTTATAATTACATCCCATTTATTATTTCTTAAAGCCCATTTTCTTGTTAAGCCTAATGCATCCCTTCTAGGAAAGATTTGCAGCCCAGCGGGATGGAGAATAACAAGTTGACCTTGCCTGGGTTTTCCTAAAAAAAAAGTATAGCTGGGCTAGCCATTTTCAACTTGAAAAAAATTAATATCTGGGCTGGATATCTGGCCTAGGCTAGACGGGCCACATCCCGCCCAGTTAATACCATGCTCTCCTCTAAACAACAACGAAAACATCGCTCAAGAAAAACTCTGCAGTGCTCACACCTCAAAACACAAATACTGCTCGAGCTGCTTGGTCCCAGCTGTCGGCCACTCCTTGTGCAATTCTCTCATTTATTGACTACATAGGTTGACAATGGTGTGGGACCGTGATGTCAGGAAACCAGGAGGAAGCAAAAAAAATTATAGTTGTATATAATAAGGAGGCACTTGCGTACGTGCAACTATGGCCCTGGTGGGTCCCCACTGTTATCCTCTCCAAGTAAAGTCATCTCCTCATTCCTCAGGTCCGTTGACCATGTCGACAACGCAAGACGGCGGTGCCAAGGCGAGCGCAATAACTTGAAGGACGATGGAGAGGGCCTCGCGGGCCCTACGGATGGTCTGATACAGTGCCCGCTGCTCATTCGGGAAGCCAAGATCATAGGGCCACATGTCCGTGATGGCATTGTTGTTCACTTTTTCACTGGTGCTCGATGAGGAGATGGAGGTTGCAGCACAGGTCCTCCTGCGCCGGTAGTTCTTCCGCCATTAGGGCGTCGAAGTGCGGCCGCAGCTGCTCTATGGTGAACACGACATGGACCGGCTTGGACAGTGGCGCTGGCTCTTGGTCGGAAGCTACAACCATCGTCTGATTGTCGTCACTCAGCTCAGCGAGCTCGCTGGCGAGCCAGCATGTCCGGCTGCTGGACTGACCCGCTGCCAAGCACAAGTCTGACTGCACTGGCCCACCCAGACCGCCTCCCTCGCCCCAGCGCGCTTTTCGCCCAAAACGGTCAGCGCCGCCCGCCCCACTTTCCGGTGCATGCGATTGCTCCGCCTTCAAACGACACAATTGCCGTCCGTCCATCCGTCTTTCGCCCACATTAATGATACACGGTTGCCGAGACGGCTACTCCGGCGCCACATGTCCGTCCCACCGCCACCCACCATTGTTATATAAACTGCAGCGCCGGCCATAGCCACAGTCATCTGCCTCCGTTTCCTTTCTCCTGTCCACACCACTACTGCCAACCATGGCTTCCTCGCTCTCCAGCGCTCTTCGGGACAGGCGGACGACGGACCACAAGGAGATGGCAGCCATTGCTGCCGACTGGCTGGCCGACAAGCAGCCGGAGGACGACGACGTCCCAATGGAGAACATGGTAGTCGACGATCCGGCGCCACCCCCCTCCGCACCATCCTCGCCGGTGCATTGCACCATGACCATCGGCGAGTCCCATGCCCAATACATGGACACGGTGAGGCAGAAGCATGAGGAGCAGTTTCGGGAGGCGCAGGCCGACGCCGCCTACAACCACCATCTCCTCCAGGTGCACGTGCAGGCGGAGGAGCAGATCGCCACGGAGCGGGCGGAGCAGGAGGCGCTACTCGACTCGTACCGCTCCGCCTGCGAGGGCCGCCTCAAGCGCTGGCGGTACCGCATGCGGGTGGCGGAGGCTGCGGCCTCCTACAAAGAGGGTGATGAAGCGGGCAAGGTGCTGTTTGGCGAGACCGAGGACGAGGCAGAGGACAATGCCGGCTCTGGCAAGTCCCCGTTCCGCTGGTGTGGACGAGGCCCTGCTCCGCCGAGGCCCCACGGTGCCAACAACAAGGCAGAGGACACTGCCGGCTCTGCCGAGGCCCCGTCCCGCCAACAAAGAGGCAGAGGACATCGCCGGCTCAGCCGAGGCCCCACCCTGCCGGCAATGAGGGGGAAGATTTCCCCCGCTCCGCCAAGGCATCGCCCTGCCGACGATGAGATAGAGGACATCGCCGGCTCTGCCCCACCGGCAACGAGACAGAGGACATCGTCGGCTCCACCGAGGCCCCGCCCCGCCGGCACCAAGGTGAAGGCCCTTCTCCGTCGAGGCCCCGCCCCGCCAACAACGAGGCAGAGGACATCGCCGGCTCAGCCGAGGCCCCACCCTGCCGGCAACGAGGGAGAGAATTTCCCCCGCTCTCCCGAGGCGCCACCCCGCTGCCAACAAGGCTGCGCCACACAGAATATGAGGAAGAGTAGAACACGGTAGGTCGCCGCCGCTCGGGTCCAAGTAAGGCCACCGCTGCTACCCTCCGGTTGAAGCCAAGCTAGGTGGGTTGACCATTGACGGCCGATTAGCTTCTTGGCGGTGACGTGGAGTCGGAGAGCTATGTTGGAGAAGGACGCTGCTTCTACTTAACTGCTGGTGCAGTTGGCTGACTGACATGTGGGCCCAACAGGCATCCGGGCCACATGTCGCTTATGCAACTGCACTGCAGCTAAGTCATCAAGCTCATCCTTTGGAGAAGAAGCTTCGCTCGCTCAGCCTGCACATGTGGGTAGCTTCGGTTAATTAATTATACCTCTAGCGCACCCCTTTTTAGTTGAAGAATGTATGAAATGTAATGAAATCCGGCATGTTTATATGAAATCCGACCGTGTATGAATGAATTTAGTTCGATTAGTTCGAATTCTTGTATCACTGGCATTGGACGAACATGCAAAACAATACATACTAGAATTATTCCCTGGGTGATCACCTCATTTGCAGTAGTTTCACATGTACTCCCTCCGGTCCTTTTTAGTCTGCATACAAGTTTTGTCTACAGTCTCTAGTTTGACCAATCTTATAGAAAAAAGTATGAACTTGCACAATGTTCAAAGTAAAAAGGAATAGAGGGAGTACAAAGAGTTTGAGCAGCTTTTTAGCGTTCCTGTACATTGCAATCAAACACACAGGCCTGACAATTCATAGAGAACATTCAAAACAATCGATGATTATGCATCTCAGCGATTTACATTTCAGAGCCAATATTTACTTCACAACTAAAGAATAAATAAAAATGATCGACACTGCTGACATCAAAGGGCGTCCCATTTGAAAATATCAAACGCATGTCTTCTTGCTAACATCAATGAGCAAAATTTGACAAGGTTGTCCCATTCCAAAATATCAAATGCCTATGATTGTGGAATGGGCAGGGTTTGCCATCAGTTTGGACATTGACATGGCACCTCGTGCTAAATAAACCAGCTATTCTTTTTGTGCAGTCCCACCAAAATCAACCAAATTCGCGCGTAGCTTGTATGATTTCGCCCTTATATGTTGCAACGCCTTGAATTTATCGGCACCTCCTTTCTTGTGGTGGAAATGAATGATTTGATGTATTCATGAACATTTTATGCAGTTCCCATTGAAAACAAGTTGAGCACCCCTGTTTGCACAAATACAAAAAAAGTGATTAGTATAAAGCAAACTGTACTATGAATTGATAGTTTAAACAGGCACCTAGCTACATAGTCCATGTAGAGCACACTTTTTAAAAAATGGAACTCACCGGAAAGAATCCTAGAACAACTTTGTACTTGCGTATCACAGCAACAAAATGGAGATCTGTCAGTCCTTCTGAGCTGAAGTTAGTTTGGTCTTGTGGGGAGTAATGTAACCATCCTTCAACTGCTCCTTCTGATGAGAAGATAGACAGGGCTTCTTCGTCCTGGCATATTCAGAACTAGTCACTTCACGTACTCCATATTCTTCTTAAGAGGAGGATGATCCTGTTGTGCAAAGACAAGATGACAACTAAATGCTAGCATCCTTGTTTGCTCGAAAAAAAGGAAAGGAAATATCCTTATCTTACCTCAATGGGATATTACGGTGCACATACAGATTGGAAGTCTTGTCTCCATTTGTGTAGTTCACTAAAATCAAGCAACATTACCGTACAAGTAGCACAACATATGAAAGCACACCGCACAATCATGTGAAATAATGCTTGTACTGACCTCTCATGATGCGGATTCAAACAAATCACAAGAAGAAGATCTGAACCAAATTTGCCAACATGGATAGGAAGTAAGATCTCCTCTTGTGCAGTTCCACTAAGATCAAGCAACATTGTCGGTGTGACATTTTGGTTGAACTACACAAAACACTCTTAAAACAAAAGTGTTTTGTGTAGTGCAACAAAAGGTCACAATAGCAACGAGGTGAAGTAGATAACCCGGTTTACACAGAGGTGCAAAGGAAACAACTAGTGGTCAATAACGGTGGATGACTCAAAAGTAACAAAAAGAAGCATCTAACTTATGTAAATGGGAAAGAAAGCAAGACAGTAGTGATACATCTCCGTCGTATCTATAATTTTTGATTGTTCCATGCCGATATTCTACAACTTTCATATACTTTTGGCAACTTTTTATACTATTTTTGGGACTAACATATTGATCCAAAGGCGGTGCTAGTTCCTGCTCATTGCATGTTTTATGTTTCGCAGAAACCCCATATCAAACGGAGTCCAAACGGGATAAAAACGGACGGAGAATTATTTTGGAATATTTGTGATTTTTGGGAAGTAAAATCAACGCGAGACGGTGCCCGAGGGGGCCAGGAGATAGGGGGGCGTGCCCCAGGAAGGCAGGCACGCCCTGGACTCTTCTGCCCCCCATAAGGCAGCTGACGCTCTTCTTGTGCCGCAAGAAAGCTAATTTTATGAGAAAGATCTGGCCGAAAGATTCACCCCAATTGGAGTTACGGATCTCCGGATATAAAAGAAACGGTGAAGGGGCAGAATCTGAGAACGCAGAAACAGAGAGATAGATCCAATCTCAGAGGGGCTCTCGCCCCTCCCAAGCCATGGGAGCCAAGGACTAGAGGGGAAACCCTTCTCCCATCTAGGGAGGAGGTCAAGGAAGAAGAAGAAGAAGGGGGGCCCTCTCCCCCTTGCTTCCGGTGGCGCCGGAACGCTGCTGGGGGCCATCATCATCACCGCGATCTTCACCAACAACTTCACCGCCTTCGTCACCAACTCTTCCTCCCTCTATGCAGCAGTGTAACATCTCTCTTACCCGCTGTAATCTCTACTTAAACATGGTGCTCAACGCTATATATTATTTCCCAATGATGTATGGCTATCTTATGATGTTTGAGTAGATCCGTTTTGTCCTATGGGTTAATTGATGATCGTGATTGGTTTGAGTTGCATGTTTTATTATTGGTGCTGTCCTATGGTGCTCTCCGTGTCGCACAAGCGTGAGGGATCCCCGCTGTAGGGTTTGCAATATGTTTATTATTTGCTTATGGTGGGTGGCGTGAGTGAACAGAAGCACATACCCGAGTAAGTAGGTTGTTTGCGTATGGGATAAAGGGGACTTGATACTTTAATGCTGTGGTTGGGTTTTACCTTAATGAATCTTTAGTAGTTGCGGATGCTTGCTAGAGTTCCAATCATAAGTGCATATGATCCAAGTAGAGAAAGTATGTTATCTTATGCCTCTCCCTCAAATAGAATTGCAACAGTGATTACCGGTCTAGTTATCGATTACCTTGGACAAATAACTTTCTCGTAACAAAAAGCTCTCTACTAATACTTACTTTATTACATCTTTATCTAAACAGCCCTTACTTTTTATTTACGTGTTCTTTATTATCTTGCAAACCTATCCAACAACACCTACAAAGTACTTCTAGTTTCATACTTGTTCTAGGTAAAGCGAACGTCAAGCGTGCGTAGAGTCGTATCAGTGGCCGATAGGACTTGAGAGAGTATTTGTTCTACCTTTAGCTCCTCGTTGGGTTCGACACTCTTACTTATCGAAAGAGGCTACAACTGTCCCCTACACTTGTGGGTTATCAAGACCTGTTTCTGGCGCCATTGCCCGTGAGTCATAGCGTGGGGTGAATGTTCTCGTGTGTGCTTGTTTGCTTTATCACTAAGTAATTTTTATTTGCTGTTCTAAGTTGTTCTCTATCTTTAGTTATGGATATGGAACATGAAATACCAAAAAAAAAATTAGGTGTAGATGCTACTCATGGAGATGGGGAACCTCCTAAAACCCTCGTTGCTCATTATGTGAAAGAAATTATGTACTACTTTAATAGCCCTGAGAAAACCCCATTCCGTTATGTTATGGGAGACACGTTGGATCAACATGAATACTTTAGGGATTATTGCTTGACACAAAAAGGGAAACTATTATGGGATCAAATTTCTATGTTGCGTTGGTATGCTCGTCAACTATGCGTGATACATGATTATACTTGTTGCTCTAGGATGAAGGCTCCACACCTTCCCTTTTCATGCAAATTCAATGATAATGAAACCTTAGCTTGTTATGCTAATGGTATCTTTGATTACTATGATGTGGAACAAATAGAATAATTTGTTGCTTTTATGGGTGCTTATGAGGTTGAATCTATGTTTAAAGCGTTTGATGATTTTGATGATTCAGTTTATAGACCAGAAAATCTTGCTATACTTAGATATTATGAAAATTATGAATACAATTACTATATTAATGCATTTATTGAGAAAGTCTCCGCTGTCCAAGAAGAGACTAATATTTTGCAGGATGCTATGAAAGAAGAAATTGATGAAACTGTGAGCTCATTGGATGAAAAAGATGATCAGGAGAGCGAAGAACAAAAGGGTGAAGAGTGGATTGATCACCCGTGCCCACCTTCTAATGAGAGTAACTCTTCAACTCATACATTGTTTAATTCCCCTTCGTGCTTACCGAAGGATGATTGCTATGATCCCTTGAATTTGCTTGAAATATCCCTTTTTGATGATGCTTGCTATGCTTGTGGCCAAGATGCCAATATGAATTATGCTTATGGAGAAGAACTTGCTATAGTTCCTTATGTTAAACATGAAATTGTTGCTATTGCACCCACGCATGATAGTCCTATTATCTTTTTGAATTCTCCCAACTACACTATATCGGAGAAATTTGTGCTTATTAAAGATTATATTGATGGGTTGCCTTTTACCATTGCACATGATGATTTAGATAGATATAATATGCATGTGCTTTCTGCTCCTACTTGCAATTATTATGAGAGAGGAACTATATCTCCACCTCTCTGTGTTATACGATAGAATTGCAAGAAACTGTTTATACTATGCATTGGCCTCTACTATGTGTGCATGAATTGTTCTTTTATGACATGCCGATGCATAGGAAGAGGGTTAGACTTCGTCATTGCTTGATATATCTTACGTTGTGCTCACTACTAAATTACAAATCATTGTTAATTAAAATTGGCTTCGATATACCTTGGGATCCGGGTGGATCCATTACTTGAGCACTATATGCCTAGCTTAATGGCTTTAAAGAAAGCGCTGCCAGGGAGACAACCCGGAAGTTTTAGAGAGTCATTTATTTCTGTTGAGTGCTTTTATATAGTTTAAAAACAAAAAAGTAAAGATGGGAACTCAAAACTTTTCAAAAAGGAAAGTGAAAGTGAGAAAGACAAGCATTGTTGAAGTGGGAGTTAGTCTTGAACTTTGTTCATGCTCACGGAAACTTTGCGAATCTTAATTACAGAAACTTTTCAACAAAAATAATTATCCCCTTGTACAATTCCATTGTATTATAAAAATAATGTGCCTTGGTTTGCCTTTAGGATGTTTACGATGCTTGTTGACTTGTACGGTGCAGGACAGAAACTTTGGCTGTAGTGCGCGATTTTACATTTTTAACTGGAATGTCAATTGGTTCTGATTCATTTTGCATTGTCTTACTGTACAACGTTTTTATTTTTTATAATTTTGGTAGAATTTCTGGGGTACCAGAAGTATGGTGGATGTTTATATTGCTACAGACTGTTCTGTTTTTGACAGATTTTGTTTTTGATGCATAATTTGCTTGTTTTGATGAATCTATCAATTTATATCAGTGGATTTAAGCCATGAAAAAGTTAAGTTACAGTATACACAATGCAAAAACAAAATATGAATTGGTTAGCAACAGTACTTAGAGAGGTGATTTGCTTTATTCTACTAACGGATCTTACCGAGTTTTTTGTTGAAGTTTTGTGTGGATGAAGTGTCTAAACGAGGAGGTCTCGATATGAGGAGAAGGAAGAGAGGCAAGAGCTCAAGCTTGGGGATGCCCGAGGCACCCCAAGTAAATATTCAAGGAGACTCAAACGTCTAAGCTTGGGGATGCCCCGGAAGGCATCCCCTCTTTCTTTCAACAAGTATCGGTATGTTTTCGTATTCGTTTCGTTCATGTGATATGTGCAAGTCTTGGAGCGTCTTTTGCATTTAGTTATCATTTTTGTTTTATGCACCATGCTGGTATGAGATAGTCCTTGGTTGATTTATAGAATGCTCATTGCACTTCACTTATATCTTTTGAGTATGGCTTTATAGAATGCTTCATGTGCTTCACTTATATCATTTGAAGTTTGGATTGCGTGTTTCTCTTCATTTAGAAAACCACCATTTGTAGAATGCTCTTTTGCTTCACTTATATTTCATTAGAGCGTGGGCATATCTTTTGTAGAAGGAATTACACTCTCTTGCTTCACTTATATCTATTTAGAGAGATGACAGGAATTGGTCATTCGCATGGTTAGTCATAAAATCCTATATAAACTTGTAGATTGCTAAATATGATATGTTTGATTCCTTGCAATAGTTTTGCAATATAAAGGTGGTGATATTAGAGTCATGCTAGTGGGTGGTTGTGGATTAGTAGAAATACTTGTGTTGAGGTTTGTGATTCCCGTAGCATGCACGTATGGTGAACCGCTTTGTGATGAAGTTGGAGCATAATTTTATTTATTGATTGTCTTCCTTATGAGTGGCGGTCGGGGACGAGCGATGGTGTTTTCCTACCAATCTATCCCCCTAGGAGCATGCGCGTAGTACTTTGTTTTCAATGGCTTGTAGATTTTTGCAATAAGTATATGAGTTCTCTATGACTAATGTTGAGTCCATGGATTATACACACTCTCACCCTTCCATCATTGCTAGCCTCTTCGGTACCTTGCATTGCCCTTTCTCACCTGGTGCAAACTTCGTCGGTGCATCCAAACCCCGTGATACGATACACTCTATGACACATAAGCCTCCTTATATCTTCCTCAAAATAGCCACCATACCTACCTATCATGGCATTTCCATAGCCATTCAGAGATATATTGCCATGCAACTTCCATCATCATCATATACATGACTTGAGTTTTTTGATTGTCATATTGCTTTGCATGATCGTAAGATAGCTAGCATGACGTTTTCATGGCTTGTCCGTTTTTGATGTCATTGCTACGCTAGATTATTGCACATCCCGGTACACCACCGGAAGCATTCATATAGAGTCATATCTTTGTTCTAGATATTGAGTTGTAAGTAAATAAAAGTGTGATGATCATCATTATTAGAGCATTGCCCCAGTGATGAAAGGATGATGGAGACTATGATTCCCCCACAAGTCGGGATGAGACTCCAGACTTCATGAAAAATAAAAGAGGCCAAAGAAGCCCAAATAAAAAAAGAGGCCAAAAAAGCCCACCAAAAAAATAAAAATAAAATAAAAAATAAAATAAAAAAATGAGAGAAAAAGAGAGAAGGGGCAATGTTACTATCCTTTTACCACACTTGTGCTTCAGAGTAGCACCATGTTCTTCATAGAGAGAGTCTCATATGCTTTCACTTTCATATACTAGTGGGAATTTCATTATAGAACTTGGCTTGTATATTCCGATGATGGGTTTCCTCAAATGCCCGAGGTCTTCATGAGTAAGCAATTTGGATGCACACCCACTTAGTTTAAGTTTGAGCTTTCATACACTTATAGCTCTTAGTGCATCCGTTGCATGGCAATCCCTACTCCTCGCATTGACATCAATTGATGGGCATCTCCATAGCCCGTTGATTAGCAGCGTCGATGTGAGACTTTCTCCCTTTTTTTCTTCTCCACGTAACCTCCACCATCATATTCCATTCCACCTATAGTGCTATATCCATGGCTCACGCTCATGTATTGCATGAAAGTTGAAAAAGTTTGAGATTATTAACGTATGAAACAATTGCTTGGCTTGTCATCGGGGTTGTGCATGATTAAATACTTTGTGTGATGAAGATAGAGCAACAGCCAGACTATATGATTTTGTAGGGATAACTTTCTTTGGCCATGTTGTTTTAAAAAGACATGATTGCTTTATTGGTACGCTCGAAGTATTATTGTTTTTATGTCAAATGATAGACTATTGCTTTGAATCACTCGTGTCTTAATATCCATGCCATGATTAGACATATGATTAAGGTTATGCTAGGTAGCATTCCACATCAAAAATTATCTTTTTTTATCATTTACCTACTCGAGGACGAGCAGGAATTAAGCTTGGGGATGCTGATACGTCACCGTCGTATCTATAATTTTTGATTGTTCCATGCCAATATTCTACAACTTTCATATACTTTTGGCAACTTTTTATACTATTTTTGGGACTAACATATTGATCCAAAGGCTCAAATGCAGTTCCTTTCTGTTGCATGTTTTATGTTTCGCAGAAATCCCATATCAAACGGAGTCCAAACGGGATAAAAACGGACGGAGAATTATTTTGGAATATTTGTGATTTTTGGGAAGTAAAATCAACGCGAGACGGTGCCCGAGGGGGCCAGGAGATAGGGGGGCATGCACCAGGAAGGCAGGCGTGCCCTGGACTCTCTTGCCCCCCCCCGTAAGGCGGTTGACGCTCTTCTTTTTCCGCAAGAAAGCTAATTTTATGAGAAAGATCTGGGCGATAGATTCACCCCAATCGGAGTTACGGATCTCCAGATATAAAAGAAACGGTTAAGGGGTAGAATCTGAGAATGCAGAAACAGAGAGATAGATCCAATCTCGGAGGGGCTCTCGCCCCTCCCAAGCCACGGGAGCCAAGGACCAGAGGGGAAACCCTTCTCCCATCTAGGGAGGAGGTCAAGGAAGAAGAATAAGAAGGGGGCCCCTTGCTTCTGGTGGTGCCGGAACGCTGCCGGGGGCCATCATCATCACCGCGATCTTCACCAACAACTTCACCACCTTCATCACCAACTCTTCCTCCCTCTATGCAGCAGTGTAACCTCTCTCTTACTCGCTGTAATCTCTACTTAAACATGGTGCTCAATGCTATATATTATTTCCCAATGATGTATGGCTATCTTATGATGTTTGAGTAGATCCGTTTTGTCCTATGGGTTAATTGATGATCGTGATTGGTTTGAATTGCATGTTTTATTATTGGTGCTGTCCTATGGTGCTCTCTGTGTCGCGCAAGCGTGAGGGATCCCCGCTGTAGGGTTTGCAATATGTTTATGATTTGCTTATCGTGGGTGGCATGAGTTGTGACGCCCGGATAATTAATCTACAGTAATTCTCTGCTAATGATGCCACATCACTTTGATTACTATTGCTAATCTCACGTTAGTTCAAAACCGATTCAAATTCAAATCCCAAATCAAGCAAACAATAAGAGTTTTCGGAAATTGGAAGTAAAATGTTCGGAGTGATCCAACTAATGCATAGGTAATTATGGTGGAGAAACCACATTTTTATAAAATGTTTAAATACCCTTAGGTGAATAAAACAGTAGCAAAAACCAATATTTAAATTCTTTTGTAGTTAACAAAATACTAAAATAAATTGTTTTGGGGTAAAACCTTTTGCTGTAGTGGGTTTTAATGTATTACTAAATTAGGGATCATTTTAATATTAGATAAAAACTAAATGAAGGAGAGACTAGAAATAAAACAGAAAAGAAAATTAAATAAAGAGTAAAAAGGAAACCCCCCGGCTCCCCAAGGGCCTTGGGCCACTGGCCCAGCTGGACGGCCGGCCCAAACTGGCCCAGGTCGCCCCCTCACTCCCTTATCCCTCCACCTACCAGAACCCTAATCGCCACCTCCCACTCGCCCCCACTCACCCACGTCTCTCCCCCTCTCCTCTCGATCCCATCTGGATCGGGGAGGGGCTCAACCCCCGCCGCGCCTACCGCGTCGCCCCCAACGGTCCGCCTCGTCCGCCGTCGCCCGAAGGCCTCCCCATCGACGGGCCTCCCCCGCACGATCCCCTCTCCTCCCTCACTCCCCTTCGATCCAAATCGGGCTCCGACCCCGGGGCCCCGCTGTCCGCCTCGCCGTCGGTGTTCCCCGGCGCCGCTCGTCGTCTCCGGCGTCGCCCCGCCCTTGCCGCCTCGACCCGTCGCCGACGCCCGTCCTCACCTCTCTCGAACCAGAATCGATCGGGCACGACATCGACGCCGCCTCCTGGACCACGTCGGAGCCGCCTCGTTGGAACGCTCCCTCACCGGACTGCCTCCCCTGTGTGCGTCGTCCCCGTCCTCCACCTCGAGCACCACTGCCTCGTTCCCTATGACCCGCCGTGAGGACCCCTCCTCTCCCCTTTCCCTCTGTCGCCGCCGGCGTTCTCGGCGCCCCGGCCTTCTCTACCACGCCCACGCACGCGCGCTCCGTTGCTGACCCTGCGCTCGTTGCGCCGCCGAGCCGCACCCGCGCCCGCCCTTCCCCCATCTTCGTCGCGCTCGGCCTTCGCTCATGTCGCCGCGCAAGACGACACGACCTCGTCGCCGCCCCTCCGGCCATGGTCGCCGGCGTTGGGCCACGACCAACCCCCTCTCGCCACGCTGGCTCGGCTCGGCCAAGACGCGCGCTGCACCATCGTATGAAGCCCCAATTAGCCCGGCGCCCACACCCGCTAAGCAGCGCCCGTTTGGCCCCTAGGGCCTATGACAAACGGGGCCCAGCCCCAGAACGTTTCTTTAAAATAAAGGAAAATAAAATAAAAACGAATTAATAAAATTAATAATTAATTAATTAACTAGTGACTTAATTAAGTTAGTTAATCATGTTTAGTTAATCTAATTAACTAGTTAGTTTAGTTAAACAATAATTAGATTAGCTAAGTTCTAATTAACCTAAGCAAAGGTATGATAGGGGGTCCAGATGTCGGTTTGACCACCAACACCTCTGTTGATCACGACATCATGTCAAGGCCATGCTGATGCAAAAATACTAATTTCGAATTAAATTAATAATAATAACTTATAAATTGAATTAAATCTTTAATAATTTAATATAAAATAAACCGTAGCTCGGATGAAAATACTTTGTACATGAAAGTTGCTCAGAACGACGAGACGAATCCGAATACACAACCCGTTCGTCCGCCACACATCCCTAGCATATCAAACACGAAACTTTCCCCCTCCGGTTCATCTGTCCGAAGACGCCAAACACCGGGGATACTTTCCCGGTAGTTTCCACCTTTCGCCGGTATCACCTCCTACCGCGTTAGGTCACCCCTAGCACCGCTTATTGCCATGTTATGTTCTGTGATGCCTTGTGTGCTCCGTATTTACTGTTTCTTCCCCCCTCTTCTTCTCCGGTAGACCTCGAGACCGATGCTGCTGTCTACGGAGTTGACGACCCCTCCTTCTTGCCAGAGCAACCAGGCAAGCCCCCCCCGTGATCACCAGATATCGCCTATTCTTCTCTATACTGCTTGCATTAGAGTAGTGTAGCATGTTACTATTCGGTTACTCCTATTCTATTGCATAGCCTGTCATTGTTGCTACAGTCATTGATACCTTACCCGCAATCCTAAATGCTTAGTATAGGATGCTAGTTTATCATCATTGGCCCTACATTCTTGTCAGTCTGCCTTGCTATACTATTGGGCCGTGATCACCCGGGAGGTGATCACGGGTATATACTATAGATATATACATACTACAGATGGTGACTAAAGTTGGGTCGGCTCGAGGAGTACCCACGAGTGATTCACGGATTGGGGGCTGAAAGGACCTTTGTCCTGACGGCCCTCTGTGTGGATCTTTGTGGCGGAGCGACAGGGCAGGTTGAGACCACCTAGGCGAGAGGTTGGCCTGGCCCTGGTCGACGTTCGCGGCTGCTTCATAATAACACGCTTAACGAGATCTTGGTATTTGATCTGAGTCCGGCCACTGGCCTATACGCACTAACCAACTACGCGGGAAATATATGGGCACTCGATGTCGTGGTATCAGCCGAAGCCTTCGTGACGTCGGCGATTGCGCGCTACCGGATTGGAACGTAAGCTTTGCTCTTGTATTAAGGGGCTAGTTCGCTTCGGCAGCGTTCATAACGCGTGTGTGCAAAGGCGTTGGGCCTGCACCCTGCGCCATAGGAGTTAGACCGGCGTCGACCTCTCTTGTGCCTAGGGGGCTGCGGCGTGTTGATCTTCCGAGGCGGGCATGACCCAGAAAGTGTGTCCGGCCAAATGGGATCGAGCGTGTTGGCAAATGTGGTGCTCCCCTGCAGGGAAGTTTATCTATTCGAATAGACGTGTCCCTCGGTAAAAGGACGACCCGGAGTTGTACCTTGACCTTATGACAACTAGAACTGGATACTTAATAAAACACACCCAGACAAGTTCCACAGACAACCGGTGATCGCTTTTCCACAGGGCGACGAGGGGAGGATCACCGGGTAGGATTATGCTATGTGATGCTACTTGGAGGACTTCACTCTACTCTCTTCTACATGGTGCAAGACGGAGGCTGCCAGAAGCGAAGTCTTCGATAGGACTAGCTATCCCCCTCTTATTCTGGCATTCTGCAGTTCAGTCCACCCATATTACCTCCTTACACATATACACATGCATATGTAGTGTAGCTCCTTGCTTGCGAGTACTTTGGATGAGTACTCACGGTTGCTTTGCTCCCTCTTTTCCCCCGTTTTCCTCTTCTTCTCAGATGCCGCAACTAGACTTTGGAGCCCAGGAGCCAGACGCCACCGTCGACGACGACTACTACACTGGAGGTGCCTGCTACTACGTGCAGGCTGCTGACGGCGACCATGAGTAGTTTAGGAGGATCCAGCAGAGGCCTGCGCCTCTTCGTCCAGATCCTAGTTTGTGCTAGCCTTCTTAAGGCAAGCTTGTTTAACTTATGTCTGTACTCAGATATTGTTGCTTCCGCTGACTCGTCTATGATCGAGCACTTGTATTTTAGCCCTCGAGGCCCCTGGCTTGTATTATGATGCTTGTATGACTTATTTATGTTTTAGAGTTGTGTTGTGATATCTTCCCGTGAGTCCCTGATCTTGATCATACACGTTTGCGTGCATGATTAGTGTATGATTGAATCGGGTGCGTCACAAGTTGGTATCAGAGCCGACTGCCTGTAGGAATCCCCTTTCCAACTCCTTGGCCGAAGTTGAGTCTAGAAGCCGAAAACTGTTTTACCAACTTGGCTGTGTGGCTTACGGGCCCACGTCGCCATTGGGTGGTATTAGGATCTTTTACTCCTCGACCTTTACTCTGGGACTCTGATCTCTCCTCTATTCGGGTTAAAGATTTTACTAACGCCGACTCTAGGTTCTCGTAACTACTTCCTCCCGGAGAGCCCTCACTCCAGATGATTGCTTAGTGCACCAGAAGATTTCGAAGATACTCTATGATTTTCTCTCGAGACACTTATTCCCACCGCCCTTATGAACCCCCTACCATTGTTATATCCTTATGGATAACTATATACACGTGCCATTCTTACATTCAATCCTATGGATCTTGATACTACAAGATGCCCTGAACTGCTCTCCGTTGCTCCGAGAACCCTTTGAGCTTACTACCTTGCAGTTCTTACCACATGAATACACCCTACGAATAATTTCTCCCACTTATCGAGTATCCGCTCATCCTCAGTTAATCCATGTAATTCACAAAAATTCTTCGAAATGCTATTCGACCTTCTAAAAATCCTCAGCACCTTATTGCTACTAAAGTTCTTACCTTCCCGCAATATGATTAATTCCATATATCTAGTCATCTTTGTTGGCATCCTTTGTCTTTATCATTTTGAGTCCGTTGATTCAATACATTCTGAATGCCCGCAATCGTCAAATGATCCTTATGAATTATCTTTCCGGCTCAGCCGTCATTTTTAGCTCAAGCTGGTTCTCGACCAATCAGATGGTCGTCGAGTGTACCCCTAAGACTATTCAACTTATCGATCCCTAATCAGAGCGTTGCTTCTGATCCCTTGACTGGGAATTCATAATTCTTATGCAATTGAACTTTGAGTTAGTCAGTTGTTTCTATAATTCGATCCCCTTGCATTCTTTCTTCTACTGGTTGAGTACCGATACTCACATCAGGTCCTTTGTGGACCATCAAGTCCTTTATTGGATTGTTATCTGACAGTGTCCTTCATATTTAATCACCTTGTGAGTTATTTCCCTGATACATAATACCATTGGTAAATCCTATACTCTGATTTGGCCAACCATGCTCTGCTTTCGAGCTGGTGATAATTACTCTCGAAGCTTGTGGTATTTGTTTCTAAGATGCCCCGATGGGTTGAACCTATGCCTTTCTTAATCTGTGTGAACCCGAAAGTTTTTCAAGGTTCATACTCCTCTGGTAATTCACCAAGTAGGTCTTCGCACTCAAATCACTTTAATAGAGTAGTGAATGAAAGGTTATGCATTGAAGAAGTGGGATTCGACCTTGAACTCTATGTTCATGCCCATGGACACGATGTAGATCTTATCATTAAAGCTTCTCTTACATTAATTATTCCCTTGGTATTAGTTCATCTTATATCTGGGATCTGGCCTTTTTGCAATCGTGGTTCCGACCATGTTCTCCTTTAAATACCATTTCTTGTGCATGTTTAAGCACTTGTCTTCTGCGGAGTAATACCCCAGTCCAACCTCTACTTTTATTTGTCGTCGAGTATTACCCCCTGGTATCTCAAGATTATCACGGAACTGCATAGCTTCTTATGAATTCTTCATCAAGTTCTACATTCTCATTGATTCTAGTTTTTCACGGGCTCTGAGTTATTAAACACTCAAAGACACCGATAACTGACACGAGTCCGCATCGCGATTAAACAACTCTTGGTAACCTTCATTACTTACGAGTTTGAACTCAATCACGTCATTCCTAGCCTGTTTGGCTATATCCTTGTCGTGCTGATTTTAACTGTGCTACCTGGTCCTTCTTCCCAGAGCACAAATTTTGATGATGAGCTAAGCTTACGTCGTTCTTCCTCATCATATCATTTCGCTTTGGACAGCAAGCTTTCTTTGGAGTTTGTGTCGTACCCATGGTTTCAATAACCTTTTGCTTCATCATTCCTTTGACTTGATGTCATCGCCAATTGATTACATCTTCATGAATTCTCTTGACAAATGTGTCGTGCTCATCATTAGCATTCTGAGCTCTTCCAGGATATCAATGGAATTCACGATGAGAAAGACAATCCTTGCCCTTGATGATTAGTGTTATCATTGACCACTCTACTACCTTTCCTCCAACACAAACTTGTTCTTGTTTTGTGTTATACCTTCAGTTCCTTGCTATCCAGCAATTGTTCTTCTTTACGTTGGAGTATTACCATCTTTTTTGTCAAGAATGTCGTGAGAGTTTCACCACCTCTTAGGGAATTCTTGATATAGTGATGCTTCTCACCATCATAATTCTTCTCTTGGTCCACGTGTTGAGTGAACTTTGTTATGAGAATTTAATATCTCTAGCAACCTTGCTACTTCAGAGTTAATGGACAATAATTCCAATGTAGTGTGCTGGTTGCTAAATTCCATTCCGACGTTGGTCGTGCAACCCAGCCCATATTTCGGGTGCCCCTTTCAACCAATATTTAATTGTGTATGTTTTCTTCGAGCATACATCATTATATCGTTTGATCTTACAAGTGTTGCCACCTTGTTCGCATCATTGTGGAAATCCATATTTTGTTAATCTTGATGAATAGTTGCTGAGACCGTCAGCCAGCTCCTCGTCTTCTCCTTGATTTAATGATGAACTCTTGTTTCGGAACTTGCTTCCATAGTTCAATTCCCGAGAATCTTACAATGTCATCTCGACAATTTGTGTTGCACCTTTTCTTCTCAGACATCCTGAGTCTGAGGTATCCTGACACCAATCAGATCTGAATCTCGGTCAGATATGATGGTTGGAACATATTTCCAGGAGTTATAAACATCTTTACATGACCCGGTAAGGTGATGTCATGCCTAGCACACCTGGTTGGAGGCCCTATTGTTATAGATCCCTTTTCTTCAAGGTTATCCATTCTTCCATAAGGAAATTGTAAGACTTATTCTACAAGTTGTTCCTGATGGATCCTTCCTTTATCCAAAATCTGACCTTTGCTTGAAGACCATGTCAATGCTATCTCGAAGCATGTCCGTGGTAATCCGATTTTCAATAAGAGCATTTGGATCACAATGCTAAATTTTCTTTATCATTTATCCTAACACCTTTGGGTAATATCATGAGATTCCTTCCCCCTTACCTAAATGGTTTTCTACTTTCTATCCTGTCATGGATATCATGTGCCGCTTGTCCTTGGGAAGGATATACCCCCGAAATATGTGTGTATACACATTTTCCCTTCCATTGTTCTGTTTAAACCTGATAACCACTTTTCCTTTCCATTGTTTTGTTTAAACCTTCTTGTGATCTATATTATATAAGCAGTAATATTTCCCTACTTATGTAAACACCTCGTTGTACAATTCTGTCAGCAAGACCCTGTTACTATTGTTGATGACATTCCGGTAACCACCGAAGGACGAGAACTTTGCCTATAGGTCCGCCTCGTTTCAACCGGTAGGAAAATGGTTCTCTTCGTCCCTCGCCCTTGGTACCAACGTTGTTGCCAGCATAACGGGTGGGCTACCCTCTGACATGCCTTGCTATCATGACCGTGCAAGATGTCAGTACCCTTCCTACATTTAACCCACATGGTGGGCCCATAACCCACAAGTTCCACAGGATCGAAACCTGACTCTCCTGTTCACCCCTGTTTCCAAGGTTGTTCCTCGCGCTTGACTTTGTATGTTATTCACGGACCACCTGTCTAGTGATCTATTCTGATATGGGACACAATACCTATTCTCGTTGCCCTGAAACCCTTTCACCTTCTGATTAGGCATCGAACGATTGCCTATCCGTTTGAAACTTCTCATGGTACCTTCTTACTTTGCTCTCGATATCTTCTTAAGTTTCAAATCGAGAGATACTTATGCTTCTTCCCTGAGTTAACCATCTGATGCTCGATCTTGTTAGAATCCATCCTTATAGAGTTTTCCCTTCTTACCCTTTCGTAAGTACGGTGAAGATACTAAAGGAAGGACGACAACTTCATCATGATGACCTGAAGCAGAGAAATGAATACATTAGCGCTATGGATCGACTACTTCGAGAAGAGAAACCAAGGCCGAGAAGATCCGTTTGAACTTCGTAACTAGACCTCCCCCCTTCTCTACCTCTTAAATCTCGGGACAAGATTTCTTGTAGTGGAGGAGAATTGTGACGCCCGGATAATTAAGCTACAATAATTCTCTGCTAATGATGCCACATCACTTTGATTACTGTTGCTAATCTCACGTTAGTTCGAAACCGATTCAAATTCAAATCCCAAATCAAGCAAACAATAAAAGTTTTCTGAAATTGAAAGTAAAATGTTCGGAGTGATCCAACTAATGCATAGGTAACTATGGTGGAGAAACCACATTTTTATAAAATGTCTAAATACCCTTAGGTGAATAAACAGTAGCAAAAACCAATATTTAAATGCTTTTGTAATTAACAAAATACTAAAATAAATTGTTTTGGGGTAAAACCTTTTGCTGTAGTGGGTTTTAATGTATTACTAAATTAGGGATCATTTTAATATTATATAAAAACTAAATGAAGGAGAGACTAGAAATAAAACAGAAAAGAAAATTAAATAAAGAGTAAAAAGGAAAACCCCCCGGCTCCCCAAGGGCCTTGGGCCACTGGCCCAGCTGGACGGCCGGCCCAAACTGGCCCAGGTCGCCACCCTCACTCCCTTATCCCTCCACCTACCAGAACCCTAATCGCCACCTCCCACTCGCCCCCACTCACCCACGTCTCTTCCCCTCTCCTCTCGATCCCATTTGGATCGGGGAGGGGCTCAACCCCCGCCGCGCCTACCACGTCGCCCCCAACGGTCCGCCTCGTCCGCCGTCGCCCGAAGGCCTCCCCATCGACGGGCCTCCCCCGCACGATCCCCTCTCCTCCCTCACTCCCCTTCGATCCGGATCGGGCTCAGACCCCGGGGCCCCGCTGTCCGCCTCGCCGTCGGTGTTCCTCGGCGCCACTCGTCGTCTCCAGCGTCGCCCCGCCCTTGCCGCCTCGACCCCGTCGCACGCCTCCCCGTCCTCACCCCTCCCGATCCAGAACTGGATCGGGGCACGACATCGACGCCGCCGCCTGGACCACGTCGGAGCCGCCTCGTTGGAACGCTCCCTCGCCGGACTGCCTCCCTTGCGTGCGTCGTCCCCGTCCCCCACCTCGAGCACCACTGCCTCGTCCCCTACGACCCGCCATGAGGACCCCTCCTCTCCCCCTTTCCCTTTGTCGCCGCCCCCGTTCTCGGTGCCCCGGCCTTCTCTACCGCGCCCACGCACGCACCGCGCCCGTCGCGGCCCTCTGCTCGTTGCGTCGCTCGGAGCCGCACCCTGCGCCTCTCCCTTCCCCCATCTTCGTCGTGCTCTAGCGCCCGCTCATGTCCGCGCGCACTACAACGACCTCGTCGCGCCGCCCCGCTCCGGCCATGGTCGCCGGCGCTGGGCCACGCACCGATCCACCCTCCTGGCCACGCGCTCCGGCGCCCGGCGCACGCGCCTGCACCATCAGGGCAAAGCCCCAGTTAGCCCAGCGCCCACACCCGCTAAGCAGCGCCCGTTTGGCCCCTAGGGCCTATGACAAACAGGGCCCAGCCCCAGAACATTTCTTTAAAATAAAAGAAAATAAAATAAAAATGAATTAATAAAATTAATAATTAATTAGTAACTTAATTAATTTAGTTAATCTAATTAACTAGTTAGTTTAGTTAAACAATAATTAGATTAGCAAAGTCCTAATTAACCGAAACAGTGTATGACAGGTGGGTCCCGCACATCAGTTTGACCAGTCAACACCTCTGCTGATCACGACATCATCTCAAGGCGTCATTGAGGAGTCTCGACTAGGGGTGTCCCGACAAGCGGACTATCATCGTCGGCGGACTCCAAGACTATGAAGATACAAGATTGAAGACTTCGTCCGTGTCCGGATGGGACTTTCCTTGGTGTGGAAGGCAAGCTTGGCAATACGGATATGTAGATCTCCTACCATTGTAACCGACTCTGTAACCCTAGCCCTCCCGGTGTCTATATAAACTGGAGGGTTTTAGTCCGAGGACTAACAACCATTACAACAATCATACCATAGGCTAGCTTGTAGGGTTTAGCCTCCTTGATCTCGTGGTAGATCCACTCTTGTACTACCCATATCATCAATATCAATCAAGCGGGAGTAGGGTTTTACCTCCATCGAGAGGGCCCGAACACAGGTAAAAACATCGTGTCCCTTGTCTCCTGTTACCATCCGCCTAGACGCACAGATTCGGGACCCCTACCGAGATCCGCCGGTTTTGACACCGACATTGGTGCTTTCATTGAGAGTTTGTCTGTGTCGTCACCGATAGGCTTGATGGCTTCTTCAATCAACAACAACGCCGTCCAGGGTGAGACTTTTATCCCCGGACAGATCTTCATATTCGGCGGCTTCGCACTGCGGGCCAATTCACTTGGCCATCTGGAGCAGATCGAAAGCTACGCCCCTGGCCGTCAGGTTAGATTTGGAAGCCTAAACTTCATGGCGGATATCCGCGGAGACTTGATCTTGGATGGATCCGAGCCGCAGCCGAGCGTGCCGCACTGTCATGATGGGCATGATCTAGCTCTGCCGCCGGACAGTACCTTGGAGGCCGCACACGAATCCACTCCGACCCATAATTCAGAGCCGATCGCGCAGATCGAGGATGGGTGGCTGGACACCGCCTCGGGAGCTGCAACTTCCACGGCGATGGAGCCGAACACTGACCTCGTCCCTTATAAAGCTCATGACTCCGAGGTGTCGGACTCCCTGCCGGACTCCGAACCTCCTGCGCCCCTGCCAATCGAATCCGATTGGGCGCCGATCATGGAGTTCACCGCTGCAGACATCTTTCAGCACTCACCCTTTGGCGACATCCTAAATTCGCTAAAGCGTCTCCCGCTATCTGGAGAGCCCGGGCCGGACTATGGCCAGGATGGTTGGGATTCGGACGACGAACAAATTCAAAGCCCACCCAGCACCCACTTTGTAGCCACTGTCGATGATCTAACCGACATGCTAGACTACGACTTCGAAGACATCGACGGTATGGACGACGATGCCGGAGACGAAGAAGAACCAGCGCTTACAGGGCACTGGAAGACCACCTCGTCATATGACATATACATGGTGGACACCCCAAAAGATGGGAATGGCGAAGAAGCAGCGGAGGCAGATTCCTTAAAGAAACAGCCCAGGCGCCGGCGTCAGCAGCGCCGCTCTAAATCCCGCCACAGTAAGAATGGAGATTTCGGCACAGGAGATAATAACACCCCAGAAAGTGCCAAAGACAATCCCCTCCTGCAAGATTCAGCGCAGGAGGATGCAGAAGCAAGCCCTCACGAGAGCGGCGCATTTAAGAGGTCGAGGATGATAATTACATACCTCCCTCCGAAGACGAGGCAAGCCTCGACGACGGCGAATTCGTCGTGCCTGAGGATCCCGTCGAACAAGAGCGTTTCAGACGCAGGCTAATGGCCACAACAAATAGCCTAAAGAATAAGCAGCAGCAACTTCAAGCTGATCAAGACCTGCTGGCCGATAGATGGACCGAGGTCCTCGCGGCCAAAGAGTACGAACTCGAACGCCCCTCCAAGAGCTACCCAAAATGCAAGTTGCTCCCCCGACTAGAGGAGGAAGCATATATACCTTCATCACCAGCACACAATACGGCAGACCGACCACCCCGCGGTCGGGACAGAGAGGCACCTAGGCCCTCCACCAAGACCGTACCCCGGCATCGCTCAAAAAGTACGAAGCCACGAGGGAATGCGCCGGACTTGCGGGATATATTGGAGGACAAGGCAAGACAATCTAGATCTATCTATGGATCACGTGGGCGCCCCACGACCCACGACGAATATCGTCGCGCCGGATACAACAACTCCGGCCGGGCCGAACACAGCAGACAACGCTCTCTTGAGCTACGTCGTGATATTGCTCAATACAGAGGCGCCGCACACCCGCTATGCTTCACTGACGAAGTAACGGATCATCAAATCCCTGAAGGGTTTAAACCCGTAAACATTGAATCCTACGATGGCACAACAGACCCCGCGGTTTGGATCGAAGATTATCTCCTTCATATCCATATGGCCCGCGGTGACGATCTCCACGCCATCAAATATCTCCCGCTCAAGCTTAAAGGACCAGCTCGACATTGGCTTAACAGCCTGCCCGCAGAGTCAATTGGGTGTTGGGAGGACCTGGAAGCCGCGTTCCTCGACAACTTCCAGGGCACATATGTGCGACCACCGGACGCCGATGACCTAAGCCACATAATTCAGCAGCCAGACGAATCGGCCAGGCAATTCTGGACACGGTTCTTAACAAAGAAAAATCAAATCATCGATTGTCCAGATGTAGAGGCCCTCGCAGCCTTCAAACATAACATCCACGACGAATGGCTGGCCCGGCACCTAGGACAGGAAAAGCAGAAATCCGTGGCAGCCCTCACATCACTAATGACCCGCTTCTGTGCGGGAGAGGATAGCTGGCTAGCTCGCAGCAACAACCTCAGTAAAAATGCTGGCAGTCCGGATACTAAGGACCACAATGGCAGGTCGCGTCGAAGCAAAAACAAACGCCGCGTTAACAGCGATAACAATGAGGATACGGCAGTCAACGCCGGATTCCGAGGCTCTAAACCCAGTCAGCGGAAGAAGCCATTTAAAAGAACCACTCCGGGTCCGTCCAATTTGAACCGAATACTCGACCGCTCTTGCCAGATACATGGCACCCCCGAAAAACCAGCTAACCACACCAACAGAGATTGTTGGGTATTCAAGCAGGCAGGCAAGTTAATTGCCAAAAACAATGACAAGGGGCTGCTGGCGATGATGAGGAAGAGACCCGCCGCCCGTAACAAGAGGATGAAGGGTTTCCCCCACAAGTGCGGACGGTAAACATGATATACACAACCCATATACCCAAGAGGGAGCGGAAGCGCAATCGGGACGATACGCTGATGGAGCGATCGCCCAAGTTCAATCCATGGTCCTCTTGCCCGATCACTTTCGATCGAAGCGACCATCCGACCAGTATCCGCCATGGCGGATTTGCCGCATTGGTTTTAGACCCAATCGTTGATGGATTTCACCTCACGAGAGTCTTGATGGACGGCGGCAGTAGTCTGAACCTGCTTTATCAGGATACAGTGCGCAAGATGGGCATAGACCCCTCAAGGATTAAACCTACAAAGACGACCTTCAAAGGCGTCATACTAGGTGTTGAGGCCAATTGTACAGGCTCAATCACACTGGAAGTGGTCTTCGGATCCCCGGATAATTTCCGGAGCGAGGAGTTCATCTTCGACACAGTCCCGTTCCGCAGCGGCTATCACGCTCTGCTCGGACGAACCGCGTTCGCAAAGTTCAACACGGTGCCGCATTACGCATACCTCAAGCTCAAGATGCTAGGCCCTCGTGGAGTCATCACGGTCAACGGAAATACACAACGCTCCCTCCGAACAGAGGAACATAAAGCGGCTCTCGCGGCAGAAGTACAGAGCAGCCTTCTAAGGCAATTTTTGAGTCCGACCGTTAAATGACCGGACACGACCAAACGCGCCCGGAGCAATATCAATCAAGACCACCTGGCACGTTCCGAGCACGCATAGCAATGCGGCCCCAACCCCAGCCCTCGCATGATTGCAAGACCAGCCCTCCGCATACATCATTACGCTCTGGAGATACCATGGGCATAGGGGGAGGGGCACGACCACAACAGACCCAGAGTGCGGCTCGACCACACCAGGGGCTCCCAAGTGTGTCACTCTTTTTATTTTTTATTTTTTGTTTTCCTTCTTTTTATACACAGGACTCCGTTCATCAGAGGCCCTGTCCGGCGGCGAACCCGCCGAACTCACGATGCAACAGCCAGGGAGGGAAAAAGGCTGCGACGAACACTCAGGTGGTCTCCATTACGAGCATTAAAATTAATTATATACACCAGTCCGCAACCCACCCCTGGAGGGGGACATGTTTAATTAGTCCAATCCCTTTCTTACCGCACTATTTGTATCATTCCGCACTCATAGCAGAATTTCTTACATAAATATTGCAGCACTTTTTGCCTATAATTGCATTACTTTACATATATGTTCATTAATGACATCCTGCACCCGTATATTTTGGTACGGCCGAACACACCAGGGGCTTATGTTCCCCGCATTATGGTGTGATAAGTCTGAACACTTTCACAAGTGCGGCACCCCGAACTTATAGCATTATATGAATCGGCTCCGAATCGTGTCTTGGGTCAATAGTTGGGTTTGCCCGGCTCCCATGTTTTGGTACCTTACGCCCGCTCACGGCTAAGGTAGCACTGGGAGAACCACTACGATTGCGCCCCGGTTGAGCTGGGCGAGCGCCTTAGTGGAGAAAGCTAAAACTGACTGGCATTATAAGGCGAGAGACTGGTCGCTGTTCGAGAGGTCTTTTTGAGTCCCTAAAGACTTATGCCGCTTCGAGCGAAGAACCGGATAATGTCCGGCCAAGGCGTGGATAGCGCCCCGAACTCGGTCTTCCGAATACTAGGGGCTTCGCCGAAATTTAAAAATATAGAATTCTATGGCTAAGTGAGAGTGTTCAAGCATTATAAGTCCGGTTGCCTTGTTCATTGTGTTGAGCGCCTCCTAGATAGACCCAAAATGGGAACAAGAGTGCTCAAGTTTATCCGAACACCCCAAAGACTAGTGGCATGGGGCTGAAGCCGACGACTTGCCATCTCTCGATTTTATAAACGGCCGCATGAAGGTAATATTTTAAATCAAACAAGCGTTGCTTAGCGATATGAACAAAGTTTTCAGCGCGCGTGATAACACATAGCGAAGTTTACTCAATAATTACATCTCTAGGGCACTCATCCGCAATCTTGCGGGCACCCTTCAGACAGTCTTATAGTACATCTCGGCGACGATACTCCTTGCCCTGGCGGCGCTCGCTGATAAGCCTCTCCGCATCCAGCCTGCCCTAGATGCACCTTTTGCTGGCAAGGGCCCGACGAAAGCACCTTCAATACAAAGCGGAGCGCTTGATGACCTCCACCGAGGGCACGATCCACCGATCGCGCCAGACGAGGCGAAGTAGCTCAAGGCATGGCCTCTCCAGCCTGGCCGGACTATGAGGCCCTTCATGGCCTGCTTCGGCTACATTGTGGAGCTCGACCAACCGCTTCACCTGGTCGCTAGGGGCACTGGATGGCCGGCCTCGGCAGATCGAGACCGTAAGACCTTCTCTGTTGAGCTCCCCTCCTCAGCTCAGAGAATGCCGGGCGGCATCGGACACACTGCGAGGTAGATCTACAAATGCCCCTGGAGAGCTCCGAATTCGGGTAAGTATCAGGAAGTTTACATTAACATGCTTGCTTTGCATGAAGAATGCCTTACCCGCCGCTATTTTCTTCACATCCTCAACCTCTTGAAGGGCCTTATGGGCCTCGGCCTTGGCTGCCTTGGCACTTTCGAGAGCCGAGGCAAGCTCGGACTCTCAATCTTTGAGTCGCGCTCCAAACTCTCATGCTTTTCCATGAGAGACTGGAGCTCTTGCCGCACTTCCGCCACCCGCGCCTCCTGCTTTTCCCGCTCTGCCCATTCCACGGCCGCATTGCGTTCGGCTGCGGACACAGCCTCCTTCAGGGCTGCCACCTCGTTCGTGGCCCCTGCAGTACCCACGTTATCCTTGTTATTTTTATTGCAACCTAAATCCTTTTCTCAGAAGGTAACTATTCAAAGTGGTGTTACTCACCTTCTTTGTCCTCGAGCTGCTTGGCACGGCCGAGCTCTTGCTCGGACCGCCGAGGTCCTGCTTCAAAGCACCGACCTCCGCATCGGTGTGGCAGAGGTCAACAGCAAGAGCCTGCAAGCCCATATTAACATAATTTTTAGCAACCTGCAGATATCTTTTAGATCCTCGGTCCGCTTTTCTTTCCGAACACCGAACCGAGCACCAGGGGCTACTGTCTATGCGGTATTACATTACATAATTTTAACTTCTTACCTCAAAGCCTGTTAGAAGGCTACTGCAGGCTTCGGTCAGCCCGCTCTTGGCAAGCTGAACCTTCTGAATCACCGCACTCATAATAGTGCGGTGTTCTTGTAGGAAGCGCCTTTGAGCGCCTCCAACAAGTTGTCCGGCGCCTCCGGTTGGACGGGGGCCACCGGCGTCACGGTCTTGCCCTTCTTGCGAAGGGGCCGCCTGCCGGACTCCGGAACCACTGCGGGTTCCGGCGTGGAGTCCGGCACAAAGTCCGGAGGCTGCCTTGTGGCGCCCGAGCCTTCTCCGATGGGTCCTTCACGGGATCCCACCTCGGCGTCCTCAGCGGCGCGAGGGGTGGAGGCAGTCGGGATGGAATCTACATCCGACGGAGCCAATGACCGCTCGACGAAGCGGGGAGATCATCATCGGCTGGACTGCAGGCAGTGTGCGGCATTAGAAGGACACTATGTGACACAAAAGAAATTACAAATCATTTAGGAATCCGGATACTTACGATCGTGCCGGAGGCCTGGCCCTTGAGGGCCACTCTTCATCACCAACGTTGGCGTTGGCGGAGCCGTCTGGGGGAATAGTTCTTCCCCTCTTGGACCCTTCGGCCTCCCCGGTTGGGGAGGCCTTCCTCTTCCTCTCTCCCTCCTCTGGGAGAGAGTCCTCTTTCTCCTCCTCGTCTCGGGAGGAGTCCATATGGAGCCATCGGACGATGAGTTCGATATCACTGGCGCCGGAACTTCTTCGAGTTCCGTGGCCTTCTTCTTGGCCTTCTTCTCCGGCACCACATAGAGTGCTGGACCAAGAGCCTGCTAAGCGTGCATCCGCTTGGTCTTGGGAAGGGAGCCGACAGTCTACCTGTCCGGACGTCCTCTATCAGTCCTGTCAAAGGCATTGGGAGTTTTAGATCCCACATAGAGTCAAACTATGAAAGAAAACAACTGTCCCGTAGAGGATAACAAAGCTTACCACACCGGCCGAGCGCTTGGTGCTGAATCCGGGATCCTCGGTCGCGGACGCGGGGGCTTCTCCGCCCTTGAACAACATCCTCCAAACGGCTTCATACGTCGTGTCGAAGAGCCCGCTCAGAGTCCGGTGCTGTGCCGGATCAAACTCCCACAGATTGAAGGCCCGTTGTTGGCAGGGGAGGATCCGGCGGATGAGCATGACCTGGATCACATTGACAAGCCTAAGCTTCTTGTTCACCAGGGTTCAAGACAGATCGAGTCTGTCGGCTCCTCGAACTGCCCCATAGCAAGCCCTTCTCTTTCCAGGAGGTGAGCTACATAGGGATACCAGATCTGAACTCGGGGGCTGCCGCCCACTTAGGGTCTCGCGGCTCGGTGATGTAGAACCACCCCGATTGCCACCCCTTGACGGACTCCACGAAGACCCCTTCGAGCCAGATGACGTTGGGCATCTTGCCCAACATGGCGCCTCCGCACTCCGCTTGAGTGCCCTTCACCACCTTCGTCTTGACGTTGAAGGTCTTGAGCCACAAGCCAAAGTGGGGCTGGATGCATAGGAAGGCCTCGCACACGACGATAAACGCCAAGATGTTGAGGATGAAGTTTGGCGTCAGATCGTGGAAATCCAGGCCGTAATAGTACATGAGCCCCCGGACAAAGGGATGCAATGGGAAGCCTAGTCTGCGGAGGAAGTGGGGAAGGAAAACAACCCTCTCATGGGGCCTGGGGGTGGGGATGAGCTGCCCCTTGTCGGGCAGCCGGTGCACGATGTCGCCGGAAAGGTATCCGGCGCTTCGCAGTTTTGCGATGTGCTCCTCCGTAACGGTGGAGGCCAACCATTTGCCTCCCGCTCCGGACATGGTCGGAGAAGGTCGAGGCAAGATGCACGGACTTGGGCGCTGGAGCTCGAGAGTGCGCGGAGATGGATAAGCAAAGGAGGAAGAAGGCGTAGGTAAAAAGGGCGGATCCTTATCCCCTTATATATGGGCGGACGAAAACTATGCGTCCCCACCGGCCTGGTAAAACTCGCTTATCTCCCAAGCGCCACCATCAATGGCGTGGTTGGGTTACCCACGTCCGTATTGATGAGAATCCCGGAATAAGGGGAACACGATCTCTGCTTCGACAAGATGTGCCAAGGAAACCGCTTCGCTAAACGCGCGGAGGTGGTATAATAAAAAACGATTCAAGTGGCATGACGTCATGCTACATAATACGTCAACAGATTGAACCTGTGTACATAATATTCTCTCTACGGTGGAATGTGGAATTTATTTTGCAGAGCCGGACACTATCCTGGTGTTCACAATCTTCTACGAATTATTCGGAGGAGGAACCCGCCTTGCAATGCCGAACAATATGCGTGCCGGACTCATCATCATTGAAGCCTGGTTCAGGGGCTACTGAGGGAGTCCTGGACTAGGGGGTGTCCGGACAGCCGGACTATCATCGTCAGCCGGACTCCAAGACTATGAAGATACAAGATTGAAGACTTTGTCCCGTGTCCGGATGGGACTTTCCTTGGCGTGGAAGGCAAGCTTGGCAATACGGATATGTAGATCTCCTACCATTGTAACCGACTGTAACCCTAGCCCTCCGGTGTCTATATAAACCGGAGGGTTTTAGTCCGTGGGACGAGCAACCATTACAACAATCATACCATAGGCTAGCTTCTAGGTTTAGCCTCCTTGATCTCGTGGTAGATGCACTCTTGTACTACCCATATCATCAATATCAATCAAGCAGGAGTAGGGTTTTACCTCCATCGAGAGGGCCCGAACCTGGGTAAAAACATCGTGTCCCTTGTCTCCTGTTACCATCTGCCTAGACGCACAGTTCGGGACCCCCTACCCGAGATCCGCCTGTTTTGACACCGACAGTCATGCTGATGCAAAAATACTAATTTCGAATTAAATTAATAATAATAATTTATAAATTGAATTAAATCTTTAAAAATTTAATATAAAATAAACCGTAGCTCGGATGAAAATACTTTGTACATGAAAGTTGCTCAGAACGGCGAGACGAATCCGAATACACAACCCGTTCGTCCGCCACACATCCCTAGCATAGCAAACACGCAACTTTACCCCTCCGGTTCATCTGTCCGAAAACGCCAAACACCGGGGATACTTTCCCGGTTGTTTCCACCCTTCGCCGGTATCACCTCCTATCGCGTTAGGTCACCCCTAGCACCGCTTATTGCCATGTTATGTTCTGTGATGCCTTGTGTGCTCCGTATTTACTGTTTCTTCCCCCCTCTTCTTCTCCGGTAGACCTCGAGACCGACGCTACTGTTGCCCAGTTCGACTACGGAGTTGACGACCCCTCCTTCTTGCCAGAGCGACCAGGCAAGCCCCCCCCTTGATCACCAGATATCGCCTATTCTTCTCTATACTGCTTGCATTAGAGTAGTGTAGCATGTTACTGTTCGGTTACTACTATTCTGTTGCATAGCCTGTCATTGTTGCTATAGTCATTGATACCTTACCCGCAATCCTAAATGCTTAGTATAGGATGCTAGTTTATCATCATTGGCCCTACATTCTTGTCACCGCCTTGCTATACTATTGGGCGTGATCACCCGGAGGTGATCACGGTATATACTATACATATATACATACTACGATGGTGACTAAAGTCGGTCGGCTCGAGGAGTACCCATGAGTGATTCACGGATTGGGGGCTGAAAGGACCTTTGTCCCGACGGCCCTCTGTGTGGATCTTTGTGGCGGAGCGACAGGGCAGGTTGAGACCACCTAGGCGAGAGGTGGGCCTGGCCTTGGTCGACGTTCGCGGTTGCTTCATAATAACACGCTTAACAAGATCTTAGTATTTGATCTGAGTCTGGCCACTTGCCTATACGCACTAACCAACTACGCGGCAAAGATATCGGCACTCGACGTCGTGGTATCAGCTGAAGCCTTCGTGATGTCAGCGACTGAGCGGCGCGCGCCGGATTGGAACGTAAGCCTGCTATTGTATTAAGGGGCTAGTTACGCTTCGGCGCGTTATAACGCAGTGTGCAAAGGGCGATGGGCCCAGACCCCTGCGCCATAGGAGTTAGACCGGCGTGCTGACCTCTCTGTTGTGCCTAGGTGGGGCTGCGATGTGTTGATCTTCCGAGGCCGGGTGAGGGAGTCCTGGACTAGGGGGTGTCCGGATAGCTAAACTATCACCATCGGCCGGACTCCAAGACTATGAAGATACAAGATTGAAGACTTCGTCCCGTGTCTGGATGGGACTTTCCTTGGCGTGGGAGGCAAGCTTGGCGATACAGATATGTAGATCTCCTACCATTGTAACCGACTCTGTGTAACCCTATCTCTCTCCGGTGTCTATATTAACTGGAGGGTTTTAGTCCATAGAACAACAACAATCATACCATAGGCTAGCTTCTAGGGTTTAGCCTCCTTGATCTCGTGGTAGATCCACTCTTGTACTACCCATATCATCAATATCAATCAAGCAGGAGTAGGGTTTTACCTCCATCGAGAGGGCCTGAACCTGGGTGAAAACATCTTGTCCCTTGTCTCCTGTTACCATCCACCTAGACGCACAATTCGGGACCCCCTACCCGAGATCCGCCGGTTTTGACACCGACATTGGTGCTTTCATTGAGAGTTCCTCTGTGTCGTCACCGATAGGCTTGATGGCTCCTTCGATCATCAACAACGACGCAGTCCAGGGTGAGACTTTTCTCCCCGGACAGATCTTTGTATTCGGCGGCTTTGCACTACGGGCCAATTCGCTTGGCCATCTGGAGCAGATCGAAAGCTACGCCCGTGGCCGTCAGGTCAGATTTGGAAGTCTGAACTTCACGGCGGACATCCGCGGAGACTTGATCTTCGATGGATTCGAGCCACAGCCGAGTGCGCCGCACTGTCACGATGGGCATGATTTAGCTCTACTACCGGATAGTGCCCTGGAGGCCGCACACGAGTCCGCTCCGACCCTTAATTCGGAGCCGGCTGCGCAGATCGAGGACGGGTGTCTAGACACCGCCTCGGGGGCTGCAACCTCTACGGCGATGGAGCCGAATACCGACCTTGTCCCTTGTGAAGCTCGTGACTCCGAGGTGCCGGACTCCTCGCCGGACTCCGAAACACTCGCGCCCCTACCAATCAAATCCGGTTGGGCGCCGATCATGGAGTTCACCGCTGCGGACATCTTTTAGCACTCACCTTTTGGTGACATCCTGAATTCGCTAAAGTATCTATCGTTATCAGGAGGGCCCTGGCCGGATCACGGTCAGGACGGTTGGGATGCGGACGACGAAGAAATTCAAAGCCCACCCACCACCCACTTCTAGCCATTGTCGATGACCTAACCGACGTGCTAAACTTCGACTCCGAAGACATCGACGGTATGGACGACGATGCCGGAGACGACCAAGAACCAGCGCCTACTGGGCACTGGAAAGCCACCTCAACTCACGACGTATACATGGTGGATACACCAAAAGGAAGCGATAACGAGGAATAACGGGACGCGGCGAAGGATAATTCCCCCGAAAAACAACCAAAACGGCGACGCAAGCGCCGCCAGAAGTCCCGCCTCGATAACAACAACACCCATACTAACCCAGCCGTAGAGCAAGGCGAACCAGTGGACGATGAACATGCCACCAAGCAACCATCTGAACAGGATGAATTGGACGAGCAACCCATCCCCGGCGAAAACAACAGTCCAGACGATCTCACGCCGGACACATCACCGGAGCATAAAGACCTTCACAAAAGGCTCGTCGCCACTGCAAGAAGTTTGAAGAAGCAAAAGCGGAAGCTCAAAACAGCGGAAGACGTACTCAGAATGAGATGGAGCAAAGTACTCAAGACCGCAGATAAATACGACGATAGTCACCAAGCAAAGAGCTACCCAAAGCGCAAGTTGTTGCCTCGATTTGACGAGGAGGCCGAGAGCCCCCGGTCAAAAAACAAAGAGGCCGCCTGGCCGGATAGATGACCAGATGACAGGCTAAGAGCGGCAAGCGGCGCCGCATACAAGCCGGCACACGATCCACATAAGGATCCTCACAAAAAGGATGGCCCGGTCAGGTCCATCTATGGGCCAAAAAAGAAGGCTCCAGGAAGCAACACAACACGCCGAGTGTTCGAAGATAACGGCACACCTAAATACAGGGGCGCCGCACACCCACTATGTTTCACCGACGAGGTACTGGATCATGAATTCCCATCGGGATTCAAGCCCGTAAACATAGAGGCATACGACGGAACAACAGACCCCAGAGTTTGGATCGAGGATTACATCCTACACATACATATGGCTAGATGAGACGATCTCCATGCCATAAAATACCTACCCCTCAAGCTCAAAGGGCCAGCTCGGCATTGGCTCAAAAGCCTCCCAGAAAATACCATTGGAAGTTGGGAAGAGCTCGAGGATGCGTTTCGAGCAAATTTTCAGGGGACTTATGTCCGCCCTCCGGATGCAGACGATCTAAGTCACATAACTCAACAGCCCGAGAGTCAAGACGCAAATTCGAACAGGTTCCTCACCAAAAGAACCAAATAGTCGACTGTCCGGACGCTGAAGCCTTAGCAGCCTTTGAACATAACGTCCGAGACGAATGGCTCGCCAGACACCTCGGCCAGGAAAAACCAAGAACAATGGCCGCGCTAACAAGCCTCATGACCCGCTTTTGCGCGGGGGAAGATAGCTGGCTGGCAAGATGCAGCACCAGCGACCCAAGTACATCCGAGGTCAGGGATGGAAATGGGAAATCACAACACAGAAAAGATCAGCGCCGGAATAAGGAAAATGGCCCAAATAGCACGACGGTCAACGCCGGGTTCAAAAGCTCTCGGCCGAATAACAAAACACTGCCCCTTAAGGACAACAGTGACGAGCTATCCAACCTAAACAAAATCTTGGATAGGATATGTCAAATCCACAAGACCCGGAAGCTCGCAAACCATACCCACAGAGATTGTTGGGTTTTCAAGCGATCCGCCGACTTAACGCTGAACACAAGGGCTCGACACACCAAGCGGCGATGGCGAACCCCACAAGCAAAGACGCCGTAAAATGTAAGACTTTCCCACTAGAAGTCAAAACAAAGTGAACTCACTTCATGTGATAACAAGGAAAAATAGTGCGGCACCTACTAAAGCACGCGCCACACGGTCCACCCCAGCGGAGTCCCGAAATTGGATGTCAAAACCAATTACTTTCGACCATCAGGATTACTCCAGAAGTATCCGAAACACATGATGGACTGCTTTCATATTGGATCCTATAATCGACGGACTACAATTTACACAAGTCCTAATGGACGGCGGCAGTGATATAAACCGGCTATACCAGGACACCATCCGCAGAATGGGGATAGACCCTACCAAAATTCGCCATAGCGGCACTTCCTTTAAAGGAGCAACGCTAGGCCCTTGTGCCAATAGTACGGGCTCCTTACTACTAGAAGTTGTGTTCGGTTCATCCGACAACTTCCGTCGCGAAAAGCTAATCTTCCATATCGCCCCATTTAAAAGTAGCCATCAAGCACTATTGGGACGCTGAAGCTTTACCGCTTTAACGCAATACCGCAGACAGCGCCTCTTACACTTAAAATGCTCGGCCCACGGGGCATCATCTCATTAAAGGGTAACTTAGAGTGCTCCTCGACCACGAAAAAACGTGAGACTGCCTTGACATCCACAAACTAATCCGGCCTGGCTGATCGAAGCCCCTAAAACAGGTCATTTAGACCCCGGACACGGCTAGGCGAGTCGGCACAAACAAACAAGGGGCTTCCCAGCCGCATACCCCTTTACAAGGGGCTGCACAAACAAAGAATGAGAGCCAATAAAGCTCAATTTTATTCATTTTTTTTAAAAAAATCATACTCTTTTTTACATGCATTTTTCGCACGATCTTTTTTCAAACTAAGTTCTTCTCTTTTACAGATGAACAACGAGCTACACCCATCTAGGATACAACACAACGGAGACACAGGCGCAGACGTGCAGCAGGGACCCGTTACAAGGATTCTTTTCAGATTAAGACCCTGCGTAAACCTTTTTTACTGTCTCTTGTTGCTACACATCCCCTGGTTTCTTACCATAACCAAGGAGGAGGCTGACGTTTTGGCATCGGCCGCGTCAGAAGATTTCGCGCATACCTGGACACTAGGGGCTTAGGGCATTGTTCTGCCCGTTATCATAAAGACCGAATACCTCAGGGAGTGTTCGGCGTCTCGAGTTAGGCCTTATATGCATCAGCTCCGAATCATGTCTTTGGTCAAATGTTGGGTTTGCCCGGCTCCTGTGTTTTGCTGCCTTACGTTCCGTATCATCGGCTAACGCAGCACCAGGAGAACTACTGCGATTGTGCCCCGGTTCGGTCGGGCGAGCACCTCAGTAGAGAAAGCTGAAAACTGACTGTCATGATATAGCGAGAGACTGGTCAACCACTCGATCGACTACTGGAATGTTTAGAATTCCACCGCTTTGACGAAGGACCGCTTCCCGGTCAGGCACACACGCGCCCCGAGTTCGGAGAGCGCGGTGCCTCTAGGGGCTATATAGTAGCCCCACTATCGAGCTCCTATGGCTAAGTGAAAGTGATAAAGCATTATAGTCTGGTTGCCTAGTTTGCTATGCTATCACCTCCTTCAAAGGACCAAGACGTTGGATTAAGTGTGAAAATGCGCTTTTTGCAAACACCCCGCACCATGTGCGTGAAATGAAGTCAAGACTGCCATCTTTCAGGTTATATATACATATACATTAACGGCCGCACAGGAGAAATTTCAATACTTGAACGCACAAGTATAAAAAGACCTTATATTTATGGTTTTACAAATCATACATGTCATTTGAACATAACGTTTTTCGAGCACTGTGACTCTACTAAACGAGCGCCCCGCAGGACTTCCTCAAAATAGTGCTAGGCGGGCAATCGGCTTCTGTCCGAATCCCGGGATGCAACGTTGGTGGCGTCCATCTCTGCCCCGTATGTTTTGACACGGGTGAGAGCCATCCGTGCCCCCTCTATGCATGCCGACCGCTTCATCGCCTTGATATGCGGCACCGCATCAAGGAATTGCTGCACTAAGCCAAAATAACTCTTCGGCTTGGGCCTCTCCGGCCACAGATGAGCCATGACATCCTTCATGGCAAGTCCGGACAGCCTATTCAGCTCAGCCCACTCAGCCAACCGATCGGTTAGCGGAAGGGGACGCTCCGGACTATGGAATTGGGACAAAAAAAGCTCTTCCATTTCGTGATCCTTTTGGCTTCGGAAGTGCACGACTGCGTCCGCCGCACTCGCCGCCAAATTCAGATAAGGATCCTCCGCACCCCACAGCTGGCCCAACTGAGCATACTTCGGATCCGTGAACTTCCTACGCAGCAGGAAGGGCTTTCCATCCGCAATGTCTCCGGCCTGACGCAGCTCCTCCTTTATAGCCCGCATTGCAGAACGGGCATCCTTGTCTTCGGCGGTGGCCTTCTTCAGTCCCTCTTGCTCCACTCGGCGTTCTCTTTCAAGAACCTCATAGCGGTCGGTAGCATCCTTCATCTTCTCGGCCATTCCGGCCATCTCCTCCCTGCTTCGGCAGTGAGCAGCCTTTTCGGCTTTTAGCTCTTTGGCTGCCTTTGAGGCAGCCGCATCACTCCTTCTGGCTTGCTCCTTGGCTCGAGCAAGCTCTGCCCGAAGGTCCTCCATAGCAGCGGCGCCATCTGCATCAAGCATACATGTTGTAAGGCATGGGCATCAGCTCCCTTACCAAGTGACCGCGGAGAAACCACTCACCTTGTGACTCGTCAAGTCACTTATTGACCATCGCGATGTCCGTATCCGCAACGTCTAGTTGCCGCTTCAGTTCGGCAACTCTATCAGTCCGGCTGGCCACCGAACGCTCTGCCCCCTGAATAGGAACGGCGACATCTTAACATTGAGATTATAATCCTCAACACGCCGTCACTCCTGACAACGTACCGAGTCTCAGGGGCTACTATCTATACAGGGCGCACTCTACGTGCAAAACTGTCAAAAGGTATGTCATTTTTACGTACCTCAAATCCTGTCAGCAAACTTCTGACGGCCTCATGCAACCCGCTCTCAGCGGATGAAATTCTTTCAATCACCGTACTCATTAATGTACGGTGATCTTCTGAGATAGACGCCCTCTCGAGCAGATCCTTCAGCTCCCCTGGCCATACACCAGTTGGTGCCGAACTCTCTGGCCCTGCCGGACTCGGGGAGACCCTCCGCGACGACACCACAGGGTCATCCGCCCCACCTGACGGTGCGGCAGATGGAGGCGTTTCGCTCTCCATCATCTCCGGACAAAGATCCCCTGAAGACGAGCTCTGCTGAGAAGGGCGGAGATCCGAACTACGAGATAAAAACTTCGGTTATCCTCAGAAATAAAAATAGGGGTGTCCCTTATTACAAAACTCCCTTTTTTCCACTTACGGCTCGCTGGAGGGCTGATTCCCTTGGGGAGATAGTGCGGCCAGGGCTTCTCCTGGCAGAGGACCTTCTGGTGTAGATTTCTTCCCCCGTTTGGAGGCCTTGGCCTCCGGATCTCCGGAAGCGGTCCTCTTCTCCCCCTGGAAGGAGGGATTCTCGATCCCCCCTTTCTTGAGAGCCTCCTTAGCAAAGGCGGTAGTTTTCCTGTTTTCCCCTTTGCCCTCTTCTGGAGGCATAACCTCCAACATCTTGGCTAACACAGGATCCGGCGTGATCTCAGGGAGGGGGGCCGGACACCGTATCAGCTTTGCTTTCGCTATCCACTCCTGTTCAAGGGATAGCTGGTTAAAAGGCAAATCTTTGATAAATAAACGGACGGTACGACCGGACACATGACTACTTACTTGAGTATCCGGGCGATTGCAGCTTAGGCCGGCGTCCTCGGTCAAGTCCGGACACATCTCTTGTGATCCGAAGAACAGTTTATACATCTCCACGTGAGTCGTACCCATGAAGTGTTGAAGAGCTCGTGGTCCCTTCGGATTGAATTCCCATAGACGGAGGGGACGACGTTTGCAGGGCAGATAGCGCCGAATCAGCATAACCTGCGCCACCACAACCAGATTGATCTCCCTTTCTTGGAGGTCTCGAATGCAGCCCTGCAAAAGTGGAAAGTCCTTGGACGGCCCCCAGTCAAGCCCTTTGTTAACCCATGACGCCAGCCGTTGTGGAGGGCCTGAGCGAAAGGCGGGTGGCGCCACCTGCTTGGTGCCCCGGGGAGCGGTGATGTAGAACCACTCCTGCTGCCACAAACCAAGCTCCTCTTGAAAGGAGCCCTCGGGCCATGGAGCATCGGCCCTCTTACTTATAACGGCCCCTCCGCACTCTGCCTGTCGCCCCTCGATCATCTTCGGCTCCACATTGAAGGTCTTGAGCCAGAAACCGAAGTGAGGGGTAGTGCGGAGGAAGGCTTCGCAAACAACAATGAATGATGAGATATGGAGGATGGACTCCGGAGCCAAGTCGTGGAATTCCAGCCCATAGTAAAACATGAGCCCCCTCACGAAGGGATCCATCGGGAAGCCTAAACCCCGACGGAGGTGAGGCACGAACACGACACTCTCGCCAGGCTCGGGAGTTGGAATGACTTGCCTTGGGTAGGTAACCTATGCGAAATCTCGTAGGTTAAGTACTTGGCGTCTCTCAGCTTTAGCACATCCTCTTCCGTGACGGAGGAGGGCATCCACCGGCCCTGTAGGTCGGAGCCGGACATTGTCGAAGGTCCGAAGCGCCCGAATCTGGAACCTTGGGTGTTGGAACTCAGGGCGAGGGGCGGATTCGATGGAGGATTAAAGAAAAGGAACATGCCTTGGTTTCATTATAAAGGGGGAGAATACCAAGAGCCGTCCCCGTGACCGTTTGGAACTCGCCTTCGATGGAGGGGGTGTGGCAACGGGAGCAGTTGGGTTACCCACGTCCGTATTGATGAGAATACCGGGATAAGGGGACACGATCTCTGCCTCGACAAGACGTGCCAAGGAAACCGCTTCGCTAAACGCGCTGAGGTGGTATAATAAAAACGATTTGAGAAAAGGCTTGGTTGTGGTGTGACGTCACGCCACAAAATACGTCAGCAAATTGAACTTGTGCAAATATTATTCTCTCTACAGTGGTATGTGGAATTTATTTTATAGAGCCGGACACTATCCTGGAGTTCACAATCTTCTACAAATTATTCGGAGGAGGAACCCGCCTTGCAATGCCGAAGACAGTATGCGCGCCGGACTCGTCGTCATTGAAGCCTGGTTCAGGGGCTACTGAGGGAGTCCTGGACTAGGGGGTGTCCGGATAGCCGAACTATCACCATCGGCCGGACTCTAATACTATGATGATACAAGATTGAAGACTTCGTCCCGTGTCCGGATGGGACTTTCCTTGGTGTGGAAGGCAAGCTTGGCGATACGGATATGTAGATCTCCTACCATTGTAACCGACTCTGTGTAACCCTAGCCCTGTCCGGTGTCTATGTAAACCGGAGGGTTTTAGTCCATAGAACAACAACAATCATACCATAGGCTAGCTTCTAGGGTTTAGCCTCCTTGATCTCGTGGTAGATCCACTCTTGTACTACCCATATCATCAATATCAATCAAGCAGGAGTAGGGTTTTACCTCCATCGAGAGGGCCCGAACCTGGGTAAAAACATCATGTCCCTTGTCTCCTGTTACCATCCGCCTAGACGCACAGTTCGGGACCCCCTACCCGAGATCCGCCGGTTTTGACACCGACACCGGGCATGACCCAGGAAAGTGTGTCTGGCAAAATGGGATCGACCGTGTTGGGAAATGTGGTGCACCCCTTCAGGGAAGTTTATCTATTCGAATAGCTGTGTCCCTCGGTAAAAGGACGACCCGGAGTTGTACCTTGACCTTATGACAACTAGAACCGGATACTTAATAAAACACACCCAGACAAGTTCCACAGACAACCCGGTGATCGCTTTTCCACAGGGCGACAAGGGGAGGATCGCCGGGTAGGATTATGCTATGTGATGCTACTTGGAGGACTTCACTCTACTCTCTTCTACATGCTGCAAGACGGAGGCTGCCAGAAGCGTAGTCTTCGATAGGACTAGCTATCCCCCTCTTATTCTGGCATTCTCTAGTTTAGTCCACCCATATTGCCTCCTTACACATATACCCATGCATATGTAGTGTAGCTCCTTGCTTGCGAGTACTTTGGATGAGTACTCACGGTTGCTTTGCTCCCTCTTTTACCCTGTTTTCCTCTTCTTCTCGGATGCCGTAACCAGACTTTGGAGCCCAGGAGCCAGACGCCACCGTCGACGATGACTACTACACTAGAGGTGCCTACTACTACATGCAGGCTGCTAACGACGACCAGGAGTAGTTTAGGAGGATCCCAGGCAGGAGGCCTGCGCCTCTTTCGATCTGTATCCTAGTTTGTGCGAGCCTTCGTAAGGCAAACTTATTTAACTTATGTCTGTACTCAGATATTGTTGCTTCCACTGACTCGTCTATGATCGAGCACTTGTATTCGAGCCCTCGAGGCCCCTGGCTTGTATTATGATGCTTGTATGACTTATTTATGTTTTAGAGTTGTGTTGTGATATCTTCCCGTGAGTCCCTGATCTTGATTGTACACGTTTGCGTGCATGATTTGTGTACGATTGAATCGGGGGCGTCACATGAGTGAACAGAAGCACAGACCCGAGTAAGTAGGTTGTTTGCATATGGGATAAAGGGGACTTGATACTTTAATGCTATGGTTGGGTTTTACCTTAGTGAATCCTTGGTAGTTGCGGATGCTTGCTAGAGTTACAATCATAAGTGCATATGATCCAAGTAGAGAAAGTATGTTAGCTTATGCCTCTCCCTCAAATAGAATTGCAACAGTGATTACCCGTCTTGTTATCGATTACCTTGGACAAATAACTTTCTCGTAACAAAAAGCTCTCTACTAATACTTACTTTATTGCATCTTTATCTAAACAGCCCCTACTTTTTATTTACGTGTTCTTTATTATCTTGCAAACCTATCCAACAACACCTACAAATTACTTCTAGTTTCATACTTGTTCTAGGTAAAGCGAACGTCAAGCATGCGTAGAGTCGTATCGGTGGCTGATAGGACTTGAGAGAGTATTTGTTCGACCTTTAGCTCCTCGTTGGGTTCGACACTCTTACTTATCGAAAGAGGCTACAACTATCCCCTACATTTGTGGGTTATCAAGTAGCATTTCTCAAACGATGGCATTGATTAATATTAATAGAGAGATTATGCTAACAATAAAATTTGTTAAACATGTAATCTGCTTTTAACTATGGCATTGCATCAATTTTCCAGCGGCATTATTAGAGGGTGTTTGTTACAGGGACATTTTGGTGTAGGGACTAAAAAAATTCCGTGTCAGTCCCATCTAAACCAATCAGGAGGGACTTTTAGGGACTAAAAGTGGGCATTTGGGACTAAAGAAAGAAGACCCCGATGGAGAGTCTTTTTGGGACTTTTTCCAACAGTTGCCCCTACCCCGCATCGCACCTTGTCTCTATAAGTTCATTACTAGGGGGTAACATGGTCTTTTAGCATGTCATTTAATAACCTCTAGTCCATGTTTAGTACCCGGAACCAAGTAGGTAGGGACTAGGGAGTTTTTAACCAAACAGGGCCTTAGATTAACAACAGCTAAAGAGTTGCACGGGATAGTGGACGCACCAGCACCATGTGCATCTACCAATGTATGATGGGGCGATGCACAGTCTGTTGTAACGAAGAACAAATAACCAAGGAGCATATTTGTGTTGGTCCCAGTTTTGTTATCATTAGACACCTTTCCCTATGTGAGCGCAACAAATCTAGTTCTGCTCAAACTCTACAGCCTTGTCCCCCAAAACAAAATATTAGTTTGTTACAGATGTGCGTACTGTGTTTGTCATTGTTTTCCCTTTTCGACCAACGTAGGTGCTGGATAGCCAGTTTGTACTAGTACTTTCCCCCTTCTTTTCCTCTTTGAACCACGTCCTAGATTCATGCTATACAACTTTCCCCACTACTTTCCCCCATTCCTTTCCTCTTTGAACCACGTCTTAGATTCATGCTATACAACTTTCCCCACTACTTTCCGCCTTCCTTTCTTTTTGAACCACGTCCTAGATTCATGCTATACAACTTTCCCACATTCCTTTCCTCTTTGAACCACGTATTAGATTCATGCTATATAACTTTCCCCACTACTTTCCTGTTTGATCCAACCCTAGAAAACAAGCGCCGAGGCTGCAGCGTATACGTGATGAGGTGATTATACAGTCACTACGAGATCACTTTTTCTCTCTGTCATGCGGGGCCTACCTGTGATTGGGTGGAAGAAAGAAGTCGAACAAAGACAAAATTATGCTCAAGTGTAGTTATCGAACCCAAGACCTCAAGTTTGATGAGCGAACAGGCTAACCAGCTACTCCACCCTCCAGTTTTGTTCATCGAGAGGAAAATAACCTTCTATACATTCCTGCATTCATGTGACAAGCATGCCGTGTTTTTTTTGCGTGGGAGTCATTGGGATTTAAATCATAATCGTGTCATGTGGCTTTGGTGGTAAGACTATCTGCAGTGGGAGTAAGATAGGTGGTGACATCACACATCGACCTACTCTATCTATGAACCTGTGTGTGCGTGCGTGCGTGTGTGTGTGTGTGTGTGTTTATCAGCATGTGTGTGTGTGTGTGTGTGTGTGTGTGTGTGTGTTTAACAACATGTGTGTATTAGAGAGAGCGACACATCGACCTACTCCTACAGAGAGATGGTGTGTAGTGTATGATTTAGCCACGAGAGTCGGTGCATCCTCTCATTTCCGGGCGTCCAGTCGGGATAGGCGGATAGCTGCCACGCCCGCGCCTGACCAGCTTGGCCCACCCAAAGCCCCTCCATCGCCCGCGTGCGCTTCCCGCCCGAAATGGTCAGCGCCGCTCCAAAGAATCGGTGTCGCATTCATGCCCAGGCAGAGCGGACGCAACCTCTCACTAGCGCCTGCCTTGAAGGGAGAAGCGGATTCAAGAGTGATGGTTGCTTCGTCCGTCCAACTTACTGCTGGGTCTATGTGATTTGACGGCTCATTAGTCATTATTACTGAGGTGGTAGGACTGCTGGATGTCCCACGCATTTAGTGAAAGGAGGTACTACTAGATTACAATTGTCGGTGTACAAAAGTAGGGGCTCTCCTTTGTACCCCTTTACTTGTGCATGGGCAGTTAGAGCCGCGCCCACGGCGACACTTAGCAGGGAAGAAGGAGGGAAGCCAAAGGCACAAGACGACCAGAGCATCGCCCAGACCAGAGACACAAAAGGCAAGGGGGCGAGGTAGGCTCCCCCGGCAAGACCCTTGCCGGGGCAGCCTCCGCAGCCCCGACAAGAGCCTTGCCAGGGCAACTTGCCCAACGCCAGCAGAGCGTGCCACCCTTGAGCCCAAGGGTTCCAATGCCATCAACCACATTGGAACCAAGGCCCGAGAGGCACCCCCATGGTGGCATGCTGATACGTCTCCGTCGTATCTACTTTTCCAAACACTTTTGCCCTTGTTTTGGACTCTAACTTGTATGATTTGAATGGAACTAACCCGGACTGACGCTGTTTTCAGCAGAATTGCCATGGTGTTGTTTTATGTGCAGAAAAGAAAAGTTCTCGGAATGACCTGAAACTCCACGGAACATCCTAGAAAAAACAAAAAAATCCTCCCCAAAGATGAAGACCGGGGGCCCCACACCCTGTCCACGAGGGTGGGGGGCGCCCCCCTGGGCACTCCCCCTACCTCGTGGGCCCCCTGGTGGCCCTCCGATGCCAAATCCAACTCCATATATTGGCTTTCGTGGAGAAAAAAAATCAGAGAGAAGAAAACATCGTGTTTTACGATACGGAGCCGCCGCCAAGCCCTAATCTCTCTCGGGAGGGTTGATCTGGAGTCCATTCGGGGCTCCGGAGAGGGGGATTCGTCGCCGTCGTCATCATTAACCATCCTCCATCACCAATTTCATGATGCTCACCGCCGTGCGTGAGTAATTCCATCGTAGGCTTGCTGGACGGTGATGGGTTGGATTAGATTTATCATGTAATCGAGTTAGTTTTGTTAGGGTTTGATCCCTAGTATCCACTATGTTCTGAGATTGATGTTGCTATGACTTTGCTATGCTTAATGCTTGTCACCAGGGCCTGAGTGCCATGATTTCAGATATGAACCTATTATGTTTCCATGAATATATGTGTGTTCTTGATCCTATCTTGCAAGTCTATAGTCACCTACTATGTGTTATGATCTGGCAACCCCGAAGTGACAATAATCGGGACCACTCCCGGTGATGACCATAGTTTGAGGAGTTCATGTATTCACTATGTGCTAATGCTTTGTTCCGGTTCTCTATTAAAAGGAGGCCTTAATATCCCTTAGTTTCCAATAGGACCCTGCTGCCACGGGAGGGTAGGACAAAAGATGTCATGCAAGTTCTTTTCCATAAGCACGTATGACTATATACGGAATACATGCCTACATTACATTGATGAATTGGAGCTAGTTATATGTCACCCTATGTTATGATGTTACATGACGAACCGCATCCGCATAATTATCCATCACTAATCCGGTGCCTACGAGTTTTCCATATACTGGTTCTCGCTTATTTACTTTTCCATTGCTACTGTTACAATCACTACAAAATACCAAAAACATTACTTTTGCTATCTTTACTTTTGTTACTGTTACCACTACTATCATATTACTTTGCTACACTTTGCTACAGATACTAAGTTTCCAGGTGTGGTTGAATTGACAACTCAGCTGCTAATACTTGAGAATATTCTTTGGCTCCCCTTGTGTCGAATCAATAGATTTGGGTTGAATACTCTACCCTCGAAAACTATTGCGATCCCCTATACTTGTGGGTTATCAAGACCTTTTTCTGCCGCCGTTGCCCGGGAGCATAGCTCTATTCTTTGAGTCACCTGGGATTTATATCTGCTGGACACTATGCAGAATTTGAAAGACGATCGAACTACTATTTTGCCCTCAACTACGAGGGGAGGTAAGGAACTGCCATCTAGCTCCGCACTAGATTCTCCTTCCGTTATAAGTAAGCTTGCGACACCTAAACCTGCTACTGCTATTCATTCTGATATGTCGCATGTTATTGATGATCCCACTTTTGTTATGCATGATACTTATGATGAAACTACTTCTATGCTTGATACTACTGTGCCCCTTGGTGAATTTCTTGATGAGCAAATTGCTAGGTCTAGAGAATGAGGAATTATTGAATCTGAATACGATGATGATAGTGATGATGAAAATATGCCTGCTATTCCTGAGGGTTATCTTTTTGATGCGGAATCTTCTGCAGCTATTTTTGCTTGCCAGGATAGATACGAACTTAAGAGGTTGCTAGTTAAATGGAGTAAAGAATCTCTTAGAGGTAGAATGAGACCCGACCCTGCTTTTGCTACTTCAACTATTTGTGTTCCCGATAAGGATTATTATGTTTTTTCTGTTGATCCAGATATAATTACTTTGGTTGAATCTGATCCTTTCTATGGCTATGAATCTGAAACTGTTGTGGCACATCTTACTAAGTTAAATGATATAGCTGCCCTGTTTACTAATAATGAGAGATCGCGCTACCTTTATTTACTCAAAATATTTCCGTTCTCATTAAAGGGTGATGCTAAGATATGGTTTAATTCTCTTGATCCTGGTTGTGTGCAAAGTCCCCTGGATATGATTTATTACTTCTCTACTAAATATTTCCCTGCTCATAAGAAACAAGCTGCTTTGAGGGAAATATACAACTTTGTGCAAATTGAAGAAGAGAGTCTCCCACAAGCTTGGGGGAGGCTTCTCAAGTTACTTAATGCTTTGCCTGATCATCCTCTTAAGAAACACGAAATACTTGATATCTTTTATAATGGACTAAGCGATGCTTCCAGAGATTACGGATAGTTGTGCTGGTTCTCTTTTCAGGAAAGAACACAGATGAAGCTGAAATTCTCTTGAATAATATGTTGACAAATGAAAATAATTGGGCACCTCCGAGCCACCTCTGAGCTAGCTCTGAGACAATTATTGAGCCTATTCCTAAACCAACCCGAAGAAGAGAGGTGTTCTATTTCTCAGTTCCGAAGATATGCAAGAGGCAAAGAAATCTATGAAAGAAAAAGGTATTAAAGCTGAAGACTTTAAGAATTTACCTCCTATTGAAGAAATACACGGTCTTAATTTACCGCCTGTTGAAGAAGTATATGATCTCAACTCCTTATTCACTGAAGAACCTCCTGATCCCGATATCTCGACACAGGTAGTAAAGGTAAATTCTCTCTATAGATATGATAAAGTTGAAGTCCTTCCTACTAACATTGCTAGTCAGTGCTTGGATGAGTTTGATGACTTTATATTTAAGCAAGATGACTTTAATGCTTATTTTGGTAGACAATTAAAACAGAATACCTTTATGATTAAACGCTTTGGTGATTATATGGCTAATATTAGAGGTGAACTTAAACTTGTTAGTAAACATGCTTGTATGATTACCACTCAAGTAGAACAAGTACTTAAAGCTCAAAAAGAAGTGCTTGATGAAATGAATAGTAAGAAAAATGATTATGCTATTAGAGTGGCTACTAGAACTGGTAGAATGACAGGAACCTTTGTATCCTGAAGGCCACCCTAAGAGAATCGAGCAAGATTCTCAGAGAAATAATATTGATGTACCTAGTTCTTCTAAAAGGAAGAAAAAGAAAAATGATAGGACTTTGCAAACTTCTAGTGAACCTATTGCTGAACCACCTGAGAATCTGAATGATATCTCTATTTCTGATGCTGAAACACAATCAGGTGATGAACATGAACCTAGTGAAGATGTTAATGATAATGTTAATGTTGATGCTCAACCTAGTAATGATAATGATGTAGAAGTTGAACCTGCAGTTGATCTTGATAACCCACAATCAAGGAATCAACGTCATGATAAAAGAGACTTCGTTGATAGGAAACACGGTAAAGAAAGGGAACCATGGGTTCAGAAACCCATGCCTTTCCTCTGAGACCATCCAAGAAAAAGGATGATGAGGATTTTGAGATCTTTGCTGAAATGATTAGACCCATCTTTTTGCGTATGCGATTAACTGATGTGCTCAAAACAAATCCTTATGCTAAGTATATGAAGGATATCATTACAAATAAAAGAAAGATACCGAAAGCTGAAATTTCCACCATGCTTGCTAATTATACTTTTATGGGTGGAATACCAAAGAAACTTGGAGATCCAGGAGTGCCTACTATACCATGCTCCATTAAGAGAAATTATGTTAAAACTGCTCTATGTGATCTTGGAGCCGGTGTCAGTGTTATGCCTCTCTCTTTATATCGTAGACTTGACTCGAATAAGTTGACACCTACTGAAATATCTTTGCAAATGGCTGATAAATCAACTGCTATACCTGTCGGTACTTGTGAGGATGTGCCTGTTGTAGTTGTGAACGTTACTATTTTAATGGACTTTGTTATTCTTGATATCCCCGAGGACGATAGTATGTCTATTATTCTTGGAAGACCTTTCCTTAATACTGCAGGGGCTGTTATTGATTGCAACAAAGGCAATGTCACTTTTCATGTTAATGGCAATGAGCACACGGTACATTTTTCGTGAAAACAACCTCAAGTTTATAGTATCAACTCTATTGGAAAAATTCCATCGATTATATTTGGAGGTTTTGAATTTCCTCTCCCTACTGTCAAGAAAAAGTATGATATTCTTATTGTTGGGGATTTTCATATCCCCGTTGAGGTAACTTAGTGTTATTCGAAATTTCTCCGGTTCCGTGATTATTCGGAATGAGTTTGTTAACAAGACTTGATCAACCTTGTTAGTGGGTTCATTTTGATGATCACGAGATGGATGAAACTAGAAGCACAACCTTTTGTACCCTCTATATATTTTCTGTTATTTAGTTGAAATAAAGTAAAATAGTATTTTTCTGTCTGTCTCCTGACTTATCCGTGCAATATAAAAATATACCAAAAATAAAAGTCCTCAGAATGCCATGCCAATTTAATATGATTTTTTCAGGAATATTTGAGGATTTACTGTGCAAAAATTACCACGGGGGGAGCTGCCACCTGGCCACGAGGGTGGAGGGCGCGCCCTACCCCCCTCCTCCACTTATCCCTGCACCCATCTTCTTCCTCTGCCTCACACAAACACGAAAAACCAACTCAAGCACGAGTTCCAGCCCCCGTTGCTGTGATTTTCGATCTCCTTGCTCAAATCACCTCTCGCAAAACTGCTTGGGGAGATTATTCCTTGGTATGCGACTCCTCCATTGGTCCAATTAGTTTTTGTTCTAGTGCTTTATTCATTGCAAATTTGTGCTGCATAGGTGACCATGTTCTTGAGCTTGCATGTCAAATTTATATGGTTCCAAGTAGTTCTAATGCTTGATATAGGCCCTAGGCACTTGTGGGAGTTGTTGCTATCAATTTTATTGAAGTCGGTTCACTTTTATTTTAAGTTACTAAAAATTTCAGATTGTTTCAGAAATAATGAAGAGACTTTTGAGGGGCTCGTCGAGCCGAAGCTCGAAGGAAAAACAAAAGGAAGAAGAGCAGAAGCCCAATTTAATTTGCCTCGCACCGCGGAGGTCCGGCCGTGTGAATGGCCTTCCGGTGAATTCTTGAGGAGAGCCGGGATTTATGAGGATTTCTATTTATTGGTTGAGAATGCTGGCCTCACCGACTTCCTCCACGACCAACGTCATCAGTATCTCTTACTCACAAATACTTTTGTGCAAAACTTCTACTTTTTCCCTAAGAAATTACCTTCAACAGTAGAGTTTCATTTATATGACATCGTTAAAGAGATGACATTAGCTGAATTTTGCGAGGTTTGCAAAATACCCTTTGAGGGCACCTTAGATGAACCACACCGTAACGAAGTAGAAGCTTTTATTAACACTATCATTGTGGGAGAAACCAGGAAGGTTTCTGATGCAAGGATCACTAGCATACATTTTCCTGTTTTACGCTACTTTGCCTCATTTGCTAGTCGTTGCTTCATTGTACGTGGGAACTGTGGAAACCTTAGTATTCCTAATATTATTATTTTGTTCCATGGTTTATACCGCAATAACTCTGTTAGTATGGGTGGAATTGTTGCTAGACGGTTAAGTCTGAACCGTACTAAGGGCCCTATCTTTGGAGGCATTTATGCTTAGCGCTTAGCTGAATATTTTGAAATACCTATTAGGCATGAAGAGAAAGAAGAAACATCGTTGCCCCGTGCTTATTTAGATTGTAAGAGCATGATAGCGCATGACTTTCTTGTTAAGAGTCGCGAAGGGGAGCTCAAATACAAATTCTACTTTGATAAACATCACCCTCAGACTATTACTTTGCCTGCTCGCTCTTTGTTTAACTTGCCTGCAGGTCCTCACATCGTTCCGTGGTCGGCCGTTCAAGCCTATCGGAATCCTACACCAGCCCCGGAACTGATAATCCACAAGTATAGGGGATCGCAACAGTTTTCGATAAGTAAGAGTGTCGAAACCAACGAGGAGCTAAAGGTAGAATAAATATTCCCTCAAGTTCTATCGACCACCGATACAACTCTATGCACGCTTGACGTTTGCTTTACCTAGAACAAGTATCAAACTAGAAGTACTTTGTAGGTGTGATATGATAGGTTTGCAAGAAAGTAAATAGCATGTAAATAAAGACTAGGGGCTGTTTAGATAAAGACACAACTAAATTAGTAAAAGTAAAGAGCTTGTTGTCACGAGAAAGTTATTTGTCCCTAGGAAATCGATAACTAGACCGGTAATCATTATTGCAATTTTATTTGAGGGAGAGGCATAAGCTAACATACTTTCTCTACTTGGATCATATGCACTTATGATTGGAACTCTAGCAAGCATCCGCAACTACTAAAGATTCATTAAGGTAAAACCCAACCATAGCATTAAGTATCAAGTCCCCTTTATCCCATATGCAAACAACCTACTTACTCGGTGCGTGCTTCATCCACCACGCCACCCACCATAAGCAAATCATAAACATATTGCAAACCCTACAGCGGGAATCCCTCACGCTTGCGCGACACGGAGAGCACCATAGGACAACACCAATAATAATGCTGTCAGGACCCCGACTCAATGCCACATCGATCTAGCATGTAACACCTCATATCACTTTGCGGCCTCACGCACGGTATCCCCACGGTGTCGCCTTACCTTTGCCGGGACCGTTTATGCTTTTGGCACACGATATGATAGTGTCGCTAGCATCCATATGATAAGGAGCCCGGCTGACATGGCTAGTCGAAAACCCAAAGTGGCACAAACTTACAGGACAGCATCCATGACCCAAAGATCGAACGTGTCGGTCATCGCCGAGTGAATCCAGGCTGTAGCATTGGGCTAACAGACTCGGTGAACCGGGCTGTAGCGGCTAACAGGATTCCGGTATTCATTGCGTGACATTTCCCGAAGAACGATGACACGAGAACGAAGAAGGACACATGCCGGCCAGCCTAAGTGTTCCGGAGCGAGCACGCTACCATGGCTCAGTGGAAGCACTAGGAGACATTTCCCGGTAAGAGAGGCTACTAAGGATAAACAACTAGATAGTCAGATCCCACACATAGCAATACGCATTACACGTACGCATAACATGCAAGTATGTGCTGTACAACATGGCATCACAGCATAACTCAACAACTCGTATAGATAAGGCTCAAAGAGCCATCATAGCATTTATTACAAACAGGGGTCACATGACTGTAATGCCCTCGATGCGGCTATATCTCCCACGTGTCGAAGCATGACTTAGAGGCATAACCGCATTGAAAGCAATGTCGCAAGTGAGGTAATCTTCACACAACCCATGTAATACATAAGGGAAAGAGATACATAGTTGGCTTACAATCGCCACTTCACACAAATACATGAGTAAAGCATTACATCATACAGATACAATCAAGGTCCGACTACGGAACCAAAATAAAAGAAGAACCCCAAAAGCGACAAAGGTCCCCGATCAACCCCAACTGGGCTCCACTACTGATCAACTAGAACGAAACAACACAAAGGGCAAGAACTTCCTCGAGTTCCTCCTTGAGCTTGGTTGCGTCACCTGCTCGGTAACATAGGCACCTGCAAACTGGTTTTGGAAGTATCTGGTGAGTCATGATGACTCAGCAATCCCATTACCATGGGTATCAAGACTAGCAAAGCTTAAAGGGTAAGGAAGGGGGTAAAGTGGTGAGGTTGCAGCAGCGACTAAGCATGATATGGTGGCTAACATACGCAAAGAAGAGCGAGAAGAGAACAAGCGGAACGGTCGTGAAGCTAGCAATGATCAAGAGGTGATCCTGAACACCTACTTACGTCAAACATAACCCAGAAACCGTGTTCACTTCCGGACGCCGAGAAGAGACCATCACGGCTACACACGCGTTGATGCGTTTTAATTCGGATCAAGTGTCAAGTTATCTACAACCGGACACTAACAAATTCCCATCGCCACATAACCGCGCAGCACGCTCTCGAAAGTTTAAACCCTGCAGGGTGTCCCAACTTAGCCCATGACAAGCTCTCGCGATCAACGAAGGAATAGACCTTCTCCCGGGAAGACCCGATCGGTCTCGGAATCCGGTACATCAAGACATTTCGACAATGGTAAAACAAGACCAGCAAAGCCTCCGCTGTGCCGACAAATCCCAATAGGAGCTGCACATATCTCGTTCTCAGGGCACACCGGATGAGCCAGACGTCGGGTTGGCATAGACCCTGGTTGCCCAGGGGGCGCCGGACATCGCTCGGTTTGGACCAGCACTTAGACAAGCACTAGCCCGGGGGGGGGCTAAAATAAAGATGACCCTCGGGTTGGCCGACCCAAGGGAAAGGGATAGGTGGTGGTGAGGCAAATGGTAAAACCAATGTTGGGCCTTGCTGGACAAGTTTTATTCAAAGCGAACTGTCAGGGGGGTCCCATAAATCACCCGACCGTGTTAGGAACGCAAAATCCAGGAACATAACACCGGTATGACGGAAACTAGGGCGACAAGAGTGGAACAAAACACTAGGCATAAGGCCGAGCCTTCCACCCTTTACCAGGTATATAGATGCATTAATAATACAAGAGATATTGTGATATCCCAACATAAACCCTGTCCACCATGGAGCAATCTTCAACTTCACCTGCAGCTAGCAACGCTATAAGAGGGGCTGAGCAAAGCGGTAACATAGCCAAGCAACTGTTTGCTAGGAATGGTGTCAAAGGTTAGAGGTTCATGGCAATTTGGGAGGCTTGAAGAGCAAATGATAGGTAACGCAGCATAGCGATAGAACGGAGGAACTAGCATAGCAATGATAGTAGTGAGATCCAGGGTAGCGGTCATCTTGCCTGAAATCCCGCAAGGAAGAAGAACAAGTCCATGAAGAAGACAAACGGACGTAGTCGAACGAATCCTCACAATCGCAACATTACCGGAACTAAGAAGCAACACCGGAAAGAAACAAACAACATGGTAAACAACCATCACATAAACATGGCATGATGCGCAAACAAGTATGATGCATGTCCGGTTTAATGAGGCATGGCATGGCAAAGTGCAACAAGCAATACTACAAGTTAAGTGGAGCTCAATATGCAACGAGTTGCATATTGACGGAACACCACATCAATTATTTAGTTCTCTCTCGGTTAAGGCTAACCAACAATATTAAATGTTGTTAAGCATGGCAAGAGGTTAAACATAATGAAACTACCTATCTAGGCAAGTTTAAATGAGGCCGGAAACAACAAACAACAATCCCGGAAAATCCCCATATGCAAATTATGGATTCGGTACTGTTCTGCCCTAAAACATATTTTATTGTTGTTAAACAGGAAAATAAAGTGCACCATGTTAAACTAGGCATTTTCCCACCCCATTTACATTTAAAGTTTATTAAATTTGGAGCTACGGTTAATTAGTTATGAAATAAATCATTTTAACATGGCATTTTGCAAAACAAATGCAAACAGCAGTTTAAACATGTTAAACATGGATGAAAGTAGCATATTATTAATCTACACAAAATTCTAAGCATTTTACATGTTTAAATCATTTTAATCCGATGCACGGTTCATGAGTTATTAATGCATGAACATGGAGTTTTTTTTTGCAAAACTGTAAATCCTGGAATAATAGACAAATTCGCAGATGCTAAAAAAAACCTACGCGGGCCGAAACTGATTGGCCCAACAAAGGCACTGTGAGGGGATCTGGAGGGGCTGCTCACCCGGCCTTGGGCGGTTGGGTGGAGAAGCTGGGCTGCACTGGGAGGCCCACGGGAGGGGCGCATGGGCCCGAGGCCGCCGCCCAAGCTTTGGAGGACGGAGCCATCGACCTCCGCTCGATTGGGATGCAGCGGGAGGTCCACCGACGGCGACGGGCGGCGCTCCGGTGAGGGTTCAAGGCGGCGGCGGGGTCTGGCAGGGCCGGCAAGGCCGGGAATGGCTTGCGGGGCCTCGGATCCGGTGGTCCTTGACCGGATCGGGCGAAGATGAGGCCGGCGCGGCGATCTGCAGGACGGCGGGGACGCGTCCGGCCTGCTGCCGGGCGGCCCTTGGTGGGGCCCGCGAGAAGGAGTAGACAGGCGCGGGAGTCAGCGGAAGGTGGCGCCCCGGCGAGGTCGACGCCGACGGGAAACTCGCCGGCGCTGGAGCCACGCACGAGATCTGCTCGAGGAGCTCCTCTCCTCGGGCCAGCAAGCGGGGCAGCGCAGGACTCCTGGGACGCGGGGCGCGGCGGCCACCATTCGGGCCCGGGCGGGCCGGATCTGGGTCTGACAGGCCCGCGCGGTGGGAGGGAGGTGGCTGGAGCCACTTGGCGGCGGAGGAGAGGTGGGAGGTGGCTGGCGGTGGCGCGGATCCCAATGGAGGCTAGGGTTCCGAAAATAGGAAGGTTAGGGCGTCCATTTATAGACAAAAGGGTTAGAAGAGGGGGGTTTTGTCCGTTTTCGGACCGTACGATCTCCATCGGACGGTCCGGAGTGGAGGGATGGTGTAGGTGGACTAGATGGGCTGTGATGAGAGGGTTGGGCTGAGAGGAGAGGGAGAAATGCAGCTCGCAATGGTTTCGAGACCAAACGTCCGATTTAATATACCGACTATATCGCGGTTACATATTTAACGGTTGGGCAGTCAAACGGACTCCGAATGCGATGAAATTTGGCAGGCGGTCTGTCTACACTATAATAAGACCGCACGACAAGTTGCAACTCATTCCGAGAACATTTTTATGCCACTTATAAAATATATTTTGGAGGTGCCGCGGGCGCGTGCGAGTGTGGTCGGGCTCAGAACGGACAATGGCGAGAAATGGCGGAACCCGAACGGATGCAAGTTTTGAAAAACGTGCAGATGAAATGCAGATGATGACATGAGACGAGATGCATAACAAGAACAAAATGCAAAACAATAGACAAAACCCAACCATGGAGGAAATAACATATCGCATCTCCGGAAAAGGCAAGAGTTGGAGTTACGAATATGGAAAGTTGTATCCAGGGCGTTACAACACTCCACCACTACGAGAGGATCTCGTCCCGAGATCTAGGATGGCACCAGAGGGAAAACGGAAGAGGAAGAGAAGAGGTAAAACTAAGTTGCTTCTTCGACAAACGAGTGAAACCATGAACCTTGAGATGTTGAGCAATTTAAAAGAAAGAGTACAACAGAGATGAACGAGATTGCAAACAATCTATTAGAAAAGATGAACAAGGAGTATTACGAGAACTTGAAGGTTGCAAATACATGAATCAAGAGTTAAATGGACAAGATAGAATTCGAAACCACTCCGGTTAAAACAAGGTGAGAGGGGAAGAATTCGGGCAGCACTCCGGTTGAACATGGAAGGAATTGAACATGAACTTGACAAGATGAGATGATACTTGATGAAATGAACAACACACTGCCTCCGGAACTATTGAAAGAATGGCACAAGGGGTAAGAAAGATTTCAGATAGCACTCCGGTTGAGAAGGGATACAAGACTTGATAAGATAAAAAAAGAACTTGAAGAGAAGACACAACGCTCCGGTTAAATGGATAATCAAGGAAAAGAACACGATCCCCACAACTAGAGATGATGAGAGAAGAGAGCAACATCACAATGCCTCCGGAAGAAATGAAAGAATGGAATGGAATGAACAGATAGAAGCTAGATCGTTGGAATAAGAGAACGTTGAAGGAAATGATAACTTCTACCGCAATTGAATTTGAAAAGCATCCTGACAAGAGGGATTGAACGTAGTTGTTGGAAAACCAACATCGAAAAGAATAAACTTGTAGTGGGCTTATGGAAACATCTCAAAATTATGAGGTGAGCTTCTGCCACCAACGGAAACAAATGGTTGGATTGATAAAAACAAGGAGACTAGAAACTATATCACCGGGAGGATGAAGAAGAACTTGGGTCATTTATAAGCACCATAATAACAACATTCCTTAGGGAAGGCTTTAGGTGAAGCATGACACAAGATGACTCCAACGAAGAGATTGGTGGATTTAAAATATCTCATTCTTGATGACATGTGAATCATAAGCATGAAGGGAAATTGTAAAGAATGACATAACACCACCTCGAATGATACGGTTGAAAGAATTGCATTTTGGAATGCAAGATGAAGAATGCTTGAACTCCTCAAAACAAATGTGTTGAGCAGCATGTTTATTTTAGAGTATAGCTTGGCGGATCTTAACTCCGAGAGAAATCTTGAAGAACAATTGAAGAAAGAAAGGAATCCTTGACGAACCCTTTGAGATGACAGAAATCCTTGATGAACCACCAGGAAGAAACTCCATGAAGAACTCCGGTAATAAAAGGATGATAGAAAGAAAGAGAAGTTGAAAACACAAGGTGAACCTTGCGATGATTTAGATGGAGCTTTGGAATGATATAACCGAGAAAACTTGGAACTCCGGAAAAGAAAGATGAGCTATTGAAACCAATGATTTGGAGAACCTCCAGAATAGGGAATAGAATTTACTCGATGAAACAAGAATAAGAATTACATTATGCTTATCCCTCATCAATTAAATAGATGACCCACAATGGATTTGGCATGCCACTTATTCTCGTAGAAAGGATTAAGATAGATATGGTGCAAACTTGGGAAGGTCTTCAATGAACCACCGGTAGGATTGGTTAGAACGAATGAATTAATATGATAACGAAGGAATTGAAATCTTGAACGAACCACCATAAGAATTCAGAAATGACTGACGAAAGAGAATGAATCACCGAGAAGAATTAGAAAAGCACGAAGATACTTGAGAGAATTTAGATACAAGTGAACGTAGAGATCCCGAGCTGGTTTGAGAATAGTTGAACGATGCACCGGTAAGATTTGGAAAAACAAAAGCTGAAAGCTGAGAATGAGGAATTATGACATGATGGCCTTCGGGGAAAAGAAATGGAAACAACTCATGAAATGCTTCAGATGGTTATGAAAAGAATTCTCATAATCGAAACAATTATGAGAAAATGGCATCAATCTAGAATCACGCATCTTCAAGAGAATGGACAAGATTTAAGGGAAACTCTTCTTCGGTCTTCAAAATCTGAGAATGACGACGAGAAACACCACCATAATATGTTGAGGCACTCCGGAACAATGAAGAATAGAAAAGGTTGAACCAACTATGAAAAGAATTTGAAAGATCTTGGAGAAAGCATTTGGCTGATGATAACTCATTCTTACGTCAAACTTTGAAATGAATTTGAGAATAGCTCCGGGAAGATAGAAGAGTCAGGTAAGATCCTGGGAAAAGACCAGTGGGTTAGGGCCCACTCAAAAGAAACACCGTTGAACGATTACTTGAAAGGGAGATTGCACCGGTTGAATAAATGACTAGCATGAGATAGCATCCTCAAAAGAACTTGAGTGAATTGAGAATGGAAACTTGAATCTTCCGAGATAACTTTGGCACTCCAGAACAAATGAATGGCGAGAAGTGAATTATTATTAGGTGCACCGGCATGAGAGAACATTTGAAACAAGGAAAGCAATGTGACCAACATTGAAGGCTTGAATTTAGTCCACCGGAGAAGAAAAAGAACGAAGAATAATAGACTTGAAGCTTCCTTAGCATCTTCATGAGAATCACCAGATAAGAACATGAAGGAGAAGAATGGAGAGGCTTCATATCAATAAGATGGATACTTGATCAAGAAATCTGCGTCCTTGAAGAAATAAGGGTGGGAGGGCGGGAAAACAAAGACAACTTGGAACGGATGTAGCAAACACCGTTGTGAAGAACTGATAATTGATCTTGCGAATGTTGAAGTGATCGAACCCACTTGAAGGAAGACACACCGGTTAAAAAGGATTGGCAACACAATCTTGATGATCAAGAAGGATTTGTATTCACATCATAGTATGAGAACACCGTTTACGAAAAAGGTATGGATTCACCATTTGACTTCGAAGCAACTCGAATACCACAAATAAAACAAAACAAAGGATTTGGCTTGCAGAATAAGCCGGAACAAACAGATGATAGATCCCATATCGTATCATGTGTCTGTTGGAAAGATATTCTAGTAGCTACTTGAATTCCCACTAATAAACTCCCGAAACTTTCTGGTTATGCAATCAGGTGTTGGGATACAGGGGAAGCAATATATCTCACCCAAACTAACAATACCTACATCCAAGCTGTATCCATCCGTCAACACATAACCAAGAAACCTTCGGAAATCGTCTACCTCAACCTTTGAAAAGCATCCGTTATACGAGTCATGGCAATACTCCCGTACTCACCTCAGTACTGGGTTAGCGGGGTTATCTCACCAACAACTGCATAAAAGAGATTTTCGATGTCGGCGTACTAAACTCAGGTATTCCAGAACTGCAACGATAAAATTATGACGACAACACCTCAGAGCTCAACTCCCCGGGACACCTCCACTAAAAAAACCCTGCTGACGGGAGGCACCAAGACAATGTTGTCATCATAAAACCATCGGAACAATTCTAAGATACCCGCGTGATCCTAAAAAAAATTTAGTGAAATTTAAGAAGAGAAGAGTCAAAACTCTACGTCAGGATACCTCACCAGAAGGTCGAAGGGACTGGGGAGTAAAAAGAATCCTACTCTCCGATATATAATTCCTAAATGACTCAAAACATTTTTCTAGACACAACTCGGCCGCTAAAAACGATCAAGCAAAGGGGGCTCCTAAGTCGGGGAAGGCTCTGATTACCAACTTGTAACGCCCTTGATGCGGCTATATCTCCCACGTGTCGAAGCACGACTTAGAGGCATAACCGCATTGAAAGCAATGTCGCAAGTGAGGTAATCTTCACACAACCCATGTAATACATAAGGGAAAGAGATACATAGTTGGCTTACAATCGCCACTTCACACAAATACATGAGTAAAGCATTACATCATACAGATACAATCAAGGTCCGACTACGGAACCAAAATAAAAGAAGAACCCCAAAAGCGACAAAGGTCCCCGATCGACCCCAATTGGGCTCCACTACTGATCAACTAGAACGAAACAACACAAAGGGCAAGAACTTCCTCGAGCTCCTCCTTGAGCTTGGTTGCGTCACCTGCTTTCGGTAACATAGGCACCGCAAACTGGTTTTGAAGTATCCGTGAGTCACGAGGACTCAGCAATCCCATTACCATGGGTATCAAGACTAGCAAAGCTTAAAGGGTAAGGAAGGGGGTAAAGTGGTGAGGTTGCAGCAGCGACTAAGCATGATATGGTGGCTAACATACGCAAAGAAGAGCGAGAAGAGAACAAGCGGAACGGTCGTGAAGCTAGCAATGATCAAGAGGTGATCCTGAACACCTACTTACGTCAAACATAACCCAGACACCGTGTTCACTTCCCGGACTCCGCCGAGAAGAGACCATCACGGCTACACACGCGGTTGATGCGTTTTAATTCGGATCAAGTGTCAAGTTATCTACAACCGGACACTAACAAATTCCCATCTGCCACATAACCGCGGGCACGCTCTCGAAAGTTTAAACCCTGCAGGGGTGTCCCAACTTAGCCCATGACAAGCTCTCGCGATCAACGAAGGAATAGACCTTCTCCCAGGAAGACCCGATCAGTCTCGGAATCCCGGTACATCAAGACATTTCGACAATGGTAAAACAAGACCAGCAAAGCCTCCCGCTGTGCCGACAAATCCCGATAGGAGCTGCACATATCTCGTTCTCAGGGCACACCGGATGAGCCAGACGTCGGGTTGGCATAGACCCTGGTTGCCCAGGGGGCGCCGGACATCGCTCGGTTTGGACCAGCACTTAGACAAGCACTGGCCCGGGGGGGCTAAAATAAAGATGACCCTCGGGTTGGCCGACCCAAGGGAAAGGGGTAGGTGGTGGTGAGGCAAATGGTAAAACCAATGTTGGGCCTTGCTGGACATGTTTTATTCAAAGCGAACTGTCAGGGGGGTCCCATAAATCACCCGACCGCGTTAGGAATGCAAAATCCGGGAACATAACACCGGTATGACGGAAACTAGGGCGGCAAGAGTGGAACAAAACACTAGGCATAAGGCCGAGCCTTCCACCCTTTACCAGGTATATAAATGCATTAATAATACAAGAGATATTGTGATATCCCAACATAAACCCTGTCCACCATGGAGCAATCTTCAACTTCACCTGCAGCTAGCAACGCTATAAGAGGGGCTGAGCAAAGCGGTAACATAGCCAAGCAACGGTTTGCTAGGAATGGTGTCAAAGGTTAGAGGTTCATGGCAATTTGGGAGGCTTGAAGAGCAAATGATAGGTAACGCAGCATAGCGATAGAACGGAGCAACTAGCATAGCAATGATAGTAGTGAGATCCAGGGTAGCGGTCATCTTGCCTGAAATCCCGCAAGGAAGAAGAACAAGTCCATGAAGAAGACAAACGGACGTAGTCGAACGAATCCTCACAATCGCAACATTACCGGAACTAAGAAGCAACACCGGAAAGAAACAAACAACATGGTAAACAACCATCACATAAACATGGCATGATGCGCAAACAAGTATGATGCATGTCCGGTTTAATGAGGCATGGCATGGCAAAGTGCAACAAGCAATACTACAAGTTAAGTGGAGCTCAATATGCAACGAGTTGCATATTGACGGAACACCACATCAATTATTTAGTTCTCTCTCGGTTAAGGCTAACCAACAATATTAAATGTTGTTAAGCATGGCAAGAGGTTAAACATAATGAAACTACCTATCTAGGCAAGTTTAAATGAGGCCGGAAACAACAAAAAACAATTCCGGAAAATCCCCATATGCAAATTATGGATTCGGTACTGTTCTGCCCTAAAACATATTTTATTGTTGTTAAACAGGAAAATAAAGTGCACCATGTTAAACTAGGCATTTTTCCACCCCATTTACATATAAAGTTTATTAAATTTGGAGCTACGGTTAATTAGTTATGAAATAAATCATTTTAACATGGCATTTTGCAAAACAAATGTAAACAGCAGTTTAAACATGTTAAACATGGATGAAAGTAGCATATTATTAATCTACACAAAATTCTAAGCATTTTACATGTTTAAATCATTTTAATCCGATGCACGGTTCATGAGTTATTAATGCATGAACATGGAGGTTTTTTTGCAAAAGCAGTAAATCGGAATAATAGACAAATTCGCAGATGCTAAAAAACCTACGCTGGCCGAAACCGATTGGCCCAACAAAGGCTGTGAGGGGATCTGGAGGGGCTGCTCACCCTGGGCCTTGGGCCGGTTCGGTGGAGAAGCTGGGCTGCAGCTGGGGAGGCCCACGCGGGAGGGGCGCGCTGGGCCTGGAGCCGCTGGCCCAGGCGCTGGAGGACGGAGCCATCGACCTCCGCTCGATCGGGATGCAGCTGGAGGTCCACCGACGGCGACGGGCGGCGCTCCGGTGAGGGTTCAAGGCGGCGGTGGGGTCTGGCAGGGCCGGCAAGGCCGGGAATGGCTTGCGGGGCCTCGGATCCGGTGGTCCTTGACCGGATCGGGCGAAGATGAGGCCGGCGCGGCGATCTGCAGGACGACGGGGACGCGTCCGGCCTGCTCCGGCGGCGGCGCTTGGTGGCGGGCCCGCGCGAGAAGGAGTAGACAGGGCGCGAGGAGTCAGCGGAAGGTGGCGCCCCGGCGAGGTCGACGCCGACGGGAAACTCGCGGGCGCTGGAGCCACGCACGAGATCTGCTCGAGGAGCTCCTCTCCTCGGGCCAGCGAGCGGGGCAGCGCAGGACTCTTGGGACGCGGGGCGCGGCGGCGACCATTCGGCCCAGGCGGGCGGATCTGGTCCGACAGGCCAGCGGTGGGAGGGAGGTGGCTGGAGCCACTTGGCGCGGAGGAGAGGTGGGAGGTGGTGGCGGCGCGGATCCCAATGGAGGCTAGGGTTCAAAATAGGAAGGTTAGGCGCCCATTTATAGACGAAGGGTTAGAAGAGGGGGGTTTTGTCCGTTTTCGGACCGTACGATCGCCATCGGACGGTCCGGAGTGGAGGGATGGTGTAGGTGGACTAGATGGGCTGTGACGAGAGGGTTGGGCTGAGAGGAGAGGGGAGAAATGCAGCCCAGCAATGGTTTCGGAGACCGAAACATTCGACGAATATACCGACTATATCGCGGTTACATATTTAACGGTTGGGCAGTCAAACAGACTCCGAATGCGATGAAATTTGGCAGGCGGTCTGTCTACACTATAATAAGACCTCACGACAAGTTGCAACTCATTCCAAGAACATTTTTATGCCACTTATAAAATATATTTCGGAGGTGCCGCGGGCGCGTGCGAGTGTGGTCGGGCTCAGAACGGACAACGGAGAGAAACGGCAGAACCCGAACGGATGCAAGTTTTGAAAAACGTGCAGATGAAATGTAGATGATGACATGAGACGAGATGCATAACAAGAACAAAATGCAAAACTACAGACAAAACCCAACCATGGAGGAAATAACATATCGCATCTCCGGAAAAGGCAAGAGTTGGAGTTACGAATATGGAAAGTTGTATCCAGGGCGTTACAATGACCCAACAATCAGAGCAAACAAGCAACAAGCGGAAGCATTACATGTCTGGGTACAGACATCTACAAATGAAAAAGGCTAAAGAGCCTGACTATCTACAACATCCGATCAAGATTGTAGCTGAGGTACAAGCTACTTGTCGAAGTCCACGAGAACACTAGTAAGACCGAAGTCTCCGCTGCAAAAACATAAATAAAGCAACATGAGTACAAAGGTACTCAACAAGACTTACACCAGATCCTATCATACATGCATTTGTATCAAGAGGGTAATGTGGGGTTTAGTTGCAGCAAGCCAGCTTTGACTCTGTGGCTATCCTGTTCTACGACTACCAGAACTTCTTTGAGGTGATATGGCGCACATGAGTCCACTAATCACCACACAATACACTACTATGGATTCATTCCCGTCTCCCTACGAGAAGGCCATCCATAGCACTCACACTTGTCTTGAGCATTTTATAGTATCCACTTCAAGTTGTCTATGTACCATGTAAGCATCCAAGAAGTCCATAACCACGGATCCGGCTATTCGAATAGATCATGTTAACCCTGCAGGGGTGTACTTCTTCACACACGCTCTCGCCACTTACCGCCATGTACACGTCATGTATCTCGGCAACCTTCAAGCGGAAGCCTGGCGAGGGTGTCGGCCATGACATGACTAACCACACAAGACTCTTGTCCAGGTTTATCGCCTATTCGGGTTCCATCCGCAAGGAGATCCGGTCGGGGTGTCGCTCACGGCCCCAAATGATGTGTGCAGGGTTCCCAAGCCCACCATGCCGGATGGATATACGCTTGGTACACCATGCCACTTGTGCCTAGTCTGTCCCAAGCCCAACTGGCCGGGTGCCACTTGGTAGACTACTAACACTACCTACAAACACCAGAAACTAGTTGCAACTCCTGGACAGAGATCAAGTTGGTTAATAAGCCGAGAGGGGTCGAGTTACCGGAACCCAATGTGTGGTAGTATCGAGTCATTGGACAACATACATAGAACTCAGTGGTTAAGGACGGTTCCAGTGAGACAACCCACCATGTACTCCTACATGGCCTCTCACCGCTACCTTTACCAAATCGTGTTCACACACTTCACTCTCAAAGATCGTAACATATCGTAACACTCCAATTCATTCCCAATGAATCAGACCTGACACAACTCTAAGCAATAGCAGGCATAGCATGGTAGGAACACAAGATGGCTCAATCAACTCCTACACATGCTAGTGGGTTTCAACTATTTACTGTGGCAATGACAGGTCATGCAGATGAATGGGTTCAACTACCGCAGCACAAAGTAGCAGGTGAATCGTTGTTGTCCTAATGCAATAACTGAGAGCAGGAGTGAGAGAGTAGGATTGTATCGGAATGAACAAGGGGGTTTGCTTGCCTGGCAGATCAACAAGGAAGGCACTGCTCCTCAGACAGGTACTCTGGAACGGTCTCCGGAGCAGGACCTATCGAGAAGGAACGGTGCCAACAATCAAAACACAAGCATATGCAACAATATGATGCATGAACATGGCATGTAGATGTGATGCTGTTTGAGCTAATGCAACTAGTATTCAAATTGAATGAAGTCCATTTGAATCAAGGGTTCAAATGCAACTCCAAATTAAGCTCTTATAAATGCCATTTACATGTTTTCACTTATACAGTAGGTATAAGTTGGTTTTTCATGCATGAAACTATTATAGATGGAAAGATTGCATTTTTCTGATAATTTTTCATATATAAATTATTTCAATCTGAGTTACGGTTGAATTTCTATGATTTTTTGAAGTTTTGCTAATTTTCTAGAATTTCCTGATTAAAAGAATTAAACTAATTCCAGAAAATAAATAATGGTGTCAGCCTGACGTCAGCGTGATGTCAGCAGGTCAAGGCGCCAGCCCAGGTCAAACCTGATGGCTGGGACCCACATGTAAGTGTAACATCTAACTAACAGAGTTAGCTAGTGTTAGGTTAGTACTAACCTAGGTTAATTAAGGCCTGGGCCCACCTGTCAGTGAGACAACTAATTAACTGAGTTAATTAGCGCTAACTAAACTAACACCTAAACTAAACAGGGGCATGGCCCACGTGTGTTAACCCCAGGAAGGTCAAACCCCGGGTCGAACAGGTCAAACCTGCCGGCGACTCGACGCCGGCGAGGCCAGACGCGGCGGAGGGCCTCGGATTTCGCCCTCCTGCGACCATTTGGACGGCGGAGACCACTGGCGAGGAGCCAGCGCTCATCCGCGTCATCTGGAGCAAGTGGGAGAGGCGGGGACAGCCGGAGCTCGCCGGAGCGGAGCTCGGGGCGGCGGCCGGAGTTCGGCCGAGGGCGGGCGCAGCGCTGCAATGCATGGGGGCGGAGGCTAAGAGCACCGGGGCGTAGCCAAGGCTCGTCTGCATCCAGCGGAGGCGACGGGAGGGCGCAGGGTGGCCGGAGCTCGCCGGAGCAAAGCTTCGGCGCGGCCGTGTTAGTGCGAAAGCGGGATGCGGCTGCTGGTGTCTGGCGAAACGGAGAGGGGGAGGAGGAGCAGCAGCTCACAGCGGTTGCAGCGGGCGTGGAAGCGGGCTCGGGGACGGCCGGACGGCGACGTGCGGGCGGTGGAGATCTACGGCGGCCGGCGATGAAGAAGACGATGGTGGCGACGATGGAGGCCGTCCGGAGGTGCGTGGCTTGACGAGGAGCGAGAGGGGGTCTCGGAGGAGCTGTGGAGCGCATCGGGAAGGCGAGGCCGTGGCCGTGGGCGCGGCAACAGTGGCCAGTGGCGGCGGTGGCGTTCGGCCGTTCGCGTGAGAGAGAGACAGAGGAGGGGACGAGGGCGAGGGAGGGTGCGAGAGAGGTCGGGGGCTACGTGGCGACGCTGCAGGAAGTCGCGGAGCAAGCAGGGAGGCAGGAGGTGGCCGGGCGCGTGGCCGCGTGCGGTGAGCGCGTGCTCGGCGTCCTCCTGGCGCGGTGGAGACGACGACTGGCAGTGCCAGTTGGCTGGGCCGGCCTGTTAGGTCGCTGGGCTGCACAGTGCCCGGCTGCATAGGGAGGTAAGTGCAGGTGGGTTTCTTCCCTTTTTTCTATTTTTGTTTTCTGTAATTTGTTTTGATTTAGTTTTAAACACTAAATCATTTTATTTACTTATGCCAATTTTTGCAGGAGCTAGTGGCATTATACCAGAGCTCCTCATCAACTAGCATAATTTTTGGATAATATTGTATATATATAACAATATATATCCAAAGCAAATATTTACTGCATTAATTCCAAATGCCCAAAATAAATACTTATGAGCTCCTAAAAATATTGGTTTGATTTTTATCTCTGTCCAATATTTTCAGAGAGCAACATGAGCATTTTCTAGGACCCTTTTGGAGCAATTTTTATTTGGGTCATTTCCAAAAAATGATTCTGAGGGTTTCACAAATCCTCATTTCAAATTTAAATGGAATTTAAACATGATGCACACATGACTAGCTAGCCTTGAGCATACCAGAACTAGGGATGTGACAACTCGCCCCCACTTGAAAGAATCTCGTCCCGAGATTCAGGGGTCGACGGAAAGAAAGCGGGGTACTCCAGTCGAAGACGATCTTCTCGCTCCCAAGTAGCTTCTCTCTCGGAATGATGAGACCACTGAACCTTGAGAAACTTGATGTTATGACGTCGGGTGACACGCTCTGCCTGATCAAGAATGTGAACCGGATACTCTCGATATGTGAGGTTATCTTGGAGGTCAAGCATTTCGTGGTCCACTCCGCGGATAGGATCCGAGAAGCAACGCCTGAGTTGAGAGACGTGGAAGACATCATGAACTTGAGAAAGATGTGGGGGTAGTTCCAACTGGTAGGCAACCTCTCCTCGTTTAGCGAGAATGCGAAAAGGACCAATGTAACGAGGAGCCAACTTGCCCTTGATACCGAAACGATGGGTACCCTTCAAAGGAGTAACCCGAAGGTAAGCTTTGTCGCCAACTTCATAAGTCATATCCTTATGATGGCGATCATCTTGGCTCTTTTGACGAGACTGGGCTGTTTTAAATTCTCACGAATGATCTGAACTTGCTCTTACGCCTCTGGATCATGTCGGTCCAAAGAATTGTCTTTCACGGTTTGACCAGTTCAAAGGTGTTCGTCATCTTCGTCCATAGAGAATCTCAAAAGGAGCTTTCTTGAGACTGGGTTGATAGCTATTGTTATAAGCAAACTTCGGCAAAAGGAAGACATTTCTCCCAATCCATACCGAATGAGATAACGCAAGCTCTAAGCATGTCTTGAGAATTTGGTTGACCCGTTCCACGACCACTTGATTGAGGGTGGAAAGCGGTACTGAAGGAAAGATGGGTTCCCATGGCAGTTTGGAAACTCTCCCAGAAATGAGAAGTGAAAAGACTACCACGGTCTGAATTGATCTCTAGTGGAACACCATGAAGTGATACTATTCGAGAATATATAAGTCGGTGAGCTGACTAGCGTGATACTCTCTCGAACAGGTAGGAAGTGAGCCACTTTGGAAAGACGATCAATGACTACGAAAATAGCATTATTCCCTCTCTTGGTCCCGGAAAGCCGGTGATGAAGTCCATACCAACTTTATCCCATTTCCATTCAGGAATAGCTAAAGGTGAAGGGTGCCAAGAGGTCTTTGATGCTCGCTTAACGCGACGACAAACGTCACAATTAGCAACGAAGTCGGCGATTTCTCTCTTCATCCTAGTCCACCAGAACCTCTGGCATAGGTCCTGATACATCTTAGTACTACTGGGATGAATCATGAGAGGAGATTCATGCGCCTCCTTAAGAATCAATTGTCGAAGATGCTGCTTCTTGGGGACCACCAGGCGGTTCCCAAAGAAAACAACACCTCGATCATCTATAGAGAAACTACCAGCAACACCCTTGGCAATGTTTCTCTTGATCCGGGTAATCCCCGTATCATGCTTCTGGGCTTCTATGATATGATCTACAAGAGCAGGTTTCGCCACCAAGGTAGAAAGGAATCTGTGAGGAGCAATGTGAAGGTTAAGCTTACAGAATTCCTCATGGAGAAGTGGTTGGCCTTGCTGCAACATAATATTGTTGCAATAGGATTTACGACTTAGCGCATCAGCCATGACATTAGCTTTGCCTGGGGTGTAGGTAATCCCTAGATCATAATCTGAGATCAACTCCAACCAACGTCTTTGCCTAAGGTTTAGATCTGGTTGGGTGAAGATATACTTGAGACTCTGGTGGTCGGTGTAGATCTCGCAACGTTTACCAAGAAGGTAATGTCGCCAGGTCTTGAGTGCATAGACTACGGCTGCAAGCTCTAGATCATGTGTAGGATAATTCTCCTCATGTGGATGCAACTGTCGAGATGCATAGGCAATCACATGGCGATCCTGCATAAGAATGCAACCTAGTCCCTGTCGTGAGGCGTCGTAGTAGATAACAAAGTCTTTAGTGAAATCCGGTGGCACAAGTATGGGAGCAGAAGTCAAGCGCCTTTTCAGTTCCTGAAAACTGTACTCACACTGTGGGGACCACTCAAACTTTTTATCTTTCTAGAGAAGTTCCGTGAGGGGTTTGGCTACTTTGGAGAAGTTTTCAACAAACCGGAGACAATAGCTGGCTAGACCAAGGAAACTCCTAACTTGTTTAACGGTTTCAGGTGGAGTCCAATCAAGAACGGCCTTAACTCTCTCGGGATTGACAGCAATGCCCTTACCAGATATCACGTGGCCCAGATAGGTCACTTCTGGCAACCAAAATTCACACTTGGAGAACTTGGCATAAAGGCGATGCTCTCTGAGTTTTTCTAATACAAGTCTAAGATGTTCGGCATGCTCTTCCTCGTTCTTCGAGTAAATAAGAATATCATCGAGGTAAACCACGACGAACTTATCTAGGTACTCCATGAAGATCGAGTTTATCAAGCGGGAGAAGGTAGCTGGGGTGTTGGTTAGACCAAAGGACATGACGGTGTACTCGTACTGACCATAACGAGTGACAAAAGCCGTTTTGGGAATGTCCCCATTTCTGATTTTGATTTGGTGGTAGCCTAACCTCAAATCCATCTTGGAGAAGACTGAGGATCCAGCAAGCTGATCGTACAGATTGTTGATTCTGGGGAGCGGATATTTGTTCTTTATCGTGACAAAATTAACGGGACGATAATCTACAACCATCCGGTTCGTACCATCCTTCTTCTTGACGAAGAGGACGGGGCAAGCCCAAGGAGAAGAACTAGGACGGATGAAACCCTTTTGCAAGGACTCATCAAGTTGTTTCTTAAGCTCGGCTAGTTCTAAGGTTGCCATTTTGTAAGGTCTCCTAGAGATTGGAGCAGTTCCTGGGATAAGATCTATGACGAACTCTACATCTCTATCAGGTGGAACACCTGGCAGTTCCTCTAGAAAGACATCCGGAAAGTCACGGACTACCGGGATATCTTCAAGGTCTGGAAGAGGGCTGGCATTAAGAGAATAGAGTTGGCGCTTTGCAACTCTGGTGGAGACAGTGACTATCTTGCCAGATGGGTGTGTAAGCTGAACAGACCTGGTGAAACAATCAATCTTGGCATGATGAGCTGTCATCCAGTCCATACCCAAGATGATGTTAATATCCGAAGACTTGAGAGATATCAAGGAAGCAAGGAATACAAGTCTGTCAACATGGATTTCATTGCCATAACTTATCCTAGAGGTTTGCCATTTGGATCCAGGAGTTTGAATAAGTAGCGGGGAGGGCATATCACAAAATGACATGTCGTGCAAGCGAGCATAGCTTTCAGAAATGTCGGAATGAGGCGCTCCAGTATCGAACAGAACCGATGCTGGATGACGGTTGACAAGGAGTGTACCAAGAACGACATCTAGATCATCATGAGCATCTTTAGCTGAGACGTGATGCACACGTCCATGTTTATGGTGAGCTGACTTGGCACTAATCATCTTGCCTGATGGCTTACCACGACCAACAGACTTCTCGGGCTAGGATGGAGCAACACTGGTCTGAGTACAAATACGGGCAATGTGGCCTGGCTCTCCACACTTGTAACAAATCTTGGAGGTAGGACATGGACCCACATTGGCAGGCGGTCCACCAAAAGGCCTGGGTGGAGCATACTGCTGAACTAGATGGGGTGCCACATAAGATGGCCTCGGTGTATATCCGGGTGGAAGAGCGGAGTTTGGAACCCAAATCCGGCGCTTCTGAGAACTAGAACCAGAGGAAGATCCCAAATCACGGGTGTGCTTACGGGACTCCTCGTAAGTGAGCTGAGCTGTCTCTGCATTAATGGCCTTGTTCACAAGAGCTTGGAATGTATCGCAATGATGTAGGTGGAGATCACGACGCAACTTGGGGTTGAGACCCTTAGGAACCTAGCTCGCTTCTTGGCGTCCGTGAGACACCTCTTCAAGCATAGCGGCGAGGTTCTCAAACTCTCTCTGTAAGCATCAACAGCCATCTTACCTGGGTGAAACTACGAACTCTTCTCTCTTGCGATCGATGAGGGCTTGAGGAATGTGATGCTCATGAAAAGCCTCAGTGAAATCTCTCCAGGTAGGAATCTGACCAGCTGGAAGCATAGCCTCATAGTTTTGCCACCAAAGACTAGCAGGACCTTCCAGGTGGTATGTGACATAGGTGACCTTGTCATCTTCAGCTACGTTCGCGGAACGCAGCTTGTGTGTGATACTACGGAGCCAGTCATCTGCATCAAGTGGCTCGATGGAATGATGAAAGGTAGGTGGGTGCAAGCGAATGAAGTCATGAATGGTTGCAGGCCCTTTGAACCGATGTGCGGTGTTCTCCTCGATACGTGCCAATGAGCGGTTAGACTCACGCTTGTTCTTCTCCATCTCTAACATGAACTCTGTCAACGAAGGCTGGTCGGGAGGATCCTCATCCCTACCATCTCCATGGTTCTGGCTACGAGCAACAGAACTTCGCTTAACTGATGACATCCTGAGAAACGAAACCAAGGACGGAATCAGCATCAACTATAGACTGTAGAATGTAGGACAAGGAAATTAGTATCTCTCGAACTCCTAGGGCAATTCCGGCAGCATAACGGCAGTAAATTGCTCAGAATGAGACATTCTGCTAAAATGGGGTAGTAACATACTCAAGATCACCACTTAAGGTTCTGAGATCATACTAAACATGCTATACCGGAAGTACTCGAAACTGGGGTATGACTCTGATCAACCAATCTTATGGGACTACAGAGTAGTAACACGTGATCCTGATAGACGGAAGAGAAAGCCTAGTTCCTTAACCCCGCAGGAAAGATAGGATGACTTCGGATCGAAGGCCATGAGGTATAAGGAGTAAAAAGAGCCTTACGTTCCTTCCCACAATCAATTCCCTTACATAACTAAAGAATTTCTAGACTCAACTTCGACCAGTTTGGCTTGGTAATCCTACAGGCAGTCACGCTCTGATACCAAAGCTGTCAGGACCCCGACTCAATGCCACATCAATCTAGCATGTAACACCTCATATCACTTTGCGGCCTCATGCACGGTATCCCCACGGGTGTCGCCTTACCTTTGCCGGGACCGTTTAGCCTTTTCGCACACGTATATGATAGTGTCGCTAGCATCCATATGATAAGGAGCCCAGTGACATGGCTGGCGAAAACCCAAAGTGGCACAAACTTACAGGACAGCATCCATGACCCGAAGATCGAATGTGTCGGTCATCACGAGTGAATCCAGCTGTAGCACTGGGCTAACAGACTCGGTGATCCGGGCTGTAGCGGCTAACAGGACTCCGGTATTCATCGCGTGACATTTCCCGAAGGGACGTACACAGAACGAAGATGGACACATGCCGCCAGCCTAAGTGTTCGGAGCAAGAGCACGCTACCATGGCTCGATGGAAGCACTAGGAGACATTTCCGTAAGAGAGGCTACTAAGGATAAACAACTAGATAGTCAGATCCCACACATAGCAATACACATTACACGTACGCATAACATGCAAGTATGTGCTGTACAACATGGCATCACAGCATAACTCAACAACTCATATAGATAAGGCTCAAAGAGCCATCATAGCATTTATTACAAACAGGGGTCACATGACCCAACAATCAGAGCAAACAAGCAACAAGCGGAAGCATTACATGTCTGGGTACAGACATCTACAAATGAAAAAGGCTGAAGAGCCTGACTATCTACAACATCCGATCAAGATCGTAGCTGAGGTACAAGCTACTTGTCGAAGTCCACGAGAACACTAGTAAGACCGAAGTCTCCGCTGCAAAAACATAAATAAAGCAACATGAGTACAAAGGTACTCAGCAAGACTTACATCAGATCCTATCATACATGGATTTGTATCAAGAGGGTAATGTGGGGTTTAGTTGCAGCAAGCTAGCTTTGACTCTGTGCTATCCTGTTCTACGACTACCAGAACTTCTTTGAGGTGATATGGCGCACACGAGTCCACTAATCACCACACAATACACTACTATGGATTCATTCCCGTCCCCTACGAGAAGGCCATCCATAGCACTCACACTTGTCTTGAGCATTTTATTGTATCCACTTCAAGTTGTCTATGTACCATGTAAGCATCCAAGAAGTACATAACCGCGGACCCGGTTATTCGAATAGATCATGTTAACCCTGCAGGGGTGTACTTCTTCACACACGCTCTCGCCACTTACCGCCATGTACACGTCATGTATCTCGACAACCTTCAAGCGGAAGCCTGGCGAGGGTGTCGGCCACGACCTGACTAACCACACAAGACTCTAGTCCAGGTTTATCGCCTATTCGGGTTCCATCCACAAGGAGATCCGGCCGGGGTGTCGCTCACGGCCCCAAATGATGTGTGCAGGGTTCCCAAGCCCACCTCGCCGGATGGATCTACGCTTGGTACACCGTGCCACTTGTGCCTAGTCTGTCCCAAGCCCACCTGGTCGGGTGCCACTTGGTAGACTACTAACACTACCTACAAACACCAGAAACTAGTTGCAACTCCTGGACACAGATCAAGTTGGTTAATAAGCCGAGAGGGGTCGAGTTACCGGAACCCAATGTGTGGTAGTATAGAGTCATTGGACAACATACATAGAACTCAGTGCTTAAGGACGGTTCTAGTGAGACAACCCACCATGTACTCCTACATGGCCTCTCAGCGCTACCTTTACCAAATCGTGTTCACACACTTCACTCTCAGCATCAGAACATATCGTAACACTCCAATTCATTCCCAATGAATCAGACCTGACACAACTCTAAGCAATAGCAGGCATAGCATGGTAGGAACACAAGATGGCTCAATCAACTCCTACACATGCTAGTGGGTTTCAACTATTTACTGTGGCAATGACAGGTCATGCAGATGAATGGGTTCAACTACCGCAGCACAAAGTAGCAGGTGAATCGTTGTTGTCCTAATGCAATAACTGAGAGCAGGAGTGAGAGAGTAGGATTGTATCGAAATGAACAAGGGGGTTTGCTTGCCTGGTAGATCAACAAGGAAGGCCTTGCTCCTCTCGCAGTACTCTGGAGCGGTCTCGGAGCGGGACCTATCGAGAAGGAACGGTGCCAACAATCAAAACACAAGCATATGCAACAATATGATGCATGAACATGGCATGTAGATGTGATGCTGTTTGAGCTAATGCAACTAGTATTCAAATTGAATGAAGTCCATTTGAATCAAGGGTTCAAATGCAACTCCAAATTAAGCTCTTATAAATGCCATTTACATGTTTTCACTTATACAGTAGGTATAAGTTGGTTTTTCATGCATGAAACTATTATAGATGGAAAGATTGCATTTTTCTGATAATTTTTCATATATAAATTATTTCAATCTGAGTTACGGTCGAATTTCTATGATTTTTTGAAGTTTTGCTAATTTTCTGGAATTTCCTGATTAAAAGAATTAAACTAATTCCAGAAAATAAATAATGGCATCAGCCTGACGTTAGCGTGACGTCAGCAGGTCAAAGGCGCCATCCCAGGTCAAACCTGACGGCTGGGACCCACATGTCAGTGTAACATCTAACTAACAGAGTTAGTTAGTGTTATGTTAGTACTAACCTAGGTTAATTAGGGACTGGGCCCACCTGTCAGTGAGACAACTAATTAACTGAGTTAATTAGCGCTAACCAAACTAACACCTAAACTAAACAGGGGCATGGCCCACGTGTGTTAACCCCAGGGAGGTCAAACCCCGGGTCGAACAGGTCAAACCTGCCGGCGACTCGACGCCGGCGAGGCCTGACGCGGCGGAGGGCCTCGGATTTCGCCCTCCGGCGACCATTTGGACGCCGGAGACCATGGCGCGAGCAGCGCCGTCGCGTCATCTGGAGCAAGTGGGAGGCGGGGCGGCCGGAGCTCGCCGGAGCGGAGCTCGGGCGGTGGCGGAGTTCGCCGAGGGCGGGCGCAGGCTGCGATGCATGGGGCGGAGATCGAGAGCACCGGGCATAGCCGGGCTCGTCCGCATCCAACAGAGGCGACGGAGGGCGAGGTGGCGGAGCTTCGCGAGCAGAGAGCGGGCGGCGGCGGTGTTCGGGCGCGAAGCGAGATGCGGCTGCGGTGCGGGGGCGAAGCGGAGCGGGGAGGAGGAGCAGCAGCTCACGGCGGTTCTGTGGCGTGAAGCGGGCTCGGGACGGCGGACGGCGGCGCGCGGCGGTGGAGATCTACGGTGGCCGGCGATGAAGAAGACGACGGTGGCGACGATGGAGGCCGTCCGGAGGTGCGTGGCTTGACGAGGAGCGAGAGGGGGTCTCGGAGGAGCTGTGGAGCGCGTCGGGAAGGCGAGGCCGTGGCTGTGGGCGCGGCAACAGTGGCCGGTGGCGGCGGTGGCGTTCGGCCGTGCGCGTGAGAGAGAGACAGAGGAGGGGACGAGGGCGAGGGAGGGTGCGAGAGAGGTCGGGGGCTACGTGGCGACGCTGCAGGAAGTCGCGGAGCAAGCAGGGAGGCAGGAGGTGGCCGGGCGCGTGGCCGGGTGCGGTGAGCGCGTGCTCGGCGTCCTCCTGGCGCGGTGGAGACGACAACTGGCAGTGCCAGTTGGCGGGGCCGGCCTGTTAGGTCGCTGGGCTGCACAGTGCCCGGCTGCACAGGGAGGTAAGTGCAGGTGGGTTTCTTCCCTTTTTTTCTATTTTTGTTTTCTGTAATTTGTTTTGATTTAGTTTTAAACACTAAATCATTTTATTTACTTATGCCAATTTTTGCAGGAGCTAGTGGCATTATACCAGAGCTCCTCATCAACTAGCATAATTTTTGGACAATATTGTATATATATAACAATATATATCCAAAGCAAATATTTACTGCATTAATTCCAAATGCCCAAAATAAATACTTATGAGCTCCTAAAAATATTGGTTTGATTTTTATCCCTGTCCAATATTTTCAGAGAGCAACATGAGCATTTTCTAGGACCCTTTTGGAGCAATTTTTATTTGGGTCATTTCCAAAAAATGATTCTGAGGGTTTCACAAATCCTCATTTCAAATTTAAATGGCATTTAAACATGATGCACACATGACTAGCTAGCCTTGAGCATACCAGAACTAGGGATGTGACAAAAACATACAACTCAAACATCATAGGATAGCCATACATCATTGGGAAATAATATATAGCGTTGAGCACCATGTTTAAGTAGAGATTACAACGGGTAAGAGAGAGGTTACACCGCTGCATAGAGAAGGGGGAAGGTGATGGAGATGTTGGTGAAGATGACGGCGGTGTTGGTGAAGATCGCGGTGATGATGATGGCCCCCGGCATTGTTCTGGCGCCACCGGAAGCAAGGGGGAGAGGGCCCCCCTTCTTCTTCTTCTTCCTTGACCTCCTCCCTAGATGGGAGAAGGGTTTCCCCTCTGGTCCTTGGCTCCCATGGATTGGGAGGGGCGAGAGCCCCTCCGAGATTGGATCTATCTCTCTGTTTCTGCGTTCTCTGTGTTCTGTTCTCCTCTGTTTCACTGTCTCGCGTATATATGGAGATCCGTAACTCCGATTGGCCTGAAACCTTTTCCGTGATTTTTTTCCGAATATTATCTTTCTTGCGGCAAAAGAAGAGCATCAACCGCCTTACGGTGGGCTCACGAGGGTAGGCGGCGCGCCCATGGGGGAGGGCGTGCCCCTACCTCGTGACCACCTCTGCACCGTCTCGCGTGGATTTTTCTTCCGAATTTTCCATATTTTCCAAAAATAAGCTCCGTCCGCTTTTATCCCGTTTGGATTCCGTTTGATATGGATATTCGCAAAACATAAAACATGCAATGAGCGAGAACGGCATTTGGGCACTGGATCAATATGTTAGTCCCAAAAATAATATAAAAAGTTGCCATAAAGTATATGAAAGTGAATAATTTTGGCATGGAACAATAAAAAATTACAGATACGATGGAGACGTATCAGCATCCCCAAGCTTAATTCCTGCTTGTCCTCGAGTAGGTAAATGATAAAAAAGAATAATTTTTGATGTGGAATGCTACCTAGCATAATCTTGATCATATTTCTAATCATGGCATGAATATTAAGACACGAGTGATTCAAAGCAATAGTCTATCATTTGACATAAAAACAATAATGCTTCGAGCATGCCAATAAAGCAATCATGTCTTTTCAAAACAATGTGGCCAAAGAAAGTTATCCCTACAAAATCATATAGTCTGGTTGTTGCTCTGTCTTCATCACACAAAGTATTTAGTCATGCACAACCCCGATGACAAGCCAAGCAATTGTTTCATACTTTAATAATCTCAAACTTTTTCAACTTTCACGCAATACATGAGCGTGAGCCATGGACATAGCACTATAGGTGGAATAGAATATGATGGTGGAGGTTATGTGGAGAAGACAAAAAAGGAGAAAGTCTCACATCGACTAGGAGTATCAACGGGCTATGGAGATGCCCATCAATAGATATGAATGTGAGTGAGTAGGGATTGCCATGCAACAGATGCACTAGAGCTATAAGTGTATGAAAGCTCAAACTGAAATTAAGTGGGTGTGCATCCAACTTGCTTGCTCATGAAGACCTCGGGCATTTGAGGAAGCCCATCATCGGAATATACAATCCAAGTTCTATAATGAAAATTCCCACTAGTATATGAAAGTGAAAGCATAGGAGGCTCTCTCTATGAAGAATATGGTGCTACTCTGAAGCACAAGTGTGGTAAAAGGATAGTAACATTGCCCCTTCTCTCTTTTTCTCTCATTTTTTTATTTTCTCTTTTTTTGGTGGGCTTCTTTGGCCTCTTTTTTTATTTGGGCTTCTTTGGCCTCTTTTATTTTTCATAAAGTCCGGAGTCTCATCCCGACTTGTGGGGGAATCATAGTCTCCATCATCCTTTCCTCACTGGGGCAATGCTCTAATAATGATGATCATCACACTTTTATTTACTTACAACTCAATATTACAACTCGATATCTCGAACAAAGATATGACTCTATATGAATGCTTCCGGCGGTGTACCGGGATGTGCAATGATCTAGCATAGCAATGACATCAAAAAATGGACAAGCCATGTGAACATCATGCTAGCTATCTTACGATCATGCAAAGCAATATGACAATGAACGCTCAAGTCATGTATATGATGATGATGGAAGTTGCATGGCAATATATCTCGGAATGGCTATGGAAATGCCATGATAGGTAGGTATGGTGGCTGTTTTGAGGAAGGTATATGGTGGGTGTATGGTACCGGTGAAAATTGCGCGACACAAGAGAGGCTAGCAATGGTGGAAGGGTGAGAGTGCGTATAATCCATGGACTCAACATTAGTCATAAAGAACTCGTATACTTATTCCAAAAATCTACAAGCCATTGAAAACAAAGTACTACGCGCATGCTCCTAGGGGGATAGATTGGTAGGAAAAGACCATCGCTCGTCCCCGACCGCCACTCATAAGGAAGACAATCAATAAATAAAATTGTGCTCCAACTTCATCACAAAGCGGTTCACCATACGTGCATGCTACAGGAATCATAAACCTCAACACAAGTGTCTCTACAATCCACAACCACCCACTAGCATGACTCTAATATCACCATCTTTATATCGCAAAACTATTGCAAGGAATCAAACATATCATATTCAGCGATCTACAAGTTATGTAGGATTTTATGACTGACCATGTGAATGACCAATTCCTGTCATCTCTCTAAATAGATATAAGTGAAGCAAGAGAGTTTAATTCTTTCTACAAAAGATGTGCCCACGCTCTAACAAATATAAGTGAATCAAAAGAGCATTCTACAAATGGCGGTTGTCTATATGATGAGAAACAGGCAATCCAAACTTCAAATGATATAAGTGAAGCACATGAAGCATTCTATAAAGCCATACTCAAAAGATTTAAGTGAAGTGCAATGATCATTCTATAAATCAACCAAGGACTATCTCATACCAGCATGGTGAATAAAATAAAAATAAAAAACCTAATCGCAAAAGTCGCTCCAAGACTTGCACATAATGCATGAACGAAACGAATTCGAAAACATACCGATACTTGTTGAAGAAAGAGGGGATGCCTCCCCAGCATCCCCAAGCTTAGACGCTTGAGTCTCCTTGAATATTTACTTGGGGTGCCTCGGGAATCCCCAAGCTTGGGCTCTTGCCTCTCTTCCTTCTTCTCACATCGAAACATCCTCGATTAGACACTACATCCACACAAAACTTCAACAGAAAACTCGGTAAGATCCGTTAGTATAATAAAGGAAATCACCATTCTAAGTACTGTTGCAAACCAATTCATATTTTTCTTTTGCATTTTGTCTACTGTAATATAACTTTTTCATGGCTTAATCCACTGATATAAATTGATAGTTTCATCAAAACAAGCAAACTATGCATCAAAAACAGAATCTGTCTAAAACAGAACAGTCTGTAGCAATCTGAACATCTAAAAATTCTACCAAAATTAGGAAAAATAAACAAGTTGTATATCAAGACAGTGCAAAAAGAATCAGAACCAATTTAAGTTCCAGTTAAAAATGTAAAATCGTGCACTACAGCCAAAGTTTCTGTCCAGCACCGTACAAACCAACAAGCATTGTAAACATCCTAAAGGCAAACCTTGGCACATTATTTTTATAATACAATGGAATTATACAAGGGGATAATTATTTTTGTTGAAAAGTTTCTGTAATCAAGATTCACAAAGTTTCCGTGAGCATGAACAAAGTTCAAGGCTAGCTCCCACTTCAACAATGCTTGTCTCTCTCACTTTCACTTTCCTTTTTGAAAAGTTTTTAGGTTCCCCTCTTTATTTTTGTTGTTTTTAAACTATATGAAAGCACTCAACAGAAATAAATGACTCTCTAAAACTTCCGGGTTGTCTCCCTGGCAGCGCTTTCTTTAAAGCCATTAAGCTAGGCATATAGTGCTCAAGTAGTGAATCCACCCGGATCCCAAGGTATATCAAAGCCAATTTTAATTAACAATGATTTGTAATTTAGTAGTGAGCGCAAAGTAACATATATCATGCAACAACGAAGTATAACTCTCTTCCTATGCATCGGCATGTCATAAAAGAACAATTCATGCATACATAGTAAGGGCCAATGCATAGTATAAGCAGTTTCTTGTAATTTCATCGTGTTGGAAACATAAAGAGGCGGAGATGTAGTTCCTCTCTCATAATAATTGCAAGTAGGAGCAGCAAGCACATGCATATTATATTCATCAAAATCATCATGTGCAATGGTAAAAGGCAACCCATCAATATAATCCTTAATAAGTGCAAGCTTCTCCGATATAGTGTAGTTTGGAGAATTCAAAAAGATAATAGGACTATCATGCGTGGGTGCAATAACAACAATTTCATGTGTAACATAAGGAACTATAGCAAGTTCATCTCCATAAGCATAATTCATATTGGCATCTGTAGGATCGAAAGTATGTGTAGAGGGGGGGGGGGGGTGATTAGACTACTTGACAATATAAAAATTCAGCCTTTTGATAAAGACAAGTTTTTGGCAGATTCACAATGATGATCAAGTCAAGTATCACCCTACACATGCAATTCTAGAGTATAGGCAGCGGAAAGTAAATTGCACATGTAGTAAAGAGAGGTGGAGAAGAGCAAACACAATTTGGAGACACGGAGATTTTTCTCGTGGTTCCGATAGGTGGTGCTATCGTCAATCCACGTTGATGGAGACTTCAACCCACGGAGGGTAACGGCTGCGAGAGTCCACGGAGGGCTCCACCCACGAAGGGTCCACGAAGAAGCAACCTTGTCTATGCCATCATGGCCTACGCCCACGGAGGGCTAGCCTTACTTGGGGTAGATCTTCACGAAGTAGGCGATCTCCTTGCCCTTACAAACTTCTTGGTTCAACTCCACATCTCGACGGAGGCTCCCAAGCGACACCTAACCAATCTAGGAGGCACCACCCTCCAAAAGGTAATAGATGGTGTTGATGATGATGAACTCCTTGCTCTTGTGCTTCAAATGATAATCTCCCCAACACTCAACTCTCCTCACTGATTTGGCTGTGGTGGAAGAAAGGATTGAGTGGAAAGCAACTTGGGAAGGCTAGAGATCAAGCTTCATATGGTGGGAGTGGAGCAACTTGATCTCAACACAAGGGTAGGTAGTTTTCTTCTCGAGAAATGTAAGGTAGGAGTGGTAGTTCTTTCGATGGCTCTCTCCACGAATGAAGAGGGGTGGAGGGTATTTATAGCCTCCACACAAAATCCAACCGTTACACACATTTGACCAATCTCGGTCAGACCGAAGTTGACAACTCGGTGAGACCGAAAGTTCAAATCATGTGAACGTTGGGATTTTCGGTGGGATCGAAAATACAAACTCGGTGAGTCCGATTCGTCCAAAGACAAGAGCTTGCCAATCTCGGTGGGACCGACTTCATCATCACGGTGACACCGATTTGATGATGTAGGTTCTGAAGCTTGGCAACTCAAGTTTCGGTGAGACCGAGTTCAGAATCGGAAAATCCGAGATTTCTAGGGTTTGGCTTTGGCTGAGGTGGTTCATCTCGGTGTGACTGAGTTTAGGAAATCGGTGGGACCGAGATTACTTATGAGTGTATGAGGCAGTGAGAGTTGCTGATAGTTTAGGAGATGTATCACTAAGCACTTTGAGCAACCAGATCATTATCATAACCTCATCCCCTTTTAATAGTATTGGCTTTCCTATAGACTCAATGTGATCTTGGATCACTAAACCAAAAATGGAGTCTTGAGCTTTTGCCAATGCTTGCCTTAGCATTTTGAGGGGTCCACTTCTTCAGTCCTTTTGCCATACCCATATCACTGAACTTTCTGAAATGATTCTCAAGAAACTATTAGTTCAATGATATATATGTTGTTATTAATTACCAAAACCACCCGGGGATTAGTTGCACTTTCAATCTCCCCCTTTTTGGTAATTGATGACAACATATAGATCAAAGCTTCAACAAAAGATATAATCAATGAATAACATCGTCGCTTTGAGAAGTATGTGATAAGCTAGAGCTCCCCCTAAATTTGTGCATTATTTAAGATTTGCGTTTGAATGCAAATGCACAATCGATTAGGATCATGGGTCACTCTTCCATGTCACATACATCTTGGTGGAGCGCACAAAATGATAAGAATGAATAGCATGCACCCAATCACCAAGACATGAGTAAATGGTCATACAAGATAGGAATAGCATATGATAAGCATTAAGCACACATTAAAGCATAGTACGACCAAGCACTCATTAAGATAGGATCAAACGTAGTATCAAACACACAGAATGTCTCGAAAACCAAAAGTATCTCAAAAAGACCGCAAATGAACGAAAAAGCAAAAGCGCAAAGACAAAAGCACTCTCTCTCTCGAAGTCCTATGATCTATACAATTTCTCCCCCTTTGGCAACAAGTTACCAAAAAGTCCGAAAAGGCATAGAGCTAAGCGTCACTGGGGACTCTGTTGGCGGCTCTATGCAGGTTGATGTTGGAGTTGATATGGCAGCATCTGCGAAGACTTGGTGATGTCAGTCGGAGGAGTGGTCTTTGGAGCTGGAGCTGGAGCAACCGATGGAGCTGTGGGAGGTGCCAAGCTGTAGTCTGGTGTCGATCCATGGAATAGCAGTGATCGGGTCTGTGGGAACTGGAGCGATCTGTTGATAAGCATCTGGACTAGGTCATCCTGCATCTCACGCATAAGCTCTTCCTTCTCCTCTTTGCTTCCTCAATATCTGCCTCAAGCTTGTTGTGATTACTTGCACTTGATCGACTTCACATCCGAGCATGGATCTTGTCTTCAACAATCCTCTCAAGGCTCTCCGAGACTGTACAATGCTGGCCAGCGTTGCTCAATCCTTTGGGTAGCTTCAAGTAGCTGTTCTCCAACACTCTTTGGTTTAGCTGCTGCTGCTGCTGCTTCCTTCTCAGCTTTAGCTTTCTTGGCAGCTTCAATCTTTGCTTGACCTTCCACTGACGTTGGATCCTCCTCATCCATCACAACAACATTATCTTCATGCTCAGGCTGCAGTGGTAAGTGCTCTCTATCCAACAAGAATGTGCCCGTGCCAAACTTGGCATTGATAAGCATCTGAATATGCGGGGCAAATCCACACGACCTTTTCTGGTCAGCTGCAGTCCTCTTGATGGTTTCAACTATCAAGTCCATCACCTTGAAAGGTGCCTTCTCATCAAGTATATGTAGCATGTTGATAGAGTATCCTCTGATCATGCGATGATCTCCAGACTTGGGCATCAAGGTATGCCTCAGAATAGTGTTTGTGGTAGGTAGACCTGCCTGGAGATAGTACACTGAGCCGAGCTTCCAGATTGCCAAATCTTTAGCTGGTACCTCTTTGTACATATTCTTCATGGATTCATGGTTCTTCTTGGGAATACCATACACATCAACATCATCCTCTCTTGGCACTGGAGCATGCAGAAGTTCTGCCCATTCTTCAACAGTTGAAGAGAATCTTTGGCCTTCAGTCATCCATGTGATCTTTCCATCTGGATAGAAATGAGCTGTGGCATAGAATTGCATAATCATTTCATCATTCCAACTGGTCAACTTCTGACCTACAAAATCTGCAACACCACATGCAGTGAAGCTCTCATGCACATGTGGAAAGAAGTCTCTGTGCTCTTCACTGTCAATGTATTTCCAATCAACAAATCTGTGTATGCGCCACTATGGGCTTCTTGTCCATCGGCACGATCTCATAGAAGTCCCTGCTGCTCTCGGTGTGAAATCTGGGATCAACAGCAGTCCTTCTCCTCACGGCATATGGATCAGCTTGTCTCCATAGCCTGAGACCTCTATCCTTCCTTTCCTTCATGTTCTCAGCTTGAGGATGAGCATCATTGTGAAGTGGCAGTTTTGGATGAAGTTTCAGCAGAACTGGTCCTTCATCATCGACACACTGGTGGCACATCATCTTTGTTCTCTCTCGATGCTGGAATGTTCTGACTGTTTTCTGGGCTTGGCAAGAGGCTTTCTTTGGAGCTGCCTTTCTGGAGCAGATGGCTTGGACTTTGAAGTAGCTCCTGCCCTGATGGCATCACCCATGAGCTTAGGCTTCTGAGGAGGCTGGGGTGCTTCCTCATCCTCATCTTCCTCTGCATCATCATGCACTAACCTCTTCCTCTTGGAAGTTTTCTTCACTTTGCTCGTAGTTTCCTCTTCCAAACTTAGCTTCTTTGCAACAGTTGATTGCTTCACTTTTCTGGTGCCCTTCTTGGTTTGCTGACCTTGTGGCTCTTTGGCAACAACTTTCCTCTTGGGCTTTGAGGTGACCTCTTCCTCAATGACAAAATCTGAGTCTTCCTCATCTGAGTTTCTCTTCTTTCTGGCCCAGGTGGCTGCAGGAGGCAAACCACTTGGTGTACTCCTCTCACCATCATCGATGAGCTCTTTGGGATCGGGACTAGTGCCCGCCTGGAATGTCTCGCTATAGGTGACTCGACCTGTTCGGCTGTCACGGCATCGACATGGTGACAACCTATGAATAGATAAGGTGTAGGCAGAGTAGAAGAGTTATCACAAACTGCAGAAGATTTTAAAAAAAATTGAGTTCAAATTTCAGTATTAGGTTTTCACCGAAGACATGTCGGTCGACCGAGTTTAAAATTCGTGAATCCAAGTGTTCAAACGAAGCATTCACACCACTTTCGGTTGGACGAAGTGGGTTTCGATCTGCCGAAAACACTAGGGTTTCACTAAATCCTCATTTCGGTCACACCGATTTGCACAACTTCGGTTGGACCGAAAGGTGTGATCAATGGCCAGAGGCCAAATCGGTCATACCGAGAATGTAAAATCGGTCTCACCGAGATGTGTTCGGCGGAAACCTAACCCTAAAACTTTTACTCGAATTTCGTTCAAAGGAACTAATCTTGTGTACAGGAAGATTTCAATCGTGGCAAGATTACAGGCAAACCAAACGTGCATTGAATCGGAGATGGGAGCACGAGTGGGATCGAAACTCACCCTAACTTGGTGGAGTTTCTCTACGGCGGCAACGGCGCGGAGAAGATGTCCGTTGACGGCGACAGAGACCTACGGCGAGGGCGCACAGGCGACGACGGAGACGATCCGGAGACCAAGGCGACGACAGCAAGGGGTGTGGGGGCGAAGCGTTTGAAGTAGAAATCAACGCGCGGTGCCCTCGGAGTATATATACCCCTTTGCTGTCGGTGGGACCGAGTTGTAAAACTCGGTGGCACCGAGATGGATAACTGTAGGCAGTTATGCACTTCGGTCACGCCGAAATTCACAACTCGGTTTCACCGAGGTGAAAACCTAGATCAATCTAAATGTTTTCGGTTTGACCGAATTTGAGTGAGTTGGTCTGACTGAAATCACTTAGAAGGTTTTGGAAGTTTAGCCTTTGACGGATCGGTGGCTCCGAGTGCTCCTCACTCGGTGGGTCCGAAAATGACTTGTTCAAAGTTTGTGATGTAAGCATGAATAGAATTTGAGACAAGAAAGCATAGATAGCTAGGGGAGGCACTTAGGCATTCTTGTCCATCCATTTGGTCAGAAAAATCAAAAAGACCAAAGCAACAAATGGATGTCCTCGAATGGATAAAAACATGCATCCAACATGCTCACACAATAAGATAGCAAATGAAATATGTGTCAAACATGCACAATCAAAACTCTAGCTACTATCACACAATTTGTCGATGACTAGGTCATCTTTATATGAGTATATTGACTTATGAGTCAAATGAGAACATTTGATCATAGGTCATACTCATCGTTTAAGCACAAGTGGGGTTACCACTTTTACATAAAGCATTGATGTGTTCACATCATTTGAAGATGCTTTAGCTCAATTCTTTAGAGCAAAGCTCCCCCTAGATGTGAGAACCCCTTTTGAAGGGTCAAACTAACCTTGGGTTGTCGTAGAAGACTTCATGTAGATGTTGAAGATGTGGATGCTCAATATTGATGAAGATCATCAAGAGTTGGGAGCAATCCTTTGGATTCGGGCACTTTCAATACCTACATGGGTTAGTCCGACAAGGAACAAACACGGATATCCATGGACATAGATTGAAGTACACAATAGATGATGTCCATGAAAGCAATGATTACCTTGTCCCTTGACTTACCAACAAGAGGGTTTGTGACTCCATGAACTAGTGCAAGATGTGGAAGTTGATTGCACAAGTTCTTGCCAAAATGAATGTGAGTGAAGTATGTTGGCGGAGTCACCCTCAAGAACTCTCTAGTTATTCTTCTTCGGGATCCACATCATCTTGATGGGAATTCTTGGGGTTGTAGTTGAGCTTGACGAAGTAGAACTTGACGTTTCCTTGGGAACCCACTTGACCATGGCTTTAGGTGCTTCAATAAATGCATCAATCTCCTCTTGAAGCTTGTCCTTGCCTTTTAGCTTGTGGTCTTGTGGGGGAAGGTCATCTTGTGCTTGTTCCTCATTGGAAGAAGTAGGATCGTACTTCTCCTTTTGAGAAACAAACTTTGGAGTGGGATATTGACCTTCTTCCCATTCAACACCCTCGGCGTTGAACTTTCGCTCAAAACCAATTCCTTGATTCTTCCGGTGCCTTCCTTGCTTGCGAACAATTTCCTCAAAGTTCTTGCTTCCGGCAAGGCTCTTGTAGACACCTTTCTCTATAATCCCTTTCAATAAACTATTTTCTTGCTCAAGTGTAACTTGGCTTGAAACGTTGTTAGTGGAATCAAGAGAACTACTAGAAGCAACAATATTGGATTTAGCATGGTTATTGTTACTACTAGATGAAGAATTTTTCTTATGCTTGTCATGCTTAGTTTTAATAGGTGGCAAGAAATTAGACAAGAGAAGTCGTTTGGCAAGATATGAAGAACTCTTCTTTGAAGATCGTCATTGATTGCTTTTAGAAACTCATGTTCTTGCTCTAGATTGAGCTTCTCGAAGCGTAGCTTCTCATGAGATCTTAGGAGCTCTCTATGATCTTCTTGAGTTGTTTCATGAGCTAACTTAAGAGTGTTTAGTTCTTTAGTTAGACGCTCAATCTCCTTCATAGCATTGTCATTCGACTCTTCTCGACTATAAAGACTACTAGCATGTTCATCATTACTAGGCTCACTAGATTTATCATGTAAGAGCTCATCTTCACCAAGCAAGTCATCCTCATCACTATCAAAGTCAATGAATTCAGGGTGTGATACCTTGGGGCCTTTAGCCATGAAGCATCTTCCAATTCCCTCATTTGGTGAATCAAATAAGTCGTAGGAGTTGGAGTTGGAGGATACGAGAGCAAGACCGGCAACACCTTCATCTTGACTGTAGTCGGAGTTGGAGTGATAGCTTCTCTCAGATTGATTGTCGAGTCGGAGCGGAGACCCATTCACCTACATGAGCTTGATGTTTTCTTCTTGTGTAGCTCCTTGATGACTTGTCTTTCCTCTCCGAATCCTTGCTTCTCCGAGAGGGTCTTCGTTCATAACGATCATCTCTACTCCTTCTCTCTTTCCGAGGTGACTCATCTCTTGAGCTTCTTCTTCTTGGAGATTCTTCTCTTCTCTTGTGGGAGCCGAACACTCATTTGAGTAGTGTCGGGTCTTCCACAATTGTAGCAGATTCGATCACGACTAGAAGATCTCTTTTCATCATATGATCTAGACTTTGAGCTTCTCTCTTTGCTTCTACTCTTGTAGAATTTGTTGAAGTTCTTCACCATTAGGCTTATCTCTTCATTGGAAACTAGCTTGTCACTTGAGGTTGTGGGAGCATCACATGTAGCTTTGTAAGCACCACTTGACTTGTTGTGAAGCTCTTCCTTTTCCTTAAGTGTCATCTCATGAGCAACAATTCTTCCAATGACTTCGGTTGGCTTGAGATTCTTGTAGTTTGGCATCATTTGGATCAAAGTGCACACGGTGTCATACTTTCCATCCAAAGCTCTGAGAATCTTCTTGATGATGAATCGGTCGGTCATTTCTTCGCTTCCTAAGCCGACAATCTCATTTGTGATGAGAGCAAGCCTAGAGTACATTTCAGCGACTCCTTCACCTTCCTTCATCTTGAACTTGTCAAGTTGACCTTGAAGAACATCTAGCTTTGATTCCTTTACGGACTCGGTACCTTCGTGCATTTCAACCAAAGTATCCCAAATCTCTTTTGCATTCTCAAGACGGCTGATCTTGTTGAACTCCTCGGGACACAAAGCATTGAAGAGAATGTCACAAGCTTGAGCATTGTTTTGCAACATCCATAATTCATCCGTTGTAAGCCGCGATCCGAACTTTTCCTTCCTCGAAGAATTCACCTTGCAAACCAACACAAATAATGCCCCATGCGGCTGGGTTATGGCCAAGAATATGCATTTTCATTTTATGCTTCCAACTAGCAAAGTTTGAACCATCAAAGTAAGGACCTCTACGAAAATTACCCTCACTAGACGCCATACTCTCCTAGGTTGTGAAACCAAGCTTATGGAGTCCGATGCAATGGAAACCAATACAATGGAGACCAAAGCTCTGATACCACTTGTAGGATCGAAAGTATGTGTAGAGGGGGGGGGGTGATTAGACTACTTGACAATATAAAAATTCAGCCTTTTGATAAAGACAAGTTTTTGGCAGATTCACAATGATGATCAAGTCAAGTATCACCCTACACATGCAATTCTAGAGTATAGGCAGCGGAAAGTAAATAGCACATGTAGTAAAGAGAGGTGGAGAAGAGCAAACGCAATTTGGAGACACGGAGATTTTTCTCGTGGTTCCGATAGGTGGTGCTATCGTCAATCCACGTTGATGGAGACTTCAACCCACGGAGGGTAGCGGCTGCGAGAGTCCACGGAGGCTCCACCCACGAAGGGTCCACGAAGAAGCAACCTTGTCTATGCCATCATGGCTCACGCCCACGAGGGCTAGCCTTACTCGGGGTAGATCTTCACGAAGTAGGCGATCTCCTTGCCCTTACAAACTTCTTGGTTCAACTCCACATCTCGACGGAGGCTCCCAAGCGACACCTAACCAATCTAGGAGGCACCACCTCCAAAAGGTAATAGATGGTGTTGATGATGATGAACTCCTTGCTCTTGTGCTTCAAATGATAATCTCCCCAACACTCAACTCTCCTCACCGATTTGGCTGTGGTGGAAGAAAGGATTGAGTGGAAAGCAACTTGGGAAGGCTAGAGATCAAGCTTCATATGGTGGGAGTGGAGCAACTTGATCTCAACACAAGGGTAGGTAGTTTTCTTCTCGAAATGTAAGGTAGGAGTGGTAGTTCTTTCGATGGCTCTCTCCACGAATGAAGAGGGGTGGAGGGTATTTATAGCCTCCACACAAAATCCAACCGTTACACACATTTGACCAATCTCGGTCAGACCGAAGTTGACAACTCGGTGAGACCGAAAGTTCAAATCATGTGAACGTTGGGATTTTCGGTGGGATCGAAAATACAAACTCGGTGAGTCCGATTCGTCCAAAGACAAGAGCTTGCCAATCTCGGTGGGACCGACTTCATCATCACGGTGACACCGATTTGATGACAGAAGGTTACAGAAGCTTGGCAACTCAAGTTTCGGTGAGACCGAGTTCAGAATCGGAAAATCCGAGATTTCTAGGGTTTGGCTTTGGCTGAGGTGGTTCATCTCGGTGTGAATGAGTTTAGGAAATCGGTGGGACCGAGATTACTTATGAGTGTATGAGGCAGTGGGAGTTGCTGATAGTTTAGGAGATGTATCACTAAGAACTTTGAGCAACCAGATCATTATCATAACCTCATCCCCTTTTAATAGTATTGGCTTTCCTATAGACTCAATGTGATCTTGGATCACTAAACCAAAAATGGAGTCTTGAGCTTTTGCCAATGCTTGCCTTAGCATTTTGAGGGGTCCACTTCTTCAGTCCTTTTGCCATACCCATATCACTGAACTTTCTGAAATGATTCTCAAGAAACTATTAGTTCAATGATATATATGTTGTTATTAATTACCAAAACCACCCGGGGATTAGTTGCACTTTCAGCATCTTGGCCACAAGCATCATCAAAAAGGGATATTTCAAGATAATCAATGGGATCATAATAGTCATCATAGCAATCATCCTTCGGTAAGCACGAAGGGAAATTAAACAATGTAGGAGTTGAAGAGTTACTCTCATTAGAAGGTGGGCACGGGTGATCAATCCGCTCTTCCTCCTTTTGTTCTTCGCTCTCTTCCTCATCTTTTTTATCCAATGAGCTCATAGTTTCATCAATTTCTTCTTCCACAAATTCTTGCAAAATATTAGTCTCTTCTTGGACAGCGGAGACTTTCTTAATAAGTGCATTAATTTCATAATTGTATTTATAATTCTCATAGCAATATTTGTGGATAGCTAAATTTTCAGATCTATCGACAACATCATCATAATCCTCAAACTCTTTACACAGAGTTTTAATTTCATAAGCACCCAGAAAAGCAACAAATTCTTCTATTTGTTCCACATCATAGTAATCATATATACCATTAGCATAAGAAGCTAAGGTTTTATTATCATTAAATTTGCATGAAAAGGGAAGGTGTGGAGCATTCATCCTAGAGCAACAAGTATAATCATATTCCGAGCATAGTTGTCTAGCATACCACTTCAACATATTAATTTGATCCCATAATAGTTTCCCTTTTTGTGTCGAGCGATAATCCCTAAAGTATTCACGTTGATCCAACGTTACTCCCATTATAAAGTTGAATGGGGTTTTCTCAGGATTATCAAAGTAGTACAAAATATTTTTCTCATGATGAGAATCAAGGGTTTTAGGAGTTACCCCATCCTCATGAGTAGCAAGTACAACTAATTTTTTTGGTATTTTGCGTTCCATATCCTTAACTAAAGATAGAGAACAACTAAGAACAGCAAAGAAAAATTACTTACTGATAAAGAAAACAAGCACACACGAGAATATTCACCCCATGCTATGACTCCCCGGCAACGGCGCCAGAAAAAGGTCTTGATAACCCACAAGTATAGGGGATCGCAACAGTTTTCGATAAGTAAGAGTGTCGAACCCAACGAGGAGCTAAAGGTAGAATAAATATTCCCTCAAGTTCTATCGACCACCGATACAACTCTACGCATGCTTGACGTTTGCTTTACCTAGAACAAGTATGAAACTAGAAGTACTTTGTAGGTGTGATAGGATAGGTTTGCAAGAAAGTAAAGAGCACGTAAATAAAGACTAGGGGCTGTTTAGATAAAGACACAACTAAATTAGTAAAAGTAAAGAGCTTGTTGTCACGAGAAAGTTATTTGTCCCTAGGCAATCGATAACTAGACCGGTAATCATTATTGCAATTTTATTTGAGGGAGAGGCATAAGCTAACATAATTTCTCTACTTGGATCATATGCACTTATAATTGGAACTCTAGCAAGCATCTGCAACTACTAAAGATTCATTAAGGTAAAACCCAACCATAACATTAAGTATCAAGTCCCCTTTATCCCATACGCAAACAACCTACTTACTCGGGTTTGTGCTTCTGTCACTCACGCCACCCACCATAAGCAAATCATAAACATATTGCAAACCCTACAACAAGAATCCCTCACGCTTGCGCGACACGGAGAGCACCATAGGACAGCACCAATAATAAAACATACAACTCAAACCAATCACGATCATCAAATAGCCATTAGGACAAAACAGATCTACTCAAACATCATAGGATAGCCATACATCATTGGGAAATAATATATAGCGTTGAGCACCATGTTTGAGTAGAGATTACAGCGGGTAAGAGAGAGGTTACACCACTGCATAGAGAAGGGGGAAGGTGATGGAGATGTTGGTGAAGATGACGGCGGTGTTGGTGAAGATCGCAGTGATGATGATGGCACCCGGCAGCGTTCTGGCGCCACCGGAAGCAAGGGGGAGAGGGCCCCCCTTCTTCTTCTTCTTCCTTGACCTCCTCCCTAGATGGGAGAAGGGTTTCCCCTTAGGTCCTTGGATCCCATGGATTGGGAGGGGCGAGAGCCCCTCCGAGATTGGATCTATCTCTCTGTTTCTGCATTCTCTGCGTTCTGTTCTCCTTTGTTTCACAGTTTCGCGTATATATGGAGATCCGTAACTCCGATTGGCCTGAAACCTTTTCCGTGATTTTTTTTTGAATATTATATTTCTTGCGGCAAAAGAAGAACATCAACCGCCTTACAGTGGGCTCACGAGGGTAGGCGGCGCTCCCAGGGGGGAGGGCGCACCCCCTGCCTCGTGACCACCTTGGGCACCGTCTCACGTGGATTTTTCTTCTGGAATTTTCCATATTTTCGAAAAATAAGCTCCGTCCGTTTTTATCCCGTTTGGATTCCGTTTGATATGGATATTTTGCGAAACATAAAACATGCAACAGACAGGAACTGGCACTGGGCACTGGATCAATATGTTAGTCCCAAAAATAATATAAAAAGTTGCCAAAAAGTATATGAAAGTGAACAATATTGGCATGGAACAATCAAAAATTATAGATACGACGGAGACGTACCAGGAACCAGAGCCACAAGATGACCCTCCACGACTATCTGTTTATTCTTGGGATCCAGAGGAGGTTGCCAGCCAGTGGCAGTCAGAGTCTTCTTCATCACGAGACGACCCGGCTACACCTACGGGTATCCGCCAGGCTATCCCTGGCAATAGACCAACTTAGGCCAAAAGCCTGAGCTTGGGGGAGTACGTATTTCCCACCGACGTTACATTTATGTTCACACACACTCATTGCTAGATGTCGGTGCTCATACTCCTTCACTGTAATATCCATGCTAATTTATTTTCTTTTTCCTGTTTTCTTCTTGTGTGTTTGATAAACCTTAAGAAAAACCAAAAAAAATAGTAGTAGTTTATTTCTTTTCTGTAGTAATTAAAAAGAAAACCCAAAAATATTTCCCGTTCTTCTTCTTACTTGTTGGGAGCTTTCCCGTGTAAATAGTTTTATTTTCTTTTCTTTTCTTTGGGGGTCGAGAAGACTATATTGAAAATGCTTAGGGGCTCTTATATGCATGATTGTTTATTTAACTTAGAGCCCATATTACTTGTCTTCTCTCTCGAGTTGAATGCTTGCAGATTCTAGCTTAGTACAATGCACGTGCACTCTTATTATTATACACATCGTTCGGTCGTGCAAGTGAAAGGCAATAATGATGATATATGATGGACTTATTGGGATGAGAAAAGCTGGTATGAACTCGACCTCTCTTGTTTTTGTAAATATGATGATTCATCGTTCCTGAGTCAGCTATTATGAAGTAAACATATTTGCAATGACATTTAGAGATTATAGTTGCTTGTGCCATGCTTGATTAGCTATGAGTTATAATGGTTTACCTTGCGTGCCAACATGCTATTAGAATGATTATGATGTGGTATGATGGGATGGTATCCTTCTTTAAATGAATTGAGTGACTCGACTTGGCACATGTTCACGCATGTAGTTGGATCAAATCAACATAGCCTTCATGATATTTATGTTCATGGTGGATTATATCCTACTCATGCTTGTTTTCGGTGTAAATTAATTTTAATGCATGTTTACGACTGTTGACGCTCTCTCAGTTGGTCGCTTCCCTGTCTTTTGCTATCCTTCACCTGTACTAAGCTGGAATACTGCTTGTGCATCCAAACTCCTTAAACCCCAAAGTTGTTCCATATGAGTCCACTATACCTACCTATATGCGGTATTTACCTACCGCTCCAAGTAAATTTGTATGTGCCAAACTCTAAACCTTCAAATAAACATTCTGTTTTGCATGCTTGAATAGCTCATATATCAACTAGGGCTGCCCTTATCTTCTGTGTTAGGCGGGTTATTCTCAAGAGGAGTGGACTTCGCTCCTCATTCACGAGAAAATGGTTGGTCTCCGGGATGCCCAGTCCCATGCTTTATGCAAACTAAATCAAAATAATTGCAAACAAAACTCCCCCTGGGACCTGTTGAATGTTGGAGGCACTCGTTGTTTCGAGCAAGCCATGGATTGATGCTTGTGGAGGAGGGGGAGTATAAACTTTACCATTTTGTTTGGGAACCGCCTATAATTTGTTTAGCATGGAAGATATCGTCGTCTCTTAGTTGTTATGTTGACAATGAAAGTATGCCGCTCAATATATAATTTATCTCTATTTCAAAACCAAGCTCTGGCACCTCTACAAATCCATGCTTCCCTCTGCGAAGGGCCTATCCATTTACTTTTATGTTGAGTCATCATCCTTCTTATTAAAAGAACCCGCTGGAGAGCACACTGTCATTTGTATTCATTATTATTGGTTTATATTGGGTATGACTTGACTGGATCTCTTTCACCATGAATTACAATATTTAGTCAGTCCTTGATCTTTAACGGTGCTCTACATTTATGTTTTGCGGTCTCAGAAAGGGCTAGCGAGATACCATCTTGTTATATCATGTTATGATTATTTTGAGAAAGTGTTGTCATCCGAGTTTTATTATTATGGCTCGCTAGCCGATTATGCTATTGATATGAGTAATTATGAGACCTATGTGTTATTGTGAGTATGGTTTGTTCATAGTATTTGCTGAAACTTGAATGCTGGCTTTTCATGTTTACACCAACCAGAGCAAACAGAGTTTGTAAATTTTTTTATTTTTCTCTTTCAGTTTGTCAACTGAATTGCTTGAGGACAAGCAAGGGTTTAAGCTTGGGGAGTTGATACGTCTCCATCGTATCTACTTTTCCAAACACTTTTGCCCTTGTTTTGGACTCTAACTTGTATGATTTGAATGGAACTAACCCGGACTGACGCTGTTTTCAGCAGAATTGCCATGGTGTTGTTTTATGTGCAGAAAACAAAAGTTCTCGGCATGACCTGAAACTCCACGGAACATCTTAGAAAAAACAATAAAAAGTCCTCACCAAAGATGAAGACCAGGGGGCCCACACCCTGTCCACGAGGGTGGGGGGCACGCCCCCTACCTCGTGGGCCCCCTGGTGGCCCTTCGACGCCAACTCCAACTCCATATATTGTCTTTTGGGGAGAAGAAAAATCAGAGAGAAGAAATCATCGCGTTTTACGATACGGAGCCACCGCCAAGCCCTAATCTCTCTCGGGAGGGCTGATCCGGAGTCCGTTCGGGGCTCCGGAGAGGGGATAAATCCTTTAAATCATCATCAACCATCCTCCATCACCAATTTCATGATGCTCACCGCCGTGCGTGAGTAATTCCATCGTAGGCTTGCTGGGCGGTGATGGGTTGGATGAGATTTATCATGTAATCGAGTTAGTTTTGTTAGGGTTTGATCCTAGTATCCACTATGTTACGAGATTGATGTTGCTATGACTTTGCTATGCTTAATGCTTGTCACTAGGGCCCGAGTGTCATGATTTCAGATCTGAACCTATTATGTTTCCATGAATATATGTGTGTTCTTGATCCTATCTTGCAAGTCTATAGTCACCTACTATGTGTTATGATCCGCAACCCAGTGACAATAATCGGGACCACTCCGGTGATGACCATAGTTTGAGGAGTTCATGTATTCACTATGTGCTAATGCTTTGTTCCGGTTCTCTATTTAAAGGAGGCCTTAATATCCCTTAGTTTCCAATAGGACCCCGCTGCCACGGGAGGGTAGGACAAAAGATGTCATGCAAGTTCTTTTCCATACGCACGTATGACTATATACGGAATACATGCCTACATTACATTGATGAATTGGAGCTAGTTCTATGTCACCCTATGTTATGACTGTTACATGACGAACCACATGTGGCATAATTATCCATCACTAATCTGGTGCCTACGAGTTTTCCATATACTGGTTCTCGCTTATTTACTTTTTCGTTGCTACTGTTACAATCACTACAAAAATACCAAAAACATTACTTTTGCTGTCTTTACTTTTGTTACCGTTACCACTACTATCGTATTACTTTGCTACTAAACACTTTGCTGCAGATACTAAGTTTCCAGGTGTGGTTGAATTGACAACTCAGCTGCTAATACTTGAGAATATTGTTTGGCTCCCCTTGTGTCGAATCAATAAATTTGGGTTGAATAATCTACCCTCGAAAACTGTTGCGATCCCCTATACTTGTGGGTTATCACATGCAGATCTTCGTGAAGATCATAAACTCACAAGATCAGATGAGAACCAGAAGACGACGATCCTCGACAAGATCCTTGCCGAGGGAATCCACGAGACCTCCGGCAAAATCCTTGCCGGGGATGACCGCGATGCAACGGCAAGACCCTTGCTGGGACCCCGGCAGGACCCTTGCGGAGGACATCAGCGGGGCCGTGGCCAGGCCCGCACCTGCCAAGATTCCACTGCCATTCCCATGCAGCTGCCAGCCCAGCCAGCTAGGCGAGCACCTGCGTGGCGACGTGCGGCCTTTAGACCAACTCAACCAGCACCTGCGTGGTGACATGCAGATCTTTGTGAAGACACTGCCACCGTGCCAGCTCAGCAGGCTGCCAGCCTACATGGCGCTGCACGCCTCGTTGGCTTGGAGGTACATCAAAGCAAGGCGAGGCGGCGACGGACGGGACGGGCCTCGTTCCCGTCCCCAATAAAGCAAGGGGACACCAAAGAGCACATTTAATGTGTCTTGTCTCGTAATGACAGGCGATAAGCTTGTACACTGTACCCTTTCCACCTCCCATGTGGCACTATGGCGTCCCCCTTTTGCCTATAAAAGGAGGCCCGAGGCATACTGAGAGGGGATTTGGCTCTTTTGGACTATGCAGTCACTGTAGCTAGTTCAAGAACCCAAGAACACTCAAATATACACCAAAGCAGGACTAGGGTATTACGCATCCTCGCGGCTCGAACCTGGGTAAACGATCTTTGTGCTGGCTCCTAGACCCGCTCTTTCCACAACTTCGCACCCGCCGACCGTAGTAGGGATTCCAGTGATCCCATAGGTGTCGTTCCCACCGACATCTTTGGCACGCCAGGTAGGGGGCGTAGTTGTGAAAATCTGGTCTAGTAGTTAGTTTAGCAGTTCTTCATCGCCATGGCTTCCAAGGAAGAAGGCGACCGAACGAGTGACATCATTTGCAGGTGCAGTGAACGCTCGCGCAGCGATAGAAAAGGTAAGTCACGCAAAACTTTGAGCAATTCTTTTTATATAAGATTATTCTGCTTGGAGATCCTTCCCTCTGTATGAGAAACCTACACGTAGTGGGGCCCTTCCACTATTGGCAACGCCCTTGTTCTGTTTCAAGTCTACTCAACAGTTCGAGCGGCCGCGTCGAGAACGGCAGGGTGGCCTTCCACTGTTGGCAACTCTCTCATCCTGTCTCGAGTCCGCTCGACAGTTTGAGCGGCCGCGCTGAGAACGGAAAGGTGGTTCACCTGGCAGCAAGCACACCCGGCAGGCTATTGGGGACTGTCCTCGAGGCGCCGCAGCTTGGGTTTACACGCCGGCAAGCCTACCCAATTAATGTAGGGTGGACATACAAAGAGAGATTAAACTGGAAAAATAACATGCATCCTTTCAAAGTACTGCAAAGTTATCTTACATCAATTGTTGTTGCTGTTCTAACTAAAGATAAAAATTGTCTTGGTCGTGAACCTGCAGCGGCGATGAGAAACGGGGTGCCTAGTCCCGGCGTTGGCCTTCAACCCTCTGAATTCCGTCAACGCGGCTGATGATGGGCTCGATATGCTCCTCGAGCGTCGCGAGGTCCACATCCTCCAGCAAGCTCTCCAGCACGGCGTCGAAGTCGAGGTTGGGGTTCCAGTATGCCACCTTGGTGAGGACCTTGGTCAGGGCACCCCGACAAAGCAGCCAGGCCTCGTTGGCCAGAGAGCTCGCTCTGTTAGAGCGAAACTGCTCCAAGGCTTCAAGGACGCCCTCGAAGAATAGAGTCAGCTTGGCGTTGGGACTCATGTTCGGCTCCGGGGCATACCTTACGTTTGGCATCCCCATGGTGCCTAGCTTCATGGTGATCCTGCCGGCGATGTCGGCGAGGCGGCTGATCCAGAGGTTTTCGCACTTCACAAAATCCTCGTGGTTTGTGGCGTCATTCCTCCGCAGCTGCCTCTCCTTCTCCAAACACTTGGTCAGGGTCTCCTTCTGGGCCCTGACCTCCGAAAGCGTCCCCTCAAGACCCTCCGGCTTCAGCTTCAGGTCTTTGATGGAGTCGTTGGCTTGGGTGAGTAGCTCGGCCTTGTCGAGGACTATGCCCTGCGCCTCCATCAAGGCGCAGCTGATCGTGTCCTTCTCCTTCGCCAGCTCATGGGCCTTGTTCTTCAGGCCGTCCCGCTCCACCTCCAGCTCCTTCACCTTGTCGCCATGGACCAGGGCTTGAGCATCGAGTGCCTCCTTGTGCCTCTGCTCCAACTCCCGGGTCCGCTAGGCGACGAGCTTCTCGACCTCCTCATCCTTGCCGCGGAGTGTGGCGGAGAGCGCCGCCTCACGAGCGGCGAGGTCCTCCTCCTGGGAGTTCAGCTCGTCCTGGTGCTGGTGCCGGGCAGCCTCGGCCCTGGCAGTCTGTTCCCTCGCTGCCTCCTGGGCCTTCTCGATGTCGGCCTGCTTCAAGATGAGCTCCTGCTTGCGCTCGGCCAGCTGATCTTGGGCAGCCTTCAGGTCTTCGTGGGCCTGGCAGAACCAGGCCTGCGTCTCGGTGACACGCTCCTCGAGATCCGCCTTCGCCTTGTCCGCCGCCACCACCCTGGACTTCACCTTGTCCAGACGGGCGCGATGGAGCGCCTGGAGCTTCCTGAAGCTGGCGCCCATGGCCCGAAGAAGCTGATCCTCTTGGGAACCGCCGCCACAGGTGCTCGGTTCATTGACAACCTCGAGCCCGGCGGCGGCGAGTGCCTCGTCGTCAAACACCTCCCCCTCGGTCGGCTCCCTGGTGCCCGCCGTCCTTGGGAGGTGGACGAACAGGTCGTCACCCACCTTCAAGTACCTGCCCGAGCCAGAGGCAGCGGAGGAGGAGGGTTGATCATCGACCACCCCCTCCCTGGCAGGCCCCTTGCCGGCCTCCTCGGCGGCGCCCTTGCCGGCCTCCCCGGTAGGCCCCTTGGCGGCGTCCTCAGCAGCGATCTCCACGGCCTCCTCGGCGGCGATCTTGTTGGCCTCGGCCTCAGCGTCCCTAGTGACCTCCTTGATGACGGCGTCGATGTCCTCCCGGTCCGCCGAGGAAGCATCTGGATACCGAGAAGGGGAATGAGGCAAAGCCAAGACCAAGGTTCAAAAAAGAAGAAGAATAAATAAGGACAAAAAGCAAATGACTTACCTGTGTCGAGCTGGGAAGAAGTGGCCCCCTCCCCCGCCAACATCCATCACCTGGACGGGGCCACCAGCACCCAAGTTCACCTCCTCCTCCTCCTCCGTGCGCATAGGCTCGGTGCTTGGCACCCTTGCCGGGGACGCCCCTCGGGGCGGCATGGTTGATGGGGGCGGCGTGTTGGGGGTTGCCCTCGGTGGCTCCTGCTACTGCCGTCCTCCTCCTGCATGCCATGGCAAGGTCAGTACCAAAGGATCGTACCCTGAGGGAGTCCTGGACTAGGGGGTGTCCGGACTGCCGGACTATCGATATCCGCCAGACTCCCATACTACGAAGATAGAAGATTGAAGACTCCGGCTCGTGTCCGGAAGGTACTTTCCTTGGCGTGGAAGGCAAGCTTGGCAATACGGATATGTAGATCTCCTACCATTGTAACCGACTCTGTGTAACCCTAGCTTCTCCGGTGTCTATATAAACCGGAGGGCCTTAGTCCGTGGGACGAACATTACATCTCAACAATCATACCATAGGCTAGCTTCTAGGGTTTAGCCTCCTTGATCTCGTGGTAGATCTACTCTTGTACTACCCATATCATCAATATTAATCAAGCGGGGCGTGGGTTTTACCTCCATCGAGAGGGCCCGAACCTGGGTAAAAACATTGTGTCCCTCGTCTCTTGTTACCATCCGCCTAGGCGCACAGATTCGGGACCCCCTACCGAGATCCGCGGTTTGACACGACATTGGTGCTTTCATTGAGAGTTCCTCCGTGTCGTCGCCCGATAGAGCGGATGCCTTTACCCATCTTCAAAGGCGGTGTTTTTCGCGGAGGGCCTTGGCCGCCGGCGAACAATCGGCTTGGTGGCTTTCTTATGACCGCTGTCCGCCGCCTCTTGGCAATGACTTCTCAAGTCGTCGGAAGCAATCTTAGCGTCAGCCCTAAAGCTGCCGAGCAGTAAGATCAATTGAGCTCTCGTGCGTTAGCGAACTCTTGGATCGCATTGCATACAGGAGTTACTACGGACTACAATCGATAGGGCTTAAAACCGATCGAGAGATTAACTCTCCCGGGCTACCCACCACGTCGAAGTGGTAGAGGAACAACTTCGGCAATCCTTTGCGGTGTTGAAAACAATCCGTGTCCGATTCCCGAACCCTCCATGCGGATTCAGCGGAGGGCGGACTTTGTCGAGCATTGAACCTAAAATCATCGTCCTCCGGACTCATTGGGTGTCTCCAGCAAATCAAGCTCCGAATTGGAAGCCCCTCGGCCTTTGAGCCCAAAGATGGGCAGGGATCGGATTTTACTCCACCCACCCGCCCGGACATATCGACCTATCTCTAATTGGCAAGAGCCTTGAAATAGTACATCATTCTTGGGCGATTCCTCCTGGTTATGGACAGGATAAAGGACTGCCGAGAGGAAAGCATAATTCGATCTTCGCAATAAGCGCACGGACAAGGGAATCTTGAGCGCCATTGATAAATCGCAAGATTCGCGCTTTACCGATCTGGCGTCCATAGTCGAAATATTGCGCAATGGAGAGTTTAGGAAAACTGAAAATCAATTTTGGGATAATCCATTTAAACCCGTCGAGGTAAAAGGCGCCCCACAATCGGGCCCCGGATGCAAAAACAAAAAGCAAAAACCCAGCAAAGGAAGCGGAACCGTCTTGGAGGGATGGCTCAATGGACCTGTAAACTTCATAGTGCGAGAGGAGCTGTCCCAACACATAGCCTTGAGCATGTTGGATATTACGGCGGTGGCCAAAAGTGGCGAAGAGCTTCTAGCTCCGGAAGCCACTCCAACAAAACCAGCCACGGTATCAACAGTCTTGAGACTTTCGCATCAAATAATATGCAAAACGAACAATCCATGAACTTCGCGAAGTCTACCAAGTAGCAACAACAAATCCATGGGTGACACAGCTATTACCTTCAGCGCCAGTGACAGGCCCACATCTCGAACTACGAGCCCGGCCGCTTTGGTACTTAGTCCCATAGTGGGCGGCTTTCGTGACAAAAGTCCTCATGGACGGCGGCAGCGGACTAAACCTCATTTATGAGAAACCCTGCGGAAAATGGAAATCGATTGGAGCCGTATTGAGCGAAGCAGCACAACCTTCAGAGAATAATCCCTAGCGGAAGCACGCTGCACGGAAAAATCACATTCGATGTGGTGTTGGCTCTCCGGACAATTACAGATCGAAGAAATCACGTTCGGTGGCCCGTTCAGCAGCGGCTATCACGCCATATTAGGGCGAGAGGCATTCACAATTTTCAAGCAATACCTCATTACGGGTACATGAAGCTCAAAATGCAGGCCCGGCAGAATAATCACTCTCGTTAGTGATCCGGATATAGCACTCAGCGCGAAAACAAAGGCGCCGCATTAGCCCTCGAGGCACTATCCAAAGCCTTAGCGGCAGAGGAACTCACCGCTTCACGCTCACGGTAAGCAGGGGCGATGTGATACTTGATAAAAGATCCAAGTCCACCTCCTTCAAACCAGCATATGAGATAATAAAATTTCAGGTCCACCAGCGGACCCAACAAAGACGGATTCCATCGGGCGCAGTTGAACCCGAAGTTGGCGCTACCTTCGCGCAAATTCCTTCGGAAAATTGGGACATCTTCGCTGGCATCCCTCGGACATGCCGGAATCCCTCGCGAGTTGGCAGAACACAGCCTAAACATCCTAAAAGATTTAAGCCGATCAAACAGGCTCTCAAGCGATTTTTCGAGCCCAAAAGACAGGCAATGGGAGAAGAGCTAGCCAAGTTATTGGAAGCGGATTCATTAGAGATATCAAACATCGGACTGGCTAGCAAATTTGGTGATGGTACCAAGAAGGATGAATCTGGCGTCTACGTGTCGACTTCAAAGACCTCAATAAGGCTTGCCCAAAGGATCCTTTCCCCTCCCCGCATCGATCAAATTATCGATGCCACGGCAGACACGATTCGTTGTGCTTCACAGGCATACTCGGCTATCATCAAATCAAGATGGCGGAAGCGAATCAAGCCGCAGCGGCATTCATCACTCCATACGGACCATTACGCTTCAACACGATGCCCCGGACTTAAAAGCGCCCGGTGCAACATATCAGCGCATGATTCAAACATGTCGGCCACCGGATCGGCAAAACAGTCGAGGCATACGTGAGCGGCGTAGTCGTCAAAACAAAACACGTCGAAACTTTAGTAGGCGATTTGAGGCTCACATTCGACAACCTCGAGCATATGACATTTGTGAATCCGGAAAAATGTGTTTTGGCGTACAGCCAGAAAGCTGCTGGGCTTCATCGTATCCGCAGAGGAATCGAAGCAAATCCGGCCAAAATCCGGGCTCTGTCACAGTTGGATATCCCAAAGGACCTCAAGCAAATACAAAAATTAACAGGATGCGTGGCAGCTTTAAGCCGTTTTATCTCCCGTTTAGGAGATAAGGCATTGCCTTATCGCCTCTAAAGGCGCCGAACACCAGTGGACGGATGCCACCACTGCCGGACTCGAAGAAATAAAGGCCATATTGGCAACAAATCCGGTCTTGGCTGCGCCCACTCTAGGCGAACTAATGTTGTTATATATCGCAGCAACACATCAAGTTATAAGCGCTGTCCTCGTCGTCGAGCGAGCGGCGAAGGGCATAAATTCCCTCTTCAAAACCAGTGTATTACGTATCCTTTGTGTTAACCCCAACAAATCCGCTACCGCACTATCGAGAAGATAGCATACGCGGTGTTCATGGCGTCTCGGAAGCTCGGCACTACTTTCAAGAGTGTTCGATAACGATGGCCTCGAAGTACCACTCAATGACATTATAAATAACCGCGGACTTGCGGGCAGGATTGCAAAATGGGCCATTGAGCTCTTGCCATTCGACATAACTTACAGACCTCGGCGAGCCATAAAGTCACAAGTTTTGGCTGACTTCGTCGCCGAATGGATGAAGCCGAACTCCCTAAAAATGCGGGCGCATACTCCAATGGACTATGCACGCCGACGGTTCCAAAATGTTGGCGGATGGGGGCTGGCGTCGTCTTGGCGTCCCCACGGAGATCTGATCGATATGTACTTCAAATAATGTACACAGACTCCAACAACGCAGCGAATCTGAGGCCCTATTACATGGTCTCCGGATGGCGGTCTCCATGGGCATTCAACGCCTAGAGGTGCGTGGGGATTCAAACCTTGCAATATCCCAAATAAATGGAGACTTTGGCGCCAAGGATCCGAAAATGGCAGCATATCGCAATGCTGTCTGAAAATGTCAGCTAGGTTTGAAGGACTCGAATTCCATCACATAGCCGAGATAATAACCAAGCGGCCGGCGTCACGCACGCATCGGTGCGAAGCGTGATGTTGTCCCTCAAATATCTTCACAGAGCGGCTCTTCAAGCCATCCGTACTATGGGAAGAGGAGTCCGTAGCGATAAACCGGAGAAAACCGCACCAACGGTGATTCAGCGAGATGACATAACACCCTCCGCCCGACGATATAATGGCGATAATCGCGCATGGGCAGAACCTTTCCTAGCCTATTTACTTAGGCGGGAACTTCCGAAGACCAAAATGAGGCCCATTTGCATAGTCCGTGATCGAAGGCCTACAAGGTCCATGAGGAGAACTTTATAAGAAAAGTACTACGGAGTCCTTCAAAGGTGTATCTCGAAGAAGAAGGGTGAAACCTCTGGCTGAAATCCATGCGGACTAGGTGGACACCACGCAGCAGCACGGGCCTGGTAGGAAAGGCATTTTGAACAGGATTTTCTTGGCCGGCGGCTCGGGCGGATGCTGCAGGACTTGGTCGGCGATGCGTTGGTTGCCAGCTCTTTGCTAATCGAGCCATATGCCACCCACGCCCTCAAAACCATACCCATTACCTGACCATTCGCGATGCAGGGGCTTGACATGGTCGGACCCCTTAAAGGGAACCCACAAGAAAAAGTACCTATTGGTCATGGTGGATAAGTTCACCAAATGGATAGAGGCCAAACCGGTCAAAACGGCAGAGTCCGGACCAGTGATAGACTTTATATCAGAGGTGGTACACCGATACGGAGTCCCTCACAGCATCATCACCGACAACGGCACGAACTTCACGGCCGATGAGGTCAAGTTATGGTACAAAAATATGGGCATTAAGCTCGACTATGCGTCAGTCTATCACCCTCAAACCAACGGTCAAGTGGAAAGAACAAGCGGTCTAATAATGGCGGCATTAAACCCAGTTGGTGAGGTCACTCACCAAATCCGATACCAATGGGTCGAGGCTCGACTCGTACTCAGACTGGGGCTGCGGACAACGCCTAACCGTACTACGGATTCACACCATTTTTATGGTATCGGCGCAGAGGCGGTCTTGCCTGCGACATTATTCATGACTCACCTCGAGTGCGCATGTATGAGGAAAAGAAGCCGAGCTGGATCGGCGGGACAGCTGGACACATTGGAGGAAGAGCGTGGCGTCGCGAAGGCTCGTTCCGCATTCTATCGGCAGCAGGCGAAGATATCAAAGCGAGAATGCGGGCCAAGACTTATAACGTTGGCGAACTAGTTCTATGCTGCGGACAAGAAAAGGACAAGCTCAAGCCCGGATGGGAAGGCCCCTTCATTATTGATCAAGTCTTGACCGCGGAGCATACCGTCTGAAATCGTCGGACAACCGACTTGAGCGAACCCATGGAGCGCAGCCCGACTCCGGCGATTCTCGCCTAGCACCGGACTAAGAGTTCGCCCCTTCCCCGTCCAACCTTTTATATTTTGGCTGTCTTCGCATTTCTCTTTTTATCCTTTTAATTCAACAAGCCCCTCGGGGCCTATTTTCGCATTCTTTGCACACATACGAGGTGCCATCCCTTTTCGTTATTCTGGGGCTTCTTTTACGAAGCTCAACTATCTGGTTTTATACCCAACACATGTGTCACGCTTCCACATGTACCTTTTACTCGCCATTATATGCATCGATATGACTTAAGTTTTGGCCAAGCTGGGTTGCTGGCTCTGTGCTTACCCCTCGTTCCCGATTGTTCGGCTAGGTGGTAAAGGAGCACCTCTGTGATTATTCTTGCCGGGTCAGCCGGATGTGTACCTCGGTGGGTGAAGCCGAAAGCTAGCATTCTTAAGGGAATATTGATCGGTGATTTAAAGATGACTTTTTACCTTTTTTTCCCATCTGCCCCGGATGTTTCTCGCTCTCTTGGCAGTCCGGACATGCACTTTAGGGCATGCCTCCCAGCGAAAGGAACCCTTAGCGGAACTATTCTCTCGGAAGATGTTTCTTACTAACCATGTAATATAACATAACTAGTTGGGCACTTGTGCGATAAAGCACTAATGACCCCTACGCTTTGGTCTCCATGCATACCACGGTTATTTCTTAACCAAAAGGTATTCGGACACACTCCGGACTCTAGGGTCCCGAGGTCGAAGCGAAAAGGTCGGCAAAGACAAGCGATCTACAATCCGGCTAGAAGGCATTTCACATGTCATTTTAAAGGATAACATACATTGTCAAGTTTATTGATTGTATTCCTCCTCAATCCCGTCTAACGAGCTGTCTAGCTTACAGTCCCGTTGGAAAAATTTAGCAGCCAGTTCTACTGGCTGTACACTAAACTCACGAGGATCTCCTTCCGTCGGGCCCCACCGGTCCAACTTCGGCCATATGGTTGGGATCCGCCTTCTTGTACCGCATCTTCACCATGGCCCAAGCCTCCACGGCACCTTGACGGCAAGCGAGACCTTCCACAAAGCAGGCGCTGCCGCACTCCCTGCAGCTTCTATGCAAGCTCCCCGAGGCCCTCGGGCGGGGCGAGGGATGGCCATAAAGCCTGCACGGCACCACTCATTGCCTGCCGAACTCGTTCGAATAGCTGCAACAGTTTGGGAAGTTCATCACCCATTGATACGGGCATCTCCTCCGCAGGACGGCCCGTGAGTATACCTATAAGACATATTATGTCAAATTGCTTCCTCGCCGAACTCTTCTTCCTTAGAGAGTTCGCTCAAGCACTTACTATAGATGCCTTGACGAAGCCGTTGATTCTCCTTGTGAGCCGGACAGCTCGGCTGTCGCCCTTCAGCTCTTCTCCGAGCTTGGCGTTGGCATCTTGGAGCTTGTTCCTTTCTGCTGAACTCATTCAAGCACATTCTCGCCAACCTTTAGGCTGGCCTTGATGGCGCTGCCTGTCCGGATCTTGTTGGTGGCGCTGCGATGTCATTATTAGACTTCGCGTGCATTCCGCTGGCGCTTATATTAATTTATACAAATGTGTTACCGGGAGGGTCTTTCCGTCTCCTCCTGCGGCAACAAATCTTGACCTCAAGTTGGGCCTTGCAATCTTGCAGCTCTCGGGACAAGCCGGGCATTCTTCTTGTTAAGGGCCTGAAATTCCAAATGATCCTTAAATCAGTTCGCATAACTAATTTAAGTCTCGGGGGCTACTGGTGTATACAACCATTAAAATTTCCTTACCCGTATGTCTTTAACATACTGCTCCGTGGCTCTGGTAAAACCATTTTGAGCAGCCCGGAGATCGCGTCCCCTGCGTTAAAGGCATCCAATGCCTCGGGAAAAGCATGCCTCTTGAAAAACTGTCGTGGCGTCTATGATTCATAGCGCTCTCCACCTCTGACTTGGTGGCGGACAGTCTGTCGGTATCCTCCGTTGGAGTAGGATCCGGTTCGCGTCTTGCGCTTGCCTCCCCCTCGGTCCGGGCGTTGGAGCACGGCTGGTGTTGGTTGGGTCGGCAATTCCTGTGCTTTCATGATCCGTGGCGCTTTTCTCCTATAAAGATCATGAGCACTTAGAAGTTTCCTCGGGCGTTGCTCAAAAGATCAAACACAAGCTATACCTCTGTGCGGCGTTTCCGCCGACGCGGCGCTCCTTTTCCTCATGCTAGTTCGGACTGACCTCTGTAGGTCGGCCGCCGCAGGCTCGGCTCCCTGCCATAATGGCGCTTCTGCAAGATACCATCGTTCGCGAAGGTCGAAATAGGCAAGGATAAGATAACGGTGTCCGGACTTGATCGTGGTCACAGGATGTCGAACTTAGCCGGGGTAGTCCGCCGTAATGGCGACCAAAGCATTATCAATGCTGAGCTGGTGATACACCCGTCGATTAGCTCCACCTTGATGTCGGATCCTCTTGGAGGCGGACCCGAGGATCCTTCCGGATCCTCGGGTTGTGGAGCAGGACTCACCATGTCCTCCACGGTCCGCGCGAGACCTGCGCCGAAGGCGTAATGTAAAGCTTAAACTTGAAGATACGGGAAAAGGCCCTTTGAGGTGTTAAACACCCATCCTCAGGGGTTGATCATGGAAAACCCTCCACGGGGTTGAGCAAAGGAAGTCCTCCTTCTCCCCTTATACAGACCGGACGGGACCTTCACGGATCCTCGGTCGAACCCGGCCTTGTGGCCGTGCAGTGGCATCGTCCTCCCCATTGAAATCCCACATGGGGTGGCCTCTCGTATTGCAGCGGCTGCACCCCGCTTGATCTGCGTCGCCATGACTCCAATCATGGTCAAGCCGAATGAGCCATTAATCTTATCCGGCCCATCAAGTAATGGGCGCTCTTGTCTTCCTCAAGCGGGGCTCATGGCGCCAGTGTGGCGTTCTTCAAGGAGCAGCATCAAACACGGGAGGCCAATCCGGACTGGGTGACGGCGGGCGTCTACAATATAAAACCACTCCGAGGCCGATCTTGGACGCCCTCTTGGGGGTGCGGATAGGTATCCGGTCCGGCGATCGCCATATTTGGCGCCGCCCACTTGATATATGGACCCTGGTGAGAATGGGGTGCGAGGCGAACAGCCTCTTCCACAATGCGAAATGGGGCTCGATGCCCAGAATAGCTCGCAAAGAGCTACGTAGCCCGATGTGCAGCCTGACAGAGGCGTGAGGTGGTGGAGCTGGAGTCCATAGAACTTGAGAGCCCGCGGAGGAGCGGATGTATTGGAAATCCGAGCCCCTTATCAGATAGGGGACGAAACACACCCGCTCCCCCTTGTTGGGGCTTGGGGTGTCCTCCGCCTGCCTCCCCCCTCGATAAGTAACCAGTCCGGCTCGGACTGGAACCATGAAGGCCGGAGGAAGAAATCCCTCCGTTTGGAGCTTTACTAGCTCATTGTGCGAAATGGAGCACCTCCTCCAATCCCCTGGCGATGGGCTAGGAGCGCGTGAGGAAGAGTCGCCTTGACGATCCATGGTGGAATGGATTTCAGGGTCAGAGGCGCTTCGATGGAGTATACGCGGGAGGAAGACGGTGCGGTTTGGATCTGGATCCCTGCCCCTTTTATAGGTGGGCGACCCGCACAATTAGGGGGTGAAATGTAAAAGACACCCTGGCTTTTCGCATTCGTGCGACGCGTGGAAGAGGGCCATAATTTGGCGTAGAAGCCAAGGAACACAGTATTCAAGATGAAGCCGAGTCTTGTTAATTTGGTACATGGAATTTGAAAGGAGAACCCGCCTTGCAACGCCGAAGACTACAAGCACGCTGGACTTATCGTCATTGAAGCCTGGTTCGGGGGCTACTCAGGGAGTCCTGGACTAGGGGGTGTCCGGACTGCCGGACTATCGATATCCGCCGGACTCCCATACTACGAAGATAGAAGATTGAAGACTCCGGCTCGTGTCCGGAAGGTACTTTCCTTGGCGTGGAAGGCAAGCTTGGCAATACGGATATGTAGATCTCCTACCATTGTAACCGACTCTGTGTAACCCTAGCCTCTCTGGTGTCTATATAAACCGGAGGGCCTTAGTCCGTGGGACGAACATTACATCTCAACAATCATACCATAGGCTAGCTTCTAGGGTTTAGCCTCCTTGATCTCGTGGTAGATCTACTCTTGTACTACCCATATCATCAATATTAATCAAGCGGGGCGTAGGGTTTTACCTCCATCGAGAGGGCCGAACACAGGTAAAAACATTGTGTCCCTCGTCTCTTGTTACCATCCGCCTAGACGCACAGTTCGGGACCCCCTACCCGAGATCCGCCGGTTTTGACACCGACATACCCCAACACACGTTGATGAGGAGTGAGTGGTGAATGCACGCTGGGGGCTGAGACGGGGGCTACGCCGGGGGCTGCTGTTCGGGCTGATCTCCACCACTGGTATGCGTGAAGCGCCTGCTGGGGGCTGGTCGCCCGACGAGGACCTAGCCCTCTTCGCCACCCTCTGGGACAACGTCTCCCTGTCCATGCGAAGATGAAAACAAATCAAGAAAAGCGGCGCGGTCTGAAAGGACAGAGATGACGAAAGGCAAGATACTTACTCGTCCTCCACTTCCACTCCTGCTGCCTTCCTTTTCCTCCTTGGGCTGAGAGACCCAAAAAAGAAGACGGCCTCCATATCGACATCTGTGGGAGGAGGGGAAGGAAATGGAGACCGGCGACACTTGGACGAAGAAGAGGCGGTTGCTTTCCTCTTCGCCATTGCGGCCTTCACCACCTTCCTCGCTGCCGTGGCCCTCGTCTGGCGCACGGACTCCCCCTGGACCTCCTGCCGCAGTTCGGTCCTGCCGGGCCGGACCGGCTCGCCAGAGCTGGCCCGCCGCAGGACATGCCTTTTTCCCATGGTCAGAGGGTTGCCGGCCTCTGCCTCTTCCTCGGTCAACTCCTCGACCACATCCTCAAGGGGGGCCTCGGTGTTGATGCCGCTAGCCGTCCCGGCAGACCCTGCCCATTGGGCGAGCTCTCTCTCCTCCGCAGCCGCGTCGGCCTCGTCCTCCATGCCGCCAGCACTACCGGCCTCCCTAGCAAGCTCCGCCTCTGCCACCCTGGCAGCGATGTAGTCCAGCTCCGCCTCGGTGGTTTCCTTGATGAGCAGCGGCTCATCGTGGTCATAGCCCTCCGACAAGTTGTCGAAGAACTCCTGCACTTCGCGTGCCGGGGTCTCGGTCTAGTACGGGTTGAGGCCCTGCGCGTTGAAGTTCGGCATCATGGCAATAATGGCGGACTAGCAAGAGTTGTTGCTCAGCGGCAACACACCCGATGGCAACTGTCGGGACGCCCGCGATGGGGCGCGACACCTATGGGGCCGGGGACGGCCCCTTCCGTGTGTTCGGTACGAGGGCGGAGGAGGCATGGAGAAGCGGATCGGCGATGCTGCGGCGGCGATTTTACCCAACCGGGCGCGATGGTGGCGTAAACCCTACTGCTGCTTTGTGTTGTATTGTGTTCGGGAGCTTGAAGAGCTACAGTAGCGGCTACCCGAGCGTGAGAGTTGCAAATGAGTCGAACCTCCTTTACGTTGTGCATGGGCCTCCTTTTATAGGGCAAGGGGTCACCGACAGGTGTCAACGTAGGAGAGAGGGGTAAAAACGTAAAAGAGGTGGTAGTTGGAACAGTGCAGCTACAGTGCTTGAACAGTGGATTCTACCTACTTTTGACAGAGGGGGACAAGAGCATTAAATGCCCGTCGCCGTCGCCCCAAAAGCTCCCGCCCTTGTGTCTCCGTTTGCCACGGCGATGGAGCCACCACCGTGGAGTGCCACCGCATCCTTCATGCAGCACAGCCACCCGCCACGCGTCTCTGGAGAAAGCTGAAGGCGACGTGTGGGCAGATGACTTGGAGTGTGGGCACGTAGCATAGCTCTCCCGGCAAGTACCTTGCCGGGGTCTTGATCTTGCGGGCCGGGGCTTGTCGGGCTCATAACTTCGCTCCCGGGCCCTCGGCCGGGCGTATAAGCGCCGGCGTGTCTTCTGTGATGTAGCCTTCTGGTCTCCCCGGCGAGCTCCTCTCGCCCGGGGCTTGCATGAGTGGTGTGATCTTGAGCCTGGAACGGCCATCCCGGCAAGCTCCTCTTGCCGGGGTCTCGAGCTTCTGCCTTGTACACTTTATTCTTGGATGGCTTGATGTGGAGTAGGAGTGGTCTCCGGCAAGCGTACGGTGGATCCAGCCGCGGGAAGCTGCAGCTGCCCGTGCACAAGTTGGGGTACTGAGGTACCCCTACCTTAGTACACCGACAGGAGCCCCCGGGCCTGGGCCATACAGTGCCGGCGCTGTTGGGCCAGGCCAAAGGCGGTCTGGGCACAGAAACCCATGGCGTGTCGAATCTGTACGCATCCGCCCCCCTCCTCCGTAGCAACGCAGCGTCGATTGCGGCGTCGTGGGAAGGCGTGGGCAGCGCATGCAGCCTTTAAGGCATCCGCCCGTGATCGTGGTGCGAGCGGGTCACCTCACCCGTCGCTCGGCTCGCTTACCGCCACGCTGCCCTCATGCACGGGGTCGTGGGTGGCGAGTGGGGAAACTGGGCGTCACGCAGGCGGAGAAAGCGGTCGGCCCGCTCCTCTGGCCTTCTCGCTTCTGATTGGTTGGCGGGCGGTTCGCCCCACCTCGCCCTTTAAAAGGCGGAAGGGTGCACAATGGCCGCAGATCATCCTCTTCTCCCTTCGTCTTAATCTTCTCTCTTCTTGCCGCCATGGAAGGAGGGAACCCTAGTTCTTCGACAGTGGCGGCGAGGGTTGCTTCTAGGAAGCGCACCACTCCCCATCCCGTTCCCGTGGTGGCGGAGCCGCCACGAGAGGGAGAGGGAGGGGCGTGGCATGAGCGAGGCGAGGCGTGGCGAGGCGGGGGGAGAGGCGGTCGTGGCGATGTGCCTCCCCCATCTCCCCCGGCATCTCCGGACCACGGCGCGGTCCACACCGGAGATGACCCTTGGGAGTTCTTCATCAAGCCGCCGGGCGCCTCGTCGTCGCCCGGCTGCCGGCCCCGTTCGCGACGCGATGGGGCGGATCCACCCGGCGTGATGGAGTTGCGCATGAGGGGCTGCGGGATCAGCGGCACTCGGGTTAGTGTCGTGTCCCCAGCCCGGCGTGATGTTCTTCGGCGAGGGTGGAAGGCGTTCGCCGGATCCACAGCTTGACGGCGGGGTTCACCCTCCATTTCAAGTTCTTGGATGGTGACCTCCTCGCCGTCAAGGTCTTCGGCGACCACGGGACCAGTGCGCTTTGTGTGGACAGCTCCTCGGATAGCGAAGGCTCCTCCTGGCGAGTGGCGAGGAGGAGAGCGGCAGCGGCGGCGAGGGGATGGCGGGCCCGACTAGGCGTCGGACACCGCTGCCTCTCAAGCGCCACCGCGACCTCGTCTTCTGGGTCGTCGGCCTTGAACTCCGGGGCCGTCTTCTTGGCGGCTGGCGTAGGAGGCTGCGGAAGAGGAAGAGGGGAGTGGCGGCAAGGCCGTTAAATCGAATCGAGGCGAGGTGCCCCGTGCGATGTCTCACCACCCGTCTTCAAGCTCGCCTCCGGCGCCTCGTCTCCGCCAAGCTCTGGCGGCCCCAGGGTGTTCTCTTGGGGTCTTCTGGCGCCCGTGGCTCTTCGGGCATGCGTTCCCCATGCCCGTCATCTTGCGCAGCTCCTGGGGCACGGCGGCGTCACCGCCACGCTCTCCTAGGCGCCCCTTTCGCCCTTCCCCGACAATCTCCTCTCGCCGGGGGGCCTCCTTCCCCGGCAAGCTTATCTTGCCGGGGGCTCCTTGACCTACCTCCTGAATTCCTGAACAGAGAAACAGGAGAGGGATCATGGGCACCTTATCTTTTTAATTTGTAAGCCCTCAGGCATTAGCTGCATTTAAGAACTTGTAATCCTCTCTATCATGTTTTTCATCCTCTATGGACTTGTACTATGCTAGGATGTTTTTAATGAAAAAGAGGGGAAAGCTTGCCGGACTGAATCTTTTACTTGATTGCGTGCCTTGTGTGTTCTTATGCTATCGGGGAGCTTGCCGGGGCAGACACGCGTGCCGAGTGCGGGACAGCCCGCCGGCGGTGTTGCTTCCGGCAAGCAACCTTGCCGGGCGATTCGCGGCAACTTAACTTGCGAGCAGGGCTCGAAAGCAAGATAGGGTGCAGCAGCACACTTGTGTTTGTTGGCGGACTCGGAAACAAACCAAATGCACGAAGCGGACGCGACTCGGTTCCTCCACGTACGGGTTTCACAAGACACGCTCGTTTAAAAACGCAGCCCCGCATTTCCCGGTCCATGAGAGGATGCATGACGAGGGATGAAAAACTTATCTGATATTGCAGCCCCCAGCAATTCTGGCTTGCCGGAGACGAATCTTGGCGCTCGCAGCCCCCAGCGAGGCTGGCTCGCCGAGGAAGAACCTTGGCACCCACAGCCCCCGGCGATCCCGGCTTGCTGGACCCCAGGTGCTGGTGTGATCTTTCGGTCCCTCCTCATTGCTGCAAGTTTAGTCACGAAAAAAGCTGAGGTAGATATGCAACTGCTTCAAGTGTATGTATATGTGTATGAATCTCGATCATGCAAGACGATGCCGTGTCTTGTCCTTCGTATGTTTGTACTCTACGCTCTCGGGGAGCTTGCCGGGGCGGACACGCTTGCCGAGTGCGGGACAGCCCGCTGGCGGTGTTGCCTCCGGCAAGCAACCTTGCCGGGCCAGTTGCGACACTTAACTTGCTGAGCAGGCTCGAAAGCAAGATAAGGGTGCGGCAGCACACTTGTGTTTGTTGAGCGGACTCGGAAACAAAACAAGTACGCAACCGGGCCACGACTTGGCTCCTCTCGCGCCCAAGTCTCTCATATGAAGGATATTTCACGGCAGGGCTTCGCCATGTTATACCCTCTGCCCTACATCCTTTGTGCGCTTTCACCCTACGCTTCTAGGTAACTTGCGGTAACTTGGCGCTTCTGAGTCTGGGACATCAGCAGCCCGCTGGCTGGCGTTGCTTCGGCAAGCAACCTTGCGCGTCGATCGCGGCAGCAAATTCTGAGCGGACTCGAAGCGAAAGCGAGGCGCGAGGCTGGTCGCGACTCACTCTTAACTCGTTGAGTGTGTTGAAGCAAAGTAAAGGTGCGACCATTCACAGGCAGGCTCCTCCGCGCTGCAGTTTTTGCGTACAAAGGCGAATCTGCGAGGATATAACATAAAAAAGTATGGAATTAAAGAGTGCTCTGCCTGCAGCTCGAAACAACAGCTTTTCTTTTCTCGTTTCTTTGCACTTGCCGATGGAGCTCGATGGCGCGCCCTTGGCGGCACCGCAGCACTCCGGAGAATCGTTTGCGGAGACGAGCACCTGAGCTATCCCGCCGGGCTTAGGCGTTCGAGGAGTTGCGCTTGTCGGAGTGAGCACGAGCCGTCCTCGCGGACTTAGAGCTCGATGGCGCGTCCTCGGCAGCGACATATAGCGTTCGAGGAGATCGCTTGCGGGCGTAGGGGAAGCGGGAGCGAGCGGCGCGAGGTACAGAACACGCTCGGACTCCTAGTAGCGATAGGAGGAGCAAAGTTCTCCCTCGGCACTTTCGCTTTGCTCATGCATGGATAGCGGTCCGGAGCATCCCGCGAGCCCCCGGCCTGTTCTCGCTCCAGCAGACGGATACCACCTCCCGTGGTATGGCGCTTCTGGGTTATCGCGCGCTGAGATGGATGCGGATCCACGGAGACCGAGGCGCGGTCGTCCGTCCGATCCCTGGATCTGGTGGCACCGCGAGTGCCCTCGCCGGTGTCCACCCTTTCAACGGCGTCCCCTCCGCCCACCGCCGGCTCCGGTGGCGGTGGGTGGGACGCAGACGGGTCTGCAACCCTTGAGGCCCTCGTCTTTGGGGCCATGGCGCGATTGTCGATAAATGGTATTTAAACTGGAGAGGTTGAAGAGAGAAGCGCGGCGCTGAACGCCGGATCAGTCCGCACAACCTCGGCGCCCCTGGCGCGCCAAAGATGTCGGGGCGCCCGCGATGGGCGCGACACCTATGGGGCGGGGCGGCCCCTTCCGTGTGTTGATGCGAGGCGGAGGAGGCACGGAGAAGCGATCGAAGCGATCTTGTGGCGGCGATTTTACCGGCCGGACGCGATGGTCGCGTAAAACCCTCTGCTGCTTTGTGTTGTATTGTGTTGGGAGCTTGAAGAGCTACGATGGCGGCTACCGGCGTGAGAGTTGCAAATGAGTTGAACCTCCTTTACGTTGTGCATGGGCCTCCTTTTATAGGGCAAGGGTCACCGGCGGTGTCAGCGTGGGAGAGAGGGGTAAAAGCGTAAAGAGGTGGTAGTTGGAGCAGTGCAGCTACGATTGCTTGAGCGATGGATTCTACCTACTTTTGTGAGAGGGGACAAGAGCATTAAATGCCCGTCGCCGTGCGCCCAAAAGCTCCGCCCTTGCGTCTCCGTTTGCCGCGGCGATGGAGCCACCACCGTGGAGTGCCACCGCATCCTTCATGCAGCACAGACCACCGCCACGCGTCTCTGGAGAAAAGCTGAAAGGCGGCGTGTGGGCGAGATGACTTGGAGTGTGGGCACGTAGCATAGCTCTCTGGCAAGTACCTTGCCGGGGTCTTGATCTTGCGGGCCGGGAGCTTGTCGGGCTCATAACTTGTCGCTCCCGGGCCCTCGCCGGGCGTATAGCGCCCGGCGTGTCTTACGTGATGTAGCCTTCGGTCTCCCGGCGAGCTCCTCTCGCCGGGGCTTGCATGAGTGGTGTGATCTTGAGCACAGGCAGCCATCTGGCAAGCTCCTCTTGCGGGGTCTCGAGCTTCGCCTTGTACACTTTATTCTTGGATGGCTTGATGTGGAGTAGGAGTGGTCTCCGGCAAGCGTACGGTGGATCCAGCCGCGGGAAGCTGCAGCTGCCCGTGCACAAGTTGGGGTACTGAGGTACCCCTACCTTAGTACACCGACAGCAACCCAAATAGGGGCCCCTTGATGACCTTGCCGGCCTTCACGGACCTGCCGGTCCTCTCCGCCCTGCCGTCGCTGAACACGTCGAGCTGAAAGAGCCTTTGACAGAAATGGGCGTGTCCCATCACCGTGAAGTTATGCTTCAGGACAGGGCGGAGCCTCATGACGTTGGCCGCATTCCTGAAGTCCTAGGCCGGCCTCCCCTTGTTATGCAGCAGGGCGATTCGGCGGCGGATGAAGTCCGCCCGAATCATCTCAAGGGTGAGCCCGGCCATGGTGAGTCTATGGATCCTAGTGGTGGCAATCGAAAGCTTCTCGTCATTGCGTCGAGGTCGCTCCAGTCCCCGCCGAGGGTCGGTAGGCTCTGACGAACCCGATAGAACTCCGGCGGGTTCTTCTCCTCGATCCAGCACCACCGGCCCCGCCACTCCTCCCACCTCTCCTTCTGGGAACCCTCTGGATACGTGCCTTTCTCCTAGACCCTTGGGATCCAGGAGATGCTCCCGGAGATAGCACCCCCTGGCTGGATGCGAGGGGAGAAGTAGTGGTGGAAGAGCACCATGCTGGGGAGCACCTCGGCAAAGCCCTCACAGAGGTGAGCAAATAAAGCCATGCACGCCATGGCGTTCAGCGTAAGATCCAAAAGACGAAATCCAAAGGTGCGCACGACGTCGTTGAAGAAGTCAGAGAAAGGGGGGCAGAGCCCGTAGGAGAAGAAATCGACGAAAAAGGGGTATCGATTTGGGCCGGCCTTGGCACAATCAGCGGGGATGACGCGCGTGGCAGGGTGCCTCGTCGTCTTCCTCCCCCACAGGGGCAAGAAGAAGTCCTTGAGGTGGAACGCATCGACCGTCGATGGGGAGTAGTAGGCAAACTGCGTCCGCCGCACCGCCGCCTTGCTCTCCGGCGCCTCCCTCTCCCCGACATCTTTTGCCGCTCCCTTGCCCTTGCTAGTTTTAGGCGCCATAGTGGCTGGAAGGAGGCGAAGGATCAAGAGCAATGGGGGAACATTGGCGGTGAGAAAAAGCAAGAGCTTGAGGAGGAAGAATATGGGGACGGCGGTTTCGAGATTGGAGAAGGCGCAAAGGGTAAATGAGCAGCGCGCCTGCGGGTATTCCTTTTTATGGGGAAGACGCGGGCCGCCTCTTTTCCATTTAGTGTGATATGACGCATGCGTGCAGCAGGCGCCCCGCGCATGACGCCCACGTCACGCATGATCCTCCACATCGCGCATTCAACGCGGGTCATGGGGAAGCACAGCGGACGAAGAAGTTACCGCGGTAAAAATCCATCCCGCCTGCCCGCGCACCTTTCTGGGCCTAGCCCAACAATGTGTCGCGCTTATGTGTGGCCCAGGCCCGGGGGCTCCTGTCGGTGTATAAAAGTAGGGGCTCTCCTTTGTACCCCTTTACTTGCGCACGGGCAGTCAGAGCCGCGCCCACGGCCACACTTAGCAGGGCAGAAGAGGGAAGCCAAAGGTGCAAGATGACCAGAGCATCGCCAAGACCAGAGACACAAATGGCAAGGGGGCGAGGTAGGCTCCCCCGGCAAGAGCCTTGCCAGGGCAACTTGCCCAACGCCAGCAGAGCGCACCACCCTTGAGCCCAAGGGTTCCAACGCCATCAACCACATTGAAACCAAGGCTCGGGAGGCACCCACATGGTGGCATGCAGATTTTCGTGAAGATCATAAACACACAAGATCAGATGAGGACCAGAAGACGACGATCCTCGGCAAGATCCTAGCTAAGGGAATCCAAGAGACCTCCAGCAAGATCCTTGCCAGGGACGACCGCGATGCCACGACAAGACCCTTGCCGAGGACATCAACGGGGCCGCTGCCAGGACCGCACCTGCCAAGACTCCACCGCCATTCCCATGCAGCTGCCAGCCCAGCCAGCTAGGCAAGCACCTGCGTGGGGACGTGCGGCCTTTAGACCAACTCAGCAAGCACTTGCGTGGTGACATGCAGATCTTCATGAAGACACTGCCACCGCGCCTGCTCAGCAACCTGCTAGCCTACATGGCGCTGCACGCCTCATTGGCCTGGACGCGCATTGAAGCAAGGCGAGGCGGCGACGGACGGGATGGGCCTCATTCCCGTCCCCAATAAAGCAAGGGGACACCTAAGGAGCACATTTAATGCGTCTTGTCCCGTAATGACAGGCGATAAGCTTGTACACTGTACCCTTTCCACCACCTGTGTGCCACTATGGTGTCCCTGTTTTGCCTATAAAAGGAGGCCCGAGGCATACTAAGAGGGGATTCGGCTCTTTTGGACTACACAGGCACCGTAGCTAGTTCAAGAACACAAGAACACTCAAATATTCACCAAAGGAGGACTAGGGTATTACGCATCCTCGCGGCCCGAATCTGGGTAAACGATCTTTGTGCTGGCTCCTAGACCCGCTCTTTCCACAGCCTCGCGCCCGCCGATCGTAGTAGGGATTCCAGTGATCCCATAGGTGTCGTTCCCATGGACAACAATTTCTCCATTCTTACAGCGGAGGAGTGCGAGAGCAGTGAAAACACACAGGCTCAGTGATTACATGGCCCACCTCATACTATCACCATATTTTCTGGACACCGTGCGACACCTAACTCTTTACATAGTACTAGTATTGTATGTACTATAATTTATCAGCGAGATAAATTTGTACAATGCTATGAAGCTTCCAGCTTCTGTTTCATGTATCTTGCGTCCAAGGTTGCCCGTTGCAACATTTCATCAAATACGAAGGAGACTAACATGCATGCTATTGCATCTCAATGATTGGCAGATCATATCCAATATGTACTCCCTCCATTCCAAAATAAGTGTCTCAACTTTATGCAAACTTCAGTACAAAGTTGTACTACTACTAAAGTTGACACTTATTTTGGAACAGAGACAGCTAAAGAAAAAAATGATCCATGCAGTCCCTAGCCCTTGAACCATAAACCCTAACCAGTCTTTAATTTACTGGCAACGTTGGAGCTTCCCAAGAAATGAAGTTTGCAACCCTTTGACCATCGGATCATTTTGTGAAGTTTCACCAATATCAAGATGAGCATCCCTGTGGCAAAGAAATTGAAGAAGCGTTATTAGAATAAGATTACTGGGACTAGTTGATGAGACATAAACTCATGACAAATCTAGTACGTAGAAGCCAGTAGAGGTATGTGCGGGGCAAAGAGGTAGAGAAATATCCACATGGAGTGATGTGGGCAGCTGGAGCAGTGGTGCAAGCCGGCTGTAAAGGGAGTTGTACCTGAGGTATGTTGGGACGTAGCTCAACCTAGAGGAGGGCGGCGAGAGGCGGCAATTTCCCACGTCGCGACAGTGAGCAAGGGACGAAGGCAACCTCACCGGTTTTGTGAGAGATAACGGCGGGGACCCCTGATCAGGACGTGCCGATAGTGGGTTTTTGCCGTTGGCAACGGCGACCGCATCTACACTAAGCATCCACTCCTTCCTCCGGCGGATGTGATCCGCCAGAATGTTAGAGATGTGGCCACAGTTGTTTTGTGTGAGAGAGTGTGAAGAGAGCAACCCCAACAAGCAATCGTGTAGGCTTGTCCTGACTATGTATATAGTGAAGTGGTTTCCTTTTCTCTCCATATGAACCTATTTATATTGCGTACGTGCCACTGAAGAAAAAAACTTTATTTATAAATGATGCGGCACCTACTACTCGTTCTCCTATAAACCTTGCGCTAGGCATCTCCAAAATATTAACCTTACGATTGGCTTTTCGCCTCTTCGGGAAATCGAGCAATAATAGTACTGCAGTATATATCTTTCTGGCTACATGAGACCGAATGAATTGTTGCACGTCCACCACGTGGGCTACGGTCAAGAGGCGAGGGAGAGTGCGTACTATTATGTCCGTTTCAATATGGACTACATACGGAGCAAAATGAGTGAATCTACACTCTAAAATACGTCTATATGCAAAATGTATTTTTTATAGTGGCCTTATATAAGTAAATGGAGGGAGTACTAAAGGACATATATTCCAAACAATATGATAATCTCCCTAACCAAGGTAGGGACAAGGAGTAAACGGAGGGAGTAGTAAAATTTTCTACTTGTCCTGTGAGCCACCGCGCGCATGGGCGAGGGAGCATAGTAATCAAGCTTCATCTCATCCTGCGAGCCACCGTGCCCGTGGGCAAGGAGACGGCGTACTAAGCAAGCTTCTCCTCATTTTGCGAGTTGACGGGACACATCAAAAGTACTCCAGTGTATAGAGCCTTGCCTCTAAGGTAGGACCCACATGGTTTGCCTCTTTTTTAACATAACACATCAAGTCGCAATTTGTTTGTTCACCCGTGGTAGACAATCCTCCATCCATCAAGTGGACAACTAGTACACGTTTCAAATTACCACATGGGCTGCCTTTTCGTACATAAATGAGCTCCACCGTGTACTCGCACGGGTGTGGTTGGGAAAGAGACAGGAGTACGTGCGCCGTGCATGCACCTCTTCTCTTCGTGCACGTCCCCCACCTACGTGGGTGTGTGTGAGAGAGATACAAACCTAGACAGATGGTGTGTGCATTCGTGAGTGTTTTTTGTTTGGGGGGTGAATGTATTTGTGGGAATATGTGCCGATGACATCTCAAACAAAATTTTGCATGCAATGTGTGTGAAATGGAGGCCTAACCATATCATATATAGAGGGCTGGGCGATCCACGAGAAGAGAGGGAGGGGTCATAGATATCGATAGAGTCTAAGAGAGGATCAAGTCGGTGGGTGCGAGATCGATGAAGAGAGCCATCGAAATTGTGTGTGCAAGTCAAAGATATAGGGCGACTGACCTACTGGAACGTCAGAGGCCACATGTCAAGTTTGAGTGTGGCAGGGAGACATGACTAGAGCACTCGATGTATCGGTGTGTGTGTGGGGGGGGGAGGGGGAGGCAGAGGCTGCTACGTCTTGAGCTTGCGTTGGTTTTCCTTGAAGAGGAAAGGGTGATGCAGCAAAGTAGCGTAAGTACTTCCCTCAGTTTTTGAGAACCAAGGTATCAATCCAGTAGGAGGCTCCTCAAAAGTCCCACACACCTACACAAACAAACAAGAACCTTGCAACCAATGCAATAAAGGGGTTGTCAATCCCTTCACGTCCACTTGCGAAAGTGAGATCTGATAGAGATAATATGATAAGATAAATATTTTTGGTATTTTTATGATATAGATTGGAAAAGTAAAGATGCAAATAAAAGTAGATGGTAAACTTATATGATAAAAGATAGACCCGAGGGACATGGGTTTCACTAGTGGCTTCTCTCAAGATAGCATAAGTATTACGGTGGGTGAACAAATTACTGTCGAGCAATTGATAGAAAAGCGCATAGTTATGAGATTATCTAGGCATGATCATGTATATAGGCATCACGTCCGTGACAAGTAGACTGACTCCTGCCTGCATCTACTACTATTACTCCACACATCAACCGACTCCTGCCGGCATCCAGAGTATTAAGTTCATAAAGAATGGAGTGTCGGATTTCGGGTTCCGGCAGACCCTTGAGGTTCGAACTCTGGGCTGCGCACGAAGATCTTTCACCTACCAGCTCACGTCTTGAAGTCTCGCAAAGGATCTAGGCTAGAAAGAGGAACACACAAGGGACACGAGGTTTATACTAGTTTGGGCCACCATTGTGGTGTAATACCATACTCTAGTTTGTGGTGTGGTGGATTGCCCCAGGGGCTGATGATGAACAATACAAAGGGAGAACAACCTCGCGAGGGGCTGTTCTTGAGCTGGTGCGATGAACTGCTTGGGTGAGTTCAGTCGCTTCTCTCTCTCTCTCTGGACAATTCGTTTTCTAGATGCCCCTACTCTGTGGTGGCTAGCCATATTAATGAAGGGAGGCCCTGGGCCTCTTCCCAAATAATGAGCGGGAAGAGCGCCAACAATTGGCCATTTTGAAGGGGAACATCTAGTACACTTATCCTGACTAAAGTTGGTTGAGGGAGTCCTGGATTAGGGGGTGTCCGGATAGCCGAACTATCACCTTTGGCCGGACTCCTAGACTATGAAGATACAAGATTGAAGACTTCGTCCCGTGTCCGGATGGGACTTTCCTTGGCGTGGAAGGCAAGCTTGGCGATACGGATATGTAGATCTCCTACCATTGTAACCGACTACGTGTAACCCTAACCCTCTTTGGTGCCTATATAAACCGGAGGGTTTTAGTCCATAGGGACGAACAACAATCATACCATAGGCTAGCTTCTAGGGTTTAGCCTCTCGATCTCGTGGTAGATCTACTCTTGTACTACCCATATCACCAATATTAATCAAGCGGGAGTAGGGTTTTACCTCCATCGAGAGGGCCGAACACAGGTAAAAACATCGTGTCCCTTGTCTCCTGTTACCATCCGCCTAGACGCACAGTTCGGGACCCCTACCCGAGATTCGTCGGTTTTGACACCAACATTGGTGCTTTCATTGAGAGTTCCTCTGTATCGTCATATTTAGGCCCGATGGGTCCTCCGATCATCAACAACGATGCGGTCTAGGGTGAGACTTTTCTCCCCGAACAAATCTTTGTATTCGGCGTCTTTGCACTGCGGGCCAATTCGCTTGGCCATCTGGAGCAGATTGAAAGCTACGCCCCTGGCCATCAGGTCATATTTGGAAGTTTGAACTATACGGTTGACGTCCGCGGAGACTTGATCTTTGATGGGTTCGAGCCATAGCCAAGCGCGTCGCACTGTCACGATGGGCATGATCTATCTCTACCGCCGGATAGTGCCCTGGAGGCCGCACAAGTGTCCGCTCCGACCCTTAGCTCGTTGCCAACTGCGCCGATCGAGGATGGGTGGCTGGACACCGCCTCGGGGGCTGCTATCTCTACGGCGATTGAGCTGAACACCAACCCTGTCCTTTGCGAAGCTCGTGACTCCAAGGTGCCGGACTCCTCTCCGGACTCCAAACCTTCCGCACCCCTGCCAATCGAATCCGATTGGGCGCCGATCATGGAGTTCACTGCCGCGGACATCTTTCAGCACTCGCCCTTTGGCGACATCCTGAATTCGCTAAAGTCTCTCTCTTTATCAGGAGAGCCCTGGCCGGATTATGGTCAGGAAGGTTGGGATGCGGACGACGAAGAAATTCAAAGCCCACCCACCACCCACTTCGTAGCCACTGTCGATGATTTAACCGACATGATCGACTTCGACTCCGAAGACATCGACGGTATGGACAACGATGCAGGAGACGACCAGGAACCAGCGCCTACAGGGCACTGGAAGGCGACCTCATCATACGACATATACATGGTGGACATCTCGAAAGATGGGAATGGCGATGGAACAACGGAGGATGACCCCTCCAAGAAACAGCCTAAGCGCCGGCGTCAGCGGCGCCGCTCTAAATCCCGCCATAGCAAAAACGGTGATTCCGGCACGGGAGACAATAACACCCCGGACAGTGCCGAAGACAACCCCCTCCAGCAGGATTGAGCGCAGGAGGATGGAGAAGCCAGCCCTCATGAGAGAGCAGCAGACAGAAGGTAGAGGACGATAATTACATGCCTCCCTCCGAAGACGAGGCAAGCCTTGACGACGATGAATTTGTCGTGCCTGAGGATCCCGTCAAACAGGAGCGTTTCAAACACAGGCTTATGGCCACGGCAAGCAGCCTCAAGAAAAAGCAGCAACAACTTAGAGCTGACCAAGATTTGCTAGCTGACAGATGGACTGAAGTCCTGGCGGCCGAAGAGTACGAACTCGAATGCCCCTCCAAGAGCTACCCAAAACGCAGGCTGCTACCCCGATTAGAGGAGGAAGCACCTAAACCTACATCACCAGCGCATGATACGGCCGACCGGCCACCTCGTGGCCGCGACGGAGAGGCCTCTCGGCCCTCCACTCAAGCCGCACCCTGGCGCCACTCAAAAAATACCATGGCACGGGGAAGTGCGCCAGACCTGCAAGATATGTTGGAGGACAGGGCAAGGCAAACAAGATCGATCTATGGATTGCGTGGGCGCCCCACTACACATGACGATAATCGTCACGCCGGATATTGCAATTCCGGCCGGGCCGAACACAGTAGACAATGCTCATTCGAGCTGCGCCATGATATAACCCAATATAGAGGCGCCGCACACCCACTATGCTTCACAGATGAAGTGATGGATCATCAAATCCCTGAGGGTTTCAAACCCGTAAACATCGAATCATACGATGGCACAACAGATCCTGCGGTCTGGATCGAGGACTATCTCCTTCACATCCACATGGCCCGCGGTGATGACCTACACGCCATCAAATACCTCCCACTCAAGCTTAAAGGACCAGCTCGGCATTGGCTTAACAGCTTGCCAGCAGAGTCAATTGGTTGTTGGGAAGACCTAGACGCCGCATTTCTCGACAATTTCCAGGGCACTTATGTGCGACCACCAGACGTCGATGACCTAAGCCACATAATTCAGCAGCTAGAGGAATCGGCCAGACAATTCTGGACACGGTTCCTAACCAAGAAAAATCAAACCGTCGACTGTCCGGATGCAGAGGCCCTTGCAGCCTTCAAACATAACATCCACGATGAGTGGCTTGCCCGGCACCTAGGACAGGAAAAGCTGAAATTCATGGCAGCCCTCACAACACTCATGACCCGCTTTTGCGCGGGAGAGGATAGCTGGCTAGCTCGTAGTAACAACATGACGAAGAGCCCAGGTAATTCGGATACCAAGGACAGCAATGGCAGGTCGCGTTGCAACAAGCACAAGCGCCGCATTAACGGCGATAATGCTGAGGATACGACAGTCAATGCCGGATTCAGAGGCTCCAAACCCGGTCAACGGAAAAAGCCATTCAAAATAAATACTCCGGGCCCGTCCAATTTGGACCGAATACTCGATCGCTCGTGCCAGATACAGGGCACCCCCGAAAAACCAGCCAACCACACCAACAGGGATTGTTGGGTGTTCAAGCAGGTAGGCAAGTTAAATGCCGAAAACAATGACAAGGGGCTGCATAGAGATGACGCAGAAGAGCCCCGATCACCGAACAATAGAGGACAGAAGGGCTTCCCCCCACAAGTGCGGACGGTGAACATGATATACGCAACCCACATACCCAATAGAGAGCGGAAGCGTGCACTTAGGGACGTATATGCGATGGAGCCAGTCGCCCCAAAGTTCAACCCGTGGTCCTCCTGCCCGATCACTTTTGATTGAAGGGACCACCCCACTAGCATCCGCCATGGCGGATTCGCCGCGTTGGTTCTAGACCCAATCATTGACGGATTTCATCTCGCCAGAGTCCTGATGGACGGCGGCAGCAGCCTGAACCTGCTTTATCAGGATACAGTGCGAAAAATGGGCATAGACCCCTCAAGGATTAAACCCACAAAGACGACCTTTAAAGGCGTCATACCAGGTGTAGAGGCCAACTGTACAGGCTCAGTTACACTTGAATTGGTCTTCGGATCCCCGTATAACTTCCGAAGCGAGGTGTTAATCTTCGACATAGTCCCATTCCGCAGTGGCTATCACGCATTGCTCGGACGAACCGCATTTGCAAAGTTCAATGCGGTGCTGCACTACACATATCTCAAGCTCAAGATGCCAGGCCCTCGAGGAGTCATTAGGGTCAACAGAAACACCGAATGCTCTCTCCGAACGGAGGAGCATACGGTGGCCCTCACGGCGGAAGTACAAAGTAGCCTCTCAAGGCAATTCTCGAGTCCGGCTGTTAAACGTCCGGACACCATCAAGCGCACTTGGAGTAACCTACAACAAGACCGCCTGGCATGTTCCGAGCACGTGTATAAATGCAGCCCCAACCCCAGCCCTCCCGAAATTGCGAAACCAGTACTACGCCTATATAATTACGCTCTGGAAATACCATGGGCATAGGGGAAGGGCACGGCCACGACAGGCCCAGAATGCGGCTCAACCACACCAGGGGCTGCATATTGTGTCATTCTTTTTCTTCTTCTTTTCAGGACTCCGTTCTCAAGAAGCCCTGTCCGGAAGTAGAATCACCGAACACACGATGCAACAGCCAGGGAAGCAGAAAGCTACGTCGAGTGTCCAGGTGGTATCTATAACGAGCAGTATACTTGTTTCACATATCATCCCGCAGCTCGCTCCTCGAGGGGGACATGTCAAATAGTCCCGTCCCTTGCTTATCGCACTATTTGTATGGTTCTGCTTTTACCGCAGCCTTTTTGAATAAACAATGCATAGCTTTTGCCTATTATTGCATTCCTTTTTCTATCCATATATGTTCATTTATGACATGTTGCACCCGTACACTTTGGTACGACCAAATACACCAGGGGCTTAAGTACCCCAAAATATGGTGTGATAAGTTCGAACACTTTCACAAGTGCGGCACCCCGAACTTATAGCATTATATGCATCGGCTCAGAATCATGTCTTGGGTCAATAGTTGGGTTTGCCCGGCTCCCATGTTTTGGTACCTTACGTTCCGTTATATCTGCTAAGGTAGCGCTGGGAGAATCACTGCGATTGTGCCCCGGTTGAGCTGGGTTAAGCACCTCAGTGGAGAAAGCTAAAATTGACCGTCATGATAGGGAGAGAGTCGGCCGCTGTTCGAGAGGTTTTTGAGTCCCTAAAGACTTATGCCGCTTAGAGCGAGGAGTCGGCTTTGTCCGGCCCAGGCGTGGATAGCGCCCTGAATTCGGTCTTCCGAATACTAGGGGATTCGCCGAAATTTAAAATTATAGAATTCTATGGCTAAGTGAGAGTGTTCAAGCATTATAGTCCGGTTGCCTTGTTCGTTGCGTTGAGCGCCTCCCTGAAAGGACCCAAGAATGGGAAAAAGAGCGCTCAAGTTTATCCCGAACACCCCAGCACTTGTGGCATGGGGGCAGAAGCCGACGACTCACCATCTCTCAAATTTAATAAACGGACGCACAGAAGGTAATATTTTAAATTCACAAGCGTTGCTTAGTGCATATGAACAAGTTTTCAAGCGTACAGGATAACAAATGCGAGTTTACTCAAATACATCTTTGGAGCATTCACCCGCTATAAGGCGGGCACCCTTCAGGACGCCCTCATAATACATCTCGGGCTTGCGATACTCCCTGCCCGGCGGTGGTCTGTCCGTCACAAGCTTCTCAGCATCCATCTTGCCCCAGTGCACTTTAGCACGGGCAAGGGCCCTACGGGCACCTTTGATACAGACGGAGCGCTTGACGACTTCAATCCATGGACATGCGTCCACCAGCCGCCTCACCAGCCCGAAGTAGCTCCCAGGCATGGCTTCCTTAGGCCACAGCCGAACTATGAGGCCCTTCATGGCCTGTTCGGCCACCTTATGGAGCTCGACCAGTTGCTTCAACTGGTCGCTCAAGGGCACCGGGTGTCCGGCCTCAGCATACTGAGACCAGAACACCTTCTCCATCGAGCTCCCCTCCTCGGCTCGTTAGAACGCGGCAGCATCAGACACACTGCGGGGCAGATCTATGAATGCTCCTGGAGAGCTCCAGATTCGGGTAAGTAACAGATAATTCACTTTCACGTGCTTGCTTTGCATAAAGAATGCCTTACCCGCCGCTGAAAGTGCAACTAATCCCCAGGTGGTTTTGGTAATTAATAACAACATATATATCATTGAACTAATCATTTCTTGAGAATATTTCAGAAAGTTCAGTGATATGGGTATGGCAATGATTGATGATGTGGACCCTCAAAATGCTAAGGAAAACATTGGCAAAAGCTCAAGACTCCATTTTTGGTTTAGTGATCCAAGGTCACATTGAGTCCATAGGAAAGCCAATACTATTAAAAGGGGGTGAGGTTATGATGATGATCTGGTTGCTCTAAGTGCTTAGTGATTTATCTCTCAAACTATCAGCAATCTTTCATTCCAACATAAACTCATAAGTAATCTCGGTCCCACCGATTCCAAACTCACCACACCGAGATGAACCACCTCACCATATACCCAAACCCTAAGAATCTCGGATTTTCCGATTCCAAACTCGGTCATTCGAAATTGGTGTTGCCAAGCTTCATAACCTTCAGACTCAAATCGGTGTCACCGAGATGAGAAAGTCGGTCCCACCGAGATTGGCAAACCCTAGACTTTGGAAGAATCGGACTAACCGAGATTGTATTTTCGGTCCCACGAAAATCCCAACATTCACAAGATTTGAACTTTCGGTCTCACCGAGTTGTCAACTCGGTCCGACCGAGATTGGTCAAATGTGTGTAACGGTTGGATTTTGTGTGGAGGCTATAAATACCCTCCACCTCCTCTTCATTCGTGGAGAGAGCCATCGAAAGAACTACCACTCCTACCTTACATTTCGAGAAGAAAACTACCTACCCTTGTGTTGAGATCAAGTTGCTCCACTCCCACCATATGAAACTTGATTTCTAGCCTTCCCAAGTTGCTTTCCACTCAATCCTTCTTCCACCACAGCCAAATCGGTGAGGAGAGTTGAGTGTTGGGGAGATTATCATTTGAAGCACAAGAGCAAGGAGTTCATCATCACCAACCCCATCTATTACCTTTTGGAGGGTGGTGCCTCCTAGATTGGTTAGGTGTCACTTGGGAGCCTCCGTCATGATGTGGAGTTGAACCAAGGAGTTTGTAAGGGCAAGGAGATCGCCTACTTCGTGAAGATCTACCCGAGTAAGGCTAGTCCTCCGTGGGACGTAGGCCATGATGGCATAGACAAGGTTGCTTCTTCGTGGACCCTTCGTGGGTGGAGCCTCCGTGGACTCATGCAGCCGTTACCCTCCGTGGGTTGAAGTCTCCATCAACGTGGATTGACGATAGCACCACCTATCGGAACCACGAGAAAAAATCTCCGTGTCTCCAACTTGCGTTTGCTCTTCTCCACCTCTCATTTACTATCGTGCAATTTACTTTCGCTGCCATAACTCTAGAATTGCATGTAGGGTGATACTTGACTTGGTTGCCATTGTGAACTTGCTAAGAAACTACTCCAATCAAAAGGCCAAGTTTTTAAGTTGTCAAGTAGTCTAATCACCCCCTCTAGACATACTTCCGATCCTACAAGTGGTATCGAGCTTTGGTCTCCATTGGATTGGTTTCATTGCATTGACTCCATAAGCTTGGTTTCACAACCTAGGAGAGTATGGCGCCTAGTGAGGGTAATTTCCGAGAGGTCCTTACTTTGATGGTTCAAACTTTGCTAGTTGGAAGCATAAAATGAAAATGCATATTCTTGGACATAACCCCGCCGCATGGGGCATTATTTGTGTTGGCTTGCAAGGTGAGTTCTTCAAGAAGGAAAAGTTCGGATCGCGAAGCTACTGCAGATGAGTTGCGGATGTTACTGAACAATGCTCAAGCTTGTGACATTCTCTTCAATGCTTTGTGTCCCGAGGAGTTCAACAAGATCAGCCGCCTTGAGAATGCAAAAGAGATTTGGGATACTTTGGTCGAAATGCACGAAGGTACCGAGTCCGTGAAGGAATCAAAGCTAGATGTTCTTCAAGGTCACTTGACAAGTTCAAGATGAAGGAAGGTGAAGGAGTCGCTGAAATGTACTCTAGGCTTGCTCTCATCACCAATGAGATGGCAGGCTTAGGAAGCGAAGAAATGACCGACCGATTCATCATCAAGAAGATTCTCGAGCTTTGGATGGAAAGTATGACACCGTGTGCACTTTGATCCAAATGATGCCAAACTACAAAGATCTCAAGCCTACCAAGTCATTGGAAGGATTGTTGCTCATGAGATGACACTTAAAGATAAGGAAGAGCTTCACAACAAGTCAAGTGGTGCTTACAAAGCTGCAGTTGAAGCTCCCACATCCTCAAGTGACAAGCTAGTTTCCAATGAAGAGATAAGCCTAATGGTGAAGAACTTCAACAAATTCTACAAGAGTAGAAGCAAGGAAAGAAGCTCAAAGTCTAGATCATATGATGAAAAGAGATCTTCTAGTCGTGATCGAAATCTGCTATAATTGTGGAAGACCGGACACTACTCAAATGAGTGTTCGACTCCCACAAGAGAAGAGAAGAATCTCCAAGAAGAAGAAGCTCAAGAGAAGAGTCGCCTCGAAAAGAGAGAAGGAGTAGAGATGATCGTTATGAACGAAGATCCTCTCGGAGAAGCAAGGATTCGGAAAGGAAAGACAAGTCATCAAGGAGCTACACAAGAAGAAAACATCAAGCTCATGTTGGTGAATGGGTTTCCGCCCGACTCCGACAATCACTCCGAAAGAAGCTATCACTCCAACTCCGAATCTGATCAAGATGAAGGTGTTGCGGTCTTGCTCTCGTGTCCTCCAACTCCAACTCCTATGACATATTTGATTCACCAAATGAGGGAATTGGAAGATGCTTCATGGCAAAAGGCCCCAAGGTATCACATCCTGAGTTTATTGACTTTGATAGTGATGAGGATGACTTGCTTGGTGAAGATGAGCTTTTACATGATAAATCTAGTGAGCTTAGTAATGATGAACATGCTAGTAGTCTTTATAGTCGAGAAGAGTCGAATGACAATGCTATGAAGGAGATTGAGCGCCTAACTAAAGAACTAAACACTCTTAAGTTAGCTCATGAAACAACTCAAGAAGATCATAGAGAGCTCCTAAGATCTCATGAGAAGCTACGCCGAGAAGCTCAATCTAGAGCAAGAACATGAGTTTCTAAAAGCTATCAATGACGATCTTCAAAGAAGAGTTCTTCATATCTTGCCAAACGACTTCTCTTGTCTAATTTCTTGCCACCTATCAAAACTAAGCATGACAAGCATAAGAAAATTCTTCATCTAGTAGTAACAATAATCATGCTAAATCAAATGTTGTTACTTCTAGTAATTCTCTTGATTCCACTAACAATGTTTCAAGCCAAGTTTCACTTGAGCAAGAAAATAGTCTATTGAAAGGGATTATAGAGAAAGGTGTCTACAAGAGTCTTGCGGAAGCAAGAGCTTTGAGGAAATTGTTCGCAAACAAGGAAGACACCGGAAGAATCAAGGAATTGGTTTTGAGCGAAAGTTCAACGCCGAGGGTGTTGAATGGGAAGAAGGTCAATATCCCACTCCAAAGTTTGTCTCTCAAGAGGAGAAGTATGATCCTACTTCTTCCAATGAGGAACAAGCTCAAGATGACCTTCCACCACAAGACCACAAGCTAAAAGGCAAGGACAAGCTTCAAGAGGAGATTGATGCATTCATTGAAGCACCCAAGGCCATGGTCAAGTGGGTTCCCAAGGCAACTTCAAGTTCTACTTGACAAGCTCAACTACTACCCCAAGGATTCCCATCAAGATGATGTGGATCCCAAGAAGAAGAACTAGAGAGTTCTTGAGGGTGACTCCGCCAACATACTTCACTCACATTCATTTTGGCAAGGACTTGTGCAATCAACTTCCACATCTTGCACTAGTTCATGGAGTCACAAACCCTCATGTTGGTAAGTCAAGGGACAAGGTAATCATTGCTTTCATGGACATCATCTATTGTGTACTTCAATCTATGTCCATGGATATTCTTGTTTGTTCCTTGTGGGACTAACCCATGTAGGTATTGAAAGTGCCGAATCCAAAGGATTGCTCCCAACTCTTGATGATCTTCATCAACATTGAGCATCCACATCTTCAACATCTACATGAAGTCTTCAACGACAACCCAAGGTTAGTTTGACCCTTTAAAAGGGTTCTCACATCAAGGGGAGCTTTGCTCTAAAGAAATGAGCTAAAGCATCTTCTAATGATGTGAACACATCAATGCTTTATGGAAAAGTGGTAACCCCACTTGTGCTTAAACGATGAGTATGACCTATGATCAAATGTTCTCATTTGACTCCTAAGTCAATATACTCATATATAGATGACCTAGTCATCGCCAAATTGTGTGCTAGCTGTTAGTGTTTTGTTTGTGCATGTTTGACACATATTTCATTTGCTATCTTATTGTGTGAGCATGTTGGATGCATGATTTTATCCATTCGAGGACATCCATTTGTTGCTTTGGTCTTTTGGCTTTTTTCTTTTTGACCAAATGGATGGACAAGAATGCCTAAGTTTTCCCTAGCTATCTATGCTTTCTTGTCTCAAACTCTATTCATGCTTATATCACAAACTTTGAACAAGACTTTTTGGACGCACCGAGTGAGGAGCACTCGAAGCCACCGATCCGTCAAAAGCCTAACTTCCAAAACCTTCTAAGTACTTTCGGTCAAACCGATATACTCAAATCGGACAGACTGAAATCACTTGGATTGATCTAGGTTTTCACCTCGGTGAAACCGAGTTTCAAATTTCGGCGTGACCGAAGTGTGTAATCGCACGCATTAACCATCTCGGTCCCACCGAGTTTTCAAACTCGGTCCCACCGACAGCCGAAGGGTATATATACTCGAGGACAGAGCGCGTTGATTACTTCTTCAAACGCTTCGCCCTCAAACCCTTCGCTGCCGTCGCCTTGGTCTCCGGATCGTCTCTGCCGTCGCCTGTGCGCCCTCGCCGCGGGTCTCCATCGCCGTCAATGGTCCTTCTCTTCGCGCCGTTGCCGCCGTAGTGAAGCTCCACCGCATTGGGTGAGTTTCATCCCTCTCGTGCTCCAACCGCTGATTCAATGCACGTTAGGCGTTGCCATGTTTCTTGCCAAGATTGAGATCTCCCTATCCAGCCGTTTAGGTCATAGAACAAATTTCGAGTGAAAATTTTAGGGTTAGGTTTCCGCCGAACACATCTCGGTGTGACCGATTCGACATTTTCGGATCGACCGATTTGGCCTCTGGTCATTGCACCGCACTTTTCGTGAAACCGAGTTGTGCAAATCGGTAAGACCAAGTGAAGATTCAGTGAAACCCTAGCAGTCTCGGCTAGACGAAACCCATTTCGTCCAACCGAAAGTGGTGTATATGGTCTGTTTAGACGTTTGGTTTCACGAATTGATAGACTCGGTCGACCGACATGTATTCTGTGAAAACCTAAAACTAAAGTTTGAACTCATTCTTTTGCAAAATCCTCTGCAGTTTGTGATAACTCTTCTATTACGCCCATACCTATTCTATTCACAGGTTGTCAGTCATGTCTGATGGAAGTGACAGTCAGAACAGGTCTGAGATGCCAGTTGAGATTCCAGAGGCAGCTACAAGTCCAGAATCAAGCAGTTTTTCAGATGATGGAGAGAGAAGCACTCCAAGTGGACTGCCTGCAGCTGCTACCAGGGCCAGGAGGAAGAGAAATTCAGATGAGGAAGATTCAGACTTTGTTGCAGATGAGGAAATAACTTCTAAGCCAAAAAGGCAAGTGGTTTCCAAGGGCTATCAAGGGCAACAGTCAAAGAAAGGCACAAGCAAGGTGAAGAAATCCTCTGTTGCACAGAAGCTCAACATGGAAGAAACCTCAAGCAAGATCAAGAAGACTTCCAAGAGGAAGAGAAAAGTTCATGAAGAAGCTAATGATGATGATGATGATTCTGATGAAGAAGCACCTCGGCCTCCTCGTAGTGGTTGATGGGTGATGCCATCGAGGCAGGGAGCACCCACAAAAGCTAAGCAATCAGCTCCAGCAAAGGCAGCCCAAGCCAAACCAGCTGCCAAGCCAAAGAAGACTGTGAGGAATATACCTGCTTCAGAGAAGAAGAAGGACAATGTGCCACTGCAGAATCGATGATGAGGCTCATGTTTTGCTTAAGCTCGCATGTAAACCGCCGGTTCATAATGATGCTCATCCTCGAGCTGAAAATATGAAGGAAAGGAAGGATAAAGGACTCAAAGCTATGGAGGCAAGCAGATCCATATGCCACCAGGAGAAGAACAGCGATTGACCCAAGATTCCACACAAGAGAGCAACAAGACTTTTATGAGACTGTGCTCATGGACAAGAAGCCAATTGTTCTTGACACCAGATATGTAGATCGGGAATACATCGACGATGAAGAGCACAGAGACTACTTCCCACATGTGCATGAAAGCTTCACCGCTTGTGGGATTGCAGAGTTCGTTGGTCGAAATTGACCGCTTGGAACGATGAGATGATCATGCGATTCTATGCCACCGCACACTTCTATCCAGATGGCGTAATTGTATGGATGATGTAGGCGTAGATTCCATTCAACTGTTGAAGAATGGAGAGCTTTGCTGAATGCACCTGTTTCAAGGAAGATGATGTTGATGTGTATGGCATTCAAGAAAAATCACGAGTCAATGAAGAACATGTACAATGAAGTAAAGGATAAGGATGTTGAGATATGGAAGCTTGGTTGGTCTATTATCTTGAGCAGGTCTCCCAACCACCAACACCATTCTCGAGGCATACTTTGATGCCTAAGTCAGGGACCACCGCATGATAAGAGGGTACTCTATCAACATGCTGCACATTCTAGATCGAAGACACCTTTTAAGGTGATGGACACGATAGTTGAGACTATCAAGAGGACAGCAGCAGACTGTAAGAGGTCGTGTGGGTTTGCTCCGCATATTCAGATGCTCATTAATGCCAAGTTTGGCACGGACACCTACCGTTGGATAGACCCCACTTGCCACCGCAGCCCTGAACATGAGGATAACGAGGTTGTGATGGTGAGGATGCTCCCACATCTGTAGAAGGACATGCTAAGTCCTGAAGCTGCCAAACAAGCTAAAGCCGAGAAGGAAGCAAGAGCAAAGCCCAAGAGCGTTGCGAACAACTTCTTGAAGCCACTCAGAGAATTGAGCTACGCCTGCCAAAGATAGTGCAGATCTCGGGAGAGCCTTGAGAGGATAGTTGAGGATAAGTTCCATGCTCGACGCGTCGATCAAGTGCAGTCACCGCCAACAAGCTTGAGGCGGACATCGAGGAAGCTAAGAGGAGAAGGCAGAACTCATGAGAGAGATGGAAGGTGATATGGTCCAGATGACTATGAGCAGCCTGCCCAAAGTGCCCACAAAGCCCAGATCACTGCTATTCCAAAGGTCGACCCTGTGGCTACTACATCAGCACCTCCTACAGCTCCGTCGGCCCAAAGACCAGCTCAGATTCCACTCCTCCAGCTCCACAGACTTCAGCAGAAGCTTTGCAGATGCAGCTATCTCCACTCCATCGACGCAGACAGGAGCCGCCAGCAGAGTCCCGAGTGACGATTAGCTCTATACCTTTCGAACTTTTTGGTAACTTGTTGCCAAAGGGGGAGAAATTGTATAGATCATAGGGCTTCGAGAGAGAGAGTGCTGTTTTTGCTCTTTCGTTTGCGGTTTTCCTTGAGATACTTTTGAGTTCTTTGAGATACTTCGTGTGTTTGATACTACGTTTGCTCTATCTTGATGAGTGCTTGATCATACTGTGCTTAATGTGTGCTTGATGCTTATCATATTCCATTCATATCTTGTATGATCACTTACTCATGTCTTGGTGATTGGGTGCATGTTATTCATTCTTATCATTTTGTGCGCTCCACCAAGATGTATGTGACATGGAAGAGTAACCCATGATCCTAATCGATTGTGCATTTGCATTCAAACGCAAATCTTAAATAATGCACAAATTTAGGGGGAGCTCTTGCTTATCACATACTTCTCAAAGCGATTTATATTATTCATTGATTATATCATTTGTCGAAGCTTTGATCTATATGTTGTCATCAATTACCAAAAGGGGAGATTGAAAGTGCAACTAATCCCGGTGGTTTTGGTAATTAATAACAACATATATATCATTGAACTAATCATTTCTTGAGAATATTTCGAAAGTTCATTGATATGGGTATGGCAATGACTGATGATGTGGACCCTCAAAATGCTAAGGAAAACATTGGCAAAAGCTCAAGACTCCATTTTTGGTTTAGTGATCCAAGATCACATTGAGTCCATAGGAAAGCCAATACTATTAAAAGGGGTGAGGTTATGATGATGATTTGGTTGCTCTAAGTGCTTAGTGATTTATCTCTCAAACTATCAGCAATCTTTCATTCCAACATAAACTCATAAGTAATCTCGGTCCCACCGATTCCAAACTCACCACACCGAGATGAACCACCTCACCATATACCCAAACCCTAAGAATCTCGGATTTTCGATTCCAAACTCGGTCATTCGAAATTGGTGTTGCCAAGCTTCAGAAACCTTCAGACTCAAATCGGTGTCACCGAGATGAGAAAGTCGGTCCCACCGAGATTGGCAAACCCTAGACTTTGGAAGAATCGGACTAACCGAGATTGTATTTTCGGTCCCACTCGAAAATCCCAACGCTCACAAGATTTGAACTTTCGGTCGACCGAGTTGTCAACTTCGGTCCGACCGAGATTGGTCAAATGTGTGTAACGGTTGGATTTTGTGTGGAGGCTATAAATACCCTCCACCTCCTCTTCATTCGTGGAGAGAGCCATCGAAAGAACTACCACTCCTACCTTACATTTCGAGAAGAAAACTACCTACCCTTGTGTTGAGATCAAGTTGCTCCACTCCCACCATATGAAACTTGATTTCTAGCCTTCCCAAGTTGCTTTCCACTCAATCCCTTCTTCCACCACAGCCAAATCAGTGAGGAGAGTTGAGTGTTGGGGAGATTATCATTTGAAGCACAAGAGCAAGGAGTTCATCATCACCAACCCCATCTATTACCTTTTGGAGGGTGGTGCCTCCTAGATTGGTTAGGTGTCACTTGGGAGCCTCCGTCATGATGTGGAGTTGAACCAAGGAGTTTGTAAGGGCAAGGAGATCGCCTACTGTGAAGATCTACCCCGAGTAAGGCTAGTCCTCCGTGGACGTAGCCATGATGGCATAGACAAGGTTGCTTCTTCGTGGACCCTTCGTGGGTGGAGCCCTCCGTGGACTCACAAGCAGCCGTTACCCTCCGTGGGTTGAAGTCTCCATCAACGTGGATTGACGATAGCACCACCTATCGGAACCACGAGAAAAAATCTCCGTGTCACCAACTTGCGTTTGCTCTTCTCCACCTCTCATTTACTATACGTGCAATTTACTTTCCGCTGCCATAACTCTAGAATTGCATGTGTAGGGTGATACTTGACTTGGTTGCCATTGTGAACTTGCTAAGAAACTACTCCAATCAAAAGGCCAAGTTTTTAAGTTGTCAAGTAGTCTAATCACCCCCCCTCTAGACATACTTCCGATCCTACAGCCGCTATCTTCTTCAATGCCTCAATTTCCTGGAGGGATTGTTGGGCTTCGGCCTTAGCGGCTTTCGCGCCCTCAAGGGCCGAGGCGTGCTCGGACTCTCGAGCCTTTGAGTCACGCTCCAAACTCTCCTGTTTTTCCACGACAGCCTGGAGCTCTTGCCGCACCTCCGCCACCCGCGCCTCCTGCTTCTCTCGCTCGGTGCGCTCCGCGGCCGCATTGCTTTCGACCTTGGACACCACTTCCTTCAGGGTTGTAAGTGCATCTAGTGCCCCTTAGTGATTTTGGTGTATTGAAGACTTATAGGTTAAGTAACTGATGCGTTTGTGAGTGTACACAGGTCTATAAGTCTATGAGGAGTTTGATATTTACAGAGAAAGTCGACCCCTAAAAATGAAGTTCTTCGACTGAAGACTTTGATATTCTGAAGACTTTCTAAAGACTTTGAAAGTGAAGAAATTGGTGTGACCATGAAGACTTGATATTCATTCGAGGAATATGAAGCGTGAAGACTTTTGTTTTTGTAGTTTCATTTTCTCTTTCTTGAGTCATAGGAAACACCGTACTGTTAAAGGGGGTCGAGGAAATACTAAGAAAAAATTTCCATGTGATGCTCAACTCAAAATCCTACACCTACCAATCCCTTCGAGTGAAGCCATTGGAAATCTCATACAGTTCAGTCAAATTCTTCAAATGATGAGACGCAGTTCTTACAGTCATCGATGACTTTGTTCGACCGAGGAGTTAGGAATTCGCCAAAGGCAAATTGCCTACACAAGTGAGGAACATGATAGCCCCGAGGACTTTGAAAGTCAAATTTCCGACCGTTCTTTGTCTTCTTGGCCGTGGACCAAAATATCTTATCCACCTAACGGTCATATCATTGAAGGGCATTTATGTCTTATCATGTCGGGCTGCTCCTAGGCTATAAATAGCCGCCCCTACAACCACTAGTTGGTTGGCTGCCCGAGAGAACTTGACACTTGTCATTTGAGAGCAACCCATCCTCCGAGGACTTTGAGCGAAAATCATCAAGTGAGGAAAATCCAAAACCAAACCCCCACAAAACCCCAAGTGATTGAGCATCACTGAAGAAATTGATCCTACGTGGATCCGACGCTTGTTACCTTTGAAGACTGTGCTTCTTCCAGACGGTTAGGCGTCAAGGTCTAGAGCATCCAAGAGGAATTATGGATCGCCGAGTGACCAAGTCTTAGAAGGTTTGGAAGTCACCTGAAGACTTACCACGAGTGATTGGACGAGGCCTGCGTGGTCTTAGTTCAAGGAGAATACAGTGAGGACTGGGTGTCTGAGTTGCGGCTCGAGATCGGGTGTCCGGACTGTGTGTCCTCGAGTTTAAATACTCACCGCTCCAACCAGACGCATAACCGAGAGGCAGCAGTTGAACTGGTTTACCAAATCATTGTCTTCACCAACCGATTTGGTTCTATTTCCTCAACTCATTCATTTCCTCATTCGTGTTGCATGTTGTTCATATCTGTGCTTGAAGACTTCGATCAAGACTTTCACAAATTCCTCGTTCAATTTCTTCACTGTTTGTCTTCATCTTGTTATCCTGTGTTTACGCTTCCTGTACTCTGTTCTAGCCTTCATTTCATCATGCTGACTATGTGTGTAATCTGTTATGTTTATCTCTGAGTACTTATTCCGCTGCAAATAGTTCTTCGCTAAGGAATTTCCTCACCGGCAAATTCCTCAGTGAAGAATTTCATAAAAATCGCCTATTCACCCCCTCTAGTCGATATAACGCACTTTCAAGGGTCGCCACCTCGTTCGTGGCCCCTGCAATACTCACGTTATTCCTGTCATTTTTTGCAACCACATCTTTTATATACTTCCATAAGGTATTACTTACCTTCCTTGTCCTCGAGCTGCTTTTTGGCAAGGCCGAGCTCGTTTTCGGACTGCTCGAGGCTCTGCTTCAATGCATTGACCTCTGCAGTCAGTGCGACAGAGGTCAGCAGCGCAGCCTGCATTCCCATATTTTTATACTTATGTTAGACTCCTGCGTACATCTTTTTAGATCCTCAGTTCGGCTTTTCTTTCGAACACCAAATTAAACATCAGGGGCTACTGTCTATGCGGTAATATTTTTACATATCTTAAATACATACCTCAAAGCCTGTTAGAAGGCTGGCACAGGCTTCAGTCAGCCCGCTCTTGGCGGACTGAACTTTCTGGATCACCACACTCGTAACATTGCGGTGCTCCTCGTCGATGGAGGTGCCGTTAAGCGCCTCCAGCAAATTATCCGGTGCCTCTGGTTGGACGGAGGTCACCGGTGTCGCAGTCTTGCCCTTCTTATGAAGGGGCCGCCTGCCGGACTCCGGAACCACTGAAGGTTCCATTGCGGAGTCCAGCCCAGGGCTGGACTTAGAGCCCTTTGGGGTTTTATCCCCCTTGCGCCTGGAGTCCGGGAGGTTGCCTTGCGGCGCCTCCTGGACCATCTCCTCCTGACTGGGTCCCTTCTGGGACCCTACCTCGGTGTCATCCGCAGCGCGAGGAGAGGAGGCAGCCGGAAGTGAGGTGCTATTCACGTCCGACGAATCCAGGGAGCCGCTCGTTGAAGCGTCGAGCTCGTCCTTGGGTGGGCTGCAGGGTTATATTCGGCATTAGGATATACTGTGCGACAAATGAAACACCATGAGTTATTCTGGTATCCGGACACTTACGAGTTCGCCAAGGGCTTAGCCCTCGGTGGCCACTCCTCTTCGCCATCGTCGGTGTTGATAGAGTAGTCCGGAGGGAGGGTCCTTCCCTCCTTGGACCCTCCGGCCTCCCTAGTTGGGGCGGCCTTCCTTTTCTTCTCTCCCCCCGCTGGGGGAGAGGCCTCTTTTTCCTCCTCCTCATCTTCGCGGGAGGAGTCCACCTCGGAGTCATCGGATGATGAGTTCGACAACACCTGGCGCCGGGAACTCCTTCGAGTTCCCATGGCCTTCTTCTCTGGCACCACGTGAGGTGCCGAAACCAGCAGCCCCGCCAATCGGGCGTCTGCTAGGTCTTCTGGCAAGGGAGCCAGACAGTTAACCTGCCCAGACGTCTCCTGCCAAGCCTGTCAAAGGTAAGGGAGTTTAGATCCCGCATAGAGTCAAACTATGGGAAACAAGAGTCCCATAAAGGGTTAAATAGGTTACTTCGCTGGCTTGACGCTGCGAGCTGAATCCGCGATCTTCAGTAGCGGATGCGGGAGCCTTCGCGCCCTTGAACAACACCTTCCAGGCATCTTCGTACATAGTGTCGAAGAGCCTGCTCAGGGTTTTGTGCTGCGCCGGATCAACTCCCACAAGTTGAAGGCCCGTTGTTGGCATGGGAGGATCCGGCGGATGAGCATGACCTGGACTACGTTGACAAGCTTGAGCTTCTTGTTCACCAGGTTCTGGACGCAGGTCTGCAGTCCGGTCAGTTCTTCCAAATTACCCCACGTCAGGCCCGTCTCCTTCCAGGAGGTGAGCCATGTAGGGAAGCCAGATCGGAATTCGGGGGCCGCCACCCATTTAGGGTCACGCGGCTCGGTGATGTAGAACCACCCCGATTGCCATCCCTTTATGGTCTCCACGAAGGAGCCGTTGAGCCATAGGATGTTGGCCATCTTGCCCACCATGGCACCTCCGCACTCCGCTTGGCGGCCGCCCACTATCTTCGGCTTGACATTGAAGGTCTTCAGCCATAAGCCGAAGTGGGGCTGGATGCAGAGGAAGGCCTCGCACACGACGATGAACGCCGAGATGTTGAGGATGAAATTCGGGGCCAGATCATGGAAATCTAGGCCGTAGTAGAACATGAGCCCCCGGACAAATGGGTGAAGTGGAAACCTAGTCCGCGGAGGAAGTGGGTGAGGAACACCACCCTCTCATGGGGCCTGGGGGTGGGGATAAGCTGCCCCTTGTCGGGGAGCCGATGCACGATGTTGCTGGACAAGTATCCAGCCTTCCGCAGCTTTTTATGTGCCCCTCCGTGACGGAGGAGGCCATCCACTTGCCTCCCGCTCCGGACATGGCTGGAGAAGGTTGAGGTGGGATGTGCGGACTTAGGCACTGGAGCTCGAGTGCGCGGAAATGGATGAGCAAAGGAGGAAGAAGGCATAGGTAAATAGGTGGATCCGTATCCCCTTATATGGACGGACGAAGCTATGCGTCCCCACCAGCCTGGTAAAACTCGCTTATCTCCCAAGCGCCGTAATCAATGGCGCGGTTGGGTTACCCACGCCTGTATTGATGAGAATCCCGGAATAAGGGGACACGATCTCTGCTCTGACAAGACGTGCCAAGGAAACTGCCTCGCTAAACACGCTGAGGTAGGACAGTAAAAATGATTCGAATAAAGGCTTGGCCGGGGTGTGATGTCACGCCACGGAATACGTCAACAGATTGAATTTGTGTAAACATTATTCTCTATACGGCGGTATGTGGAACTTATTTTCCAGAGCCGGACACTATCCTTGTGTTCAAAATCTTCTATGAAGTATTCGGAGGAGGAACCCACCTGTCAATGCCGAAGACAATATGCGCGCCGGACTCGTCGTCATTGAAGCCTAGTTCAGGGGCTACTGAGGGAGTCTTGGATTAGGGGGTGTCCGGATAGCCGAACTATCACCTTTGGCCGGACTCCTGGACTATGAAGATACAAGATTGAAGACTTCGTCCTGTGTCCGGATGGGACTTTCCTTGGCGTGGAAGGCAAGCTTGGCGATACGGATATGTAGATCTCCTACCATTGTAACCGACTCTGTATAACCCTAACCCTCTTCGGTGCCTATATAAACCGGAGGTTTTTAGTCCATAGGACGAACAACAATCATACCATAGGCTAGCTTCTAGTGTTTAGCCTCTCTGATCTCGTGGTAGATCTACTCTTGTACTACCCATATCATCAATATTAATCAAGCAGGAGTAGGGTTTTACCTCCATCGAGAGGTCCCGAACCTGGGTAAAAACATCGTGTCCCTTGTCTCCTGTTACCATCCGCCTAGACGCACAGTTCGGGACCACCTACCCGAGATCCGCCAGTTTTGACACCGACATTGGTCTTCGGCTGCCAAAGGCCTGACGATGACGCCGTCCTGGGCTCCACGACAACCTCCGTCCTGCCGTTCTGCTGGTCTTGGTATTGTTGCACCTAAATGGTAACCTTCGCCTGATGCCTTGGCATGTGCTTGCCCCCTTTGCACCAAAGGGGAAACAAGGACACTACGCAGGCCGGCGCCCGCCTGGTCCCCATCGTCATGGCTTGCGTCACGGGCTCCTCGCGAGGTGCCCTGCCTTGATCTCTCCGCCTCCTCGCCAGCCTGCCTTATGAGGCTGCTCCTGAGGAAGCTCCCTGTCGTCCGCCCCGCGAGGCTTGGCCCCTCGCGAGTGTCTTGAGATTGAGCTGATGAAGCTGGGCTGCACTGGGCCCCCACTTGAGCCACGCCGCAGGCCGCAGGCAGGCAAGTCTGGGGACCCCCGTTCCCAGAACGCCGACAGTAGCCCCCGGGCCCAAGGCGCGCCCGGACTTGGCTTAGCATAGAAGTGAAGGGGCAAGTGCGAAGCGTTGCGGGCCCCAATAGCCTACGGCCTCGAGCGCTGCGTGGCGATTGATTGGACATGGGCATCTCCACTTCCCCATGACACCTCGGCAACCGTCCATCAGACAAAAAGAGGTGCCCAGGGCCAGACTTACTTGCTTTGTTCTCGCTTGCCTTGTTCCAGATCCCCTTTCTCGCTCTTCTCCTTCTTGCTTCCGAAATCCTCCAGATCTGTCTCAATCCCTTCCATCCAGCGAGCCATGGCGCCTCGCAAGACCCCGACCGAGGCCTGGTACTCGCCGGCTCTGGATCCCCTGAATGTGTCGAAGAAGAATCTTGCCCTCACGCGCCCGAGGACGGTGGCGCAGGGCAACGAGGGAGCGACTGTGCTCAAGGCCGACTCCGACCAGCCTGAAGGCAAGGGGAGCACCTTCTACCCGCTCTTTGTGAGCGCCATCGTCGCCGGTCTGGTGCCCCCTTTTTCCGAGTTCTTCTTTGCTATTCTTCGCCAATACAACTTGCAAGCTCTGCCCCTCCACCCCAACTCTGTTCTTCTCATAGCGATTTTCGCCTACTACTGTGAGGCTCACGTTGGGTTAAAGTCCTCAGTGGCCTTGCTGCGTCATTACTTTTACCTCCGGGTTTCTCATGGCCCCATCACCGCATGCGCGAGCTTTATCGCATACTCCAACTCCAACGCCATCTCGAAGCCCAGGAAGAGGATCGAAGGCTTCCACCCTCGACTGGTGCTGCCTACGGGACAGCCCAAGGCCGTTGATGCGTGGTCTCGTGCGGAGCTTGTCGACCCCCACGCGAGGGCGGTGCTGACGAGGATGAACGCTGACCTGAGGCCAGGCAACTTGGGGGCGGCGAAGCTGACCGGGGCCACGCTCCTGAGGGAGTTCCTGGAGCACCGGGTGGCTCCACTCCGGGAGCACTCGCTCCCATTATGGAGGCTTGGGGAAGCGGGCGCTGCCCTTTGCCTGAGCTCCGAGGCCCTGGCCGACGAAGATCTGGCTGCGGCTCTCCACTCCTTGGTTGGGGGAGACGTTGCGAGGCCGGAGGGTGCTCCCGTCCCCCTGTTTCTTCGCGACGACTGGGAGCAGGTGGTGAACGCCATGCCCACCTTCAACGGTGAGGGGCTGGTGCCCGCAGAAGCTCTCGGGGATCTGGCAGCATTGGCGACGGTGAATGTGTCCTCCGGCAACTCCAGCGGGAGTGAGGAGGCAGAAGAGGAGGAGGAGGAAGAAGAGTCTGACTCCGAGGCGACTGGCGAGGAGTCGGGGGATTCCTTCCCCCAGCGCAGGTCCTGCGCCCTCCACTGCATGCCGGACGACGACGAGGCCGGCGCCAGGCGAGGAGGGGAGGATTCTCCCCTAGTCCTGAGGAAGGGTATGTTAGGGCTGGTTCTCCCAGGGTCTGCTCTGGCTCCGGGGCGGTCTGAGGCCAGCTCCGGCCTTCCCGACGCGCCCTCTGCTTCTGGGCCTCCCAAGGCTGACCCCAGCTGTAGGCTCTCGGGCTTCAAGTTTGGCTGGAGGCTGCTTGAGTCTGTGAACGACGACCAGTAAGTGCTTGATCCACGCTTTGCTTTGTTTCTGCCGCCGAGACTTGACGTCTGCATTCTTTTGGCCAGGCCGGCACCTGCAGCGAAGAGGTTGAAAGGGGCTTCTGCGGCTCTGCTTGAGGCGAGCTCATCTGCCGGGGCTGCGCCTTCATCTGCGGGGAAAGGAGGCATCAAGGCTCATGCCTTCTCTGCCCGGTCGTCCTCGCGAGCCAGGCAGGGACACTCTGGCGAGGAGTCAGCCCCCGTGGCCCCGCTGACCCTAGAGGTGCCTGGGCTTGATGCTGCTGCTGAGGTGTCGAAGGCCCAGGAGGCTCCTTCCTCCCAAGCTATGATCACACTTCCGTCCTCTCCGCCTGCTCCACCGGCTCCCGTCTCTTCTGACCCCTCTGCCGTCCTGGACTAGGCTGCCAATGAACTGAGCCGGCTGCGGGAGGATCTTCGGAGCGCGGACCCATGCCTGGTGGTCGGGCGCCTGGAGCTAGCTTCTGGCTGGGCCCGCTCTGCCGCCTCCGTCCGAGCGGCACTGAGCCAGGCCGTGTCGACCTCTGATGGGGAGAAGCAAGCCGCCTGCCAGGCCAAGGCCACTCGCGAGGCTGCCCAGGGCGACGCTGCGGATGCCCGGGGCCACTGCAAGGCGCTGGAGGTCGAGCTGCAAGGCCTGGGTGACGAGCTCGCCAAGGAGGTCTGCGGCCGCCAGGAGAAGGAGGAGGAGATGAAGGCTTGGGAGGCTGCCGTCAGGGACTGGGACGCCGAACTTGATGACCGTCGTGGCCGGTTGGAGACGCTGGAGCAGTCGCTAAAGGCGGAGAGGACCGAGCTAGAAAGCAAGGCGAAGGTCCTGGCCGAGGATCGAGTGGCCTTCGCGAAGCTGGAGGAGGAAGCTCGCGCCGCGCTGAAGACGCTCTATGAGGCCAGCTTGGAGAAGCCGTTGGCTGGTGCAGAGGACGGTCCTGCCGAGCTGCTTCCCTTCCTGGTCCGTGCACTTGAAGATGTCGCGGACGGCCTTGGTCCCACAGCTGAGGCCGAGGCGCGTGCCCTGTCTTCTGCAGCGCTGACGCGTGTCCTCAGCCACATCTACCTTCACGACCCCAACGTCAACCTCGACAGCCTGCTGGAGCCTGTGAGCGGCGACCTTGCCGTTGCTGCTGCTGACGCCGTGAGGTCGAGCCGAGGCTTTGCTGGGGAGGTTCCGCGCCTTCAGCACCTTGCCCAGGCGTGATGCCGCCAGCTCCGCGGCCTCAGGAGGCAGAGCCGCCCAGCGCGACTCCACCACAGGCGGCGGCGCCACTGGAAAGTGATCCCTTCGTGGCTTCTGTCCTGTTTTAATTCCTGCAACATGCACCATGCCTCGTGGAGGCGTTTAAACTTGTGTTTGGCATTGTGAAACAATTTATGGCTTGTAATATTTGCTTTTGAATTCCCTAGAATTTGCATTTTCCCCCCCTATTTGCTTGTGTTCTACGTCGGCAGGGCTCGACCCCGCGCGTACCTCAGCCGCCGTTAGCCCCGACCGGAAACCAGGACTGGACTAAGGAGTGAGGGGCTATGTGGCAAGTTAGGTTCCTGAGTCGCAATGCTCAGGAGTCCCCCTTGACACGCAAACAACAAGTAGGGAAGGGAGGCGTAGGAGTGGATTTATCGTTCTACATCGGCAGGGCCCGGCCCCGCGCATACCTCAGCCGCCGTTAGCCCCGACCGGAAACCAGGACGGTACTAAGGAGTGAGGGGCTACATGACCAGTTAAGCTCCTCAGTCGTGATGCTCAGGAGTCCCCCTTGACGTGCAAACGAGCTTTCGTACGTTGGCTCCGCTCGGGGAGGGGCGCGCGATGACCAGGTCCGAGGGACCTGGATGGGTGGCATGCGTTCGGGCGTGGCCCGAGCACAGTCCCCGTGTCCAGCCCCCTCGCGTGGCACTCCCGAGGGGTGGCATTGCGATGGTGCCAGACACTGAGCTCTGGGCTCCCTGAGGTTGATACGGCTGTGGGCCACCCTCAGTTGTTTATCACCAGCGCGGAGCATAGTGCTTCCATATGTGTACGGGTATAGCCGCTCCTCGGCAGTGTCGTCAGCCAGCGCAGAGCATGGTGCTTCCACTGGTGCGTGGGAGGGGGCTCCCCTCCGGGAGGAGCCCCCGAGGTGTGTACATCCCCTCCCTGACACGTGGCCGGCACGGTAGGGCTAGGAGAGGTGTATCTGGGCACCAGTGAGCCAGCGCGGGACTCACGAGGCCCTACCTCGAGGCGGGTTGCGCCTGGATCTGGGCCTTTATCAATGATGTGTTCCTGCAGGGTGGTTAGAATGCAAATGCTCTACGTCCTCAGGTCCCAGACCTCGAGCGAGCTCAGCCGCCGGTGGTATGACAGGTCGCGATGCCGTGGGTCAAGGCCCGGGGGTGAGGGCTAGAGAGCCAGTAAGAGCCCATGAGGCGCGATGCTCAAGCGCCCCCCTTTTAACGTGCAAGCGCTTTGCATGAGAGTGGAGAGGTCCGCAATAAGAAGCAGATGATAACCATGGGAATCAGGTTAAGCGCGGAGGAGCACATCCATTTAGATAGATGCGGAAAAAGCAAACGACACTGGGTCAGGCCCGAGCAGCTTGGGGATAATGCAGCACGAGGGGAGCCCCCAACAGGGTAGGTAAAGAGCATAAGCAAAAGGGATACATACCGCAGGGACGGACCCACGCGACCTGGGAATGATGCAGCCCTGCGGGCGCTCCCAGCTGAAAATGGAACTTCAAAGATGTCACCTAATACTGTTGGAGATGAAATGATGCTGAAGTAGCAGACGACGCGTGGTGAGGAAGCCGACCCTCACGAGCTCCCAGGACCTGGAGCCTCGGGAGTCTCCGGGGGCACAGGTGGATCTTCGAGGGCCATCTCCATCTCTGCCAGGACCGCGTGATGCCTGACCTCCTGAGCCTCCAGAATGCTCCTCCGCAGGCGCTGATGAGCGGCGACCGCGTTCGGCATGCCGAAGGGCATGCGAACGTAGCTGTGAGGTGGACCCTCACAACGCCCCATGCGTGAAGGCCAGAGGCGCTCCTGAGACGCGGCTTGGTTGAGTCCTGGTACATCGATGCAGACGCGCAGCCCACCATCCTCGCCTGGATGTGGGGCCACGGCGGGCAAGCGGCGGCTGCCGCGCATGACTCTTGACCCCTGTAGCTCCTGAATGTTCCTCGTGATGAACTCCTGAGGGTTTGGCCCTCCTTGCCTCATACCTTCCTGAGGGAAACGTGCTTTGAAGAATGCCTCCAAGTGGTGGCCGAGCGCCTCCCTCGTGACCTTGGCAAAGTCGGTGGCTCGCCAAGGAGGAGCCCCCGAACCCTGCCCGAGGAGGGCGCCGGGCGTGCCTTCCTATGCGACAGAGGGTGGCGCCCCTTGAACGGGCGCGGATCCTGACGCAACGCCTCCGGAGGTGCCTGCCTCATGAGGGTTTGGGCTAGGTGAAGCCTTCTTCTTCTTAGGGACCGCCTCAGAAAGTCTCCCGCTCCTGTGATCTGGGTCTTCGATTGCCGCGGCTTGGAAGGCACGCTCAAGAGAACACACTACATCCCTCTCCTCGCAAGGCACTGTGATGACTCCACCGCTTCCTAGCATCTTGAGGACATTGTAGCCGTGGTGAGTCACTACCATGAACTTGGCCAGGGCCAGGTACCCGAGGATGGCATTGTATGGCAGGCGAATGTGGGCGACGTCGAAGTCAATGAGCTCGGTGGGGTAGTTGTTGCGCTGCCCAAAGGTGACAGGAAGGCGAACTTGCCCTATTGGAACGGTGGAACCATTAGTGACTCCTGAGAAAGGCTTGGTCGGCTGAAGCTGATCATATGGCACTCGGAGATTGTTGAATGTCTCGACGGACAGGACGTTGAGTCCAGCTCCGCCATCGATGAGGGTCCTGGTGACTTGCACATTGCTGATGACTGGGGAACAAAGCATCAGGAGGACTCCGGCCATTGCTGCGCACTTGAGCTGATCCGCTGAGCTGAACGTGATAGCGCATGCTGACCACCTGATAGGGCATGTGGCCTCAAGCTTGGGGAGGACCGCATTCACCTCACGAGCAAACTGCTTGAAGATGCGCTAAGAGGCTGGGGCCTGAGCGCTGCCCAGGATGCAAGCGATTACGCGCGGTTCCTGGAAGCCCCCGGCCCCCTCGTCCTGATGATGGTCTTCATTCCTCCTTGGTAGTGGTGGCAGAGGAGGGAGGCCTGCGTTGCCTTGAGGGCGGTCCTCACGAGGCTGATCCCTTCAACCTCCCTCGCGAGGCTGGTCCTGCTAGCGGTCCTCGCGAGGTCGGTCACGCCACCGTTGGCGCGGGCCACGGTCTTCCCATCGTCCTCCACCTCTTCCTCCTTGGCCATAGCCCCGGTCGTTGCGCTCGAGGCGTCGGCCGATACGCCCATCTCGCACAGCCCTGATCTCTTGACATTCGTTGGTGTTGTGGGTGTGGAGGTTGTGGTACACGCAGTACCGGTTACCCTTGGATGACTCAGGCTAATCCCTGCCTCGCTTGGTGTCTGGCTCTGCTGCGAGCACAGCAGCCCCCTTGCGCTTCACGTCCTTGACCGTGGGCTTCTTCTCTTCTGGATCGGCAGCCAGAAGTTCGAGGAGGGAGAGGCGCCCTTCCTCAGCCCTGGCGCACTTGGTCGCCAAGTTGAATAGCTCCAGGGATGTGCACAAGTCTTCATGGATTGCTAGCTCCTCTTTCATCTTGATGTCACGCATGCCATCAGAGAAGGCTGAGATGATGGCTTCCTCAGTCACCCTATGGATCTTGAGGCGAGCATTGTTGAAGCGCTGGATGTACTTCTGCATGGTCTCTCCTGGCTGTTGCTTGATGCAGCACAGGTCACTCATGGCCGGGGGCCGGTCGCGAGTGCCTTGGAAGTTGGCGATGAAGCGAGTGCGCATCTCGTCCCAGGAGGAGATCGTGCCAGGAGCCATGTTCAGGAGCCAGGAGCGGGCACCGTCCTTGAGCGCCATGGGAACCAATTCGCCATGACCTTTTCGTCCCCGTTGGCGGCTTTGATGCCCAACTCGTAGAGCTGGAGGAACTCCGTGGGGTCTGCAGTGCCGTCTTAGCGAGGAGGCAGGTCTGGCTTGAACTTGCTGGGCCATGCGACGCTACACAGCTCGGTGGTGAATGCGCGGCAGCCTGCAGTGGCCACCGGATCTCTCTGCTGATGCGGGGCTTGCTCCTGGGGATTCCCGCGCACCGTTGCCTGGAGCAGCACGGGGTCCTGACGTGGCGGCGCAGGGATGCGGTCATGGCGCACCGGTGCTGGGAGCATGCGAGCACCTTCTTGGGGACGAGGGATCTCTTGGCAGCTCCTTTCTTGTTGCGCAGGCGCCAGACACGGAGGGTCTCGTCCTGGGGCCGCGCACCTTGGAGCGAGGGCGCCTTCTTGTGGAGGAGGTGGCGGAGGCACCTCCCAATCCTCGCCTCCTGCGCAGGATGGAGGGCGAGGCAGCGAGAGGGACGGCATGGGAGAACCCCCTGCGGCGCTGACGAGCTCGGTGACGCGGGCGAGCCAGTCCTCATAGAGGTCATCGACGGGATGGTAGTGCAGGAGCTCACGCGCCAGGAGCAGTGCAGTGTGCGCGTCCATGGGGGTGCGATGGGCGTGGGACGACGAACTAGCTAGAGTCAGTGACGGGGTGGCAGTGCGGCCTTCCCGCCGCACCGAAGGATGCAGGGACGAGGCCTGCTGCTCGTTCCCCGCCGGGCTGATGGCGGCGTTGGCGGCAAGCGACGGGGAACGACGGGGGCATCCGCCGACAGGAGCCGTCTGGGTGACTCGAGCGGCGAGAGTAGCCCGACGCTTGGCGCGGGCTCGGCGAGCATCAGACATGGACACGACGGAAGATCACACGCGACTAGCGGAAGAAAGATTCCGGTGCAACCCTACCTGGCACGCCAAATGTCGGATTTCGGGTTCCGACAGACCCTTGAGGTTCGAACTCTGGGGTGCGCACGAAGATCTTTCCCCTACCAGCTCACGTCTCGAAGTGTCGCAAAGGATCTAGGCTAGAAAGAGGAACACACAAGGGACACGAGGTTTATACTAGTTCGGGCCACCATTGTGGTGTAATACCCTACTCTAGTTTGTGGTGTGGTGGATTGCCTCAGGGGCTGATGATGAACAATACAAAGGGAGAACAGCCTCGCGAGGGGCTGTTCTTGAGCTGGTGCGATGAACTGCTTGGGTGAGTTCAGTCGCTTCTCTCTCTCTCTCTGAACGATTCGTTTTCTAGATGCCCCTACTCTGTGGTGGCTAGCCCTATTTATAAGGGGAGGCCCTGGGCCTCTTCCCAAATAATGAGCGGGAAGGGCGCAAACAATTGGCCATTTTGAAGGGGAACATCTTGTACACTTATCCTGACTAAAGTTGGTCTTCGGCTGCCAAAGGCTCTGACGTTGACGCCGTCCTGGGCTCCACGATGACCTCCGTCCTGCCAATCTGCTGGTCTTGGTCTTGTTGCACCGAAATGGTAACCTTTGCATGATGCCTTGGCCTGTGCTTGCCCCCTTTGCACTGAAGGGGAAACAAGGACACTGCGCAGGCCGGCGCTCGCCTGGTCTCGATCGTCATGCCTTGATCTCTCTGCCTCCTCGCGAGCCTACCTGATGAGGCTGCTCCTGAGGAAGCTCCCTGTCGTCCACCCCGCGAGGCTTGGCCTGTCGCGAGGGTCTTGAGCTTGAGCTGATGAAGCTGGGCTGCACTAGGCCCCCACTTGAGCCATGCCGCAGGCCGCAGGCAGGCAAGTCTGGGGACCCATGTTCCCAGAACGCTGACACGGAGTATAGCATTAAGAAAGATGACATGATGTACAGGGATAAACTCATGCAATATGATATAAACCCCATATTTTTGTCCTCGATGGCATCAATACAATACGTGCCTTGCTGCCCCTGCTGTCACTAGGAAAGGACACCGCAATATTGAACCCAAAGCTAAGAACTTCTCCATTGCAAGAAAGATCAATCTAGTAGGCCAAACCAAACTGATAATTCGAAGAGACTTGCAAAGATAACTTAATCACACATAAGAGAATCCAAAGGAGATTCAAATATTTCTCATAGATAAACTTGATCATAAACCGACAATTCATCGGATCTCGACAAACACACCGCAAAAAGAGTTACATCTAATAGATCTCCAAGAAGATCGAGGAGAACTTTGTATTGAGATTCAAAGAGAGAGAAGAAGCCATCTAGATAATAACTATGGACCCGAAGGTCTGTGGTAAACTATTCACAACTCATTGGAAGGGCCTTGGAGATGATGTATAGGCCCTCCATGGTTGATTCCCCCTCCGGCGGAGCGCCGGCGAAGGCTCCAAGATGGGATCTCGCGGATACAGAAGGTTGCGGCAGTGGAAATAGTTTGAGGGTACATGGGTATATATAGGAGGAAGAAGTAGGTCGGTGGATGCTCGAGGGGCCCACGAGGGTGGGGGCGCGCCCACCTCCAAGGGGCATGCCGGGCACCCTCGTGGCCGCCTCCTCTGTTACTTGACGTCCACTCCAAGTCCCCTGGATCACGTTTGTTCCAAAAAGATCGCTCCCGAAGGTTTCATTCCGTTTGAACTCCATTTGATATTCCTTTTCTTCAAATCACTGAAATAGGCAAAAAAACAGCAATTCGGGCTGGGCCTCCGGTTAGTAGGTTAGTCCCAAAAATGATATAAAAGTGTAAAGTGAAGCCCATAAACATCCAAAACGGGTAATATAATAGCATGGAACAATAAAAATTTATAGATACATTGGAGACGTATCAAGCATCCCCAAGCTTAATTCCTGCTCGTCCTCGAGTAGGTAAATGATAAAAACAAATTTTTTGATGTGGAATGCTACCAAGCATAATTCTCAATGTAATTTTCTTTATTGTGGCATGAATGTTCAGATCCAAATGATTCAAAATAAAAGTTCATATTGACATAAGAAATAGTAATACTTCAAGCATACTAACAAAAGCAATCATGTCTTCTAAAAATACCATGGCTAAAGAAAGTTCATCCCTACAAAATCATATAGTTTGGTCATGCTTCATTTTCATCACACAAAAATGCACTCATCTTGCACCCCCCCCCCGATGACAAGCCAAGCAATCGTTTCATACTTTAGTAATCTCAATTTTTTTTCAACTTTCACGCAATACATGAGCGTGAGCCATGGATATAGCACTATGGGTGCAATAGAATATGATGATGGAGGTTGTGTGGAAAAGACAAAAAAGGATAAAGTCTCACATTAATGTGGATAATCAATGGGCTATGGATATGCCCATCAATTGATGTCAACATGAGGAGTAGGGATTGCCATGCACCGGATGCACTAGAGCTATAAATGTATGAAAGCTCAACAAAAGAAACTAAGTGGGTGTGCATCCAACTTGCTTGCTCACGAAGACCTAGGGCATTTTGAGGAAGCCCATCGTAGGAATAAACAAGCCAAGTTCTATAGTGAAAACTTCCCACTAGTATATGAAAGTGACAACATAAAAGACTTTCTATATGAAGAACATGGTGCTACTTTGAAGCACAAGTGTGGAAAAGGATAGTAACATCTCCCCCTTTTTTTATTTCTTTTCTTTTTTTCTTTTTGGTCCTTTCTTTTTTTTCTTTTTTCTTTTGGCCTTTCTTTTTTTTCTTTTGCCCTTTCTTTTTTTATTTTTTTATTTGGGGACAATGCTCTAATAATGATGATCATCACACTTCTATTTATTTACAACTCATGAATTACAACTCAAAACTAGAACAAGATATGACTCTATATGAATGCATCCGGAGGTGTACCGGGATGGGCAATGAATCAACAGTGACATGTATGAAAATTTATGCATGGTGGCTTTGCCACAAATACGATGTCAACTACATGATCATGCAAGGCAATATGACAATGATGATGCGTGTCATGATAAACAGAACGGTGGAAAGTTGCATGGCAATATATCTCGGAATGGCTATGGAAATGCCATAATAGGTAGGTATGGTGGCTGTTTTGAGGAAGATATAAGGAGGTTTATGTGTGATAGAGCGTATCGTATCATGGGGTTTGGATGCACCGGCAAAGTTTGCACCAACTCTCAAGGTGAGAAAGGGCAATGCACGGTACCGAAGAGGCTAGCAATGATGGAAGGGTAAGAGTGCGTATGATCCATGGACTCAACATTAGTCATAAAGAACTCGTATACTTATTGCAAAAATCTGCAAGTCATCAAAAACCAAGCACTACGCGCATGCTCCTAGGGGGATAGATTGGTAAGAAAAAACCATCGCTCGTCCCCGACCGCCACTCATAAGGATGACAATCTAAGAACACCTCATGTTTCAAATTTGTTACACAACTTTTACCATACGTGCATGCTACGGGACATGCCAACTTAAACACAAGCATTCTTTAAATTCACAATTACCCAACTAGCATGACACTAATATCACCACCTCCATATCTCAAAACAATTATCAAGTATCAAATTGATCATAGCATCCAATTCACTTCCTATGATAGTTTTTATTATACCCAACTTGGATGCCCATCATTCTAAGACCAATTTTATAACCATAGCAAATACCATGCTGTTCTAAGAGACTCTCAAAATAATATAAGTGAAGCATGAGAGATTAACAATTTCTACAAAATCAAGCCACCGCCGTGCTCTAAAAGATTTAAGTGAAGCGCTAGAGCAAAACTATCTAGCTCAAAAGATATAAGTGAAGCACATAGAGTATTCTAATAAATTCTTAAGTGGGTTTCTCACAAAAGGTGTGTACGGCAAGGATGATTGTGGTAAACTAAAAAACAAAGACTAATATCATACAAGATGCTCCAAGCAAAACACATATCATGTGGCGAATAAAAATATAGCTCCAAGTAAAGTTACCGATAGAGCGAAGATTTAAAGAGGGATGCCTTCAGGGCATCCCCAAGCTTAGGCTTTTGGTTATCCTTGAATATCTTGGGGTGCCATGGGCATCCCCAAGCTTAGGCTCTTCCCACTCCTTACTCCATAGTCCATCAAATCTTTACCCAAAACTTGAAAACTTCACAACACAAAACTCAATAGGAAATCTCATAAGCTCCGTTAGTGCAAGAAAGAAAAACCACCACATAAGGTACTGTAATGAACTCATTATTTATTTATATTGGTGTTAAACCTACTGTATTCCAACTTCTCTATGGTTCATACCTACCAATACTAGCCATAGATGCATCAAAATAAGCAAACAACACACGGAAAACAGAATCTGTGAAAAATAGAACAGTCTGTAGCAATCTGTAACTCTCGAATACTTATGTAACTCTAAAAATACTACCAAAATAGGAACTCCTTGGAAATTTGTCTATTGATCTACAGAAAAAATAATCAACGCAAACACACGTTTCTGTGAATTACTAAAATTATTCCCGTGCGCGCAAAGTTTATGTTTTTCAGCAGAATCAAATTAACTATTACCATAGGTTATCCTATAGGTTCTACTTGGCACAAACACTAATTAAAACATGAAAACACATCTAAAAAGAAGCTAGATGAAATATTTATTCCTAAACAGAAGCAAAAACAAAAAACAAAAATAAAATTGGGTTGCCTCCCAACTAGCGTTATCGTTTAATGCCCCTAGCTATGCATAAAAGCGAGGATAGATCTAAGTAGTGCCATCTTGGGCACCCAATTCATAAGTAGCTCGCATGATAGATTCATAAGGTAATTTGACTTTATTTCTTGTAAAGTGCTCCATTTCTTTCCTTAATGGAAATTGGAATCTAATATTCCCTTCCTTCATATCAATAATTGCACCAATCGTTCTAAGGAAAGGTCTACCAAGAATAATAGGACAAGAAAGATTGCAATCTATGTCAAGAACGATAAAATCTATGGGCACATAATTCCTATTTGCAACAATAAGAACATCATTGATCCTTCCCATAGGCTTCTTAATGGTCGAATCCGCAAGGTGCATTTTTAAAGAGCAATCATCAAGATCATGGAAACCTAGAATATCACATAAAGTTTTCGGAATTGTGGAAGCACTTGCACCCAAATAACATAAAGCATAGCACGCATGATCTTTAATTTTAATCTTTATAGTAGGTTCCCATTCATCATAAAGTTTTCTAGGTATAGAAACTTCCAAATTAAGTTTTTCCTCATAAGATTGCATCAAGACATCAACAATATGTTTGGTAAAGGCTTTATTTTGACTATAAGCATGAGGAGAATTCAACACGGATTGCAACAAGGAAATACAATCTATTAAAGAACAATTATCATAATTAAGTTCATTGAAATCCATAATAGTGGGTTCAATGCTATTTAAAGTCTTGACCTCTCCAATCCCACTTTTACCAAATTTAGCATCAAGATCTAAAAACACCGAATCATTGGGACGCCTTTTAACTAAAGTTGACTCATCTCCAGTCCCATCATTATTAAGATTCATATTGCAAAACAAGGATGTAATAGGGGAGACATCAATAACTTTTAGATCTTCATCATTATTTTCATGGAAACTAGAAGAACACGCTTTTACAAAGCAATCTTTCTTAGCACACAATCTAGCGGTTCTTTCTTTGCACTCATCAATGGAAATTCTCATAGCTTTGAGAGACTCATTGATATCATGCTTAGGAGGAATAGATCTAAGTTTCAAAGAATCAACATCAAGCGAAAGTCTACCAATGTTCCTAGCCAAATCGTCAACCTTAAGCAATTTTTCTTCAAGCAAAGCATTAGAATTCTTTTGAGAGATCATAAATTTTTTGACACTACTCTCAAAATCAGAGGGCATCTTATTAAAATTACCATAAGAATTATTGTAGGAATTTCCATAATTATTAGAGGAATTACTAGGGAACGGTCTAGGATTAAAGTTTCCTCTATAAGCATTGTTACCAAAACTATTCCTACCAACAAAATTCACATCCATAGATTCATTATTATTTTCAATCAAAGTAGACAAAGGCATATCATTGGGATCAATAGGAGCACTCTTATTAGCAAACAATTTCATAAGTTCATCCATCTTTCCACTCAAAACATTAATTTCTTCTATAGCATGCACTTTTTTACAAGTATATCATTCGGTGTGCCATTGAGAATAATTAGCCATAATATTATCAAGGAGTTTAGTAGATTCTCCTAAAGTGATTTCCATAAAAGTGCCTCCCGCGGCCGAATCTAAACAATTTCTAGAAGCAAAATTCAATCCGGCATAAAAATTTTGTATGATCATCCATAAATTCAAACCATGAGTAGGGCAATTGCGAATCATTAATTTCATTCTTTCCCAAGATTGGGCAACATGCTCATGATCAAGTTGTTTAAAACTCATAATATCGTTCCTAAGAGAGATGATCTTAGCGGGAGGAAAATACTTAGAGATAAAAGCATCTTTGCACTTATTCCATGAATCATTACTATTCTTAGGCAAAGACGAAAACTAAACTTTAGCACGATCTCTAAGTGAAAACGGAAATAACTTCAATTTAACAATATCACTATCCGTATCTTTCTTCTTTTGCATCTCACACAAATCAACAAAGTTGTTTATATGGGTAGCGGCATCTTCACTAGGAAGGCCGGAGAATTGATCTTTCATAACAAGATTCAACAAAGCAGCATTGATTTCACAAGACTCAACATCATTAAGAGGAGCAATCGGAGTACTACGGAAATCATTATTATTGGTATTGGAAAAATCACACAATTTGGTATTATCTTGCGCCATCGCGACAAGCAATCCAACACACAAGCAAACAGAAAAAGCAAGAGAAAGAGAGAGGAGATTGGGAAAGAGAGGGCGAATAAAACGACAAGGGTGAAGTGGGGGAGAGGAAAACGAGAGGCAAATGGAAAATAATGTAATGCAAGGGAGATGAGTTTGTGATGGGTACTTGGTATGTCTTGACTTGAGCAAAGACCTCCCTGGCAACGACACCAGAAATCGTTATTGCTACGTCTTAAGCTTGCATTGGTTTTCCTTGAAGAGGAAAGGGTGATGCAGCAAAGTAGCATAAGTATTTCCCTCAGTTCTTGAGAACCAAGGTATCAATCGAGTAGGAGGCTCCTCAAAAGTTCCACGCACCTATACAAACAAACAAGAACCACGCAACCAACGCAATAAACGGGTTGTCAATCCCTTCACGGCCACTTGCGAGAGTGAGATCTGATAGAGATAATATGATAAGATAAATATATTTGGTATTTTTATGATATAGATTGGAAAAGTAAAGATGCAAATAAAACTAGATGGTAAACTTATATGATAAAAGATAGACCTGGGGGCCATAGGTTTCACTAGTGGCTTATCTCAAGATAGCATAAGTATTACGGTGGGTGAACAAATTACTGTCAAGCAATTGATAGAAAAGCGCATAGTTATGAGATTATCTAGGCATGACCATGTACATAGGCATCACGTCCATGACAAGTAGACCGACTCCTGCCTGCATCTACTACTATTACTCCACACATCGACCGACTCCTGCCTGCATCTAGAGTATTAAGTTCATAAAGAACAGAGTTACACATTAAGAAAGATGACATGATGTAGAGGGATAAACTCATGCAATATGATATAAACGCCATCTTTTTTATCCTCGATGGCAACAATACAATACGTGCCTTGCTGCCCCTGCTGTCACTAGGAAAGGACACCGCAAGATTGAACCCAAAGCTAAGCACTTCTCCCATTGCAAGAAAGATCAATCTAGTAGGCCAAACCAAACTGATAATTCGAAGAGACGTGCAAAGATAACTTAATCACACATAAAAGAATTCAGAGGAGATTCAAATATTTCTCATAGATAAACTTGATCATAAACCCACAATTCATTGGATCTCGACAAACACACCGCAAAAAGAGTTACATCGAATAGATCTCCAAGAAGATCGAGGAGAACTTTGTATTGAGATTCAAAGAGAGAGAAGAAGCCATCTATCTAATAACTATGGACCCGAAGGTCTATGGTAAACTACTCACAACACATTGGAAGGGCCTTGGAGATGATGTAGAGGCCCTCCGTGGTCGATTCCCCCTCCGGCGGAGCACCAGCGAAGGCTGCAAGATGGGATCTCGCAGATACAGAAGGTTGCAGCGGTGGAAATAGTTTTTCGTGGTGCTCCTCGATGGTTTCAGGTTACGTGGGTATATATAGGAGGAAGAAGTAGGTCGGTGGACGCTCGAGGGGCCCATGAGGGTGGGGGCACGCCCACCTCTAGGGGGCGCGCCGGGCACCCTCGTGGCCGCCGCCTCTGTTGCTTGACGTCCACTCCAAGTCCCCTGGATCACGTTTGTTCCAAAGAGATCGCTCCCGAAGATTTCATTCCGTTTGGACTCCGTTTGATATTCCTTTTGTTTGAAACACTGAAATAGGCAAAAAAAAAACAGCAATTCAGGCTGGGCCTCCGGTTAGTAGGTTAGTCCCAAAAATGATATAAAAGTGTAAAGTAAAGCCCAGAAACATCCAAAACGGGTAATATAATAGCATGGAACAATCAAAAATTATAGATACGTTGGATACGTATCAGAGGCCTAACTAGAGAGGTAGAATGACTTGTATATGTGTTGAGAAGGAGAGACCCAGCTATGTCTTGAGGGAGATCGGTCGACATCCATACATAACTGAAGGACGGGAAATAGGATGGGACACACACACACACACAGAGAGAGAGAGAGAGAGAGAGAGAGAGAGAGAGAGGAAGAGAGAGGGAGGGAGAGGGGTAGAGTGTTGGATGGGTGATGGAGTTGCTTCTCGAAGATGGTGGGAGAGGCCTACCAGACAAACTGAGGGTAGAACTGCAATATTATCAATAAGAGCGGGGATGTGTTTCTTTGTGTGCCTATGCGTGCTAGATCTATCAGGATGCATGCGTGGATGATGAAGGGGAACCATGTGTTTGGTAAGCAAACCTAACTAGATCGGTAGATCAATTGTTGTTTGTCAGAGGAAGGGAGAGACATAACTAATGAGGTAGATCGATTGATGCGTCGAGAAAATGAGTTATAAGGACCTAGCTAGCTATATGTATAGTTGGAGATCGGTCGTTGTACATCCATTTGTTAGAGGCAAATAAGGCCAAGCGAGACGGATAGACAGAGAGAATGGAGCTAGGAGGTGGTGCGAGAGGCCGAGCTACTAGCTAGATAGGGGGAGGAGTGTGCGGTTGTGAGATCGATGAAAAGAGGGGCGAGAGTTTACACGTGTGTGGGACCGTATGAGAGACATGAGGCATGGACACAGAAAGGAGGAGATGGAAGGTGCGTGTGTATGTTGTAGGCAGACATCGCTAGAGAGGTTTATCGATCGGTGTGTGTCGGAAAGGAGTTGTGGAGACTGTGGGAGAACGAATGAAAAAAAATGAATGTGCGCGATGGATAGAATGCTGAGGGAGGGGAGGGCGAGGAGGGCGTGTGCATGCACGAGAGAAAGTTAGTGCTAGCTACAAAGGTTAGAGGATTGTGTGGGCGTAAGAGACTAACAAAGATACAAATTTAATATGAAAGTGGATTCATATATTTGAATAGGAGATCATAGTGTTATAAACATATGCATGCATGAATATAGCGGTGATACACGTGCTGTGGTTTTGCACATGTTATACCATAATGTGATAATGCATGGCGTTTGCAACTCACACCTAAATGTCGAACAATCTAAACCATACTATACATCGAACAATCTCACATTTTATTTGAATTTGTGATAATGTGTGGCGTTTGCAACTTACAACTAAATATCGGACAATCTAAACAATACTATATATCGAACAATCTCACATATTATTTGAATTTGTGGTAATGTGTGGTGTTTGCAACTCACATCTAAATAGTTGTAGGCGTAGGGGGCGGGAGACCATACATTTTGTGATAAACACATTATACATATGAAACATGGTTTAGATTATGAAGATCTAGCTAGAGCTTGAAATGTACTATGATTTGAAATCAACATAAAGTGGATTCAAAAAATCGAGTTCGAGTTCATATAGTACACATAGTTCATATCTAAATCGAGAGTATTCATGTGGTGTGCTATGAAGATAATACACAAATGATGGTTTAACTTGACAATAATGATGATAAATAGAGAAATGAATTCAAATGGTTTGACTTCACAACAATCATTATTGTAGATCTTATTCAAATAGAGAAACGAATTCAAATTTAGTTCATATTGAAGCGGTAGTATATACGTTTGGAATGCACTGAACGTTCAGTTGAGTAGTAGGTTGCATGCATTATACACGTAGAGAAATATTTTAATTGAACATAACATGAATTCAAAGTTTTGAATGACATTTGTAGTGCGAAATGATTTGGTACAGTACACGGGACTAGACTCTCTTGTGTGCTGCGAATTGATTTCTTTTTGCTTTTTCGTCGAGGGAAGTGCGAATTGATTTGGTACAATACACGTTAGGCTTGTCCGGAAATTTCAACTTGCGCCTTGTTAGCCCGAAATATTTAAGATATATCTTTGTCTTGTTGTGCTCCGACAACTCCCTCCATCTCAACCTGTGCCTTGCTATTCCAAAATTATAACGAGCGCGAAAACTCCCACCTCCTGTGAAATCCTGACACGCGAAATGCCCGTGATACCCCTGAACCGAAAGAACCACCTCAAATCAGTGGGGGTACTTTCGTAACTTACCCCACATGTCGGACAAGCGTGTCCCTAAGCCATGGTTCCCCACTCCTATCCCATCCGCCCACCCATTCGTACACCGATGCCGCGAAAACCCGCGAAGCCCCACACCCTCCTCCGTCCGCCACCTAGTCGGAGCCTCTTCCCCAAACGACGTCGTCCACAGCAACACCTCAATGTCCCTCATCCACCGTACCGGATGAGGATCCATCGTCGATCTCGTCATCCCGCCGGTTCAGCCACCCCGTCCTCCACCTCCAAGGAGCTGCCCCGATGTTCCCCTTGTCTTTTGCGCCACCTCCATTCCCACACCACCGTCTTCACCTGCACCACCGGAAGAGCAGCATCATCACCGTTTCCTCTGATGAAGTTGCGGCCTAATCGGTGCCACCAAAGAGGTTGTACACTAACCGCTGCATTTTCTTCTTGATTCCATCTGACGGTGCTACCGGCGCTCAGTCCTGAGCCGACACGGCGCGGCTCCATCCACGGCGGCATTGCCGGCCACTTCCTCCATGGCATCGCTCCCTCGGCGGTGACGTCCACATCAGTAGGAGGTTTTGATACTTTAGCTCTTGCTCACGCTGCTGCTCTGCTCTTGCTCTCGGTCCCCTGCCTGGTCTGCTCTTGCTATTGCTCTTGCTCTTGCATGCGTTGCTGCTCTCGCTCTTGCTCTTGCTTGCGATGCTGCTCGATTTAGCTGCACCTCGCCGATTGAATCGACTTTTGGGTCGATCGATTTTGAGGGGTGGGGGGTGGGGGCTCATTGGAAGGAAGAACCAGCCCAGCGGTGAGGGGGCTTCGGAGAGGTACCCCACTATCTATCTTAGGGTTCTAGGCGGGCGGTGGTGCCGACGGTGGTGGGGCGGTGGCATGGGGATCGCCAGAGAAAAAAGCTCGGCACGGGGGGGGGGCTAGTGGGATGGCCGTGGCGGCGGTGGATGGCGGTGGGGAGTGTTTTGGGCGGGTGGGCGCGCCGCCGTCTTGCATGGCAGCGGGGCGGCTGCTTGGCCGATGGTGGTGGCGGCTCAGGGGGGTGGAGGTTGAAGATGAACTGCAGGCCCTTGATTTCGTATCAATGGCTGGAAAATCGTGACCAGAGATGAAAAAGTCATCGACCGACGTGTAGCCTCACCCCTAGTGCGTTCGGTTTGACAATGTAATTCAGTTTAAATCGATTAAGTTCAGTTTCGACAGTTTAATTCAGTTTCGACAGTTAAGTTCAGAGATGAGCGGCTGATGTATTTTACATCTAGCACTTTGTTGTTATGTATTTTACATCATCTATTTGAGATGCTATTAGAATTCTACTCAGGTTAACGTTCTCTCTCCTGTCCTGCTTCAGCCTCGGCGTCGTACAACTCATCAGAGCTGCTCCAACGATGAAACCATCCATCACAGCGGAGCAGTACCCTGGGCTCCATCTCAAGATGCCTAAGATCTTCTTCCCCCTCCTCCGACAACCAAGTCAGCTGGATCATCCTCACCGACCAACCCAATCACGCTGAGATCGACATGGCTTCGCCAAAGAGGTTGTACATTTGTTGCATCTTTTTTTACTCTACATGTTATATATATTGTCCACTAAGCATACGCAGTAACGTGAAATACGATGAGTTTCTCCTACTATATGACAAGCAGTGAGATACCAGGCAACTTAGCTATCCGTGATGGCCTCTCTTGAACGCCATCATTATTTATCTCTGTGCGTTTGAGCTGTGCATTTGACGATGGGCCTGGGAGTTGAGCTAGTAGGGCAGTCGCCTAGGTCCAAAGTAGTAGAAGTAGCACAAAAACATTTTTTGAGTGTAGGCTTTTCCTTGCTCAAGCCTGCCTACTAGAATCGCCAGTGGTTGAAAGGAAAAGTGAAGGAAAAACATAGGAATTGGAAAGTTTCCTATTGTACTACTATTCATGCATTTGGTTCAAAGGAATGGAGCAAAGGAAAACTGTAGGATTTGTTCCTTTGGTGTCTCCTTGAAAGAAAAATTGTAGGAATTTTAATATCCACTTGTCCTCCTTTTCAAACTCCTATTAATGAAGCACAAGACTAAGAGATAGTAGCATAATAGCATTATAATCGTACATTTTCTTGTGGTTTGACTTAATCTCACCATGCTTCTTTCCATCCTGTGATCTTCCAATTCTTGTGAACCAAACACCCAAATTGGCAGAAATCCTGTGTTTTTAAATTCTCCATTTTGCACGTGCATTCCAATCCTATTACTATGTATTTCCTATCCCTGCGTTGTTAGAATCCTCCAATTCAAACGAGCCCTTACAGAATTACTTCCTTACAGATAGTTGTCAAAGAAAACCCTGCGTGGTTTGTCCCGCTCCTGCTGCGCCACCGTCCACCCCAGCTCAGCTGCTCCAATGCAGAAGGGTCCAACACAGCAGGGATCCGGCCTCCAGACTATCTTTCACTGCCTCGGATCTTCTTCCCCGGTGCCGGCAGCCATGAAAACTGCATTACCATCATCAATCTAGCAGATGACCTCGAGGACTACATGGGTCCGCAAGAGAGGTCGCACTCTTTCGTGTCTGCTTACGTTATGCATCACTTAATATTACATGCTACTTTATCGTCCTGTTCATTGATTAGACTCTGAGTCAGCTCCAAACTAATGGTCAAACTTGAGTTTTTAAATGGTTGTGAGGTACATATCGGGGCCACAATCAATAGTATCTATCTACTATCTAGTCAATCTCTGATGTCTATTATGAGTTTCATGTTGGGTGGGAAACAAACAGTAAAGAAGCCACTATCTGCCTACTATCATTGGTTTTGGGTCTATCCACAGGTTGCTACCATCACTATGGATTTCTGCATGCACTCCTTACATAATCTCACTATGTTTTATTCCTATGCATGTCAGTTACTGTACAAAAGGAAATGAACATGTAGAGCAAAAGAGACGAGCTTTGCGTGGCAATAAAATTTCATGCAGACGTCGCTCCATGGTAGGCGCAAAGGCAGCCCCCCTCCACCCATTTCGGATTGTAATCGAGAGGAAGATATCTGTTCTGAGGGGGATTCAGAAGGAGGAGACCACTCCTATTTACCCCATGAGGTCTTCGCTCTAACTTGGCATGCTGATGTTGGTTGTACCATGCATATGGTGCCTTGCATTGCTTACTTTATACATCAAATATGGCATCTGCTTAGTTTAGACATGCTTTGTGTGAATGCCATCTATTTAGTTTATTCATTATTTATGTGAATTATCCAATGCCATCTTGTTTAGCCAGGCATCATATATATGAATTTTGCAATGCCATCCTACTTAGCCAGTCATCTTGTATGTGAATTATATCAGGCCATCCTTTTTTTCGTTACGTATTACATTTGTCAATAATGTTAGTACATTCAACTACTCTTCGTGTGCATCATCCATTTGACACGGTGATGGAAAATTCTGGAGTGAAACCAAGGTCTTTAGAGCAGACTATGCTATCTGACGAAGCGCATATCTCACTGGTTACGGATAGCTTCTCAGAGGAGGATTCAGAGACAGATGACCAGTCCTACTTCCCCCCGAGGTGTATGCTCTAACTTGGCAGGGTTATGTTGCTCATATCATGCGTATGGTGTCTTGCATTGCTATGTCATTTGATTAGATTATACATGCTTTGTGTGAATGCCACCTGTTTAGTGTCTAATTACCATATATGTGAATTATGCATTGCCATCTTGTTGCAAGACATTATATATGTGAATTATGCAATGCTATCTTGTTGCAAAGGCATTATATATGTGCATTATGCAATGCCATGTTGTTTAGCCAATCATCATGTATGTGAATTATATCATGCTATCATTTTTTTTGTATTACGTGTTCCATTTATCGACAATGTTTGTATATTAAATTACTCTTCCTGTGCATCAGCCATTTGAAGAGGTGATAGAAGTATCTAGAGTGAAAACAAGGTATTCAGAGCGGACAATGCTACCTGCTGAAGCAGACATCTTGCTGGTTACAGAGAGCTCCTCAGAGGAGAATTCAGAGACTGATGACCAGTCCTATTTCCCCCCCTGAGGTCTATGCTCAAACTTTGCAGGGTTATATTACCCATGTCATGCATGTTGTCTTACATTGCTGAGTTTTTACATCATATATGGATTGCCATCTGCTTACTTGCTTACTATATAAATCATATATTTTAATTATATCATGCCATCATGTTTACATACACAACATTTATCTGAATTATGGCATGGCAACCCATTTAATAAGGACACCATATAGTTATATCATCTCATCCTGTTTAGTGTTTATAGTCATCATATTTTGAATTATGTCATTCTATCTGTGAATTACATCATGCTATCATGGTTCCATAGGCGGCATGTATGTGAATTATGGCATGCCAACCTACTTAATAAACACATTATATAGTTATATCATGTCATCTTGTTTACATAGTCATCATATTTTGAACTATGTCTTTCCATCTTTTTCAGTTAGCCATCATAATGTGAAATTGTGTCATGCTATCCTGTGTAGTTAGCCATCATACATGTGAAATTGTGTCATGTTATCCTGTTTGGTTAGACAACATAAATGTGAATTATTTCATGCCCTCTTTTATTCCCCACTATTCATTGCACCTGTCTATCATACAATGTCTATACTTTCAATTACTTTTCTTGTTTATAAGCCATTTGAATTGGAGAGGGTGATGGCAGTATCTAAGGGAGTAACAACACGGTCTTCAGAAAAGATAGTGCTACCAGTTGATGCAGATAGAACCACAGTTGTACTTGCCCAAGAACCAGCCCCACCACACATAACCGAGACTCTCGCAGATTGTACCCCTACCCAGTTGGACAAAGAACCAGCTACACCCCTTCTAACCCCAACCCCAGCAGATAGTAACCCAGTTCCAGTTGACACAACACCGTCTCCACCACAGAGCACCCAAACACGAGCAGTTAGTAAGGGAACTGCAGTGCCAAAAGCACGAGGACCACCACTCCGAATCCCAACTCAACGCTTAAAGGAAAAGAAGATTTGTTCTCAGGTCAGGTTCTGTAGCTATGGTTCATACTCCTTTACTCTTGCATTACTATATTTACTCATACCAACTATTTTCAAATTTGAAGGATGGAATTGAAACTCCAATGGTGCAACAGGTATGTTTTAAACCTGTTTCTTTAACTGGTTTGCTATTGTAACTTGCTCTATGTTGATTTCAGTTTCAATTGAATAAACAGTTATGTTCTAATGCCATGCACACTACAAGTGTTGTTATTGATCTATAGTTTCCCACACTTATATTCTGTCTATTCTTCTTTGTCTTGAACAAATATTATTTGAACTGTGTCTCTATCTTGATTTGGCAACAAAAACTAGAATGATATAGACCATAAAGTGACCATGGTACATAGATATATGTTTGTTTCATGCTGTTACCTTTCCACTTTACTACTGAACTGATTTACCAAAATGAGTTTCATATACAACATGCTAAACATGTGATGTGTCTGCTTGTTTCTCTTTTAGAATGTGGACAAAATATTGGAGAACAGTACCTCGTTATGCAATGGTAAAGGAAGTAATGCAGATAAGGTTCAAGATAGTGAGACATCCCTGTTGGTCTCCAAGAAAGCTGATAAAAACTATCTTGACGACAGTGAGAGAACCCAAAAGTCCTGTCTTGATGTAGTGTTCGAGTTACTGGCCACTATTGCTGGCACAAGCTCTTCGAACTCGCTGCCTGAATCAGTTCATCTTCTTCAATCTCAACTTCAAGTTGAAAGGCATCGATCAGATGTGCTGCGACAGGAAGCTGAAGGACTGAGGAAGTCCCTGCAGAATTCAGATGCATACTTTCTGGTGCAACAGCAATTGCTGGAGGATTTAGGCGCTAAACAAGAGAAAGTTAATAAACTTGCAAAGCATCTTGCAAGCATTATGGGTACCCATGATATTGTTTCTTGCGATCTTCTAAAGTGGTTTCAGTTCTGGACTTGTTTTACTGTGGCGTTTACTTGCACTGGTCGCCAACTTTGACAACCAGTGTATATGATATGCTGCTTTGTTCCCTATATTTGCACCGGTGGAGAACTTTGATGCCCAGTGGATGTAATATGTGTAATACCATGATAGCCTAGAGTAAGTTGCTTGCTTATTTATTTCCTTATTGTCTTGTTTATTTGTTTGCTTGTAGTGAGTGCAATTCTTTTCCATGGTTTGCTAGTGGCCGCAATAACCTATTTTTTATAACTAGGCCACAATAACCATGGGCTACATATTTACTGTAGTGACACTAGGCCTCCTACGGGCTGTAGAAATAATGGGCCTTCTACGGGTCGTAGAAACAATGGGCCTTCTATGGGCCGTAGAAACAATGGGCCTTCTATGGGCCGTAGACGCAATGGGCCTTCTACGGGCCGTAGACGCAATAGGCCTTCTACGGGTCGTATCATCAATGGGCCTTCTATGGGCCGTATGATCGATTGGCCAAACATGGGCCAATAATAGACCCCATTATGGCCGCAAACGGGCTAGATTTTTGATGACGCTATGAAAACGGCCCAACATATTAACGGGCCACAAAGGGCCGACTGTAGCCACGGGCTGAATTTGGCCCACAAGCAAAAATTACAGTAACGGGCCGTAAGTAACCGGATGCTGGAAATGAGCCCAAGAATAAATGGGCCCTGAGAAGGCCGAAAGATAACATGGGCTGGAAACGGCCCAATGGAATAATGGGCCGTTAATGGGTATAAAGTGATACACTGTTCATTACGGGCTAGTTTTACCACGGGCCGTTAATGGGTATAAAGTGATACAATGTTCATTACGGGCCAGTTTCACCACGGGCCGTTAATGGGCCAAGAGTTACAAAGGGCCTCATATGGGTTGAAAGACGTCCTAGGCCATACATGGGCTGGAAGTTAAAATGTGATGGAATCATATTGGATGACCCAGATGACGCTACTGGGCCTAATTCGGATAGGTCGTAACGGGCCCTAGGTTAGCGGGCTGTAAATGGGCTATATGCGTACAAGCCGTTAACATGCTTTCTGTGGACCTGGCCACCACCTTTTGACCAAGTCAAACAGGCCGGCCTTTTCACATAAATGGGCCTCTATTGGGCCATGCCACGTGTCAACGTATCATAGGCGCCTTCGGTCCAATGAGAGGATGACATCTATCCCAACGGTGAGCCGACATGTGTTTCCTCCAAAACTGGACCCGATAGCTTAACGGCGAGCCGTTACGGTGGATGCCACGTGTCGGTCACCCTTGACGAAAGCACTTCCATGACGCGTGATTTATCATCATGGAAGTGGACACTTCCGTGATGATAATTTTGGTAATGTCATGGAACACTTCTACGACAGCACAGGTATGACTATCTTGATTCTGTCATAAAAACGTCATGGATGTACATGTATGACAAAAAACGTGACCTACTATGACAAACACGTATCATCACGGAAGTGTATTTTTTTGTAGTGGGATGGCGAACTAGTTGACCAAAAGGTTTACCACTCTATGATTGGTTCATTGTTACATCTGTGTGCCTCCCGTCCCGATATTATGCTAAGTGTGTGCATGTGTGCACAATATTAAGCAGCCCCCAAAGAATGTCATCTTATGGCTGTGAAAAGGATAGTGAGATACTTAATTCATACACCAGACTTTGGCATTTGGAACCCTAAGAGGCCTTCCTTTGATCTTGTTGGCTACTCCGATTCGGACTATGCCAGTGACAAGTGTTGGTGTCAAAACCGGCGGATCTCGGGTAGGGGGTCCCGATCTGTGTGTCTATGCTGATGGTAACAGGAAGCAAGGGACACAATGTTTACCCAGGTTCGGGCCCTCTCGATGGAGGTAAAACCCAACTTCCTGCTTGATTAATATTGAAGATATGGGTAGTACAAGAGTAGATTTACCACGAGATCGTAGAGGCTAAACCCTAGAAGCTAGCCTATGATGGTATGATTGTAATTGTGATCGGCCTTCTAAGGACCAACCTCTCTGGTTTATATAGACATCGGAGAGGGCTAGGGTTTACATGGAGTCGGTTACAAGGAAGGAAACACAATATCCGGATCGCCAAGCTAGACTTCCACGCAAAGTAGAGTCCCATCCGGACACTGGCCGAAGTCTTGAGTCTTGTATCTTCACGCTTCAATAGTTCGAACGATGTATATGGTCCGGTTGTCCGGATACCCCCTAATCCAGGACTCCCTCAGTAGCCCCTGAACCAGGCTTCAATGACGATGAGTCCGGCGCGCAGTCTTGTCTTCGGCATTGCAAGGCGGGTTCCTTCTCCGAATACTCCAAAGTACCTATTACGACGAACAGTGTCCGGCACTCCATCAATGTTGTACTCCTCGGCTTCAGTGCCTCAATAATGACCATCTCCACGTGTCGAGCGAATGTGAGGAGCCAAGGCATTTTTTTCATTTGCCACCCTCAATCCTTTGCGCTGACCGCCTATTTGAAGAGACGGGGACTCTCAGATCCAAACCTCACTCTCCCCCCTCGAGCAAGCATCCAACAGAGCGCTCCGGAAAACCATCCCAACATGGCCGGTCGTCGCAGCTCCTCTGCTCGCTCTCCTCGCTCCAAGGCGGGGGATTGGGAAGAGTGCTCAGTTCCTCATAGCCGTTTGATAAAATTACAAACCCAAGGGTTTCTTCCACCAGCGTTTATGGTCCCCGTTCGAGCCGGAATAGCCACTTATAATGGAGGGGAACAAGCGGAGAGATCTCCTAATCCATCTCCAGAGGAGCGAATATGCCTCATCCTGCATCTGCTAAGGGGCGTTGGGTTTCCTATCCACCCGTTTCTTCGCGGGCTCCTGGAGTTCTATGGTCTCCAGTTGCACAACCTTACCCTTGCCTCCGTACTACACATAGAAGGGTACGTTGCCCTTTGCGAGCTATTTTTAGGCTGCGAACCTCACTTCGGGTTATGGAAGAAGCTGTTCTGCCTTGTCCCCCGCACCTAGGGAGAATCCCTATGTCAAGTGGGCGGGGCCGAAGTATGGCGCATTGCCAAGACCGGATACCTATCCGACACTCCTAAGAAGGCGCCAGAGAGCTGGCCTTCAGAGTGGTTTTATATTGACGACGTTCCCCTTCCGGATCCAGTCCAGACATGTCTTCCCAAGTTCAGTAACGCCCCGCCGAGGGCACGTCTAAGCTGGCGCCCCCGAGGCCCCTAAGAGGAGGATACCAGGGAAATGCATTACCTGATGAGCAGGATAAAGTTACTGGCCATATCCGGACTGACGATAATCGAGGTTATGGCAATATGCATAATACAGGGAGTGCAACCGCTTCAATATAGGGGGAACCCCATGTGGCACTACAACGGGGAAGATGACGCCACCCGCTGCAGCCGTAAGGGTCCGGACTCCGCCACTGCTCTGGCAAAGATATTGTCCGATTTGTACAAAGGGGAAGAGGAAGAATTCCTTCGCATCAAACCGCGAGACGGATTCTCCATGCACAACCCCCCAAACTGGGTAAGTCGTCGTTCCTTTCCCGGCTTCACTCTTCGCGGCCAGAGGACCCCGGAAGGGCCCTAGATCCAGGACTCGAAGAGGATCCGGATATTACCGTAGAGCTTGTCAACGGGATATTTTATCAAGCGAGCTGTAATGGTGCCTCAGTGGCCATTATTGCCGACTACCCCGGACTGCTACCTACATCGAGTGTAAGCCAAACTGAAAAACCCCATCCTCCAAAGAAGACCCCCTTTAGATGTCATGCCTTTCCCTTGAATTGTCGTGTTTTATTTTTTGCAGAGACGACGGTCGGAGCACGGGGCCGAGCCCTTAGGGACTCCTCGACCACGGGCTTCCAGATCGGGCAGGCTTAAGAGGAAGGCGGTAAGGGTCGACACGCCGCTGCAGAGGTAAGGAAAAAACCTGTCCTGCGATTATGGTATTTGGTGTATAATAGCGCCCTTCGCGCCATGGCAGGAAAAGGAATAGCCGGACTATATCCGGGGATCCTGCCAATCACGCCTCCACTAGCCGGATTCCAGAACCGGCTTCGAGAGCGGAGGCAGACGTGGGGCCGATGCAGCATCATTCTCCGACAGAGGACGCGGATATGCTCTCGGCCACGAACTCCGAAGTAGAGAGCGCCATGAATCACCAGCGCTAACGGGCCGTGCTTCGGAACAACATCTTTTCCGAAGAGGCGTTTAATGCCTTCAATTCAGGAGACATGTATATCCGAGCTGCTCAAGGCGGGCTTGCCCGAGCGATAGACCAATATACCAAAGATATACGGTTAAGAAATTTTTGATAAGCATGTATAGCAGTAGCCCCTGAGACTTGAAACGGTTGGAACAACTATTTTAAGGATCAATTTATGCATAGGTCCTTGTAGATAAGAATGAGCAACTGTCTCGGGAGCTGGAGGAGTGCAAGGCCGAGCTAAGGGCCACAATTGCCAAGTTAGAGGAATCCCAAAGATTTTCATCTGGTAACATTTGTCTCAACTGTACAAATATGCGCCTGTTAGTAAATGGCTGATATGATAAGTTGATGACCCACAAGTATAGGGGATCTTTATAAGTAAGAGTGTCGAACCCAACGAGGAGCAGAAGGAAATGATAAGTGCTTTTCAGCAAGGTATTCTCTGCAAGTACTGAAATAAGTGGTAACAGATAGTTTTGTGATAGGATAAATTGTAATGAGCAACAAGTAACAAAAGTAAATAAAGTGCAACAAGGTGGCCCAATCCTTTTTGTAGCAAAGGACAAGCCTGGACAAACTCTTATAATAGGAAAAGCGCTCCCGAGGACACATGGGAATATCATCAAGCTAGTTGTCATCACGCTCATATGATTCGCATTCGGTAATTTGATAATTTGATATGTGGGTGGACCGGTGCTTGGGTGTTGTTCTTACTTGAACAAGCATCCCACTTATGATTAACCTCTATTGCGAGCATCCATAACTACAACAAAAGTATTAAGGTAAACCTAACCATAGCATGAAACATATGGATCCAAATCAGCCCTTACGAAACAGCGCATAAACTAGGGTTTAAGCTTCATCACTCTAGCAACCCATCCGTCGATTGTACTAGAATAGGGGTACCCTAGTATCCCGAACTTGTGCACGGGCGATCGCAGTGCTCCAGCATGCAAGGCTTGCGGGTGACCGCCAAGGTCCTCCGTGGTTCCTTTGGAGCCATTCAAGAACAAAGTGTTCAAGACGAGGAAACAAGACCCCGGCAAGAGGAGCTTGCCGGGAAGGCCAACCAAGGCATCTCAAGGAACTTGCCGTGACGCGCCGCGCGTCCCGGCAAGGCCCGGTGAGCGACAAGCTTCCGAACGCAACAAGACAACGACCACGGCAAGGCGCTTGCCGCGGCAAGCCACCACTCTGTACCCATGATCCAGCGCATCCGTCAACGTGTCGCCATGGGACCATTCCAGGCGCGCGTGGCAAGAAGCTGTGCAGCCAGCGGTGCGAGGTGGCAAGCGGCGTTGACAAGATTGCCATCGTGGCGAGCGGTGGCGCCCCTGACGGTCCCTTTTTGCACTGTTTGGGCGACACAGACGGGCATTTAATGCCTTTGTCCCCTGCCGTCAGGGTTAGGTAGGATACCTTTGTTCGGTAGTTGTACCAACCGCAACTCCTTTTCCATTTTACCCTTGCATGCGTTGCCACCTGTCGGTGACCCCTTGAGCATATAAAAGGAGGCCCATGCGCAACGTAGGGGGGGGGGGTTCGAAACCAGAAAACACTCACGCTCGGTCTCGCAGCTAGTGTGTACTGTAGCGCTCATCGCTCTCGAGCAAGAACACAATACAACCACAAAGCAGCAGTAGGAGTATTATCTCTCCAGAGAGCTCCGAAGCTGGGTAAACCGCTCGTGTGCTTCGCCTCGATCCGCTCTTCGTGCGATCTCCGCCCCCCGTCGAACCGAAAGGGGCTCTGGTCCCATAGGTGTTCGTTCCCACGACATCTTGGGCGCGCCAGGTAGGGGGCGTCGAGGTTGTGTGAACCCGATCCGGCGTTCACGCGAGCTAGATCTTCATCTTCTTCATCATATTCATCAACATGCCATCGAAGAAGAAGGCTTCAGAGGTGGCTGCTCCGTCCACGTCGATCCCACCGCCACCGGAGCAAACTGGTGGTGGGGTAGACGCCTTTGGAAGAACGAGCGTTGACGAGGGAGCTCACGCTGCTGCCAGGTCCAAGGACAAGGCTGCGCAAACCTCGGCGTCCGTACATGCACCGCGCCCATCTCAGGAGGTGCGGGGCCAACAGCGTCATGGTACTCGCGGTACCATACGTTCGTTGGACCGAGATCAAGCTGGTGGATCTCGGGATGCTCAAGACTAGCATGCGTGCCAACATGCTGGCACGAGCAAGACACGGTCGCCCGGACGGGATGCTGCTCCTTCTAACATAGTTAGAAGTCCGAGTATATCCCGCTCCTCGCACCGTTCACCACCGCCACCCAAAACTTCGGAAGAAGCTTTGGCGAGAGCTCAACTGCTCTTGGATTACCCTCCAACAGCGGACAAGATCGACGAATGGAGGGCCACCATTCAGAGTCTCATCGGCTTCACGAACGGCGACGCTCCACGGCAGCCGGCTACATCGCAGCCGCGGCAAGATCGCCAGGCGCGAGCCGATGGCGACAAAACCGGTGGGGGTGCAACCACCGTGCACTCTCCGCCCCGAAGGCCAAGATCGCCGACTCGCCGGATCCACCTCGATGACGACTCCACCGCGTCATCAGATCCACGAGCTCGTCGCGATCAGCGCCAAGTTCTTCACGAATGACAGCAAGAGGACGCTCGTACTCGCATCGAGCGTCGAAGAGAAGCGCGGCGTCAATCAGACCAGCGCACTGGGCCCGCTGTCGACATGCATGCACCAGGGGAACCAGGCGACTTGCCGTACGCGGTAGGTTGCCCTGCGTTCACTCGTGAGCTGCGGCAAGTCTAGTGGCCCAACACAAAGAATTTCAAGCTAGACGTACCAGAGAAGTACGACAGCAGGTTGCATCCGTCGGAGTTCCTCAGCATCTACACCATCGCGGTGCAAGCTGCCGGGGGGCGCGACGACAAGATCCCTTCCAACTACTTCCCGCTGGTGCTCAAGCCCAATGTCAGATCCTGGCTCATGCACTTGCCGGACAACTCCATATCCTCATGGGCGGATCTGTGACATCGGTTTGTCGGCGCCTTCTGGTGACCACAAGCCTCATAGCCAAGAGAGTGATCTTCATCTGCCGCCCGAAGGAAGGAGAGCCCTAGCGCAGTATATTGAGAGATTCAGCCAAGTGCGAGTGCAACATCCCGGATGTCCACCTGCCACGGTCATCGGTAGCGTTCCATCGAGCGTCGCGTGAATCGCGAGATGCGGGATGAGATGGCGATGTGCAAGATCAGAGACGTCAGTGAGCTCTACGCCCTGGCCGACAAGTGTGCACGTGCTGAGGAAGGGAGGAAACTCCCCGGAGAAATATAGGAGCAGGAGGATCTGACAGCGAGGATGCTGCCCCGGCAAGGAAAAACCGGCGACGGAACAACAGGAAGAAGTAAGGCAAAGATGTGCTAGTCGTTGAGCAGTCCGGCAATGGAGGTGGCGCCAAGGAAGCCGAAGCTATGGCAGCCGCCGACAAGCAGGATGGCTCCGGCAAGCAGTATTGCAAGATCCACCGCACCAAGGGCCATGATCTCCAGAGCTGCAAGAAGGTCGAGTAGCTTGTCGAGCAGCAAAAGGCTGAGTACGAGCGACGCGACAAGGAGAAGGCCCAAGAAGGTACTGGAGGATCCGGCAAGAAGCGCCCCGTCCGGGGAGGACGCCGCGGCAAGGCCAAGCAGCGGCAAGGAGACAGGCCCCCCCGCGGCCGCGACAAGGATGAAGATGACGATGAAGACGAAGATATGGATGATGGCGAGGCCGATGAGCGGGAGTTCCGAAGCCACAGAGGTCCTGTGCGTTGACGGCGGTGCTTCTCTGCATACTTCGCACCGCCAACTCAAGCAGTGGGTGTGGGAAGTCAATGCGGCAGAACCACCCGTCGAGTCACGCAAGCCTCGGAAATGGTCCAACACGCCTATCATCTTTGATATTGAGGACCACCCTGATCACATAACTGCGGTCGGGTGCTTGCCGATGCTAGTTGATGGCGGGGCCGGCTTGAACTTGATCTCCTCCGCGGTACTCCAGAAACTCCAGATCCCTGACAGCGAGCTCGAAGAGACCGGCACATTCCAAGGAATCAACCTGGGAAGGAGCAAGCTGAAGGGAAAGATCACGTTGTCGGTAACATTTGGCAGTGAGTTGAACTTCAGGACTGAGAGGGTCACTTTTGACGTTGCTAATTTTCCATTGCCATACAATGGGATACTCGGCCGACCAGCGCTCGCCAAATTCATGGCAGCCTCTCATTATGCATACAACATACTAAAGATGCCAGGCCCGATAAGTGTCATCTCTATCCCTGGCGACAAGAAGGATGCTCTTATCTGCGCCGACAAGATCTACCGGGAAGCAGCAGCCGCAGCTGAACGCAAGTCACTTGCCGCTGAAGCTCCCAGAGGGAAGAAGAAGGCCAAGTCCGGCAAGAGTTCTGATGCCCACTCCGGCAAGCGCACCTCTTCGGAGTGCTGTGCTACCGTCGAGGACGCACCATCAAGCTCCACCGGCAAGTGTAAGAAGGCAATGTCAACTCCGCCAGAGACCAAGAAGGTGTCCGACAAGGAGGACGACACTGGTGGTACCTTCACCATCAGTGCCACTCTCGACCCTAAATAGGAAAGCGCGCTCGTTGCTTTCCTACGGGCGAATGTCAACGTGTTTGCGTGGCAACTGTCTGACATCCCCGGTGTTCCCAGGAAAGTAATCGAGCACCACCTTGCCGTCTGTCCTCATGCGCGGCCCGTCAAGCAGAAAGTCAGGAAACAAGCAGTGGAGCGCCAAGAATTCATTGCGGAAGAAATCAAGAAGTTGGAAGCAGCAGGCCTTGTCAGAGGAGTGCTCCATCCTACGTGGTTGGCCAATCCTGTAGTCGTGCGCAAGGCAAACGGGAAATGGAGTCTTTGTATCGACTTTACCGATGTTAATAAACCTTGTCCCAAAGACCCTTTTCCCTTGCCGCGCATTGACCAGATTGTTGACTCCACGGCCGGATGTGATTTGCTTTCATTTCTTGATGCATACTCAAGATACCATCGATCTTCATGGCGAAGAGGATGAGAGAAGACCGCATTCATCACTCCATGTGGCACGTCTTTGTTTGCACGGATGCCCTTCGGTTTGAAGAATTTGGTTCAACATTTGCAAGGGTAGTACATGGCGCTTTTGAGCCACAAATACGAAATGTAGAAGCCTACATGGATGACATAGTGGTCAAGAGCAAGGACAAGGCAACTCGATTCAAGATTTAGATGAAACCTTTGCAAATCTGCGCAAGATCAACCTCAAGCAACCCGAGAAGTGCTGTTTGGAGTCCCCTCCGGCAAGCTTCTCGGGTTCTTCATCTCTCGGGAATTGAAGCCAATCCCGACAAGATCAAACCATTGAGCAGATTGAAGCACCAAAGCACGTCAAGGATGTATGAAGACTTGCGGTTGCGTGGCTGCTCTCGGCAGTTTATCTCTAAGTCTGCTGGTAGGCCCGCCATTTTCAAAATATTGAAAAAGGCAGGTCAATGAAATGGACTCGAGCGGAGGCTGCGCTGCAGGACTTGAAGAGACACCTGTCCTCCACTCCAACACTTGTCGCACCTAAGCCACAAGAGAAGTTGCTGTTGTATATAGCGGCAACCAATCAAGTGGTTAGTGCTGCGTTAGTAGCGGAGAGGGAGGCGGATGATGTGCCAGCAACCACGGCAGGTGCATCCAGCGACAAGCAGGGGGCTTCACCGGCAAGCTCTGGTCCCGACAAGGATGGATTTGCGTAGGCACATGAGGAGGTGCAGAAGAAAATGGTGCAGCACCCAGTTTACTTTGTCAGTTCCCTTCTGCAGGGAGCTAGGTCAAGGTACTATGGTGTGCAGAAATTGCTTTTCGGCCTTCTCATGGCCTCGAGAAAGCTGCGCCATTACTTCCAAGCACATGAGATCACAGTTGTCACTCGTTTTCTGCTGAAGAGGATCTTGCAGAATCCGAAGCAACAGCAGGATTGTTGAGTGGGCCTTTGGAACTATCAAGCTTTGGCCTCAAGTTTGAGAGCACTTCAACTATCCGAGTCGGCATTGGCAGAATTCATAGCGAGTGGATGCCAACACGGATGAAGAAATTCGAGCGAGCATCCCGTCAAGGAAGCAAGCAAAGAGTGGCTGATGTACTCGATGGTGCCTTCTCGCTGCAAGGTGCGGTCTTGAGCGTGCTACTTGTCGCGCCCACCGGAGAGCACCTCAAGTCGTGGTCGGATGCACTTTCCCAAGGAGCAAGCAACAAACAATACTGCAGAGTATGAAGGTTTGCTTGCCGGTCTCAGGATCGCAGCTGACCTTGGGATCAAAAAGCTCATTGTCATGGGTGACTCGCAGCTTGTCGTTCGCCAAGTCAACAAAAATTATCAGAGTCCATTAATGGAAGCCTACGTTGACGAAGTGAGAAAGTTAGAAGAGCACTTTGATGGCCTACAGATGGAACATGTTCCGAGAGCTCAGAACGACATCGCTGATGGCCTGTCGAAGTGCGCCGCACTTAAGTTACCTGTGGAACCAGGGATTTTCGTGCTCAAACTGACTCAACCGTCCGTAACAACATCAACTGGACAGAGCAAGAAGAGGAAGTTGATTCTGGTGACTATTTTTCGGCAGAGCTCCCCGAAGCCGCCGCCAAGAAGGTCCCGAAGATCAACACCAAGGGTGCTGAGGAGCAGTCTGCTCCGCCAAGCCCTAGGGTTTGTTCCATTGAAGCAGACGCTCCCGAAAAGTTTTGCTCCGGCAAGCTTGCCGGGGAACATCAAGCTCCGGCTGAGCCGCAGTTTCTCGCTGTAGAAGCGGATGATCCCGCAGCAGCATATGTGCCTTTAGTCCTTGTTGTCGAGCCACAGGCTCCAGCATGGGCACAGCAGATTGTCCGTTTCCTTCAGACAGGAGAACTTCCCGAAGAGCAAGAAGAAGCGGAAAGAGTAGCCCAGCAATCAAGTATGTACCAGTTTGTCGACGACACACTATACAGAAGATGATTCAACGGTGTGAAATTGAAGTGTATTCACCGGGAAGATGGAAAGAAGCTGTTGGCGGAGATACATGGAGGCATATGTGGTCACCACATTGGCGCAAGAGCACTTGCCGGCAAAGCATTCCGGCAAGGTTTCTTTTGGCCGACAGCCCTCCAGGATGCAACTGCACAAGTAACCAAGTGTGAAGCGTGCAGTTCCATTCAGCAGATACACCAGCCAGCTCAAGCTCTCCAAGCGATCCCTTTATCCTGGCCATTTTGATGCAGGGGCTCGACATCCTCGGCCCTTTCCCGAGCTGCGGGGCTTTGAGTACTTGTACATTGCAATCGACAAGTTCACAAAGTGGCGGAAGTGGAAGCGATGAGGAAGGTGACAAAGACATCAAGATCAAGTTCTTCAGGTCGATTGTTTGTCATTTCGGAATCCCTAACAGGATCATCACCGACAATGGCACGCAATTCACGAGCCGCACCTTCATGCAGTACATCCAAGATCTTGGCGCCAAGGTCTGCTTCGCTTCTGTTGCTCATCCGAGAAGCAACGGTCAAGCGGAGAGGGCAAATGTTGAAGTGCTGCATGGGCTCAAGACCAAGACTTTCGACAGGCTGCACAGGTGCGGAAAGAACTGGATCGAGGAGCTGCCAGTGGTTCTTTGGTCGATCAGGACGACGCCGAATCGAGCCACTGGCCAGACACCTTTCACTCTAGTCTACGGGGCAGAGGCAGTTCTCCCCATGGAACTCGTATACGGATCGCCTCGAGTGCTCGCTTATGATGAGCTTGAGCAAGAGCAGCTGCGACAAGATGACGCGCTGCTCCTTGAGGAGGACCGTCTTCAGGCTGCTGTACGAGCTGCTCGATACCAGCAAGCTTTGCGCCGCTACCATAGCCGCAAGGTTAATGCCAGAAGTCTTGAGGAAGTCGACCTTGTTCTTCGGTGTGTTCAGTCCGCCAAGAATTCCAACAAGTTAACGCTGAAGTGGGAAGGCCCTTACCGGGTGACGAGTCACTAGGCCCGGCGCTGTCCGCCTTGAGACCGAAGATGGCTTTCCGGTGAGCAACTCCTGGAACATTGAGAATCTTCGTAAGTTTTACCTGTAAGGCGCGGTTGCCGGAACCTGTTCCGGCAACCACCTTTTGTACAAGTCTTGCCGCTGTTGCATGTAATCCTTTGTACAAAGCCGGGCGTAGCCCCCGTGCATAAATAAAGTTCATGTGCTCCGCACATCTTGTAAATTTCATGCTTTCTATTTTTTGTATGTGTTATCTGACACTTTGTGCAGCACCTACCCCTGGTAAGCAATAACGAGCCTTAAGGCTCCATATCTTTATTTTCTCTTCTTTCTTTTTATCAAAAGGAAGGTTCCCTCGCCCACAAGTTTGCCGGGGGGGGGGGGAGGAGGAGGTAACGGTGTGGACCAGGCGTAGTTCGAGAAAGCTTCGCCTTGCCGGGACGCAAATGACAGAAAAGCTAAGTTGCCAAAGTTTGAGCAATCAGTTTTAAAAATTTTAAGTTATCTCCCTCGAACGACCGTGCTTTGTATGGAAAACCTGTACGCGGAGGAACCAACTCGTAGCTAGTTGCGCCCTTACTTTGTTTTGAGTCCGCTCAACAACTTAAGTGAGCCGCGACTAGTTGCGACAAGGTTTCTTGTCGGTGGCAGCACCGCCAGCAGGCTAAGGTGCCTGCGCCGGCAAGTTCCCTAAAAGCGTAGGGTAAAAACATACGGAGGAAGGAATCAAGTAAAGGAAATAACATAGCAATCGATACCCAAAATAAAGTTATATTACAAGATAGCTTGTCGCAGCTCTAATAGATTGTTCTCGTAACATGACCAGCAGCGACAAGAAAAGGAGGAAACGGGCGGCCTAGACTACGCGGTCGCCATCAACCCTCTTAACCTCGTTCACCTTGTCCACAATGGGTGCGACAATGGCCTGGAGCGCTTCCGGGTCAGCATCCGAAGGCAGCTTCTTGAGGACGTTGGTGAGGTTGAGGCCTGGGTTGCGGAAGGCCACCTTCACCAACACCTTTTGCAGAACTCTCGTGCAGATCGTGCGCGACTCGTCGGCCAGCTGCCTTGGGATCCTTTCCCGGAGTCGCTGGAGGGCCGTCGCCACACCCTTGAAGAACAAAGTGAGCTTGGCGCTGGGTTGAAGGTTCTCGTCAGAGGAGTACCCGAGATCCTCCATTCCCAGCTGCGCCAGCTCCCCGTCAATGACCGCGGCGATGTTCAGGAGACCCTCTGTCCAGAGCTCCACAGTCTCCCTAAAGGTGTTCTGGGTTTCGGCGGCCCTCGTCAGCAGCGCTTCGTTGGCCTTGATCTCCTCCTTCAAGGCCACCTCTCGCTCCTTGGCGCCGTCCAGCGTCTCGGTCAAAGTAGCCAGCTTCAGCTCGAGATCTGCGTTGGAGTCCTTGGCGGTGCTAAGCTCCTTGCCCTTCTCAACGAGACGACCCTGCAGCTCGCCGTGGGCGAGGGCATCCCTCTCGTGCTCACGCTTGAGCACGGCAAGCTCTTCGCCGCTCGTCTTGAGATCGGCCTCCAGCTGCGCCACCTTCGTCTCCAGCTCCTTCTTGGCGGCCTCGGCAGCTGCGGCAGCATCCTTTGCTTCCTTGAGAGTCCCACCAAATGTTTCCTCGCGCGCGGCAAGCTCCTCCTCATGGCTGTCAAGGTTGACCTTTTCCGCTGCGCCAACTCGCCTTCCCGCGCAAACAACTCCTCGGCGGCAAGCCGCTGTTGCTCTTCAGCTTCGGCCTTCTCGAGGAGGAAGGCTTTCCGCGCCTCGGCGAGTTGCGCCCGCTCCTCTGCAATGGACTGGAGGGCTTGCTGGTTGCGGCTCCGGAGCTCCTCCGCGTGTTTCTCAATATCCACTCCCACCTACGCGACAAGCGCTTCCCGGGATTCCACCTCGGCTTGTCGGGCATGGTAGAGTGACACCAGCTTCCGCAGTAGTTGCTCTTCCTCAGACTCGCCGCTGCTACTGCTTGGCGCGTCAACCAGCGTCAGCCCAGCGGAGGCAAGCACTTCTCCATCAAAAGTTTCTCCTTCGACCGGCGCCCTGGAGCTTGACGCCCAGGGGAGCTTGATGAAGACACCATCGCCGGCCTTCAAATAGGCGCCGGGCTGGGGCTCTTCAGAGCCTGACGCTACACTAGCGGCGGAGGGATCGGCGGTCGGCGTAGCGCCTTGTGCTCCTGCGGCCTCGGGGCCGTCAGTGCGATCGTCGGACCCCTCGCCAGCTGCTGCGGCGGCAGCCTTGGCGGCCTCTTCGCCGGCAGGACCATCGGTGCCGGCTTCCTCTTCGGTGGCAGTGGCGTCGTTGGTGTTGCCGCGCGCGTTCTCCTCGCCGGTGGCCTCGGTCTCCATCGGCTCCGTGGAAGATGGATCTGAAGACCGAAAGAGGGAGAAAAGTCAAGCAAATATCCAAAAAGAAGATCAGAAGAAGAAGAACACAAGGGAAGTTTTCAAGCAAGAGGATTACCTGTGCTGGGCTCTGCAGTCATGGGCTCCACCACTAGGGGGTCGCTGGTACTGTCCCTTGCCGGAGAACCGTCCCTTGCCGGAGACTTCTCCCTTGCTGGAGAACGCTCCCTTGCCGGGGTATCCTCCCTTGGCAGTGTAGTCGAAGAAGATAGCATCTCGGGGGCAGCTTCCGGTTGCTCCTGGTGAGGCTGCTCTGCTCCTACACAAACCCGATGTCAGATGTCGAAAAGAGAAAGAGCACCCATGCGCGCAAACAGCGGAAGTAAACCATATACTTCTGTTTGGGGGCTGCGTTAGAGAGCTGCTTCGGGAGTAGTTGCGGGTCTGCAAGGTGGTCTCGGCGCACCCTCTTTGTCATGGTGGGCCTGTCCTCGGCGACAATCACCGAACCTTGGCTCTCTCCGCCGCTCTCCGGGCCAGGGTTCTGAAAAGGAATGAGTTCAGAGTAAAGCAAATCAGATACAAGACAAAAACAGCAAGAATTGAAGAACTACAAGTACAGCAAAGAGTCTTACTCTTCTTCTTCCTCGTCGGAGCTGAGCGCGGAGAGGTCGAAGTCCGGCCCTCTTTCGGCGTGATGAGGCAGAAGAGTAGGCTCCCTTGATCGCTTGGCGGGGGCAGCGGCAGGATCAAAAGCGGTGGTCCGGGAGGACCCGCTCCGATTGCAGCAGCGGGCGTGGCGCTCAGCTGCAATGATGCTGTCATGAGTGGAGCCTGTCATGGCCGCGACGGTGATGACCCGTCTGCCTCCCTGCTACGTCCCCGGCCTTGTGGAGATGCCTTCTTGGTGGAGCTGGGTGCTGTGCTGGGGGTTCTGCTTGCGGCAAGCTGCTTGAAGATGGTGGGCCGCTCGCATCCTCGGTGGGCTCGCTCGACTCGGCTTCAGGCTCGGCAAGCTCTCCCTCGCCGGCAAGCTCTCCGGCAAGCTCATCTCGATCGGCTAGGCTTGCTGCCTCGGCTGCCTCTGCCTCCTCCACGGTGAATCCAAACTCGCCCGCGGCAGCGGCTGCCGCCGCCTCTTCCGCCCTAGTGGCGATGCGCCGCATCTCCGCATCGGTGGTGTCGCGGGTGAGGCTCTTTTATTCGTCGGAGCGGATCGCCACCTCCACCAAGCTATCGAAGAACTGCTGCACGACATCGTCTGCGGGCTCCTGCCAAGTTGGATCAATTCCATGCGAATCGCACAATGGCATCATTGCACGGATGCGGTCGAGCGAGGAATTGTTGCACAGCGGGACGATGCCCTGCGGTAGCCTGAACCATTCGGGATGCTGAGGGTCATGCTTGAACAGCTCCTTGAGCATCGCGTCAGCTCGGAGACAGTGAAGTTGAAGTTGAGGCCCGGCGCAGCCTCATGATGTCCGCGGGCCCCGAACTCCCAGCGGGTCTCCTCCTCTCTTGCGGCGTGCAGCGGCAAAAAAATCTGCATGTGGCGCCTCTGATAAGCCAGCAAGCTGAGGCGCAGGATCCGGGTGACGGCAATCTTCAACCTATCGTCTTCCGGCGCCAAGCTGCTCCAATCGTTGCCGCGCACTACTGGGGCTTGGCGCTGGACGGTGAATGGGTGCGGGTTCTCCTCAACAATCCAACACCACTCCGCTCTCCACTCCTCCCATTTGCTGCGGAGCTCCCCCTCCAGATATGCTTCCTTCTTGCCGGCCCTCGAGATCCAGGCGATTCCGCCGGATAGAGGCTCTCCTCTCTCGACCCGGGGCATAAAGAAGTGGCGGAAAAGAGCTACGTTTGGGTGGACTCCGACAAAGTTTTTGCAGAGATGTGCGAAAACTGCCATGGTCAGAACAGCATTGGGGGTGAAGTCAAGGAGGTGGAACACGTAGGTGTTCATGATGTCACAGAAGAATTCAGAGAAAGGCGGGCAGAGCCCGTGGTAGAAGAACAACGCGAAGAAAGGGTATCCATTCGGAGCCCGTTCGGAAGCAGCGGCGGAGAGTACCTTCGTGCGCGGATGCGCTCGCGTCTCCGTCGACCAGAAGAGGTAGTACCACTCCCTCAGGTCCTTCGCGGCGAGCTCGGGGAGGAAGATTGCCCGCTCCTTTCGCAGTTCCTCGAGCCGCAGCGCCTCGGCCGACTTCGCGGTCTTCCCGGCTTTCGAAGCCATGGCGGAGGTGGTGGGGGAGATCGACGGCGTCGGTGGCGATGGTGGCGATGGGAGGCGGAGCGCTGCTCTCTCTCGGCTTTGGAAGAAGGGGGGAGCGGCGGAGATTTCTGAGATTGGGACAGCAACTGGCGAGATGGGGGAACTGCCCCTGTTTCCCCTGCTTATAAAGAGGGACGGGGCGGACGTTCTGCTTTTCCGAATAAAGAACATCCCACGATCTCTCCCTCGACGCTGCATTCAACGCGTGCCATTAGGGGAGGGTGCGGTGGCTACGGAGTAAGATACGTCGTAAACCAGGCCGCAACTCCTTTTCCATTTTTACCCTTGCATGCATTGCTACCTGTCGGTGACCCCTTGAGCATATAAAAGGAGGCCCATGCGCAACGTAGGGGGGGGGGTTCGAAACCAGAAAACACTCACGCTCGGTCTCGTAGCTAGTGTGTACTGTAGCGCTCATCGCTCTCGAGCAAGAACACAATACAACCACAAAGCAGCAATAGGAGTATTATCTCTCCGGAGAGCTCCGAAGCTGGGTAAACCGCTCGTGTGCTTCGCCTCGATCCGCTCTTCGTGCGATCTCCGCCCCCCGCCGAACCGAAAGGGGCTCCGGTCCCATAGGTGTTCGTTCCCACGACACCATCATCTACTTATTACTTCCCAATGCCTTCCTCTAGGCCCAAATAATGGTGAAGTGTTATGTAGTCGACGTTCAAACACCACTAGAGGCTAGACAACATACATCTTATCAAAATATCGAACGAATACCAACACTACTAGGGAAAATGCTACTAGCAGCGTGGGTAAAATAGCTACTAGCAGCGCGGGTACCCGCGCTACTAGTATCGCGCTACAGCTAATAGTTAGTAGTAGCGCAGGTTGAACCCGCGCAGGTTGAACCCGCGCTACTACTAACAAAGTTAGTAGTAGCGCGTTTCCACACACGCTACTACTATTATGAACCCACGCTACTACTAATGAAATAGTAGTAGCGCGTCTATAATACCAACGCTACTAGTATCCTAAATACCAGTAGCGTGCAAATTTGTCCCACGCCACTACTAACGAACTAGGAATTAAAAAAAAATAAAATCAACAAATTCCATTTTATGCATGCAATTCAAGAAAACAAAATAGTGATCGAAATGTCGTTATTCCTGATTATACTATTACATTGTTGCTGTATCTACTATCATACAGTTCCACATTCTAACATCCATGGACCACATCTGTTGCATCCAAATGGAAGAAACAAATAAAATCATCACCATATATATACAGCCACCATACACTACAGGCATGACATAAGACGGCAGATTAGAAGAAGCAAGCATCATACATACGCCGCCGCCTTCTTCGGCATGCTCTTGGCTGTGATGGGGCCTGCCTTCCGATTGGCACGGTGCTTGCCAAAGTTGCTCGCTCATCCTTGCACCAACCAAACAGAGAGAAAGCTCGGTTTCAACAAGCAGAGAAGGAACCGATCTGCATCGGTGATGCTTGCAAATGAATCTGCATGTCTCGGTTTTGACATGCCAAACAATGAATGATGTAGATTCATTTGTGCGTGTGTACAAGTGCAAAGTCAAGTTCTTTGAGTTACTAGTGTCACCTACTATGTATGTTTTCATACAGGCATGTTGATATCCATAAAGAAGGTGTGCTGTAGTACCTCTGTGGGCTCTCCCTCGATGGATTGGATTCTTAATAGGAGCGATATTAGGAACTAGCTCTGGCGAGAGATAGAGAGAGATCGACCTTTTGCGAGAGTCGTGGTGGTAGGAGTATACACCGAACCGTCGAGGCTGATGTTGATGTCCCCACGGAGCGCTCTGCTGCATCCGTCGAACAAAAAATTATACACTGTCGGTGATGATCCAACTTTAGGAAGTAAGGCACATGATACACCTACTGATAAAATTAACCGATTGAATCAAGTCAAGTTGCATGTGTTGTTTCTCTGTGTCCAACTCCAAATCTAATTAGGAACCGATCAGATTGGTGATGCTTAGAAATGGATGAATCTGCGCGTCTCGGTTTTGCCATGCCAAACAAAGAGTGATGCACATATTCATTAAATGCGAGCGTCTGGTGCAAAGTCAAGTCTGCTGCAATTACTAGTGGCTCTCCCTAATCGGGATGGATTGGGTTCCTATGCCTAATCAGCTTGGCATTTCATAAGTGTCAAATTTTCCTACTATCTCCAATCATAGGAAAATATCAAACTTTTCTCCTCTCATCTCGTTTACGAAGAAAGGTTCAGTTTATTGACTTGTCCTCTCTAATGTTTACGTAGCAAGTAAATTTGATGACCCATGAGCGAAGCAAAAGGAAGAGGGAGTGAGTACCTTGGCTCGACGATTAGCGATGGAGCTGCATCTCCACGGCCTCGGTGCGGTGCCGATGCCGTGGTTGTGGGGGTGGATCGAGCTCGCTTGCTTGGACGAGGGGAGCGAGAGAAAGGGCGGCGTCCTCCGAGAGAGAGAGAGCCGAAGACAATACTAGCTAGTGACAAGCATGTTTCGTTGATTCCGTCGGCGCTTGAGTCTCCTCTCATCATAGGGCAACTGAAGCCGGCCGCAGCGAAGCGAAGTAGCGGCCTTGAGCAAGAAGTTTTTGAGGAAGTCGCGCTTCGTAGAGAAGAATTCTGCCTTCTCCACCTTGGTGTCTTCATCGACCTATATATCATCACAGGGGTTGCAGGTCACTTATCTTTGAAAAAACCAATAATACACCATTAATTCTTGTCAAATAAATTCTGAACGCCGAAGAATGCGACACCGGCCAGAACGCGTTGTAGCCGCCATGGCCGTCACCCCTCACTCTGGTCTCCTCCTCACTGCTGGGTGGCGCCATGGCGGTGTAGGGCGGCGCGAGAGACTTGGAAAAATGTATCAGTTCTCCCTAATACACGATAAGCGATGTAGATAAAACTTCTCTGTATAAAATCTCTCATTAGCCTCTTGTTAGGTACTCGAATATATTTGGCAAACACAAGTCTTAAAGCCAATTAACACATAGCCGGCGTGTATTTCAGGATCTGAGCAGATAGGGTAATCAATAAATGTATCCCCATGTTCATCAATTTACTAGCAAAGAAACTAGAGCAGAAGGTTGAGAGCGAGCACCGCGCCAGAGGACCCTGGAAGGGCCCTAGATCCAGGACTCAAGAGGATCCGGATATTACCGTGAGAGCTTGTCAACGGGATATTTTATCAAGCGAGCTGTAATGGTGCCTCGGCTATTATTGCCGATCACCCCGGATCGCTACCTACATCGAGTGTAAGCCAAACTGAAAAACCCCATCCTCCAAAGAAGACCCCTTTAGATGTCATGCCTTCCTTGAATTGTCGTGTTTTATTTTTTGCAGAGACGACGGTCGGAGCACGGGGCCGAGCCCTTAGGGACTCCTCGACCACGGGCTTCCAGATCGGGCAGGCTTAAGAGGAAGGCGGTAAGGGTCGACACGCCGCTGCAGAGGTAAGGAAAAAACCTGTCCTGCGATTATGGTATTTGGTGTATAATAGCGCCCTTCGCATGGCGGCGAAAGGAATAGCCGGACTATATCCGGGATCTCGCCAATCACGCCCACTAGCCGGATTCCGTAACGGCCGAGAGCGGAGGCGACGTAAATGGCGTGCAGATCATTCTCACGCAGAGACGCGGATATGCTTCGGCCACGTAACTCAAGTAGAGAGCGCCATGAATCACCAGCGCTAACGGGCCGGCTTCGAACATCTTTTCCGAAGAGGCGCGATGCCTTCTTCAGGAGACATGTATATCCGAAGGTTTCAAGGCGGGCTTGCTCGAAAGCGATAACCAATATACCAAAGATATGGTTAAGAAATTTTGATAAGCATGTATAGCAAAGAGTCTCTCGAGACTTGAAACGGTTGGAACAACTATTTTAAGGATCAATTTATGCATAGGTCCTTGTAGATAAGAATGAGCAACTGCCTCGAGCCGGAGGAGTGCAAGGCCGAGCTAAGGGCCACAATTGCCAAGTTAGAGGAATCCCAAAGATTTTCATTCGTAACATTTGTCTCAATCAGACAAATATGCTACCTCATAGTAAATGGCTGATATGATAAGTTGACTGACCCACAAGTATAGGGGATCTTTATAAGTAAGAGTGTCGAACCCAACGAGGAGCAGTATGAAATGATAAGTGCTTTTCAAAAGGTATTCTCTCGCAAGTACTGAAATAAGTGGTACGTATAGTTTTGTGATAGGATAAATTGTAATGAGCAACAAGTAACAAAAAGTAAATAAAGTGCAACAAGGTGGCCTAATCCTTTTGTAGCAAAGGACAAGCCCGACAAACTCTTATAATAGGAAAAGGCTCCCGAGGACACATGGGAATATCATCGTTAGTTGTCATCACGCCATATGATTCGTGATTCGCAATTTGATAATTTGATATGTGGGTGGACGGTGCTTGGGTGTTGTTCTTACTTGAACAAGCATCCCACTTATGATTAACCTCATTATGAAAGCATCCGCAACTACAACAAAAGTATTAAGGTAAACCTAACCATAGCATGAAACATATGGATCCAAATCAGCCTCATTTAAGCAACGATAAACTAGGGTTTAAGCTTCACACTCTAGCAACCCATCCTGCCGGGTGTACTAGAATAGGGGTACCCTAGTATCCCGAACTTGTGCACGGGCAACAGCAGTGCCTCAAGCAAGCAAGGCTTGCCGGGTGACCGCCAAGGTCCTCCGTGGTTCCTTTGGAGCCATTCAAGAACAAAGTGTTCAAGACGAGGAATAAGACCCCGAAGAGGAGCTTGCCGGAAGGCCAACCAAGGTATCTTCAGGAACTTGCGCGTGACGCTGGCCACAAGGCCCCGGAAGGCCCGTGAGCGACAAGCTTCCGAACGCAACAAGACAACGACACGCAAGGCGCTTGCCGCGCAAGCCACCACTCTGCACCCATGATCCAACAGATCCGCCAACGGTCGCCATGGGACCATTCCAGCGCCGCTGTGGCAAGAAGTCAGGCAGCCACGGTGCGAGGTGGCGCGGCGCTGACAAGATTGCCATCGTGGCGAAGCGGTGGCGCCGACGGTCCTTTTTGCACTGTTGGGCGATACAGACGGGCATTTAATGCCTTTGTCCCCGCCGCCGTGGTTAGGTAGGATACACTGCTCGTAGTTGTACCAACCGCAACTCCTTTTCCATTTTTACCCTTGCATGCGCGGTGCTACCTGTCGGTGACCCCTTGAGCATATAAAAGGAGGCCCATGCGCAACGAGGGGGGGTTCAAACCAGAAAACACTCACGCCTCTCGCAGCTAGTGTGTAATCAGAAGCGCCATCGCCTCGAGCAAGAACACAATACAACCACAAAGCAGCAGAGGAGTATTATCTCTCCAGAGCTCCGTTGGGTAAACCGCCGTGGTGTTTCGCCGATCCGCTTTCAGCATCTCCGCCTCCGGGTCAACCGAAGGGGCTCGTCCCATAGGTGTTCGCTCCCACGACATCTTGGGCGCGCCGTAGGGGCGCCGAGGTTGTGTGAACCCGATCCGCGTTTCACGCTGAAGCAGATCTTCATCTTCTTCATCATATTCATCAACATGCCATCGAAGAAGAAGGCTTCAGAGGTGGCTGCTCCGCCCACGCCGATCCCACCGCCACCGAGCAACCGGTGGTGGGGTAGACGCTTTGAAGAACGAAGCGCCGACGAGGGAGCTCACGCCGCCGCCAGTCCAAGGACAAGGCTGCGCGCAAACCTCGGCGTCCGACATGCACCGCGCCCATCTCAGAGGTGCAATAACAGCTGGCGGTACTCGCGGTACCATACGTCGCTGGACCGAGATCAAGCTGGTGGATCTCGGATGCTCAAGATTAGCATGCGTGCCAACATGCTGGCACGAGCAAGACACTCGCCCGGACGGGATGCTGCTCCTTCTAACATAGTTAGAAGTCCGAGTATATCCCGCTCCTCGCACCGTTCACCACCGCCACCCAAAACTTCGGAAGAAGCTTTGGCGAGAGCTCAACTGCTCTTGGATTACCCTCCAACAGCGGACAAGATCGACGAATGGAGGGCCACCATTCAGAGTCTCATCGGCTTCACGAACGGCGACGCTCCACGGCAGCCGGTTACATCGCAGCCGCGCAAGATCGCCAGCGCGAGCCGATGGCGATAAAACCGTGGGGTGCAACCACTGCACTCTCCGCCTTCGCCAAGGCTTAAGATCGCCGACCGGATCCACCTCGATGACGACTCCACCGCCACATCGATCCACGAGCTCGCCGCGACGGTTCTTCAATTCACGACAGCAAGAGGACGCCAGATCAGATCGAAGCGTCAAGAGAAGCGCTGGCAATAATCAGACCAGCGACCGGGCCCGCTGTCGACATGCATGCACCAGGAACCAGCGACTTGTCAGACGCTGTAGGTCGCTCGCTGCTCACTCGTGAGCTGCGGCAAGTCTAGTGGCCCAACACAAAGAATTTCGCCAGACGCATCAGAAGTACGACAGCAGGTTGCATCCGCCGGAGTTCCTCAAGATCTACACCATCGCGGTGCAAGCTGCCGGGGCGCGACGACAAGATCCTTCCAACTACTTCCCACTGGTGCTCAAGCCCAATGTCGATCCTCGCTCATGCACTTGCCGGACAACTCCATATCTCATGGGCGGATTCAGGATATCGTTTGTCGGCGCTTTACAAAGTGCCACAAGCCTCATGGCCAAGAGAGTGATCTTCATCCGCCGCCTTAAGGAAGGAGAGCCCCGCAGTATATTCTGAGATTCAGCCATATGGCAACATCCCAGATGTCCACCCTGCCACGGTCATCGCCGCTGCTCCATCGTAATCGCGTAATCGCAGGATGCGGGATGAGATGGCGATGCGCAAGATCGAGACGCTCGAGCTCTACGCTGGCCGATAAGTGTGCACGCATGAGGAAGGGAGGAAACTCCCGGAGAAATATAGGAGCAGGAGGATTCGACAATAGGATGCTGCCCCGCAAGGAAAAACCGCGCACCGAACAACAGGAAGAAGCGGCGGCAAAGATGTGCTAGTCGCTGAGCAGTCCGCAATGGAGGTGGCGCCAAGGAAGCCGGTTATGGCAGCCGCCGACAAGCGGTGATGGCTCCGCAAGCAAGATAAGATCCACCGCACCAAGGGCCATGATCTCCGTGAGCTGCAAGAAGGTCGAGTAGCTTGTCGAGCAGCAAAAGGCTGAGAATGAGCGACGCGACAAGAGAAGGCCCAAGAAGGTATCGGAGGATCCGGTAAGAAGCGCCCGTCCGGGAGGACGCGCGGTAAGCGCTGGCAATGCGGCGAGAGACAGCCTCGCCGCCGCGGGATGAAGATGACGGCGAAGACGAAGATATGGATGATGACGAGGCCGATGAGCAGGAGTTCCGTAAAGCCACAGAGGTCTCAGGCGCTGACGGCGGTAAGCTTCTTCTCGCGATACTTGCACCGCCAACTCAAGCAAAGGTGGAAGTCACGCGTAACCACCCGCCGAGTCACGCAAGCCTCGAAATGGTCCAACACGCCTATCATCTTTGATATTGAGGACCACCCTGATCACATAACTGCGGTCGGGTGCTTGCCGATGCTAGTTGATGGCGGGGCCGGCTTGAACTTGATCTCCTCCGCGGTACTCCAGAAACTCCAGATCCTCGACAAATGAAGCTCAAGAGACCGCACATTCCAAGGAATCAACTCGGAAGGAGCAAGTTGAAGGGAAAGATCACGTTGTCGGTAACATTTGGCAAAGGAGTTGAACTGTGACCGAGAGGGTCACTTTTGACGCTATAATTTTCCATTGCCATACAATGGGATACTCGTCGACCAAATACCGCCAAATTCATGGCAACCTCATTATGCATACAACATACCAAAGATGCCAGTCGATAAGTGTCATCTCTATCCTCGGCGACAAGAAGGATGCTCTTATCCGCGCCGACAAGATCTACCGAAGCAGCAGCCGCAGCTGAACGCAAGTCACTTGCTGAAGCTCTGTGAGGGAAGAAGAAGGCCAAGTCCGCAAGAGTTCGATGCCCACTCCAAGAAGCGCACTCTTCGGAGTGCTGTGCTACCGCCGAGGACGCACCATCAAGCTCCACCGCAAGTGTAAGAAGGCAATGTCAACTCCGCCAGAGACCAAGAAGGTGTCCGACAGGAGGACGACACTGGTGGTACCTTCACCATCGCTGCCACTCGACCCTAAATAGGAAAGCGCCGTTGCTGCTTCCTACGCGCGAATGTCAACGTGTTTGCGGGCAACCTGCCCGACATCCCGTGTTCCGGAAAGTAATCGAGCACCACCTTGCCGTCCTCTCGCGCCGCCCGCCAGCGTAAAGTCGAAACAAGCAGAGCGCCAAGAATCATTGCGGAAGAAATCAAGAAGTTGGAAGCAGCGAGCCTTGTCGAGGAGTGCTCCATCCTACGTGGTTGGCCAATCTCGTAGTCGGCGTGAAGGCAAACGGGAAATGGAGCTTTGTATCGACTTTTTACCGATGTTAATAAACCTTGTCCCAAAGACCCTTTTCCCTTGCCGCGCATTGACCAGATTGTTGACTCCACGGCCGGATGTGATTTGCTTTCATTTCTTGATGCATACTCAGGATACCATCTGATCTTCATGGCAGAAGAGGATGAGGAGAAGACCGCATTCATCACTCCATGTGGCACGTACTGTTTCGTACGGATGCCCTTCGGTTTGAAGAATGCTGGTTCAACATTTGCAAGGGTAGTACATGACGCTTTTGAGCCACAAATACACAGAAATGTAGAAGCCTACATGGATGACATAGTGGTCAAGAGCAAGGACAAGGCAACTCTGATTCAAGATTTAGATGAAACCTTTGCAAATCAAGAAGATCAACCTTGCTTAACCCCGAAGTGCCTTTGAGTCCCTCCGCAAGCTTCGGTTCTTCGTGTCTCGCCGGGAATTGAAGCCAATCCCGACAAGATCAAACCATTGAGCAGATTGAAGCACCAAAGCACGTCAAGGATGTATGAAGATTCTGCTTGCTATGGTTGCTCAAGAAGTTTATCTCTAAGTCTGTTGAGGCTTCCGCCATTTTTCAAAATATTGAAAAAGGCAGGTCCAATGAAATGGACTCGAAGCGAGGCTACCGCAGACTTGAAGACATACTGTCCTCCACTCCAACACTTGTCGCACCTAAGCCACAAGAGAAGTTGTTGTTGTATATAGCGCAACCAATCAAGTGGTTAGTGCTGCGTTAGTAGCGAGAGGGAGGCGGATGATGCCAAAGAACCACGGCAGGTGCATCCAATGACAAGCGTGGGGCTTCACCGCAAGCTCGTCCCGACAAGGATGGATTTGCGAGGCACATGAGGAGGTGCAGAAGAAAATGGTGCACCCGCCATTTTGTCGGGCCCTTCTCAGGAGCTAGGTCAAGGTACTATGGTGTGCGAATTGTTCCGCCTTCTCATGGCCTCGAAAGCTGCGCCATTTCCAAGCACATGAGATCACAGCTTGTCACTGTCAAGAGGATACGCAGAATCCGAAGCAACAAAGGATTGTTGGAGGGCATCGAACTATCAAGCTTTGGCCTCAAGTTTGAGAGCACTTCAACTATCCGAGTCCGGCATTGGCGAATTCATAGCGCAGTGGATGCCAACACCAGATGAAGAAATTCGAGACGAGCATCCCGTCAAGGAAGCAAGCAAAGAGTGGCTGATGTACTTTCGATGGTGCCTTCTCGCAGCAAGGTGCTGGCGGGGCATACTTGTCGCATAACGGAGAGCACCTCAAGTACGTGGTCCAGATGCACTTTCCCAAGGAGCAAGCAACAAACAATACCGCAGAGTATGAAGGTTTGCTTGCGGTCTCAGATCGCAGCCTGACCTTGGGATCAAAAAGCTCATTGTCATGGGTGACTCGCAGCTTGTCGCCAAGTCAACAAAAAATTATCGAGTCCATTAATGGAAGCCTACGCGACGGAGAAAGAAGAGCACTTTGATGGCCTACAGATGGAACATGTTCCGAGAGCTCGAACGACATCGCCGATGGCTCGTCAAGTGCGCCAGACTTAAGTTACTCGTGGAACCAGGATTTTCGTGCTCAAACCGACTCAACCGTCTGTGAATAACATCAACTGGACAGAGCAAGAAGAGGAAGTTGATTCGGTGACTATTTTTTCGGCAGCCCCTGCCGCCGCCAAGAAGGTCCCCAAGATCAACACCAAGGGTCTTGAGGAGCACCGCTTCCGCCAAGCCCTAGGGTTTGTTCCATTGAAGCGACGCCCCGAAGTTTTGTTCGCAAGCTTGCCGGGAACATCAAGCTCCGCTGAGCGCAGCAGCCGCCGAGAAGCGGATGATCCCCAGCAAAGATATGTGCCTTTAGTCTTGTTGTCGAGCCATGTGCTCCAAGATGGGCACAGCAGATTGTCCGCTTCTTCAGACAGAGAACTTCCCAAGAGCAAGAAGAAGCGGAAAGAGTAGAGCCAAGAATCAAGTATGTACCAGCTTTGTCGATTTACACACTATACGTAAGATGATTCAACGTGTGAAATTGAAGTGTATTCACCGAAGATGGAAAGAAGCTGTTGGCGGAGATACATGGAGGCATATGTGGTCACCACATTGGCGCAAGAGCACTTGCCAAGCAAAGCATTCCTAAGAAGGTTTTTTGGCCGACAGCCTCCGTGATGCAATCTGACAAGTAACCAAGTGTGAAGCGTGCGGCCCATTCAAGCAGATACACCAGCCATTTAAGCTCTCCAAACGATCCTTTATCCCGCCATTTTCGTCCGGGGCTCGACATCCTCGCCCTTTCCCGAGCTGCCGGGCTTTGAGTACTTGTACATTGCAATCGATGTTCACAAAGTGGCCGGAAGTGGAAGCAAGGAGGAAGGTGACAAAGACAGCCGCAAGTTCTTTCAGTCGATTGTTTGTCATTTCGAATCCCTAACAGATCATCACCGACAATGGCACGCATTCACGAGCCGCACCTTCATGCAGACATCCAAGATCTTGGCGCTAAGGTTCGGCTTCGCTCGTTGCTCATCCGAGAAGCAACGGTCAAGCGGAGAGGGCAAATGTTGAAGTGCTGCATGGGCTCAAGACCAAGACTTTCGGCAGGAAGCGTACAAAAGCGGAAAGAATCGATCGAGGAGTCGCCGGTGGTTCTTGGTCGATCAGACGACGCCGATCGAGCCATCGCCGCATACACCTTCACTCTAGCTCCACGGGCAGGCAGTTCTCCCATGGAACTCAGATACGGATCGCCTCGAGTGCTCGCTATGATGAGCTGAGCAAGAGCAAGCCGCGACAAGATGACGCTACTGCTCCTTGAGGAGGACCGCCTTCGTGTTGCACGAGCTGCTCGATACAAAAGTTTACGCCGCTACCATAGCCGCAAGGTTAATGCCGAAGTCTTGAGGAAGTCGACCTTGTTCTTCGCGTGTTCATCCGCCAAGAATTCCAACAAGTTAACGCTGAAGTGGGAAGGTCTACCGGGTGACGAAGTCACTAGGCCCGGCGCTGTCCGCTTTGAGACCAAGATGGCTTTCCGTGAGCAACTCCCGAACATTGAGAATCTTCGTGTTTTATCAGAGACAGCGGCTGCCAACCTGTTCCGCAACCACCTTTTGTACAAGTCTTGCCGCTGTTGCATGTAATCTTTGTACAGCCGGGCGAGCCCTGCATAATAAAGTTCATGTGTCCGCACATCTTGTAAATTTATGCTTTCTATTTTTGTATGTGTTATCTCGACACTTTGTGCAGCACCTACCCCGGTAGCAATAACGAGCCTTAAGGCTCCATATCTTTATTTTCTTCTTTCTTTTTATCAAAGGAAGGTTCTCGCCCACAAGTTTGCCGGGGAGGAGGAGGTAACGTGTGGACCAGCGTAGTTCGAGAAAGCTTCGCTTTGCCGACGCAAATGACGTAAAGCTAAGTTGCCAAAGTTTGAGCAATCAGTTTTAAAATTTTGTTATCTCCTCGAACGACCGTGTTTTGTATGGAAAACTCCACGCTGGAGGAACCAACTCGTAGAAGGCGCCTTACTTTGTTTTGAGTCCGCCAACAACTTAAGTGAGTCATGATTAGTTATGCATAAGGTTTCTTGTCGGTGGCAGCACCGCCAAGAAGTTAAGTTCGCTACCGCAAGTTCCCTCAATAGCCAAGCATCCTTGTCGCCGTTGTTGGAGGAGGGAAGTCATGGTGCTCTAAATCTGCAATGTAAATAGCTCAAACAAAACAAGAGGATATTTATGGGATACGAGGTCAAAACCTTCGGGAGTATAGATAATGAATTTTTACCACCAAAATACGACAGTAAGAAAACGGAGTCCGAGGGCACACGAGGTGCTCACGAGGTAGGGGTGCCCAAGGGGTAGGGCGCCTCGCACCTGTGGAGGCCTCGTGTCCTTCCCGGACTGCCACTTATTTTTCTGTTTCTCTAAATATTCCAAAAGGAGAAATATTACCTTCAAAATTGTTTTGGAGTCGGTTTACTTACCGTACCACATACCTATTCCTTTTCGGAGTCTGGAACTGTCTGGAAAGTGTCCCTTATGTATTCCTCCGGGGTTACGGTTTCAATAGTATTGGTTTCAACATTTATAGGATTACCCGAGATATAATGTTTGATCCTTTGACCGTTTACCACCTTCGGATTTGTGCCTTCGAAGTTGTTGATTTTTATGGCACCGGAATGATAGACCTCCTCGATAACATAAGGGCCTTCCCATTTATAGAGAAGTTTTCCTGCAAAAAAAATCTTAAATGAGAGTTGTATAGCAATACATAATCACCTACATTAAACTCACGCTTTTGTATCCTTTTGTCATGCCATCTTTTAACTTTTTCTTTAAACAACTTGGCATTTTCATAAGCTTGGGTTCTCCATTCATCAAGTGAGCTAATACCAAATAACCTCTTCTCACCGGCAAGTTTGAAATCATAGTTGAGCTCTTTAATAGCCCAATATGCCTTATGTTCTAGTTCGAGAGGCAAGTGACATGCTTTTCCATAAACCATTTTATGCGGAGACATACCCATAGGATTCTTATATGCAGTTCCAAAGGCCCATAATGCGTCATTCAGTTTCTTGGACCAATTCTTTCTAGACCTATTGACAGTCTTTTGCAAAATTAATTTGAGCTCTCTATTGCTCAATTCTACTTGGCCACTAGACTGTGGGTGATATGGAGATGCAATTCTATGATTAACGTCATATTTAGCAAGCATTTTACGGAAAGCACCATGGATAAAATGTGAACCACCATCAGTCATTAAAATCTAGGGACTCCAAACCTCAGAAAAATAACTTCCTTAAGCATTTTAATAGAGGTGTTATGATCAGCACTACTAGTTGGAATAGCTTCTACCCACTTACTAATGTAATCAACAACAACTAAAATATGTGTATATCTATTAGAGGCAGGAAAAGTTCCCATATAATCAAAGCCCCAAACATCAAACGGTTCAATAACAAGTGAATAATTCATAGGCATTTCTTGACGTCTACTAATATTACCAATTCTTTGACATTCATCGCAAGACAAAACAAACTTACGGTCATCCTTGAAGAGAGTAGGCCAATAAAAACCGGATTGCAATACCTTATGTGCGTTCTATCTCCAGCTGGTGTCCTCCATAAGCTTCGGAGTGACACTTATGAGGATCCGCCTCGCTCATGCTCGTGACACAACGCCTAATAACACCATCTACTCCTTCTTTATAAAGATGTGGGTCATCCCAAAAGTGATGTCGCAAATCATAGAAAAACTTTTTCTTTTGTTGGTATGTAAAGCTAGGTGGTATAAATTTAGCAACAATATAATTAGATAATCAACATACCGGGAGTGCTACGAAGTGTTTATGACATTTAATTGTTCATCAAGAAAGCTATCATCAAGGTAGTGGGTCAAGAACATTCTTAACCTAGATAAGTTGTTCGAACGGGTTCTCAGCCCTTTTCTATCAACAATATGCCAATCAATTTCTTCAACAAGAGAACCCATCTAATGAGTCTAGGTTTTGCATTCCATAAGATATTTAATAGCAAAGATGATCGGAATAGTTACTTAGAATCAACAATATAGGGTCTGAATTTATCACAAGCAAATACAATCGCTAAAAGTTCCTTTTCGGTAGTAGTAATTTTTTGAGCATTGTCTAGAGTCTTACTAGCATAATGGATAACATTTAATTTCTTATCAACTTTGCCCTAGAACAGCACCTACAAGATAATCACTAGCATCACAATAATTTCAAAGGGTAAATTCCAACGTGGCGGACAATAGGTGGAGACTAATGCTTTAAGTATTTCAAATGCTTCTACACAATCATCATCAAAGACAAATGGTACATCTTTTTGTAATAAATTAGTCGAGGCGAGAATTTTGAGAAGTCCTTAATGAACCTCCTATAAAACCGGACCAAGGAAACTTTTATACCTTTGATGTCCTTGGGACATGGCATCTTCAATAGCATCAACCTTGGCTTTATCAACTTCAATTCCTCTTCGTAAACTTTGTGCCCCAAGACAATACCTTCATTAACCATAAAGTGGCACTTTTCCCAATTCAAACAAGATTAGTTTCTTCACATCTCAAAAACTCGAGCAAGATTGCTCGAATCATCAAAGAGGAACCATAGACGGAAAAGTCCCCATGAAAACCTCACAAATTTTTTCGAAAAGTCGAGAATATAGCCATCATGCATCTTTGAAAGGTAGGCATTACATAAACCAAAAGGCATACGCCTATAAGCAAAAGTACCAAAAGGGCATGTAAAAGTAGTCTTTAGCCTAATGTATTTGAGAGAAACCAATAACCATCTAGAAAGCAATAATGTGTATGTTTGCATAATTTTCTAGCATTTGATCAATAAAAGGTAAGGGTAATGATCTTTCTTAGTAGCCTTATTTAATTTAGGAAATCAATTACCATCCTATAACTGTGATAATTTTTTGAATCAATTCATCTTTATCATTAGGGACAAAGAATACCTCCTTCTTAGGGACACAATGGAAGACTTACCCACCACTACAAGAACGGATAAATTATACCGCCCAAGCTTGAGTATTTCTTTTCTTACACTTTTTCATTTTAGATTCAAACGCCATTGGGATCACAATGGTTTGGCATCCGCCCAAATTTATTTTATGTTGGCAAGAGTGGACCGATGCCCTTAAGATCATCCAGAGTTTATCCAATAGCGCACGGGCCTTCAGTTTCAATAATTTTCTTCATGCTCAAAGGTTAGCACTAATAATGACAGATATATTTTCTTTCATCAAGATAAGCATATTAAGATTACAGCAACGGTTGCTCAAACACGGATCACCCTTGGGTGGAGGAGGATCCCCTAGGATTTCAACGGCAAATTGTGTTCGTAATAGGTTCCTGCTTAAGAATACTTCATCTATTTCCTTTTTCATTCATGAACATATCATTTTCATGGTCTAGCAAATAGTGTTCTAAAGGATCACCGAGGTACGGAATAGAAGCAAGACAAATAATTTCATCCTTACTAGGAAATTCTTCCTCACGATGTTGTTTACTAAATTTAGAGAAATTAACTCATGAACCATATCATCCAAGCCAAAAGAATAACATTCTTTTCACACTATCTTAGCATTAAAAGATTCAAGAAGGGTCTACCAAATATAATGGGACAAAAGCTTCTTGTGGAGAAAAAGAACAAGAAAATCAGCGGATATTTGGTTTTCCACACAAGACTTCAACATCTCTAACAATTCCATTGGGATATAGTATCTCTATTGGCAAGTTTAATTGTAACATCAATATTTCTAACTCAAGAGGGTGCAATATCATGCATAATTTCTTCATAAAGGTAATAGGTATAACACTAGCACTAGCACCCATATCACATAAGCCATGATAACAATGATCTCCTATTTTAACATAAATAAAAAGCACCCTACCAAGGTCTATGTTTATCTCACACAAGGTTTAGCAATTCTAGCGCCACCCGAATTGAATAACATGCCCATCAATATTATCGCACAAGAGATCTTTAACAATAGCAATATGGGTTCTACTTTGACTTGCTCAGAGGTGTATAAGTTCTAATATTGCTTTTACAACAACAATGGCTTTAGCATGATCCTTCATTTTAACAGGGGTGGTTTCAACATAAGAAGTGGAACAATAGGATCATTATAAGTGACAATTTTTCTTCAACTTTAATAGGTGCGAATTTTACTTCTATGGAGGATGATATTAAACCACTTCTCCTTGGGGAGATCAAATAAGTAGCAAAAGATTCACAAGAAGCTACTATCTCAGAGTCAAGTCCATATTTATGCTAAACTTACGGAAAATATCGATATCCATAAAAGATTTAACACAATCAAACTTAGGTGTCATACCGACTTTACCTTCGCCGAGGTCCCAATCTTTAGAGGCGTTAATTCTATCCAATAAATTCCATTAAATTCAATAGTCTTCATCATAAAAGAGCCGACAAGAAGTATCGGCATGGTGCGATTGTTATCGTAAAGGGCATAAAAACTTTGCATAATTACTTCTTGAGAGCTCATGATTGGGGCATGAATATAACATTGATTTAAGCCCCCCAAGCTTGAGCGATGCTTTTCCTTCGCAGGCCAAAAATAATATATATAATTGCATCACGATGAACAAGATGCATAGGGAATACTTTTGATGAAATCCAATTTCAATCTTTATAGTTCCATGATCTCAATCATCACATAGCCTATACCATGTCAATGCGCTCCTTCAAAGATAAAGGAAGGCCTTCTTCTTAACAACATCATCGGGTATACCCAAGCTTAAATAGTCCACAAATTCATCCACATAGCGGATGTTCATCAGATGCTTTGTTCCATCTCCAAAAGTGTTAGCTAGCAGTTTTTCCATCAAACCCGGAATTTCAAAAGGAGTTTCATTTTCAATAGGTTTAGTAGGTTCAAGGGTTGAGGAGCAACTTTGTTTCCGACGGGTAAGATACCCTAACAAGCCCTCGATAATTACTTTCCATAGTAACAAGTGGAAAAATTTCAGCACACTATAAAATTTTTCCTTACCAAATTCCACCTACCAAAGGGTTTACCCGCAACGGCGCAAAAGAGTCTTGATGACCCACAAGTATAGGGGATCTATCGTAGTCCTTTCGATAAGTAAGAGTGTCGAACCCAACGAGGAGCGTATGAAATGATAACGGTTTTCACAAGGTATTCTCCAAGTACTAAATAAGTGGTAATAGATAGTTTTGTGAAAGGATAAATTGTAAGAGCAACAAGTAAAAAAGTAAATAAAGTGTAGCAAGGTGGCCCAACCTTTTTGTAGCAAAGGACAAGCCCGACAAACTCTTATAATAGGAAAAGCCCCCGAGGACACATGGGAATATCGCTTAGTTTTCATCACCCTCATATGATTCTCGCTCTACTTTGATAATTTGATATGGGGGACCGGGCTTGGGTGCTGTTCTTACTTGAACAAGCATCCCACTTATGATTAACCTCTATTGCAAGCATCCCCTACAACAAAAGTATTAAGGTAAACCTAACCATAGCATGAAACATATGGATCCAAATCAGCCCCCACGGCAAGCATAAACTAGGTTTAAGCTTCTCACTCTAGCAACCCATCATCTACTTATTACTTCCCAATGCCTTCCTTAGGCCCAAATAATGGGAAGTGTTATGTAGTCAACGTCAAACACCACTAGAGGTAGACAACATACATCTTATCAAAATATCAAACAATACCAAATTCACATGACTACTAATAGCAAGACTTCTCCCTTGTCCTCGTGAACAAACGAATACTCACAAAGCATATTCATGTTCATAATCGAGGGTAATAATATGCAAAAGGATCAACATATGATCTTCCACCAAATAAACCAACTAGCATCAACTACAAGGAGTAATCAACACTACTAGCAACCTACTAGCACCAATCCCGGACTTGGAGACAAGAATTGGATACAAGAGATGAACTAGGGTTTGGAGATGAGATGGTGCTAGTGAAGATGTTGATGGAGATTGCCCTCCCGATGAGAGGAGAGGGTGATGACGATGGTGATGATTTCCTCCCGAGGGAAGTGTCCCCGAGAACACCTGCCGAGCCCTAGATTGGTTCCGCAAGGTTCCCCTGGGGCGGAGTCTCCCCCAAGGTTTTCTTTTTTTTCATCAAAGACTTCATAGGAGAAGATGGGCCGAGAGCCACCGGGCCCAGGAGGGGCGCCCCACCCCGTGAGCGGGGTGGGCCCCCGCCTTCATCTTTGGCCAATTTTAATTTATTTATTTTAAGATATTCCGTGGAGTTTCAGGACTTTTGAGTTGGGAATAGGCCTTCAATATTTGCTTTTCCATATTTCCTCCCAAGTTCTCCTCTTCATGTAAACCTTGTAAAATAAGAGAGAATAGCCATAAGTATTGTGACATAACGTGAAATAACAGCCCATAATGCAATAAATATTGATATAAAAGCATGATGCAAATGGACGATTATAAGTCTAACAGAAATTCCGCATAATCCCGGTGAATCCAAGGGCATAAGAGATGACAGTCACATTTCAAAAGGCAGTAAGGCCGAAGCACATTCTACGCAAGTCGGCAGAGAAGAACAATCTTCGATGCCAAAGTCCACTGGACGCGGAGTTAGAAGACGCCCGGCCCCGGGGGACTGGAAGGAGAACAAAAGGCTTTACACATCTATGGTAAAGTACCGTGACAACTGGATATAGTTCACCCAAACATATTGAAAGGATTTTGCTTGTAATGTTAACGTCCCCCAGGAGGAGATGCCTCATCCGAGGTTATTACAAGACCTTCAAACCGCAGAGCGAAATCGGAAGTTTGCGTGTCGCCCGGGGTGGGCGCACCTATGGGCCGGGCCCTTTGTGTGTTCGGCAGGGGCGGAGGCTGGGAGAGACGAGGCGATGCACCGGGATTTTACCCAGCCGGCCGATGGTCGCAGAAACCCACCGCTTTGTGTTGTATTGCTCGGAGCTTGAGAAAGAGCTACCGAGGGGAGTTGCAATGAGTCCAACCCACGCGAGAAAGGGCCCCCCCGGGGGGGGGTTTTTTCCCCGGCCCAAACTTGGGGCCCCGGGTTAAAATTTTCCCTTTTCCCTTTAAAATTTTAAGGGGTTTTTTTTTTCGGGGCCCCGGGAACCCCCGGGGGGGTTTTTTTTTAAAAAAAACCCCAAAAGGGGGTTAATTGGGGAAACCCGGGAAAGGGCCCCCCCTTTTTTTTAAAAAATTTTTAAAAAACCCCAAAATTTTTTTTTTTTTCCCTTTTCCCGGGGCCAAAACCCCAATTTTAATTTTTCCCCCCCCCCCCCCCCTTAATTTTTTTTTTTTTGGCCTTTTTTTTTCCCGGGATTTTTTTCCCTTTCCCCCCTTTTTTTTTTAAAAAACCCCAAAGGGGGCCCCCGGGGGGGGGGGGGGCCCCCCGGGGGGGGAAAAAAACCGGGGGAAAAATTTAAAAAGGGGGTTTTTTCCCCCGGGTTTTTTTTCCCCAAAAAATTTTGGGTTTTCCCCCCCTTTTTTGGGGGGAAAAAGGGTTGGCCGGGTTTTTCCTTTTTTTTGGGGGTTTCCCCAAAAGCCCCAAAGGGGGGGTTGGGGGGGAAAAAGAAAAGGGAAAGGGGGCCCCCCTTTTGGGGCCGGGCCCAAAAACCCAAATTTTTTTTTTAAAAAATTTGGGGTTTTGGGGCCAAAGGGCCCCCCCCAAAAAAAGGCCCTTTTTAATTTTAAGGGGGGTTTTTTTCCCTTTGGGATTTTTCCCCCAAAAATTTTTTTTTTTTTTAAAAAAAAAAAGGGCCCCCCCCCCGGGGGGGGGAAAATTTTTTTGGGGGGGGTTTTTTTCCCCCTTAAATTTGGGTTTTAAACCAAATTTTTTGGGGGGTTTCCCCCCGGGGGGCCCTTTTTTTTCCCCCTTTTGGGGCCCCCCAAACCTTTTTAAACTTCCCCCCCAAAAAGGCCAAAAAACCCCCCCGGGAAAGGGACGGGGTTTTCCTGGAAATTAAAAGGGGGTTCCCCCGGGAAAATTCCGGGGGTGGGGGTTTTTTTAATTTTGGGGGGGGTTTTCCCAAAAAGGACCAAACCCCCCCCCCGGTTTTTTTTTCCCCCCAAAAAAGGGTTGGGAAACCCGGAAACCCCCCCGGGGGGGGGGAAAAAGGGGGGGCCCCCCCGGGGGGGGGGGAAAAACCCCCGGGGGGGAAAAAAAAAAAAAAAAAACCCCCCCGGGCCCCCCCCGGCCCCCTTTTTTTTTCCCCCAACCCCCCAAAAGGGTTTTCCCCCCCATTTTTTTCCCCCTTTTCCCAACCAACCTTAATTTCCAACCCGGCCCCCCCTTTTTTTAAAAGGGGGTTTTTTTTAAAAAACCCCTTTTTAAAAAACCCCCTTCCCTTTGGGAAAAACCTTTTAACCCCCCGGGGGGGGGGGGGGGCCCCCCCCCCCCGGGGCCCCAAAAGGGGAAAACCCCTTTTTGGGGGGCCAAAAGGGGGGGGGTTTTTTCCCCCCCCGGGGGGGGAAGGGCCCGGGAAAATTTTTCCCATTTGGGGTTTTCCCGGGTTAAAGGGGTTTTTTTTTTTTAACCATTTAAACCCCCAAAAAACCCCCTTTTCCCCCCCCCCCCCCCCTTTTTCCCCCCCCCAAAACCCGGGTTTCCGGGGTTTGGGTGGGGCCCCCCCCCCCCCAAAAAGGGGGGCCCCCCTTTTTTTTTCCCCCCCCTCCAATTTTAAAATTTTTGGATTCCCCCAACCCCCAAAATTAAAATTTTTTTGGGCCCTTTTTTTAAAAACCCCCCCCTTTTTTTTTAAGGGGGGAAAAAAAGGGCCCCCAAAACCCCCCCGGGCCCCGGGGGGGCCCCCCCGGGGGGGCCGGGGGAAAAAAAAAAAACCCCCCCCCCCCCCCCCCGGGGGGGCCAAGGGGTTTGGGAAAACCCCTTCCCTTCCCCCCGGGGGAAACCTTCCCCCCCAAAAAGGGAAAAAGGCCCCCCCGGGAAAAAGGGGGTTTTTGGGAGGGGGGGGGAAAAAATTTTTTCCCCGGCCCCGGGCCCAAAAAGGGAAAAACCCGGGCCCCCGGTTTTTTTTAAAAAGGCCCCGGGCCGGGGTTTGGAAAAATTTTTTTTTCCCCCGGTTTCCCCCCCCTTTTTTAAAACCCAAAGGGGCCCCCCCCAAAAAACCCAAAAAAAACCCCCCCCCTTTCGGGGGGGCCCCCCGGAAGAAAAAGGTGGCGGAGGCGCGGCAGCTTCGCCGGGCGGTATGAAGAGTGGCTGTTGGAGAAAGCCGGTGAGGAGCAGCAGCGGCTCGCCGAAGGTGGAGCTGTCCCGGCGAGAGAACTCAACCAGCTAAAGGTTGCCCTCGGCGCCCCGAGAAGACCTCGCCGCTCGGGAGCAAGCCCTTGGCGGGGAGTTGAAGGGCGAAAGAGCTGCTGCGGCGGCGGAGGCTGCCAAGGAGGATCTCGCCCGCCAAGGTCGGCGCAACTAGAGGAGCTGTTGAAGGTGGACTCGGAGAAGATCGCGGCGCTCGTCACGGGCGAGAAATTCCTCACACCAACTCAGAGCTCGGTGCGTCTTGCGAGAAGGCGGCAGCTGAAGGCGCCAAGGATTCCGTCGAGGATCTTGAGCGAGAAAGTTCTCTGTTGGCGGACTCGCTTCGGCGCTGCCGGGCGAAACCAAAGCGAAGGAAGAGCTCCGTGAGAAGCGATCCTTAATGGCCGGCATATGAGCAGCCGAGATTTCCGCGCATCATCGAGATATGGACCGAGGAATTGGTGTCTTCCATAACCGCCATTGACCAGGAGCTGCTGGCGCTGAAGTTGGAGCACCTCATTTACTCCCGGATCAAACCTCGCTCACGATGCCAAGCTCAGCCTCTTCTTGAAGTCGCGCCAGGCTCTCGCAAATCTGCGGACGAAGAAGATCCAGCGCAGCTTCGCCGAGGAGGCGCTTTGTTGTCTTGAGGAACCATGGGCAGCGTCTTGTGAAGATCGTATACCACAACCCGGTATAAACCTCTCCAACGTCCTTCGCAGCTTGGCCGGCCAGCGGACATGGAGGCCTTGAAGGAGCAGGTCGCCCATCATCGCCAAAGTGAACAAGATTCCCGGGATGGAGGCGGCCCGCGTAGACTAGGCCTTTTTTTATCTTTGTTTCCTTTTGCTGCTTTGCACAGTCGCTCTGAACTTATTAGTTACGCGACAAGTTATCCCTTGTAGGATATTTACCTTTATTTCGATCAATGATCGCGAGAATCAACTCCTTGTTTTGATTCTCAACTCATGCGCTTCAACCTTATGCTTCTAGGAAAAACTTGCGGCAAGGGGCAAGGCCTCACCGACAAACAACCTTGCATGACGGTCGCAACACACTTAATCTTGCAGTCGGCTCGAGCGCAAGATAAAGAGCCTGACTATCCGTCGGTAGGTTCCTCCGACACAGGTTTTCCATACAAGGTGCGGTTGTTCAAGGAAGGCAATCTCAAAATTTAAAATTTTGAGCTGCGCAAATCGACAACTTAGCTTTAGTGACTTCTTGCGTTCTCCGTGAGCTTCTCTTTCTTGAACAGCACTTGGAGTGCTTGGTTCATCCTTCATTTCCTCCCCACAGCAAACTTGTGCGGGAGGAACATTTCTTTGCAAGAAATAAGGAGAAAAAAAAGAGAAGCAGACACGTAGCTTTTGGCGTGCTATTGCTTATCGGACATGCGTGCCATACGAAAAGATGCCAAGTAACTCATGCAAATAGCAAAGAAGAGCATGGAAAAAGGCAAATAGCATGAGACACGGAAACTTTATTGCTGCAGAAGTCTGCGCCCGGCTTTGTACAAAAGGGTTACATGCTGGCGGCAAAGCTTTTGTACAAAAGGTGGTTGCGGGCGGATCCACGGCAACGCGCCTTATGGGTAGAACTTGCGAAGATGCTCTATGTTCGGGAGTTACTCCTTGGCAAGCCTTCTTGGTCTCGAGTCGGACGGCGCGGGTCTCGTGACTTGTCTCACCCGATAAGGGCCTTCCCCCGGCGTCAACTTGTTGGAATTCTTGGCGGACTGAACACGCCGAAGAACAAGAGTCGCCTTCCTCGAGGCTCTGGCTTTGACCTTGCGGCTATGGTAGCGGCGCAAGGCTTCTGGTATCGAGCAGCTCGTCAGCAGCACAGGCGTCCTCCTCGAGGAGCAATCGTCATCTTGTCGCGATTGCTCTTGCTCAAGCTCATCATAGCGAGCACTCGAGGAGATCCGTATCTGATTCCATGGGGAGAACGCTTCCGCTCCATAGACTAGAGCAAAGGGTGTCTGCCCGGTGGCTCGGTTTGGTGTCGTTCGATTGACCAAGAGCGCGGCAGCTCCTCTATCAATTTCTTCCGCACTTGCGCGGCTGTCGAAAGTTCTTGTCTTGAGCCAGCGCAGCACCGCGTGGCCCTTTACGCTTGACCGTTGCTCCTTGGGTGAGCAGCGAGCCAACAGACCTTGGCGCCAAGGTCTTGGACATATTGCATGAAGGTGCGGCTGGTGAATTGTGTACCGTTAGTCGGTGATAATCCGGTTGGGGATCGAAGCGGCATACAATCGACTGAAGAACTTGGCTGCGGCTGTCTTTGTCACCTTTCTCCAGGCTCTACTTACGGCCACTTTGTGAACTTATCATTGCTACGTACAAGTACTCAAAGCCCCAAACAACGCAGGGGAAGGGGCGAGATGTCGAGCCCCAGACCGAAGGGCGGGACAAAGGGATTGTTTGGAGAGCTTGGCTGGCTGATGAATTTGCTTTGCATGGGCCCGACACGCCGCGCTTGGTTACTAGTGCGGTTGCATCTGGAGGCTTCTTGCCAAAGAACCCTTGCTGGAAAGCTTTTCGGCAAGTGCCCTTCTCGCCAATGTGGTGGCGCGGATGCCTCCGTGAATCTCGCCAGCAGCTGTTGTCCATCTTCCCTAGAGATGCACTTCAATCGACACCATTGAGCCTTCTACATGCAGCTCGTTGTCCACGAACTGGTACATACTTATTTGTCTGGTTATCTTTTCTATCTCTTGAGGTCGTCGGGAAGTTCTCGGTTTGCGAAGCAGACGATCTGCTGCGCCCATGCGGGCCGGGGCTCGGCGACAAGGACTAAAGGCATGAGGGCGCTGCGGGAACCTTCGCTTCTCGGCAGAATCTACGGCCGCCCGGGCTGAAGGTTCCGGCAAGCTTGCGGGGCAAGGCTTGTCGGGAACACTTGCCGATCGCCTGAATCCGATGATCGGCGGGGCGAATTGTTCCTCGGCGTTACGGAGGTTGATCACAGGGACCTTGGCGGCGGCCTCGGGGAGGTCCGCCCGGCAAGTAATCGCCGGATATCAACTTTCTCTTCTTGGACTGCCCAATCGATGGGCGCAGCGGAGGTTGAGTCAGCTTGAGCAGAAGGTCCACTGGTTCCTGAGTAACTTCATTGAAGCACACTTTGAAAGGCCGTCTGCGATTTCATTACGAGCTCTCGGAATGTGTTCCATCTGCAGACCTTCAAAGTGCTCCTCAACTTCCTCACTTCATCTACATAGGCTTCCATCAAAGGGCTCGATAGTTCTTGTTAACTTGCGGACCTGGCAGGAATCCCCATACGATCGGCTTCTTGATCCCAAGCTCGGCCGCAATCCAGAGGCGGCAAGCAAACCCTCGTATTCAGCGGTGTTGTTTGTCGCTTGCTCTCTTGGAAAGTGCATCTGGATAACATACTTGAGGTGCTCTCGGTTGGCGCGATGAGTCTGGCCTTGCACCGGCGCCTTGTAGCGAAGGCACCATCGAAGTACATTACCCATTCACTAAATCGCTCCTTGTGCGGGTGTACTTGTTTCTTGAACTTCTTCATCGGTGTTGGGGTCCACTCTGCTATAAATTCTGCGAGCCCGGCTCTGTATGGTTGAAATACTTTCAAACTTGAGTCGAAGCTCGACAACTCCGGTGCCCACTCAGCGATCCTGCACTGTTGCTTGGGTTGTGCAATATCCTCTTGTGAGGCGCAGTGACCCTTGTTATCTCGTGTGCTTGGAAGTAATGGCGCAGCTTTCTTGAGGCCATGAGAAGGCGAAAAGCAACTTTGTACACGGAGTACCTTGATCGGCTCCTGGAGAAGGAGCTTACAAAATCACGGACGCTGCACCATCTTTTCCGCACCTCACCTTGCTCCTGTGAGGGCTGTCCTTGCCGGGGCGGGGCTTGTCGGAGCAGCCCCAGCTTCATTTGGGCTGGCTTGCGGTGGTGCGGCCTCCTCGTCGGACTCCCTCTCCGCTACTAGCGCAGCGCTAACCACTTGGTTGGTTGCCGCTAGGTATAGCAGCAATTTCTCCTGTGGTTTAGGTGCGACAAGTATTGGAGTGGAGGACAGGTAATGTTTCAAGTCTTGCAGCTGTCTCCGCTTCGGAGTCCACTTCATGGGTCCGCCTTCTTCAAGATTTTGAAGAAGAGGCGAGAGCCTTCAGCGGAACTTTGAAATGAATCTCTGAGGCAGCCACACAACTGCGAGCCTTGACATCCTTGACCGCTTTGGGGCTTGGATCTGCTCAATGGCTTTAATCTTGTCGGGGTTGGCTTGATCCCTCTGCGACACAAAGAACCGAGAAGCTTGCGGAGGGAACCCCAAAGCGCACTTCTCGGGGTTCAATTTTAATTGTATCTGCTTGAGGTTCGGAATGTCTCTTCTAAATCTTGAATCGGTGTATCCTTGCTCTTGCTCTTCACCACGATGTCATCCATGTAGCTTCTACATTTACGTGGATCTGTGGCTCAAAAGCAGTATACACTACCCTGCATAAGCGTTGACCTGCATTCTTCAGCCCAAATGGCATGCGTATCAAGCAATAGGTGCCACATGGAGTGATAAGCGCAGTTTTCTCTTCATCTTCTTTGGCCATGAAGATCTGGTGATAGCCGATGCGCATCAAAAGCGAGTAGCTCACATCCGGCGGTGGAGTCAACAATCTGGTCGATCTTGGCGGCAAGGGAATGGATCCTTGGGACATGCTTTATTCACATCGGTGAAGTCTATACATAGTCTCCATTTCCCATTGGCCTTGCATACGACAAGCGGGTTTGCTAGCCACGTCGGATGGATCACACCTGACTAGGCCTGCTGCCTCTAGTTTCTTGATTTCTTCATTGATGAACTCTTGGCGTTCCACGGCTTGTTTCCTCACTTTTTGCTTGGCGGGCGCGCGCGAGGGGCAAGCGGCAAGCTTGTGCTCAATGCCTTCACAGGAACACGGGGATGTCGGATGGTTGCCATGCAAACACGCCGACATTCGCCCGAGAAAGCAATGCAACGGCGCTTTCCTATTCTTTGTCAGCGTGGCGATGGTGAAGGTACCACCGATGCCGTCCTCATAGCGGACACCTTCTTGGTTGCGGTGGAGCAGCCATCCTTTTATCCTTGCGGTGGAGCTCGGCAGGCGTCCTCGCTAGCGGCGCAACACTCGAAGAAGTGCGATTGCGGAGTGGGCCGGGCGCTTGCGTACTTGGTCTTAGTCTTTTTCCTTTGGGAACTTCAGCGGCAAGTGCATCCTTGTCGGCGCCCGCGGCGCATCGGTAAATCTGGTCGGTGCGAGATAAGCGCGTCTTTCTTGTCGCTGCGGACGGTGATGGCGCTTATCGGACCCGGCATCTTGAGCACGTTGTAGGCGTAATGGGAAGCCGCCATGAACTTGGCGAGGCGGGGCCGAGTATCCCATGTATGTAGCGGAATATCGGCAGCGTCGAAAATGCTGCCTTCGGTCCTGAAGTTGACCTCCGCCAAAGGTCACGGCAAGGTGATTTTTCCTTAGGCTTGCTCCTCCGGGTTGATTCCTTGGAAGGGCGGTCTCTTGAGCTTCGTCATGCAGGATTTGGAGTTTCTTGATCACGGCGGAGGGAAATCAAGTTCAGCCCGGCCCGCCGTCGACCAACATCTTGGTGACCTTGAGGTTGCGGATGGTGGGCGAAACCAACATCGGCGAGCACCCGACCGCGGTGGTGCGGTCGGGGTGATCCTCAAGATCGAAAATGATGGGCGTGCTGGACCATTTGAGGTCTGCGTGACTCCATGGCGGCTGCCGCATTCACCTCACGTGCCCACTGCTTTGGTTGGCGGTGAGAGGTGTGTGTGGCGCCACCGTCAACGCCACAGGACCTCCGTGGCCTACGGAATTCCTGCTCCTTTGTCATCCTCATCCTCCGTCCTCTTCGCCGTCTTCTTCATCCTTATCGCGGCTCGAGAAGGCCGATCACCTTATCGCCGCTTGGCCTTGCGGGAGGTCCTCCCCGACCAAGCGAGCGGCGCTTCTTGCTCGGTTCTCCTCCGCCACCTTGGGCCCTCTCCTTGTCGCGTCTCTCGTACTCAGCTTTACTGCTGCTGCTCGGCAGAGATAATCGGCAGCTTGCAGTGTAGAGGTCGTGGCCTTTGGTGCGGTGGATTTTGCGATATTGCTTGCGGGCGCCAGCTTGTCGGCTGCCGCCACGAGGACAAGCTCCTTGCGGAACGCCAACTGTGTTTGCTTGGCGGGAGCTTCCTTGCGGACTTTTCGGCGGCAAGCACCCATTCCTTGTTCTTCTTACGGAAGACACATGCGGCGCTTCTTTGCGGAGGCGGCGTCGTCGGTCGCTCCCTCTGCGCCAACATCCTCCCGGGAAGCCTCCTCCCCTCTTCAGCGTGCGCATTTATCAACCAGGGCATAAGCTCGCTGACATCCGGATCTTAGTCGCCGCCATCTCTTCACGCATCGGTGATTACGCTGCGTTACGGTGGAACGCTGATAACATGGCGGGGTGGACGTCGAGATGTTGTGTTGCACCGCGGCTGAAGCGTTGGATGTACTTGCGAGGATTCTCCTTCATACAGGCCAAAATGTGGAATCACTTTCTTGGCGTGAGGTTTAATGGCCGCCGGTGAAGGCACCAACAAAGCGATGACAAAGATCCGCCCAGAAGAAATGGAGCCCTCGGCAAGTGCATAAGCCAGAGCGAGCGTTCGGCCTAAGCCTGGCGGAAATAGTTCGCGAGAATCTTCTCGTCGCGCCCCGACAGCCTGCACGCGATGGTGTGAATCTTGAGAAACTCAGGGGTGTGTCTTGCCGTCGTACTTCTCCGATGCGTCGGGCTTGAAGTTTTCATCTGGAGCCCTTTGGGCGCGCCGCGATTCACGGGTGAGCAGGGGCAGCCTGCGTCTGACAAGTCGCTGGCTCGCCCGAGCGTCGCCGCCAGCAGTGCTCCCAGCTCTGGTCAGATTCGCGAGAGTCTCGGCGGCGCTCGATCGTGGTCGGGCATCTTCGCCGCCCGCTTCGTCGAGATCGGCGTTGATCTCGGCGAGCCAGCGGGTCCAGCGATGCCGTGGAGCCGTCGTCGGCGTTGTTTTAATGGCGGCGTCTTCGTTTCAGCGGCGGGGAGTGCGGTAGTTGCACCCAGCGGTCTTATCGCCGCGAGCCTCGCCTTCCCGCTTGCGCGCGAGCGCGAGCTGCTGCTGATAGCAGTCGTTGTTGGCGGCGACCGAGCTCAGATGGTAGCCCTCGATCCTCGACCTTGTCCGCCGCCGGAGAAGTCGAAACATTCGCTCTCTTGGCGCTTCGCGAAGTGGAGAAGCAGGAAGCGGCCGGCGAGGCGGGGCGCTTCGGGCTTCCGGCAGTGTTGGAAGGCGAGGTCTGTCCGGCGCCGCTTTGCCGTGTCCGGGCGAGGTCGGAACATCTCGCGAGCCCGGCGTGTCCTGTTCAACAAGCGGATACCACCTCCTGCGGTATGGCGCTGCTGAGTCGGCGTCTTGTTGAGATGGGCGTGGATCTCACGGAGGCGGCGTGGTCCTCAAATCTGTCTCTGGATCTGGTGGCACCGCGGCGCCCTCGCCGGTGTCTACCCTTCCACGGCGTCTCCTCCGCTGCCGTTGGCTCCGGTGGCGGCGGGGAAAGCGGAGATGGGTCTGCGACCCTCGAAGCTCGTCTTGAGGCCATAAGCGCGATTGTCGATAAAGCCGGCGAAGGCTGGAGAGGTTGATGAAAAGTCTTTGGCCTGACGCGCGGATCGAGTTCGCACAACCTCGGCGCCCCTACAGCGCGCCCGAAGATGTCGCATGACGATGGGTGGCGCGGCACCTATGGGGCGGGGGCCTTTGTGTGTTGATGCGAGGCGGAGGCTGCGGAGAAGCGGTCGGCGATGCAGCGGGATTTTACCCGGCCGGACGCGATGGTCGCGTAAACCCTCTGCTGCCTTGTGTTGTATTGCGTTGGGGCTTGCGAGCGGTAGCTACCAGGCGTGGGAGTTACAAATGAGTCAACCCGCGAGAGTGGTGAATGATCGGAACCCTCGCGAGAGTAGCGGTCGTGGAACCCTCTCGTTGTGCATGGGCCTCCTTTTATAGGGCAAGGGTCACCGGCAGGTGTCAGCGTGGTGAGGGGTAAAAATGTAAAAAGGTGGTAGTTGGAGCAGTCGCGGGGAGCAGTGCGCTCGATTGGATTCTACCTACTTTTGTGAGAGGGGACAAGAGCATTAAATGCCGTCGCCGTCGCCCCAAAAGCTCCGCCATTCGCGTCTCCTTCGCCCGCAGCGAAGCTACCACCGTGGAGTGCCACCGCATTCCTCATGCAGCCTGACCACCCGCCAGCGTCTCTGGAGAAAATTTGGAGGCGGCAGCGTGGCGAGATGGTGGAGTCTTGGCACGTGCATAGCTCTCCCAGCAAGCACCTTGCAGGCCTTGTCTTCTTGGGGCGGGGCTTGCCGGACTCTGTGACTTACCGCTCCCGGGTCCTCGCCCAAGGCCTTAGCAGCGCCAGCGTGTCTTCTGTGATGTGATCTTCTAGTCCTCCCGGCAGCTCCTCTCGCCGGGGATCTGCGGGAGTAATGTAGCCTTGAGCCTGGAATGGCCTTCCCGGCAAGCTCCTCTTGCCGGGGTCTTGAGCTTCTGCCTTGTACACTTTGTTCTTGAATGGCTTGGTGTGGGCGGAGATGGTCTCGGCAAGCATTTGGTGGATCTGGCTGTGGGAAACTGGGGCTGCCCGTGCACAAGTTGGGGTACTGAGGTACCCCTACCTTAGTACACCGACAGCAGGGCGTTGCCCAGGCCTTGTGGCCATCAAGCTTACTGCCGAAAAGGTGCAAGAGGATATGCTTCAAGGAGCACGGCGGCGCTTCCGATTGTGGAAGGTATCGGCCTGCCGGAAAGGTGCAAGAGAAGCCTGGGCAATGGTGAAGACGCGCTACACCAAGCTGGACCCGAACCATATGGCTGAAGTCGGACCGGCGGGGCCAGATGGGCAAGAAATTCCCGTGAGTCGTGTATATGACCAGGTAGCGTTAGCCGCAAAGTATTCTCAACAGGATTGTAAGCTAGATAGCCCTCTTTGGATGGTATAGAGGAGAATATAGTCAGTCAAGTATTTGTGTAATTCAATGGGCATAAGTAGCCCCTAGCGGGATTAAAATCATTTGTCATGGCGGACCTTTTAAGCCCAGCCCTGGATCCTCGATCGGGGTGTGTCAGAATCGCTCAGTTATACAAAACCGGGTATGCGTGGAAACCAGGCGTAGGGGTCATAAGTACTTGAATAGACAAGTACCCAACTAGTTATGTTATATTACATGGATAGTAAGAAACATCTTCGGGAGAATAGTTCCGTTAGGGGTTCCTTTCCACAGATGCGCATCTGACGATGCACATGTCGGGACTGCGAATGATGGCACAGGATACAAGACTTCTGGGGATTTATGTTGTAATAAACGAATACATCTTTTGTTCACCGATCGAATATTCTCTTAAGGAAACTAGCTTTCGGCTTCACCCAGTCCGAGGTACACATCCGGTTGAACCGGCAGTAACAATCGCAGAGGTGCTCCCCTTATGCCCTAGCGAATTAGCAGGGCGTGGGGCATAAACACAAAGCCGAACAACCCAGCTTGGCCACATCTTAAGTCATATCGATGCATATAATGGTGAATAAAAGGCACATATGGAAAAACAAAAGCATATGTGATGGGCGAAAAGCCATTAGAGTATTTATTTTTAGCTTCCGTATAGGAAGCCCCCAGGTATTGCTTACACACATAGTGCGGTCGGAGTAATCCGGAAGTCCGTACTGTATTAAATACTTTGTGTGAAGAGGAAAGAAAAAAAAGGTCGAGAAAGGAGAAGGGATGGAGCATAAATAAAAGGGAAGGAGTAAGGAGACGAACATTGAGTTCGGCGTTAGGCGTAGAATCTCTGGAGTCTAGCCGCGTTCCATGGGTTCGGCTCGAGCCTGTTATCGGATGCATTACGTAAGCGGTACGCTCCTTCGGTGAGAACTTTGTCGATGACAAAGGGACCTTCCGCAGGTTTGAGCTTGTCCTTCTTCTTCTCCGGTAGGCGTAGAACGAGTTCGCCAATATTGTAAGTTTTGGCCCGTACTTCTCTGCTTTGGTATCGTCAAGCCTGTTGTTGATAGAATGCGGAGCGGGCTTTTGCGACATCGTGCTCCTCCTCCAGGGCATCCAAGTTATCCTGCCAATCTAGCTCGGCTTCCTTCTCTTCGTACATGCGTACGCGTGGCGAATCATGTATTATGTCGCAGGGTAGAACTGCTTCCGCGTCGTACACCATGAAAAATGGTGTATATCCGGTGGTGCGATTCGGCATGGTCTGCAGCCCCCAGAGTACGGAGTCGAACTCCTCGACCCAGTGCGTATCTTATTCTGTCAAAGATCGCACTAGTCTGGGTTTGATGCCGCTCATGATGAGATCGTTTGCCCGTTCGACCTGGCTGTTTGTTTGGGGATGGTAGGCGGGCGTGGTCGAGCTTAATGCCCATTTGCCGCGCAAGTTTTCACCTCATCATTGTGAAATTGGAGCTGTTATCGATGATGATCTTTGTGGGGGCGCCGTATCGATTGTGCGACTCCGGATATGAAGTCTATGACTGGTCGGTTTGGCTGTTTTGACTAGTTTGGCTTCTATCCATTTGGTGAACTTGTCCACCATGAACAATAAGTATTTTTTCTTATGGATTCCCCCTTGAAGAGGTCCGACCATATCCAGCCCCATTTGTGAAGGGCCAAGTTATGGGGATTGTTTGGAGAAGCGGTAGGGGCATATGACTCTGATTGGCAAGAGGCTGGCAAGCGGCGCAATGTTGGACAAGGTCTGTCGTCTTTCGGACCGTCGGCCAATAGAAACCTATATGGAAGGCCTTGCTAACTAGTGCTCGAGCTGCGGCGTGGTGCCCGCCCAGTCCGCCATGGATTCAGCCAAGAGCTACCGCCCTTCCTCTTCGGAGATGCATCTTTGGAGTACTCCGGTAGCACTTTTCTTGTAGAGTTCCCCTTCGTAGACTTGTAAGCTTTAGAGCGCCCGACGATGCAGCGTGCTTCATTGTGGTCTTCGGGGAGCTCCTGCCTATTTAGGTAGGCCAAGAAAGGATTAGTCCACGGGGCGCTTACATCCATGATTTCGTGGGCCAAGGATGTCATTTCAGTGGTAGAACCTCCGATTATGTCTGATAGTTCGGAATCTGGGGGTGTATTCGGATCCGTGCTAGTATTGCGGACTCCCTTCCCATACTACGGAGGCTTGAACAGCCTTTCGGGGAATATATTAGGTGGGATAGAATTGGCGTTTAAGCGCCGATCTTGGCGGGGCGTCCGCCCGCTTGATTTTTCTCAAGCCACATGGTGGAATTGAGCCCCTCGAACCGAGTTGACATTTGAGGGCGGCATTACGGTGAGCCGCCATTTTCGGGTCCTTGGCATCAAAGTCCTAGTTTATTTGCGATATTGCGAGGTTTGAATCCCCACGCACTTCTAGGCGTTGAATGCCCATAGAGACTGCCATCCGAAGACCGTGCAACAGAGCCTCATATTCGGCTGCATTGTTGGAGTCTGTGTATAATATTTGGAGGACGTACTAGACCGTGTCTCCGGTGGGAGACGTCAGGACTACACCTGCTCCCAATCCGGCCAGCATTTTAGAGCCGTCGATGTGCATGATCCAGTTTGAGTATGTGCCGTACTCTTTAGGGAGATCGGCTTCTGTCCATTCGGCGACAAAGTCAGCCAATACATCCGATTTAATGGCCCGCCGTGGTTTGTATGTTATGTCGAACGGAAGGAGCTCGATGGCCCATTTGGCAATCCGGCCCGTAGCGTCGCGGTTGTTTATTATGTCGTTGAGTGGTGCCGGAGGCCACGTGTGAACACTCTTGGAAGTAGTGTCACGGCTTAGGGATGCCATGAAGACGCGTATGCTATTTTTGATAGTGTGGGTATCGGGTTTGCATGGGGTTAGGACGCGGATCGTAATAAACCGGCCACGGGCGGGAATTTGTATTAAATCGGCCCCTCGTTCCCGGCGAACCTGCGCTTACAACTTGATGTGTTGCAGCTATGTACGGTGCATAGGTTACATAATATTTGGTATTGTTAATCTTGGATTACTGGCCATAAGGTCTTTATTTCATCCAGTCCAGCAGCGTCTGCATCCGTCCACACGAAGTGTTTGGTGCGCCGAAGAAGGCGGTAAAGAGGTAATGCCTTTTCACCTAACCTGGAGATAAAGCGGCTTAGAACAGCCACGCATCGGCTAGTTTGGATGTGCTTGAGTGCATTGATATAGCCAAGCTGTGTGAGCTCGGATCTTTGCGGATTAACTTCAATTCCTCTATTGGAAACAATGAAGCGAGTAGTTTCCCGAGGGGCGCCAAAAATGCATTTTTACGGGTTGACTTGATCTCGTATGTCCGAAGGTTGTCGAATGTAAGCCTCAAGTCGTCTATTAGGGTTTCGACGTGTCTTATTTTTATGACCACGTCATCCACATATGCCTCCACTGTTTAGCCGATTTGCTTTTCCAGGCATGTTTGAATCATGCGTTGGTAGGTTGCTCTGGCGTTCTTAAGCCCGAAAGGCATAGTGTTGAAGCAAAAAGGGCCATATGGCGTTATGGAAGCTGTTGCAGCTTGGTCGGACTCTGCCATCTTTATTTGATGGTATCCAGAGTATGCGTCGAGGAAACATGGCGAATCGTGTCCTGCTGTGGCATCGATGATTTGATCGATGCGAGGGAGGGGAAAGGGATCCTTGGGGCAAGCCTTGTTGAGGTATTTAAAGTCGACACACAGGCGCCAGGATTTGTCCTTCTCCGGTACCATTACTAGATTTTCCAGCCAATCCGGATGCTTGATATCTCTGATGAATCCAGCCTTGAGTAGTTTGGCTAGCTCTTCCCCCATGGCTTGCCTTTTGGGCTCTGAAAACCGTCTTAGAGTCGGCTTGACCGGTTTGTATCCTTTTAGTATATTGAGGCTGTGTTCAGCCAATCTGTGTGGGATGCCCGACATGTCCGATGGGTGCCAGGCAAAAATGTCCCAATTCTCACGTAAGAAATCTCGCAGTGCGGCGTCCATCGCGGGGCTCAACTGTGTCCCGATGGAAGCTATCTTCATGGGGTCCGTTGGATGGACTTGGAATTTGACTATCTCGTCTGCGGGTTTAAATGAGGTGGACTTGGGTCGCTTGTCGAGTATCATGTTGTCCCTGTCCACGGTGGCCCTGAGTTTTGTTAACTCTTGGCTGCTAGGGCTTGAGATAATGCTTCTAGGGCTAGTGCTGCGGTTTTGTTTTGGTGCGAAGTCGGCGTCCGGATCCTTGGCTAGAGTGATGATTCCATTGGGTCGGGCATTTTAAGCTTCATGTACCCGTAATGGGGTACAACGAAAGCTTATGCGCGTCCCACCCTAGAAGGTGTGGTATCCTTGTTAAAAGGAACCACTTGGAATGTGATTTCTTGAGACCTATAATTCTCGGGATGCGAATACCACATCAGTGTGATTTTTCCCTTTTACAGCGCTTCCCGAGTAGGGATAATTCCCTTGAAGGTTGTGCCGCTCTGTTCAATATGGCTTTTGTCAATTTCCATCATGTTGAGTGTTTCTTCATAGATCAAGTTTAATCCACTTCCGCCGTCCAAGAGTACTTTAGTGAGCCAAAATCCGTCCACGATTGGGCTGAGGACCAGAGCGGCCGGTGCCCGGACAATCTGGAATCGAGGTTCGTCACTAGCATTGAAAGTTATAGCAGTGTCGTTCCAGGGGTTTATTTTGGTTACATGGCAAATTTCAGCGGAGCTTTGATGAGCTCACTTGCACCTATTGTTTGAGGCAAAGGTCTCGAAGACCGTTAGGACCGTATTGTGTTTGTTGGCGGGATGTTGTTCTGCTTTATGGCTTGAAAGAAGATCTGTCGGTGTCAAAACCGGCGGATCTTGCGTAGGGGGTCCCGAACTGTGCGTCTAGGCGGATGGTAACAGGAGACAAGGGACACGATGTTTTACCCAGGTTCGGGCCGTCTCGATGGAGGTAAAACCCTACTCCTGCTTGATTAATATTGATGATATGGGTAGTACAAGAGTAGATCTACCACGAGATCAGAGAGGCTAAACCCTAGAAGCTAGCCTATGGTATCCGGACACGGGACGAAGTCTTCAATCTTGTATCTTCATAGTCCAGGAGTCCAGCCAATGGTGATAGTTCGGCTATCCGGACACCCCCTAGTCTAGGACTCCCTCAGTAGCCCCTGAACCAGGCTTCAATGACGACGAGTCCGGCGCGCATATTGTCTTCGGCATTGCAAGGCGGGTTCCTCCTCCGAATACTTCATAGAAGATTTTGAACACAAGGATAGTGTCTGGCTCTGCAAAATAAGTTCCACGTACCACCTTAGAGAGAATAATCTTTACACAGATCTGCTGACGTATTCCGCGGTGTGACATCACACCACAGCCAGGCCTTTATTCGAATCGTTTTTGCTGTCCCACCTCAGCGCGTTTAGCGAAGCGGTTTCCTTGGCACATCTTGTCAAAGCAGAGATCGTGCCCCCCTTATTCCGGGATCCTCATCAATACGGGCGTGGGTAACCCAACCGCGCCATTGATTACGGTGCTTGGGAGATAAGCGAGTTTTACCAGGCTGGCGGGGATGCATAGTTTTGTCCGTCCATATAAGGGGATAAGGATCCACCTTTTTACCTGCGCCTTCTTCCTCCTTTGCTTATCCATTTCCGCGTACTCGAGCTCCAGCGCCTGAGTCCGCACATCTCGCCTCAACCTTCCCCAGCCATGTCCGGAGCGGGAGGCAAGTGGATGGCCTCCTCCGTCATGGAGGGGCACATCAAAAGGCTGCGAAAGGCCGAATACTTGTCCAGCGACATCGAGCATCGACTCCCCGACAAGGGGCAGCTCATCCCCACCCCCGGGCCCCATGAGAGGGTGGTGTTCCTCACCCACTTCCTCCGCGGACTAGGTTTTCCACTTCACCCATTTGTCTCAGGGCTCATATTCTACTACGACCTGGATTTCCACGATCTGGCCCCGAACTTCATCCTCAACATCTCAGCGTTTATCATTGTGTGCGAGGCCTTCCTCTGCATCAAACCCCACTTCGGCTTATGGCTGAAGACCTTCAATGTCAAGCCGAAAGTATTGGGCGGCTGGCAGGCGGAGTGCGAAGGCGCCATGGTGGGCAAGATGCCCAACGTCATATGGCTCAAGGGCGCCTTCGTGGAAACCATCAAAGGGTGGCAATCGGGGTGGTTCTACATCACTGAGCCGCATGACCATGATTGGGCAGCGGCCCCCGAATTCAGATCTGGCATCCCCACACTGCTCACCTCCTGGAAAGTGAAGGGCCAGACATGGGGTGATTTGGAAGAGCTAACCGGACTCCAAACCTGCGTCCAAAACCTTGTAAACAAGAAGATCAAGCTCGTCAACGCAGTCCAGGTCATGCTCATCTGCGGATCCTCCGTGCCAACAGCGGGCTTTCAACTTGTGGGAGTTTGATCGGCACAGCACACGGACCAAGCAGGCTCTTCAACCTGCGTCGAGGGCGCCTAGAAGGTGTTATTCAAGGCTGAGGCCCCGCATCCGCTTCTCGAAGATTGCGGTTCACTATCAGCGTCAAGCGGCGAGATAAGCTATTTACCCGCTACGGGGCGCTTGCTTTTCATAGTTTGACTCTATCGGGATCTAAACTCCCTTGCCTTTGCGAACTGGCGAAGAAGTCCGGGCAGGTTAACTGTCGGCTCCCTTACCGAAGACCAGCGAGACACCCGATTGGCCGGGGCTGCTGGTTCGGCGCTACGTGGTGCGGGAAGAAAACCAAGAAAGAAGGCCACGGGAACCGAAAGAGTTCCGGCATCATGTGTTATCGGAATCATCGTCCAGATGACTCGAGTGGACTCCTCCGTGAAGATGAGGAGGAGAAAAAAAGCCTCTCCCGGTGAAGAAAAGAAGGCCTTACGAGGAGTCTGGACTAGGGGTGTCGGATAGCGGACTATCAATATCGCCGGACTCCCGGACTACGAAGATAGAAGATTGAAGACTCGGCTCGTGTCAGGAAGGTACTCCTTGGCGTGGAAGGCAAGCTTGGCGTCTGGATATGTAGATCTCCTACCATTGTAACAGACTACTGTGTAACCCTAGCCTCTCGGTGTCTATATAAACCGGAGGGCTTTAGTCCGTGAGGACACAACATTACATCTCAACAATCATACCATAGGCTAGCTTCTAGGGTTTAGCCTCCTTGATCTCATGGTAGATCTACTCTTGTACTACCCATATCATCAATATTAATCAAGCGGGCGTGGGTATTACCTCCATCAAGAGGGCTGAACACAGGTAAAAACATTGTGTCCCTCGTCTCCTGTTACCATCCGCCTAGGCAGCACAGTTAGGAACCCCTACAGAGATCCGCGGTTTGACACGACACCTCCCCAGCAGGGGAGGAAAAGGTCAAGAGGAAGGACCGTCCCCGGACTACTCCCTGGCAGACGACGCGATGAAGAGTGGCCACCAAGGACTAAGCCCTGGTGACTTTGTAAGTGTCCGGATACAGAATAACTCATGGTGCTTCATTTGTCGCATAGAATCTCTGCGCCGAATATAACCTGCAGCCGCCCAGGGCGGGCTCGACACTTCAGCGGCGGTTCCTGGCGCCATCAGACGTGGATAGCACTTCACATCCGGCCATCTCCTCTCCTCACGCTGCGGATGACGTCGAGGTGGGGTCCCAAAAGGGGCCCAGCCAGGACGAGGAGGTTCGGGAGGTGCCGCAGGGCAACCTCCTAGACTTTGGGCATGAGGGGGATCAACCCCCAAAGGGTTACGAGTTCGACCTGGGCGGACTCCGCACTGAAACCTTTAGTGGTTCCGGAGTCCGTGGGCGGCCCCTTCGTGGGAGGTGAGGCTGCTGACGCGGTGACCTCCGTCAAGCAGGCGCGGATAATTTCTTTGGGCGCTCAATGGCGCCTTCATCAGCGAGGAGCACCGCCTTTATTATGAGTCGGTGATTGAAAAGATTCGATCCGCCAAGCGGGCTGGTTGAAGCTTATACCAGCGTTCTAACAGAGACTTTGAGGTATGTAATTAAGATATGTAAAATAGTACGCATAGATAGTAGCCTGATGCTCGGTTTGGTGTTGGAAAGAAAAGCGAGGCGAGGATCTAAAAGATATCTGTGAGAGTCTAACATAAGCATGTCAATATGGGAATGCAGGCTCTGCTGCTGACCTCATCGCCTTGCTTCTTGAGTCAATGTATTCAAGCGAGCCTCGGCGGTGCGAGAGCGAGCTCGGCCGTGTGCCAAGCAGCTCGAGGACAAGGAAGGTAAGTAATACCTTATAGAAAGGATTTGGTTGCAAAAATGACAGGAATAATGTGAGTATTGCAGGGGCCCGCGAGCGAGGCGACCACTGAGGCGGTGTCAAGGCCGAAAAAAGTCTGCGCCTTGGGCTACCGAGGCGCGAGAAGCGGGAGGCGGGTGGCGGAGGTGCGGCAAGAGCCCAAGCTCTCGTGGAAAAACACGAGAGGTTGGAGCGTGACTCGAAGACTCGAGAATCCGAGCTCGCCTCGGCTCTTGTGCCAAAGCCGCTAAGGCCGAAGCCCAAAAAGCCCTCCAGGAAATTGAGGCAATAAAGAAGATAGCGGCGGGTAAGGCATTCTTCATGCAAAGCAAGCACGTTAAAGTGAATTACTTCTTATTTACCCGAATCCGGAGCTCTCCAGGAGCATTCGCAGATCTGCCCCATAGTGTGTCAAGCTGCTGCCGCATTCTGCGGGCGAGGAAGGAGATCGGCGGAGAAGGTATTCTGGTCTCGATATCTTTGAGGCGGACACGAGCCCTTGAGCGACCAGTTGAAGCAGGTGGTCGAGCTCCATAAGGTGGCGAACAGGCCATGAAGAACCTCATAGCTCGGTTGTGGCGAAGGAGGCCATGCACAGGAACTACCGGGCTGGTGCGGCGGCTAGTGGACACTGTCCATGGATTGAAGTCGTCAGCGCTCCGTCTACATCGAAGGTGCCCGTGGGAACCTTGCCCGTGCTAAAGTGCTGCGGGCAAGATGGACTGTTGAAGCTTGTGACAGACGCTCACCGTCGGGCGGGGAGTATCGCAAGCCGAGATGTATTATGAGAATGTCTGAAGGGTGCCGCCTTAAGCGGTGAATGCTCAAAGATGTAATTTTGAGTAAACTTCGCATTTGTTATCTGTATGCTTGAAAACTTGTTCATATCGCTAAGCAGCTTGTGAATTTAAAATATTACCTTACATGCGGCCGTTTATCAAATTTGAGAGATGGCAAGTCGTTGGCTTCAGCCCCCATGCCACAGTCTTTGGGGTGTTGAGATAAACTTGGCGCTCTTGTTCCCATTTTGGGTCCTTTGAGGCGCTCAACACAACAAGCGAAGCAACGGACTTATAATGCTTGAACACTCCCACTTAGCCATAGAATTCTATAATTTTAAATTTGGTGAAGCCACTAGTGTTCGGAAGACCGAATTTAGGCGCTATCACGCTGGGCGGACAAGGCCGGCTCCTCGCTCTAAGCGGCATAAGTCTTTAGGGACTCGAAAAAACCTCTCGAACAGCGACCGGCTCTCGCCCTATCATGACGGTCGGTTTAGCTTTCTCCTTTGAGATGCTCAACCTAGCTCAAGCTGAGGGCACAATCGCGGTTGTTCTCCCAGCCTACCTTAGCGATATAACGGGCGTAAGGTACCAAAACATGGGGCAGAGCAAACCCAACTATTGACCCAAGACTTGATTCGGAGCCGATGCATATAATGCTATAAGTTCGGGGTGCCGCACTTGTGGAAGTGTTCGAACTTATCACACCATATTTTGGGGAACTTCAGCCCCTGATGTATTTGGCCGTACCAAAGCGTACGGATGCAACATGTCATAAGTGAACATATATGGATAAAAAAGGAATGCAATAATAGGCAAAAGTTGTGCATTGTTTATACAAAAAAAAGGCTGCGGTAAAAGCAGAACGATACAAATAGTGCGATAAGCAAGGGACGGGACTATTTGACATGTAAGCCCTCGAGGGCGTGCTGCGGGATGATATGTAAAACAAGTATCTTGCTTGTTATAGAGACCACTGTACACTCGGCGTAACTACGCTTCACTGGCTGTTGCATCGTGTGTTCGGCAATTCTACTCTTGGGCCGGGGCTTATTGAGAAAGGAGTCCTGAAAGTAAGAAGAAAGAAAAAAAGAATGACACAATTAGGAGCCCACAGTGCGGTTGAGCCGCTCTCCGGGCATTGGTGGTCGTGCCCCTACCCTATGCCCATGGTATCTCGGAGCATAGTTATGTATCGTGGTCTTGGTCTCGCGATTTCGCGGGGCTGGGGTTGGGGCCGCATTACTCTGCAGCGATGCTCGAGCGTGCCAGCGGTCTTTTTGTAGGTTACTCGGGCGGCAGCGGTGTCCGGACGTTTAATGGTCGGACTCGAGTTGCCTTAGAGGCTGCTTTGTACTTCCGCGCGAGAGTTGTATGCTCCTCCGTTCGGGAGAGGCGTTCTATGTTTTCATTGACCGTAATGACTCCTCGAGGGCTGGCATCTTGAGCTTGAGGTATGCGTGGTCGGCACCGCATTGAACTTTACCGTCACGGTTCGTCCGGCGATGCATGATAACCAACTGCGGAATGGGACTATGTCGAAGATTAACTCCTCGCTTCGGAAGTTATCCGGGGATCCCAAGACCACTTCAAGTGTAACTGATCCTGTATAGTTGGCCTCTACACCTGGTATGACGCCTTTGAAGGTCGTCTTTGTGGGTTTAATCCTTGAGGGGTCTATACCCATCTTGCGCACTGTATCTTGATAAAGCAGGTTCAGGCTGCTGCTGCCGTCCATCAGGACTCTGGTGATGTGAAATCCATCGACGATTGGGTCTAGAACCAACGTGGCGAATCCGCCATGGAGGATGCTAGTGGGGTGGTCCCTTCGATCAAAAGTGATCGGGCAGGAGGACCATGGATTGAACTTTGGGGCGACTGGCTCCATCGCATATACATCCCTAAGTGCACGCTTCCGCTCCCTTTTGGGTATGTGGGTTGCGTATATCATGTTCACCGTCCGTACTTGTGGAAACCCATACATCCTCTATTGTTGTGGCGGGTCTCCTCGTCATCGCTATGCATCCCCTTGTCATTGTTTTGGCGAGTTAACTTGCACTGCTGTGAACACCAACAATCCCTGTTGGTGTGATTGGTAGCTTTTCGAAGTGCCGTGTATCTTACCGCGAGATCGAGTATTTGGTCCAAATTACGCGGGCGGAGTATTTCTTTTGAATGGCTTTTCGGTGACGGGTTTAGAGCCTCTGAATCCAGCATTGACTGCCGTATCATCGGTATTATGCGCCATTAATGTGGCGCTTGTGCTTATTGCGGCGACCTGCCGTTGGTGTCCTTGGTATCCGAATTACGGGGCTCTTGGTCATGTTGTTACTACTGAGCTAGCCAGCTATCCTCTCCAGCGAAGCGGGTCATGAGTGTTGTGAGGGCTGCCATGGATTTGGCTTTTCTGTCCTAGGTGCGGGCAAGCCACTCATCACGGATGTTGTGTTTGAAGGCTGCAAGGGCCTCTGCATCCGGACAGTCGACGATTTGATTTTTCTTGGTTAGGAACCGTGTCCAGAATTGTCTGGCCGATTCATCTGGCTGCTGAATTATGTGGCTTAGGTCGTCAGCGTCTGGTGGTCGCACATATGTGCCCTGGAAGATATCAAGGAATGCGGCTTCTAGGTCTTCCAAACAACTGATTGACTCTGCTGGCAAGCTGTTAAGCCAATGCCGCGCTGGTCCTTTAAGCTTGAGTGGGAGGTATTTGATGGTGTGTAGATCATCACCGCGGGCCATGTGGATATGGAGAAGAGAGTCCTCGATCCAGACTATCGGATCTGTTGTACCATCGTATGATTCAATGTTTACAGGTTTGAAACCCTCGAGGTTTGATGATCCATCACTTAAATGCGTGAAGCATAGTGGGTGTGTGGCACCTCGTATTGGGCTATATCATGGCGCAGCTCAAGCGAGCTTTGTCTCTTGAGTTTGGCCCGGCGGAATTCTTGTATCGGCGTGGCGGTTGTCATCGCGTATCGTGGGCGCCCATGTGATCCATGAATCGATCTTGTTTGCCTTGCCTTGTCCTTGAGTATATCCATGGTCTGGCACATTTTCAGCGCCTTGGTACTTTTTGGCGGCCAAAGTGCGGCTTGAGTGTAGGGCGAGAGGCCTCTCTGTCTAACCACGAGGTGGCGGTCGGCCGTATTATCTTGTTGGTGATGTAGGTTTAGGTGCTTCCTCCTCTAATCGGGGTAGCAGCCTGCATTTTAGGTAGCTCTTGGAGGCGTTCGAGTTCATACTCTTGACGCAAGGACTTGATCCATCTTCGGCTAGCAAGTCTTGGTCAGCTCTAAGCTGTTGCTGCTTTTCTTGAGGCTGCTTGCTGTGGCCATAAGCTGCGTTTGAAGCAGGATCCTCGGGCATGACAAATTAAATGCGTCGTCGAGGCTTGCCTCGTCTTGGAGGAGGCATATAATTATCGTCCTCTACCTCTCATGCATGCGCCCTCTCATGAGGCTGGCTTCTCCATCCTCTGCGCTAAATCCTGCTTGGAGGTGGTTGTCTTCAACCTTTATTAGGGTGTTATTGTCTCCGGTGCGGAATCTTCATTTTTTTGTGGCGGGATTTAGGCGGCGCCCGGTGGCCTTGGCGCTTAGGCTATTTCTTGGAGGGTCGTCCTCCGTTGTTCCATCGCCATTCCCATCCTTTGGGATGTCCACCATGTAAATGTCGTATGTGAGGTGGCCTTCCGGTGCCTGTGTGGCGCTGGTTCTTGGTCGTCTCTGCATAAATCGTCCATACCGTCGATGTCTTGGTCGAAGTCTAGCATGTCGGTTAAGTCATCGGCGATTGGCTCTGAAGTGGGTGGTGGGTGGGCATTGAATTTCTTCATTGTCGCATCCCAACCTTCGACCATAGTCGGCCAGGCTCTCGATAAAGAGATAGACTTTAGTGAATTCGGGATGTCGCCAATGGGCGAGTCTGAAAAGATGTCATAGCCGTGAACTCCATGATTAATGTCGGATTCGATTGGCGGCGTGGAAGGTTGAGTCGAGAGGAGTTGACGCCTTGGAGTCATGAGCTTGACAAAGGGCAGGGTTGGTATTCGGCTCTATCGCCGTAAGTAGCAACCCGGCGGTGTCCAGCCACCCGTCCTCGATTAGCGCGATTGGCTCCGAGCTAAGGGTCGGGCGGATACTATCTTGACCTCGAGCCTTGTCCGGCAGCGAGCTAAGTCATGCCCATCGTGGCCATCTTGTGGCGGCAGCTCAGCTCGAACCGTCGAAAATCAAGTCTCCGCGGACATCAGCCATATAGTTCAAACTTCCAAATCGACACGATGGCGGGCGTAGCTTTCAATCTGCTCCGGTGGCCAAGAGTTGGCCCCGATGCAAAACCGCCGAATCTGAAGATCTGTCGAGGAGAAAAGTCTCACCACCGCATCGTTGTTGATGATCGAAGGAGCCATCGGGCCTAAAGGTGATGACAGGAGGAACTCTCAATGAAAGCACAGATATCGGTGTCAAAACCGGCGGATGTCGGGTAGGGGTCCCAGCTGTGCGTCTAGGCGGATGGTAACGGAGACAAGGGACACAATGTTTTACCCGGTTGGGCCCTCTCGAGGAGGTAAAACCCTACTCTGCTTGATTAATATTGATGATATGGGTAGCACAAGAGTAGATCTACCACGAGATCGAGAGGCTAAACCTTAGAAGCTAGCCTATGGTATGATTGTTGTTAGTCCTCACGGACTAAAACCCTCCGGTTTATATAAACAGGAGAGGGCTAGGGTTACAGTCGGTTACAATGATGCAGAGATCTACATATCCGTATCACCAAGCTTGCCTTCCACGCCAAGAAAGTCCCATCTGGACACGGGCCGGAGTCTTCAATCTTGTATCCTCATAGTCCAGGAGTTCGGCCAATGGTGATAGTGCGGCTATCCGGACACCCCTAGTCGAGGACTCCTCAAGATCCTCGCCACTTTTGCAACTGCTGGGAGTATCCAACATGCCCTAAGGCTATGAGTTGGTGTTGTGTCGGGAGTGATGTGGAGTCTACATGGCCCATCGAGCCATCCTTCCATCTGATTCCCATACAGGGTGGGCTTTGGTTTCTTGGGGGCTGGATCGGTTGACTTACAAGAGTTCGCCCGTTTAGTTCGGACATAGGTTTTGGTGAGGCGGACTATCGAAATTGGTTTGGGTTTTCAGGCGCTTTCCATCGCCTGATGCTTACGTACTATGGTTGCCAAGTCCATGAAGTGTACTATGTCACAGCGATCTATAGCATTAAGGATTCCTTTGTTCGTGCAATTTTTGCGAGAAAAGTGAGACTATGTCCTCCTCATGGAGTCCTTGACCTTGTTTACAGCAAGGAGGAATCCGGCCCGATAATGATGCCTTGTCTCCTGGAGCTCTTGCCTAATATGAGATAGAGCGGTTTAAATGCAGTATGGGCGAGAATAGCTGAATCCAAAGTCGGATCGATCTAGCACCCGGGGGCATGGGAGTTTTGAGCTTGACAGCTCGGGATCGAGCGCCACCAATTTCTCGGTCAATGCCGATTCTAAGTTTGGGACTCAGGTCATGTCTTCCCTTGGCGGGTGTCCAGCTTAGGGGCTCCGTGATCGGACATAATTTGTCCTCAAAATAGAGGATAATCCTTGTGGTTCCTCCACTACCGCTATCTCGTGGGTGGCTGGTGTCCCTTTGGCGGGTTTGAGCCTGATCCGGTCATAGTCGTAGCAACTCCCAAAGCAGCGATGCGATCCAAGAGCTCGTTAAGAGGAGATCTCTATCAGATCCATCATTCGGCAAGTTCGAATTGATCACGATGGTTATCGTGATGACGACGAGAGGCCATCATCGGTAGCGACGGACCGATGGGGCGGTCATGACAAAGCCGCCTAGTCGAGAGTTTGGCCTATATCCAGAGCTCCCCCGGAGATAACATTGTCCCTGACATCGAGACGAGCCATCGAGCCTCGTAGCGACGACATAGAGGAACTCTCAATGAAAGCACCAATGTCGGCGTCAAAACCGGTGGATCTCGGGTAGGGGGTCCCGATCTGTGCGTCTAGGCTGATGGTAACAGGAAGCAAGGGACACAATGTTTACCCAGGTTCGGGCCCTCTCGATGGAGGTAAAACCCTACTTCCTGGTTGATTAATATTGAAGATATGGGTAGTACAAGAGTAGATCTACCACGAGATCATAGAGGCTAAACCCTAGAAGCTAGCCTATGATGGTATGGTTGTAATTGTGATCGGCCTTCTAAGGACCAACCTCTCCGGTTTATATAGACATCGGAGAGGGCTAGGGTTTACATGGAGTCGGTTACAAGGAAGGAAACACAATATCCGAATCGCCAAGCTTTCCTTCCGCAAGGAGAGTCCCATCCGGACACGGGCCGAAGTCTTGAGTCTTGTATCTTCACGCTTCAATAGTCCGGACGATGTATATGGTCCGGCTGTCCGGATACCCCCTAATCCAGGACTCCCTCAACAAGGTTGATAGAAATTCCACTTCGGGAACATGACAATTTCTTGGTAGATCTCTTGTGTCTTGGTCCTCCAAGAAACAAAACACGGTATACTTATCTACCATGAAGCGGAATACATTACTGACGATTCAGGTTGTGCTCATTTACTTTGGATGACCCAAACTCTTAAAGATTATGGGATACATGTGAAACATGTTCCATTGCTATGACAATGAAAGTGCTATAAAGATTGCTCACAATCCGTGCAACGATGCGGAACTAAGCATATTGAAGTTCTTCATCATTTCATTCGAGACCATGTTGCTAAAGGAGACATCGATCTTAAGCATGTTAAATGCCAGATAAACAATTGGCGGATATATTCACCAAACCGCTTGATGAGAAAGTATTTTTGCCATTTGAGAGGTGAATTGAACATCATTGGCACCTCAAACTTGTGGTAGAAACCCCATTTGGATGCATGCAAGGCATGAGACTTCCTATGACAAATCCTTGATATTTCTCTTATGATGATGATCATATGTCTTGGATATACTTGTACCATTGCATTTTATCTAACCCCTTGTAGGTACTTGGATAAGCCCGATTCTATGAGATTGCAACTCACTCATCCTAAGCAATCTCTACATCACCAAGTCTCCACAATATGGTGGTTGAAGACAAGGAAACATGGATCCTTTCAACATATCCTTTGACAATTTCTATATATCAAATTTCATGATTGTCATTTTGAATACACAAGTGCTCTTCCTTGCAAAACTAACCCATGTAGGTAGATGAACTCAAATTTCAAGTGGTGCTCCTAACTCTTGATGAACTACATCAACCTTGAGCATCGTACACAAGTTCAACTACATGATAGAGATCAACACCACCACCAATGTTTGTCATTCCATCTTAGAAGCTTTACCCCAAGACATGGGTCAAAGCAGCTCAACAAGATGTGAATACATCAAAATGCTTAAACTAAAAATGGGAACCCCATTTTGATATTAAGCGATGAGTATGACCTATGATCAAGTGACTTCACTTGACTCCTAAGTCAATATACTCTAACATTGGTGACTTTGTCGCCGACCAATTCTAGATGAAGTTCTCTAGTGTTTCCTTGTGTTCTTGCACTTGCATGCTTGTTCCCCTTTCAAAAAAAACTTCATACAGATTTCTTTTCTTTTCTTTGTTATTTCTGCATTCCCTGCATCTAATTCATTGAAAATCCTTTAGTTAATTCCTTGCAAATCTTTGTGAGATCGTATTTGCCAAGTGAGCTGAGATGACAAAATATTCCCTCTATATTGAACTCGGCCTCACTGATTTTTGCCTATCGGGTAGGTGAACCAACTTGTTGTCAGCGATGTAAAGAATTGGAGTTCTTGATTTCCTTGCCGAGAAAACATTTTGTCGATTGCAATTGTCATTTTTCTACACCTCCACTTGATGATTCTTATCCTCTACCGCATGACAATCTACATGCTACTTTGTCGTGTGACTCAAGGACCAAACCTGTTTGACTCATGCTCGAGAAGATCCCTTCTTGGCAATTGATGTCAAAGGGGAGAGAGATCACATCAAAGCTTATCTTATCGGGAAAAGAGACCCTAAGAGAGAGACATCTTAGCTTTCCCGGATGCTTGGTATTCAAAGAGAGAGAAGTCACATGTCTTTAAGAGGGAAAGACATGTTAGTAAATGTTTCTTTGTGTCTTTGCTCGATTTTACTGTTGCCCTATCTTCTCCCATTATCAATATCAGATTAGGGGAGAAAGAGCTCATATCTAAGGAAGAAAATCTTTGGAATTCATTGCATATCTTTATTCCTTGGGGACATGCCTATATCCAAATAGAGTACTAAGTACTCACTCACTACATGTCATCCAGTCTTGGTACTTTTGTGGTTCCTGTTCTTGCTCTCGATTAGTAGATGTTCTTGTGTTATCTAACCCTGTTTTCTTAGGTTCATCTCTTCCAAAGTCAGCTCAAGACCACAAGGTAAGTATATGCATCACACTCATGTGCATGATGATCTCTTGCTGATGTACATATTACTTGTAAGGAGGACTCATGAACATCAAGGTACACTTTACGTATTTACATCATTTTTTACGATGCATATAGCCAAGATACATGTAGCTCATTGCTAGCTCGACATGCTTATGCATTCACATGCTTTCATAATCTATTGTCACATGATTGCATGCATGTAGGGAGCCAATGCATGTTACATGTCTTTCCAAATCTTTACTTGTTACTCTTCATATCTTTATATAAAGCTTTGATGTATGTTGTCATCAATTACCAAAAGGGAGATTGAAAGCACAAGTTCTCCTAGGTGTGATTTTGGTACTTAATGTCAACATATATCTTGTTGGACTAACATTTTCATCTAGTATATTTCAGGATGAGTTCGACGATTGGAGTGGCGGGACAAGAGGATGTGGAACCCCTTCTAGATGCTAAGGACAAACATTGGCAAAACTCAAAAATCTTCAATTTCATTTTAGTGATCCAAGATCACATTGAGTCCATAGGAAAAGCCAATACTATTAAAAGGGGATGAGGTGTTGTTAAATGGCTTGCTTGCTCAAAGTGCTTAGTGATATGCTCCAAAGCCCTCAACAACGTTCTCATTTCCACATATGTCATATACCTAAAGTCAAACTTGGCCCCACCAATTTGATTTATCCGATGCCACCGAGTTCACTTGGCATAGCCACTGCCAGAAACCCTAATCAGTTCGATCTCACCGATGGGATCTCGGTCTCACCGAGATGGCCTACAAACTCTCTATTGCCTATTGCAATTATTTGGTCTCAACGAGATGTGCAATCAGTCTGCCGAGTTTGCTTGACCAAGTCTCTGTTAGCTTATTCTTGAAGGCGGTCTCACCGAGTTCATGAAATCGGTCTCCTTGAGATGAAATTTTGTCCTAGCCCTAACACATTGGTCCCACCGAGTTGACCTTGTCGGTCCACGAAAATCCTAACGTTCACATTTTGAACAGATCGGTCTGTTGAGTTTCACTATTTGGTCTCACAAGTTTGGTAAATTTTATAACGACTAGATTTTGTGTGGAGACTATATACCCTCCACCCCTTCTCCATTTGAGAGAGCCATCGAGCGTGCCTACACTTTCACTACTCATTTTACGTGAGAGAACCACCTATCATGTGGTGAGACCAAGACATTCAATCCAACCACAAGAATCATGATCTGTAGCCTTCCCCAAGTAGCTTTCCACTCAAATCATCTTTCCACCATATCCAAATCTGTGAGAGAGTTGAGTGTTGGGGAGACTATCATTTGAAGCATAAGAGCAAGGAGTTCATCATCAACACACCATCTATTACCTTTTGGAGAGTGGTGTCTCCTAGATTGGTTAGGTGTCACTTGGGACTCGCCGTCAAGATTGTGAAGTTGAACCAAGGAGTTTGTAAGGGCAAGGAGATCGCTTTGCTTCATGAAGATCTACCCAAGTGAGGCAAGTCCTTAGTGGCGATGGCCATGGTGGGATAGACAAGGTTGCTTATTAATGGAACCTTCGTGGGTGGAGCCCTCTGTGGACTCAGCATAGCCGTTACCCTTCGTGGGTTGAAGTCTCCATAAGCGTGGATGTCACGATAGCACCACCTATCGGAACCACGCCAAAAATCTCTGTCTCTCCAATTGCGTTTGCTCACTCCAATCCCTTCCATTTACCTTGTTGCAAATTGCATGCTTTACTTTCCGCTGCTCATATACTCTTGCCATGCTTGCTTGAAATGTATTGTGAATGCTTAAAATTGAAGGAAATATGCCCTAGAGGCAATAATAAAGTTATTACTTATTTGCTTAATTCATGATAAATGTTTATTATTCATGCTAGAATTGTATTAACGGAAACTTACTACATGTGTGAATACATAGACAAAACATATAGTCCCTAGTATGCCTCTACTTGACTAGCTCGTTAATCAAAGATGGTTATGTTTCCTAACCATAGACATGTGTTGTCATTTGATGAATGAGATCACATCATTAGGAGAATTATGTGATGGACATGACCCATCCATTAGCTTAGCATTATGATCGTGTTAGTTTCATTGCTATTGCTTTCTTCATGACTTATACAAGTTCACGGACTATGAGATTATGCAAGTCTTGAATACGGAGGAACACTTTGTGTGCTACCAAGCGTCACAACATAAAGGGTGATTATAAAGGTGCTCTCACGGTATCTCGAAGGTGTTTGTTGGGTTGGCATAGATCAAGGTTAGGATTTGTCCTCCATGTTTAGGAGAGGTATCTCTGGGCCCTCTCGGTAATAATCATCACTACAAGCCTTGCAAGCATCATGACTAATGAATTAGTTGCGTGATGAAGTATTACGGAATGAGTAAAGAGACTTGCGAGTAGCGAGGCTGAACTAGGTATTGAGATACCGATGATCGAATCTTGGGCAAGTAACATACGGATGACAAAGGAATTATGTTGTTATGCGGTTTGACCGATAAAGATCTTCATAGAAAATGTAAAGGAACAAATCACGGGCATCAGGTTCCGCTATTGATTATTGACGGAGGCGTGTCTCGGTCATGTCTATAGTTCTCGAACCCGTAGGGTCCATACGCTTAACGTTCGATGGTGATTGGTATTGTGAGTTTATGTGATATGTTGTATGCGAAGATGGTTGAGTCTCGGATGTGATCACGGACATGATGAGGAGTCTCGAAATGGTCGAGACATAAATATTGATATATTGGGCGACTATATTCGGACACGAAGTGTTCGGAGAAGTGTGCGGAAGGGTTATCGGAACCACAGAAGTAATTGTTGGGGAGCGTGGCGAAATTCAAAATTTTCCTCGTGTCACCAAGATCTATCTATGGAGAAACTAGCAGCGAGGGAAGGAGAGTGCATCTACATACCCTTGTAGATCGCTAAGCGGAGCGTTGAAGAAACGAGGTTGAAGGAGTCGTGCTCGTCGTGATCCAAATCACCGGAGATCCTAGTGCGAGCAGACGGCACCTCCGCATTCAACACCACGTACAGCCAGTGGCGTCTCCCATGCCTTGATCCAGCAAGGAGAGAGGATAGGTTGAGAAGACTCCATCCAGCAACAGCACAGCGGCGTGGTGGTGGTGGAGGCGTGGCAATCTGCGAGGGCATCGCCAAGCACCGGAGAGAGGAGAAGGTGTTGGGGAGGGAGAGGGCTGCGCCCGGGGCAAGGTGAAGCTCCCATCGCCTCCCACTATATATAGGGGTGGAGGGGCTGGTTTCTTGCCCTCAAGTCCATTGGGCGTTGGCAAAGGTGGGAGAAAGAAATCCCATCATTTCCTTCCCCATCGATTGTTATCCCCTTTTTAGGGATCTCGATCTTATCCCTTGGGATATGATCTTATTCCTTCTAAGGGGATCTTGGTGCGCTTGACCAGGGGTGTGGGGCCTTGACCCCACTACCCACGTTCATGTGGGTCCCCCATGCAGGTGGGCCCCACTCCGGAACCTTCTAGAACCTTCCGGTACAATACAGAAAAATCCCGAACATTTTCGGTGGCCAAAATAGGACTTCCATATATAAATCTCTACCTCCGGACCATTAGGGACTCCTCGTGATGTCGAGATCTCATCAGGGACTCCGAACAACATTCGTTAACCACATACAAACTTCCTTTATAACCCTAAGCGTCATCCGAACCTTAAGTGTGTAGACCCTACGGGTTCGGGAGACATGTAGACATGATCGAGGCGTTCTCGGTCAATAACCAACAGCGGGATCTGGACACCCATGTTGGCTCCCACATGTTCCACGATGATCTCATCGGATGAACCACAATGTCAAGGACTCAATCGATCCGTATACAATTCCCTTTGTCTAGCGGTATTGTACTTGCCCAAGATTCGATCATCGGTATCCGATACCTTGTTCAATCTCGTTCTTGGCAAGTCTCTTTACTCGTTCGTAACACATCATCCGTGATCAACCCCTTGGTCACATTGTGCACATATGATGATGTCCTACCGAGTGGGCCAGAGATACCTCTCCGTTTACGGGTGATAAATCGATCTCGATTCGTGTCAACCGCAGATACTTTCGGAGATACGTAGTGCACCTTTATAGCCACCCGATTCGTTGTGGCGTTTGTTACACCAAAAGCATTCCTATGGTATCGGGAGTTTCACAATCTCATGGTCTAAGAAATGATACTTGACATTAGAAAAGCTTTAGCATACTGAACTATGATCTTTGTGCTAGGCTTAGGATTGGGTCTTGTCCATCACATCATTCTCCTAATGATGTGATCCCATTATCAACGACATCCAATGCCCATGGTCAGAAACCGTAACCATCTATTGATCAACGAGCTAGTCGACTAGAGGCTTACTAGGGACATAGTGTTGTCTATGTATCCACACATGTCTGAGTTTCCTATCAATACAATTATAGCATGGATAATAGCGATTATCATGAACAAGGAAATATAGTAATAATAACTAATTTATTATTGCCTCTAGGGCATATTTCCAACAGTCTCCCACTTGCACTAGAGTCAATAATCTAGTTCACATCGTCATGTGATTAACATTCACACGTCACATCGCCATGTGACCAACATCCAAAAGTTTACTAGTGTCATTAAACTAGTTCACATCATCATGTGATTAAGACTCAATGAGTTAAGGGTTTGATCATGTTTTGCTTGTGAGAGAGGTTTTAGTCAGCGGGTGCGCAACCTTCGGATCCGTATGTACTTCATAAATCTCTAGGTCATTACGTAAATGCTGCTTCCACGCTCCACTTGGAGATATTCCAAATGGTTGCTCCACTATCGTATCGGTTTGCTTCTCGAGTCACTCGGATAGGTGTTAAAGCTTACATCGGCGTAACCCTTCGCCGAACTCTTTATCACCTCCATAATCGAAAACATGTCCTTATTTACTCCAAGGACAATTTTGACCGCTGTCAATGATCCATTCTGGATCATTCTTGTACTATAGTGACTCATGGCAAGGCACACTTCGGTGCGGTACCACGGCATAGCATACTATAGAGCCTAAATGCGAAGCATAGGGGCGACCTTCGTCCTTTCTCTCTATTCTAGCGTGGTCGAGCTTTAAGTCTTAACCATACCTTACATCTTAGGCAAGAACTCCTTCTTTGAATGATCCATCTTGAACACCTTCAAGATCATGTCAAATATATGCTCATTTGAAAGTACCATTAAGCGGTTTTGATCTATCCTCATAAATCTTGATGCTCAATGTTCAAGTAGCCTAATCCGAGGTTTTCCATTGAAAAACACTTTTCAAATAACCCTATATGCTTTCTAGAAATTCTATATCATTTACGATCAACAACATATACTCATCGAGAAATTTTATAGTGCTCCCACTCACTTCTTTGGAAATACAAGTTTCTCATAAACTTTGTATAAATCCAAAATCTTTGATCATCTCATCAAAGCGCATGTTCCAACTCGAGATGCTTACTCCGGTCCTTAGAAGGATCGCTAGAGCTAGCATACCTTTAGCATCCTTAGGATCGACAAAACCTTTACGATTGTATCACATACAACCTTTCCTTACAAAAGCGGTAAGGAAACTCGTTTTGACATCCATCTGCCCAATTTCATAAATGCAGCTAATGCTAACATGATTCCGGCGGACTAAAACATCGCTATGAATGAGAAAATCTCATCGTAGTCAACTCCTTGAACTTGTGAAAAACTCTTTGCCACAAGTCGAGCTTCATAGATGGTGACATCACCGTCCACGTCATCTTCTTCTTAAAGATCCATTTATCTCAATGGCTTGCGATCATCGGGCAAGTCCACCAAAGTCCATGCTTTGTTACGATACATGGATCCTATCTTGGATTTCATGGCTTCTAACCATTTGTGAATATGGGCCCACCATCGCTTCTCCATAGCTCGTGGGTTCATTGTTGTCTAGCAACATGACCTTCAAGACAGGATTCTTGTACCACTCTGAGTAGTGCATCCTTGTCACCCTCGATGTGGTAGTGACTTGATCGAAACTTCATGATCACTATCATAGCTTCTACTTCAATTGGTGTAGGCGCCACGGGAACAACTTCTTGTGCCTGCTGCACACTAGTTGAGTGACGGTTCAATAACCTCATCAAGTCTCCACCATCCTCCTCAACTTTACGAGACAAACTTTTCCTCGAAAGGACCGATTCAAAAACAATCCCTATTGTTTTCGGATCTGAATTAGGAGGTATACCCAACTGTTTTGGGTGTCCTATGAAGATGCATTTTATCCGCTTTGGGTTCGAGCTTATCAACACTGAAACTTTTTCACATAAGCGTCACAGCCCCAAACTTTTAAGCGACAACCATAGTTCAAGCGGTGTCGTCTCAATGGAATTACGTGGTGCCCTATTAAAGTGAGTGAGGTTGTCTCTAATGCCTAACCCATGAGCGATAGTGGTAATTCGATAAGAGACATCATAGTGCGCACCATATCCAATAGGGTGCAACTATGATGTTCGGACACACCATCACACTATGGTGTTCGAGGCAGTGTATGTCGTGAAACAATTTCCACAATGTCTTAATTGCGTGCCAAAGCTCGTAACTCGGATACTCATCTCTATGATCTATCATAGACATTTTATCCTCTTGTCACGATGATTTTCAACTTCACTCTAAAATTACTTGAACCATTCAATAATTCAGACTTGTGTTTCATCAAGTAAATTTACTCGGTATCTACTCAAATCATCCGTGAAGTAAGAACATAACGTCCCTTTGCGTGCCTCGGCACTCATTGGACTGCACACATCAAAATGTATTACTTCCAACAAGTTGCTTTCTTGTTCCATTTCTTTGAAAGCAGAGGCTTTCGGTCATCTTTCCCATGTGGTATGATTTGCATGTCTCAAGTGATTCAAAATCAAGTGAGTCCAAATGATCCATCTTGAATGGAGTTTCTTCATGCGTATACACCAAAGACATGGTTAGCATATCTCAAACTTTTCAAAAATGGTGAGTCAAAGATCCATCAACATGGAGCTTCAAAAAAGGGGGGGGGGCGGGGGGGGGCCCCCCCCAAAAAAAAAGGGAGGGGAAAGGGAAAAAGGGAAAAAACCCAAAGGCCCCCAAAAAAAAAACCCCCAAAAAAAGGGAAAAAAAAAAAACCCCCCAAAAAACCCCCCGGGGGGAAAAAGGGGGAAAAAAACCCCCAAAAACCTTTAAAACCCCCCCCTTTTCCCCTTAAACCCCGGGGCCCAAAAAAAGGGGGGGAAGGGTTTTGGTCCGGGGGGGGGGGGGGCCCTTTTAAAAACCCCCTTTTTCCCCCCCCCGGGGGCCCCCCCCGGAAAGGCCCGGAAGGGCCCCGGGGCTTAAGGGGGCCCCCCCGGGGGGGGGGATTAAGGCCCGGGCCCCCTTTTTTGAAAGAAATTTTTCCCCCGGGGACCGGGAAAAAAGGGGGGAAAAAAAAATTTTTCCCCCCCTTTTTTCCAAGCCCTTTTTAAAAAAGGGTCCCGGGTTTTGGGGGCCTTTAAATTTTTTGGTTTTCCCAAAAAAAAGGGGAAAATTTTTTAAAAAAAAAAAAATTTTTAAAAAACCCCCCAAATCCAAAAAAAGGGGGGGTTTTTTGGGCCCGGGGGGGGTTTTAAATTAAATTTTCCCGGGGGTTTTAGGGGGGCCCCCCCAACCCCCCCCCCCCCGGGCCTTTTTAAAAAAAAGGGGGGGGCCCCCCCCCAAGGGCCATTCAAGGGCCCAAAAAAGGTTCCTCCCCCGGGGGGTTCCCCCAAAAACCCTTCCCCTTTTTCCCCCTTTAAAGGCCATTTTTTTCCCCCAAAGGGGTAAAAAAACCAAAAAAAATTTTTTTTTTTAAAAAAAAGGCGGAAAATAACCAAAAAAGGGGGGAAAAAATTTGCCCAAATTTTAAGGGATTTTTAAAAAAAATTGGGGGGGGGAAAAAAAATTTTCCCCCCAAAAGGGGGCCCCCCGGGGTTTTGGGGGAAAAAAAAGGGGAAAAAAAAAGCCCGGGGAAAAGGGAAAAGGGGGAAAAAAAAAAATTTTTTTTGCCCTTTTTTAAAAAAAAAAAAAAAATTTTTGGGTTAAGGCCCGGGGGCCCCTTTTAACCCCTTGAAGGTTCCAAGGGGTTTTTTTTGGGGGCCCCCCGGGGGAAACCCCCCCCCCCCGGGGGGGGCATTTGGTTGGGGGACGGCAAAAAGGGCCCAAAAAAAAAAAAGGGAAAAGGGGGGGGAAAAATTTGGGGGGCCCCCCCGGGTTCCCCCTTTTGTTTAAAAATTTTTTTTTAACCATTGGCCGGGGGGGGGGGGTTTTTTTTTTTTTTTTTCCCCCCCGCCCAAGGGGTCGGATTTTAAAAATTTTTGGGCCAAACCCGGGGAATCCCCCCGGGGGGGGTTTGGTTTCCCCAAAATGGGGGCCCGGGGGCTTTGGGGGGCCCCCCCCCCTTTTTTAAAAAAAAATTTTTTTCCCCCTTTTTTAAAATTTTTTTTGGGGGTTTTTCCCCGGGCCCAAACCCTTTCAAAAACCCCTTGGGTTTGAGAGAGCGTTCTATGTTTTCATTGACCGTAATGACTCCTCGAGGGCTGGCATCTTGAGCTTGAGGTATCGTGGTGCGGCACCGCATTGAACTTTGCAATGCGGTTCGTCCGAAAGCAAAGGCATGATAGCCATGCGGAATGGGACTATGTCAAGATTAACTCCTCGCTTGGAAGTTATCCGGGATCCCAAGACCACTTCAAGTGTAACGATCCCGTATAGTTGGCCTCTACACTGGTATGACGCCTTTGAAGGTCGTCTTTGTGGGTTTAATCCTTGAGGGGTCTATACCCATCTTGCGCACTGTATCTTGATAAAGCAGGTTCAGGCTGCTGCTGCCGTCCATCAGGACTCTGGTGATGTGAAATCCATCGACGATTGGGTCTAGAACCAACGTGGCGAATCCGCCATGGAGGATGCTAGTGGGTGGTCCTTCGATCAAAAGTGATCGGGCAGAGGACCATGGATTGAACTTTGGGGCGACTGGCTCCATCGCATATACATCCCTAAGTGCACGCTTCCGCTCCCTTTTGGGTATGTGGGTTGCGTATATCATGTTCACCGTCCGTACTTGTGGGGGGAAACCCTTCTGTCCTCTATTGTTCAGCGGCCGGGTCTCCTCGTCATCGCTATGCATCCCCTTGTCATTGTTTTCGGCAGTTAACTTGCCTGCCTGCTTGAACACCCAACAATCCCTGTTGGTGTGATTGGCTGGCTTTTCGGGGGTGCCGTGTATCTTGCACGAGAGATCGAGTATTTGGTCCAAATTGCACGGGCCCGGAGTATTTCTTTTGAATGGCTTTTTCCGCTGACCGGGTTTAGAGCCTCTGAATCCAGCATTGACTGCCGTATCATCAGTATTGTCGCCATTAATGTGGCGCTTGTGCTTGTTGCGACGCGACCTGCCGTTGGTGTCCTTGGTATCCGAATTACCAGGGCTCTTGGTCATGTTGTTACTACGAGCTAGCCAGCTATCCTCTCCCGCGCAGAAGCGGGTCATGAGTGTTGTGAGGGCTGCCATGGATTTCGGCTTTTCCTGTCCTAGGTGCCGGGCAAGCCACTCATCACGGATGTTGTGTTTGAAGGCTGCAAGGGCCTCTGCATCCGGACAGTCGACGATTTGATTTTTCTTGGTTAGGAACCGTGTCCAGAATTGTCTGGCCGATTCATCTGGCTGCTGAATTATGTGGCTTAGGTCGTCAGCGTCTGGTGGTCGCACATATGTGCCCTGGAAGATATCAAGGAATGCGGCTTCTAGGTCTTCCAAACAACTGATTGACTCTGCTGGCAAGCTGTTAAGCCAATGCCGCGCTGGTCCTTTAAGCTTGAGTGGGAGGTATTTGATGGTGTGTAGATCATCACCGCGGGCCATGTGGATATGGAGAAGAGAGTCCTCGATCCAGACTATCGGATCTGTTGTACCATCGTATGATTCAATGTTTACAGGTTTGAAACCCTCAGGGATTTGATGATCCATCACTTCGTCTGTGAAGCATAGTGGGTGTGTGGCACCTCTGTATTGGGCTATATCATGACGCAGCTCAAACGAGCTTTGTCATCGAGTTTGGCCCGCCGAATTGTCAGATCCGCGTGACGGTTGTCATCACGTATCGTGGGGCGCCCATGTGATCCGCAGATCGATCTTGTTTGCCTTGCCTTGTCCTTGAGTATATCCCGCAGGTCTGGCACATTTTCCCGCGCCTTGGTACTTTTTGAGCGGCGCCGGGGTGCGGCTTGAGTGTAGGGCCGAGAGGCCTCTCTGTCACAACCACGAGGTGGCCGGTCGGCCGTATTATGCGCTGGTGATGTAGGTTTAGGTGCTTCCTCCTCTAATCGGGGGTAGCAGCCTGCATTTTGGGTAGCTCTTGGAGGGGCGTTCGAGTTCATACTCTTCGGCCGCAAGGACTTCAGTCCATCTTTCGGCTAGCAAGTCTTGGTCAGCTCTAAGCTGTTGCTGCTTTTTCTTGAGGCTGCTTGCTGTGGCCATAAGCCTGCGTTTGAAACAGGATCCTCAGGCATGACAAATTCGTCGTCGTCGAGGCTTGCCTCGTCTTCGGAGGGAGGCATATAATTATCGTCCTCTACCTCTCTGTCTGTCGCCCTCTCATGAGGGCTGGCTTCTCCATCCTCCTGCGCTAAATCCTGCTGGAGGTGGTTGTCTTCGGCACTGTTCGGGGTGTTATTGTCTCCGGTGCCGGAATCTTCATTTTTGCTGTGGCGGGATTTAGAGCGGCGCCGGTGACGCCGGCGCTTAGGCTGTTTCTTGGAGGGGTCGTCCTCCGTTGTTCCATCGCCATTCCCATCCTTTGGGATGTCCACCATGTAAATGTCGTATGACGAGGTGGCCTTCCAGTGCCTCAGTGGCGCTGGTTCTTGGTCGTCTCTGCATCGTCGTCCATACCGCCGATGTCTTGGTCGAAGTCTAGCATGTCGGTTAAGTCATCGACAGTGGCTACGAAGTGGGTGGTGGGTGGGCATTGAATTTCTTCATTGTCCGCATCCCAACCTTCCTGACCATAGTCCGGCCAGGGCTCTCCTGATAAAGAGATAGACTTTAGTGAATTCAGGATGTCGCCAATGGGCGAGTGCTGAAAGATGTCCGCAGCCGTGAACTCCATGATTCGCCCAATCGGATTCGATTGGCAGGGGCGTGGAAGGTTCGGAGTCCAGAGAGGAGTTCGGCGCCTTGGAGTCATGAGCTTGACAAAGGACAGGGTTGGTATTCGGCTCTATCGCCGTAGAGGTAGCAGCCCCCGAGGCGGTGTCCAGCCACCCGTCCTCGATTGGCGCAGTTGGCTCCGAGCTAAGGGTCGGAGCGGATACTTGTGCGGCCTCCAGGGCACTGTCCGGCAGCAGAGCTAGGTCATGCCCATCGTGGCAATCTTGGGCGCAGCTACGGCTCGAACCGTCGAAAATCAAGTCTCCGCGGACATCAGCCATATAGTTCAAACTTCCAAATCGACTGATGGCGGGCGTAGCTTAATCTGCTCCGGTGTGGCGAAGCGAGTTGGCCGCGATGCAAAGCCGCCGAATACGAAGATCTGTCCAGGGAGAAAAGTCTCACCCTGCACCGCATCGTTGTTGATGATCGAAGGAGCCATCGGGCCTAAAGGTGATGACACAGAGGAACTCTCAATGAAAGCACAGATGTCGGTGTCAAAACCGGCGGATGTCGGGTAGGGGGTCCCGAACTGTGCGTCTAGGCGGATGGTAACAGGAGACAAGGGACACAATGTTTTTACCCAGGTTCGGGCCCTCTCGAGGGAGGTAAAACCCTACTCCTGCTTGATTAATATTGATGATATGGGTAGCACAAGAGTAGATCTACCACGAGATCAGAGAGGCTAAACCTTAGAAGCTAGCCTATGGTATGATTGTTGTTCGTCCTACGGACTAAAACCCTCCGGTTTATATAAACACCGGAGAGGGCTAGGGTTACACAGAGTCGGTTACAATGGTACGAGATCTACATATCCGTATCACCAAGCTTGCCTTCCACGCCAAGGAAAGTCCCATCTGGACACGGGACGGAGTCTTCAATCTTGTATCCTCATAGTCCAGGAGTTCGGCCAATGGTGATAGTGCGGCTATCCGGACACCCCCTAGTCCAGGACTCCCTCAAGATCCTCGCCACTTTTTGCAACCTGCAGGAGTATCCAACATGCCCTAAGGCTATGAGTTGGTGTTGTGTCCGGAGTGATGTGGAGTCTACATGGCCCATCGAGCCATCCTTCCAATACAGTTCCCCGCCCTGGGGTGGGCTTTGGTTTCTTGGGGACTGGATCGGTCGACTTACAAGAGTTCGCCCGTTTAGTTCGGACATAGGTTTTGGTGAGAGCCGGACTATCCCAGAATTCGGTTTGGGTTTTCCAGACGCTTTCCATCGCACAGTACTTCTGTACTATGGTTGCCAAGTCCGCGAAGTGTACTATGTCACAGCGATCTATAGCATTAAGGATTCCTTTGTTCGTGCAATTTTTGCAGAAAAGTGAGACTATGTCCTCCTCGCGGCAGTCCTTGACCTTGTTTACAGCAAGGAGGAATCCGGCCCAGTAATGATGCACTGTCTCCTGGAGCTCTTGCCTAATATGAGATAGACGGTTTAAGTCTGTGTGGGCGGGAATAGCTGAATCCAAATTCGGATCCGATCTAGCACCCAGGGGCATGGGAGTTTTCGAGCTTGACAGCTCGGGATCCAGGGCGCCACCCAATTTCTCCGGTCCAATGCCCGATTCTAAGTTTGGGACTCAGGTCATGTCTTCCCTTGAGCGGGTGTCCAGCTTAGGGAGCTCCGTGATCCAGACATAATTTGTCCTCAAAATAGAGGGATAATCCTTGTGTGGTTCCTCCACTACCGCTATCTCGTGGGTGGCTGGTGTCCCTTTGGCCGGGTTTGAGCCTGATCCGGTCATAGTCCGTAGCAACTCCCAAAGCAGCGATGCGATCCAAGAGCTCGTTAAGAGGAGAGATCTCTATCAGATCCATCTGTTCGGCAAGTTCCGAATTGATGCGATGGTTATGCGTGATGACCCGAGAGGCCATCATCGGCGCGACAGCCGATGGGGCGGTCATGACAAAGCCGCCTAGTCTGAGAGTTTGGCCTATATCCAGAGCTCCCCCGGAGATAACATTGTCCCTGACATCGAGACGAGCCATCGAGCCTCGTAGCGACGACATAGAGGAACTCTCAATGAAAGCACCAATGTCGGCGTCAAAACCGGTGGATCTCGGGTAGGGGGTCCCGATCTGTGCGTCTAGGCTGATGGTAACAGGAAGCAAGGGACACAATGTTTACCTGTGTTGGGCCCTCTCGATGGAGGTAAAACCCTACTTCCTGGTTGATTAATATTGAAGATATGGGTAGTACAAGAGTAGATCTACCACGAGATCATAGAGGCTAAACCCTAGAAGCTAGCCTATGATGGTATGGTTGTAATTGTGATCGGCCTTCTAAGGACCAACCTCTCCGGTTTATATAGACATCGGAGAGGGCTAGGGTTTACATGGAGTCGGTTACAAGGAAGGAAACACAATATCCGAATCGCCAAGCTTTCCTTCCACGCAAAGGAGAGTCCCATCCGGACACGGGCCGAAGTCTTGAGTCTTGTATCTTCACGCTTCAATAGTCCGGACGATGTATATGGTCCGGCTGTCCGGATACCCCCTAATCCAGGACTCCCTCAACAAGGTTGATAGAAATTCCACTTCGGGAACATGACAATTTCTTGGTAGATCTCTTGTGTCTTGGTCCTCCAAGAAACAAAACACGGTATACTTATCTACCGCCGAAGCGGAATACATTGCGGCCAGTTCAGGTTGTGCTCATTTACTTTGGATGACCCAAACTCTTAAAGATTATGGGATACATGTGAAACATGTTCCATTGCTTTGTGACAATGAAAGTGCTATAAAGATTGCTCACAATCCCGTGCAACATTCTGGAACTAAGCATATTGAAGTTCTTCATCATTTCATTCGAGACCATGTTGCTAAAGGAGACATCGATCTTAAGCATGTTCGTACCGATAAACAATTGGCGGATATATTCACCAAACCGCTTGATGAGAAAGTATTTTTGCCATTTGAGAGGTGAATTGAACATCATTGGCACCTCAAACTTGTGGTAGAAACCCCATTTGGATGCATGCAAGGCATGAGACTTCCTATGACAAATCCTTGATATTTCTCTTATGATGATGATCATATGTCTTGGATATACTTGTACCATTGCATTTTATCTAACCCCTTGTAGGTACTTGGATAAGCCCGATTCTATGAGATTGCAACTCACTCACATCCTAAGCAATCTCTACATCACCAAGTCTCCACAATATGGTGGTTGAAGACAAGGAAACATGGATCCTTTCAACATATCCTTTGACAATTTCTATATATCAAATTTCATGATTGTCATTTTGAATACACAAGTGCTCTTCCTTGCAAAACTAACCCATGTAGGTAGATGAACTCAAATTTCAAGTGGTGCTCCTAACTCTTGATGAACTACATCAACCTTGAGCATCGTACACAAGTTCAACTACATGATAGAGATCAACACCACCACCAATGTTTGTCATTCCATCTTAGAGAAGCTTTACCCCAAGACATGGGTCAAAGCAGCTCAACAAGATGTGAATACATCAAAATGCTTAAACTAAAAATGGGAACCCCATTTTGATATTAAACGATGAGTATGACCTATGATCAAGTGACTTCACTTGACTCCTAAGTCAATATACTCTAACATTGGTGACTTTGTCGCCGACCAATTCTAGATGAAGTTCTCTAGTGTTTCCTTGTGTTCTTGCACTTGCATGCTTGTTCCCCTTTCAAAAAAAACTTCATACAGATTTCTTTTCTTTTCTTTGTTATTTCGCATTCCTGCATCTAATTCATTGAAAATCCTTTAGTTAATTCCTTGCAAATCTTTGTGAGATCGTATTTGCCAAGTGAGCTGAGATGACAAAATATTCCCTCTATATTGAACTCGGCCTCACTGATTTTTGCCTATCGGGTAGACTGAACCAACTTGTTGTCACTGATGTAAAAGAATTGGAGTTACTGATTTCACTGCCGAGAAAACATTTTGTCAGTGCAATTGTCATTTTTTCTACACCTCCACTTGATGATTCTTATCCTCTACCCGCATGACAATCTACATGCTACTTTGTCGTGTGACTCAAGGACCAAACCTGTTTGACTCATGCTCCAGAAGATCCCTTCTTGGCAATTGATGTCAAAGGGGGAGAGAGAGATCACATCAAAGCTTATCTTATCGGGAAAAGAGACCCTAAGAGAGAGAGACATCTTAGCTTTCCCAGATGCTTGGTATTCAAAGAGGAGAGAAGTCACATGTCTTTAAGAGGGGAAAGACATGTTAGTAAATGTTTCTTTGTGTCTTTGCTCTGATTTTCTGTTGCCCTATCTTCTCCCATTATCCAATATCAGATTCAGGGGGAGAAAGAGCTCATATCTAAGGGAAGAAAATCTTTGGAATTCATTGCATATCTTTATTCCTTGGGGACATGCCTATATCCAAATAGAGTACTAAGTACTCACTCACTACATGTCATCCCAGTCTTGGTACTTTTGTGGTTCCCTGTTCTTGCTCTGATTAGTAGATGTTCTTGTGTTATCTAACCCTGTTTTCTTAGGTTCATCTCTTCCAAAGTCAGCTCAAGACCACAAGGTAAGTATATGCATCACACTCATGTGCATGATGATCTCTTGCTGATGTACATATTACTTGTAAGGAGGACTCATGAACATCAAGGTACACTTTCTGTATTTACATCATTTTTTCTGATGCATATAGCCAAGATACATGTAGCTCATTGCTAGCTCTGACATGCTTATGCATTCACATGCTTTCATAATCTATTGTCACATGATTGCATGCATGTAGGGGGAGCCAATGCATGTTACATGTCTTTCCAAATCTTTACTTGTTACTCTTCATATCTTTATATAAAGCTTTGATGTATGTTGTCATCAATTACCAAAAAGGGGGAGATTGAAAGCACAAGTTCTCCCTAGGTGTGATTTTGGTACTTAATGTCAACATATATCTTGTTGGACTAACATTTTCATCTAGTATATTTCAGATGAGTTCGACAGTGGAGTGGCAGGACAAGAGGATGTGGAACCCCTTCTAGATGCTAAGGACAAACATTGGCAAAACTCAAAAATCTTCAATTTCATTTTAGTGATCCAAGATCACATTGAGTCCATAGGAAAAGCCAATACTATTAAAAGGGGATGAGGTGTTGTTAAATGGCTTGCTTGCTCAAAGTGCTTAGTGATATGCTCCAAAGCCCTCAACAACGTTCTCATTTCCACATATGTCATATACCTAAAGTCAAACTTGGCCCCACCAATTTGATTTATCCGATGCCACCGAGTTCACTTGGCATAGCCACTGCCAGAAACCCTAATCAGTTCGATCTCACCGATGGGATCTCGGTCTCACCGAGATGGCCCTGCAAACTCTCTATTGCCTATTGCAATTATTTCGGTCTCACTGAGATGTGCAATCAGTCCTGCCGAGTTTGCTTGACCAAGTCTCTGTTAGCTTATTACTGAAGACGGTCTCACCGAGTTCATGAAATCGGTCTCACTGAGATGAAATTTTGTCCTAGCCCTAACACATTGGTCCCACCGAGTTGACCTTGTCAGTCCCACCGAAAATCCTAACGTTCACATTTTGAACCAGATCGGTCTGACTGAGTTTCACTATTTGGTCTCACCGAGTTTGGTAAATTTTTTGTAACGACTAGATTTTGTGTGGAGACTATATATACCCCTCCACCCCCTTCTCCATTTGAGAGAGAGCCATCAGAACGTGCCTACACTTTCACTACTCATTTTCTGTGAGAGAACCACCTATCATGTGGTGAGACCAAGACATTCCAATCCAACCACAAGAATCATGATCTGTAGCCTTCCCCAAGTAGCTTTCCACTCAAATCATCTTTCCACCATATCCAAATCTGTGAGAGAGAGTTGAGTGTTGGGGAGACTATCATTTGAAGCATAAGAGCAAGGAGTTCATCATCAACACACCATCTATTACCTTTTGGAGAGTGGTGTCTCCTAGATTGGTTAGGTGTCACTTGGGACTCGCCGTCAAGATTGTGAAGTTGAACCAAGGAGTTTGTAAGGGCAAGGAGATCGCCTGCTTCATGAAGATCTACCCAAGTGAGGCAAGTCCTTCGTGGGCGATGGCCATGGTGGGATAGACAAGGTTGCTTATTCGTGGAACCTTCGTGGGTGGAGCCCTCTGTGGACTCGCGCAACCGTTACCCTTCGTGGGTTGAAGTCTCCATAAACGTGGATGTACGATAGCACCACCTATCGGAACCACGCCAAAAATCTCTGTCTCTCCAATTGCGTTTGCTCACTCCAATCCCTTCCATTTACCTTGTTGCAAATTGCATGCTTTACTTTCCGCTGCTCATATACTCTTGCCATGCTTGCTTGAAATGTATTGTGAATGCTTAAAATTGAAGGAAATATGCCCTAGAGGCAATAATAAAGTTATTACTTATTTGCTTAATTCATGATAAATGTTTATTATTCATGCTAGAATTGTATTAACCGGAAACTTACTACATGTGTGAATACATAGACAAAACATATAGTCCCTAGTATGCCTCTACTTGACTAGCTCGTTAATCAAAGATGGTTATGTTTCCTAACCATAGACATGTGTTGTCATTTGATGAATGAGATCACATCATTAGGAGAATTATGTGATGGACATGACCCATCCATTAGCTTAGCATTATGATCGTGTTAGTTTCATTGCTATTGCTTTCTTCATGACTTATACAAGTTCACGGACTATGAGATTATGCAAGTCTTGAATACCGGAGGAACACTTTGTGTGCTACCAAACGTCACAACATAAAAGGGTGATTATAAAGGTGCTCTACAGGTATCTCCGAAGGTGTTTGTTGGGTTGGCATAGATCAAGGTTAGGATTTGTCACTCCATGTTTCGGAGAGGTATCTCTGGGCCCTCTCGGTAATAATCATCACTACAAGCCTTGCAAGCATCATGACTAATGAATTAGTTGCGTGATGAAGTATTACGGAATGAGTAAAGAGACTTGCCGGTAACGAGACTGAACTAGGTATTGAGATACCGATGATCGAATCTTGGGCAAGTAACATACGGATGACAAAGGGAATTATGTTGTTATGCGGTTTGACCGATAAAGATCTTCATAGAAAATGTAGGAACAAATACGGGCATCCAGGTTCCGCTATTGATTATTGACCGGAGACGTGTCTCGGTCATGTCTACATAGTTCTCGAACCCGTAGGGTCCGCACGCTTAACGTTCGATGACGATTGGTATTGTGAGTTTATGTGATATGTTGTACCGAAGATGGTTCGGAGTCTCGGATGTGATCACGGACATGATGAGGAGTCTCGAAATGGTCGAGACATAAATATTGATATATTGGACGACTATATTCGGACACCAGAAGTGTTCCGGAGAAGTGTGCCGGAAGGGTTATCGGAACCACCGGAGAAGTAATTGTTGGGGAACGTAGCAGAAATTCAAAATTTTCCTACGTGTCACCAAGATCTATCTATGGAGAAACTAGCAACGAGGGGAAGGAGAGTGCATCTACATACCCTTGTAGATCGCTAAGCGGAAGCGTTGAAGAGAACGAGGTTGAAGGAGTCGTACTCGTCGTGATCCAAATCACCGGAGATCCTAGTGCCGAACGGACGGCACCTCCGCATTCAACACACGTACAGCCCAGTGACGTCTCCCATGCCTTGATCCAGCAAGGAGAGAGGGATAGGTTGAGGAAGACTCCATCCAGCAACAGCACAACGGCGTGGTGGTGGTGGAGGAGCGTGGCAATCCTGCAGGGCATCGCCAAGCACCGCGGGAGAGGAGAAGGTGTTGGGGAGGGAGAGGGCTGCGCCAGGGGCAAGGGTGAAGCTCCCATGCGCCTCCCCACTATATATAGGGGTGGAGGGGGCTGGTTTCTTGCCCTCCAAGTCCATTGGGCGTTGGCAAAGGTGGGAGGAAAGAAATCCCATCATTTCCTTCCCCATCGATTGTTATCCCCCTTTTTTAGGGATCTCGATCTTATCCCTTCGGGATATGATCTTATTCCTTCTAAGGGGGATCTTGGTGCGCCTTGACCAGGGGTGTGGGGCCTTGACCCCACTACCCACGTTCATGTGGGTCCCCCATGCAGGTGGGCCCCACTCCGGAACCTTCTAGAACCTTCCCGGTACAATACCGAAAAATCCCGAACATTTTCCGGTGGCCAAAATAGGACTTCCCATATATAAATCTCTACCTCCGGACCATTCCGGGACTCCTCGTGATGTCCGAGATCTCATCCGGGACTCCGAACAACATTCGTTAACCACATACAAACTTCCTTTATAACCCTAGCGTCATCGAACCTTAAGTGTGTAGACCCTACGGGTTCGGGAGACATGTAGACATGATCGAGACGTTCTCCGGTCAATAACCAACAGCGGGATCTGGACACCCATGTTGGCTCCCACATGTTCCACGATGATCTCATCGGATGAACCACAATGTCAAGGACTCAATCGATCCTGTATACAATTCCCTTTGTCTAACGGTATTGTACTTGCCCAAGATTCGATCATCGGTATACCGATACCTTGTTCAATCTCGTTACTGGCAAGTCTCTTTACTCGTTCCGTAACACATCATCCCGTGATCAACCCCTTGGTCACATTGTGCACATTATGATGATGTCCTACCGAGTGGGCCCAGAGATACCTCTCCGTTTACACGGAGTGATAAATCCCAGTCTCGATTCGTGTCAACCCAACAGATACTTTCGGAGATACCTGTAGTGCACCTTTATAGCCACCCAGTTACGTTGTGACGTTTGTTACACCCAAAGCATTCCTATGGTATCCGGGAGTTTCACAATCTCATGGTCTAAGGAAATGATACTTGACATTAGAAAAGCTTTAGCATACGAACTATGATCTTTGTGCTAGGCTTAGGATTGGGTCTTGTCCATCACATCATTCTCCTAATGATGTGATCCCATTATCAACGACATCCAATGCCCATGGTCAGGAAACCGTAACCATCTATTGATCAACGAGCTAGTCAACTAGAGGCTTACTAGGGACATAGTGCTGTCTATGTATCCACACATGTATCTGAGTTTCCTATCAATACAATTATAGCATGGATAATAAACGATTATCATGAACAAGGAAATATAGTAATAATAACTAATTTATTATTGCCTCTAGGGCATATTTCCAACAGTCTCCCAGTTGCACTAGAGTCAATAATCTAGTTCACATCGTCATGTGATTAACATTCACACGTCACATCGCCATGTGACCAACATCCAAAGAGTTTACTAGTGTCATTAAACTAGTTCACATCATCATGTGATTAAGACTCAATGAGTTCTGGGGTTTGATCATGTTTTGCTTGTGAGAGAGGTTTTAGTCAACGGGTGCGCAACCTTCAGATCCGTATGTACTTCGCAAATCTCTAGGTCATTACGTAAATGCTGCTTCCACGCTCCACTTGGAGATATTCCAAATGGTTGCTCCACTATCGTATCCGGTTTGCTTCTCGAGTCACTTTCGGATAGGTGTTAAAGCTTGCATCGGCGTAACCCTTTACGCCGAACTCTTTATCACCTCCATAATCGAGAAACATGTCCTTATTTACTCCAAGGACAATTTTGATCGCTGTCCAATGATCCATTCCTGGATCATTCTTGTACCCCTTGACTGACTCATGGCAAGGCACACTTCCGGTGCGGTACACAGCATAGCATACTATAGAGCCTACGTCTGAAGCATAGGGGACGACCTTCGTCCTTTCTCTCTATTCTAGCGTGGTCGAGCTTTAAGTCTTAACTTCGTACCTTACATCTTAGGCAAGAACTCCTTCTTTGAATGATCCATCTTGAACACCTTCAAGATCATGTCAAGGTATATGCTCATTTGAAAGTACCATTAAGCGGTTTTGATCTATCCTCATAAATCTTGATGCTCAATGTTCAAGTAGCCTAATCCAGGTTTTCCATTGAAAAACACTTTTCAAATAACCCTATATGCTTTCTAGAAATTCTATATCATTTCTGATCAACAACATATACTCATCAGAAATTTTATAGTGCTCCCACTCACTTCTTTGGAAATACAAGTTTCTCATAAACTTTGTATAAATCCAAAATCTTTGATCATCTCATCAAAGCGCATGTTCCAACTCTGAGATGCTTACTCCAGTCCTTAGAAGGATCGCTAGAGCTAGCATACCTTTTAGCATCCTTAGGATCGACAAAACCTTTCTGATTGTATCGCATACAACCTTTCCTTACAAAAACTGGTAAGGAAACTCGTTTTGACATTCATCTGCCCAATTTCATAAATGCAGCTAGTGCTAACATGATTCCGACGGACTAAAACATCGCTATGAATGAGAAAATCTCATCGTAGTCAACTCCTTGAAATTGTGAAAAACTCTTTGCCACAAGTCGAGCTTCATAGATGGTGACATCACCGTCCACGTCTGTCTTCTTCTTAAAGATCCATTTATCTCAATGGCTTGCTGATCATCGGGCAAGTCCACCAAAGTCCATGCTTTGTTCTGATACATGGATCCTATCTTGGATTTTATGGCTTCTAACCATTTGTCGGAATATGGGCCCACCATCGCTTCTCCATAGCTCGTAGGTTCATTGTTGTCCAGCAACATGACCTTCAAGACAGGATTACTGTACCACTCTGAAGTAGTACGAATCCTTGCCACCCTACGAGGTACGGTAGTGACTTGATCCGAAACTTCATGATCACTATCATAAGCTTCTACTTCAATTGGTGTAGGCGCCACAGGAACAACTTCTTGTGCCCTGCTGCACACTAGTTGAAGTGACGGTTCAATAACCTCATCAAGTCTCCACCATCCTCCCACTCAACTTTCTGAGACAAACTTTTCCTCGAGAAAGGACCCGATTCAAGAAACAATCCCTATTGTTTTCGGATCTGAATTAGGAGGTATACCCAACTGTTTTGGGTGTCCTATGCAGATGCATTTTATCCGCTTTGGGTTCGAGCTTATCAACCTGAAACTTTTTCACATAAGCGTCACAGCCCCAAACTTTTAAGAAACGACAACCATAGTTCAAACGGTGTCGTCTCAATGGAATTACGTGGTGCCCTATTAAAGTGAGTGAGGTTGTCTCTAATGCCTAACCCATGAACGATAGTGGTAATTCGATAAGAGACATCATGGTACGCACCATATCCAATAGGGTGCAACTATGATGTTCGGACACACCATCACACTATGGTGTTCCAGGCAGTATTAATCGTGAAACAATTTCCACAATGTCTTAATTGCGTGCCAAAGCTCGTAACTCAGATACTCATCTCTATGATCTATCATAGACATTTTATCCTCTTGTCACGATGATTTTCAACTTCACTCTAAAATTACTTGAACCATTCAATAATTCAGAATTGTGTTTCATCAAGTAAATTTACTCGGTATCTACTCAAATCATCCGTGAAGTAAGAACATAACGTCCACTGCGTGCCTCAGCACTCATTGGACTGCACACATCAAAATGTATTACTTCCAACAAGTTGCTTTCTTGTTCCATTTTACTGAAAACGAGGCTTTCAGTCATCTTTCTCATGTGGTATGATTTGCATGTCTCAAGTGATTCAAAATCAAGTGAGTCCAAATGATCCATCTTGAATGGAGTTTCTTCATGCGTATACACCAAAGACATGGTTCGCATATCTCAAACTTTTCAAAAATGACTGAGTCCAAAGATCCATCAACATGGAGCTTCTTCATGCGTTTTATACCATTATGACTTACATGGCAGTGCCACAAGTAAGTGGTACTATCATTACTATCTTATATCTTTTGGCATGAAAATGTGTATCACTACGATCGAGATTCAATAAACCATTCCTTTAGGTGCAAGACCATTGAAGGTATTATTCAAATAAATAGAGTAACCATTATTCTCCTTAAATGAATAACCGTATTGCGATAGACATAATCCAATCATGTCTATGCTCAACGCAAACACCAAATGACAATTATTCAGGTTTAGTACTAATCTTGATGGTAGAGGGAGCGTGCGATGTTTGATCATATCAAACTTGGAAACACTTCCAACACATATCATCAGCTCACCTTTAGCTAGTCTCCGTTTATTCCGTAGCTCTTTTATTTCGAGTTACTAACACTTAGTAACTGAACCGGTATCTAATACCCTGGTGCTACTAAGAGTACTAGTAAAGTACACATTAACATAATGTATATCCAATATACTTCTATCGACCTTGCCAGCCTTCTCATCTACCAAGTATCTAGGGTAATTCTGCTCTAGTGGTTGTTCCCAGAAGCACTTAGTCTCGGGTTTGGGTTCAACCTTGGGTTTCTTCACTAGAGCAGCAGCTGATTTGCCGTTTCATGAAGTATCCCTTCTTGCCCTTGCCCTTCTTGAAACTAGTGGTTTCACCAACCATCAACAATTGATGCTCCTTCTTGATTTCTACTTTCGCAGTGTCAAACATCGCGGATACTTCAAGGATCATCATATCTATCCCTGATATGTTATAGTTCATCACGAAGCTCTAGCAGCTTGGTGGCAATGACTTTGGACAAACATCACTATCTCATCTGGAAGATCAACTGCCACTCGATTCAAGTGATTGTTGCACTCAGACAATCCGAGCACAAGCTCAACGATTGAGCTTTTCTCCCTTAGTTTGCAGGCTAAGAAAATTGTCGGAGGTCTTATACCTCTTGACGTGGGCACGAGCCTGAAATCCCAATTTCAGCCCTCGAAAACATCTCATATGTTCCGCGAAGTTTCAAAAACGTCTTTGGTGCCTCAACTCTAAACCGTTTAATTGAACTATCACGTAGTTATCAAAACGTGTATGTCCGATGTTCGTAACATCCACAAACGACGTTTGGGGTTCAGCACACTGAGCGGTGCATTAAGGACATAAGCTTTCTACTGTCCGCATAACCGCTACTGTCAACTTTTAACTATATTTTTTCTAGGAACATATCTAAACAGTGGAACTAAAGCGCGAGCTTACGACATAATTTGCAAAGATCTTTTGACTATGTTCAGGATAATTAAGTTCATCTTATGAACTCCCACTGAGATAGACATCCCTCTAGTCATCTAAGTGATTACATGATCCGAGTCAACTAGGCCGTGTCCGATCATCACGTGAGACGGACTAGTCATCATCGGTGAACATCTTCATGTTGATCGTATCTACTATACGACTCATGCTCGACCTTTCGGTATCTTGTGTTCCGAGGCCATGTATGTACATGCTAGGTTCGTCAAGTTAACCTAAGTGTTTCGCATGTGTAAATCTAGCTTACACCCGTTGTATGTGAACGTAAGAATCTATCACACCCGATCATCACGTGGTGCTTTGAAATGACGAACTTTCGCAACGGTGCACAGTTAGGGGGAACACTTTCTTGAAATTTTAATGAGGGATCATCTTATTCACCACCGTCATTCTAAGCAAATAAGATGCATAAACATGATAAACATCACATGCAATCAAATAGTGACATGATATGGACAATATCATTTTGCTCCTTTTGATCTCCATCTTCGGGGCTCCATGATCATCATCGTCACCGGCATGACACCATGATCTCCATCATCATGATCTCCATCATCGTGTCTCCATGAAGTTGTCTCGCCAACTTATTACTTCTACTACTATGGCTACCGGTTAGCAATAAAGTAAAGTAATTACATGGCGTTGTTCAATGACACGCAGGCATACAATAAATAAAGACAACTCCTATGGCTCCTGCCGGTTGTCATACTCATCGACATGCAAGTCGTGATTCCTATTACGAGAACATGATCAATCTCATACATCACATATCATTCATCACATTCTTCTTGGCCATATCACATCGCATAGCATACCATGCAAAAACAAGTTAGACGTCCTCTAATTGTTGTTTGCATGTTTTACGTGGCTGCTATGGGTTTCTAGCAAGAACATTTCTTACCTACGCAAAACCACAACATGATATGCCAATTGCTATTTACCCTTCATAAGGACCATTTTCATCGAATCCGTTCCGACTAAAGTGGGAGAGACTGGCACCCGCTAGCCACCTTATGCACCAAGTGCATGTCGATCGGTGGAATCATCTCACGAAGAGCGTGTAAGGTCGGTCCAGGCCGCTTCATCCCACAATACCGTCGAAACAAGATTGGACTAGTAACAGTAAGCATATTGAACAAAATCAACGCCCACAACTACTTTGTGTTCTACTCGTGCAAAGAATCTACGCAATAGACCTAGCTCATGATGCCACTATTGGGGAACGTAGCAGAAATTCAAAATTTTCCTACGTGTCACCAAGATCTATTTATGGAGAAACTAGCAACGAGGGTAACGAGAGTGCATCTACATACCCTTGTAGATCGCTAAGCGGAAGCGTTCAAGAGAACGGGGTTGAAGGAGTCGTACTCGTCGTGATCCAAATCACCGGAGATCCTAGTGCCGAACGGACGGCACCTCCGCGGTCAACACACGTACAGCCCAGTGACATCTCCCATGCCTTGATCCAGTAAGGAGAGAGGGAGAGGTTGAGGAAGACTCCATCCAGCAACAGCACAATGGCGTGGTGGTGGTGGAGGAGCGTGGCAATCCAGCAGGGCTTCGCCAAGCACCGCGGGAGAGGAGAAGGTGTTGGGGAGGGAGAGGGCTGCGCCAGGGGCAAGGGTGAAGCTCCCATGCTCCTCCCCACTATATATAGGGGTGGAGGGGGCTGGTTTCTTGCCCTCCAAGTCCATTGGGGCGTTGGCAAAGGTAGGAGGAAAGAAATCCCATCATTTCCTTCCCCATCGATTGTTATCCCCCTTTTTTAGGGATCTTGATCTTATCACTTCGGGATATGATCTTATTCCTTCTAAGGGGGGATCTTGGTGCGCCTTGACCAGGGGTGTGGGGCCTTGACCCCACTACCCACGTTCATGTGGGTCCCCCATGCAGGTGGGCCCCACTCCGGAACCTTCTAGAACCTTCCCGGTACAATACCGAAAAATCCCGAACATTTTCCGGTGGCCAAAATAGGACTTCCCATATATAAATCTTTACCTCCGAACCATTCTGGAACTCCTCGTGACGTCCGGGATCTCATCCGGGACTCCGAACAACATTCGTTAACCACATACAAACTTCCTTTATAACCCTAGCGTCATCGAGCCTTAAGTGTGTAGACCCTACGGGTTCGGGAGACATGTAGACATGACCGAGACGTTCTCCGGTCAATAACCAACAGCGGGATCTGGATACCCATGTTGGCTCCCACATGTTCCACGATGATCTCATCGGATGAACCACGATGTCAAGGACTCAATCGATCCTGTATACAATTCCCTTTGTCTAACAGTATTGTACTTGCCCGAGATTCGATCGTCGGCATACCGATACCTTGTTCAATCTCGTTACCGGCAAGTCTCTTTACTCGTTCCGTAACACATCATCCCGTGATCAACCCCTTGGTCACACTGTGCACATTACGATGATGTCCTACCGAGTGGGCCCAGAGATACCTCTCCGTTTAAACGGAGTGACAAATCCCAGTCTCGATTCGTGTCAACCCAACAGATACTTTCGGAGATACCTATAGTGCACCTTTATAGCCACCCAGTTACGTTGTGATGTTTGGTACACCCAAAGCATTCCTACGGTATCCGGGAGTTGCACAATCTCATGGTCTAAGGAAATGATACTTGACATTAGAAAAGCTTTAGCATACGAACTACGATCTTTGTGCTAGGCTTAGGATTGGGTCTTGTCCATCACATCATTCTCCTAATGATGTGATCCCGTTTTCAACGACATCCAATGTCCATGGTCAGGAAACCGTAACTATCTATTGATCAACGAGCTAGTCAACTAGAGGCTTACTAGGGACATAGTGTTGTCTATGTATCCACACATGTATCTGAGTTTCCTATCAATACAATTATAGCATGGATAATAAATGATTATCATGAACAAGGAAATATAGTAATAATAACTAATTTATTATTGCCTCTAGGGCATATTTCCAACAGCAATGGGCCTTATTGGGCCTAAGGAGAGAGAGAGGGGCGGCCAGGGGCTGGCCACGCGCCCCCCATGGGCCTAGTTCAAATTGTACTAGGGGGAGGGGTGGCGCCCCCTCCTTCCTTCTCCTCCCCCTCCTTTGAAAGGATCGAGAAGAGGTGTCTAGAGGGGGGGGTGATTAGACACTAAGTGAAAAAGTTGCAGTTTTTAATCTCTTTAAATTTAAATGGAGTTTTGGCACAAGTTTAACAATCACAATACATAACAAGCAAGCATGCAAAGAGTATATGAGCAGTGGAAAGTAAAGCATGCAACTTGCAAGAATGTAAAGGGATGGGATTGGAGTGTGCAAACGCAATTTGGAGACACGGATGTTTTTGTCGTGGTTCCGATAGGTGGTGCTATCGTACATCCACGTTGAGGGAGACTTCAACCCACAAAGGGTAACAGTTGCGCGAGTCCACGGAGGGCTCCACCCATGAAGGGTCCACGAAGAAGCAACGTTGTCTATCCCACCATGGCCGTCGCCCATGAGAAGGACTTGCCTCACTAGGGTAGATCTTCACGAAGTAGGCGATCTCCTTGCCCTTACAAACTCCTTGGTTCAACTCCACAATCTTGTCGGAGGCTCCCAAGTGATACCTAGCCAATCTAGGAGACACCACTCTCCAAGAAGTAACAAATGGTGTGTTGATGATGAACTCCTTGCTCTTGTGCTTCAAATGATAGTCTCCCCAGCACTCAACTCTCTCACGGGATTTGGATTTGGTGGAAAGAAGATCTGAGTGGAAAGCAACTTGGGGAAGGCTAGAGATCAAGATTCATATGGTAGGAATGGAATATCTTGGTCTCAACACATGAGTAGGTGGTTCTCTCTCAGAAAATGAATGTTGGAAGTGTAGGCACGTTCTGATCGCTCTCTCCATGAATCAAGACTCATATGGTAGGAATGGAATATCTTGGCCTCAACACATGAGTAGGTGGTTCCTTCTCAGAAACAGCAAGTTGGAAGTGTAGGTTTGTTCTGATGGCTCTCTCCACGAATGAATATGAGGTGGAGGGGTATATATAGCCTCCACACAAAATCTAAACGTTACACACAACTTACCAATCTCGGTGGGACCGGATCGTGAAACTCGGTCGGACCGATTTAGCAAATAATGTGAACGTTAGGATTTTCGGTGGGACCGACTTGCAACTCGGTAGGACCGATATGGTTAGGGTTAGGGCATAATGTAATCTCGGTGAGACTGATTACATAAACTCGGTGGAACCGATTTTGGTAATAAGCTAACCAGAGAGTTGGTCAGGCAAACTCGGTGGAACCGATTCGCTCATCTCGGTTGGACCGAAACGTTATGAAAGGGAAACAGAGAGTTTGCATTGTAATCTCAGTAGGACCGATTACGCGAACTCGGTGTGACCGATTTTGGTAATGGATACATACAGAGAGATTACAATCCCATCTCGGTGAGACCGAGATCCCTATCGGTGAGACCGAATTGACTAGGATTTGTGGAAGTGGCTATGACATCTGAACTCGGTGGCACCGGATAGAAAGAATCGGTGGGGCCAAGTTTGACTTTTGGTTTGGGTCATATGTGGATGTGAGAAGGTAGTTGAGGGCTTTGGAGCATATCACTAAGCACTTTGAGCAAGCAAGCCATTAAACAACACCTCATCCCCTCTTGATAGTATTGGCTTTTCCTATAGACTCAATGTGATCTTGGATCACTAAAATAGAAAATGTAGAGTCTTGTGCTTGGAGCTTGAGCCAATCCTTTGTCCTTAGCATCTTGAAGGGGTTCCACATCCTCTAGTCCATGCCACTCCATTGTTGAACTTATCTGAAACATACTAGGTAAAAGTATTAGTCCAACAATAGATATGTTGACATAAATTACCAAAATCACCCAGGGAGCACTTGTGCTTTCAATCTCCCCCTTTTTGGTAATTGATAACAACATACATCAAAGCTTTAGACAAAGATATAGAGAATAACAAGTAAAGCTTTGGAAAGACATGTAACATGCATAGGCTCCCCCTACATGTATGCAATCATGTAAATATGAAATATAGGAGCATGTGAATGCATAAATATGACAAAGTAAGCAATGTGTGACATGTATCTTGGCTATATGCATTAGAGAAAATGATGTGAATATGGGAAATGTACCTTCATGCTCATGAGTCCTTCTTGCAAACAGTATGTACATCAGCAATAATTCCTCATACACATGATTGTGATGCATATACTTACCTTATGGTCTTGAGTTGGCTTAGGATGGAATGAACCTGCGTAAACAAGGTTAGATAACACAGATACACCTACTGGCCAGAGCAGACAAAAGAAACCACAAGAGTACCAAGACTGGGAAGACATGTTAGAGTGTGAGTACTGAGTACAACATTGGATCTAGAAATGTCCCCAAAGGTAAAGATGTGCAATGAATTTAAGGATTTCCTTCCCTTAGATGTCTTGCTCCCCCTGAATCTAGCATGGGATACTGGGAGAAGATAGGGAACAGAAAATTAGAGCTCAAAGAAAATAAACAGAGTTAATGCAAACAAACAAATATGAACATGTCTTTCCCCTCTTGAAGACATGTGATTTCTCTCCTCTTGAACACTAAGCATCTGGGGTCCTTGATGATTACTCTCTCTCCCCTTGAGTATTCTCTCCCCCTATAGATATGATTAAGCTTTGATGTGATCTCTCTCTGCCCCTTTGACATCAATTTCCAAGAAGGGTTCTTCAGGATTTTTGTTATAAATGGGTTTGGTCCTTGAGTCACAGAGCAAAGCAGCAAGTCAAATGTGATGCTGGTAGAGGACAAGAATCATTGAGTGGAGCTGGTTAAAAAGGTATGCAGGAACAAGTGGCAAAATGTCTTTCCTGCTATGAAATTGGTGACTCCGAGTTTTATGCTTTGGTTGCACCGAAAGAATTCGGTTGGACCAAAGGCATCAGACCGGTGAGACCGAGTTCATCACAGAGAAAACACTTGTCACCTCAGCTCACTAGACGAGTAATATCTCACAAGGATTTGCAAGGAATTAACTGAAAGATTTGTAATGAATTGGATGCAGGTTAATGCAGAACAGAAAATAAAAGAAAAGAGATCTAGATGAAGTTTTTTTTGAAAGGGGAAACAAATATACATGAGACAAATGCAAGAGCACAGAAAATAACACAAGAGAACTTCATCTAGAATTGGTTGGTGACAAAGTCACTGTCGGTGTCAAAACCGGCGGATCTCGGGTAGGGGGTCCCGAACTGTGCGTCTAGGCGGATGGTAACAGGAGACAAGGGACACGGTATTTTTACCCAGGTTTGGGCCCTCTCGATGGAGGTAAAACCCTACTCTTGCTTGATTGATATTGATGATATGGGTGGTACAAGAGTGGATCTACCACGAGATCAAGGAGGCTAAACCCTAGAAGCTAGCCTATGGTATGATTGTTGTAATGGTTGTCTGTCCTACGGACTAAAACCCTCCGGATTATATAGACACCGGAGAGGGCTAGGGTTACACAGAGTCGGTTACAATGGTAGGAGATCTACATATCCGTATTGCCAAGCTTGCCTTCCACGCCAAGGAAAGTCCCATCCGGACACGGGACGAAGTCTTCAATCTTGTATCTTCATAGTCTTGGAGTCCGGCTGACGATGATAGTCCGGCTATCCGGACACCCCCTAGTCCAGGACTCCCTCAGTAGCCCCTGAACGAGGTTTCAATGACGATGAGTCCGGCGCGCATATTGTTCGGCATTGCAAGGCGGGTTCCTTCTCTGAATATTTCATAGAAGATTGTGAACACCAGGATAGTGTCCGGCTCTGTAAAATAAATTTCACACTCCATCGTAGAGATAATAATATGTACACAAGTTCAATCTGCTGACGTGCTTTGTGGCGTGACGTCATGCCACTACCAAGCCTTTACTTGAATCATTTTTTATTATACCACCTCGGTAGCGTTTAAGCGGTTTCTTGGCACGCCTTGTCGAAGCAGAGATCGTGTTCCCCTTATTCCGGGATTCTCATCAATACGGATGTGGGTAACCCAACCGCGCCATTGACGGTGGTGCTTGGGAGATAAGCGAGTTTTACCAGGTCGGTGGGGACGCATAGTCTTCGTCCGCCCATATATAAGGGGATAAGGATCCACCTTTTTACCTACGCCTTCTTCTTCCTTTGCTTATCCATCTCCGCGCACTCGAGCTCCAGCGCCCAAGCCCGCACATTTCGTCTCAACCTTTTCCAGTCATGTCCGGAGCGGGAGGCAAGTGGTTGGCTTCCTTCGTTACGGAGGAGCACATCAAGAAGCTGCGCGGCGCCGGATACCTGTCCGGCAACATCGTGCACTGGCTGCCTGACAAGGGGCAGCTCATCCCCACCCCCAGGCCCCATGAGAGGGTCGTATTCCTTCCCGACTTCCTCCGTGGACTGGGCTTCCCGTTGCATCTCTTCGTCCGGGGGCTCATGTACTACTACGGCCTGGATTTCCACGATCTGGCGCCAAACTTCATCCTCAACATCTTGGTGTTTATCATCGTGTGCGAGGCCTTCCTCTGCATCCAGCCCCACTTCGGCTTGTGGCTCAAGACCTTCAATGTCAAGCCGAAGGTAGTGAAGGGCATCCAAGCGGAGTGCGGAGGCGCCATGTTGGGCAAGATGCCCAACGTCATCTGGCTCGAAGGGGCCTTCGTGGAGTCCGTCAAGGGGTGGCAATCGGGGTGGTTCTACATCACCGAGCCGCGTGACCCTAAATGGGCAGCGGTCCCCGAGTTCAGATCTGGTATCCCTATGCAGCTCACCTCCTGGAAAGAGAAGGTCTTGCTATGGGGCAGTTCGGAGGAGCTGACAAGACTTCAGTCCTGTCTCCAGACCTTGGTGAACAAGAAGCTTAGGCTTGTCAATGTGATCCAGGTCATGGTCGTCCGCCGGATTCTCCCCTGCCAACAGCGGGCCTTCAATTTGTGGGAGTTCGACCCGGCACAGCACCGGACCCTGAGCGGGCTCTTCGACACGACGTACAAAGATGCCTGGAGGGTGCTGTTCAAGGGTGGAGAAGCCCCCGCGTCTGTGACGGAAGACCGCGGATTCAGCACCAAGCGCCCGGCCAGCGAGGTAAGCTTTGTTATCCTCTATGGGACATTTATTTTATTTCACAATTTAATTTTATGTGGGATCTAAAACTCCCAATGCCTTTGACAGGACTGGCAGAGGACGTCCGGACAGGTAGACTGTCCAGCTCCCCTTCCCGAAGAACCAGCAGACGCCCGTTTAACGGGGCTACTAGTCCCGGCACTTTATGTGGTGCCGGAGAAGAAGGCCAAGAAGAAGGCCACGGGAACTCAAAGAAGCTCCCGGCGGCAGGTGATATCGGACTCATCGTCCGATGGCTCCGAGGTGGACTCCTCCCCCGAAGACGAGGAGGAGAAAGAGGACTCTCCCCCGGAGGGGGGAGAGAGGAAAAGGAAGGCTTCCCCAACCGGGGAGGCCGAAGGGTCCAAGAGGGGAAGGACCCTTCCTCCGGACAGCTCCGCCAACGCCAACGACGGCGACGAGGAGTGGCCCTCAAGGGCCAAGCCCCTGGCAAGATCGTAAGCATCCGGACTCCTTTGTAATTTCTTTTTCGTGCCACGCAGTGTCCTTCTAATGCCGCATACTATCTGTAGCCCGGCCGAGGAGGATCTTCCCGCTTCATCGAGCGGGTCCTTGGCTCCGTCGGACATGGATTCCATTCCAACCGCCTCCACCACTCGTGATGCTGATGACGCCGAGGTAGGATCCCAGGAGGGGACCCACCAGGAGGGGGAGGCTCCGGAGGTGCCTCAAGGAAGCCTCCCGGACTTCGTGCCGGACTCCGCGCCAGAACCCACAGTGGTTCCGGAGCCCGGCAGGCGGCCCGTTTGTAAGAAGGGCAAGACCGTGACACCGGCAGCGCGCCGGACAACTTGTTGGAGGCGCTCAACGGCGCTTCCGTCGAGGAAGAACACCGCACTATTATGAGTGCGGTGATTCAGAAAGTTCATCTCGCCAAGAGCGGGCTGACCGAAGCTTGCAGCAGCCTTCTAACAGGCTTTGAGGTAAGAAGCTTAAAAATGTGTAATGTAATACCGCATAGACAGTAGCCCCTGATGCTCGGTTCGGTGTTCGGAAAGAAAAACCGGACTGAGGATCTATAAAAGATATACGCAGGAGTGCTAAAAATATGTCAATATGGGTTTGCAGGCTGCGCTGCTGACCTCTGCCGCACTGACTGCGAAGGGCGGTGCTTTGAAGCAGGACCTCGAGCGGTCCGAGCAAGAGCTCGGCCTTGCCAAGAAGCAGCTCGAGGACAAAGAAGGTGAGTAACACCACTTTGAAATTTGTACCTTACAGAAAAGGATTTTGGTTGCAATAGAAATAACAAGGATAACGTGGGTACTGCAGGGGCCACGAACGAGGTGGCGGCCCTGAAGGAGGCTGTGTCCGCAGCCGAACGCAATGCGGCCGCGGAACGAGCGAAGCGAGAGAGGCAGGAGGCGCGGTTGGCGGAGGTGCGGCAAGAGCTCCAGGCTCTCATGGAAAAGCATGAGATTTTGGAGCGCGACTCGAAGACTCGAGAGTCCGAGCTTGCCTCGGCTCTTGAAAGTGCCAAAGCCGCTAAGGCCGAGGCCCATAAGGCCCTCCAGGAGATTGAGGCAACGAAGAAGATAGCGGCGGGTAAGGCATTCTTCATGCAAAGCAAGCATGTGAATGTAAATTACCTGTTACTTACCCGAATTCGGAGCTCTCTAGGGGCGTTTGCAGATCTGCCTCGCAGCATGTCCGATGCCGCCGCATTCTACCGGCTGAGGAGGGGAGCTCAACGGAGAAGGTCTTTTGGTCTTAGTACGCTGAGGCCGGACATCTGGTGCCCCCTAGCGACCAGCTGAAGCAGCTGGTCGAGCTCCGCAAGGTAGCCGAGCAGGCCATGAAGGGCCTCATAGTCCGGCTGTGGCCTGGAGAGGCCATGCCTGGGAGCTACTTCAGCCTCGTGCGGCGGCTGGTGGATGCGTGCCCCTGGGTGGAGGTCATCAAGCGCTCCGCCTGCATTGAAGGTGCCCGTAGGGCCCTTGCCCGCGCAAAGGTGCATTGGGGCAGGCTGGATGCGGAGAGGCTTCTGACAAACGCGCCGCCGCCAGCCAGGGAGTATCGTACGCCCGAAATGTACTAAGACTGTCCTGGAGGGTGCCCGCAAGATTGCGGATGAGTGCCCCAGAGATGTAATTGTTGAGTAAACTCACCATGTGTTATCCTGTGCGCTAAAAACATTGTTCATATGCGCTAAGCAACACTTATTTGATTTAAAATATTACCTTCTCTGCGGCCGTTTATTAAATCTGAGAGATGGCAAGTCGTCGGCTTCAGCCCCCATGCCACGAGTGCTGGGGTGTTCGGGATAAACTTGAGCACTCTTGTTCCCATTTTGGGTCCATCTAGGAGGCGCCAACACAACAAACAAGGCAACCGGACTTATAATGCTTGAACACTCTCACTTAGCCATAGAATTCTATAATTTTAAATTTCGGCGAAGCCCCTAGTGTTCGGAAGACCGAATTCGGGGCGCTATCCACGCCTTGGCCGGACACTATCCGGTTCCTCGCTCTAAGCGGCGTAAGTCTTTAGGGACTCGAAAAGACCTCTCGAACAGCGACCAGTCTCTCACCTTATCATGACAGTCAGTTTTAGCTTTCTCCACTGAGGCGCTCGCCCAGCTCAACCGGGGCGCAATCGCAGTGGTTCTCCTAGTGCTACCTTAGCCGACAGAACGGAACGTAAGGTACCAAAACATGGGAGCCGGGCAAACCCAACTATTGACCCAAGACATGATTCGGAGCCGATGCATATAATGCTATAAGTTCGGGGTGCCACACTTGTGAAAGAGTTCGGACTTATCACACCATAATGCGGGGAACATAAGCCCCTGGTGTATTCGGCCATACCAAATTGTACGGATGCAAGATGTCATAAATGAACATATATATAGAAAGGAATGCAATTATAAGGGAAAAAGTAATGCATTGTTTATTCAGGGAATTCTGCCATGAGTGCAGAATGATACAAATAGTGCGGTAAGCAAGGGAGTGGACTATTTTAAACATGTCCCCCTCCAGGGGTGGGCTGCGGAATGGTGTAATAAACAGATTTAATGCTCGTAATGGAGACCACCTGAGTGTTCGTCGTAGCCCTTGTTCCTCCCTGGTTGTTGCATCGTGAGTGCGGCCGATCTATTGCCGGACAGGACCTCTTGTAAACGGAGTCCTGTAGATAAAATAAAATAAAAAAAGGAAAAGAAAAAGAGTGACACACTTAGGAGCCCCTGGTGTGGTTGAGCCGCACTCTGGGCCTGTCGTGGTCGTGCCCCTCCCCCTATGCCCAAGGTATCTCCAGAGCGTAATGATGTACGCGGGGAGTTTGTCTTGCAATCATGCAAGGTCTGGGGTTGGGGCCGCATTGCTACGCATGCTCGGAATGTGCCAGGTGGTCTTGGTGTATGTTGCTCCGGGCGCGTTTGATCATGTCCGGTCTTTTAACGGCCGGACTCGAGACTTGCCTTAAGAGGCTGCTCTGTGCTTCTGCCGCGAGAGCCGCTGTGTGTTCCTCCGTTCGGAGGGAGTGTTCGGTGTTTCCGTTGACCATGATGACTCCATGAGGGCCTGACATCTTGAGCTTGAGGTATGAATAATGGGGCACCGCGTTGAACTTTGCAAACGCGGTTCGTCCGAGCAGGGCGTGATAGCCACTACGGAACGGGACTATGTCGAAGATTAATTCATCGCTTCGGAAATTATCCGGGGATCCGAAGACCACTTCCAGCGTGACCGAGCCTGTACAATTGGCTTCGACGCCTGGTATGACGCCTTTGAAGGTTGTCTTTGTAGGTTTAATCCTTGAGGGGTCTATGCCCATCTTGCGCACTGTATCCTGATAAAGCAGGTTCAGGCTGCTGCCGCCGTCCATGAGGACTCTAGTGAGGTGAAATCCATCGACGATTGGGTCTAAAACCAATGCGGCGAATCCGCCATGGCGGATACTGGTGGGGTGGTCCCTTCGATCAAAAGTGATCGGGCAAGAGGACCATGGATTGAATTTTGGGGCGACTGGCTCCATCGCATATACGTCCCGAAGTGCACGCTTCCTCTCCCTCTTGGGTATGTGGGTTGCGTATATCATATTTACCGTCCGCACTTGTGGGGGGAAACCCTTCTGTCCTCTACTGTTCGGCGGCCGGGTCTCCTCCTCGTCGTCGCTATGCAGCCCCTTGTCATTGTTTTCGGCAATTAACTTGCTGCTGCTTGAATACCCAACAATCCTGTTGGTGTGGTTAGCTGGCTTTTCGGGGGTGCCATGTATCTGGCAAGAGCGGTTGAGTATTCGGCCCAAATTGGACGGACCCGGAGTGGTTATTTTGAATGGCTTCTTCCGCTGACCGAGTTTAGAGCCTCTGAATCCGGCGTTGACTGTCGTATCCTCATTGTTATCGCCGTTAACATGGCGTTTGTTTTTGTTTCGACGTGACCTGCCATTGTGGTCCTTAGTATCCGGACTGCCAGCATTTTTGCTGAGGTTGTTGCTGCGAGCTAGCCAGCTGTCCTCTCCCGCACAGAAGCGGGTCACGAGTGATGTGAGGGCTGCCATGGATTTCGGCTTTTCCTATCCTAGGTTTCGGGCCAGCCACTCGTCGCGGATGTTATGTTTGAAGGCTGCGAGGGCCTTTGCATCCGGACAGTCGACGATTTGATTTTTCTTTGTTAAGAACCGTGTCGTAACTATGCGCCGATTCGTCTGGCTGTTGAATTATGTGGCTTAGGTCATCGGCGTCTGGTGGTCGCACATATGTGCCCTGGAAGTTGTCGAGGAATGCGGCTTCCAGGTCTTCCCAACACCCAATTGACTTGGGCAAGCTGTTGAGCCAATGCCGAGCTGGTCCTTTAAGCTTGAGTGGGAGATACTTGATGGCGTGGAGATCGTCACCGCGGGCCATATGGATATGAAGGAGATAATCTTCGATCCAAACCACGGGGTCTGTTGTGCCATCGTAGGATTCAATGTTCACGGGTTTAAACCCTTCAGGGATTTGATGATCCATTACTTCGTCTCGTGAAGCATAGTGGGTGTCTTGGCGCGCCTATATTGAGCAATATCATGACGTAGCTCAAGAGAGTGTTGTCTGCTGTGTTCGGCCCGGCCAGAGTTGCTGTATCCGGCGCGACGGTAGTCGTCGTAGGTCGTGGGGCACCCACGTGATCCGTAGATGGATCTGGATTGTCTTGCCTTGTCCTCCAATATATCCCGCAAGTCCAGCGCATTCCCTCGTGGCTTCGTACTTTTCGAGCGGTGCCGGGGTATGGTCCTAAAGGAGGGCCTAGATGCTTCTCTGTCTCGACCGCGTGGTGGTCGGTCTTCCGTATTGTGCGCTGGTGATGAAGGTTTGTATGCTTCCTCCTCTAATCGGGGGAGCAACTTGCGTTTTGGGTAGCTCTTGGAGGGGCGTTCGAGTTCATACTCTTCGGCCGCGAGGACCTCGGTCCATCTGTCGGCCAGCAGGTCTTGATCAGCTTGAAGCTGTTGCTGCTTTTTCTTTTGGCTATTTGCCGTGGCGATAAGCCTGCGTTTAAAACGCTCTTCTTCGACGGGATCCTCGGGCACGACAAATTCGTCGTCGTTGAGGCTTGCCTCGTCTCCGGAGGGAGGCATGTAATTGAAATCCTCTAACTCCTCATCTGCCACTGTCTCTCGAGGGCTGGCTTCCCCATCCTCCTGTGCTGAATTGTGCTAGAGGGGGTTGTCTTCGGCACTCTCTGGGGTTTTATTATCTCTGGTGCCGGAATCTCCATTCTTGTTGTGGCAGGATTTAGAGTGGCGCCGCTGACGTCGGCGCTTGGGCTGTTTCTTAGAGGAATCTGCCTCCGCTGCTTCTTCGCCGTCCCCGTCCTTTGGGGTGTCCACCACGAGGTGGTCTTCCAGTGCCCTGTAGGCGCTGGTTCTGGATCGTCTCCGGCATCGTCGTCCATACCGTCGATGTCTTTAGAGTCATAGTCTAGCATGTCGGTTAGATCGTCGACAGTGGCTAGAAAGTGGGTGGTGGGTGGGCTTTGAATTTCTTCGTCGTCCGCATCCCAACCATCCTGACCGCAATCCGGCCAAGGTTCTCCTGATAACGAGAGATGCTTTAGCGAATTTAAGATGTCGCCAAAGGGTGAGTGCCGAAAGATGTCCGCGGCGGTGAACTCCATGATCGGCGCCCAATCGGATTCGATTGGCAAGGGCGCGGGAGGTTCGGAGTCCGGCAAGGAGTCCGGCGCCTCGGAGTCACAAGCTTTGTAAGGGACAAGGTCGGTATTCGGCTCTATCGCCATAGAGGTTGCATCTCCCGAGGCAGTGTCCAGCCACCTGTCCTCGATCTGCGCGGTCTGCTCCGAGCTAAGGGCAAGGGCGGACTCGTGTGCGGCCTCCAGGGCACTGTCCGGCGGCAGAGCTAGATCATGCCCCTCGAGACAGTGCGGCACGCTCGGCTGTGGCTCGAATCCGTCGAAGATCAAGCCTTCGCGGATGTCGGCCGTGAAGTTTAGGCTTCCAAACCTGACCTGATGGCCAGGGGCGTAGCTTTCGATCTGCTCCAGATGGCCAAGTGAATTGGCCCGCAGTGCGAAGCCACCGAACACGAAGATCTGTCCGGGGAGAAAAGTCTCACCCTGGATGGCGTTGTTGTTGATTGAAGAAGCCATCAAGCCTATCGGTGACGACACAGAGGAACTCTCAATGAAAGCACCAACGTCGGTGTCAAAACCGGCGGATCTCGGGTAGGGGGTCCCGAACTGTGCGTCTAGGCGGATGGTAACAGGAGACAAGGGACACAGTTTTTTTACCCAGGTTCGGGCCCTCTCGATGGAGGTAAAACCCTACTCCTACTTGATTGATATTGATGATATGGGTAGTACAAGAGTGGATCTACCACGAGATCAAGGAGGCTAAACCCTAGAAGCTAGCCTATGGTATGATTGTTGTAATGGTTGTCTGTCCTATGGACTAAAACCCTCCGGTTTATATAGACACCGGAGAGGGCTAGGGTTACACAGAGTCGGTTACAATGGTAGGAGATCTACATATCCGTATCGCCAAGCTTGCCTTCCACGCCAAGGAAAGTCCCATCCGGACATGGGACGAAGTCTTCAATCTTGTATGTTCATAGTCTTGGAGTCCGGCTGACGATGATAGTCCGGTTGTCCAGACACCCCCTAGTCCAGGACTCCCTCGGTCACCTATGTTAGAGTATATTGACTTAGGAGTCAAGTGAGATCACTTGATCATGGGTCATACTCATTGTTTAAGCTCAAAATGGGGTTACCATTTTTCGTTTAAGCATCTTGATGTATTCACATCTTGTAGAGTTGCTTTGACTCATGACTTGGAGTAAAGCTTCTCTAAGATGGAATAACATACCTTGGGTGGTGGTGTTGATTGTGATCATGTAGTTGCACTTATGTGGGTTGCTCAAGGTTGATGTAGCTCATCAAGAGTTGGGAGCACCACTTTGGAATTTGAGTTCATCTACCTACATGGGTTAGTTTTTGCAAGGAAGAGCACTTGTGTTTACAAAATGACAATCATGATATTCAATAACAAATTTGTCAAAGGATATGTTTGAATGGTTCCGTGCTTCCTTGTGTTCAACCACCATTGTGTAGAGACTTGGTGATGTAGAGATTGTTCAAGATGTGAGTTAGTTGCAATCTCATAGATTTAGATTCATCTAAGTACCTACACGGGTTAGATAACATGCAAGGTGCAAATATATCCAAGACATAAGATTATCATCCTAAGAGAAATATCAAGGATTAGTCATAGACTCATGTCTTGAATGTATCAAATGGAGTTCCTACTCCAAGTTTGAAGCATCAACAATGTTCAATTCACCTCTTAACCTGCAAAACACTTTCTCATCAAGTGGTGTAGTGAAAATATCCGCTAATTGCTTATCGGTGCGAACATGTTTAAGATTAATGTCCCCTTTGGCAACATGATCTCGAATGAAATGATGATGAACTTCAATATGCTTAGTTCAAGAGTGTTGCACGGGATTGTGAGCAATCTTGATAGCACTTTCATTGTCACAAAGCAATGGAACATGTTTCACATATATCCCATAATCTTTAAGAGTTTGGGTCATCCAAAGTAATTGAGCACAACATGAACCAGCGGCAATGTATTCCGCTTCGGCGGTGGATAAGGATACCGAGTTTTGTTTCTTGGAAGACCAAGACACAGGAGATCTACCAAGAAATTGACAAGTACCCGAAGTGGACTTTCTATCAACCTTGTCACCGGCATAGTCCGAGTCGGAGTAGCCAACAAGATTAAAAGAGGCCCTCTTTGGATACCAAATGCCAATATTTGGTGTGTGAATTAAGTATCTCACTATCCTTTTCACGGCCTTAAGATGACATTCTTTAGGAGCGGCTTGATATCTTGCACACATGCACACACTTAGCATAATATCGGGACGAGAAGCACAAAGATATAACAATGAACCAATCATAGAGCGATAAACCTTTTGATCAACCGGTTCACCATCTTTGGTCAAATCAAGATGTCCACTAGTAGGCATGGGTGCACTCACACCTTTGCATTCTTGCATATTGAACTTCTTGAATATGCCCTTGGTGTACTTTGTTTGAGAGACAAAGGTACCTTCCTTAGTTTGCTTGATTTCCAAACCGAGAAAGAATTTGAGTTCACTCATCATTGACATCTCAAACTTCTCCGACATTAGCTTTCCAAACTTTTCACTAAAGTGAGGGTTAGTTGAACCAAATATAATATCATCAACATAGATTTGGCATACAAATAGTTCTCCATTAACCCTTTTAGTAAAATGAGTATAATCAATTTTTCCAATTTCAAAGCCTTTTTCAATAAGGAACTTGGTCAAGCATTTATACCATGCTCTAGGAGCTTGTTTAAGACCATAAAGAGCTTTGTGAAGTTTGTAAACATGATTAGGTTTCTTAGGATTGACAAAGCTGGGGGGTTGCTTAACATAAACTTCCTCCTCTATTTCACCATTTAAAAAAGCACTTTTAATGTCCATTTGGTACAAGCTGATATCATGGTGATTAGCGTAGGCAAGTAAGATGCGAATGGACTCAAGTCTAGCAACGGGGGCATATGTCTCACCATAGTCCATACCTTCGACTTGAGTGTATCCTTGGGCAAGGAGACGTGCTTTGTTGCGAACTACCTGCCCATCTTCATCTTGCTTGTTGCGAAACACCCATTTGGTACCGATGATGTTGTGGTTGTTGTCGGGCTTCTCAACCAATTTCCAAACTTGATTTCTCTCAAAGTTGTGTAGCTCTTCATGCATGGCGTTTATCCAATCCGGATCTTCCAAAGCTTCTTCAACCTTCATAGGTTCAATGCTAGAGATGGATGAATAGTGTTCACAAAATTTAGCTAAACGAGTTTTAGAGCGAGTGATTCTCCCGGTTTGGATATCATTGTAGATTTGCTCGATGGGATGGTCTTTAGCAACTCTTGCTCGAACTCGTGAAAGCTTTTTCCTGGATCTTTGTGGAACATCTTCTTCATCTTGTTCTTCTTCTTGGCCTTCTTCATTGTTGACGTTGTCGTTCTCTTGTTGTGGTGGAGAAGGAGGTTGTTGACGTTCATCCTGGTGTACTTCCTCGTTTTCTTTGTCTTGGTGTGTCCCACTTGTGGATGCTTCTATATCAACTCTTGGTTCGCCATGTCGTGAGGTGGAATCTTCCACTTGGACGGACGAGGTACTCTCCTTCACATCCGTTGGGCGAATCTTCCCAATAGACAAGTCTTGGATTGCTTCCGAAGGGTCTTTATCTCCTACATCAATTGGCAATTGCCCTACTTGCGAGACGTTAGATTCATCAAACTTCACATCTACCGTCTCTTCAACCTTTCGGGTGAAATAGTTGTAGACACAATAAGTGTGAGAGTTCAAGCCATAACCAAGTAGGAAACCTTCATCAGACTTAGGAGAAAATTTAGAATGACGATGCTTATCAAGAATGTAGCACTTTGAGCCGAATACTCGAACGTATCCAACTTGGCGTTTGTTACTGGTGAGGAGCTCGTATGCCGTCTTGCCGAGTAGCTTGTGAAGATACAAGCGATTTGTTGCATGACAAGCTGTCTCAACCTCTTCCGCCCAAAAGTGCTTTGGCGTCTTGTAATCATCAAGCATCATTCTCGCCATTTTGATGAGCGTCCGGTTCTTTCTCTCAGCAACTCCATTTTGTTGAGGTGTGTACGTAGCTGAGAACTCATGTGAAATCCCTTCTTCGTCAAGAAAGGTGTCCACATTTGCGTTCTTGAACTCCGTTCTGTTGTTGCTGCGAACCTTCTTGATCTTGACTTCAAATTGATTTTGGGCCTTCCTAGTGAAGTTTTTGAAAATCTTTTGGACCTGCAATTTATCATCGAGAAAGAACATCCACGTAAATCTTGAAAAATCATCAACTATAACTACGCCAAAAGAATTTCCACCGAGACTTCTGTAGGCGTTGGGACCAAAAAGATCCATGTGAAGTAGCTCAAGTGGCCTCCTTGTGGTCATGATGTTCTTCACGGGATGCCTTCCTCCAACCTGTTTACCTGCTTGACAAGCGCTGCAAAGTCTATCCTTATCAAATATGACATCGTTAACGCCAAGGATATGATTTCCTTTAATAAGCTTGTCAAGGTTTCCCATGCCCACATGACCTAATCATCTATGCCACAACCAGCCCTTAGAGGATTTAGCAATAAAGCAAGTTCTAGGTTGAGCCTTTTTAGTGAAATCAGCCTTTTTAGTGAAATCAAGAATGTATATATCACCTCTACGTATACAGGTAAAGACCATTTTATGATTATCTCTATGAAACACTTGGCAATCTACTTCAGTAAATAGGACATTGAAACCGAAATCAGCAAGTCTAGATACTGAAAGTAAATTGTATCCAAGAGATTCAACAAGCATGACATTTTGAATGGAGCTATCATGTGAGATGGCCACTTTACCGAGGCTAACCACCTTACCCTTTGAGTTTCACCAAAAGTGACATACTTTCGAGGGCCGTCGTTTTCAACAAGATCACGAAACATATCTTTATCTTCGGTAATGTGATCGGTACATCCACTGTCAAAAACCCATTCCTTTCCTCCTGCCATATATCCCCGAAGATTTGCCATAAGACCAAAGTGTCTCATTGCATCATCAAGATCAAGGTCACTATCATCATCCTCATCATAGTATCCATGTTCAACATCGTCATGTGGTGGATCAATTCCTAGAGAGGGTGATTCGTTAGAGTGAGTTTGACAATGATCTTCTTTATGAATTTTAATAGCTTCAGAAATAATATCACTAATAATTCCAACATCTCCTTTGGCACGCATAAGGTTTGTAAGCTCAAATAGACAATCCCCAAACATAGGATCATTGGAATTCATCTTACTCAAGCCAATAGACTTATGGAGAATTTCATCTAGATTTTTCAAGGAATAATTTGGAAAATGTTCCTCGAGAAATTTCCATATAGTGTTGGCACACTCAAGAGTAGGCAAACATCCAATCAAGCTTCTAGGCAAGCCTCTAGTGATAACGTTAACAGTTCTAAGATTGTGAATCATGTCAACTGACTCATCAAGGGTGGGATGCATAGGATCAACATGAGGTGCACAAGGGCTAGCAATGTACTTGTTCAAATGATATTCATTGAAAATCACAAGCATCTCATTTTTCCACTCATGAAAGTACTCCCCATCAAGTATAGGCACTCTATGTATAAGACTCCCCAAAGTAGACTCATCCATCTTCCTCCAATGGTGATTAAACCAAATCAATAGAGACCAAGGCTCTGATACCAATTGAAAGGATCAAGAAGAGGTGTCTAGAGGGAGGGTGATTAGACACTAAGTGAAAAAGTCGTAGTTTTTAATCTCTTTAAGTTTAAATGGAGTTTTGGCACAAGTTTAACAATCACAATACATAACAAGCAAGCATGCAAAGAGTATATGAGCAGCGGAAAGTAAAGCATGCAACTTACAAGAATGTAAATGGATGGGATTGGAGTGTGCAAATGCAATTTGGAGACACAGATGTTTTTGTCGTGGTTCCGATAGGTGGTGCTATCATACATCCACGTTGATGGAGACTTCAACCCACGAAGGGTAACGCCCACGAAGAAGCAACCTTGTCTATCCCACCATGGCCATCGCCCACGAAGGACTTGCCTCACTAGGGTAGATCTTCACGAAGTAGGCGATCTCCTTGCCCTTACAAACTCCTTGGTTCAACTCCACAATCTTGTCGGAGGCTCCCAAGTGACACCTAGCCAATCTAGGAGACACCACTCTCCAAGAAGTAACAAATGGTGTGTTGATGATGAACTCTTTGCTCTTGTGCTTCAAATGATAGTCTCCCCAACACTCAACTCTCTCACAGGATTTGGATTTGGTGGAAAGAAGGTCTGAGTGGAAAGAAACTTGGGGAAGGCTAGAGATCAAGATTCATATGGTAGGAATGGAATATCTTGGTCTCAACACATGAGTAGGTGGTTCTCTCTCAGAAAATGAATGCTGGAAGTGTAGGCACGTTCTGATGGCTCTCTCCACGAATAAAGAGTGGGTGGAGGGGTATATATAGCCTCTAGACAAAATCTAACCGTTACACACAACTTACCAATCTCGGTGGGACCGAATCGTGAAACTCGGTCGGACCGATTTAGCAAATAATGTGACCGTTAGGATTTTCGGTGGGACCGACTTGCAACTGGGTAGGACCGATATGGTTAGGGTTAGGGCATAACGTAATCTCGGTGAGACCGATTACACAAACTCGGTGGAACCGATTTTGGTAATAAGCTAACCAGAGAGTTGGTCAGGCAAACTCCGTGGGACCGATTCGCCCATCTCAGTTGGACCGAAATGTTACGAAAGGGAAACAGAGAGTTTGCATTGTAATCTCAGTAGGACCGATTACGCGAACTCGGTGTGACCGATTTTGGTAATGGATACATACAGAGAGATTACAATCCCATCTTGGTGAGACCGAGATCCCTATTGGTGAGACCGAATTGACTAGGATTTGTGGCAGTGGCTATGACATCTGAACTTGGTGGCGCCGGATAGAAAGAATCGGTGGGGCCGAGTTTGACTTTTGGTTTGGGTCATATGTGGATGTGAGAAGGTAGTTGAGGGCTTTGGAGCATATCATTAAGCACTTTGAGCAAGCAAGCCATTAAACAACACCTCATCCCCTCTTGATAGTATTGGATTTTCCTATAGACTCAATGTGATCTTGGATCACTAAAATAGAAAATGTAGAGTCTTGTGCTTGGAGCTTGAGCGAATCCTTTGTCCTTAGCATCTTGAAGGGGTTCCACATCCTCTAGTCCATGCCACTCCATTGTTGAACTTATCTGAAACATACTAGGTAAAAGTATTAGTCCAACAAGAGATATGTTGACATAAATTACCAAAATCACCCAGGGAGCACTTGTAGGACTAGGAAAGGGGGGAGTCGTACTCTTACTAGGAGGAGGACTCCTCCCCCCTTGGCGCGCCCTAGAGGGCCGGCCGGCCTACCCCTTGCTCCTTTATATACGGGGCATGGGGTACCCTAGAACACCCAAGTTGACAATTGTTTTAGCCGTGTGCGGTGCCCCCCTCCATAGTTACACACCTCGGTCATATCGTCATAGTGCTTAGGCGAAGCCCTGCGCCGGTAACTTCATCATCACCATCACCACGCCGTCGTGCTGACGAAACTCTCCCTTGGCCTCATCTGGATCAAGAGTACGAGGGACGTCTCCGACCTGAACGTGTGCTGAACGCGGAGGTGTCGTACGTTCGGTGCTTGGATTGGTTGAATCGTGAAGACGTTCGACTACATCAACCGCGTTAACTAAACGCTTCCGCTTTCGGTCTACGAGAGTACATGGACACACTCTCCCTTTAGCTGAATCGAGTGTGACTATGCCCAGTCCTTGTTGAAGGTTAAAACAACACACTTGACAAAAAATCGTTGTGGTTTTGATACGTAGGTAAGAACGGTTCTTGCTAGAAGCTCATAGAAGCCACATAAAACTTGCAACAACAAAGTAGAGGACATCGAACTTGTTTTTGCAGGGCTTGCTATGATGTGATATGGTCAAGCATGATGTGATATAAATTGTTGTATGAGATGATGATGTTTTGTAACAAAGTTATCGGCAACTGGAAGGAGCCATATGGTTGCCGCTTTATTGTATGAAATGTAATCGCCATGTAATTGTTCTACTTTATCACTAAGCGGTAGCGATAGTTATAGTAACAATAGGTGGCGAGACGACAAGGATGCTATGATGGAGATCAAGGTGTCACACCGGTGACGTTGGAGATCATGACGATGCTTCGGTGATGGGGATCATGAGCACAAGATGATGATGGCCATGTCATGTCACATATTTTGATTGCAGGTGATGTTTATCCTTTATGCATCTTATTTTGCTTAGAACGTCGATAGCATTATAAGATGATCCCTTACTAAATTTCAAGGTACATGTGTTCTCCCTGAGTATGCACTGTTGCTACAGTTTGTCATGCCGAGACACCACGTGATGATCAGGTGTGATAAGCTCTACGTTCACATACGACAGGTGCAAGCCAGTTTTGCACACGCATAATACTCGGGTTAAACTTGATGAGCCTAGCATATGCAGATATGGCCTCGGAACATTGAGGCCGAAAGGTCGAGCTGTTGGGGAACGTAGTAATTTCAAAAATTTTCCTACGCACACGCAAGATCATGGTGATGTATAGCAACGAGAGGGGAGAGTGTTGTCTACATACCCTTGTAGACCCGAAGCGGAAGCGATCACAACGTAGAGGAAGTAGTCGTACATTCTCCTCGCGATCCGACCGATCCCGGCGCCGTTACTCCGGCGCCCCCGAGTTCTTGACACACGACAGCTCGATGACGTCCCTCGTACTCGATCCAGCCGAGTGTCGAGGAGAGTTCCACAAGACGGCGTGCAGGACGATCTTGATGTTTCACGCGCAGGCTTCGCTTAAACTTGCGACAGTATAACCGAGGTGGAATATGGTGGAGGGGGCACCGACACGGCTAAGGAACGATCTCACGATCAACTTGTGTGTTCCAAGGTGCCCCCTGCCCAGTATATAAAGGAGCAGGGGGGAGGGGGCGGCCAAAGGAGGGGCGCCAGGAGTCCTACTCCTCCGGGAGTAGGATTCCCCCAATCCTAGTCCAACTAGGATTCCTGGGGAAAGAGAGAGAGGGGGCGGCCCTTCTCCTAGTCCTAATAGGACTAGGGAAGGGGGAGGCGCAGCCCTCTTGGGCTGCCCTTCTCCTTTCCACCAAGGCCCATAGTGGCCCATTTACCTCCCGGGGTTCAGTAACCTCCGGTACTCGGTCAGAATTTCGCCGCCCGGAACCATTCGAACTCCAAACATAGGCTTCCAATATATCAATCTTTATGTCTCGACCATTCCGAGACTCCTCGTCATGTCCGTGATCACATCGGGACTCGAACTCCTTCGGTACATCAAAATACATAAACTCATAATAAGCATCCATCGTAACCTTAAGCGTGCGGACCCTACGGTTCGAGAACAATGTAGACATGACCTAGAACTATTCACGGTCAATAACCAACAGCGGGACCTGGATGCCCATATTGGTTCCTACATATTCTCTGAAGATCTTTATCGGTCGGACCGCATAACAACATCGTTGTTCCTTTGTCATCGGTATGTTACTTGCCCGAGATTCGATCGTCGGTATCAATACCTAGTTCAATCTCGTTACGCAAGTCTCTTTACTCGTTCCGTAATACATCATCTCACAACTAGCTCATTAGTTGTAGTGCTTGCAAGGCTTGATGATGTGCATTACCGAGAGGGCCCAGAGATACCTCTCCGACTATCGGAGTGACAAAACCTAATCTCAAATACGCCAACCCAACATCCGCCTTTGGAGACACTGTAGTACTCCTTTATAATCACCCGATTACGTTGTGACGTTTGGTAGCACCAAAGTGTTCCTCCGTAAACGGAGTTGCATAATCTCATAGTTACAGGAACATGTATAAGTCATGGATAAAAGCAGTAGCAACATACTAAGCGATCGTGTGCTAAGCTAAGGGAATGGGTCATGTCAATCGATCATTCTACTAATGATGTGACCTTGTTAATCAAATAACAACTCCTTGTTCATGGTCGGAAACATGACCATCTTTGATTAACAAGCTAGTCTAGTAGAGGCATACTAGTGACATGTTGTTTTGTCTATGCATTCACACATGTATCATGTTTCCGGTTAATACAATTCTAGCATGAATGATAAACATTTATCATGAAATAAGGAAATAAATAATAACTTTATTATTGCCTCTAGGGCATATTTCCTTCAGTCTCCCACTTGCACTAGAGTCAATAATCTAGATTACACAAGTAATGATTCTAACACCCATGGAGTCTTGGTGCTGATCATGTTTTGCTCGTGGAAGAGGCTTAGTCAACGGGTCGCAACATTCAGATCCGTATGTATCTTGCAAATCTCTATGTCTCCACGGACTAAGTCCGGATGGAATTGAAGCGTCTCTTGATGTGCTTGGTCCTCTTGTGAAATCTGGATTCCTTTGCTAAGGCAATTGCTCCGAGATTGTCACGAGAAGATTTTCATTGGACCCGATGCACTAGGTATGACACCTAGATCGGATATGAACTCCTTCATCCAGACTCCTTCATTAGCTGCTTCGAAGCTGCTATGTATTCCGCTTCACATGTAGATCCCGCCACGACGCTTTGTTTAGAACTGCACCAACCGACAGCTCCTCCGTTTAGTGTAAATACGTATCCGGTCTGCGATTTAGAATCGTGGGATCGGTGTCAAAGCTTGCATCAACGTAACTGCCACGATGAGCTCTTTGTCACCTCCATATCGAGAAACATATCCTTAGTCCTTTTCGTATTTCGGGATGTTCTTGACCGCTGTCCAAATGATCCACTCTGGATTACTTTGGTACCTCCCCGCTAGGCTTATAGCAAGGCACACATCAGTCTGGTACACAAGCATTGCATACATGATAGAGCCTATGGCTGAAGCATAGGAACATCTTTCATTTCTCTCTATCTTCTGCGGTGGTCGGGCATTGAGTCGACTCAACTTCACACCTTGTAACACGAGCAAGAACCCTTTCTTTGCTTGATCCATTTTGAACTTCTTCAAAACTTTGTCAAGGTATGTGCTTTGTGAAAGTCCAATTAAGCGTCTTGATCTATCTCTATAGATCTTGATGCCCAATATGTAAGCAGCTTCACCGAGGTCTTTCATTGAAAAACTCTTATTCAAGTATCCCTTTATGCTATCCAGAATTCTATATCATTTCCGATTAGCAATATGTCATCTACATATAATATCGAAATGCTCTGAGCTCCCACTCACTTTCTTGTAAATACAAGGCTTCTCCAAAAGTCTGTACAAACCCAAATGCTTTGATCACACTATCAAAGCGTTTATTCCAACTCCGAGATGCTTGCACCAGTCCATATATGGATCATTTGGAGCTTGCAAACTTTGTTAGCTCCTTTGGATCGATAAAACCTTCGGTTGCATCATATACAACTCTTCTTCGTAAATCCATTCAGAATGCAGTCTTTACATCCATTTGCCAAATTTCATAATCATAAAATGCGCAATTGCTAACATGATTCGGACGGACTTAAGCATCGCTACTGGTGAGAAGGTCTCATCGTAGTCAATCCCTTGAACTTGTCGAAAACCTTTCGCGACAAGTCGAGCTTTATAAACGATAACATTACCGTCGTCGTCGGTCTTCTTCTTGAAGATCCACTTGTTTTCTATTGCTTGCCTACCTCGGGCAAGTCAACCAAAGTCCATACTTTGTTTTCATACATGGATCCCATCTCAGATTTCATGGCCTCAAGCCATTTTATGGAATCTGGGCTCACCATCGCTTCTTCATAGTTCGAGGTTCATCATGATCTAGTAGCATGACTTCCGTAACAGGATTACCGTACCACTCAGTGCGGATCTTACTCTGGTTGATCTACGAGGTTCTGCGAGTAACTTGATCTGAAGTTTCATGATCAACATCATCAACTTCCTCACTACTTGGTGTAGGTGTCTCAGAAACTGGTTTCTGCGACGAACTACTTTCAAGTAAGGGAGAAGGTACTACTACCTCATCAAGTTCCACTTTCCTCCCACTCACTTCTTTCGAGAGAAACTCCTTCTCTAGAAAGGATCCATTCTTAGCAACAAATGTCTTGCCTTCGGATCTGTGATAGAAGGTGTACCCAACTGTTTCCTTTGGGTATCCTATGAAGACACATTTCTCCGATTTGGGTTCGAGCTTATCAGGTTGAAGCTTTTTCACATAAGCATCGCATCCCCAAACTTTAAGAAACGACAACTTTGGTTTCTTGCTAAACCACAGTTCATAAGGTGTCGTCTCAACGGATTTTGACGGTGTTCTATTCAGTGTGAATGCGGCCGTCTCTAGAGCATAACCCCAAAACGATAGCGGTAAATCTGTAAGAGACATCATAGATCGTACCATATCTAGTAAAGTACGATTATGACGTTCGGACACACCATTACGCTGTGGTGTTCGGGTGGCGTGAGTTCTTGTAAACTATTCCGCATTGTTTCAAATGTTGACCAAACTCGTAACTCAAATATTCACCTCCACGATCAGATCGTAGAAATTTAATTTTCTTGTTACGATGATTTTCAACTTCACTCTGAAATTCTTTGAACTTTTCAAACGTTTCAGACTTATGTTTCATTAAGAAGATATACCCATATCTGCTTAAGTCATCTGTGAAGGTGAGAAAATAATGATATCCGCCACGAGCCTCAACATTCATCGGACCACATACATCAGTATGTATGATTTCCAACAAATCTGTTGCTCTCTCCATAGTACCGAGAACGGTGTTCTAGTCATCTTGCCCATGAGGCACGGTTCATAAGTGCCAAGTGATTCATAATCAAGTGACTCCAAAAGTCCATCAAGATGGAGTTTCTTCATGCGCTTTACACCGATATGACCTAAACGGCGTGCCACAAATAAGTTGCACTTTCATTATCAACTCTGCATCTTTTGGCTTCAACATTATGAATATGTGTATCACTACTATCGAGATTCATCAAAATAGACCATTCCTCAAGGGTGCATGACCATAAAAGATATTACTCATATAAATAGAACAACCATTATTCTCGATTTAAATGAATAACCGTCTCGCATCAAACAAGATCCAGATATAATGTTCATGCTCAACGCAGCACCAAATAACAATTATTTAGGTCTAAAACTAATCCGAAGGTAGATGTAGAGGTAGCGTGCCGACCGCGATCACATCGACTTTGGAACCATTTCCCACGCGCATCGTCACCTCGTCCTTTGCGAGTTAAGCAATCCGTAGTCCCTGCTTTGAGTTGCAAATATTAGCAATGTAACCAGATATCAAATACCAGTGCTACTACGAGCTCTAGTAAGGTACACATCAATAACATGTATATCACATATACCTTTGTTCACCTTGCCATCCTTCTTATCCGCCAAATACTTGGGGCAGTTCCGCTTCAAAGGACGAGTCGCTTAAAGTAGAAGCACTCGATTTCAGGTTTAGGGCCGACTTGGGTTTCTTCTCCGAGCAGCAACTTGCTTGCTGTTCTTCTTGAATTCCCTTCTTCTTCCCTTTGCCTTTCTTCTTGAAACTAGTGGTCTTATTGACCATCAACACTTGATGCTCCTTCTTGATTTCTACCTCCGCAGCCTTTAGCATTGCGAAGAGCTCTGCATAGTCTTTACTAACCCTTGCATATTATAGTTCATCACGAAGCCTTTGTAGCTTGGTGGCGGTGATTGAGAATTCATCAATGACACAATCATCCGGAAGATTAACTCCCAATTGTGTCAAGTGATTGTAGTACCCGGACATTACGAGTATATGCTCACTAATGTAACTGTTCTCCTCCATCTTGCAGCTATAGAACTTATTGGAGACTTCATATCTCTCAATCCGGGCATTCTGTTGGAATATTAACTTCAACTCTGGAACATCTCATATGCTCCATGACGTTCAAAACGTCGTTGAAGTCCCGGTTCTAAGCCGTAAAGCATGGCACACTGAACTATAGAGTAGTCATCGCTTTGCTCGCCAGACGTTCATAACATCTGGCGTTGCTCAAAGAAGAGCTGTCACCTAGCGGTGCATCCGGGGCGTAGCTCTTACGTGCAGCAATGAGGATGATCCTCAAATTACGGACCCAGTCCGTAATTGCTACCATCATCTTTCAACTTTGCTTTCTCAAGGAACGCATTAAAATTCAACGGAACAACAAAGACGAGCCATCTATCTACAATCAAACATAAACAAGCAAGATACTATCGGTACTAAGTTCATGATAAATTTAAGTTCAATTAATCATATTACTTAAGAACTCCCACTTAGAAAGACATCTCTCTAGTCATCCAAGTGATCACGTGATCCAAATCAACTAAACCATAACCGATCATCACGTGAAATGGAGTAGTTTTCAATGGTGAACATCTTATGTTGATCATATCTACTATATGATTCACGCTCGACCTTTCGGTCTCCGTGTTCCGAGGCCATATCTGCATATGCTAGGCTCGTCAAGTATAACCCGAGTATTCTGCGTGTGCAAAACTGGCTTGCACCCGTTGTAGATGGACGAGAGCTTATCACACCGATCATCACGCGGTGTGTGCAGGCACGACGAACTTTGGCAACGGTGCATACTCGGGGAGAACACTTCTTGATTATTTAGTGAGAGATCATCTTATAATGCTACCGTCAATCAAAGCAAGATAAGATGCATAAAAGGATAAACATCACATGCAAATCAATATAAGTGATATGATATGGTCATCATCATCTTGTGCTTCACGATCTCCATCTTGCAGCACCACCATGATCACCATCGTCATCGGCGCGACACCTTGATCTCCATCGCAGCATTGTTGTCGTCTCGCCAAACTTATGCTACTACGACTATCGCTACCGCTTAGTGATAAAGTAAAGCATTACAGGGCGATTGCATTGCATACAATAAAGCGACAACCATATGGCTCCAGCCGATTGCGATAACCGGTTACAAAACATGATCATCTCATACAATAAAATATAGCATCACGTCTTGACCATATCACATCACAACATGCCCTGCAAAAACAAGTTAGACGTCCTCTACTTTGTTGTTGCAAATTTTACGTGGCTGCTACGGGCTTAAGCAAGAACCAGTCTCACCCACGATCAAAACCACAACGATACTTCGTCAAATAGACTCGTTTAACCTTCTCAAGGACCGGGCGAGCCACACTCAGTTCAACTAAAGTGAGAGAGACAGCACCCACCGGTCACCTTTAAGCAACGAGTGCTCACAGCGGTGAAACCAGTCTCGCGAAGCGTCTGGCGTAATGTCGGTGCGGGCGCTTCATCTCACAATACCGCTGAACCAAAGTATGACATGCTGGTAGGTAGTATGACTTGTATCGCCCACAACTCACTTGTGTTCTACTCGTGCAAAACATCAAACCATAGAAAAACCTAGGCTCGGATGCCACTGTTGGGGAACGTAGTAATTTCAAAAATTTCCTACGCACACGCAAGATCATGGTGATGTATAGCAACGAGAGGGGAGAGTGTTGTCTACATACCCTTGTAGACCCGAAGCGGAAGCGATCACAACGTAGAGGAAGTAGTCGTACGTTCTCCTCGCGATCCGACCGATCCCGGCGCCGTTACTCCGGCGCCCCCGAGTTCTTGACACACGTACAGCTCGATGACGTCCCTCGTACTCCGATCCAGCCGAGTGTCGAGGGAGAGTTCCGTCAGCACGACGGCGTGGTGACGATCTTGATGTTTCACGGCGTGAGGGCTTCGCTTAAACTTCATGACGGTATAACCGAGGTGGAATATGGTGGAGGGGGCACCGACACGGCTAAGGAACGATCTCACGATCAACTTGTGTGTTCCAAGGTGCCCCCTGCCCCGTATATAAAGGAGCAGGGGAGGGGGGGGCGGCCAAAGGAGGGGCGCCAGGAGTCCTACTCCCTCAGGAGTAGGATTCCCCAATCCTAGTCCAACTAGGATTCCGGAGGGGGAAAGAGAGAGAGGGGGTCGCCCTTCTCCTAGTCCTAATAGGACTAGGAAGGGAGGCGCAGCCCTCTTGGGCTGCCCTTCTCCTTTCCACCAAGGCCCATAGTGGCCCATTTACCTCCCGGGGTTCGGTAACCTCCCCGGTACTCAGTAAATTCCGCCGCCGGAACCATTCGAACTCCAAACATAGGCTTCCAATATATCAATCTTTATGTCTCGACCATTCCGAGACTCCTCGTCATGTCCGTGATCACATCCGGGACTCGAACTCCTTCGGTACATCAAAATACATAAACTCATAATAAGCATCATCGTAACCTTAAGCGTGCGGACCCTACGGTTCGAGAACAATGTAGACATGACCTAGAACTATTCACCGTCAATAACCAACAGCGGGACCTGGATGCCCATATTGGTTCCTACATATTCTACGAAGATCTTTATCGGTCAGACCGCATAACAACATACGTTGTTCCCTTTGTCATCGGTATGTTACTGCCCGAGATTCGATCGTCGGTATCCAATACCTAGTTCAATCTCGTTACCGCAAGTCTCTTTACTCGTTCCGTAATACATCATCTCACAACTAGCTCATTAGTTGTAGTGCTTGCAAGGCTTTGATGATGTGCATTACCGAGAGGGCCAGAGATACCTCTCCGACTATCGGAGTGACAAAACCTAATCTCGAAACGCCAACCCAACATCCGCCTTTGGAGACACTGTAGTACTCCTTTATAATCACCCGCACGTTGTGACGTTTGGTAGCACCAAAGTGTTCCTCCGTAAACGGAGTTGCATAATCTCATAGTTACAGGAACATGTATAAGTCATGGATAAAAGCAGTAGCAACATACTAAACGATCGTGTGCTAAGCTAAGGGAATGGGTCATGTCAATCAGATCATTCTACTAATGATGTGACCTTGTTAATCAAATAACAACTCCTTGTTCATGGTCAGGAAACATGACCATCTTTGATTAACAAGCTAGTCTAGTAGAGGCATACTAGTGACATGTTGTTTTGTCTATGCATTCACACATGTATCATGTTTCCGGTTAATACAATTCTAGCATGAATGATAAACATTTATCATGAAATAAGGAAATAAATAATAACTTTATTATTGCCTCTAGGGCATATTTCCTTCACGAGCGTGAATCATATAGTAGATATGATCAACATAGTGATGTTCACCATTGAAAACAACTCCATCTCATGTGATGATCGGACATGGTTAGTTTTGCACACGCATAATACTCGGGTTAAACTTGACGAGCCTAGCATATGCAGATATGGCCTCGGAACATTGAGACCGAAAGGTCGAGCGTGAATCATATAGTAGATATGATCAACATAGTGATGTTCACCATTGAAAACAACTCCATCTCATGTGATGATCGGACATGGTTTAGTTGATTTGGATCACGTGATCACTTAGAAGATTAGAGGGATGTCTATCTAAGTAGGAGTTCTTAAGTAATATGATTAACTGAACTTTAATTTATCATGAACTTAGTACCTGAGAATATTTTGCATGTCTATGTTGTTGTAGATCAATGGCCCGTGCTACTGTTCCTTTGAATTTTAATGCATTCCTAGAGAAAGCTAAGTTGAAAGATGATGGCAGCAACTACACGGACTAGGTCCGTAACTTGAGGATTATCCTCATTGCTACTCAGAAGAATTATGTCCTGGAAGCACCGCTAGGTGCCAGGCTTGCTGCAGATGCTACTGATGACGTTAAGAATGTTTGGCAGAGCAAAGCTGATGGCTACTCGATAGTTCAGTGTGCCATGCTTTACGGCTTAGAATCGGGACTTCAAAGACGTTTTGAACATCATGGAGCATATGAGATGTTCCAAGAGTTGAAGTTAATATTTTAAGCAAATGCCCGAGTTGAGAGATATGAAGTCTCCAACAAGTTCTACAGCTGCAAAATGCAGGAGAATAGTTCTGTCAGTGAACACATACTCAAAATGTATGGGTATCATAATCACTTGGCTCAGCTGGAGTTGATCTTCCAGTTGATTGTGTCATTGATAGAGTTCTTCAATCACTACCACCAAGCTATAAAGGCTTCATGATGAACTATAATATGCAAGGGATGACAAGACTATTCCTGAGCTCTTTGCGATGCTAAAGGCCGCGGAGGTAGAAATCAAAAAGGAGCATCAAGTGTTGATGGTCAATGTCGGTGTCAAAACCGGCGGATCTCGGGTAGGGGGTCCCGAACTGTGCGTCTAGGCGGATGGTAACAGGAGACGAGGGACACAATGTTTTTACCCAGGTTCAGGCCCTCTCGATGGAGGTAATACCCTACGTCCTGCTTGATTAATATTGATGATATGGGTAGTACAAGAGTAGATCTACCACGAGATCAATGAGGCTAAACCCTAGAAGCTAGCCTATGGTATGATTGTTGAGATGTCATGTTGTGTCCTACGGACTAAAGCCCTCCGGTTTATATAGACACCGGAGAGGCTAGGGTTACACAGAGTCGGTTACAATGGTAGGAGATCTACATATCCGCATTGCCAAGCTTGCCTTCCACGCCAAGTAAAGTACCTTCCGGACACGAGCCGGAGTCTTCAATCTTCTATCTTCGTAGTCTGGGAGTCCGGCGGATATCGATAGTCCGGCTATCCGGACACCCCCTAGTCCAGGACTCCCTCAGTAGCCCCTGAACCAGTCTTCAATGACGATAAGTCCGGCGTGCATAATGTTCGGCATTGCAAGGCGGGTTCCTCCCTTGAATAGTCCGGAGAAGATAATGAACACCAGGATAGTGTCCGGCTCTACAAAACAATTTCCACATTCCAACGTAGAGTGAATAAAATACACACTTAATCCAATCTGCTGACGTATTACGCAGTGTGATGTCACACCACAGCCAAGCCCTCGTTTGAGTCGTTTTTATTGTTCCGCCTCAGCACGTTTAGCGAAGCGGCTTCCTTGGCACGTCCTGTCGAAGCAGAGATCGTGTTCCCTTTTATTCCGGGATCCTCATCAATACGTGCGTGGGTAACCCAACCGTTCCCGTCGCCACGCCTCCTCTATCGAAGGGGAATCTCAAACGGTCACGGAGACGGCCCTTGGTATTATTTCCCCTTTATAAGAGGACCAAGGCCTGTCCTTGCCTTTTAACCTCGCATCGAATCTTTCCTCTGCTCCCAGTTCCAACACCAAGAGCTTCAGACTCGAGCACTTCGGATCCACAGCAATGTCCGGCTCCGACCTCCAGGGCCGGTGGATGCCCTCCTCCGTCACGGAGGAGGATATATTGAAGTTGCGTGAGGCCAAGTGCACAGCCCACGAAGTTCAAGACAGGTTGCTGCCCCTGGGCAGGCCGTGCCAACCCGAGCCCGCGAATGTGTCGTTTCGATCTCACCTCCGTCGGGATTAGGCTTCCAGCGGATCCTTTCGTGAGGGGCTTGTTCTTCTACGGGCTGGACTTCCACGACTTGGCTCGAGTCCATCCTCCATATCTCCGCATTCATTATTATGCGAAGCCTTCCTCCGTGTCATCCCCCACTTGCCTGTGGCTGAAAACATTCAAGGTGGAGCTGAAGATGATCGGGGCGTCGGCGGAGTGTGGCGGGGCGACCATAAGCAAGAAGGTCGATGCCCCGTGGCTCGAAGGTTCCTTCCAAGAGGAACAGGGATTGTGGCAGCAGGAGTGGTTCTACATCACCGCTCCAAGGGGCAGCAAGCAGAAGCCGCCGCCCTCCTTCCGCCCGGGACCTCCACAACAACTGATGTCGTGGGTCAACCAAGGGCTCAACTGGGGACCGTCTGAGGACGTGCCCGCACTGCAGGTCCGGATTCGGGACCTCCGAACAAGGGAGATCGATCTGGTCAAGGTGATGCAGGTCATGCTAACTAGGCACCTCCTACCCTGCAAACGTCGTCCTCTCCGTTTATGGGAGTTCAATCCGGAGGGACCTCGTATCCTCCAGCATTTCATGGGTGCAACACCCTTGGAGATGTATGAGCTGTTCTTCGGACCGCAAGTGGCGTGTCCGGATTCGGCCGAGGATGCGGGTCTAAGCCGCGATCGTTCGGATACTCAGGTAAATAGCTCAAAGCCCGGACATCCTGTTTTGTATGCCTTTCAAGAGATCGTCTCCTTACCCTTTGTTCTTTTACAGGAATGGGTGGCGCGATCAAAGCTGATAAGGTGTCCGGCCCCCCTCCCAGAGGCCGCACTGGAGCCCGTGCTGGTCAGAATGTTGGAGGTTGTGCCCACAGAGGGGGGCGACGGGGGAGATAAAGGAGCTAATACTCCGCCCAAAGGCGATCAAGAGGAGGGAACCAAGGATCTCTCCTTGAGGGGAGAAGAGGACCGCCTCAAGATCCGGAGGCCCCAGCCCCAAGCGTGGGAAGAAATCCCACCGGGGTCCGGCGTCCGGAGAGAATCGGATGCGCAATCATCGCCAAGGACCAGCCTCCAACGAGCCGTGAGTATGAAAGAGGAAGTTTAATAATAAAGTACCTTCGTTTATGCTTCAGAGGTAATCTGAAATATTCATATCGCAGTTCAGATCTGCGGCCGTCTCGAGATGAGTTCGTCCTCGGGATCTTCTTCCGGAGATGATGGAGAGCGTCGCCTCCGACCGACGCGCCGCCAGTGAGGCAAGGCGAGCCGAAGTGTAAATCACGGAGGGCGTCCCCGAGTCCGGAGGGGTCAAAGAGTTCAACACCCACCAGAGCCCGGCCGGGAGGACTGAAGAGTTTGCTTGAGAGGGCGTCCATTTCAGAAGATCACCGTGCGTTAATGCGTATGGTGATTGGAAGGATTTCGTCCGCTGAAAGCGGGTTGCGTGACGCTGCCATGAGCTTGCTGGCGGGATTTGAGGTATGCGAAAATAGCGTACCCCTTTGTTTTTTAACAGTTGTGCATATAAAAAATGCGCCCTGTATAGATAGTAGCCCCTGAGACTCGGTAGGTTGTCGAAGACGACAGCGTGCCGAGGATCGAAAATCTAAATATCTCAGGTAATAAATATCGCCGTTCTGATACAGGTGGCGGATAGTCCGGGGGCCAGCCGGACTGATCAGTTTGCCGAACTAAGTCGGCAACTGGACATGGCAGATGCTGACATAGCACTTGTCAATCAGCGACTTGACGAGTCGCAAGGTAAATAAATTCTCCATAGCTGCTTTATTGAGTGGGTTAAAGCCCTCCTTTGATAAGTTATATGCTGTTTATACAGACAGTGCTGCTGCTGTGGAGAGACTTCGGGCCGAGCTTGCACAAACCAAGGAGCAAACCCGAAGGAGTGATGCGGTTGCAGCTGGGGCCGAGGAGTTGAAGGCGAAAAGGCTGCGACCGCCTAAGCAGGCGTAGGTGGCGGATTGGCCAAGAAATTAAAGGATGCTACCGACCGTAGCGAGGCTCTTGAAAAGGAGCGCCTACCGGAGCGGGAAGACCTGAAGAAGGCCACCGCCGAGACCAAGGATGCCCGCTCTGCAATGCGGGCTATGAAGGAGGAGCTGCGCCAAGCCGAGAGATCACGGTGGCAGGCCGTTTCTTATCGTCGCCGGTTTATGGATGCAGGTATGCCCAATTTGAAAAGTAGTGGAGTTAGGAGGATCCTTACGGACTTGGCTGCGAGTCTGGCCGACGCCATTAAGCACTTCGGAGCTGGGGATCACGAGGTGGAAGAGTTATATTGGACTTAATTCCACAGTCCGGATCGCCCTCTTCATTGTCGGACGAGTTGGCGAATGGGCGAACTGAATAGACTGTCGGGCTGGCTATGGTCGACATCGTGGCCCATGTGTGGTCAGAGAGGTCCAAGGCGACGAGCTATTTTGGCCTACTGCAGCAGTTCCTTGGGGTGGTGCCGCATATCAAGGAGATGAAGCGGTCGGCCTGCATCGAGGGCGCGCAGATGGCTCTGGCCCGTGTAAAGGCGCAGTGTCCGGAGATGGATGCCACCGCTGTTGCTGCCCAGGGCTCGGATGGGAACCGCTTCTGCCGAACATTATTTCGGGAAGTTATGCGCGGCGTCAGTATAATAGAGTCGCAGTGCTCGAAAAATGTAACGTTCAATTGAACGCATGAACTTGTTTATGAATTATTATAGTATGAATGCTTTTTATACTTGTGCTTCCAAGTAGTAATACTTCTCCTTGCGGCCGTTTAAGTATACTTGTGTATAACCCGAAGATGCAGATCTTGACTTCAGCCCCTTGCACAAGGTGCTGGGGTGTTCGCAAAATAGCGCTTTTCACACTTTAATCCGACGTCTCGGTCCTGTTATAAGGAGGTGGTAGCGAGCGAACGAGGCAATCCGGACTATAATGCTTTATCTCTTTCACTTAGCCAATGGAGCTCGAGGGTGGGGCTACGATATAGCCCCTAATGGCACCGCACATCTCCGTATTCGGTGCGTATGTGCTGACCGAAGCGCCCTTCGTCAGCGGAATTCTAAACATTCCGTGGTCGATCAAGTGGTGACGGACTCTCGCTATATCATGACGATCGGTTTTCGGCTTTCTCTCGAGGTGCTCGCCAGCGGCGGGGCACAATCGCGATAGTTCTCCTGGTGCCGCGTTAGCGGGTGATCTGAGCGTAAGGCAGCAAAACACAGGAGCCGGGCAAACCCAACATTTGACCAAAGACATGATTCGGAGCTGATGCATATAGTGCCCAACTTGAGACGCCGAACACTCCCTGAGGTGTGTTCGGACTTTATGATAACGGGCAGAATTATACCCTAAGCCCCTTGTGTCCGGGTACGGGCATTGTCTTCTGACGCGGCCAATGCCAAATCGTCAGGCTCCACCTCGGCTATAGGAAGAAACCGAGGCCGATTTAACAACAAGAGACAGTAATAAAAAGGTCTACGTAGGGTCTTAATCTGAAAAGAATCCTTGCGACGGGTCCCTACTGCACGTCTGCGCCTGTGTCTCCGTTGTGCCGTTATCCCGGACAGGTACGCACGTTGCTCATCTGTAGAAAAGAGAGGAACATTTCAAAAACAGTTCGTGCGAAAATAATACAAAAGAATAAGCGTAAATAATTAAGGCTAGGTTTATATGAAACCGATGTTAGTTGTGCGCGCAGCCCCTTGTGAAAGGGTATGCGGCTAGGGAGCCCTAACTGCTTGAGTCGGATTCGTCTATCCGAATCCGGGTCTTTAAAGTGACCCTCGCCTGAAATGGTGCCATGTGGACCGGGCATCTTAAGTGTGAGAGACGCGTAATGCGGTATGGCATTGAAGCGAACAAAAGCCTTTCGTCCTAATAGTGCTTGATGTTCATTTTTAAATGGGACGATATGGAAGATTAACTTTTCTCGTCGGAAAGTGCTCGGTGATCCGAACACGGCTTCGAGTAATATCGAGCCTGTGCACTTGGCGTAAGGGCCGGGCGTAACTCCTTTGAAGGAAGTGCGGCTGTGTCGAATTTTGGTAGGGTCTATCCCCATCCGACGGATTGTGTTTGAATATAGCAGGTTTAAGTCGCTGCCTCTGTCCATTAGGACGTTTGTGAATTGTAGTCCGTCTATTATCGGATTCAATATCAGGGGAGTCCGCCCCATGTTCGAACACTTTTGGAATAATCCTGGTGGTCGAAAGTGATTGGTTTTGATATCCAATCTCTATGGTTTCTTGGGCGGACCGTGCGAGGCTCTTTTAGAAAGTGTCGCCTTGTTTTTCCGTGTCCTCACATGAAGTGAGTTTCTTGCTTTGACCCCTTGTGGGAAAGTCTTTTGTTTTCCGGTGCCTGCTTTGCGCGGGTTTATCTTCTTCGCTGACGTCGAGCCCCTTGCGTTCGGCATTTAGTCGGCGGACTGTTTGAAAACCCAACAATCTCGGTGGGTGTGATTTGCGAGCCTTCCGGGTCTTGTGGATTTGACAGATCCGACCGAGTTTTGTGTAGGTTAGACAGTTCGTCGCTGTCGTCCTTGATGGGTTGAGCTTTATTATTCGGCTGTGAGCTTTTAAATCCGGCGTTGACTGCCGTGCTCTTTGGGATTTTCTCTTATTTCCAGCGCTGATCTTTTCTGCGCTGTGATTTTCCGTTTCCATCTCTTATCTCGGATGTACTTGGGTCGCTGGTGCTGCTTCTTGCCAACCAGCTGTCCTCTCCTGCGCAAAAGCGGGTCATGAGGCTTGTTAATGCGGTCATTGTCCTTGGTTTCTCTTTACCGAGGTGTCTGGCGAGCCATTCGTCTCGGACATTGTGCTTAAAAGCTGCTAAGGCTTGGCGTCCGGACGATCGACTATTTGGTTCTTTTGGTAAGAAACCTGTTCCAAAATTTCGCGCTGACTCTCCGGGCTGTTGAGTTATGTGACTTAGGTCGCTGCGCATCCGGAGGCGGACATAAGTCCCTTGAAAATTTGCTCTAAACGCTTCCTCGAGCTCTTCCCAACTTCCAACAGTGTTTTACGGGAGGCTTTTGAGCCAATGACGAGCTGGCCCTTTGAGCTTGAGGGTAGATATTTTATGGCGTGGAGATCGTCTCCTCGGCCATATGTATATCAGATATATAGTCTTCTATCCAGACTCGTGGTCATTGTTCCATCGTAGGCTTCTATGTTGATGGGTTTAAACCTGCTTGGGAATTCATGTTCCAAAGACTTCGTCTGTGAAGCATAGTGGGTGTGTGGCACCCTGTGCTTATGCGTGCCGCTATCGTCGGACACTTGACGTGTTCCTTTGCTTATTGGGGCTTTCCTTTTGGAGTGCAGTAGATGGACTGGCTGGGCCATTTGACGGTGGAGGCTTTATGGCCTCTTCGTGGTCCGGGAGCAACTTGCGCTCGGGTAGCTCTTGGTTGGTGGGTGTTGCCTTGTTTGTCTGCGGTTTTGAGCACTTTGCTCCATCTTATCCGGGCGCGTCTTCCGCTGTGTTGAGCTTCGCTTTTCCTCCTTGAGCTTCTCGCTGTAGTGATGAGCCTGCGTTTACAAAGATCTTGTTCGACGGGCTCTTCAAGTTCGCGTCATCGGGCTTGATTAGTCCTCGGAGGGAGGTACATAGTTGTGATCCACAACCTTTTCTTCCGCCGCCCTTTCGTGAGGGCTTGCTTCTACATCCTCCTTCGCTGAGTCTTCTTTGGAGGGTTTGTCTTCGCACTCTCCGGTGTTATTATCTCCGTGCGATTCTCCATTCTTGTTGTGGCGGGATTTAGAAGCGCGCCGTCGGCGTTTTGGTTGCTTCTTTAGAGAATCTTCCTCCGCTGCTTTCTCGCCATCCCCTTCTTTTGGGGTATCCACCATGTACACGTCGTATGACGAGGTGGCCTTCCAGTGTCCCGTGGGCGTTGGGTCCTGATCGTCTTCGGCATCATCGTCCATAGCGTCGATGTCCTCGGAGTCGTAGTCTAGCATGTCGGTTAGATCCTCGACAGTGGCTACAAAGTGGGTGGTGGGTGGGCTCTGAATTTCTTCGTCGTCCGAACTCCAACTGTCCTGGCCATAGTCCGGCCAGGATCCTCCTGATAGCGAGAGATGCTTCAGGGAATTCAGGATATCGCCAAAAGGCGAGTGTTGAAAGATGTCCGCGCGTGAATTCCATAACCGCGCCTAATCGCTTAATTGGCGAGGGCGCGGGAGGCTCGGAGTCCGGCGAGGAGTCCGAGGTCTCGGGATCACGAGTTTCGCGAGGGACGAAATCGGTATTCGGCTCCATCGCCGTAGATGTTGAAGCCCCCGGGGCGGCGTCTATCCACCGACCCTCATTATGGGCAATCGGCTCCGGGCAAGTGGCCGGGGTGGATTTAAGTGCGGCCACCAAAGCACTGTCCGGCGGCAGAGCTAGATCATGCCCATCGTCGCAGTCTTGGCGCGCTTACGCCGCCGAGTCCGTCGAAGATCAAGCCTCCGCGATCATCGGCCGTGAAGTTTAAGCTTCGAATCTGACGACGGCCGGGCGTAGCTTCGATCTGCTCCAGATGGCCAAGAGAATTGGCCCGCAGTACAAAGTCGCCGAATACGAAGATCTGTCCGGGGAGAAAAGTCTCACCCTGGATAGCGTCGGAGGTTGAAGATGCCATCGAGCCTATTGGTGACGACACAGAGGAACTCTCAATGAAAGCACCAATGTCGGTGTCAAAACCGGCGGATCTCGGGTAGGGGGTCCTGAACTGTGTGTCTAGGCGGATGGTAACAGGAGACGAGGGACACAATGTTTTTACCTGTGTTCAGCCCTCTCGATGGAGGTAATACCCTACGTCTGCTTGATTAATATTGATGATATGGGTAGTACAAGAGTAGATCTACCACGAGATCAATGAGGCTAAACCCTAGAAGCTAGCCTATGGTATGATTGTTGAGATGTAATGTTGTGTCCTACGGACTAAAGCCCTCCGGTTTATATAGACACCGGAGAGGCTAGGGTTACAGAGTCGGTTACAATGGTAGGAGATCTACATATCCAGATTGCCAAGCTTGCCTTCCACGCCAAGTAAAGTACCTTGGGACACGAGCCGAGTCTTCAATCTTCTATCTTCGTAGTCCGGGAGTCAGCGGATATCGATAGTCCGGCTATCCGGACACCCCTAGTCCAGGACTCCTCGGTCAATAAGACCACTAGTTTCAAGAAAAGGGCAAAGGGAAGAAGGGAACTTCAAGAAGAATGGCAAAAGGTTGCTGCTCAAGAGAAGAAACCCAAGTGCGGACCTAAGCTGAAACCGAGTGCTTCTACCGCAAAGGGACTGGTCTTTGAAGCGAACTGCCCCAACTATTTGGCGGATAAGAAGGATGGCAAAGTGAAAGGTATATTTGATATACATGTTATTGCTGTGTACTTAACTAATGCTCATGATGGCGCCTAGGTATTTGATAATTGGTTACATTGCTCATATTTGCAACTCGAAACAGGGGCTACGAATTAAGCGAAGATTGGCTAAGGACAAGGTGACGATGTGCTTGGGAAATGGTTCCAAAGTCGATGTGATCGCGGTCGGCATGCTACATCTACATCTACCATCGGGATTAGTTTTAGACCCAAATAATTGTTATTTGGTGCCAGCATTGAGCATGAACATTATATCTCGATCTTGTTTAATGCGAGACGGTTATTCATTTAAATCCGGGAATAATGGTTGTTCTATTTATATGAGTAATATCTTTTATGGTCATGCACCCCTGCTGAGTGATCTATTTTTGTTGAATCTCGATAATAGTGATACACATATTCATAGTGTTGAAGCCAAAAGATTGAAGTTTAATATTGATAGTGTAACTTATTTGTGGCACTGTCGTTTGGGTCATATCGGTGTAAAGCGCTTGAAGAAACTCCATGCTGATGGACTTTCGGAATCACTTGATTATGAATCACTTGGTGCTTGCGAACCGTGCCTTATGGGCAAGATGACTAAAACTCCGTTCTCCGGAACAATGGAACGAGCTACTGACTTGTTGGAAATAATACATACCAATGTATGCGGTCCAATGAGTATTGATGCTCGTGGTGGGTATCGTTATTTTCTTACCTTCACAGATGATATGAGAAGATATGGTTATATCTACATAATGAAGCATAAGTCTGAAACATTTGAAAAGTTCAAAGAATTTCAGAGTGAAGTGGAAAATCAACGTAACAAGAAAATAAAGTTTCTATGATCAGATCATGGAGGAGAATATTTGAGTTACGAGTTTGGTCTTCATTTGAAACAACATGGGATAGTTTCACAATTAATGCTACCTGGAACACCACAGCGAAATTGTGTGTCCGAACATCATAACCATACTTTATTAGATATGGTGCAATCTATGATGTCTCTTACTGATTTACCGCTATCGTTTTGGGGTTATGCTCTAGAGACGGTTGCATTAACTTTAAATAGGGCACCATCAAAATCCGTTGAGACGACGCCTTATGAACTGTGGTTTGGCAAGAAACCAAAGTTGTCATTTCTTAAAGTTTGGGGCTGTGATGCTTATGTGAAAAAGCTTCAACCTGATAAGCTCGAACCCAAATCTAAGAAGTGCGTCTTCATAGGATACCCAAAGGAAACTGTTGGGTACACCTTCTATCACAGATCCGAAGGCAAAATCTTTGTTGCTAAGAATGGATCCTTTCTAGAAAAGGAGTTTCTCTCGAAAGAAGTGAGTGGGAGGAAAGTAGAACTTGATGAGGTAGTTGTACCTTCTCCCTTATTGGAAAGTAGTTCATCACAGAAATCAGTTCTAGTGATTCCTACACCAATTTGTGAGGAAGCTAATGATGATGATCATGAAGTTTCGGATCAAGTTACTACCGAACCTCGTAGGTCTTCCAGAGATCCGCACCAGAGTGGTACGGTAATCCTATTCTGGAAGTCATGTTAGTAGACCATGATGAACCTACGAACTATGAGGAAGCGATGATGAGCCCAGATTCTGCAAAATGGCTTGAGGCCATGAAATCTGAGATGGGATCCATGTATGAGAACAAAGTGTGGACTTTGGTGACTTGCCCGATGATCGGCAAGCTATAGAAAATAAATGGATCTTTAAGAAGAAGACTGGCACAGACGGTAATGTTACTGTTTACAAAGCTCGACTTGTTGCGAAAGGTTTTCGACAAGTTCAAGGAGTTGACTACGATGAGACTTTCTCACCCGTAGCGATGCTTAAGTCTGTCCGAATCATGTTAGCAATTGCTGCATTTTATGATTATGAAATTTGGCAAATGGATGTCAAAACTGCATTCCTGAATGGATTTCTGGAAGAAGAGTTGTATATGATGCAACTGGAAGGTTTTTTCGATCCAAAGGGTGCTAACAAAGTGTGCAAGCTCTAGCGATCCATTTATGGACTGGTGCAAGCCTCTCGGAATTAGAATAAATGTTTTGATAGTGTGATCAAAGCATATGGTTTTATACAAACTTCTGGAGAATCCTGTATTTACAAGAAAGTGAGTGGGAGCTCTGTAGCATTTCTAATCTTATATGTAGATGACATATTGTTGATTGGAAATGATATATAATTTCTGGATAGCATAAAGGGATACCTGAGTGAGACTTTTTCTATGAAAGACCTTGGAGAAGCTGCTTACATATTGGGCATCAAGATCTCCAGAGATAGATCAAGACACTTAATTGGACCTTCACAAAGCACATACCTTGATAAAGTTTTGAAGAAGTTCAAAATGGACCAGTCAAAGAATGGGTTCTTGCCTGTGTTACAAGGTGTGAAATTGAGTCAGACTCAAAGCCCGACCACCGCAGAAGATATAGAGAAAATGAAAGTCATTCCCTATGCTTCAGCCATAGGTTCTATCATGTATGCAATGCTGTGTACCAGACCTGATGTATGTCTTGCTATAAGCATAGCAGGGAGGTACCAAAGTAATCCCGGAGTGGCGCACTGGACAGTGGTCAAGAACATCCTGAAATACCTGAAAAGGACTAAGGATATGTTTCTCATTTATGCAGGTGAAAAAAAGCTTGTCGTAAATGGTTACGTCGATGCAAGCTTTGACACTGATCCAGATGACTCTAAGTCACAAATCGGATACGTATTTTTATTGAATGGAGGAGCTGCCAGTTGGTGCAGTTCCAAGCAGAGCATCATGGCGGGATCTACGTGTGAAGCAGAGTACATTGCTGCTTTGGAAGCAGCAAATGTAGGAGTTTGGATGAAGGAGTTCCTATCGATCTAGGTGTCATACCTAGTGCATCGGATCCAATGAAAATCTTTTGTGACAATACGGGTGCAATTGCCTTGGCAAAGGAATCCAGATTTCACAAGAGAACCAAGCACATCAAGAGACCCTTCAATTCCATCCGTCATCAAGTGTCGGAAGGGGACATAGAGATTTGCAAGATACACATGGATCTGAATGTTGCAGACCCGTTGACTAAGCCTCTTCCACGAGCAAAAGATGATCAACACCAAAGCTTCATGGGTGTTAGAATCATTACTATATAATCTAGATTATTGACTCTAGTGCAAGTGGGAGACTGAAGGAAATATGCTCTAGATGCAATATTAAAGTTATTATTTATTTCCTTAATTCATGACAAATATTTATTATTCATGCTAGAATTGTATAAACCAGAAACTTAGTACATGTGTGAATACATAGACAAAATATATAGTCCCTAGTATGCCTCTACTTGACTAGCTCGTTAATCAAAGATGGTTATGTTTCCTAACCATAGACATGTGTCATCATTTGATGAACGAGATCACATCATTAGGAGAATGATGTGATGGACATGACCCATCGGTTAGCTTAGCATTATGATTGTGTTAGTTTCATTGCTACTGCTTTCTTCATGACTTATACAAGTTCATCAGACTATGAGATTATGCAACTCCCGAATATCGGAGGAACACTTTGTGTGCTACCAAACGTCACAACGTAAAAGGGTGATTATAAATGTGCTCTACAGGTGTCTCCAAAGGTGTTTGTTGGGTTGCATAGATCGAGATTAGGATTTGTCACTCCATGTTTCGGAGAGGTATCTCTGGGCCCTCTCGGTAATAATCATCACTAAAAGCCTTGCAAGCATTGTGACTAATGAATTAGTTGCGGGATGAAGTATTACGGAACAAGCAAAGAGACTTGACGGTAACGAGATTGAACTAGGTATTGAGATACCGACGATCGAATCTCAGGCAAGTAACATACTAATGACAAAGGGAACAACGTATGTTGTTATGCGGTTTGACCGATAAAGATCTTCGTAGAATATGTAGGAACCAATATAAGCATCCAGGTTCCGCTATTGGTTATTGACCGGAGACGTGTCTCGGTCATGTCTACATAGTTCTCGAACCCGTAGGGTCCGCATGCTTAACGTTCGATGACGATTGGTATTATGAGTTTATGTGATATGTTGTACTGAAGATTGTTCGGAGTCCCAGATGTGATCACGGACATGACGAGGAGTCTCTAAATGGTCGAGACATAAATATTGATATATTGGACGACTTTATTCGGACACCGGAAGTGTTCTGGAGAAGTTTCGGATATAACCGGAGTGCCAGAAGGTTTATCGGAACCACCAGAGAAGTAATGGGCCTTATTGGGCCTAAGGGAGAGAGAGAGAGCGGGGGGGGGGCTGGCCGTGCGCCCCCCATGGGCCCAGTCCCAATTGGACTAAGGGGAGGGGCGGCGCCCCCTCCTTCCTTCTCCTCCCCCTCCTTCCTTCTTCTCCTAGTAGGACTAGGAAAGGGGGGAGTCCTACTCCTACTAGGAGGAGGATTCCTCCCCCCTTCGCACCCACTAGAGGGCCGTCCGGCCTCCCCCTTGCTCCTTTATATACGGGGGCAGGGGGCACCCTAGAACACACAAGTTGACAATTTTTTTAGCCGCGTGCGCTGCCCCCCTCCATAGTTACACACCTCGGTCATACCGTTGTAGTGCTTAGGCGAAGCCCTGCGCTGGTAACTTCATCATCACCGTCACCACGCCATCGTGTTGACGAAACTCTCCTTTGGGCTCAACTGGATCAAGAGTACGAGGGACGTCTCTGAGCTGAACGTGTGCTGAACGCGGAGGTGCCGTACGTTCGGTGCTTGGATCGGTTGGATCGTGAAGACGTTCGACTACATCAACCGCGTTAACTAAACGCTTCCGCTTTCGGTCCATGAGGGTACGTGGACACACTCTCCCCTTTCCTTTCTATGCATCACATAGATAGATCTTGCGTGATCGTAGGAAATTTTTTGAAATTACCGCGTTCCTCAACAAAAATTTTGCTAATCTCAAACCTCAACTTGAAGAACCTAAAAACTGCCACCTTTATTTGTTGAGGGTTTAATCACCCCCCTCTAGACACCTCTTCTCGATCCTTTCAAACGTAGATATGCAAAAACTATCAGGACTAAGTTCATGATAAATTAAGTTCAGTTAATCATATTACTTAAGAACTCCCACTTAGATAGACATCCCTGAAGTCATCTAAATGATATGTGATCCAAATTCACCAAACCATGTCCGATCATCACGTGAGATGGAGTAATCATCAATGGTAAACATCCCTATGTAGATCATATAGGTAGGTATAGTGGACTCATATGGTAAAACTGGTTTAAAGGGTTTTGGATGCACAAGTAGTGATCATACTTAGTGCAAAATGAAGGCTAGCAAAAAGATTGAGAAGCGACCAACCAAGAAACATAAAATCTCGTACCCAAGCATTAAGCATAAGTAACAACGAATAATGGACCACAAGTAGGATGTAATTTCATTGCATAACTATTGACTTTCGTGCTTGCATAGGGAATCACAAACCTTAACACCAATATTCTTACTAAAGCATAATTACTCATCAACATGACTCACATATCACATCGTCATATCTCAAAATCATTACTAAGAACAAAGTTTATTTTGTTCAATGATCTTCATGAAAGTTTTTATTATATCCTCCTTGGATATCTATCACTTTGGGACTAATTTCATATGTTGCTTTTAATAAGCTAAAACAAATATAAGTGAAGATCATGAGCATAATATTTCTTTCTCTCAAAATAATCTAAGTGAAACAAGAGAGAATTTCTTAAAAAATTTACTAACTCCCAAATAAATCTAAGTGAAGCATGAGAGCATTTCTTTGAAAATAACAAAGCACATCGTGCTCAAAAAAGATATAAGTGAAGCACTAGAGCAATTCCATGGCTCTAAAAATTTAAGTGAAGCATAGGAGCAAGCATAGCATAATTTTGGCTCTCTCAAAAAGGTGTGTCCAGAAAGGATTCAAGACTTAGAACACAAAGCAAAACAAGCAAAGACTCATATCATACAAGACGCTCCAAGCAAAACTCATAATATGTGACAAATAAAAATATAGCTCCAAGTAAAATACCGATGGTTGTTAGAAGAAAGAGGGGATGCCACTCGGGGGCATCCCCAAGCTTAGTTGCTTGCTACTTCTTGAATATTATATTGGGGTGCCTCAGGCGTCCCCAAGCTTAGCCTTTTGCTAATCCTTATTCCTTCATCCATCGTAAGATCACCCAAAACTTGAAAACTTCAATCACACAAAACTCAACAAAACCTTCGTGAGATCCGTTAGTATAAGAAAGCAAACCACTACTATAAGTAATGTTGCAAACTCATTCATATTTTATTTTTGCATTATATCTACTGTATTCCAACTTTTCTATGGCAAAAACTCTTCAAAGAAAACCATAGAATCATCAAAACAAGCACACAACGCAAAGAAAACAGAATCTGTCAAAAATAGAACAGTCTATAGCAATCTGACTACTTCGAATACTTCTGTAACTTCAAAAAAATCTGAAAAATTAGGACGACATGAATAATTTGTTTATTAATATTCTGCAAAAAGAATCAATTCAACAACACTTTTCTGTTTAAACTAAAAATAATTTCGTGAGCGCAAATGTCTTTGTTTTTCAGCAAGATCAAATCAACTCTCACCCAAATCATCCCAAAGGCCTTGCTTGGCACAAACACTAATTTAAACCAAAAAAACACATCTAATCAGAGGAGTAATTGTGTATTTTGTTGAAAATAGCAAGAAAACAAAAAAGCAAAAAGATACAAGTTGGGTTGCCTCCCAACGAGCGCTATCATTTTATGCCCCTTGTCAGTGTCAAAACCGGCAGGTCTCGGGTAGGCGGTCCCGAACTGTGCGTCTAAGGATCGAAGGTAACAAGGAGGCAGGGGACACGATGTTTACCCAGGTTCGGGCCCTCTTAATGGAGGTAATACCCTACTTCCTGCTTGATTGACTTTGATGAATATAAGGGTTACAAGAGTTGATCTACCTCGAGATCATAATGGCTAAACCCTAGGTGTCTAACCTGTATGATTGTGATCTTGCCTATGGACTAAGCCCTTCGGTTTATATAGACACCAGAGGGATCTAGGGTTGTATAGAGTCGGTTACAGAGAAAGGAAGGTACATGATCTGAATGCTAAGCTTTCCATCCATGCAAGGGAGCGTCCTATCCGGACACGGGGGAGGTCCTTCTACCTTGCATCTTCACGGCCCATCAGTCCGGCCCACGTCACATAGGCCAACTCCTCAAGGATCCCATAATCCAGGACTCCCTCAGTAGCCCCTGAACCGGGCTTCAATGACGATGTGTTCGGCACGCAGATTGTCTTCGACATTGCAAGGCAGGTTCCTTCTCCGAATACTTCAACGCAGTCCTCCACGCAAAACAACTGTATCCGGCTTTACTAAACAATTACAGCCTTAAGATGTAAGTGCAAAAATGTTTGAAATGAAATAAGCCACGTCCATAGGCAATTTTTCCGGCGAGGCGTTATGTCCTGGCCCTGTTAGCATTCTGAACCGTTTCACAGCCTTGCTGTTGACACGTCTTGTCAAAGCAGAGATCATGTCCCCTTATCACGAGATTTTTATGAACAGGGGTTTGGGTAATTCAACCATGTCGTTCACACATCCCCTTGGGAATAGGCAAGATTTAAGGCTTGTGAGGGGGCACTTGACATCCACTGCCTTTATAAGAAGATAAGGATCTGTATTTTTACCTCACGCCTGCTCCCTCCTCTGCCTATCCGCCGTTGGAGCTCCAGCGCCCAGTCTCAATCCTTTCCATCGCCACCAAGCACTGCTAGCACTACAAAAAAATACACTTCCGTGATGATACGTGTTTGTCATAGTAGGTCACGTTTTCTGTCATGCATGTACATCCATGACGATTTTATGACAGAATCAAGATAGTCATACATGTGCTGTCGTAGAAGTGTTCCATGGCATTAACAAAATTATCATCACGGAAGTGTCCACTTCCATGACGATAAATTGCGCGTCATAGAAGTGCTTTTGTCAAGGGTGACCGACACGTGGCATCCAACATAACGGAACGCCGTTAAGCTATCGGGTCCGGTTTTGGATCCGATAACCCGCTAACAGCCACAACCAATGGGCATTTTCCACGTGTAAAATTCTCATTGGCCGGAGGAAACACGTGTTGCCTCACCGTTGGGAGGGATGTCATCCACTCATTGGACAGGAGCCGCCTATGATACGTCGACACGTTGCACGGCCCAACAGAGGCCCATTCCGGTGAAAAGGTCAGGCCTGTCAAAATAAGCGGGCCGGCCCATTAGCGGCCTACTTGAGTCAGGCCCATTTACAAGTACGACCCATATAAGTTACACAGAATTGGGCCATCAAAGGCCCATTCTAGATTCTACAATTTCCAGCCATCGTCAGTTTAAGCCCGTTAACGGCCCGCTACGTTTTTGGGCCTAATTGCGGCCCAAGCTTCTTTCGGCCTGTTAGCAGCCCATCGTCAGTTCCAGCCTGTTAACGTCCCAGAACGTCTTTCGGCCTTTTCTTGGCCCATTCTGCAGTTGGGCTAATTCTAGCCTGCTGTAACTTTAGGCCTGTCCTCGGCCCATTCGGTAAATGGGCCAGCTCTTAGCCCATTCTGTCCCCCGGCCTGTTAATGGCCCACACAACAGTTGGGACTTTGACTTTAGGTCCATTAGGGGCCCATGTTCCACAGGGCAAAGATCCATTAGGGGCCCATGCTCCGCAGGGCATCATTTCAGCCCAACGCGACTTTCGACCTGCTAAAAACCTAGTTTGCAAATTGGGCCTCCTCTGGACCATAACACTTTCGGCCTCTTACTGGCCCGTAAAGTAAAAGGGGCGAGACACAATTGACATTTATTTCGGCATGCTAAAGGCCCGCTGGCCATTTCCATTTATACGGCCCTATCGAGCTTTAGGCCAGTTGACGGCCTGCTAAGAGCCGTTGTTACGGTGGGCCACATTATTTGGGATCCACATAATATTATTTTGACCAGCCCAATTAAGGCCCGCTTTGACTACACATGTTTGTTCGTTTGTATGGCGTCCAAGAAAAGTTTGGGTGCGTTGGCCCCCGTTTCAACGATATAGCATATTCAAGAAATATCCTACTCTATACTATCACCTCTAAAAAACATACACTATACAATAAAAAGACGGCATAGAAATGTAGAATAATCCTACACTATACAATAAAGAAATTACAGCCGAATATACCCACTAGGCATTATAGTTTGGCACCAATGATAATAAAGCGTACACACAAACAGCAAATTACATACACTGGACAAATAAAGCTCATACATCATGGACACGCATCAACAGAACTTACCATTTGAACTATAATCTCTTCAGAAAATAGGATTGGCCGGATTTAGATAGCACAAATTTCGATCTACAAAATCTCCAATTCCTTCATGGTTACCTGTCACACCCTGATTTTCATGCCACAACACTTAAGCTAATAAATCATGATAAAATGTGTTTTGACAAAAACTTTTGAGTGTTTTGGACTTTGCTTGATTGGATTTTTGTTTGCTGTTTGCAAGTGCTCTAAAAATCAAATAAATCCTCCAACTTCTATACTTCATCTCCTTGATCCAAAACCTTTTCCCAATGATCATGCCATGTGTATATAGCAATATAGTATTTTCTTACAAAAGTAATTTGGCCAAAAAGTATTTTCTAAAATTAGTTTTCCAAAAACCCTTGACTTGATATTTGCACTGCAAGTACTTAATTTGAGGTGTGAAAAATCTTTCCAAAAATATACTTGAATCCTATTAGATCTAGGATACGCAGAAACCACAAAAATATAATTTTAAAGGTTATTTTCCTATTTTATTTAAAAGCTTTTTCTTAAGGCCAGAAATGGTCTTTAATAGGAAAAATTATTTTATTGCTTTAAAAATATTTGACAAAAACCTAGGGAAACTCAGTGGACATATATTGTCCATATATAAGAGTTTCAACACATGGTCATGTTCAAAATATTGGTCAAATCCCTCAAAAATCCTTTCTGGATATTTCAAGCTTTTGAAATATTTACAAAGGAAATGTTCTCCAAAAATTCCAAGGAAATTCTAGCATGTCACATATGACATATTAGATGATCTTGCCAAGTCTCATGACTTGGAGAACAAGATAACATCATCAAATACCCTCAAAACCATTTCTGTCCATTTTGAAGTTTGAGCAACTTTACAATGCCAAACATGTCCAAATGTTCTCAAACCTTGTGAACATTCTCAAATGGTCTAATAATTAATTTAGACCAAATGGCACAAGTTGTAGAACAAGTTAACTTGATCAAAGTGCCCCAAAACCCTTCCTGTCCAGAACCAAATTTGAACAACTCTACATTGGCAACTTTCTCCTTTTGATCTCAACTTTTGTGGACATGTTCAGAACCTCAAATGATGACACTACATCAAGTGGTGCATCAAGGAGAATAGATTTGCATGACTAAATCTTGGCAAAGCCATTTCTGCTGATTTCTAGGGTTTACCAAAGTTACATTGGCTACTTTGCCCAAATGAGCTCAAACTTGGTGGAACACCCTTCTTCTATGTGCCATACCATCCTGTTAATTCTCATTGCAAGTGGAATTAATTTTCTTGTCCAAACCAACAACAAACACCTTCTGCCATTTTTCCAAAAACACCATTTTGACCCCTTCCCCTAATCTCCTTGAGCTCAACTTTTTACCACAGCTCCTCCTAGTCTTCTCCTATCTCCAGTAACTCTTCCCTGGCCTCAGCTCAATGATTGATGGGTGAAACACCCCCATTTACCCCTCTGGATAGCACCTTCCTCTCTCTTTCTCACCTCCCTCCTCACTCCATTGGTTCCACAAGGCATCCAAGGCTTCCCCCTGCTATCCTAATACCTCCTGGAACTACTGGACACAAGTGGCCGCGCCCACTCCCCTTTCTTAATGCCATGGCATGCCATTTGGGCGCTCGAGGACGCCTTCTGTGCGCTCAAGACCGTAGCCGCCCCCTGCCAACCGCCTCCGGCCACATCGGGCCTCCCCAGCGTGTCTCACGAGGCCGCCTCGGCGTCTGGGACACGGCAAGCTTCCGGCCCCCTCCTAAACCTCTCCCCTCTCTCCCCCAAGAAGCCCGCCCGAGTGCGCCGTAGGCCGCGTCCATGGTGCACTACGACCCCTCTATTTAGAGGCCCTCCCGAGCTCTTCTACGGCTTCTGACCGCTCTCCCTCTCCCCCAGCAACCCCTCAGACACACTCTCTCTCCCTCTTGTGCCCTCCTGCTCCCTCCATGGCCGAGGTGCCGACGTTGGTCGCCGACCAAATTCCCGCAGACCGAAGCCTCCCTTCCCTCCTTTGGACCCCAATGGATCCACCTCACGCCGACGAGGCTCCTCCGCCCATTACCTCCTCCTCTAGCGCCTCGCAACCACAGAACCCCTCTTGCCAGAGGCCATCGTCCGCCCTCCCGTTGAGCTGCTCGCTCCTGCTGCGCCCGTGTCCAACGCGCCACCCCGAGCTGGCGTGGAGTGGGGCATCCGCCTGCACCACTACCACATCGTCCGATGCAGCAGAGCAGCAGCGGAACCACGGCGACCGGGCGTCCTCCCCTGTCCCCTGCCGCGGGGAAGAAGAAGGAGGCGGAGAAGGAGAAAGAGCCAGTGGGCCCGGGTGTAAGTGACCACGAGGGTCGGGCCCCAAGTTAAGTGGACACGGCTTCCTCCGAGCCGTCTCCCCGCAGCGAACGCGTACCACGCCAAAGCTGCCTTCAACGTGGCCCTCAGGCGTGTGGCCGAGCAGCCTGGCCGGCCAAAGGTGGCCGCCGCTAAACCTCGCACAGATGTCTTGTTGCCGCCGCCCGGATCCGGCCCATTTCGGTAAAACCTTTGTCTTTTTCTTTTTCAGGGAACTTCAAAAATCTATAGACAATTCAAATTAACTCAAAATTTGATGATTCAAATTTCTAGTAGTTTCTAAATTCATTCCCTATCACATGGTGCTACTTGCACATCTTTGCAGAAATATTTCTTTCACAAGTATTTATCAAATCCTATTTTGTTCATTTCTGTGATAAACTTTAGAAAATCACAGAGAGCCCATTTTTGATTCAAATTCCATGATCCAAATTCCTAGGTGTTCCTGAGTTCATAACTTAGTTTATGAACATTTTTTTAATACTTTCTGTGCCACACAAATAATGGTCTATTTCTTCATATATAGCCAACTTTGCAAATTCATAGGAAATCCATTTGAACTCCAAATCCAGTGAAACCAATTCCTAGATGCTTCTAAAATCATCCTTTATTAAATGGGTGCCTTTGCTCATTTTTCAAAATAATTCTTCTGTACACTTCTTGCAATTCCATAAACCCCTTGATTCCATCATATCGAAATGTTTGGAAATATCCATTGATCCACTTCCAATGAAATCACCTTGGTCATTCCTCATATGACCAGAGGTATCCTAGAAAAGTCCAACTCACATTTTTAGAGCACTTTTTCTTTTGCCTTGTTGTGTTGCTTATTGTGTTTGTTTCCGACGTTAGTTGACGAGGTAGACGGAGTACTTGGAGAAGGACCAGAAGATTTCAAGACTCTGATGAACCAGGCAAGCAGCCCTTTGACCATGTCTATGAAACCCTTTTTATGCATGTCATATAGCTCTTTATTATTGTTGCATCCGAATCATGATGAGATGGTGAACCACGTGGGTTGGTTGCCTCTGTTACTTCCTCGTTGATACTTGCATTGTGCATGGCCCTACCTTCTTATGAGGGTTATGCCGGTGAGAGTAGATAGGATGCTAAAGTAGTGCTACGCAAAAAGGGACGGGAATATGCATAGTGTTGGAGACAAAGTATTTTCAAAGGACTTTCCGAAAACCCCGTCGGGTGCCACTTATGCCCGAGGGAGAGGTTGAGATGGGTGACCACTTGATGACGAAGTGGTGTATCGAGGCAAGTGTGTGTGTTGTTTTCGAAAATGGATTAGATTTAAGATTTGTTGACTGTCCCAACCTTTCATGCGCAACCACTCTACCCTTATATGGGAAAGGGCATTATTGATTACCTAGACCGAACTAGCTTGGAGCCCGCATTACTAGTGCTGGGAGAGTTGTTGGTGCGCTCTCTCGGGACGGGGTCATGCCAGGTAGGGCGGCCAAGAACATTTTTATGGGGCACCAGACACACCGTTGGTACCTCGTGCCAGTATGTGATGAATATCGGAGCGATGCTCCACAATTTTAAGATGTGAAATGTTGGGCACGGGGGTTACTGCCAATCGAGTGGACTCCATGTTAATGTCGTCTAGGGAAAGGTAGTGATCGGGTGCTTACCCCGGGTACTTGAGGTACCGCGGGTCGTGGCTGACACGGAAGTTCCCCGGATCTTGTGGGTACAGTGTGCAACCTCTGCAGAGTGTAAAACTATTCGAATAGCCGTGTCCACGGCCAAGGACAGATTAGGCGGTCTTGCTTAAACTACGCCCGAGTTTCACAACTGTGTGTGTGTGTGTGTGTTGATAAAATGAATTGGGTCAAGTCAAGGGACTTGACATGTTTGAGATGGGTTGGTGCCCACTCTATTCATGTTGGGTTGGTGCCCACTCTATTTATGTTGATATCTGTAAACATGTCCTCATGGTTACTTGATGCATGTCTTACAAGTTGTTGAACATGTCATTGCACTCAAAACTAGCTTTCCGCAAAAATTTACCTATATCATGCATTGATGTACCTTGAACCAAAACATGGGTTGCTTGCGAGTACATTCAAAGTACTCATTGGCTTGCCACTGGTTATTTAATTGACCAGGCATGGAAGAACCGGAGTTTGAAGAAGAGTTCTTTGGAGACGAACATGCGAACTAGGACGTTTCCCAGTCAGAATGCCTGTAGGGTTAAGGCAGATGGCATGGGTTCTACTTATCGACGAAGATTTCCGCTGCTTGTGTTTCATTTGATGTTCAGCCCTTAAGGCTTTATCAATGTAAGACATGACCGTAATGGTCATAATTTGTGTAAGACGGTATGTATGGATGTAAGACTCTTGTTATTCAGCTTTTGTGTGTTTAGTGAGCATTGATCTCGGGATCCTTGACACGTGCATTCGGTGATCTCGACTTATGAGTCGGGGTCCCCACAGAGCTGGTATCAGAGCCATCCTGACTGTAGGAAGCCTTAGTTAGCATGGTCGTTAGTTAGGGTAAAACTATTTCCAAAACTACTACAGGTTTTCAAAAATATCTATACTTCTCTTCCCTTCTCAGTTTTTCGAAAACTAAGGTATACTTTCCTTATTGATCTCTTCCCCTTCAAAACCTTTGGTCGCTAGAACCCTTATGCCCCTAACCACTGGATTCCTTGTAATCCTCGTGGATAATCAAGAAGGAAGATGCCTTGCCAGACATTCACTCACATCTCCTGAACACAAGATTGGCGACATCACAACAAGACGATACCAACAGAAGATGCATCCTCGAGGAATGAGGACCTGAAGACCCAGGAGATGGTGACACCCTTGACACGGCCCCAAGATGATGCAACCTTAGCCTACGACGATCAGGGCATAGGTTATGCAAGATCATGATATACATCGCTAATAGGGTAACCCTGTCACTACCGTTGTTGTATCGGCAACCACCGGTGGATGAGAACCTAGCCATTTGGTCCGGCTCACTATAGTGAGCAGGAAAGCGGTTCTCTTCATCCCCCGCTCTCGGTGACGATATTGTCAACAAGATGTCTGACAGATTGTGCCTCTATTATGCCTTGTTAATGTCATTGCATAAAGGAGTGCCACCTAGAACCGCCAACACCTTAAAAAGGCAAAAGTGATCGTCATGATTAAGAAGACAACAGAAGATCAAGTCAATGCCAGTTACGGGGAGCCACCTTCACCCCATCACTTCAACAGGCAAGAAGTTGTCGAAGATTCTTTAGGCTCAACCAAGATCGTTTCATCAAACAAGAGGCGTAGCGACACCTGAGGAAAACTCAGAAGACTGCATGAGGCACAAGGCACGACTACTGAGTCTGAGAACCCCTAGGGTAGGATGAGTCGTGTACCCCCTATGCGCAGTCGAGTCCGTATGATAGTTCGAATAGAACCATGATTGTGTGTTGCTTGTTTTTATTTGTTTGTGTTTTGATATAGGTCGCACTTTTGCCCTAGGCGACAAGTATGCGACTATATCACCTTCCTCACCTTGTTTCTTTTGTTTGGCCCTTTTTGCACCTGTTTGTTTGCACTAGCACTATAGAACCCCCTTTAGGCATTTCCCTCTTCTATGCTACTCTTCCCTCTCATCTCTCTCTCCTCAACTGAAGACAAGCAAGACAATATGCACCAAGGATTCCACCTCGGCGACCAACAAGCACTGAAGACTTTTTGCTACAACCTCCTCGACCAAGTGCAGCCCCTTAGAGTTATGGTTGCCCCTCAAGATTAGAAACCCATTCCTAGACCCTTCGAGACTTCACGAGATACCCCAGCTCGAATCCTTAACCATGAGCTTAACCTGCGGAATTGCAAGAGAACATGTTAAGCCTCCGTAACCTTGCTTATCACTGGGTTCATTATGGAACTAGTTGACATAGTGAACAAGCACATTATCATCCTAAGATAGCACCAAAACTAACGATGCCATAGGGAAGACCGATTTGAGGATACAGGAATAGAGGACAAATGACTTGGTGAGTTTATATCAATGACTCTGAGGAATTATCTGAGACTCTTTGGTGAATTATAAGGCTACCATGTTGGTAGATGAACTTGGTGGGATCATGATTATAGAGTAGCATAGCTTTCATTACCGCGGAGTAAATTGGATTTATAGGACAATTATGATCGCAAGCTGAAACTCCTGGAAGTGCAAGGATTTGACTTGATGGTATTGATAGGAGACAGTTGATATTACGTAAATGACTTGGGGGAAGCATGTAGGAATTCTTGTTGGATAAGAGACTTGGATTTAAGTAGGTGATTCTAGTTGAATATAGATGTTGAGTATGTCTACATGGTTCGGAGTAAATTGGATTTAGACTGATGATCTCGATCATGATACCATGTTTCTCGATGGATGATAAACTAGGAGATTGGACTAATTGTCGGAGTTTATTTAGGCACCTTTGTGAGCTTGACCTTGGAGTATTACTAGATCACAATAACGGGAATTGATGGACTGACTATAGTAAGGCAGCCCTTTCAAGTATTGGGAATTATAAGGACTTTAGGAGATCATGTGGAACACCAGCATAGGCGTTGGATTTGTAAATTAAATGTATTATGTAGTGATTGATGGAAGTTAATGGGTTGTTGGAGTTGATTCATAGGAAGGAAACAAGATTTTGGAGTGACATACAATGTGTTTCCTTAGGATAGAGATGCACTAGCATGGACCTTGGAAGAATAGGACGAGCACTTGGATTGTCACGTTCGAGCTTAGCAGCTTATATGTTCTACCCATGGATTTTTAGGGGTAGACATACATATGAGTTTAGGGATTGTAGACATGTATGATTTTGTTAGACCTCCTCCCGGGAGCCATGAGGATATGAATCACATGAGTGATGATTGGAGTTGACCTATACGAGATGATTCTTTTGGTAATATGAGGTAAAGACTAGGTAGAACAATTGGCATCTCAGGAATTGTGCTCAATGATAAACGTTCACTCGCACCATAGAATCCTTGAAACCCTTACGCCCTACCAAGCCACAACACGGTCAGATCCTGACCTTGGGCTTTGCCTCTAGATCGATAAGACCTTGGCCAATACTCAACCGTAACCATCACCAATGCCTCATGTCACGCCCAATATGCGACCCTATCCAAAAGGAACTCGAAGGTCCCACCAAGGACAGACCTGCATATTGAGACGCTTTTGCAAGGTGGATATCATTACATCAACATTTACATAATAGTGGGGATACATACAAAAGGCATACAATGCCACACGAATACAACATCATCTCATACATAAGATCATCATCCGACTACGGGCGAAACACAAACAGAAACTCAAACGACATCCACCCTGCTAGCCCAGGCTGCCACCTGGAACCTATCCCCTGATCGAAGAAGAAGCAGAAGAAGAACTCCAAAACAAGCAAACATCGCTCTCGCGTCATGATCATCGTATAACCTGTACCTGCAACTGTTGTTGTAGTAATCTGTGAGCCACGAGGACTCAGCAATCCCATTACCATGGGTATCAAGACTAGCAAATCTTAATGGGAAAGGAAGGGGTAAAGTGGTGAGGTTGCAGCAGCGACTAAGCATAATATGGTGGCTAACATGCGCAAATGAGAGCGAGAAGAGAAACAAAGGAACGGTCGTGAAGCTAGCAATGATCAAGAGGTGATCCTGAACACCTACTTACGCCAAACATAACACGAAACCGTGTTCACTTCCGGACTCGCCGAGAAGAGACCATCACGGCTACACACGCGGTTGATGCGTTTTAATTCGGATCTGGTGTCAAGTTATCTACAACCGGACATTAACAAATTCCCATCTGCCACATAACCGCGGGCACGGCTCTCGAAAGTTTATACCCTGCAAGGGTGTCCCAACTTAGCCCATGACAAGCTCTCGCGATCAACAAAGGAATAGACCTTCTCCCAGGAAGACCCGATCAGACTCGGAATCCCGGTTTACAAGACATTTCGACAATGGTAAAACAAGACCAGCAAAGCCGCCCGATGCGCCGACAATCCCAATAGGAGCTGCACATATCTCGTTCTCAGGGCAACACCGGATAAGTCAAGCTACGAGTAAAACCAGCCCTCGAGTTGCCACGAGGTGGCCCATGAGAAGTTGCTCGGTTCGGACCAACACTTAGACAAGCAATCGCCGGGGGCTATAATAAAGATGACCCTTGGGTTAATTACTCCCAAGGGAAAGGTAGGTGGTGGTGAGGCAAATGGTAAAACCAAGGTTGGGCCTTCTTTGGACAAGTTTTATTCAAAGCGAACCGTCGGGGGTCCCATAAATCACCCGACAGCGTAAGGAACATAAAATCCGGGAACATAATACGGTATGACGGAAACTAGGGCGGCAAGAGTGGAACAAAACACCAGGCATAAGGCCGAGACTTCCACCCTTTACCAAATATATAGATGCATTAATAATATAAGAGATATTGTGATATCCCAACATAACCCTGTCCACCATGGAGAAATCTTCAACTACACCTGCAACTAGCAACGCTATAAGAGGGCTGAGCAAAGCGGTAACATAGCCAATCAATGGTTTGCTAGGAATGGTGTCAAAGGTTAGAGGTTCATGGCAATTTGGGAGGCTTGATGAGCAAAATATAGGTAACGCAGCAAAGCGATAGAACGAAGCAACTAGCATAGCAATGATAGTAGTGAGATCTAGGGTAGCGGTCATCTTGCCTGAAATCCCGCAAGGAAGAAGAACGAGTCCATGAAGAAGATGAAGCCACGAAGACGAACCAAGCGTAGACGAACGAATCCTCACGATCGCAACGAAACGGGAACTATCGAGAAGAAGCACACAACAAAGTAAACACACCACACATGAACAAGACATCATGCACAACAAGCATGATGCATGACAAAGCTACATGAAGCTACTCATGGCAAAAGATGATGCAAACAAGAACAACACATCAAGGCAAGTTTAAATGAGGCCGGGAACAACATATAACAATTCCGGTAAGTCCTCATATGCATATTTCGAAATGGGTCCAGATCTGAATAAACCTTATGTTCAAGTTGTTAAACAGCAAGTTAAAGATGCACCAAGATGATCTACACGAAATTCTAGTCAAGTTACATATAAAGTTCATTAGATTCGGAGCTACGGCCTAGAATATATGAGCAAAACAAGTTAAACATGGCATTGATGCAAAATGCATACAAACATCAAGCAAACACCTCAAAACAAGGATGCAACATGATAATATGAAACTACATGCAAAATCAAGCAAGTTTCATATAGAGCACACTCAAAACGGAGGAACGGTTCAACACACACACACACTATATAAGTCATAGCAACAATCTGTCCAAAACAGCAACTAGGCATATTGCAAGCATCAAAACAATAAGCTACAGCACCCCAACATAATAACAAAAGGCATGGGCATGAAGTACAGGTAAAGCATAACAAAACATGAACATTGAGCTATCTCCAGAAACAACTAGAACATGCTCAAAAAGACATGGAAAGATTGCAAATAATAACAGTTTCAGACTTTTCAGAAATAACATCAGGTTGCAATGTTTAGAGCAAGCAAACAACATGTTACAGGAACTTATCATGGCAAACAAAGGCATGGAATGAATCTACTAATTGCGTATATCAAAAGTCCCTTACTGACCATGAGCCAAAAGGGCACAGAAAAATATGATGGCACCCATGTAAACATGGCAAGTTATATTACAGATTCATACATGGCAGGAACAACAATAAGTAGGCATGTTGGTGAGCTTGAACCACTCACCACAGAGCAATACATGACATGGCAAGGCAACCAACAGTAAGAAGGCATGTTTATGAAGCTAAGCATGGCAAGAGCAAGGTCATAAGGTGCATGAATCACTAGCAAACAATCATGGAAACATGGAACTTAATGTTAACAGGCTGACAGCAACATTATCAAGCAACTTTGGAGCAAGATAACAACATGTTCCAGCAGTCTATAATGGCAACCAAGGGCATGAATGGATAGAGTAAGGAATGTAGATCAAAACATGTTTATAGGACATCTCCAGATTATGCATAGAATGATTAGTAGCAACATGTTAACATAGCAACAAAATATAACAGAATTTGTCAGGAAAACAGCAATAGCAACTACCCTACTTAGCAAGCTTGATACACTCAGCACACAACTCACAAAAATACATGGTTGCCACCCCTGGAAAGATGGCATAGCATAGATCAACACTCATTTAGACATCAACCTCATTGGATGCACACATCAATCATGGCAAAAATGATAAATGAGCAAGTTATAACAGTTTCAGCAGATTAACATCAACATGCACTCTTCCAACAGCATTTCGGGCATCAAGATGAGCTCAAATGAAAATGATGCAATGGAATGAAATGAAGTACTCGTCGAGACGAACAATTTGACATATTACACGCACAAAACGGAGCTACGGATGCAGAGATACAGCATGATGAACATGGCATGATTATGCAATAATATGGGGACTTCGACGAATTTCGGGGGGAAGAGTCAACCTCGTGACCCAGATCGGGCACGGACTTCGAGGCGCCGGAGATCTTGCCGGAATTGCGGGGAAGATGCCGGGGAGGGCCGGAGGAGGCTGGGGGCGACGCCGGTGCGCCGGATCTGGCCGGCCCTTGCCGGATCCGCCGAGACGGACCGACGGCCGCGGATGCAGAGGCGGCGGCGGCAGAGCGGCTCAGCCTTGGCGGCGAGGTCATGTCGGCGGCACGCGGATCTTGGCGAAGCGGCGTGGGGGAGAGGAGGCGGCACTCGGCCGGAGGACGGCGAGGCCGAAGCGCCCGGCGAGGGGCGGCGGCGGCGAGAGCCACCGGCGAGGCGCGGGCGCCGGAGGAAGCGGCGAGGAGCGGGCCCGGCGAGGCGGCTGCGCGGCGCGCGACGGTGCGTGGCGCCCAGTCGGGCCCGGGCGGGCTGGGCAGGGCCGGCAGCCAGGCGGGCGCGAGGAGAGAGAGAAGCAGGAGGGTGACGTGGCGCCTTGTGGTTGGCTCTTGGTGGGCGGGCGACGTGTCCGGCCGGGGACGGACGCGTCCGGTGGGCGGAGGAAGAAGGGGCTAGGGTTTGGACCCGAAAATTCGGAGGGGGAGGTGTTTATATAGGTAGAGGGAGCTAGGAGAGTCCAAATGAGGAGCGGTTTTCGGCCACGCGATCGTGATCGAACGACCGAGAGCATGGAGGGGAGTTTGCTTGGCTTTGGGCCACTTTGGAAGGGGTGTTGGGCTGCAAACAAAAGAGGCTTTACGGTTACCCGGTTAACCGTTGGAGTATCAAACGACCTCCAAATGGCACGAAACTTGACAGGCGGTCTACCGGTGCTATACCAAGGCCGCTTGGCAAACCTCAGGCCATTCCAAGAAAGTTTAATACCCACTCACAACAGGAGACAAAAGGGGAACGCCGGGTAACATAGGAGTGCCGGATTGCAAAACTGACAACGGGGAAAATGCTCGGATGCATGAGACGAACACGTATGCAAAATTAAATGCACATGATGACATGATAAAATGCAACACGCAAGCAAATGACATGGCAACGACGGCGAATAACTGGCGGACACCTGCCGCATCGAATCCGGGGCGTTACAACACTCCTCCACTAACAAGAGATCTCGTCCCGAGATCTTAGGACCGAGACGGAAGGGAAAAGGGATGAGGTGAAACAAGAACTCAAGAGAGGAAACAAGGAATCGAGAGCACTCGAGAAGAAGAGAGGAACAGCAAGAATGACGAGAATCAAATGCTCATGGAAACAAGATAGACTTTGAAACGACTCGTTCTAACCGGAGTGGTTAGAATGAGAAAAGAAACGGATAAGACTGAAAGGATTTAGGCAGCACTCCGGCTGAACATGGAAAGAATAGAACACGAACTTGAGAGGATGGAATGATACTTGATGACGACATGACACAAAACCTCCGGAAAGGATAGAAAGAGTTGAAAGAAAAGAACGGAGAAGAAAATGACAACTTGTGCCACGAATGAAATAGAAAGTAACCTTAGAAGAAAAGATTGAATGGAGTTGTTGAGAAAATCAACAACGAAAGAATAAGCTTGTTGTGGACTTATGGATAACATATCAAAATTATGAGGTGATCTCCGACCACAAGCGGAAATGATTGGATAGCCGAGAAAGCCGAAGAAATGCAAAACTCCACTTCAAAAGGATACAGAGATTTAATTGCACCTCGAGATACAAGAATAAAAGATACTAGAACTCCTTGAAGAAGAATCTTGATGAACACTAGAAAGAATGAATTTAATCATGAAGAACCACCATGAAGAACTTCGGTATCGAAAAAGGCTGATGAGATAGAATGAAGGATGAAAGAATAAGATGAGCCTTGCGATGATTTAGATGGAGGTTCCGACAAAATGGTCGAGGAAATTTGAACTCCGGAAAAGAAAAGATGAAAACACTTGGAACTAGAATTGATTCATCAAGAACAAACTCCGAAGAAAGGATTACTCACTTGGATGAAATAAGAATAAGATTTATTGTATGCTTATCCTTCATCAAATTAAATTGATGACAAGCAATGGATTTTGCATATTACTTATTCTTCTTGAAAAGGATTAAGGGGAATATAGCACAAAACTTGAGAAAGTCTTCATGCATCTCCGGTAGGATTGGAAAGAACAAATGAATTAAATGATAATCAAGGAAAAGAATCTTGAACGAACCACCGTAAGAATTTGAAAATGACTTATTAAAGAGACTTAATCATCGGTAAGAATTAGAAGAACAAATATGCTTGATGGGGATTTAGATGCAAAAGAACAGGAAGAACTCAAGCTGATTAAGGAACACTTGAGCGAAGCACCGGGATAATTGGATAACGGTAGCTGAAATGAGAGGACGAAGAATTCTTCTGGAATGATGGCCTCCGGTAAAAGAAACGGGAACACAACTCCTGAAATACTCCGAATGGGTAAGAAAGAATATCTAACAAACGGAATAATATGAGAGGATAACATGAAGCTAGAACCACGAAACTTCGAGAGAACGGGCAAGATTTAGAGGAAAAACTCTTCTTCAATCTTCAAATGATGACAAGAAACACCACCAAAATTACTGAGATACTCCGGGAGAATGAAAACCGAAAAGGTTGAGGCATCAATGAAAAGAATTTAAAGCGATCTTGGAGAAGGCATGTGTGGAAGTGCGTTATATCGACTAGAGGGGGGGTGAATAGGCGATTTTTATGAATTCTTCACTGAGGAATTTGCTGGTGAGGAAATTCCTTAGCGAAGAACTACTTGCAGCGGAATAAGTACTCAGAAGTAAACATAACAGGATACAAACATAGTCATCATGAAGAAATGAAAACTAGCACAGAGTACAGAAAGCGTAAACACAGGATAACAAGATGAAGACGGACAGACTGAAGAAATTGAACTGAGGAATTTGTGGAAGTCTTCAGTCAAAGTCTTCAAGCACAGATATGAACCATGTACAACACAGTAATGAGGAAATGAAAGAGTTGAGGAAATAGAACCAGTTAGTTTGTGAAGACAATGATTTGGTAAACCAGTTCCAACTGCTGTCTCAGTTGTACATCTGGTTGGAGCGGCTGAGTATTCAAACTCGAGGACACGCAGTCCCGGACACCCGTCTCGAGCCGCAACTCAGACACCCAATCATCACCGTATTCTCCTTGAACTAAGACCACACAGGCCTCGTCCAATCACTCGTGGTAAGTCTTGGTGACTTCCAAACCTACAGACTTGGTCACTCGGTGATCCACAATTCCTCTTGGATGCTCTAGACCTTGACGCCTAACCATCCGGAAGAAGCACAGTCTTCAAAGGTAACAAGCGTCGGATCCACGCAGATCAATTTCTTGATGATGCTCAATCACTTTGGGTTTGTGGGGGTTTGGTTTTGGGATTTTCCTCACTTGATGATTTTTGCTCAAAGTCCTCTGAGGATGGGTTGCTCTCGGATGACAAGTGTCAAGTTCTCTCGGAGCAGCCAACCAACTAGTGGTTGTAGGGGCGGCTATTTATAGCCTAGGAGCAGCCCGACATGATAAGACATAAATGCCCTTCAATGATATGACCGTTAGGTGGATAAGATATTTTGGACAGGCGTGCAAAGATAACAACGGTCGGAAATTTGACTCTCAAATTCCTCGGGGCTATCATGTTCCTCATTTGTGTAGGTAATTCGATGGCGAATTCCTAACTCCTCGATCAGAGCAAAGTCCTCGGTGAGCGGAAGAACTGCGTCTCGCCATTGAAGAAATTGGTGAATCTGTATGAGATTTCCAATGGCTTCACTCGAAGGGATTGGTAGGTGTAGGATTTTGAGTCGAGCATCACATGGAAATTTTTCCATAGTATTTCCTCGACCCCCTTTAACAGTACGGTGTTTCCTATAACTCAAGAAAGAGAAAATGAAACTACGAAAACAAAACTCTTCATGCTCCATATTCCTCGAATGAATACCAAGTCTTCAAGGTCACACCAATTTCTTCACTTTCAAAGTCTTCAGAAAGTCTTCAGAATATCAAAGTCTTCAGTCGAAGAACTTCTTTTTTAGGGGTCGACTTTCCCTGTAAATATCAAACTCCTCATAGACTTATAGACCTGGGTACACTCACAAACGCATCAGTCACTTAACCTATAAGTCTTCAATACACCAAAATCACTAAGGGGCACTAGATGCACTTACAATCTCCCCCTTTTTGGTGATTGATGACAACATGGGTTAAGTTTTCAACGGGGATAAACATATGAAGTGTAAAGACTGATATTGAGGAATTTGATTGCAAGATATAGAAGAACTCCCCCTGAATGTGTGCATAGTGAGGAATTTGCTTTTGAGGCAATGCACATTTGAAGAATTGAATCATGGAGATCTCCCCCTATATCTTGTAATTCATACACGCATTTGATATATAATATGAAGAATTTGAAATGCATGATGAAATATGGTGCCTGATGAGATTCAAAGCATGCATGCAATAATATTAACGAGGAATAAGCATGCGAATAACACATCAAAGTATCGAGCAAGTGCATCAAAGTCGAGCACAATGCACCGCTCAAAAGTATCGAGGCACCATCGGATTTAAGATTACAACTCGATCCAATAAAAGTTTGGAAGAACGAGAGTTGTAACTTAACAAAAAACGCCCATAATATAAACCCGCTTGAAGACTAACTCAGATTTCTCCCTTTGTCATCAAATGACCAAAAGGGTTGGCGAGGACTAACGCCTCAAGAATTTCAAGTCGATGGAGGAGCGCCGGCGTTATCGGGTTGTTTGTTGAAGTAGGGCTGCCGCAGTTGTCGTCCAAATCTTCATATTCATCAGTTTCACGCGATGAAGAATAAGAAGCGCCACGGATCGGGAACTTTGACTCTCTTGAATTTCTTCAGAGGTGGTGCAGACCACTCAAATGCTTCCTGGAGACCCATAGTCTTCAGTTCTTCCGCGGAATATACATGAGTGAGAATAGCCCAGGTGCGGTTGAGGGTTTCATGAAGGTGATACTGATTTTTCTTCACTTCATTATGGGTTGAGGTCATGTTGTGAAGAATTGCAGCAAATTGACGTTTCACCCAATTGTGATTGCGATCAACCTTTTGATGAAGACTGAGGAGTAACTCACGGTCAGTTATCACCCTGGGTGCTGTTGCTTGAGGCTTTTGCTTGGCTGATGTATTTTGGCGGTGTCATGTGTTGCGTAATCGTCATTGGTGGAGTAAGATGTAGCTAGACGGAATTGACCATCCAATGGATGAGTGCCTTCATCGATCACAAGCAGCTGCCTTGCCCTTATCATCGATGATGAACCGGTCGCTTGAGGACTTCAATGGGCGGCAAGTAGCTACCATGGTTGAGTGTCACCTTGTAATTCAATGAAGATCTTGCCCTTATGAATCTCATAATCCAAGGCGCATTGGGCTTCAGCTCAAAAGGTGACATAGCAACATTAGCCAGAGTCCTCATGAAGAAATCATGGAAGTTGACGGGAACGCCATGAATGATGTTGAAGAGCATGTTCTTCATGATGCCAATGACATCTTCATCATCTGAGTCGTGGCCTTTGATAGGACTCATTGTCTTCGTCAGATTCGATAGGCGACCGAGGCACATACAGCAATTCCTTGACGAGGAATTTGGTTCAAGGGCCTGCCACGCTTCAAAGGCTTCAAGAGCACTTGCATATAATGATCTGTCGATTCGCGGTCATTGTAGATGCAACGTAATCGTCATGGGGAGGATCAAGAGGAAGGACACGAAGCAATTCATTCTTTGGTGCCTTATAGTGAGTGTTTTCGTCATCCAATCCAGCACCCATGAATTGACATCTTCACATCTCCGTGATATGCAAAGTGGCATAGAAGCGAAGAATGAGTTCTTCATTCCAATCACGATATCAGTCAGAAATTCAGAGTCTGCATCGTGAATAACTCGGAGGACTGGCTCGAAGCACGGCAGAGATTCCATATCCACATGAGGAATGTGCTCATGATTGAAGATTTTGTCCTTGTCAAAGAGCACTGAGGAATAGAAGTTGGCTTGAGTAGCAGTCCAGAAACGTCTTTTCCTTATGCGAGCAGAGTCATATGAATTGTAATCAGTGAAGAACACATGCTCAGAAAAGAAGTCTTCAGCATTGAATTTTTGCTTGCTAGAGAACGGATTCTTTGGTTTGGGCAGAGGAGTGTCAGTGATTTGCAGCACAACCTCAGGAATGACGATCTCAGGTGCTTCAGGCTGAGGAATTTCTGGTTCCTCTTCTTGTGCAGTTTGGGGATCAAGAAGAAGTTCTTCAAAGACTAGCGGCTGGAATCTCTTCATGAACAGACGATGTGGGATGAGTTTCTTCAGAGCCCAATTGAACAGTTGTAGCCGGGGACTGAGGAATTTGTTGAATAGGAGTGAAGAGAGGAGTATTGGGATGCTGACTTTCCCAAAAGTCATCGTTCATTACTTGTGTAGTGCATCCAATATCCACATCTTCACCTTCTATTTCAATTTCCTCAACACCAGCCTCTTCAGCTGTGAACTGAGGCATAGGTGAGGAAATGACTGGCGTTGAAGGGAATGTTTCCACTTCAATTTTTTCATCAAACTGCTTTGAGGTAGCAACAGAATGATTTTCTTCATCAGATCCGCTTGGGATCTTGTAGTCTTCTCCATAAGGAACAATTTCTTTTGATGACATGGAGGAGATCGGAATGGCATCAATAGGATTTTCAAGCGAGCTGGTCATTGGCTTCATTTTCTTCGCGGCCAAAGAATTTGACGCAGCTGATGCCTTCCTTTTCTTCACTGAGCTCGCTCTGCAGCCTTGGTCTTCTTCACTTCATAAGCAGAAGGAAGAATTGGAGTTGGTGTTGGCGCAGGAGGAGCCGAGGACTGTGGTTCATTTTTTCAGTATGGCTAGTGCAGTTGCCTGATCTCTTCGATTTCTTCAGCGCACCACTAGTGGATGCCCAGGAATTTCTTCGATGGCTGGAATGGAGTCATCAGCCACGGAACTTGTATTCTCATCGGCGAGGCTAAAAGTCATCAAGAGTCTTGGCATGTTCTTGACAAAGTGAGCGAGTCTCAGAGCTGAGGATTTTCTTGTTGCGATGAGGCTGCAACAGTTGTCATTTTCTTCATCAAATTGACGAATCTCACTTTGGCTCCTTGCCAATCAGCATGGTATGCATCGAAATCTTTGCTAAGGGCTTGGATCTTAGATTGAGCCTTGAGAAGTTCTTCAGGAGTTAGTCTGACAACATTCTTCTTTAGAAGCTTCTCCTTTCTGGCTTGTGCTCTCTTTATCTCACGAGCCTTTTCAAACTTCCATTTCTCTTGAGCGATGAAATGGGTTAGCATATGACTTTGACCAGGAGTCAGAGGCAGATCAGGCATTGGAGTGTTTGGATCCTTATGCCATAAGTCAATGTAGTCGAGGATCTTCTTGGATCGAAGCGAGGGCACAGTGTTCCTTTGGCTCTAGCGGCCTTTGCTTGTCTGTCTCGATGATTTACGCAAGTTCTTCATCGAAGCCTCGTCATCGAGGGCACTTGAAAGCAACCTGTTTCTTTCTTGGACTTGGCCGAGGACCGCGTCCATTGTTGCTTTTGTCTTCAGCAGAGTGGGGCTGATGAGGACATTGGTGCGGTGAGGAACTCGTTGAGACACGAAGCAATTGAGAAACCCCGAGTCCTTTGACATGTAGCCAGGTGCACAGGAGTTGAGGACTTGGAGGGAGCTGCTGAGGACTTTGGTGGAGCAGCAGTAGTGTGAGGAATTTGCCGTGAGGGCGCGGCTGAGGAACTTGGTCGTGAGGGCGCTGATGGTGAAGCACTTGGCTTGCAAGCAGGCTTCTTCAGCATTGATTTCCTCAGCTTGACCGAGGTCTCAGCGGCAGCAGTAGCAGCAGCAGAATCCTCATTGAATTTCCTCACTGCCTCCTTGGCTTGTCTTGCCAATTTAGCTTGGCGCCTAGCCCATTCTTCAGGAAAGTCTTCACCACTTTTGATGCTAGTGGGATCAGCGACTTGGCCAGGTGCCAATGGAGCTCTTGGGCATGGAGGATTTAAGGCGAATTTCTTCATGTACTTTGGAGAAACATATCGATATTCCCTCCATTCTCGTGCCCATCTTCGTTCAATCCTCTGAATGCGCACTTTGCGCTGATTCTTGTTTTCTTTGACAAACTTGGCTTCATCAGGTGTGCAATAATCCTTGTATATTTCATCGGGGATCTCGAAGCGATCATGACCTCCGGTCTCTTTCCTCCTTTCTGCGGTCTCTTTCCTTCACCATTTTCTTGGATGAGGAATTTGAACAATTGAACACTCAAGAAGTATGCAGTTTTTCTTCGAGGAACGCTGCAAATGAGTTAAGTTGATGAGAACCTAGTGATTCAGCAGCGGACATGAGTACCTGTGAACAGAGTGTAGGTGCGAGGAATTTGGAGAGGTCATATGCGTTCTCAGAAGATTTTTCGAAAAGATAAGTTTTGAGGAATTTGAACAATTGAACACTCTGAAGAAGTATGCAGTTTTTCTTCGAGGAACGCTGCAAATGAGTTAAGTTGATGAGAACCTAGTGATTCAGCAGCGGACATGAGTACCTATGAACAGAGTGTAGGTGCGAGGAATTTGGATAGGTCATATGCGTTCTCAGAAGATTTTTCGAAAAGATAAGTTTTGAGGAATTTGACCAGTTGAGCCTTGAGGAATTTCACTAAGCGTTCTTGTCTTAGGTTCCAGAGTTGTACAGATCGAAAATCCGCACAATTGAGGAATCTTGAAGAAATGAGTGCTTAGAGAGATGGATCAAGAGCATACAGTGTGTGAGGTGTTCATATGTGAAGATTTGAAGAATAAAACACCTTTGAGGATTTCCAGAAAAGTTTGAGAATCAAAGCGAGTAATAAAAGTGACTTTTAATTACCCGAACTGAAGAACACAACGAACAGAGATGAACAGCGATGAAGTTCATCAAGTTAGATCTCCCACGCCCTAACTTGGCAGAGGGAGATGACTACGGCGGTGGCGGAGTGAAGATTTCCGCTGCCGGCGCGAGTACGACGGCGACGAGGTCAATACAGTGAAGCTCTTCCTCACCGGCGGCGATGGAGTAGCGGCGGTGCTAGGGTTTGAGGAGAGCTCGAGCGAGAGACAGCGGCCGAGCGGAGTAAATGAAGTAAGGAAGGGGAGAGGGGTATTTATAGCCACGGTAAAAACTGTTCGCCCAAAGATTTTGGGACGAACATGCCCTCGCCCTTTCTTCTTCACGCGACATGTGTCACCCACGTACTGTGCAGATGAGATCGTGTAAGATCGTGGGTGAATAAAATAATGCATCGTGGGATGTGGAACGGTTTGAGCGGTAAAATCGAAAATCTGGATAAGATTTGTTTTAAAATTTAGATTCGCAATTTCTTGGTGACAAGGACACAAAGTGAAGACTTTGAACGAGTTTCAATCGAACGCACATGAAGAATTTGTGAATAGATTGGGTTGAGTATAGCATAGAGGGGGAAGGGTCCGATCACATTCACTTAGCAGAAATTGCAACTTGAAGAAATAGCAATAAGTGAATGCTGTAGAGGACATAAACTCACATATATATATAGCCAATGAAGAAAAATGACGGAAACAGTGAAGATTTTGCAAAGTTGAAGAATTTGAAAGACTGAAGAATTTCAAAAATGAGGAAAAACTCAAATTGAAGATTTTCAACTTTTGTGGTGGCGTGACCCACCGTATAAGAATGATGATTTCAGACACCGCGTACAATTGTCGTAGGGTTCTGAGAATCAAATTCTTCATTAATTTCTTCACACTTAGAGTGTTATTCTTCATTGATTGAAGAAAAACGTTTCTTCATGTGTTGCACATCTAAGTCATCAATTCTGCATAAGGGTTAGGATGTGTGTCCTTTTCAAAGAACATTCAAAGATTCTAAGATATTTAGCTCACACCGCAACTTGCTAAATCTCTTCTCGTCCAAGGGCTTGGTGAAGATATCAGCTAGCTGTTCTTGATCTTCACATGCTCGATGGAGATGTCGCCTTCAACACATGATCACGAAGAAAATGATGGCGAATCTGGATGTGCTTAGTCTTGAGTGCTGAAGCGGGTTATGAGCAATCTTGATGGCACTCTCATTGTCGCAGAGGAGAGGCACATTCTTCATGTTGACGCCATAGTCCTTGAGGGTTTGCTTCATCCAAAGCAGTTGAGCACAAGCATGAGCCAGCAGCAATGTATTCAGCTTCAACAGAGAGCGGTGATACGCATTCTGTTTCTTCGAGGACCAATGGACCAAAGATCGTCCGAGGAAATGACAAGTGCCGATGTTGACTTGCGGTCCACACGATCACCAAAGATAGTCGAGTCGAATATCCAATGAGGTCAAAAGCAGAGCCCTTGGGGTACCATAATCCTAGTGTTGGTGTGTGAGCTAGATATCGAAGAATATGCTTCACAGCCTTATGGTGTGGTTCCTTCGGTGCAGCTTGAAATCGGGCACACATGCAAACACTAAGCATTATATCTGGCCTAGATGCACATAAGTACAATAAGGAACCAATCATGGAGCGGTATACCTTGTGATCAAAGTCAATACCATTTTCATCAGTGCATAGATGGCCATTTGTGGGCATAGGAATTTTGACGCCTTTGCAATCTTGCATGCCGAATTTCCTCAGTACATCTTTGAGGTATTTCTCCTGAGATATGAATATGCCATTCTTGCGGTGATTTAATTTGAAGACCTAAGAAGAATTTCAACTCTCCCATCATAGACATTTGATATTCTTCACTCATCATATAGGCAAATTCATCACTATATCGTTGGTTAGTACAGCCAAAGATAATATCATCAACATATATTTGGCACACAAACAGTTCACCATCATATGATTTAGTAAATAGAGTAGGGTCGAGTGAACTGGTGTGAAGCCATTCTTCACGAAGAATTCCTTCAATGTATCATACCACGCCGAGGGGCTTGCTTGAGGCCATAGAGAGCCTTATTGAGTCCGAAGACTTTGTCGATTCTTTGGATCTTCAAAACACGGGGTTGAGCAACATATACTTCTTCCTCAAGCTTACCATTGAGGAATGCACTTTTCACATCCATTTGATATAAGATGATATCATGATGGTTAGCGTAAGCAAGTAATATCTGAATAGCCTCAAGTCTAGCAACAGTGCAAAAGTTTCATCGAAATCAATTCCTTCAACCTGTGTGTAGCCTTGAGCTACTAGTCGTGCCTTATTCCTCACCACAAGGCCATTTTCATCTTGCTTGTTGTGGTAGATCCACTTTGTGCCAATGATATTATGCTTGCGAGGATCAGGCGATTGACCAATTCCGGACATTGTTCAGCTCGAATCGATGTAATTCTTCTTGCATAGCCTAAATCCACTCCAGCTCGTAAATGCTTCATCTACCTTAGTGGGCTCTGTGATAGAGACAAAAGCATAGTGCCCACAAAAGTTAGATAAATGTGATGCTTTTGAGCGTGTAAGAGGACTGTGCGCTAATGTCATCGATGATCTTCTCCACTTGCACTTCTTTTGCAACGCGTGGATGAGTTGGTTGTCGCTGAGGATTTTGATCAGCATTTTCATCAGCACCATTTTCCTCATCTTGTTCTTGGTGCATCACTCGACGTTCTTCATGAACAGGAATGAATTCTTCAGCAGATTCTTCAAGAGGAATGACATCCTCGGTTGCCTTGAGCTTGATAGCATCTTGGTGCTGGTTCATCTAGCATGAAGGTAGGTGCTCTCTTTGCAGCCATTAGTTTCATCGAACCGCACATCTACAATGTCAACAATCTTGTGAAGAACAATGTTGAAGACTCAGAGGTGTGCGAGTCCTTTCCGTAACCAAGCATAAAACCTTCATGTGCTTCGGTGCAAATTTAGAGTTGTGGTGAGGATCGCTAATCCAACATTTAGCAATCAAGACTTTGAAATAACTCACATTGGGTTTCTTGTCGTTGAGGAGTTCATAGGCGAGTCTTCTTGAAGAATTTGTGAAGATATACTCTGCTGATGATGTGGCAGCAAGATCAATTGCATCAATCCAAAACGCCGAGGCGTTTTGTATTCATCAAGCATAGTGCGAGCCATCTCAACAAGAGTTCTGTTCTTGCGCCCACGACGCCATTCTGCCGAGGAGTATAGGGAGCAGATAACTCATGAGTAATACCAAGTTCATCAAGATATGCATCAAGACCGAATTCTTGAACTTAGTTCCATTGTCACTTCGATATGCTTGATCTTCACACCAAAGTTGGTTGAAGCACTCGAGGAAAATCGCTTGAAGACTTCGCACTTCATGTTTGTAAGTAACAATGTGTACCCATGTATATCGAGAATAATCATCAACAATGACAAAACCATATAAAGATGCATCATTAGTGACTGCTGAGTAATGATTAGGTCCGAAGAGGTCCATGTGAAGCAATTCGAATGGAAGGGGTAGTGGTCATGATACTCTTCGCTGGATGCTTGGCCTTGGTCATTTTTCCGGCCTCACATGCTCTGCATAAGTGATCCTTGAGGAATTTGACATTCTCAATGCCAATGACATGCTTCTTCTTCGCAAGCGTGTTCAGATTCCTCATGCCTGCATGACCAAGTCGTCGATGCCATAGCCATCCTTCTGAAGCTTTTGCAAGTAGACATACGGCTGGTTGTGGTCCTGTAGAGAAATCAACAATATACAGATCTCCTCTCCTAAAGCCTTCAAAGACTTTGGAATTGTCAGCTTCCATAATCAAAACACAGCGATATTTGCCAAAGACAACAACCATATCAAGATCACAAAGCATTGAGACTGACATGATATTGTATCCTAAGGACTCAACAAGCATGACTTTGTCCATGTGCTTATCCTTAGAGATAGCAACCTTACCAAGACCCAATACGACTTTTGCCTTTGTCGGCAAAGATGATATGCTTCATGGTGGCGGTGATAAGGAGCATCCATCAATAGATTCTTGTCACCAATCATGTGATTTGTACATCCACTATCAAGGACCCATTCGGTGGTTTTGGGTTGATCATCCTGCAGATGAATTAGTGTAGCTTACAATCTCATATGCTTCATCGGTGAAGAATATGATATCAAGTTTATCGATGAATTTCATCAAGCAAGAAAGATATAGCAAGATGAGGACGTGTGAAATGAAAGTTCATTTCATCATGATTCGCCAAGGCCCCATCGTGCATTTTTGTCAGTCCTCAGAAATTCTTGAGACGTTAAAGCACGCCCGAGGAGACGACCCCGCAGAAGAGATTAGTTCTTTTCTTCACCACCCACATCGGAGGGGTGGCAAAGAGTTCATCATTCTCATGCGAGCACCATATGAGAAAGGTGGCAAAGATGCCAAACCATTTCGTTTCACATAAGAGGGGTTAGGGTAAGCATATGAATAAGCAGAGTAATTCTTAGAGGACTTATGAACATAATGGTTTGAAGAATAATGCACATATTCATAGCCCTTAGCTCTACCCTGCGAGACAGAGTTGTTAGCACAATGATAATCATATGAGGACTTTGATCATGTGAAGAATTTGGTCCATATGAGGACTTGGATCCATATGAAGAATTTGGTCCATATGAAGAATTTGATCTAGGGTTCCTATTCTTCACAGGTGGTGTCATGAGGACATTCACCTGAAGACTTTCAACACAACTTTTGGGAACCCAGATTTTCTTCATAGGGGAACCGTTCCTGCAGTTAGTGCCAACATATCTAGCAAATACTTCACCATTCTGATTTTTGAACAGTTTATAGTTGGAGTCAAATGACTCATCAGAAGAATGAGGAGATTCACATGTAAAGCTAGTTAAGTTAGATGTGTCAACTGGAGGTCCCTTTGCATCAACCCATGAGGTTTTGGGGTACTGCTCAGGCTTCCAATATGTTCCATCAGCATTGAGTTTCCTCTCAAAGGCAATACCCTCTTTCCTAGGGTTTCTGTTGAGGATCTGCTTTTTGAGCACATCACAAAGTGTCTGATGCCCTTTGAGGCTTTTGTACATGCCTCTCATGTACAATTCCTTCAGACCTGCATTGTCAGTGATACTAGCAATGTCCTCAGGTGAGGAATTAGTGATAGCAGAGGCAGATGAAGAATTTGAAACATTTGAAGCATGTGAACATTCAGGTGAAGAATTAGCAGATTCACGTTCAATGCACTTTAAGCATGGGGGAACAAATTCTTCCTGAGAAGCGCTGATTTGTTGAGCTAGTAATGAATCGCGCTCCTTCTGAAGATCTTCATAACACACTCTTAGCTTTTCAAGATCTTCCTTTCTTTGAAGAGTTTCAAGAGAAAGCTTCTCGTGATCTTGCTTTTCTTGAATAAATTCATAAGAAAGTTTCTCATGATCAGACAAGAGAGAGTTATGATGACCTTGAAGGTTATCAAACCTAGACTGAAGTCTCTGAAGATTTTCAGTCAAGGCTTTAGTGCGATCCATTTCTTCACCCAACATATCGTCACTTTTATCTAGCATGTTTTCAACCTTTTCAAGAGCTTGTTGTTGTTTCACAGCAATCTTAGCAAGTTTAGAGTAGCTGGGCTTGAGATCCTCATCAGATTCATTTTCACTAGAGTCAGAGGAGTTGTATTTGAGTACCTTAGCACCTTTCGCCATGAAGCAATAGGTGGGAGTGTAGCCATCATTATCTTCATCAGGCTTGTCGGTGGAGTCAGTTTCTTCAGTGTTGAAGATGGACTTGCTGACGAAGGCAGTAGCAACGGCCAGACTCGCCACACCAGACTCAGATTCTTCAGACGCCTCCTCTTCATCATTTTCCTCAGATTCAGCTTCAGAGTCCATCTCTTTGCCAATGAATGCCCGAGCCTTCTTGGAGCTGCTCTTCTTGTGAGATGAAGACTTCGAAGATTTTGATGACGACGATTTTGACGATTTCTTCTTCTTCTTCGCATCATCAAAACTGTAATCCTTGTATTTCTTCTTCTTCATTTCCTTTTCCCACTGAGGACAATCTTGAATATAGTGACCAGGCTTCTTGCATTTGTGGCAAAGCCTTCTCTTATAGTCACTGGATGAGGAATCACTGCCTCTTGAGGCTTTTCCAAAGCGACCACGTCTTGTGAACTTCTGGAATTTCTTCACAAGCAGTGCTAGATCCTGGCTCAATTCTTCAGGATCACCAAGGCTACTACCGAATCCTCATATTCAGATTCGCATACGCCTTGGCCTTGTGGCACGTGGTTTGCCATAGTTTGAGCCATAGAGATCTCTCTTTTGACAAGTGGAACTCGTGAGTGTTTAGCCTTCGAGGATATCGGCAGGATCAAGCGACTTGTAGTCAAGACGTTCTTGTATCATCAGTCCCAGAGTATCAAATGAGGAGTCAAGCGATCTCAACAGTTTCTTCACAACTTCATGATCAGTGATGTCAGTGGCACCGAGGGCTTGAAGCTCATTTGAGATGTCAGTGAGGCGATCAAAGGTTTGTCGGACGTTCTCATTGTCGAGTCTTTTGAAGTGGTTGAAGAGATTCCGAAGAACATCGACTCGAGAATCACGCTGAGTTGAAACTCCTTCATTTACTTTGGACAGCCTATCCCAGATAAGCTTAGCAGTTTCCAAAGCACTCACTCTTCCATACTGTCCTTTGCTCAGATGACCACATATGATATTCTTCGCTTGAGAATCGAGTTGTTTGAATCTCTTCACATCGGTAGCGTTCAGTGAGGGAGTGATAGAGGGGACAACATTTTCCACAACATACCAGAGATCATTATCAATTGCCTCAAGATGCATTCGCATCTTGTTCTTCCAGTAGGGGTAGTCCGTTCCATCAATGGTAGGACACCCAGCCGAGACCTTGATCATACCTGCGGTCGACATAACTAAAACTCCAGGCGGTTAAACCAAAATCACAATGAACAAGGGAGTACCTTGCTCTGATACCAATTGAAAGTGCGTTATATCGACTAGAGGGGGGGTGAATAGGCAATTTTTATGAATTCTTCACTGAGGAATTTGCTGGTGAGGAAATTCCTTAGCGAAGAACTACTTGCAGTGGAATAAGTACTCGAAGTAAACATAACAGATACAAACATAGTCATCATGAAGAAATGAAAACTAGCACAGAGTACGTAAAGCGTAAACACAGGATAACAAGATGAAGACAGACGATCAAGAAATTGAACTGAGGAATTTGTGAAAGTCTTCATCAAAGTCTTCAAACACGATATGAACAATATACAACACAAGAATGAGGAAATGAAAGAGTTGAGGAAATAGAACCAGTTAGTTTTTGAAGACAATGATTTGGTAAACCAGCCCAAGCTGCTGTCTCGCTTAAACGTCTGGTTGGAGCGGCCGAGTATTCAAACTCGAGGACACGCAGCCCCGACACCCGATCTCGAGCCGCAACTCAGACACCCAGTCCTCACCGTATTCTCCTTGAACTAAGACCACGCAGCCTCGCCCAATCACTCGTGGTAAGTCTTCAGTGACTTCAAACCTTCACAGACTTGGTCACTCGGCGATCCACAATTCCTCTTGGATGCTCTAGACCTTGACGCCTAACCGTCTGGAGGAAGCACAGTCTTCAAAGGTAACAAGCGCCGGATCCATGCAGATCAATTTCTTGATGATGCTCAATCACTTTGGGTTTGTGGGGGTTTGGTTTTGGGATTTTCCTCACTTGATGATTTTCGCTCAAAGTCCTCGGAGGATGGGTTGCTCTCGGATGACAAGTGTCAAGTTCTCTCGGAGCAGCCAACCAACTAGTGGTTGTAGGGGCAGCTATTTATAGCCTAGGAGCAGCCCGACATGATAAGACATAAATGCCCTTCAATGATATGACCGTTAGGTGGATAAGATATTTTGGACAGCCGGTAGCAAGAAGATAAAGAACGGTCGGAAATTTGACTATCAAATTCCTCGGGGCTATCATGTTCCTCATGTAGGTAATTCAGACTGGCGAATTCCTAAATCTCGATCGAGCAAAGTCCTCAATGACTGTAAGAATCTGCGTCTCATCACATCAAGAAATTGATGAATCTGTATGAGATTTCCAATGGCTTCACTCAAGGGATTGGTAGGTGTAGGATTTTGAGTTGAGCATCACATGGAAATTTTTCCTTAGTATTTCCTTGACCCCCTTTAACAGTACGGTGTTTCCTATAACTCAAGAAAGAGAAAATGAAACTACGAAAACAAAAGTCTTCACGCTCCATATTCCTCGAATGAATACCAAGTCTTCAAGGTCACACCAATTTCTTCACTTTCAAAGTCTTCAGAAAGTCTTCAGAATATCAAAGTCTTCAGTCGAAGAACTTCATTTTTAGGGGTCGACTTTCCCTGTAAATATCAAACTCCTCATAGACTTATAGACCTGTGTACACTCACAAATGCATCAGTCACTTAACCTATAAGTCTTCAATACACCAAAATCACTAAGGGGCACTAGATTCACTTACAATGTGACTGATGAAATTCATTCTTACGTCACACTTGAAAAGAATTTGAGAATAACTCCGGGGGAATTCGAAGAGTCAGGTAAGATCCTGGGAAAAGACCTGTGGGTTAGGGCCCACTAAAAGAAAACCATCGTTGGAAAGGGGTGTAGAACAGATAGATGATGCACCGGAACAATTGAAATATTTGAATGAGGTGACAACCTCGAATTAATTCGAACACAGACGAATCTCCTGAGATGTCTTCCGAACTCCGGAATGATTGAATGGCGAGAGACAAACGATTAAGGAGAACACTTGAACCAAGGAAAAGAATGTAATAACCCGAAAAAACTTGAATTGAATCCACCGGAAAAGAAAAAGAGATGAAGAATGACGAACGAGACGAGAATCCACCAGTTGAAATGATTAAGGGAAGACTGAAAAGGCTCCACATGAGTAGGATGGATACTTGATTACGAACTCCGGTTCTGAGAAGAAGAAGGGAGGGCGGGTGGGAAAAGAAAACAACTGAGGATTGAACTTGGCAAACGTGAAGAGGCTCGAGTCACCTTGACGAGAAATGCACCAGATGCAAAGAGCTGGGAACCAATGATCGGAAAACCAACTGCGTGAACCTAAAGAAAATTTTGAATGGGAAGAGGAGTAAGTCAAAACACCTACGACAAGATTCCTCACCAGAGCGACGAAGGGGCAGAGGAGTAAAAGAATTCCTACTCTCCGATATAACTAGACTCTGAAAAAAGTTTTGTTCTAGACTCAACAACGGCCAAACTACACGATCAAACAAGGGGGCTCCTAGGGTCGGTCGAGGCTCTGATTACCAACTTGTCACGCCCAATATGCGACCCTATCCAAAAGGAACTCGAAGGTCCCACCAAGGATAGACCCGCATATTGAGACGCTTTTGCAAGGTGATATCATTACATCAACATTTACATAATAGTGGGGATACATACAAAAGGCATACAATGCCACACGAATACAACATCATCTCATACATAAGATCATCATCCGACTACGGACAAAACACAAACAGAAACTCAAACGACATCCACCCTGCTAGCCCAGGCTGTCGACCTGGAACCTATCCCCTGATCGAAGAAGAAGCAGATGAAGAACTCCAAAACAAGCAAACATCGCTCTCACGTCATGATTATCGTATAACCTGTACCTGCAACTGTTGTTGTAGTAATCTGTGAGCCACGAGGACTCAGCAATCCCATTACCATGGGTATCAAGAATAGCAAAGCTTAATGGGAAAGGAAGGGGTAAAGTGGTGAGGTTGCAGCAGCAACTAAGCATAATATGGTGGCTAACATGCGCAAATGAGAGCGAGAAGAGAAACAAAGGAACGGTCGTGAAGCTAGCAATGATCAAGAGGTGATCCTGAACACCTACTTACGTCAAACATAACACAGAAACCGTGTTCACTTCCCGGACTCCGCCGAGAAGAGACCATCACGGCTACACACGTGGTTGATGCGTTTTAATTCGGATCTGGTGTCAAGTTATCTACAACCGGACATTAACAAATTCCCATCTGCCACATAACCGCGGGCACGGCTCTCGAAAGTTTATACCCTGCAGGGGTGTCCCAACTTAGCCCATGACAAGCTCTCGCGATCAACGAAGGAATAGACCTTCTCCCAGGAAGACCCGATCAGACTCGGAATCCCGGTTTACAAGACATTTCGACAATGGTAAAACAAGACCAGCAAAGCCGCCCGATGCGCCGACAATCCCGATAGGAGCTGCACATATCTCGTTCTCGTGGCAACACGGATAAGTCAAGCTACGAGTAAAACCAGCCTCGAGTTGCCACGAGGTGGCCCATGAGTTGCTTTCGGTTCGGACCAACACTTAGACAAGCACGGCCCGAGGGGGCTATAATAAAGATGACCCTTGGGTTAATTACTCCCAAGGGAAAGGTAGGTGGTGGTGAGGCAAATGGTAAAACCAAGGTTGGGCCTTCTTTGGACAAGTTTTATTCAAAGCGAACCGTCGGGGGTCCCATAAATCACCCGACCGCGTAAGGAACGCAAAATCCGGGAACATAATACGGTATGACGGAAACTAGGGCGGCAAGAGTGGAACAAAACACCAGGCATAAGGCCGAGCCTTCCACCCTTTACCAAATATATAGATGCATTAATAATATAAGAGATATTGTGATATCCCAACATACCCTGTCCACCATGGAGAAATCTTCAACTACACCTGCAACTAGCAACGCTATAAGAGGGCTGAGCAAAGCGGTAACATAGCCAATCAATGGTTTGCTAGGAATGGTGTCAAAGGTTAGAGGTTCATGGCAATTTGGGAGGCTTGATGAGCAAAATATAGGTAACGCGGCAAAGCGATAGAACGAAGCCACTAGCATAGCAATGATAGTAGTGAGATCCAGGGTAGCGGTCATCTTGCCTGAAATCCTGCAAGGAAGAAGAACGAGTCCATGAAGAAGATGAAGCCACGAAGACGAACCAAGCATAGACGAACGAATCCTCACGATCGCAATGAAACGTGAACTATCAAGAAGAAGCACACAACAAAGTAAACACACCACACATGAACAAGACATGATGCACAACAAGCATGATGCATGACAAAGCTACATGAAGCTACTCATGGCAAAAGATGATGCAAACAAGAACAACACATCAAGGCAAGTTTAAATGAGGCCGGGAACAACATATAACAATTCCGGTAAGTCCTCATATGCATATTTCGAAATGGGTCCAGATCTGAATAAACCTTATGTTCAAGTTGTTAAACAGCAAGTTAAAGATGCACCAAGATGATCTACACGAAATTCTAGTCAAGTTACATATAAAGTTCATTAGATTCGGAGCTACGGCCTAGAAGATATGAGCAAAACAAGTTAAACATGGCATTGATGCAAAATGCATACAAACATCAAGCAAACACCTCAAAACAAGGATGCAACATGATAATATGAAACTACATGCAAAATCAAGCAAGTTTCATATAGAGCACACTCAAAACGGAGCAACGGTTCAACACACACACTATACAAGTCATAGCAACAATCTGTCCAAAACAGCAACTAGGCATACTGCAAGCATCAAAACAATAAGCTACAGCACCCCAACATAATAACAAAAGGCATGGGCATGAAGTACAGGTAAAGCATAACAAAACATGAACACTGAGCTATCTCCAGAAACAACTAGAACATGCTCAAAAAGACATGGAAAGATTGCAAATAATAACAGTTTCAGACTTTTCAGAAATAACATCAGGTTGTAATGTTTAGAGCAAGCAAACAACATGTTACAGGAACTTATCATGGCAAAAAAAGGCAAGGAATGAATCTACTAATTGCATATATCAAAAGTCCCTTACTGACCATGAGCCAAAAGGGCACAGAAAATATGATGGCACCCATGTAAACATGGCAAGTTATATTACAGATTCATACATGGCAGGAACAACAATAAGTAGGCATGTTGGTGAGCTTGAACCACTCACCACAGAGCAATACATGGCATGGCAAGGCAACCAACAGTAAGAAGGCATGTTTATGAAGCTCAGCATGGCAAGAGCAAGGTCATAAGGTGCATGAATCACTAGCAAACAATCATGGAAACATGGAACTTAATGTTAACAGGCTAACAGCAACATTATCAAGCAACTTTGGAGCAAGATAACAACATGTTCCAGCAGTCTATAATGGCAACCAAGGGCATGAATGCATAGAGCAAGGCATGTAGATCAAAACATGTTTATAGGACATCTCCAGATTATGCATAGAATGATTAGTAGCAACATGTTAAGATAGCAACAAAATATAACAGAATCTGTCAGGAAAACAGCAACAGCAACTACCCTACTTAGCAAGCTTGATACACTCAGCACACAACTCACAAAAATACATGGTTGGCACCCCTGGAAAGATGGCATAGCATAGATCAACACTCATGTAGACATCAACCTCATAGGATGCACACATCAATCATGGCAAAAATGATAAATGAGCAAGTTGTAACGGTTTCAGCAGATTAACATCAACATGCACTCTTCCAACAGCATTTCGGGCATCAAGATGAGCTCAAATGAAAATGATGCAATGGAATTAAATGAAGTACTCGTTGATATGAACAATTTGACATATTACACGCACAAAATGGAGCTACGGATGCAGAGATACAGCATGATTAACATGGCATGATTATGCAATAATATGGGGACTTGGACGAATTTCGGGGGGAAGAGTCAACCTCATGACCCAGATCGGGCACGGACTTCGAGGCGCCGGAGATCTTGCCGGAATTGCGGGGAAGATGCCGGGGAGGGCGGAGGAGGCTGGGGTGGCGCAGGCGCCGGATCTGGCCGCCTTGCCGGATCCGGCCGAGACGGACCGGGCGCGCGGATGCGGAGGCGGCAGCGAGCGGCTCCTTCGCGCAGGGAGGGCGAGGTGATGTCGGGCGGCGACGCGGGATGCGGGCGGCTGGGGGAGAGGAGCGCGCTGCTTGGCGCATGGCGCCTTCAAGGACGGTGGAGGCCGAAGGCCGGCTGGAAGGGCGGGCGGCGAGGTTGCCGGCGAGGCGCTGGGCGCCGGAGGAAGCGGTGACGAGCGGGCTCGGGCGAGGCGGCTGCGGGCGCGCATGACGGCGGCGGGCGTCTTGCCGGGCTCGGCGGGGCATGAGGAGGGCCATGCGGCCCCGGCGGCGAGAGAGGAGAGAGAAGGCGAGGGAGGGTGACGTGGCGCACTGTGGTTGGCTGCGGGCGCGGCGGCGGACGTGTCCGGGCGGGGACGGACGCGTTCGGTGGGCGGAGGAAGAAGGGCTAGGGTTTGGACCCGAAAATTCGGAGAGGGAGGTGTTTATATAGGTAGAGGGAGCTAGGAGAGTCCAAATAAGGAGCGGTTTTCGGCCACGCGATCGTGATCGAATGACCGAGAGCATGGAGGGGAGTTTGCTGGGCTTTGGGCCACTTTGGAAGGGGTGTTGGGCTGCAAACAAAAGAGGCTTTACGGTTACCCGGTTAACCGTTGGAGTATCAAACGACCTCCAAATGGCACGAAACTTGACAGGCGGTCTACCGGTGCTATACCAAGGCCGCTTGGTAAACCTCGGGCCATTCCGAGAAAGTTTAATACCCACTCACAACAGGAGACAAAAGGGGAACGCCGGGTGACATAGGAGTGCTGGATTGCAAAACGGACAACGGGGAAAATGCTCGGATGCATGAGACGAACACGTATGCAAAATTAAATGCACATGATGACATGATAAAATGCAACACGCAAGCAAATGACATGGCAACGACGGCGAATAACTAGCGGACACCTGGCGCATCGAATTCGGGGCGTTACACCTCAGCCCACTTTACGTACCCCATAGACTTCATGGAGTGCTTAGACAAGATAGTTGTCATCATTATTTGGTGACCTACTTGTCCACCCGAAGATGGAAGAAGAGTCGTTCAGCTAGTCCAAGAACATTTGAAGACCGCCATGCCAAGGAGGAAGAACTACCACCATCATCAAGAAGTAAACATCCGCGTCGAAGACCAGGTGTATCTGCAAGCCACTTCTCTCTAAGGAACCAAGAATTTCCATGACAAGGAGACCCGCTCCAAGATTTAACAACCCCCTCCGAGATCGCTACGAGACGAAGATAAGACAGTTACCAGCTGGAGTTGCCACCTGAGTTACCCGATGTGCACAACTTTTTCCATGCATCACAACCCCGGAAGTGTTTCCAACTTCCTAACTAGCCCGGTCTCTACAAAGACATTAACCACCGAGCCATCGACCCCTAGCCCAACCTAACCTACCGAGAGCTACCCATTAGCAACCCGGATCAAGAAGAGCGTCATACACGAAGCCACACCATCAAGTACTTTAATCTCAATGGAGCACTACATGGAAGCTGAAGCAACATGAGGACTTGAAGACTACCCCAGATCCAAGTTTCTGTATCCCTTTCCGCACCTAGTCTAGGAATCTCAGGGACGAGATTCTTGTAAGGAGGGTAGGTCTGTCACACCCTGATTTTCATGCCACAACACTTAAGCTAATAAATCATGATAAAATGTGTTTTGACAAAAACTTTTGAGTGTTTTGGACTTTGCTTGATTGGATTTTTGTTTGCTGTATGCAAGTGCTCTAAAAATCAAATAAATCCTCCAACTTCTATACTTCATCTCCTTGATCCAAAACCTTTTCCCAATGATCATGCCATGTGTATATAGCAATATAGTATTTTCTTACAAAAGTAATTTGGCCAAAAAGTATTTTCTAAAATTAGTTTTCCAAAAAACCCTTGAATTGAGATTTGCACTGCAAGTACTTAATTTGAGGTGTGAAAAATCTTTCCAAAAATATATTTGAATTCTATTAGATGTAGGATACCCAGAAACCACAAAAATATAATTTTAAAGGTTATTTTCCTATTTTATTTAAAAGCTTTTTCTTAAGGCCAGAAATGGTCTTTAATAGGAAAAATTATTCTATTGCTTTAAAAATATTTGACAAAAACCTAGGGAAACTCAGTGGACATATATTGTCCATATATAAGAATTTCAACACATGGTCATGTTCAAAATATTGGTCAAATCCCTCAAAAATCCTTTCTGGATATTTCAAGCTTTTGAAATATTTACAAAGGAAATGTTCTCCAAAAATTCCAAGGAAATTATGGCATGTCACATATGACATATTCGATGATCTTGCCAAGTCTCATGACTTGGAGAACAAGATAACATCATCAAATACCCTCAAAACCATTTCTGTCCATTTTGAAGTTTGAGCAACTTTACAATGCCAAACATGTACAAATGTTCTCAAACCTTGTGAACATTCTCAAATGGTCTAATAATTAATCTAGACCAAATGGCACAAGTTGGAGAACAAGTTAACTTGATCAAAGTGCCCCAAAACCCTTCCTGTCCAGAACCAAATTTGAACAACTCTACATCGGCAACTTTCTCCTTTTGATCTCAACTTTTGTGGACATGTTCAGAACCTCAAATTATGACACTACATCAAGTGGTGCATCAAGGAGAATAGATTTGCATGAATAAATCTTGGCAAAGCCATTTCTGCTGATTTCTAGGGTTTACCAAAGTTACATTGGCTACTTTGCCCAAATGAGCTCAAACTTGGTGGAACACCCTACTTCTATGTGCCATACCATCCTGTTAATTATCATTGCAAGTGGAATTAATTTTCTTGCCCAAACCAACAACAAACACCTTCTACCATTTTTTCCAAAAACACCATTTTGACCCCTTCCCCTAATCTCCTTGAGCTCAACTTTTTACCACAGCTCCTCCTAGTCTTCTCCTATCTCCAGTAACTCTTCCCTGGCCTCAGATCAATGATTGATGGGTGAAACACCCCCATTTACCCCTCTGGATAGCACCTTCCTCTCTCTTTCTCACCTCCCTCCTCACTCCATTGGTTCCACAAGGCATCCAAGGCTTCCCCTGCTATCCTAATACCTCCCGCACTATCGACACAAGTGGCCGCGCCCACCCCTTTCTTAATGCCATGGCATGCCATTTAGGCGCTGAGCGGGCTACAGCAGCGCTCCAAGACTGTAGCCGCCCCCTGCCAACCGCCTCCGGCCACCTCGGGCCTCCCCAGCGTGTCTCACGAGGCCGCCTCGGCGTCTGGGACACGGCAAGCTGTCGGCCCCCTCCTAAACCTCTCCCCTCTCTCCCCCAAGGAGCCCGCCTGAGTCTTGCCAGAGGGCAAGGCCCACAGTGCACCACGGCCCCTCTATTTAGAGGCCCTCCCGAGCTCTTCACGGCTTCGACCGCTCTCCTCTCCCCAAAGAACCCCTCGGACACACTCTCTCTCCCTCTTGTGCCCTCCTGCTCCCTCCATGGCCGAGGTGCCGACGTTGGTCTCGCCCAAATTCCCATGAGACCAAAGCCTCCCCTTCCCTCCTTTGGACCCCAATGGATCCACCTCACGCCGACGAGGCTCCTCCGCCCATTACCTCCTCCTCTAGCGCCCGCAACCACGAACCCCTCTTGCGGAGGTCGTCGTCCGCCCTCCCGCTGAGCTGCTCGCCTGGTCACCCCGTGTCCAACGCGCCACCCCGAGCCTTGGCGTGGAGTGGGGCATCCGCCTGCACCACTACCACGCCGTCCGATGCAGCAGAGCGGCCAAACCACAGCGACCGCGCCCTCCCTGTCCCCTGTCGCGAGGAAGAAGAAGGAGGCGGAAAATGAGAGAGAGCTGGTGGGCCCGGTGTAAGTGACCACGAGGGTCGGGCCCCAAGTTAAGTGGACACGGCTTCCTCCCGAGCCGTCTCCCGCAGCGAACGCGCCCACGCCAAAGCCGCCTTCAACGTGGCCCTCGCAGCGGCGTGTGGCCGAGCCAGCTGGGCCGCCCAGTGACGCCTGCCGCGAAACCTCGACAAGCAGGCGCCACGCCGCCGGATCCGGCCCATTTCGGTAAAACCTTTGTCTTTTTCTTTTTCAGGGAACTTCAAAAATCTATAGACAATTCAAATTAACTCCAAATTTGATGATTCAAATTTCTAGTAGTTTCTAAATTCATTCCCTATCACATGGTGCTACTTGCACATCTTTGCAGAAATATCTCTTTCACAAGTATTTATCAAATCCTAGTTTTTTCATTTCTGTGATAAACTTTAGAAAATCACAGAGAGCCCATTTTTGATCCAAATTCCATGATCCAAATTCCTAGGTATTCCTAAGTTCATAACTTAGTTTATGAACATTTTTTTTAATACTTTCTGTGCCACACAAATAATGGTCTATTTCTTCATATATAGCCAACTTTGCAAATTCATAGGAAATCCATTTGAACTCCAAATCCAGTGACACCAATTCCTAGATGCTTATAAAATCATCCTTTGTTAAATGGGTGCCTTTTCTCATTTTTCAAAATAATTTTTCTGTACACTTCTTGCAATTCCATAAACCGCTTGATTCCATCATATCGAAATGTTTGGAAATATCCATTGATCCACTTCCAATGAAATCACCTTAGTCATTCCTCATATGACCAGAGGTATCCTAGAAAAGTCCAACTCACATATTAGAGCACTTTTTCTTTTGCCTTGTTGTGTTTCTTATTGTGTTTGTTTCCGACGTTAGTTGATGAGGTAGACGGAGTACTTGGAGAAGGACCAGAAGATTTCAAGACTCTGATGAACCAGGCAAGCAGCCCTTTGACCATGTCTATAAAACCCTTTTTATGCATGTCATATAGCTCTTTATTATTGTTGCATCCGAATCATGATGAGATGGTGAACCACGTTGGTTGGTTGCCTCTGTTACTTCCTCGTTAATACTTGCATTGTGCATGGCCCTACCTTCTTATGAGGGTTATGCCGGTGAGAGTAGATAGGATGCTAAAGTAGTTCTACGCAAAAAGGGACGGGAATATGCATAGTGTTGGAGACAAAGTATTTTCAAAGGACTTTTCGAAAACCCCGTTGGGTGCCACTTATGCCCGAGGGAGAGGTTGAGATGGGTAACCACTTGATGACGAAGTGGTGTATCGAGGCAAGTGTGTGCGTTGTTTTCGAAAATGGATTAGATTTAAGATTTGTCGACTGTCCCAACCTTACATGCACAACCACTCTACCCTTATATGGGAAAGGGCATTATTGATTACCTAGACCGATACTAGATTGGAGCCCGCATTACTAGTGACGGGAGAGTTGTTGGTGCGCTCTCTCGGGACGGGGTCGTGCCAGGTAGGGCGGCCAAGAACATTTTTATGGGGCACCGGACACACCGTTGGTACCCCGTGCCAGTATGTGATGAATATCGGAGCGATGCTCCACAATTTTAAGATGTGAAATGTTGGGCACGGGGGTTACTGCCAATCGAGTGGACTCCATGTTAGTGTCGTCTAGGGAAAGGTAGTGATCGGGTGCTTACCCCGGGTACTTGAGGTACCGCGGGTCGTGGCTGACACGGAAGTTCCCCGGATCTTGTGGGTACAGTGTGCAACCTCTGCAGAGTGTAAAACTATTTGAATAGCCGTGTCCACGGTCAAGGACAGTTGGGCGGTGCTGCTTAAACTACGTCCAGAGTTTCACAACTGTGTGTGTGTGTGTGTGTTGATAAAATGAATTGGGTCAAGTCAAGGGACTTGACATGTTTGAGATGGGTTGGTGCCCACTCTATTCATGTTGGGTTGGTTCCCACTCTATTTATGTTGATATCTGTAAACATGTCCTCATGGTTACTTGATGCATGTCTTACAAGTTGTTGAACATGTCATTGCACTCAAAACTAGCTTTCCGCAAAAATTTACCTATATCATGCATTGATGTACCTTGAACCAAAACATGGGTTGCTTGCGAGTACATTCAAAGTACTCATTGGCTTGCCACTGGTTATTTAATTGACCAGGCATGGAAGAACCGGAGTTCGAAGAAGAGTTCCTTGGAGACGAACATGCGAACTAGGACGTTTCCCAGTCAGAATGCATGTAGGGTTAAGGCAGATGGCATGGGTTCTACTTATCGACGAAGATTTCCGCTGCTTGTGTTTCGTTTGATGTTCAGCCCTTAAGGATTTATCAATGTAAGACTTGACCATAATGGTCATAATTTGTGTAAGACTGTATGTATGGATGTAAGACTCTTGTTATTCAGCTTCTGTGTGTTCAGTGAGCATTGATCTCTGGGATCACTGTACACGTGCATTCGGTGATCTCGACTTATGAGTCGGGGTCCCCACATTACCTCGGTGTCTTGTTTCTTTTTTTGACTCATGCATCTAATACCTGCATGTCCAGTCTCAACTTGTTAATTGTACGTTGAGAATCATGTACGCGTTGTCTTGCCACCTCTAGTTGATGCTAGAGAACATCAGCACATTCCAATTCCAATCCATAATCATACGGTAACGGCCATGCCGCACTGCTTGCAGATCTTTGTGTTGATGTCACTTCATCCTGAAATGTTTCTGTAAGTACACATGACTAGGGCAAATATATAGTTACAACAGTGAAGCAAGCAAGACAGACTATTTTGTACATGGCAAAATAGGACTAACAATAATGTTACACGTCATGAAGCATAAGCAGGTGATATTTTAAAAATTACAAAAAGGTAGTCTGTGCAGCCTGCATACAGAAATCTCTCTTAGCTCACCAGAGGAGCATGACGTTGGGGCCCAATCCAAAACACAGACAAGTTACAAATTTAGACAACACATTGCGTATAAGTAAGCAAGCAGTTGGCCATTCTGTAGCTCAATTAAAGTCTTAGGAAGCATAATGAACAACAGAGGGATTCATACAAACCTACTACAGCAAGCAAAACTATGCAATCATTAGCCTAGTATAAACTAGATTGTGAGCCTCATGCATTAATAATTGGTTAATAGACTTCAAAGCTTCAGGCACACTTCGGCAGAGTAATTAAATGGTAAGGCCTTTAATTATGTCAACTAATAGTTATACAAGTACCCAACATCAGGCATCATTGTTTGGGCATCTCATTAACTGAGGACAAATAAAGCAATTGAAAAGAGCAAATTAACTATGCCTGAAACAAACAAGGAATTGAAGTGTTGAGTTGGATGGAGTGACTTACCTTGACTGGTTGAAGAGACTCAGCGCAGCTCCTACTTCTCTTGCAAGGCTCCTTCCTAACATCTTGTACTTGGAAATCCTCAATCTTATCTTCATTGCACCCCCTTTGCAAGGTGACACAAACTAGTTACTCATCTCCTTGGAAGATAAATATGCATACTTTCCAGTCTGTGAACACAAAAGGATGAGATTATAACAAAACAACACCACATAATGAAACATGCCGCATCTCTTGCACTTGCACACAATGAAATGAGCATTTACTATGTCTGCACTATGTTAAAACTAGGCATACCTTCGAACTGGATCTCCAGGTACTCTTGGAGAGCCTACTTTAGTGTACAACCAAACCTTTATGTCACCTATGAGTTAGACAAGGCCCCACTATAGCAGCCCTTAGTGTTTAAATCATTGACAAGCTCTGTTAGAGTGTTAGGTTAAGAGCAGCAAGTAATCAAAGCAAACAGTCATAGTATGGCTGGCTGATGCAAACAAGTAATTGAACAGATATGTGAGAAAATCTTACATATCAAAAAAAGAAGCAAAGAAGGAGGCTTAAAGACCATCACTTGACTGACCAGATTTAAGAGGCATTTAAACATCATGTGCAACGTATGAACTAACATAAACATTGCATATTCCGGATTCTACAATGAAATGCACATGTATTAGGTTATGCCATGTATGATGATGCCTAAATGTACACTATAGCAGGCAAGAGTGATTCATCATTGCACGCACAATTGAATTGCAGGTTAAGGGCCAATTCGATTTTGCCTTTTCAGGGCTTATTGTCAAAATAAGCCATAAAAGATGTAAAGAAGTCATTTTTGAGTTATGGGCTTGGGCTTAACTTATTTCACTTTGGAGGGGGGTGTTTCGGGTAGAACCTCACTAAAAATTGAAGGGAAGGGGAATAGTGAAATGACTCTGTTGTCTGCCTATATTACATTCAAAATGCAACTGCTGACGCCCGCGTCACACCTGACCCTCAAGTAAAAACAAACACGCAAGCGTTCATTACCCTACCTGCTTGCATCTCCTCTCCCCTTTCCCTCTACCTCGATCCCTTGCCTGCAGCACTAGGGTTCCTCCAGCGAGCCGTCACCACTGGTCCCATCTGGCCTGGTCCTCGATGATGCTCTGTCCGGCTAGGCTACATGGCCGGCGGGTAGGGGCAAATCTCCCTGGCTGCTCCTCCCTCTGGCGCCGCCCCTCATTCTCATGGTCTCTAGCAGCTGCTCCACTATGGTCCATCCAACGCACTACTCCAGCGGGTGCCACACAACTACGGTTGATGCCACATTGTGGCAGAAGGCACCTAATTCCCCCTCCCCTCCTCCTAGGCCATGGCCTTGAGGTGCTGTTGAAGGATGAGCTCATCCAACAAGGTGAGGATCTCCTCTGATTTTTTTGCCAAAATTTCATTATGATCCACTATACGATGAATTGCTATGAGCTACTACTACTATATGATGAATTGATATGAGTTGCTGCTGCTGCTATATGATGAGTTGCTATAAGTTGCTCCTGTTGCTGATGTATGATGAATTGCTATGAGCTTCTCCTATTGCTGCTATATGATGAATTGCTATGAGCTGCTCCTACTGCTGCTATATGATGAATTGCTATGAGCTACTCATGCTGCTGCTATATGATGAATTGCTATGGGCTGCTCCTACTGTTGCTATATGATGAATTGCTATGAGCTGCTGCTGGTATATGATGAATTGCACACTGTTGCTGCATGATGAGTTGCTATGAGTTGCTACTGCTGCTATATGATGCTTTCAGGTGGTGCTGCTATATGATAATAACCAGCCACTTGGACCATCGAATTTCAGTAAATAATTGTTCTTCATTTAAATGTGGGTCATGCGTTCTTCGTTTAAATTGGGCAATGGTATCTCTATGGAAGACATTGACCAAAGTAGATTGTGCCAAGTAGATGGTATCTTTATATTTGCATTTTGAACAAATAGTTATGGTTTGTTTTCCTATCATATTAATTACTGTACTGGGTTCAATTTGTGATGTTTGCAAGTCAAATTAATTTTCATATGGGCCGCAAAATGAAAAAATATAATGCAATCTAGACTTTTCACTGATCTTACCAAAGATAAGCTGAAAAGGAAGGCAATGAAAAGAACTGGTTGGCTTATTACATGGAGCTTATATTCACAGGTGCTTATTTTCTTAGGATAACTCGTAATAACTATCCCTGAGAAACTTGGCCAATAGAACTGACATACAAATAACATGTCATGATGATTGCAATGGAGGAGTGACGTACCATAGCACACTGTATAGGCTCACTGTTGCCTCTCCTTTTTTTGCGATGTTCCATGAAATTGCCACATACATCTTGTACTTTTTCATTGTGTAACCCTATCTGCAAGTTGACACGGCTAATTTCAGACATCTCTACATGATAATATATTGCATATCCCTTGCGCATATTTAAACCACCAATTAATGATTGTGTGCGTAGCATAAACTAGCCATGACTCTGTGTGCTAGACTAGCATGCACTCTAAGGGAGCCTAATGTAGTGCACTGGAATTCCTACATGCCACCTACGATTTTGTGTAATTGTAGGATCGAAAGTATGTCTAGAGGGGGGGTGATTAGACTACTTGTCAATATAAAAATTCTGCCTTTTCACAAAGAACAGTTTTTGGCAGATTCACAATTCTGATCAAGTCAAGCATCACCCTACACATGCAATTCTAGAGTATAGGCAGCGGAAAGTAAATTGCACATGTAGTAAAGAGAGGTGGAGAAGAGCAAACGCAATTTTGGAGACGCGGTGATTTTTCCCGTGGTTCCGATAGGTGGCGCTATCATACATCCACGTTGATGGAGACTTCAACCCACGGAGGGTAACGGCTGCGCGAGTCCACGGAGGGCTCCACCCACGAAGGGTCCACGAAGAAGCAACCTTGTCTATTCCATCATGGCTCACGCCCACGGAGGGCTAGCCTTACTCGGGGTAGATCTTCACAAGTAGGCGATCTCCTTGCCCTTACAAACTTCTTGGTTCAACTCCACATCTCGACGACGGAGGCTCCCAAGCGACACCTAACCAATCTAGGAGGCACCACCCTCCAAAAGGTAATAGATGTTGTAGATGATGATGAACTCCTTGCTCTTGTGCTTCAAATGATAATCTCCCCAACACTCAACTCTCCTCACTGATTTGGCTGTGGTGGAAGAAAGGATTGAGTGGAAAGCAACTTGGGAAGGCTAGAGATCAAGCTTCATATGGTGGGAGTGGAGCAACTTGATCTCAACACAAGGGTAGGTAGTTCTCTTCTCAGAAATGTAAGGTAGGAGTGGTAGTTCTTTCTGATAGCTCTCTCCACGAATGAAGAGGGGGTGGAGGGGTATAAATAGCCTCCACACAAGATCCAACCGTTACACACATTTGAGCAATCTCGGTGGGACCAAAGTGGACAACTCGGTGAGACCGATAGTTCAAATAATGTGAACGTTGGGATTTTCGGTGGGACCGAATATACAATCTCGGTTAGTCCGATTCGTGCATTGACAAGAGCATGCCAGTTTCGGTGGGACCGAATTCATCATCTCGGTGACACTAATTTGATGACAGAAGGTTACAGAACCTTGGCAACTCATGTTTCGGTGAGACCGAGTTCAAAATCGGAAAATCCGAGTTTACTAGGGTTTGGCTTATGGCTGAGGTGGTTCATCTCGGTGTGACTGAGTTTGGAATATCGGTGGGACCGAGACTACTTATGAGTGTATATGGCAGTGAAAGTTGCTGATAGTTTAGGAGATGTATCACTAAGCACTTGAGCAACCAGATCATCATCATAACCTCATCCCCTTTTAATAGTATTGGCTTTTCCTATGGACTCAATGTGATCTTGGATCACTAAACCAAAATGGAGTCTTGAGCTTTTGCCAATGCTTGCCTTAGCATTTTGGGGTGTCCACTTCTTCATCCTTGCCATACCCATATCTTGAACTCTCGAAATGATTCTCAAGTAACTATTAGTTCAATGATATATATGTTGTTATTAATTACCAAAACCACCCGGGATTAGTTGCACTTTCAATCTCCCCTTTTGGTAATTGATGACAACATATAGATCAAAGCTTCGACAAAGGATATAATCAATGAATAATATCGTCGCTTTGAGAAGTATGTGATAAGCAAGAGCTCCCCTAAATTTGTGCATTATTTAAGATTTGCGCTTGAATGCAAATGCACAATCGATTAGGATCATGGGTCACTCTTCCATGTCACATACATCTTGGTGGAGCGCACAAAATGATAAGAATGAACAGCATGCACCCAATCACCAAGACATGAGTAAATGGTCATACGAGATAGGAATGGCATATGATAAGCATTAAGCACACATTAAAGCATAGTACGACCAAGCACTCATTAAGGTAGAATCAAACGGAGTATCAAACACATGAATGTCTCGAAAACCAAAAGTATCTCAAAGAAACCGCAAAAGAACGAAAGAGCAAAAGCGCAAAGACAACAAACACTCTCTCTCGAAGCCCTATGATCTATACAATTTCTCCCCTTTGGCAACAAGTTACCAAAAGTTCAAAAAGCATAGAGCTAAGCGCCACTTGTGGACTCTGTTGGCGGCTCCGTCTGGGTTGATGTCGGAGTGGATATGACAAAGATCGGCGAAGACTTGGTGATGTCTCAGGCTTTGGTGGAGTGGACATCGAGCTGGAGCTGGAGTAGGAGCAACTCGCTGGAACTATGGGAGGTGCTTTGAAGCTATAGTCCCGTGTCGATCCATCGAATAGCAGTGATCGGGATCCTTTGGGAACCGGAGCGATCTGTCGATGAGAATCTGGACTAAGTCATCCCGCAACTCACGATAAGCTCGCCTTGTCTCGCTTTGGTTCCTCAATGTCGCCTCGAGCTTGTTGACGGTCACTTGTACTTGATCGACTTCACGCCCGAGCGTGGATCTTCTCGTCAACAATCCTCTCTAAGCTCTCCGAGACTGTTCAATGCTGGCGAGCGTTGTTCAATCCTTTGAGTAGCTTCAAGAATTTGCTCTCCAAACTCTTTGGTTTAGCTGCTGCTGCTGCCGCTTCCTTGTCGACTTTGGCTTTCTTAGCAGCCGCGATCTTGGCTTGACCTTCAACAGATGTTGGATCCTCCTCATCCATCACAACAACATTGTCTTCATGCTCGCTGCAACGGTAAATGTTCTCTATCCAACAAGAATGTGCTCGTGCCAAACTTGGCATTGATAAGCATCTGAATCATGGGCAAATCCACACGACCTTTTGTGGTGGTGCAGTCCTCTTAATGGTCTCTACCATCAAGTCCATCACCTTGAAAGGTGCTCTCTCATCAAGTATGTGCAGCATGTTGATAGAGTATCCTCGATCATGCGATCATCTCAGATTTGGGCATCAAGGTATGCCTCAAAATGGTATTAGTGGTAGGTAAGCCTGCCGGAGATGGTAGATCGAGCCGAGCTTCCAGATTTGCAAATCCTCTGCTGGAACCTCTTTGTACATGTTTTCATGGATTCATGATTCTTCTTTGGAATCCCATATACATCAATATCATCTTCTCGTTGCCTTTGGAGCATTCAGAATTTCTGCCCATTCTTCAACAGAAGAAGAAAACCTTTGACCTTCATCATCCACATAATCTTTCCATCGGGGTAGAAGTGAGTGTGGCATAAAATTGCATTATCATCTCATCGCTCCAACTGGTCAATTTCGACCTACAAAATCTGCAACTCCACATGTAGTGAAACTTTCATGCACATGTGGAAAGAAATCTCTGTGCTCTTATTTGTCAATGTACTTCTAGTCAACATATCCGTGTCTGCGACTATGGGCTTCTTGTCCATCAAGACGGTCTCATAGAAGTCCCGCTGCTCTCGGTGTGAAATCTGGGATCTCAAGCAGTTCTTCTCCTCACGGCATATGGGTCGCTTTGTCTCCATAGCCCGAGACCTTTATCTTTCCTTGCCTTCATATCCTCGGCTTGAGGATGAGCATCATTATGGAGTGGCAGTTTTGGACGAAGTTTCAAGCAAAACTAGTCCTTCATCGTCCGACTCAGTGGTGGCACATCATCCTTGTTCTTTTCAGGACCGGAAGTTTCGATGGACCTCTTGGGCTTGGGGCGAGTTTTTTGGAGCTGCCTTAGCTGGAGCAGATTTCTTGGGCTTTGATGTGGCTCCACCTTAATGGCATCACCCATGAGCTTGGCTTCGAGGAGGAGGCTGGGGTGCTTCCTCATCCTCATCTCTCATCGCTGCATCTGCATGAGGATCAATATACATATCTGATCTAGCTCTGACACATGCACTATCCTCTTTCTCTTGGTGGTTTCTTCACTTTGCTTGCATTTGCCTCTCCCAAATTCAGCTTCTTAGCAACAGTTGATCGCTTGACTTTCTTGGTGCCCTTCTTAGATTGTTGATCTTGTTGCTCTTTGGCAACAACCTTCCTTTTAGGCTTTGAGGTCACCTCTTCCTCAACAACAAAATCTGAATCCTCATCATCTGAATTCCTCTTCTTTCTAGCTCTGGTGGCTGCAGGAGGCATGCCACTTGGTGTACTCCTCTCACCATCATCGATGAGCTACTAGGATCGGGACTAGTGCCGCCTCGAATGTCTCGCAATTGGTGTCTCGACCTGTTCTCACTTGTCACTAGCATCGACATGGTGACAACCTGTGAATAGATAAGGTGTAGGCAGAAGAAGAGTCATCACAAAATGCAGAAGTTTTTGCAAAAAAAGAGTTCAAATTCTAGTATTAAGTTTTCACGAAGACATTTGGTCGACCGAAGTTTAAGGTTCGTGAATCCAAGTGTTAAACAGAGCTTGGCACACCACTTTCGGTTTGACGAAGTGGGTTTCGATCCGCCGAAAACACTAGGGTTTCACAGAATCTTCATTTCGTCACACCGATTTTGCACAACTCGGTTGGACCGAAGGGTGCGAGGTAATGGCTATAGGCCAAATCGGTCATACCGAAAATATAAAATCGGTCTCACCGAGATGTGTTTCATGAAACCTAACCCTAAAACTTTTACTCGAATCTAGTTCAAACGAACCAATCGGTGTACAGGAGGATTTCAATCGTGGCAAGATACTAGGCAATCCAAACGTGCATTGAATCGGAGATGGGAGCACGAGTGGGATCAAAACTCACCCTAACTTGGTGGAGTTTTTCACGGCGGCAACGGCTCGGAGGAGATGGCCGCTGACGGCGACGGAGACTCGCGGCGAGGGCGCACAAAGCGGCAACGGTGACGATCCGGAGACCAAGGCGGACGGCAAGCAAGGGTGTGGGGCGAAACGTTTGAAGGAGGAATCAACAGCGCCCTCGGAATATATACCCTTATTTGTCGGTGGGACCGAGTTGTAAAACTTCGGTGGCACCGAGATGGATAACTGCTAGGCGTTATGCACTTCGTCACGCCGAAAATCACAACTCGGTTTCACCGAGATGAAAACCTAGATCGTCTAAAAGCTTTCGGCCCACCGAGTTTGAGTGAGTTGGTCCGACCGAAATCAATTAGAAGGTTTTGGAAATTAGCCCTTGACGGATCGGTGGCTCGAGTGCTCCTCACCCGAGGGTCCAAAATGACTTGTTCAAAATTTGTGATGTAAGCATGAATAGAATTTGAGACAAGAAAGCATAGATAGCTAGGGAGGTATTTTAGGCATTCTTGTCCATCCATTTGGTCGAAAAATCAAAACGACCAAAACAACAAATGGATGTCCTCGAATGGATAAAATCATGCATCCAACATGCTCACACAATAAGATAGCAAATGAAATATGTGTCAAACATGCACAACCAAAACTCTAGCAACTAACACACAATTTGTCGATGACTAGGTCATCTTTATATGAGTATATTGACTTAGGAGCCAAATGAGAACATTTGATCATAGGTCATACTCATCGCTTAAGCACAAGTAGGGTTACCACTTTTACATAAAGCATTGATGTGTTCACATCATTTGAAGATGCTTTAGCTCAATTTTTAGAGCAAAGCTCCCCTAGATGTGAGAACCCTTTTAAAGGGTCAAACTAACCTTGGGTTGTCGAGAAGACTTCATGTAGATGTTGAAGATGTGGATGCTCAATGTTGATGGAGATCATCAAGAGTTGGGAGCTATCCTTTGGATTCGGGCACTTTCAATACCTACATGGGTTAGTCCCACAAGGAACAAACAAGGATATCCATGGACATAGATTGAAGTTCACAATAGATGATGTCCATGAAAGCAATGATTACCTTGTCCCTTGACTTACCAACAAGAGGGTTTGTGACTCCATGAACTAGTGCACGATGTGGAAGTTGATTGCACAAGTTTTTGCCAAAATGAATGTGAGTGAAGTATGTTGGCGGAGTCACCCTCAAGAACTTTCTAGTTCTTCTTCTTGGGATCCACATCATCTTGATGGGAATCCTTGGGGTTGTAGTTGAGCTTGACGAAGTAGAACTTGACGCTTCCTTGGGAACCCACTTGACCATGGCTTGAGGTGCTTCAACAAATGCATCAATCTCCTCTTGAAGCTTGTCCTTGCCTTTTAGCTTGTGGTCTTGTGGTGGAAGGTCATCTTGAGCTTGTTCCACATTGGAAGAAGTAGGATCATACTTCTCCTTTTGAGGAACAAACTGTGGAGTAGGATATTGACCTTCTTCCCACTCAATGCCTTCGGCGTTGAACTTTCGCTCAAAACCAATTCCTTGATTCTTCTGGTGCCTTCCTTGCTTTAGAACAATTTCCTCAAAGTTCTTGCTTCCGGCAAGGCTCTTGTAGACACCTTTCTCTATGATCCCTTTCAATAAACTATTCTCTTGCTCAAGTGTAACTTGGCTTGAAACATTCTTAGTGGAATCAAGAGAACTACTAGAAGCAACAACATTGGATTTAGCATGGTTATTGTTACTGCTAGAGGAAGAATTTTTCTTATGCTTGTCATGCTTAGTCTTAATGGGTGGCAAGAAATTAGACAAGAGAAGTCGTTTGGCAAGATATGAAGAACTCTTCTTTCAAGATCGTCATTGATTGCTTTTAGAAACTCATGTTCTTGCTCTAGAGTGAGCTTCTCGAGCGTAGCTTCTCATGAGATCTTAGGAGCTCTCTATGATCTTCTTGAGTTGTTTCATGAGCTAACTTAAGAGTGTTTAGTTCTTTAGTTAGACGCTCAATCTCCTTCATAGCATTGTCATTCGACTCTTCTCGACTATAAAGACTACTAGCATGTTCATCGTTACTAGGCTCTTTGGATTTATCATGCAAGAGCTCATCTTCACCAAGCAAGTCATCCTCATCACTATCAAGTCAATGAATTCATTGTGTGATACCTTGGGGCCTTTAGCCATGAAGCATCTTCCAATTCCCTCATTTGGTGAATCAAATAAGTCGTAGGAGTTGGAGTTGGAGGATACGAGAGCAAGACCGGCAACACCTTCATCTTGACTGTAGTCGGAGTCGGATGATAGCTTCCTTCGGATTGATTGTCTGAGTCGGAGCCGAGACCCATTCACCTACATGAGCTTGATGTTTTCTTCTTGTGTAGCTCCTTGATGACTTGTCTTTCCTCTCCGAATCCTTGCTTCTCCGAGAGGGTCTTCGCTCATAACGATCATCTCTGCTCCTTCTCTCTTCCGAGGTGACTCATCTCTTGAGCTTCTTCTTCTTGGAGATTCTTCTCTTCTCTTGTGGGGAGCCGTACACTCATTTGAGTAGTGTCCGGTCTTCCACAATTGTAGCAGATTCGATCACGACTAGAAGATCTCTTTTCATCATATGATCTAGACTTTGAGCTTCTCTCTTTGCCTCTATTCTTGTAGAATTTGTTGAAGTTCTTGACCATTAGGCTTATCTCTTCATTGAAACTAACTTGTCACTTGAGGTTGTGGGAGCATCACTTGTAGCTTTGTAAGCACCACTTGACTTGTTGTGAAGCTCTTCCTTATCCTTAAGTGTCATCTCATGAGCAACAATTCTTCCAATGACTTGGTTGGCTTGAGAGTCTTGTAGTTTGGCATCATTTGGATCAAAGTGCACACGGTGTCATACTTTCCATCCAAAGCTCTGAGAATCTTCTTGATGATGAATCGGTCGGTCATTTCTTTGCTTCCTAAGCCGGCAATCTCATTTGTGATGAGAGCAAGCCTAGAGTATATTTCAGCGACTCCTTCACCATCCTTCATCTTGAACTTGTCAAGTTGACCTTGAAGAATATCTAGCTTTGATTCCTTCACGGACTCGGTACCTTCGTGCATTTCAACCAAAGTATCCCAAATCTCTTTTGCATTCTCAAGATGGCTGATTTTGTTGAACTCCTCGGGACACAAGGCATTGAAGAGAATGTCACAAGCTTGAGCATTGTTTTGCAACATCCGCAATTCTTCGGTGTAACCCGCGATCCGAACTTTTCCTTCCTCAAGAATTCACCTTGCATACCAACACAAATAATGCCCCATGCGGCTGGGTTATGACCAAGAATATGCATTTTCATTTTATGCTTCCAACTAGCAAAATTTGTACCATCAAAGTAAGGACCTCTACGAAAATTACCCTCACTAGATGCCATACTCTCCTAGGTTGTGAAACCAAGCTTATGGAGTCCAATGCAATGGAAACCAATACAATGGAGACCAAGGCTCTGATACCACTTGTAGGATCGAAAGTATGTCTAGAGGGGGGGTGATTAGACTACTTGTCAATATAAAAATTATGCCTTTTGACAAAGAACAGTTTTTGGCAGATTCACAATTATGATCAAGTCAAGCATCACCCTACACATGCAATTCTAGAGTATAGGCAGCGGAAAGTAAATTGCACATGTAGTAAAGAGAGGTGGAGAAGAGCAAACGCAATTTTGGAGACGCGGTGATTTTTCCCGTGGTTCCGATAGGTGGCGCTATCGTACATCCACCTTGATGGAGACTTCAACCCACGGAGGGTAACGGCTGCGCGAGTCCACAGAGGGCTCCACCCACGAAGGGTCCACGAAGAAGCAACCTTGTCTATTCCATCATGGCCTACGCCCACGGAGGGCTAGCCTTACTCGGGGTAGATCTTCATGAAGTAAGCGATCTCCTTTCCCTTACAAACTTCTTGGTTCAACTCCACATCTCGACGACGGAGGCTCCCAAGCGACACCTAACCAATCTAGGAGGCACCACCCTCCAAAAGGTAATAGATGTTGTAGATGATGATGAACTCCTTGCTCTTGTGCTTCAAATGATAATCTCCCCAACACTCAACTCTCCTCACTGATTTGGCTGTGGTGGAAGAAAGGATTGAGTGGAAAGCAACTTGGGAAGGCTAGAGATCAAGCTTCATATGGTGGGAGTGGAGCAACTTGATCTCAACACAAGGGTAGGTAGTTCTCTTCTCGTAAATGTAAGGTAGGAGTGGTAGTTCTTTCGATAGCTCTCTCCACGAATGAAGAGGGGTGGAGGGTATAAATAGCCTCCACACAAAATCCAACCGTTACACACATTTGAGCAATCTCGGTGGGACGAAGTGGACAACTCGGTGAGACCGATAGTTCAAATAATGTGAACGTTGGGATTTTCGTGGGACCGAATATACAATCTCGGTTAGTCCGATTCGTGCATTGATAAGAGCATGCCAGTTTCGGTGGGACCGACTTCATCATCTCGGTGACACCGATTTGATGATAGAAGGTTACGTAACCTTGGCAACTCATGTTTGGTGAGACCGAGTTCGTAATCGGAAAATCCGAGTTTACTAGGGTTTGGCTTATGGTGAGGTTGTTCATCTCGGTGTGACTGAGTTTGGAATATCGGTGGGACCGAGACTACTTATGAGTGTATATGGCGGTGAAAGTTCGATAGTTTAGGAGATGTATCACTAAGCACTTGAGCAACCAGATCATCATCATAACCTCATCCCCTTTTAATAGTATTGGCTTTTCCTATGGACTCAATGTGATCTTGGATCACTAAACCAAAAATGGAGTCTTGAGCTTTTGCCAATGCTTGCCTTAGCATTTTCGGGGGTCCACTTCTTCAGTCCTTGCCATACCCATATCACTGAACTCTCTGAAACGATTCTCAAGTAACTATTAGTTCAATGATATATATGTTGTTATTAATTACCAAAACCACCCGGGGATTAGTTGCACTTTCAGTAATGTACTGCCTCTGTTCCTAAATATATGTCTTTGTAGAGATTCCAGTATGGACCACATACATATGTATATAGATGCATTTTCGAGTGTAGATTCACTCATTTTGCTCCTTATGTAGCCTATAATGGAATCTCTAGAAAGACTTATATTTAGGAACGGAGGTACGAGGTATTATCATGTATGACATCTACATATCTAATTTAGCAGCCAGTAGTAGAAATCATTGTCTGCACAAAGGGATTACTGGTTGAAAATCCTAGCAAAGCACGCTGGCAGGCAAAGAACAATACAAGAGAGAGAGATGCACTTACAAGATCATAGCAATGCCTTAGTCCAGGATCTTGGTTGGCCAAGCTGTTAGATCCAGAAGAAACATCATCCTTGTAGTTTTTGCCAGCCGCATAACAGGGAACAGCGACCTGTTAGTATATTTGAAGTACATCGGGCAGGTGATGCTGGACGGGTTTAAAGGTGCAAAGTACCTAGGCCGTGGTGGGTGCTTGGCATCTTGCCAGACGGTGGGAATCAGGTTAGAAACGTCAAGGGTGATGATGTTGCACTGGCTGTCGGGGTCTAGTAAGGAAATCTAGAACCGTCGAGTAGGGTGTTTGTGGAGCTGCTCTGGTAGGGTGGATTACGGTGTGGGCAAAGCGGATCTGTGGCCATGGACGAGGGTGTCGGTGAACCTGCTCTGGTGGTTGGGTTAAGGATGGTGTCGACAATGCGGATTTGCGGCCATGGACGGGGTGTCAGAAGCTGCTCCGGTAGGTTGGATGAGGGTGCGAGGAAGCGGATCTGAGGCCGTGGACTTGTGAGTTGGCAAAGCGGCCCCAGTAGAGTTGAGAATGGTATAGGAGAAGCTACTCCGGTAGGGTTGACGATGGTGTCGACGAAGCGGCTCTTATAGGGTTGAGGAAGGTGTCGGCGAAGAGGATCAAAGGCCATCGATGGGGGCGTCGGTGGGGCGGCTCCGGGGGTGTGGACGAAGCGTCTCCAGTGGGGAGTACAAATGAGCCACTGCAGATGTGCTGCGGTTGACGAGAGTACCGGTGAAGCAGATCCGGCGCCGTGGACAAGGCCGGCACTGAATGGGCTGTGATACAGTGGTGGATGAGCAGTCTACTTGTTTCTAGGGGAGGTGGGAGGGGTAGATGCGGCCGTAGAAGCAGATTCGGCGAGGTGGACGCCGCTGGCAGTGAATGGGCTCTGGTACACCGGTGGATGAGCAATCTAGGGTTTCAAGAGGGGAGGGGTAGAAAGGACGATGAAGTACGAACAACGTGATGTAAGATGCTCTGGTGTTGTGGAGTTAGTCGTTTTGGGGGGAGGGGAGAGGAAATGGGGGTGCCGTGTGGTCGGGGGAACCAGAAGTTACCAAAGCAGCCCTAACCTATTATGTAGATGAGGGTGGTATTGTAACTGTTGATCTCCATGCACCAAGGACAAAAGGGGAATATCACATGCTAAAGACAAGGTGGTGGAAATTTTAGAAGGAGGCGGGAGATTTTGCTGCCCGCGGGATCGTTCATATCTAGTTTCAACTAATTTTGGACCGTGCTAGCGGGAAGGTCATGCGAGACTGTATAGATGGTGCACGCGTCAGCAGTTAATAACTGGTGTGAAGTCCACCCCAGAAAAAAAGACAATAACTCGGGATGATGCGCCGATAACTAGGACGATCACACGGGCGCGGCCAATCGTACCGATGTAAAGGCGCATTCACAAAAAAGGGATCAAACGCTCAGCCTATGTATTTCTCGTGTAAATAGACAATTTAGTGACATTGGTTATTTACTTTAAACATAATGCATTGACGTGTTAGTGTAGAGGCGCACAAATAGAAATGGATATCGTAGTCCACTACTTAAAAGTGTTACCTCATATGATTACATAGCCTCCATTTCATAAATTGCTTACCCGTTGAATTCATATATTAATATTACATATATTACTTCATAATAGAACCTTAAATCATCCAAGACTAATGAATTTGAATGCAAGAGTAACAATGGTGCATGTACATGATAGCTACATTGGTTATTTGAAGAAACATCACTGTAACTTTGGCATGCACAACTAAAAAGGTTTATTTAGATAGAAAAAAATGTTATATGTGAGTGTCCAATCTTTATAGCGTTGAATCGATAGTGTACCTTTGTCCATGATACGAAGTAGATATTGATTTATGTTCAAGCGATGCACGCCCACGATCGCTAGATAGTGATACGTGAATGAATTGTGCAATCTCTCTGACACGCATACATATCTCATTTCCCTGTGGGCATCGGAATCACACACGCGCACTTCGTGTATTTCTCTCCCTCCATCAAGGTTAGAATTCATCTTTCTACCCTGTCCTACAAGTCTCTCACACAGAAACACACGCGCTCTTTCTGTCGAACACGCCCACCCCTTTAATTCCACCCACCCACAACCAATAATGTCTCAAAGTATAATTATGTCTCTCACACATATGCCTAAGGTTAACTCGAGTTCCGAAACCATATGAATACATACAATGGGATTCTAGCAGAGAACCTTTTGTTTTGAGATTTCGCTAACTCTCTCACACACACAGACACACACATGCGCGTGCGCACATACACATTGTTTCTCGCTTCATTTTTTCCGGCACTTGCAGGCACAATGTTTGTTTATCTTCTTGATGCTTTAAGTATGCCTCACACACATGCTATCTACCTATCCCTTAATATGACTAGATATGTGTCACACAAACTCCTTCTCCCTACTAGCAAGATGCCCTTGCGTTGCACAGAACATCAAGATGCATTTGTATGAGTATTTTATCTTGTGGGAGAAAAGGATGAACGAGGGAATGCCTTATTTGCAAATGTGGAGAGGGGTGTAGGTATCTTTTTGTAAAATTGCCATTGTTTCCTTCCTATCCGTCGGATATAAATCGGATGGCCTATATTGGAGGATGGCAGGAACACCATCACCACCAACTCTGTTTTTTATAAGAGTAGAGATATGTAAGTGTCACCCCCCCCCCACACACACACCCACCCACACACACACACTTCCCAACACCAAAGGAGTAGGGTGACACCTCGATCTTGATACTAATCTATCGACTAGCTTCTCTCTCAAACACACACACACACACACACACACACACACACACACACACACTACCCGGTACCGAAGGAGTAGGGTGGCACCTCGATCTTGATAGTAATATATCTACTCCTCTTTCAAACACACACACATACACGCACACCCGCTAGTTGTGCCTTTGTGCCTACCGCGCACACTCTCGATACGTCTTTCTCTCCCTCCCCCCCCCCTCACCCCAACAATGACAACAGAAGGGTTACAACTCGATTTGATCGTAATCTGTCAATTGGTTTCTCTCTCAAACATTGTTTCTCTATGCCTCGCTCAGTAGCCCCCTCGATATGTAGACTTCTCGCGTGCACACAGCTGTAGTGACAATGACGCTGAACCCAGTCTGCCTCATTTTTACCAGCCTCATGTGATAGTTTTCACCCTATTTTCTGTTAATTAACAAGGCAACCTTTTCTTTGTTACTACTATTGAATCTGAAATCATTCGGGGCAGACATAAAAGATATCACTTCAATCCAATTATCGCAGTAACTATTTTAAAAGAAACTAGCTAGATGCCCGTGCGTTGCACAGAACATCAATATGCATTTGTATAAGTAGTTTATCTTGTGAGAGAAAAGGATGAACGAGGGAATGCCTTATTTGCGAACGTGGAGAGGGGTGTGGGTATATTTTTGCAAAATTGCCATAGTTTCCTTCCTATCCGTTAGATATAAATACGATGGCCTATATTGCAGGATGACACGCACACCATCATCACCAACTCTGTTTTCTACTCCCTCCGTTCCTAAATATTTGTCTTTTTAGAGATTTCAACAAGTGACTACATACGGAGCAAAATGAGTGAATCTACACTCTAAAATATGTCTACATACACATCCGTATGTGGTAGTCCATTTGAAATCTGAAAAGGACAAATATTTAGGAACGGATGGAGTATAAGAGTAGACATGGAGATATATCTCCGGCATGGTCTACAACAAAAATTTGCTGGACTGGTTAGCGCCGGATGCTCGCAACGCGATGACCTGAGTTTGAGTTCTGTCTTTAACTTTAGATTGTTATATTATATATTACTTATTTAATATATACTTCTTTCGCTTTTGTACTGACAGTGGAACCCATAGAGTACTTAGAATAGAAGATTAAGGATGGACTTGTTTCTTTTTAACTTTCTGTATGAAGCTGTAGCCACCCTGCAAGTCACGTGTACACTGTACATGCAATTAACTTTTTATAGAGGGACAATCATACACGCAATTAACTCAAATGGATTGGATGTCACTCTATTATTTCTAGCATAAGAGCATCTCCAATGGCAGCCGGCAAATTTCCTTCCGCTTCCTTCCGCGGAGGACGACATCAAACGCTGATACGTCTCCAACGTATCTATAACTTTTGATTGATCCATGCTATTATATTACCCGTTTTGGATGTTTATGGGCTTTACTCTACACTTTTATATCATTTTTGGGACTAACCTACTAACCGGAGGCCCAGCCCGAATTGCTGTTTTTTTGCCTTCAGTGTTTCGAAGGAAAGGAATATCAAACGGAGTCCAAACGGAATGAAACCTTTGGGAGCTATCTTTTTGGAACAAACGTGATCCAGGGGACTTGGAGTGGATGTCAAGCAACAGAGGAGGCGGCCACAAGGGTGCCCAGCGCTCCCCCCACCCTCGTGGGCCCCTCGAGCATCCATCGACCTACTTCTTCCTCCTATATATCCACGGACCCCGAAAACATCCAGGAGCACCACGAAAAACTATTTCCACCGCCGCAATCTTCTGTATCCGCGAGATCCCATCTTGGAGCCTTTGCCGGCGCTCCGCCGGAGGGGGAATCGACCATGGAGGGCCTCTACATCATCTCCAAGGCCTCTTCGATGAGTTGTGAGTAGTTTACCACAGACCTTCGGGTCCATAGTTATTAGCTAGATGGCTTCTTCTCTCTCTTTGAATCTCAATACAAAGTTCTCCTCGATTTTCTTGGAGATCTATTCGATGTAACTCTTTTTGCGGTGTGTTTGTCGAGATCCGATGAATTGTGGGTTTATGATCAAGTGTATCTGTGAGAAATATTAGAATCTCCTCTAAATTCTTTTATGTGTGATCAAGTTATCTTTGCAAGTCTCTTTGAATTATCAGTTTGGTTTGGCCAACTAGATTGATCTTTCTTGCAATGGGAGAAGTGCTTAGCTTTGGGTTCAATCTTGCGATGTCCTTACCCAGTGACAGCAGGGGCAGCAAGGCACGTATTGTATTGTTGCCATCGAGGATAAAAAGATGGGGTTTATATCATATTGCATGAGTTTATCCCTCTACATCATGTCATCTTTCTTAATGCGTTACTCTGTTCTTATGAACTTAATACTCTAGATGCAGGCAGGAGTCGGTCGATGTGTGGAGTAATAGTAGTAGATGCAGGCAGGAGTCGGTCTACTTGTCACGGACGTGATGCCTATATACATGATCATGCCTAGATAATCTCATAACTATGCGCTTTTCTATCAATTGCTCGATAGTAATTTGTTCACCCACTGTAATACTTATGCTATCTTGAGAGAAGCCACTAGTGAAACCTATGGCCCCTAGGTCTATCTTTTATCATACAAGTTTTTCATCTACTTTTATTTGCATATTTTATTTTCCAATCTATATCATAAAAATACCAAAAATATTTATCTTATCATATTATCTCTATCAGATCTCACTTTCGCAAGTGGCCATGAAGGGATTGACAACCCCTTTATTGCGTTGGTTGCGAGGTTCTTGTTTGTTTGTGTAGGTGCGTGGGACTTTTGAGGAGCCTCCTACTAGATTGATACCTTGGTTATCAAAAACTAAGGGAAATACTTACGCTACTTTGCTGCATCACCCTTTCCTCTTCAAGGAAAACCAACGCAAGCTGAAGACGTAGCAAATGCCAGCGGCATACATTTTCACAACTCTAACCAACCAGATGAAATTCACGCAAACACAGACTGATTTCATATAAGCCTGAAGGATTTCGTATAAAAGAGCCGGATCTTCATATAAACATGATGGATTTCATTACATTTACATGAACTAAGCGGTGCTAATCCGGCTCTCTTGGTATAATTAATACTCCCTCCGTCTGGAAATACTTGTCCTAGAAATGGATTTATCTAGACTTATTTTATTTATAGATACATATAATTTATCCATTCTTAGAACAAATATTTCCTGCCAACTGGAGAGGGAGTACATAATCTAAATGGCCGCCCGTAGATCCCTTTGTCTTCCTCATGTCTGGCCGATACTTGCAGGGTTGATGAAGGTCCTCGGAAGAGACGAAGCAGCAAAGAAACCAGCAGAATGCGCAGTCATCGCCTCAACGGTGGCCTTCATGGGATCCAAGTGGCGGCGGCCTCCCGTGTTCTACATCTCCTCGATGATGGCGGCAGACACGGAGAAGCTGGCCACCGACTCGTCGCTCTCCACACACCCGGCTTCTGTCTCTGCCTGCATGGCGCTACCGCAGGCATGGGAGGCACGCCCACAGAGACGGGAGGCGCGGCCACCACAGACACTGGTGGCGCGGTACGACGCGACAGCAACGACCCCCGTACCGGCGTGCTTGCCGCCGTGCCGGCGTGGAGCAACTCGCCACTCCTCATCGAGCTTAACTGGAGTGGCGAGTTGCCGAACCACACACCTGCTTGGGGCGGCAACTGGCTCCGTCGGGCCAAGCGAGGTTGGTGAAGCACCGAGTGGCCTCGCCCGTATCTGGAGGGATCGGCGGGCCACCCAGCTGGGTAGTATGCTGGAGAACGGCTCCTCTGAAGCCATCTGAAGAGTGAAGAAAATGATGAAGGAGGAGATGGGGGAGCGGTGGAGGGGTGCGGTTCTTGCCTGCTGTCCGTCTGGCCTCGTTTAAATAGAGGGTGGAGGGTAGGAGCTTGGCCGGCGTCTGGCCTCATTTAAACTGAGGGCGGGCGGGGGGAGCTCGGCCGGTGTTGTGTTTAATTCCGGCCCGCTCATGAACGGACATGTGACCGGAGTAGGTTTCTCGGTTTGCATGCGGGTTTAACAGAGGGGTTTGATGGAGGCAAGGAAGCGTGTTCAGCCGAGCGTGCAGCGGGCGGCGCGGTACTATTCGATTTGACAGTCGGCGGTGCAGTTCCCGATACGGCTTTAATGCAGACGAGGGAGGGAGTAGCGGTTCCCGAAATGTTGAACGGCCAATGCATCCTCCTTCAATTAATGCATGAGGGAAGTAATGGGAGGAGGACCAGGAAAATAGGTTGCATGATGTGAATGCAACGCAATTTGCCCTCATATAAAGGCGCCCCTCCATTCCAATGCATCTACCACATCGTACGCACCTAAGCATTTGCCTAAGCACCTACACTAAGTTAAAAAATGCTCACTCAGACCCAAGACGACGATGCACGCGAGCGGCCAGCGGCTGTGCCAGATGGTCCACGACACCAGCCTGCGGCATGGCGTCGAGGATCGTCTACAGATGGTGTTGGAGACCGGCTGGTGGATGGCCGCCGTCAACGCCAACTAAGGCTCTTAGTTGGACTAGATGATCGTTGCCACCACCAACAAGTTCACCATCCTCAAGAAGCTCCCGGACAACATCGTCGTACTCCTCCAGCCCGCGCGCCGGGGCTCATCATTGCCTGCCACCCTAATCAGCCTCCATGGTCGGAACCTCTTTCAAGCACTGGTGGCCCTGCGACTGCCCGCCGACGCCACGAAGAATGTCCATCTAGAGGTCGCGCTCACCGCGAGGCGCTTCGCCATGCAAGAATTCGTCGACCTACACATCCACATGTACGAGCAAATTGTGTACATAGGTATCTACAAGGCCAGTCAGGACGCTATGATGTTGGCCTTCCTCAACCGTCTGGAAGCCTTGGATGCCTTTGCTGAGAAGCACCATGACCTCGCCACAAAATCCGCCGCTCCTTAGCTGCCGGTCAGTGGCCCGACGCACTAAGTTGAGGAGGTGGAGGTCGTACGTTGATGGATGCATCTTTCTTCTTGCCTCCTGTAACCACCACTGTGATTGCATCATCATGGCCTTACTTCTTATTGTGTTGTTGCATTCTCGTTCCAATCAATACAGACATGTGCGGTCCCTTTGCTTAATTATATGCAACACTGTAACTAGTACTCCATCCGTCAATTTATAAGTTGTGCTTACCTTTTTCATCAACTTCGTGCAATGCACGGACATCTTGCTAGAAACACTAGAACATGTCGGATCGCATGTGACCAAACCGACGATGCGCCAACCTAGCTACTATGTACCCTGCTTATCTGGCGGACCCCGCCCTAGCGTTTCCAATCGTTATTTCTATCTATCGATCGTGCCAAGGAGCAAAACCAAATGTTACAATTTATACATGTTTCTCTACTCCTACTCCTATAAAAGACTCACTTGGTGATGGTGGTGTGTCTGCCATCCGTCGTTCCTGACCATTAGATCTGCATCTAACGGTTGTGTGGTAAGTTGTGGCATTTTTGCAACAATAGCCCACTTCTCTGCTCCAATTTGCAGAAAACCCCTTATTATCTAGAAAGCAACCACATCCCTCCCTCACCTCATCAAAACAGCCTGAGAAATATATTTTGAGTGAAAAGTAATATCGTATATCAAAACAAGAGTCATTTCTTTCAAGTTTGTGAACAAGTACTACTATTCTACTACTTTGGATCTGTCGCAACGCACTGTCACATTGCTAGTCAAAGGAAAAGGCCTGCCGCATTCGCGTCGCACCCCCACACACCCGGGAATTGGGAGTACTCCACGGCCCGTCTGGCACGACACATAGCTTAGGGAAGGCGTGTTGCCCAGCATTTTCACTTTCATGTGGGACCACCGTTGAGCAAACCGACTATTGGCAAACCGCACCCCGCCCGCCGCCGGGTTGGAAAACAGAAACAAGGGGAAGATCTAACTGTAGCACGGAAGCCAAGAAATTTGGTGTCAGATGGGGCTCGTTGATAGAGTAGGAGCATTCCGTACTACTAATCCTACTAGTACCAAGTTTGTACTATACAACTAATACTACCACTATACAACTAGGTACGTGCACGACACAACATCATAGGAACAAAAACGGGAAGATCTTGTTTTGGGTGATTTATCTTTTTTTCACTCAACGTAGTATGAATAATATGATGTGGGGGCACCCATGAAGCATATGTGGCTTGGTTGCATGGCTACGAAAGGTTAGAGAAAAATAAATAGATAATGTGTTTAGAGTGCACTCCACTAAATACATATAATTTGGATCCATTGCAACGCACGGGCTGACACATCTATATCTATACCCCCTATATAGTGTGTGAATAACTTTGAAAGTTTGTCGTTGGATGAAGCCAATCCGACGGTACAAAGATGGCAAATTCTAGCACTACTGGCCGTTGGATATCATCTACATTCCACCAGATTCTGCCACATGTTGAATCTAGAAGACTCCATGGTTGAACTTAGGGTCTGTTTGGTTCATGACTAACTTTGCCACAACTAAGCTTAGGCAAAGTGTGTCTGCCATAAAAAATGTGGCTAACAAAATGGCCACCACAAGTTTGGCAAGATTTGGCAAGAAGTTGAGTCTATGACATGTGGACCATGTAACTAGAAAAGTGTGGCAAGCCACAAGTGTGGCAATGAACCAAACACATGCCTAAGATATTGTGGCACGCCTAAGCTTAGGCGTGGCAACCTTAGTCTGCAAACCAAACATCTATACCCCTATATAGTGTGTGAATAACTTTGAAAGTTGGTCACTAGATGAAGCCAATCCGACGGTACAAAGATGGCAAATCCGAGCACTACTAGCCGTTGGATATCATCTACATTCTACCAGATTCTATCACATGTAGAATCTAGAAGACTCCATGGTTGAACTTAGGGTCTGTTTGGTTCATGACTACCTTTGCCACAACTAAGCTTAGGCAAAGTGTGTCTGCCACAAAAAGTGTGGCTAACAAAATGGCCACTAGGGGTTGTTTGGTTTGAGACTAAGTTTGCCAAAGCTTGCCACACCTAAGGTTAGGAAAATTTGACCAACTTAGGTGTGTGTTTGGTTCAAGCCACATCTTATGCAAGCCACGCTATGGTCCCACGTCACATACACACAACAAGTGTGGCAAGATTCCCTTAGGCTTGCCAACTTGTGGCTCTCATTTTGAAGAAGTTTGGCAACATTGTATGGCAAAGTGTGGCACTCCTAGGCCTAGAACCAAACAGCCCCCAAGTGTGGCAAGATTTGGCAAGAAGTTGAGTCTATGACATGTGGACCATGTAGCTAGAAAAGTGTGGCAAGCCACAAGTGTGGCAATGAATGAAACACATGCCTAAGATATTGTGGCAGGCCTAAGCTTAGGCGTGGCAACCTTAGGCTGCAAACCAAACAGGCCCTTAAGCATAATGCACAAACCACTAGAATCTCATGCGTGCAATGCACGTGTACCTTACTAGTTGGTAGTAGTAAGAAACAAATTCTAGGTTTGGCACGAGCTTGTACTGCGGGAGCACCACTAGGCATTCCGCAGGAGTTACATTTCCCTCTCGGGGCCCACGGGACCGTGCTTCAGTGTCTTAGTGCACCGGCCTATGTGTCAATGACATGCAGACCTTAAATGCGGCTGGCCCACATGTCATTCTCATGGTGGTGGCGTGGTTTGCGACTCACTCATTCGAGATGAACCGGCCGATGGTGGCATGGCTATGGCGAGGGTGCCACAGCTGGGCATCGGGGCGTTACGAGGCGTAGATGGCCACACTGGTGGGTACTACCTGTAGTACAGAAGTACTCCAGCTGAGGATTGATGCCCGGGTCGAAATATGTCACAGCCGCTGGATGAAAATTCGATGGCGCGGGAGTACAAATCAGAGCACGGCAGTGGAGCAGGCAAACCGCATCCAATCGGGTGTGGCTATGGTAGAAAGTTGATGGTCGCCGCAGTTTAGCTGGCCCGCATGTCATGCACACAAAGGCAGAGGAGCGGTGGGGCCAAGAGGGATGAGGCTCATGTCAGGGGGATGAGGATCCCTTGACGTGAACAATCCTACCATTGGGTCACTAACATGTGGGTCCCCCCAAGCGTGGGTCCCACTTGTCAGCGAAGGAAAGGTAGGGTAAGGCAGTGATAGCCACGTCAGAGGATCCATGTCCACGTCAGGGGACGTCGTGCCGTGGGTTAGAGCGGCGTCATGGGAATCGCGTGTGGGTGTGGCAGTGGTAGAAACAAGAAATGTGATGGCCGCCGTGGTTCAACTTCCATGGACAAGCTGTCATGTCTGCTGACACATGTGTATCAAAACTAGAGTGTTTATATTTCAAGCATGTGAACAAGTATTATTCTACTACTTTGGATCCATTACAATGCATGGGCCAGCACATGGGTAGTAGTAGTCTCTATCTCTATCTCTAGAGTCCTTCCCTTATTCATCCTTTTCTCTCACAAGATAAACTACTCATACAAATGCATCTTGATGTTCCGTGGAATGCACGAGGATGTTTCCTTGGGGGTCTCTCCAGCGCGGTGTGACCATAGTTGCAAGTTAACGCCCCTCGAGATGCCGACGTTGAGGGGCACTCAGATTTCCTCCGATGAGCAGGTAAGATGAGTTTCATCACGTAGTAAATGCATTCTAAAGACTACTTCCGTGTCCATTTCCTAATTCTCCCCCTGCCCACTATTTCACGGGTTAGGCTGGGTGCGAGTGGAGATTGGCTTGCATATGTACGGGAGGGTACCAACATCAATTTGCAAAACATTTACAACGGTGACACCATTCCCGTAGAACCTTTGTCCAACATTGGGTTCAACCATGCAACAGGCCACCGTATGAATTGGTGCGATGGAACCACGGTGAGATTGAAGAAGATATCATGAACCTTGCACATGGCGGTCAAAGGTGGACCATGTTCTCTGCGGCCGATTTGTTGCCGTACGAGTATGAAGACGTTGTGCTCCTTTGTAACCGCATCTTCACGGTGACAAACCAGGGGACTTGTTTCGTATGGGACACATCCTACGGTATACTCGCTCTCTCCCAGTTTATTTGTTTTGTATCTTTTCATTTTATATGTTTCAAGTTCAAATTTAGAGCTCCCCATCACATGTTAGATTACAATGTCCATTAAATTGTTGCGTGCATGTATAGTAAAGAAACAAATCTCGAGTTTGGCATGAGTTCGTGCAGCGGTAGCACCACAAGGCCTGGCGCAGGAGTTACATTTCCCTCTCTGGGCCCTTGGGACTGAGCTTTAGTGCCTTACTACACCTGCCTTTGAGTCAATAACATGTGGACCCCATAGGTGGCTAGTCCACATGTAATGCTCCCGAAGGCAGAGGGGCAGTGGGGCCGAGAGGGTGAGCCGCAGGTCGGGGGACGTGTGGTGTCATGGGTTCAAGCGGCGTCGTAGGAATCGTGTGTGGCTGTGGTAGAAACTTGATGCTCGCCGCATTTAAGGTGGCCCACATGTCATGCACACAAAGGCAGAGGGGCGGTGCGGCCGAGAGGGGTGAGGCGCACGTCAGGGGACGTGGTGTCGTGGGTTGGAGCAGCATCGTGGCAATCGTGAGTGGCAGTGGATGAAACGTGATGGTCGCCGTAGTTGAACTTCCATGGACCGATCACTGGAAGGAGTAGTAGAGAAAGCTAGGGGGATAAATAGTTCCTTATAGTCAAACGGACCCACGCTACTACTTGTTCCAAAGACATGCACACATCGAAATAGTCCATCTATATCAATATACACCGAGAGGGAATAATTTTTTTTACAAGATAGGAAATAGTTCATCCATCCATAATGCCCTGCTGCTGGTGCAGCCTTTTCTTCTTCTTATTATTATTATTATTCTTGTTGTTGTTGTTGTTGTTGTTGTTATTGTTCTCATTTTCTGTGGGAGACAGCTTCGCAACAAGCTCTTTGGACCTTGGAGCTATCTCGAAACTCACACGGGCATCGAGGGAAGCATATTTTATCCGCTCGTATGTCAAGGGATAATTCTCCCATCCAGATGACCTTAATGCCAGCATCTCGTCACCCTTCTGAAGATTTATACCGAGCACAAAATTTGCTACGTTGATGGTGTCTCTTTATCACAATCTTCTACAGGAATTTTAATTCTGGTTTGTAGGTCAGCGATGCTTTTCAAATCAAGGTTGTATGGCGCCAGCTTCTGTTTGTCCCCTTCGATGGCTTCCCCACAGAAGTATATGTCCTCCCGAGACAAGAAATCGTGAAGCTCACCTGGTAGGAGGGCACGTGTATGATGTGGTACACCAAAACATCATCTTCGTGGCACAGCTGAAGGACGGCGGCGCGTTGGATCTTCCCAGTGGCACGCTCCGTGTACTCTGCGTCGAGACCGATGACCCTCATCTCTACCTTTTCGAGGTAGTTGGATACATTCTTGATCCACTTCCGAACAACCCTTGGGTGGATGGTGACGGTGGCAACTATGCTCAATGAGCCTTTGACGAGGACATGTTGGACGCTAAAAACCTGCATCTCGGTCTCTTTTGCCATTTGGAACCGCTGGAACGGAGGGATATGGTTTGGAGAATTAGGATTAGATGGCTAGTCTAACTGAAGTAGATGATTATTTAAAGGGGCTTCTGAATTACTCCAGGAGTATGTGAAGAGGTTAAAACAATGTGAAGCAGTGGGGTTTGGATGCAAATGAAGACGAAGGGGAGGTGAAGAAGCCGAGAAAAATTGGTTCCCGATGGAGAAGTAAATGGGAGAAGTGGCATGCAGGCAGTTGATTAGACGGCTAGGTAGACCAAATGAAAAGGCTATGCGGGTAGACTGAGGAGTCGTACCTGTTCGTGTGTGCCCATCATTCTAGTGCTACATGTGCCACTTGCTAGTTGGGGTCACTCTTTCGAATCACCGTGGTGAGACATTTTATGATTCCTTTTTATTTCTGCACCTTTCCTGATAGGTGGGACCTATGCAAACAGATAAAACATGTGGCGTAGCTGGTTCAGATGGATATTGGCGCGTGCGTGGGAGACACAACATTCTCTGGTTAAGGAATGCACGGTTATCCTCAAAAAAGAAAAGGCCCATCTTCGCGCTTCCGCATGCACGAGAATTTGGTTATGCTCGCAATATGGATGATACCTGGAGGATGAAGTGAACAGGCATGCTAGCACGGGAGACCTATTTCCGCTATACAGTACTGGAGTACTCATGTTCCAACTACTAGTAGTACTACAACTATGGTACACTTGATGGTCAAAATACTATTCATCCGGTCCTCACAATGAAGTGACAACACCCTGCGCCTGACACTAGTCCAGGCGGCGTGTCCGGGTTACCAAAGTCAGCCTCACCTTGTGCACTGTGTAGTCTATCACCGCCGCTATATAGCACATTAGCATGCCTTGCCTCGTCTCCCTCTCCCCTCCCATAGCACCACTCCATCTCCATCTCCGTCTCCATCTCACTGTGCCCCCGTGTACCGTCGCCTCGCTCGCCTCCCCCAGTACCACTATTCCCTCACTAGCCGCTCCAGCACCGACAACCTTCTCCCCCATAAATCAAGCACCCCAAAAACCCCACCTTCCAAACTCCACCATGGCCGAACGCGAACCGCGCAGCATCCATATGAGCCGCGATTGGAGCAATCTCCCCAGTGACATCCTCGACCTCTGTTGTTCGTGTATGGATATGTTGAGCGCCCTGCGGCTGGCTGCATGCTCGAGGGGCATGCACACGGCCATCGTCGAAGCAAGGCCTAAGCTTTTCAAGACACCCTGCTTGCTGCTATCTGGTCTTGCGAGATTTTCTCACCATGATACGGAGGTGTACATGATGCCCCTCGACTTCAATCTGATCTCCATTAGCTGAAACTTCTTTGCAGGTATGTAGTGTGTCGCCGTACATCATTTCCCTCGACTTCGATCCGATCACCATCACCCAAAACTTCTTGGTAGGTATGTACTGGGTAGGCATGAACTCCCACTGGATGGATGCCTTCAGAGAAGACGGTAAAAAGTTGGTGCTCGTGAACTTTCGGACCTCCCATGAGATTATCCTTCCTCCGTTGGATTATATAGAGTTTTACCATCGCGGTCCAAGTCATCTAGATTACCACATCAGTTGGACGGACCTTGTTTTGCAGAAGATTGTAATCCGCCAAGTGCCCATACGACATGCGAATTATGCAGACTTCAAGCTAATTGCGTTGTTCGACCGCGGACTCGCATATCTTTATGCCGGTGCCTTCTTTAGCTGGAGACAACTCAGCTCGCAGTGGATCATCGTCAAAGCTGATACACACTTTTGTGATGCTATTGAACACAATGGCATCATCTACGCGATCGACAAAGCAGATGGCACCACGTATTCTTTGGGACGGCGTGTAAGTTGTTTCCGTCTCATGTTAATGATGACGCCATGACACTGTTTGAACTTTTTGTGATGATTGGCATATCCCTGTTTGAGCAGAATTTGAGTAGAACTATGGCAATGTATTAGAGACACCGTAAATCATCTATATTTGGAATGATTTAATTCATGCGATTGTGACCATTTCATTACAGCCAATTTGTACCCCTGAATAATCAAGTGGTTAGGAATATATGGATATTCTCCTTATTTTACAGTAATCTATATACTACTACTAAATATGAGTGTGTATCAATGGCCATGTTAGTTTCCTCATTTTCATGATGTAGAAACATGCACCACACTGTTGGTTTCATCTAACCATACATTAGGGAAGTAAATGTGCATATGGAGAATTCTGTATTTGGAAGTAGTGAAATCCTGTAATGCTTACCATGTGTACATACCTATATTCGCCCTTCAGCAATCAATGTCTAGAATAATATCCTCACAAAAAATTTGCTCACAGAACACGAGTATATACCAATGCATGGTCTGTTAATTAATTACCTTGAAGAATTTGTTTGTGAGGACAGAACATGATTACATAGCATGCATGACATGGTAGTTTCCTGTGAAGAATCGATTGCGAGATAACATGAGTATAACCATGCATGGCACTTCTATATTTTCGAACCGAGTATACATTTCCATATATTTTCCTCCCGGTTCCAACAGGTACATATCAATGCTGTTTCTTGCATTATCCTAATCATACTCTCAACAATGCTGATCTTACATTAACAATGCATGTCCTTTTTTATATGATGCAGTGACCCTACATTTACTGCCCTTTGTAATGACACCACCTTTGCCAAAAATAGGGAAGCACAACTGGTTCCTCGCTCGATCAGACGACGGAAAAAGACTGATGATCATTCAAACACATGAGCCAGAAAATTTATATTACAAAAACCCCACTGAATACAAGCACCGTGAAATACGTGAGTATCCGGACAGTGACTGTTATGTCTATGAGCGGGATACCAGCTTGTTGGGGCCTTCAGGATTTTGAGTTGGAGGCGGGTAAACAGCCTTGGTTCACACTCTCTGTTTCTTGGACTCGATTATCCGATTAACCAGGAGACCACCGTTGGCAAGGACCTTGATGGCTGAGAGGCTCTATGTGCTATGGAAAACTGTGTCTACACGTCGAGCCCTAGGAGTTCGGGAGCAAACTCCCCTGATTGTCAACGATGTAGCCTGCAGCCAAAAGAAGGTGAGAATGACAAAGGCATCCGGATTAACTTTGATCCTTGGATGTCTCAATTACGACAGGCATTGATGTGGTTCAAGCCTTCGGGTTGATAGGTAATTGGGCTGTTGCGTCGAAAGGGTGGAGTACTTGTGTCTCGGGATCACTGGTCGCTAAAGCGGGGCTGCAAATTATGATGGTGTTGGATCATCCCTCTTCAAATGACTTGTTGTCTTTGCTGCATGTTCTAGATGGGTAGTTCTCTCTTTTGTTATGCATATTCCTTATCATTTGGTCATCCTCGTCTATTTCACTCTTACTATGTAATAGTTGCCTCTGTTTAGAATGTCATTCTCGTCTGGATCACGAGAGTCTGAGTGCTACAGATGGGTGCATTTTGGTGGTGTAGCAAGACTTCTTATGAACTATCATGCCTTGTTGTTTATGTCAGTAGTAGACACTAGTCAGTGTTTGAATGTTGTATATATCGTTGTTTCGAACTATTTATTGTCTCAAACTACTGGTGGGCTAAATGAGGGCATCATCATTCTCCAGTGTTTAGAGTATATCTCCTTTTTTCAAGTTATAATTTGAGCCCAGTGTCTTTTTGATGATGTACACTTGTTTGGGCCAGTGAGGTGTCATTGAATATGGGCCGAGTAGTAACGCAATGCCAAACAGGTCAATTATAACTCTCAGGCCGGGCTCTCAAAAGATCCTCAAAAAAAGGCCGGTCTCTCCAAAAAATAAAGAATAATGACTCTTAGGCCGACATGTGGGCGCCATCGGTGTTTTCCTGCGCTTGCGTGCCGAGAGCATATTGGCGTGTGTTCAAAATTCATGCTACCTTTTCATCCCCAATCTCTCGCCCCTCCCACCTCTGGAATCTCGATTCCTACTCCAGTTCCCCCAAATCCCCCTCCTGTACTCCCTGTACTCAAGCGCATTATCATGTCGCCGGTCAACGTGGATTCCGAGCCGGAGATCCTGAGGTCCGTCCTGCCTTCGGTCGCTGCATGCTGTCGCTCAACAGTGGCATGGTGGCGCTTGACGACCAGTTTGCCGGCAAAGTGCTGATGGTAACCAACAATGGCGACTGGCTTCCCGTCTCGCCGGACGACCTTGTCAAAGCTCTTCGCATTGCGCACGGCATCCAAATAAGTGACTTGCTCATCGAAGTCTGTCTGCCACCATTTCTTCGTCAAGTTCCGGACAACTTTTGACTATAGTCGTGTGTTCAAATCTTCCCGGTGTTTGTTCTGTGTTGGCGCGCTAGTGAGCTTTGATCGATGGCACCCAGGATGGGGCTCGATGGCCTCTGAGCTTGAGTTTTTAACAAAGCTTACCTTCCACGGCATGCCTCAACGTGCTTGGAATAGCGAGTCCATGAATGAGCTTATCAACGACCTTGGAGGTGAGCTCGTAAGTATGTTTGTTCCTCTAGACAGCTGGGCTCTGACGGTTATAGCATGGATGAAGAAGTCGTCCACCATACCGAAGGTGATTGGTGTTGAGATAACGGTGCGGGAACCGGGGTTGTACTATTCGTCGCCACCAAGGCCTCCACGGACCATGTTAGGGATGTACCTATATCAAGTGTTCATGCATGTCGAAGAAGTGGTCAATCCATCAATCGAAGTCCTGACATTGCTGCTGGTGCCAGGGTCCGTCGACGACGTCCATTACAGGAGTCAATGTTAGACTTTCCCCGTGTTGCTCGGAATGATGGATGGCACAGGGCCTACTCCATCGTGCGGCGGAGGCCATTGCTTCTTTGGGAGAAGAGGCAGGGATGGCTGCCTGAATGTGCTCTAATTTGAGGTAACAACTGAATCTTGTCAGATACTAGTTAAATCCGAGCTATGGGTGTGAAGCACTGATGTGCCAGTACATTTGATTTTGACCTATTCTAAGTTTGTACCTGAACTTTTTTTTAGAAAGGGTTGTACGTCAACTTAATGTGCTAGCAGAACTTATTGTGTTCTCTATCTGTTTTCTTTGCACAGCATTCAAGATATTTCCCCATCATTGATAAAGACGATGAACCGTTATGCATGAGTTCATTGGTTTCAACATAGCCCTACCTATAGCGATCCACTACTTCCATCCTGATTGTGCCGCCTGCGTGAAATTTTTGTATGCAAGTTCAGTGTGCTATGATGTTCTATATGATTGTGTCAACTATATAAGTTTTCTTGAGCATCGGCAATGCATATGGCTGAAAGATGTATTCTGAGCATCGGTGATGGGTCTCTCTCTCTCTCTCTCTCTCTCTCTCACACACACACACACACACACAGACGCACACGCACACACGCACAAGTGGGACCCGTTGAATTATTTCTTTGCTCGTGACAACTTTTAATTAGGTTCCACTGTAATCTAACTTTTTTCTTAAGTTATTAATTGAGCTCAGTGACTTCAAAAAGTTGTACATAAGCCTTGTTTAGGCCTTTTCGGCGTCGCTGAATGTGGGCTGAGTAGCCATGTTAGGTTGTACTGTACTACACAGACCTTTTTTTTCAAAATCAGCAATGCAACTGGGCCGATAGTTGTACACAATATCTGGGTCAACTTGTTATTCTCCGGCTCGCTGGGCTGCAAACTTTCCTAGGAGTTATGCATTAGGCTTAACAAGAAAATGGACTTTAAGAAATAATAAATGGGATCTAATTATAATAATTGGGCAGTAACTATAAAAAATGCACCAAACGCGTAATTAGTTTAAAAATATATTATTATTGGAATTTGAAATTTTTAATTTCATTACTTGTTGCGCGCGCAATATTTAGTTGGATTTTAACGTAATATAACTTTATTTTGAAATTATATTCAATCTTACTAGAAATTTTGGATAAAAATATTTCGGATCCCATCAAAATGTGGGATTTTTTGAATTATATTTTGAGCGGTTGGTTGAAATTATTAATCGTTGTCCTAGCTAGAAAATGGGTTGTACTTTTAACAAACTGTAAATGGGCTGTAGTAAATTCCATTAGAATTCAAAAATGGGTTGTACATTCTTACAAATCGCAAATAGGCTATATGTTCTCTGCCACACACTTGTGGGCCTTCTAAGTTAAAGCGTCCCCTAAAAAAACTTGTAGCCAACACACGGTTCTAGCAGCTGTGGCTGTTGGATGTCCATCCAACGGATGTCGTGCTTCTTCTTCAATCTCGGATATTCTTGCTTCAGCCGCCCAAAAAATGATTCCTCCCCCTGACATCTGGGGTGCACCATTTCGAAGGTTGTCCTGTGGGCCTACTAAGTTGACGCGTACCAAGGGCTTTGTCAACTTAGTCAATATAAACAATTCTATCTGCAGTGACCATACGATGTCCATCCAATGGCCGTAGTGCTTCTTCAACCTCTGGTCTTCTTGCTCCAGCCGCCCAAAGCAGCGCCGGTAGTGCCACGTGCTCCTGCCTCCCGTGGTCGGCTGTGATGCCGTAGAGGCCTCACCGCCCCCTACTACTCCCACCGATGGTCAGGCCATCCATCTACTCACCCACACCCCCTGTTATTCTGCGGCGGTGGCATCCTCACATCGCAGCCGAACTAGTGAACCCTCGTACTCCTCTCTGCGCGGGCTTCTACTGCCGCGTCTTCCTCGGCTCCGCGTCGTCCCCTTCCTAGGCCTCGCCGTCGTCCACCGCCCTGGTGCTCTCGGTGCAGCGTGGTCAACGTGGTCAAGGAACGACTTCCATCGAAAGAGTACTGTACATGGAGAGGCTGACAGCTGGGTCCACGACAGCCGCAAGGAAGTGCCTCCTTATTACGCGCAAAATAATTACTCCTCCTCCTGACAGCAGGGACCCATCGGACGGGCCATCGTATTTCATGGAAAAACATTTCCCCTTGACTGCTGGGACCCACCAGCTACATCTTCGCACGCAAGGAAGTGCGTCCATATTACGGGCAAAAAAAATGATTCGCCCCTGACTGTTGGGGCCCACCAGCTACATCTTCGCACGCAAGGAAGTGCGTCCATATTACGGGCAAAAAAAATGATTCGCCCCCTGACTGCTGGCACCCACCAGCTACATCTTCGCACGCAAGGCAGTGCTTGATAGTCGGGACCCAGCTGGTCGAAGCGTAGGTAGCTTTGTCATTCTGGTCGCGAACGTGTACGTACATACTGGTCGATGTAGAGGCGCACACGTGTCGTAGTAGAGGCGCACACGTAGCTTGTACACGTACATACAGCAGCCAGGGTGCAAGAAAGAAAATACGGCCATGTACGTACATATGGGCGGGGTCTCGAACGCCTACTCGCGCATACGTACGGCCAGGGCTCATGTACATGGCTGGGTCGGAATGGAGAAACTGCGTCGTTCTCGTGTTCATGGGGAGCCAACCGACTGGGTCGGAACGGAATGCGATGTTGTGTTCGTCGGGAGGGCTTGGACGGAACAGCTGATGGAAACAAGGCCTGGCGTACCGCAGAACGGAGGAAACAGCCTTGTGTTCGACCGGCCATGGTCGAAACGAGATCATGTTCATCAGGAAGGGTCTGGCGTACCGCGAAACGGAGAAAACAGACTTCTGTTGGACCTCCTATGGTCGAAACGGGGTCCTGTTGATCGGGAGGGGTGTGGCATACTGTAGAATGGAGGAAACAGACTTGTATTGGAGCGCTACGGTTGAAACGGGGGTCCTGTTCATCAGGACGGGTGTGGCGTACCGCAAAATAGGACTCCACGGGATACTGTTCATCTCCACCATCGACCTCCTCCAGCCTCCACGGGCTACTGTTCATCCACCGTCGACCTCCTCCAGCCTCCACCTGTGACTGCTCATCCACGGGCTCCTATTCATCCAGCCTCCATCACGTGCTCCTCCACCGGCTACTGTTCAACCAGCCCTCTCTACGGGGTCATGTTCAACCACCCCTCCACGGGCAACTGTTTATCCAGCCCTCCACCGGCTACTGTTCAACCAGCCCTCCACTGGCTACTGTTCAACCTTCCCTCCACGGGGTCCTGTTCATCCAGCCCTCCACGGGGTCTTGTTCATCCAGGCCCAACCGGCTCGATCGATCGGGGTCCTGTTCATCCAGCGGCAACACGATGGGGTCCTGTTCATCCAATCCCCACCGGGAACTGATCATCCAACCCCTCCCCCAACAACACTCACTGTTCATCCAGAGGCAGCATCGATCGGCTTCAGTTAGCAGCAATAGCAAAGGAATCGCTCGATCGCTCGGGTTTAGTAACGCGTAGCCTACAGTGCAATCGCTCGGGTTCATTTAGAGCCTAACACCTCACACCCACGCGCGTACGTGTACGAGAGAAATGTGCATCGCTCAGCCCCCGACCACCCACCGTAACCGGGAACTCCCGAAAATTTTCCTTGCCCTCGCTTCTACCACGGTTTTTCCGTCATGGACGGCCCAAAGAATGTCATGCAGCTGCGTGTTGGGCCCGCCCAGGACGAAAAGCCCATTTTCTGTCATGATTTTTTGTCATAGAAGTAGGAGCTCACCACATCTATGATGATACCGGGTTTTGTCACAATTATCGTCATAGAAGTGTCATAAGTATGACAGGAAAAAAATTTCGTTCGGCCCAAAATGCCATGGATGTGTCTTTTTTTAGTGTAGCCATGTCCAGATCTAGAGCGCAGGGAAAGTGGATGGCCTCCTCTGTTATAGAGGAGAACATCATGGAGCTCCGAGAAGCTGGGTACCAAGCCACGGACATAGTCCACCGGCTTCCTGACAAAAAGCAGATCATTCCCCCGGAGCCTAGTGAAAGGGTAGTGTTCATCCCCCATTTCCTTCGCGGACCAGGGTTTCCCCTTCATCCTTTTGTCCGCAGACTCATGTTCTACTATGGGCTAGATTTTCATGATCTAGCCCCAAATTCCTTCCTCAACCTCTCAGTGTTTATTATCATGTGCGAGGCATTCCTCCGCGTCCCTCCCCACTTCGGCCTATGGCTCAAGGTCTTCAGTGTGAAGCCAAAGGTGGTCGAGGGCCAACACCTGGAGTGCGGCTGCGCCACGGTGAGCAAACTCCCTAACGTCGCCTGGCCAAAGGGTACCTTTGTGAAGAGCGTCAAAGGATGGCAGCAGGGGTGGTTCTATATCACAGAACCCCGCGACGCCACATGGGCCGCCGCTCCTGAGTTCAAATCTGGGCCCCCGATGCGGCTTACATCCTGGCTTAATAAGGGCCTAGATTGGGAATCGCCTGACGAGGTGACGGCGCTGGAGAGCCGCGTCAAGGGCGTGATAAACAAGAACACTAGCCTCGCTAGCATGATCCAGGTGATGCTTTTTCGCCGGATCCTCCCTTGTCAACGCCGGACTCAATACATGTGGGAGTTCAACCCGGCTGGTCCTCGGACCCTGTAGCAGTTCATCGGCATGACGCACGAAGATATATGGAAGCTGCTCTTCATGACTCAAAACTCGTGGCCAAAGACGACCGAAGACGGCGGCCTCGACCACACACGCCCAGCCACTCCCGTAAGTTTTTATGATAACTTTTATTTTCAAATACAAGGCGTGTACTGAATTTTCTAACTCTCACTGGGCTGGACAAAGAAGGCGGAGCAGATCAAATGTCCGGCTCCGTTGTGAAAGTGCAACTATCCCTAGGTGGTTTTGGTAATTCCTAACAACATATAGCTCATTGAGCTAACATCATTCCAAGATGAATATTTCAGGAAAAGCTCAGTGAATGGCATGGCATGGATGAGAAAAGTGGATCCCTCAAAATGCTAAGGATAAAAGGATTGGCTCAAGCTCAAAAGCTCAAGGCTCTACATTATATATTTTAGTGATCCAAGATCACATTGAGTCTATAGAAAAAGCCAATACTATGAAGGAGGGATGAGGTGTTGCTTAATGAGTTTCTTGATCCACAGTGCTTAGTGATATGCTCCAAAACCCTCAACTACTTTCTCATATCCACATATGACCTAACCCAAAAGTCAAACTCGGCCCCACCAATTCTTTCTACCCGGCGCCACCGAGTTCAGATGTCATAGCCACTACCACAAACCCTAGGCAAATCGGTCTCACCGATAGGGATCTCGGTCTCACCGAGATGGGGTTGTAATCTCTCTGTTTCCCTTCGCAATGTTTCGGTACTACCGAGATGAGCGATCAGTCCCACTGAGATTGCAATGTAAACTCCCTGTTTCCTTTTCGTAACATTTCGGTCCCACCGAAATGAGTGAATCGGTCCCACCGAGTTTACGTGACCAACTCTCCAGTTAGCTTATTACCAAAATCGGTCTCACCGAGTTTGTGTAATCGGTCTCACCGGGATTACGTTATGCCCTAACCCTAATCATATCGTTCCTACCGAGTTGCATGTCGGGATCCTAACGGTCACTAGATTTGCTAAATCAGTCCGACCAAGTTTACCAATTTGGTCCCACCGAGTTTGGCAAGTTGTGTGTAACGGTTGGATTTTGTGTGGAGGCTATATATACCCCTCCACCTCATCTTCATTCGTGGAGAGAGCCATCAGAACAAACCTACACTTCCAACTTGCTGTTTCTGAGAAGGAACCACCTACTCATGTGTTGAGGCCAAGATATTCCATTCCTACTATATGAATCTTGATCTCTAGCCTTCCCCAAGTTGCTTTCCACTCAAATCTTCTTTCCACCAAATCCAAATCCTATGTGAGAGAGTTGAGTGTTGGGGAGACTATCATTTGAAGCACAAGAGCAAGGAGTTCATCATCAACACACCATTTGTAACTTCTTGGAGAGTGGTGTCTCCTAGATTGGCTAGGTGTCACTTGGGAGCCTCCGACAAGATTGTGGAGTTGAACCAAGGAGTTTGTAAGGGCAAGGAGATCGCCTACTTCGTGAAGATCTACCGCTAGTGAGGCAAATCCTTCGTGGGCGACGGCCATGGTGGGATAGACAAGGTTGCTTCTTCGTGGACCCTTCATGGGTGGAGCCCTCCGTGGACTCGTGCAACCGTTACCCTTCGCGGGTTGAAGTCTCCATCAACGTGGATGTACGATAGCACCACCTATCGGAACCACGGCTCAAAAATCACCGTGTCTCCAAATTGCATTTGAATTCTCCAAACCCTTCCCTTTACATTCTTGCAAGTTGCATGCTTTACTTTCCACTGCTCATATACTCTTTGCAGGCTTGCTTGAATTGGGTTAAGATTGCTTGACTTGTGCTAAGATAGCTAAAATCTGCCAAAGACTAAAATTGGGAAAAGGATAAGCTTTTATTTGGTCAAGTAGTCTAATCACCCCCCCCCTCTAGACATACTTTCGATCCTACAAGTGGTATCAGAGCTTTGGTCTCCATTTGCTTTGATTTCCATAGCTTTTGGTGGTCATAGCCTTGGTTTCACCACCTAGCAGAGTATGGCATCTAGCGAGGGAAATTATCACCGTAGAGGTCCTTACTTTGATGGTACTAATTTTGCTAGTTGGAAGCATAAGATGAAAATGCATATTCTTGGACATAACCCCGCCGTTTGGGCTATTGTGTGTATTGGCTTGCAAGGTGAATTCTTCGTTGGAAGATAACTAAACAGTGAAGCTAGTGCAGAAGAGTTGAAGATGTTGCAATACAACGCTCAAGCTTGTGATATCCTCTTCAACGGATTGTGCCCCAAAGAATTCAACAAAATCAGCCATCTTGAGAATGCAAAGGAAATTTGGGACACTTTGATTGATATGCATGAAGGTACCGACTCCGTCAAGGAATCCAAGTTGGATGTGCTCCAAAGTCAACTTGGCAAGTTCAAAATGAAGGATGGTGAAGGTCTCGCTGAAATGTACTCTAGGCTTGCTCTTATCACAAATGAGATTGTCGGCTTAGGAAGTGAAGAGATGACCGACAAATTCATCATCAAGAAGATCCTAAGAGCTTTGGACGGAAAATATGATACCGTGTGCACATTGATCCAAATGATGCCCAATTACAAAGATCTCAAGCCAACGGAAGTCATTGGAAGAATTGTTGCTCATGAGATGTCACTCAAGGATAAGGAGGAACTTCACAACAAGCCAAGTGGTGCTTACAAAGCCTCATGTGAAGCCCCCACATCATCAAGTGAGAAACAAACCTTCAATGAAGAATTGAGCTTAATGGTGAAGAACTTCAACAAATTCTACAAGAGTAGAAGCAAATAAAGAAGCTCCAAGTCAAGGTCCTACAATGACAAAATATCTTCTAGTAGAGAGCTCAATTGCTATAATTGTGGGAGACCCGGACACTATTCCAATGAGTGCACGGCACCCCACAAAATAAGAGAAGAATCACCCAAGAGGAGAAGTAGAAGAGAAGAATCACCACCAAGAGAGAGGAGGAGTAGAGATGATCATTATGAATGAAGAACATCCCGGAGAAGCAAGGATTCGGAAAGGAAGGACAAGTCATCAAGGAGCTACACAAAACGAAGACATCAAGCTCATGTTGGTGAATGGGTATCCGGCTCCGACTCCGACAATCACTCCGAGAGAAACTATCACTCCGACTCCGAATATACTCAAGATGAAGGTGTTGCCGGTCTAGCACTTGTGTCAACCAACTCCTACGACATATTTGATTCACCAAATGAAGGACTTGGAAGATGCTTCATGGCTAAAGGCCCAAAGGTAACACACCCAGAGTATGTTTATTTCAATAGTGATGAAGATGACTTGCTAGGTGATGATGATTTACTTGTTGACAACTCTAGTGATGAATACTATGATGAAACGTCAATTAATCATGCTAATCAAGATAAAACGAATGACAATGATAAGGAGAAGATTGAGCTTCTAACTAAAGAACTAAACACTCTTAAGTTAGCTCATGAAACTATCTTAGAAGATCATCGAGAACTTTTAAGGACATATGAGAAGTTACGCTTTGAAAAGCTCAACCTTGAGCAAGAGCATGAGTTCTTAAAAGCAATCAATGATGATCTTCGTAAGAAAAGTTCTTCTTACGTTGCCAAGCGTTTACTCTTATCTACTTACATGCCTCAAGTCAAGTCCATTAACAAGAACAAGAAGGATTCTTCCTCTAGTAGTAACAATAATCATGCTAAATCCAATATTGTTGCTTCTAGTAGTTCTCTTGATTCCACTAATGATTCTCTTAGCCAAGTTACACTTGAGCAAGAGAATAGCTTATTAAAGTGAATTATAGAGAAAGGTGTTTACAAGAGCCTTGTCGGGAGTAAGAAATTTGAGGAAATTGTACGCAAGCAAGGAAGGCACCGGAAGAACCAAGGTGTTGGTTTTGAACGGAAGTTCAATGCCAATGGAGTTGAGTGGGAAGAATATTAATATCCCAAGACGAAGTTTGTTCCTCAACAAGAGAAGTATGATCCTACTTCCTTCAAGGGAACACAAGCTCAAGATGATCTTCCACCACAAGACCACAAGCAAAAAGGTAAGGATAAGCTTCAAGAGGAGATTGATGCATTTGAAGAAGCTCCTAAGGCCTTGGTCAGGTGGGTTCCCAAGACTACGTCAAGCTCTACTTCAATGAGTACAACTACAACTCCAAGGATTCCCATCAAGATGATGTGGATCTCGAAGAAGAAGAACTAGAAAGTTCTTGAGGGTGACTCCGCCAACATATTTCACTCATATCATTTTGGCAACAACAAGTGCAATCAACTTCCACATCATGCACTAGTTCAAGGAGTCACAAACCCTCTTGTTGGTAAGACAAGGGACAAGGTAACCTAATGCTTTCATAGACATCATCTTGTGTGTGCATCACTCTATGTATATGGATATCCTTGTTTGTTCCTTGTGGGACTAACCCGTGTAGGTATTGAAAGTGCAACTCACTCCAAGGGATTGCTCGAAATGATCTACATCAACATTGAGCATCCACATCTTCAACACCTACATGAAGTCATCATCGACAAAACCCAAGGTTAGTTTATCCCTCTAAGGGGGGATCTCACATCTAGGGGGAGCTTAACTCTAAGAATTGAGTCAAAGCAACTCTAATGGTGTGAACACATCAATGCATTATGTAAAAGTGGTAACCCCACTTGAGCTTAAACGATGAGTATGACCTATGATCAAATGTTCTCATTTGACTCCTAAGTCAATATACTCATATATAGATGACCTAGTCATCGCCAATTGCTTGATAGATGCTAGAATTGGTTGTGCATGCTTTGCCACATATTTCATTTGCCATTTTATTGTGTGAGCATGTTGGTTGCATATTTTACTCATTCGAGGACATCCACTTGTTGCTTTGATTGATTGGTTTCTTTTTCTTTTGCCAAGTAGATGGACAAGAATGCCTAAGAACCTTCTCTAGCTATCTATGCTTTTCTTGTCTCAAACTCCATTCATGCTACATCACAAAATTTGATCAAGTCAGATTCGAACCACTCTGTGTGAGGAGCACTCGGAGTCCCCGATTCGTCATAGACTTAAACTTCCAAAACTTCTTTGTGCGTTTCGGTCTGACCGATTCCTCCATTTCGGTCATACCGAGATCACTAAGTCGATCTAGGTTTTCAATCTTGGTGCAACCGATTCGAACATGTCGGTCACACCGAGTTCTTTATCTTGATATCGATTCGCATCTCGGTGCCACCGAAGTTGTTCCACTTCGGTCACACCGACAGGGTCGGGCTATATATACTCACGGGCAAAAATTTGGAAACTTTCTCCAAACCCCTTCACCCGCGCATAGATCGCTCTGCCTCCAGGGTCTCCGGATCGTCCTCCTCGTCGCCACCGCATCCAGTCGCTGGTCTCTGCCGCCGTCAACGGAATTCACCCCCGCCGTTGCCGCCGTAGCAAGTTCATCGCCAAGCTAGGGTATGGAGTCGATCACAGTGCTATCCCCGTCCGATTCCTAGCACATTGTGTTCATCATGATTCTTGCCATGTTTGAAACGACTCTATCCAATCAAAACAATCCTTAGATTAGAAGTGAATTGAAAATTTAGGGTTAGGTTTCCGCTGAAACCATCTCGGACCCACCGAGTTGTAGAACTCGGTTCCACCGATTTGGCGAATGCCATTGCACAAGTGATTCTCGGTCTGACCGAGAATTGCAAATCGGTGTGACCGAGTTCAGAACTTTGTGAAACCCTAGCAGTCTCGGTGCCACCAAACTGTGACTCGGTCTGACCAAGTTCACTAGTTTAGGTTCCAAAAGTTGCTTCGGTATCACCGAGTTTACCGTCGGTTGATCGAAATGCTTTCGTGGAAAACTAAAACTAAGTTTTGAATCATTCTTTGCAAAAACCTCTGTATTTTGTGATGCTCATCCACTCTATCTCATCTACATCTATTCACTGTGGTCGTGATCGGTGTTTGCAACATGTCTGATCAAAGTGACAGCCAGAACAGGGAAGAGGAGCAGGTTCAGATGAGTGAGGGCACTAGTCCCTCTAGTACCTCTGGTGAGGGCAGCAGGAGCACCCCAAGCAACTTGCCTAAATCTGCCACCAGGGCCAGAAAGAAGAAAACCTCAGAATCTGAGGATGAAGACTATGTGGCAGTTGAGGATGAGGCCACTTCCAAGAAGAAGGTGGTCAAGAAATAATATGGTTCAGCTGCAGCCACTAAGCCAGTAGTGCAGAAGAAGGCACCTGCAAGAAGGATTCCCACTTCCAAACTCAGGAAGGTTGCCACTGGAGAAACCATGAAGTTTACTATTGAATCAGAAGATGAAGCTGCTGGTCAAGACAAGAAGAAGAAGAGAGTCAGAACCACTACTGCCAAAGTTCTTGGCAATCCCTCTATGAGGAGAGACTCTAAAGAAGAGCAAGAAGAGGTTGCTGCACCAGCACCCAAAGCTCAGAAGCTTATGGGTGATGCTATAAGGTCAGGGGCTGCATCATCAAAGACAAAGAAGCACGCAAAGCTGCCTCCAAGCCCAAGACTGCACCAAAGAGGAATACCAGAAACATATCTGCTCCTGAGAAGAACAAGGCCCCAATGCCTGAAACTGCTGAAGAAGAAGAAGATGAAGAGCATGTTCTAAGAAAGTTGAAGCCAAAGATTCCAGACCACAATGATGCTCATCTTGTGGCTGAGAACATGAAGCTGAGGAAGGATGCAGGCCTCAGAAAATGGAGGTTGTCTGATCCCTATGCTATCAGGAGAAGGACTACTGTTGACTACAGGTTCCATACTAAGGAACAACAGGATTTCTATGAGATAGTGTTGTTGGACAAGAAGCCTATAGTTTGTGACATGAGGTGGGTCGACTGGACCTACATGAAGGGGAATGAGGAACACTATCCTGGTGTGCAAGATAGTTTTAGTGCTTGTGGAGTTGCAGACTTTGTTGGGCAGAAGCTCACAAAGTGGAATGATGAGCTCATAATGCAATTCTACTCCACAGCACACTTCTATCCAGATGGCAGCATAGTGTGGATGTCTGAAGGTACAATGTAACGCCCCGGATTCGATGCGCCAGGTGTCTTCTAGTTATTCGCCGTCATTGCCATGTCATTTGCTTGCGTGTTGCATTTTATCATGTCATCATGTGCATTTCATTTTGCATACGTGTTCGTCTCATGCATCCGAGCATTTTCCCCGTTGTCCGTTTTGCAATCCGACACTCCTATGTCCTCCGGCGTTCCCCTTTTTGTCTCCTATTGTGAGCGGGTGTTAAACTTTCTCGGAATGGCCCGTGGTTTGGCAAGCGGCCTTGGTATAGCACCGGTAGACCGCCTGTCAAGTTTCGTGCCATTTGGAGGTCGTTTGATACTCCAACGGTTAACCGGGTAACCGTAAAAGCCACTTTGGTCTTGCAGCCCAACACCCCTCCAAAGTGGCCCAATAACCCATACAAACACCTTCCATGCTCTCGGTCGTTCGATCACGATCGTGTGGGCGAAAACCGCACCCCATTTGGACTCTCCTAGCTCCCTCTATCTATAAATATGCCCCTCCCCTCGAAATTCGTGGATGTTTTCCCCCCAAAACCCTAGCCTCGTCTTCCTCCACGCGCCGGACACGTCCGCCCGCGCCGGACGCGTCCGCCGCCGCCGCCTGCAGCCAACCTCCATGCGCCACGTGGCGCGGCGTTCCATCAGCTGCTGACCGAGGGCCCATTCGGGCCCGCCCGCCCGACCGAGCGCCGCCTCCCCGGGGTGCCCGCGCCCCGCCGCCTCTGCCGCCCGGCGACGCCGCCGCCCGCCCGTTTCACGACAGTACCCGCCGCCCGCCCACGGACGCTGGAGAACTGCCGCCATGGCGTCCCCACGAGCCGCCGTCCCGCCGCCATGCGCCTCGGCCCCTCCGCCCGCCGCCGTCTGTCCGGGTCGCGGACCCGCCGTCGAACCTCGCGGATCAGCGCCCGCCACCGCGCTTAAGCGCCCGTCATGCTCCGCCGCTCCTTGCCCTCTGCACTGGCGCCTCGTCCCCGCCGGATCCGCCGCTCCCCTGCGCCTTCCCGGCGTCGCGCGCCTCGCCGGAGCTCTCGCGAGCTCGCCGGAGTTATCTCCGGTCAAGATCCACTCCGGGTGGATGAGATCCACCAGGAGTCCAACCAAATGTTGCCCCCGATCCCGGATTTCCTCGTCCCGCACGCCTCCGTCCCGCGTTGACTTTCGCGGAGGTGATTTTTTCCTCCAAGTCCCCGAAATTGTTGCATTCTGGTGCATACTTTGACATGCCATAACTTGCTGCATACTGCACCGTTTCGTGCGTGTAATATGTCAAATTGTTCGCATCGACGAGTACTTCATTTCATTCCATTGCATCATGTTCATTTGAGTTCATCTTGACGCCCTAATCATCGTTGCAAAAGTGTTATATGATGTTAACCTGCTGAAACTGTTATAACTTGCTATTTTGTCTTTTTCGTTGCATTTTGTGTGTGCATCCTATGAGCTTGATGTCTACATGTGTTTTGGACTATGTCATGCCATCTTCACAGTGGTGTCATCCATGTATTTTTATGATTCTGGTAGTGAGTGCATCGAGCTCGTGAAGTAGGGTACTTGATGTCGCTGTTTTGCTAGACTGATTCTGATATATCATGTTGCTATGTTAACCTGCTGCTACAAGTCATTCTATGCATAATCTGGAGATGTTCACTAAGGATGTTTTGTTATACATGTCATGCTCTATCCATTCATTCCCATGTTTGCATTTGTAGCCTCCTGTAACATGTTGTTATCTTGCTCCAAACTTGCTAAATAATGTTGCTGTCAGCCTGTTAACATTAAGTTCAATGTTTCCATGGTTGTTGCTAGTGATCCGTGCACCCTATGAACTTGTTCTTGCCATGCGTAGCTTCTCAAACATGTATTCTTACTGTTGGTAACCTTGTCATGCCATGTATTGCTCTGTGGTGAGTGGTTCAAGCTCACCAACATGCCTACTTATTGTTATTCCTGTCATGTATGAATCTGTCATATAACTTGCCATGTTTACATGGGTGCCATCATATCTTCTGATCCTTTTTGGCTCATGGTCAGTAAGGGACTTTTGTTCTATGTAATTAGTAGATTCATTCCATGCTTTTGTTTGCCATGATAAGTTCCTATAACATGTTGTTTGATAGCTCTAAACATTTCACCCTGATGTTATTTCTGCAAAGTCTGAAACTGTTATTATTTGCAATCTTGCCATGTCCTTTTGAGCATGTTATAGTGTTTTCTGGAGATAGCTCGGTGTTCATGTTTTGTCGTGCTTTACCTGTGCTTCATGCCCATGCCTTTTGTTCTTATGTTGTGGTACTGTAGCATGTTGTTTTGGTGCTTGCAATATGCCTAGTTGCTGTTTTGGACAGCTTGTCCTTTAACTTGTATAGTGTATGTGTTGAACCGTTGCTCCGTTTTGAGTGTGCTCTATATGAAACTTGCTTAGAATTTCATGTAGTTTCATATTATCATGTTGCATCCTTGTTTTGAGGTGTTTGATTGATGTTTGGATGCATCTTGCATCAATGCCATGTTTAACTTGTTTTGCTCATATCTTCTAGGCCGTAGCTCCGAATCCAATGAACTTTATATGTAACTTGACTAGAATCTCGTGTAGATCATCTTGGTGCATCTTAAAATGCTGTTAAACAACTTCAAATTAATGTTTGTTCAGTTCTGGACCAACTTTGAAATTTGCATATGAGGACTTACCGGAATTGTTATATGTTGTTTTCGGCCTCATTTAAACTTGCCTTGATGTGTTGCTCTTGTTTGCATCATCTCTTGCCATGAGTAGTCTCATCTAGCTTTGTCATGCATCATGCTTGAGTGTGCATCATGTCATGTATATGTGTGGTGTGTTTACCTTGTTGTGTGCTTCTTCTCGATAGTTCCCGTTTCGTTGCGATCGTGAGGATTCATTCGTCTATGCTTGGTTCGTCTTCGTGGCTTCATCTTCTTCATGGACTCGTTCTTCTTCCTTGCGGGATTTCGGGCAAGATGACCGTCACCCTGGATCTCACTACTATCATTGCTATGCTAGTTGCTTCGTTCTATCGCTTTGCTGCGCTTCCTATAACTTGTTCTTCAAGCCTCCCCAAATTGCCATGAACCTCTAATCTTTGACACCCTTCCTAGCAAACCGTTGCTAGGCTATGTTACCGCTTTGCTCAGCCCCTCTTATAGCGTTGTTAGTTGCAGGTGAAGTTGAAGATTGCTCCATGGTGGACAGGGTTATGTTGGGATATCACAATATCTCTTATGTTATTAATGCATCTATATACTTGGTAAAGGGTGGAAGGCTCGGCATTATGCCTGGTGTTTTGTTCCACTCTTTCCGCCCTAGTTTCCTTCATATCGGTATTATGTTCCCGGATTTTGCGTTCCATACGCGGTCGGGTCATTTATGGGACCCCCTTGACAGTTCGCTTTGAATAAAACTCCTCCAGCAAGGCCCAACCTTGGTTTTACCATTTGCCTCACCACCACCTATATTTCCCTTGGGAGTAATTAACCCGAGGGTCATCTTTATTTTATCCCCCCCCCCGGGGCCAATGCTTGTCTAAGTGTTGGTCCGAATCGAGTAGATCGGGGCCCTCGGGAAACTCGAGGTCTGGTTTTACTCGTAGGATGTCTCATCCGGTGTTGCCTCGAGAACGAGATATGTGCAGCTCCTATCGGGATTGTCGGCGATCGGGCGGCTTTGCTGGTCTTGTTTTACCGTTGTCGAAATGTCTTGTAAACCGGGATTCCGAGATGATCGGGTCTTCTGGGAGAAGGAATATCCTTCGTTGATCGCGAGAGCTTATCATGGGCTAAGTTGGGACACCTGCGCAGGTATAAACTTTCGAGAGCCGTGCCGCGGTTATGTGGCGATGGGAATTTGTTAATGTCCGGTTGTAGATAACTTGACACCAGATCCGAATTAAAACGCATCAACCGCATGTGTAGCCATGATGGTCTCTTCTCGGCGGAGTCCGGGAAGTGAACACGGTTTTTGGGTTATGTTTGGCGTAAGTAGGAGTTTAGGATCACTTCTTGATCATTGCTAGTTGACGACCGTTCCTTTGCTTCTCTTCTCGCTCTTATTTGCGTATGTTAGCCACCATACTTGCTTAGCCGCTGCTGCAACCTCACCACTTTACCCCTTCCTTTCCCTTTAAGCTTTGCTAGTCTTGATACCCATGGTAATGGGATTGCTGAGTCCTCGTGGCTCACAGATTACTACAACAACAGTTGCAGGTATAGGTTTTGCGATGATCCTGACGTGAGAGCGATGTTACTTGTTTTAGAGTTCTTCTTTTGCTTCTTCTTCGATCTGGGGATAGGTTCCAGGTCGGCAGCCTGGGCTAGCAGGGTGGATGTCGTTTGAGTTTCTATTTGTGTTTCATCTATAGACGGATGGTGCTCTTATGTAAGATGATGTTGTATTCGTGTGGCATTGTATACCTTTTGTATGTATCCCCATCTATTGTGTAACGTTGATGTAATGATATCCACCTTGCAAAAGCGTCTTCAAGATGCGCTTCTATCCTTGGTGGGACCTTCAAGTTCCTTTAGGATAGGGTCGCATCTTGGGCGTGACAAGTTGGTATTAGAGCCTCGACCGACTTTAGGAGCCCCCTTGATTGATCGTGTAGTTTGGCCGTTGTTGAGTCTAGAAAGAAAACTGTTTTCTGAGTCTAGTTATATCGGAGAGTAGGAATTCTGTTTACTCCTCAGTCCCTTCGTCACTCTGGTAAGGAATCTTGACGTAGGTGTTTTGAACTACTCCTCTTCCCTTCAAATTTTTCTTTAGGATCACGCGGTTAGTTTTTCGTTCGTTGGTTCTCAGCTCTTTTATCCGGTGCATTTCTTGTCAAGTTGACTCGAGTCTCTTCATCTTTGCCAAGTTCAATCCTCAGTTGTCTTCTTTTCCCACCCGCCCACCCTTTTTCTTCTCGGAGTCGGAGTCCGTAATCGAGTATCCATCCTACTCGTGCAAAGTCTTTGCTTTCTTTCCTCAATTATTTCAACTAGTGAATTCTTGTCTCGTTCGTCATTCTTCATCTCTTTTTCTTTTCCGGTGGATTCAATTCAAGTTTTTTTCGATAGTGATTATATTCTTTTCCTCGGATCAAATGTTTTTCCCCTTGCTCGTTCGCTTCTCACTAATTTATCCTTCCGGAGTGTTCAATACATCTCAGAAGATTCATCTGTGTTCGAATTAATTTGAGGTTGTCACCTCATTCAAATATTTCAATTGTTCCGGTGCATCATCTATCTCTTCAACAATTCTTTTCAACGGTGTTTTTCTTTTAGTGGGCCCTAACCAACAGGTCTTTTCCCAGGATCTTACCTGACTCTTCTGATTTCCCGGAGCTATTCTCAAATTCCTATTAAGTGTGACGTAAGAATGGATCCCATCGGTTACATGCCTTTTCCAAGATCGATTTCAAATCATTTCATCGTCGGCTCAACCTCTTTTCTTTTAATTCTCCCAGAGTATCTCAGTAATTTTGGTGGTGTTTCTCGTCATCATTTGAAGATTGAAGAAGAGTTTTTCCTCTAAATCTTGTCCGTTCTTCCGAAGGTTCATGGTTCTAGCTTCATGTTATCCTCTCATATTATTCCGTTTGTCAGATATTCTTTATTACCCATCCGGAGTATGTCAGGAGTTGTTTTTCCATTTCTTTCCACCGGAGGCCATCATTCCAGTTATCTTTCTCTATTTATCCCGGTGCTTCATTCAAGTGTTCTTCAATCAGATCATGATCTCCCTGTTCTTTTGCATCTAAATTCCCTCAAGCTTATTGGTTCTTCTAATTCTTCCTGGTGATTCGTTCTCTTTCATCAGTCATTTTCGAATTCTTACGGAGGTTCGTTCAAGATTCTTTTTCCTTGATTATCATATTAATTCATTCGTTCTTTTCAATCCTATCCGGTGGTTCATGAAGACCTTCTCAAGTTTGCGATATGTCACTTCTCAATCCCTTTCAAGGGGAATAAGTTGAATGTAAAATCCGGTTGTCATCAATTAAATTTGATGAGGATAAGCATAACGTAATTCTTATTCTTATTTCATCGTCGTCAAGTAATCCCTTTCTTCGGAGTTTGTTCGTAATGAATAAATTCTAGTTCCAAGTGTTTCCATCTTTTCTTTTCCGGAGTTCAACTATTTCCTCGGCCATCTGGTCGAAGCTCCATCTTAATCATCGCAAGGCTCATCTTATTCTTTCTTCCTTCATTCTATCTCAACATCTTTTTGTCACCGGAGTTCTTCATGGTGGTTCTTCATGATTTAATTCATTCATCAAGTGTTCATCAAGATTCTTCTCGAAAGAGCTCAAGTAGCTTTCCTTCTTTTTTTTGAAGTGCAATTAATTCTCCGTATTCTTTTGAAGTGGAGTTTTGCATTTCTTTGTTGTTCTCAGCTATCCAATCATTTCCGTTTATGGCCGGTTATCACCTTATGATCTTGAGATGTTACCTATAAGACCACAACAAGCTTATTCTCTCGTTGTTGATTTCCTCAACAACACTGTTCTAACCTACCTTCTAAAGATGCTTTCAATTTCATTCGTGGCACAAGTTGTCATTTTCTTCTTCGTTCTTTTCATTCAACTCTTTCAATTCTTTCCGGAGGTTTTGTGTCATGTCTTCATCAAGTGACATTCCATCCTCTCAAGCTCGTGTTCTATTCCTCCATGTTTCAGCCGGAGTTCTGCCTAAATCCTTTCAGTCTTATTCGTTTCTTATCTCGTTCTAACCGGAGTGGTTTCATAGTCTATCTGATTCCGTGAGCCTTTGATTCTTGTCATTCTCGTCGTTCCTCTCTTCTTCTCGAGTGCTCTCGAGTCTTTGCTTCTTATCTTGAGTTCGTGTTTCATCTCATCCCTTTTTCCTTCCGTCTCGGTCCTAAGATCTTAGGACGAGATCTCTTGTTAGTGGAGGAGTGTTGTAACGCCCCGGATTCGATGCACCAGGTGTCTTCCAGTTATTCGTCGTCATTGCCATGTCATTTGCTTGCGTGTTGCATTTTATCATGTCATCATGTGCATTTCATTTTGCATACGTGTTCGTCTCATGCATGCGAGCATTTTCCCCGTTGTCCGTTTTGCAATCCGACACTCCTATGTCCTCCGGCGTTCCCCTTTTTGTCTCCTGTTGTGAGCGGGTGTTAAACTTTCTCGGAATGGCCCGAGGTTTGGCAAGCGGCCTTGGTATAGCACCGGTAGACTGCCTGTCAAGTTTCGTGCCATTTGGAGGTCGTTTGATACTCCAACGGTTAACCGGGTAACCGTAAAAGCCTCTTTGGTCTTGCAGCCCAACACCCCTCCAAAGTGGCCCAATAACCCATCCAAACCCCCTCCATGCTCTCGGTCATTCGATCACGATCATGTGGGCGAAAACCGCACCCCATTTGGACTCTCCTAGCTCCCTCTATCTATAAATATGCCCCTCCCCTCGAAATTCGTGGATGTTTTCCCCCCAAAACCCTAGCCTCGTCTTCCTCCGCACGCCAGACACGTCCGCCCGTGCCGGACGCGTCCGCCGCCGCCGCCTGCAGCCAAACTACATGCGCCATGTGGCCCGCCGCCGTTCACACATGCAGCGGTTCGCTGGGCCCATCCGCCCGCCGGCCGGACCGAAGCGCCGCCGCCCGTCATGGCCGCTGCCCCGTTTCGCCGCTCGCCCGCCGGCGCCGCCGCCGCCGCCCGTTCCCCATGACGGCACCGCGCCGCCCGCCCACGCCGCCCGCCGCCACCGCTGTGGCGTCCTCGCGAGCCGCCGTCCCGCCGCCATGCGCCACGGCCCCTCCGCCCGCCGCCGTTTGTCCGGTCGCGGACCCGCCGTCGAGCCTCGCCGGATCCAGCGCCGGCCACCGCGTGCCCAAGCACCCTGTCGTGCTCTGCCGCTCCTCGCCCTCCGCACCGGCGCCCCGTCCCCGCCAGATCTGGCGCTCCCCTGTGCCTTCCCGGCGTCGCGTGCCTCGCCGGAGCTCTCGCGAGCTCGCCGGAGTTATCTCCGGTCAAGATTCACTCCGGGTGGATGAGATCCACTGGGAGTCCAACCAAACAGCGCCCCCGATCCCGGATCTCCTCGTCCCGCATGCCTCCATCCCGCGTTGACTTTCGCAGAGGTGATTTTTTCCTCCAAGTCCCCGAAATTGTTGCATTCTGGTGCATACTTTGACATGACATAACTTGCTGCATACTGCTCCGTTTCGTGCGTGTAATATGTTGAATTGTTCGTCTCGACGAGTACTTCATTTCACTCCATTGCATCATGTTCATTTGTGTACATCTTGATGCCGTAATCATCGTTGCAAAAGTGCTATATGATGTTAACCTGCTGAAACTGTTATAACTTGCTGTTTTGTCTTTTTCGTTGCATTTTGTGTGTGCATCCTATGAGCTTGATGTCTACATGTGTTTTGGACTATGTCATGCCATCTTCACAGTGCTGCCATCCATGTATTTTTGTGATTCTTGTAGTGAGTGCATCGAGCTCGTGAAGTAGGGTACTTGTTGTTGCTGTTTTGCTAGACTGATTCTGCTATATCATGTTGCTATGTTAACCTGCTGCTACAAGTCATTCTATGCATAATCTGGAGATGTTCACTAAGGATGTTTTGTTATAAATGTCATGCTCTATCCATTCATGCCCCTGGTTGCATTTGTAGACTGCTGTAACATGTTGTTATCTTGCTCCAAACTTGCTAAATAATGTTGCTGTCGGCCTGTTAACATTAAGTTCAATGTTTCCATGGTTGTTGCTAGTGATCCGTGCACCCTATGAACTTGTTCTTGCCATGCGTAGCTTCTCAAACATGTATTCTTACTGTTGGTAACCTTGTCATGCCATGTATTGCTCTGTGGTGAGTGGTTCAAGCTCACCAACATGCCTACTTATTGTTGTTCCTGCCATGTATGAATCTGTCATATAACTTGCCATGTTTACATGGGTGCCATCATATCTTCTGATCCTTTTGGGCTCATGGTCAGTAAGGGACTTTTGTTCTATGTAATTAGTAGATTCATTCCATGCTTTTGTTTGCCATGATAAGTTCCTGTAACATGTTGTTTGATAGCTCTAAACATTTCACCCTGATGTTATTTCTGCAAAGTCTGAAACTGTTATTATTTGCAATCTTGCCATGTCCTTTTGAGCATGTTATAGTGTTTTCTGGAGATAGCTCAGTGTTCATGTTTTGTCGTGCTTTACCTGTGCCTCATGCCCGTGCCTTTTGTTCTTATGTTGCGGTACTGTAGCATGTTGTTTTGGTGGTTGCAATATGCCTAGTTGCTATTTTGGACAGCTTGTCCTTTAAACTTGTATAGTGTATGTGTTGAACCGTTGCTCCGTTTTGAGTGTGCTCTATATGAAACTTGCTTAGAATTGCATGTAGTTTCATATTATCATGTTGCATCCTTGTTTTGAGGTGTTTGCTTGATGTTTGTATGCATCTTGCATCAATGCCATGTTTAACTTGTTTTGCATCTTCTAGGCCATAGCTCCGAATCCAATGAACTTTATATGTAACTTGACTAGAATCTCGTGTAGATCATCTTGGTGCATCTTAACATGCTGTTAAACAACTTCAAATTAATGTTTGTTCAGTTCTGTACCAACTTTGAAATTTGCATATGAGGACTTACCGGAATTGTTATATGTTGTTTCCGGCCTCATTTAAACTTGGCTTGATGTGTTGCTCTTGTTTGCATCATCTCTTGCCATGAGTAGTCTCATCTAGCTTTGTCATGCATCATGCTTGAGTGTGCATCATGTCATGTATATGTGTGGTGTGTTTACCTTGTTGTGTGCTTCTTCTCGATAGTTCCCGTTTTGTTGCGATCGTGAGGATTCGTTCGTCTACGCTTGGTTCGTCTTCGTGGCTTCATCTTCTTCATGGACTCGTTCTTCTTCCTTGCGGGATTTCAGGCAAGATGACCGTCACCATGGATCTCACTACTATCATTGCTATGCTAGTTGCTTCGTTCTATCGCTTTGCTGCGCTTCCTATAACTTGTTCTTCAAGCCTCCCCAAATTGCCATGAACCTCTAACCTTTGACACCCTTCCTAGCAAACCGTTGCTTGGCTATGTTACCGCTTTGCTCAGCCCCTCTTATAGCATTGTTAGTTGCAGGTGAAGTTGAAGATTACTCCATGGTGGACAGGGTTATGGTGGGATATCACAATATATCTTATATAATTAATGCATCTATATACTTGGTAAAGGGTGGAAGGATCGGCCTTATGCCTGGTATTTTGTTCCACTCTTGCCGCCCTAGTTTCCGTCATATCGGTATTATGTTCCTGGATTTTGTGTTCCTTACGCGGTCGGGTGATTTATGGGACCCCCTTGACAGTTCGCTTTGAATAAAACTCCTCCAGCAAGGCCCAACCTTGGTTTTACCATTTGCCTCACCACCACCTATATTTCCCTTGGGAGTAATTAACCCGAGGGTCATCTTTATTTTAGCCCCCCCCCCGGGCCAATGCTTGTCTAAGTGTTGGTCCGAACTGAATAGATCTGGGGGCCCCGGGAAACTTCGAGGTCTGGTTTTACTCGTAGGATGTCTCATCCGGTGTTGCCCTGAGAACGAGATATGTCTAGCTCCTATCGGGATTGTCGGCGCATCGGGTGGCTTTGCCGGTCTTGTTTTACCATTGTCGCAATGTCTTGTAAACCGGGATTCTGAGACTGATCGGGTCTTCTTGGGAGAAGGAATATCCTTCATTGATCGCGAGAGCTTATCATGGGCTAAGTTGGGACACCCCTGCAGGGTATAAACTTTCAAGAGTCGTGCCCGCGGTTATGTGGCAGATGGGAATTTGTTAATGTCCGGTTGTAGATAACTTGACACCAGATCCGAATTAAAACGCATCAACCGCGTGTGTAGCCGTGATGGTCTCTTCTCGGCGGAGTCTGGGAAGTGAACACGATTTTTGGGTTATGTTTGACGTAAGTAGGAGTTCAGGATCACTTCTTGATCATTGCTAGTTGACGACCGTTCCTTTGCTTCTCTTCTCGCTCTTATTTGCGTATGTTAGCCACCATACTTGCTTAGCCGCTGCTGCAACCTCACCACTTTACCCCTTCCTTTCCCTTTAAGCTTTGCTTTTCTTGATACCCATGGTAATGGGATTGCTGAGTCCTCGTGGCTCACAGATTACTACAACAACGATTGCGGTACAGGTTTTGCGATGATCTGACGTGAGGCGATGTTACTTGTTTTGAAGTTCTTCTTACGCTTCTTCTTGATCGGGGATAGGTTCGGTCGGCAGACTGGGCTAGCGTGGTGGATGTCGTTTGAGTTTACGTTTGTGTTTCATCCGTAGTCGGATGGTGCTCTTATGTAAGATGATGTTGTATTCGTGTGGCATTGTATACCTTTTGTATGTATCCCCATCTATTATGTAACGTTGATGTAATGATATCCACCTTGCAAAAGCGTCTTCAAGATGCACTTCTATCCTTGGTTGGACCTTCTAGTTCCTTTAGGATAGGGTCGCATCTTGGGCGTGACATACAAGGTACCAATCAACTATTGAGGAATGGGCAAATCTAATCAATGCACCTAAGGAGAAGGAAGATGACTTGGATGTCTATGCTAAGAAGAAGATGGATCACAATTCCATGGCTCATATGTACAAGGAGATCCTAGATGGTGCCGTTGAGACACATAAGTTTGGATTTGTACATTATCTTCTGTCAGGACTCCCAACTATCAAATGGATCCTCAGGCATACCTTATTGCCCAAGTCAGGTGACCACAACATGATAAGAGGCCATGCTATAAACTTGCTACACTTGTTTGATGTGCCACAAAAATTCAAGGTCATGAGCCTCATTGTTGAGACTATCAAGAGGACAGCAGCTGACCAGAAGAGAAGTTGTGGGTATGCCCCACAGATTCAGGAGTTGATTAACTCCAAGATGGGCACAGGCACATACTTGTTGGATAAGGATCACATGCCTATCTATCTAGAATTTGAGGACAACCAAGTGGTTATGGATGAAGATGAACCATCTACTGTGCATGCTCAAGCCAAGAAGGAGAAGGCAAGGACAGAGAAGGCTACCAAGATGCCAACAATGGAAGAAGCATCTCAAGATTTACGAAGAGCAAACAGGATCAACTAGGCTACTTGATTGCATCCACTCGAGGATTGAGAAAGGGCTGGCCACCTTGACTCAAAACCGGAGAGCACGGAGAGGATCATGGAGCACAAGTTCTATAACTTGGATGTGAAGGTGGCGAGATCCGATCTGTTGTTGAGCAGACTTGAGGATGACATGGAGGAGAGGAAGGAAAGACAACCACAGATGCATTTGCAGAGTGCCTAGAGCTCAGAGATCATTTGTAGTGCAGTGGCAGACACGAGCCACTTCATCACGCACACACCACAGCTCCTACAGCTCTAGTGCAACCAGCTTCAGCACCCACACCTCCAGCTCCATCTACATCAACTGATGCTTTTGTCCTTGGCGCTTTATCTACACCACCACCTGAAGATCAAGCCTGAGGGTCGATTTAGTGCTATGCATTTTCTATGAACTTTTTGGTAACTTGTTGCCAAAGGGGGAGAAAATGTATAGATCATAGGCTTCGAGAGAGAGTGTTGCTTTTTGTTCTCTCTTGCTTTGGTGGTTAAACTCTATTTGCTTGTTTGAGATACTCTATGTCTGTGTGATACTTGATGATCATGTGTTTGATCATATGCTACATTTATGCTTGATTGGATGACATTATCTCGTTTATCTCCATATGATCATTCACTTTGCTTGGTGATGAGTGCATGTATTCAATTATTATCATTTTGAGCGCTCCACCAAGATGTATGTGACATGGAAGAGTTACCCATGATCCTAACTCCTTGTGCATTTGCAGTCCAAAGCAAATCTTATACTATGCACAAATTTAGGGGGAGCTCTTGCCTATCACATACTTCTCAAAGCGACAATGTTTTTCACTCTTATTATCATTTGTTGAAGCTTTGGTCTATATGTTGTCATCAATTACCAAAAGGGGGAGATTAAAAGTGCAACTATCCCTAGGTGGTTTTGGTAATTCCTAACAACATATAGCTCATTGAGCTAACATCATTCCAAGATGAATATTTCAGGAAAAGCTCAATGAATGGCATGGCATGGATGAGAAAAGTGGATCCCTCAAAATGCTAAGGATAAAAGGATTGGCTCAAGCTCAAAAGCTCAAGACTCTACATTTTATATTTTAGTGATCCAAGATCACATTGAGTCTATAGAAAAAGCCAATACTATCAAGGAGGGATGAGGTGTTGCTTAATGAGTTTCTTGCTCCACTGTGCTTAGTGATATGCTCCAAAACCCTCAACTACTTTCTCATATCCACATATGACCTAACCCAAAAGTCAAACTCGGCCCCACCGATTCTTTCTACCCGGCGCCACCGAGTTCAGATGTCATAGCCACTGCCACAAACCCTAGGCAAATCGATCTCACCGATAGGGATCTCGGTCTCACCGAGATGGGGTTGTAATCTCTCTGTTTCCCTTCGTAACGTTTCGGTACTACCGAGATGAGCGATCGGTTCCACCGAGATTGCAATGTAAACTCCCTGTTTCCTTTTCGTAACATTTCAGTCCCACCGAAATGAGCGAACCGGTCCCACCAAGTTTACCTGACCAACTCTCTTGTTAGGTTATTACCAAAATCGGTCTCACCGAGTTTGTGTAATCGGTCTCACCGAGATTATGTTATGCCCTAACCCTAATCATATCGGTCCTACCGAGTTGCATGTCGGTCCCACCGAAAATCCTAACGGTCACTAGATTTGCTAAATCGGTACGACCGAGTTTACCAATTCGGTCCCACCGAGTTTGGCAAGTTGCGTGTAACGGTTGGATTTCGTGTGGAGGCTATATATACCCCTCCACCTCCTCTTCATTCGTGGAGAGAGCCATCAGAACAAACCTACACTTCCAACTTGCTGTTTCTGAGAAGGAACCACCTACTCATGTGTTGAGGCCAAGATATTCCATTCCTACCATATGAATCTTGATCTCTAGCCTTCCCCAAGTTGCTTTCCACTCAAATCTTCTTTCCACCAAATCCAAATCCTATGAGAGAGAGTTGAGTGTTGGGGAGACTATCATTTGAAGCACAAGAGCAAGGAGTTCATCATCAACACACCATTTGTAACTTCTTGGAGAGTGGTGTCTCCTAGATTGGCTAGGTGTCACTTGGGAGCCTCAGAGCAAGATTGTGGAGTTGAACCAAGGAGTTTGTAAGGGCAAGGAGATCGCCTACTTCGTGAAGATCTCTGTTAGTGAGGCAAGTCCTTTGTGGGCGGCGGCCATGGTGGGATAGACAAGGTTGCTTCTTCGTGGACCCTTCGTGGGTGGAGCCCTCCGTGGACTCAGCAAGAACCGTTACCCTTCGTGGGTTGAAGTCTCCATCAACGTGGATGTACGATAGCACCACCTATCGGAACCACGGCTCAAAAATCACTGTGTCTCCAAATTGCGTTTGAATTCTCCAAACCCTTCCCTTTACATTCTTGCAAGTTGCATGCTTTACTTTCCGCTGCTCATATACTCTTTGCATGCTTACTTGAATTGGGTTAAGATTGCTTGACTTGTGCTAAGATAGCTAAAATCTGCCAAAGACTAAAATTGGGAAAAGGATAAGCTTTTATTTGGTCAAGTAGTCTAATCACCCCCCCCCCTCTAGACATACTTTCGATCCTACACGCTGCCTGAGGACCAGGCTACTCCCTTGCTGGCCAAGATGCTAGTTCCGGCGCCGTATCAAGCGCCGGAGAAGAAAGCCAAGAAGAAGGACAAGGAGACTAGAGGTGGCCTCCGTCGTAAGGGTACTTCGGACGCCATGTCCAAAGACTCCTCCTCCCATGATGAAGATGTAGAGGAAGAAGAGAGTAACTCTCCCCCCAAGGGGGGAGAAGAAAAGGGGGGCTTCCGTGGAACTGGAGGCGGAGGCAGCCAAGAAAGGAAAACCCTCATTTTTGGATGATTCCGAAGCGGATGCCGATGCCACCCCAAAGCGGCACCCCAGGCCGAAGCCCTCGGCTGAATCATAAGTATCCAAAGACACCATATACAATCTGATTTTATGCCTTATTATTTTATCATACTGAAGTGCGCATTATAGCCGGGCATGCAATCTCCCCCAATGATCATTGTCATCTGGGAACTCGCTAGGGACGAATGCGATGGAGAGCGAGTCGCCTCTGCAGATCTCTCCACCCACTGCCCAAGATAACACCAAGGTGTTGTCTTGGGAGGCCGTGAAGGTGGCGGCAGAGGGTAATACCTCTGTTGCCGAAGAGAGGGGGAAATCAGCCCCCATGGAGATCGGCAATGGGGGCAACGCTCAATTCGGCCCCCAACCGAATATTATTCCGGAGACCCATACGGCTCTGGAATCAGACCGGCAGCCTTCTTCAAGAGAAGGGGGTGCGCCGTCTCCACCGGTGTCCTCTATCAATTCAGAGGCGCCGTACACTCTGATGGAAGCGCTTCAAAGTGCTTCCATTGTGGAGGAGCATCATACCCTTATGGGTACGGTGGTTGAAAATGTTCGGTCTGCTAAAAGCGGATTGAACCAAGCCTACACTAGCCTTCTAACAGGCTTTGAGGTATGTGAAGTAGTATATTTTTAATTATTTACAAAAGGAATACCTGTATATAAATAGTAGCCCCTAAGACTCTATTCGGCATTTCATGAATAAAGGCCGAACAGAGGATTGAATAATGCTCCACAAGAGCTAACATATATGTCTACTTGGATGAACAGGCAGCGAAGATGGCAGCAGCCTCGCATGCGGCCGAAGTCTTCGAACTAAAGCGGAGGCTGGAGGCAAAACAGGGTATGTTATACTAAAGCATATCGTAAATGATATGAGTTCCAATTTTTTATCTGACTGAGCTTTATGGTTATGCTCATAGTTGACACGTCTAAGGTCGAAGCCCTCAAGAGTGCATTGGCCGAAGCCAAGAAGGAGGCTGATGAGGAACGAACTGCCCACCAAAAGCATGAGGTGAGGTTGGATGAAGTCCAACAAGAGCTCATAGATGTTATAAGAAAATGTGAGTCTTTGGAGCGCAAGGTGTCGGAACAAGAAACCGAACTTGCTGTGGTGCTGCAAAGTGCAAAGGAGGCCCAGGGTGAAGCCCAAGGTGCCTATCAACAGATCCGTGAAGCCAAGAAGATTGCGGCTGGTAAGACTTTTAATATGCAGAGCAAATACGTAAGGAGAAAGTATACCTTTCTGACACGCATTTGGAGTCCTCCAGGAGCGTTTGCGGATCTGCCACGAAGTGTTGCAGATGCTGCAGATTTCTTCCGAGCCAAAGAGGGGAGCTCAACAGAGGAACTGTTCTGGTCACAGTACCTTGAGCCAGAGCAGCCCTTGCTCCTCAGCGATTAGCTGAAACAGCTGACTGAGCTACATAGGATGGTGGAACTGGCCATGAAGGATGTCATAGTCCGTCTTTGGCCAGCTGAACCAATACTTAAAAGCCACTTTGGGCTTGTGAAAGTGCAACTAATCCCCGGGTGGTTTTGGTAATTAATAACAACATATATATCATTGAACTAATTGTTTCTTGAGAATATTTCAGAAAGTTCAGTGATATGGGTATGGCAATGACTGATGATGTGGACCCCTCAAAATGCTAAGGAAAGCATTGGCAAAAGCTCAAGACTCCATTTTTGGTTTAGTGATCCAAGATCACATTGAGTCCATAGGAAAGCCAATACTATTAAAAGGGGATGAGGTTATGTTGATGATCTGGTTGCTCAAAGTGCTTAGTGATTTATCTCCCAAACAATCAGCAATCTTTCATTCCAACATATGCTCATAAGTAATCTCGGTCCCACCGATTCCATAAACTTCAGTCACACCGAGATGAACCACCTCACCATATACCCAAACCCTAGTAATTTGGATTTTCCGATTCCAAACTCGGTCTCACGAAACTCATGTTGCCAAGCTTCAGAACATACGTAATCAAATCGGTGTCACCGAGATGATAAAGTCGGTCCCCCGAGAATGGCAAACCCTAGTCTTTGGAAGAATCGGACTAGCCGAGATTGTATTTTCGGTCCCAAGAAAATCCCAACGTTCTAAGATTTGAACTTTCGGTCTCACCGAGTTGTCAACTTCGGTCCAGCAGAGATTGGTCAAATGAGTGTAGCAGTTGGATTTTGTGTGGAGGCTATAAATACCCTCCACCTCCTCTTCATTCGTGAAGAGAGCCATCAGAAAGAACTACCACTCCTACCTTACATTTCTGAGAAGAGAACTACCTACCCTTGTGTTGAGATCAAGTTGCACCACTCCCACCATATGAAACTTGACTTCTAGCCTTCCCAAGTTGCTTTCCACTCAATCCTTTCTTCCACCACAGCCAAATCAGTGAGGAGAGTTGAGTGTTGGGGAGATTATCATTTGAAGCACAAGAGCAAGGAGTTCATCATCACCAACACCATCTATTACCTTTTGGAGGGTGGTGCCTCCTAGATTGGTTAGGTGTCGCTTGGGAGCCTCCGTCAAGATGTGGAGTTGAACCAAGAAGTTTGTAAGGGCAAGGAGATCGCCTACTTTGTGAAGATCTACCCGAGTAAGGCTAGTCCTCCGTGGGCGTAAGCCATGATGGCATAGACAAGGTTGCTTCTTCGTGGACCCTTTGTGGGTGGAGCCCTCCGTGGACTCTCTGGCCGTTACCCTCCGTGGGTTGAAGTCTCCATCAGCGTGGATTGACGATAGCACCACCTATCGGAACCACGAGAAAAATCTCCGTGTCTCCAAACTGCGTTTGCTCTTCTCCACCTCTATTTACTACATGTGCAATTTACTTTCGCTGCCATAACTCTAGAATTGCATGTGTAGGGTGATACTTGACTTGGTCATCATTGTGAACTTGCTAAAAACTTGTCCTAATCAAAAGGCTAAACTTTTAAATTGTCAAGTAGTCTAATCACCCCCTCTAGACATACTTCCGATCCTACAAGTGGTATCGAGCTTTGGTCTCCATTGGATTGGTTTCCATTGCATTGGACTCCATAAGCTTGGTTTCACAACCTAGGAGAGTATGGCGTCTAGTGAGGTAATTTTCGTAGAGGTCCTTACTTTGATGGTTCAAATTTTGCTAGTTGGAAGCACAAAATGAAAATGCATATTCTTGGACATAACCCCGCCGCATGGGGCATTATTTGTGTTGGCTTGCAAGGTGAGTTCTTGAGGAAGGAAAAGTTCGGATCATGAAGCTTCTGACGGATGAGTTGCGGATGTTCTGAGAACAATGCTCAAGCTTGTGACATTCTCTTCAATGCTTTGTGTCGAGGAGTTCAACAAGATCAGCCGTCTTGAGAATGCAAAAGAGATTTGGGATACTTTGGTGAAATGCACGAAGGTACCGAGTCCGTGAAGGAATCAAAGCTAGATGTTCTTCAAGGTCGACTTGACAAGTTCAAGATGAAGGAAGGTGAAGAGTCGCTGAAATGTACTCTAGGCTTGCTCTCATCACAAATGAGATTGCCGGCTTAGGAAGCGAAGAAATGACCGACCGATTCATCATCAAGAAGATTCTCGAGCTTTGGATGGAAAGTATGACACCGTGTGCACTTTGATCCAAATGATGCCAAACTACAAGAATCTCAAGCCTACCGAAGTCATTGGAAGAATTGTTGCTCATGAGATGACACTTAAAGACAAGGAAGAGCTTCACAACAAGTCAAGTGGTGCTTACAAAGCTACAGTTGAAGCTCCCACAACCTCAAGTGACAAGCTGGTTTCCAATGAAGAGATAAGCCTAATGGTGAAGAACTTCAACAAATTCTACAAGAGTAGAAGCAAGGAAAGAAGCTCAAAGTCTAGATCATATGATGAAAAGAGATCTTCTAGTCGTGATCGAAACTGCTACAATTGTGGAAGACCCGGACACTACTCAAATGAGTGTTCGACGCCCCACAAGAGAAGAGAAGAATCTCCAAGAAGAAGAAGCTCAAGAGAAGAGTCGCCTCGGAAAGAGAGAAGGAGTAGAGATGATCGTTATGAACGAAGATCCTCTCGGAGAAGCAAGGATTCGGAAAGGAAAGACAAGTCATCAAGGAGCTACACAAGAAGAAAACATCAAGCTCATGTTGGTGAATGGGTCTCGGCTCCGACTCGACAATCACTCGAAAGAAGCTATCACTCCAACTCGAATCTGATCAAGATGAAGGTGTTGCGGTCTTGCTCTCGTATCCTCCAACTTCAACTCCTATGACATATTTGATTCACCAAATGAGGGAATTGGAAGATGCTTCATGGCAAAAGGCCCCAAGGTATCACACCTGAATTCATTGACTTTGATAGTGATGAGGATGACTTGCTTGGTGAAGATGAGCTTTTACATGACAAATCTAGTGAGCTTAGTAATGATGAACATGCTAGTAGTCTTTATAGTCGAGAAGAGTCGAATGACAATGCTATGAAGGAGATTGAGCGTCTAACTAAAGAACTAAACACTCTTAAGTTAGCTCATGAAACAACTCAAGAAGATCATAGAGAGCTCCTAAGATCTCATGAGAAGCTACGCTCGAGAAGCTCAATCTAGAGCAAGAACATGAGTTTCTAAAAGCTATCAATGGCGATCTTGAAAGAAGAGTTCTTCATATCTTGCCAAGCGACTTCTCTTGTCTAATTTCTTGCCACCTATTAAAACTAAGCATGACAAGCATAAGAAAAATTCTTCATCTAGAAGCAACATAATTGGTTCTAGTAATTCTCTTGATTCCACTAACAATGTTTCAAGCCAAGTTACACTTGAGCAAGAAAATAGTTTATTGAAAGGGATTATAGAAAGGTGTCTACAAGAGCCTTGCGGAAGCAAGAACTTTGAGAAATTGTTACTTAAGCAAGGAAGGCACGGAAGAATCAAGGAATTGGTTTTGAGCGAAAGTTCAACGCCGAGGGTGTTGAATGGGAAGAAGGTCAATATCCCACTCCAAAGTTTGTTTCTCAAAAGGAGAAGTATGATCCTACTTCTTCCAATGTGGAACAAGCTCAAGATGACCTACCACCACAAGACCACAAGCTGAAAGGCAAGGACAAGCTTTAAGAGGAGATTGATGCATTCATTGAAGCACCCAAGGCCATGGTCAAGTGGGTTCCCAAGGTTACTTCAAGTTCTACTTCGTCAAGCTCAACAACTACCCCAAGGATTCCCATCAAGATGATGTGGATCCCGAAGAAGAAGAACTAGAGAGTTCTTGAGGGTGACTCCGCCAACATACTTCACTCACATTCACATGTTGGTAAGTCAAGGGACAAGGTAATCATTGCTTTCATGGACATCATCTATTGTGTACTTCAATCTATGTCCATGGATATCCTTGTTTGTTCCTTGTGGGACTAACCCATGTAGGTATTGAAAGTGCCCTAATCCAAAGGATTGCTCCCAACTCTTGATGATCTTCATCAACATTGAGCATCCACATCTTCAACATCTACATGAAGTCATCTACGACAACCCAAGGTTAGTTTGACCCTTTAAAAGGGATTCTCACATCAAGGGGGAGCTTTGCTCTAAAGATATGAGCTAAAGCATCTTCAAATGATGTGAACACATTAATGCTTTATGTAAAAGTGGTAACCCCACTTGTGCTTAAACGATGAGTATGACCTATGATCAAATGTTCTCATTTGACTCCTAAGTCAATATACTCATATATAGATGACCTAGTCATCGCCAAATTGTGTGCTAGTTGCTAGAGTTTTGTTTGTGCATGTTTGACACATATTTCATTTGCTATCTTATTGTGTGAGCATGTTGGATGCATAATTTTATCCATTCGAGGACATCCATTTGTTGCTTTGGTCTTTTGGATTTTATCTCTTTTTGACCAAATGGATGGACAAGAATGCCTAAGTTCCTCCCCTAGCTATCTATGCTTTCTTGTCTCAAACTCTATTCATGCTTATATCACAAACTTTGATCAAGTCTTTTTCGGACAGACCGAGTGAGGAGCACTCGGAGCCACCGATCCGTCAAACACTTATCTTCCAAAACCTTCTAAGTACTTTCGGTCAAACCAATATACTCAAAATCGGACAGACCGAAATCACTTGGATTGATCTAGGTTTTCACCTCGGTGAAACCGAGTTGCAAATTTCGGTGTGACCGATGTGAGTAACTGCTTGCAGTTAACCATCTCGGTGCCACCGAGTTTTCCAACTCGGTCCCACCGACAGTGAAGGTATATATATACGAGGGCAGCGCGTTGATTATTCCTTCAAAACGTCTCGCCCCCAAACCCTTAGCTGCCGTCGCCGTGGTCTCCGGATCGTCTCCGCCGTCGCCTGTGCGCCCTCGCCGCGGGTCTCCGTCGCCGTCAACGGTCAATCTCACCGCGCCGTTGCTGCCGTAGTGAAACTCCACCAAGTTTGGTGAGTTTCAACCCCCTCTCGTGCTTCAACCTCTGATTCAATGCACGATAGGTTTTGCCTAACTTCTTGCCACGTTTGAAATCTTCCTATCCAGCAGATTAGTTCTTAGAGCGAAATTGAGTGAAAATTTTAGGGTTAGGTTTCCATGAACACATCTCGGTGTGACCGATTCTACATTCTCGGATGACCGATTTGGCCTCTGGCCATTACCTTTGCACCTTCGGTCCAACGAGTTGTGCAAATCGGTAAGACGAAATGAGGATTTAGTGAAACCCTCTTGTTCTCGGCTAGGCCGAAACCCATTTCGGTCCAACCGAAAGTGGTGTGAATGGTTACTGTTTAGACACTTGGATTCACCAAATTTTAGCCTCGGTCGGACCGAAATGCATTCTGTGAAAACTTAAAACTGAAATTTGAACTCATTCTTTTGCAAAATCTTCGCAGTTTGTGATAACTCTTCTATTACGCCTATACCTATTCTATTCACAGGTTGTCGGTCATATACGATGCAAGTGACAGCGAACAGTCGAATCACCGGTTGAGATTCGAGAGCGGGCACTAGTCTGAAGCCAGCAGTTTTTTCGATGATGGTGAGAGGAGCACTCCAAGCGGATTACTGCTGCCGCCACGGGGCGGGAAGAAGAGAATTACGATGAAGAGGATTACGACTTTGTTCTTGAGGAAGAGATCACTTCTAAACCTAAGAGGAAAGTGGTTGCCAAAGACTACCAAGGGCAACATACCAAGAAAGGCACCGACAAAGTGAAGAAGTCCCTTGTTGCCAAGAAGTTGAGCATGGAAGAAGAAACCTCAAAGCAAGATAAAGAAAACTTCCAAGAGGAAGAGTATAGTACATGATGAAGCGGTGATGATGATTACGATGAGGAAGCACCCAGCCTCCTCGAAGCCTAAGTTGATGGGAGATGCCATCGAGGCGGGAGCACCTACCAAATCTAAGCCATCGGCTCCGGCAAAGGCAGCTCAAGCCAAGCCTCTTTGCCAAGCCAAAAAAGCAGTGAGAAATATTCCTGCTTGAGAGAAGAAGAAGGACAATGTGCCACCAGTGAATCGGAAGATGAGGCACATGTATTCTTGAAACTTCGCATGTAAACTGCCGATCCACAATGATGCTCATCCTCGAGCGAAAATATGAAGGAAAGGAAGGACAAAGGCCTCGGGCTATGGAGGCAAGTTGATCCATATGCCACCGGGAGAAGGACATTTGTTGACTCAAGGTTCCACACCGAGAGCAACAAGATTTCTATGAGGCAGTGCTCATGGACAAGAAGCCCATTATTCTTGACACTAGATATGTTATTGGAAATATATTGATAGTGAAAAGCACGAGACTACTTCCCACATGTGCATGAGAGCTTCACTTGCATGTGGTGTTGCGAGTTTGTTGGTGGCGACGGCATGGAATGATGAGATGATCATGCGGTTCTATGCCACAAACACATTTCTATCCGGATGGCGAATTGTATGGATGGTGAAGGCGGAGATTCTCTTCAACAGTTGAAGAGTGGAGAGCACTCTTGAATGCTCGGTATCAAGAGATGATGATGTAGATGTCTATGGAATCCCCAAGAAAAACCATGAGTCAATGAGGAACATGTACAATGAGGTACCGACCAAGAATGTAGAGCTATGGAAGCTTGGATCGATGTATCATCTTGAGCAGGTCTCCCAACCACTAACACTATTACGAGGCATACTTTGATGCCTAAGTCGGAGATCATCGCATGATAAGAGGTATTCTATCAACATGCTGCATATTCTAGATCGAAGGCACCTTTCAAGGTGATGGACACGATAGTTGAGACTATCAAGAGGACAATGACGAGACTGAAGAGGTCATGTGGGTTTGCTCCGCACATTCGGATGCTCATCAATGCCAAGTTTGGCACGGACACCTACTTGTTGGATAGACCCCACTTGCCACTGCAGCTGAACATGAGGACAATGAAGTTGTGATGACAGAGGATGATCCCACATCTGTTGAAGGTCAAGCTAAGTCTGAAGCGCCAAACAAGCCAAAGCTGAGAAGGAAGCGGCGGCAGCAACAAAACCCAAGAGCGTTGGAGAACAGCTTCTTGAAGCTACCGGAGGATTGAACTACGCTGGCCAGCATAGTGCGTCTCGGGAGAGTCTTGAGAGGATAGTTGAAGACAAGTTCCATGCTCTGGATGTCAAGTGATCAAGTGCAAGTCACGATAAACAAGCTTGAGGCAGATATTGAGGAAGCCAAGAGGAGAAGGCAGAGCTCATGAAGGAGATGCAGATGACCTTGTCGAGATGACTATGAGCAGCTGCTCCGGTCCCCACAAAGCCCAGATCATTTGCTATTCGATGGAGACCCTGTGGCTACTACATCAGCACCTCCACAGCTCCATCGGTTCCAGCTCGGCTCCGGTGTCCCTCCTCCGGCTCCACAGACTTGGCGAAGCCTTTGCGAGATCAGCTATCTCCACTCCATCAACCTGCATAGAGCCGCCGGCAGAGTCCCTAGTGGCGCTTAGCTCTATACTTTTGAACTTTTGGTAACTTGTTGCCAAAGGGGAGAAAGTGTATAGATCATAGGACTTCGAGAGAGAGTGCTCGCTTTTGCTCTTTCGTTTGCGGTTTTCTTTGAGATACTTTTGAGTTTTCCGAGACATTTCGTGTGTTTGATACTACATTTGCTCTACTTTGATGAGTGCTTGATCATACTATGCTTAATGTGTGCTTAATGCTCATCATATGCTATTCATGTCTTGTATGATCATTTACTCATGTCTTGGTGATTGGGTGCATGCTATTCATTCTTATCATTTTGTGCGCTCCACCAAGATGTATGTGACATGGAAGAGTGACCCATGATCCTAATCGATTGTGCATTTGCATTCAAACGCAAATCTTAAATAATGCACAAATTTAGGGGGAGCCCTTGCTTATCACATACTTCTCAAAGCGACGATATTATTCATTGATTATATCATTTGTCGAAGCTTTGATCTATGTGTTGTCATCAATTACCAAAAAGGGGGAGATTGAAAGTGCAACTAATCCCCGGGTGGTTTTGGTAATTAATAACAACATATATATCATTGAACTAATTGTTTCTTGAGAATATTTGAAAGTTGATTGATATGGGTATGGCAATGACCGATGATGTGGACCCTCAAAATGCTAAGGAAAGCATTGGCAAAAGCTCAAGACTCCATTTTTGGTTTAGTGATCCAAGATCACATTGAGTCCATAGGAAAGCCAATACTATTAAAAGGGGATGAGGTTATGTTGATGATCTGGTTGCTCAAAGTGCTTAGTGATTTATCTCCCAAACAATCAGCAATCTTTCATTCCAACATATGCTCATAAGTAATCTCGGTCCCACCGATTCCATAAACTCAGTCACACCGAGATGAACCACCTCAGCCATATACCCAAACCCTAGTAATTTGGATTTTCCGATTCCAAACTCGGTCTCACGAAACTAGTGTTGCCAAGCTTACAGAACATACGTAATCAAATCGGTGTCACCGAGATGATAAAATCGGTCCCACCGAGAATGGCAAACCCTAGTCTTTGGAAGAATCGGACTAATCGAGATTGTATTTTCGGTCCCACCGAAAATCCCAACGTTCACAAGATTTGAACTTTCGGTCTCACCGAGTTGTCAACTTTAGTGCGACCGAGATTGGTCAAATGAGTGTAGCAGTTGGATTTTGTGTGGAGGCTATAAATACCCTCCACCTCCTCTTCATTCGTGAAGAGAGCCATCGAAAGAACTACCACTCCTACCTTACATTTACGAGAAGAGAACTACCTACCCTTGTGTTGAGATCAAGTTGCTCCACTCCCACCATATGAAACTTGATTTCTAGCCTTCCCAAGTTGCTTTCCACTCAATCCTTTCTTCCACCACAGCCAAATCGGTGAGGAGAGTTGAGTGTTGGGGAGATTATCATTTGAAGCACAAGAGCAAGGAGTTCATCATCACCAACACCATCTATTACCTTTTGGAGGTGGTGCCTCCTAGATTGGTTAGGTGTCGCTTGGGAGCCTCCGTCAAGATGTGGAGTTGAACCAAGAAGTTTGTAAGGGCAAGGAGATCGCCTACTTTGTGAAGATCTACCCCGAGTAAGGCTAGTCCTCCGTGGGCGTAAGCCATGATGGCATAGACAAGGTTGCTTCTTCGTGGACCCTTTGTGGGTGGAGCCCTCCGTGGACTCTCGCAGCCGTTACCCTCCGTGGGTTGAAGTCTCCATCAACGTGGATTGACGATAGCACCACCTATCGGAACCACGAGAAAAAATCTCCGTGTCTCCAAACTGCGTTTGCTCTTCTCCACCTCTATTTACTACATGTGCAATTTACTTTCCGCTGCCATAACTCTAGAATTGCATGTGTAGGGTGATACTTGACTTGGTCATCATTGTGAACTTGCTAAAAACTTGTCCTAATCAAAAGGCTAAACTTTTAAATTGTCAAGTAGTCTAATCACCCCCCCTCTAGACATACTTCCGATCCTACAGCTTGTGAAGCGTCTGGTCGATGTCTGCCCTCGGTTCAATGCTATAAAGCGGTCAGTCTGCATCGAAGGTGCCCGGATGGCCTTCGCCCGTGTCAAGGTACGGTGGACGAAGATGAATGCCACCAGTCTTGCAACCAAAGGACCGCCCGCAGGCAAGGAGCATCGTACACCGGAGAAGTATTTCAACGACATCCTTGAAGGATCCCGCATTATAGAGGGTTTGTGTTCGAATGACATCACTTTTGAATGAATGTATCTGTGATGCCCAAACTTTGTAATGAAAACATAGCCTTTGTATAATTGTAGTCTTGTTTCCTCTAAAATTATTTATCCTCCGTTGCAGCCGTTTATTAAATCTGGGAGTTGGCCAGTCGTCAGCTTCAGCCGCTCGCATAGATACTACTTGGGTGTTCGGAACGGCACAAGAACACACCTAACCCAATGATTTGGTCATTGAAGGAGGCGCTAGTGCGGCGAACCAGGCAATCAGACTATGCAGCTTTATCACTCTCACTTAGCCATAGGAGTTTGACGATAGAATTGTAGGCGCAGCCCCTGGTATCGTTCGGCGATCCGAAGTCGGGCATTGTAAACACCTGACCAGGTTAAAACCAGTCCTTCGTGTGACACGGAAAAAATCGCAAGAGATTTATACTGAGCCACCGAATAGCTCACCAGCTCTCGCCGCATCATGACAGTCAGTTTTCGGCTTTCTCTACTGAGGTGTTTATCCAGCCAACCAGAAACACAATCTCAGTAGTTCTCCCTTTACTTCCTTAGCCGAACAATCGGAATGTAAGGTAGTAACCACAGGAGCCGGGCAACCCAACTATTGACCCAAGACATGATTCAGAGCTGATGCATATAATGATAGATTCGGGATGCCAAATTGCACTTGTGAAAGTGTTTGAACTTATGATAAATTTAATAAATGTACGTGGCTGAATGGAGCCCCTCGCGATTTAGGTCGTGCCGAGGTGTACATCACAATCAGATGACAGAAAAGAAAAAAATACAAATAAGCCAGTACCAAATAGTTTGGACGAAAAACTGTTTCCATTAGAGCCGAGTGAAAAGGCTATTTTACATGCCGAGTGAAAAGGGAAAGTCGTGCACAGGTATCAGAAAAAGGGGAGGAGGTGATCTTAAAAGATCCGTTAGGTACTCCGCCATACATCTGCGCTTCTTTTCGCCTTGGTGTGTGATCCTTTGAGAGGATTCAGTGAGTAAGTTTTCATACGGGGCCGGCAAAAGGGCCCTAGACACCATAAAAGGGTGATGTGGGTTGTAAAGAACCTGAAAAGAAAAAATCAAAAAAAGATAGATGGGGGTCCAGGTACGGTTGAGTTGTACTCTGGACTTTATCCTTGATATGCCTCCGTCGCCGCCCATGGTATTTTTAGTGCATAATTATGAGCACGTGGTACATACACCGTTGTTTGGTTGGGGCGAAGACAGAGGTCGGATTGCTAATCAAGCTCCTGACGAGCTGGACTATCGGTCTGCAGGGTAGTCCGGACTCGTTTGACAGGGTCCGGTGGCTTGACTACCGATGTGGGGGTCGGCTTGATAAGGCCGACCTGCACTTCCGCTACGAGGGCCATGGTGTGTTCTTCGGTACGGAGGGAGTGATCCATGTTTCCATGAACTATTATAACACCGCGTGGTCCTGGCATTTTGAGTTTTAGATAAGCGTAGTGCGGGACCGCATTGAAACATGCGAACACAATTCGTCCAAGTAGTGCATGATAGCCACTCCAAAAAGGGACGATATCGAAGATCAAGTCTTCGCTTCAGAAGTTGTCCGGCGAACCGAAGACGACTTCCAATGTGATTGCGCCCGTGCAGCGGGCCTCGACACCAGGTATTACTCCTTTAAAGGTAGTTTTAGTGGGTTTGATTCTTGATGAGTCAATACCTATTTTCCGGACTGTGTCCTGATAGAGCAGGTTAAGACTGGTGCTGCCATCCATGAGGACTCTCGTGAGGTGGAATCCATCGATGATTGGATCAAGGACTAAAGCGGCTGAACCTCCATGACGGATACTGGTCGGATGGTCTCTGCGATCAAAGGTGATCGGGCATGCTGACCATGGGTTGAATTTTGGGACGACTGGCTCTACCGCATAGACGTCCCTTAACGTGCGCTTGCGCTCCCTTTTGGGGATGTGAGTAGCGTATATCATGTTCACCGCCTTGACCTTGGGAGGAAATTTCTTCAGTCCACCTGTGTTTCGGTGGGCGAGGCTCCTCATTGTCATCCTCGTTGGGCGACCCTTTCCCCGTGTGTTCGGTATTTGACTTGTCGGCCTGTTTGAAGACCCAACAACTTTTATTGGTATGGTTAGCAGGCTTGTCAGGGGTGCTATGAATCTGGCAAGGTCAAGTATTCGGTCTAGACTAGTTGAACCCTCTTTGTTTCTTTTGAATGGCCTCTTCTGTTGACCGGGCTTGGAGCCACTGAATCCAGCGTTGACCGCCGTGTCTTCGGCATTTTCAGTGCTCCTCCGACGCTTGTTTTTATTGTGTCGGGGCCTGCCGTTTCTGTTCTTTGCTTCGGAAGTGCCAGGATCGCTGGTACTGTTGCTGCTACGGGCCATCCAGCTATCTTCGCCTGCGCAAAAGTGAAGGAAATATGCCCTAGAGGCAATAGTAAAGTTATTATTTATTTCCTTATTTCACGATAAATGTTTATTATTCATGCTAGAATTGTATTAACCGGAAACATAATACATGTGTGAATACATAGACAAACATAGTGTCACTAGTATGCCTCTACTTGACTAGCTCATTATCAAAGATGGTTATGTTTCCTAGCCATAGACATGAGTTGTCATTTGATTAACGGGATCACATCATTAGGAGAATGATGTGATTGACTTGACCCATTCCGTTAGCTTAGCACTTGATCGTTTAGTATGTTGCTATTGTTTTCTTCATGACTTATACATGTTCCTATGACTATGAGATTATGCAACTCCCGTAAGGAACACTTTGTGTGCTACAAAACATCACAACGTAACTGGATGATTATAAAGGAGCTCTACAGGTGTCTCCAAAGGTACATGTTGAGTTGGCGTATTTCGAGATTAGGATTTGTCACTCCGCTTGTCGGAGAGGTATCTCTGGGCCCTCTCGGTAATGCACATCACTATAAGCCTTGCAAGCAATGTGGCCAATGAGTTGGTTACGGGATGATGCATTATGTAACGAGTAAAGAGACTTGCCGGTAACGAGATTGAACTAGGTATTGAGATACCGACGATCAAATCTTGGGCAAGTAACATACCGATGACAAAGGGAACAACGTATGTTGTTATGCGGTTTGACCGATAAAGATCTTCGTAGAGTATGTAGGAGCCAATATGAGCATCCAGGTTCCGTTATTGGTTATTGACCGGGAACAGTTCTAGGTCATGTATACATAGTTCTCGAACCCGTAGGGTCCGCACGCTTAACGTTACGATGACAGTTTTATTATGAGTTTATAAGTTTTGATGTACCGAAGGTTGTTCGGAGTCCCGGATATGATCACGGACATAACGAGGAGTCTCGAAATGGCCGAGACATAAAGATTGATATATTGGAAGCCTATTTGGATATTGGAATCGTTCCGGGTGAAATCGGGATTTTACTGGAGTACCGGGGGTTACCGGAACCCCCCCCCCCCGGGGGTTAATGGGCCTACATGGGCCATGAGGGAGAAGAGGAGGGCCGGCCAGGGCAGGCCGCGCGCCCCCTCCCCCCTAGTCCGAATAGGACAAGGAAGGGGGGAGACGGCCCCCTTTCCTCTTTACCCTCCCCCCTTTCCTTCTCCAACAAGGCAAGAGGACGGAGTCCTACTCCCGGTGGGAGTAGGACTCCTCCAGGCGCACTCCTAGGGGGCCGGCCGCACCTCCCCCTCCCTCCTTTATATATGGGGGCAGGGGGGACCCCAAGACAAACAATTTGATCATCGTGATCGTTCCTTAGCCGTGTGCGGTGCCCCCCTCCACCATATTCCACCTCGGTCATATCGTTGCGGTGCTTAGGCGAAGACCTGCGTTGGTAGAACATCATCATCGTCACCACGCTGTCGTGCTGATGGAACTCATCCCCGACACCCTGCTGGATTGGAGTCCGGGGAGCGTCATCGAGCTGAACGTGTGCTGAACTCGGAGGTGCCGTACGTTCGGTGCTTGGATCGGTCGGATCGTGAAGACGTACAACTACATCAACCGCGTTGTCATAACGCTTCCACTTACGGTCTACGAGGGTACGTGGACAACACTCCCCCCCTCTCGTTGCTATGCATCACCATGATCTTGCGTGTGCGTAGGATTTTTTTTTGAAATTACTACGTTTCCCAACAGTGGCATCCGAGCCTGGTTTTATCCATAGATGTCATATGCACGAGTAGAACACAAGTGAGTTGTGGGCGATACAAGTCATACTGCTTACCAGCATGTCATACTTTGGTTCAGCGGTATTGTGAGATGAAGCGGCCAGGACCGACATTACGCATACGCTTATGCGAGACAGGTTTCACCGTTACGAGCACTCGTGCTTAAAGGTGACTGGCGGGTGTCTGTCTCTCTCACTTTAGAACCGAGTGTGGCTACGCCCGGTCCTTGCGAAGGTTAAAACAACACTAACTTGACGAACTATCATTGTGGTTTTGATGCGTAGGTAAGAACGGTTCTTGCTTAGCCCATAGCAGCCACGTAAAATTTGCAACAACAAAGTAGAGGACGTCTAACTTGTTTTTGCAGGGCATGTTGTGATGTGATATGGTCAAGGCGTGATGCTATATTTTATTATATGAGATGATCATGTTTTGTAACGAAGTTATCGGCAAGCTGGCGGGAGCCATATGGTTGTCGCTTTATTGTATGAAATGCAAGCATACATAATTGCTTTAGTTATCACTAAGCGATAGCGATAGTCGTAGAAGCAATAGATGGCGTAACGACAACGATGCTATGATGGAGATCAAGGTGTCGCGCCGGTGATGATGGTGATCACGACGGTGCTTTGGAGATGGAGATCACAAGCACAAGATGATGATGGCCATATCATATCACTAATATTGATTGCATGTGATGTTTATCCTTTATGCATCTTATCTTGCTTTGATTGACGGTAGCATTATAAGATGATCTCTCACTAATTATCAAGAAGTGTTCTCCCGAGTATGCAACCTTTCAAAAAGTTCTTCATGCTGAGACACCACGTGATGATCGGGTGTGATAGGCTCTACGTTCAAATACAACGGGTGCAAAACAGTTGCACACGCGGAATACTCGAGTTAAACTTGACGAGCCTAGCATATCTGAGATATGGCCTCGGAACACGGAGATCGAAAGGTCGAGCGTGAATCATATAGTAGATATGATCAACATAGTGATGTTCATCATTGAAGACTACTCCATCTCACGTGATGATCGGACATGGTTTAGTTGATTTGGATCACGTGATCACTTAGATGACTAGAGAGATGTCTGTCTAAGTGGGAGTTCTTAAGTAATATGATTAATTGAACTTAAATTTATCATGAACTTAGTCCTAGCAGTATTTTGCAAATTATGTTGTAGATCAATAGCTCACGTTGTTGCTTTCATATGTTTATTTTGATATGTTCCAAGAGAAAATTGTGTTGAAAGATGTTAGTAGCAATGATGCGGATTGGATCCGTGATCGAGGTTTATCCTCATTCTTTGCCTGAAGAATTATGTCCTTAATGCACCGCTAGGTGACGGACCTATTGCGAGGGAGCGGATGCGAGGCGTTATGAACATTTGGCTAGCTCAATATGATAACTACTTAATAGTTTAGTGCACCATGCTTAACAGCTTAGAATCGGGACTTCAAAGACGTCTTGAACGTCATGGACCATATGCAATGTTCCAGGAATTGAAGTTAATATTTCAATCAAATACCCGAGTTGAGAGATATGAAGTCTCCAACAAGTTCTATAGCTAAAAGATGGAGGAGAATCGCTCAATTAGTGAGCATGTGCTCAGATTGTCTGGGGACTACAATCGCTTGAATCAAGTGGGAGTTAATCTTCCAGATAAGATACTGATTGACAGAGTTCTCTAGTCACCATCACCAAGTTACTAGAACTTCGTGATGAAATATAGTATGCAAGGGATGACGAAAATGATTCCCGAGCTCTTCGTGATATTGAAATCGAGGAAGGTAGAAATCAAGAAAGAGCATCAAGTGTTGATGATTGACAAGACCACTAGTTTCAAGAAAAGGGCAGAGGGAAAGAAAGGGAACTTCAAGTAGAATGGCAAGCAAGTTGTCACTCCGGCAAAGAAGCCCAAAGCTGGACCAAAGCCTAAAACTGAGTGCTTACACTGCAAAGGAAATGATCACTGGAAACGGGAATGCCCTGAATATTTGGTGGATAAGAAGGATGGCAAAGTGAACAAGGGTATGTTTGATATACAGGTTATTGATGTGTGCCTTACTAGTGTTTATAGTAGCCCCTGAGTATTTAATACTTGTTCGGTTGCTAAGATTAGTAACTCGAAACAGGAGTTACATAATAAACAGAGACTAGTTGAGGGGAAGTGACGATGAGTGTTGGAAGTAGTTCCAAGATTGATATGATCATCATCACACACTCCCTATGCTTTCGGGATTAGTGTTAAACCTAAATAAATGTTATTTGGCATTTGCGTTGAGCATAAATATGATTTGATCATGTTTATTGCAATACGGTTATTCATTTAAAAGTCAAAGAATAATTGTTGTTCTATTTAAATGAATAAAACCTTCAATGGTCATACACCCAATGAAAATAGTTTGTTGGATCTCAATCGTATTGATACACATATTCATAATATTGATGCCAAAAGATGCAAAGTTAATAATGATAGTGCAACTTATTTGTGGCACTGCCGTTTGGGTCATATCGGTGTAAAGCGCATGAAGAAACTCCATAAAAGATGGATTTTCAGAATCACTTGGTTATGAATCATTTGATGCTTGCGAACCGTGCCTTTTGGGCAAGATGACTAAAACTCCGTTCTCCAGAACAATGGAACGAGCTACTGACTTATTGAAAATAATACATACCGATGTATGCGATCCAATGAGTGTTGATGCTCGTGGCAAGCATCGTTATTTTCTGACCTTCACAAGATGATTTGAGCAGATATGGGTATATCTACTTGATGAAACATAAGTGCAGAAATAGTTGAAAGGTTCAAAGAATTTGAGTGAAGTGGAAAATCATTGTAACAAGAAAATAAAGTTTCTACGATCGATCGTAGAGATGAATATTTGAGTTACGAGTTTGGCCTTCAGTTAAAATAATGTGGAATAGTTTCACAAACTCATGCCACCTGGAACACCACAGTGCAACGGTGTGTCCAAACGTCATAACCGCACTTTATTTGATATGGTGCAATCAATGATGTCTCTTACCAATTTACCAATATCATTTTAGGGTTATGCATTAGAGATAGCTGCATTCACGTTAAAATAGGGCACCATCTAAATCCGTTGAGACGACACCGTATGAACTATGGTTTAGCAGTAAACCTAAGCTGTCGTTTCTTAAAGTTTGGAGTTGCGATGCTTATGTGAAAAAGCTTCAACCTGATAAGCTCGAACCCAAACCAGAGAAGTGCGTCTTCATAGAATACCCAAAGGAAATTGTTGGGTACACTTTCTATCACAGATTCGAAGGCAAAATATTTGTTGCTAAAATGGATCCTTTCCAGAGAAGGAGTTTCTATCAAAAGATGTGAGTGGGAGGAAAGTAGAGCTTGATAAGGTAATTGTACCTTCTCCCGAATCGGAAAGTAGTTTATCACAGAAATCAGTTCCAGTGATTCCTACATCAATTAGTGAGGAAGCTAATGATATTGATCACAAAACTTCAGATCAAGTTACTACCAAACCTCGTAGGTCAACCAGAGTAAGATATGCACCAGAATGGTACGGTAATCCTATTCTGGAAGTCATGTTACTAGACCATGATGAACCTACGAACTATGAGGAAGCGATGATGAGCCCAGATTCCGCGAAATGGCTTGAGGCCATGAAATCTGAGGTAGGATCCATGTATGAGAACAAAGTGTGGACTTTGGTGGAGTTGCCCGATCATCGGCAAGCCATATTGTATAAATAGATCTTCAAGAGGAAGACAGACGATGATAGTAGTGTTACTATCTACAAAGCTCGACTTGTCGCAAAAAGGTTTTCGACAAGTTCAAGGTGTTGACTACAATGAGATTTTCTCAATTGTAGCGATGCTTGAATCTGTCCGAATCATGTAAGCAATTGCCACATTTTATGAAATCTGGCAAATGGATGTCAAAAACGGCATTCCTTAATGGTTTTCTTAAAGAAGAGTTGTATATGATGCAACCAAAAGGTTTTGTCAATCCTAAAGGTGCTAACAAAATCTGCAAGCTCCAGCAATCCATCTATGGACTGGTGCAAGCATCTCAGAGTTGGAATATACGCTTTGATAAGTTGATCAAAGCATATAGTTTTATATGAGACTTTTTGTGAAGCCTGTATTTACAATAAAGTGAGTGGGAGCACTACCGCCTTTTCGATAAATATATGTGAGTAACATATTGTTGATCGAAATGATGTAGAATTTTTCTGGAAAGCATAAAGGAATATTTGAAAGGAGTTCTTTAAAAGAAAGACCTCAGTAAAGCTACTTACATATTGAGCATCAAGATCTATTGAGATAGATCAAGACACTTGATAAGTTTTTCAATAAGTACACACCTTGTCAAGTTTTTGAAGTAGTTCAAAATGGAATAGTCAAAGAAAGAGTTCGTGCCTGTGTTGCAAAGGTGTGAAATTGAGTAAGACTCAAATTCCGACCACGGCAGAAAATAGAAAAGAGAATGAAAGTCATTCCCTATGCCTCAGTCATAGGTTCTGTAAAGTATACTACGCTATGTACCAGACCTATTGTATATCTTGCTCTGAATTTGGCAAGGGAGTACAATAGTGATCTAGGAGTAGATCACTGGACATTGGTCAAGAATATCCTTAGTGAGGACTAAGGAAATATTTCTCGATTATGGAGGTGATAAAAGAGCCCGTCGTAAAGAGTTACATCGGTGCAAGCTTTTACACCAATCCAGATGACTCTAAGTCTCAATCTGGATACATATTGAAAGTGGGAGAAATTAGCTAGAGTAGCTCCGTGCAGAGCATTGTAGACATAGAATATTTGCAAAATACATACGACTCTGAATGTGACAGACCCGTTGACTAAGCTTCTCTCACGAGCAAAACACGATCACACCTTAGTACTCTTTGGGTGTTAATCACATAGCAATGTGAACTAGATTATTGACTCTAGTAAACCCTTTGGGTGTTGGTCACATGACGATGTGAACTATGGGTGTTAATCATATACATATATGAATACTGGTGTAAAATCACTAGATTATTGACTCTAGTGCAAGTGGGAGACTGAAGGAAATATGCCCTAGAGGCAATAATAAAGTTATTATTTATTTCCTTATTTCATGATAAATGTTTATTATTCATGCTAGAATTGTATTAACGGGAAACATAATACATGTGTGAATACATAGACAAACATAGTGTCACTCGTATGCCTCTACTTGACTAGCTCATTAATCAAAGATGGTTATGTTTCCTAGCCATAGACATGAGTTGTCATTTGATTAATGGGATCACATCATTAGGAGAATGATGTGATTGACTTGACCCATTCCGTTAGCTTAGCACTTGATCGTTTAGTATGTTGCTATTGTTTTCTTCATGACTTATACATGTTCCTATGACTATGAGATTATGCAACTCCCGTTTACCAAAGGAACACTTTGTGTGCTACCAAACGTCACAACATAACTGGATGATTATAAAGGAGCGCTACAGGTGTCTCCAAAGGTACATGTTGAGTTGGCTTATTTCGAGATTAGGATTTGTCACTCCGATTGTCGGAGAGGTATCTCTGGGCCCTCTCGGTAATGCACATCACTATAAGCCTTGCAAGCAATGTGGCCAATGAGTTGGTTACGGGATGATGCATTACGTAACGAGTAAAGAGACTTGCCGGTAATGAGATTGAACTAGGTATTGAGATACCGACGATCAAATCTCGGGCAAGTAACATACCGATGACAAAGGGAACACCGTATGTTGTTATGCAGTTTGACCGATAAAGATCTTCGTAGAGTATGTAGGAGCCAATATGAGCATCCAGGTTCCGCTATTGGTTATTGACCGGGAATAGTTCTAGGTCATGTCTACATAGTTCTCGAACCCGTAGGGTCCGCACGCTTAACGTTACGATGACAGTTTTATTATGCGTTTATAAGTTTTGATGTATCGAAGGTTGTTCGGAGTCCCGGATATGATCACGGACATGACGAGGAGTCTCGAAATGGTCGAGACATAAAGATTGATATATTGGAAGCCTATATTTGGATATCGGAATCGTTCAGGGTGAAATCGGGATTTTACCGGAGTACCGGGGGTTACCGGAACCCCCCCCCCCGGGGGGGGTTAATGGGCCTACATGGGCCATGAGGGAGAAGAGGAGGGCCGGCCAGGGCAGGCCGTGCGCCCCCTCCCCCTAGTCCGAATAGGACAAGGAAGGGGGGCGGCGCCCCCCTTTCCCTCCCAACAAGGCAAGAGGAGGGGGTCCTACTCCCGGTGGGAGTAGGACTCCTCCAGGCGCACCCCTAGGGGGCCGGCCGCACCTCCTCCCTCCCTTCTTTATATACGAGGGCAGGGGGCACCCCAAGACACACAAGTTGATCATCGTGAGCGTTCCTTAGTCGTGTGCGGTGACCCCCTCCACCATATTCCACCTCGGTCATATCGTTGCGGTGCTTAGGCGAAGCCCTGCATCGGTAGAACATCATCATCATCACCACACCGTCGTGCTGATGGAACTCATCCCCGACACCCTGCTAGATCGGAGTCCGGGGATCGTCATCGAGCTGAACGCGTGCTAAACTCGAAGGTGCCGTACGTTCGGTGCTTGGATCGGTCGGATCGTGAAGACGTACGACTACATCAACCGCGTTGTCATCGCGCTTCCACTTACGGTCTCACAGTGCGTGGACAACACTCTCCCCTCTCGTTGCTATGCATCACCATGATCTTGCGTGTGCGTCGGAATTTTTTTGAAATTACTACATTTCCCAACAAAAAGCGGGTCATGAGTGATGTGAGGGCTGCCATGGACTTCGGCTTTTCTTGGCCGAGGTGTCGGGCAAGCCATTCGTCGCGGATGCTGTGTTTGAAGGCTGCTAGAGCCTCGGCGTTTGGACAATCGACAATTTGGTTCTATTTGACTAGGAACCGGGTCCAGAATTTTCTAGCTGACTCTCCGGGCTGCTGGACTATGTGACTGAGGTCATCGGTGTTCGGAGGTCGGATATAAGTGCCCTGGAAGTTGTCTCTGAAGGCATCCTCCAGGTCTTCCCAGCTTCCAATAGAGTTTTCTGGGAGGTTGTTTAACCAGTGTCGAGCTGGCCCCTTAAGTTTGAGGGGAAGGAATTTGATGGCATGTAGATCATCACCGCGAGCCATGTGAATGTGGAGAAGGAAATCTTCAATCCATACTGTAGGATCTGTTGTGCCATTGTATGACTCGATGTTCACGGGTTTGAACTCTTCTGGGAACTGGTGCTCCATTACCTCATCGGTGAAGCATAGGGGGTGTGCGGCGCCTCTATATCGGGCCACGTCCCGATGCAGTTCGGATGGAGTCTGTATGCGGTTTTCTGCCCGGGTGAGGTTGTTTTTGTTGCGCCAGGCTTGATGGTCGTATTCTCGCGCTGGGGCCCGCCCCCTTGATCTGTATATTGATCTAGTCTAACCGACTCTATTATCCAGATCCTGTCGTAGGTCATAGGAGTATCCTGCAGCTGTTGTCTCTCTACGTTTACAGCGGAGTGGTGCAGGCGGGTGTTCGGCTTGAGTTGCCGCTCTGTCCTGACCACGTGGTGGTCGGTTAGGTCCGTTAGTAGCTTTACGCCTGGGCGGTATAGGCTCTGGGGCCTCGTTGTCGAATTGGGGCAGCAGTTTGCGCTTCGGGTAACTCTTGGTTGGGCGTTCGAGGCCGTATTCCTCGGCTGCTAGGACATCCGTCCATCTATCATTTAGCAGATCCTGATCAGCTTCAAGCTGCTGCTGCTGCTTCTTTTTCAGGTTTCTTGCCGTGGCTATCAGCCAACGCTTAAAGCGCTCTTGTTCGAAGGGTTCCTTTAGAACGATGAATTCTTGGTCGCCGAGGCTCTCGTCTTCTTCGGAGATTGGTACATAACTACCATCCTCCGAGCCCTCGCTCCCGATGGGATCATCGGGCTCGGCTTGCCCCTCCTCCCACTCATCATGCTCGGATTGTAGTTCAATAAGGGCTTCTTGGTCTTCAGCGTTATCCGGAGTATTGTTGTCTTCGGTGCCGGTATTGCTGTCTTTTTCTCGACGCGGTTTAGAGCGGCGCCACTGACGGCGATGTTTTGGTGGTGCCACATGAGAATTATCCTTGACTGGGTCCTTCCCACCTTCGCCGTCATCCTCTTTGGGTGTGTCCACCATATACACGTCATATGTGGAAGTAGCCGCCCAGCATCCGGTAGGCGGCGGGTTCTGGCTTTGTTCTTCTCCGACATCATCGTCCATGCCGTCAATGTCCTCGGAAGCATAATCAAGCATGTCGGTTAAGTCCTCGACAGTGGCTATGAAGTGGGTGGTGGGTGGGACATAAAATTCTCGGCTCTTAGCCCCTAGTGCGTGCTGGGCATAGTTTGGCAGGGATCCCTCTGTAATGGCGAGAGATCGCATTAAGTCCAGAGCCTTGTTTAAGAGTGGGGTCCGGTTAGGGGAGCGAGAATCCGTGGAACGGGGCAGGATAGAAGTTCCCTGGCCGAGCTCGTATAACACGGACCTCGAGAGTTCGGAGTTGGTGTACGGAGGTGAGTCCGGCTCGATGGGGATAGAGGGAGACTGGAGTGGCTCCGGGCTGGCCGGTGAAACGATCCCCTCCGTATCTTCGGTGTTGAGCTCTATGGTTGCGGAGAGTCCGGCGGGTTCTAAACCCCCGTCTTTGATAAGGTGCTCTGGATCTGAGGCCGGAGCGGTGGTTGAGGCCGCGAACCCTTGGAAGATCAAGTCTCCCCGGATATCAGCTACGTAGATTAGGTTTCCAAATCTAATCTGATGACCAGGGGCGTAGCTGTCGATCTGCTCCAGATGACCAATCGAATTGGCACGTAGTGTGAAGCCGCCGAATACGAAGATTTGGCCGGGAAGAAAAGTCTCCCTCAGGGCGGAGTTGTTGTGGATGGTTGATGGAGCCATCTAGCCTTGTGGTGATGACACAGTGGAACTCTCGATGAAAGCACCAATGTCGGTGTCAAAACTGGTAGATCTTGGGTAGGGGGTCCCGAACTGTGCGTCTAAGGATCGAAGGTAACAAGGAGGCAGGGGACACAATGTTTACCCAGGTTCGGGCCCTCTTAATGGAGGTAATACCCTACTTCCTGCTTGATTGAATTTGATGAATATAACGGTTACAAGAGTTGATCCACCTCAAGATCGTAATGGCTAAACCCTAGGTGTCTAGCCTGTATGATTGTGATCTTTCCTATGGACTAAGCCCTCCGGTTTATATAGACACCGGAGGGATCTAGGGTTGTACAGAGTCGGTTACATAGAAAGGAAGGTACATGATCCGAACACTAAGCTTGCCATCCACGCAAGGGAGAGTCCTATACAGACATGGGGGAGGTCCTTCTACCTTGTATCTTCACGGCCCATCAGTCTGGCCCACGTCACATAGGCCGACTCCTCAAGGACCCCATAATCCAGGACTCCCTCACCCCTAGTTAGGCATAACGCGTAGGATCTAAGTTTTGCCATCCTTAGTTCTAGATCCATATGATGCCCTCATGATTGATTCATATGGTGGCCTAATTCTTGTTCTAGGGAAGTGTCCCATACCCTTCCTTAGTGGAAATTGAAATTTAATATTGCTTTCTTTTATGTCAATCACGGCACCAATAGTACGTAAAAACGGTCTACCAAGTATAATTGGACAAGACGGATTGCAATCAGTATCAAGAACAATAAAATCTATGGGCACATAATTCCTATTTGCAAGAATAAGAACATCATTAATTCTTCCCATAGGCTTTTTAATAGTAGAATCTGCCAAGTGCAAATTTAAAGAGCATTCTTCAATATCGATAAGACCAAGCACATCACATAAAGATTTCGGAATTGTAGAAACACTAGCACCCAAATTACATAAAGCAAAACACTCATAATTTTTAATCTTGACTTTGATGGTAGGTTCCCATTCATCATGTAATTTTCTAGGAATTGAAACTTCTAATTCCAATTTTTCTTCAAAAGCTTTCATCATAGCATCAACAGTATGTTTAGTAAAAGCTTTATTTTGTTCATAAGCATGGGGTGAATTTATCATGGATTGCAACAAAGAAATACAATCAACCAAGGAGCAGCTATCACAATTAAAGTCTTTGTAATCCAAAATAGTGGGCACATCACTAGTTAAAGTCTTGACCTCTTCAAACCCACTTTTATCAATTTTCTCAACACGATTTTCACCCTCCAAATTATCGGGACGCCTTCTAGCTAAAGTTGACTCTTCTCCAGTCCCTTTTTCATCAATCTTAACTTTACTAAACAAAGAATCAATAGAGGAAACACCAATCATTTTCAGATCTTCATCACTTTTATGAAAGTAATCCCTAGAAAACGCTCTTTCTAAAAATTCTCTTTTAGCTCTAAGCATAGCGGTTCTTTTCTTACTTTCATCCATAGAAACATAAAGAGCTTTAATCGACTTCAACTTTAGGCACACAAATTTTCATCTTGAGAGTTTACAAATCATGAGAAATTCTATCAATACTTCTAAACATATCATCGACTTTATTCAGCTTTTCTTCTATCGTAGCATTGAAAACTTTTGAGTATTGATAAATCCTTTAATATTATTCTCAAGATCAGAGGTGTTCCTATTATTATTATAAGAAGGATTACCATAGGAATTACCATAACTATTAGAGCAATTACTAGGAAAAGGCCTAGGATTATAATTACCTCTATAAGCATTGTTATTGAAATTGTTTCGCGAGATAAAATTCACATATATGGCATCACTATTTTGCTCAATCAAAGTAGACAAAGTAACATCATTAAAATCAACAAGAGCACTTTTATTAGCAACCAAATTCATAAGAGCATCAACTTTTTCACTCAAAGAATTTATTTCTTCTACCAAATTGACTTTTTTACTAGTAGGAGCTCTTTCGGTATGCCATTGTGAGTAATTTGCCATTATATTGTCTAGCAATTTAGTAGCTTCACCCAAAGTAATTTCCATAAAAGTACCCCCCGCGGCGGAATCTAAAAGATTACGAGAAACAAAATTCAATCCCGCATAAAAATTTTGTATGATCATCCAAAGATTTAACCCATAAGTTGGGCAATTCCTTAGCATCAATTTCATCGTTTCCCAAGATTGTGCAACATGCTCATGTTCAAGTTGCTTGAAATTCATGATCTGGGTTCTAAGGGAAATGATTTTTATGGGCGGAAAATACTTAGTAATAAAAACATCCTTACACTTGTTCCAAGAATCAATACTATTGCAAGGCAAAGAAGAAAACCAAATTTTTGCACGATCTCGCAAAGAAAACGGAAATAATTTCAACTTAACAACATCATTGTCCACATCTTTTTTCTTTTGCATATCGCATAATTCCACAAATGTGTTAAGATGGGACGCGACATCCTCATTAGGAGTACCAACAAATTGATCTTTCATAACAAGATTCAGCAAAGCAGTATTAATATCACAAGACTCCACACTAGTAGCGGGAGGAGCAATCAGATTGCTAATAAAATCATTGTTGTTGGTATTTGAGAAATCACACAACTTGGTGTTCTCTTGAGTCATGGTGACTACGCAACATGATTGCACTCAAAAACAGATCTGACGAGAAAACGGCGAACGTAAAAGAGAGCGAATAAAACATCAAATTTTTGTGAAGTGGGGGAGAGGAAAGCGAGAGGCAAATGGCAAATAATGTAAATTGCAAGGAGATGAGATTTTTTATTAGGAACCTGGTTGTTGTTGATGATCCTCCCCGGCAACGGTGCCAGAAATTCCTTTTGATGCCTGCTTGAACTAGGTCGGTATTTCCCCAAAGAGGAAGAGATGATGCAGCACATCAACGGTAGGTATTTCCCTCAGTGATGAGATCAAGGTCATCGAACTAGTAGGAGAACCATGCAACACAACGTAAGCAACCCCTGCACACAAATAACAAATACTCGCAACACGGCGTGTTAAAGGGGTTGTCAATCCTTTCGGGTAACGGTGCCTGAAATTGGCGCGGAGACATGATAAAGTTGTAATAGATAGGATAAATAGATCACAAATAAAACAAAGTGCAGAAAGGTATTTTTGTATTTTTGGTTTAATAGATATGAAAATAAAAGCAAAGGAAAATAGATCGCAAAGGCAAATATGATAAGAAGAGACCCGGGGGCCGTAGGTTTCACTAGTGGCTTCTCTCGAGAAAAATAGCAAACGGTGGGAAAACAATTACTGCTGGGCAATTGATATAACTTAAAAAAATCATGACGATATCCAGGCAATGATCATTATATAGGCATCACGTCCAAGATTAGTAGACCGACTCTTGCCTGCATCTACTACTATTACTCCACAGATCGACCGCTATCCAACATGCATCTAGTGTATTAAGTTCATGGAAAAACGGATTAATTCAATAAGAATGATGACATGATGTAGAAAAAATCTATTTATGTAGAAATAGACCCCATCTTGTTATCCTTAATAGCAACAATACATACATGTCATCTCCCCTTCTGTCACTGGGATCAAGCACCATAAGATCGAACCCATCACAAAGCACCTCTTCCCATTGCAAGATAAATAGATCAAGTTGGCCAAACAAAACCTGATGGATTCATATACCTAGGGTAGGGTCATAGGCCTAACCTAAACGTCCTACCCAAGGGCACCCTTAGAAGAGATCACCTTCCAGTCGACCAACGAGGAACCCACTCGACTGACTAGAAGGACTCGACCATGGAGACTCACTCGACCATGAAGATACACTCGACCACCAGAAGGTCAGAAGACACTCCGCAACGCAACGGCCTATAATTGAATAGACTTAATGGCTTAATGTACTTTAACCCCTCCATTATGTGGGCTGGCTGGGGTCCTGGCGCACTCTATATAAGCCACCCCCCTCCACAGGCAGAGGGGTTCGCACTCTTGTAACACCCATACACATAATCCACTCGACCGCCTCAGGGCTCCAAGACATAGGGCTTTTACTTCCTCCGAGAAGGGCCTGAACTCGTACATCGCTTGTGTTTACAACCTCTCCATAGCTAGGACCTTGCCTCTCCATACTTACCCCCCTACTCTACTGTCAAACTTAGAACCACGACAGTTGGCGTCCACCTTGGGGCAGGTGTTTTAGCGATTTGTGGAGAAGTTGCAGTACTTCCGAGTACTTCCATCATGATGACTGCTGGAGTTTTGCTCGAGGGGCGCGAGATCCGTCTCGGTGCTCTCACCTTTGTTGCCGACGACTCCGCATGGCTCCAGGAGGCTCCACTCGACATCGAGGCGCTCCCCGTCCGCGGTGCGACGCATTTCCGCGCATGTGTCCGCGGTGTTCTACTGCGGCAACCGTCGACCCCATATCGGTCGACTCCTTTATCGGTCGCTCACCCAGTCTCCCACCAGCGCAAGCGCTCTGGTCGGTCGAGACTCCAGCGGTGGGTGAAGCACGCTGTGATGGCTCGCCAGACAGCCATCGCCAGTCGCAACAATTGAGCCCGCGAGTCCCTCTACGGCTGTTCGATCTGTCGTGGCTCTGTAGAAGCGCATCCGAATGTGATAGCAGTGATCCGGTGGCGGAAATCCTCATGGTCGACGGTCCCCTGATCCTCCGGCCGCCCATGGGGGCGGAGCAGGCGGTGGAGGTGATCCCGCGCAAGACCACGAAGAGTACCAGCCTGAGACACTCGACTCTCTGCAGAGAGAAGAGCTTCGTCGCAGGAACATGGATTCCCTGCATACTCCCATCGCGGGAGAAACCCCCGAGGCTCGCACCTTGGAGGAGGCACGTTTGGCCAATGTCGTTGAGCGCGCCGCTTGAGAACCTTCGGCGAGCACTCGGCGGCGCTGCAGCAACGAAGTTCTGAAGCGGTCGGCGTCGACTCTTCCCGCCGACTCAGGTATACCGTCGCCAATTCAGAATTTAGCAATGCAACCCGTATAGCGAGTCCATCCAGCCTTCTCGATCGGAAGTGGGAGGGGCTTAATCAGATCGAGATTTACTCCGAGCAGCGGAGACGAGAACTCAGCCGTGTCGCAATCGCGTAATAAATTCACAATCGATCCGTCGCTGCGAATCTTTATTCGATCGGCTCACGATCCAGATCGCCTCCGCGGCGGGAAGAAGCGCGACAACCGGCGAGATCGATATGGAGACCGACACGACCGGGATGACAGCGTCAAGTGCCGTTTCCCCTCAGGAAGGTCTTACGCTCCTCGGCGGCAGGATGACAGCGTCGATTCGGTATGGGGCGAAGAGTTCGGTCGACCCTGTGGAACCGAGCTTCAACGCGATCCATTATCGTGCAAGGCTTGGTCGACCGAACAGAGCCCATCGAGGCGGACCGAGAGGATGCACCCACGATCGAGTGCATGTTTCGGTCGGAGTGTTTTAGCGAGGCTATCGAGCCGCATGATGATTCCCGCAATTTCAGGTTGGCAAGCGAGTCAAATTCTTCGGGGAGTCCAAGCACGAAACTTGGCTTGAAGATTACCAGTGGCTGTTCAGATTGGTGGTGGGAATGACGAGGTGGCCATGAAGCATTTGCGCTCATGTTGGAAGGTTACGCCAGGCATGGCTGAATTAGTTACCTCCTAGCGATATATACACTTGGGAAGATTTGTCCCAGTGTTCGTCGAACTTTTGAAGGAACACGCAAGTGACCGGCTGGCTTGACAGAGCTGCAAGTCTGTGTGCGAAGACCAATGAGACTCTCGAGAGTACATTCAGAGGTGGATCACTCTACACCATCTTGTGGAAAATGTGTCGGACCATCAGCGGTTTGCGCCTTCAAAGATGGCGTCAAAACGAGAATTGAGTCGAAGTTTGGTCGAACCGGCGACATGACCTTGAGTCGAATGATGGAGATTGCTACCAAGCACGCCAACAGCGAGGAAGAAGACCGACTCGAGCGGCAAGTACAAGCCAAGTCGATCGGAGAAGGGAAATTCGATCGGAAGCGAAGCGGAAAGCCGAGCCAGCAGCTCTGGAGAGGCTCTGGCCGTGACTCAGGGGAAGTTCAAGGGGAAGCCAAAAGGATCCTGGAATCCTAAGAAAGTAAAGGATAAAGAAGGAAATGACGTGATGGACATGCCATGTCATATTCACACGAAGAAAGACGAAGAGGGCAACATCATTTACCCAAAGCACACCACTGCCGATGTCGACTCTCGATCCGGCGAAGCCAGGAAAAGCAGTCTAAGGACAAGGAGAAGGAGCCAAACAAGGCGGAGACAAAGAGGGCGGTGAGGAAGAATATCCGCATGTCAACTCCACTCGATGATCTTCGCCGATGTGGAAAGCAAGAGCCGGTGAAAGTCATTAACCGTGAGGTAAACATGGTTGCTCCGGCAAAACCAAGTTATGTGAGATGGTCCCAAACACCCATCACATTCGACCAATCGATCACCCGACTCACATTGCCACCCACAGGAGGCAAGCTTTGGTGGTCGATCCGGTTGTCGAAGGCACTCGATCGACGAAAGTCTTGATGGATGGTGGTAGTGGGCTGAACTTGTTATATGCGCACATCGTTAAAGGAATGGGCATCCCGATGTCGATTGAGCGCCGACAACATGAGTTTCCACGAGTCATACCGGGAAGAAGGCCAACTCACTCGGCCAAATAGCTCTAGGCGTGGTTTTGGTGATTCCAAGCATTTTGCAAGGAAAAGTTGACCTTTGAGGTCGTGGATTTTCAGAGTCGTATCACGCCATTTTGGGAGGCCGCCTATGCACGGTTCATGGCTCGACCATGTTACGTGTACCTCAAACTGAAAATGCCAGTCCCAAAGGAGTGATCATCATCCTTGGTGATCGGAAAAAGCGTAAGAGTGCTTTCGGAAGGGCTCGAAGATTGCGATTCGGTGGCAGCGGTCGAGTTCGAAGAGTACAAGCAAAACGCAGATCCGAAAGTGATTTGTTGCGGTCCAAGAAACCCGCCACAGAATCGCATTTGATCGTCTGGTGAGACAAAGCTAGTTCACATCCACCGGTCGACCCCAATGCAGCCCGACCCACATCTCCACGACACTCGACTCGAAATAGGAAGAAGCGCTCATCCGGTTCCTTCGTGAGCTGGGACATTTTGCATGGAAGCGGTGACATGCGTGTGTTCAGGGGTGGTGAGCATCGCCGAGTCGACAAATCAACAAAACCAGTCAAAGAGCATCTTGGCGGTCCGCCGCTCGTAAGAGAAAAGCTATTGGTGAGGAAGTGGCTCGACTGTTGGCGGCAGGATTTATCCGAGAAATATACCACTCCGAGTGGCTCGCTAATGTCGTCATGGTTCCCAAGAAGGACAACTCACTCCACATGTGCATTGATTTCAAGCACATCAATCGGGCCTGCCCGAAAGATCATTTTCCTCTCCCTCGCATAGATCAAATTGTTGACTCGACCGCGGGATGTGAGAGATTGTCTTTTCTAGACGCATATTCCGGGTATCATCGGATCCGTCAGATGGACCCGGCGAAATAAAACAGCTTTCATCACTCCATTCGGTGCTTCGCTATATCACCATGCCATTCGGCCTCAAGAATGCGGAGCCACATTTATGCGAATGATTGAAGTGTCTTCTCCAAATCGGTCGAGAATGTGGGGCGTATATGGATGATATAAATCGTTAAGTCGCGAAAAGGTTCCGACCTGCTTGCGACCTCGCGAAACATTTGACAACCTCGGAAGGTACAATATCAAGCTCAATCCGTCAAAGTGCACATTCGGAGTTCTGGTGGAAAGTTACTCGGTTTTTCGTTTCGAGCGAGGATCGATGCTAATCCGAGAAGATCGGCACTATTCTTGAATGAAAGCATACATGCGAGTGCACGACATCGAAGCTTCTTGGATGCTTGGCGCGATTAAGTCGATTCATCTCACGACTCGGTGAAAAGGCATTGCCTCTTTACCGATCGATGAAGAAGGCCGACAAGTTCGAGTGGACTCGAAGTCGATGCGGCGTCTGCCGAGCTAAAAGCTCGCTCTCCACCCAGCCGGTGCTTGCTGCTCCAATCAGCAAAGAGCCTCTGTTGCTCTATATCGCAGCCACAGGACAAGTCGTCGATAAAGGCTTACGGTCGGCGGGAAGAGGAAGGAAAAGCCTTCAAAGTTCAACGCCGGTGTATTATTTATGCAAGTCTTGACTCCATCCAAGCAGCGATATCCGCATTATCGAAGCTTGTGTATGGAATATACATGACCACGAAGAAGGTTGCTCATTATTTCTCGATCATTCTATCACGATCGTCGACGACGCCCTCTATTAGAGATTACGCACTGTGAGACGCAACCGGTCGAGTGGCGAAATGGGCGATTGAACTTCTTCCCTTGATATCAAATTTGAGGCAAAAGCCATTAAGTCCTGGCTATAGCGGATTTCCTTGCGAGTGGATTGAACAATGATGACAATTGAAGTTCACTCGGAGCATTGGACCATGTTCTTTGTGGCTCTAAAATGTTGAATGGTTCGGTCTTTGGGGTTGTTCTGGTTTCCCCGGAGGAGATAAGCTTAGGTATGTGCTCCAGATTCACTTTGATTCCTCCAACAATGAGGCAGATCTGAGGCCCTCTTATATGGATTGCATGGCCATCTCACTCGGCGTCCGTCGCTCGATGGTCTATGGCGACTCAGATTTAGTGGTCGACCGGTGATGAAGGAGTGGGGCGTGAGAAGCCCGACCATATTTGGATCTTGCAATGCAGTGAGGAATTTGGAAAAGAAGTTCGAGGGTTGGAGCTCCATCACATCCCCGGTGAAAAATCAAGCAGCAGATGATCTGGCGAAGATAGGTTCGAAGAGAAGCCATTCAGTGGTGTGTTTTTGGAGCATATACACACTCCGTCAGTTAAAGAAGATCCCTTCTCAGAGGAAGCTCCACAGCCCAAGAGTGCCACAGACCCGACTGAGGTTGAGGTCCCAGCAGTGGTCGACTTGGTCATGGAAGTTTTAGTGATCACTCCCGACTGGACAATTCCATACATCGCATATATTCTGAGAAAAGAGCTCCCAGAAGATGAGGAAGAGGCTCGACAGATCGTCCGTCGATCCAAAGCCTTTACCGTTATCAAAGGACAATTGTATAGAAAGCCCGATCGAGTTGGTCGAAATTCATAACGCCGAGAAGAAGGTCGAGTCATACTCAATGACATCCACTCGGGGACTGTGGTCACCATCGTCCTCTCGGACCATTGTAGCCAAAGCATACCGAGCGGATTTTCTTGGCCAAGGGCGAATGAGATGGCGAAAGAAATAGTGGACAAGTCACGAAGGATGTCGGTTCTATTCCAATATGTCACACAAGCTGCGTCGACTACGAAGACCATTCCACTCGTCGGCCTTTCGCAGTATGGGGGTTGGACATGGTCGGTCCCTTGCGAACAGGTCGGAGCGGTTTCACGCATGTCTTTGGTAGCGATCGACAAGTTCACCAAGTGGATTGAAGCTAAACCAATCAAGAGTCTTGACGCCTTGATCTGTTGTTTCCTTCATCGAGCCGCGTTCAGATATGGGGTCCCTTACGGCATTATCACGGATAATGGGTGAATTTTGACTCGGAAGAATTCAAGGATTTCGCAGCGCTCAAGGCACGCGAGTCGACTACGCTTGATCGCCCATCCACGATCGAATGGGCAGGCGAGCGGCCAACGGCTTAATCCTCGGGGTTTGATGCCCCGTGATGCGAGATCTCAAGCATGCGGCTGGAGCATGGGTCGACGAACTCCCTTCAGTGCTTTGGGGATTGCGGACCACGCCTAATCGGTCGATCGGAAGAACTCCATTCTTCTTGGTCTATGGAGCTGAAGCAGTCCTGCCGAGTGATCTTCTTCACAACGCTCCCCGAATTGAACTTTACAACGAAGCAGAAGCTGAGCAAGCGCGTCAGGACGCAGTCGACCTTCTAGAGGAGGAAAGGGAGATGGCTCTGATCCGCTCGACCATCTACCAGCAAGACTTGCGTCGCCTTTACGCCAGAAACGTGAGGGGTCGGGCTTTCCAGGAAGGAGATCTAGTTCTTAGAGTAGATCAGCAGAAACAGCATAAACTCGCTCCTTCTTGGGAAGGACCCTTCATCGTCACCAAGGTTCTCCACAATGGGGCATATCGTCTCTACAACGTCGAACACAATATCGAAGAGCCTCGAGCTTGGAATGCGGATTTGCTTCGCCCGTTTTACACTTAAAGTTTTCACTCGGATGAGTTGTAATAAAATACTTCTGTAGTTCATGGATTTCGAAATAATAGTGCATAATTCCTTCATAATTTTTGTCACTTTTTATTTTTTTTCCAGTAAAATTTTCCCCCAGTGGGTGGCTTAGCCGCGAATCCATTTCGCCTAAGTTTGTACAAATCCTACCGAGTGGTAAGCCAGACTTCCACTCGAGGGCTTAGCCGCGAATCCGTTTCGCCTAAGTTATAAAAATCCTACCGAGTGGTAAGCCAGACTTCCACTCGGGGGCTTAGCTGCAGCCCAGTGCTCGCCTAAGTAAATAAAAATCCTACCAAGTGGTAAGCCAGACTTCCACTCGGGGGCTTAGCTGCAGCCCAGTGCTCGCCTAAGTAAATAAAAATCCTACCGAGTGGTAAGCCAGACTTCCACTCGGGGGCTTAGCTGCAGCCCAGTGCTCGCCTAAGTAACTAAAAATCCTACCGAGTGGTAAGCCAGACTTCCACTCGGGGGCTTAGCTGCAGTCCAAGTGCTCGCCTAAGGTATAAAAAATCCTACCGAGTGAAGAGCAAACCTCTCACTCGGGGGCTTAGCTGCAGCCCAGTGCTCGCCTAAGGTATAAAATATCCTACCGAGTGAAGAGCAAACTTCTCACTCGGGGGCTTAGCTGCAGCCCAGTGCTCGTCTAAGTAAATAAAAATCCTACCAAGTGGTAAGCCAAACTTCCACTCGGGGGCTTAGCTGCAGCCCAGTGCTCGCCTAAGTAAATAAAAATCCTACCGAGTGGTAAGCCGGACTTCCACTCGGGGCTTAAGCTGCAGCCAGTGCTCGCCTAAGTAACTAAAAATCCTCACCGAGTGGTAAGCGGACTTCCACTCGGGGCTTAGCTGCAGCCAGTGCTCGCCTAAGTAACTAAAATCCCACCGAGTGGTAAGCCGACTTCCACTCGGGGCTTAGCTGCAGTCCAAGTACTGCGCCTAAGGTATAAAAATCCACCGAGTGAAGAGCAAACCTCTTACTCGGAGGCTTAGCTGCAGCCAGTGCTCGCCTAAGGTATAAAAATCCCACCGAGTGAAGAGCAAACCTCTCACTCGGGGCTTAGCTGCAGCCTAGTGCTGCGCCTAAGGTATAAAAAATCCCACCGAGTGAAGAGCAAACTTCTCACTCGGGGCTTAGCTGCAGCCAGTGCTGCGCCTAAGGTATAAAAATCCTACGAGTGAAGAGCAAACCTCTTACTCGGAGGCTTAGCTGCAGCCAGTGCTCGCCTAAGGTATAAAAAATCCTACCGAGTGAAGAGCAAACCTCTCACTCGGGGCTTAGCTGCAGCCAGTGCTCGCCTAAGGTATAAAAATCCTACCGAGTGAAGAGCAAACTTCTCACTCGGAGGCTTAGCTGCAGCCAGTGCTCGCCTAAGGTATAAAAATCCTACCGAGTGAAGAGCAAACCCCTCACTCGGAGGCTTAGCTGCAGCCAGTGCTCGCCTAAGGAATAAGTCATTGCAGTGAGCATCTTGCTATGAACACGCAAAAGGCAATTCGAGCCAAAAGCAATCATATCCAAACATCAAATCCAAGTTTAGGTCGATACCTAAAGGAACCGAGAGTGCTCGGGCACTAAGCACATTAAGGTTTATCGGTTACAATTCCACTCGACATCCGAGGCAAATTTAAAGTGTCGGACTTAAAGGAAGTTTTTACCCCTCTGTGGAGGGTGGAAGGAGCAACGAACTCATCGAGGTCGATCTCGTCTGCGATCCGGGTAGCAGCAGCGATGAAAGTTTCCATGAAGGACTGAAGTCGTGTTTCTTGGTGTTGGCCACTCGAGAGCCTTGACTTCTCTTCTCGTGCATCCTTGCGATGGACTCGGGCGCACGCAGGCGACATCTGCGCCACATCGAGCCGAGGATTTCTTCCACTCGCACACTCGGTCGGGGGCGGCGTTCGGTCGAGCCATCAGTGACTTCGAGGTCATTTTGAAGTGTCGCCTGGGCGGGCGTCGAGTCGATGCGGGCGTAGCAACCTTCAGCCTTGCGAGGTAGTCCACGACAGTGCAACACGGGACTCGGTCGGAAGACATTCATGGCAACTTCATCATTCACGGAGAATTGATGAGGTCAAGGTTCGGCTCAAGCTGGCTGGTTTCTTCTTCAAAGTTTCGGCGATTCGCAAAGACAAAACTCCGAGTCAAGATAATGGTTGAATGAGAGCATCACAGCTTGGAAATGTTGGTCGAGTGTAAAGATTACCTTCGAGCATAAGGAACAATTTCTTAGCAAGACCACCCAGAAGCCTTCTAGGTCATCCTTCTCCCGATCAACTGGTTGATCTTCTCGGTCGAGTGGTCTTGTCGGTTTTCGATCGGTCGACATCCTTGGTGGCAATTGCGAGCAACTTTCAGATTGGTATTGTCCTGTTCGAGCTTGGTGACTGAAGCTAACTTCTCGTCAGCAAGCTTGGTCTTCTCAGATAGCTCAAGATCCTTCTTCTTCTGGGACTCCTTCACCTTGCCTGCAAATTACAGTAAAGTCAGATCTTGAAACAAATGGGAGGAAAAAGGAGTCGTCGAGGTCTCACCGAACATACCTTTGGTCTCCTCCTTCGCCTTCGTCAGATTCTCTTGCACTAGCTTCAAATCCAGCTCGAGCTGAATGTGCTTCTGCTCCAGTTCAGTATAACGCGCCGCAAGATCACAGGATTTCTATGAAGAACCAATCGACAAAATGTCAAAGATGATTCACTTCCGAGTGAATAGGGAAAAATCATACGTTTCTAAGACCACAGTCGAATGCAAGCATTCGACCGTAGTCTCGGGGACTACACCGGTGGGTGCACTCAGCGTGCCCCCTTGGTCCTATTCAAATGAGTCGACGGTCGACCCAAAAAAACTTCTTGATTGTAATCAAGCGCGGCGATCGACCACGATCTCGGGGACTACACCGGTGGGTGCACTCAGCGTGCCCCCTTGGTTTAAACCCATTCGCCCTAGTCGAATGATGACCAATCTTACTTATAAAGCCTAAGGCCGATCGCAAGCGAATGACCTTAGCCTTGGGGACTACACCCGGCGGGTGCACTCGGCGTGCCCTCGCTAACACGGAGTTTTCATCAACACACCCGGTGGGTGATTGCTATAATTTGAGAAAGGAAAAAGTTTTGATAGCATATCCTAATAGAGCAGCGGTGGTCGATCGACTGAACATTGCTTTGAAGAGCGGAGCTGGCGTCATAAGCTGCTTGGCTTGCATCCGGATGATCTTCACTGCTCCATCATGATCCTGCTTGGCGTATTGCCTCCTTAGCGGCGCTAGCTTGGTCCTCCGGGGCGTGGTGCGTGGTGAAGAGCGAAGGTTGCCCAAAGCACTTTCGGCGAAGTGGGGCGAGCACTCGTCAACGGCACCGCAAAAGACACGGTGGGTCGAGTGGTGTTCTCCCCCTCCGTGGCAACAGTCTCGGGCGCCGTCACATCTTGGGCTGCTTTGCCAGTGGCCGCCTTCCTGCTCCTCCTATGCCTCAGTGGTTCTTCGTCCTCATCGTCATCATTAGGAAGGGTGATAATGTCATTGGATGGAGCTTCAGAGAAGAATCAAAGTTAGAAACCACGAGTCAGTCGACTAAGGACGGAATTAAGGGTATAGTACCAGGATTTGAGGTTGCGCGTCCTCCATCTCATGGTCCTCGGCCTTGCACGAGGTTTGAAGTTGCAGACTGAAGTTCGAAGAATCGGTCGATTAATTCAAGTATCAACCGGAGATAAAGCTTGTACAAAAGCAGGAAGACTTAAGTAATATGTTTACCCCGATATGGTGGGGATGGACACCTTCATTTTGGCGAGGGCTTGGTTGGTCTCGACGGAGCTACCTTCGACCGCTTGGCGCCTTCTCGATCGGCACCGGAGAAGCGGTCCGAGGGTGTTTGGTCGACTGCGAGGCAGTCGCAACCCCCTTACCGCGTTCAGTCGCAGGGTCATGAACGAGTTTCGACCGCCTTTCCGAGCGCGGTGGTGCGACCTCCTCCTCCTCCTCTACTTCGTCCTCATCATCGTCATCATCGTCATCGTCATCGTCATCTTCAGCAGCGTCTGAATTCCACTCATCCTGGCTCTCACCCCCGCTGGCTTCTCCCTCCTTAGTCGGAGCCTGAGCTCCATTGGGCATTGAGTACAGCTCGGTAAGGGCCTGGAAGAAGTCAAGACAGAGTTCAATCGACCAAATTGCAGAACATACAGAAACAAATTCAACAGACATACAATGGAAAGCAGAGCAAATGTACCTTTTCTGGAACGCTGTGATGGTCGAGTGGAGAAATCCTCCTGGATCCACGAGGATTATCCTTGTTCCCAGTGATCGCGGCCATCCACCTTTCCACGATGGCGTCGTCGACTGCCTCCGGGTGGACTCGAGTCTCGTCTTGGTTCGCATGATACAACCGCATGCGATGGCTCCGGGCGAAGAGGCTGGATTCGCCTTGAAGGAAAACCTCCGGAAGGTCCATGCGATCCACGCTGTCCCGAACCAACCGCACCACGCGATCCATCAACATCTTCACATCAGCTCTCTCCTCCGGAACCACCTTGAGAGGAGGGTTTGTTCACTCGACTCATGGTGAATGGAGGAAGTCCACTCGATTGTCGGCGTCGGCTCATTACAGCGATAGAACCGGTCATTGCCGACCCGACCGACTCGGGAAAAGACATAGCTGGGAAGGTGCTCTTAATCCTCACTTGGATTCCTAGGCCCCGCACATCTGGACCACTTGGGTTTCTCACCGCTGGACTCGCCTTCTTCACGATCGAGAGCGACATGTGAAGATGTGCTTGAACAAGCCCAGTCTGGCCGACAGCCCGTGAAGTTTTCACACATGGATACAAGCGCAGCTAGATCTGCGATGGAGTTCGAGTAAAGTGGTGGAGCTGGGCTCCAAAGAAGTTCAAAAACCACGAAGAAAACGCTCGGTGGCGGGGAAAATCCTCGATCGACATGAGTGGCCAGGAGCACACACTCGCCCTCCTCCGGTGAGGTTGCCACTCCTTACCGGAAGTCTTGCGGCGCCATGGGGATCAGCCCGTCGTCGGCCATGTCGAGAGATCCTTCTCCCGATGGTCGATGGATCCATCTCCTGGACCCAGCCCTTGGCGGCGGGATCTCGGCGAAGACCAGCTGCGGTGGTGGATCTCCCTTTGCCTTCTCCGCGCCGACGCCTTCTCCATCGCCGCGCCTTCTTTGCGGCGCTCGGCACGCCGTCTTCTCCTTGCCCATGGCGCGGCGAAATCGCAAGGGAGAGCGTTGCAGAGGCGACAGCGATTGCGTTAGGCGGAGACAAGGAGAGCAGAGGAGAAAGAATGGAGTCTTGCGAGAAACCCTCACAAGTCGCATTTATAACATCCCTTCGAGTGGATGAAAGGTGGACCCGCAATCAATCATATCCCGAAAGCAGTTGCATTGACACGATACGTGGCGGAAAAAGCGGCGGAGATCGAGGCGTCCATGTCTGTCCCGTCTCGGCGCCCGCGGTCCGTTCGCGCCAAGCGCTTCCCCAAATTTCGTATCCGCGGAATCCGCGAGTGGCGGTCGGTCTCGTCAAGTGCGAGATTTCTGCGATCCGTCGCTTCGGGAACGACAAAGTATAAAAGATCACTCGACGAAAGAACAAGAATGGATCGAGTCGATGAAGAAAAGTTGCTCGTTATCAACAAAGAAGATCTTGATCGAACAACGATAGCGGTATGCAAAAGTCAATCGGAAACAGCATCAACTCCTTCCTCACTCGAGCCTCAATCCATTCGGGGGCTAATGATGGATTCATATACCTAGGGTAGGGTCATAGGCCTGACCTAAACGTCCTACCCAAGGGCACCCTTAGAAGAGATCACCTTCCAGTCAACCAACGAGGAACCCACTCGACTGACTAGAAGGACTCGACCATGGAGACTCACTCGACCATGAAGATACACTCGACCACCGAAGGTCGAAGACACTCCGCAACGCAACGGCTGTAATTGAATAGACTTAATGATAGTTAAGGCACTTTATGAGGCGTTACGATGAACGCCTTGTGCTTAATGTACTTTAACCCTCCATTATGTGGGTGGCGGGGTCTGGCGCACTCTATATAAGCCACCCCCTCCACAGCGAGAGGGTTCGCACTCTTGTAACACCGTACACATAATCCACTCGACCGCCTCGGGGCTCCGAGGCGTGGGGCTTTTACTTCCTCAGAGAAGGGCTGAACTCGTACATCGCTTGTGTTTACAACCTCTCCATAGCTAGGACCTTGCCTCTCCATACTTACCCCCCTACTCTACTGTCAGACTTAGAACCACGACAAAACCCAAATATCCGAGAAGAAATACGAGACTATAATCAATCATGCATATAAGAGATCAAAGAAGATTCAAATAACTTTCATGGATAAAATTATAGATATGATCATAAACTCAAAGTTCATCAGATCCCAACAAACACACCGCAAAAAGACTTGCATCATATGGATCTCCAAGAGACCATTGTATTGAGAATCAAGAGAGAGAGAGAGGAAGCCATCTAGCTACTAACTACGGAACCGTAGGTCTATAAAGAACTACTCACGCATCATTGGAGAGGCACCAATGGACATGATGAACCCCTCCGTGATGGTGTCTAGATTGGATCTGGTGTTTCTCGAACTTGCGGCGGCTGGAATTGATTTTTCGTCGACTCCCCTAGGGTATCTGGAATATTGGGGTATTTATAGAGAAAAGAGGCGGTGCGGGAGGCCACCGTGGTGGGCACAACCCACCAGGACGCGCCTGGGCCTCCAGGCACGCCCTGGTGTCTTGTGCTCACCAGGGACGACCCTGTGGTACTTCCTTGGCCCATTGGATGTCTTCTGGTCCAAAATAAATCTACAAAAAGTTTCGCTGCATTTGGTATTGATTTCTGTGATGTAAAAAACATGCAGAAAACAACAACTGTCACTGGGCACTATGTCAATAGGTTAGTACCAAAAAATGATATAAAATGACTATAAAATGATTATAAAACATCCAAGAATGATAATATAATAGCATGGAACAATCAAAAATTATAGATACGTTGGAGACGTATCATCGTGGTCGTCTCGCCAACTATTGTTTCTACAATTATCGCTACCGCTTAGTGATAAAGTAAAGCAATTACATGGCGTTTACATTTCATACAATAAAGCGACAACCATAAGGTTCCTACCAGTTGCCGATAACCTTTACAAAACATGATCATCTCATACAACAACGTATATCACATCATGTCTTGACCATATCACATCACAACATGCCCTGCAAAAACAAATTAGACGTCCTCTACTTTGTTGTTGCAAGTTTTACATGGCTGCTACGGGCTTCTAGCAAGAATCGTTCTTACCTATGGCACAAAACCACAACGGTGATTTATTAAGTTTGCTGTTTAACCTTCAACAAGGACCGACCGCAGTCAAATTCGATTCAACTAAACTTGGAGAAACAGACACCCGCCAACCACCTTTATGCAAAACTACTTGCATGTCGGTCGATGGAACCGGTCTCATGAACGTGGTCATGTAAGGTTGGTCCAGGCCACTTCATCCAATAATACGCTGAATCAAAATAAGACATTGGTGGTAAGCAGTATGACAATCACCGCCCACAACTCTTTGTGTTCTACTCGTTCATATCATCTATGCATAGACCTAGCTCAGATGCCACTGCTGGGGAACGTAACATGCAATTTCAAAAAATTTCCTACGCTCACACAAGATCTATCTAGGAGATTCATATTAATGAGAGGGGGAGAGTGTATCCACGTATCCTCATAGATCGAAAGCGGAAGCGTTTGCCAACGCGGTTGATGTAGTCGAACTTCTTCTCGTTTTGAACGATCAAGTACCAAACGTACGACACCTCCGAGTTCTACACACGTTCAGCTCGATGACGTCCCTCGAACTCTTGTTCCAGCAGAGTGTTGAGGAAGTAGAAGAGTTCTGTCAGCACGACGGTGTGGTGACGGTGATGGTGAAGTTATCCGTGCAGGGCTTTGCCTAAGCACTACGTGAATATGACCGGAGGCGTAAACTATGGATGGGGGTGCCGCACATGGCTAACAATCGTTGTGTGTGTTCTAGGCGCCCCCTCCCCATGTATATATAGGTAGGAGGGGGAGAGAGGCAGCCTAGGGCGCGCCCAAGTAGGAGGAATCCAACTTGGGCCCCTAGTCCAATTCGCCCCCCCTTTCCTTTTACCGGAAGGGGGGAAAGAGGGAAGAGGGAAGGAGGAAGGAAAGGGGGGCGAACCCCCTCCTCCTTCTCCTATTCGGCCTCCTACCATAAGGGGGGCGCGCCACCCCTTATGGAATGGTGTGCTCCCCTTCTATGGCCCATATGGCCCATATCTTCCCCCGGGGAGTTCTGGTAACCCCCCGGTACTCCGATATGTACCTGATACACTCCGGAACACTTCCAGTGTCTGAATACTATCATCCTATATATCAATCTTTACCTCTCGACCATTTCGAGACTCCTAGTCATGTCCGTGATCTCATCCGGGACTCCAAACAACATTCAGTCACCTGATCATATAACTCATATAATACAAAATCGTCATCGAACGTTAAGCGTGCGGACCCTACGGGTTCGAGAACTTGTAGACATGACCGAGACACCTCTCTGGTCAATAACCAATAGCGAAACCTGGATGCTCATATTGGCTCCCACATATTCTACGAAGATCTTTCTCGGTCGAACCGTTATGACAACATACGTTATTCCCTTTGTCATCGGTATGTTACTTGCCCGAGATTCGATGGTCGGTATCTTCATACCTAATACAATCTCGTTACCGGCAAGTCTTTTTACTCGTTCCGTAATGCATCATCCCGCAATTAACTCATTAGTCACTTTGTTTGCAAGGTTTCTAGATACCTCTCTGATACTTGGAGTGACAAATCCTAATCTTGATCTATGCCAACCCAAAAAACACCTTCGGAGATACCTGTAGAACATCTTTATAATCACCCAGTTACGTTGTGACGTTTGATAGCACACAAGGCATTCCTTCGGTATCCGGGAGTTGCATAATCTCATAGTCGGAGGAATATGTATTTGACATGAAGAAAGCAATAGCAATAAAACTGAACGATCATAATGCTAAGCTAACGTATGGGTCTTTTCCATCACATCATTCTCCTAATGATGTGATCCCATTCATCAAATGACAACACATGTCTATGGTTAGGAAACTTAACCATCTTTGATTAACGAGCTAGTCAAGTAGAGGCATACTAGGGACACGGTGTTTTGTCTATGTATCCACACATGTATCAAGTTTCCGGTTAATACAATTCTAGCATGAATAATAAACATTTATCATGAATAAGGAAATATAAAATAACAACTTTATTATTGCCTCTAGGGCATATTTCCTTCAAAACTCACAACATTAGACACATCATGCGTCGAAGCAGAATGGCTTCGAAAGCTAGTGATGTATTTGCGTGGTTATAAGCCAATCCCGGCTATCCTTATGAACTGTGAAATCAGACAGTGATTGCCAAGGCAAAGAGTTCAAAGGACAACATTCAATTCTCAAAGCATATAAGAAGAATATTGAAATCTGTTAGGCATTCAAGAAACTCCGGAGTAATAGCGTTGGATTATATCTAGATGGCTAAGAATCTGGCAGATCCCTTTATGAAAGTGCTATCAAGGATTGTGATAGAAAATGCATCGAGGGAGATGTGCATGAGACACGCGTACGCTCACATGGGGGTAACCCAACCTATGTGATCAGAGCTCCCGTGAATTAGGACCTAGGAAAACAATCCAACGGTCAGCTGAGGAGAGTATCCTTACTAACCCACTCCGTTGGAGATGCAATACTCTCTTAATCTGTAAGGCATGGACTTTTATCTTAATTTCTTCCAAAGCTTGTGCAAGCAAGATGCTATCCTACAGAGCATTCTTTGGAGGAACACACCTATATGAGCCCGACTACTGGTCACAGTCTATGAGATAGGGTAATCTCTAGAAAGCTCATGAACATGTTAGGAGTATGACTAATAAGCTCCACCATTGGGATTTATCCTTCGGCAAACCACATATCAGTTGACGGTTGGCGAAACTTCGTCACGCTAAACTGACAATTCAAGGCATAATCATTGTTCAGTTGTGAAGAAGTCTAATCCGATTGCTCTAGGTGGAAGTTCAACTTATGAGTCTCCACTGAAAATTCTGGTATATCAAAATATTTGTTTGAAACATATGACAAACTAATGTGCCTCGAGATCTGGTGGGGGATTGTGAATCGTAGATGGGCTTAGGCCAATATGAACAATGATTTTTGGTTAATCTTGAGGCACATGTAGGTATATGGCAGGTGGTGGGAAGTTTAACGCCACCTTGTAGTTGAGGAGAGTCGAGACCCCTTTATAAGGGCCGCTCTATCACTTGCCATTGGGAGCTTGATAAGAGGAGTGGGTATACGCGCGCTCCTCCTCCTCCGCCGCCCGCCTCGTCACGCCTCGCCTCGCCCTGACGCGCGCGCCACGGATTGCTGAAACGAGACGAGCCAAGCCTTATTTTTACCGGTCAGAAATGGTTAATTAATTATAGATTAGTTAACGAGTCACTAAAGAAAGTGCCACTGTCTCTAGGAAGAAGAAAGCCACGGACGACGCTGAGGTTGCCGCCGCCGCCGCCGTCGCATTGTCCTGGCCAACCGAAGGGTATGATTTATTCATCACTCATTTACTCGTTCATGTGCTGACCGTACATGCTATGTTCACAGATGTTTCGATTTTATGTACTGTACTTGCTCACATGCTTAGATATCGGTTTGAGTTGTATACTATGATTGGCATATTTACTGTTTACTTGTGGATTAGTCTAATCGAAAAGATGCTAATATTTCCAGCAAACTTAATACTCCGTTTAGGCGGTTGAAACTTAATATTGCAAATTGAGATGATTCATATGAAACTTGATAAAACTCAGAAGAAACTTGGCAAAAGAGTTTTTTTTTTTTCTAAAAGAGAGAGAGGCGGTTCCAAAGATTGGTCTAGACTCGGCTCACACCGCGCTCCTTCCCGTCGACTCCCAGGCACGAAAAACACATTTAATTGTCCTCCAATCACCCGTCCAAAAACAACTCCAAACTCGAAAGGAAGAAAAGCACGCTAACTTTCACAGACAAGTGGCCCCACCCCGCAACCAACTAAATATTCTTCCTTCCCCTTCCCCTTATAAATACCGTCGGGCCCCTTGCCTTTTCCCCGAAGAAGCAGACCACCATCACCACATTCAATCAGCAGTCCTCATTTTCTCAGAGGGGGAAGGGAGGAAGCGGTTGCGTGTTCGCGGAGAAGCAGAGACCAAACCCTCTCCTCCCCGCGCGGGTGGCGAGGGAGGAGGGGCGCGCGGAGGACGAAGGCCGCCAGCCGCGTCGACTCGAGCCGCCGGCCAAGGTAATACCGCCTCCTCCGATCCCCAAACCCCACTCAATCCCGTCGCGTGCCGCCGATTCGGCGCAGGGAGTTGATTGATTGATTCGATCGGGGGTTTCCTGGCCGGGGACTCCGTTTCCGGCGGTTGATCGGCCACCGCAGGTGGGTTCTGGGGCTGCTGCGGGATAGAGGAGAGATTTGAGGTCGAATTTTGGGGGGGATTTGAGGCGGTGCTCTTTTAATTGGCGGGATGAGCGTGGTTTTAGGCGGTACGATTGGTTGATTCTGCTCCCGGACTGTGCTGAGCTCCTGGAATCGTGCGATTTAGGCTGGGAGTCAGGGTCGGTCTCCGTGAATGCGCAATGTCCCCCTCTTAATGTGCTGTAATCTCTCTGTCACAGCTTGTTTGGTTCTGTACCATCGACTCGTTGATCTCATACAAGCTGGGAACTGTGATCACCTTTGGTTGGTACAGTTGATTTTGCATGATACTTGCTTGAGCTGTCTCCTTGCTCTTGACCCTGTATTTTCACCATGGTACCTTTTATGACCTTTTGGGGAAACAGAACGCTGTCAAAGAACAATATCATGCTTCAGCTTCTGATTCTTGGCATGTGTTCCTTCACTACTTGACGTCAGGCCTTCAGTCTGACTTCTGGTTGGTTCAGTGATCCAATTAGAATTAGATCGAGGTTTTAAGATCGGGCTAGTTGTGCCAGGAAAAAACAAGCTCTGTAAACATGAATGCTCCTAATCCATTCCAACCTCACTACCCAGGCGGCTAGGCTTGTGTTGTCTCTTGTTTGTAACTCATAACTGGTTGTGTCAACACATGCTGTGCTGTGAATGGACAATTGGTCATTACTCGCCCAATGGTTGGTTTACACAATCGCATTCCATCCATCTACTTGCTCGTGGTCGTCTCTTTGAACCATTGCATCTATTATATCCTTGGGTAGGTTGGCCATTATCCACTAAGAAGCACGGATACGGGGGCGGAGACACGGCGATACGCATACGGGGAGTCCCTGCCGGGGACACGGGATACGGTATTTTCCAGAAATAGCCATTCGGATGAGTACATTATAAAATAAAATAAAAATATGTCATGTAATATACAGTTAAGACAAAATTAATGAGAAGTACTGCCCCAACCGGGGAATACAGAGGAAGAGGATACTAAGGATCTACGGCACGAGGACCAGGCCGCCCTTCACTCTCACCTACAAACGATTGGCTACCGGCGGTGGCGCTCCGAGATGCCATCCTACCTAACAGCAAGCAGCCAAGCAGCCAAGCAGCCAAGCAGCCAAGCAGCAATCATTCAACAGTAGCACAAGCATTCAAGGTCAAGCGAGCAGCAGCAACACAAGGATTCCAAGAGCAGCACAACATAGGTACTCCCTCCGTCCAAAAAGCTTGTCCCTCAAATGGATGTATCTAGCACCAGTTAGTGCTAGATACATCCATTTGAGGGACAAGCTTTTTCGGACGGAGGGAGTAGCAAGCAGCAGCAGATCAAGCATTCAAAGAGCAGCAGCAGCCAGCACCCAGCAGTAGCAGCTCAATGAAAGAAAATCAGAAAAAAGATGAAAAGGTTGGAGAGGCTGCTGGGATTTGGGAACTTGGGTTACCTGCCGTTGGGAGGAGAGGCTGCTGGAGCTGGGTGGCAGTCACTTGTAGGGTCCAGGCGTGATGGTGGCAGCAGCGAGTCCAGGAGGCGGCGGTGGCGGCCCATTTGCTGCTGCCTGCGAGGCTGTGGGCAGCTTGTTCTTTTGTGGAGAGCGTGCATGCGACACCTGCAAAATAGGGTTTGGTATTGGTCTGTAGCTGTTTTTCGGCCGACTGTGTCCCCTATGTATCATGCACGTATCCCAGCCGTGTCCCTGTATTTTTTTTTAATTCGCAAATTGTGGGATACGTGTATCCTGGCGTATCCTCGTATCCTGCTGTGTCAGGACGGCCAATGGGCAAGTTTTGCCGTATGAATGCTTCTTAGATTACCCAGGTCCATTATTCAGTTGATGCTGCCAGATAGGATTGCTAGTTGATCATGTTTGACGAGTTCAATATCTTTTCACCGTTCTTCTTAGATACTACTCTTTCAGTTCATGAAACCTGTATGTATTTGACCTACCCACTAAAGTCCTTGGAAATTTTCTTGATTCCTACCTAAAAATACATTCATGAAATGAGTTGTTTGTGCCCCCTCGACATCAGGCAACTCTTTTGTTTCTATTTATTTGTTTTTTGCTAGCAGTTTTTTTTTCTGGACAGCAGAAACCGGTAAAATACACTCTCATTTTCAATCTAAAACCATCCACACACTATTTAATACGAGCTATCTGAATATTGATCATTTATGTTTGATTTTTGTTGCTCAAAAATCAGGTCAGTGGTCACAATTTCTTGTATATATGAAAATGAAGAGTAAGAATGCTGCATCTAAATTTATATAATGGAAATATAGTTTATGCTATCTCTAAGTGATCACAAGAAAAAGATCATGTGCTATGTATAACTCATGCTAGATCTCAGCCTTCAAGTGTACCTTCATCATGTGATGCTACTACTACCGTTAGATCATGGAAGGTACTCTTCCATTGTGCCATGGACACTGGTTGTTTATATGTTCCACCCAACAGAGCATACAAGTTGTACAGCCTCGGATTATTCTTAGAGGCAGAAATGCTTTATATGTTAAGAGCACACCACTGGTGTCATTTCCTTTGATGATTATGCATGAAATTCTACATCACTTGCTGCATCTTCAGGTATTTATTTTTGATGTTTTAAGCACTATCTATAAAGTATTTTATATAGTCAGAAATGGCACGCAAACCGTTATTTCTTATGGTGGAAATGCAGGTTATAGTGAGATTCGGCTTCCAAAATAGCCACATTCTTCAAAGCAGCGATTAAGATTTGTTAGAGTTGGAGTTCAATATTTGGGGCCATGATTCCGTTTCGTTGTTTGTTTGACTTCAACTTGGGCAATTGTGGGAATTAGGTTGGGTAAGCAATTGCCGTTTTCTCCAATTATCTGATGACCTGGTACCCAGGTTAGTGAATAGTTTGAGAAATAATATAGTTACAGATTTAAGCCGACAACTAAGTTGGAAGCTAGCCTCGTGCTAAACTTTATTCCATGGGTGCCACCGCCTTTTTCGTGGTCACAAACCCTTTCCATGGGTACCACCATTCATACTACCTTGCCTTTAGCTTCGATGGGTTGTTATTGGCCTTTCTTTCTCTAGCTCCTCCAGCTTATTTGCTGTTCCTACTAAGCCTTAAAACAAGGGAAGTTTATTTATTGTGGAGGATGATAGCTTTGGATCCTTCGAAATATTAGTATAGTCGAAAGTCTTGTTTCCCTGTGCGTTAATACCTTTTCATTTGGACTGAGCTACTAATAATATTGCAGGTACTAGTTGATCCTGCGAAGTAAAGGAAAATTTTATTTTCTTGCTTGACTTCTTGATTTACCAAAATCAAGCTCACATTAAGGTCAAACAATTGGGCGCATTGGGCTCCTTGATTCATTTTGCGAGTACTATGTGCTGACTGCTGCAGTCAAATGGAAGAGCTCTTCAGTTGACATGTGATTTGAGAACCTATTTAGCCTCAGAAAGAGCGTATGCTCAAAATCAATGTATTTTGTCCTTAGGGTGAGGGAAGGTGATACCTATCGCAAGATCTTAAGCATACAAGTCAGGCCTTCCAATGCGGTTTCTGGAAGTGGTGCCTCTTCTGGGAACAGGAAAACTATACCTAACTGCTGCCACACTTAGCACATAGTATGTTTAGACTACTGTGGTGTGTTCCATGAACTTCATGGACTAAGTACATTGGTGATGATATATGAACCAGTGCCCATTGTTAACCTGCATAGAAGGATTTCATGATCAATTGGAGTATTAATTGGAGCAGTGCAAGCATGCACTTCATACAAGAACCATCAATTTGCTTGTCATGGTTTGGATGGTTAATTTACCAATAGATGGGTGTAAAATCTGGAAAAGGAACGTAAGACCTAATGGTTCCTACCAAAGTAGTCGATCTGAAGGTGCTTTTCCAAGAAGAAATCAGCTTAAGACGTAGAACTGGCTGTGATGAGGGTAGGTGGACCCTTGAAACAAGCTCAGTTATTGTGTTGAGAGAATGTATTTGCAGATAGCCATTTGATGGGAAAATGAAAGGAGAGAAAGGCTAGTCAAACATAAATCAATTGATGTTGGAAACAAGTTGCATCTACATATAAGCAGAACAAAAGGGCACACCAGCTTCATGGAGGAACCAATATCACACATATGTTATCTATTTAAATGGGCCATGTTTCTACCTGACATGCTATGTCCACTGCCTTGACGATATTTTCCGGCTCGTCTGGAGCTTATAGTTAGCATTACCCTTATATCTTAGACATCCAATTATTTTACCTTTTTTATAGTATTATGTACGCTATCCATCTCTCCCCTTATGTAGCTCATTATCACATGAGCTCATCTCATGCTATGTAAAGATTGAATTTTCAGGCAGATCATTCTTATGCTTGCTAGAATGTAAATGATAACTGTACTATTGGAAGAGTGTTGTCACAAAAAAAACAGTAATCTGTTTCAACTTCTTTGGCTACTTGTTGTATTATGTTTTTTGCAATGCTTGCTGTAGTTTACGCTGTTTGAGATTATTTACCTAGTGCTCGCCAGAGGTTCGGGTGTTATCTTTCTTACCTGTCATGGCAAAATGTATATCAGAAAGCTGTTTTTCTTGCTTCTTACTCAAAAGTACAGGAAATTTGTTTGTGACACAATCCTAATACTATCCATTGTATATATACTGATATCACGTGCTCTATCACTTCGTTAAAAGACAAATGTGGTCCTCATATGCTACTTATCCTGTGTGAAGTTGGAAATATAATCATATGAAATTGTAAACCTAGTGCAAATAGTTGTTTTTGACTTTTTGGTATGAAGCCAAAATATCTTCAACCAGATGTGTTTACATTCCAAAAAAGAAACAGATGTGCTTTAATAATTTGCTCACAAATAATCACTAAAATATACATGCATGCGAGCAACATTTTCTTGAAGTTATCACTTTAACTGACTGCACTTTGTTTCATTTCAAGTTTCTATCCTCCACCATCTTTTATTATCTTCGAATGCAACCAAAATTCTACCATGGCTGCAAGTAAAATTTATCTGTGGAACTTTGACATGGATTGTAGATGTACTGCAGCTGGAGCAGCATTATCAGCATCATATGGATATACTGCAAATTAGTTCTAAAACATGCCAATCATTCAGATGCTATTAATATATAGTTCAAAAGATGAAACTTCAGATTGTTTTAACCAGTCATGAGTCATGTAGTCTGTTGTGATTTTCTTGCCCCTGGTGCTGCCACGACCTTGGCTGTCATTATACTCTGATACTTGACTTGAGTAACAGTGCAGTTTTTCGAGCAGTAACTGTACCTTAACTGATTGGTATGCAAAACCATTGATATTGCTTTCTCTGGTTTAAAAACACAATTCATATTTTGTTGTCAAAATGTGCTCTGGCTTTATCATCTCAGCAGTTTGAGTTCTTGTGCTTTGGCTTCTGATGTTTTCAGCCACATTGAATAGAGAAAATTAGCTCAGTACAGTTTCAAGGCCACCATATAAATGGGAAAATATCGTCTAGTATAAGGATGACATGTGGTATCTGAGGACATGTCAATAGTTATATATTGGATATATGAATTGTATTTTCCAACTCAGTGATCCCTGTGATGGTACTGAGCTATAATGTCCAATTAAGTAACTGCATTGCCATTTGATGAATCATTTGGCTTTGATTATCTCAGATCCGTGTGACTCTAATCTCACTTCCCACAGTTCTAAGGTCTGAAATGCTTGTATTTTGTCCCTTAAGTTTATGCATTTGTGATGCTTCATGCACTCACTTATACTCCCTCCATTCCTAAATATAAGTCTTTCTAGAGATTCCACTATGAACCACATACGGATGTATATAGATGTATTTTAGAGTGTAGATTCACTCATTTTACTCCGTATGTAGTCCATAGTGGAATCTCTACAAAGACTTATATTTAGGAACGGAGGGAGTAAATGTTATCCCATTTGCAGCTGCAACTTGTTTAACTGAAGTACTAATACTGTGCCTCAAAATTTCCAGATTAAGCAAACATCTGATCAGACTGTACATGAGTCATGGCTGGGCATCATCATCACAATTCCCAGATGTCAAGAATGGATCGTACGAACCAGCCACGTAATGAACCTCCGCCTTTTGGTACATGGACTTAACTAGCACACTGCTTTTTTATTCATGTATCTCAGTTTTGGTGAACTCATTTAGTTGTACCCTGTTTATCTCAGGTCAAAAGTTATTTATGCATCCTAGAGGTGATGCACCTAATGGAGCGGGGCCATCAGGTTATGGGGTTACAACTGTGAGATCTAATGAGCTTCCATCCTCAAGCTACGCCGGTCAGTCTTATGGTCAGCAGATTGGAGCCCCTGGAACCTTGCATTCTTCCCATGCTGGTTATCCTCCTGCTGGAAGCTCTAGTAGCAGCTATGCACCATACAATACTCAACATGTGCCTTCTTCAAGCTATCCACGTAGATCTGAGGATAGTTTTATTCCTGGAGTCCATGTGGATGACAGAAGGGTTGCACCGAAGCGGAGAAATCCCATCACTCATCCTGTGGATGGTGTCAGTGCTGGAGCCTATTATCCTGGCAGTTCTTCCAATAATCAGTTCTCTGGTTACATGCCCCTGAATCCTGTTCCTACTCGTGAAACCTGCCCTCCACAAATAAGTTCAAACATGGGTTCCGGCCACTGGAACGATCATCAGTTTGTTAATCATGAAGGATCTCAGAGGAATGTGAGGGGACGCCATGATCATAGTTCTATCCATTCGGAATATAATTCATCTACAGCTTGCCCATCAAGCAGTCTTCATGTGCCACCATACCATCCAAATGCAAATGCTCCTTTTGGAAGTGCACCAGTACAGCGGGAAAGGGCTCCTTTATCTCTACCTCCCAGAATTGTTCCCCCAGGTTAGTTTCAACTTCTGCTGTTCAAGCCCTATAGCCATGCTTCTAATCTGATGTGTTTTCATAGTGTTCTACTTCTGCTAAGATTTGGTACAGACTTTTGGGTAGTCAGGTGAAATGATCATATCTTACAAGTTTGGACAGAATAGCTCTTTGTATACCGATATACTTGAAGTAATATAAGACGTTTATATTACTTTACAGAGGGAATAACATTTACAAAAATAGACGCGAGGGAGGAAAAGCCTTCTCTGCGTATCCTAAGCTGGGGGTGAGAAATACTGGTTTATTCATCCCACAGGGATCACACCCAGGGAAGCTTAGAGCGCACACAGTGGCCCCACACCACTGAGCTTATTGCTCAGTTCTCAGACTATATTGTGTCATACCACTAGTTTCAAGCATAGGACTTTCACCAGTCAATATCTACTCTATTCCAGTTTAATTGTAATATGGGTTGGTGATATCCCATTCTCTTTGAATTTAACACTAGTAAAGATTGTCATCAAAGAAGCTAAGAACTTTTTTTTATCATTCTCCAGGGACAGATGGAAGCACTGGCATAGCATTCAGAGAGAGGCCATTCTATCCTGCTCCACAGAGCACCAACATAAGTGCTCCTGTGCCAACACTTCCTGGTTCTTCTGACGGTGCACCATTTGCTCGCATTGGATACACTCCTAGACCAGTTCATCATAACGCTGGCCACAATTATCCACCGCCAGCTTTTACAACTTCTTCCAACTCTGGAGCAGTTCGGTGTGAGCCTGCTAACCCTCACTATCAACCTGCCATGCCCAGCTATCCTCCTGCTACTGCTGCAGCATCATCAAGTGTCCAGCCATTACATGCCGAAGCATCTTTTAGACAGCCAAGGCACGTCTCTGTAGGGCATGGTGGTAGTGCAAGGAGTAGAAGGATGAGGGATTCCTATCATTGTTTTCATCCTTTGATGATTGAGGAGAATAACCTAGGAAGATCGGCTGCTGAGGTAGTTATATGTTTAGTTCTTCTTGCAATTGTTCCAACATTCTATACATTTTGAACTTGCATCTAATTTAGTTGCACTCTCTTTGAAGCGTTTTATGATGCTGGACCAGTTGGTCATCCACGAATCTAGAGAAGCATTAGATCCTCACTGGGACATGAGACTGGACATTGATGACATGAGCTATGAGGTAAGGAGAAAAATAGTTTAGGCTCTTCTTATCGCCTACAGCTGCATCAAAATGTTGCACAAATGTAAACTTTTGATATTGTCATGTACAGGAGCTCCTGGCGTTGGAAGAACGAATTGGCAATGTAAACACTGGCCTGGCTGACGAAAAAATCTCAGGCTGCGTGATGGAGCTAGCCTGTCGTAGTTCTGCCCGTACACAGAATGATCAAGACAAGGAAAGATGCATAATTTGCCTGGTAAGATGACACTCCTATGTGGTATCATAATTGCCAACAATTTCGTTGCACTGTATTCCTGGTTTGGTAAGTTTGTTCTCATCCGCATACGCTTGCTGTAGGAGGAATACAAGCACAAGGACTCCCTTGGGAAACTGAAATGTGGGCATGACTTCCACGCGGGCTGCATCAAGAAGTGGCTCGAGGTGAAGAACGCCTGCCCGGTTTGTAAAGCCGATGCCGCAAATGAAGCCACCTGAGGGACCAAGTAGTGCGCCCCTCCACATTTATCCTAGTTCAGGAATTTCAGTTATATCTGCTCATTGTGCTGCTCAAGTTGGCTGTGTAAATAATAATTAAAGTCCTAAAGTTAGGATTGTTTTATGAACTCAAAACATCGTGCCCAATGTAAGTATGAATCTTTAAGCAAGTTATCGGTTAGTTATCCAAAGCCCCCAGTAATTATCTACTCGCAAGATGTCCATTTTTTTTTTCTGTTGACATGTCGAGTTTCTTCTCATAATTGAGCAGCCGGCCGTTAGGAGGTTGTTCTCTTGCCAGCTCCGCCTCTGCTAGCAAACGGGATGGTTGGGTGTTCGGAATCAGTGATATTACGTCCGAGCTCATCGGGTAGCTTGCTTCTAATTTCTTCATGCCTTGCATGGGTGATGGATGCACCACCCTCCTGACCCAGATTGTTGGGTCCGGTGTTAGCATCATCTGCAAGGTGGTGAACTCATGTGGTGATGGCCATGGCATGTGATCAGACGGCCCCAAAGGATGTCCTCACGTGAGAGCCGTGAGATAATTGCTTGCCTTACAGCTTCGAGGTGCACGGCTGAGTGCGATCTTCCAGCCAACGATGGATCCATCACTGTCCCAAGATAAGCAGTAGTTATGTCCCCTCAGTGATTCATCTCAATTATACGTCCACGAGAAGACGAGATCCCAACTCTTCATTTTGAATCTTGCACGCTTCTGTTCTTTTTTTTTTCAGGGTTGAATCTTGCACGCTTTTCCATGCGTTGATTACTCCCTCCGTTCCAAAATATAAGTCTTTTTAGATATTCCACTACGGACTACATACGGAGCAAAATAAGTAAATCTACACTCTAAAGTATGTCTACATACATCCGTATGTAGTCCGTATTGGAATCTTAAAAAAAACTTCTATTTCGAAACGGAGGGAGTACATTATAACCAACTAAAACTTACTCCGTCATGTTTTTCGTCATGTTGTGTATGTCGTTTGTTCGCCTGCATTTACCCGTAGCGTAAATTGCACTACCCCTTGCCCGAAATAGGAAAAGACAGATGGAGCAAATGGGATCTATGACAATCCACCGCACTTTCAAACGCAGCATTAGAGAGCGAGATGAAACAGATCAAACCTTATTTGTTTATGATAGTATTTTTTTGCGGGGTTGTTTATGATAGTATTGATATAGAAATTGCAAATTAGTATACACTTTCAATATCACTATGTGCAGTTTTAAGTGACCGAGAATTATGAATATTACATCCAAACGAGGATTAGCAGACGGATTAATCAAAACCCCATTCATTAATCAGCACTTAGCTGCCCCATGACGCAATCTAGGCAATCCACCTGTTAATGTTCCATCCATTCCTCGATGGCTCGATCTACTTCCATCTCACCTTGCGTACAGCATCTCCATAACTAACCTGCGGATCCCACTTCCATTAATGACATCTCAATTGCACCACCATATATAGCGTAGCCAAGCACGCAGTAGCATCACACAAAGAAGAAGCAGCACAAAGCAATATGGAGGCGCATATGCGATCCATGACGGCCACCTTTCTCCTCGTGCTCCTCTCCCTGTCCGCAGCCGCTCCGTCAGTTCGTGGCCAGGCGGTGGCGGCCGCGCCGGCTCCAGCGGCGGCTGCCCCGAAGACGATCAAGGCGGTGCTGACCAAGGCCGGGCAGTTCACCAAGTTCCTCCAGCTGCTGCAGTCGACGCAGGAGGAGGAGCAGATCGACACCCAGCTCAAGGGCAAGGCCTCATCCGGCGCCGGCCTCACCGTCTTCGCGCCGCCGGACAACGCCTTCACCGCGCTCAAGTCCGGCTCCCTCAACTCCCTCTCCGACCAACAGAAGACGTCGCTGGTGCAGTTCCACGTGGTCTCCCAGCTGCTCCCCATGGCGCAGTTCGACACGGTGAGCAACCCGCTGCGCACGCAGGCCGGCGACACCGGCAGGGGCAAGTACCCGCTCAACGTCACGTCCGACGGCGGCGGGAGGGTGAACATCTCCACCGGCGTCGTCAACGCCTCCGTCGACGGCACGCTCTACACCGGCGACAGGCTGGTGGTGTACCAGGTGGACAAGGTGCTGCTTCCGTGGGCGCTCTACGGGCCGCCCGTGCCCGCGCCCGCGCCGTCGCCGGCGGCGGACAAGGACAAGAAGAAGGCCGGGCCGGTGGCGGTGGCCGACGCGCCGGAGGCCGACACAGCCACGCCGTCCGCGGCGGCGCCCCGGGAGATGCGGGGCCTCGGCGGCGGTCTCTGCATGGTGGCCATCGTCGTGGCGGCCGCGTGGCGTGGCATGTGACGATCGCGGATGTTGCCTTGCATTGGATGTTTTGATTTTTCCCTTTTCTTCCACGAGACGAGAGGTGCTCGAATCGTTGGTTTGTTTCGGTGTGCTGTTCTTCGTTTTGTTTATGTTTTTTCAGTATGATCCTTGTATTTGCTGAAGCTTCGTAACGTTTCGGTCAGTATTTTCCTATTGTAGCGAAGTACTCCCCCCGTAAATTAATATAAGAGCGTTTAGATCACTATTTTAATTATCTAAATAATATTAGCTTACAGAGGGAGTAGCAATATTAAGTGCACGCTGGGCCCCACCCGGGTTCAATTAATATTTTTTTTAAGGATCGGGTTCAACTAAACGAAGAAACCGTCAAATCCACGGTCTCAAACAGTTACATCAACCGTGTTAAAAATACATATAGAAAAACAGTTAAATCCACGTCTTCAACATTTCTTAAGGCAACAGGGGTTCTTAAACTTAGAGTGGAGTATCTGCCCCCGAGCTCAAATGCTTTCTTATGAACAGTAAATAAAAATAATAGTAAAAATTCAAAAAAATCTGATATTTTTGCGGTAAACTTGTACAAATGTTTTGTGTGTTGCAAACATTTAGCATGAAAGGACATTCTTGAAAGTCGTGGAAAAAAAATCAATGCTCCAAAAAAAATGCTTTTTTGACGTGAAACATCATGCATTCCATTAATTTGTGGGTCTGGCAATATCACGGGCCACAACACCACTTACATCTTGGCGAAGATTAGTAAGCCAAATACATTGGCTGTCGATCATAGCCGTCGAACCATAACCGGCTAGTAGATGAGCAGGGATATTACAAAATGAGACAAACATCAATTTTATAATCTACGAAGTCCATTTGTAGCTTAAACTTAGCTTCTCGAAAGAGGATGCTAGGATGTGCACGGTCCCATGTTACCGATCCCAACGCAAGCTTCAGCCAGAGGCAGTCCGTGATGAAAATAATTCGGCCCATACCAAACTCTTCAACAAGCCTGATAGCATTTATCATGGCCAAAGATTCTGCATGAAGGGCATATGTGAGACATGCAAGTCTACCAACAGCTGTAAGAATGACTTTGTCTCCCTTGTCTCTAGCAATACACCCACCATCCACCATCTCCACTGCACAAGAAAGCAGCGTCAACGCAAATCTGCACCCATTCTGTAGGTGGGGGTTTCCACTTTGGTTTGGTAGAGCATTTTGGAGTGCTGATTTTGTTTTTTTGCCACGATTTCCACTAATGCCATTTCGTATGAAATTTGTCAAGCAAATAAAACATTTGTCAAAGTTTGTTAAAAAGTTTAGATTTTTTTAAATTTTGTGTTCTTTTTTCTTTTTGATTTAACTGTTTGTCCCGATCTCATTTGAGCTCGGGAGCAGAAGAGAACTTTCGGAAATACATCAGGATTTTCTATCTCATCTTGAACTCATCAAAATGCAAACTACAACACTTCAGCAAGCGAAACTTCAAAAGCAACCTCCTTTCTGAACTGATCTTCTTCAGCGGGGACTAGGTTGGCGATGGCACAGGTTTCAGCAACATGCAAGGGCTAAGAGTGGACATATCGAGAGCACGCCGATGATCATGTCGGAGAGGGGAAGATAGAAGCACACAAGGTGCCGAGGCTGAAGTTGCATACAACAGCATCTGACAAACGTGAGCTTGTTAAGAAGAATTGGACCGAGACCTGCACCTTTAGTGTTAGTCTCGAGACAATCACCCCATCAAGCTGTGTGGCGCTTTGATCACTTCATAGAGCACTTGGGTAAAAGAACCCACCATCCTTGCATTGGATTTGTCATTTCTTCAGAGTTGTTAGGATTAGCCACCACACCTCATTTTGATGTCAGACCAAACAACATTATTAAAGACATAATAATTCCTAGTTTTTCAAACGCATCACGGACTACAAAAACAAATAGAATTAAGAGCAGAATGTTTTTTGTTTGATCATTAAACGAGTGAGGTCCTTCTTTAACTGGGGCCTTTCTTGCCCGAGGTCTCGAGTGAGTCGTTTGTCGCGGATGCCATGCTTAAAAGCGGCAATTGCCTCCCCATCCAGGCAGTCCGCTATTTGATTTTTCTTAGCTAAGAACCGGTTCCAGAATTGTCTAGCAAGCTCCCCTAGCCTTTACACAATATGACAGAGGTCATCGCGATCCGAAGGTCGGGCGTAAGTCCCCTGGAAGTTGGTTCGAAAAGCATTTTCGAGGTCTTCCAACTGCCAATCTAGTTCTCGGCCAGTCTGTTAAGCCAATGTCGGGCCGGTCCCTTGATGTTTAAAGGCAGGTACTTGACGGTATTAAGTTCATATCCTCGAGCCATATCCATGTGCGTGAGGAAGTCTTCGATCCAAATTGCCGGGTCCGTGTGTAGGGAAACGCAACAGGAAACAAATAATTTTGGACCTATGCACCAGCTGAGGACCACTATGAAGATGCATACAAGGTTTTTGATTTCTAATCGTTACCAACTTGTAGCGCAGCGGAAGTACAGTTAGTGAAGATCATTGGTGCAGATCCTCGCAACTAGGATTTTATTGTTGGATATATGCCCTAGAGGCAATAATAAATTAGTTATTATTATTATATTTCCTTGTTCATGATAATCGTTTATTATCCATGCTATAATTGTATTGATAGGAAACTCAGATACATGTGTGGATACATAGACAACACCATGTCCCTAGTAAGCCTCTAGTTGACTAGCTCGTTGATCAATAGATGGTTACGGTTTCCTGACCATGGACATTGGATGTCGTTGATAACGGGATCACATCATTAGGAGAATGATGTGATGGACAAGACCCAATCCTAATCCTAGCACAAAGATCATGTAGTTCGTATGCTAAAGCTTTTCTAATGTCAAGTATCATTTCCTTAGACCATGAGATTGTGCAACTCCCGGATACCATAGGAATACTTTGGGTGTACCAAACGTCACAACGTGAATCGGGTGGCTATAAAGGTGCACTACGGGTATCTCCGAAAGTGTCTGTTGGGTTGGCACGAATCGAGACTGGGATTTGTCACTCCGTGTGACGGAGAGGTATCTCTGGGCCCACTCGGTAGGACATCATCATAATGTGCACAATGTGACAAAGGGGTTGACCACGGGATGCTGTGTTACGGAACGAGTAAAGAGACTTGCCGGTAACGAGATTGAACAAGGTATCAGGATACCGACGATCGAATCTCGGGCAAGTACTATACCGCTAGACAAAGGGAAATGAATATGGGATTGATCGAATCCTCGACATCGTGGTTCATCCGATGAGATCATCGTGGAACATGTGGGAGCCAACATGGGTATCCAGATCCCGCTGTTGGTTATTGGCCAGAGAGTTGTCTTGGTCATGTCTACGTGTCTCCCGAACCCGTAGGGTCTACACACTTAAGGTTCGATGACGCTAGGGTTATAGGGAATAGATATACGTGGTTACCGAATGTTGTTCGGAGTCCCGGATGAGATCCCAGACGTCACGAGGAGTTCCGGAATGGTCCGGAGGTAAATATTTATATGGGAAGTCCTGTTTTGGTCACCGGAAAAGTTTCGGGTGTTATCGGTAATGTACCGGGAAGACCGGGAGGGTCCCGGGGGTCCACCAAGTGGGGCCACCGGCCCCAGAGGGCTTCATGGGCCAAGTGTGGGAGGGGACCAGCCCCAGGTGGGCTGGTGCGCCCCCCACAAGGGCCCAAGGCGCCTAGGGTTTGGGGAGGGGGCTCCTCCACCTTGCTTGGGGGGCAAGTTTCCCCCTCTCCCCCCTTGGCCGCCTCCCTAGATGGGATCTGGGGCTGCCGCACCCCTTGGGGTGGGAACCCTAGAGGGGGCGCAGCCCCCTCCCCTCCCCCTATATATAGTTGAGGTCTAGGGGCTGCCCAACACATGAGTTTCTCTCCCTCTTGGCGCAGCCCTACCTCTCTCCCTCCTCATCTCTTGCGCTGCTTGGCGAAGCCCTGCAGGATTGCCACGCTCCTCCACCACCACCACGTCGTCATGCTGCTGCTGGACGGAGTCTTCCCCAACCTCTCCCTCTCTCCTTGCTGGATCAAGGCATGGGAGACGTCACCGGGCTGCATGTGTGTTGAACGCGGAGGTGCCGTCCATTTAGCACTAGGATCATCGGTGATTTGGATCACGACGAGTATGACTCCATCAACCCCATTCACTTGAACGCTTCCGCTTAGCGATCTACAAGGGTATGTAGATGCACTCCCCTTTCCCTTGTTGCTAGATTACTCCATAGATTGATCTTGGTGATGCGTAGAAAATTTTGAATTTCTACTACGTTCCCCAATAGTGGCATCATGAGCTAGGTCTATGCGTAGTTACTATGCACGAGTAGAACACAAAGCAGTTGTGGGCGTAGATGTTGTTAATTTTCTTGCCACTACTAGTCTTATCTTGCTTCGGCGGCATCGTGGGATGAAGCGGCCCGGACCGACCTTACACGTACGCTTACATGAGACAGGTTCCACCGACTGACATGCACTAGTTGCATAAGGTGGCTAGCGGGTGTCTGTCTCTCCCACTTTAGTTGGAGTGGATTCGATGAAAAGGGTCCTTATGAAGGGTAAATAGAAATTGGCATATCATGTTGTGGTTTTACGTAGGTAAGAAACGTTCTTGCTAGAACACCTATAGAAGCCACGTAAAAACTTGCAACAACAATTAGAGGACGTCTAACTTGTTTTTGCAGCAAGTGTTTTGTGATGTGATATGGCCAAAGAATGTGATGAATGATATATGTGAAGTATGAGATGATCATGTTCTTGTAATAGGAATCACGACTTGCATGTCAATGAGTATGACAACCGACAGGAGCCATAGGAGTTGTCTTTATTTTTTGTATGACCTGCGTGTCATTGAACAACGCCATGTAATTACTTTACTTTATTGCTAAGCCGTTAGCCACAGTAGTAGAAGTAATAGTTGGCAAGACAACTTCATGGAGACACGATGATGGAGATCATGATGATGGAGATCATGGTGTCATGCCGGTGACGATGATGATCATGGAGCCCCGAAGATGGAGATCAAAAGGAGCAAAATGATATTGGCCATATCGTGTCACTTTTTGATTGCATGTGATGTTTATCATGTTTATGCATCTTATATGCTTAGAACGACGGTAGCTTAAATAAGATGATCCCTTGCAATAATTTCAAGAAAGTGTTCCCCCTAACTGTGCACCATTGCGAAGGTTCGTTGTTTTGAAGCACCACGTGATGATCGGGTGTGATAGATTCTAACGTTCGAATACAACGGGTGTAAGCCAGATTTACACACGCAATACACTTAGGTTGACTTGACGAGCCTAGCATCTACAGACATGGCCTCGAAACACGGAAGACCGAAAGGTCGAGCATGAGTCGTATAGAAGATACGATCAACATGAAGATGTTCACCGACGTTGACTAGTCCGTCTCACGTGATGATCATACACGGCCTAGTTGACTCGGATCATGTAATCACTTAGATGACTAGAGGGATGTCTATCCGAGTGGGAGTTCATAAGATGAACTCAATTATCCTGAACATAGTCAAAAGATCTTTGCAAATTATGTCGTAAGCTCGCGCTTTAGTTCTACTGTTTAGATATGTTCCTAGAGAAAATTCAGTTGAAAGTTGATAGTAGCGATTACGCGGACTAGGTCCATAAACTGAGGATTGTCCTCGTTGCTTCATAGAAGGCCTATGTCTTTAATGCACCGCTCAATGTGCTGAACCTCGAACGTCGTCTGTGGATGTTGCGAACATCTGATACACACGTTTTGGTAACTACGTGATAGTTCAGTAATGTTAAACGGTTTAGAGTTGAGGCACCGAAGACGATTTCGGAACATCGCGAAACATATGAGATGTTTCGAGGGCTGAAATTGGGATTTCAGGCTCGTGCCCATGTCAAGAGGTATAAGACCTCCGACGAGTCTCTTAGCCTGCAAACTAACGGAGAAAAGCTCAATCGTTGAGCTTGTGCTCAGATTGTATGAGTACAACAATCACTTGAATCGAGTGGGAGTTGATCTTCCAGATGAGATAGTGATGTTTCTCAAAAGTCATTGCCACCAAGCTGCTAGGGCTTCGTGATGAACTATAACATATCAGGGATAGATATGATGATCCTTGAGATATTCGCGATGTTTGACACCGCGAAAGTAGAAATCAAGAAGGAGCATCAATTGTTGATGGTTGGTCAAACCACTAGTTTCAAGAAGGGCAAGGGCAAGAAGGGATACTTCATGAAACGGCAAGTCAGCTGCTGCTCTAGTGAAGAAACCCAAGGTTGAACCCAAACCTGAGACTAAGTGCTTCTGTAATAAGGGGAACAACCATTGGAGTAGAATTACCCTAGATACTTGGTAGATGAGAAGGTTGTCGATAGAAGTATATTAGATATACATTATGTTAGTGTGTACTTTACTAGTACTCCTAGTAGCACCAGGGTATTAGATACCGGTTCGGTTGCTAAGTGTTAGTAACTCGAAATAAAAGGCTGCAGAGTAAACGGAGGCTAGCTAAAGGTGAGCTGGCGATATGTGTTGGAAGTTTTCCAAGCTTGATGTGATCAAGCATCGCACGCTCCCTCTACCATCGAGATTGGTGTTAAACCTAAATAATTTTTATTTGGTGTTTGCGTTGAGCATAGACATGATTGGATTATGTCTATCGCAATACGGTTATTCATTTAAGGAGAATAATGGTTACTCTGTTTATTTGAATAATACCTTCAATGGTCTTACACCTAAAATGAATGGTTTATTGAATCTCGATCGTAGTGATACACATGTTCATGCCAAAAGATATAAGATAGTAATGATAGTACCACCTACTTGTGGCACTGCCATGTAAGTCATATTGGTATAAAATGTTGGGGAACGTAGTAATTTCAAAAATTTTCCTACGCACACGCAAGATCATGGTGATGTATAGCAACGAGAGGGGAGAGTGTTGTCTCGTACCCTCGTAGACCCGAAGCGAAGCGATCACAGCGTAGAGGAAGTAGTCGACGTTCTCCTCGCGATCCGACCGATCCGGCGCCGTTACTCGGCGCCCAGTTCTTGACACGTACAGCTCGATGGCGTCCCTCGTACTCGATCCAGCCGAGTGTCGAGGAGAGTTTCGTCGACCTGACGGCGTGGTGGCGATCTTGATGTTTCACGGCGCGTATGCCGCCTAAGCTACTGTGACGGTATAACCGAGGTGGAATATGGTGGAGGGGGCACGCGACACGGCTAAGGAACGATCTAAAGATCAACTTGTGTGTTCTAGGGTGCCCCCTGCCCCGTGATATAAAGGAGGGAGGGGGAGGCCGGCCGGCCTAGCTAGGCGGCGGGAGGAGTCCTACTCCCAGGAGTAGGACTCCCCCTTCCTAGTTGGAATAGGATTGGGGAGGGAAGAGGAGAGGCGCGCGCCTCCTTGTCCTATTCGGACTGGGGGAGAGAGGCGCGGCCACCTCTGGCCGGCCCTCCTCTTCTCCCTCGAGGCCCACCGAGGCCCATTTACCCCGGGGTTCGGTAACCTCCGGTACTCGGTAAATTCCGTTTCGCCGGAACCATTCGAACTCCAAACATAGGCTTCCAATATATCAATCTTTATGTCTCGACCATTCCGAGACTCCTCGTCATGTCCGTGATCACATCCGGACTCGAACTCCTTGGTACATCAAAATACATAAACTCATAATAAGCATCGCATCGAAACTTTAAGCGTGCGGACCCTACGGTTCGAGAACAATGTAGACATGACCTAGAACTATTCACGGTCAATAACCAACAGCGGGACTGGATGCCCATATTGGATCCTACATATTCTACGAAGATCTTTATCGGTCGGACCGCATAACAACATACGTTGTTCCCTTTGTCATCGGTATGTTACTTGCCCGAGATTCGATCGTCGGTATCAATACCTAGTTCAATCTCGTTACGGCAAGTCTCTTTACTCGTTCCGTAATACATCATCTCACAGCTAACTCATTAGCTGCGGTGCTTGCAAGGCTTCGATGATGTGCATTACCGAGAGGGCCAGAGATACCTCTCCGACGATCGGAGTGACAAAACCTAATCTCGAAATATGCCAACCCAACATACGCCTTTGGAGACACTGTAGTACTCCTTTATAATCACCCGATTCGTTGTGACGTTTGGTAGCACCAAAGTGTTCCTCCGTATGGCGGAGTTGCATAATCTCATAGTTACGAGGAACATGTATAAGTCATGGATAAAAGCGGTAGCAACATACTAAGCGATCGTGTGCTAAGCTAATGGAATGGGTCATGTCAATCAGATCATTCTACTAATGATGTGACCTTGTTAATCAAATAACAACTCTTTGTTCATGGTCTGGAAACATGACCATCTTTGATTAACAAGCTAGTCTAGTAGAGGCATACTAGTGACACATTGTTTTGTCTATGCATTCACACATGTATCATGTTTCCGGTTAATACAATTCTAGCATGAATGATAAACTTTTATCATGAAATAAGGAAATAAATAATAACTTTATTATTGCCTCTAGGGCATATTTCCTTGATCTCCCACTTGCACTAGAGTCAATAATCTAGATTACATAGTAATGATTCTAACACCCATGGAGTCTTGGTGCTGATCATGTTTTGCTCGTGGAAGAGGCTTAGTCAGCGGTTCTGCGACATTCAGATCCGTATGTATCTTGCAAATCTCTATGTCTCCCACGGACTAAGTCCGGATGGAATTGAAGCGTCTCTTGATGTGCTTGGTCCTCTTGTGAAATCTGGATTCCTTCGCTAAGGCAATTGCTCGATATTGTCACGAAGATTTTCATTGGACCCGATGCACTAGGTATGACACCTAGATCGGATATGAACTCCTTCATCGAGACTCCTTCATTAGCTGCTTCGAAGCTGCTATGTATTCTGCTTCACATGTAGATCCCTTCTGACGCTTTGTTTAGAACTGCACCAACCGACAGCTCCTCCGTTTAGTGTAAATCGTATCCGGTTTGCGATTTAGAATCGTCCGGATCGGTGTCAAAACTTGCATCAACGTAACCGTTTACGATGAGCTCTTTGTCACCTCCATATCTGAGAAACATATCCTTAGTCCTTTTCGGTATTTGGGATGTTCTTGACCGCTGTCCGATGATCCACTCTGGATTACTTTAGTACCTCCTGCTAGGCTTATAGCAAGGCACACATCAGTGCAGTACACAGCATTGCATACATGATAGAGCCTATGGCTGAAGCATAGGAACATCTTTCATTTTCTCTCTATCTTCTGCGGTGGTCGGGCATTGAGTCTTACTCAACTTCACACCTTGTAACACGAGGCAAGAACCCTTTCTTTGCTTGATCCATTTTGAACTTCTTCAAAATCTTGTCAAGGTATGTGCTTTGTGAAAGTCAATTAAGCGTCTCGATCTATCTCTATAGATCTTAATGCCTAATATGTAAGCAGCTTCACCGAGGTCTTTCATTGAAAACTCTTATTCAAGTATCCCTTTATGCTGTCCAGAAATTCTATATCATTTCCGATTAGCAATATGTCATCCACATATAATATCGAAATGCTCTGAGCTCCCACTCACTTTCTTGTAAATCTGAGGCTTCTCCAAAAGTCTGTACAAACCCGAATGCTTTGATCACACTATCAAAGCGTTTATTCCAACTCGAGATGCTCGCACCAGTCCATAGATGGATCGCTGGAGCTTGCACACTTTGTTAGCTCCTTTGGATCGATAAAACCTTCGGTTGCATCATATACAACTCTTCTTCCGTAAATCCATTCAGAATGCGGTCTTTACATCCATTTGCCAAATTTCATAATCATAAAATGCGGCAATTGCTAACATGATTCGGACGGACTTAAGCATCGCCACGGGTGAGAAGGTCTCATCGTAGTCAATCCCTTGAACTTGCCGAAAACCCTTTGCGACAAGTCGAGCTTTATAAACGATAACATTACCGTCGGCGTCGGTCTTCTTCTTGAAGATCCACTTGTTTTCTATTGCTTGCCTACCCTCGGCAAGTCAACCAAAGTCCATACTTTGTTTTCATACATGGATCCCATCTCGATTTCATGGCCTCAAGCCATTTTATGGAATCTGGGCTCACCATCGCTTCTTCATAGTTCGTAGGTTCATCATGATCTAGTAGCATGATTTCCGAACAGGATTACCGTACCACTCAGTGCGGATCTTACTCTGGTTGATCTACGAGGTTACAGTAGTAACTTGATCTGAAGTTTCATGATCAACATCATCAACTTCCTCACTACTTGGTGTAGGTGTCTCGAAAACGGTTTCTGCGACGAACTACTTTCAAGTAAGGGAGAAGGTACTATTACCTCATCAAGTTCCACTTTCCTCCCACTCACTTCTTTCGAGAGAAACTCCTTCTCTAGAAAGGATCCATTCTTAACAACGAATGTCTTGCCTTCGGATCTGTGATAGAAGGTGTACCCAACTGTCTCCTTTGGGTATCCTATGAAGACACATTTCTCGATTTGGGTTCGAGCTTATCGGGTTGAAGCTTTTTCACATAAGCATCGCATCCCCAAACTTTAAGAAAGCGACAACTTTGGTTTCTTGCCAAACCACAGTTCATAAGGTGTCGTCTCAGCGGATTTCGACGGTGTTCTATTCAGTGTGAATGCGGCCGTCTCTAGAGCATAACCCCAAAAGCGATAGCGGTAAATCAGTAAGAGACATCATAGATCGTACCATATCTAGTAAAAAGCACGATTCGACGTTCGGACACACCATTCTGTTGTGGTGTTAGGGTGGCGTAAGTTCTTAAACTATTCGCATTGTTTCAAATGTAGACCAAACTCGTAACTCAAATATTCACCTCCACGATCGGATCGTAGAAACTTAATTTTCTTGTTACGATGATTTTCAACTTCACTCTGAAATTCTTTGAACTTTTCAAGCGTTTGGACTTATGTTTCATTAAGTAGATATACCCATATCCGCTTAAGTCATCTGTGAAGGTGAGAAAATAACGATATCCACCACGAGCCTCAACATTCATCGGACCACATACATCGTATGTATGATTTCCAACAAATCTGTTGCTCTCTCCATCGCATCGAGAAGCGGTGTTCTAGTCATCTTGCCCATGAGGCACGGTTCATAAGTGCCAAGTGATTCATAATCAAGTGACTCCAAAAGTCCATCAATATGGAGTTTCTTCATCGCTTTACACCGATATGACCTAAGCGGCGAGTGCCACAAATAAGTTGCACTTTCGTTATCAACTCTGCATCTTTTGGTTTCAACATTATGAATATGTGTATCACTACTATCGAGATTCATCAAAATAGACCATTCCTCAAGGGTGCATGACCATAAAAGATATTACTCATATAAATAGAACAACCATTATTCTCGATTTAAATGAATAACCGTCTCGCATTAAACAAGATCCAGATATAATGTTCATGCTCAACGCAGCACCAAATAACAATTATTTAGGTCTAAAACTAATCCCGAAGGTAGATGTAGAGGTAGCGTGCCGACCGCGATCACATCGACTTTGGAACCATTTCCCAGCGCATCGTCACCTCGTCCTTTGCGAGTTAAGCAATCGTAGTCCCTGTTTGAGTTGCAAATATTAGCAATGTAACCCAATTATCAAATACCAGTGCTACTACGAGCTCTAGTAAGGTACACATCAATAACATGTATATCACATATACCTTTGTTCACCTTGCCATCCTTCTTATCCGCCAAATACTTGGGGCAGTTCCGCCCAAATGACGATCGCTTGCGGTAGAAGCACTCGATTTCAGGTTTAGGGCCAGACTTGGGTTTCTTCTCTGAGCAGCAACTTGCTTGCTGTTCTTCTTGAAGTTCCTTCTTCTTCCCTTTGCCTTTCTTCTTGAAACTAGTGGTCTTATTGACCATCAACACTTGATGCTCCTTCTTGATTTCTACCTCCAGCCTTTAGCATTGCGAAGAGCTCGGTATAGTCTTTACTAACCCTTGCATATTATAGTTCATCACGAAGCCTTTGTAGCTTGGTGGCGTGATTGAAGAATTACATCAATGACACAATCATCCGGAAGATTAACTCCCAATTGTGTCAAGTGATTGTAGTACCCGGACATTACGAGTATATGCTCACTAACGTAACTATTCTCCTCCATCTTGCAGCTATAGAACTTATTGGAGACTTCATATCTCTCAATCCGGGCATTCTGTTGGAATATCAACTTCAACTCTGGAACATCTCATATGCTCCATAGCGTTCAAAACGTCGTTGAAGTCGGTTCTAAGCCGTAAAGCATGGCTGCTTGAACTATAGAGTAGTCATCAGCTTTGCTTTGCGGACGTTCACAACATCGGTGTTGCTCCAAAGAAGAGTCTGGCACCTAGCGGTGCATCCGGGGCGTAACTCTTACGTGCAGCAATGAGGATAATCCTCGAGTTACGGACCCGATCCGTGTAATTGCTACCATCATCTTTCAACTTTGCTTTCTCAAGGAACGCATTAAAATTCAACGGAACAACAAAGACGAGCCATCTATCTACAATCAAACATAAACAAGCAAGATACTATCGGTACTAAGTTCATGATAAATTTAAGTTCGATTAATCATATTACTAAAGAACTCCCACTTAGAAAAACATCTCTCTAGTCATCTAAGTGATCACGTGATCCAAATCAACTAAACCATAACCGATCATCACGTGAAATGGAGTAGTTTTCAATGGTGAACATCTTATGTTGATCATATCTACTATATGACTCACGCTCGACCTTTCGGTCTCCGTGTTCCGAGGCCATATCTGCATATGCTAGGCTCGTCAAGTATAACCGAGTATTCTGCGTGTGCAAAACTGGCTTGCACCCGTTGTAGATGGACGAGAGCTTATCACACCCGATCATCACGTGGTGTGCGGGCACGACGAACTTTGGCAGCGGTGCATACTCGGGAGAACACTTCTTGATAATTTAGTGAGAGATCATCTTATAATGCTACCGTCAATCAAAGCAAGATAAGATGCATAAAAGGATAAACATCACATGCAAATCAATATAAGTGATATGATATGGTCATCATCATCTTGTGCTTCATGATCTCCATCTTGCGGCACCACCATGATCACCATCGTCACCGGTAGCGACACCTTGATCTCCATCGTAGCATCGTTGTCGTCTCGCCAAACTTATGCTTCTCGACTATCGCTACCGCTTAGTGATAAAGTAAAGCATTACGAAGCGATGCATTGCATACAATAAGCGACAACCATATGGCTCCTGCCGATTGCCGATAACCGGTTACAAAACATGATCATCTCATACAATAAAATATAGCATCACGTCTTGACCATATCACATCACAACATGCCTGCAAAAACAAGTTAGGCGTCCTCTACTTTGTTGTTGCAAATTTTACGTGGCTGCTACGGGCTTAAGCAAGAACCAGTCTCACCTACGCATCAAAACCACAGCGATACTTCGTCAAATAGACTCCGTTTTAACCTTCTCAAGGACCGGCGTAGCTACACTCGGTTCAACTAAAGTGAGAGAGCAGGCACCCACCGGTCACCTTTAAGCAGCGAGTGCTCGCAGCGGTGAAACCAGTCTCGCGAAGCGTCTGGCGTAATGTCGGTGCAGGCGCTTCATCTCACAATACCGCTGAACCAAAGTATGACATCTTTGGTAGGTAGTATGACTTGTATCGCCCACAACTCACTTGTGTTCTACTCGTGCAAAACATCAAACCATAGAAAAACCTAGGCTCGATACCTTTGTTGGGGAGCGTAGTAATTTCAAAATTTTTCCCTCGCACACGCAAGATCATGGTGATGTATAGCAGCGAGAGGGGAGAGTGTTGTCTCGTACCCTCGTAGACCCAAGCGAAGCGATCTGGCGTAGAGGAAGTAGTTATACGTTCTCCTCGCGATCCGACCGATCTGGCGCCGTTACTCGGCGCCCGAGTTCTTGACACACGTACAGCTCGATGGCGTCCCTCGTACTCGATCCAGCCGAGTGTCGAGGAGAGTTTCGTCAAGACGACGGCGTGGTGGCGATCTTGATGTTTCACGGCGCATGGCCGCCTAAGCTACGTGACAGTATAACCGAGGTGGAATATGGTGGAGGGGCACCGACACGGCTAAGGAGCGATCTAAAGATCAACTTGTGTGTTCTAGGGTGCCCCCTACCCCGTATATAAAGGAGGGAGGGGGGAGGCGGCCGACCTAGCTAGAAGGCGGCGGGAGGAGTCCTACTCCCAGGAGTAGGACTCCCCCCTTCCTAGTTGGAATAGGATTGGGGGAGGGGAAGAGAGAGGGCGCCGCCCCCTCCTTGTCCTATTCGGACGGGGGGGAGAGGCGTGACCACCTCTGGCCGGCCCTCCTCTTCTCCCTCGAGGCCCACCGAGGCCCATTTACCCCGGGGGTTCGGTAACCTCCGGTACTCGGTAAATTCCGTTTTAGCCGGAACCATTCGAACTCCAAACATAGGCTTCCAATATATCAATCTTTATGTCTCGACCATTCCGAGACTCCTCGTCATGTCCGTGATCACATCAGGGACTCGAACTCCTTGGTACATCAAAATACATAAACTCATAATAAGCGTCATCGAAACTTTAAGCGTGCGGACCCTACGGTTCGAGAACAATGTAGACATGACCTAGAACTATTCACGGTCAATAACCAACAGCGGGACCTGGATGCCCATATTGGATCCTACATATTCTCGAAGATCTTTATCGGTCGGACCGCATAACAACATCGTTGTTCCCTTTGTCATCGGTATGTTACTTGCCGAGATTCGATCGTCGGTATCCAATACCTAGTTCAATCTCGTTACGGCAAGTCTCTTTACTCGTTCCGTAATACATCATCTCACAGCTAACTCATTAGCTGCGGTGCTTGCAAGGCTTGATGATGTGCATTACGAGAGGGCCCAAAGATACCTCTCCGACGATCGGAGTGACAAAACCTAATCTCGAAATATGCCAACCCAACATCGCCTTTGGAGACACACTGTAGTACTCCTTTATAATCACCCGATTCGTTGTGACGTTTGGTAGCACCAAAGTGTTCCTCCGTAAGCGGAGTTGCATAATCTCATAGTTACGAGGAACATGTATAAGTCATGGATAAAAGCAGTAGCAACATACTAAACGATCGTGTGCTAAGCTAATGGAATGGGTCATGTCAATCAGATCATTCTACTAATGATGTGACCTTGTTAATCAAATAACAACTCTTTGTTCATGGTCTGGAAACATGACCATCTTTGATTAACAAGCTAGTCTAGTAGAGGCATACTAGTGACACATTGTTTTGTCTATGCATTCACACATGTATCATGTTTCCGGTTAATACAATTCTAGCATGAATGATAAACTTTTATCATGAAATAAGGAAATAAATAATAACTTTATTATTGCCTCTAGGGCATATTTCCTTCATAAAATGCATGAAGAAGCTCCATGTTGATGGATCTTTGGACTCACTCGTTTTTGAAAAGTTTGAGACATGCAAATCATGTATATTGGTGTATATGCATGAAGAAACTCCATGCAAATGGACCGTTTGGACTCACTTGATTTTGTATCACTTGAGACATGCAAATCATACCACTGGGCAAGATGACTGAAAGCCTCGTTTTCAGTAAAATGGAACAAGAAGGCGACTTGTTGGAAGTAATACATTTTGATGTGTGCAGTCCAATGAGTGCCGAGGCACGTAGTGGTGAAAGTGCAACTAATCCCCGGGTGGTTTTGGTAATTAATAACAACATATATATCATTGAACTAATAGTTACTTGAGAATCATTTCAGAAAGTTCAGTGATATGGGTATGGCAAGGATTGAAGAAGTGGACCCTCAAAATGCTAAGGCAAGCATTGGCAAAAGCTCAAGACTCCATTTTTGGTTTAGTGATCCAAGATCACATTGAGTCCATAGGAAAGCCAATACTATTAAAGGGGATGAGGTTATGATGATGATCTGGTTGCTCAAAGTGCTTAGTGATACATCTCCTAAACTATCGGCAACTTTCACCGCCATATACACTCATAAGTAATCTCGGTCCCACCGATATTCCAAACTTCAGTCACACCGAGATGAACCACCTTAGCCATAAAGCCAAACCCTAGAAAACTCGGATTTTCCGATTGAACTCGGTCTCACGAAACTTGAGTTGCCAAGCTTCGTAACATACATCATCAAATCGGTGTCACCGAGATGATGAAATCGGTCCCACCGAGATTGGCAAGCTCTTGTCTTTACGAATCGGACAAACCGAGATTGTATTTTCGGTCCCACCGAAAATCCCAACGTTCACATGATTTGAACTTTCGGTCTCACCGAGTTGTCAACTTCGGTCCCACCGAGATTGGTCAAATGTGTAGCAGTTGGATTTTGTGTGGAGGCTATAAATACCCTCCACCCCTCTTCATTCGTGGAGAGAGCCATCGAAAGAACTACCACTCCTACCTTACATTTCGAGAAGAGAACTACCTACCCTTGTGTTGAGATCAAGTTGCTCCCCTCCACCATATGAAGCTTGATCTCTAGCCTTCCCAAGTTGCTTTCCACTCAATCCTTTCTTCCACCACAGCCAAATCGGTGAGGAGAGTTGAGTGTTGGGGAGATTATCATTTGAAGCACAAGAGCAAGGAGTTCATCATCATCAACACCATCTATTACCTTTTGGAGGTGGTGCCTCCTAGATTGGTTGGGTGTCGCTTGGGAGCCTCCGTCGAGATGTGGAGTTGAACCAAGAAGTTTGTAAGGGCAAGGAGATCGCCTACTTCATGAAGATCTACCCGAGTAAGGCTAGCCCTCCGTGGGCGAGGCCATGATGGCATAGACAAGGTTGCTTCTTCGTGGACCCTTCGTGGGTGGAGCCCTCCGTGGACTCTCATGGCCGTTACCCTCCGTGGGTTGAAGTCTCCATCAGCGTGGAAATGCGATAGCACCACCTATCGGAACCACGAGAAAAATCACCGCGTCTCCAAAATTGCGTTTGCTCTTCTCCACCTCTCTTTACTACATGTGCAATTTACTTTCCGCTGCCTATACTCTAGAATTGCATGTGTAGGGTGATGCTTGACTTGATCATAATCGTGAATCTGCCAAAAACTTGTCTTTGTCAAAAGGCATAATTTTATATTGTCAAGTAGTCTAATCACCCCCTCTAGACATACTTTCGATCCTACAAGTGGTATCGAGCTTTGGTCTCCATTGTATTGGTTTCCATTGCATTGGACTCCATAAGCTTGGTTTCACAACCTAGGAGAGTATGGCGTCTAGTGAGGGTAATTTTCGTAGAGGTCCTTACTTTGATGGTACAAATTTTGCTAGTTGGAAGCATAAAATGAAAATGCATATTCTTGGCCATAACCCAGCCGCATGGGGCATTATTTGTGTTGGTATGCAAGGTGAATTCTTGAGGAAGGAAAAGTTCGGATCATGGCTTCTAGCGGAAGAATTGCGGATGTTGCAAAACAATGCTCAAGCTTGTGACATTCTCTTCAATGCTTTGTGTCGAGGAGTTCAACAAAATCAGCCGTCTTGAGAATGCAAAAGATATTTGGGATACTTTGGTTGAAATGCACGAAGGTACCGAGTCCGTGAAGGAATCAAAGCTAGATGTTCTTCAAGGTCGACTTGACAAGTTCAAGATGAAGGAAGGTGAAGGAGTCGCTGAAATGTACTCTAGGCTTGCTCTCATCACAAATGAGATTGCCGGCTTAGGAAGCGAAGAAATGACCGACCGATTCATCATCAAGAAGATTCTCAGAGCTTTGGATGGAAAGTATGACACCGTGTGCACTTTGATCCAAATGATGCCAAACTACAAGAATCTCAAGCCAACGAAGTCATTGGAAGAATTGTTGCCCATGAGATGACACTTAAGGATAAGGAAGAGCTTCACAACAAGTCAAGTGGTGCTTACAAAGCTACAAGTGATGCTCCCACAACCTCAAGTGACAAGTTAGTTTCCAATGAAGAGATAAGCCTAATGGTGAAGAACTTCAACAAATTCTACAAGAGTAGAAGCAAAGAGAGAAGCTCAAAGTCTAGATCATATGATGAAAAGAGATCTTCTAGTCGTGATCGAAGCTGCTACAATTGTGGAAGACCGGACACTACTCAAATGAGTGTTGGCTCCCCAAGAGAAGAGAAGAATCTCCAAGAAGAAGAAGCTCAAGAGATGAGTCACCTCGGAAAGAGAGAAGGAGTAGAGATGATCGTTATGAACAAAGACCCTCTCGGAGAAGCAAGGATTAGGAGAGGAAAGACAAGTCATCAAGGAGCTACACAAGAAGAAAACATCAAGCTCATGTAGGTGAATGGGTCTCGGCTCCGGCTCAGACAATCAATCCGAAAGAAGCTATCACTCCAACTCCGACTCTGATCAAGATGAAGGTGTTGCGGTCTTGCTCTCGTATCCTCCAACTCCAACTCCTATGACTTATTTGATTCACCAAATGAGGGAACTGGAAGATGCTTCATGGCTAAAGGCCCCAAGGTATCACACCCTGAATTCATTGACTTTGATAGTGATGAGGATGACTTGCCTGGTGAAGATGAGCTCTTACATGATAAATCCAATGAACCTAGTAACGATGAACATGCTAGTAGTCTTTATAGTCAAGAAGAGTCGAATGACAATGCTATGAAGGAGATTGAGCGTCTAACTAAAGAACTAAACACTCTTAAGTTAGCTCATGAAACAACTCAAGAAGATCATAGAGAGCTCCTAAGATCTCATGAGAAGCTACGCTCGAGAAGCTCACTCTAGAGCAAGAACATGAGTTTCTAAAAGCAATCAATGGCGATCTTCAAAGAAGAGTTCTTCATATCTTGCCAAACGACTTCTCTTGTCTAATTTCTTGCCACCCATTAAAACTAAGCATGACAAGCATAAGAAAAATTCTTCATCTAGTAGTAACAATAACCATGCTAAATCCAATATTGTTGCTTCTAGTAGTTCTCTTGATTCCACTAACAATGTTTCAAGCCAAGTTACACTTGAGCAAGAAAATAGTTTATTGAAAGGGATTATAGAAAGGTGTCTACAAGAGCCTTGCGGAAGCAAGAACTTTGAGAAATTGTTACTTAAGCAAGGAAGGCACGGAAGAATCAAGGAATTGGTTTTGAGCGAAAGTTCAACGCCGAGGGTGTTGAATGGGAAGAAGGTCAATATCCTACTCCACAGTTTGTTCTTCAAAAGGAGAAGTATGATCCTACTTCTTCCAATGTGGAACAAGCTCAAGATGACCTTCCACCACAAGACCACAAGCTAAAAGGCAAGGACAAGCTTCAAGAGGAGATTGATGCATTTGTTGAAGCACCTCAAGCCATGGTCAAGTGTGTTCCCAAGGAAGCGTCAAGTTCTACTTCGTCAAGCTCAACTACAACCCCAAGGATTCCCATCAAGATGATGTGGATCGAAGAAGAAGAACTAGAGAGTTCTTGAGGGTGACTCCGCCAACATACTTCACTCACATTCATTTTGGCAAAAACTTGTGCAATCAACTTCCACATTGTGCACTAGTTCATGGAGTCACAAACCCTCTTGTTGGTAAGTCAAGGGACAAGGTAATCATTGCTTTCATGGACATCATCTATTGTGTACTTCAATCTATGTCCATGGATATCCTTGTTTGTTCCTTGTGGGACTAACCCATGTAGGTATTGAAAGTGCCGAATCAAAGGATTGCTCCCAACTCTTGATGGTCTTCATCAACATTGAGCATCCACATCTTCAACATCTACATGAAGTCTTCTCGACAACCCAAGGTTAGTTTGACCCTTTAAAGGGATCTCACATCTAGGGGAGCTTTGCTCTAAAGAAATTGAGCTAAAGCATCTTCAAATGATGTGAACACATCAATGCTTTATGTAAAAGTGGTAACCCCACTTGTGCTTAAACGATGAGTATGACCTATGATCAAATGTTCTCATTTGGCTCCTAAGTCAATATACTCATATAAAGATGACCTAGTCATCGACAAATTGTGTGATAGTAGCTAGAGTTTTGATTGTGCATGTCTGACACATATTTCATTTGCTATCTTATTGTGTGAGCATGTTGGATGCATGATTTTATCCATTCAAGGACATCCATTTGTTGTTTTGGTCGTTTTGATTTTTCTGACCAAATGGATGGACAAGAATGCCTAAGTACCTCCCCTAGCTATCTATGCTTTCTTGTATCAAAATTCTATTCATGCTTACATCACAAATTTTGAACAAGTCATTTTCGGACCCTCTGAGTGAGGAGCACTTGGAGCCACCGATCCGACAAGGGCTAACTTCCAAAACCTTCTAAGTGATTTCGGTCAGACCAACTCACTCAAACTCGGTCGAACCGAAAACATTTAGACTGATCTAGGTTTTCACCTCGGTGAAACCGAGTTGTGATTTTCGGCGTGACGAAGTGCATAGCTGCCTGCAGTTATCCATCTCGGTGCCACCGAAGTTTTACAACTTCGGTTCCACCGACAACAAAGGGGTATATATACTCGAGGGCGGCGTTGATTTCTCCTTCAAGCGCTTCGCCCCCACACCCTTCTTGCCGTCGCCCCGGTCTCCGGATCGTCGCCGTAAATGCGCTGTGCGCCCTCGCCGCAGTCTCCGTCGCCGTCAGCGGACATCTTCTCGCGCCGTTGCCGCCGTGAAAAACTCCACCAAGTTAGGGTGAGTTTGATCCCTCGTGCTCCCATCTCCGATTCAATGCACGTTTGGTTTGCCTAGAATCTTGCCACGATTGAAATCTTCTGTACACAGATTAGTTCGTTTGAACTAGATTCGAGTAAAAGTTTTAGGGTTAGGTTTCCGCGAACACATCTCGGTGAGACCGATTTTACATTTTCGGTATGACCGATTTGGCCTATAGCCATTACCTGCACCCTTTGGTCCAACCGAAGTTGTGCAAATCGGTGTGACCGAAATGACGATCTGTGAAACCCTAGTGTTTTTGGCGGGACGAAACCCACTTCGGTCCAACCGAAAGTGGTGTGAATGCTACATTTGAACACTTGGATTCACGAATTTTAAACTTCGATCGACCGAAATGTCTTCTGTGAAAACCTAATACTAAAATTTGAACTCATTTTGTTTGCAAAAACTTCTGCAATTTGTGATGACTCTTCTACTCTGCCTACACCTTATCTATTCACAGGTTGCCAGCCATGTCGGATGCCAAGTGGTGTCGAGCAGTCGAGACACCCATTGCGAGATATTCGAGGCGGGCACTAGTCCCGATCCCAAAGCAGCTCATCGGATGATGGTGAGAGGAGTACACCAAGTGGTTTGCCTCCTGCAGCCACCAGAGCTAGAAAGAAGAGGAACTCAGATGATGAAGACTCAGATTTTGTCGTTGAGGAAGAGGTCACCTCAAAGCCCAAGAGGAAAGTTGTTGCCAAAGAGCCACAAGGTCGACAAACTAAGAAGGGCACGAGAAAAGTCAAGCAGTCCTTTGTTGCTAAGAAGCTGAATTTGGGAGAGGAAGCTGCAAGCAAAGTGAAGAAAACTTCAAGAGAAAGAGGTTAGTGCATGATGATGCAGCACAGAAGATGAGGATGAGGAAGCACCCCAGCCTCCTCCTCGAAGCCTAAGCTCATGGGTGATGCCATTAAGGTGGAGCCACATCAAAGCCCAAGCAATCTGCTCCGGCTAAGGCAGCTCCGGCAAAAGCCTCTTTGCTAAGCCAAAGAAGACAGTCGAAACATTCCAGTGTCGAAAAGAACAAGGATGATGTGCCACCAGTGTGTCGGATGATGAAGCACCAGTTTCTTTGAAGCTTCGTCGAAGCTGCCACTTCACAATGATGCTCATCCTCAAAATTTGAGGATATGAAGGCAAGGAAAGATAGAGGTCTCGGGCTATGGAGAAAATCGACCCATATGCCGTGAGGAGAAGAACTGCTGTAGATCCCAGATTTCACACGAGAGCAGCGGGACTTCTATGAGACCGTCTTGATGGACAAGAAGCCCATAGTCGCGGACACAAGATATGTTGATTGGAAGTACATTGACAGTGAAGAGCACAGATATTTCTTTCCACATGTGCATGAAAGTTTCTTTGCTTGTGGTGTTGCAGACTTTGTAGGTCGAAGTTGACCAATTGGAGCGATGAGATGATTATGCAATTCTATGCCACAGCTCATTTCTATCTGATGGAAAGATTACATGGATGATTGAAGGCCAAAGATTTTCTTCATCTGTTGAAGAATGGGCAGAACTTGAATGCTCGATACAAAGAGAGGATGATATTGATGTATATGGTATTCCAAAGAAGAATCATGAATCCATGAAGAACATGTACAAAGAGGTTCCAGCTAAGGATTTGGGAATCTGGAAGCTCGGCTCAGTGTACTATCTCCAGGCAGGCCTACCTACCACTAATACCATATTGAGGCACACCTTGATGCCCAAGTCTGGAGATCATCGCATGATCAGAGGATACTCTATCAACATGCTGCATATACTTGATGAGAACGCACCTTTCAAGGTGATGGACTTGATGGTAGAAACCATTAAGAGAACAGCAACTGACCAGAAAAGGTCGTGTGGATTTGCCCCGCAGATTCAGATGCTTATCAATGCCAAGTTTGGCATGGGCACATTCTTGTTGGATAGAGAACACTTACCACTGCAGCCAGAGCATGAGGACAATGTTGTTGTGATGGATGAGGAGGATCAACATCTGTTGAAGGTCAAGCCAAGATTGAAGCTGCCAAGAAAGCCAAAGCGACAAGGAAGCAAAGCAGCAGCAGCCTAAACCAAAGAGTGTCGGAGAGCAGCTTCTTGAAGCTACCCAAAGGATTGAACAACGCTGCCAGCATTATGCGATCTCGGGAGAGCCTAGAGAGGATTGTTGAAGACAAGATCCACGCTCTGGATGTGAAGTGATGAAGTGCAAGTATTGTCAACAAGCTTGAGGCGGACATTGAGGAAGCAAAGAGGAGAAGGAAGAGCTTATCGTGAGATGCAGGATGACTTAGTCCAGGATGCTTATCAACAGATCGCTCCGGTTCCCACAGGACCCGATCAACTGCTATTCGATGGTGACACGGGACTACAGCCAAAGCACCTCCACAGTTCCATCAGTTGCTCCAACTCCGGTGACCACTCCTCCGGCCTGAGACATCGGTGAAGTCTTCGCCGATCTTTGTCATATCAACTCAACATCAACCAGACAGAGCCGCCCGCAGAGTCCCCGGTGGCGCTTAGCTCTATGCTTTTTGAACTTTTGGTAACTTGTTGCCAAAGGGGAGAAAGTGTATAGATCATAGGACTTCGAGAGAGAGTCTTTGTTGTCTTTGCTCTTTTGCTCTTTCGTTCATTTGCGGTTTCTTTGAGATACTTTTGGTTTTCAAAACATTGATGTGTTTGATACTCGTTTCATTCTACCTTAATGAGTGCTTGGTCGTACTATGCTTTAATGTGTGCTTAATGCTTATCATATGCTATTCCTATCTTGTATGACCATTTACTCATGTCTTGGTGATTGGGTGCATCTGTTCATTCTTATCATTTTGTGCGCTCCACCAAGATGTATGTGACATGGAAGAGTGACCCATGATCCTAATCGATTATGCATTTGCATTCAAGCGCAAATCTTAAATAATGCACAAATTTAGGGGAGCTCTTGCTTATCACATACTTCTCAAAGCGGCGATATTATTCATTGATTATATCCTTTGTCGAAGCTTTGATCTATATGTTGTCATCAATTACCAAAAGGGGAGATTGAAAGTGCAACTAATCCCGGGTGGTTTTGGTAATTAATAACAACATATATATCATTGAACTAATAGTTACTTGAGAATCATTTGAAAGTTCAAATGATATGGGTATGGCAAGGATGAAGAAGTGGACCCCTCAAAATGCTAAGGCAAGCATTGGCAAAAGCTCAAGACTCCATTTTTGGTTTAGTGATCCAAGATCACATTGAGTCCATAGGAAAGCCAATACTATTAAAGGGGATGAGGTTATGATGGCGATCTGGTTGCTCAAAGTGCTTAGTGATACATCTCCTAAACTATCGGCAACTTTCACCGCCATATACACTCATAAGTAATCTCGGTCCCACCGATATTCCAAACTTCAGTCACACCGAGATGAACCACCTTAGCCATAAAGCCAAACCCTAGAAAACTCGGATTTTCCGATTGAACTCGGTCTCACGAAACTTGAGTTGCCAAGCTTACAGTAACATACGTCATCAAATCGGTGTCACCGAGATGATGAAGTCGGTCCCACCGAGATTGGCAAGCTCTTGTCTTTACGAATCGGACAAACCGAGATTGTATTTTCGGTCCCACGAAAATCCCAACGTTCACATGATTTGAACTTTCGGTCTCACCGAGTTGTCAACCGGTCCCACCGAGATTGGTCAAATGTGTGTAGCAGTTGGATTTTGTGTGGAGGCTATAAATACCCTCCACCCCTCTTCATTAGTGGAGAGAGCCATCGAGAAAGAACTACCACTCCTACCTTACATTTACGAGAAGAGAACTACCTACCCTTGTGTTGAGATCAAGTTGCTCCACTCCACCATATGAAGCTTGATCTCTAGCCTTCCCAAGTTGCTTTCCACTCAATCCTTTCTTCCACCACAGCCAAATCAGTGAGGAGAGTTGAGTGTTGGGGAGATTATCATTTGAAGCACAAGAGCAAGGAGTTCATCATCATCAACACCATCTATTACCTTTTGGAGGGTTGTGCCTCCTAGATTGGTTAGGTGTCGCTTGGGAGCCTCCGTCGAGATGTGGAGTTGAACCAAGAAGTTTGTAAGGGCAAGGAGATCGCCTACTTCGTGAAGATCTACCCGAGTAAGGCTAGCCCTCCATGGGCGTGAGCCATGATGGCATAGACAAGGTTGCTTCTTCATGGACCCTTCGTGGGTGGAGCCCTCCGTGGACTCTCGCAGCCGTTACCCTCCGTGGGTTGAAGTCTCCATCAGCGTGGAAATGCGATAGCACCACCTATCGGAACCACGAGAAAAATCACCGCGTCTCCAAAATTGCGTTTGCTCTTCTCCACCTCTCTTTACTACATGTGCAATTTACTTTCCGCTGCCTATACTCTAGAATTGCATGTGTAGGGTGATGCTTGACTTGATCATAATCGTGAATCTGCCAAAAACTTGTCTTTGTCAAAAGGCATAATTTTTATATTGTCAAGTAGTCTAATCACCCCCCTCTAGACATACTTTCGATCCTACAAGTGGATATCGTTATGTTCTTACTTCACGGATGATTTGAGTAGATACTGAGTATATTTACTTGATGAAACACAAGTCTGAATTATTGATGGTTCATGTAATTTCAGAGTGAAGTTGAAGATCATCGTGACAAGAGGATAAAATGTCTATGATATGATCATAGAGATGAGTATCTGAGTTACGAGCTTTGGCATGCAATTAAGACATTGTGGAAATTGTTTCACAATTAATACCGCCTGGAACACCATAGTGTGATGGTGTGTCCGAACATCATAGTTGCACCCTATTGGATATGGTGCGTACCATGATGTCTCTTACCTAATTACCACTATCGTTCATGGGTTAGGCATTAGAGACAACCGCACTCACTTTAATAGGGCACCACGTAATTCCGTTGAGACGACACCATTTGAACTATGGTTTGGAGAAACCTAAGTTGTCGTTTCTTAAAAGTTTGGGGCTGCGACGCTTATGTGAAAAAGTTTCAGGTTGATAAGCTTGAACCCAAAGCGAGATAAAATGCATCTTCATAGGACACCCAAAACAGTTGGGTATACCTCCTAATTCAGATCCAAAAGCAATAGGGATTGTTTCTTGAATCGGGTCCTTTCTCGAGGAAAAGTTTGTCTCAGAAAGTTGAGTGGGAGCATGGTGGAGACTTCATGAGGTTATTGAACAGTCACTTCAACTAGTGTGTAGCAGGGCACAGGAAGTTGTTCCTGTGGCGCCCACACCAATTGAAGTAGAAGCTTATGATAGTGATCAGGAAGTTTCGGATCAAGTCACTACCGTACCTCGTAGGGTGACAAGGATGCGTACTACTTCAGAGTGGTACAGTAATCCTGTCTTGAAGGTCATGTTGGACAACAATGAACCTGCGAGCTATGGAGAAGCGATGGTGGGCCCATATTCCAACAAATGGTTAGAAGCTATGAAATCCGAGATAGGATCCATGTATCAGAACAAAGCATGAACTTTGGTGGACTTGCCCGATGATCGGCAAGCCATTGAGATAAATGGATCTTTAAGAAGATGACGGACGTGGACGGTAATGTCACCGTCTATGAAGCTCGACTTGTGGCGAAGAGTTTTTCACAAGTTCAAGGAGTTGACTATGATGAGATTTTCTAATCCATAGCGATGCTTAAGTCCGTTGGAATCATGTTAGCATTAGATGCATTTATGAAATCTGGCAGATGGATGTCAAAACGAGCTTCCTTACCAGTTTTCGTAAGGAAAGGTTGTATGTGATGCAATCAGAAAGGTTCTGTCGATCCTAAGGATGCTAAAAGGTATGCTAGCTCCAGCGATCCTTCCATGGACTAGAGCAAGCATCTCGGAGTCAGAATATGCGCTTTGATGAGATGATCAAAGATTTTGGGTTTATACAAAGTTTATGAGAAACTTGTATCTCCAAAGAAGTGAGTGGGAGCACTATAGAATTTCTGATAAGTATATGTTGTTGACATATTGTGGATCAGAAATGATGTAGAGTTTCTGGAAAGCATAAAGGGTTGTTTGAAAAGTGTTTTTCAACAGAAAACCTGGATTAAGCTGCTTGAACATTGAGCATCAAGATCTATGAGGATAGATCAAAAACGCTTAATGGTACTTTTAAATGAGCACATACCTTGACATGATCTTGAAGGTGTTCAAGATGGATCAGTCAAAGAAGGAGTTCTTGCCTGAGTTGTAAGCTATGAAGTTAAGACTTAAAGCTCGACCACAGCAGAAGAAAGAGGAAGGACAAAGGTCGTCCCCTATGCTTTTGTCATAGGCTCTATACGGTATGCCTTGCTGAGTACCGCACCTGATGTGTGCCTTGCCACATGTCTGGCAAGAGGGTACAAAGGTGATCAAGGAGTGGATCACCAGACAGCGGTCAAAATTGTCCTTGGAGTAATAAGGACATGTTTCTCGATTATGGAGGTGATAAAGAGTTCGGCGTAAAGGGTTACGTCGACGCAAGATTTAACACCTATCCGAATGACTCTGAGTAGCAAACCGGATACGTATAGTGGAGCAACCATTTGGAATAGCTTCAAGTGGAGCGTGGAAGCAGCATTTACAATATGACCTAGAGATTTGCGAAGTACATATGGATCTGATGTTGCAGACCTGTTGACTAAAACCTCTCTCACAAGCAAAACATGATCAAACCCTAGAACTCATTGAGTCTTAATCACATGATGATGTGAACTAGTTTGGTGACATTACTAAACTCTTTGGATGTTGGTCACATGGCGATGTGACCTATGAGTGTTAATCACATGGCGATGTGAACTAGATTATTGACTCTAGTGCAAGTGGGAGACTGTTGGAAATATGCCCTAGAGGCAATAATAAATTAGTTATTATTATTATATTTCCTTGTTCATGATAATCGTTTATTATCCATGCTATAATTGTATTGATAGGAAACTCAGATACATGTGTGGATACATAGACAACACCATGTCCCTAGTAAGCCTCTAGTTGACTAGCTCGTTGATCAATAGATGGTTACGGTTTCCGACCATGGACATTGGATGTCGTTGATAGCGGGATCATATCATTAGGAGAATGATGTGATGGACAAGACCAATCCTAAGCCTAGCACAAAGATCATGTAGTTAGTATGCTAAAGCTTTTCTAATGTCAAGTATCATTTCCTTAGACCATGAGATTGTGCAACTCCGGATCTTGTAGGAATACTTTGGGTGTACCAAAGCGTCAACGAATGGCTGGGTGGCTATAAAGGTGCACTACGGGTATCTCCGAAAGTGTTTGTTGGGTTGTACGAATCGAGGCGGGATTTGCCACTCCGTGTGACGGAGAGGTATCTCTGGGCCCACTCGGTAGGACATCATCATAATGTGCACAATGTGACCAAGGGGTTGATCACGGGTTGATGTGTTCGGAGCGAGTAAAGAGACTTGCGATAACGAGATTGAACAAGGTATCGGGATCCGACGATCGAATCTCGGGCAAGTACTATACCGCTAGACAAAGGGAATTGAATATGGGATTGATTGAATCCTCGACATCGTGGTTCATCCGATGAGATCATCGTGGAACATGTAGGAGCCAACATGGGTATCCAGATCCCGCTGTTGGTTATTGGCGGAGAGTTGTCTCGGTCATGTCTCGTGTCTCCGAACCCGTAGGGTCTACACATAAGGTTCGATGGCGCTAGGGTTATAGGGAATAGATATATGTGGTTACGAATGTTGTTGAGTCCGGATGAGATCCGGACATCACGAGGAGTTAGGAATGGTCGGGAGGTAAAGATTTATATGGGAAGTCCTGTTTTGGTCATCGGAAAAGTTTGGTGTTATCGGTAATGTCTGGGACCACGGGAGGGTCGAGGTCCACCAAGTGGGGCCACCGGCCCCAGAGGGCTGCATGGGCCAAGTGTGGGAGGGACCAGCCCGGGTGGGCTGGTCGCCCCTCCCCCACAAGGGCCCAAGGCGCCTAGGGTTTGGGGAGGGGGCTCCTCCACCTTGCTTGGGGGGGCAAGTTTCCCCCTCTCCCCCCCTTGGCCGCCTCCCTAGATGGGATCTGGGGCTGCCGCACCCCTTGGGGTGGGAACCCTAGAGGGGGCGCAGCCCCCTCCCCCCCTATATATAGTTGAGGTCTAGGGGCTTCCCAACACATGAGTTTCTCTCCCTCTTGGCGCAGCCCTACCTCTCTCCCTCCTCGTCTCTTGCGGTGCTTGGCGAAGCCCTGCAGGATTGCCACGCTCCTCCACCACCACCACGCCGTCGTGCTGCTGCTGGGCGGAGTCTTCTAACCTCTCCCTCTCTCCTTGCTGGATCAAGGCATGGGAGACGTCATCGGGCTGCATGTGTGTTGAACGCGGAGGTGCCGTCCGTTCGGCACTAGGATCATCGGTGATTTGGATCACGACGAGTACGACTCCATCAACCCCGTTCACTTGAACGCTTCCGCTTAGCAATCTACAAGGGTATGTAGATGCACTCCCCTTTCCCTCGTTGCTAGATTACTCCATAGATCGATCTTGGTGATGCGTAGAAAATTTTGAATTTCTGCTACGTTCCCCAACATTTACAACCTCACAACCGCGAGGATGTACTCCCTCGTCAGCTCACCGGATAGATCTCTGGACAACCCTTTGGGAGGCCTCAAGACAGTCCCTTGGATAGTCCCACCGGACGGATCCATAGACAACCCTTTGGGAGGCCTCTGGATAGTCCCACCGGACGGATCCTCGGACAGCCCTTTGGGAGGCCTCTAGACAGTCCCTCGGATAGTCCCATCGGACGGATCCTCAAACAGCCGCTAGGGCAAAAGATCGAACCTATGACCTCTCTCCGGGGTTGCACACATACGGTGTTAGCTATCCGGCAAGGCTTCGTCGTCCAGAACTAGTTCCCACCGGAACCCAGACAGTCTTTCAGCTCTACGAACCTGTTTTGTGGGAGGGAGAGAGAAAGCTAGATCATGCATGGCATTTGTATGAGAGATTTGAGTGAGTATGGAGAGCACCTCTCCACCTCTATTTATAGGCCAAGCCCAAGGGGTAGAGGACAATTGGAAATACCAAATTGCCCTTGGATATTTTCATCCACTATTCATGAGATGAAATTACCAAAATGCCCTCGTATATTTTCATCCACTATTCATGAGATGAAATTACCAAAATGCCCTCAGATAATTTCATCCACTATTCATGAGATGAAATTACCAAAATGCCCTCAAATATTTTCATCCACTATTCATGAGATATTTGTTTCGCAAACGTTTAATCCGAAAAAATTCACAAAAGTCCACAACATTTCTGGCACCCACTTAAATAATTCTGGACGCATTCCGAAACATTTCTGGTAGGATGATTTTTCTCTTTGAAACATTTTTTTATAACTCCGAAACTTTTCCAGTTTTCTCTCTAGAAATTCTCCATCGTCTCCAAAACTTTTCCGGTGACTTTCTCTCAGACTCCCTGTCTAGTATTCAGTAGATAGATGACCCTTAAGCGTGTGACCTTGTAGATTCGGTGAAGTATAGACATGACCGGAACACTTTCCGATCAATGATTAGTAGTGGAACCGTGGACATCCATATTGATCCCTATACCCACACGAATGAATATTCGAGTGAACCTGTAGTTCGCCGTGTGCTATTCTTGTTGCTTCACGATATGTTACAAACACCAGAGGTGAGAATTATCAGCATCCCTGTGGGTCAACAATTTTGTCCACTATGTCAGTTACTGGTTTTGTTCTCATTTCTCGTTTCCGCGTTTGGTATCCCCGTGATCAAATCACGATGTGTCTGGCAAGACGATAATGGATACCGTAACAACAAGATGGCCCAAAGAATATCTCTCCATCGTCTAAGGAGAAAATCCCAATCTTGAGCTATCAAGTTACTTGTCATACTTTTCCATGAACCTGTAAGCCGTCTTAACAGCCACCCTTTTATGGATGACGTTTAGCAAACCTCAAAGTTCATGAAGTAAGCATGAAGAAACTCGATACTCTCATGGTCTAAGGAGTTATGCAAATGTTAACTTTATCTGTGTTATATAGCATTAACTTGTGATGAATGTATCTCATAGCATAACATCAATTTGGGTCGATTCAACATAAGTGCTCTCCTAAAATTGTGCCCTCAAAAGTTGCCGGCATAGATATGCCCATGATTAGGAAAACGTAACCATAATGCAGCACTCGAGCTAGTCTTAGAGGCTTGACTAGGAATACTTTTTACCGTTTATTATTCCACACGTGCATATGAGTTTTCCTCTGAACCTTGTGGTTGTTGTAGACGCGAGAACCATATCACTTATAGCATGGAATATAAACATAATTACGAACATGGAGATAAATAATACTCCCTTCGTCCCAAAATAAGTGTCTTGAGCTTAGTACAAATTTGTACTGGAGCTAGTATAAAGTTGAGACACTTATTTTGGCATGGAGGGAGTAATGTTTATTATTGCCTCTAGGGCATATAGACCAGGCGAGATTCATGCAAACATGGAACATTTTCATTACATTTCGAACTTTTAGGACAAAAAAAAAGAAAAGAAAACCGACCCTGAGTCTATACTATGGCGGCGGCTGACGTCCACTATCCTTTGTATTCCGCATCTGCGACGACGTCCTCCATCTACCATCTCCATAAACGGCAGTGGGGTTCAAGACCCGTGAAGTGAAGGTGTGGTCTCCCGGGAATAAGAGTAGAACACGGGAGACGGACCAGCCGACTTGTCACACCATGCCCTGTCGCCTCCCATGCCCTACTCACCCGACCTCGGTGGTGCCGGTGAACATGAGGTTGATGATGATGGACATGGACGACCCGTCGCTGTTCACTTACCACATACGCCCCCGAACGTTGGACGATGACACGTAGGACGCGCGGCTGGCGGTGCTCTCGTTGTCAGCCACCGACGCAGTCAGTGACCTCAAGCTTCATCCCCGAAGACAAGCTCTCCCGCAGAGCGTTCCCGCTCACGATCATGGTGGATGTGGTGCCAGGGAGGAGGATGTGCTCTGGTGTGGAGTTTAGCCGGGTGTTTCCACTTTAAGTAGCGCATTCCGGTGAGGCCAAGCGTCCGGGTGCGTCAATGAGTCGCCGGAGTTGGTTCCTTCGGCGGCGAGCCTGCTTAATGGTGGCATACAGACGCATGGCATGAATGCAGGCAGCTAGCGCCGACTGGGAATGCATGCGAGCGAGGGATGAGGGTTTTTTGCGGGCCAAGGTAGTCAGCTACGCCCGTGGAAACGTTGAAGATGCCCGTTGCTCACATGCGATCCCACATGTCATTGAAAAAGCAAGACGACCTGTGTTCCCTTGTGTCAGCAGCATGCCAGACCGACCGTCTAGGGATGCGACTTGAATGCGACATGGGTGCTGTCAGTGTACTGACTTTTCATTTCAAACCTGTAAACCGAACACTTGTACTAGAGCGTAACACCAAAAGCATATATGAAGTTGGCACCTCACCAATAGCCAGCCTAGCCCACATGTACAATGGTTATTCATACTAGCATAAGTACCATTTTAGTAAGTGTACCGCCCTTTCCTTTTTAACTCCTGAAGTGTAACACTTGATTATGTAGCCGGAAGATGTGTGTTTGTGTGACGCCCGGATAATTAAGCTACAATAATCCTCTGCTAATGATGCCACGTCACCACAACTACTGTTGTTAAACTCGCGTCGATTCAAACCCCATTCAAAATCAAATTTAAAACCGGGTCAAACAATAAAAGTTTTCAAACATGAAAGCTAAAATGTTCAAAGTGTGGCAAATAATCCTTGGATATTTGCCATGTTGGAACCAACCTCTTTTGGATTCCAAAAGTGCCCCTGGAAATTATTTAGTGGTCCAACATCATTTGAAATTGGCCTTTTCAATTTCTAAAAATGGTTAGACAACTGCTTTTGACCCCATACTTTTTGTTCCATTTCCATATATTGTGTTAGAATTATGTGCCAAGTTTTGCTCAAAACAAAACTCGTTTGTTACTAAAAGAAAATGCAAAACTGAGGTTAAAATAATATCAAAAGTAAATATAACCCCCCCAGACTAGCCAATCGGCCCAGTTGGCCTCCAGAACTAGGCCAGCCCAACCCCCCTGGCCTATAACCCCACTAACGCCACTAACCCTCAAACCCTAACCTCTCCCAATCCCCCACTCCCCCCACTCGCTCCCCCCACACCTCTCTCCCTTCCCCCGTCTGGATCGGGGCAAAGGGCCCTGACCCCTTCGCCACGCCGCCGCCGCCCGCGCCTCAGCCACCCCTCACCGGCGCCCGCCTCTTACGTCTCCTTCATGGCCGGCCGACTGCCTTGTCTTGGCGCCCGCCTGCTCCGTCCTGCCATCGCCGCTGCCTGCCGCCTCGACGTGCCGAACCCCGTCACTGGATCGCCACCGCCTAGAGCTGCCCTCGCCGGACCGCCCCGCCCTGCCTCTCCATCGCCGGCCACCCCGAGCCTCCCTCGAGCTTGCTGCCACCTCCATACGGCTTCAATGTGAGTCGCCGTTCTCCACTCCTCTTCTCTCCCCTATAGAATGAACGCTCCTACGCCGTCCCCGATCCCCCGCGGTCACTGTGCCCATCTCCATCGCCGCACGCGCGCACCGGCCTCCCCCTGCCTTCTCGTGCGTTGCGCCGTCGAGGCCGCCTCTGCTCGATGGTGCTTGCTTCTATGTGGAGACCGACGACAACCAAGAGTAGTTAGGAGGTCCCAGGCAGGAGGCCTTGCCTCTTCGGTCGTGTTGCTTTTGTGCTAGCCTTCTCAAGGCATCCATATTTAACTTATGTCTGTACTCAGATATTGTTGCTTCTGCTGACTCGCTTGTGTATCAAGATTATGTATTCGAGCCCTCGAGGCCCATGGCTTGTAATACAAAGCTTGTATTATTTTAATTTGTGTTTAGAGTTGTGTTGTGATATCTTCCTGTGAGTCCCTGATATTGATCGTACACATTGCGTGTATGATTAGTGTACGATTGAATCGGGGGCGTTACAAGTTAGTATCAGAGCCGACTGCATGTAGGAATCCCCTTTCCAACTCCTTGGCCGAAGTTGAGTCTAGTCTTTGAAAAACTGTTTTACTAACATGGCTGTGTGGCTTACGGGCCCACGTCGCCATTGGGTGGTATTAGGATCTTTTACTCCTCGACCTTTACTCTGGGACTCTTATCTCTCTTCTATTCGGGTTAAATAATTTTGTTAACTTTAACTCTAGGATATCGTAAATACTTTCTCCCGGAGAGCCCCTACTCCAGATGATTGCTTGGTGCACCAGAAGATTCTGAAGATACTCTCCGATGTTTTACCGAGTCCCTTGTACCCTTCGCCGTTGCGATCCCTACCACCGATAAATCCTTAGGTGTAACTACCTACATTGTCATTCATATAGTCATTCCTCGTTGATCTTGTTATTACAAGATACCCTAAATTTCTCCTTATTTGTTCTGAGAATACCTTGTGCCTACTGCCTTGCAGTTCCTTGCCGCATGAATACCCCTACGGATAATTACTCGTTCTTATCGAGTATTTGTTCATCCCTAGTTATCCTTATGCTAAGATACTTTGTAATACAATCCGAGCTTTCGATGACCTCTGTCACCTGTTGCTCTGTAAGGTCTTACATGCCTACACTCTGGTTAATTCCATATGCCTAGCAGTATCCATTGACGTCCTTTGTCATCATCATCTTGAGTCCTTCGATTTGATATATTTGTGTCGCAATCATCCGTTGATCCTTATAGATTATCTTTCCGGCTCAGACGTCTTCCCGAACATGAGCTAGTTCTCGGCCAATCAGATTGCCATCGATTGTGACCTAAGTCTATTCAACTTATCCATCCTTGGTCAGAGCGTTTGCTTCTGATCCCTTGATTTTGGAAATCATAATTTCGTTACATTTGAGCTTTGAATTAGTCAGTTGTTTCTATAACCTGATCTCCTTGCATTCTTTCTTCTTCTGATTGAGTACCATTGCTCACATCAGATTCCTCGTGGACCACCAGATCCTTTGTTGGGTTCTATCCGACAGTGTCCTTCATATTCAGTAACCTTGTGAGCTTTTCCTTGGATACATAATGCTTTTGGTAAATTGTATCTTCTGCTTCCTCAAACATGCTCTACTCCGAGCTTGAGTTATTTACTCGTGAAGTTTGACTCTACAACTTCGTCGAAGATGAGAAGTAAATGGAAGGTTATGCATTGATGAAGTGGGAGTCGACCTTGAACCTTTGTGTTCATGCCCATGGACCTGATGTGGAACTTAACATGGAAACTTCTTGTAAAAATAATAACCCCCTTGTGATAAGTGCATCTTGTGTCTATGTTTGATCCCTTGCAACCGTGGTTCCGTCCATGATTGTTCTCCTTTGATTCCATTTCTCGGTCAAGTTGAAGTACTTGTATTCTACATATCATTTCACATGTCCAACCCCTATTCTCCTCACTCTTCGAGTATTACCGTCTGGTATCTCGAGAATATCACGAAACTACATAACTTCCTATGAGTTTTTCTTCAACTATTATTTCTCGCCGATTCCAATTTCCATGGGTTCTGAGTTGGTAGACACCCAAGAACACCGATAAATGATTCGAGTCTCCTTTGTTTTGTTTAACCTTTCTTGTAACCTCACATATCTGAGTAGTAATAATTCCCTGCTTATGTAAACACCTTGGTGTACAAACTCTATCAGTAAGACCTTGTTACTATTGTTGATGACATTCCGGTAGCCACTGATGGACGAGAACTTCGCCTATTGGTCCGCCTCGTCTTAACGAGCAGGAAAATGGTTCTCTTCGTCCCTCGCCCTTGGTACCAACATTGTTACCAACATAACTGATAGGCTATCCTCTGACCTGCCTTGCTAGCATGACCGTGCAAAATGTTAGCGCCCTTCTTGGGTTTTTTACCCACATGGTGGTCCCATAACCCACAGTTCCACAGGATCGAAACCTGACTCCTGTACATCCCTGTTTTCCAAAGTTGTTCCTCACGCTTGGCTTTGTATGTAAGTCGTGAGTGACCTACCTAGTGATCTATTCTGGTATCAGATGCAATACTTATTCCCATTGCTCTAAACCCCTTTCACCCTCTATTTCGGGCAAAGAATGATTGCCTACCCGGTTGATGCTTCTTATTGCAACTCCTTACCTTGCTCTTGATGTGTCGGATTTAGGGATCTGGCAACCCTTGAGAGGTTCGAACTCTGGGGTGCGTGCGGAGATCTCAACCTGCCTAGCGTGCCTACTCACGATCCTCCTAGCCTAGCGCGTTGAGCTCAAAGAAACACAAAGACACAGAGATTTATACTGATTCGGGCCACCGTTGTGGTGTAATACCCTAATCCAGTGTGGTGTGGTGGATTGCCTCGAGGGGCTATGGATGAACTAGTACAATGGACGAACAAGCCTCAGGAGGTGAGGTGTTCTTGACTGGTGTGGTGTTGTACTTGTTCTGATTTCCGTCGTCTCGTACCCCCTCTATGGTGGTGGCTAAGTCCTATATATAGTGGCCTTGGTCCTCTTCCCAAATATGAGCAGGAAGGGATCCCACAACGGCGGGATTTGAAAGGGGACAGGTAGTACAGTCTATGCTGACAAAAGTAGGCTTCGCCTGCGAAAGGCCTCTGGTCGTGATGCCGTGGTGGGCTCGGTGATGACCTCCGTCCTGCCGTCCTGGCGGTCTTGGTCTTGTTGCACTAGAATGGAAACCTTTGGCTGATTCCTCGGGACCCTGCGCCGGTGGCTTGCCCCCCTTGCACCGAAGAGGAAACCTGCACTTTGCACCTGCCTGGCACCCGTCTGGCCTTGGTCGTCATGGCTCACGTCAGCCGGGCCTCATGAGGTAGATGCATAGAACTCTCCGCCCCTCTCCTGAGGAGGCCAACTCCTTCGGGGGTCTTGGCGTCGTCTGCCTCGCGAGGCTTGGCCCCTCGCGAGGGTCTTGCTGTGTTGGTGTTGAAGCTGGGCCATACCAGGCCGTCGATGGAGTCATGCGGTGGGCCGCAGGCAGGCAGGACTAGATACACCCAAGTACAGGATGCCGAAGTAGCCCCCGGGCCCAAGGCATGCTCGGACTTGGCTTCCAGGCGAAGCCAAAGGGAAAGTGCGGAGCGCCGCGGGCCCCAACCGCCTGCGGCCTTGATGACGCGTGGCGACTGATTGGACGTGGGCAACTTTGTTTCCCTACGCTGCCTCGGCAACTGCTCAACTTGACAACTGCATGCTGCATGCAGAGAGGATCATCATTACTAGAAATCATGGGAGGCCAATGACTTACCTTCTCCCAGCTATAAACATGCGAGCGGGTGGATCCCCTGCCCATCTCTCTTTCGTCTTGCTGCCTGCTTCTCCTCCTCTCCATCTTGCTCTCATGGCGCCGATCAGGAGGTTCTCTGCGACAGAGAAGGGGAAGGCTCCTAGGGAGGGGTCGGACCCCCTCCCTCTGAAGAAGCGGCTCCACCTCCCTCACGACGCCGGCGCCGGGCAAGAGGTGGCCATGCCTTGGCAATCGAGGCCTCCTCCTGGCTCCCCCTTCTCCTATACGCCCGGGCACAAGGTCAAGGAGTGCACCGTCGAGTGGCGCCTCGTGAAGGTGACAGGGCCACCATTGCCTTGCCGACCGCATCACGGACTCACGCCGAGGGTAGCTCGCATGAGTTCATGGTGTGGGCGGTAATGCCCTCGACACCTGGATCCGACTCCCGTGGTTCTCCGCCAGCGAGCTGCCTCCGAGGGGACCGATGGAGATGTGGCTGCAGCACGCAGGGTCTAGCAGCCTAGCCACCGGAGCTGAGGTCGAGGTCGTGCCGCCTAGAGACGTATTCATGACGCGAGGATGGGGCAAGGTCGCACGGGCTTGCCGAGCGGAGGGAGCCCTGGCGATCCACTTCGAGTACGACGGCGCGACCACCTTGTTCTTTAAGGTCTTCAACGAGGAGGGTGAACGGCTGGAATGCTGCCCCGGAGGGGACATCTTGAGGGACGCCGTAGCGGGGGCTGGGTATGCTGCTGCCCCCTTTAGCGCTTCGTCCAGCAGCAGCGACGACTCCTGGGAATCCAGCGACTCTCCTGAGCCCAGTGATTCTCCGGAGTCGAGTGACAACAGCTACGTGCTGCCAAGCTCCCGTCAAGGTCGGAGCACCGCCGCGGCTGCCGCCCATTGTTGTCAGCGACACCGTAGGGCACTGTAGTTGTTTCTCCTGCGTGAGATGAAGATCAGCCCCCGTGGGGCTTGTAAGGATCAGGATGTATTTAGCAGTATCGCTATTTCTTTTGACTTTGTAATGGATGCGCGTATTTCAGTTTGGCTGAGTCCCTTCCTTTTTCTCTTCCCTAGACAACGTGGCGCTCTACGCCGACAAGACCCAGTCCCCAGGAAGGCTTCAGCCGTCGCTAGTATGCCAGGTCGCGATGCCGTGGTCAAGGCTAGGAAGTGAGCGGCCCAAGGTCCGGTAAGAGATCGTGAGACGCGATGCTCATGAGGTCCCCTTTGGCGTGCAAGCAGCTGTATAAAAAATCGAAAAGGGGAGTCGAACCGCCCAAGTGGAACTGCGAGGCGTGGCGTAGGGAGCAAAACTGGTGCTATAGTGAGCCAAGACTTATCTTTTGCTGTCTGAGTTCATCGGAGAGGCAATGCTTGTTGTCGCGCCCGTGGTTCCGTCAGGTGTGGCATGTATAGGCCACCCTCTTGCCTCGCTCGCCGAAATGCTCTACATCCTGGGGTCCCGGCCCTCGAGCGAGCTCAGCCGCCGCTGGTATGCGAGGTCGCGATGCCGTGGTCAAGGCCAGGGGGTGAGGGCTGGAGAACCGGTAGGAGCTCCCGAGACGTGATGCTCGGGAGGCTCCCCCCTTTAACGTGCAAGCGACTCGCAAGGCCAGACGATGGTTGTCCGGGCCGACCTTTGGCCCATCGCTGGCTGAACCTGCAGGTTGGATGACAAAGGAGGCCAAGAGCCCCCAGGGCATGAGATGGAGGCACCCGGGACCCTGCGTGGTGGTGTACGCAAGGCGGGCCGCGAATCAGAGCTCGATCACCAGGTTTATCAGCGTTGCAGGGATGGACCTGAGCACAAGCGACGTGCCGAAGTGAGTATCGTGCAGTGATGCAGGAATGGCGTTAGTCAGAACACATGAAGGGCGTGAGGCGGTGGTCACGAGGTGACGATCATAGATAAATTCACAGAAATGATTAGATAGTCCTGGTGAATGCAAAACGATACATGCCGTAGGGACGGACCCACACGACCTGGGGATGATGCAGCCCGAGGGGCGCCCCCAAACTGAATGAACTAGGGAGATGTCACCTGGTACCGTTGCTGAAGATTTGTTGAAGTAGCCAAAAAAGCGCGCTGCTGAAGCCGTTCCTCACGAGCCGCTCCGGTGCCGAGCCTCAGGAGGCCCGGAGGGACCGGGAGGCTCCTGAATGTGCTCCTCCATCTACGCCAGGAGCGCCTGGTACCTGGCTTCACAGGCCATCTGAGCGCCCCTCATGCAGCACTGGAATGCCTCAGCCACGCCCGCTAGTCCAAAAGGCATGCACACGTAGATGTGAGGCAGACCGTCGCATTGACCGACTCGAGACGGCCACATGAGCTGCCGAGACGCGGCCCCGTTGAGCCAGGGGATGTCGATGTAGACACGGAACTCCTTACCCTCGCCAGGGTAGTGAGCTGCGCCACGTGGCAGGCGACGATCGCCTTGTAGAACCCTACCTTCTTGAATCTCCTCGGTTGCCTTGCTGATAAACTCCTGAACGCCTGGTGCCTCCCTGATACGTCTCATACGTATCTATAATTTATGAAGCATTCATGATATTTTATTATCTGTTTTGAATGATTACAGGCTTTATTATACACTTTTATATTACTTTTGGGACTAACCTATTAACCGGAGGCCCAGCCCATATTGCTGTTTTATTGCCTATTTCAGTATTTCGAAGAAAAGGAATATCAAACGGAGTCCAAACGGAATGAAACCTTCGGCGTCGTGATTTTTTGGAAGAATATGATCCCGGAGACTTGGAGTTCACGTCAGAAGATCCTCGAGGAGGCCACGAGATAGGAGGGCGCCCACCTCCTACTGGGCGCGCCCCCTGTCTCGTGGGCCTCTCGAGCACCTCCCGACTGACTACTTTCGCCTATATAAGCCTACGTACCCTAAAACCCTCGAATATCAAGATAGATCGGGAGTTCTGCCGCCGCAAGCCTCTGTAGCCACCAAAAACCTCTCGGGAGCCCGTTCCGGCACCCTGCCAGAGGGGGAACCCATCACCGGTGGCCATCTTCATCATCCCGGCGCTATCCATGACGAGGAGGGAGTAGTTCACCCTCGGGGCTGAGGGTATGTACCAGTAGCTATGTGTTTGATCTCTCTCTCTCTCTCGTGTTCTCTCTATGGCACGATCTTGATGTATCACGAGCTTTGTTATTATAGTTGGAACTTATGATGTTTCTCCCCCTCTACTCTCTTGTGATGAATTGAGTTTCCCTCTTGAAGTTATCTTATAGGATTGAGTCTTTATTTGAGAAAACTTAATGTATGTCTTGTCGTGTTTATCTGTGGTGACTATGGGATATCACGTGCCACTTGATGTATGTTTTGGTGACCAACTTGCGGGTTCCGCCCATGAACCTATGCATAGGGGTTGCCACACGTTTTCTTGACTCTCCGGTAGAAACTTTGGGCCACTCTTTGAAGTACTTTGTGTTGGTTGGATGAATCTGAGATTGTGTGATGCATATCATATAATCATGCCCACGGATACTTGAGGTGACAATGGAGTATCTAGGTGACATTAGGGTTTTGGTTGATTTGTGTCTTAATGTGTTATTCTAGTACGAACTCTTTAATAGATCGATCCGAAAGAATAACTTTGAGGTGGTTTCGTACCCTACCATAATCTCTTCGTTTGTTCTCCGCTATTAGTGGCTTTGGAGTGACTCTTTGTTGCATGTTGAGGGATTGTTATATGATCTATCTATGTTATTATTGTTGAGAGAACTTGCACTAGTGAAAGTATGAACCCTAGGCCTTGTTTCCTATTATTGCAATACCGTTTACGCTCACTTTTATCATTAGTTACCTTGCTATTTTTATTATTTCAGATTACAAAAACCTATATCTACTATCTATTTTGCACTTGTATCACTATCTCTTCGCCGAACTAGTGCACCTATACATTTTACCATTGTATTGGGTGTGTTGGGGACATAAGAGACTCTTTGCTATTTGGTTGCAGGTTTGTTTGAGAGAGACCATCTTCATCCTACGCCTCCCACGGATTGATAAACCTTAGGTCATCCACTTGAGGGAAATTTGCTACTGTCCTACAAACCTATGCACTTGCAGGCCCAACAACGTCAACAAGAAGAAGGTTGTGTAGTAGACATCAAGATCTTTTCTGGCACCGTTGCCGGGGAGGTGAGTGCTTGAAGGTATATCTTTAGATCTTGCAATTGAATCTTTTTGTTTCTTGTTTTATCACTAGTTTAGTTTATAAAAGAAAACTACAAAGAATGGAGTTAAGCTTGTCTCATACATTCATCTTTTTAATATCTTTCGTGAGTATGATGGAAAAGAAAATTATGCTCAAGTGCTAGAAGAAGAATGCATTAAAATGCTTGGTACTAAATCTTTGAATGATGAGCATGATTGCAATGTTGTTAGTATGAATTCCTTGAATATCCATGATGCTAATGATATGCAAAGCCACAAGCTTGGGGAAGCTATGTTTGATGAATATGATATTTTTTGTCCCCCAAGTTTTGATATGCAAAGTTGTTATGATGATAGCATGCCTCCTATTTATGATGGTTATATTGATGAAAGTGGGTTTGGAAGAGTGTCAACTTTAGGAAGTAATGATCCCACTGTTTTGGAGGATATTGAATCTTATTGTGATGAATACGAAAGTGGATTTGGAAGAGTGTCAACTTTATTTAGTGATTCCACTATCTTGGGAGAGGTTTCAATCGATTATGATGAGAACGAAGTTGCTACTTATGGTGATTATTGTAATAAAACTTATGCTATAAAAAGTCATGATGATTATATTTATAAAACTTGTTATGATTATGCTTACCCTTTTTCTGAACATTACTCTTTTAATGTTGAAACAATTTTTAGTGTTCAAGTCTCTTATGATACTCCCACTATTCCGAATGAGAAGAATTTTACTTATGTGGAGAGTATTAAATTTTCTATGCTTGTAGATCATGAAAAGAATGCTTTAGGTGCTGGTTATATTGTTGAATTCATTCATGATCCTACTGAAAATTATTATGAGGGAGGAATATATGCTTGTAGGAATTGCAATAATATCAAGTTTCCTCTCTATGTGCTTAAAATTTTGAAGCTATGCTTGTTTTACCTTCCTATGCTAGTTGATTATTGTTCCCATAAGTTGTTTTCTCACAAAATCCCTATGCATAGGAAGTGGGTTAGACTTAAATGTGCTAGTCATATGCTTCTTGATGCTCCCGTTATGTTTCAATTCTTATCTTTTATGTGAGCATCATTGTTATCATCATGCCTAGCTAGAAAGGCATTAAAGAAAAGCGCTTGTTGGGAGATAACCCAATATTTACCCTTACTGTTTTCGTGTGTCCACATGATTATGCTACTGTATTAATCATGTTTTATAGCTTTTTTTTCAATAATGTGCCAAGTAAGACCTTTAGGATAGCTTACGGTGATAGTTGTGTTGATCCTGCTGAAAATCAGAAACTTTTGCATCCGGTAAATTAGTTTTGTTAATTCACAGAAACGTGCTCTTGATATGATTCATTTTGATCTGGATTGGTACACGAATTTCTTAGGACTTCCTAATTTTGTAGGATTTTTTTAGTTCCAGAAGTATACGTTTGATACAGATTACTACAGATTGTTCTGTTTTTAACAGATTCTGTTTTCTATGTGCTGTTTGCTTATTTTGATGAATCTATGAGTAGTATCGAAGGGTATGAACCATAGATAAGTTGGATTACAGTAGATATTACACCAATATGAATTTAGAATGAGTTCATTACAGTACCTAAGTGGTGGTTTTATTTTCTTATACTAACGGAGCTTACGAGTTTTCTGTTGAGTTTTGTGTTGTGAAGTTTTCAAGTTTTGGGTAAAGATTCGATGGACTATGGAATAAGGAATTTCAAGAGCCTAAGCTTGGGGATGCCCAAGATAATATTCAAGGACAACCAAGATCCTAAGCTTGGGGATGCCCCGGATGGCATCCCCTCTTTCGTCCTCGTTCATCGGTAACTTTACTTGGAGCTATATTTTTATTCACCACATGATATGTGTTTTGCTTGGAGCATCATTTTCTTTTGTTAGTATTTGCTTGCTGTTATTTAGATTAATGTTTTGCATCTTTAGTTTCAATAAAAAGTCAAGGATAGCCTTTGCCATGCTTATTTTTCTAGTATACATGTTGCTGTTTGAAAACAGAAAGTTTACCGCTGTTGCAAAAATTCCCTAGAAAAGTCAGAGAATGATATAATGTTGAAACTTTTTGCATAATGAGATCTGATAAATTTATTACAGTGGGAATTTTATTTGATAATTTTTGGAGTTAGGGAAGAATTGATACTCTTGCATTCTTTATAGACTATACTGTTTTGGCAGATTGCTGTTATGGTTGCATTGTTTGCATATGTTTGCTTGTTTAATGATTCTATTTGAGGATAGGAATATTAAATATGCAGAGGCATTTAGTATGAAATGTTGAATAATACTTTTAGTGATTTGTTACAGTAGAAAATGATAAGGTTTTGCATTGGTTTATACTAACCTATCTCACGAGTTCTTGTTGAGTTTGTTGTGGATGAAGCTTTTGATAAAGAGAAGAGAAACCTTGATATGAGAGGAATTAAGGAGACACAAAAGTTCAAGCTTGGGGATGCCCAAGGCACCCCAAGATAATATTTCAAGAAGTATCAAGCATCTAAGCTTGGGGATGCCCCGGTAGGCATCCCACCTTTCTTCTTCAACCACTATCGGTTAGTATCGGTTGAGCCTAAGTTTTTGCTTCTTCACATGAGTTGTGCTATCCTAGAAATGGCATTTTATTTTGTTTTGCTTGCTGTTTGAATACAATACCAAGATCTGAAATTCTTTAATGAGAGGGAGTCTTCACATAGTTACATAATTATTTAGCTACTCATTGATCTTCACTTCTATTTTTTTGTAGTAGTTTTTCATTTACTCGTGTGCTTCACTTATATCCTATGAGTAAATAGTTGAATGAGTTGAATGTCATAAATCTGAAATTATATATGTCTCATTTGCTTATCCCATGGGGAGTTATGACTTCACATCTAAGAAGTAGAGGTTGTAAATTTATTGAAGGTTAGCAAGCATTGTATTGGTCATTTGAACAATTCATGAAAGAATATTGAAGGAAGAGAGATTTCACTTATAAATACACTATCCTAGACATCTTTTATAATTGGGAGCACTCATTAAGTATGACATGCTAAAGAGTTGATGTTGGACAAGGAAGGCAATGTAATGGTTTATGTTTTCCGACATCTCAGTTAAAGTATATTGTCATGGATCATTCAAACATGTTGAGCTTGCCTTTCCCCCTCATGCTAGCCAAAATTCCTTGCGCCAAGTAGAGATACTAGTGCTTCCAAATATCCTTAAACCCAGTTTTGCCATGAGAGTCCACCAAACCTACCTATGGATTGAGTAAGATCCTTCAAGTAAGTTGTCATCGGTGCAAGCAATAAAAATTGCTCTCTAAATATGCATGAATTATTAGTGCGGAGAAAATAAGCTTTGTCCGATCTTGTTATGGAAGCAATAAAAGCGACGGACTGCATAATAAAGGTCCATATACAAGGGGCAATATAAAGTGATGTTCTTTCGCATTAAGATTTTGTGTATCCAACCCTAAAAGCGCATGACAACCTCTGCTTCCCTCTGCGAAGGGCCTATCTTTTACTTTATGTCTTTTACTTTTATGCAAGAGTCAAGGTGATCTTCACCTTTCCCTTTTTCATTTTATACTTTGGCAAGCACTTTGTGTTGGGGTGATCCTGATATATATATCCAATTGGATGTAAGTTAGCATGACCTATTATTGTTGACATCACCCAAAGGTGAATACGTTGGGAGGCAACACTATAAGCCCCTATCTTTCTCAGTTTCCGATTGAAACTCCATAACCATTAGTATTGCGTGAGTGTTAGCAATTGTAGAAGACTATATGATAGTTGAGTATGTGGAGTTTGCTATTCCTGAAAATAAGATGAATTGCAATTGTTCAATGACTGAGAATGAAGCTTGCTAGTTTTCAAGAAAGTTTATGGTCTATGCTTTGACATGTGAATTGCTTGTTACTTTGTCGTGAGAAGTTTTATGAGATGAACTACTGTTATGACATATTATCATGCCAGAAAAGGTGATTGAAGTTATCATTGATCAAACTTGTGCACCTTCTAGCTTCCACACTTCATAAATTCTTTCTTTTATCATTTACCTACTCGAGGACGAGTAGGAATTAAGCTTGGGGATGCTGATACGTGTCCAACGTATCTATAATTTATGAAGCATTCATGCTATTTTATTATCTGTTTTGAATGATTATGGTCTTTATTATACACTTTTATATTACTTTTGGGACTAACCTATTAACCGGAGGCCCATCCCATATTCTTTGTTTTATTGCTGTTTGATATTTGAAGAAAAGGAATATCAAACGGAGTCCAAACGGAATGAAACCTTCGGCAGCGTGATTTTTTTGGAAGAATATGATCCTGGAGACTTGGAGTTCACGTTAGAAGATCCTCGAGGAGTCCACAAGATAGGAGGGTGCGCCCCCCTACTGAGCGCGCCCCCTGTCTCGTGGGTCCCTCGAGCACCTCCCGACCGACTACTTTCACCTATATAAGCCTACGTACCCTAAAACCATCGAATATCAAGATAGATCGGGAGTTCCGCTGCCGCAAACCTCTGTAGCCACCAAAAACCTCTCGGGAGCCCGTTCTGGCACCCTGCCGGAGGGGGAACCCATCACCGGTGGCCATCTTCATCATCCCGGCGCTATCCATGACGAGAAGGGAGTAGTTCACCCTTGGGGCTGAGGGTATGTACCAGTAGCTATGTGTTTGATCTCTCTCTCTCTCGTGTTCTCTCTATTGCACGACCTTGATGTATCGCGAGCTTTGTTATTATAGTTGGATCTTATGATGTTTCTCCCCCTCTACTCTCTTGTGATGAATTGAGTTTCCCTCTTGAAGTTATCTTATCGGATTGAGTCTTTATTTGAGAACACTTGATGTATGTCTTGCCGTGTTTATCTTTGGTGACAATGGGATATCACGTGCCACTTGATGTATGTCTTGGTGACCAACTTGTGGGTTCCGCCCATGAACCTATGCATAGGGGTTGGCACACGTTTTCTTGATTCTCCGCTAGAAACTTTGGGGCACTCTTTGAAGTACTTTGTGTTGGTTGGATCAATCTGAGATTGTGTGATGCATATCGCGTAATCATGCCCATGGATACTTGAGGTGACAATGGAGTATCTAGGTGACATTAGGGTTTTGGTTGATTTGTGTCTTAAGGTGTTATTCTAGTACGAACTCTTTAATTGATCAATCTGAAAGAATAACTTTGAGGTGGTTTCGTACCCTACCATAATCTCTTCGTTTGTTCTCCTCTATTAGTGGCTTTGGAGTGACTCTTTGTTGCATGTTGAGGGATTGTTATATGATCTATCTATGTTATTATTGTTGAAAGAACTTGCACTAGTGAAAGTATGAACCCTAGGCCTTGTTTCCTATCATTGCAATACCATTTACGCTCACTTTTATCATTAGTTACCTTGCTGTTTTTATTATTTCAGATTACAAAAACCTATGTCTACTATCTATTTTGCACTTGTATCATTATCTCTTCGCCGAACTAGTGCACCTATACAATTTACCATTGTATTGGGTGCGTTGGGGACACAAGAGACTCTTTGCTATTTGGTTGCAGGGTTGTTTGAGAGAGACCATCTTCATCCTAGGCCTCCCACGGATTGATAAACCTTAGGTCATCCACTTGAGGGAAATTTGCTACTGTCCTACAAACCTATGCACTTGCAGGCCCAACAACATCTACAAGAAGAAGGTTGTGTAGTAGACATCACTCACGCCTGCTGCCTTCTCCCGGGAAGCATGCTCTGAAGAGCGCCTCCACATGGTGCCCGAGCGCCAATCTCGCGACAGGTCTGAGGCCCTCCAAAGGAGAGCCCCCGAGCCCAGCATGAGAGGGGCGCCGGGCGCGCCTTCTTATGCGATGGGTGAAGGTGCCGCATCCGGAGACGCGAGACTCAGCGTTGCATCCTTGAGTGATGATCCCTCACGAGACCCCTGACCTAGCTGCAGCTTCTTCATCTTGGGGGCGACCTCAGGAGGGAGGGCACCGTCTTCGTCCTTTGGGTTCTCAACCGCTGCAGTCAGGAAGGCGCGCTCGAGGGAGCACACTGCATCCTTCTCTTGGCAGGCGACCGTGATGATGGCGCTGCTCCCTGGCATCTTGAGGACGTTGTAGCCGTGGTGTGTGGCCGCCATGAACTTGACCAGCGCTGGGTACCCTAAGATGGCGTTGTGGGGCAGGCGATGTCGGCGACGTCGAAGTCGATGAGCTCGGTGCGGTAGTTGTTGCACTCGCCGAAGGTGACAGGGAGGCGAACTTGCCCGATCGGATGTGTCAATCCGTCGGTCACTCCTGAGAATGGCTTGGTGGGGTGCAGCTGGTAGTATGGCACTTGAAGGTTGTCAAACGTCTGGACAGAAAGGACATTGAGCCCTGCTCCGCCATCAATGAGAGTCTTGGTAGCGGTCCGTTCTTGATGACGGGGAGCGAGCATGGGAAGTGCGCTTTGTGGTGCTGCGCGCGCAGGCTGGTCGAGGAGTTGAAGGTGATGGCGCACTTGGACCACTTGAGAGGGCAAATCGCTTCGGGCTTCGGGAGCACTACATTCACCTCGCGTGCAAACTGCTTGAAGACACGGTGGGAAGCTGGGGCCCGCGAGCCACCCAAGATGCAGGCAATGGACCGAGGCTCCTAGAAGCCCCCAGCCCCCTCGTCCTGGTGGTGATCTTCGTTCCTTCTTGGTGGTGGAGGCAGAGGAGGCAAAGCTACGTTGCCCTGAGGGCGATCCTCATGAGGCTGCTCCCTCCAGTTGCCCTCGCGAGGCTGGTCTTGCCAGCGGTCCTCACGAGGTTGGTCGCGCCATTCCTGACGGCGGTCGCGTCCGTCCCAGCGCCCTCCACCTCGGCCACCTCCGCGATCGTAGCCCCGATCGTTGCGCTCGGGGTGTCGACCGAGGCACCCGTCACGGAGAGCCCTGAGCTCTTGACAGTCGCTGGTGTTGTGGCTGTAGACATTGTGGAAGGCGCAGAACAGCCGCTTGCCCTTGGATGACTTGGGGTGGTCGCAGCCACGCTTGGTTTCTGGCTCGGCCGGAAGCACGGCTGGCCCCTTGCACTTCGTGTCCTTGGCCTTGGTCTTCTTGTCTTCTAGGCCAGCATCAGGGAGCTCGAGGAGGGAGAGGCGTCCTTCCTCAGCCCTTGCACACTTGTTCACCATGTTGAACATCTCCAGAGCGGTGCAGAGGTCCTCGTGGATGGCTAGCTCCTCCTTCATCTTGACATCGTGGACGCCATCGGTGAATGCGGAGATGATGGCCTCGTCAGACACCTTGGGAATCTTGAGGCAAACATTGTTGAAGCACTGGATATACTTATGCAGGGTCTCTCCAGGCTGCTGCTTGACATGGCGCAGGTCACCAGCGGCCAGCGGACGGTCGTGGGTGCCCTGGAAGTTGGCGATGAAGCGGTTGCGCATCTCCTCCCAGGAAGAAACCGACCCCTTGGTCAGGTTCAGGAGCCAAGAACATGCTCTATCCTTGAGGGCCACCGGGAACCAGTTTGCCATGATCTTCTCATCACCATTAGCCGCCTCGATGCTCAGCTCATAGAGGTGTAGGAAATTGGCGGGGTCTGTGGTGCCGTCGTAGCGTGGAGGCAGGTTAGGCTTGAACTTGCTCGTAGAGCTTTAGTGAACGCATGGCATCCTGCCATGGCCACCAGAGGTCGTCGAGGGGGTGGAACGTAGTCCTGGTGCACGCGCACCGCCACCTCTTGTGGCGGCTCGCGAGCCTGGTGTTGGGGTGCTGGAAGCACACGCGCTTCTCCCTGGGGACGCTGCACCACCTGGCAGCTCACATCGTCTCGAGCCGGTGCCGGGCGCTGTGGGTCGCGTCGCGGGGCCATACGCCTTGGCTCGATGATGGCGCCCCGGGCCGGAGGTGGAGGAGGAGCCCCGTGCGCGACGTCGCCCGCTGCGGGTGGTTGTTGAGGCAGCGAGCTAGCCGGCCCGTCGGAGCCCCCATGCGTGACGCTGATGAGCTCGGCGATCCGCTCGAGCCACTCCTCGTAGAGGTCACCCACCGAACAGTAGCGAAGAAGCTCCTGCGCCGTGAGCAGAGCAGCCTGTGCGTCCACCTGGCCGCAGCGCGCATGGGATGACGAAGCTGCCGGAGTCAGTGACGAAGTGGCGGTGCGGCCGTTGTGGCGCACCGACGGGTGCAGCGATGAAGCTTGCTGCTCGTGGCCGGTAGGGCCCGTGGTGGCATTGGCCACCGGAGAAGGAGCACGGCGGGCACAACCGTCACCCTACCGGAGCCGTCTGAGCGACGCGGGCGGCGACTACAGCACGACGCTCGGCACGAGCCCTGTGCGCGTCGGCCATGGAGGTGTCGGAATAGTGTCGGATCGTACGACAGAAGAGAGGATCCGATGCACCCCTACTTGGCGCGCCAAATGTCAGAATTAGGGATTCGGCAACCCTTGAGAGGTTTGAACTCTGGGGTGCGTGCGGAGATCTCAACCTGCCCAGCCTGCGTACTCGCGATCCTCCTAGCCTAGCGTGTCGAGCTCAAGGAGACACAAAGACACAGAGATGTTTTCTGGTTCAGGCCACCATTGTGGTGTGATACCCTAATCCAGTGTGGTGTGGTGGATTGCCTCGAGGGGCTATGGATGAACTAGTACAGTGGACGAATAAGCCTCAGGAGGTGAGGTGTTCTTGAGCTGGTGTGATGTTCTACTTGTTTTGATTTCCGTCGTCTCGTCCCCCTCTATGGTGGTGGCTAAGTCCTATATATAGTGGCCTTGGTCCTCTTCCTAAATATGAGCGGAAAGGGATCCCACAACGGTAGGATTTGAAAGGGGACATGTAGTACAGTCTATGCTGACAAAAGTAGGCTTCGCCTGCGAAAAGCCTCTGGTCGTGATGCTATGGTGGGCTCGGTGATGACCTCCGTCCTGCCGTCCTGGCGGTCTTGGTCTTGTTGCACTAGAATGGAAACGTTTGGTTGATTCCTCGGGACCCTGTGCCGGTGGCTTGCCCCCTTGCACCAAAGAGGAAACCTGCGCTCTGCACCCGCCTGGCCTTGGTCGTGATGACTCACGTCAGCCGGGCCTCATGAGGTAGCTGCATAGAACTCTCCGCCCTTCAGGAGCCCTCCTGAGGAGGCCAACTCCTTCGGGGGTCTTGGCGTCGTCCGCCTCGCGAGGCTTGGCCCCTCGCGAAGGTCTTCGGTGTTGGTGTTGAAGCTGGGCCGTACCATGCCGTCGATGGAGTCACGCGGTGGGCCGTAGGCAGGCAGGACTGGATACCCCCAACTCGAGGACGCCGACATGAGGTCTTTCTTAAATTTCAACTCGAGAGATACCTCTATGCCACGTTCACTGAGATAGCCCCGAGGTACCTATCTTGTGTTGAGCTCCGTCCTTCTCGAGTCTTTCCCCCTTAATTCACCCCTTAAATCTCGGGACAAGATTTCTTGTAGTGGAGGAGAATTGTGATACCCGGATAATTAAGCTACAGTAATCCTCTATAATGATGCCACGTCCCACGATTACTGTTGTTAAAGTCGCGTAGATTCAAACCCCATTCAAAATGAAATTTAAAAACCGGGTCAAACAATAAAGGTTTTCAAACATGAAAGCTAAATTGTTCAAAGTGTGGCAAATAATCGCTGGATATTTGTCATGTTGGAACCAAACTCATTTGGATTCCGAAAGTGCCCCTGGAAATTATTTAGTGGTCCAACATCATTTGAAATTGGCCTTTTCAATTTCTAAAAATGGTTAGACAACTCCTTTTAACCCCATACTTTTTGTTCCATCTCAATATATTGTGTTAGAATTATGTGCCAAGTTTCGCTCAAAACAAAACTCATTTGTTACTAAAAGAAAATGCAAAACTGAGGCTAAAATAATATCAAGAGTAAATATATAAAAAACAAAAGAAGCCCCCCCCCCCCGACTGGGCCAATCGGCCTAGCTGGCCTCCAGAACCAGGCCAACCCAACCCCCTGGCCTATAACCCCACTAACCCCCGATCCCTAACCTCTCCCGATCCCCCACTCCCCCCCACTCGGCCCCCATGCCTCTCTCCCTTCCCCCGTTTGGATCGGGGCAGAGGGCCCCGACCCTTTCGCCATGCCGCTGCCGCCCGACGCCCCCGACCACCCCTCGCCGGCGCCCGCCTCTCTGTCTCCTTTCGCGCGGCACCGCCCGACACCGCACCATCTCGGCGCCCGCCGCTGCTCTAATCCCGCCGCCGCAACCGCTGCCTCGGCGCGGACCCGTCCTTTGGATCGTCGCCGCCTGGAGCTGCCCTCGTCGGACCACCCCGCCCCGCCTCTCCATCGCCGGCCACCCTAAGCCTCCCTCGAGCTCGCTGCCACCTCCCTACAACTCCGATGTGAGCTGCCTTTCTCCACTCCTCTCCTCTTCCCTGTAGAATGAACACGCTTGCGCCATCCCCGATTCCCCACGGTCACTGCGCCCATCTCCATCGCTGCTCGTGCGCACATGCCTTCCCTGCCTTCCCGTGCGTCGCGCCACCGAGGCCGCCTCTGCCCACACACGCCTCACCTCACTCGCTGTTGCAACGCGCACGCGTGCTCCCCTGCCGCTCGCAGTTGTTGCGTGCCGCCCCGTCCTCCCGCCTCCACACACCGGCGGCCGCCCTTGCCCGCTCCGGTCGCGGCCCCCTCTCCCCCTCCGCTTGCTGGCCAGCCTCCTCGCCGTGGCCGGGGCCCTTCCCTAGCCGCCTCGTGGCTATAGCCCCGCCTGCGCTCTCCGTCGCCTCCTTGCGAGGGAGCGGACGCTCGCACCCGATAACGCCCGCGCCCGCTAAAGGCCTATGTGCCACTGACCACTGGGCCCGCCCCCTGTAAAAAAATAGTTTTATTTTTAATAAGAATGATTAATTAGTTAATTAATTAAATAGGTAATCAGGTAATTAATTAACCTTACTTAATTAGACTAATGAACTAGTTTAGTTAATTTAAACTTGTTTAATTAACCAAGTCAATGACAGATGGGCCCCATGTGCCAGGTTTGACTTAGTCAACCTGTTGACCTGCTGATGTCACCCTGACGTCGTGCTGATGCAATAACTCCATTTAATTTTAATAATAATTTCGGAAAAATTTTAAACTTTAAAAGAATCCTATAAAGTAAACCGTAGCTCGGATCGCAAAACTTTATACATGAAAGTTGCTCAGAACGACGAGGCGAATCCGAATACGCCCTTTGTTTGTGTGTCACATGCCCCCAGCATAGAAAACATGGAACTGCCCCCTCCGTTTCATCTGTACAAAAAATGCAAACTTCGGGAAAACTTTCCCGGATGTTTTCCCCCTTCTCTGGTATCGTGCAACACAGCGTTAGAACACCCCTAGCCCTGCGTGTTACCCCGTCATGCATCTGTGTCGCATTTGTTTGCATTATATTTATGTTTCTTCCCCCTCTTCTCTCCGGTAGACTCCAATACCGTTGCTGATGCCACTTTGATCGACTACGTCACCGACGACTCTTCTTCCCTTTCAGCGCAGCTTCCAGGCAAGCCCCCCTGTCGGTGTCAAAACCGGCGGATCTCGGGTAGGGGGTCCCGAACTCTGCGTCTAGGCGGATGGTAACAGGAGATAAGGGACACGATGTTTTTACCCAGGTTCGGGCCCTCTTGGTGGAGGTAAAACCCTACTCCTGCTTGATTAATATTGATGATATGGGTAGTACAAGAGTAGATCTACCACGAGATCAAAGAGGCTAAACCTAGAAGCTAGCCTATGGTATTATTGTTGTTAGATCCACGGACTAAAACCCTCCGGTTTATATGGACACGGAGAGGGCTAGGGTTACACGAGTTTGTTACAATGGTAGGAGATCTACATATCCGTATCGCCAAGCTTGCCTTCCATGCCAAGAAAGTCCCATCCGGACACGGGGCGGAGTCTTCAATCTTGTATCTTCATAGTCCGAGTCCGGCCAGCGATGATAGTTCGGCTATCCGGACACCCCTAGTCGAGGACTCCTCGGTAGCCCTGAACCGGGCTTCAATGGCGACAAGTCCGGCGCATATTGTCTTCGGCATTGCAAGGCGGGTTCCTCCTCGAATACTTTATAGAAGATTTTGAACACAAGGATAGTGTCCATTGTGCAAAATAAGTTCCACATACCACCGTAGAGAGAATAACATTTACACAAGTTCAATATCTTTGGCGTATTCAGCGGCATGACATCACCTACAGCCAAGCCTTTATTGAATCGTTTTCTTGTTCCACCTCGGTAGCGTTTAGCGGCGGTTTCCTTAGCGCGTTTTGTCAAAGCGTAGATCGTGTCCCTTATTCAGGATTCTCATCAATACGGGCATGGGTAACCCAACGCGCCATTGATTCGGCGCTTGGGAGATAGCGAGTTTTACCGGGCTGGTGGGGCGCATAGTTTCGTCCATCCATATAAGGGATAAGGATCCACCTTTTAACTCGCCTTCTTCCTCCTTTGCTTATCCATTTCCGCACTTTTCGAGCTCCAGCGCCCAAGTCCGCACATCTCGCCTCAACCTTCTCCAGCCATGTCGGGGCGGGAGGCAAGTGGATGGCCTCCTCCGTCACGGAGGGCACATCAAAAGCTGAGAAAGCGGATACTGCAGAATGACATTGCGCACGGCTTCGGACGAGGCAGCTCGTCCCCACCCAGGCCCCATGAGAGGTGGTGTTCCTTCCCCACTTCCTCTGCGGACTGGGCTTCCCTCCACCTATTTGTCAGGGGCTCATGTTCTACTACGGCTGGATTTGATGATCGGCCCAATTTCATCCTCAACATCTCGGTGTTTATCGTTGTGTGCGAGGCCTTCCTCGCATCACACCCCACTTGACTTATGGTGAAGACCTTCAATGTCAAGCCAAAGGTAGTGGGCGGCCAGCAGCGGAGTCTTGAGCGCCATGGTGGGCAAGATGCCCAACATCACATGGCTCGAGGCGCCCGTGGAAACCAACAAAGGGTGGCAATCGGGTGGTTCTACATCACCGAGCAGCGTGACCACTGAATGGGCAGCCCCCTGAATTTAGATCTGGCATCCCCACGGCTCACCTCACGGAAAGAAGGGCTGACATGGGGTGATTCAGAAGAGCTGACCGGACTCCAAACCTGCGTCCAAAACCTTGTGAACAAGAAGATCAAGCTCGTCAACGTGGTCCAGGTCATGCTCATCCGCCGGATCCTCCCGTGCCAACAATGGGCTTTCAATTTGTGGGAGTTTGATCCGGCACAACACCCAACCTTGAGCAGGCTCTTTGACACTACGTACGAAGACGCCTGGAGGGTGCTGTTCAAGGGCACCGAGGCTCCCGCATCCGCTACCGAAGATCACGCATTCAGCTCGCAGCGTAGAGCCAGCGAGGTAAGCTATTTTACCCTTTACAGGACATTTGTTGTTCATAGTTTGACTCTATGCGGGATCTAAACTCCCTTACCTTTGGCAGGCCTGGCAGAAGAAGTCCGGGAAGGTTAACTATCCGGCTCCCTTACCAGAAGACCCAGCGGACGCCCGATTAGTGAGGCTCTTTGGTTCCGGCGCCTACGTGGTGCGGAGAAGAAAACCAAGAAGAAGGCCACGGGAACCGAAAGAGTTCCGTCATCAGTGTTATCGGACTCATCGTCCAATGATTCGGCGGACTCCTCTGTGAAGACAAGGAGGAGAAAGGGAGGCTTCTCCCACGGCGGGGAGAGAAGAAAGGAAGGCCTCCCCAAGCGGGAGGCGGAGGGTCAGAAGGAAGGACCCTTCCTCCGGACTGTTCCACCAACAAGCGATGGCGAAGAGGAGTGGCCTTGAGGCCAAGCCCACAGCAAGATCGTAAGTGTCGGATTCTAGAATAACTCATGATTTTTCTTTAAATCGCATAGTATCTTCTAACGCTGAATACAGCCATGTAGCCAAGGGCGATCTCCGCTTCATCGGCGGCTCCAGATTAAATCGGATGTGAATATCACTTCACTTCCAACCGCCTCCTCCCCGTGGCCTTGAGCAGCCGCGGTGGAGTCCCAAAGGGGCCCAACCAAGAGGAGGTGGTCCTGGAGGCGCCGCAAGGCGACCTCCCGGACTCTGGGTGAAAAGAGGGCGAAACCCCTGAGGGCTCTAAGTCCGGCCCTGTGCTGGACTCCGTACCGGAACCTACAGTCCCAAAGTCCGGCGTGCGGGCCCTTCGTAAGAAGGGCAAGACTGCGACGCCGGTGGCCTCCTTCCAACCGAAGGCACCAGATGACTTGCTGGAGGCGCTTAACGGCGCCTCCATCGAGAAGGGCACCGCCTTTGTTATGAGTCGGTGATCCGAAAGATTCGATCCGCCAAGAGCGGGCTGGTGAAGCTTATACCAGCCTTCTAACAGGCTTTGAGGTAAGTTTTAAGATATGTAAGAATATTACCGCATAGGCAGTAGCCTGATGCTCGGTTTGGTGTTGGAAAGAAAAAGCCGGCGAGGATCTAAAAGATATCTGTGAGAGTCTAACATAAGCATGTCAATATGGGAATCAGTTGCCTTCTTGACCTCTGCCAGACCTTGTTGTGGAGGTCGATGCATTAAAGTAGAGCCTCGAGCGGTCCGACAACAAGCTCGGCCGTGCCAAGAAGCAGCTCGAGGACAAGGAAGGTAAATAATACCTTATTAAAGTAATACCTTATAGAAAGGTTTTGGTTGCAAAAAATGACAGGAATAATGTGAGTATTGCAGGGGTCACAAATGAGGTGGCGACCCTGAAGGAAGCAGTGTCCAAGGACGAAAGCAATGCGGCTGCGGAACGCACCGTGCGAGAGAAGTAGGAGGCGCGGGTGGCGGAGGTGCGGCAAGAGCTCCAGGCTCTCGTGGAAAAACACGAGAGTTTGGAGCGTGACTCGAACTTCGAGTCGAGCTTGCCTCGGCTCTTGAGAGTGCCAAAGCCGCTAAGGCCGAAGCCCAAAAATCCCTCCAGGAAATTGAGGCGATAAAAAGATAGCGGCGGGTAAGGCATTCTTCATGCAAAGCAAGCATGTAAAAGTGAATTATCTATTACTTACCCGAATTCGGAGCTCTCCAGGAGCGTTTGCAGATCTGCCCCGTAGCGTGTCCAATGCTGCCGCGTTCTACCGAGCCGAGGAGGGGAGCTCGACGGAAAAGGTGTTCTGGTCTCAATATGCTGAGGCTGGACATCCGGTGCCCCCTGAGCGACCAGCTGAAGCAGCTGGTCGAGCTCCATAAGGTGGCTGAACAGGCCATGAAGGGCCTCATAGTTCGGTTGTGGCCTAAAGAAACCATGCCTAGGAGCTACTTCGCTCTGGTGCGGCGGCTGGTGGACGCCTGTCCATGGATTGAAGTCATCAAGCATTCCGTCTGCATTGAAGGTGCCTGCCGGGCCCTTGCCCGTGCTAAAGTGCACTGGGGCAAGATGGACACCGAGAAGCTTGTGATGGATGCGTCACCGCCGGGCAAGGAGTATCACACGCCCGAGATGTACTATAAATGTGTCCTGAGGGGTGCCCGCCTTATAGCGGGTGAATGCTCCAAGGATGTAATTTTTGAGTAGACTCGCATTTTGTTATCCTGTGCGCTGAAAACTTTGTTCATATGCGCTAAGCAATGCTTGTTAATTTAAAATATTACATACTATGCGGCCCTTTATCAAATTTGAGAGATGGCAAGTCGTTGGCTTCAGCCCCCATGCCACAGTCTTTGAGGTGTTGGGATAAACTTGGCGCTCTTGTTCCCATTTTGGGTATTTCGAGGCGCTCAACACAACGAGCGAGGCAACCGGACTTATAATGCTTGAACACTCCCACTTAGCCATAGAATTCTATAATTTTAAATTTGGTGAGGCCCTAGTGTTGGAAGACCGAATTGGGGCGCTATCACGCTGGGCTGGACAAAGCCGGCTCCTCGCTCTAAGCGGCATAAGCCTTTAGGGACTCGAAAAACCTCTCGCCTGACAATGACCGGCTCTCGACCTATCATGGCGGTCAGTTTAGCTTTCTCCCTTGAGGTGCTCAACCCAGCTCAAGCTGGGGCACAATCGCGATGGTTCTCCTAGCGCTACCTTAGCCGATATAACGAGCGTAAGGTACCAAAACATGGGGCCAGGCAAACCCAACTATTGACCCAAGACATGATTGAACCGATGCATATAATGCTATAAGTTGAGGTGCCGCACTTGTGAAAGTGTTCGGACTTATCACACCATATTTTGGGGAACTTAAGCCCCTGGTGTATTTGGCCGTACCAAAGCGTACAGGTGCAACATGTCATAAGTGAACATGTATAGATAAAAAAGGGAATGCAATAATAGGCAAAAAGCGATGCATTGTTTATTCAAAAAAAATACTGCAATGAAAGCAGAACGATACAAATAGTGCGATAAGCAAGGGATGGGACTATTTAACATGTCCCCCCTCCAGGGTAGGCTGCGGTATGGTATGCAAAACAGGTATAATTCTTGTAATAGAGACCACCTGGATACTCGACGTAGCTTTTCTGCTTCCCTGGTTGTTGCATCGTCAGTTCTGCGATTCCACTGCCGGGTAGGGCCTCTTGAAAACGGAGTCCTGAGAATAAGAAAAAAAGAATGACACAATTGGGAGCGCCTGGTGTGGTTGAGCCGCACTCTGGGCATGCCGTGGTCGTGCCCCTCCCCCTGTGCCCATGGTATCTCGGGCGTAGTTATATGCGCGCGTGGTCTGGTCTCGCGATTTAGAGGGCTGGGGTTAGCCGCATTGCTCTGGCGTGCTCGGAGCGTGCCAGGTGGTCTTGTTGTAGGTTACTCCGGGCGCTTGGCGGTGTCCGGCCGCTTAACAGTCGGACTCGAGAATTGCCTTAAGAGGCTACTTTGTACTTCCGTCGCGAGAGCCGCTATATGCTCCTCCGTTCGGAGAGAGCGTTTGGTGTTTCCGTTGACCGTAATGACTCCTCGAGGGCCTGGCATCTTGAGCTTGAGGTATGCATAGTGCGGCACCGCACTGAACTTTGCAAATGCGGTTCGTCCGAGCAGTGCATGGTAGCCGCTGTGGAACGAGACTATGTCGAAGATTAACTCCTCGCTTCGGAAGTTATCCGGGGAACCGAAGACCACTTCAAGTGTAATGGAGCCTGTACAGTTGGCCTCTACACCTGGTATGACGCCTTTAAAGGTCATTTTTGTGGGTTTAATCCTTAAGGGGTCTATGCCCATCTTGCGCACTGTATCCTGATAAAGCAGGTTCAGGCTGCTGCCGCCGTCCATTAGGACTCTAGTGAGGTGAAATCCGTCGACGATTGGGTCTAGAACCAATGCGGCGAATCCACCATTGTCACGCCCAAGATGCGACCCTATCCTAAAGGAACTCGAAGGTCCCACCAAGGATAGAAGCGCATCTTGAAGACGCTTTTGCAAGGTGGATATCATTACATCAACATTACATAATAGTGGGGATACATCCAATACATACAATGTCACATGAATACAACATACAAGAACAACATCCGACTACGGATGAATCATAAACAGAAACTCAAACAATATCCACCCTGCTAGCCCAGGCTGCCGACCTAGAACCTATCCCTGATCGAAGAAGAAGCAGAAGAAGAACTCCAAAACAAGCAAGCATCGCTCTCGCGTCAGGATCATCGCATAACCTGTACCTGCAACTATTGTTGTAGTAATCTGTGAGCCACGAGGACTCAGCAATCCCATTACCATGGGTATCAAGACTAGCAAAGCTTAATGGGAAAGGAATGGGTAAAGTGGTGAGGTTGCAGCAGCGGCTAAGCAAGATATGGTGGCTAACCGACGCAAATAAGGCGAGAAGAGAACAAGCGGGCAGTCGTGAAGCTAGCAATGATCAAGAGGTGATCACGAACTCCTACTTCGTCAAAGATAACACGAAACCGTGTTCACTTCCGGACTCCGCCAAGAAGAGACCATCACGGCTACACACTCGGTTGATCGTTTTAATTCAGATCTGGTGTCAAGTTATCTACAACCGGACATTAACAAATTCCCATCTGCGACATAACCGGGGCACGGCTCTCGAAAGTTTATACCTGCAGGGTGTCCCAACAGCCCATGATAAGCTCTCGTGATCAGCGAAGGAATATACCTTCTCCCGGAAGACCCGATCGGTCTCGGAATCCCGGTTTACAAGACATTTCGACAATGGTAAAACAAGACCAGCAAGACCTCTGGCGTGCCGACATCCCGATAGTAGCCGCAGCGTATCTCGTCTCGAGCCACGACCGGATGAGCGAGACGTACAACTAGAACCAGCCCTCAAGTTTCCCGAGGTGGCGCTGCAAGTGGCTCTAGTTTGGACCAACACTTAGACAAGCATTGGCCCGGGGCTGAATAAAGATGACCCTCGAGAGAGACTCCCAAGGGAAAAGTAGGTGGTGGTGAGGCAAATGGTAAAACCAATGTTGGGTCTTCTTTGGAGGAGTTTTATTCAACGCGAACTATCAAGGGGTCCCATAAATCACCCGACCAGCGTAAGGAGCATAAAATCCGGGAACATAACACCGGTATGGCGGAAACTAGGGCGGCAAGAGTGGAACAAAACACCAGGCATAAGGCCGAGCCTTCCACCCTTTACCAAGTATATAGATGCATTAATAATATAAGAGATATTGTGATATCCCAACCAAAAACCCTGTCCACCATGGATAAATCTTCAACTTCACCTGCAACTAGCAACGCTATAAGAGGGGCTGAGCAAAAGCGGTAACATAGCCAATCAACGGTTTGCATAGGAAAGGTGTCAAAGGTTAGAAGTTCATGGCAATATGGGATGGCTTGATAAACAGGTAATAGGTAGCACAGCATAGCGATAGAACGAAGCAACTAGCATAGCAATGATAGTAGCGAGATCCAGGGTAGCGTTCATCTTGCCTGAAATCCTGCAAGGAAGAAGAACAAGTCCATGAAGAAGATGAAGCCACGAAGACGAACCACACGTAGACGAACGCATCCTCACGATCGCAACGAAACGGGAACTATCGAGAAGAAGCACACAACATGGTAAACACACCACACATGACAAGACATGGTGCACAACAAACATGATGCATGACAAAACTAGATGAAGCTACTCATGGCAAGAGATGATGCAAACAAGAACAACACATCAAGGCAAGTTTAAATGAGGCCGGAAACAACATATACCAATTCCGGTAAGTCCTCATGTGCAAATTTCGAAATTGGTCCAGATCTGAATAACCCTTATGTTCAAGTGGTTAAACAGCAAGTTAAGTTTCACCAAGATGATCTACACGAAATTCTAGTCAAATTACATATAAAGTTCATTAGATTTGGGGCTACGGCCTAGAAGATATGAGCAAAACAAGTTAAGCATGGCATTGATGGAAAATGCACATAAACATCAAGAAAACACACCAAAACAAGGATGCAACATGATAATATGAAACTACATGCAAAATCACGCAAGTTTCATATAGAGCACACTCAAAACGGAGCAATGGTTCCACATACTCCATACAAGTTATAACAACAATCTGTCCATAACAGCAACTAGGCATCTTGCAAGCATCAAAACAATAAGCTACATCACCCCAACATAAAAACAAAAGGCATGGGCATGAAGTACAGGTAAAGCATAACAAGACATGAACACTGAGCTATCTCCAGAAATCACTAGAACATGCTCAAAAGGACATGGAAAGATTGCAAATAATAACAGTTTCAGGTTTTAGCAGAAATAACATCAGGTTGCAATGTTTAGAGCTATCAAACAACAAGTTACAGGAACTTATCATGGCAAACAAAGGCATGGCATGAACCTACCAATAGCATAGATCAAAAGTCCCTTACTGACCATGAGCCAAAAAGGATCAGAAGATAAGATGGCACCCATGTAAACATGGCAAGTTATATTACAGATTCATACATGGCCGGAACAATAATAAGTAGGCATGTTGGTGAGCTTGAACCACTCACCACAGAGCAATACATGGCATGGCAAGGAAACTAACAGTAAGAAGACATGTTTTTGAAGCTAAGCATGGCAAGAGCAAGGTCATAGGGTGCATGGATCACTAGCAAACAATCATGGAAACATTGAACTTCATGTTAACAGGCTGACAACAACATCATTTAGCAACTTTAGAGCAAGATAAACAACATGTTCCAGCAGGCTATAATTGCAACCAAGGGCATGAATGGATAGAACAAGACATATAGATCAAAACATGGTTATAGAACATCTCTAGATTATGCATAGAATGATTAGTAGCAACATGTTAACATGACAACAAAATATAACAAAATCTGTCAGGAAAACAGCAACAGCAAGTACCCTACTTAGCAAGCTTGATACACTGAACACACAGCTCACAAAAATACATGGGTAGTACCCCTGGAAATATGGCATATCATAGATCAAAACACATGTAGACATCAACCTCATAGGATGCACACATCAAACATGGCAAAAATGACAAATGAGCAAGTTATAACAGTTTCAGCAGGTTAACATCAACATGCACTCTTCCAACAGCATTTCGGGCATCAAGATGAGCTCAAATGAAAATGATGCAATGGAATGAAAAAAATTACTCGTCGAGACGAACAATTTGACATATTACACGCACGAAACGGAGCTACGGATGCAGAGATACAATGCGATGAACATGACATGATAATGCAAGATAATTCGGGACTTGGTGGAATTTATACCCCGCGAAAAACGTGGACGAGGACGTGCAGCGGGACGGAGTGGTACGGGTCGGGGACGACGTTTGGATGGCGGGCCTGGTGGATCTGATCCCGATCCCGGGCCTCGCCGGAGTTGGCCGGGGAGGTGGTCGGAGACGTCGCCGGCGATGAGGGGGAGACCGGAGCGCGAGGGGGACGACGGGGAGGCGCGGGGCCGGCGAGGGGCGGCGATGGCGGCGCTGCGGTGGCGGCAACAAGGCGGAAGTGGCTGGAAGCGCGGCAGCGGCGGCGGATCCGGCGGCCGGCACCGGATCCGGCGGCGGGATCCGAGGGCGACCGGGCGGCGAGGTCCGCCACCGAGGCGGCGGCAGCGCGCAGAAGCAAGCGGAGGCGGTCCGGACGGCGGAGGAAGGAGGCGCAGGGCGGCATGGCGGCACGGACGGCGGCCGAGGCGGGAGGCAGCAGCGGCGGCGGGCGAAGCGGCTTCGCCGGCGGCGGTGCGAAGCGGCGCTGCAGCGCCATGGTCGCCAGTGGCAGCGGTATGGGCCTTCAAGGGCCTGGCCTGGCTCGCTGGGGCCGGCGGCGGCGCTGGCAGCCGGGCTCCACGTGGCGGGAGGCGATTGGGCGCGGGGCGGCGGCTGGACGTGTCCGGTCCGGCCCGGACATGTCCGGCGGCGGAGAGGGAGCGGGGCTAGGGTTTCGGGGGGAATTGATCCGCGAATTTGGAAGGGGAGGGCCTGTTTATAGGTAGAGGGTGCTAGGAGAGTCCAAATGAGGAGCAGTTTTCAGCCACGCGATCGTGATCGAACGACCGAGAGCATGGAGGGAAGTTAGGTGGGTTTTGGGCCACTTTGGAAGGGTGTTGGGCTGCAAAGAGAAGGGGGCTTTACGGTTACCCGATAACCGTTGGAGTATCAAACGACCTCCAAATGGCACGAAACTTGACAGGCGGTCTACCGGTGCTATACCAAGGCCGCTTGGCAAACCTCAGGCCATTCCGAGAATGTTTAACACCCGCACAAGCGAAGAGGTCAAAAGGGACCGCCGGATGACATAGGAGTGTCGGATTGCAAAAGGGACAACGGGGAAAAAGCTCAGATGCATGAAACGAACATGTATGCAAAATGAAATGCACATGATGACATGATATGAAATGCATATGATGACATGGCAAAGTGCAACACGCAAGCAAATGACATGGCAACGACGGCGAATAACTGGCAGACACCTGGCGCATCGAATCCGGGGCGTTACAACCATGGCGGATGCTAGTGGGGTGATCCCTTCGATCAAAAGTGATCGGGCAGGAGGACCACGGATTGAACTTTGGGGCGACTGGCTCCATCGCATATACGTCCCTGAGTGCACGCTTCCGCTCCGATTTGGATATGTGGGTTGCGTATATCATGTTCACCGTCTGCACTTGTGGGGGGAAACCCTTCTGTCCTCTATTGTTTGGCGGCCAGGTCTCCTCCTCGTCATCGCTATGCAGCCCCTTGTCATTGTTTTCGGAAATTAACTTGCCTGCCTGCTTGAACACCCAACAATCCCTATTGGTGTGATTGGCTGGCTTTTCGGGGGTGCCGTGTATCTGGCACGAGCGATCGAGTATTCGGTCCAAATTGGACGGGCCCGGAGTATTTCTTTTTAATGGCTTTTTCCGCTGACCGGGTTTAGAGCCTCTGAATCTGGCATTGACTTACGTATCCTCAGTAGTGTCGCTGTTGATGTGGCGCTTGTGCTTGTTGTGACGCGACCTGCCATTGCTGTCCTTGGTATCCGAACTACCAGAGTTTTTGGTCAGGTTGTTACTGCGAGCTAGCCAGCTGTCCTCTCCCATGCAGAAGCGGGTCATGAGTGATGTGAGGGCTGCCATGGATTACGGCTTTTCCTTTCCTAGGTGCCGGGCAAGCCACTCGTCGCGGATGGTATGTTTGAAGGCTGCAAGGGCCTCTGCATCCGGACAGTCGACGATTTGATTTTTCTTGGTTAAGAACCGTGTCCAGAATTGTCTGGCTGATTCGTCTGGCTGCTGAATTATGTGGCTTAGGTCATCGGCGTCTGGTGGTCGCACATATGTGCCCTGGAAGTTATCAAGGAATGCGGCTTCTAGGTCTTCCCAACACCCAATTGATTCTGCTGGCAAGCTGTTGAGCCAATGCCGAGCTGGTCCTTTAAGCTTGAGTGGGAGGTATTTGATGGCGTGTAGATCATCACCGCGGGCCATGTGGATATGAAGGAGATAGTCCTCGATCCAAACCGCAGGATCTGTTGTGCCGTCGTATGATTCAATGTTTACGGGTTTGAAACCCTCGGGGATTTGATGATCCATTACTTCGTCTATGAAGCATAGTTGGTGTGCGGCGCCTCTGTATTGGGCTATATCACGACATAGCTCAAACAAGCTTTGTCCACTGTGTTCGGCCCAGCCGGAACTGCTATATCCGGCATGACGATTGTCATCACGTATCGTGGGGCGCCCACGCGATCCGTATATCGATTTTATTTGTCTTGCCTTGTCCTCCAATATGTCTCGCAAGTCTGGTGCATTCCCCCGTGGCTTTGTACTTTTCGAGCGACGCCGGGGTGCAGCTTTAGTGGAGGGCCTAGAGGCCTCTCTGTCGTGTACGAGGTGGCGGTCGGCCCGATTGCGCTTGGTGATGTAGGTTTAGGTGCTTCCTCCTCTAACCGGGGTAGCAGCCTGCGTTTTGGGTAGCTCTTGGAGGGCCGTTCGAGTTCATACTCTTCGGCCGCAAGGACTTCAGTCCATCTGTCGGCAAGCAAGTCTTGGTCAGCTCTAAGCTATTGCTGCTTTTTCTTGAGGCTGCTTGCCATGGCCATAAGCCTGCGTTTGAAACGCTCTTGTTCGACGGGATCCTCAGGAATGACAAATTCGTCATCGTCGAGGCTTGCCTCGTCTTCGGAGGGAGGCATATAATTATCGTCTTCTACCTCTCTGTCTGCCGCTCTCTCACGAGGGCTGGCTTCTTCATCCTCCTGCGCTGAATCCTCTTTGGAGGGTTGTCTTAGCTTGTCGGGGTGTTATTGTCTCCGGTGCCGGAATCTCCATTTTTGTTGTGGCGGGATTTAGAGCGGCGCTGCTGACGCCGGCGCTTAGGTTGTTTCTTGGAGGGGTCGTCCTCCGTTGTTCCATCTCCATTCCCATCCTTTGGGATGTCCACCATGTAAATGTCGTATGATGAGGTGGCCTTCCAGTGCCCTGTAGGCGCTGGTTCTTGGTCGTCTCCTGCATCGTCGTCCATACCATCAATGTCTTCGGGGTCGAAGTCGAGCATGTCGGTTAAATCATCGACAGTGGCTACAAAGTGGGTGGTGGGTGGGCGTTGAATTTCTTCATAGTCCGCATCCCAACTTTCCCGACCATAGTCCGGCCAGGGCTCTCCTGATAAAGAGAGAGACTTTAGTGAATTTAGGATGTCTCCAAAGGGCGAGTGCTGAAAGATGTCCGCAGCGGTGAACTCCATGATTGGCGCCCAATCATATTCGGTTGGCAGGGGCGCGGAAAGTTCGGAGTCCGGCACCTTGGAGTCACGGGCTTCACAAAGGACATGGTTGGTATTCGGCTCTATCGCTGTAGAGGTAGCAGCCCCCGAGGCGGTGTTCAACAACCCGTCCTCGATCGGCGTAGTCGGCTCCGAGCTAAGGGTCGGAGCGGACACTTGTGCGGCCTCCAGGGCACTGTCCGGCAGCAGAGCTAGATCATGCCCGTCGTGACAGCATGGCGCGCTTGGCTGTGGCTCGAACCCGTCGAAGATCTTGTCTCCGCGGACGTTAGCCATATAGTTCAAACTTCCAAATCTGACCTGATGGCCAGGGGTGTAGCTTTCGATCTGCTCCAGATGGCCAAGTGAATTGGCCTACAGTGCAAAGCCGCCGAATACGAAGATCTGTTCGTGGAGAAAAGTCTCACCCTGGACCGCGTCGTTGTTGATGATCGAAGGAGCCATCGGGCCTATAGGTGACGACACAGAGGAACTCTCAATGAAAGCACCAATGTCGGTGTCAAAACCGGCGGATCTCGGGTAGGGGTCCCGAATATGCGTCTAGGTGGATGGTAACAGGAGACAAGGGACACGATGTTTTTACCCAGGTTCGGCCCCTCTCCGTGGAGGTAAAACCCTACTCCTGCTTGATTAATATTGATGATATGGGTAGTACAAGAGTAGATCTACCACGAGATCAGAGAGACTAAGCCCTAGAAGCTAGCCTATGGTATGATTGTTGTTCGTCCTACGGACTAAAACCCTCCGGTTTATATGGACACCGGAGAGGGCTAGGGTTACACAGAGTCGGTTACAATGGTAGGAGATCTACATATCCGTATCTCCAAGCTTGCCTTCCACGCCAAGGAAAGTCCCATCCGGACACGGGACGAAGTCTTCAATCTTGTATCTTCATAGTCCAGGAGTCCGGCCAACGATGATAGTTCGGCTATCCGGACACCCCCTAGTCCAGGACTCCCTCACCCCCCTTTGATCATCCCAATATCGCCCATTCCATTCTCTCATGCTTGCATTAGATTTTGCTACTATAATTGATTGCTCCTATTCTGATGCGTAGCATGTTTTTGTACCTGCTGTTGTACCCTACCTGCTCATCCTAAACTGCTTAGTATAGATTGGTTAGTGATCCATCAGTGACCCCCACCTTGTCCTTGTTTCCCCTGCTTCATCATCAACAACTCGATCAACATGATTGACGACCAGACCCGACACCTCACATGACATCACTCCCCTTTTGTTGCTCGACTCTGTAGAGCTACTATCGAGTGCCGAGGGTGATACCTCGTAACACACTCCTAATGATAATTCTGTAGTGTAGCTATTCGGTCGTGATCATCGAGGGTGATTCCACCTTGACCACTCCCGATACGACTTTGTCGTGCAACCCCTCAAGTGTGAACCTCGAGGGCGGTTCCTCTTACGCTCACCTTGATGATTACATTGAGTGGAATTCATCGAGGGTGATTCCTCGGGGTTTTCCCCTTGATGTTTGGACACACGGTTACATTGACTTTACTTGAGACCATTTTTGAAGTCGGGTCGGCCCTGAGGGGTACCCGCGAGTTGATGTGAAAGTCGGGCGGTCCCGGAGAGCACCCGCAAGTTTTCCACGTGGCACGGCCGGGCAGTCTGGGCCCTTGCCATAAGTCCACGAGACAGGGCGACGGGGTCACATTATTGTGAGTCTTTGTTCGTCTCCGCGAGCACCCAATGCACCAATAGGTTTGGGTATTTGTTCTGAGTTGGCCTCTGGCCTTTACGCACTAACCACCAAGCGAGAATAGTTATGGACCTCGACGTTGTAGTATCAGCCAAAGCTTTGTCAGACGTCCAGTTCAGCAATGCTGCACGGTTGGATCGTGCTGGCCATTCGAGGCGGTGCTGGTATCCACCCTGCTTGCAACGACTCGGAGTGCTGCAGGCGATGGGCCCAAGACACCGGAGTGCTTAGGATGTAGACCGGCGGGGACCTCTCTGCTGAGCTTAGGTAGGGTTATGACGTGTTGATCTTCCGAGGCCGAGTTGACCCAGAAAAGTGTGTCTATCCAGAGTAATCAAGCATGTTGGAAAACGTGGTGCACCCCTGCAGGGAAGATTATCTATTAATAGCCGTGTCCACGGTAACGGACGTTCAGACTTGTATCTTGATCTTAAATAACTAGAAATGGATACTTGAGATATGTGATGGATGTGTGGCTCCGAGATTGGTTTCTCGCAGGGAGTCGAGGAAGGATCTCTGGGCGTTAATGTTACAACACACTTGTTTAATATTAGAATTCTATCCTTTACTCTTCTACATGTTGCAAGATGCTTGGAGCTGCTTGAAGATGCTAGTCTTTGATAGGCTAAGCCTTCCTCTATTCTGGCATTCTGCAGTTCAGTCCACAGATACAAACCTTCCATTTGATACCAATGCATACTTAGTATAGATCTGATGCCTGCGAGTACTTTGGATGAGTACTCGCAGTTGCTCCGCTACCCCCTTTCCCCCTTCTTTCTTCTTTTCCAGTTGTTGCAACCAGATGGTGGATCCCTGGAGCCAGATGCGACCACCGACGTCTACTACTACCCAGTGGTGCTTGCTTCTACGTGGAGACCGACGATGACCAAGAGTAGTTAGGAGGTCCCAGGCAGGATGCCTTGCCTCTTCGATTGTGTTGCTTTTGTGCTACCTTCTTAAGGCATCCTTGTTTAACTTATGTCTATACTCAGATATTGTTGCTTCCGCTAACTCGCTTGTGTATCGAGCTTATGTATTCGAGCCCTTGAGGCCCCTGGCTTGTAATATAAAGCTTGTATTATTTTAATTTGTGTTTAGAGTTGTGTTGTGATATCTTCCCGTGAGTCCTTGATATTGATCGTACACATTTGCGTGTATGATTAGTGTACGATTGAATCGGGGGCGTTATAGTTTGCCTGTCTTTGTATGGCTTTGAGTTGTGCTAATTGAGGTGTCTGGATGTTTGAAGGAATAAGTGAGGTTTGCCCGGTCCATGCCCGACATTTAAGGGTCCAACTTACCATGTTCTGGCTATAGTAACTACACTACTCCCTCCATATCTTACTCCGTGACCAAGGTGGAGGAAAAATGAGAGAACTTAATGTTTATTTGCTAATTAATATCATTGCATGCAATGAACCGACCACTGCATGCTGTGTTAGGTAGTCTCAAGTCATTAGAAACATACACGCCTCATGTCTTTTATTGGTTGACTCCTTTATTCATGTCAAAACACAAGAAACGAAGTGGGAGTTAATGCACCACACCTAAGTGTTTTGCGATTAATTTGGATTTTGTAAGATAACTAATGCATTAGTATGGAGGGAGTATGTAGTGCTTTGCTTCTTTCTCATTCCTCTCCAACCCTCTTATCCATTGATCATGCCGCCGTTCGATCAACTCCACCCTCCTGCATGCCTCATGTGAATGTTCCGCCGAGTGTCATTCGCATGTGGGTCTAGACCCTGTATTTCCAAAGTTGGTAATTTGTCTGGCATGCATACATACAAATGGTTCATTCAAAGTTTCGGGTTGCCTCGACTACGTGTCGCTTCCCATCTTAGTGGTGACAATCCCTTTAGTTCATGACCCAACACATCTTGACGAGATTGATAGATGTTGAGAGATCAAGTGCGTGTCGTGCAAGGAAATAAAGGTTTGGTGTGTTTTTATGATAGAAATGATCTGTGGGGTGGAGAGAAGGGGGTATTTGTGTGTGTGGGAGTCGTCATGCACCATCTAACTATGGATCGATAGAAAAGAGGACTAGGGTGGGTTCGAAGATCGATTGATCGGCCGATCCATAGAGGGACAGAGGGATAGATGAACGTTTGCTTAAAAAAGATAGATGAAATGCTTGGTTACAAGCATGGTAGAGTGACCTAGGCTTATGTCAAGGAGCGACCTGACAAGCGAGGTACAATCCCGATACCTTGAGAGATCGATTATGTGTGTCATGCATAAAGAGGAAGAGAGGTGGTATGTGTGTATGCGCACGTGAGAGAGAAAGAGAGACCGCATGAATCTGAGAGAGATCGAGTGGGTGTGTGATACACATAGATGGTGCGTCAAAGAAAAAACATGACAACACTCTATGTTGGGTGTGTGAGACACATTATGCATAAGGCACATGGTATTTGAATCCAACCTAAAAAGTTTCAAATATTAGAACTCAAACTAAAGTGGATTCTGTTGGGGAACGTAGTAATTTCAAAAAAATTCCTACGCACACGCAAGATCATGGTGATGCATAGCAACGAGAGGGAAGAGTGTGTCCACGTACCCTCGTAGACTGAAAGCGGAAGCGTTAGAACAACGCGGTTGATGTAGTCGTACGTCTTCACGGCCCGACCGATCAAGCACCGAAATTACGGCACCTCCGAGTTCTAGCACACGTTCAGCTCGATGACGTCCCTCGAACTCCGATCCAGCCGAGTGTCAAGGGAGAGTTCCGTCAGCACGACGGCGTGCTGACGATCTTGATGTGCAACCGACGCAGGGCTTCGCCTAAGCACCGCTACGATATTATCGAGGTGGATTATGGTGGAGGGGGCACCGCACACGGCTAAGAGATCCAAGAGATCAATTGTTGTTGTGTCTAGAGGTGCCCTCCTGCCCCCATATATAAAGGAGCAAGGGGGGAGGAGGCGGCCGGCCTAGGAGGGGCGCGCCAAGGGGAGTCCTACTCCCACCGGGAGTAGGACTCCCTCCTTCCTTGTTGGAGTAGGAGAAGGGGGAAAGAGGGGGAGAGGACTCCGAACTCCTTCGGCACATCCTTTAGGCCTTCTCTCTCTTTTCCTGTATGGCCCAAAAGGCCCAATACTTCTCCCCGGCGAATTCCCGTAACTCTCCGGTACTCCGAAAAATACCCGAATCACTCGGAACCTTTCCGAACTCCGAATATAGTCGTCCAATATATCGATCTTTACGTCTCGACCATTTGAGACTCCTCGTCATCTTGATCTCATCCGGGACTCGAACTCCTTGGCACATCAAAACTCATAAACTCATAATATAAGCATCATCGAAACCTTAAGCGTGCGGACCCTACGGGTTCGAGAACTATGTAGACATGACCTAGAACTATTCTCGGTCAATAACCAATAGCGGAACCTGGATGCTCATATTGGCTCCTACATATTCTCGAAGATCTTTATCGGTCAAACCACATAACAACATCGTTGTTCCTTTGTCATCGGTATGTTACTTGCCCAAGATTCGATCGTCGGTATCTCAATACCTAGTTCAATCTCGTTACCGGCAAGTCTCTTTACTCGTTATGTAATGCATCATTCCGTAACTAACTCATTTAGCTACATTGCTTGCAAGGCTTATAGTGATGTGCATTACCGAGAGGGCCCAGAGATACCTCTCCGACAATCGGAGTGACAAAACCTAATCTCGAAATATGCCAACCCAATATGTACCTTTGGAGACACCTGTAGTGCTCCTTTATAATCACCCAGTTACGTTGTGACGTTTGGTAGCACCCAAAGTGTTCCTCCGCTAAACGGGAGTTGCATAATCTCATAGTTACAGGAACATGTATAAGTCATGAAGAAAGAAATAGCAACATACTAAACGATCAAGTGCTAGGCTAACGGAATGGGTCATGTCAATCACATCATTCTCCTAATGATGTGATCCCATTAATCAAATGACAACACATGTCTATGGTTAGGAAACATAACCATCTTTGATTCAACGAGCTAGTCAAGTAGAGGCATACTAGTGACGTTATGTTTGTCTATGTATTCACACATGTATTATGTTTCCGGTTAATACAATTCTAGCATGAATAATAAACATTTATCATGAAATAAGGAAATAAATAATAACTTTATTATTGCCTCTAGGGCATATTTCCTTCAGTCTCCCACTTGCACTAGAGTCAATAATCTAGTTCACATCGCCATGTGATTTAACATCTATATTCATATCTGTATATGATTAACACCCATAGTTCACATCGTCATGTGACCAACACCCAAAGGGTTTACTAGAGTCAATAATCTAGTTCACATCTCTATGTGATTAACACCCAAAAAGTACTAAGGTGTGATCATGTTTTGCTCATGAGAGAAGCTTAGTCAACGGGTCTGTCATATTCAGAGTCGTATGTATTTTGCAAATATTCTATGTCCACAATGCTCTGCACGGAGCTACTCTAGCTAATTGCTCCCACTTTCAATATGTATCCAGATTGAGACTTAGAGTCATCTGGATTGGTGTAAAAGCTTGCATCGCTGTAACTTTTTACGACGAGCTCTTTTATCACTTCCATTATCGAGAAACATATGCTTATTCCACTAAGGATAATTTTGACCAATGTCCAGTGATCTACTCCTACATCACTATTGTACTCCCTTGCCAAACAAGGGCAGAGTATACAACAGGTCTGGTCCATAGCATGGCATACTTTTATAGAACCTATGACTGATGCATAGGGAATGACTTTCATTCTCTTTCTATTTTCAGTTGTGGTCAGGATTTGAGTCTTACTCAATTTCATACCTTTGCAACACAGGCAAGAACTCTTTCTTTGACTGCTCCATTTTGAACTACTTCAAAATCTTGTCAAGGTATGTACTCATTGAAAATCTTATCAAGCGTCTTGATCTATCTCAATAGATCTTGATCCTCAATCGTAAGTAGCTTTCTTTGAGGTCTTTCTTTGAAAAAAACTCCTTTCAAACACTCCTTTATGCTTTGAGAATAATTCTACATTATTTTCGATCAACAATATGTCATTCACATATACTTATCAAAAATGTTGTAGTGCTCCCACTCACTTTCTTGTAAATACGAGGCTTCACCGCAAGTGCAGTATAAAACTATATGCTTTGATCAACTTATCAAAGCGTATATTCCAACTCGAGATGCTTGCACCAGTCCATAGATGGATCATTGGAGCTTGCACATTTTGTTAGCCCTTTAGGATTGACAAAACCTTCGGTTGTATCATATACAACTCTTCTTTAATAAATCCATTAAGGAATGTAGTTTTGACATCCATTTGCCAAATTTCATAAAATGTGGCAATTGCTAACATGATTCGGACAGACTTTTAAGCATCGATACGAGTGAGAAAATCTCATTGTATTCAACACCTTGAACTTTGTCAAAAACCTTTTTCGACAAGTCTAGCTTTGTAGATAGTAACACTACTATCAGCGTCTGTCTTCCTCTTGAAGATCCATTTATTTTCTATGGCTTGCCGATCATCGGGCAAGTCCACCAAAGTCCACACTTTGTTCTCATACATGGATCCTATCTCAGATTTCATGGCCTCCAGCCATTTCGCGGAATCTGGGCTCATCATCGCTTTCTCATAGTTCATAGGTTTATCATGGTCTAGTAACATGACTTTCAGAACAGGATTACCGTACCACTCTGGTGCGGACCGTACTCTGGAAGACCTACGAGGTTCTGTAGTAACTTGATCTGAAGTTTCATGATCAATATCATTAGCTTCCTCACTAATTGGTGTAGGAATCACTGGAACTGATTTCAGTGATGAACTACTTTCAATTCGGGAGAAGGTACTGATTACCTCATCAAGTTCTACTTTCCTCCCACTCACTTCTTTCGAGAGAAACTCCTTCTCTGGAAAGGATCCATTTTTAGCAACGAATATTTTGCCTTCGGATCTGTGATAGAAGGTGTACCCAACAGTTTCCTTTGGGTATTCTATGAAGATGCACTTCTCCAATTTGGGTTTGAGCTTATCAGGATGAAACCTTTTCACATAAGCATCGCAGCCCCAAACTTTAAGAAACGACAGCTTGGGTTTCTTGCTAAACCACAGTTCATATGGTGTCGTCTCAACGGATTTAGATGGTGCCCTTTTAACGTGAATGCAGTTGTCTCTAATGCATAACCCCAAAATGATAGTGGTAAACTGATAAGACATATCATAGATCGCACCATATCCAATAAAGTACAATTACGACGTTCGGACACACCATAACATTGTGGTGTTCCAGGTGGCGTGAGTTTGTGAAACTATTCCGCATTGTTTTAATTGAAGACCGAACTCGTAACTCAAATATTCGTCTCCACGATCAGATCGCAGAAACTTTATTTTCTTGTTACGATGATTTTTCCACTTCACTCTGAAATTCTTTGAACCTTTCAACTATTTCAGACTTATGTTTCATCAAGTAGATATACCCATATCTGCTCAAATCATCTTGTGAAGGTCATAAAATAACGATACTTGCCACGAGCATCAACACTCATTGAATCGCATACATCAGTATGTATTATTTCCAATGAGTCAGTAGCTTGTTCCATTGTTCCGAAGAACAGAGTTTTAGTCATCTTGCCCAAAAGGCACGGTTCGCAAGCATCAAATGATTCATAACCAAGTGATTCCGAAAATCCATCTTTATGGAATTTCTTCATGCGCTTTACACCGATATGACCCAAACGGCAGTGCCACAAATAAGTTGCGCTATCATTATTAACTTTGCATCTTTTGGCATCAATATTATGAATATGTGTATCACTACGATCGAGATCCAACAAACTATTTTCATTGGGTGTATAACCATCGAAGGTCTTATTCATGTAAACAGAATAACAATTATTATTTAACTTCAAATGAATAACCGTATCGCAATAAACATGATCAAATCATATTCATGCTCAAAGCAAACGCCAAATAACATTTATTTAGGTTTAACACTAATCCCAAAAGTATAGGGAGTGTGCGATGATGATAATATCTTGGAACTACTTCCAACACTCATCGTCACTTCTCCTTAAACTAGTCTTAGTTTATTCTGTAACTCCTGTTTTGAGTTACTAATCTTAGCAACCGAACAAGTATCAAATACTCAGGGGCTACTATAAACACTAGTAAGGCATACATCAAACACCTGTATATCAAATACACCCTTGTTCACTTTGCCATCCTTCTTATCCACCAAATATTTAGGGCATTTCCGCTTCCAGTGACTATTTCCTTTGCAGTGTAGGCACTCAGTTTCAGGCTTTGGTCCAGCTTTGGTCTTCTTCATGGGAGTGACAACTTGTTTGCCATTCTACTTGAAGTTTCCCTTTCTTTCCCTTTGCCCTTTTCTTGAAACTAGTGGTCTTGTCAATCATCAACACTTGATGCTCTTTCTTGATTTCTATCTTCGTCGATTTCAACATCACGAAGAGCTCGGGAATCGTTTGTTGTCATCCCTTGCATACTATAGTTCATCACGAAGTTCTAGTAACTTAGTGATGGTGACTAGAGAATTCTGTCAATCACTATCTTATCTAGAAGATTAACTCCCACTTGATTCAAGCGATTGAAGTACCCAGACAATCTGAGCACATGCTCACTAGTTGAGCGATTCTCCTCCATCTTTTAGCTATAGAACTTGTTGGAGACATCATATCTTTCAACTCGGGTATTTGCTTGAAATATTAACTTCAACTCCTAGAACATCTCATATGGTCCATGACGTTCAAAACGTCTTTGAAGTCCCGATTCTAAGCCGTTAAGCATGGTGCACTAAACTATCAAGTAGTCATCATACTGAGCTAGCCAAACGTTCATAACTTCTGCATCTGCTCCTGCAATAGGTTTGTCACCTAGCGGTGCATTAAGGACATAATTCTTCTGTGCAGCAATGAGGATAAACCTCAGATCACGGATCCAATCTGCATCATCTCTACTAACATCTTTCAACACAATTTTCTCTAGGAACATATCAAAATAAACATATGAAAGCAACAACGCGAGCTATTGATCTACAACATAATTTGCAAAATACTACCAGGACTAAGTTCATGATAAATTTAAGTTCAATTAATCATATTACTTAAGAACTCCCACTTAGACAGACATCCCTCTAGTCATCTAAGTGATCACGTGATCCAAATCAACTAAACCATAACCGACCATCACGTGAGATGGAGTAGTTTTCGATGGTGAACATCACTATGTTGATCATATCTATTATATGATTCACGCTCGACCTTTCGGTCTCCGTGTTCCGAGGCCATATCTGCATATGCTAGGCTCGTCAAGTTTAACCTGAGTATTCTGCATGTGCAAAAACTGACTTGCACCCGTTGTAGATGGACGTAGAACTTATCACACCCGATCATCACGTGGTGTCTGGGCACGACGAACTTTGGCAATGGTGCATACTCAGGGAGAACACTTCTTGATAATTAGTGAGAGATCATCTTAAAATGCTACCATCAATCAAAGCAAGATAAGATGCATAAAAGATAAACATCACATGCAATCAATATAAGTGATATGATATGGCCATCATCATCTTGTGCTTGTGATCTCCATCTCAGAAGCATCATCATGATCACCATCGTCATCGGCGCGACACCTTGATCTCCATCGTAGCATCGTTGTCGTTTACGCCGTCTATTGCTTCTACGACTATCGCTACCGCTTAGTGATAAAGTAAAGCAATTACAGGGTGTTTGCATTTCATACAATAAAGTGACAACCATATGGCTCCTGCCAGTTGCCGATAACTTCGGTTACAAAACATGATCATCTCATACAATAAAAATATATCATCATGCCTTGACCATATCACATCACAACATGCCCTGCAAAAACAAGTTAGACGTCCTCTACTTTGTTGTTGCAAGTTTTACGTGGCTGCTATGGGCTTAGAAAGAACCGTTCTTACCTACGCATCAAAACCACAACGATAGTTGTCAAGTTAGTGCTGTTTTAACCTTCGCAAGGACCGGGCGTAGCCACACTCGGTTCAACTAAAGTTGGAGAAACTGACACCCGCCAGCCACCTGTGTGCAAAGCACGTCGGTAGAACCAGTCTCGTGTAAGCGTCACGCGTAATGTCGGTCCGGGCGCTTCATCCAACAATACCGCCGAACCAAAGTATGACATCTTTGGTAAGCGGTATGGTAGTATCGCCCACAACTCACTTGTGTTCTACTCGTGCATATAACATCAACGCATAAAACCTAGGCCCAGATGCCACTGTTGGGGAACGTAGTAATTTCAAAAAAATTCCTACGCACACGCAAGATCATGGTGATGCATAGCAACGAGAGGGAAGAGTGTGTCCACGTACCCTCGTAGACTGAAAGCGGAAGCGTTAGAACAACGCGGTTGATGTAGTCGTACGTCTTCACGGCCCGACCGATCAAGCACCGAAATTACGGCACCTCCGAGTTCTAGCACACGTTCAGCTCGATGACATCCCTCGAACTCCGATCCAGCCGAGTGTCAAGGGAGAGTTCCGTTAGCACGACGGCGTGCTGACGATCTTGATGTGCAACCGACGCAGGGCTTCGCCTAAGCACCGCTACGATATTATCGAGGTGGATTATGGTGGAGGGGGCACCGCACACGGCTAAGAGATCCAAGAGATCAATTGTTGTTGTGTCTAGAGGTGCCCTCCTGCCCCCATATATAAAGGAGCAAGGGGGGAGGAGGAGGCCGGCCTAGGAGGGGCGCGCCAAGGGGAGTCCTACTCCCACCGGGAGTAGGACTCCCTCCTTCCTTGTTGGAGTAGGAGAAGGGGGAAAGAGGGGGAGAGGAGAAAGGAAAAGGGGGCCGCACCCCTTGTCCAATTCGGACCAGAGGGGGGCTGCGCGCCTCCTTCCTTTCGGCCTCTCTCCTCTATTCCCGTATGGCCCAATAAGGCCCATATACTCCCCAGCGAATTCCTGTAACTCTCCGGTACTCCGAAAAATACCCGAATCACTCGGAACCTTTCCGAACTCCGAATATAGTCGTCCAATATATCGATCTTTACGTCTCGACCATTTCGAGACTCCTCGTCATGTCCCCGATCTCATCCGGGACTCCGAACTCCTTCGGCACATCAAAACTCATAAACTCATAATATAACTGTCATCGAAACCTTAAGCGTGCGGACCCTACGGGTTCGAGAACTATGTAGACATGACCTATAACTATTCTCGGTCAATAACCAATAGCGGAACCTGGATGCTCATATTGGCTCCTACATATTCTACGAAGATCTTTCTCGGTCAAACCACATAACAACATACGTTGTTCCCTTTGTCATCGGTATGTTACTTGCCCAAGATTCGATCGTCGGTATCTCAATACCTAGTTTAATCTTGTTACCGGCAAGTCTCTTTACTCGTTACGTAATGCATCATTCCGTAACTAACTCATTTAGCTACATTGCTTGCAAGGCTTATAGTTATGTGCATTACCGAGAGGGCCCAGAGATACCTCTCCGACAATCGGAGTGACAAAACCTAATCTCAAAATATGCCAACCCAACATGTACCTTTGGAGACACCTGTAGTGCTCCTTTATAATCACCCGATTCGTTGTGGCGTTTGTAGCACCAAAGTGTTCCTCCGTAAGCGGAGTTGCATAATCTCATAGTTACGAGGAACATGTATAAGTCATGAAGAAAGCAATAGCAACATACTAAACGATCAAGTGCTAGGCTAACGGAATGGGTCATGTCAATCACATCATTCTCCTAATGATGTGATCCCATTAATCAAATGACAACACATGTCTATGGTTAGGAAACATAACCATCTTTGATTCAACGAGCTAGTCAAGTAGAGGCATACTAGTGATGTTATGTTTGTCTATGTATTCACACATGTATTATGTTTCTGGTTAATACAATTCTAGCATGAATAATAAACATTTATCATGAAATAAGGAAATAAATAATAACTTTATTATTGCCTCTAGGGCATATTTCCTTCAGATTCAAATATTTGAACCAGTGATCATAGCATCTGCAAATCATATGTAAAGGGCATTCATTGTTCCTTTTGCTTTTCAACGTACAATATACTCCCTCTGGTCCTTTTAGTCTACATATAAGTTTTGTGTGAAGTCAAAGTATCTCTACTTTGATCAAACTTACATTAAGAAGTATCAACATTCACCAACACCCAATCAATATTGTTAGATTTCTACGTACTCCTAGATTTGTATTCAAACAGAAAATAGTTTCCAATTTGTATTCAAACACATGAATGCTTAGTCTCGCGCATGAGCTTGGTACTAGGATTTCCCCACGTCTAGCCAGTCCAATAGTAGTATTTCCTTTTTTGAAGCTCCCAGTTCAATAGTAGTAGTAGGAGTATTAGTAGTGGAGTACTGACAACAGGTTTATGAAGTTTGTAGACATAAAGAGCTTGTTTAAGACCATAAAGGGCTTTATGAAGTTTGTAGACATCATTAGGTTTCTTGAGATTGACAAAGCCGGGAGGTTGTTTAACATAAACTTCCTCCTCAATTTCTCCATTAACAAAAGCACTTTTAATGTCCATTTGGTATAAGGTAATATCATGATGATTGGCATAAGCAAGTAAGATGCGTATGGACTAAAGTCTAATAACATGGGCATATCTCTCACCATAGTCCATACCTTCGACTTGAGTGTAACCTTGAGAGAGGATATGGGCCTTGTTGCGTACAACTTGTCCATCTTCATCTTGCTTATTCCGAAATACCCATTTGGTTCCAATGACATTGTGATCGTTGTCGGGCTTTTCAACCAATGTCCATGATTGCGGCTTAAACTACGTCGGTATTTCCCAAAGAGGAAGGGATGATGCAGCACAACAACGGTAGGTATTTCCCTTAGTGATGAGACCAAGGTTATCGAAATAGTAGGAGAACCATGCAACGCTACGTAAATGGTACCTGCACACAAAGAAAAAAAATACTTGCAATCCAACGTGTTAAAGGGGTTGTCAATCCCTTTCGGGTAACGGTGCCAGAAATTGTCAAGTTGACGAGATAAAATTTAAGTAGATTGATAGATGCAAATAAAATTCAGCGAGGTATTTTTGGGTTTTTGATAATATAGATCTAAAAATAGAAGTTGCAAATAAAGAAAAAGACAAATAGCAAAATAGATCTGAAAGTATATGATGAGAAATTAGACCCGGGGGCCATAGATTTCACTAGTGTCTTCTCTCGAGAAAAATAGCATACAGTGGGTAAAAAAATTACTGTTGGGCAATTGATAGAACTTCAAACAATTATGACGATATCCAAGCCATGATCATTATATAGGCATCACGTCCACCTACTCCTGCCTGCATCTACTACTATTACTCCACACATCGACCGCTATCCAGCATGCATCTAGTGTACTAAGTTCATGGAGAAATGGAGTAATGCAATAAGAACGATGACATGATGTAGGCAAGATCTGTTCATGTAGGAATATACCCCATCTTGTTATCCTTAATAGCAACGATACATATCTGTAATTTCCCCTTCTGTCACTGGGATTGAGCACCGTAAGATCGAACCCATCGCAAAGCACCTCTTCCCATGGAAAGAAAAATCAATCTAGTTGGCCTAACTAAATCAAAGATTCAGAGAAGAAATACGAGGTTATAAGTAATCATGGATATAAGAGATCAAAAGACTCAAATAACTTTCATGGATAAAAACATAGATCTGATCATAAACTCAAAGTTCATCGGATCCCAACAAACACACCGCAAAAAGAGTTACATCAAATAGATCTCCAAGAGACCATTGTATTGAGAATCAAATGAGAGAGAGAGAGAGAGGAAGCCATCTAGCTACTAACTACTGACCCGTAGGTCTACAATGAACTACCCACACATCATTGAAGAGGCACCAATGAGGATGATGAACCCCTTCGTGTTGGTGTCTAGATTGGATCTATGGTTTCTGGAACTTGGGGCGACTTGAATTGTTTTTCATCGCCTCCCCTAGGGTTTATGGAATATTAGGATATTTATAAAGCAAAGAGGCGGTGCGGGAGGCGGCCGAGGTGGGCACGACTAGGGCTGGACAAAAAGCTCGAAGCTCAGTGAGTCTAATGAGCACTCGACTGCTCGACTCGTTTGAGCTCGGCTCGTTTTCTTAATGAACCGAGCCGAGCAGCAATTTTTGGTCGTTAACACTAACGAGTTAAACAATCGAGATTGACAGTTTCGTGAGCTACTCGTTAAGCTTGGTAGTAGCGTGATTTTGTTCATTATAGAGAATTTTTGGTGATTTCTATCACTCCTAAGTCTATGGACGGGCTATTTGCCACATTCACATCTTTCTCGTCTTCTCATATTTTCGATTTATCGAATCCTACTGGCTGGACATATGTATGTTTGTGATTGTATGCATGTGACGTATCTTATTTACTGATGCATTTTCCTAATGAGCTGATCGCGAGCGCTCGCGAACATATAACAAACCGAGCCAATCTTTATATTTAGCTCATTATCCTTAACGAGCTTAACAATCCGAGCCTTAACGATCACGAGCCTTAACGGGCCGAGTCTTAACGAGCCGAGTAGCTCATTAGTCCAGCCCTAGGCACGACCCACCAGGGCACGCCTGGGCCCCTAGGTGTGCCCAGGTGGGTTGTGCTCCCCTCGGAGCCCACTCTGGTACTTCTTTGGCCCAACAGGTGTCTTCTGGTCCAGAAAAAATCACCAAAAAATTTTGCTGCGTTTGGACTCCGTTTGGTATTGATTTTCTGTGAAGTAAAAAAATAAGCAAAAAACAGCAACTCGCATTGGGCACTATGTTAATAGGTTAGTTCCAAAAAATGATATAAAGTTGCTATAAAATGATTGTAAAACATCCAAGAATTATAATATAACAACGTGGAACAATCATAAATTATAGATACGGTGGAGACATATCAGCATCCCCAAGCTTAATTCCTGCTCGTCCTCGAGTAGGTAAATGATAAAAACAGAATTTTTGACGTGGAATGCTACCTAACATGTTCATCACATATTCTTTTCTTTGTAGCATGGAAATTTGGACTTTTATATGATTCAAAGCAATAGTCGAGTTTTGACATGAAGATTTCAATACTCAAGCATATCAACAAGCAACCATGTCTTTCAAAATACCAATGCTAAAGCAAGTTATCCCTAGCCCATTATGCTCAACCATTGATCCATTCATGAAACACACTTGCATATTAGCTACACCCAATGCTCAAGTACGATCATAGTACGCCTTAGTTGGTGTTTAATAAAGATGGAGACTCAAATAAAAATAAAAATTGCATAAAGTAAAAAGAAAGGCCCTTTGCAGAGGGAAGTAGGGATTTGTAGAGGTGCCAGAGCTCAAAGCGAAAAAGATAGAGATAAAACATTTTTGGTGGCATGCTTTTCCTGTCAACTAAAATGATCGAGTAGTTCCCAGTACTTTCCATGCTAGATATTCCTTTTCCACCATACTTTCACATTCCACGGCTAACTGAATCCACGAGTGATGTCCATACCAACACTTTCCAAGGAATTTATTATTTGACAACATAAAGTAAATTCATTTTTAATTTCGGGACTGGGCATCCCTAATACCTTTGTCGTACTCTCGTGCAATGGCAAGTGAATAAACACTCATCTTGAGAATAACACATCTAGCATGGAAAACTATCAGCCGCCCCCTACCGTTTCATGAGTGGTACGAGCGCACAAAAGAGAAATTTATTTTTAAATTAGAGATGGCACATACAAATTTGCCTAGAACATTACGGAAATACCGCATATAGGTAGGTATAGTGGACTCATATGGCAAAACTAGGTTTAAGGATTTTGGATGCACAAGTAGTGATCATACTTAGTGCAAGTGAAGGCTAGCAAAATATTGAGAAGCATCCAACCAAGAAACGAAAAATCTCATAAGCGAGCATTAAGCGTAACTAACACCGAATAATGCACCACAAGTAGGATGTAATTTCATTGCATAACTATTGACTTTCGTGCTTGCATAGGGAATCACATACCTTAACACCAATATTCTTACTAAAACATAATTACTCATTAACATGACTCACATATCACTATCATCATATCGCAAAACTATTAAAAAGAATCAAGTTTATATTATCCAATGATCTTCATGAAAGTTTTTATGATATCCCCCGAGAATATCTATCACTTTGGGACTAATTTCATATATTGCTTTTGATAGCTCAAACAAATCTAAGTGAAGAACATGAGCATAACATTTTTCTTCTCTCAAAATAATTTAAGTGAAGCAAGAGAGAATTTCTTAGAAACTCAAATAAATCTAACTGTAGCATGAGAGGATTTCTTCAAAAATAATAAAGCACACCATGCTCAAAAAGATATAAGTGAAGCACTAGAGCAATTCCATAGCTCATAAAGATTTAAGTGAAGCATAGAGAGCAATTCTAGCAAGTCATAGCATAATTTTGGCTCCCTTAAATAGGTGTGTCCAGCAAGGACAGATGACACAAAATAAAGAGCAAAACAAGCAAAGACTCATATAATACAAGACGCTCCAAGCAAAACTCATGATATGTGACGAATAAAAATATAGCTCCAAGTAAAATACCAATAGTCGTTAGAAGAAAGAGGGGATGCCACTCGGGCATCCCCAAGCTTAGTTGCTTGCTTCTATTTTAGATAACAGCTTGGGATGCCATGGGGCATCCCCAAGCTGAGGCCCTTCTTACTCCTTATTCCTTCATCCATCATGATCTCACCCAAAACTTGAAAACTTCAATCACACAAAACTCAACAAAACCTTTGTGAGATCCGTTAGTATAACAAAGCAAAGCACTACTCTAAGCACTGTTGCAAACCCATTCATATTTTATTTTTGTGTTATATCTACTTTATTCCAACTTTTCTATAGCTTATACCCTCCAATTCAAACCATAGATTCATCGAAATAAGCACACAACACAAAGAAAACAGAATCTATCAAAAACAGAACAGTTTGTAGTAATCAGGGAACTTTGTATACTTCTGTAACTCCAAACATTCTGAAACATTAGGACAACATGGGCAATTCGTATATAAACCTTTTGTAAGAAATTCAGAGCAAAATCACGTTTCTATGATTTATGAAAATTATTTTACTGAGTCCAAAAGTTTCTGTTTTTCAACAAGATCAAATCAACTATCACCCAACATGACCCCAAAGGCTTTGCTTGGCACAAACACTAACTAAAACACACAAAACACAATCATAGCAGAGGCATAATTGTGCAAACACTCAAGAACAGAAAGAAAAAAACAAAAATAAAATTTATTCATTGGGTTGCCTCCCAACAAGCGCTATCGTTTTATGCCCCTAGCTAGGCATAATGCAAAGATCTAAGTGTTGTCATCTTTGTTTCTAGATCCATAAGATGCCCTCATGATTGATTCATATGATGGCTTAATTCTTGTTCTAGGAAAGTGTTCCATACCCTTCTTTAGTGGAAATTGGAGTTTAATATTGCCTTCTTTCATATCAATCATGGCACCGATAGTACGTAAAAACGGTCTACCAAGTATAATTGGACAAGACGGATTGCAATCAATATCAATAACAATAAAATCTACTGGCACATAATTCCTATTTGCAAGAATAAGAACATCATTAATTCTTCCCATAGGCTTTTTAATAGTAGAATCCGCTAAGTGCAAATTTAGAGAACATTCTTTAATATCGGTAAGACCAAGCACATCACATAAAGATTTCAGAATTGCAGAAACACTAGCACCCAAGTCACATAAAGCAAAACACACATAATTTTTAATCTTGACTTTGATAGTAGGTTCCCATTCATCATGTAATTTTCTAGGAGTTGAAACCTCTAATTCCAACTTTTCTTCCAAAGCTTTCATCATAGCATCAACAATATGTTTAGTAAAAGCTTTATTTTGTTCATAAGCATGGGGTGAATTTATGATGGATTGCAACAAAGAAATACAATAAATCAAAGATAAACAATAAAAATTAAAGTCTTTGTAATCCAAAAGAGTGGGCACATCACTAGTTAAAGTTTTGACCTCTTCAAACCCACTTTAATTAATTTTCTCAACAAGATTTTCAATCTCCAAATTATCGGGATGCCTTCTAGATAAAGTTGACTCTTCTACATCGCCTTTATCATCAATTTTAATCTTACTAAACAAGGAATCAATAGAGGAAACACCGATCATTTTAAAATCTTCATCATTTTTATGAAAGCAATCGCTAGAAAACACTTTTTCTAAAAATTCTCTTTTAGCTCTAAGCATAGCGGTTCTTTTCTTACTTTCATCCATAGAAACATATAAAGCTTTAATTGATTCCTCTACCTTGGGCAGAAAATTTTCATCTTGAGATGTTCTACATCATGAGAAATTCTATCAATGCTTCTAGACATATCATCAATCTTATTCAACTTTTCTTCTGCTGTAGCATTGAAAACTTTTTGAGTATTAATAAATTCTTTAATATTATTCTCAAGATCAGAGGTGTTCCTATTATTATTATAAGAAGGATTGCCATAGTAATTACCATAATTATTAGAGGAATTACTAGGAAAAGGCCTAGGATTAAAATTACCTCTATAAGCATTATTATTGAAATTGTTTCACGAGATAAAATTCACATCTACAGCATCACTATTTTGCTCAATCAAAGTAGACAAAGCCACATCATTAAAATCAATAGGAGCACTTTTATTAGCAACCAATTTCATAAGAGCATCAACTTTTTTCACTCAAAGAAGAAATTTCTTCAACCGAATTAACTTTTTTACTAGTAGGAGCTCTTTCGGTATGGCATTGTGAATAATTTGCCTTAATATTGTCTAGAAATTTAGTAGCTTCACCCAAAGTAATTTCCATAAAAGTACCACCTGCGGCGGAATCTAAAAGATTTCTAGAAACAAAATTCAATCCCGTATAAATTTTTTGTATGATCATTCAAAGATTTAAACCATGATTAGGAAATTTCCTCGCATGAATTTCATTCTTTCCCAAGATTGCGCAACATGTTCATGCTCATGTTGCTTAAAATTCATGATTTGTGTCCTAAGGGAAATAATTTTCAAGGGCAGTAAATACTTAGTAATAAAAGCATCCTTGCATTTATCCCAAGAATCAATACTCTTGCAAGGCAAATAAGAAAACCAAATTTTTGCACAATCTCGCAGAGAAAATGGGAATAATTTCAACTTCACAATATCATTGTACACATCTTTTTTTCTTTTGCATATCGCATAATTCCACAAATGTTTTAAGATGGGACACGACATCCTCACCAAGAGTACCGGAAAATTGATCTTTCATAACAAGATTCAACAAAGCAGCATTAATATCACAAGATTTCGCACAAGTGGCGGGGGGAGCAACCGGAGTGCTAATATAATCATTGTTGTTGGTATTGGAGAAATCATAGAACTTGGTGTTCTCTTGGTCATCTTGACTACGCAACAAGATTACACTCAAAAACAGATCTGATGAGAAAACGGCGAACGAAAAAGAGGGCGAATAAAATGGCAAATTTTTGTGAAGTGGGGGAGAGGAAAACGAGAGGCAAATGGCAAATAATGTAAATTGCAAGGAGATGAGATTGGTGATTAGGAACCTAGTAGATGTTGATGATGTCTCCCCGGCAGCGGTGCCAGAAATTCCTTTTCATTGCGGCTTGAATTACGTCGGTATTTCCCCAGAGAGGAAGGGATGATGCAACACAACAATGGTAGGTATTTACCTCAGTGATGAGACCAAGGTTATCGAACCAGTAGGAGAATGATAACCCGCAAGTATACGGGATCAATGTAGCCTCTTCCGATAAGTAAGAGTGTTAAACCCAACGAGGAGCTAAATGTAGAACAAATATTCTCTCAAGTCCTATCTGCCACTGATACGACTCTACGCACGCTTAGTGTTTGTTTTACCTATAACAAGTATGAAACTAGAAGTACTTTGTAGGTGTTGTTGGATAGGTTTGCAAGATAATGAAGAGCATGTATATATAAACTAGGGGCTGTTTAGATAAAGAAGCAATAAAGTAAATATAGCGAGTGTGGAAAAGTGGTGGTAGGAGTTGTGAAATTGTCCCTAAGCAATTGACTACGTTACTAGACCAGTAATCACTATTGCAATTTTATTTGAGGGAGAGGCATAAGCTAACATACTTTCTCTTCTTGGATCATATGCACTTATGATGACTCTAGCAAGCATCCGTAACTACTAAAGATCATTAAGGTAAAACCCAACCATAGCATTAAAGTATCAAGTCCCCTTTATCCCATACGCAAACAACCTACTTAATCGGGTCTGTGCTTCTGTCACTCACGCCACCCACCATAAGCAAATCATGAACATATTGCAAACCCTACAGCGGGGATCCCTCACGCTTGCGCGACACGGAGAGCACCATAGGACAACACCAATAATAAAACATGCAACTCAAACCAATCATAGCAATTCATCAATCACCGACAGGACAATGAAAATCTACTCAGACATCATAGGATGGCAACACATCATTGGATAATAACATGAAGCATAAAGCACCATGTTCAAGTAGAGGGTACAGCGGGTTGCAGGAGAGTGGACTGTTGTAGGTAGAAGGGGGAGGTGATGGAGATGTTGGTGAAGATGGCGGAGGTGTTCGTGTAGATCGCGGTGATGATGATGGCCCCCGACGGCGTTCCGGCGCCACCGGAAGCAAGGGGGAGAGAGCCCCCCTTCTTCTTCTTCATTGACCTCCTCCCTAGATGGGAGAAGGGTTTCCCCTCTGGTCCTTGGCTCCCATGGCGTGGGAGGGGCAAGAGCCCCTACGAGATTGGATCTATCTCTCTGTCTCTCTCTGTTTCTGCGTTCTGGGATTCTGCCCTGGCACCGTTTCTTTTATATCCGGAGATCCGTAACTCCGATTGGATTGAAACCTTCGCCTAGATCTTTTTCCAAAAATTAGCTTTCTTGTGGCCAAAGAAGGGCATCAACCGCCTTACGAGGGGCCCACGAGGGTGGGGGCATGCCCACCTAGAGTGGCCGTGGGCCCCTGTCTCGTGGCCACCTCGGGCACCGTCTCACGTTGATTTTACTTCCCAAAAATCAAAAATATTCCAAAATAATTCTTCGTCCGTTTTTATCCCGTTTGGACTTCGTTTGATATGGGGTTTCTGCGAAACATAAAACATGCAACAGACAGGAACTGGCACTGGGCACTGGATCAATATGTTAGTCCCAAAAAATAGTATAAAAAGTTGCCAAAAGTATATGAAAGTTGTAGAATATGGAACAATCAAAAATTATAGATACGACAGAGACATATCAGCATCCCCAAGCTTAATTCCTGCTCATCCTCGAGTAGGTAAATGATAAAAAAAATATAATTTTTGATGTGCAATGCTACCTAGCATAATCCTGATCATATGTCTAATCATGGCATGAATATTAAGACACGAGTGATTCAAAGCAATAGTCTATCATTTGACATAAGAACAATGATACTTCGAGCGTACCAATAAAGCAATCATGTCTTTTCAAAACAACATGGCCAAAGAAAGTTATCCCTACAAAATCATATAGTCTGGCTGTTGCTCTATCTTCATCACACAAAGTATTTAATCATGCACAACCCCGATGACAAGCCAAGCAATTGTTTCATACTTTAGTAATCTCAAACTTTTTCAACTTTCACGCAATACATGAGCGTGAGCCATGGACATAGCACTATGGGTGGAATAGAATGGTGGTTGTGGAGAAGACGGAGAAGATAGTCTCACATCAGTTAGGTGTATCAACGGGCTATGGAGATGCCCATCAATAGATATCAATGTTAGTGAGTAGGGATTGCCATCCAACGGATGCACTAGAGCTATAAGTGTATGAAAACTCAAACTGGAAACTAAGTGGGTGCGCATCCAACTTGCTTGCTCATGAAGACCTCGGGCGTTTGAGGAAGCCCATCATCGGAATATACAAGCCAAGTTCTATAGTGAAAATTCCACTAGTATATGAAAGTGATAACTCAAGAGACTCTATATGAAGAACATGGTGCTACTCTAAAGCACAAGTGTGGTAAAAGGATAGTAACATTGCCCCTTCTCTCTTTTTCTCTCATTTTTTTAATTTTTCTTTTTTTATATTTTTTTTATTTTTTGGTGGGCTTCTTTGGACTCTTTTTTTATTTGGGCTTCTTTGGCCTCTTTTATTTTTCATAAAGTCCGGAGTCTCATCCCGACTTGTGGGGGAATCATTGCTTCCTTCATCCTTTCCTAACTAGGGCAATGCTCTAATAATGATGATCATCACACTTTTATTTACTTACAACTCAATATTACAACTTGATATCTAGAACAAATGTACGACTCTATATGAATGCCTCCGACGGTGTACCGGGATGTGCAATGATCTAGTGTAGCAATGACATCAAAAACGGACAAGCCATGAAACCATCACGCTAGCTATCTTACGATCATGCAAAGCAATATGACAATGAATGCTCAAGTCATGTATATGATGATGATGGAAGTTGCATGGCAATATATCTCGAAATGGCTATGGAAATGCCATGATAGGTAGGTATGGTGGCTGTTTTGAGGAAGATATAAGGAGGCTTATGTGTGATAGAGCGTATCATATCACGGGGTTTGGATGCACTGGCCAAGTTTGCACCAACTCTCGAGGTGAGAAAGGGCAATGCACGGTACCGAAGAGGCTAGCAAATTGCAGAAGGGTAAGAGTGCGTATAATCCATGGACTCAACATTAGTCATAAAGAACTCATATACTTATTGCAAAAATCTACAAGCGATTGAAAACAAAGTACTACGCGCATGCTCCTAGAGGGATAGATTGGTAGGAAAATACCATTGCTCGTCCCCGACCGCTACTCATAAGGAAGACAATCAATAAATAAAATTGTGCTCCAACTTCATCACAAAGCGGTTCACCATACGTGCATGCTATGGGAATCACAAACCTCAACACAAGTGTTTCTACTAATCCACATTCACCCACTAGCATGACTCTAATATCACCACCTTTATATTGCGAAACTATTGCAAGGAATCAAACATATCATACTCAGCGATCTACAAGTTTATGTAGGATTTTATGACTAACCATGTGAACGACCAATTCCTGTCATCTCTCTAAAGTGATATAAGTGAAGCAAGAGAGTTTAATTCTTTCTACAAAATATATGCCCACGCTCTAACAATTATAAGTGAAGCAAAAGAGCATTCTACAAATGGCGGTTTTCTATATGAAGAGAAACAGACAATCCAAACTTCAAATGATATAAGTGAAGCACATGAAGCATTCTATAAATCCATACTCAAAGTATTTAAGTGAAGTGCAATGAGCATTCTATAAATCAACCAAGGACTATCTCATACCAGCATGGTGCATAAAAGAAAAGTGAAAACTAAATGCAAAAGACGCTCCAAGACTTGTACATATCGCATGAACGAAACGAATACGAAAACATACCGATACTTGCTGAAGAAAGAGGGGATGCCTTCCGGGCCATCCCCAAGCTTAGATGCTTGAGTCTCCTTGAATATTTACTTGGGGTGCCTCGGGCATCCCCAAGCTTGAGCTCTTGCCTCTCTTCCTTTTCCTCACATCGAGACCTCCTTGATCAAACACTTCATCCACACAAAACTTCAACAGAAAACTCGGTAAGATCCGTTAGTATAATAAAGCAAATCACTACTCTAAATATTGTACCAAACCAATTCATATTTTGTTTTTGCATTGTGTCTACTGTAATATAGCTTTTCCATGGCTTAATCGACTGATATAAACTGATAGATTCATCAAAACAAGCAAACTATGCATCAAAAACAGAATCTGTTAAAAATAGAACAGTCTGTAGCAATCTGAACATTCACCATACTTATGGTACCCTAAAATTTCTACCAAAATTATGAAAAATAAAACATTTATATATAAAGACAATGCAAAAAGAATCAGAACGATTGGACATTCCAGCAAAAAATGTAAAATCACGCACTACAGCCAAAGTTTCTGTCCTGCACCGTTCAAACCAACAAGCATTGTAAACATCCTAAAGGCAAACCTTGGCACATTATTTTTATAATACAATGGAATTGTACAAGGGGATAATTATTTTTGATGAAAAGTTTCTGTAATTAAGATTCACAAAGTTTCTGTGAGCATGAACAAAGTTCAAGGAGCTCTCTCACTTCAACAATGCTCGTCTTTCTCACTTTCACTTTCCTTTTTGAAAAGTTTTGGGTTCCCCTCTTTATTTTCTGTTTTTAACTATATAAAAGCACTCAACAGAAATAAATGACTCTCTAAAACTTTCGGGCTGTCTCCCTGGCAGCACTTTCTTTAAAGCCATTAAGCTAGGCATTTAGTGCTCAAGTAATGGATCCACCCGGATCCCAAGGTATATCAAAGCCAATTTTAATTAACAATGATTTGTAATTTAGTAGTGAGTACAAAGTAACATATATCATGCAACATCGAAGTCTAACTCTCTTCCTATGCATTGGCATGTCATAAAAGTACAATTCATGCACACATAGTAAAGGCCAATGCATAGTATAAACAATTTCTTGCAATTTCATCATACTGGAAACATAGAGAGGTGGAGATATAGTTCCTCTCTCATAATAATTGCAAGTAGGAGCAGCAAGCACATGCATATTATATCTATCAAAATCATCATGTGTAGTAGTAAAACGCAACCCATCAATATAATCCTTAGTAAGTACAAACTTCTCCAATATAGTGTAGTTGGGAGAATTCAAAAAGAGAATAGGACTATCATGCGTGGGTGCAATAGCAATAATTTCATGTTTAACATAAGGAACTATAGCAAGTTCATCTCCATAAGCATAATTCATATTGGCATCTTGGCCACAAGCATAACAAGTATCGTCAAAAAGGGATATTTCAAGAGAATCAACGGGATCATAACAATTATCATAGCAATCATCATAGCAATCATCTTTCGGTAAGCACGAAGGGGAATTAAACAATGTATGAGTTGAAGAGTTACTCTCATTAGAAGGTGGGCACGGGTAGCTAATCCGCTCTTCCTCCTTTTGTTCTTCGCTCTCCTCGTCATCTTTTTCATCCAATGAGCTCACAGTTTCATCAATTTCTTCTTCCATAGCTTCCTGCAAAATATTAGTCTCTTCTTGGACATCGGATACTTTCTCAATAAATGCATCAATATTGTAATTGTATTCATAATTTTTATAGCAATATCTAAGTATAGAAAAAAATTTAGGTCTATAAACTGAATCATCAAAATCATCAAACTCTTTAAACATAGATTTAATCTCATAAGCACCCATAAAAGCAACAAATTCTTCTATTTGTTCCACATCATAGTAATCATATACACCATTAGCATAAGAAGCTAAGGTTTTATTATCATTGAATTTGCATGAAAAGGGAAGGTGTGGAGCCTTCATCCTAGAGCAACAAGTATAATCATGTATCAAGCATAGTTGACGAGCATCCCCACGTAACATATGAATTTGATCCCATAATAGTTTCCCTTTTTGTGTCAAGTGATAATCCCTAAAGTATTCACGTTGATCCAACGTGTCTCCCATAACATAATTGAATGGGGTTTTCTCAGGATTATTGTAGCGACCCGACCCGAATGGATCAAGTCTCTGTGCTTAAGTGTCATCCCTGGGTCGGTATGCTGACACTACACAATACTCGAGGATTTATAACAGAGGTAAATCACAAGTATAAAATAACGTAAATACTATTACCTCAATCCAAATAGCGGAAGTAACAACAAGGTTGTGGATTCCCATCAACACCAACGGCAAAGTCGACTGTACGAATCGTAACCCTAACGTATCACTTACTCGTCGTAAGAATTCTTCAACATGAGATGTTGCAGCCATGCAGGTCAGTACATTGAATGTACTGGCAAACCATAGGATAAATGATGAACAATAGATATCACCGCATGCATATTTGGCTGGTGGAAAGCTCTAAGTTTATAATGTTTTTGCGAAAAGCCAATTTTTCCCTACTGCAAAGGAATATATTTTATTTAACTACAAAGTCTGTTGAAAACATTGAGAAGGTTCCTCCAACTCAATCCCAAATTAATAATCATCAACCCAACAAATTATTTAAGTAACGTGATGAGATCAACACAATAATCCAAGAACTAGATACTCAAGATGTCCATAACCGGGGACACAGCTAACCATGATTAGTTTGTACATTCTGCAAAGGTTTGCACACTTTCCCCACAAGACTCGATCGCCTCCACTGGATTTCTCGCACTACAAGGTGTTTGAGAAATGGATGACCGAGACACGGTCTTTCAGAAGCATTAACTCTTTACTCTGGGTAGACAGTACCACCTACACACCCTACATTTGCTAGTCTACCTCTTCAAGAGCTCACGCAACATACTCAACTATGCCAGAGCCCATAATGGCTTGTGGCTGCACACGGAAGTTTCTAGCATGAATAATCTTATGAGCCCTTTAAGCCTGGGTGGCATTCCATAGGGTAATCACACGGGTCCTCCGAGATTCCCTTGGGCAAGCACTGGGTTCTCCAGGTGCCCGGGCAAACCACTGAGTACTACAGGGTGCCCCTACCATTCCACCCAGATGTGTATTAAAGTAGCCACCTTAAGTTAACCATTAATAATAACTCTCACATCTGTCATGAATCACTCAAACCAAACCACGTCTACGAGCATAGCATAGCAGTATAAGCATAACATAAAAGTAACTCCCAAGGTTTGAATACAAGACAATAGGTTCCTACCTCATCAACTACTTCCCAATACCCACATGTTTTCAACTCCTAACCATGCAATGTTTGAGGGTGAAACTAATGCATAAAAACTGGATATGAAAGGGATATGATCAAAGTGTGAACTTGCCTGTACTGTTGACGAAGATGATTCGCACTCAACTCCTGATAGTTCTATTCATCACACTCCGTTCAATCTATCATAAGCAAACAATAGTAGCCACACATAAGCAATCACTCAAAAGATCGGAAAGAACGAACAAAACAATTCGGAAAACTTCAAAACCAAGCAAATAACTCTTGCAACAGAAAACAATTTCTAACACTACCAAAATTAAGTGAATTTGGCCTTATCAGAAAGTTTAGGTCAAGATCTTCGATTTGCAAAAAGAATCAACTCAAACGGAATTATAGAACTCAAGTTACGATCAAACGAAGTTCAAATACTAAACTGTTTGAAAATCAAAATTTTAAACTTTCAAAAACATGTTTAAGTTGTTTTCCTGGATAGAGGGGATCATAACAAAGAGGTGGGCGTTGGTTTCATCACAAACGGAGGTACGGATAAAAAGATATGATTAAAAGAAATTTGAGTATGAAACAAATTTCGAAATTTGAAAGTTTTATTTGATAGATTCACTAGATGGGTGGAATCAAAACAAAAATATTGGCGTCGGTTTCATCTAATTTGAACGAACGAGTAAAAAGTTATGGCTATTTGAAAAATCAGGATCACGCTGTTTTACGGGAAAAAAATATTTACATAATAAGATATGATAATAAAAAAAAGACAAAGAAAGATACCTTTATAAAAGTGAAAAGACGCCTTCGGAGAGAAACGACAATTTTCAGAAGTCCCGCCGGAGAGAATAAATAATTTTTTCTTTAATGACTCTAGTCAAACCAAAATATTGAATTAACCTGAATCAGATAATTTTTTGAAGGCTCTATGGGTCTATATTTATAGGTGGGAAAGGGGCTTAGAGGTCAATGGCTAAGCAATGTGGGACTAAATGTAGACTAAAATAAATGAAACAGAGAAGAAATAGGCTAAACGCCTCGCACGGGCCTAAAGGCCTCGGCCGGCTGCGCGCTGTAATTTTTATTTTTATTTTTTTAAAAAAAAAAATCGGCCTAAGTAAGGAAAATTGAAAAGGCTGGCTGGGCCTGGCGCATGTAGGGGAGAAGAAAATAAAATAAAATGATGGGGCGCCCGATGCCACTATGCAGCGCACGAGGGTGACAAATAATTATGGGCCACACGTACAGTTTTTTTAAATAGAACAGAAAGGAAAACTGAATAACGAAAATCAAATAGAAACTTTATACAGGAATATTATATATCAAAATTTTCAGAAACAGATTTTCTACAGCATGAACATTTTTCTAATGTCAAATAAAATCCACAAAAATTCAAATAAAGTAAAGAGTGCTACAGCCCTACTAAAATCCACTAAAAGTCATTTTGAAAAAATACCAAAATGATTTCAAATTTATTTCTCTCCAATTTTATGATGTAGGGAATCATGTTACCCTATTTTCCATATATTTTATTTTTGGAGAAAAATAATTTGAATAAAACCCAAATAAGGCCAAATTGAAAATAATTTTCAACGGGGCTTTAAATTGGATTTCTTTTAAACTCCCAACTCATATTTCATATGTTTTGAAGAAGTCATTTTATCTTCTCTCATGAAAATCATTGAGTTGCTTGAAGTTTCTGAAATTGAAAATATTTCCAAATGAAATTCTAATCTTTTCAAAACCCTTTTCATTTATTTAAATGGAAGAAGTCATGTCATCTTCTCTCCAGGGTTTTGTATTTGAAAAGAATTTGAATTCAAGGAGATCAGAAAGCAAAGATGAAAGTTTGGGAAAGTCCTTTTATTCCCTCTCATTTAACTTTCAAAAGTTTCAAATTTCACTCAACTTCACACAATCAATCAAAACTATCTATTTAATAATAACATTCCAAAATTTAGAATTTTGGGATGTTACAAACCTACCACCCTTAAAATGAATCTCGTCCACGAGATTCGGAGAGGCTAGAAAGAAATAGGTCAGGTTCGGGGTCTTCTCAAAATCCATCAATCATCTCCGGGGTCTCGGGTGCTACCACCCTTAGAAGCATGGTTACAGTTCCATTAAAACTCATATACTCCATCCTTATTGTTGACAGTGTCGGTCTTCTCAGGTTCTCGGGAAAATTCTTAATCTGGGCTGTTTCGGTGGTGGCATAACCTTTTCCTCAATTCCTGTGTCCATTTCATCTTGGTAAGGTTATTCCATGACTGGGTCTTCTTAGCTGACGTGCCTGGTGCCAATACTAAACAACTATCGATATCTCATGGTGGTCAACAATCTTTGGTTTCTCCTGTAGAAAATGGGTCTGGGTTGAACCTCACAGTATATCCTGCGGTTGGCAACAACTGCCTTGTACAAGGGAAAAAAAATACTTATACCATTCTAAGGTTCAAACAGGTTTAATATCGTCGCCTCTCTACTATAGGTAAGTCACTCAGATTTACCATCCCGTATAGCAAGGCGAATAATAAGAGTAAGTCGGTATGGTGATCAATCCATCCCGCACACAAATCATTACCTTGCATATGGTTTAGCGAATCTCGCATTCTAACACTCGGTCATCCTCACAAGCATTGCAAAATTTCTCTTGTCGACGAACTAAGTTCGGATAAATCCATGGATTCTGCAAGCCAAACGAACATCTATCGTTCCTTCACAACTCTCAGGTTTTGCGTTTGCTCATATAAAGCGTCTGTCGATAAAATCATAACTTCTTCCAGGATTTTTCCTTCAGCGAGAGTGTGCTTGCTGCTTGGCAGGTCCTGGGGCCTGTGGGTTATGGCCCATCTCATTACTTTGTAAACCTTGAACTCATCCTCGGGGCAACTGATCATTATTTCAACATCCAGTTTCCTAGCATTCTGAAATCCGTCCAATTGTACTGTCTCCCTTCCTTCTATTGGCACCAAACTAAGACGTGATTACTCAGACTCATCATGGAATTACAATTGCTCCATATTGCCAACATTCTGCCTCCTATATATCCAATAGTACTTCATCCCTTCATATCCTTGGGATATCCAACATATCGAGATAAAACTCATACTTGTTTAGTGTGAAATCCACTCCGTGGAATATCATTATCCTTTCCAGGGGTCAAATCTCCTCACAGCGTACTATCACCCTTAAAATACCCCAATCTTCCATAGACCATATTTCTCATATCCTCGAAAATGGTCAAAATCTTTCTTCATAGAGTAACAACTCATATAAATCCAAATCAGTACCAACGATGCTAACTTTATTGATTCTCAAAGTATTACAATCTCCTGCATTTCCATTGCATGCCTCAACTCAACACCTCAATGTAAAAGAATTGTTCCCACTACTACTACTGCATTTCTTTTGTTGCTAACTCAACTATTTAGCACAAGTCTCCTTCTCCTTGGGACAATCCCTGGCAAAATGCCCTGCTTCATTACAATGAAAACATATCACTTCTGACAAGTCCCGAGCTTTCCTTTTTGGGCAACTGCTAAAGTAGTGCCCTGACTCCTTGTACCTAAAACAGGTGATATGACTCAGGTCCTTCTTGAAGGAAATATGCCCTAGAGGCAATAATAAAGTTATTATTTATTTCCTCATATCATGATAAATGTTTATTATTCATGCTAGAATTGTATTAACCGGAAACATGATACATGTGTGGATACATAGACAAACATATAGTCACTGGTATGCCTCTACTTGACTAGCTCATTAATCAAAGATGGTTATGTTTCCTAACCATAGACATGTGTTGTCATTTGATTAGTGAGATCACATCATTAGGAGAATGATGTGATTGACATGACCCATCCCGTTAGCTTAGCACTTGATCGTTTAGTATTCTGCTATTGCTTCCTTCATGACTTATACATGTTCCGTAACTATGAGGATTGTGTAACTCCGTTTACGGAAGAACACTTTGGGTACTACCAAACATCACAACGAATCGGGTGATTATAAAGGAGTACTACGGTGTTTACGAAGGTACATGTCGAGTTAGCATAATTCGAGATTAGGTTTTGTCACTCCGATTGTCGGAGAGGTATCTCTGGGCCCTCTCGGTAATACTCATCACCCAAGCCTTGCAAGCATGTAACTAATGAGTTAGTTATGAGATGACGTATTCTGAGCGAGTAAAGAGACTTTCGAACGAGATTGAACTAGGTATTGGATACCGACGATCAAATCTCGGGCAAGTAACATACCGATGACAATGGGAATAACGATGTTGTTATGCGGTTTGACCGATAAAGATCTTCAGTAGAATATGTAGGAACCAATATGGGCATCCAGGTCCGCTATTGGTTATTGACCGAGACATGTCTCGGTCATGTATACATTATTCTCGAACCGTAGGGTCGTGCACGCTTAAGGTTTCGATGATGGTTATATTATGAGTTTATGTATTTTGATGTACGAAGTTTGTTCAAGTCCGGATGTGATCACGGACATGACGAGGAGTCTCGAAATGGTCGAGACATAAATATTGATATATTGGACGGATATATTTGGACACCGGAAAGGTTCGGAGAAGTTTGGAGCTACCGGAGGTTCTGAACCCCGGGAGGTATATGGGCCTTATTGGGCCCATATAGGAAGAAGGAGAAGGAACAAGGAGGGGCGCCCCCAGCCCAATCCGATTGGGAGGGGGGGCCCCCTTTCCTTTCTCCTTCCCCCCTCTTCCTATTACTACTACTAGTACTTATTCCTAATACTAGTACTCTTTCCTTCCCCCTCCAAATAAGATAAGGAAAAGGGGGGGAAACCTACTTGGAGGGGCACCCTAGGACACACAAGTTGATCATTGAGATCATTCCTTAGCCGTGTGCGGTGCCCCCCTCCACGATATTACACCTCAGTCATATTGTAGCAGTGCTTAGGCGAAGCCCTGCGACAGGAGAACATCAAGATCGTCACCACGCCGTCGTGCTGACGGAACTCCCCATCGGCGCCTCTGCTGGATCGGAGATCGAGGGTGCGTCATCGAGCTGTACGCGTGTCAAGAACTCGGAGGTGCGGAGTAATGCGGTACTGGATCGGTTGAACCGGAAGACGTCGACTACTTCCACTACGCTGTGTCAACGCTTCGCTTGGTCTCACGAGGGTACGAGACAACACTCTCCCTCTCGTTGCTATGCATCACCATGATCTTGCGTGTGCGTAGGAATTTTTTGAAATTACTACGTTCCCCAACAAATGGCATCCGAGCCTAGGTTTTTATGGTTTGATGTTATTTGCACGAGTAGAACACAAGTGAGTTGTGGACGATATAAGTCATCCGCCTACCAGCATGTCATACTTTGGTTCAGCGGTATTGTTGGATGAAGCGGCCGGACCGACATTACAGCCAGACGCTTACGCGAGACTGGTTTTACCGCCGTGCTTTGCACACAGGTGACTAGCGGGTGTCTGTTTCTCCAACTTTAGTTGAACCGAGTGTGGCTACGCACGGTCCTTGTTGTCGGTGTACTAAGGTAGGGGTACCTCAGTACCCCAACTTGTGCACGGGCAGTCGCAGCTTCCCGCGACATCGATCCACCATATGCTTGCCGGAGATCACTCCCACTCCACATCAAGCCATCCAAGAATAAAGTGCACAAGACAGAAGCTCGAGACCCCGGCAAGAGGAGCTTGCCGGGATGGCCGTTCCAGGCTCAAGATCACACCACTCATGCAAGCCCCGGGCGAGAGGAGCTCGCCGGGGAGACCAGAAGGCTATATCACAGAAGACACGCCTCGGCGCTATACGCGTCCCGGCGAGGGCCCGGGGAGCGACAAGTTATGAGCCCGACAAGCTCCCGGGCCCGGCAAGATCAAGACCCCGGCAAGGTACTTGCCGGGAGAGCTATGCTACGTGCCCACACTCCAAGTCATCTGCCCACACGTCGCCTTCACTTTCTCCGAGACGCGTGGCGGGTGGGCTGTCTTTGCATGAAGGATGCGGTGGCACTCCACGGTGGTGGCTCCATCGCCCGGCAAACGGAGACGCAAGGCGGGAACTTTTGGGGCGACGGCGACGGGCATTTAATGCTCTTGTCCCCCTCTGTCAAAAGTAGGTAGAATCCACTGTTCAAGCACTGTAGCTGCACTGTTCCAACTACCACCTCTTTTACGTTTTTACCCCTCTCTCCTACGTTGACACCTGTCGGTGACCCCTTGCCCTATAAAAGGAGGCCCATGCACAACGTAGAAGGGGTTCGAACCATTGGCAACCCCCCTCACGCTCGGTGTAGCTACTACTGTAGCTCTTCAAGCTCCCGAACACAATACAACACAAAGCAGCAGTAGGGTTTTACGCGACCATCGCGGCCCGAAGCTGGGTAAAAATCCCCCGCGCGCATCGCCTCGATCTGCTCTCCGTGCCTCCTCCGCCCTCGTACCGAACACACGAAAGGGGCCGTCCCCGGCCCCATAGGTGTCGCGCCCCATCGCGCCCGACATCTTTGGCGCGCCAGGTAGGGGGCGTCGAGGTTGTGCGGACCTGATCCGGCATTCGCGCGGCCGCGTTCTTCTTCAACCTCTCCAGTTTCGTCAGCTACTTCATCGGCAACTGCGCTATGGCCCCGAAGACGAGGGCCTCAAGGGTTGCAGACCCGTCTGCGTCTCACCCACCGCTACCGGAGCCAGCGGTGGACGGAGGAGACGCCGTCGAAAGGGTGGACGCCGGCGAGGGCACTCGCAGCGCCACCAGATCTAGGGATCGGACGGGTGACCGCGCCTCGGTCTCCGTGGATCCACCTCCGTCCCAGCGCACGACGACCCAGCAACACCATACCACGGGAGGTGGTATTCGTCTGCTGGAGCAGGGGCGTACCGGAGGCTCGCGGGATGTTCCGGACACCCGTCCGGACACAGGCAAAGCGAAGGCGCCGGGGGAGGACCCTACTCCTTCTAACACCGTTAGGAGTCCGAGCGCGCCCCACTCCCCGCGCCGCTCACTCCCGCTTCCTTCCACCCCTGCGGAAGCTCTCACAAGAGCGCAAATGCTACTCGATTTCCCTCCAGCAGCGGACAAGGCCGAGGACTGGAGGGCTACCATCCAGAGCCTGGTCGCCTTCGCCAACAACGACCGTCCACGGCAGCCGATGGCTTCACAGCCGCGGCAAGTCGAGAAGACGAAGGCCGGCGGCGACAGGACCGCCGGGGGTGCAACCACCGTGCACTCCCCGCCGCGGAAGCGAAAGATGCCGCCCCGCCGGAACAACGCCGACGACGGCTCCACGGCGTCGTCGGATCCGCGGGCTCGTCGGGACCAACGCCAGGTCCTTGACGATCGACGGCGAGAAGACGCTCGGACCACGATCGAGCGCCGCCGAGAGACTCGGCGCCAATCAGACCAGAGAGCTGGAAGTTGTAATAGCCTGGCTTATTAGGGATGATAGACTACTCATATCAAAAAGGAATTCCTTCTTTTCCGGGAGCCCATTCGGAAAGAACTCCAAAGTTAAGAGTGCTCAGCTTGGAGTAGTTTCAGGATGGGTGACCGACCGGGAAGATTGCTCCCGGTGCGCACGAGTGAGGACAAAGTCGCAGAAAAAGACTAGTATTGATCTGTGGGGCGATCTAGATCCCGCCAGAGTAATGCGACCACCGGCGGGTGTGTCCGGGCGTTACAAGTTGGTATCGAGCCGACCCTCGCGGTTACACGGATGGTTGCGGACAGGTCTTGCGGTCATGTTGTTCATGGCGTTTGTGACCCGTCGTGGCACACGGCATGGCACATGTACCGGACTGGATGCACTGACGGTTGTGCCAGAGGGAGCGTTCTGTGGCCCGACGAGGACGTCGGTTCCTCCGAGTGTGGGTGTATGTAATAGCCTGGCTTATTAGGGATGATAGACTACTCATATCAAAAGGAATTCCTTCTTTCCGGAGCCCATTCGAAAGAACTCCAAAGTTAAGAGTGCTCGGCTTGGAGTAGTTTCAGGATGGGTGACCGACCGAAGTTGCTCCGGGTGCGCACGCAGTGAGGACAAAGTGCGCAGAAAAGACTAGTATTGATCTGTGGGGCCATCTAGATCCCGCCAGAATAACGACCACCGGCGGGTGTGTCCGGCGTTCTGTATATCGCCGACGCACAAGACGCCGGCGAGCCAGGCGACTTGCCGTACGCGGCGGGCTGCCCTGCGTTCACCCGAGAGCTGCGGCGTGTCCAGTGGCCCAGCATGAAGAATTTCAAACCCGACGTGCCGGAGAAGTACGACGGCAAGACGCACCCCTCGAAGTTCCTCAGTATCTACACCATCGCGGTGCAGGCTGCCGGGGGGCGCGACGAGAAGATTCTGGCGAACTACTTCTCGCTCGTGCTTAGGCCGAACGTTCGCTCTTGGCTTATGCACTTGCCGGAGGGCTCCATTTCTTCTTGGGCAGACCTTTGCCACCAGTTTGTTGGCGCCTTCACTGGCGGCCACAAACCCCACGGCCAGGAGAGCGATCTCCACATTTTGGCCCAGAAGGAAGGAGAATCCCTGCGCAAGTACATCCAACGCTTCAGCCGTGTGCAACACAACATCCCTGACGTCCACCCTGCCGCGGTTATCAGCGCGTTCCACCAGAACGTGCGTAACCGCCGCATGCGTGAGGAGATGGCGATGACCAAGATTCGGGACGTCAGCGAGCTTTATGCTCTGGCCGACAAATGCGCACGCGCGGAAGAGGGGAGAAGACTCCCCGGGGAGGATGCTGGCGCAGGAGGAAGCGACTCCGACGACGCCGCCCCGGCAAAGAAGCGCCGGCGGCAGAACTTTCAGAAGAAGAACAAGGAACAGGTGCTTGCCGTCGAAAAGTCCGGCAAGGAAGCTCCCGCCAAGCAAACACAGGCTGGCAACTCCGGCAAGGAGCTTGCCCCTGTGGCGGCAGCCGACAAGCAGGGCGGCCCCGGCAAGCAATACTGCAAAATCCACCGCACCAAGGGCCACGACCTCTACAACTGCAAGCGCGTCGACTATCTCGTTGAGCAGCAGAAAGCTGAGTACGAGAGGCGCGACAAGGAGAGGGCCCAAGGTGGCGGAGGAGAACCGAGCAAGAAGCGGCCGTTTAATGGTCGGGGAGGAACCCCCGGCAAGGCCAAACGGCGGCAAGGTGATCGACCTTCCCGGAGCCGTGACAAGGATGAAGAAGACGGCGACGAGGACATGGAGGATGAGGATGACAGTGAACAGGAGTTCCAGAAGGCCACGGAGGTCCTGTGCGTCGACGGTGGTGCCTCGTTGCACACCTCCCACCGCCAACTAAAGCAGTGGGCACGTGAGGTGAATGCAGCAGAGCCGCCCATAGAGTCACGCAGGCTCCTCAAATGGTCCAGCACGCCCATCATTTTTGATCTAGAGGATCACCCCGACCGCACCACCGCGGTCGGGTGTTTGCCGATGCTGGTCTCACCCACCGTCCGTAACCTCAAGGTTACCAAGATGTTGGTCGACGGCGGGGCCGGGCTGAACTTGATCTCCTCTGCTGTGATCAAGAAACTCCAAATCCCAGATGGCGAGCTCGAAGAGACCGGTTCTTTCCAAGGAATCAACCCAGGACGGAGCAAGCCCAAGGGAAAGATCACTCTGCCGGTGACCTTTGGCGGGGAACTCAACTTCAGAACCGAGCGCGTCACTTTCGACGTCGCCGATATTCCGTTGCCATACAACGGGATACTCGGCCGTCCTGCGCTCGCCAAGTTCATGGCAGCTTCCCATTATGCTTATAACGTGCTCAAGATGCCGGGGCCGATGAGCGTCATCACTGTCCATGGCGACAAGAAAGATGCGCTTATCTGCACCGACAAGATCTACCGGGACGCGGCAGCAGCAGCCGACAAGGATGCACTTGCCGCTGAAGCTCCCGGGGGGAAGAAGACAAAGACCAAGTCCGGCAAGCGCTCCGGGGACCACTCCGGCAATCGCACCTCTTCGAGTATTGCGCATTGTCGAGGACGCCCCGTCGAGTTCCACCGGCAAGGGTAAAAAGGGAATGACCGCTCCGCCAGCAACCAAGAAGGTGCCCGCCAAGGAGGACGGCACTGGTGGTACCTTCACCATCAGCGCCACGCTTGACAGCAAATAGGAAAGCACGCTCGTTGCTTTCCTGCGGGCGAATGTCGATGTGTTTGCGTGGCAACCATCTGACATCCCCGGTGTTCCCAGGAAGGTAATCGAGCACAAGCTTGCCGTTTGTCCTCATGCGCGGCCCGTCAAGCAGAAAGTAAGGAAGCAAGCCGTGGAGCGCCAAGAATTCATCAGCGAAGAAATCAAGAAACTAGAGGCAGCAGGCTTGGTCAGAGGAGTAATCCATCCAACGTGGTTAGCAAATCCAGTCGTCGTGCGTAAGGCCAATGGGAAGTGGAGGCTGTGTATAGACTTCACCGATGTGAATAAAGCATGCCCCAAGGATCCATTCCCCTTGCCGCGCATCGACCAGATTGTTGATTCCACCGCCGGATGTGAGCTACTCTGCTTTCTTGATGCGTACTCGGGCTACCACCAGGTCTTTATGGCCAAGGAAGATGAAGAGAAGACTGCGTTTATCACTCCATGTGGCACCTATTGCTTCATACGCATGCCATTTGGGCTGAAGAATGCAGGATCAACATTCGCAAGGGTAGTGTATACTGCTTTTGAGCCACAGATCCACAGGAATGTAGAGGCTTACATGGATGATATCGTGGTAAAGAGCAAGAGCAAGGACACGCTGATTCAAGATTTAGAAGAAACATTTGAGAACCCACGCAAGATGACTAAAGTTGAACCACGAGAAGTGCGTCTTTGGAGTTCCCTCCGGCAAGCTTCTCGGGTTCTTTGTTTCGCAGAGAGGGATTGAAGCCAACCCCGACAAGATTGAAGCCATCGAGCAGATTGAGGCCCCAAGGCGAGTCAAGGATGTCAGAAGGCTTGCAGGTTGTGTGGCTGCCCTCAGTAGGTTCATTTCAAAGTCTGCAGAACGCGCCCTACCTTTCTTCAAAATTTTGAAGAAGGCAGGCCCCATGAAGTGGACACCAGAAGCGGAGGCAGCGCTGCAAGATTTGAAACGATACCTGTCCTCCACCCCAATACTTGTCGCACCTAAACCACAAGAGAAGTTGCTGCTGTACCTAGCGGCAACCAATCAAGTGGTTAGTGCTGCGCTCGTAGCGGAGAGGGAGCCCGACGGGGAGGCTGCACCACCGGCAAGCGAGTCCAGCGACAAGCAGGGGGCTGCCCGACAAGCTCGCCCCGACAAGGGCAATTTGCTGCAGAGCAGGATGAGGTGCGGAAAAAGATGGTGCAGCGCCAGTGTATTTTGTAAGCTCCCTCCTCCAGGAGCTAGATCGAGATACTACGGTGTGCAAAGTTGCTTTTCGGCCTCCTTATGGCCTCAAGAAAGCTGCGCCATTACTTCCAAGCACACGAGATAACAAAGTGGTCACTCGCTTCGGCAACAAGAGGATCTTGCTCAATCCGGAAGCAGCAGGCAGGATCGTTGAGTGGGCCTTTGGAGCTGTCGAGCTTTGGACTCAAGTTTGAAAGTACTTCAACCATACAGAGCCAGGCTTTGGCAGAATTCATAGCAGAATGGACCCCAACACCTGACGAAGAAGTCCAAGAAACAAGTACACCCGTGCAAGGAGCGACGAGTGAATGGGTAATGTACTTTGATGGTGCCTTCTCGCTGCAAGGCGCCGGTGCCGGTGTGGTACTCATCGCGCCCACTGGAGAGCACCTCAAGTATGTCATCCAGATGCACTTCCCAAGAGAGCAAGCGACAAACAACACTGCTGAATATGAAGGTTTGCTCGCGGCCTCGGGATTGCGGCGAACTTGGGATCAGGAAGTTGATTGTGCGGGGAGATTCTCAGTTGGTGGTCCGGCAAGTTAACAAGAGCTATCAGAGCCCTTTGATGGAAGCTTATGTAGATGAAGTGAGGAAGCTTGAGGAGCGCTTTGAAGGTTTGCAGATGGAGCATGTCCCGAGAGCTCAAAACGAAATTGCAGATGGCCTTTCAAAGTGTGCTTCAATGAAGTTACCTGTGGAACCAGGGACCTTCTTGCTCAAGTTAACTCAACCCTCCGTCACACCATCAATTGGGCAGTCCAAGAAGAGAAAGTTGGTCTCCGGCGACTACTTGCCGGCGGATCTCCCTGGGGCCGCCGCCAAAGTCCCTAAGATCAACGGCCAGGACGCTGAGGAACAGTTTGCTCCCGCGGATCCTCGGATCTGTGCGCTTGAAGCAAGTGTTCCCGACAAGTCTTGCCCCGGCAAGCTTGCCGGGGGACCTTCAGACCCGGTAGAGCCAAAGATCTTTGCCGTAGAAGCTGAGGTCCCTGCAGCAGCCCTCATGCCATTAGTCCTTACCGTTGAGCCCCGAGCTCCGGCATGGGCGCAGCAGATCGTCCGCTTCTTGCAAACTGGAGAACTTCCCGACGACCCTGAAGAGATAGAAAGGGTAACCAGACAGTCAAGTATGTACCGGTTAAGTGGACAACGAACTGCATGTAAGAAAACTCAACGGTGTCGATCAAGTGCATCTCCGGGAAGATGGATGAAGCTGCTTGGCGAGAGATACATGGAGGCATATCACGGCCACCACATTGGCGCAAGGGCACTTGTCGGGAAAGCTTTCGGCAAGGGTTCTTTGGCAAGAAGCCCTCCAAGATCGATCGCACTAGTAACCAAGTGTGAAGCGTGCGAGTTCCATGCAAAGCAAATTCATCACCAGCTCAAGCTCTCCAAACAATCCCTTTATCCTGGCCCTTCTCGGTGCTGGGGCTCGATATCTCGGCCCTTTCCCCGCGGTTGTCGGGGCTTTGAATACTTATACGTAGCAATCGACAAGTTCACAAAGTGGCGAAGTGGAGCAGTGAGAAAGGTGACAAGACTGATGGCGATCAAGTTCTTGGTCGATTGTGTGCCGTTTGGGATCCCTAACAGGATTATCACCGACAACGGTACACAATTCACTAGCCGCACCTTCATGCGAGACGTCCAAGACCTTGGCGCCAAGGTCTGTTTAGCTTCATTGCTCACCCAAGGAGCAGCGGTCAGCGAAAGGGCCAACGCTGAAGTGCTGCGCGGACTCAAGACAAGAACTTTCGACAGGCTGCACAAGTGCGGAAGAAATTGGATAGAGGAGCTGCCGGCGGCTCTTTGGTCAATCGAACGACACCGTCGAGCCACCGGACGGACACCCTTTGCTCTAGTCTATGGAGCGTAAGCAGTTCTCCCCACGGAACTTCGTATCACGGATCTCCTCGAGTGCTCGCTTATGATGAGCTTGAGCAAGAGCAAGCTGCGACAAGATGACGATTGCTCCTCGAGGAGGGACGTCTCTGTGCTCTCAGACGAGCTGCTCGATACCAGCAAGCCTTGCGCCGCTACCATAGCCGCAAGGTCAAAGCCAGGAGTCTCGAGGAAGGCGACCTTGTTCTTGGCGTGTTCAGTCCGCCAAGAATTCCAACAAGTTGGCGCGAAGTGGGAAGGCCCTTATCGGGTGAGACAAGTCACGAGGCCCGGCGCTGTCCGCCGAGACCGAAGAAGGCTTGCCGATGAGTAACTCTGGAACATAGAGCATCTTCGCAAGTTCTACCCATAAAGCGCGGTTGCGTGATCCGCTCCGCAACCACCTTTTGTACAAAAGCCTTGCCGCCGTTGCATGTAACCCTTTGTACAAAGCGGCGCAGAACCCGTGCGACAATAAAGTTTCCGTGTTTTGCGTTATTTGCCTCTTTCCCATGCTCTTCTTTGCTATTTGCATGAGTTATTTGGCATCTTTAAATGACGGCACGCATATCCGCAAGCAAGAGTACCGAAAGGCCATATGCTTTTTCCTCCTTCTTTTTTCCTTGTCTCTTAAGCAAAAGAAACATTCCTCGTGCACAAGTTTGCCGGGGGGGAAGGAAGTGGAAGATGAACCAAGTGCTGTTCGAGAAAGAGAGGCTTGCCGGATCACAGCCCAGAATTTTTAAGTTGCCTTCCTTGAGCAACCGCACTTCACATGGAAAACTTGTGCTCGGAGGAACCTACCCATGAATAGCCGCACCCTTATCTTGTTTTCGAGCGTGCTCAACGATTTTAAGTGGGCTGCGACAAAGTGTTGCGCCCTTATTTCGTTGCAGAATCCGCTCAGCAAGCTAGGTGCGTTGCGGCAAGCCACGGAAAGGTTACTTGCCGGCAAGGCCTTGGTCAGCAGGCTGCTTCGAGTTCGACACTCAGCGCCCGCGGCAAGGGCTCCTTGCCGGCTAAACTCCTAGAAGCATAAAGTTGAAACATGCGGAGTTGAGAATCAAACAGGGGAGGCAACACCGCATCTGCTGATCAAAATAAAGGTAATATCTTACAAGGAATAATTGGTCATAATGACTAATGAGTTCATAGCAACTTTGCAGAACAAAAGAGAAAGATAAAGAACTTGGAGGCCTAGTCTACGCGGTCGCCCTCCATCCTGGGGATCTTGTTCACTTTGGCGATGATGTGGGCGACCTGCTCCTTCAGAGCCTCCATATCCGCGTCGGCCGGCAAGCTGCGAAGAACGTTGGAGAGGTTTATACCGGGGTTGCGGTATACGATCTTCGTTAGCACGCGCTCCATGGTTCCCGCGCACAGCTGACGCGCCTCCTCGGCGAGCTGCGCGGGGATCTTCTTCCGCAGATTTGCAAGAGCTGGCGCGACCCCCCTGAAGAAGAGGCTGAGCTTGGCGCTGTGGGCGAGGTTTGGATCCGGGGAGTAGATGAGATGCTCCAGTTTCAGCGCCAGCAGCTCCTGGTCGATGGCGGACGCAGAAGATACTAAGTCTTCGGTCCATATCTCAACGATGCGACGGAAATCCTCGGCTGCTTTGTTGGCGCCGGCCACTAAGGATCGCTCCTCGCGGAGCTCCTCCTTCAGCTTGGTTTCCTGGTCCCGGGCAGCGTCGAGCGAGTCCTTCAGCGCAGAAATTTTCTGCTCAAGATCCTCGACGGAGTCCTTAGCGGTCTTCAGCTCGTCGCCCTTCTCAGCAAGACGCGCCTGGAGCTCTGAGTTGGTGTGGGCGTACTTCTCGCGCTCCGTGGTGAGCGCGGCGATCTTCTCCGAGTCCACCTTCAACAGCTCCTCCAGTTGCGCGACCTTGGCGGCAAGATCTTCCTTGGCGGCCTCCGCGGCCGCCGCGGCGTCTTTCGCTTCCTTCAATTCCCCGCCAAGGGCTTGCTCCCGGACGGCAAGGTCTTCCTCGTGGGCGTCAAGGGCAACCTTTCACTGGTTGAGCTCTCCTTCTCGCCGGGACAGCTCCACTCCGGCGAGCCGTTGCTGCTCTTCGGCCTCGGCTTTCTCCAGCAACCACCCTTCATACTGCCCGGCGAGTTGCTCACGTCTCTCCGCCACCTCGCGGAGAGCGGCCTGGTTGGCGACGCTGAGCTCCGCCGCGCGCCTCTCCATCTCCTCGGCGGCCTTAGCGGCAAGGGCCTCCCGAAGCGAAGCCGCTGTCTGCCCGGTAAAGGGCCAGGAGCTGGTGAAGCAGCTTCTCCTCATCAGGCCCGCCGCTCCCGCCGGGCCCCTCGACGACCTTCAAACCCGCGGAGGCGAGGATCTCCCCGTCGAAAGCCTCGCCCTCCACGGGAGCTCGCGACGATGAACCCCACGGCATCTGGATGAAGACGCCGTTGGGGGCTTCCAAGTAGCAGCCGGGCCGTTCTTCTCCGGCGGAGGGGTCGGCGACCGGCGCAGCACTTGACGCTCCCGCAGCCTTCGGGCCAGTGGTGCGGTCGCCGTCCCCCTCTCCGGCCGCTGCGTCTGCAGCCGAGGCAGTCTCCGGCGCGTGTGACTCGGCGGCCCCCGCCGCGTCCTCGACGACAGGAGCGTCGTTGCCGCCACCCTGCACGTCCTCCTCCTCCTCAATGACGACCTCCGTCTCCATCTGCTCGGGGGGAGGAGGAGGATCTTGAAGAAGAAGAAAGAGCAAAAGCAGTTCAAGCAAATATCCAAAAAAGAGGCGACACCAAGAAGGCAAGGTTGCGGAACTTACCTTGGCGGACATCTTCAGCGGCGGGCTCTCTTGCCGGGGAACCATCCCTTGCCGGAGTAGCCGCCCTCGCCGGGCTGTCCACCCTTGGCGGAGTACCCGCCCTTGGCGGGACGCTCTCCCTTGCCGGGGAGTCCAACCTTGGCGGGGATGGAGGGACCGCCGGCTCCTCAAGGGCGACCTCCGGATCCTCATGCCGCTGCGGCTCCATCCCTGCACAAATCAAGACAAACACGTCAAGGTATTGAAACAAGATGAAATCTCCGGACGCGCCCAGCAAGTGAAGGTGCGGGACCCAGACTTACGCTGGGGGCTGCGCTGGGGGCTGCTCATCGGGACGACGCTCGGGTCCGGCAAGCTTGGGTCCGGCGCGTCCCCGGTCGCCTCGGCGGGCGAGTCGTCCACGACCTCGATCACGGGCACCTTGGCTTTCTTCGCCGCCCGCTCGGTCAAGGTCCTGAAGTCAACGCAAGGAACAAGATTAGCCTCAACAATAATCGAGGCGAAATTTAAAGAAGATGAAGGTCTCGGGTACTTACTCCTGTTCCTCCTCGTCGTCTTCGCTCAAGACGGAGAAATCATATTGCGCCTGGGTCGCGTCGGCGCGAGGAGCAGGAGGCGAGGGCTCTCTTGGGCGCTTGGCGGCCCCTGTGGCGGCCGAGGCCCGAGGAGCGGGCGGAGCCGCCGCTCCGCCCGAGAAGATCCCTGTCCGCTCGGCGCCGGCCTGCGAGGCGCCCTTGCTGTGGCCTGCGCGCGGGTCGCTTCTGCCACGTCTGGTGCGTCGGCCGCCCTCGGCACGGCTCGACTCCCTCGGGAAGCTTGCGCTGCCCGGCGAGCCGGTAGTTGCCGGGGGGCCTGCGTACTCGCTTCCGCCGCAGCCTTGCGGAGGCGCTCCGGTGGAGGACGCCTGGGGCTTGCCCGGGGCGGGGAAGTTTCCGACGACGAGGAGAGGTCGTCGTCGTAAAGGTCCGTGGACCCGCCGGCATCCTCGGCGACCACGGCATCCTCTGCCTCCTCCTTGCCGGCTGGCTCGCCAGACCCAGCGCCCTGTGCTGCGACCCCTTTTCCTCTGGCGTCTTCGCTCCCTCCGACGCCTCCGCTCCCCGCGGCGCCTCGGCTCCCTCCTGCGGCGCCGCCTCTTGCCGCGGCCTCGGCCGCGATTCCATGGATCCCGGAGTGCCTCAGAGAAGGGACCCCGGCAAGCGTGCCGGGAGGAAGTCGCAGCAGTCTGCAGATCTCCGCCGCCTCCGCCTGATAGGACTCCTCCGCAGCCTCCGCCTCCTCGGGTGTACAACCGAACTTTCCTGCCGCTGCAGCTGCAGCGGCCTCTTCGGCCCGAGAAGCTATGTACGCGAGCTCTTCGTCCGTGGTGTCCCGTGTCAGCCCCCGGATCTCGTCCTTGTTCTTCGCTACCTCTTCAAGGGTGTCGAAGAAGTTGAGGACGTCCACTGGCTCGGGCGGAATCCATGAACGCTCCACGCCGTGTGAGTCGCACGCGGGCATCATGGCGAGGAGGCGGTCCCGAGCTGTGCTGTTGCAGAGGGGCACCACTCCCCGGGGAAGCCTGAACCACTCTGGACGGGCCGGATCATACTTGAAGAGTTCCCGGACCATCCCCCTCAGCTCCAGCGTCGTGAAGTTGAAGTTCAGCCCGGTGCGCAGCCTCATTATGTCCCCTGCGCCGCCGTACTCCCAGGCCGGCCTCTTTCTGTCTTGGAGAGGGGCGATGCGGCGGCGGAGGAAGTCTGCGCCTACCGCTACAATGGACAGCCCCGCTTCTCGAAGACGAAGGATCCGGATGAGGGCAGGATCGAGCTTAATGTCGTCCGAATCCAGCTCGCTCCAATCTCTGCCGCGCGCAATGGGCGTTGTCCGTGGCGCGGTGAAGGCCTGCGGCTCGTCTTCGACGATCCAGCACCAATCTGCGCGCCACTCTTCCCACTTGATGCGGAGCTCCCCCGGCAAGTACGCCCTCTTCAGGTTCAGACGGAAAACCCAAGAAATCCCTCCGGAGAGGGGGGCAGGGCTCTGCTCTCGGAGTGAAGAAATGCCTGAACAGAGCTACATTTGGATATATCCCTATGAAGTTTTCACACATATGTGCGAAAACCGCCATCGTGAGGACGGCGTTGGGGGTGAAATCGAGAAGGTGGAAGCCATATGTGTTCATAATGTCGCAGAAGAATTCAGAAAAAGGAGGACAAAGACCGCAGTGGAAGAAAGCTGCAAAGAAATAGTACCCGCCGGGATAGTTGTCCATGGTGGCGGCGGGATGGGCTCTGGTCCGAGGGTGCGCCGAGGTCCTCTTGGACCAGAACAAGAAATACTTGCCCCAGAGTTCTTGCGCGCCGAGCCGCGGCGGGAAGACGACGTTCTCCCTCCGCATCTGGGCGAGCTCTTCCGCCTGCTCGGATTTATCCTTTTTGGTCTTCTCCGCTTTCTCCTTCCCCTTTCTGGTCTTCGGGGCCATGGCGGAGGCGGAAAAGGAAGGAGGACGAAGAATCCGACGATGCCGCGAACAAAAGAAACAACGGAGGAGATGCGGAGGCGGAGCGCAAAGAGGGTTTTCTGGCGGAGGAAGAAGAAGCAATGAAAGCGGTGAAGGGGAACCGCGCCTGCTTCCTCTGTTTTTATGGGGAAGTGGGGGGGCGTTCCGCTCTCCTTATTAAAAGGACATGGGCACGTCCTATCCCACGACGCCGCAATCGACGCGTGCTGTTGCACGGGAAGGCGGCAGAGGCGGAAGTGGATTCGACGCGTCATGGGCTTCTTGTGCCCGTGCACTGTCTTGGGCCTGGCCCAACAGCGCTCGGCACCGTGTATGGCCCAGGCCCGGGGGCTCCTGTCGGTGTACTAAGGTAGGGGTACCTCAGTACCCCAACTTGTGCACGGGCAGTCGCAGCTTCCCGCGACATCGATCCACCATATGCTTGCCGGAGATCACTCCCACTCCACATCAAGCCATCCAAGAATAAAGTGCACAAGACAGAAGCTCGAGACCCCGGCAAGAGGAGCTTGCCGGGATGGCCGTTCCAGGCTCAAGATCACACCACTCATGCAAGCCCCGGGCGAGAGGAGCTCGCCGGGGAGACCAGAAGGCTATATCACAGAAGACACGCCTCGGTGCTATACGCGTCCCGGCGAGGGCCCGGGGAGCGACAAGTTATGAGCCCGACAAGCTCCCGGGCCCGGCAAGATCAAGACCCCGGCAAGGTACTTGCCGGGAGAGCTATGCTACGTGCCCACACTCCAAGTCATCTGCCCACACGTCGCCTTCAGCTTTCTCCAGAGACGCGTGGCGGGTGGCTGTGCTGCATGAAGGATGCGGTGGCACTCCACGGTGGTGGCTCCATCGCCGTGGCAAACGGAGACGCAAGGGCGGGAACTTTTGGGGCGACGGCGACGGGCATTTAATGCTCTTGTCCCCCTCTGTCAAAAGTAGGTAGAATCCACTGTTCAAATCGTAGCTGCCTTTGCTCCAACTACCACCTCTTTTACGTTTTTACCCCTCTCTCCTACGTTGACACCTGTCGGTGACCCCTTGCCCTATAAAAGGAGGCCCATGCACAACGTAGAAGGGGTTCGAACCATTGGCAACCCCCCTCACGCTCGGTGTAGCTACTACTGTAGCTCTTCAAGCTCCCGAACACAATACAACACAAAGCAGCAGTAGGGTTTTACGCGACCATCGCGGCCCGAAGCTGGGTAAAAATCCCCCGCGTGCATCGCCTCGATCTGCTCTCCGTGCCTCCTCCGCCCTCGTACCGAACACACGAAAGGGGCCGTCCCCGGCCCCATAGGTGTCGCGCCCCATCGCGCCCGACACTTGTGAAGGTTAAAACGGAGTCTATTTGACAAACTATCGTTGTGGTTTTGATGCGTAGGTGAGATTGGTTCTTGCTTAAGCCCGTAGCAGCCACGTAAAATTTGCAACAACAAAGTAGAGGACGTCTAACTTGTTTTTGCAGGGCATGTTGTGATGTGATATGGCCAAGATGTGATGCTATATTTTATTGAAATGATCATGTTTTGTAACCGAAGTTATCGGCAACTGGCAGGAGCCATATGGTTGTCGCTTTATTGTATGAAATGCAAGCATACTGTAATTGCTTTACTTTATCACTAAGCGGTAGCGATAGTCGAGAAGCAATAGATGGCGAAACGACAACGATGCTACGATGGAGATCAAGGTGTCGCGTCGGTGGCGATGGTGATCACGACGGTGCCGAAGATGGAGATCACAAGCACAAGATGATGATGGCCATATCATATCACTTATATTGATTGCATGTGATGTTTATCCTTTATGCATCTTATCTTGCTTTGATTGACGGTAGCATTTTAAGATGATCTCTCACTAATTATCAAGAAGTGTTCTCCCGAGTATGCACCGCTGCGAAAGTTCTTCGTCTTTGAGACACCACGTGATGATCGGGTGTGATAGGCTCTACGTTCAAATACAACGGGTGCAAAACAGTTGCACACGCGAATACTCGAGTTATACTTGACGAGCCTAGCATATCTGAGATATGGCTCGAACACGGAGACCGAAAGGTCGGCGTGAATCATATAGTAGATATGATCAACATAGAGATGTTCACCATTGAAACTACTCCATCTCACGTGATGATCGGACATGGTTTAGTTGATTTGGATCACGTGATCACTTAGATGACTAGAGAGATGTCCGTCTGAGTGGGAGTTCTTAAGTAATATGATTAATTGAACCTAAATTTATCATGAACTTAGTACTGATAGTATTTTGCTTGTCTATGTTTGTTTGTAGATAGATGGCTCGTCTGTTGTTCCGTTGAATTTTAATGCGTTCCTTGAGAAAGCAAAGTTGAAAGATGATGGTAGCAATTACACGGATCGGGTCCGTAATCGAGGATTATCCTCATTGCTGCATGAAGAGTTACGTCTGGAAGCACCGCTGGGTGCCGAACTGCCGCTGATGCAACCGACGATGTTAAGAACGTCTGGCGAGCAAAGCTGATGACTACTCTATAGTTGATGTGCCATGCTTTACGGATTAGAACCGGGTCTTCAACGACGTTTTGAACGTCATGGAGCATATGAGATGTTCCAGAGTTGAAGTTAATATTTCAAGCAAATGCCCGGATTGAGAGATATGAAGTCCCCAATAAGTTCTATAGCTGCAAGATGGAGGAGAACAGTTACATCGGTGAGCATATACTCAAAATGTGCGGGTATAATAATCACTTGATTCAACCGGGAGTTAATCTTCCGGTTGATAGCGTCATTGATGTAATTCTCCAATCACGCCACCAAGCTACAAGAGCTTTGTGATGAACTATAATATGCAAGGGATGAACAAGACTATTCGAGCTCTTCGCGATCTTTGAAAGCATGGAGGTAGAAATCAAGAAGGAGCATCAAGTGTTGATGGTCAACAAGACCACTAGTTTCAAGAAGAAGGGCAAAGGGAAGAAGAAGGAACTTCAAAAGAACAGCAAACAAGTTGCTGCTCAAGAGAAGAAACCCAAGTCTGGACCTAAGCACAAATCGAGTGCTTCTACCGCAAGCGATCGACCTCGAAGCGGAACTGCCCCAAGTATTTGGCGGATAAGAAGGATGGCAAAGTGAACAAAGGTATATGTGATATACATGTTATTGATGTGTACCTTACTAATGCTCGCAGATAGCACTGGTATTTGATATTGGTTCATTGCTAACATTTGCAACTCAAACAGGACTACTGATTAGCGAAGATTAGCTAAGAACGAGGTGACGATGCGGCGTGGGAAATGGTTCCAAAGTCGATGTGATAGCGGTCGGCACGCTACCTCTACATCTACCATCGGGATTAGTTTTAGACCTGAATAATTGTTATTTGGTGCCGCGTTGAGCATGAACATTATATCTGGATCTTGTTTGATGCGAGACGGTTATTCATTTAAATCGAGAATAATGGTTGTTCTATTTATATGAATAATATCTTTTATGGTCATGCACCCTTGAAGAGTGGTCTATTTTATTGAATCTCGATAGTAGTGATACACATATTCATAATGTTGAAGCCAAAAGATGCAGAGTTGATAATGATAGTGCAACATATTTGTGGCATTGCCGTTTAGGTCATATCGGTGTAAAACGCATGAAGAAACTCCATCTTGATGGACTTTGGAATCACTTGATTATGAATCACTTGGTACTTTGAACCGTGCCTCATGGGCAAGATGACCAAAACACCGTTCTCGGTTCTATGGAGAGAGCAACAGATTTGTTGGAAATCATACATACAGATGTATGTGGCCCGATGAATGTTGAGGCTCGTGGCGGATATCGTTATTTTCTCACCTTCACATATGATTTGAGCAGATATGGGTATATCTACTTGATGAAGCACAAGTCTGAAACATTTGAAAAGTTCAAAGAATTTCAGAGTGAAGTAGAAAATCATCGTAACAAGAAAATAAAATTTCTACGATCTGATCGTGGAGGAGAATATCTGAGTTACGAGTTTGGTTTACATTTGAAACAATGTGGAATAGTTTCGCAACTCACGCCACCTGGAACACCACAACGGGTGTGTCCGAACGTCGTAATCGTACTTTACTTGATATGGTGCGATCTATGATGTCTCTTACCGATTTACCGCTATCGTTTTGGGCTTATGCTTTAGAGACAGCCGCATTCCCGTTAAATAGGGCACCATCAAAATCCGTTGAGACGACGCCTTATGAACTGTGGTTTGGCAAGAAACCAAAGTTGTCGTTTCTCAAAGTTTGGGGCTGCGATGCTTATGTGAAGAAACTTCAACCAGATAAGCTCGAACCCAAATCGGAGAAATGTGTCTTCATAGGATACCCAAAGGAGACTATTGGGTACACCTTCTATCACAGATCTGAGGGCAAGATTTTCATTGCTAAATTCGGATCCTTTCTAGAGAAGGAGTTTCTCTCGAAAGAAGTGAGTGGGAGGAAAGTCGAACTTGATGAGATAACTATATCTACTCCCTTATTGGAAAGTAGTTCATCACAAGAACCGGTTCCTGTGACGACTACACCAATTAGTGAGGAAGCTAATGATATTGATCATGAAACTTCAGATCAAGTTTCTACAGAACCTCGTAGGTCTACCAGAGTAAGATCCGCACCAGAGTGGTATGGAAATCCTATTCTGGAAGTCCTGTTACTAGACCATGATGAACCTACGAACTATGAGGAAGCGATGATGAGCCCAGATTCCGCAAAATGGCTAGAGGCCATGAAATCTGAGATAGGATCCATGTATGAAAACAAAGTATGGAATTTGGTTGACTTGCCCGATGATCGGCAAGCCATTGAGAATAAATGGATCTTTCAGAAGAAGACTGACGCTGATGGTAATGTTACTGTCTACAAAGCTCGACTTGTTGCGAAAGGTTTTCGACAAGTTCAAGGGGTTGACTACGATGAGACTTTCTCACCCGTAGCGATGCTAAAGTCTGTCCGAATCATGTTGGCTATTGCTGCATTTCATGATTATGAAATTTGGCAAATGGATGTCAAGACTGCATTCTTGAATGGATTTCTAGAAGAAGAGTTGTATATGATGCAGCCTGAAGGTTTTGTTGATCCAAAAGGTCTTCGACAAAGTGTGCAAGCTCCAACGTTCCATTTATGGACTGGTGCAAGCATCTCGGAGTTGGAATAAACGCTTTGTGAGTGTGATCAAAGCATATGGTTTTATATGAGACTTTTGGAGAAGCCTTGTATTTACAAGAAAGTGAGTGGGAGCTCAGTAGCATTTCTAGTTTTATATGTTGATGACATATTATTAATTGGAAATGATATAGAATTTCTGGATAGCATAAAGGGATACTTGAATAAAAGTTTTTCAATGAAAGACCTCGGTGAAGCTGCTTACATATTTGGCATCAAGATCTATAGAGATAGATCAAGACGCTTAATAGGACTTTCACAAAGCACATACCTTGACAAAATTTAGAAAAAGTTCAAAATGGATCGTGCAAAGAAAGGATTCTTGCACGTGCTACAAGGTGTGAAGTTGAGTCGAACTCAATGCCCGACCACAGCAGAAGATAGAGAGAAAATGAAAGATGTTCCTATGCTTCAGCCATAGGCTCTATCATGTATGCAATGTTGTGTACTGACACTGACGTATGCTTAGCAATAAGCTTGGCGGTAGGTACCAAAGTAATCCAGAGTGGATCATGGACAGCGGTCAAGAACATCTGAAATACGAAAAGGACTAAGGATATGTTTCTCGATATGGAGGTGACAAAGAGCTAGTCGTAAATGGTTACGTCGATGCAAGCTTTGACACTGATCCGGACGATTCTAAACCGCAAAACGGATACGTGTTTATATTAAATGGTGGAGCTGTAAGTTGGTGCAGTTCAAAACAAAGCGTCGTAGCAGGATCTACATGTGAAGCGGAGTACATAGCTGCTTCTGAAGCGGCGAATGAAGGAGTCTGGATGAAGGAGTTCATTTCCGATCTAGGTGTCATACCTAATGCATCGGTACCAATGAAGATCTTCTGTGACAATACTGGTGCAATTGCCTTGGCAAAGGAATCCAGATTTCACAAGAGGACCAAGCACATCAAGAGACGCTTCAATTCCATTCGGGACCAAGTCCAAGTGGGAGACATAGAGATTTGCAAGATACATACGGATCTGAATGTTGCAGACCCATTGACTAAGCCTCTCTCACGAGCAAAACATGATCAGCACCAAGACTCCATGGGTGTTAGAATCATTACTATGTAATCTAGATTATTGACTCTAGTGCAAGTGGGAGGATCAAGGAAATATGCCCTAGAGGCAATAATAAAGTTATTATTTATTTCCTCATATCATGATAAATGTTTATTATTCATGCTAGAATTGTATTAACCGGAAACATGATACAAGTGTGAATACATAGACAAACATATAGTCACTGGTATGCCTCTACTTGACTAGCTCATTAATCAAAGATGGTTATGTTTCCTAACCATAGACATGTGTTGTCATTTGATTAGTGAGATCACATCATTAGGAGAATGATGTGATTGACATGACCCATCCCGTTAGCTTAGCACTTGATCGTTTAGTATTCCGCTATTGCTTCCTTCATGACTTATACATGTTCCGTAACTATGAGGATTGTGTAACTCCGTTTACGGAAGAACACTTTGGTACTACCAAACGTCACAACGTAATCGGGTGATTATAAAGGAGTACTACAGGTGTTTCGAAGGTACATGTTGAGTTAGCATAATTCGAGATTAGGTTTTGTCACTCCGATTGTCGGAGAGGTATCTCTGGGCCCTCTCGGTAATACTCATCACCCAAGCCTTGCAAGCATGTAGCTAATGAGTTAGTTATGAGATGACATATTACGGAACGAGTAAAGAGACTTGCCGGTAACGAGATTGAACTAGGTATTGGATACCGACGATCAAATCTCGGGCAAGTACTATACCGATGACAAAGGAATAATTATGTTGTTATGCGGTTTGACCGATAAAGATCTTCGTAGAATATGTAGGAACCAATATGGGCATCCAGGTCCGCTATTGGTTATTGACCGAGACATGTCTCGGTCATGTCTACATTATTCTCGAACCGTAGGGTCCGCACGCTTAAGGTTTCGATGATGGTTATATTATGAGTTTATGTATTTTGATGTACGAAGTTTGTTCGAGTCCCGGATGTGATCACGGACATGACGAGGAGTCTCAAATGGTCGAGACATAAATATTGATATATTGGACGGATATATTTGGACACGGAAAGGTTCGGAGAAGTTTGGAGCTACCGGGAGGTTACTGGAACCCCGGGAGGTATATGGGCCTTATTGGGCCCATATAGGAAGAAGGAGAAGGAACAAGGGAGGGCGCCCCAGCCCAATCCGATTGGGGAGGGGGCGGCCCCCTTCCTTTCTCCTTCCCCCTCTTCCTATTACTACTACTAGTACTTATTCCTAATACTAGTACTCTTTCCTTCCCTCCAAATAAGATAAGGAAAGGGGGAAACCTACTTGGAGTAGGTTTCCCCCTCCTCTATGGCGCCCCCTTGGGCGGCCTCCTCCTCCCTCCCTCCTTGATATACGGGGTAGGGGGCACCCTAGGACACACAAGTTGATCATTGAGATCGTTCCTTAGCGTGTGCGGTGCCCCTCCACGATATTACACCTCGGCCATATTGTAGCAGTGCTTAGGCGAAGCCCTGCGATAGGAGAACATCAAGATCGTCACCACGCCGTCGTGCTGACAGAACTCCCCCTCGGCGCCTCTGCTGGATCGGAGATCGAGGGTGCGTCATCGAGCTGTACACGTGTCAAGAACTCGGAGGTGCCGGAGTAACGGTACCTGGATCGGTTGAACCGGGAAGACGTACGACTACTTCCACTACGCTGTGTCAACGCTTCCGCTTCGGTCTACGAGGGTACGTAGACAACACTCTCCCCTCTCGTTGCTATGCATCACCATGATCTTGCGTGTGCGTAGGAAATTTTTTGAAATTACTACGTTCCCCAACACTTCTTGGTATCCAATCTACTTATCTTCCTGTACTTGTCTGTTCCAATCAGGGCTTCTATTTCCTATGGGTCATACTCTACTTCCTTTGTCGGGAATTCTACTAGATCCCCATTCAGACAATTCTAGGAGATGTGTCCTTCTTCTTCTCCTCATGAATAGCATGACTTGGTGCGGGCTTTAATTGGGTTTCCTTCGGGTGTGTCCTCCACCCCTTCCTTCATCATAGTTTCTTCTAAATTTCCATGAGGGCTCCTTTCATTGCTTCTTTCTTCTGCTGGATGGTTCTTTGTACCATGGGGTAAATGTGACACTAAGCAGGGTAGTGGGTAGTCCCTTCACACAAGAAACAAGTAATCTGCCTAGTTGGGCATTCTTCAGCTGGGTGACTTCCTTCACAATTAGGGCATTCATCCTTGTGCTCCTTATGGTTGTGTCCTATTTCTCCATAGAGCTTGCATGCACAAGATTTCTTCATATCATTTCCATAAGGCTTCATCTTCTGGGACACAAGACGAGACTTTAGCAGAGTCAACTTAAATTCTTCCAAGTGGTTACTCCTTGCCATCCATTGATGTTTTGGTACATCCTCCACCAAGTAGCAGCACCTCTTTCAAAGCATTGAAGATCATGTTGGGCCATATCCTTTCCGGCTATAGGGTTATTCTTCATGTGATCCTCCATGTTCTGAATCCATCGACCCGTCTCCAATTGACTCATCGGTCCAGATAATATGAGTTCATCTCCATTCATCCTCTATTGGGTCCAGGGGTTTTGGGGTGAGATAAGAGAGATAGGGAGGGATACACACAATACAACAATAGTTTTGAAAAGACAAATTTTATTGTGGCTGTCGGAAAAACATCAAACAAATGGCAGCTCACAATCGTCGCATCTAATGTAGGTATATAACAGGGGTTTGGTCTTCTAAAGGTCAATAAATCTTCAAAGTCGCCAGACTATTCTTGTTCATGTCTCCAATGGCTTCTTAAGATCATGCTTGTCCTTCTCAAGTTCTTTTGCCAAATCATCTCTGTTGACGCGAAGTTTCTCCTGACGTCCTTTAATATTTTGGAGTTGCATTCCAAACTTCTGGGTTTCAACCTCCTTGACATGAACCATGTCCTTCTATCCTTCAACTCCTGACAAATCTCCGGTATCTCAAGGTTTTGCTCCTCTAGCTTAGCTACTTTCAGCTTCTGGGTCCTGAGTCCTTCACGAACTGCTTCCTTGTCAAATACGGCTTCCTAAGGGTTCAATCTTAAACGTCTTGATGTAATACTCCAGATCCTGGTGATACACCAGCTGAGGTTAAAACTTCATCTTTTGCTGATAGGTGCTCCATCAGCCTTCTACCACCCAATCCTTCCAGGCATCTGCATGCTTAACTCCGCATGGTGACAATAGCATAAACGGGCGATAATATCATGGATAGCCGTGTCTATGCCCATGTTACTACCATTAGCTTTCATTCCATAATTGATATCTCCTCCATTAGGGTTTTTTTTAACAAAAACTTTGAGTTCTTATGCTCCATGTTCTAGTCTTTCTTCGATACACCTGGTTCTCGGGTATTGACAGCTTCTACAGTCTCACAAGTTCCATAAGGGGTGCCTTCCTAGGTCGTACAAATCTGGAAATTCTACAGAGCCTTCAAATTCTCCTAGTCTTCGGAGTCTTCATCCGTTATAGTTTCCATTATTCAGATACGCGGTAAAATCCTCTTCATTCCGAAGTAGTCTTAGTTGTCCGATTTCTTGTACTCCTTGGAGTGGTCTCATCAGCCGAATCTTCACGTGGTCAAAAGGGAAAGGGGTATGGTCTCACTAAAAGGGAATATTTGAATAAACTCAGAAGAGAAGAGAGGTAAGAGATCTCTTTTTTGAAAATAAAGTAGTAGAAAAAATCTTTCCTATGGGCTTGCCAGTTTCTTGGGTCACGTCCTACAGTCAACATGTGCTCTGATACCGTCTTGTAGCGACCCGACCCGAATGGATCAAGTCTCTAACTCTCTATGCTTAAGTGTCATCCCTGGATCAGTATGCTGATACACACAGTACTCAAGGATTTATAACAGAGGTAAATCACATGTATAAAATAACGTAAATACTATTACCTCAATCCAGACAGCGGAAGTAACAACAAGGTTGTGGATTCCCATCAACACCAATGGCAAAGTTGAGTGTAGGAATCGTAACCCTAACGTATCACTTACTCATCGTAAGAATCCTGCAACATCAGACATTGCAGCCATGCAGGTCAGTACATTGAATGTACTGGCAAATTCACACCATAGGATAAATGATGAACAATAGATATCACCGCATGCATATTTGGCTGGTGGAAAGCTCTAAGTTTATAATGTTTTTGCGAAAAGCCAATTTTTCCCTACTGCAAAGGAATATATTTTATTTAACTACAAAGTCTATTGAAAACATTGAGAAGGTTCCTCCAACTCAGTCCCAAATTAATAATCATCAACCCAACAAATTATTTAAGTAACGTGATGAGATCAACACAATAATCCAAGAACTAGATACTCAAGATGTCCATAACCAGGGACACGGCTAACCATGATTAGTTTGTACACTCTGCAGAGGTTTGCGCACTTTCCCCACAAGACTCGATCGCCTCCGTTGGATTTCTCGCACTACAAGGTGTTTGAGAAACGGATTACCGAGACACAGTCTTTCAGAAGCATTAACTCTTTACTCTGGCTAGACAGTACCACCTACACCCCCTACATCTGCTAGTCTACCTCTTCAAGAGCTCACGCAACACACTCAACTATGCCAAAGCCCATAATGGCTTGTGGCTGCACACGGAAGTTTCTAGCATGAATAATCTTATGATCCCTTTGATCCTGGGTGGCATTCCATAGGGTAATCACACGGGTCCTCCGGGATTCCCTTGGGCAAGCATTGGGTTCTCTAGGTGCCCAGGCAAACCATTGGGTACTCTAGGGTGCCCCTACCATTCCACCCAGATGTGTATTAAAGTAGCCACCTTAAGTTAACCATTAATAATAACTCTCACATCTGTCATGAATCACTCAAACCAAACCACGTCTACGAGCATAGCATAGCAGTATAAGCATACCGTAGAAGTAACTCCCAAGGTTTGAATACAGGACAATAGGTTCCTACCTCATCAACTACTTCCCAATACCCACATGTTTTCAACTCCTAACCATGCAATGTTTGAGGGTGAAACTAATGCATAAAAACTGGATATGAAAGGGATATGATCAAAGTGTAAACTTGCCTGTACTGTTGACGAAGATGATTCACACTCAACTCCTGATAGTTCTATTCGTCACACTCCGTTCAATCTATCATAAGCAAACAATAGTAACCACACATAAGCAATCACTCAAATGATCGGAAAGAACGAACAAAACAATTCGGAAAACTTAGAAACCAAGCAAATAACTCCTGCAACAGAAAACAATTTCTAACAGTACCAAAATTAAGTGAATTTGGCCTTATCATAAAGTTTAGGTCAAGATCTTCGATTTGCAAAAAGAATCAACTCAAACGGAATTATAGAACTTGAGTTACGATCAAACAAAGTTCAAATACTAAACTATTTGAAAATCAAATTTTAAACTATTTGAAAATCAAATATTAAACTTCCAAAAACATGTTTAAGTTGTTTTCCTGGATAGAGGGGATCATAACGAAGAGGTGGGCGTTGGTTTCATCGAAAACGGAGGTACAGGTAAAAAGATATGATCAAAAGAAATTTGAGTATGAAACAAATTTGAAAAAATACCAAAATGATTTCAAATTTATTTCTCTCCAATTTTCTGATGTAGGGAATCGTGTTACCCTATTTTCCATATATTTTATTTTTGGAGAAAAATAATTTGAATAAAACCCAAATAAGGCCAAATTGAAAATAATTTTCAACGGGGCTTTAAATTGGATTTCTTTTAAACTCCCAACTCATATTTCATATGTTTTGAAGAATTCATTTTATCTTATCTCATGAAAATCATTGATTTGCTTGAAGTTTCTGAAATTGAAAATATTTCCAAATGAAATTCAAATCTTTTCAAAACCCTTTTCATTTATTTAAATGGAAGAAGTCATGTCATCTTCTCTCGAGGGTTTTGTATTTGAAAAGAATTTGAATTCAAGGAGATCAGAAAGCAAAGATGAAAGTTTGGGAAAGTCCTTTTATTACCTATCATTTAACTTTCAAAAGTTTTAAATTTCACTCAACTTCACACAATCAATCAAAACTATCTATTTAATATAACATTCCAATATTTAGAATTTTGGGATGTTACAATTATCAAAGTAGTACATAATATCTTGAACATAACGAGCATCGAGGGTTTTAGGAGGTTCCCCATCTCCATGAGTAGCAAGTACACCTAATTTTTTTGGTATTTCATGTTCCATATCCATAGCTAAAGATAGAGAACAACTAAGAACAACAAATAAAAATTACTTAGTGATAAAGCAAACAAGCACACACGAGAATATTCACCCCATGCTATGACTCCTCGGCAACGGCGCCAGAAAAAGGTCTTGATAACCCGCAAGTATATGGGATCAATGTAGCCTCTTTCGATAAGTAAGAGTGTCGAACCCAACGAGGAGCTAAAGGTAGAATAAATATTCACTCAAGTCCTATCTGCCACTGATACGACTCTACGCACGCTTAGTGTTCGCTTTACCTAGAACAAGTATGAAACTAGAAGTACTTTGTAGGTGTTGTTGGATAGGTTTGCAAGATAATAAAGAGCACGTAAATCTAAACTAGGGTCTGTTTAGATAAATAGGCAATAAAGTAAATATAGCGAGTGTGGAAAAGTGGTGGTAGGAGTTGTGAAATTGTCCCTAAGCAATTGACTATGTTACTAGACCGGCAATCACTATTGCAATTTTATTTGAGGGAGAGGCATAAGCTAACATACTTTCTCTTCTTGGATCATATGCACTTATGATTGGAACTCTAGCAAGCATCCACAACTACTAAAGATCATTAAGGTAAAACCCAACCATAGCATTAAAGTATCAAGTCCCCTTTATCCCATACGCAAACAACCTACTTACTCGGGTCTGTGCTTCTGTTACTCACGCCACCCACCATAAGCAAATCATGAACATATTGCAAACCCTACAGCGGGGATCCCTCATGCTTGCGCGACATGGAGAGCACCATAGGACAACACCAATAATAAAACATGCAACTCAAACCAATCATAGCAATTCATCAATCACCGATAGGACAACGAAAATCTACTCAGACATCATAGGATGGCAACACATCATTGGATAATAATATGAAGCATAAAGCACCATGTTCAAGTAGAGGGTACATCGGGTTGCGGGAGAGTGGACCGCTGTAGGTAGAAGGGGGAAGGTGATGGAGATGTTGGTGAAGATGGTGGAGGTGTTGGTGTAGATCGCGGTGATGATGATGGCCCTCGACGGTGTTCCGGCGCCACCGGAAGCAAGGGGGAGAGAGCCCCCTCCTTCTTCTTCCTTGACCTCCTCCCTAGATGGGAGAAGGGTTTCCCCTATGGTCCTTGGCTCCCATGGCATGGGAGGGGTGAGAGCCCCTACGAGATTGGATCTATCTCTCTGTCTCTCTCTGTTTCTGCGTTCTGGGATTCTGCCCTGGTGCCGTTTCTTTTATATCCGGAGATCCGTAACTCCGATTGGGTTGAAACCTTCGCCCAGATCTTTTTCCAAAAATTAGTTTCTTGCGGCCAAAGAAGGGCATCAACCGCCTTATGAGGGGCCCACGAGGGTGGGGGCGCCCCACCTGGAGTGGGCGTGGGCCCCTATCTCGTGGCCACCTCGGGCACCGTCTCGCGTTGATTTTACTTCCCAAAAATCACAAATATTCCAAAATAATTCTCCATCCGTTTTTATCCCGTTTGGACTCTGTTTGATATGGGGTTTCTGCGAAACATAAAACATGCTACAGACAGGAACTGGCACTGGGCAGTGGATCAATATGTTAGTCCCAAAAATAGTATAAAAAGTTGCCAAAAGTATATGAAAGTTGTAGAATATTGGCATGGAACAATCAAAAATTATAGAGATGATGGTGACGTATCAGAGAACCATGAAACACTACATAAATGGTACCTGCACACAAAGAACAAATATTTGTTACCCAACGTGTTAAAGGGGTTGTCAATCCCTTTCGGGTAACGGTGCCAGAAATTGTTAAGTTGACGAGATAAAATTGTAGTAGATTGATAGATGCAAATAAAAGCTAATAAAATTTAGTGAGGTATTTTTGGGTTTTTAATAATATAGATCTGAAAATAAAAGTTGCAAATAAACAAAAAGGCAAATAGCAAAATAGATCCAAAAGTATATGATGAGAAAATAGACCCGGGGGCCGTAGATGTCACTAGTGGCTTCTCTCGAGAAAAATAGCATACGGTGGGTAAACAAATTACTGTTGGGCAATTGATAGAACTTCAAATAATTATGACGATATCCAGGCAATGATCCTTAATAGGCATCACGTACAACATTAGTAGACCGACTCCTGCCTGCATCTACTACTATTACTCCACACATCGACCGCTACCTAGCATGCATCTAGTGTATTAAGTTCATGGAGAAACAAAGTAATGCAATAAGAACGATGACATGATGTAGACAAGATCTATTCATGTAGTAATATACCCCATCTTGTTATCCTTAATAGCAACAATACATATGTGTCATTTCCCCTTCTGTCACTGGGATTGAGCACTGTAAGATCGAACCCATCACAAAGCATCTCTTCCCATGGCAAGAAAAATCGATCTAGTCGGCCTAACTAAACCAAAGATTCGAAGAAGATATACGAGGCTATAAGTAATCATGCATATAAGAGATCAAAAGACTCAAATAACTTTCATGGGTAAAAACATAGATCTGATCATAAACTCAAAGTTCATCGGATCCCAACAAACACACCGCAAAAGAGTTACATCAAATAGATCTCCAAGAGACCATTGTATTGAGAATCAAAAGAGAGAGAGAGAGAGAGAGAGAGAGAGAGAGAGAGGAAGCCATCTAGATACTAACTACAGACCCGTAGGTCTACAATGAACTACTCACGCATCATCGGAGAGGCACCAATGAGGATGATGAACCCCTCCGTGATGGTGTCTAGATTGGATCTATGGTTTCTGGAACTTGCGGTGGATGGAATTTTTTTCGTCGCCTCCCCTAGGGTTTCTAGAATATTGGGGTATTTATAGAGCAAAGAGGCAGTGCAGGAGGTGGCCGAGGTGGGCACAATCCACTAGGGCACGCCTGGGCCCCTAGGCGCTCCTAGGTGGGTTGTGCTCCCCTCAGAGTCCCCCTGTGGTACTTCTTTGTCCCAATAGGTGTCTTCTGGTCTAGAAAAAATCACCAAAAAGTTTCGCTGCATTTGGACTCCGTTTGGTATTGATTTTCTATGAAGTAAAAAACAAGCAAAAATAGCAAATGGCACTAGGCACTATGTCAATAGGTTAGTCCCAAAAAATGATATGAAGTTTCTATAAAATGATTGTAAAACATCCAAGAATGATAATATAACAACATGGAACAATCAAAAATTATAGATGCGTTGGAGACGTATCAGTCCACACTTGATTCCTCTCGAAGTTGTGTAGCTCTTCGTGCATAGCATTCACCCAATCTAGATCCTCAAGCGCTTCTTATACCTTCATAGGTTCAACACTAGAAATGAATGAGTAGTGTTCACAAAAGTTAGCCAAATGAGTTTTAGAGTGAGTGATTCTCCCAGTTTGTATATCATCGAAGATTTGTTCGACGGGATGGTCTCTTATGACTCTTCTCTAACTCGTGAGAGATTTTGTTTGGGTTGGGGTGGAACATCCTCTTGATTGTATTCTTCTTATTCTTCTTCTTCTTCTTCTTCTTCTCCTCCTCCTTCATTATTGTTGGCGTTGTCGTTATCTTGTGGAGGTGGAGAGGGAGGTCGAGGTGGTTCATCTTGTTGCACTTCCTCATCTCCTTCTTCTTGACGTGTTCCACTTGTGGATGCCTTCAAGTCAACTTGTGGTTCACCTTGATGTGAAGTTGAGGCTTCCACTTGAATGGACGAAGTACTCTCCTTCACCCCCGTTGGGCGAATCTTGCCAATGGACAAATCTTGGATTGCTTCTGAAAGATCTTTGTCTCCTACATCAATTGGCAATTGCTCTACTTGTGAGCCATTAGATTCATAGAACTTCACATCTACCGTCTCTTAAACCTTTCGGGTGAAATTGTTGTAGACACGGTAAGTGTGGGAGTTTGATCCATAACCAAGTAGGAAACCTTCATGAGATTTAGGAGAAAATTTTAAGCGACGATGCTCATCAAGAATGTAACACTTTGAGCCAAATACTTGAAAGTATCCAACTTGGGGTTTGTTACCGGTGAGAAGCTAGTATGCCATCTTGCCGAGAAGCTTGTGAAGATATAGTCGATTCGTAGCATGACAAGCTGTCTCAACCGCTTCCGCCCAAAAGTGTCTTGGCATCTTGTATTCATCAAGCATCGTTCTTGCCATCTCGATAAGTGTCTGGTTCTTCCTCTCAACAACTCCATTCTGTTGAGGTGTGTACGTAGCCGAGAACTCATGTGAAAATAAAGGTATCAACATTGGCATTCTTGAATTCTGTTCCATTGTCACTTTGAACTTTCTTGAACTTCACTTCAAATCGGTTCTGGGCCTTCCTAGCGAAGTTCTTGAAGATCTTTTGAACCCGCATCGTGAAAGAACACCCACGTAAATCTTGAAAAGTCATCAACAATGACCAAAGTGAATGAGTTACCACCAAGACTCTTGTAGGCATTGGGACCAAAAAGATCCATATGGAGTAGATCGAGCGGTCTTCTTGTGATCATGATGTTCTTCACGGGATGATGTCCTCCAACATGTTTTCCTGCTTGACAAGCACTGCAAAGTCTATCCTTGTCAAATATGACATCTTTAACACCAAGGATATGATCACCTTTAATAAGCTTATCACGATTTCAGATGCCCACATGACCTAACCTTCTATGCCATAACCAACCTTTAGAATATTTAGCAATTAATCAAGTATGAGGTTGGGCTCTCTTAGTGAAATCAACAATGTGTATATCATTACGAATACCGGTAAAGACCATATTGTGATCATCTCTATGGAACACTTGGCAATCTACTTCAGTAAATAAGACATTGAAACCAAAGTCTGCAAGTCTAGATACAGAAAGGAGATTGTAGCCAATAGATTCAATGAGCATAACGTTTTGGATAGAGCTATCATTGGAAATGGCCACCTTACCAAGGCCAAGTACCTTAACCTTGGAGTTATCTCCAAAAGTGACATACTTGCGTGGACCATCATTCTTAGCAAGCTCACGGAACATGTCCTTATCTCCGGTCATATGATCAGTACATCCACTATCAAGAATCCATTCCTTCCCTCCGGCCATGTAACCACGAAGGTTGGCCATAATACCAAAATGTCTCATCGACTCCTCAAGTTCAAAGTCAGTATCTTCAATTTCATCATAATATCCATGCTCAACATCATCATGTAAATGATCATCACCTAGAGCAAGCGATTCATTAGATTTATGACCATGGCAATGTGCATGTTTATGAATTCTAATAGTTTGTGAATGATGCTACTAATGACTCCAACATGTCCTTCGCACACATAAGGTCACATAGCTCAAATATAAAATCATCAAACTTAGGATCACTAGGGTTCATTTTATGAAAAGCAATAGACTTTTGAAGAATCTCATCTAGATTTTTCAAGGAATATTTTCGAAAGCGCTCCTCGAGATATTTCCATATAGTATAAGCACATTCAAAAGTAGGCAAACATATGAGCAAATTTCTAGGCAATCCTCTAATGATAAAATCAATAGTTCTAAGATTGTGAGTCATATCAAGATACTCATCGGGGGTAGGATGCAAAGGATCAATAGGGGGCACATAAGGGCTAGTAACATACTTGTTCAAATCATATTCATTGAAAATCTCAAGCATCTCATTCTTCCAAGAATTATAGAACTCTCTATTGCATTACGGGTTCCGCAAACCCTTGATAGGTTCAACTCTAGGGTGCGTGCAGAGATCTCAACCTACCCAGCCTGCCTACTCATGATCCTCCTAAGCCTAGTGCAACAAGTTCGAAGAGACAAAGAGACACAACAGTTTATCCTGGTTCAGGCCACCTTGCGGTGTAATACCCTACTCCAGCGTTTTGGTGTATTGCCTCGGAGGGCTGAGGATGAACTAGTATAATGGATGAACTGGCCTCAGGAGGTGAGGTGTTCTTGAGCTCAGTAGAGCTGAGGGGATGTGAACCAGATCAGATGCCCCTCTATGGTGGTGGCCAAGTCCTATTTATAGTGACCTTGGTCCTCTTCCCAAATGTTGGCGGGAAGGGATCCCACAACGGCCGGATTTGAAAGGGGACAAGTAGTACAGCTTATCCTGACAAAAGTAGTCTTTGCCTGCGAAAAGCCTCTGGTCATGATGATGGGATGTGCTCGGCGATGACCCCCGTCCTGTCGTCCTGGCGGTCTTGGTCTTGTTGCACCTGAATGGAAACCTTTGGCTGATTCCTCGGGACTCCGCGCCTATGGCTTGCCTCCCTTGCATAGAAGAGGAAACCTGCGCTCTGCGCCCGCCTGGCCTTGGTCGTCATGGCTCACGTTAGCTGAGCCTTCTGAGGTATACCTTGCATAGAACTCTCCGCCCCTCAAGAGCCAGCCTGAAGAGGTCGGTCCCCTCGGGGGTCTTGGCGTCATCCGCCTCACGAGGCTTGGCCCCTCGCGAGGCTCTTGAGTTGTTGATGTTGAAGCTGGGTCGTACCAGGCCATCGATGGAGCCATGCGGTGGGCCACAGGCAGGCGGGGCTGGATACCCCCAGATCCAGAATGCCAATAGTAGCGCCCGGGCCCAAGGCGCGTTTGGACTTGGCTTCCAGGCGAAGCCAAAGGGCAAGTGAGGAGCGCCGCAAGCCCTAATCGCCTGCGGCCTTGATGACGCGTGGCAATTGATGGGACGTGGGTGACTTCGATTCCCCATGCTGCCTCGGCAACTGTTTCCGTCTGACAAAAGGGTTGCCATCTATCGCTAGACTTTCATTGCCTCTTCTTCGTATTGCTCCAGATCCCCTTCTCCCAGCTCCGGAAGAGCTCACCAGATCTGTCGATTTTCCGCTCCAATCCTTTGCTCAATGGCCGCTGAGAAGACCACGGACTCAGCCTCGGCTGCCGGCCCCGCCTGGTATGAGCCGGCGCTGCTTGCGCCCTCCGTGGATGGGGAGAAGCTCCAGACCGCGCTCCTCCTGACGGAGAGCGAGGACAACGAATGGAAGAGGACGGCGCTCCGGGTCGCCACCGCTGCGCCGGAGCCCGTGAACAGCACTTTCTTCCCTTTCTTCCTGCGCAACATCTACTCGGGGCTGGTGCCCCCATTCTCTTGCTTCTTCTACGCCGTTCTTCACCATTATGGCCTCCACGCGCTCCTCATTCATCCCAACTCCATCCTCCTCCTGTCCATTTTCGCCTTCTACTGCGAGGTGTTCGTGGGGGTGATGCCCTCCACCGCCATGATCCGCCACTTCTACTACCTCCGCATGACTGGCGACCATCCCATTGGGTGCATCGGCTTTGTCGCGGCACGGGGTGGCAACGCGATCTCCTGCGCTGGGAAGAAGGTGTAGGATGCCTTGAAGAGGTGGGTTCTGATGGATGACAAGTGCTCCTAGGACCTGCTGGAGCTGCCGACCGAGCTCCCCTCCTCCGGGAAGGGGTGGTACTCTGAGAAGATCACTGACCCTTCCCTGAAGCCGTTGGTGAAGAAGATGGAGAAGGACATGAAGAGCGAGAAGCTGACGGGGGTCATGTTCATCAAGGAGTTCTTGACGCAGCGCATAGCGCCGCTCCAAGATCGCTCCCGCCCCCTGTGGAAGCTTGGGGGCACCGACGACAAGATTCGCTTGCGCTAGGACGCCCTTCCCGAGGAGGAGCTGAGCAAGGTGTTGCTTTACTTGACGGGGAAGGACCCGAGCAATACTTCAGAGGATTGGCTCCCGTTGTACTGTCGGGTCGGCGGGGAGGAGGTCGTTGCTGCCATGCCGGTCTTTGACGAATTTGGGCTCATGTGGGCGGGGCCTCCCTTGCCGCCTACATCCTTGGTGGACCTGTCCTCCAGCGATCAATCCTCCGAGGCCACTGAGGACAAGGTTATGGAGGAATCCTCTGCCCCGCGGCAGAGGGAGCTCCTCTGCGACTTCCCTGATGATGATGATGATGATGATGATGATGATGCGCCTCTAGTGGTGGAGGTGGCTCGCCCGTCTAGGGTCACCACGAGATCCGGGGTGTTCTCCTCGAAGCAGCCCAGGCGGACGGTTGTGAAGAAAGGCGGGACCGCGCTGATTTCTCCGAGCAACATTCCGCCTTTGCTGGCGGCGTCCCGAGCGGCGCCAACTGCGAGTTCTCTTGCTCCCAAGAGTTTAGCTACAGCTGCCCCGCTTCGGCGCCCGCTGCTGGGCCTGAAGAGGAGCTATGTCTTCGCCGACTAGTAAGTCTTTTTCCTTGGCCTTGTTTTTTGATTCTTGAAGCGATGCTTAGCGTCTTTGTCTGCCATTAGTCAGCAGTCGTCGAAGAAGTAGAAGGAGGGCGCGGAAGTCACCGTGGTCGAAGGCGCCGAAGTGGCCGCCGCGGCCCTGGCGAAGGAGAGTGTCGCGGCCCCTGCAACTCCGGTGGTGATGCCGTTGCCGTGGTTCTAAGTCTGACAGTAGAATAGGGGGTAGGTATGGAGAGGGTGAGATTCTAGCTATGGAGCAGTTGTAAACACAAGGGATGTACAAGTTCAGGCCCTTCTCGGAGGAAGTAACAGCCCTACGTCTCGGAGCCCGGAGGCGGTCGACTGGATTATGAGTGTATGGATTACAGGGGTGCGAACCCTTACACCTTTGAGAGGGGTGGCTTATATAGTGTCCGCCAGACCCCTCCGGCCCTCAGTAATGCAGGGTTTAAAGTACATTAAGGCTAGGCGTTACTAGTAACGCCTTACATAAAGTGTCCTAAATGCCATAAAGACTACTTAATTACAGACCATTTGGATGCAGAGTGGCTCTTGATCTCCTGGTGGTCGAGTGAGTCTTCATGGTCGAGTCCTTCGAGTCAGTCGAGTGAAGTCCCTCTTGGTCGACTGGAAGGTAGTTTCTTCTGAGGGTGTCCTTGGGAAGGGTACTTAGGTCAGGTCTATGACCCTACCCTAGGTACATGACTTCATCATTAGCCCCCGAATGGATCGAGGTTTGAGTGAGGAAGGAGTTGATAATATTTCGGACCTGCTTTTGTGTTCTGGACAGGTATCATCTTGGACCAATAATCTCTTCGTTGATAACAGCAACTTTTCTTTTAGTCGCCTTGATCCATTCTTTTCTCTCGTCGAGTGAACTTTTGAACTTAGTAACTTCCGAGCGACGGGTCGCAGGAAATCTCTCGTCTGACAGATTGATCTGCTGTTAGCGGATTTTGTGGGATCCGAATTTTGGGAAGCGCGCGAAGTGGGGCGGACCGCGGCGCTCGGATGGGATAGGGCGTAGACGCCTCGATTCCCGTGCCGTCTTTTTCGCCACGTATCGCGTACGCGCGACTGTTTCGGGATGTGATTGGATTGCCTGGGCCCACTTGTCATCCACTCGGAAGTGGCCCTATAAAATGCGCCCAGCGAGGGTTTTTGAACAGTACCTCTCCGCTTCCCCTTCTGTCCTCTCCGCCTCCGCCCACAGCGCCTGCTCTCGCCTCCACCCAACCACTCCTCGTACGCTTCACCAGCAACAATGGTGAAGGAGAAGACAGCGGCTCTGGAGCGCGTGAAGAAGGCGACGGCGACGGGGAAGGCGAAAGGGAGAGCGACCAGTCGGGGCGGATCCTCGTCAAGGTCCCGCCTGCCGCACGGTTGGGTTCAAGGGTATTGGATCCACTCAACCATGACTGAGAGGGATCTCACTGAGATGGCCAACGAGGGTTTGATCCCGCACGGGGCAGCGAGGCTCCCGGGGAACGAGTGGCAACCATAGCCACAGGAGGGTGAGTGTGTTCTTCTGGCTACCCACGTCGATCGTGGGTTTTCCCTGCCTCCGAGTGTTTTCTTCCATGGTTTCTTGAATTTCTTTGGGGCGCAACTCCACCATTTCAATCCAAATTCCATCGCCTACCTTGCTGCCTTCGTGTCCATGTGCGAGAACTTCCTGGGCTGCCGACCGCACTGGGGTCTGTTTAAGCACATATTCACTTGTCGCTCCAGACAGTGAAAAAGGCAAATCCATATGACGATGGTACTAAGGTTATTCCGATGTGCGAGGGTCTTGGGATTCAAATGAGGAGCAAGAGTACTTTTCCGGCCATGACTCTTCCTGAGTCGGTCAGAGGGTGGCAGTCGACTTGGTTCTACTGTCAAGACGAGTTGACGCCGGGGCAGTCGACTGGTCTCCCTCCATTCTCCATGGACCGAGTGAACAAGCCCTCTTCTCTGAAGGAGCTCCCTGAGGAGAAAGCCCAAGTGAATATGTTGATGGAGCGTGTAGTCCAGCTAGTTCGGGAAGGAGTGACGGGTATGGACCTTCTGGAGGTCTTCCTTAGGCGGCGCATCCAACCACTTCAGTACCGAGGCCATTGTATGTGGCTGTACTGCGGAACCGAGGATGAAACTCGGGTCCATCCAGAAGCAGTCGACGACGCCACACTGGAGAGGTGGATGGCCACGACCACAGGGAATAAAGACAACCCTCGAGGAGCCAGGAGGATTCCGCCACTCGACCATTCTTGCACTCCAGACACGGTATGTCCACTTTATCCCCCATTGTAATCTTGCCATACTTATTCTGCTTTTGCTGCAAATTGGTCGATTGATCTTTATTTTGCTATCTGTCAGGCCACCACCGAACTATACTCGATGCCCAATGGAGCACAGACGCCGACCGAAGAGGAGGAAGGAAGTGGGGACAAAAGCCAGGAGGAGTGGGACTCGGATGCCGTTGATGATGATGATGATGATGACTCTGGTGAGGAGGAAGAAGAAGAGGAGGAAGAGGAATTTGCACCTCCTCGCTCGGAAAGACGTTCAAAGCTCATCCATGACCCTGCAACCGAATGTGGTAAGGGGGTCGCGACTGTCGCGCAGTCGACTAAGCGCCCTCGGACCACTTCTCCGGCGCCGACTGAGAAGGCTCCGAAGCAATCTCGAATGGCGCCATTGAAGCCGGCGAAGGTCTTGCCGAAGATGAAGGTGGCGATTCCTACCATATCAGGGTAAAAATGCTACTTGAGTCTTCTTGCTCTACATGCCGGGAGGGCAAAAGGGGCGCCTAGGTAAGCTACGGGTGCCAGAAGACACCAAGAGAACATCCCGGGGGCCGGCCAGGAGCTTGGCGGAGACGGAGGCGCCGGAAGCAGAGCTCGAAGACGGGGCGGTAGGACGTCAGCACGCTGTCGAGGGCACCTCGCCCTCGTACTCCGACTTGACGGCCTTGCCGCCACCCCTCTTCCTCTTCCACAGCCTCCCTACGCCAGCCGCCCAAGGAGACGGCCCCGGGGAGTTCAGAAGGCCGGCGACCCGGATGATGGGGTCGCCGGTGGCGCGCGAGGCGATGTCCGACGCCTAGTCGGACCCACCGTCCTCGTCGTCGCTGTCGCTCCCCTCCTCGTCACTCTCGCTCGAGGAGGAGCCTTCGCTATCGGAGGAGCTGTCCACGCAGCATCTCGCCCGGGTGCCGGAGTCCCCGAAGACCTTGACGGCGAGAAGGTCGCCCTCCATTAACTTAAAATGGAGGGTGAACCCCGCCGTCAAGCTGTGGATACGGGCGAACGTCTTCCACCCTCGATCCAGATACATCACGCCGGGGGCTGGGGATGCGACACTGACTCGCGTGCCGCTGATCCCGCAGCCCCTCATGCGCAATTCCAGCATCTCGGGCGGGTCCGGCTCCATCGCGCTCGCAAACGGAGCCGGAAGCCGGAGGTGACGACGAGGTGCCCGACGCAGCTTGACGAAGAACTCCCAAGGATCTTCCCCCGTGTGGACCGCCGGGAGGAGAGGAACCGCCAGCGGAGGCGACGCCGACGCGCCGCCCCGACCGCCTCTTCCCCGCGCACCTCGACCTCGCCCTCGGCCTCGCCCACGACCTCGCCCCCTCCCTCTCCCCCTTGGGGCTGGTTCTGCCACCACAGGCGCGGGATAGCGAGGGATGCGCTGCCTGGCGGCTACTCTCGCCGCCACCGATGTAGGACCCGGGTTCCCTCCCTCCATGGCGGATGAGAGGAAGGGAAACAGAAGTTGAAGGAAGGAGAAGATGAGGAAGTGTGGAATTTTTGCGCTCCCCTTCCACCCCTGTTTTAGGAGCAAGGTGGGGGCTCGACCGCCCCGCTCAGCCAATCAGAGCACGGGGAGAGCAGGGAGTCGGGGCCGACCCGCTGCCTCCGCCCGTGACGGCTCGATTTCCTACTTCCACCGCCCACGACCCCACGCGCATGGGGGCCGCGTGGCGAAGATGCAGAGCCGAGGCGACGGGTGTGGAGGCCTCGCCCCCACCCCGTGATCACAGGGGAGGGCGCCTTGCAAATCGCGCACGCCTCCCGTGCCTCCCACGACGCCGCAATCGACGCGTGTCGTTGCGAGAGGACGCGGTGGACACGGAGTCCGATTGTGTGTGGACCCAGGCCGCGCGTGCCCGTGCACTGTTTTGGGCCTGGCCCAGGCCCGGGGGCTCCTGTCGGTGTACTAAAGTAGGGGTACCTTAGTACCCCGAACTTGTGCACGGGCGATTGTAGCACCCCGCGGCAAGGCTTGCCGGGCACCCGCCAAGACCCTCCATCATTTCATATTGCTGCCATTCAAGAACAAAGTATCAACTGAGAAGACAAAGATCCCGGCAAGAAAAGCTTGCCGGGGAGGACAAAGGCCCCGGCAAGAGGAGCTTGCCGGGAAGGCCAACCAAGGCGCTTCCAGAAGACTTGCCGCGACGCCCCGCGCATCCCGGCAAGGCCCGACGACCGGCAAGCTTGCCGGCGCAAACAAGAGAAGGATCGCGGCAAGGTGCTTGCCGCGGCAAGGCTGCCACCCTGCACCCAAACTCCAGCGCGTCCAGCAACGTGTCACCCCAGGGCCATCCCAGGAGCACGTGGCAAGGCGTTGCGCAGCCATGCGGAGCGAGGTGGCAAGCGGAGCTGACAAGGAGGCCATCGTGGCAACCAGTGGCTCACCTAACGGTTGTTTCTTTGCACTGTTGGGGCGACCGGACGGGCATTAAATGCCCTTGTCCCCTGCCGTCAGAGTTAGGTAGGGGACACTATTGGACACTATTGTACCAACCTGCGTTTTTACTCTTTTACCCCCTCTTCCTACGCTGCCACCTGTGGGTGCCCCCTTCAGACTATAAAAGGGAGGCCCATGCGCACGTAGAAGGGGTTCGGCGGTTCATCACAGTCCCCGGCGACTCCGGCTTGCCGCGAAGGAATCTTTGTACTAGCAGCCCCCAGCAACGCCGGTTTGCCGGGGTCCAGGTGCCAGTGCGCCCTTCTGCTCTTTCCTTGTCGCTGTTGGTCATGAGAACAACTTAGACAACGCCGTAATAAGTTACTTTTTTGTACGTAACTTCATGTTTGGCAACGCAATGCTATGTTTCACCCTTTGTATGTTTATACCCTACGCTTTTAAGGGACTTGCCGGCGCATACACGCTTGCTGAGTGCGGAACATCAGCAGCCTGCTGGCGGTGTTGCCTCCGGCAAGAAACCTCGTCGGGCTAGTTGCAGCGCGCTTTCATCGTTGAGCGGACTCGAAACGGATCAAGGGCGCAACTTAGCCACGAGCCAGCTCCTCCGCGCACAAGTTTCCCATACAAAGGGCGTCCCACGGCAAGGCTCGCTACGTTACATCCTTTACCCCATCACATCCCTTGTATGTTTTTACCCTACTCTTTTAGGAAACTTGCCGGCGCTAACACACTTGCTGAGTGCGGAACATCAGCAGCCCGCTGGCGGTGTTGTCTCCGGCAAGAAACCTTGTCGGGCCAGTTGCAGCGCACTTTCATTGTTGAGCGGACTCGAAACAAGGCAAGGGCGCAACTTTACCACGAGTTGGTTCCTCCGCGCACAGGTTTTCCATACAAGGCACGGACGTTCAAGGAATATAACATAAAAATTTAAAACTGAAGGTGCTCTGTACTCAAACTTGGGCAACTTAGCTTTTCTGTCTTCTGCGCTCCGGCAAGGCCGCACTTCTCCCTTGATTCCCTTCCTTGTATGTTTTCACCTCACGCTTTCAGGGAACCCGCCGGTGCAAACACACTTGCCGAAGTCGGAACATCGGCAGTTCATTGGCGGTGTTGCCTCCGCGCAGGAAAACCTTGTCGGGCTAGTTGCAGCGCGCTTTCATTGTTGAGCAGACTCGAAACAGATCAAGGGCGCAACTTAGCCACGATTCGACCCCTTTGCGCACAGGTTCTCCATACAAGGTACGGTCTTTCAAGGAATACGACTCAAAAGTTTGAAACTGACTGCTCTCTTTGCTCTACTTGCCGGTGGAGCTCGATGGCGCGTCCTCGACGGCGGCGCGTCACTCCGGAGAAGTGCGCTTGCCGGAGTAGGCACCAGAGCTGTTCTCGCCGGGCTTAGTCTTTGGTAGAACTGCCTTTGCCTTCTTGCACTTGCCGGAGGAGCTCGATGGCGCGTCCTCGACGGTAGCGCAGCACTCCGAAGAGGTGCGCTTGACGGAGTAGGCACCAGAGCTGCTCTTGCCGGACTTGGCATTCTTCTTCCCCCGGGGAGCTTCAGCGGCAAGTGGCTCGCGCTCTGCTGCGGCTGCTGCTTCCCGGTAGATCTTGTCGGTGCAGATAAGTGCATCTTTCTTGTCGCCTTGGACAGAAATGACACTTATCGGACCAGGCATCTTGAGCACATTGTAGGCGTAGTGAGAGGCTGCCATGAATTTGGAGAGCGTTGGTCGGCCGAGTATCCCATTGTAGGGCAATGGGATATCAGCAACATCGAATGTGACCCTCTCTGTCCTAAAATTCAGCTCACTGCCAAACGTCACTGGCAGTGTGATCTTCCCCTTTGGCTTGCTCCTTCCTAGGTTTATTCGTTGAAAGGTACCAGTCTCTTCGAGCTCGCTGTCGGGGATCTGGAGCTTCTTAAGCACTTCGGAGGAAATCAGGTTCAGGCCGGCCCCGCCATCAACCAACATCTTCGTGACCTTGAGGTTGCGGATTGTTGGTGAGACCAACATTGGCAAGCACCCGACCGCAGTGATGCGATCAGGGTGATCATCAACATCGAAGATGATGGGCGGTTGGACCACTTTGAGGCTTGCGCGACTCGACGGACGGCTCCGCTGCTCACTTCGCACCCACCGCTTGAGTTGGCGGTGCGAGGTGTGCGAAGAGCACCGCCGTCGATGCACAACACCTCTGTCAGCCTTCAAACTCTTGGTCATCAGCTTCATCTTCCTCCATCTCATCATCCTCATCTTCCTCTTCGTCCTTGTCGCGCCACGGGAGGCTGTCTCCTTGCCGCGGCTTGGCCTTGCTGCATGTGCCCTCCCGGGCGGAAGCTTCTTGCCGGATCCTCCGCCACCTCCTGGGCTCTCTCCTTGTCATGGCCTTTCGTACTCAGCTTTCTGTAGCTCCGCCATCTGCTCCACTTTCTTGCAGGTTTGGAGATCATGGCCCCTGGTGCGGTGGATCTTGCAATACCGCTTGCCGGAGCCATCCTGCTTGTCGGCGGCTACCACAGCCTCGCCGGAGTCATCGACTTTGGCCTTGTCGGAGCCTCCTCCGTTGCCGGAATGCTCGACAGCTAGCACATCCTTAGCCTTTCTTTTCATGTTGTTCCGCCTCCGATTCTTCCTTGCCGGGGCGGCATCCTCACTGTCAGACCCTTCTGCTCCTGCTGTCTCTCTGGGGATCTTCCTCCCCTCCTCAGCCCGTGCACACTTGTCGGCAAGAGCATAGAGCTCGCTCACACTACATGAGTTTATTTTTGGTCAACTCATGAGTTAACCGACTGATTTTTAGAGTTGCAGTGCTGCTACTTCTGATACCTCGGCCAGGGCTGACGATCATGAGATGGAAGACGCCGCTACCTCAAAACCTGGTATGACTAATCTCGTCTTCAGTCGATTGGCTCTTTGCCTCTGATCTTGATTCTTGTCTGTAGCTCCGTCCAATGTCGTTATTACCCTTCCTGACGACGATGATGAAGAACCACTGAGGCCAAGGAGGAACAGGAAAGCGTCTGCTGGCAAGGTGACTCAGGGCGTGCCAGCCTCCGAGACACTGGTCGCAGAGGGAGAGAACATCACTCGGCCTACCGTGTCTTTTGCGGTACCGTTGACGAGTGCTCGCCCTTCATCGTCGAGTGCTGCCCAGCCGTCACTTTTCTCGACCCACTTCGTCCCAGAAGACCAAGCCAGTGCTGCGAAAGAAGCAATACGCCAGGCGGGAGTCATGATGGAGCAGGTGAAGGCCATCCGAGAAGCAAGCCAGGCCGCCTATGACGCCAGCTCAGCTCTTCAGAGTAACGTTCAGGTCAGTCGGTCATCGCTTGTTCTGTTAGGATATGATATTTGAAAATTCTTCATTCTGAAATCCATAGTGATTGTCCTACACCCACTGGGTGTGTTGATTGAAATTCTGGTTTAGTGGGGGCACGCTGAGTGCACCCACTGGGTGTAGTCCCCGAGGCTATGGTGGACTGCTGGCAGTCAACCATAGGCTTTATAAGTTAAGTTTTTCCTTCATTCGACTCGGTCGAATGGGTTTTCCAAACCGGTGGGGGCACGCTGAGTGCACCCACTGGGTGTAGTCCCCGAGACTGTGGTGGTCATTGGCTGGCGATGGACTACGATCAAGAGCGTCTCCTGTGTTTTTTTTGTTGGTCGACTGGTCGACTCTGACTTGATAGAACTAGTGGGGGCACGCTGAGTGCACCCACTGGGTGTAGTCCCCGAGACTATGGTCGAATATTTGTATTCGACCGTAGTCTTAGAAACGTAAGGTTTTTCTTTAGTCACGCGGAAGTGAATTGTCTTTGACATCTGTCGATTGGTTCTTCGTAGAAATCCTGCGACCTTGCGGCTCGTTACACCGAGTTGGAAACATATCCAACTCGAGCTTGATCTGAAGCTGGTCCAGGAGAATTTGGTGAAGGCAAAGGAAGAAGCTAAAGGTATGTTTGGTGAGGCTTTCGACGACTGCCTTTGCTCCTCATTTGTTTCAAAGTCTGACCTTGTTTTAACTTTGCAGGCAAAGTGAAGGAGGCCCAGAAGAAGAAAGACCTTGAGTTAGCTAAGATGCAGAAAATAGCTTTAGAGAAGACCAAGCTCGCAGACGAGAAGTTGGCTTCGGTCACCAAGCTTGAAGAAGAGAACACCAATCTGAAAGCTGCTCTTGACGTTGCCAACAAGGAGGTTAGTCGACTGAAAAGTGATAAAATTGCCCTGAGTGACAAGGCCAGTGAGTTGGTGGGGAAGAAGAACGATCTGGAGGCTTATCTGGGCGGACTCGCCAAGAAGCTATTCCTCATGCTCGAAGGTAATCTTTTGTACCAAACAGGTATTTCAACTGTGATCTCTCTATTCGACTGTTGTCTTGACTCGGTGGATGTGCTTGCAGAATTTTGTCAAAACTTTGAAGAGGAGACTGGTCGACTGGAGCCTAACCTGGACCCCATCAACTCTCTAGTGAATGATGAAGTCGCCATGAACGTGCTCCGACTCGAATCTCGTGTTGCTGCCGTCGTTGACTATCTTGCAAGGCTGAAGGTCGCCACTTCCCGCATCGACGCCACGCCCTGGCCCAGGGAGACGCTCCAGAATGATCTCGAGTCTCTGATGACTCGACTGAACACAGTCCTAGGCCGAGTGCAGGAGTGGAAGAAGTCTTCTGCCAGGTGTGGAGCAGATGTTGCTCTATCTCTGGCCCGAGTCCATTGCAAGGATGCACGAGAAGACAAGTTGGCGGCTCTTCGGGTGGCTAACACCAAGAAGCATGATTTCCGGTCTTTCATGGAGACCTTCATCGCCGCTGCCACTCGGATTGCTGATGGAATCGACCTTGATGAGTTTGTTGCACCTTCCAGCCCTCCACAGGAGGGGTAAAAAACTTCTTGAGCTCGACACTTTAAATTCGCCTCGGTATGCCGAGTGATTTTTGTAACCGACAAACCTTAACAGGCTTAGCGCCTGAGCACTTTCGGTTCCGTTAGGTATTTATCCGAACTTGGATTCGACGCTTGAATATGCTTGCATTTGGTTTGAGATGTCTTTTGCAGGTTAAAGCGAGGCGCTTATTGCAATCGACTTGTTCCCTACTTCACTTAGGCTGGCACTGGGCTGCGGCTAAGCCTCCGAGTGGGAGGTCTGCTCTCCACTCGGTAGGATTTTCAAAACTTAGGTGAGCACTGGGCTGCAGCTAAGCCCCCGAGTGGGAGGTGTGCTCTCCACTCGGTAGGATTTTCAAAACTTAGGCGAGCACTGGGCTACAGCTAAGCCCCCGAGTGGGAGTCTGGCTCACCACTCGATAGGATTTTATTGAAACTTAGGCGAGTACTTGGACTGCAGCTAAGCCCCCGAGTGGGAGTCTGGCTCACCACTCGGTAGGATTTTATTGAAACTTAGGCTAAAGCGGATTCAAAGCTAAGCCCCCGAGTGGGAGGCTGGCTCACCACTCGGTAAGGATTTTTTTTACAAACTTAGGCGAAACGGATTCGCAACTAAGCCACCCACTGAGGGGGAACTTTTACTGAACAAATAAAAGTGACAAAAATCATTGGGGAAATTATGACACTATTATCTTGCAAAACATGAACTACAGAAGTACTTTTATTACAACTCATCCGAGTGAAAACTTAAGTGTAAAATGGGCGGAGTAACTCCGTGTTCCAAGCTCGGGGCTCGTCGATTTTGTGTTCAACGTTATAGAGACGATACGCTCCGTTGTGGAGAACCTTGGTGATGATGAAGGGTCCTTCCCAAGAAGGAGCAAGCTTATGTGGTTTCTGCTGATCCACTCGGAGAACCAAATCTCCTTCCTGGAAGGCTCGACTCTTCACGTTTTTGGCGTGGAAGCGACGCAAGTCTTGTTGGTAGATGGTCGATCGGATCAGAGCCATCTCCCTTTCTTCTTCTAAAAGGTCGACTGCATCTTGCCGCGCTTGTTCCGCTTCAGCCTCGTTGTAGAGCTCAACTTGAGGAGCATTGTGGATCAGATCACTCGGCAAGACTACTTCAGCTCCATAGACCAAGAAGAATGGAGTCCTTCCAGTCGACCGATTAGTCGTGGTCCTTAGACCCCAAAGCACCGAGTGAAGTTCATCGACCCATGCTCCAGCCGCATGTTTAAGGTCACGCATCAGTCGGGGTTTCAACCCTTTGAGGATCAAGCCATTGGCTCGCTCCGCTTGTCCATTCGACTGTGGATGGGCGACTGAAGCGTAGTCGACTCGTGTGCCTTGAGATGTGCAAAATGCTTTGAATTCCTCCGAATCGAAGTTTGATCCATTGTTAGTGATGATGCTGTGCGGGACTCCATATCTGAATATCAGTTCCCTGATGAAGCTGACAGCAGTACCGACGTCAAGGTTCTTGATGGGTTTAGCCTCAATCCACTTGGTGAACTTGTCGACTGCCACCAATACATGCGTGAAACCGCTTCGACCTGTCCTAAAGGGGCCTACCATATCCAACACCCATACTGCGAAGGGCCAGACGAGTGGTATGGTCTTCAGAGCTGAGGCAGGCTTGTGTGACATGTTGGAGTAAAACTGACATCCCTCGCACTTGTCCACTATCTCCTTTGCCATCTCATTCGCCCTTGGCCAGTAAAATCCGGCTCGGTATGCTTTGTCCACGATGGTCCGAGAGGACACATGATGGCCACAGGTCCCTGAGTGGATATCATCAAGGATTATTCGACCTTCTTCTGGCATTATACACTTCTGACCAACTCCAGTCGTGCTTTCTCTGTATAGCAGCCCCTTGATCATAGTAAAGGCTTTGGATCGGCGGACGATCTGTCGAGCCTCTTCTTCGTCCTCTGGGAGCTCCTTTATTAGGATATACGTGATATATGGAATTGTCCAATCGGGAGTGATCACTGAATATTCTATGATCAAGTCAACCACCACTGGAACTTCAACCTCAGTCGGATCTGTGGCACTCTTGGGCTGCGGAGCTTCTTCAGTAAAAGGATCTTCTTTGACTGATCGAGTATGGATATGCTCCAAGAACACACCACTGGGAATGGCTTCTCTCTTGGAACCTATCTTTGCCAAATCATCAGCCGCTTGATTTTTCAGTCGGGGTATATGATGGAGCTCTAACCCCTCAAACTTCTTTTCCGGCTTCCTCCTTTGCATTACAAATATCCGGTCATGGTTTGGGCTTCTAACGTCCTCCTTCATCACTTGGTTGAACACCAAATCTGAGTCGCCATAAACCATAAGGCGACGGACGCCGAAAGTGAAATGGCCATGCATAACCCATACAAAAGGGCCTCGTATTCGCCTCATTGTTGGAGGAATCAAAGTGAATCTGGAGCACATATCTGAGCTTATCTCCTCTGGGGCAAACCAGGACAACCCCAGCACCGGAACCATTCAACATCATAGAGCCATCGAAGAACATGGTCCAATGCTCCGAGTGAACTTGAGTCGGCTGCTGTTGTTCAATCCACTCGGCAAGGAAATCTGCTATTGCTTGGGACTTGATGGCTTTCTTTGCCTCAAACTTGATATCAAGGGGAAGGAGTTCAATTTCCCATTTCGCCACTCGACCAGTTGCATCTCTGTTGTGCAGAATCTCTAAAAGTGGAGCGTCGCTGACGACTGTAATGGAATGATCAGAGAAGTAATGAGCAACCTTCTTCGTGGTCATGTAGATCCCATACACAAGCTTCTGATAATGAGGATATCTTTGCTTTGATGGAGTCAAAACTTCAGACAGATAGTACACTGGGCGCTGAACTTTGAAGGCTTTCCCTTCTTCTTCCCGCTCGACCATAAGTACTGTACTGACGACTTGTCATGTGGCTGCAATATAAAGCAACAGAGGGTCTTTGCTGATTGGAGCAGCCAGCACCGGCTGGGTGGAGAGCAGAGCTTTTAGCTCTGCAAACGCTGCATCAGCTTCTGGAGTCCACTCGAACTTGTATGCCTTCTTCATCAGTCGGTAAAGAGGCAATGCCTTTTCACCGAGGCGAGAGATGAATCGACTTAACGCGGCTGTCGATGTCAAAACCGGCGGATCTCGGGTAGGGGGTCCCGAACTGTGCGTCTAGGCGGATGGTAACAAGAGACGAGGACACAATGTTTTTACCTGTGTTGGGCCCTCTCGATGGAGGTAAAACCCTACGTCTGCTTGATTAATATTGATGATATGGGTAGTACAAGAGTAGATCTACCACGAGATCAAGGAGGCTAAACCTAGAAGCTAGCCTATGGTATGATTGTTGAGATGTAATGTTAGTCCCTACGGACTAAGGCCCTCCGGTTTATATAGACACCGGAGAGGCTAGGGTTACAGAGTCGGTTACAATGGTAGGAGATCTACATATCCGTATTGCCAAGCTTGCCTTCCACGCCAAGGAAAGTACCTTCCGGACACGAGCGGAGTCTTCAATCTTCTATCTTCGTAGTATGGGAGTCCGGCGGATATTGATAGTCCGCTGTCCGGACACCCCTAGTCCAGACTCCTCGGTAGCCCTGAACCGGTCTTCAATGACGATAAGTCTGGCGTGCATAGTGTTCGGCATTGCAAGGCGGGTTCCTCCCTTGAAGAATCCGGAGAAGATAATGAACACCAGGATAGCGTTCGACTCTGCAAAATAAATTCCACATTCCAACGTAGAGAGAATAAAATATACACTTAGCTCAATCTGCTGACGTATTACGCGGCGTGACATCACACCGCAGCCAAGCTCCCATTCGAGTCATTTTTATTATTCCGCCTCAGCACGTTTAGCGAAGCGGCTTCCTTGGCACGTCCCGTCGAAGCAGAGATCGTGTTCCCTTTTATTCCAGGATCATCATCAATACATGCGTGGGTAACCCAACCATTCCCGTCGCCACGCCTACTCTACCGAAGGGGAATCTCAAACGGTCACGGAGACGGCCTTTGGTATTTCTTCCCCCTTTATAAGAGGACCAAGGCCCGTCCTTGTTCTTCAATCTCGCATCAAATCTTTCCTCCGCTCCTAGTTCCAACACCCCGAGCTTCAGATTCGAGCGCTTCGGATCCTAAACAATGTCCGGCTCCGACCTCCAGGGCCGGTGGATGCCCTCCTCCGTCACGGAGGAGGACATATTGAAGTTGCGGGAGGCCAAGTACAGCCCACGGTTTCGACAGGTTACTGCCCTGGGGCAGGCCGTGCCAGCCCCGAGCCCGGCGAATACGTCATTTTCGCATCTCACCTCCGTCGGGGATTAGGCTTCCCGACGGATCCCTTCGTGAGAGGGCTCCTTTTCTACTACGGGCTGGACTTCCACGATTTGGCTCCGGAGTCCATCCTCCATATCTCCGCATTCATTATTGTCATGAAGCCTTCCTCGCGTCATCCCCACTTCGCCCTGTGGCTGAAAACATTCAAGGTGGAGCCGAAGATGATCGGGGCGCCAAGCGGAGTCTGGCGGGCGACCATAAGCAAGAAGGTCGATGCCCGTGGCTCAAGGTTCCTTCAAGAGGAACATGGATTGTGGCAGCAGGTGGTTTTACATCATTGCTCCAAGGCAGCAAGCAAAAGCCGCCGCCTCCTTCCGCCGGGACCTCCACGGCAATCGATGTCGTGGGTCGACCAAGGGCTCAACTGGGGCCGCCCGAGGGCGTGCCCGCCTTGCAGGCGGTTCGAGACCTCCAAACAAGGGAGATCGACACTGGTCAAGGTGATGCAGGTCATGCTAATCGTGCACCTCCTACCTCGCAAGCGTCGTCCTCTCCGTCTATGGGAGTTCAATCGGAGGGACCTCGTATTCTCCAGCATTTTATGGGTGCGACACCCATGGAGATGTCTGAGCTGTTCTTGGACCCACAGTGGCGTGTCGGATTCGACCAGGACGCTGGCCTAGGCCGCGATCGCCCGGATACTCAGGTAAATAGCTTAGAGCCCGGACATTCTATTTGTATGCCTTTCAACAGATCGTCTCCTGACCCTTTATTCTTTACAGGAATGGGTGGCGCGATCAAGGCTGATAAGGTGTCCGGCCCCCCTCCCAGAGACCGCACAGGAGCCCGTGCTGGTCAGAATGTTGGAGGTTGCGCCCACAGAGGGGGGCGACGGGGGAGATAAAGGAGCTAATACTTTGCCCAAAGGGGCGACTGAAGAGGAGGGAACCAAGGATCCCTCCCTTCAGAGGGAGAAGAGGACCGCCTCCGAAGATCTGGAGGTCAATGCCCCTAAGCGTGGGAAGAAATCCTCACCGGGGGGTCCGGCGTCCGGAGAGGATCCGGACGCGCAATCATCGCCGAAGGACCAGCCCTCCAACGAGCCGTGAGTATGAAAGAGGAAGTTTAATAAGGAAGTACCTTCGTTTATGCTTCTGTAAGTAACCGAAATATTTATATCGCAGTTTGGATCTACAGCCGTCTCAGATGAGTTCATCCTCGGGGGACCTTCTTCCGGAGATGATGGAGAGTGATACGCCTCCGCCTGCGCCCGCCGCCGAGATGAGGCAAAGCGAGCCAAGTGTAAATCACGGAGGGCGTCCCAGTCCGGAGGGCGAGAGAGTTCGGCACCCACGAGTCCGGCGGGAGGCGAAGAGTTTGCTTGAGAGGGCGTCCATATCAGAAGATCACCGCGCATTAATGCGTATGGTGGTTGGGAGGATTTCGTCCGCTGAAAGCGGATTGCGTAATGTCGCCATGAGCTTGCTGGCGGGATTTGAGGTATGCGAAAATAATGCACCCCTTTGTCTTTTAATAGTTTTGCATATAAAAAATGCGCCCTGTATAGATAGTAGCCCCTGAGACTCGGTAGGTTGTCGAAAACGACAGCGTGCCGAGGATCGAAAATCCCAACATCTCAGGTAATGAATACCGCCGTTCTGATACAGGTGGCGGATAGTCCGGGGGCCAGCCGGACTAATGAGTTTGCCGAATTGAGTCGACAACTTGACGTGGCAGATGCTGACATCGCACTTGTCAATCAGCGACTTGACGAGTCGCAAGGTAATTAAATTCTCCGCAGCCGCTTTATTGAGTGGGTCAAAGTCCGCCTCTGATAAGTTATATGCTGTTTATCTGAGCAGTGCTGCTGCTTTGTGGAGAAACCCGGGCGAACTTGCTCAAGCTAAGGAGCAAGCCCGAAGGAGTGATGACTGCAGCTTGAGGGCGCGAAGAGTTGAAGGCCGAGAAGGCTGCGACCTTTGTCTAGCGAGGCGGAGGTGGCAAGTGGCCAAGAAATTAAAGGATGCTACCGACCGCAATGAGGCTCTTGAAAAGGGCGCTTATCGAGCGGGAAGACTGAAGAAGGCCACCGCGAAGCCAAGGATGCCCGTTCTGCGATGCGGGCTATGAAGGAGGAGCTGCGCCAAGCCGGAGAAATCACCGCGGGCAAGCCTTTTCTTATGCGTCGCCGGTTTATGGATGCCAAGTACGCTCAATTTGAGCGGTTGTGGAGTTTGGAGGATCCATATATGGACTTGGCTGCGAGTGCGGCTGATGCCGTTAAGCACTTCCGGAGCCAGGGGGATCATGAGACGGAAGAGTTATATTGGTCTCAATTCCACAGTCCGGATCGCCCTTTTCCGCTGACGGACAGGTTGGCCGAATGGGCCGAACTGAATAGACTGTTTGGGCTGGCTATGACTGACATCGTGGCCCATGTATGGCCAGAGAGGTCCAAGGCGACGAGCTACTTGACTCTGCGCAGCGTTAGTTCCTTGGGGCGGTGCCGCATATCAAGGAGATGAAACGGTCGGCCTGCATCAAGGGCGCAGCGGATGGCTCGCCCGTGTGAAGGCGCAGTGTCCGGAGATGGATGCCACGCTATTTGCCTGCCCAGGTTGGATGGAAACCGGCTTCCTTCCGAGCATTATTTCGGGGAAGTTATGCGTGGCGCGCGTGTATTAGAGTCGCAGTTCTCGAAAAATGTAACGTTCAATTGAACACATTAACTTGTAGATCAATGGTTATAGTATGAGTGCTTTTTATACTTGTGCTTCCAAGTAGTAAAACTTCTCCTGTGTGGCCGTTTAAGTATACTTGTGTATAACCTGAAAGATGCAGTCTTCGGCTTCAGCCCCCTCGCACAAGGTGCTGGGGTGTTCGCAAAATAGCACGTTTTCACACTTAATCCGACGTCTCGGTCCTGTTATAAGGAGGTGGTAGCGTAGCGAACGAGGCAATCCGGACTATAGTGCTTTATCTCTTTCACTTAGCCAATGGAGCTCGAGGGTGGGGCTACGATATAGCCCCTGATGACACCGCACATCTCCGTACTCAAAGTGCGTATGTGCTGACCGAAAGCGGTCCTTCGTCAAAGCGGGAATTCTAAACATTCCGATGGTCGATCAAGTGGTGACAGACTCTCGCTATATCATGACGATCGCCGGCTTTCTCTACTAAGGTGCTCGCCCGGCGAAGTGGGGCATAATCGCGATAGTTCTCCGGTGCGCGTTAGCCGGATGATCTGAACGTAAGGCAGCAAACACACGAGGCGGGCAAACCCAACATTTGACCAAAGACATGATTGGAGCTGATGCATATAATGCCTAACTCGAGGCGCGAACACTCGAAGGTGTTGGACTTTATGATAATGGGCGAATTATGCCCTAAGCCCCTAGTGTCCGTGCACGGGCATGGTCTTACGACGGCCGATGCCAAAGCGTCGAGGCTCCACTTTGGCTATAGGAAGGAGCCGAGGGGAGTAACAACAAGAGACAGATAATAAAAGGTCTACGCAGGTCTTAATCTGAAAAGAATCCTTGCAGCGGGTCCCTCTTGCGTCTGCGCTGTGTCTCTGTTGCGCCGTTATCTGGGCGGCACGCACGTTGTTCATCTGTAGAGAAAGAGAGGAACGCTTAGTTTTAGAAATAGTTCGTATGCGAAAAATATGAAGAAGAAAAATATAAATAATTAAAGCAAGGTTTATATGAAACCGCGATCGGTTGTGCGCGCAGCCCCCTATGAAAAAAGGGGGTGCAGCTAGGGAGCCCCTAACCTGCTGAGTCCGGATTCGTCTATCCGAGTCCGGGGTCTTTAAGTGACCCTCGCACTGAAATGGCGCCGTGTGGACCGGGCATCTTGAGTGTAAGAGACGCGAATGCGGTATGGCATTGAAGCGGACAAAAAGCCTTCGTCCCAACAGTGCTTGATATTCACTTTTAAATGGGACGATATGAAAATTAATTTTTAGCGTCGAAAGTTGCTCGGCGATCGAACACGACTTCTAGTAATATCGAGCCTGTGCACTTGGCGTAAGGGCTGGCGTCACTCCTTTGAAGGAAGTGCGGTACGTGTCGAATTTTGGTAGGGTCTATCCCCCTTCGACGGATTGTGTTTGAATATAGCAGGTTTAAGTCGCTGCCTCCGTCCATTAGGACGTTTGTGAATTGTAATCCGTCTATGATCGGATTCAATATCAGGGGAGTCCTTCCCGCGTTTCGAACGCTTCTGGAATAGTCCAGGTGGTCGAAGGTGATTGGTTTTGATATCCAGTCTCTATGGTTTGCTGGGCTGGATCGTGCGAAGCTCTTTTTAGAAAGTGCCGCACTGTTTTTCCGTGTCCTCACACGATGTGAGTTTACTGATTTGACCCCTTGTGGGAAAGTCTTTTGTTTTCCGGTTCCCTGCTGGCGGGGTTTATCTTCTTCGCTTGACGCGTCGAGCCCCTTGTGTTCGGTGTTTAATCTGCCGGACTGTTTGAAAACCCAACAGTCCCTGTGGGTGTGATTTGCAGGCCTTCCGGGGGTACTGTGGATTTGACATATCCGACCCAAAATCTTCTTTAGGTTGGACAATTCGTCATTGTCATCCTTTAGAGGCTGAGCTTTATTATTTGGCCGTGAGCTTTTAAATCCGGCGTTGACTACCGTGCTCTTTGGGCTTTTCTCTTTATTCCGTCGCTGTTCTTTTCTGCGCCGTGATTTTCCGTTTCCATCTCTTATCTCGGATGTACTTGGGTCATTTGGTGCTGCTTCTTGCCATGACTATCCTCCCCGCACTGAAGCGGGTCATGAGGCTTGTTAATGCGGTCATTGTCCTCGGTTTCTCTTGACCGAGGTGTCTGCGAGCCATTCGTCTCGGACATTGTGCTTGAAAGCTGCTAAGGCTTGGCGTCCGGACATCGACTATCTGGTTCTTTTGGTAAGGAACCTGTTCGAATTTCATGGCCGACTCTCCGGGCTGTTGAGTTATGTGACTTAGGTCATCTGCGTCGGGAGGCCGGACATAAGTCCCTTGAAAATTTGCTCCAAACGCTTCCTCGAGCTCTTCCCAACTGTGATGTTTTACGGGAGGCTTTTGAGCCAATGACGGGCTGGCCCTTTGAGCTTGAGGGTAGATATTTTATGGCATGGAGATCGTCTCCTCTGGCCATATGTATATGCAATATATAGTCTTCTATCCGAGACTCCAGTGGTCATTGTTCCATCGTGAGGCTTCTATGTTTATGGGTTTAAACCTGCTGGGAATTCGTGATCCAAAGCACCTCGTTAGTGAAGCATAGTGGGTGTGCGGCCCCTGTACTTGTATGTGCCGCTATCGTCGGACACTTGACGTGTTGCTTTGCTTCTTGGGGCTTTCTTTTTGGGTCTGTAGATGGACCTGGCTGGGCCATTGGACGGTGGGGGATCTATGGCCTCCTCGTCGAATTCTGGAAGCAGCTTGCGCTTCGGGTAGCTCTTCGATTGGTGGCCATTGCCATATTTATCTGCGGTTTTGAGTACTTTGCTCCATCTTATTCGGAGCGCGTCTTCCGCTGTGTTGAGCTTCCATTTTTCCTTCTTCAGGCTGCTTGCTGTAGCGATGAGCCTGCGCTTGAAAAGCACTTGTGCAACGGGCTCCTTGGGCGCGACAAGTTCGTCGTCATTGTGGCTTGTTTCGTCTTCGGAGGGAGGTATATAGTTATGATCCTCGACCTTTTCTTCTACTGCCCTTTTGTGAGGGCTTGCTTCTGCATCCTCCTGCGCTGAGTCTTCTTTGGAGGGGTTGTCTTCGGCACTCTACGGGGTATTGTTATTTCTGTGTCGGAATCTATATTCTTGTTGTGGCGGGATTTAGGCGGCGCCACGACGCCGGGCGCTTGGGCTGCTTCTTTAGAGAATCTTCCTCCGCTGCTTTTTCGCCATCCCTTCTTTTGGGGTATCCACCATGTAGACATCGTATGACGAGGTGGCCTTCCGAGGCCCTCTGTGGGCTGGGTCTGTTTCGTCTCCGGCATCGTCGTCCATAGCGTCGATGTCATCGGAGTCGTAGTCTAGCATGTCGGTTAGATCCTCGACAGTGGCTACAAAGTGGGTGGTGGGTGGGCTCTGAATTTCTTCGTCGTCCGAACTCCAACCGCCTGGCCATAGTCCGCCAGGATTCTGCGATAGCGAGAGATGCTTGAGAGAATTCAGGATATCGCCGAAAGGCGAAGTCTTTGAAGATGTCCGCAGCGGTGAATTCCATAACCGCGCCCTAATCCGGTTTAATTAGCGGCGCGGGAGGCTCGAGTCCGCGAGTCCGTCGCCTCGGGATCACAAGTTTCGCGAGGACAAGATTGGTATTTGGCTCCATCGCCGTGGATGTTGAAGCCCCTGTGGCGTCTATCCACCGCCCTCGACATGGGCAATCGGCTCGGGCTGAGTGGCGGGCGGATCCGAAAAGCGACCACCAAAGCCTTTGTCCGGCGGCAGAGCTAGATCATGCCCATCATCACAGTGTGGCGCGCTTGGCTGTGGCTCGAGTCCGTCGAAGATCAAGTCTCCGCGGTCATCGGCCGTGAAGTTCAAGCTTCCGAATCTGACCTGACGGCCAGGGGCGTAGCTTTCGATCTGCTCCAGATGGCCAAGAGAATTGGCCCGCAGTGCAAAGCCGCCGAATACGAAGATCTGTCCGGGGAGAAAAGTCTCACCCTGGACAGCGTTGATGGTTGAAGATGCCATCGAGCCTATCGGGATGACCACAGAGGAACTCTCAATGAAAGCACCAATGTCGGTGTCAAAACCGGCGGATCTTGGGTAGGGGTCCCCGAACTGTGCGTCTAGGCGGATGGTAACAAGAGACGAGGGACACAATGTTTTTACCCAGGTTCGGGCCCTCTCGATGGAGGTAAAACCCTACGTCCTGCTTGATTAATATTGATGATATGGGTAGTACAAGAGTAGATCTACCACGAGATCAAGGAGGCTAAACCCTAGAAGCTAGCCTATGGTATGATTGTTGAGATGTAATGTTCGTCCTACGGACTAAGGCCCTCCGGTTTATATAGACACCGGAGAGGCTAGGGTTACATAGAGTCGGTTACAATGGTAGGAGATCTACATATCCATTGCCAAGCTTGCCTTCCACGCCAAGGAAAGTACCTTGGGACACGAGCCGAGTCTTCAATCTTCTATCTTCGTAGTATGGGAGTCCGGCGGATATTGATAGTCCGGCTGTCCGGACACCCCTAGTCCAGACTCCTCGGCCAAGCATCCAAAGAAGTTTCGGGCGTCGTGCACTTTCGCATGTAGGCGTTTCATTCGGAGTATAGTGCCAACTTATGCAGGTTAGCGTCGATTCCTCGTTGGAAATGAGAAACCGAGTAACTTTCCCTGGAACTCCAAATGTGCACAGCCAGTAGCGAGCATGGTGCTTCCAGTGCGTGGGGGGCTCCCTCGAGGAGAGCCCCGGGGTGTACATCCCATACGACACGTGGCTTGCACGGCAGGGCTGGAGGAGGTGTATATGGGCACCCGTGAGCCAGCGCGGGATTCACGAGGCACTACCTCAAGCCGGGTTGCGCTTGGTCTTGATTGGGGGTGCTTGTGTTAGTCCTGCGAGATGGTTTGGCAGCCTGCGCCGAATGAGTCTCCTAAGGTTATTGCATGAGAAGGCCAGACACCAACGACCCCAGGAGGTGACGTGAACGGGGCCGACCCACTAGACAGAGCTCAGTCATTGGGTTTATTGATGCTGCAGGGATGGACCCGAGCACAGACGCCGTGCCCAGTCTTCTCATGCAAAGATCCTCAAGAAAAACAACCGGCGCGCGGTTCTCGTGGCCACGGGGGCACCAGGTCGCGCGCGGTTCCCGTGGCCACAGGGGCACCAGGTCACGCGCGGTTCCCGTAGCCACGGGGGCACCAGGTCGCGCGCCCTTACTCATCCACCCGCGATTAGATCATGCAAGAACAAGGCACCAAGGGCCATGGGAGGTGACGTACACGGGGACTGGCCCATGAGCCAGAGCTCAGCCTCTTGGATTTAGCGACACTTCAGGGACGGACCCAAGCATAGACACCGTGCCAGTCCTTAATCATGAGGCGGTCGCAGGAGAGCTCGCAAGGGCACGAGACGTTCTTCGAGACAAAGCGCCTGTCAGGCAATTAATAATTAAAGGTAGCTTGCGAAGGATGGTAAACTAGCTCTGATAGATGCAAAAAGGATACATGCCGTAGGGACGGACCCACATGGCCTGGGGATGATGCAGCCCGAGGGGCTCCCCCAAACTGAATGAACTAGAGAGATGTCACCTGGTACCGTCATTGAAGAGGTGTTGAGGTAGCCAAAAACGCGCGTTGTTGGAGTCGTTCCTCATGAGCCACTCTAGTGCCGAGCCCCGAGAGGCTCTTGGAGGTGCTCCTCCATCTCCGCCAGGATCGCGTGATGCATGGCCTTGTGAGCTACCAGGGCATCACTCATGCGGCGCTGGAACACCACAGCCGCGCCAGGAAGGCCAAAGGGCATGCGGACGTAGCTGTGAGGTGGACCCTCGCATAGGCCGACACGAGATGACCAGATGAGCTACCGAGATGTGGCCTTGTTGAGCCCGGGGATGTCGATGCAGACGCAGAACTCCTTACCCTTGTCGGGGCAGTGAGCTGCGCCTCGTGGCAGGCCACGATCGCCTTGCAGAACCCTTGCCTCTTGAATCTCCTTGATGGCCTTGCTGATGAACTCCTGAACGCCCGGTGCCTCCCGCCTAATGCCTTCTCCTAGGAAGCGTGCTCTGAAGAGCGCCTCCACATGGTGCCCGAGCACCTCCCTCATGACTCTGGCTAGGTCTGAGGCCCTCCCAAGGAGAGCCCCCGAGCCCAGCCTAAGGGGGGTGCCGGGCACACCTTCCTATGCGATGGGTGAAGGTGACATGTCCGGGGACGCGAGGCTCAGGGCGGCGTCCTCGAACGATGCTCCTTCACAAGACCCCTGTCCCAGCTGCAGCTTCTTCGTCTTGGGGGCGACCTCAGGAGGGAGGGCACCGTCCTTGTCTTCAGGGTTCTCGACCACTGCAGCCTGGAAGGCATGCTCGAGGGAGCACACCGCATCCTTCTCTTGACACGCGACCGTGATGACGCCGCTGCTTCCTGGCATCTTGAGGACATTGTAGCCGTGGTGCATAGCTGCCATGAACTTGGCTAGTGCTGGGCACCCTAGGATGGTGTTGTAGGGCAGACAGATGTCGGTGATGTCGAAGTCAATAAGCTCGGTGCGGTAGTTGTTACGCTCGCCGAAGGTGACAAGGAGGCGGACCTGTCCTATCGGATGTGTAGAACCGTCGGTCACTCCTGAAAATGGCTTGGTTGGATGAAGCTGGTAGTACGGCACTTGGAGTCTGTCGAACGTCTGAATGGACAGGACATTGAGCTCTGCTCCACCATCAATGAGAGTCTTGGTGACGACCATGTTGCTGATGATGGGAGAGCAGAGCATGGGGAGCGCGCCAGCAGTGGCCGCGCACTTGAGCTGGTCTAAGGAGCTGAAGGCGATGGCGCACTTGGACCACTTGAGAGGGTAAGTTGCTTCGAGGCTTGGGAGCGCTGCATTCACCTCACGCGTGAACTGCTTGAAGATGTGGTGGGAAGGTGGGGCCTGTGAGCCGCCCAAGATGCAGGCGATGGCTCGAGGCTCCTGGAAGCCCCCAACCCCCTCGTCCTGGTGGTGATCTTCGTTCCTTCTTGGTGGTGCAGGCAGTGGAGGCAGAGCTGCATTGCCATGAGGGAGCTCCTCATGAGGCTACTCCCTCCAGGCACCCTCGCGAGGTTGGCCCTGCCAATGGTCCTCACGAGGCTGGTCACGCCAATCCTAACGGTGGTCGCGTCTGTCCCATCGTCCTCCGCCTTGGCCACCTCCATGGTCGTAGCCTCGATCGTTGTGCACGGGCCATCGACCGAGGCGCCCATCGCGGAGGGCCCTAAGCTCCTGACAGTCATTGGTGTTGTGGTTGTGCACGTTGTGGAAGACGCAGAATGGTCGGTTGCTCTTGGATGACTCGGGGTGGTCGCAGCCGTGCTTTGTCTCTAGCTCGGCTGCAAGCACGACCAGCCCCTTGCGCTTCACGTCCTTCGCCTTGGCCTTCTTGTCTTCTGGATCAACATCAGGGAGATCAAGGAGGGAGAGGCACCCCTCCTCAGCCCTTGCGCACTTGTTCGCCATGTTGAACATCTCCAGAGTTGTGCAGAGATCCTCATGGATAGCGAGCTCCTCCTTCATCTTGACATCGCGGACGCCATCAGTGAATGCCGAAATGATGGCCTCGTCCAACACCTTGGGAATCTTGAGGCAAACATTGTTGAAGCGCTGGATATATTTCTGCAGGGTCTCTCCAGGTTGCTGCCTGATGCGAAGTAGGTCACCCGCGGCCGGCAGGCGGTCGCGAGTGCCCTGGAAGTTGACGATGAAGCGGCCACACATCTCTTCCCAAGAAGAGACCGACCCCTCAGGTAGGTTCAGGAGCCAATAAGGTGCGCCATCCTTGAGGGCCATCGGGAACCAGTTTGCCATGATCTTCTCGTCGCTGCTGGCCGCCTCGATGCTCAGCTCGTAGAGCTGCAGGAACTCGGCGGGGTCGGCGGTGCCATCGTAGCGCGAAGGTAGGTCAGTCTTGAGCTTTCTTGGCCAGATGATGTTGTGGAGCTCCGGGGTGAACGCGCGACATCCTGTCATGGCCACTGGAGCTCGTCGAGGGGCTGGAACTTGGTCCTGGTGCACTCGCACCACCACCTCCTGTGGCGGTACGCGGGCCTAGTGTGGGGGTGCTGGAAGTAGAGCACTTCTCCTTGAGGTCGCTGCACCACCTGGCAGTTCACGTCCTCCCGAGCCGACGCAGGGCGCGGTGGGTCGCACCGTGGTTCCATACGCCTTGGCCCGACGATGAAGCCCTGGGCCGGAGGTGGTGGAGGAGCCCCGTGAGCCACGTCGCCTGCTATAGGTAGCTGTTGAGGCAGTGAGCGGGCCGGAGCGGCGGAGCCCCGACCACACTGATGAGCTCAGTGATCCGCTCGAGCCACTCCTCGTAAAGGTCGCCGACCGGGCGGTAGCGAAGGAGCTCCCACGCCATGAGCAGAGCGGCTTGCGCGTCTGCCTGGCCATGACACGCGTGGGACGACGAAGCTGTTTGGGTCAGTGATGGAGTAGCGTGTGCCCGTCACGGCGCATCGACAGGTGCAGCGATGAAACTTGCTACTCGTGGCCGACAGGGCCCGTGGCGGCGTTGGCCACCGGAGACTGAGCACGATGAGCACAGCCATCGCCCGCCGGAGCCGTCTGAGCAACATGAGCAACGACTGCGGCCAGACGCTCTTGGTGCGAGCTCGGCGTGCGTCAGACATGGAGGTGTCGGAGTGGCGGTGGATGGATAGGCGGAAGAGAAGATCCGACGCACCCCTACCTGGCGCGCCAAATTTCGGGTTATGGGTTCCGTGAACCCTTGAGAGGTTCGAAATCTGGGGTGCGTGCGAAGATCTCAACCTACCCAGCCTGCCTACTCATGATCCTCCTAAGCCTAGCGCAACAAGCTCGAAGAGACAAAGAGACACGACAGTTTATCCTAGTTCAGGCCACCTTGCGGTGTAATACCCTACTCCATCATTTTGGTGGATTGCCTCGGAGGGCTGAGGATGAACTAGTACAGTGGATGAAATGGCCTCAGGAGGTGAGGTGTTCTTGAGCTCGATAGAGCTGAGGGGATGTGAACTAGATCAGATGCCCCTCTATGGTGGTGGCTAAGTCCTATTTATAGTGGCATTGGTCCTCTTCCCAAATGTTGGCGGGAAGGGATCCCACAACGGCCGGATTTGAAAGGCGACAAGTAGTACAGCTTATCCTGACAAAAGTGGTCTTCGCCTGCAAAAATCCTCTGGTTGTGATGCTCTGGTGGGCTCGGCGATGACCTCCGTCCTGCCGTCCTGGCGGTCTTGGTCTTGTTGCACCAGAATGGAAACCTTTGGCTGATTCCTCAGGACTCCGCGCATGTGGCTTGCCTCCCTTGCACAGAAGAGGAAACCTGCGCTCTATGCCCGCCTGGCGCCCGCCTGGCCTTGGTCATCATGGCTCACGCCAGCTGAGCCTCGTGAGGTATACCTTGCATAGAACTCTCCACCCCTCAAGAGCCAGCCTAAAGAGGCCAATCCCCTCGGGGGTCTTGGCGTCATCCACCTCGCGAGGATTGGCCCCTCACGAGGGTCTTGAGCTATTGATGTCGAAGTTGGGCCGTACCAGGCCGTCGATGGAGCCATGCGGTGGGCTGCAAGTAGGCAGGGCTGGATACCCCCATATGCAGTGTAACGCCCCGGATCCGATGCGCCAGGTGTCCGTCAGTTATTCGCCATCGTTGCCATGTCATTTGCTTGCGTGTTGCACTTTGCCATGTCATCATGTGCATTTCATTTTGCATACGTGTTCGTCTCATGCATCCGAGCATTTTCCCCGTTGTCCGTTTTGCAATCCGGCACTCCTATGTCTCCCGGCGTCCCCTTCTTGTCTCCTTTCGTATGCGGGTGTTAAACTTTCTCAGAATGGCCCGAGGTTTGCCAAGCGGCCTCGGTATAACACCGGTAGACCGCCTGTCAAGTTTCGTGCCATTTGGAGGTCGTTTGGTACTCCAACGGTTAACCGGGTAACCGTAGAAGCCCTCTTTGAGTTGCAGCCCAACACCCCTTCCAAAGTGGCCCAAAACCCAACAAACTCCCCTCCATGCTCTCGGTCGTTCGATCACGATCGCGTGGCCGAAAACCGCACCTCATTTGGACTCTCCTAGCTCCCTCTACCTATATATATGTCCTCCCCTTCATTTTTCGCGCAGATCAAACCCTAGCCCCGCTCCCCGCGCGTCGCCGGACATTTCATCCCCGCCGCCGGACATGTCCAACGCCACCCGCCACGTCGCTCCATCCAATAGGGGGGCGCCACGTCGGCTCCACCGCCGCGCACCACTCCGCGCCGCCGCGTGGCGCCGCCGCCTCGCCCGCGCGCCCGGCCCGCGAGCCCGCCATGAGCCCGCCGCCGCCGCCGCCCGGCGCGCCTACGCCCGTGGCGCGCCCGCTCCGCCGCCCGCCGCCCGCCTCCTCCGCTGCCGGCAACCTACGCCGCCGATCGCCGCCACCACCTCCGGCGCGCCCGCGCCTCTCCCTCGCCGCCGGGCCACGCCGCCCAAGCTGCGCCGCGCCCGCGCCCGCCCGGCCGCCCGGCCGGCTCCCGCCGCCGGTGCGGAACGCCGTCGGGACCCGCCGCCCGCCGCCGAGCTCCCTCGCCGGAGTACCCTCCTGTCGCCGGATCCCGGCCGCCCTCGCTGCCGGCGTGGCCCCCGTGCCCTCCTCCGACCAGATCCGGCCAGGGACCGGCCGGATCCGGCGACTCTCCCTCCTCCGGCGAGCCCTCCCGCGTCTTCGGCGTCCTCCCCGTGCATCTCCGGCGAGAAATCTGGCTGCCTCGAAGTCCGTGCCCACGAGGTTGATTTTTCCCCTTCCCCGATTCTTCTGTCCCAGAAATTCTATCATTTTCATGCCATGTTCATGCCATCGCATCTTTGCATCCGTAACTCCGTTTCGTGCGTATAATATGTCAAATTGTTAGCCTCGACGAGTACTTCATTTCATTCCATTGCATCATATTCATTTGAGCTCATCTTGATGCCCGAAATGCTGTTGGAAGAGTGCATGTTGATGTTAATCTTTGGCTGTTATAACTTGTTGTTTTATCATTTTTGCCATGATTGATGTGTGCATCCTATGAGGTTGATGTCTACATGAATGTTGAACTATGCCATGCCATCTTTGCAGGGGTGCCAACCATGTATTTTTGTGAGTTGTGTGCTAAGTGCATCAAGCTTGCTAAGTAGGGTAGTTGTTGTTACTGTTTTGCTAGTCTGATTCTGTTATATTTTGTTGCTATGTTAACATGCTTCCACTAATCATTCTATGCATAATCTGGAGATGCTCTATAAACATGTTTTGATATGCATGTCATGATCTATCCATTCATGCCCTTGGTTGCAATTATAGCCTGCTAGAACATGTTCATATCTTGCTCCAAAGTTGCTTGAAAATGTTGTTTGTCAACCTGTTAACATTAAGTTCACTTGTTTCCATGTGTTTTCCTAGTGATCCATGCATCCTATGACCTTGCTATTGCCATGCTTAGCTTCATAAACATGCCTTTTTACTGTTGGTTGCCTTGCCATGCCATGTATTGCTCTGTGGTGAGTGGTTCAAGCTCATGAACATGACTACTTATTGTTGTTCCTGCCATGTATGAATCTGTAATATAACTTGCCATGTTTACATGGGTGCCGTCATATTTTCCGTGCCTTTTTGGCTCATGGTCAGTAAGGGTCTTTTGATATATGCAATTAGTATATTCATGCCATGCCTTTGTTTGCCATGATAAGTTCCTGTAACATGTTGTTTGATAGCTCTAAACATTGCAACCTGATGTTATTTCTGCTAAAGTGTGAAACTGTTATTATTTGCAATATCTCCATGTGTTTTTGAGCATGTTCTAGTTGTTTCTGGAGATAGCTCAGTGTTCATGTTTTGTTATGCTTTACGTGTACTTCATGCCCATGCCTTTTTTTATTATGTTGGGGTGCTGTAGCTTATTGTTTTAAGGCATGTAACATGCCTAGTTGCTGTTTTGGACAGTTTGTTGCTATGACTTGTATAGTGTGTGTGTGTGTGTTGCACAGTTGCTCCGTTTTGAGTGTGCTCTATATGAAACTTGCTTGATTTTGCTTGTAGCTTCATATTAACATGTTGCATCCTTGTTTTGGTGTGTTTGCTTAATGTTTGGGTGCATTTTGCATCAATGCCATGCTTAATTTGTTTTGCTCATATCTTCTAGACCTTAGCTCCGAATCTAATGAACTTTATATGTAACTTGACTAGAATTTCGTGTAGATCATCTTGGTGCATCTTAACTTGTTGTTTAACAACTTGAACATAATGTTTATTCAGTTCTGAACCAATTTCGAAATATGCTTATGAGGACTTACCGGAATTGTTATATGTTGTTCCCGGCCTCATTTAAACTTGCCTTGATGTGTTGATCTTGTTTGCATCATCTCTTGCCATGAGTAGCTTCATGTAGCATTGTCATGCATCATGCTTGTTGTGCATCATGTATTGTTCATGTGTGGTGTGTTTACCTATGTTGTGTGCTTCTTCTTGTTAGTTCCTGTTTCGTTGCGATCGTGAGGATTCGTTCGTCTACGATTGGTTCCGCTTCATCCGTTCGTCTTCTTCATGGACTCGTTCTTCTTCCTTGCGGGATTTCAGGCAAGATGACCGCTACCCTGGATCTCACTACTATCATTTCTATGCTAGTTGCCTCGTTCTTTCGCTATGTTGCGCTACCTATTACCTGTTTGTCCAGCCATCCCATATTGCCATGAACCTCTAACCTTTGACACCTTTCCTATGCAAACCATTGTTTGGCTATGTTACCGCTTTTGCTCAGCCCTCTTATAGCGTTGCTAGTTGCGGTGAAGTTGAAGATTTCTCCATGGTGGGCGGGGTTTTGTTGGGATATCACAATATCTCTTATATTATTAATGCATCTATATACTTGGTAAAGGGTGGAAGGCTCGGCCTTATGCCTGGTGTTTTGTTCCACTCTTGCCGCCCTAGTTTCCGTCATACCGGTGTTATGTTCCCGGATTTTGCGTTCCTAACGCTGTCGGGTGATTTATGGGACCCCCCTGACAGTTCGCTTTGAATAAAACTTGTCCAGCAAGGCCCAACATTGACTTTTACCATTTGCCTCACCACCACCTACTTTTCCCTTGGGAGTCGCTCTCTCGAGGTCATCTTTATTCAGCCCCGGGCCAATGCTTGTCTAAGTGTTGGTCCAAACTAGAGCCCTTTGCGGCGCCCCCTGGAAACTTGAGGTCTGGTTTTAGTTATACGGATTGCTCATCCGGTCGTGGCTCGAGATGAGATCTGTGCGGCTACTATCGGGATGTCGGACGCCGGGAGGTCTTGCTGGTCTTGTTTTACCATTGTCGAAATGTCTTGATGTACAGGGATTCCGAGGCGATCGGGTCTTCTGGGTGAAGGTCTATTCCTTCGATGATCGCGAGAGCTTGTCATGGGCTAAGTTGGGACACCCTGCAGGTATAAACTTTCGAGAGCCGTGCCAGCGGTTATGTGGCAGATGGGAATTTGTTAATGTCGGTTGTAGATAACTTGACACAGATCCGAATTAAAACGCATCAACGCGTGTGTAGCCGTGATGGTCTCTTCTCGGCGGAGTCCGGAAGTGAACACGGTTTACGTGTTATATTTGACGTAAGTAGGTGTTCAGGATCACCTCTTGATCATTGCTAGTTTCACGACTGTTCCGCTTGCTCTCTTCTCGCTCTTATTTGCGTTGGTTAGCCACCATACTTGCTTAGTCGCTGCTGCAACCTCACCACTTTACCCCTTCCTTTCCCATTTAGCTTTGCTAGTCTTGATACCCATGGTAATGGGATTCTTTGAGTCCTCGTGGCTCACGGATACTTCAAAACCAGTTTGCGGTGCCTATGTTCCCGGCGGTGGCGCATCCGAGCTCAAGGAGGAGCTCGATGAAGATCTTGTTCATTGTGTTGTTTCGTTCTAGTTGATCGATAGTGGAGCCCGGTTGGGGTCGATCGGGGACCTTTGTCGCATTTGGGTTCTTCTTTTATTTTGGTTCCGTAGTCGGACCTTGATTGTATTTGGATGATGTAATGCTTTAATCATGTAATTGTGTGAAGTGGCGATTGTAAGCCAACTACATATCTCTTTCCCTTATGTATTACATGGGTTGTGTGAAGATTACCTCACTTGCGACATTGCTTTCAATGCGGTTATGCCTCTAAGTCGTGCTTCGAAACGTGGGAGATATAGCCGCATCGAGGGCGTTAAAAGTTGGTAATCAGAGCCTTCACCGACCTTAGGAGCCCCACTGCTTGATCGTTTTTAGCGGCCGAGTTGTGTCTAGAAAAAAATGTTTTGAGTCATTTAGGATTATATATATCGGAGAGTTAGGAATTCTTTTTACTCCCCAGTCTCTTCATCGCTCTGGTAAGACATCCTGACGTAGAGTTTTGACTCTTCTCTTCTCAAATTTCACTAAAAAAAAATTTTAGGATCACGCGGGTATCTTAGAATCGTTCCGATGGTTTTATGATGACAACATTGTCTTGGTGCCTCCCGTCAGTAGGGGTTTTTTTTAGTGGAGGTGTCCCGAGGAGTTGAGCTCCGAGGTGTTGTCATCATAATTTTATCGTTGCAGTACGGAATACGAGTTTAGTGCGCCGACATCGAAAATCTCTTTTATGCGGTTGTTGGTGAGATAACCCGCTAACCCGATCTTGAGGTGAGTCGGGAGTATTGCCATGACTCGTATAACGGATGCTTTTCGAAGGTTGAGGTACACGATTTCCGAAGGTTTCTTGGTTATGTGTTGACGGATGGATACAGCTGGATGTAGGTATTGTTAGTTTGGGTGAGATATATTGCTTCCCCTGTATCCCCAACACCAGATTGCATAAACAGAAAGTTTCGGGAGTTTTATAGGTGGGAATTCAAGTAGCTCCTAGAATATCTTTTTGACAGATGCATGATATGGGATTGGGTAAATCTCTATCATATGTTTGTTTCCGGCTTATTCTGCAAGCCAAATCCTTTGTTTTGTTTTATTGTGGTATTCGAGTTGCTTCAAAGTCAAATGTTGAATCCATACCTTTCCTAACCGGTGTTCTCATATTTCTATGAGAGTGGTAATCCTTCTTGATCATCGAGATTGTCATGTCAATTCTTTCCAACCGGCGTGTTTCTCTTCAAGTGCATTCGATCATTCTCCCCATCCGCAAGATAAATTCTAAGTTTTCTCAACGGTGTTTGTTTCGTTCATCCCAAGTTGTCTTTGTTTTCCCCCACCCTCCCACCCCTTTTCTTCAAGGACTTAGATTTCTTAATCAAGTATCCATTTATTCATGTGAAGTCTCTTCACTCTTTTCTTTCAATGTTCTTATCCGGTGATTTCCCATGAAGATGCTCAACAGTTTCAAGTTCATCATCCTTCGTTTTTTTTAATTGTCCGGTGGATCCATATCAAGCTTTTGATATTCATCATATTCCTTTCCTCATTTCTAATGCTTTCTCATACCGATGCACCTCTTAATCATTCACTTCTTCCTATTCATTTGTTCTGGAGTGTTGAAGTTATCTCAGAAGACTTGTGTTTCCATTCTCAATCCGTTCAAGATATCTCGAGATTGTTATCTCATTCAGACCATTAAATTCTACCGGTGCAATCTTTATTTCAAGCAATCATTTTCAACGGTGTTTCTCTTGAGTGGGCCCTAACCCACAGGTCTTTTCCCAGGATCTTACCTGACTCTTCTATTTTTCTGGAGCTATCCTAAATTCTTCTCCAAGTTTGACGTAAGAATGAATTTTCATCAGTCACATGCCTTCTCCAAGGTCGTTTTCAAATTCTTTTCATCTTTGGCTCAACCTTTCCTCTTTTAATTCTTCCGGTGTGCCTCAATAATTCTTGGTGGTGTTTCTAGTTGTCATTCTCATCAATTGAAGACCGAAGAAGGATTTCTCTTAAATCTTGGTCCATTCTCTTGAATATTCATGGTCCTAGCTTGATGCCATCCTCTCATAATTGCTTTCGATTGAGACAACTCTTTTCTTACCATCCGGGGCATTTCATGAGTTGTTTCCATTTCTTTCTTCCGAAGGCCATCATGTCATAATTCTTTATTCTCAGCGCGTAGCTATCATTCTCCAAATCTTACCGGTGCATCGTTCAAGTTTACTCTAGTCAGCTCAAGATCTCTTTGTTCTCTTGTTTCTAAATTCTGTCAAGTATCTTCATTCATTTTCTAATTCTTCCCGGTGATTCATTCTCTTTCATCAGTCATTTCCGAATTCTTATGGTGGTTCGTTCAAGATTCTTTTCCTTGATTATCTTTTTAATCCATTCATTCTTTTCAATCCTACCGGTGGTTCCATCAAGACCTTCCCAAGTTGAGCAATATCTCTCTTCAATCCTTTCTACGAGAATAAGTAGAATGCCAAATCCGTTGATTGTCATCAATTTAATTGGTGAAGGATAAGCATAACATAATTCTTATTCTTGTTCATCCAAGTGTTTAATTCTTTTCATCCGGAGATTGTTCATGATGAAGTAATTCACGGTTCTAGTGTTTCATCTTTTCCTTTTTTGGAGTTCCAAGTTTTCTTGGATGTCTCGTCACGAAGCTTCATCTTATCACTGCAAGGCTTCACCTTGTGTTGTCAACTTCTCTTTCTTTGTATCATCCTTTTATTACCGGAGTTCTTCGTTGAGGCTCTACATGGTGGTTCGTCAAGGATTCTTTTCATTCTTCAATTGTTCTTCAAGATTTCTCTTAAGGTTATGATCCGCCAAGCTATACTCTAAGATAAGCATGGTGCTCAGCACATGTTTTGTTTTGGGGAGTTCAAGTATTCTTCATCTTGCATTCCAAAGTGCAATTCCTTCTACCTTATCTTTTGAGATGGTGTTATGTCGCTCTTGACAATTTCCATTCATGTTTCAGGATTCATATGTTGTCAAGAATGAGGTATTCTAAATCCATCTTTTTCTCTTCGTTCAAGAGATCTTTTCGACCAATCAACTTCTTCGTTGGAGTTATCTTGTGTCAGATTTCACCTAAAGCCTTTCCTTAAGGAATGTTGCTATTTGTGGTGATTATGCATGACCCAAGCTTGCTCTTTATCCTCTTGGTGGAAGCAGTTTTTCATCTCTTTGGTGCTCTCAATCAAATCAATGGTTTCCGTTAGTGGCCGGTTGTCACCTCATAGTTTTGAGATGTTTTCCATAAGCCCACTACAAGCTTATTCATTCTGTTGTTGGTTTTTCCCAACAACCCCGTTGTAACCTTCTTGGAAGGGTGCTTTCCAAGCTCATTTGTGGCAGAAGTTGGCATTTCCTTCTCCATTCTGTTATTCCTATGATCTATCTTCTATTCTTTCTTCCGGAGGCATTGTGATGTGGATCTTTTCACTCATCATCTCTAATTGTGAGCATCGTGTTCTTTTCATTCTTATCCATTTAACCGGAGTGTTTTCAACTTTGCTCATCTTCGTTGTTTTCTTCATTTAATTTTGCTCAAACTCTCAAGGTTCTTTGGTTTCACTCATTGGTCAAAGAAGCAATTTAGTTTTACCTCTTCTCTTCCTCTTCCGTTTTCCCTCCGGTGCCATCCTAGATCTCGGGACGAGATCCTCTCGTAGTGGTGGAGTGTTGTAACGCCCCGGATCCGATGCGCCAGGTGTCCGTCAGTTATTCGCTGTCGTTGCCATGTCATTTGCTTGCGTGTTGCACTTTGCCATGTCATCATGTGCATTTCATTTTGCATACGTGTTCGTCTCATGCATCCGAGCATTTTCCCCGTTGTCCGTTTTGCAATCCGGCACTCCTATGTCTCCCGGCGTCCCCTTCTTGTCTCCTTTCGTATGCGGGTGTTAAACTTTCTCGGAATGGCCCGAGGTTTGCCAAGCGGCCTCGGTATAACACCGGTGAACCGCCTATCAAGTTCGCGCCATTTGGAGGTCGTTTGGTACTCAGCAGTTAACCGGTAACAGTAAAGCCCTCTTTGAGTTGCAGCCCAAAACCCTTCCAAAGTGGCCCAAAACCCAGCAAACTCCCCTCCATGCTCTCGGTCGTTCGATCACGATCGCGTGGCCGAAAACCGCACCTCATTTGGACTCTCCTAGCTCCCTCTACCTATATATATGTCCTCCCCTTCATTTTTCGCGCAGATCAAACCCTAGCCCCGCTCCCCGCGCGCCGCCGGACATTTCATCCCCGCCGCCGGACATGTCCAACGCCACCCGCCACGTCGCTCCATCCAATAGGGAGGTGCCATGTTAGCTCCACCGCCGCCCGCACCACTCCCGCGCCGCCGCCGCGCGCCGCCCACCCACCGCGCGCGGCCGCCGCTAGGCCCAGCGAACCCCGCCGTCGCCGCCCGGGCCGCCTACGCCCGTGGCGCGGCGCTCCGCCCGCCGCCGCGCCTCCTCCTCCGCTGGGCTGGCAACCCTCGCCGCCGATCGCCGCCACCACCGCCGAGCGCCCCGCGCCTCTCTCGCCGCCGCCGCCGCCGGCTTGCCAGGGGCCGCCGCGCCGCCGCCCGCCCGGCGCCCCTTCGCTGTCGCCGCCGCCAGCCGCCCATGCCCGGCTCCCGCCGCCGGCACCGAACCGCCGTCGGGATCCCGTCTCCCCGCCGCCGGAGCTCCCTCGCCGGAGTACCTCCTGTCGCCGGATCCCGGCCGCCCTCGCCGCCGGCGTGGCCCCCGTGCCCTCCTCCGACCAGATCCGGCCAGGGATCGGCCGGATCCGGCGACTCCCCCTCCTCCGGCGAGCCCTCCCGCGTCTCCGGCGTCCTCCCCGTGCATCTCCGGCGATAAATCCGGCTGCCTCGAAGTCCGTGCCCGCGAGGTTGATTTTTTCCCCTTCCCCGATTCTTCTAAGTCCCAGAAATTCTATCATTTTCATGCCATGTTCATGCCATCGCATCTTTGCATCTGTAACTCCGTTTCGTGCATATAATATGTCAAATTGTTCGTATCAACGAGTACTTCATTTCATTCCATTGCATCATATTCATTTGAGCTCATCTTGATGCCCGAAATGCTGTTGGAAGAGTGCATGTTGATGTTAATCTCTTTGGCTGTTATAACTTCTTTGTTTTATCATTTTTGCCATGATTGATGTGTGCATCCTATGAGCTTGATGTCTACATAAATGTTGAACTACCATGCCATCTTTCCAGGGGTGCCAACCATGTATTTTTGTGAGTTGTGTGCTAAGTGCATCAAGCTTGCTAAGTAGGGTAGTTGCTGTTACTGTTTTGCTAGGCAGATTCTGTTATATTTTGTTGCTATGTTAACATGCTTCCACTAATCATTCTATGCATAATCTGGAGATGCTCTATAAACATGTTTTGATATGCATGTCATGCTCTATTCATTAATGCCCTTGGTTGCAATTATAGCCTGTTGGAACATGTTCATATCTTGCTCCAAAGTTGCTTGAAAATGTTGTTTGTCAACCTGTTAACATTAAGTTCACTTGTTTCCATGTGTTTTCCTAGTGATCCATGCATCCTATGACCTTGCTCTTGCCATGCTTAGCTTCATAAACATGCCTTCTTACTGTTGGTTGCCTTGCCATGCCATGTATTGCTCTGTGGTGAGTGGTTCAAGCTCATGAACATGCCTACTTATTGTTGTTCCTGCCATGTATGAATCTGTAATATAACTTGCCATGTTTACATGGGTGCCATCATATTTTCCGTGCCTTTTTGGCTCATGGTCAGTAAGGGTATTTTGATATATGCAATTAGTAGATTCATGCCATGCCTTTGTTTGCCATGATAAGTTCCTGTAACATGTTGTTTGATAGCTCTAAACATTGCAACTTTGATGTTATTTACGCTAAAGTCTAAAGCTGTTATTATTTGCAATATCTCCATGTGTTTTTGAGCATGTTCTAGTTGTTTCTGGAGATAGCTCAGTGTTCATGTTTTGTTATGCTTTACGTGTACTTCATGCCCATGCCTTTTGTTATTATGTTGGGGTGCTGTAGCTTATTGTTTTAAGGCTTGTAAGATGCCTAGTTGCTGTTTTGGATAGTTTGTTGCTATGACTTGTATAGTGTGTGTGTGTGTTGCACAGTTGCTCCGTTTTGAGTGTGCTCTATATGAAACTTGCTTGATTTTGCTTGTAGCTTCATATTACCATGTTGCATCCTTGTTTTGGTGTGTTTGCTTGATGTTTGGGTGCATTTTGCATCAATGCCATGCTTAACTTGTTTTGCTCATATCTTCTAGGCCGTAGCTCCGAATCTAATGAACTTTATATGTAACTTGACTAGAATTTCGTGTAGATCATCTTGGTGCATCTTAACTTGCTGTTTAACAATTTGAACATAATATTTTTTCAGTTCTGGACCAATTTCGAAATATGCTTATGAGGACTTACCGGAATTGTTATATGTTGTTGGGATATCACAATATCTCTTATATTATTAATGCATCTATATACTTGGTAAAGGGTGGAAGGCTCGGCCTTATGCCTGGTGTTTTGTTCCACTCTTGCCGCCCTAGTTTCCGTCATACCGGTGTTATGTTTCCGGATTTTGCGTTCCTAACGCGGTCGGGTGATTTATGGGACCCCCTTGACAGTTCGCTTTGAATAAAACTTGTCCAGCAAGGCCCAACATTGACTTTTACCATTTGCCTCACCACCACCTACTTTTTCCCTTGGGAGTCGCTCTCTCAAGGGTCATCTTTATTCAGCCCCGGGCCAATGCTTGTCTAAGTGTTGGTCCAAACTAGAACCCTTTGGCGCCCCTCGGAAACTTGAGGTCTGGTTTTAGTTATACGGATTGCTCATCCGGTCGTGGCTCGAGACGAGATCTGCGGCTACTATCGGGATGTCGGCACGCCGGGAGGTCTTGCTGGTCTTGTTTTACCATTGTCGAAATGTCTTGATGTACCGGGATTCCGAGACTGATCGGGTCTTCCTGGGTGAAGGTCTATTCTTTCGAGGATCGCGAGAGCTTGTCATGGGCTAAGTTGGGACACCCCTGCAGGGTATAAACTTTCGAGAGCCGTGCCCGTGGTTATGTGGCAGATGGGAATTTGTTAATGTCCGGTTGTAGATAACTTGACACCAGATCCGAATTAAAACGCATCAACCGTGTGTGTAGCCGTGATGGTCTCTTCTCGGCGGAGTCCGGGAAGTGAACACGGTTTCTGTGTTATGTTTGACGTAAGTAGGTGTTCAGGATCACCTCTTGATCATTGCTAGTTTCACGACCATTCCGCTTGCTCTCTTCTCGCTCTTATTTGCGTTGGTTAGCCACCATACTTGCTTAGTCGCTGCTGCAACCTCACCACTTTACCCCTTCCTTTCCCATTTAGCTTTGCTAGTCTTGATACCCATGGTAATGGGATTGCTGAGTCCTCGTGGCTCACCAGATACTTCCAAAACCAGTTTGCAGGTGCCTATGTTCCCGAGCAGGTGACGCATCCGAGCTCAAGGAGGAGCTCGATGAAGATCTTGTTCATTGTGTTGTTTCGTTCTAGTTGATCAGTAGTGGAGCCCAGTTGGGGTCGATCGGGGACCTTTTGTCGCATTTGGGGTTCTTCTTTTATTTTGGTTCCGTAGTCGGACCTTGATTGTATCTGGATGATGTAATGCTTTAATCATGTAATTGTGTGAAGTGGCAATTGTAAGCCAACTACGTATCTCTTTCCCTTATGTATTACATGGGTTGTGTGAAGATTACCTCACTTGCGACATTGCTTTCAATGTGGTTATGCCTCTAAGTCGTGCTTCGACACGTGGGAGATATAGCCGCATCGAGGGTGTTACATCCAGAACGCCGACACTCTCTGTCAAGCATAGGCACTCTACATCTAGTACTCCCGATCGTAGACTCATCCATCTTCCTCCAATGGTGATTAAACCAAAGCAATGGAGACCAATGCTTTGATAGCAATTGAAAGGATTGGGAAGAGGGGTCTAGAGGGGGGTGATTAGACCCTCAACAAGTAAAAGTGGTAGGTTTTAAGTTCTTCAAGTGAAGGTGGAGTTTTAGCACAAGTTTAAGCATTCATAATACATTTGAAGCAAGCATGACAAGAGTATATGTAGCAGAAAAACTAAAGCATGCTAATTGCAAGAAAGTAAAGGGATGGGATTGGAGTGTGCAAACGCAATGAAGACACAGAGATTTTTGGCATGGTTCCGATAGGTGGTGCTATCGTGCATCCACGTTGATGCAGACTTCAACCCATGAAGGGTAACGGTTGCGCGAGTCCACGGAGGGCTCCACCCACGAAGGGTCCACGAAGAAGCAACCTTGTCTATCCCACCATGGCCATCGCCCATGAAGGACTTGTCTCACTCGGGTAGATCTTCATGAAGTAGGCGATCTCCTTGCCCTTACAAACTTCTTGGTTCAACTCCACAACTTGACAAAGGCGCCCAAGCGCCACCTAACCAACCTAGGAGACACCACTCTCCAAAAGGTAATAAATGGTGTGTTAATGATGAACTCCTTGCTCTTGTGCTTCAATTGATAGTCTCCCCAACACTCAACTCTCTCTCACAAATTTGCATATGCTGGAAAGATGATTTGAGTGGAAAGCAAATTGGGGAAGGCTAGAAATCAAGATTCTTGTGGTAGGATAGTTATATCTTGATCTCAACACATGAGTAGGTAGTTCTCTCTCAAAAAATGTATGGTGGAAGTGTAGGCACGTTCTGATGGCTCTCTCACATATGGAGAAGTGGATGGAGGGTTATATATGGCCTCCACACAAAATCCAACCATTGGACACATTTGACCAAACTCGGTGAGACCAAATAGCTAGACTCGGTCTGACCGATTAGTTCAAAATGTGAATGTTAGGAATCTTGGTGGGACCGACTAGAACAACTCGGTGGGACCGATGTGCTAGGGCTTTAGGGAAAACATCATCTTTGTGGCACCGATTGCATCAACTCGGTGAGACCAAAGTGAAGTAATAAGGCAACAGACAGAATGTCAAGCCAACTTGGTGAGACCGAAATAAATGCAACAAGTCACAGAGCGTTGGCAAGGCCATCTCGGTGAGACCGAGACCCGTATCAGTGAGACCGAACTGTTAGGGTCTCTGGCAGTGGCTATGTCATATGAACTTGCTGGGTCCAGATGGGGTGAATCGGTGGGGCCGAGTTAGAGTTTAGGGTTTTGACATATTTGGATGGAGAAAGTGGTTGAGGGTTTTGGAGCAATATATTGGGGAACACAGTTTTCAAAAAAATCCTGCGTCACGCAAGATCTATCTAGGTGATGCATAGCAATGAGAGGGGAGAGTGCATCAACGTACCCTCGTAGACCAAAAGCGGAAGAATTTCAATAATGCGGTTGATGTAGTCAAACTTCTTCGCGATCCAACCGATCAAGTAGCGAACGTATGGCACCTCCGCGTTTAGCACACGTTCAGCTCGATGACGTCCCTCCTGCTCTTGATCCAGTTGAAGACGAGGGTGAGTTCCGTCAGCATGACAGTGTGGCGACAGTGATGATGATGTTACCGGCGCAGGGCTTCACCTAAGCACTATGATGGTATGATCGAGGTGTATAACTGTGGAGGGGGACATCGCACACGGTTAAGAGAAACTTTTGTGTTCTAGGGTACCCCCTGCCCCCATATATAAAGGAGAAAGGGGGAGGCCAGTTGACCCTAGGGGCGCGCCCAAGGAGAGGAGTCCTACTAGGACTACTAGTCCTAGTAGGATTCCATCACAAGGAAGGGAGGGGGAGGAAGGAGAGGGGGAGGGAGTAGGAAAGGGGGCGTTGCGCCCCTTCCCTTGTCCTATTCGGACTACAGGGGGCGGCCTGCCCTGGCTGCCCTGCTCTCGCTCCACTAAGGCCGATGGTGGCCCATTAGTTCCTCCGGGGGTTTCCGGTAACCCCTCCGGCACTTCAGGTGTCCGAATAACATGGTCCAATATATCAACCTTTATGTCTCGACCATTTCGAGACTCCTCGTCATGTCTATGATCTCATCCGGGACTCCAAACAAACTTCGTTCATCAAAAACACAAAACTCATAATACATATCGTCATCGAACGTTAAGCGTGCGGACCCTGCGGGTTCGAGAATTATGTAGACATGACCGAGACATATTTCCGGTCAATAACCAATAGCGGAACCTGGATGCTCATATTGGCTCCTACATATTCTATGAAGATCTTTATCGGTCAAACCGCATAACAACATACATTGTTCCCTTTGTCATCGGTATGTTACTTGCCTGAGATTCGATCGTCGGTATCATCATACCTAGTTCAATCTTGTTATCAGCAAGTCTCTTTACTCGTTTCGTAATACTTCATCCCGCAACTAACTCATTAGTCACATTGCTTGCAAGACTTTTAGTGATGAGCATTACCGAGAGGGCCCATCAATACCTCTCCGAAACACGGAGTGACAAATCCTAATCTCGATCTATGCCAACCCAACAAACACCTTTGGATACACCTGTAGAGCATCTTTATAATCACCCATTTACGTTGCGACGTTTGATAGCACACAAGGTGTTCCTCCGGTATTCGGGAGTTGCATAGTCTCATAGTCTGAGGGACATGTATAAGTCATGAAGAAAGCAGTAGCAATGAAACTGTAACGATCATAATGCTAAGCTAACGGATGGGTCATGTCCATCACATCATTCTCCTAATGATGTGATCCCGTTCATCAAATGACAACACATGTCTATGGTTAGGAAACATAACCATCTTTTATTAACGAGCTAGTCTAGTAGAGGCATGCTAGGGACACTATGTTTTGTCTATGTATTCACACATGTATTAAGTTTCCGGTTAATACAATTCTAGCATGAATAATAAACATTTATCATGAAATAAGGAAATAAATAATAACTTTATTTTTGCCTCTAGGGCATATTTCCTTCAGTCTTCCACTTGCACTAGAGTCAATAATCTAAATTACAAAGTAATGATTCTAGCACCCATGGAGTTTTGGTGCTGATCATGTTTTGCTCGTGGAAGAGGCTTAGTTAACGGGTCTGCAACATTCAGATATGTATGTATCTTGCAAATCTCTATGTATCCCTCTGACACTTGATGACGGATGGAATTGAAGCGTCTCTTGATGTGCTTGGTTCTGTTGTGAAATCTAGATTCCTTCGCCAACGAATTGCACCAGTATTGTCACAAAAAAAATTCATTGGACCCGATGCACAAGGTATGACACGTAGATCGGATATGAACTCCTTCATCCAAACTCCTTCATTTGTTGCTTCCAAAGCAGCTATTTACTCTGCTTCACACTTAGATCCCACCACGATGCTTTGCTTGGAACTGCACCAACTGACAGCTCCACCATTCAATAAAAATACGTATCCGGATTGCGATTGAGTCATCCGGATCAATGTCAAAGCTTGCATCGATGTAGCCGTTTACGACGAGCTCTTTGTCACCTCCATAAATGAGAAACATATCCTTAGTCCTTTTCAGGTATTTTAGGATCTTCTTGACTGCTGTCTAGTGCTCCACTCCGGGATTACTTTGGTACCTCCCAGCTATACTTATAGTAAGGCACACATCAGGTCTGGTATACAACATTGCATACATGATAGAACCTATGGCTGAAGCATAGGGAATGACTTTCATTTTCTCTCTATCTTCTGAAGTGGTCGGGCATTGAGTCTGACTCAACTTCACACCTTGTAACACAGGCAAGAACCCTTTCTTTGAGTGATCCATTTTGAACTTCTTCAAAACTTTATCAAGGTATGTGCTTTGTGAAAGTCCAATTAAGCATTTTGATCTATCTCTTATAGATCTTGATGCCCAATATATAAGCAGCTTCACCGAGGTCTTTCATCGAAAAACTTTTATTCAAGTATCCTTTTATGCTATCCAGAAATTCTATATCATTTCCAATCAACAATATGTCATTGACATATAATATTAGAAATGCTACAGAGCTGCCACTCACTTTCTTGTAAATACAGGCTTCTTCAAAAGTCTGTATAAAACCATATGCTTTGATCACACTATCAAAATGTTTATTCCAACTCCGAGAGGCTTGCACCAGTCCATAAATGGATCGCTGGAGCTTGCAAACTTTATTAGCACCCTTTGGATCAACAAAACCTTCTAGTTGCATCATATACAACTCTTCTTCATTTAGGAATGTAGTTTTGACATCCATCTGCCAAATTTTATAATCATAAAATGCGGCAATTGCTAACATGATTTGGAAAGACTTAAGCATCGCTATGGGTGAGAAAGTCTCATCGTAGTCAACTCCTTGAACTTGTCGAAAACCTTTCACAACAAGTCGAGCTTTGTAGACAGTAACATTACCGTCAGCGTCAGTCTTCTTCTTGAAGATCCATTTATTTTCTATGGCTTGCCGATCATTGGGAAAATCCACCAAAGTCCACACTTTGTTCTCATACATGGACCCCATCTCAGATTTCATGGCCTCAAGCCATTTTGCGGAATCTGGTCTCATCATCGCTTCCTCATAGTTCGTAGGTTCACCATGGTCTAGTAACATGACTTCCAGTACAGGATTACCGTACCACTCTGGTGTGGATCGTATTCTGGAAGACCTACGAGGTTTGGTAGTAACTTGATATGAAGTTTCATGATCATCATCATTAGCTTCCTCACTTATTGGTGTAGGAATCACTGGAACTGATTTCTGTGATGAACTACTTTCCAATAAGGGAGAAGGTACAATTACCTCATCAAGTTCTACTTTCCTCCCACTCACTTCTTTCGAGAGAAACTCCTTCTCTAGAAAGATCCATTTTTTGCAACGAATATCTTGCCTTCGGATCTGTGATAGAAGGTGTACCCAACAATTTCCTTTGGGTATCCTATGAAGACGCACTTCTCTGATTTGGGTTTGAGCTTATCAGGTTGAAGCTTTTTCACATAAGCGTCGTAGCCCCAGTTTTTAAGAAACGACAACTTTGGTTTCTTGCCAAACCAGAGTTCATAAGGCGTTGTCTCAACGGATTTTGATGGTGCCCTATTTAAAGTGAATGCAGACGTCTCTAAAGCATAACCCCAAAACAATAGCGGTAAATCAGTAAGAGACATCATAGATCGCACCATATCCAATAAAGTACAGTTATGACATTCGGACACACCATTTCGCTGTGGTGTTCCAGGTGGCGTAAGTTGTGAAACTATTCCACATTATTTCAAATGAAGACCAAACTCATAACTCAAATATTCTCCTCCACGATCAGATTGTTGAAACTTTATTTTCTTGTTACGATGATTTTCCACTTCACTCTGAAGTTCTTTGAACTTTTCAAATGTTTCAGATTTATGCTTCATTAAGTAGATATAACCATATCTGCTCAAATCATGTGTAAAGGTAAGAAAATAACGATACCTGCCATGAGCCTCAACACTCATTGGACTGCATACATCTGTATGTATTATTTCCAATAAGTCAGTAGCTCGTTCCATTGTTCCGAAGAACGGAGTTTTAGTCATCTTGCCCATTAGGCACGGTTCGCAAGCACCAAGTGATTCATAATCAAATGATTCCAAAAGCCCATCAACATGGAGTTTCTTCATGCACTTTACACTTATATGACCCAAACGGCAGTGCCACAAATAAGTTGCACTATCATTATCAACTTTGCATCTTTTGGCTTCAATATTATGAACATGTGTGTCGGTGTCAAAACCGGCGGATCTCGGGTAGGGGGTCCCGAACTGTGCGTCTAGGCGGATGGTAACAGGAGACATGGGACACAATGTTTTTACCCAGGTTCGGCCCCTCTCGGTGGAGGTAAAACCCTACTCCTGCTTGAATAATATTGATGATATGGGTAGTACAAGAGTAGATCTACCACGAGATCAAGGAGGCTAAACCCTAGAAGCTAGCATATGGTATGATTGTTGTTCGTCCTATGGACTAAAAACCTCCGGTTTATATAGACATCGGAGAGGACTAGGGTTACACGGAGTTGGTTACAATTGTAGGAGATCTACATATCCGTATCGCCAAGCTTGCCTTCCACGCCAAGGAAAGTCCCATCCGGACACGGGACGGAGTCTTCAATCTTGTATCTTCATAGTCCAGGAGTCCGGCCGAAGATGATAGTTCGGCTATCCGGACACCCCCTAGTCTAGGACTCCCTCAGTAGCCCCTGAACCAGGCTTCAATGACGACGAGTCCGGCGCGCATATTGTCTTCGGCATTGCAAGGCGGGTTCCTCCTCCGAATACTTCATAGAAGATTTTGAACACCCGGATAGTGTCCGGCTCTGCAAAATAAGTTCCACATACCACCGTAGAGAGAATAATATTTACACAAGTTCAATCTGCTGACGTATTTCGTGGCATGACGTCACACCACGGCCAAGCCTTTATTCGAATTGTTTTTATTGTTCCACCTCAGCGCATTTAGCGAAGCGGTTTCCTTGGCACGTCTTGTCAAAGCAGAGATCATGTCCCCTTATTCTGGGATTCTCATCAATACGGGCGTGGGTAACCCAACTGCGCCATTGATTATGGCGCTTGGGAGATAAGCGAGTTTTACCAGGCTGGTGGGGATGCATAGTTTCGTCCGTCCATATAAGGGGATAAGAATCCACCTTTTTACCTACGCCTTCTTCCTCCTTTGCTTATCCGCCTCCGCGCACTCGAGCTCCAATGCCCAAGCCCGCACATCTCACCTCAACCTTCTCCAGCCATGTCCGGAGCGGGAGGCAAGTGGAAGGCCTCCTCCGTCACGAAGGGGCACATCAAAAGGCTGAGGAAAGCCGGATACCTGCACAACGACATTGCGCACCGGCTTCCGGACGAGGGGCAGCTCGTCCCCACCCCAGGCCCCATGAGAGGGTGGTGTTCCTTCCCCATTTCCTCCGCGGACTGGGCTTCCCACTCCACCCAATTGTCCGGGGGCTCATGTTCTACTATGGCCTGGATTTCCATGACCTGGCCCCGAAATTCATCCTCAACATCTCAGCGTTTATCGTTGTGTGCGAGGCCTTCCTCCGCATCACACCCCACTTTGGCTTATGGTTGAAGACCTTCAATGTCAAGCCGAAGGTAGTGGGCAGCCAGCAGGCAGAGTGCGGAGGCGCCATGGTGGGCAAGATGCCCAACGTCACATGGCTCGAGGGCGCTTTTGTGGAAACCATCAAAGGGTGGCAATCGGGGTGGTTCTACATCACCGAGCTGCGTGACCCTGAATGGGCAGCGGCCCCCGAATTCAGATCTGGCATCCCCACATGGCTCACCTCCTGGAAAGAGAAGGGCCTGACGTGGGGTGATTCGGAAGAGCTGACCGGACTCCAAACTTGCGTCCAAAACCTTGTGAACAAGAAGATCAAGCTCGTCAACGTGGTCCAGGTCATGCTTGTCCGCCGGATCCTCCCGTGCCAACAACGGGCTTTCAATTTGTGGGAGTTTGATCCGGCACAGCACCCAACCTTGAGCAGGCTCTTCGACACTACGTATGAAGATGCCTGGAGGGTGTTGTTCAAGGGCGCCGAGGCTCCCGCATCCGCTATTGAAGATCGCGGATTCAGCTCGCAGCGTCAAGCCGGCGAGGTAAGCTATTTTACCCTTTACGGGACACTTGTTTTTCATAGTTTGACTCTATGCGGGATCTAAACTCTCTTACCTTTGACAGGCCTGGCAGAAGAAGTCCGGGCAGGTTAACTGTCTGGCTCCCTTACCAGAAGACCCATCGGATGCCTGATTGACGGGGCTGCTAGTTCCGGCGCCTTATGTGGTGCCGGAGGGGACCCGAAAGAGTTCCCGTCATCAGGTGTTATCGGACTCATCGTCCGATGACTCCGAGGCGGACTCCTCCCGTGAAGACAAGGAGGAGAAAAGGGAGGCTTCTCCCCCAGCGGGGGGAGAAAAGAAAAGGAAGGCCTCCCCAACTGGGGAGGCCAGAGGGTCCAAGAAGGGAAGGACCCTTCCTCCGGACTGTTCCACCAATGCCAACGACGGCAAAGAGGAGTGGCCTTCGAGGGCCAAGCCCCTGGTGAGATCGTAAGTGTCCAGATTCCAGAATAACTTATGATTTTTTCTTTTGTCGCATAGTGTCTTCTAACACCGAATACAACCATGTAGCCCGCCCAAGGACGATCTCCCCGCTTCGTCGAGCGGCTCCCTGGATTCGTCGGATGTGAATAGCACTTCACTTCCGACTGCCTCCTCCCCTCGTGACGGAGAAGACGCCGAGGTGGGGTCCCAGAAGGGGCCCAGCCAGGAGGAGGAGGTTCTGGAGGTGCCGCAGGGCAACCTCCCGGACTTTGGGCACGATGGGGGTCAACCCCCAAAGGGTTCTGAGTTCGGCCCCGGACCGGACTCCGCACCGGAACCTTTAGTGGTTTCGGAGTCCGGCGGAGGCCCCTTCGTAAGAAGGGAGAGACTGCGACGTCGGTGACCTCCGTCCAATCGGAGGCGCCGGATAATTTGCTGGAGGCACTCAATGGCGCCTCCATCGACGAGGAGCACCGCACTGTTATGAGTGCGGTGATCTAGAAAGTTCAGTCCGCCAAGAGCGGGATGACTGAAGCCTATACCAGCCTTCTAACAGGCTTTGAGGTAAGTTTTTAAGATATGTAAGAATAGTACCACCCCCTGATGCTCAGTTTGGTGTTCAAAAAGAAAAGCCAAACTGAGGATCTAAAAAGATATACGCAGGAGTCTAACATAAGCATGTCAATATGGGAATGCAGGCTGCGCTGCTGACCTCTGCCGCACTGACTGCGGAGGTCAATGTGTTGAAGCAGAACCTCGAGCGGTCCGAGAACGAGCTCGGCTGTGCCAGGAAGCAGCTCGAGGAGAAGGAAGGTAAGTAATACCTTATTAAAGTAATACCTTATAGAAAGGTTTTGGTTGCAAAAAATGACAGGAATAACGTGAGTATTGCAGGGGCCACGAACGAGGTGGCGACCCTGAAGTAAGCGGTGTCCAAGGCCGAAAGCAATGCGGCCGCGGAGCGCACCGAGCGAGAGAAGCAGGAGGCGCGGGTGGCGGAGGTGCGGAAAGAGCTCCAGACTCTCGTTGAAAAACACGAGAGTTTGGAGCGTGACTCGAAGACTCGAGAGTCCGAGCTCGCCTCGGCTCTTGAGAGTGCCAAAGCCGCTAAGGCCGAAGCCCAGAAGGCCCTCCAGGAGATTGAGGCAATAAAAAAGATAGCGGCGGGTAAGGCATTCTTCATGCAAAGCAAGCATGTGAAAGTGAATTACTTGTTACTTACCCGAATCCGGAGCTCTCCAGGAGCATTTGCAGATCTGCCCCATAGTGTATCCGACGCTGCCGCATTCTACCGGGCCGAGGGAGGGAGCTCGACGGAGAAGGTGTTCTGGTCTCAGTATGCTGAGGCCGGACATCCAGTGCCCCTGAGCGACCAGCTGAAGCAGCTGGTCGAGCTCCACAAGGTGGCCGAACAGGCCATGAAGGGCCTCATAGTTCGGCTGTGGCCTAGAGAAGCCATGCCTGGGAGCTACTTTGGTCTGGTGCGGCGGCTGGTGGACGCTTGTCCATGGATTGAGGTCATCAAGCAGTCCGTCTGCATTGAAGGTGCCCATCGGGCCCTTGCCCGCGCTAAAGTGCACTGGGGCAAGATGGACGCCGAGAAGCTTGTGACGGACGCGCCACCGCCGGGCAAGGAGTATCACACGACGGAGATGTACTATAAGGGTGTCCTGAAGGGTGCCCGCCTTATAGCGGGTGAATGCTCCAAAGATGTAATTTTTTAGTAGACTCGCATTTTGTTATCCTGTGCGCTGAAAACTTTGTTCATATGCGCTAAGCAACGCTTGTTAATTTAAAATATTACCTTCTGTGCGGCCGTTTATCAAATTTGAGAGATGGCAAGTCGTTGGCTTCAGCACCCATGCCACGAGTGCTTGGGTGTTCGGGATAACCTTGAGCGCTCTTTTTCCCATTCTTGGGTCCTTCGAGGGAGGCGCTCAACACAACGAACAAGGAAACCGGACTTATAATGCTTGAACACTCCCACTTAGCCATAGATTTCTATAATTTTAAATTTCGGCGAAGCCCCTGGTGTTCGGAAGATCAATTGGGCGCTATCCACGCTGGGCGGACAAAGCCGGCTCCTCGCTCTAAGCGGCATAAATCTTTAGGGACTCGAAAAACCTCTCGAACAGCGATCGCTCTCGCCCTATCATGACGGTCGGGTTTTAGCTTTCTCCACCGAGGTGCTCAACCCAGCTCAAGCTGGGCACAATCGCAGTGGTTCTCCCAGCGCTACCTTAGCTGATATAACGGAACGTAAGGTACCAAAACATGGGAGCGGGGCAAACCCAACTATTGACCCAAGACATGATTTGGAGCCGATGCATATAATGCTATAAGTTCGGGGTGCCGCACTTGTGAAAGTGTTCGGACTTATCACACCATATTTTGGGGTACTTAACCCCTGGTGTATTTGGCCGTACCAAAGTGTACGGGTGCAACATGTCATAAGTGAACATGTATAGATAATAAAAAGAGAATGCAATAATAGGCAAAAAGCGATGCATTGTTTATTCAAAAATACTGCAATGAAAGCAGAACGATACAAATAGTGCGATAAGCAAGGGATGGGACTATTTAACATGTCCCCCTCCAGGGGTAGGCTGCGGGATGGTATGTAAAACAGGTATACTGCTCGTAACAGAGACCACCTGGATACTAGACGTAGCTTTTCTGCTTCCCTGGCTGTTGCATCATGAGTTCGGCAAGTCTGCTGCCGGACAGGGCTTCTGAAAAACGGAGTCCTGCAAATAAGAGAAAAAAGAATGACACGATTGGGAGCCCGTGGTGCGGTTGAGCCGCTCTCCGGGCATGCCGTGGTCGTGCCCCTACCCCTATGCCCATGGTATCTCCAGAGCGTAGTTATGTACGCGTGGTACTGGTCTTGCTATTTCGCGAGGGCTGGGGTTGGGGCCGCATTGCTATGCATGCTCGGAACGTGCCAGGTGGTCTTGTTGTAGGTTATTCCGGGCGCGCTTGACGGTGTCCGGCCGCTTAACAGCCGGACTCGAGAATTGCCTTAAGAGGCTGCTTTGTACTTCCGCCGAGAGTCGCTTGTATGCTCCTCCGCTTGGAGAGAGCGTTCGTGTTTCCGCTGACCGTAATGACTCCTCAAGGGCCTGGTATCTTGAGCTTGAGGTATGCGTGGAAGCGGCACCGCATTGAACTTTGCAAATGCGGTTCGTCCGAGCAAAGGCATGATAGCTTTGTGGAACGGACTATGTCAAGATTAACTCCTCGCTCGAAGTTATCCGGGATCCAAGACCACTTCAAGTGTAATCGAGCTCGCATTGGCCTCTACACCGGTATGATGCCTTTAAAGGTCGTTTTTGTGGTTTTAATCCTTGAGGGGTCTATGCCCATTTTGTGCACTGTATCTTGATAAACCAGGTTCAGGCTGCTGCCGCCGTCCATCAGGACTCTAGTAAGGTGAAATCCGTCGACGATTGGGTCTAGAACCAATGCGGCAAATCCGCCGTGGCGGATGCTAGTGGGGTGGTCCCTTCGATCAAAAGTGATCGGGCAGGAGGACCACGGATTGAACTTTGGGGCGACTGGCTCCATCGCATACACGTCCCTGAGTGCACGCTTCCGCTCCCTTTTGGGTATGTGGGTTGTGTATATCATGTTCACCGTCCGCACTTGTGGGGGGAAACCCTTTTGTCCTCTATTGTTCGGCGGCCGGGTCTCCTCCTCATCATCGCTATGCAGCCCCTTGTCATTGTTTTCGGCAATTAACTTGCCTGCCTGCTTGAACACCCAACAATCCCTATTGGTGTGATTGGCTGGCTTTTCGGGGGTGCCGTGTATCTGGCACAAGTGATCGAGTATTCCGTCCAAATTGTACGGACCCGGGGTATTTCTTTTGAATGGCTTTTTCCGCTGACCGGGTTTAGAGCCTCTGAATCCGGCATTGACTGCCGTATCTTCAGCATTATCACCGTTAATGCGGCGCTTGTGCTTGTTGCAACGTGACCTGCCACTGTTGTCCTTGGTATCCGAACTACCAGGGTTTTGGTCGTTGTTATCGCGAGCTAGCGCTTGTCCTCTCCGTCGCGAAGCGGGTCATGAGTGATGTGAGGGCTGCCATGGATTTTGTCTTTTCCTGTCCTAGGTGCCGGGTAAGCCACTCGTCATGGATGTTATGTTTGAAGGCTGCAAGGGCCTCTGCATCCGGATACTCGACGATTTGATTTTTCTTGGTTAAGAACCGTGTCCAGAATTGTCTGGCCGATTCGTCTGGCTGCTGAATTATGTGGCTTAGGTCATCGTCGTCTGGTGGTCGCACATATGTGCCCTGGAAGTTATCAAGGAATGCGGCTTCCAGGTCTTCCCAACACCCAATTGATTCTGCTGGCAAGCTGTTGAGCCAATGTCGAGCTGGTCCTTTAAGCTTGAGTGGGAGGTATTTGATGGCATGTAGATCATCACCGCGGGCCATGTGGATATGAAGGAGATAGTCCTCGATCCAAACCACAGGATCTGTTGTACTGTCGTATGATTCAATGTTTACGGGTTTGAAACCCTCGGGGATTTGATGATCCATTACTTCGTCTGTGAAGCATAGTGGGTGTGCGGCGCCTCTGTATTGGGCTATATCACGACGCAGCTCAAACGAGCTTTGTCCACTGTGTTCGGCCCGGCCGGAATTGTTGTATCCGGTGTGACAGTTGTCATCATGTATCGTGGGGCGCCCACGCGATCCGTAGATCGATCTAGTTTGTCTTGCCTTGTCCTCCAATATGTCTCGCAAGTCTCGCGCATTCCGTGGCTTTGTACTTTTCGAGCGACGCCGGGGTGCGGCCTTAGTGGAGGGCCTAGAGGACTCTCTGTCGCGGCCACGAGGTGGCCGGTCGGCCGTATTGTGCGCTGGTGATGTAGGTTTAGGTGCTTCCTCCTCTAATCGGGGTAGCAGCTTGCGTTTTGGGTAGCTTTTGGTGGGTCGTTCAAGTTCATACTCTTCGGCCGCAAGGACTTCAGTCCATCTGTCAGCTAGCAAGTCTTGGTTAGCTCTAAGTTGTTGCTGCTTTTTCTTGAGGCTGCTTGCCGTGGCCATAAGCCTGCGTTTGAAACGCTCTTGTTCGACGGGATCCTCAGGCACGACAAATCCGTCGTTGTCGAGGCTTGCCTCGTCTTCGGAGGGAGGCATATAATTATCGTCCTCTACCTCTCTTTCTGCCGCTCTCTCATGAGGGCTGGCTTCTCCATCCTCCTTTGCTGAATTCTACTGGAGGCGGTTGTCTTCGGCACTGTCCGGGGTGTTATTATCTCCCGTGCCGGAATCTCCATTTTTGCTGTGGCGGGATTTAGAGCGGCGCCGCTGACGCCGACGCTTAGGCTGTTTCTTGGAGGGGTCATCCTCCGTTGTTCCATCGCCATTCCCATCCTTTGGGGTGTCCACCATGTATATGTCGTATGACGAGGTGGCCTTCCAGTGCCCTGTAGGCGCTGGTTCTTGATCGTCTCCTGCATCGTCGACCATACCGTCGATGTCTTGGGAGTCGAAGTCGAGCATGTCGGTTAGATCATCGACAGTGGCTACAAAGTGGGTGGTGGGTGGGCGTTGAATTTTTCATCGTCCGCATCCCAACCTTCCTGACCATAATCCGGCCAGGGCTCTCCCGATAAAGAGAGAGACTTTAGTGAATTCGGGATGTCGCTAAAGGGCGAGTGCTGAAAGATGTCCGCAGCGGTGAACTCCTGAATCGGCGCCCAATCAGATTCGATTGGCAGGGGCGCGGAAAGTTCGGAGTCCGGAGAGGAGTCCGGCACCTTGGATTCATGAGCTTCACGAAGGACTGGGTTGGTATTCAGCTCTATCGCCGTAGAGGTAGCAGCCCCCGAGGCGGTGTCCAGCCACCCGTCCTCGATCGGCACAGTCGACTCCGAGCTAAGGGTCAGAGCGGACACTTGTGCGGCCTCGTGGCCTTGTCGCAGCAGAGCTAAATCATGCCCATCGTGATAAAGGCGGGCGTGCTTGGCTGTGGCTCGAACCCGTCAAGATCAAGTCTCCGCGGACGTCGGTCAGATAGTTCAAACTTCCAAATCTGACACGATGGCTGGGCGAAGCTTCTGCTCTAGATGGCCAAGTGAATTGCCCGCAAATGCAAAGCCGCCGAATCGAAGATCTGTCCGGGAGAAAAGTCTCACCCTGGACCGCGTCGTTGTTGATGATCGAAGGAGCCATCAGGCCTATAGGTGACGACACACAGGAACTCTCAATGAAAGCACCAATGTCGGTGTCAAAACCGGCGAATCTCGGGTAGGGGGTCCAGAACTGTGCGTCTAGGCGGATGGTAACAGGAGACAAGGGACACGATGTTTTTACCCAGGTTCGGGCCCTCTCGGTGGAGGTAAAACCCTACTCCTGCTTGATTAATATTGATGATATGGGTAGTACAAGAGTAGATCTACCACGAGATCAAGGAGGCTAAACCCTAGAAGCTAGCCTATGGTATGATTGTTGTTCGTCCTACGGACTAAAACCCTCCGGTTTATATAGACACCGGAGAGGGCTAGGGTTACAGAGTCGGTTACAATGGTAGGAGATCTACATATCCGTATCGCCAAGCTTGCCTTCCACGCCAAGGAAAGTCCCATCCGGACACGGGGCGGAGTCTTCAATCTTGTATCTTCATAGTCCAGGAGTCCGGCCGAAGATGATAGTTCGGCTATCCGGTCACCCCCTAGTCCAGGACTCCCTCAATGTGTATCATCATGATCGAGAATCAATAAAAATAAACCATTCATCAAGGGTGCATGACTCATACAAATAGAGCAACCATTATTCTCTGATTTAAATGAATAACCGTCTCGCATCAAACAAGATCCAGATATAATGTTCATGCTCAACGCTGGCACCAAATAACAATTATTCAGGTCTAAAACTAATCTCGTAAGGTAGATGTAGAGGTAGTGTTCCGATGGCGATCACATCGACCTTGGAACCATTTCCCACGCGCATCGTCCCCTCATCCTTAGCCAATCTTCATTTAATCCGTAGCCCCTGTTTCGAGTTGCAAATATGAGCAACAAAACCAGTATCAAATACCCAGGCGCTACTACGAGCATTAGAAATGTACACATCTATAACATGTATATCAAATATACCTTTCACTTTGCCATCCTTCTTATCCGCCAAATACTTGGGGCAGTTCCGCTTCCAGTGACCAGTCCCTTTGCAGTAGAAGCACTCACTTTCAGGCTTAGTTCCAGACTTGGGTTTCTTCTCCTGAGCAGCAACTTTCTTGCTGGTCTTCTTGAAGTTCCCCTTCTTCCCTTTTCCCTTTTTCTTGAAACTAGTGGTCTTGTTGACCATCAACACTTGATGCTCCTTCTTGATTTCTACCTCTGCAGCTTTTAGCATATTATAGTTCATCATGAAGCCTTTATAGCTTGGTGGCAGTTGATAACCCACAAGTATAGGGGATCCCAACAGTTTTCGAGGGTAGAGTATTCAACCCAAATTTATTGATTCGACACAAGGGGAGCCAAAGAATATTCTCAAGTATTAGCAGTTGAGTTGTCAATTCAACCACACCTGGATAACTTAGTATCTGCAGCAAAGTATTTAGTAGCAAAGTAGTATGGAAGTAACGGTAATAGTAGCAAAAGTAACAGTAGCAGTTTTGTAGCAATTGTAACAACAACAACTGTAAAGTAAATAAACAAAGAACAATATGTGAAAAGCTCGTAGGCATTGGATCAGTGATGGATAATTATGTCGGATGTGATTCCTCATGTAAGGGTTATAACATAGGGTGACACAGAACTAGCTCTAGTTCATCAATGTAATGTAGGCATGTATTCCGAATATAGTCATACGTGCTTATGGAAAAGAACTTGCATGACATGTTTTGTCCTACCCTCCCGTGGCAGCAGGGTCCTATTGGAAAAATATTAAGGCCTCCTTTTAATATAGTACCGGACCAAAGCATTAACACTTAGTGAATACAAGAACTCCTCAAACTACGATATTCACCGGTAAGTATCCCGATTATTGTCACTTCGGGGTTAATGGATCATAACACATAATAGGTGACTATAGACTTGCAAGATAGGATCAAGAACTCACATATATTCATGAAAACATAATAGGTTCATATCTGAAATCATGGCACTCGGGCCCTAGTGACAAGAATTAAGCATAGCAAAGTCATAGCAAAATCAATCTCAGAACATAGTGGATACTAGGGATCAAACCCTAACAAAACTAACTCGATTACATGGTAAATCTCATCCAACCCATCACCGTCCAGCAAGCCTATGATGGAATTACTCATGCACGGCGGTGAGCATCATGAAATTGGTGATGGAGGATGGTTGATGATGATGACGGCGACTAATCCCCCTCTCCGGAGCCCCGAACGGACTCCAGATCAGCCCTCCCGAGAGAGATTAGGGCTTGGCGGTGGCTCCGTATCGTAAAACACAATGAAACTTTCTCTTTGATTTTTTTTCTCCGCGAACGTGAATATATGGAGTTGGAGTTGAGGTCAGTGGAGCTTCAGGGGGCCCACGATGCAGGGGGTGCGCCCTAGTGGGGGTGTCCCCCACCCTCGTGGACAGGGTGTGGGCCCCCTGACGTTGATTCTTTCGCCAATGTTTTTTATTAATTCCAGAAATTTGCTCCGTGAACTTTCAGGTCATTCCGACAACTTCTATTTTTGCACAAAAATAACACCATGGCAGTTCCGCTGAAAACAGCGTCAGTCCGGGTTAGGTCCATTCAAATCATGCAAGTTAGAGTCCAAAACAAGGGCAAAGTGTTTGGAAAAGTAGATACGACGGAGACGTATCAACTCCCCCAATCTTAAACCTTTGCTTGTCCTCAAGCAATTCAGTTGGCAAACTAAAAGTGATAAAGAAAAACTTTTACAAACTCTATTTGCTCTTGTTGCAAATATGTAAAGCCAGCATTCAAGTTTTCAGCAAAGATTATGAACTAACCATATTCACAATAACACTTAGGTCTCATGTTTACTCATATCAATGGCATAATCAGCTACCGAGCAATAATAATAAATCTCGGATGACAACACTTTCTCAAAACAATCATAATATGATATAACAAGATGATATTGATGTCTACTACACAACCTTCTTCTTGTAGACGTTGTTGGGCCTGCAAGTGCACAGGTTTGTAGGATAGTAGCAAATTTCCCTCAAGTGGATGACCTAAGGTTTATCAATCCGTAGGAGGCGTAGGATGAAGATGGTCTCTCTCAAGCAACCCTGCAACCAAATAACAAAGAGTCTCTTGTGTCCCCAACACACCCAATACAATTGTAAATTGTATAGGTGCACTAGTTCGGCGAAGAGATGATGATACAAGTGAAATATGGATGGTAGATAAAGGTATTTGTAATCTGAAAATATAAAAACAGCAAGGTAACTAATGATAAAAGTGAGCGTAAACGGTATTGCAATGATAGGAAACAAGGCCTAGGGTTCATACTTTCACTAGTGCAAGTTCTCTCAACAATAATAACATAGATAGATAATATAACAAGCCCTCAACATGCAACAAAGAGTCACTTCGAAGCCACTAATAGCGGAGAACAAACGTAGAGATTATGGTAGGGTACGAAACCACCTCAAAGTTATTCTTTCGGATCGATCTATAAAAGAGTTCGTACTAGAATAACACCTTAAGACACAAATCAACCAAAACCCTAATGTCACCTAGATACTCCATTGTCACCTCAACTATCCGTGGGCATGAGTATACGATATGCATCACACAATCTCAGATTCATCCAACCAACATAAAAGTACTTCAAAGAGTGCCCCAAAGTTTCTACCGGAGAGTCAAGAACGTGTGCCAACCCCTATGCATAGGTTCCCAATGTCATGAAACCCGCAAGTTGATCACCAAAACATACATCAAGTGGCACATGATATCCCATTGTCACCACAGATAATCACGGCAAGACATACATCAAGTGTTCTCATAAAGACTCAATCCGATAAGATAACTTCAAAGGGGAAACTCAATTCATCACAAGAGAGTAGAGGGGGAGAAACATCATAAGATCCAACTACAATAGAAAAGCTCCGGATACATCAAGATCGTGCCATAGAGGGAACACGAGAGAGAACACGAGAGAGAGAGAGAGAGAGAGAGATCAAACACATAGCTACTGGTACATACCCTCAGCCCCGAGGTGAACTACTCCCTCCTCGTCATGGATAGCGCCGGATGATGAAGATGGCCACCGGTGATGGGTTCCCCGGCAGGGTGCCGGAACGGGCTCCTGAGAGGTTTTTGGTGGTTACAGAGGCTTGCGGCGGCGGAACTCCCGATCTATCTTCTGTTCTGGAAGTTTTAGGGTACGTGAGTATATATGGGTGCAGGGGTACGTCGGAGGAGCTACGGGGGCCCCACGAGGCAGGGGGCGCGCCCGGGGGTGGGGGGGTGGGCGCGCCCCCCACCCTCGTGAGCACCTCCCGTATCTCCTGATGTGCACTCCAAGTCCATCGGGTGGCTTTCCTTCCAAAAATAATTTCTCCAGTTGATTTCGTTCCGTTTTGACTTCGTCTGATATTCCTTTTTCTCGAAACACTGAAATAGGCATAAAACAGCAAATCTAGGCTGGGCCTCCGGTTAATAGGTTAGTCCCAAAAATAATATAAAAGTGGATAATAAAGCCCAATATTGCCCAAAATAGTAGATAAAGTAGCATGGAGCAATCAAAAATTATAGATACATTGGAGACATATCAAGCATCCCCAAGCTTAATTCCTGCTCGTCCTCAAGTAGGTAAATGATAAAAAGAATTTTTGATGTGGAGTGATAATTTGGCATAATTTCAATGTAAATCTTCTTAATTGTGATATGAATATTCAGATCCGAAAGATTCAAGACAAAAGTTCATATTGACACAAAAATAATAATACTTCAAGCATACTAATCAAAGCAACCATGTCTTCTCAAAATAGCATGGCAAAAGAAAGTTCATCCCTACAAAATCATATAGTTAGGCTATGCTTCATTTTCGTCACACAAAGATGTTCCCAACTTCTATACCCCCGATGACAAGCCAAGCAAATGTTTCATACTCAAATAATCACAAACTTTTTCAACCTTCACGCAATACATGAGCGCGAGCCATGGATATAGCACTATGGGTGGAATAGAATATGATGATGGGGATTGTGTGGAGAAGACAAAAAAGGAGAAAGTATCACATTGACGAGGCTAATCAACGGGCTATGGAGATGCCCATCAATTGATGTCAACATGAGGGGTAGGGATTGCCATGCAACGGATGCACTAGAGTTATGAATGCTCAACAAAAGAAAACTAGTGGGTGTGCATCCAACTCGCTTGCTCATGAAGACCTAGGGCATTTGAGGAAGCCCATCGTAGGAATATACAAGCCAAGTTCTATAATGAAAAATTCCCACTAGTATAAAAAGGACAACTTTATGAGAGTCACTACATGAAGAACAAGGTGCTACTTTGAAGCACAATATATGAGACTCACTACATGAGGAACAAGGTGCTACTTTGAAGCACAAGTGTGGAAAAAGAGATAGTAGCATTGCCCCTTTTTTTCTCTTTTTTTTCCTTTTATTTTTTTGGGCCTTTTTTTGGCCTTTCTTTTTTTTCTTTTTTTTCTTTTTGGGCAATGCTCTAACAATGATGATCATCACACTTCTATTGATTACAACATAAGGATTACAACTCGAAACTTAGAACAAGATATGACTCTATATGAATGCCTCCGGTGGTGTACCGGGATGGTGCAATGAATCAAGAGTAACATGTATGAAAAATAATGCATGGTGGCCTTGCTACAAATACGATGTCAACTACATGATCATGCAATGGCAATATGACAAAAGTAATGTATGTCATGATGATGATGATGATGGAAGTTGCATGGCAATATATCTCGGAATGGCTATGGAAGATATGGTGATAGAGCAGATATGGTGGGTATGGTGGCTGTTTTGAGGCAGATATAATGAGGTTTATGTGTGATAGAGCATATCGTATCACGGGGTTTGGATGCACCGGCGAAGTTTGCACCAACTCTCAAGGTGAGAAAGGGCAATGCACGGTACCGAAGAGGCTAGCAAAGGCGGAAAGATGAGAGTGCATATAATCCATGGACTCAACATTAGTCAAAAGAACTCATATACTTATTGCAAAAATTTAGAAGTCATCAAAAATCAAGTACTACACGCATGCTCCTAGGGGGATAGATTGGTAGGAAAAGACCATCACTCGTCCCCGACTATCACTCATAAGGATGCACAAGCCAGGTACACTTCATGTTTCAAATTTGTTACACAACTTTAACCATACGTGCATGCTACGGGACTTGCAAACTTTAACACAAGCATTTCTCAAATTCACGATTACTCAACTATCACGACTTTGATATTATCACCTCCATATCTCAAAACAATTATCAAGCATCAAACTTATCTTAGTATTCAACACACTCATAAGAATTCTTACAAATCTTTTATGCTTAGCATATCAGGATTTTAAACAAATTACCATGCTATTTAAGACTCTGAAAATAATATAAGTGAAGCATGAGAGTTCATCCATTTCTCAAAAATAAAACTACCACCATGCTCTAAAAGATATAAGTGAAGCACTAGAGCAAATGACAAACTACTCCAAAAGATATAAGTGAAGATCAATGAGTAGTTAAATAATTGTGCAACTATGCAAAGGCTCTCTCATTTAATAATTTCAGATCTTTATACTTTATTCAAACAGCAAGCAAATCTAAAGAAAACTGCATTGCAAGGATAGCAAAACTCATGTGAAGAAGCAAAAACTTAGGCTCAACCGATACTAACCGATAGTTGTTGAAAAAGAAAGGTGGGATGCCTACCAGGGCATCCCCAAGCTTAGATGCTTGAGACTTCTTGAAATATTATCTTGGGGTGCCTTGGGCATCCCCAAGCTTGAACTTTTGTGTCTCCTTAATTCCTCTCATATCATGGTTTCTCTTTTTATCAAAAGCTTCATTCACAACAAACTCAACAAGAACTCATGAAATAGGTTAGTATAAACTAATGCAAAACCCTATCTTTTTCTACTGTAACAAATTACTAAAATTATTATTCAACATTTCATACTAAATGCCTCTGCATATTTAATACTCCTATCTTCAAACAGAATCATTAAACAAGCAAACATATGCAAACAATGCAACCATAACAGCAATCTGCCAAAACAGTACAGTCTGTAAAGAATGCAAGAGTCATCATACTTCCCTAACTCCAAAAATTATGAACTAAAATTCCCACTGTAATAATTTTATCATAGCTCAATATGCAAAAAGTTTCAACATTATATCGGGCTCTGACTTTTCTAGGGAATTTTTGCAACAGCGGTAAACTTTCTGTTTTCAAACAGCAACATGTATACTAGCAAAATAAGCATGGAAAAGGCTATCCTTGACTTATTTATTGAAACTAAATATGCAAAACATTAATCTAATTAACATCAATCAAATACTAATAAAAGAAAATGACGCTCCAAGCAAAACACATATCATGTGGTGAATAAAAATATAGCTCCAAGTAAAGTTACCGATGAACGAAGACGAAAGAGGGGATGCCTTCCGGGGCATCCCCAATCTTAGGCTCTTGGTTGTCCTTTGAATATTACCTTGGGGTGCCTTGGGCATCCCCAAGCTTAGGCTCTTGCCACTCCTTATTCCATAGTCCATCGAATCTTTACCCAAAACTTGAAAACTCCACAACACAAAACTCAACAGAAAACTTGTAAGCTCCGTTAGTATAAGAAAATAAAACCACCACTTAGCTACTGTAATGTACTCATTCTAAATTCATATTGGTGTAATATATACTGTATTCCAACTTATCTATGGTTCATACCCTTCGATGCTACTCATAGATTCATCAAAATAAGCAAACAACACATAGAAAACAGAATCTGTCAAAAACAGAACAGTCTGTAGTAATCTGTATCAAACATATACTTCTGGAACTCCAAAAATCCTACCAAATTAGGAAGTCCTACGAAATTCGTGTACCAATGCAGAGCAAAAAGACTCAGATCAGAAGCACGTTTCTGTGAATTAAAACAACTAATTTACTGGGTGCAAAAGTTTCTGATTTTCAGCAGGATCAACACAACTATCACCGTAAGCTATCCAAAGGTCTTACTTGGCACTTTATTGAAACAAAAGCTATACAACATGATTACTACAGTAGCATAATCATGTGGACACACAAAAACAGTAAGGATAAATATTGGGTTGTCTCCCAACAAGCGCTTTTCTTTAATGCCTTTCTAGCTAGGCATGATGATGACAATGATGCTCACATAAAAGATAAGAATTGAAACATAACGGGAGCATCATGAAGCATATTACTAGCACATTTTAAGTCTAACCCACTTCCTATGCATAGGGATTTTGTGAGCAAACAACTTATGGGAACAATAATCAACAAGCATAGGAAGGTAAAACAAGCATAGCTTCAAGATTTTAAGCACATAGAGAGGAAACTTGATATTATTGCAATTCCTACAAGCATATATTCCTCCCTCATAATAATTTTCAGCATCATGAATGAATTCAACAATATAACCAGCACCTGAAGCATTCTTTTCATGATCTACTTGCATAGAAAATTCACTACTCTCCACATTAAAAGGGTAATGTTCAGAAAAAGGGTAATCATAATCATGACAAGATTTGTAAATATAATAATCACTACTTTTTATAGCATAAGTTTCATCACAATAATCATCATAAGTAGCAACTTCATTCTCATCATAATCGATTGAAACCTCTCCCAAGATAGTGGAATCACTAAATAAAGTTGACACTCTTCCAAATCCACTTTCGTATTCATCACAATAAGATTCAACATCCTCCAAAATAGTGGGATCACTACTTCCTAAAGTTGACACTCTTCCGAACCCACTTTCATCAATATAATCATCATAGGTAGGAGGCATGCTATCATCATAACAACTTTGCATATCAAAACTTGGGGTGCTAAAAATATCATCTTCATTAAACATAGCATCCCCAAGCTTGGGACAAACATCAATTCCAACAAATATATTCTCAAATATTTCATTCGCATCAAACATAGCTTCCCCAAGCTTGGGCTCTTTCATATCATAAGCATAATCACTCTCATCATTAAAAATATTGATAGCACCAATAGTATAGCAATTATCATCATCACAAGTAGTAGTAGGAGCAACATCATTGGGAGGGATACCTTTTTACCTTTGTTGCTCCTTCTTTTCTTTTTCTTCTTCACATTATGTGTAGGTTCAACCTTCCTCTTTGAGCTCCTTATTGATGAGATTGTTTGAGTAGAAGGCTCCTCCTCGTTACCTGATTCATCATAAGAAATAATAGGAGGATATTGGGAACTCTCTTCCATTTCATTAGTATTCTCTTCATCCTCTATTTGTTTTTCTTTTCTTTATGTAATTGGCAATATAAGGATTTTCAATGCAATTCACCGCACAATACATATAAATTTCTTCTTGATCAAAATGAAGAATTCTATCAAGGGCAAATTCTGGAATAATCTTAGTTATACGTTTTATTTCCTCATAACCCAAGAGCAAACTAAGTTCATTATGATGTGCAAGGGAAATCAAGTCATCGCAATTTTTGGACACGATACGATCATGAAACAATTTGCATTGGGTACTAAAATGATCACGTTCATTACATAGTTCACAAGTATGGCTAAGAAAAACCAAATTTTCAGCACATGCATCTAGCCTTTCTTGCAACCATTTAGTTTCTAAGTACTTATGCCTCTTGCAATATCTATCTTCTCTATTTGGTGTGTCCTTGCAAACCCAATGCACTCCACAAAAATTGACATGTTTATAGGAGGCATTTTCATCATAACTAGTGCAATCATCATTAGCATCATGAATATACAAAGAATTCGTACTAACAACATTGTAATCATGCTCATCATTCAAAGATTTAGTGCCAAACAATTTAGAGATTTCTTCTTCTAGCACTTGAGCACAATTATCCTTCCCATCATACTCACGAAAGATATTAAAAAGGTGAAGCGTATGAGACAAACTCAATTCCATTTTTTTGGTAGTTTTCTTTTATAAACTAAACTAGTGATAAAACAAGAAACAAAAAGATTCGATTGCAAGATCTAAAGATATACCTTCAAGCACTCACCTCCCTGGCAACGGCGCCAGAAAAGAGCTTAGTTGATGGGGTGTGAGTGAGTGCCCTTTACCTAGCCTCCCCAGCAACGGTGCCAGAAAAGAGCTCGATGTCTACTACACAACCTTCTTCTTGTAGACGTTGTTGGGCCTGCAAGTGCACAGGTTTGTAGGACAGTAGCAAATTTCCCTCAAGTGGATGACCTAAGGTTTATCAATCCGTAGGAGGCGTAGGATGAAGATGGTCTCTCTCAAGCAACCCCCGCAACCAAATAACAAAGAGTCTCTTGTGTCCCCAACACACCCAATACAATGGTAAATTGTATAGGTGCACTAGTTCGGCAAAGAGATGGTGATACAAGTGCAATATGGATGGTAGATAAAGGTATTTGTAATCTGAAAATATAAAAACAGCAAGGTAACTAATGATAAAAGTGAGCGTAAACGGTATTGCAATGATAGGAAACAAGGCCTAGGGTTCATACTTTCACTAGTGCAAGTTCTCTCAACAATAATAACATAGATAGATAATATAACAAGCCCTCAACATGCAACAAAGAGTCACTCCGAAGCCACTAATAGCGGAGAACAAACGTAGAGATTATGGTAGGGTACGAAACCACCTCAAAGTTATTCTTTCGGATCGATCTATAAAAGAGTTCGTACTAGAATAACACCTTAAGACACAAATCAACCAAAACCCTAATGTCACCTAGATACTCCATTGTCACCTCAAGTATCCGTGGGCATGATTATACAATATGCATCACACAATCTTAGATTCATCCAACCAACATAAAAGTACTTCAAAGAGTGCCCCAAAGTTTCTACCGGAGAGTCAAGAACATGTGCCAACCCCTATGCATAGGTTCCCAATGTCACGAAACCCGCAAGTTGGTCATCAAAACATACATCAAGTGGCACATGATATCCCATTGTCATCATAGATAATCACGGCAAGACATACATCAAGTGTTCTCATAAAGACTCAATCCGATAAGATAACTTTAAAGGGGAAACTCAATTCATCACAAGAGAGTAGAGGGGGAGAGAGATCATAAGATCCAACTACAATAGCAAAGCTCGGGATACATCAAGATCGTGCCATAGAGGGAACACGAGAGAGAGAGAGAGATCAAACACATAGCTATTGGTACATACCCTCAGCCCCGAGGGTGAACTACTCCCTCCTCGTCATGGATAGCGTCGGGATGATGAAGATGGCCACCGGTGATGGGTTCCCCCTCCGGCAGGGTGCCAGAACAGGCTCCTGAGAGGTTTTTGGTGGCTACAGAGGCTTGCGGCGGCGGAACTCCCGATCTATCTTCTCTTCTGGAAGTTTTAGGGTACGTGAGTATATATGGGTGCAGGGGGTACGTCGGAGGAGCTACAGGGGCCCCATGAGGCAGGGGGCGCGCCCGGGGGGGTGGGCGCACCCCCCACCCTCGTGAGCACCTCCCGTGTCTCCTGACGTGCACTCCAAGTCCATCGAGTGGCTTTCCTTCCAAAAATAACTTCTCCAGTTGATTTCGTTCGTTTGACTTAAATCGATATTCCTTTTCCTCGAAACACTTTGAAATAGGCATAAACACAGCAAATCTAGGTTGGGCCTCCGGTTAATAGGTTAGTCCCAAAAATAATATAAAAGTGGATAATAAAGCCCAATATTGCCCAAAACAGTTGATAAAGTAGCATGGAGCAATCAAAAATTATAGATACGTTGGAGACGTATCAAGTATCTCGCTAGCCCTTTCTGAGACCGCAAAACATAAATGCAGAGCACCTTTGAAGATCAAGGACTGACTAAACATTGTAATTCATGGTAAAAGAGATCCAGTCATAGTCATACTCAATATAAATTAATAGTAATGCATGCAAATGACTGCGATGCTCTCCAGCGGGTGCTTTTTAATAAGAGCGTGATGACTCAACATAAAAGTAAATAGAAAGGCCCTTCGCAGAGGGAAGCAGGGATTTGTAGAGGTGCCGGAGCTCGATTTTGAAATAGAGATAAATATCATTTTGAGCGGTATACTTTCATTGTCAACATAACAACTGAGAGATCTCGTTATCTTCCATGCTACACACATTATAGGCGATTCCCAAATAGAATGGTAAAGTTTATACTCCCCCTCCACCAACAAGCATCAATCCATGGCTTGCCCAAAACAACGGGTGCCTCCAACTAACAACAATCCTGGGGGAGTTTTGTTTGCAATTATTTTTGATTTAAGCATGGGACTGGGCATCCCAGTGACCAGCCATTTTCTTGTGAGTGAGGAGCGGAGTCCACTCCTCTTGAGAATAACCCGCCTAACATGGAAGATACAGACAACCCTAGTTGATACATGGGATGTTCGAGCATACAAAACAGAATTTCATTTGAAGGTTTGGAGTTTGGCACATACAAATTTACTTGGAACGGCAGGTAAATACCGCATATAGGAAGGTATGGTGGACTCATATGGAATAACTTTGGGGTTTATGGAGTTTGGATGCACAAGCAGTATTCCTGCATAGTACAAGTGAAGGCTAGAAAGAGACTGGGAAGCGACCAACTAAAGAGCGACAACAGTCATGAACATGCATTAAAATTAATCAACACCGAGTGCAAGCATGAGTAGGATATAATCCACCATGAACATAAATATCATGGAGGCTATGTTGATTTTGTTTCAACTACATGTGTGAACATGTGCCAAGTCAAGTCACATGAATCATTCAAAGGAGGATACCACCCTATCATACCACATCACAACCATTTTAATAGCATGTTGGCACGCAAGGTAAACCATTATAAGCTCCTAGCTAATTAAGCATGGCATAAGCAACTATAATCTCTAATTGTCATTGCAAACATGTTTATTCATAATAGGCTGAATCAAGAACGATGAACTAATCATATTTACAAAAACAAGAGAGGTCGAGTTCATACCAGCTTCTCTCATCTCAATCATTTCATCATATATCGTCATTATTGCCTTTCACTCGCACGACCGAACGGTGTGGATAATAATAATAGTGCATGTGCATTGGACTAAGATGGAATCTACAAGCATTCAATTCAAGGGAGAAGACAAGGTAATATGGGCTCTTGGTTAAATCATCAATAATGCATATGAGAGCCACTCAACATTTTCATCATGGTCTTCTTCTCTCGACCCCCAAAGAAAAGAAAAGAAATAAAACTATTTACACGGGAGAGCTCCCAACAAGCAAAAGAAGAACGAGAAATCTTTTTGAGTTTTCTTTTAATTACTACTACTACAGGCATGGAAAGTAAACTAGCTAAAAGCTACAACTATTTTTTTGGGTTTTCTTAAGGTTATTCAAACACACAAGAAGAAAACCAGAAACAGAAATTAAACTAGCATGGATAGTACAATGAAAAAGTATGAGCACCGACAACTAAAATGAGTGTGTGAACATGAATGTAATGTCGGTGAGAAATAAATACTCCGCCAAGCTTAGGCTTTTGGCCTAAGTTGGTCTATGCCCATGGGTGGCCTGGTGGATATCTGAAGTTGTAAATGGGGTCGTACTGAGAAAAGGACGGTCTATAAGGGTCAAGTAGTGGTTCCGGCTCAGGCTCTAGGGCTGATGTCTGGCCCCAGTACGCGTGAATGGCCTCCGGCAAGACGAGGTAAGTGTGTGCAGTTAAGTCGAACAAAGAGGGTGCAGGAATAAGTCGAGGGGGCCATCATGGGCCCATGAGGCAGGGGGCGCGCCCTGGACCCTCGTGGCCAGGTGCTAGCTCCCCCTGATGTGTTCTCAGTGCCAGATATTCTCAAATATTCCAGAAAAAATCATACTAAATTTTCAGGGCATTTGGAGAACTTTTATTTTTGGGGTATTTTTTATTGCATGGATAATTCAGAAAATAGACAGAAGATACTATTTTTACTCTATTCAATCTAAATAACAGAAAGTAAAAGGAGGGTAAAGAAGGTTATGCCTTCTAACTTCATCCATCTCATGCTCATCAAAAGGAATCCACTAACAAGGTTGATCAAGTCTTGTTAACAACCTCATTCCGAATAACATGGAACTGGAGAAATTTCGAATAACATTAGGTTACCTCAATGGGGATATGCACATCCCCAATAATAAGAATATCATATTTCTTCTTGACAGTAGGAAGAGGAAATTCAAAACCTCCAATAATAATCGATGGAATTTTGCCAATAGAATTGATACTGTGAACTTGAGGTTGTTTCCTCGGAAAGTGTACCGTATGCTCATTACCATTAACATGAAAAGTGACATTGCCTTTTTTGCAATCAATAACAGCCCCTGCAGTATTCAAAAAGGGTCTACCAAGGATAATCGACATACTATCATCCTCGGGAATATCAAGAATAACAAAGTTCGTTAAGATAGTAACGTTTGCAACCACAACAGGCACATCCTTACAAATACCGACAAGTATAGCGGTTGATTTATCGGCCATTTGCAAAGATATTTCAGTAGGTGTCAACTTATTCAATTCAAGTCTATGATATAAAGGGAGAGGCATAACACTAACACCGGCTCCAAAATCACATAAAGCAGTTTTAACATAGTTCCTTTTAATGGAGCATGGTATAGTTGGTACTCCTGGATCTCCAAGTTTCTTAGGTATTCGACCCTTAAAAGTATAATTAGTAAGCATGGTGGAAATTTCATCTTCTGGTATCTTTCTTTTATTTGTAATAATATCTTTCATGTACTTAGCATAAGGATTCACTTTAAGCATATCAGTCAAACGCATACACAAAAAGATAGGTCTAATCATTTCAGCAAAGCGCTCAAAATCCTCATCATCCTTTTTCTTGGATGGCTTAGGAGGAAAATGCATGGGTTTCTGAACCCATAGTTCTCTTTCTTTACCGTGCTTCCTAGCAACAAAGTCTCTCTTATCATAACGTTGATTCTTTGATTTTGGGTTATCAAGATCAATAGCAGGTTCAATCTCTACATCATTATTATTGCTAGGTTGAGCATCGACATGAACATTATCATTAACATTATCACTAGGTTCATGTTCATCACCAGATTGTGTTTCAGCATCAGAAATAGAAATATCATTGGGATTCTCAGGTGTGTCTACAAGAGGTTCGCTAGAAGCATCCAAAGTCCTATTATTTTTCTTATTCTTATTTTTAGAAGAACTAGGTGCATCGACATTATTTCTCTGAGAATCTTGCTCAATTCTCTTAGGGTGGCCCTCAGGATACAAAGGTTCCTGAGTCATTTTACCCATTATAGTAGCCACTCTAACAGCAAAGTCATGTTTATTATTTAATTCATCGAGCAAATCATTTTGAGCTTTAAGTACTTGTTCTACTTGAGTGGTGACCATAGAAGCATGTTTACTAATGAGTTTAAGTTCATCCTTAACTCTAGACATATAATCACTCAAGTTTCCAATCATATAAGCATTACTTTTCAATTGTCTACCAACATAAGCATTCAAGTTTTCTTGTCTAGCCATAAAGTCATCAAATTCATCCAAGCATTGGCTAGCAAACTTAGTAGACGGGATTTCAACTTTATCATATCTATAGAGAGAATTTACCTTTACTACCTGTGTCGGGTTATCAAGAGCATGTATTTCTTCAATAGGTGGTATATTAAGGCCATGTATTTCTTCAACACGAGGGAAATTCTTAACATCTTCAGCTTTAATACCTTTTTATTTCATAGATTTCTTTGCCTCTTGCATATCTTCAGGACTGAGAAATAGAACACCTCTTTTCTTCGGAGTTGGTTTAGGAGTTGGCTCAGGAATTGGCTCAGGGATTGGCTCAGGAAGTGTCCAATTGTTTTCATTAGTCAACATATTATTCAATAGCAATTCAGCTTGATCCACTGTTCTTTCCCTGAAAACATAACCAACACAACTATCCAAATGGTCTTTGGAAGCATCGGTTAGTCCATTATAAAAGATATCAAGTATTTCATTTTTCTTAAGAGGATGATCACGAAAAGTATTAAGTAATCGGAGAAGCCTCCCCCAAGCTTGTGGGAGACTCTCTTCTTCAATTTGCACAAAATTATATATTTCCCTTAAAGCAGCTTGTTTGTTATGAGCGGGGAAATATTTAGCAGAGAAGTAATAAATCATATCCTGGGGACTACGCACACAACCATGATCAAGAGAATTAAACCAAGTTTTAGCATCACTGTCGGTGTCAAAACCGGCGGATCTCGGGTAGGGGGTCCCAAACTGTGCGTCTAGGCGGATGGTAACAAGAGACAAGGGACACGATGTTTTTACCCAGGTTCGGGCCCTCTCGATGGAGGTAAAACCCTACTCCTGCTTGATTGATATTGATGATATGGGTAGTACAAGAGTGGATCTACCACCAGATCAAGGAGGCTAAACCCTAGAAGCTAGCCTATGGTATGATTGTTGTAATGGTTTTTTTTCCTACGGACTAAAGCCCTCCGGTTTATATAGACACCGGAGAGGGCTAGGGTTACACAGAGTCGGTTACAATGGTAGGAGATCTACATATCCGTATTGCCAAGCTTGCCTTCCATGCCAAGGAAAGTCCCATCCGGACACGGGACGAAGTCTTCAATCTTGTATCTTCATAGTCTTGGAGTCCAGCTGACGATGATAGTCCGCTATCCGGACACCCCTAGTCCAGACTCCTCAAGAGCCCCGAACCGGGCTTCAATGACGATAAGTCCGGTAGCGTTTATAGTCTTGGCGTTGCAAGGCGGGTTCTCCTTAACTTCCATGTACCGCCGAACAAGATCCGCTTCCTTATCAATATTGCGCTTCTTGGCTTCCACGCCCAATAATGGCCATCTTCCACGCGTCGCACGAATGCGAAAAGTCAGGGTATCTTTTATGTTTTTACCCCCCAGCTGTGCAAATAATCTGCCTATAAGAGAGGCAAGAATCAAGATCCAAATCACACCATCTTCCTTCCGCGAGTACTCATCGGAGCGCTTCCGCCCAAAAATCCATTCCAACATGGACCGTCGACGCGGCTCCTCCTCTCACGCTCCCAGCCCTCTGCCAGAGACTGGCGGAGATGTTCATCCCTCACAATGAGTGGTGACGCCCAAGCGGAGGGATATCTCCCTCCGGCCTTCATGGTCCCGGTTCGAGCCGGATTGGCCACCTACCAAGGTGGGAAGCAAGCGGAGGCTACCCCAAATCCCAACAAAGGGGAGCGGGTATGCTTTGTCCCCTATCTGATAAGGGGGCTCGGATTTCCTATACATCCGTTCCTCCGCGGGCTCTCGGAGTTCTACGGACTCAGCTCCATCACCTCACGCCCGCCTCTATCCACGCATATCATGGGTTACGTAGCTCTTCTTGAGCTGTTTCGGCGCCGAGACCCATTTTGCGCTGTGGAAGAGGTTGTTCGCCTTGTACCCGCTCTCACGAGGGGTCCATATATCAAGTGGGCGGCGCCAAATATGGCGATCGCCGGACCGGATATCCATCCGGAACCCCTAAGAAGGCGCCCAAAGACGGCCTTGAATGGTTTACATAGAAGACGCTCCCTGCGGACCTGTTGGATTGGCCTCGAGTTGATAATGCTCCTCTGAAGAACGCCTTTAGTTGGCGCCCACGGAGCCCCTAACGGAGGAAGACAAGAGCGCCCATTATTTGATGGGCGGATAAGGTTATCGCCCATTCCGAGTTGACCATGATTGGAGTCATGGCAACATGCATTATCTGCGGGGTGCAGCCGCTGCAATGCAGGGCCACCCTATGTGGGATTTCAACGGGAGGACGATGCCACCCGTCATGGCATAAAGGGCGGGTTCGCCGAGTACTGGCGAAGATCCCTGTCCGGCCTGTATAAGGGGAGAAGGAGGACTTCCTCCGACGAACCCGTTGAATGGGTTCTCCATGAATAATCCCGGCGTTGGGTAGTTTAACACTCTGTGTGCCCGACCCATGCTTTCAAGTTTAAGTTTCTTATATTATGTTTCGATGCGCAGAGCTGCGTCGGGTTGTGGAGGGCATGCTTAGTCCAGCTCCGCAACCCGAGGATCCGAGAGATCCTGGATCCAGCCTCCAAGAGGATCCGGACATAAAGGTGGAGCTAATCGACGGGTGTTCCACCAGCTCAGCATGGATAATGCTTTAGTCGCCATTACGGTGACTACCCCGGACTATATCCGCTTCCCGGTGATCTGTGACCAAGTCCCGACACCGTTATTCCTTCCTTGCTCATTTCACCACCATATACGATGGCGCTTTGCGGAGGCGCCCAAAGCGGGAAGCCGAGCCAGCGCCGACCAACAATGGTCACCCAGCCCAAGAGGGCGGAAGAGGAGCGCGTGGATTGAAACGTCGCCGCAAAGGTATAGCTCACAATTTGTAATTTAGAGCAACGCTCCTAGGAAACGCTCAATGCTCATGACTTTGTAGGAGAAAAGCGCCGCCGGATCTGGGCGTGAGGTTGCCAACCTAGCCTCTACCAGCCGTGCTCCAAGACTGGTGCGGAGGGGGAGGCGGCGCAAGGCGCGAGCCGGATGCTCCTCCAACGGAGGATGCCGACAGACTGTCGGCCACCAAGTCTGAGGTGGAGAGCGCCATGAACCACAGGCGCCGCCGGACAGTGTTTCGTGACGCGTGCTTCTCCTCTGAGGCGTTGAATGCCTTTAACGCGGGGGACGTGCACCTCCGTGCTGCTCAAGATGGTTTGGCTAGAGCCACGGAGCAGTATGTAAAAGACATACGGGTAAGAGAATTTAATAGTTGTATATGCCAGTAGCCCCCGAGACTTAAAGTAGTTATATTAACTGATTTAAGGATAAACGCAGGATCTTACAGAGAAGAATACCCAACTGTCTCAGGAGCTGCAAGAGTGCAAGGCCCAACTCGTGGCCGCACTTTGCCGCCGAGAGGAAACACCAAGACCCCTCCCGTAACACATTATTTTAAAAAGATAAGCGGTGTGCGGCGTGCGCAAGTCTAATAATGACATTGCAGTCTTGCCGGACAAGATCCGGACAGCAAGAACTATCTGCGCCGGTGAAGGCCGGTGAGAGGGTGCTGAATAAGGTGCAGCAGAAAGGAACAAGCTCCAGATACCCACGCCCAGCTCAGAGAAGAGCTGAAAGGTGTTCGGGCCGAGCTGTCTAGCTCCGTTAAGGAGAATGAGCGGCTTCATCGCGGCATTTATAGTAAGTGCTTGAGCGAACTCCTTTGAAAAGAAGAGTTCGGCGAGGAAGTCAATTGACAAAATATGTCTGTAGGTATACTCACGGCTCACCCTGCGGAGGAGATGCCCGTATCAACGGGTGATCAACTTCCCGAGCTGTTGCAGCTGCTCGAACGAGTTCGGCAGGCAATGAGCGGCGGCGGCCAGGCTTTATGGCCAGCCCTCTCCCTACCCGAGGGCCTTGGGAAGCTTGCGGAGAAGCTTTAGGGAGTGCGGCAGCGCTTCCGTTTATGGAAGATTTCGGCCTGCCGCCAAGGTGCTAGGGAGGCCTGGGCCATGGTGAAGACGCGGTACAAGAAGGCGGACCCCAACCACATGGTCGAGGTCGGACCTATGGGGCCTCATGGGAAGGAGATCCCTGTGAGTTTAGTATACGGCCAAGTAGAGTTGGCCGCTAAATTTTCCCAACGGGACTGTAAATTAGACAGCCTGTTAGACGGGATTGAGGAGGAATACAGTCAGTTGATTTGACAATGTATTTTAAAATGACATGTAAAATGCCTTCTAGCCGGATTGTAGATCGTTTGTCTTTGCCGACCTTTTCGCTTCAACCTCGGGACCCTAGAGTCCGGAGTGTGTCCGAATACCTTCTCGGTTAAGAAACAACCGGGGCATGCATGGAGACCAGGCGTAGGGGTCATTAGTGCTTTATCAGTCAAGTTCCCAACTAGTTATGTTATATTACATGGTTAGTAAGAAACATCTTCCAGGGAGAATAGTTCTGTTAAGGGTTCCTTTCCCTGGGAGGCATGCCCTAAAGTGCATGTCCGGACTGCGAAAAGAGTAGAAAAACATCTGGGGGCAGATAAATAAGTAGGTAAAAAATCATCTTTCAAGTCACCGACCGAATATTCCCTTAAGAACGCTAGCTTTCGGCTTCACCCGGTCGAGGTACACATCCGGTGACCCGGCAAGAATAATCACAGAGGTGCTCCTTTACCTCTTAGCCGAACAATCGGGAATGTAGGGTAAGCACAGAGCCGAGCAACCTAGCTTGGCCAAAACTTAAGTCATATCGATGCATATAATGGTGAATAAAAGGTACATGTGGAAGCTTGACACATGTGCGGGCATGAAGCCCTTATAATTAAAGCTTCGTAAAGAAGCCCCTGTATAATGAGTGCGGATGGCACATCAAGTGTGTGCGAACAATGCGCAAGTAGGCCTTTAAGGGCTTTTTAGAAAAAGGGTTGAGAGAAGAAAGAGAAACAAAAGACAGCTGAAGTGTAAAAATTTGGACGGGGGAAGGGGACGAACTCTTAGTCCGGCGCTAGGCATAGAATCTTCGGAGGCGGGCTGCGTTCCATGGGTTCGGCTCGAGTCGGTTGTCCGACGCATTTCGTAGACGGTACGCTCCGCCGGTCAGGACTTGATCGATAATGAAAGGGCCCTCCCATTTGGGCTTGAGCTTGTCCTTTTTCTTGTCCAAGAAAGCGAGAACTAGTTCGCCAACGTTGTAAGTCTTGGCCCGTACTTCTCTGCTTTGATATCTTCGAGCCTGCTGCTGATAGAATGCGGAACGAGCCTTGGCGACATCGCGTTCTTCCTCCAATGCGTCCAAGCTGTCCTGCCGATCCAGCTCGGCTTCTCTTTCTTCGTACATGCGCACTCGAGGTGAGTCATGAATGATGTCGCAGGCGAATCGCCTCTGCGCCGTATACCATAAAAATGGTGTGAGTCCGGTAGTACGGTTGGGCGTTGTCCGCAGCCCCAGTAGTACGGAGTCGAGCTCCTCTACCCAAAGGCGTGTCGATTTCGTAAGTGATCGCACTAGTCCGGGTTTGATGCCGCCATTATTAGACCGTTCGCTCATTCCACTTGATTGTTGGTTTGAGGATGATAGATCAAGCGTAATCAAGCTTAATGCCCATATTTTTGCACCATGATTTAACCTCGTCGGCCATGAAGTTCGTGCCGTTATCGGTGATGATCTTTGTGGGAGACACCATAACGTGTACTACCCCGTATATGAAGTCTATCACTGGTCCGGACTCTGCAGTTTTAAGCGGCTTGGCCTCTATCCATTTGGTGAATTTATCCACCATGACCAATAGGTACCTTTGCTTGTGGGTTCCCCTTTAAGGGGTCCAACCATGTCAAGCCCCTGCACATGACGGCCGGTAATGGGTATAGTTTTGAGGGCGGTGGGTGGCATATGGCTCGATTAGCAAAGAGTCGACAACCGACGCATCTTTGGACTAAGTCCTGAGCATCTGCCCGGGCCGTCGGCCAATAAAATCTTGTACGGAATGCCTTTCCTACAAGGGCCCGAGCTGCGGCGTGGTGTCCGCCTAGTCCGGCATGAATTTCAGCCAGAAGGTTTTGCCCTTCTTCTTCGGAGATACACCTTTGAAGGACTCCGGTTGTGCTTTTCTTATAAAGTTCTCCCTCATGGACCTTGTAGGCTTTAGATCGCCGAACTATGCAGCGGGCCTCATTTTGGTCTTCGGGGAGTTCCTGCCTAAGCAAGTAGGCTAGGAATGGCTCTGTCCATGGGGCGATTACTGCCATTATTTCGTGGGCTGAAGGTGGTATTTCATCGGCTGAATCGCCGGTTATGTCAGATTGCTCTGTGTCGGTTGGTGCGGCTGCTTCTGGTTTGTTATTTCCGGACTCCTCTTCCCATAGTATGGATGGCTTAAAGAGCCATTCCAGGAAGATGTTAGGAGGGACAGCGTCACGTTTTGCACCGATGCGTGCCAGTACGTCGGCTGCTTGGTTATTATCCCTTGCTACGTGGTGGAATTCAAGTCCTTCAAACCGAGCTGACATTTTTAGGACAGCGTTACGATATGCTGCCATTTTCGGATCCTTGGCATCAAAGTCTCCATTTACTTGGGATATTGCAAGGTTTGAATCCCCGCGCACCTCTAGGCGTTGAATGCCCATGGACATTGCCATCTGGAGGCCATGTAAAAGGGCCTCGTATTCGGCTGCGTTGTTGGAGTCCGTATACATTATCTGAAGTATGTATTGGACTATGTCCCCAGTTGAGGACGTCAATACGACGCCAGCCCCCAATCCGGCCAACATTTTAGAGCCGTCGAAGTGCATAATCCAATTGGAGTATACGCCGTACTCTTTAGGGAGTTCGGCTTCGGTCCATTCAGCGACAAAGTCAGCCAAGACTTGTGACTTTATAGCTCGCTGAGGTTTGTAAGTTATATCGAATGGTAAGAGCTCAATGGCCCATTTTGCAATCCTGTTCGTCGCGTCGCGGTTGTTTATAATGTCGTTGAGGGGTACTTGGAGGCCCATGTTATCGAACACTCTTGAAAGTAGTGTCGAGCTTCCGGATGCCATGAACACCGTGACACGCTATCTTTTGATAGTGCGGTAACGGACTTGCAGGGGTTAACACGGTGGATACGTAGTACATCTGGTTTTGAAGAGGGAATTTATGCCCTTTCGCTCTCGCTCGACGACGAGTATCTGCGCTTACAACTTGATGTGTTGCGCGATGTATAACAACATTGGTTCGCCCGAGGTTGGCGCAGCCAGACCGGATTTGTTGCCAATATGGCTTTTATTTCTTCGAGTCCGGCGGTGGCAGCATCCGTCCACTCGAAGTGTTCGGTGTGCCTGAGGAGGCGATAGAGGGGCAGTGCCTTTTCTCCCAAACGGGAGATAAAGAGGCTTAGAGCCGCCACGCATCGAGTCAATTTTTGTATTTGTTTGAGGTCTTTTGGAATATCTAGCTGTGACAGAGCTCGGATCTCGGCTGGGTTTGCTTCAATTCCTCTACCGGATACAATGAAGCCCAGAAGCTTTCCGGCTGGTACGCCGAAAACGTATTTTTCCGGATTCAGCTTGATGTCATATGCTCTGAGGTTGTTGAATGTGAGCCTCAAGTCGTCTACTAGAGTTTCGACGTGTTTGGTTTTGACAACTACGTCGTCTATGTATGCCTCTACTGTTTTGCCGATCTAGGTGGCCAGACATGTTTGAATCATGCGCTGATATGTTGCGCCGGTGTTTTTAAGTCCGAAGGGCATTGTGTTGAAGCAGAATGGTCCATATGGAGTAATGAATGCCGTTGCGGCCTGGACTGCTTCCGCCATCTTGATTTGATGGTAGCTGGAGTATCGTTAAGGAAGCACAATGAATCGAACCCGCGGTAGCGCCGATTATCTGGTCGATGCGGGAGGGGAAGGGATCCTTTGGGCAGGCCTTGTTGAGGTCTTTAAAATCGACACATAGGCGCCAGGATTTGTCCTTCTTTAGTACCATTACCAGGTTTCCTAGCCAATCCGGATGTTTGATGTCTCTGATGAATCCGGCTTCCAATAGTTTGGCTAGCTCTTCTCCCATTGCCTGTCTTTTGGGTTCGGAAAATTGTTGAAGAGCCTGTTTGACTGGCTTGAATCCTTTTAGGATGTTTAGGTTGTGTTCGGCCAATCTGCGTGGGATTCCGGGCATATCCGAAGGGTGCCAGGCGAAAATGTCCCAATTTTCCCGGCGAATTTTCATGATCTTGGCGTCTATGTCAGGGTTCAACTGTGCCCCGATGGAAGCCGTCTTTGTTGGGTCCGTTGGATGGACATGGAATTTTACTATTTCGTCCGCTGGTTTAAAGGAGGTGGACTTGGATCTCTTATCGAGTATCACATCGTCCCTATTTCTGAGAGCGCTTGTGCGGTGAGTTCTTCTGCCGCTAGGGCTTCGGATAGTGCCTCCGGGGCTAACGCGGCTGTCTTGTTTTCGGCGAGTGCTATGTCCGGATCACTAACGAGTGATTATTCCGCCGGGCCCGGCATTTTGAGCTTCATGTACCCGTAATGGGGTACGGCTTGAAAAATTGTGAATGCCTCTCGCCTAATATAGCGTGATATCCGCTGTTGAACAGGGCCACTTGGAACGTGACTTCTTCGATCTGTAATTGTCCGTGAGCGAACACCACATCGAGTGTGATTTTTCCGGTGCAGCGCTTCCGGCCGGGATTATTCCTCTGAAGGTTGTGCTGCTTCGCTCAATGCAGCTCCAGTTTATTTCCATTTTTGAAGAGTTTCCTCGTAGATGAGGTTTAATCACTGCCGCCATCCATGAGGACCTTGGTAAGTCGAAAGTCGCCCACTATTGGACTAAGTACCAGTGCGGCTGGTGCTCGGGCTGTTCGGAATTTAGGTTCGTCGCTGGCGTTGAAGGTGATGGCTGTGTCGCTCCATGGATTTGTTGTTGCTACTTGGTAGACTTCGGCGAGGCTGCGGATTGTTCGTTTCTGCATATTATTTGATGCGAAAGTCTCGAAGACTGTTGATATCGTACCGATATTGTTGGAGTGGTTTTCCGGGGCTAGAAGCTCCTCGCCACTTTTGGCCACCTGCCGTAATATCCAACATGCTCGGAGGCTATGTGTTGGGACGGCGCCCTCTGTACTGTGAATTTTACAGGGTCCGCTAAGCCATCCCTCCAGTACGGTTCCATGCCCTTTATGGGGTTTTTGCTTTTTGGTTTTTGTACCTGGTGCCTCAGTGTAATGCAGCCTTTTATTGCGGACTAGGGTTGTATTTGGGGCCGGATTGTTCCAAAACTTATTTTCGGTTTTCTGGAAACTCTCCATCGCACAGTACTTTCGTACTATGGACGCCAGGTCGGCGAAGCATGTAATTTCACAACGGCTGATGGCGTTCAAGATTCCCTCGTCCGTGCAATTATTGCAAAAATTGAGATTGCGTTTTCCTCTCGGCAGTCCTTTATCCTGTTCATAACCGTGGAGGAATCGCCCAAGAGTGATGTATTGTTTCAGCGGGCTCTTGCCGATTAGAGATAGATCGCATATGTCTGGGCAGGTGGGTGGAATTAAGTCCGGAACCCTACCCATCTCGAGGCTCAAGGGCCGAGAAGTTTCCAAATTTGGAAGCTTGGATTGCTGGATGTTGTCCAACGAGTCCGGTCCGATGCCTGACTTTAGGTTCGATGCTTGATCGAAGTCTGTCCCTCCGGGAATCCGGCATGGAGGGTTCGGGAGCCCAGACATGACTAGTTTTCAATACAGGAGAAGAGTCGCCGCGTTGTTCCTCTACCACTGCAACATGGTGGGTGACCTGGGGAGAGCCCAATCTGATTGTAGTCTTTAGCGACTCCCAGGGCAGCGATGCGATCCAAGAGCTCGTTTACGGACGAGAGCTCTATTGGATCCCGCCGCTCGGCGAATTCTGAGCTGACGTGAAGATTGCTTTTGACGACCTGAGAGGTCATTGTCGAGGCGGTGGCCGGACAAGCGGTCATGAGAAAACTACCTAGCCGTATAGTTTGGCCGGCGGCCAAGGCTCCTTTGGCGAAAATACCGTCCTTGAAGACCGGAGGAGGCATCCTTCCTATCGATGACAGCACAGAGGAACTCTCAATGAAAGCACCAATGTCGGTGTCAAAACCGGCGGATCTCGGGTAGGGGGTCCCGAACTGTGTGTCTAGGCGGATGGTAACAGGAGACAAGGGACACGATGTTTTTACCCAGGTTCGGGCCCTCTCGATGGAGGTAAAGCCCTACTCCTGCTTGATTGATATTGATGATATGGGTAGTACAAGAGTGGATCTACCACCAGATCAAGGAGGCTAAACCCTAGAAGCTAGCCTATGGTATGATTGTTGTAATGGTTGTTTTTTCCTACGGACTAAAGCCCTCCGGTTTATATAGACACTGGAGAGGGCTAGGGTTAAACAGAGTCGGTTACAATGGTAGGAGATCTACATATCCGTATTGCCAAGCTTGCCTTTCACGCCAAGGAAAGTCCCATCCGGACATGGGACAAAGTCTTCAATCTTGTATCTTCAAAGTCTTGGAGTCCGGCTGACGATGATAGTCCGGCTGTCCGGACACCCCCTAGTCCAGGACTCCCTCAAATCACCCTTAATGAGAATGGAAATGTCTTAAGGATATAATAGTAGCGAGACTTCTCATCATTTGTGAATAGGGTGGCTATATCATTCAACTTAGTAAGATGTGCCACAATAGTTTCAGATTCATAGCCACAAAAAGGATTCAACTAAAGTAATTATCTCAGGATCGACAGAGAAATCATAATCCTTATCAGTAACAAAGATAGGTGAAGTAGCAAAAGCAGGGTCATATTTCATTCTAGCATTCAGAGATTTCTGTTTTAGTTTAGCTAATAACTTCTTAAGATCAGATTTACCATTGCAAGCAAGAAAATCTCTAGCGGTTTCTTCATCCATAACATAACCCTCAGGAACAACAGGCAATTCATATTTAGGGGGAGAACCTTCATCATCACTATCTTCAATAATATCAGTTTCAAGAATTTCATTCTCTCTAGCCCTAGCAAGTTGTTCATCAAGAAATTCACCTAATGGCACGGTAGTATCAAGCATAGAAGTAATTTCATCATAAGTATCGTGCATAGTAGAAGTGGCATCATCAATAACATGCGACATATCAGAATTCATAGCAGAAGCAGGTTTAGGTGTCGCAAGCTTACTCATTACAGAAGGAGAATCAAGTGCAGAGCTAGATGGCAATTCCTTACCTCCCCTCGTAGTTGAGGGATAAATCTTAGTTCTTTCATCTTTCAAGTTCTCATAGTGACCAGCAGGTATAAATCCCAAGTGACTCAAAGAATAGAGCTATGCACCCCGGCAACGGTGCCAAAAAATAGTCTTGATAACCCACAAGTATAGGGGATTGCAATAGTTTTCGAGGGTAGAGTATTCAACCCAAATTTATTGATTCGACACAAGGGGAGCCAAAGAATATTCTCAAGTATTAGAGTTGAGTTGTCAATTCAACCACACCTGGATAACTTAGTATCTGCAGCAAAGTATTTAGTAGCAAAGTAGTATGGAAGTAATGGTAACAGTAGCAAAAGTAACAGTAGCCGTTTTCTAGGAATTGTAACAGCAGCAACGGTAAAGTAAATAAGCAAAGAACAATATGTGAAAAGCTCGTAGGCATTGGATCAGTGATGGATAATTATGTCGGATGCGATTCCTCATGTAAGGGTTATAACATAGGGTGACAAAGAACTAGCTCCAGTTCATCAATGTAATGTAGGCATCTATTCCGTATATAGTCATACATGCTTATGGAAAAGAACTTGCATGGCATCTTTTGTCCTACCCTCCCGTGGTAGCGGGGTCCTATTGGAAACTAAGGGATATTAAGGCCTCCTTTTAATAGAGTACCGGACCAAAGAATTAACACTTAGTGAATACATGAACTCCTCAAACTACGGTCATCACCGGTAAGTATCCCGATTATTGTCACTTTGGGGTTAACGGATCATAACACATAATAGGTGACTATAGACCTGCAAGATAGGATCAAGAACTCACATATATTCATGAAAACAAAATAGGTTCAGATCTGAAATCATGGCACTCATGCCCTAGTGACAAGCATTAAGCATAGCAAAGTCATAGCAACATCAACCTCAGGGGAGAAAGGGAAAGGAGAGGAGGAAAAGGAAAGTATGAAGTAGGACTCCTACTTCCTTCCCCTCCCCCCTCCTTCCTTTCCCCCTTGTCCAAATATGGTAAGGGGGGCTGAATTGGACTAGGGTCCCAAGTAGGATTCCTCCTAGTTGGGCGCGCCCTAGGCTACCTCCCTCCCTCTCCCTCCTTTATATACATGGGGAGGGCACCCCTAGAACACACATCAATTGTTCCTAGCCATGTGTGGCGCCCCCCTCCAAAGTTTTCTACCTCAGTCATATCATCATAGTGCTCAGGTGAAGCCCTGTGCCGGTAACTTCATCATCACCGTCACCACGCCGCCGTGCTGACGGAACTCTCCCTCGGCCTCAGCTGGATCTAGAGTTCGAGGGACGTCACCAAGCTGAATGTGTGCAGATCGCGGAGGTGCCGTGCATTCGGTACTTGATCGGTTGGATCGTGAAGACGTTCGACTACATCAACCGCGTTACTTAAATGCTTCCGCTTTCAGTATACGAGGGTACGTGGACACAATCTCCCCGCTCGTTGCTATGCTTCTCCTAGATAGATCTTGCGTGATCATAGATTTTTTTTTAAAATACTATGTTCCCCAATAGTGGCATCCGAGCCAGGTCTATGCGTAGATGTTATATGCACGAGTAGAACATAAAGAGTTTTGGGAGATAATAGTCGTACTGCTTACCAGCATGTCATACTTTGATTCGGCGGTATTGTTGTATGAAGTGGCCTAGACCGACATTACATGACCACGTTCATGAGACTGGTTCTACCGACGTGCTTCGCACATAGGTGGCTAGTGGGTGTCTATTTCTCCAACTTTAGTTGAACCGAGTGTGACTACGCCCGGTCCTTGTTGAAGGTTAAAACAGCACACTTGACGAAAAATCGTTGTGGTTTTGATGCGTAGGTAAGAACGGTTCTTGCTAAGCCTGTAGCAGCCACGTAAAACTTGCAACAACAAAGTAGAGGACATCTAACTTGTTTTTGCAGGGCATGTTGTGATGTGATATGGTCAAGACATGATGATATATAATTTGTTGTATGAGATGATCATGTTTTGTAAAAATTATCGGCAACTAGCAGGAGCCTTATGGTTGTCGCTTTATTGTATGAAATGCAATCACCATGTAATTGCTTTACTTTATCACTAAGCGGTAGCGATAGTCGTAGAAGCAATAGTTGGCGAGACAACAATGATGCTTCGATGGAGATCAAGGTGTCAAGCCGGTGACGATGGTGATCATGACGGTGCTTTGGAGATGGAGATCAAAGGCACAAGATGATGATGGCCAAATCATATCACTTATATTGATTGCATGTGATGTTTATCCTTTATGCATCTTATTTTGCTTAGTACGGCGGTAGCTTATAAGATGATCCCTTACTAAATTTCAAGGTACAAGTGTTCTCCCTGAGTATGCACCGTTGCGACAGTTCGTCGTGCCGAGACACCACGTGATCATCGGGTGTGATAAGCTCTACATTCACATACAACGGGTGTAAGCCGGTTTTGCACACGCAGAATACTTGGGTTAAACTTGACGAGTCTAGCATATGCAGATATGGCCTCAGAACACTGAGACCGAAAGGTCGAGCGTGAATCATATAGTAGATATGATCAACATAGTGATGTTCACAATTGAAAACTACTCCATCTCATGTGATGGTCGGACATGGTTTAGTTTATTTGGATCACGTGATCATTTAGATGACTAGAGGGATGTCTATCTAAGTGGGAGTTCTTAAGTAATATGATTAGTTGAACTTTAACTTATCATGAACTTAGTCCTGATAGTATTTGCATATCTATGGTGTAGATCAATAGCTTGCGTATAGCTCCCCTGTCTTATTTTTGATATGTTCCTAGAGAATACTAAGTTGAAAGATGATAGTAGCAATGATGCGGACTAGATCCGTGATTTGAGGATTATCCTCATTGCTGCACAGAAGAATTATGTCCTTGATGCACCGCTAGGTGACAGACCTATTGCAGGAGTATATGCAAACGTTATGAATGTTTGGCAAGCTCGATATGATGACTACTTGATAGTTTAGTGCGGCATGCTTTACGGCTTAAAACCGGGATTTCAAAACGTTTTGAACGTGATGGAGCATATAAGATATTCCAAGAGTTGAAGTTAGTATTTCAGACTCATGCCCGTGTCGAGAGGTATGAGACCTCTGACAGTACTTTGCCTACAAGATGGAGGAGAATAGCTCAACCAGTGAGCATGTGCTCAAATTGTCTGGGTACTACAATCGCTTGAATCAAGTGGGAGTTAATCTTCCAGATAATATAGTGATCGATGGTGTTCTCTAGTCACTATCATCAAGCTAATAGAACTTTGTGATGAACTATAATATGCAAGGGATGATGAAAACGATTCCCAAGCTCTTCGCGATGCTGAAATCGGCGAAGGTAGAAATCAAGAAAAAGAATCAAGTGTTGATGGTTGACAAGACCACTAGTTTCAGTAAAAGGGAAAAGGGATAGAAAGGGAACTTCAATAAGAATGGCAAGCAAGTTGCCACGCCCATGAAGAAGCTCAAAGCTGGACCTAAGCCTGAAACTGAGTGCTTCTACTGCAAAGGGAATGGTCACTAGAAGCGGAACTACCCCAAATATTTGGCGGATAAGAAGGATGGCAAAGTGAAAAAAGGTATATTTGATATATAGATTATTGATGTGTACTTTACTAGTGTTCATAGCAACCCCTGGGAATTTGATACCGGTTCGGTTGCTAAGATTAGTAACTCAAAACAGGAGTTGCAGAATGAACTGAGACTAGTTAAGGGTGAAGTGACGATGTGTGTTGGAAGTGGTTCCAAGATTGATATGATCATCATCGCACACTCCCTATACTTTCAGGATTAGTGTTGAAACCTAAATAAATGTTATTTGGTGTTTGCGTTGAGCATGAATATGATTTGATCATGTTTATTGCAATACGGTTATTCATTTAAAGTCAGAGAATAATTGTTGTTCTAATTACATGAATAAAACCTTCGATGGTCATACACCCAATGAAAATAGTTTGTAGGATCTCGATCGTAGTGATACACATATTCATAATATTGAAGCCAAAAGATGCAAAGTTAATAATGATAGTGCAACTTATTTGTGGCACTGTCGTTTAGGTCACATCGGTATAAAGCGCATGAAGAAACTCCATGCTGATGGGCTTTCAGAATCACTTGACTATGAATCACTTGGTGCTTGCGAGCTGTGCCGCATGGGAAAGATGACTAAAACTCCATTCGCCGGAACAATGGAACGAGCTACTGACTTATTGGAAATAATACATACCGATGTATGTGGTCCAGTGAGTATTGAGGCTCGTGGCGGGTATCGTTATTTTCTTACCTTCACAAATGATTTGAGCAGATATGGTTATATCTACTTAATGAAGCATAAGTCTTAAACATTTGAAAAGTTCAAAGAATTTCAGAGTGAAGTGGAAAATCATCGTAACAAGAAAATAAAGTTTCTACGGTCTGATCGTGGAGGTGAATATTTGAGTTACGAGTTTGGTCTTCATTTGAAACAATGTGGAATAGTTTCACAACTCATGCCACCTGGAACACCACAGCATAATGGTGTGTCCGAACGTCATAATCGTACTTTATTGGATATGGTGCGATCTATGATGTCTCTTACCGGTTTACCATTATCATTTTAGGGTTATGCATCAGGGACAGCTGCATTCACGTTAAATAGGGCACCATCTAAATCCGTTGAGGCGACACCGTATGAACTGTGGTTTAGCAAGAAACCTAAGTTGTCATTTCTTAAAGTTTGGGGCTACGATGCTTATGTTAAAAAGCTTCAACCTGATAAGCTCGAATCCAAGTCGAAAAAATGTGTCTTCATAGGATACCCAAAGGAGACTGTTGGGTACACCTTCTATCACAGATCCGAAGGCAAGATATTGGTTGCTGAGAATGGATCCTTTCTAGAGAAGGAGTTTCTCTCGAAAGAACTAAGTGGGAGGAAAGTAGAACTTGATGAGGTAATTGTACCTTCTCTCGAATTGGAAAGTAGCTCATCACTGAAATCAGTCCAGTGATGCCTACACGAAATTAGTGAGGAAGTTAATGATGATGATCATGAAACTTTAGATCAAGTTTTTACCGAACCTCGTAGGTCAACCAGAGTACAATCGACACCAGAGTGGTACGGTAATCTTGTTCTGGAAGTCATGTTAACAGACCATGATGAACCTACGGACTATGAGGAAGCGATGATGAGCCCAGATTCCGCGAAATGGCTTGAGGCCATAAAATCTGAGATGGGATCCATGTATGAGAACAAAGTATGGACTTTGATTGACTTGCCTAATGATCGGCGAGCCAGTAAGAATAAATGGATCTTCAAGAGGAAGATGGACGCTCATAGTAGTGTTACTATCTACAAAGCTTGAATTGTCGCAAAAAGTTTTTGACAAGTTCAAGGTGTTGACTACGATGAGATTTTCTGACTCGTAGCGATGCTTGAGTCTGTCCGAATCATGTTAGCAATTGCCACATTTGATGAAATCTGGCAAATGGATGTCAAAATTGCATTCCTTAATGGATTTCTTAAAGAAGAGTTGTATATGATACAACAAGAAGTTTTTGTCAATCCTAAAGGTGCTAAGAAAGTGTGCAAGCTCCAACGATCCATCTATGGACTGGTGCAAGCATCTCGGAGTTGGAATATACGCTTTGATTAGTTGATCAAAGCATATAGATTTGTACAGACTTGTGGTGAAGCCTGTATTTACAAGAAAGTGAGTGGGAGCACTACAGTTTTCTAATAAGTATATGTGAAAGACATATTATTGATCGGAAATGATGTAGAATTTTCTAGAAAGCATAAAGGAGTGTTTGAAAGGAGTTTTCAAAGAAAGACCTCAGTAAAGCTGCTTACATATTGAGCATCAAGATCTATAGAGATAGATGAAAATGCTTGATAAGTTTTTTCAATGAGTGAATACCTTGACAAGATTTTGAAGTAGTACAAAATGGAACAGTCAAAGAAGGAGTTCTTGCCTATATTGCAAGGTGTGAAGTTGAGTAAGACTCAAAGCCCGACCACGATAGAAGATAGAGAGAGAATGAAAGGCATTCCCTATGCCTCAGCCATAGGTTCTATAAAGTATGCCATGCTGTGTACCAGAGCTTTTGTATACCCTACCATGAGTTTGGCAAGGGAGTACAATAGTGATCTAGGAGTAGATCACTGGACATCGGTCAAAATTATCCTTAGAGAACTAAGGAAATATTTCTCGGGTATGGAGGTAATAAAGAGTTCGTCGTAAAGAGTTACGTCAATGCAAGCTTTGACACTGATCTGGATGACTCTGAGTCTTGATCTAGATACATATTTTAAGTGGGAGCGATTAGCTAGAGTAGCTCCGTGCAAAGCATTGTAGACACAGAAATTTACAAAATACATACGATCTGAATGTTGCAGACCCGTACACTAAAATTTATCTCACAAGCAAAACATGATCACACCTTAGTGCTCTTGGGTGTTAATCACATAGCAATGTGAACTAGATTATTAAATCTAGTAAACCCTTTGACTGTTGGTCACATGGCGATGTGAACTATGGGTGTTAATCACATGGTGATGTGAACTATTGGTGTTAAATCACATGGCGATGTGAACTAGATTATTGACTCTAGTGTAAGTGGGAGACTGAAGGCAATATGCCCTAGAGTCAATAATAAAGTTATTATTTATTTCCTTATTTCATGATAAATGTTTATTATTCATGCTAGAATTGTATTAACCGGAAACTTAGTACATGTGTGAATACATAGACAAAACATAAGTGTCCCTAGTATGCCTCTACTTAACTAGCTCGTTTATCAAAGATGGTTATGTTTCCTAACCATAGACATCTGTTGTAATTTGATGAACGGGGTCACATCATTAGGAGAATGATGTGATGGACAAGACCCATCCGTTAGCTTAGCATTATGATCGTTAAGTTTTATTCCTATTGCTTTCTTCATGACTTATACATGTTCCTATGACTATGAGATTATGCAACTCCCGAATACCGGAGGAACACCTTGTGTGCTATCAAACGTCACAACGTAACTAGGTAATTATAAATATGCTCTACAGGTGTCTCCGAAGGTGTTTTTTGGGTTGGCATAGATCGAGATTAGGATTTGTCACTCCGTGTATCGGAGAGGTATCTCTGGGCCCTCTCGGTAATGCACATCACTATAAGCCTTGCAAACAATGTGACTAATGAGTTAGTTGCAGGATGATGCATTACGGAACGAGTAAAGAGACTTGCCGGTAACGAGATTGAACTAGGTATGAGGATACCGAGGATCAAATCTCGGGCAAGTAACATACCGATGACAAAGGGAACAACGTACGTTGTTATGCGGTTTGACCGATAAAGATCTTCGTAGAATATGTAGGAGCCAATATGAGCATCCAGGTTCCGCTATTGGTTATTGACCGGAGATGTGTCTTGGTCATGTATACATAGTTCTTGAACCTGTAGGACCCGCACGCTTAACGTTCGATGATGATTTGTATTATGAGTTATGTGATTTGATGACCGAAGTTTATTCGGAGTCCCCGATGAGATCACGGACATGACGAGGAGTCTCGAAATGGTCGAGAGGTAAAGATTCATATATTGGAAGGCTATATTCGGACACCGGAAGTGTTCCGGGTGATACCGGGTCACTGGAAGGGGTTTCGGGCAACCCCCAGCAAAGATATGGGCTTTATGGGCCAAGTAAGGGAACACAGCAGCCCAAAAGGGGCTGGTGCGCCCCCTATAGGGCCAGCCACGTGGGGAGAAAGGAAAAGGAGAGGAGGAAAAGGAAAGTATGAAGTAGGACTCCTACTTCCTTCCCCTCCCCCCTCCTTCCTTTCCCCCTTGTCCAAATATGGTAAGGGGGGCCGAATTGGACTAGGGGCCCAAGTAGGATTCCTCCTACTTGGGGGCGCCCTAGGTTGCCTCCCTCCCTATCCCTCCTTTATATACGTGGGGAGGGAACCCCTAGAACACACATCAATTGTTCTTAGCAGACCCTCAAAAAAAATATTGTTCCTAGCCGTGTGCGGTGCCCCCCTCCACAGTTTTCTACCTTGGTCATATCATCATAGTGCTTAGGTGAAGCCTTGTGCCGGTAACTTCATCATCACCGTCACCACGTCGTCGTGCTAACGGAACTCTCCCTCGGCCTCAGCTGGATCTAGAGTTCGAGGGATGTCACCGAGCTGAACGTGTGCAGATCGCGGAGGTGTCATGCGTTTGGTACTTGATCGGTTGGATCGCGAAGACGTTCGACTACATCAATGCGTTACTTAAACGCTTCCGCCTTTGGTCTACGAGGGTACATGGACACACTCTCCTCGCTCGTTGCTATGCTTCTCCTAGATAGATCTTGCGTGATCGTAGGAAATTTTTGAAATACTACGTTCCCCAACAGCGGGAGCTCTACGAGAAGGGCTTGGAGAAGCCGCTGGTGACTGATGATGAAGGCCCCGCCCAGCTACGCCCTCAGCTTGTCACGGCCCTCGAGGATGTCGTCCATGGTATCGGCCCTATTGTGGAAGGGGAAGCCCGCGCGCTCTCCTCGTCTGCCCTGACGAGCGTCTTCAGCCACCTTCATCTTTGCAATCACAATGCCGACCTTGCCTTCCTGCTCAAGCCTGTGGATGAAGAGCGTTGCACGGCTGCTGCTGAAGTCGTGAAGGGCCAGGTGGAGGCCTTGTTGAAGAAGTTCCTCCCATCGACCCTGCGCCTCCAGCTGATGGCGTCGCCGGTCCCCCGACCAAGGCCAGCGGCGCGGGCGACGGCGACGCTGCCGATGGGAGGTTGCTTCCTGGCGACAGCACCCGAGGCTGAGGAGGAGGCTTGCTAGTGAACGACGGTGCTCCTTCCCGTTCTTACTTTCCTGTGAACTTACCTGCAACATGCAACATGCCTCGTGGAGGCGTCAAAACTTCTATTTGGTGTTTGAAGTACAATATGTCTTGTAATAATTGCTAGATTATCGCGATTTCCTTCCCGCTTAATTTATTGTTCTGCATTGATAGAGCCCGGCCCCGTGCATACCTCAGCGCCGTTGACTCGTCCGGATCGCCAGGACGAGGCCAGGGGTGAGGGGCTACATGACCAGTTAGGCTCCTAAGTCGTGATGCTCAGGAGTCCCCCTTGACGCACGAACAGCCTTCAGGAAGGAAATGCGAGAGCGGCCTTAGCGTCCTGCGTCGGCAGGGCCCGGCCCCTTGCATACCTCAGCCACCGCTGACTCGTCCGGATCGCCAGGATGAGGCCAGCGGTAAGGGGCTACGTGACCAGTTAGGCTCCTGAGTAGCGATGCTCAGGAGTCCTCCTTGACGTACAAACAGCCTTTAGGAAGGAAATACGAGAGCGGCCTTAGCGTTCTACGTTGGTATGGCCCAGCCCCGCACATACCTCAGCCGCCGCTGACTCGTCTGGATCGCCAGGATGAGGCTAGGGGGTGAGGGGCTACATGACTAGTTAGGCTCCTGAGTTGCGATGCTCAGGAGTCCCCCTTGACGTATGAATAGACCTCATACATGTCCTCGCCGGGCTTTCGCTCGGGAGGGTTGCGCCAAGACCAGGTCTGGGGGACCTGGCAAGACGGCGTACACCAGGCGTGACCTGAGCATAGCCCCGTGCCCAGCCCCCTCGCACTACTCTCCTGAGGGGAAAGCAGCGCGGTGAGGTTAGGAATTGAGCCTGGTGGCTCCCTAAGGTTAAAGCGGCCGCGAGGACACCCCCAGTTGTTTATCACCAGCGTGGAGCATGGCACTACCATTCTTGCACGGGCATAGCCGCTCCTCGACCGTGTCGACTGCCAGCACGGAGCATGGTGCTTCCACTGGCTCGGGGGAGGGGACTCCCTCTGCGGAGAGCCCTCGGGGCATGTACAGCCCCGCCCTGACACGTGGCTTGCACGGCAGGGCTAGACGAGGTGTGTCTGGGCACCCGTGAGCTAGCGCGGGACTCACGAGGCCCTACCTCAAGGCGGGTTGCGCCTGGTCTTGATTGAGAGTACTTCAAAGGATCCTGCGAGATGGTTAGGCAACCTACACCGAGTGAATCCCTCGAGGCTGCCACATGAGAAGGCCAGACACCAACGACCCCAGGAGGTGACGTGAACGGGGCCGGCCTGCCAGACAGAGCTCAGTCATTGGGTTTATCGACGCTGCAGGGACGGACCCGAGCACAAACGCCGTGCCTAGTCTTCTCATGCGGACATCCCAAAGAAAGACAGCCGGTGCGCGGCCCCCGTAGCGACGAGGCACCGTGTCGTGTGCCCTCACTTACTTGTCCGTGCTTAGCTCATGCGAGGACGAAACACCAAGGACCATGGGAGGTGACGTACACGGGGCTGGCCTGCGAGCCAAAGCTCAACCGCTTGGATTTAGCGACGCTGCAGGGACGGACCCGAGCACAGATGCCATGCATGTCCTTAATCATGAGGTGGGCGTGGGCAGGTTCATGAGGGCGTACAACGTTCATGGCATCGAAGTGCCAATCAGGCAGATTATAATTTTAAAGCGGCTGGTGGAAAGGGGAACACTAGTCCAGGTAAATGCAAGAACGATACATGCCACAGGGATGGACCCATGCGACCTGGGGATGATGCAGCCCGAGGGGCGCCCCCAGCAAGGTAACTGAAAGATGCGGAAAGATACACGTCAAAGGGACAGACCCATGCGACCGGGGAATAATGCAGCCCGAGCGGCGCTCCCAACTGAATAAACTGGAGGATGTTGATGTCTACTACACAACCTTCTTCTTGTAGACGTTGTTGGGCCTGCAAGTGCACAGGTTTGTAGGACAGTAGCAAATTTCCCTCAAGTGGATGACCTAAGGTTTATCAATCCGTGGGAGGCGTAGGATGAAGATGGTCTCTCTCAAACAACCCTGCAACCAAATAACAAAAAGTCTCTTGTGTCCCCAACACACCCAATACAATGGTAAATTGTATAGGTGCACTAGTTCGGCAAAGAGATGGTGATACAAGTGCAATATGGATGGTAGATAAAGGTATTTGTAATCTGAAATAATAAAAACAGCAAGGTAACTAATGATAAAAGTGAGCGCAAACGGTATTGCAATGATAGGAAACAAGGCCTAGGGTTCATACTTTCACTAGTGCAAGTTCTCTCAACAATAATAACATAGATGGATAATCTAACAAGCCCTCAACATGCAACAAAGAGTCACTCCGAAGCCACTAATAGCGGAGAACAAATGTAGAGATTATGGTAGGGTACGAAACCACCTCAAAGTTATTCTTTCGGATCGATCTATAAAAGAGTTCGTACTAGAATAACACCTTAAGACACAAATCAACCAAAACCCTAATGTCACCTTGATACTCCATTGTCACCTCAAGTATCCGTGGGCATGATTATACGATATGCATCACACAATCTCATATTCATCCAACCAACATAAAAGTACTTTAAAGAGTGCCCCAAAGTTTCTACCGGAGAGTCAAGAACGTGTGCCAACCCCTATGCATAGGTTCCCAATGTCACGAAACCCGCAAGTCGATCACCAAAACATACATCAAGTGGCACATGATATCCCATTGTCACCACAGATAATCACGGCAATACATACATCAAGTGTTCTCATAAAGACTCAATCCGATAAGATAACTTCAAAGGGGAAACTCAATTCATCATAAGAGAGTAGAGGGGGAGAAACAACATAAGATCCAACTACAATAGCAAAGCTCGGGATACATCAAGATCGTGCCATAGAGGGAACACGAGCGAGAACACGAGAGAGAGAGAGAGAGAGAGAGAGAGAGAGAGAGAGATCAAACACATAGCTCTTGGTACATACCCTCAGCCCGAGGGTGAACTACTCCTCCTCGTCATGGATAGCGCCGGGATGATGAAGATGGCCACGGTGATGGGTTTCCCCTCCGGCAGGTGCTTGAGCAGGCTCTGAGAGGTTTTGGTGGCTCTGAGGCTTGCGGCAGCAGGACTCCTGATCTATCTTCTGTTCTGGAAGTTTTAGGGTATGAGAGTATATATGGGTGCAGGGGGTACGTCAGAGGAGCTACGGAGGCCCCATGAGGCAGGGGGCGCGCCCGGGGGGGCGGCCCCCCCACCCTCGTGAGCACCTCCCGTATCTCCTGACATGCACTCCAAGTCCATCGGGTGGCTTTCCTTCCAAAAATAACTTCTCCGGTTGATTTCGTTCCGTTTTGACTTCGTCTGATATTCCTTTTCCTCAAACACTGAAATAGGCATAAAACAGCAAATCTGGGCTGGGCCTCCGGTTAATAGGTTAGTCCCAAAAATAATATAAAAGTGGATAATAAAGCCCAATATTGCCTAAAACAGTAGATAAAGTAGCATGGAGCAATCAAAAATTATAGATACGTTGGAGATGTATCAGATGTCACCTGGCACAGCCGCTGAAGAGATGTTGAAGCCGCTGAAGGCATGCGCTGAAGAAGTTGCTCCGTAGGTGTCGTCCAGTGGCCTGTTCCCAGGAGATCCTGAAGGTTCCGGCTCCTCCTCCCACGGGACCGCCTGGCGCCTGGCCTCGCGAGCCGCCAAGGCGCCCTGCATGAGCCGGTGGTAGGTGTCATCCGCGTTCGGCAGGCCGTAAGGCATGCAAACGTAGCTGTGAGGGGGGCCCTCACACCGACCAGCACATGAAAGCCAGTAACACTCCTGAGATGTGGTCCTTTTGAGCCCGAGGTAGTCGATGCAGACGCGCAGCCCACAATCATTGCCTGGATGGGGAGCTGCGCCGAGTAGTGGGCGGCGATCACCGTGCATGGCTCTTGCCTCCTGAAGCTCCTTGGTTGCGTTGGTGATGAACTCTTGAGTGCTAGGCACCCCATGCCTTGCGCCCTCGTGAGGGAGGTGTGCAACGAAGCACGCATCCACATGGTGCCTGAGTGCCTCCCTCATGATGTAGGATAGGTCTGAGGCCCTGTAGAAGAGAGCCCCCGAGCCCAGCCTGAGGAGGGCACCGGGCGCGCCTTCCTATGCGAGGGAGGGAGGTGCCCCATCTGCGGGCGCAGGTCCAGAGGTGGTGACGCCGCTCTCCTGAGGCCCTTGGCGTAGCAGCTGCTTCTACTTCTTAGGGACGACCTCGAGAGGGTAGATGGTGCCTTCGTTGTCTGGGTCCTCGACTGCCACGGCCTGGTAGGCGCACTGGAGAGAGCACACCGTGTCCTTCTCTTCGCAGGCGACCGTGATGACGCCACAGCTTCCTGGCATCTTGAGGACGTTGTAGCCGTGGTGAGTCACTGCCATGAACTTGGCCAGGGCTGGATACCCTAGGATGGCATTGTATGGAAGGCAAATGTAGGCGACGTCGAAGTCGATGAGCTCGGTGTGGTAGTTGCCGTACTTGCCGAAGGTGACGGGCAAGCGGATCTGCCCAATCAGGGTGGTGGAGCCGTCGGTCACTCCTGAGAAAGGCTTGGTAGGCTGCAGCTGATCATACGACACTTGGAGAAGGTCGAACGTGTCAACGGAGAGGACATTGAGCCCTGCACTGCCATCGATGAGGGTTTTGGTGACCTGGACGTTGCTGATGAGGGGTGAGCAGAGCATCGGGAGGGCGCCAGCGGTTGCCGCGCACTTGAGCTGATCTGCCGAGCTGAAGGTGATGGCGCACTTGGACCACCTGAGCGGCCGCGTGGCCTTGAGCCTGGGAAAAGCCGCGTTCACCTCATGGGCGAACTGCTTGAAGACGCGCTGGGAGGCTGGGGCCTGAGCGCCACCCAAGATGCAAGCGATGGCGCGCTGCTCCTGGAAGTCTCCTGACCCCTCGTCCGGATCGTCGTTCCTTTTAGGTGTCAGTGGCAGCGGAGGGAGGCCAGCCTTGCCCTGAGGGTGGTCCTCACGAGGTTGATCCCTCCGGGCGCCCTAGCGAGGCTGGTCATGCCAGCGGTCCTCATGAGGCTGGTCGCGCCAGTCCTAGCAAGGACCGCGGTCGTCCCAGCGTCCTCCTATTAGGCCTCCTCCACGGTTGTAGCGTTGGCCGTTGCGCTCGGGGTGTCGACTGAAGCGCCCATCGCGGATGGCCCTGAGCTCCTGACAGTCGCTGGTGTTGTGGCTATGCACGTTGTGGAAGGCGCAGAACGGGCGACTGTCCCTGGATGACTCCGGGTGGTCGTGGTCGCGCTTCACCTCTGGCTCGACCGCGAGCACGGCTGCTCCCTTGCGTTTCACGTCCTTTACCTTGGCCTTCTTGTCTTCTGGGTCTGCAGCTGGGAGCTCGACGAGGGAGAGGCGCCCTTCCTCAGCTCTTGCGCACTTGATCGCTAGGTTGAACAGCTCCAAGGCCGTGCACAGTTCCTCGTGGATAGCGAGCTCTTCCTTCATCTTGACATCACGGACGCCATCGGAGAACGCGGAGATGATGGCCTCGTCTGTCACCTTGGGAATCTTGAGGTGGATGCTGTTGAGGCGCTGGATGTACTTCTGTAGAGTTTCCCCTGGCTGCTGCTTGACGCGACGCAGGTCGCCCACGGCCGGTGGGTGGTCGCGAGTGCCCTGGAAGTTGGTGACGAAACGCTCGCGCATCTCGCCCCAGGAGGAGATCGATCCCACGGGCAGGTTCAGGAGCCACGAGCGCGCGTCATCTTTAAGGGCCATGGGGAACCAATTCGCCATGACTTTATCGTCGCCGTTGACCGCCTCGATGCTCAGCTCGTAGAGCTGCAGGAACTCCGCAGGGTCAGGGGTGCCGTCATAGCATGGAGGCAGGTCGGGCTTGAACTTCCCGCGCCAAATGACGCTACACAGCTCAGGGGTGAAGGCGCGGCAGCCTGTTGTAGTCACTGGAGCCCCTCGTGGTGGCGGAGCCTGGTCTTGGTATCCGCACGCTGCCACCGCGGCGGCGCACGGTCTTGACACGGTGGCGCGGGGAGTGCGGGAGCATCTTCTTGCGGCCGGGGGATCTCCCGACAGCTTCCTTCTTCACGCACCGGCGCCCTGCGTGGCCGGTCGCGCCGCGGGGCCACGCGTCTTGGCGCTAGGGCGACATCTTGACATGGAGGTGGCGGAGGCGCTCCATGGGCCACGTTGCCCGCGGCAGGAGGCGGACGAGGCAGCGAGAGGGATGGTGCAGGAGAGCGACGCTGACAAGCTCGGCGATGTGGTCCAGCCACTCCTCGTAGAGGTCGTCGACTGGGCCGTAGCGCAGGAGCTCGCGTGCCGTGAGCAGCGCAGCCTGCACGTCCACGGGTCCGCGGTGAGCGTGGGACGACGAACCGGCCGGAGTCGGCAACGGGGTGGCGGTGTGTCCGTCCCCGCCGCACGAAGGGGTGCAGCGATGAAGCCTGCTACTCGTTCCCTGCCGGGCTGGTGGCGGCATTGGCAGCAGGTGATGGAGAACGATGGGGAGGCCCGCCTACGGGCGCCGTCTGGGCGACGCGGGCGTTGAGAGCGGCTCGGCGCGGGCTCGGCAAGCATCAGCCATGGGACTCGTGGAACGGTGGAGCGTGGATCGACGGAGGGAAGCTTCGGCGCCCCCTACCTCGCGCGCCAAATGTCGGATTTCTGGTTCCGGCAAACCCTTGAGGTTCGAACACTCGGGTGCGCACGAAGAACTCTCCCTCTCTCTCTCTCTCTCTCTCTCTCTCTCTCTCTCTCTCTCTCTCTCTCTCTCTCTCTCTCTCTCTCTCTCTCTCTCTCTCTCTCTCTCTCTCTCTCTCTCTCTCTCTCTCTCTCTCTCTCTCTCTCAATGATCCACGGCCTAGCTCGACGAACTCAAGGGACAAGGGACACAGGGTTTATACTGGTTCGGGCCACCGTTGTGGTATAATACCCTACTCCAGGGAGATCTTGGTGTCGTCCGCCTCGCGAGGCTTGGCCCCTCGTGAGGGAATTGAGCTGCCGCTGTCGATGTTGGGCCGTACCAGGCCGTTGGTGGAGCCATGCCGTGGGCCGCAGGCAGTCAAGTCTGGGGACCCCCGTACCCAGGACGCCGACAACCGCTGCTGGATCTAGTCTCGTCGTCCGCCTCGACCGCCGTCGCCTTCCCGCCGGACTTTTCTCCGCCGTCATGTTTGCGGCCGGAAAAGCCGCCAACGTTATAGTATCTCCGTGCGGGTGAAAGAGTGACAACATCATTGCTCCAGTCTAATTACAGCCTCTTTACCAAAGTCTTTGGAGTATTTCTTCAAGCAAAGATTGCTACCGCGAAGGTGTTTACAAGAGATTTCATTTGTAATTCTTAGTCATAGGAGTTACTCTGTATTTCTTAGATTTTAGATTCAAATCAGTGTACCTGTAATTGTTATGATCAATAAAGTTACATGTGTTTGAAAAAAACATAGTGTTCTTAACGGTTGCTCCAAAAAAGAACAGCGTGTGCCCCTATGACGATGCCATTTCGCTTCCCCACTTCGGTAGAAAAGATGGAGAGCATTCGAGCGCTTGCAATATATATGAACTGAAGCTTTTCTTACTACTTCCTACCAAAACGAGATTTCAACACTTTCAGGGCATGGAAAACTGAAGAAACTGAGGCTGTGCAGCAGCAGCACCACAGCGCGCAGAGTCGGCATCTAAAAGAACTGGAGCCATCCCCTAAGAGCATCTCCAGCCACGTCCCCAACATCCCCCCCAGCGACTTTTTCGGTGCCAACGTTAAAAAAATGCCCCAGTCGCGTCCCCAGGACGACGAAAAGCGCCGAGTCGGCCCTTTTTTCCGCCCGGCGAACGCAGGCCGAACCCGGCGCACTGGAGGGCGATCATGGGCTCCGGCGCAAGGAAAAAGTGCGGCTGGCCCATGTCGTCAGGTGAAAAGTCAAGATTTTCTTCCCCGACTCGCCTCTCACCCCCCGCGCCCTCGGCTGCCACTAGCTATATCTCGGTGCCGCCCGGCGCCCTTCACCGCTAGATAACCATTCCCCGCCGAAAAAATAGCAGAGGTTCGCCGCGGCAGCCCCTCCGACAGCAGCTGGGCATTTCCGGCCGCGGAGGGGCAGTTTAGCGGCGGGTGCACGCCCACCGGGCGCAAGGTGTTCGGCGATTTGCCTGCCTCGGCGATGGACTCGGATGACAAGGAAGCGCTCGCCGCGCTGCTGGAGGAGGAAGTCGAGGCCGACGTCCAGGAAGAAGAGCATCTCATGGTGCTCGCCGACCTCGCCCAGCTGCTGGTGAGCAATGAAAAGCCGCGGCGAGGTGGCTCGACGCCGGGGCGGGTGAAAGCAAAGAACTGGCATCGTCTCGAAGGCTACTGCATGCTCTACTCCGACCACTTCGCCGACAAAACATTTCGGCGCCGTTATCGGATGAGTCGAAAGCTCTTCCTCGGGATTGTGAATTCCATCCGGGAGTTCGACAACTACTTCAAATGCAAGATGGATTGCAGCGGCAAACTTGGATTCACCTCGATCCAGAAGTGCATGATCATTGAGAGCGAGCAGGAAGAGCCAGTGTTTGACACTGAACCGTACCACAGGCAGGGTCCTCTTGCCCAAGTTGATCACCAGCTACCGACAACCTGGACTGCCTACCTCAGTATGCGTCAGGAGATCCGAGACCCACAGGTGCATCATCAACTGCAGCAGGATCTGGTGGAGCACCTATGGAGGCTCAAGGGCGACGCCGGGCGCGACGTGTGATGAAATATGAGTTTTTATTTGTTGAACTATATAATTTGTATTGAACTATTTGTTGTTGTACTATTTTGTTGAAGTATTTGATTTTTCTGTGATGAAATATGTGATAAAAAATATTTATGTTGATTTTTTTAAGAAAAGCTTGCTAGGCTTTATTGATCAGCTGAAATGTTTGCAGGAATTACAATTGGGTCGTGTGGAGTACCCAACCATAGGTGTCTTCCAATAGGAAGAGAAACACCAAACCTAGCTAGCTTATGAGGTTCAAAATTTGATTCACGAAATTCAAAGCAAAAATTACAAGAACTAAAAGTGGTAGAAGTTTCCAAAATTTCCTTAATGATAGCGCCATAATCTCCTCCTGCTCCCTGGTGAATGTGTTGTATCACTTGCTTGCAGTCCGAAGCGACTTGAATATATTCCATGCCAAGATCTTGCGCCAGAGCCAACCCCTCCCTACATGCAATCGCCTCGAGCGACGAAGGTTCAACTAACCCGTGGATCACAATCATGGACGAGCCAAGAAAAGCTCCATCCCGATCCCTGCATACTGCGGCTGCTGTGCCCACAGTCTGATTTGTTGAGACACCTGCATCAACATTGAATTTAATAAAGCCTTCTAAAGGAGGAATCCATCTGCTAGTAACTCCAGGTTGTGCCCTTGCTGCTATGTGTGCTTCTGGAGAAGGTGCAAGCTGTTCTAACTCAGCAATAAAATTAACAACAAAGTTGTAAGTCGCATATGGACTCTGGTTTATCCCCTCGTGGATCAATTTCCTCCTAGCATACCAGATTGCCCATAGTGTGACTGTCATCTTTGTCAGCTCATCGTGACTAAGTACAGCCATCATAGAAAACAGCCAAGCTCGCGCTGAAGGTTCCGATGTTTCGATCATATGTTCCAAAAGTTCATGGTCCACCAAAGCCCATACACATCTTGCCATGTTACATTCTAACAGGTTGTGCCTCCATGAATCTTGTGCACCACACACATAGCATTCCTCATGGTGGGACATATTTCTATCTTTTCGAACATCTTTTGTAGGAAGTGAGTTTTTCGACAAGCGCCACAGAAAGTTCCTCACCTTTGATGGAACCGACACCTTCCACAACTTCTTCCATGACTTAAAACTTTCAGTGTTGTTTGAGGAAGACGCTCTCTCCTCTAGCCAGTCCTCCCTGCGTCTCTTAGTTTCTACCAACATCTTGTACGCCGACCGAACGAAGAAGATTCCGTTCTTCTCGAAACCCCAGGACCAAAAATCATCTATTATCCGTGTGCACAATGGAATACTTAATATAGCAGCCGTATCATAAGGGAGGAAGACTTGTTCGATCAGCTCAGTATTCCATCTCGCATTTCCTTGATCAATTAGCTCCGCCACCAAATGGGGTGGGTCATTAACTCTCGCCACTATAGGTCTCATATTCTCTTTACGGGGAATCCAGTTCATATTCCAAATATCAATGGTGTTTCCTCTACCCACCCGTCGGATCAGGCCAAGTTTCAGTGTCACGACCCTCTATCATGCCTCTCCAAATCTGGGACGGGTGTCCACCAACCTCTGCCATTAGAAAATTGCTGTCAGGGAAGTAAACTGCTTTTAGAATTCGAGCACTTAAAGATCCAGGATTTTCAAGTACCCTCCACGCTTGCTTTGCCAAAAGAGCCATATTAAAGATTTCAAAATCTCGAAAACCCAAACCTCCCATATATTTCGGCATGCTCATCGTGTCCCAAGAGACCCAATAAGGTTTCTGCTGACCTTGTTTGCTACCCCACCAAAACGCTTTGACCATTGATGTTAGTTGCTGGCATAAACCTCTGGGCAACTTAAAGCATGACATGGAATAAACTGGCATTGCTTGAGCTATAGATTTAATTAAGACTTCCTTACCAGCCGAAGAGAGAAGCTTTTCTATCCATCCTTTTATTTTACTCCACAATCTGTCCTTTAGATATTTAAAAGCACCATTTTTTGAACTTCCCACATCAGAAGGCATGCCGAGGTATTTTTCATTTAGCTGCTCGTTAGGCACGTGCAAGATGTTCTTGATAGTCGCCCGTACCTCCTCTGGACATCCCTTACTGAAGAAAAGGGAGGACTTATCCTTATTTATTCTCTGACCCGAAGCTTTTGCATATGTCTCCAACAAAAGAGAAACTTCTTCAGCTCCCTCACTATTTGCTTTAAAGAACAGCAGGCTGTCATCTGCGAACAACAAATGGTTCACCGATGGGGCCGATGAAGCCACTTGTATGCCACTTAGGTTAGATGACTGAACACTGGTTTTTAAAAGGCACAAAAGGCCCTCTGCTGCCAGCAAAAAGAGGTATGGTGAAATAGGATCCCCTTGACGGATACCGCGCGTTGGAATGAAAGCATCAAGCTTTTGCCCATTGAAAAGAACCGAGAAAGAAACCGAGGTGATCATGCCCATAACAATGTTCACCCATCTGTCAGTAAATCCCAGTTTCAACATGACTGCCCTCAAGTAAGCCCACTCCACTCTGTCATAAGCCTTCATCATGTCGAGCTTCAGTGCACAATGTCTGTGTTTCTGGGCCTTGTTTCTCTTCATGAAATGTAAGCACGCATATGCAGTGATAATATTATCAGTAATGAGGCGTCCAGGAACAGAGGCAGACTGCTCCTTAGAGATTATCTCAGGCAACACTTTCTTGAGACGGTTAGCAATAACTTTTGAAGCTATCTTGTAAAGCACATTGCATAAACTAATGGGACGAAACTGTGTAAGGAGTGTTGGATTTTTTACCTTAGGAATCAAGACCAAGACAGTATTATTTATCTCATGTGCACTCTCTACCCCTTCCACAATTCTGAGAACTACTCTTGTTACTGCTTCTGCACAAATGTCCCAATGTTTTTGAAAAAACAGTGCTGGAAACCCATCTGGTCCCGGGGCTTTCTGGGGTGCCATTTGAAAAAGAGCTGTTTTTACCTCATCTGCAGTGTATGGAGCATTTAACATTTCATTCATTTGATGGGTTACCCTACGAGGGATAGTATCCACCACCGCATGCATGGACTCTGTTCCTTCAGATGCGTACAGATTTGTGTAGAAGGTATTAGTCATCTCCCTCATTTCCTGCACATCTTCTGTTTGGCTCCCGTCCAGCCTCAATAGCGCTTTAATTTTATTTTTGGCTCGTCTCATATTCGCCCGCATATGAAAGTATTTGGTATTTTTGTCGCCTGCCGTAAGCCATTCCAGTTGATAATTGAACGCCGAGCCACGGCGAACCATGCGAATATGGGCCTATTCTCGCCCATATGGGCCCTTTTCGCCGAAATGAGGCTGAAAAGTGGGCCAAGATCAGCGCCTAGGGGCGAGCTGGGGGCGACGACTGGGCGCAAAACCACCCCCAACACCAAATGTATCGCCGGCTCGCCCCTAGGAGGCAATTTTTATGCGTCATGGGGGGGCCAACGGCTGGGGATGCTCTAAACATAACCGCTACACAAAAGAGCACCCAAAAGGTTGCTACAACAATGCGCAAGAAATACTACAAGTACTCCCTTCGTAAACTAATATAAGGCCCCACAACATATACACTTGTAACCAAAACAGACCTCGAGCCGTCGTTTTCAATCTAGGCAGAAATAACACCGCGACCTGTAAAATACAGGTGTAGATTAAATCCGGGTGTATAAGTTTACACCGAATCCAAGCAGGGCCTAAGAGTGTTTAGATCACTAAAGTAGTGCTAAACGCTCTTATATTACTTTACAGAGGGAGTACAAAAGATCCAGAAGTCAGCGGACTGCAATGTGCCGTCTTCAAACTAATATAAGAGTGTTTAGATCACTAAAGTAGTGCTAAACGCTCTTATATTACTTTACGGAGGGAGTACAAAGGATTCAGAAGTCAGTGGACTGCAATGTGCCGTCTTCAACACACTGGCATAAGGCCCTCTATAAGATGCTGCGCGGTTCTCTCATGGTTGTCCTTTGCATGCTCGTAATAAAACTTCTTGCCGCAGCCCTATCGTCCCTGCTCATGCCGCTCCTTATAGTGCTTGATAAACATATTTTTCTGAAATTCAAAGTTGACGACAATGAAAAACAATCCAGTTTTGTAGTTAATTGCAGAGAAACAAATCAATGAAAGCAAAAAAGAATGTGAGGTTGCCAATCCCACCATTGTATATGTCCGGGTGCAGCCCTTGAAGTGACATCTAATCCTCCCAGTGGAAAGCTACAAAATGCCAAGCGTTTGGTGCGTGTTTGAAAAAATTCTGTAGGACAAGGGCATGGGTACAGGAGTTAAGCTATGTTTTATGGAAGTGGTTGCTTTGTGTTTACCTCAACGTGAGCAATAGAGTTCTCATGCTTCTTCTTTTCATGCTTTAAAGAGAACTTCATGCTGCACCCAGTGAATCCACACGTGAAGGGTGTCTCCCTCTGCATATGGAATGCCTTCTCATGTGCGGCCAAATGGTGTTTTCAGCAAACTTCATGCCGCACCCAGGAATAAACACGGTTAAGTTTCTCCTGCTCATGCCGCTCCTTATAGTGCTTGATAAGCATATTTTCTGAAATTCAAAGTTGACGACAATGAAAAACAATCCAGTTTTGTAGTTAATTGCAGAGAAACAAGTCAATGAAAGCAAAAAGAATGTGAGGTTGCCAATCCCACCATTGTATATGTCCGGTGCAGCCCTTGAAGTGACATCTAATCCTCCCAGTGGAAAGCTACAAAATGCCAAGCGTTTGGTGCGTGTTTGAAAAAATTCTGTAGGACAAGGGCATGGGTACAGGAGTTAAGCTATGTTTTATGGAAGTGGTTGCTTTGTGTTTACCTCAACGTGAGCAATAGAGTTCTCATGCTTCTTCTTTTCATGCTTTAAAGAGAACTTCATGCTGCACCCAGTGAATCCACACGTGAAGGGTGTCTCCCTCTGCATATGGAATGCCTTCTCATGTGCGGCCAAATGGTGTTTTCGCGCAAACTTCATGCCGCACCCAGGGAATAAACACGGGTTAAGTTTCTCCTGCTCATGCCGCTCCTTATAGTGCTTGATAAGCATATTTTTCTGAAATTCAAAGTTGACGACAATGAAAAACAATCCAGTTTTGTAGTTAATTGCAGAGAAACAAGTCAATGAAAGCAAAAAAGAATGTGAGGTTGCCAATCCCACCACTGTATATGTCCGGGTGCAGCCCTTGAAGTGACATCTAATCCTCCCAGTGGAAAGCTACAAAATGCCAAGCGTTTGATGCGTGTTTGAAAAAATTCTGTAGGACAAGGGCATGGGTACAGGAGTTAAGCTAATGTTTTATGGAAGTGGTTGCTTTGTGTTTACCTCAACGTGAGCAATGGAGTTCTCATGCTCCTTCTTTTCATGCTTTAAAGAGAACTTCATGCTGCACCCAGTGAATCCACACGTGAAGGGTGTCTCCCTCTGCATATGGAATGCCTTCTCATGTCTGGCCAAATTGTGTTTTAGCGCAGACTTCATGCCGCACCCAGGGAATAAACACGGGTTAAGTTTCTCCTGCTTGTGGATTTCCCTAACATGTTTGCCCAAATGGTGTTTTCGCGCAAACTTCATGCCGCACCCAGGGAATAAACACGGGTTAAGTTTCTCCTGCTCATGCCGCTCCTTATAGTGCTTGATAAGCATATTTTTCTGAAATTCAAAGTTGACGACAATGAAAGGATATACGTGAACAAACATATCTCAGATCCAAAGTAAAGTTCACTTTCACATATATAAGTAAAATTTACACATATGTTTCATATATATGTGCTCAGCAACGCAAGCATAATTATCTTTCTTCCTTTTATTTTATTTTATTTTTGCAATGGGAATGATTATCTTGCTTGTGTGCATGCTAAAATCATATATATAATTATTTAAACATAAGACCATCAAGAGCAGATAGCACGGCGAATACTGCGGCAACATCAATTATCCTGTACAACTAACAAAAACTAAATGATGGGTCAACCAGAAAAATCATGCGCGCAGTTTGATTTGTGTCAGTCTTACTGCAGATGCTCGAGGTCAACAAGGCCACCATGATGCACGGAGCTAGGTGCAGGCCCACAACATGCGCCTCCTCTATCCGCTTATCGTGTTGTGCCATCATCATGACATTAACCAGATCTCATCGCCGAAGAGGGGCTTCACTTCGACTTGCTTGAATTGGTATATCCTCCAGTAATTAGTAGTCTGTTTTTTTTTCTTTTTCGACAGAGCAAGTGCTTAATCTGTGATAGTGTGCTTTAAGGTGATGGTTGATCGAGCGTGGGAAGTCCTCCTAGTGTTAACTCAAAATCAAGTTAATCTAAGGGGCGATCCGATATGCAAATGTGCAATTGGGGACAATTTTCTGATAGAAAAAAGGGTTCACTATCCATTGCATAAAAGTCTTCACAGATGGTTGCAATTTTTGTTGGCAGCGTTTGATGTGGACTGTTTGGGCATTTAATCTTCTTTGTGGGAAGCTACAAAACGGCAAGCGCTTGGTGTGTGTTTCATAAAGTTCTGAAAGGGAAAGGCATGTGTACAGGAGGTAAGCTATGGTTTATGGGAGTGGTTGTTTTGTGTTTACCTCAATATGAGCACTAGATTCCTCATGAATCTTCTTCTCACACTTTGAAGGAAACTCCTGGCTGCAGCCAGTGAATCCACATATGAAGGGTCTCGCCCTCAGCTTATGGTACCTCTTAGCATGGATGACCACCTTGGGATGAGCTGCTTCTGCATGAAGTCAAAGGACCATTAGTTTTCTTTACCAGTGCACAGCCACCCATCAAAGTTGGTGCACTTACCCTTACGTCTTGATTTCTTAGTGGGCTTACCCTGTGTGGTTGCTGGCGACTGCCTCATTGAACTGTCCTGACACGAAAGTCCTGGATTTATTTGAGCGACTGCAGTTGTGGAGATTGTTACAGACTCAACCGCAGCGGCTGACGGTGCAGTCTCAGCAACCTTGGAACGTTCCACCAGCCTCATGCCATCTTTGACTACACTGGCAGCGGCCAAAGAAGTGTCTTCCCCTTCCATTGACAAGACCTTTGAGCACATTCCATTCGGTGCAAGGGGAACAGAGCTGCAAGGCAGATATGCTCAGATTTTGAAATTGTAAGAAAGATGCACCATTAAATATTCATTTTTTTATGTAAAAAAAATTAGCAAGGAAATGGGCATCTGGATAAGAATCTATTTTAACACTTATAGACACTGGTATTGTAAAATAAGTTCTATGTGTGCAGATTAGTTTAGTACAAACATCATTGATGTCACGATGCCGAGAGTAAAGTCCATCAGTGCCTGTCCAAAACTGATTAATTCTAGGAACATAAGCTATGCCAGCAGTCATCACTAGCTGCAATGAACTACAGTCTAGCTGCACTATCCCAAATATAACTTCACTAGATATATAACTAACAATGAATTCACAAAAGCTCCCTGAATTATATATTGCCCGCTGAACAAAGAGACTGACTTTTCCTTGCATCAGTCTCTTAGAGTTAATACCATCTCAAAGCTAATTAGTGCAATGCTATGCATGATAAAAACAACGCTAAACAGTGGAATAGTGCAAGATCAGTTAGGTTCCATCCCACAAACATCCATGGTACAACTTTATTTACAGCAAGCCTAAGTCAGGGGATTCAATTTCACTAAATTATAATTACACCAAAGTATCATATTTCTAACAACTACGAACACTCAGGTGGATTCACAAAGTTCTTTTACCTTGATGGCGAAGGCATGTGCTGATCTATGTGCCTCAACATTGTTTTATGATTATTTGATATTGTCTCCTCAGGAGAACAAGCATTACTTGTAGCATTTGCTCTCCGCTTCTTCCTCTGCCCACCAGGCCCTTCATCCGTCAGGTTATCTGTTTCAGGCTGATGGTTAACTTGTCGTTTATACGTATTACACCGATTCAAGTGATCCTCACTGTTAGCAGTCATTTTTTGTTTTCCTGTAGATTGCTCACCATGTTGCTTTGCAAATTGCTTTGTGACAAGGAAAGCTTCTGAACAGTTATTATGTAATATAATCAAGTCACAATCATGAGACTCTGCAGCAACCTTCCTTTCACTCACTTTGTCGGTACAACTGCCTTCCAGGTGAGCCTTACCACTATTCTGTTGTTCCAACATTTCAGTATCTTCTGTATTATTCTTTAGCAAGTTGTCGGATTCAGATATACCTTCTAGAATAGCCTCGACACAGCTTACAGAAGGGAAAACACCAGCCATTTGCAGAGTCAGTTCATCATGAACGGGATCCGTGTCCATTGGCTGAATCCTAGCACTAACACCATGCATATCTTGACTTGATTTCTCACTAATGTCTTTTTGCTCGGAATTGAGAGGAGCTTGGCTGTTGTGTACTTCTGCGGGATGAAATGATGTTATATACTTGAACCTATTTCAGGCACAACACAAATATAAGGAACATCTAATATATGTTCCCTTTCCTTTGAAAAATAAAACAAGGAACATTGACTCCATTTCCCCCTTTCCATCCTATCCTTTTATTCCCCATCCGCATCCTACATTGGAGACAAGGCTGGGCCCCGACGGTGATGACACTGACAAATTACATATCAAGCTATGTTCTCACCAGCCGCTGCGAGAGATGTTGTGGTTGTTTTTAGGCATGTTGCTTGGTAAAAGATGCTATGTTTGTGTGGTTAAAGGATGATGGTAGTGGTTGTGGTTTGCAGTGCCGTGTGGGCTGCTTGCTGTTTTCTTTCCTCTATTTTTATGCCTCTCGAAATATAAAGACTATCTGCATGATGTTCTACTAATCTCATGAAAATTAAATTGGGAGCAGGAGCACCGTAATTCGTAGGGGAAGACATAGTACCTGTTGATACAAGTGAGGTCTGTATGCCTTTGATGAGATGTGATACATCTTTATCTTTAGAGTTCAGCATGCTGTCTAGCAGAGCTTCAACACTTGATGTAGACCCCAACGTTTCCATCTCTGGAAATTGCGTATTTTCAGACTGCAGAACAGCGCCATCCTGGAATGCATATTGAAATATTTTTATCGTTCTTTTATTATTCCCCGGAAGCTTTTGGTACCAAAAGCAGAAGTTAACACAGAACAAAGTAAAATAAGCAAACTTCATGAGAATTATCAAAAGAACAATAAGACAAGGCCCTCCAAATAGCATAATTCATTATGAAAGCCTCTTTCTAGATAGAACTAGCTAACATGACAGGTTAGACCATACTAAAATAAGCAAATTTTCATTGAGAATTTTCTAAGAATACATAGAATGGCTCTCATGTTTCTAGTAATGAATTAAGGAAGCTTTTCTACGGAACATGAAAAGAGCATTTGCAGTTAATTACGAAAGCCTACTCCAGCACATTTAATTATCCACATCCCTCCCTCCTCAAAGTCAAACAACCGAAAACGTAAAAAACAAGAGAAACGGAAGGATTGAACTTACATGGTATTTGTGCAGATTACCAGCTTCATGATCACCTTCACCATCAAGCTTGAATCCTGCTAGCATGATTCATGCGAACTCAGATATTATATCCACATTAGCAATATTTGCAGCACTCAGTAATGTGCATTCCTTGAAGGACCCGAATAAGGGGCAAGGTGAAGTTTCTCAACAGAAGATCTATAGTGATATACACTAGTGGAGAATCAAGGAGCATAGAAGGTTACCAGGGTTGCAGCTTTCTTCTAGAAGCATACTCGATTCATCACTGTGCAAGAATATTTGTATTACTATTTTCGTGCAGCTCAAACTTCAGATAAGCAACTTTTCTTTTGTTATTTTTCAAATAATTATATTGACTGAGGAAAGCATTTCTGAAGGCAGCAGATGGTTTAAAATTATTGTACGACCCTACTAGACAAACACACCTCTTCTTTCTGCTCCCGCTCCCGCTCTCACACTCTTCTCCTTCAGGTAAAACTGGTGCAATATCTAGGATCACAAGAACAAAAAAGAAGAAACAGAAGTTGGGTCAGGAAATGTAATTTATCATCCACGGAAAATACATGCTACACAGCATTCAAGCATTTCACATAACTCATCCTAATAGTACACGGAAAAAGCATTAAAGCATGCAAATATAAGATTTCCAAGTCATATACTTGAATCCGGTTCAGGCCCAACACTAATACAAGAAAACATCTGATAGTACATTCTCTTTGCTTTAGAAAAAATAAATAAGGAACAATGACTCCATTTTCACCATTCAGTCATTTTTTACTCTCCATCCTACGCTATGATTCCCCTCCTACCAGCACAGTTTTACAACTCCTTCTATCGACTGCATCTATATGTTGAACTCAACACAAGCATCACTACGCTTATAAATTTCCCCCACCCCCACCCCACTCCGCTGATAGCATTACCTACGAATCCCAAGGAAATTGCTGAAAGTGCACTTGCAATTTGAAATTGAAGCACATTGTGAATTCTTCTGTTCATAACTGGAATATAAATCAGATGGCGGGACTTTGTACCTTGTGCTACTTTCTCATGCGTTGTAGTTAGCACTGTTCCTCCGTCAGATGTCCAGCCACCAGTTTCTTCTTCTGCAGATAAATACAGATCATTAGGAAAATAAATCTAAAATGTGTAGAATTTTTTAAAAATATAGGTATGTCTTTCTGTGGTACCGTTGGCATGAGAATTTACGGCATTGATAGTCGCTGCTATCATTGCATGTGTGTGTGCCGTATCTTCAACACCCAGAGGCGCCAAGGCATGCTGGTTATCATCATCACATGATGCATCCTCAGTACCACTAGATACACTGACATCAGGGGATCCCACCTGAACTTGACTTTGGAGAGATACTGCAGTATATAGAGTGAATTTAGAGGCTATGTACATACAGCTAGCAGGGTTTAAGAAACACCAGCTTTGAAAAAAAAAATCCCTCTATATATTTCATGTATTTGACTGAAATCACCCTATTCTGGAATGAGCGACATCGAGTATTACCGGACTCCGATCCACCAGATGAGGTGCTTTCTTGGCCATCCCTGTTGTTGCTACGAATCTGAGCACTCTCTCTATAAATGTACAAGAGAAGATAAATGTTACCAGCCTAAATTGCAATCAAATGAAAGTAGGGAGAGTTAGAAGCTTACTCATTTGACAGGTTGGCACCCAAATGGCTAGATACAAAACTAGTAGCAGCAGCCAGCACACGTGGCCACGGCATCTGGTAGGGATAAGCATCTCCACCAGACTTAAACTTGGTCAGCAGAGTCATGGTCTGCAAGTCAATCGCATAGGAGTCGCCGTAGCCGCTAATCACTGCTAGCCCATTGATAACCTTATTGACATGGCACACCGGAGCATTCTCTCTGCATATCTGACTCACCAGGCGACTCTGCTTCGGCTTCCAACACATCTTCTTCTTCTTCCCCTCCCCCTCCTCCTCTTTCTCCTTCTCCTCTGTGTCGTTCTTCTTCTTCTCCACCTCCTCCTCCTCCTCCAGTGCCCAGACTTCCAGGGAAACCTTCAAGTGACGGCGTAGCACTATAGAGCTATCACTGCCCGACGTGATATTGAGGCCTTGGAGGCACACAAGGCAGGTTTTGTCATCTTGGAGCTCCCCGATGGCGCAACGGCCAATGTTTATCTTCGACGGGAGAGTCTGCTCTGAGAACCTCATGGTGCTAGTATCTAGCACGAGCAGTAATGCATCATTAGTTCTCCAGAAGATGTGGTTGGCCGCATACATTCCCTTTGATAGCAATTTCACCGACTGAACCTTCACCCATTGGTATCCGTGCCACCCTTGCTCGTGCTTGCAAGGGTCGTACTCGACAGCTCGTACACTGCGACTGTGAGGTCCCCGCCGCCTCTGCAGGGATACGACACGGAAGGACTCTTCTGCCTGCTTCCATTGGCCGCGTTGCTGCACGCGGACCATCCGGGGGGCAAGGTCATCAAGCAAGCAATCGTCGAGGTTTTCCCCGTCGTGGTCACCAAGTGTGCGCGGGCCGATGGGCACACGCCGACGGGATAAGGGGTCGTAGATGCATAGATTATTGCCATCTCTCGAGAGGAGGAGCCGGCCATTGCGGCAATCCTGGATGCGCTGATCCCTCTCAAAGCGTGCGAGAGCGGTATCGGCCTGGCATAGCGGGGCGGCAAGCTCAGGGGATTCGAAGACTGAGCCGGCGGTCTCAAAGTAGAGGTTGGAGGTGAAGAAGCCGAGGAGCGGCGACGAAGGGTGGTGCCTGCGGAAGTCTTTGATGAAACTGTCTTCCGAGATGATGCGGCACCAGGACCGGGAGACTAACGCGGCGGGCACGAGGGACGCCGCCGACGGGAGGCGGAGCAGGATTAACCAAAGGGCGTCATCTGGAATGGAGTCGGCGGTGGTGGAGGAGGGCTGGCTTGCCATGGTCCTCGCGGGGACTTGGAGCTGGAGGCCGTGTAGATCTGTGGCCGGTGAGGAAGAGGAACATGGCAATGCGTAGTAGCCCGCGTCGAGCAGCGCCGCGCGTGGCCGCCGGCGCAGAGGAGGATGGCTTCCCGCGCGGTCGTCGGGGCTGAGGAGCAGGGGACGGTCGGCCGCGTGGAGGAGGCGGCCGCCCACCGCGAGGGGAAGGGGCACGGCGGACGGTCACCGGGGTCGAGGAGAACGCCTGCCGCTGCCGAGGGCGGAGCGCGGTCGCCCGGATCGAGGAGAAGAATGGCTGCCCCTCGACCGCGTCCAGGAGCAGCGGTGGCGGTGGACGGCGAGCGCTGCGCGCGGTGGCGGTGGCAGGCGCCGAGGAGATGAGCTCGGCGGCGGCGTTGATTTTGACCGCGCGCGGCTCTCTCTCTCTCTCTATTACTACCCTTTTTCCCCTTTCTTTTTTGGCTCACAGCTGAGCTACCACAGTGATGAGCACGCTCCCTCGGTCTCACGGTAGAGGTGGTTGGCCAGTATGGGCGGAGGCCTCGGGCCCACTCCTCACGCTCTATACACATCTCTGGATTCACCCACCGCGCCTATGCACGAAATTTGCCTCTTCAAATACACAAGCCACATCTTGAAAAAAAAAATACACAAGCCACATCTTCTCCAAAGAAAAACACAAGCCAAGTGTATTTTCTTATTATTTTTATACGATGCATGTCATATGGAGAAGAAGGAAAAAGCATGCGGACGACTGTAATATTTAATTTATTGTACAAGTTTTAAGTAAGTGTTCTTAGTTTTTTATAAAGAGTGGATTTTATTGACTCACAATGAGCATCAAGAAGATACAAAACACAATGAGCACACACCCGGTGATGCGAAGCATCCTAGGGACATAACCATGTCGAGAGTCCGTTCGACAGGTGACATGTGCCACATCTACTTCACATACATAAAAGTGAATCATCTTCTTTACACATAGATAGATAAAAAAATCAACATATGTTCAACGCGACCACGCCCAACCAACCAAAAGGCCAGCAGTTGAGTGCTACAGCGGCCGGAAGTCCGATCAGTCCCAGCCGCCGGAAGTTCGACATCTCCCAGAAATCCGGTGTCACATGACCAGAAGCAAACTTGCGGAAGTCCGACGCGCACCGGATGTCTGGACCCTATCAAGCCACCGAACGTCCGACACCTACCGGACATCCAGTAACTGCCTGTGTGCAGCCACGGGCCTTTGACCTTTTTTATCTCTCTCCCACTTACCCCTTCACGACTAGCACTATAAATAGACCTCCCCCCTACCTCCTTATTTCTAGGGTTAGCTAAGATAACTACACTAGAGCTTAGCTCATGTATCTCTTCCCTTGTGGGACTCCTCTTGAGAGAGAGAAAGAGACACTTCATTGGAGTTCAAGACCTTCATTTGAGAAGATCCTGAGGGATTCAAGACCTCTTCTTAGGGATTCAAACCCTCATTGTCCTAGGATTTGGGGAAGAACTATCTTGTTCCATCTCACTCTTTGGATGATTTAGACCATGTATCTATCTATGTGCATCTTTTTATTGCGTGACATGATGGAGAGGAGCGTGGGACCTTATTTCATCTCGTCGGTGCGCGCATGGTCCTTGGGTGGCGCCGCGGGCAGGCAAAGACAAGGAAAGTATCCGGCGCACCGGTGTTTGTGGTGCTACCGGTGCACCAAACAAAGTAGCGCGTTTAGAAATGTTTGAATTTTTTTGAAAAAATAGCACATTCACACAACATTAGTCTGTGCTGTCATAAAATTTCAACTCTAAATTTGAAACATTGCTCGAGGTACAAAAATCGACACTAAATAGTACTCCCTCTATAAAGAAATATAAAAGCTTTTAGATCACTCTCTTATGATCCTTTACAGAGGGAGTACATAACATAAGTTGGGCTTTAGATTTGGTTAATTATCACATTGCCAAATTTCCCATTTTTGTATCTCGTGCAATGTTTCGAATTTTGAGTTGGATTTTTGTGACAACATAGACCGGTGTTGTGGCAATGTCCTATATTTTTTCAGTTTTTAAACATTTTTAAACGCACTACAACATCCGGTGCACCAGTAGCACCACAAGCACCGATGCACCAGATACTTTCTCGGCAAAGAAAATTTAGGCGGGCTATAGCAGAGTCGGGTTACGAAACTGAGGTCCACGTCGAAGTCGGCGGCGGCGGCATGTTGGGGGAGGAGGACTTCCCGGTCCTGTAGGGGTTGAGGCTTGGCGAACCTGGGGCGAGTGGGCCTTGGGCTATGGGCCTGTTGGCCGGGGGGTGGCAGGGGGAGTAGTGTCGAAATTTCATCTTGAGTGTGCTATCATTGCATGACAATTTGTCCGGCAATGGAGAGACCACACGGTGGATTGAAATAGTAAGGCAAAGACGTGACATGTTTACCCAGGTTCAGGCCCTACATGGGGAGGTAAGACCCTACTCTTGTCTTGTTATCTCTTGCATTATGGTGGTCGCCGAAGATCTCGAGGATCGCTGACAAGATCTCAAATATTAAAATCCTAATTCCTTGGTGGCCAAGTGAGGGGTTCTTGGAAAGCAAGTAAGCCCTATGGTTTCTCTACCTTCCCCCGTGGGGGTCCCTAACCCGCCTTATATAGCCGGTCGAGTTCGGGTCACAAAATCTCTCCCTTTGATCGTCGGAGAGAGGGATCTCGGGGTGCCATAGAATCCTAGTAACATGGTTGCACATCCTTCAAGGGTAGGGGCAGGGGGGCACCTTGGTCTTTGGATTCCTCATTAGTAGCCCCCAAGTGTCTACTTGTCCCTCCGCGGTCCTAGGCAGGACGCAATAGGACTTGTTGTCATCGTGCTCCCTCTGTGGTGCCCCGTCAAATGGTGGCATCCTAACTCCTCGAGCTCTGCTGCCATGATCAAAGGAAAGGTGGCCCCCTCCCCCATGACGCACGGTCTTCCGGAGGTTTAGCCTCCAAACACCTCGCACTATTGGTGGGGTTCATTTCAATTTCGCGAGGAGGGAAATGGCATTGATGGCATTAGCAAGACAAGGAGTCGAAGGGTTACTGACACATCTTGTCACGTCAACGCTTGGGCTGGCTACGTCGTGAGGACGTCTTAGGCATGTAACCCTTTTGACCCTCCCTGCTTTAATTAAGGGGCGGTTGAGAAGAAATGGTATGTTTCGTCCCATCACTTCCCTAGCTTCCCCCATGTGAGCTTGTATCTGCTCCGTCGCGTCCTCCCCACTCGAGTGCCACCGCCAGGGATCTCCGTGGCTCACCTCGAGCTTGCATGGAGCCTTCTTCCCCTTTGTCCCCAAGCTCCGCCCTGTGAGTTCCCTCGATACCGCCCGAATTGAGGGGACAGTCGAATGCAATTCCATCACCTTATAAGTTCAAGGCATGGGCAGTAGCTAATGGGCACGTGGGGCAGCACCCAACATTGAACTCATCGACGCCGGCGGAGGAAAAGAAGAAGCGGAGGAGGAGGATGTCATAGACGAGGAAGAATACTCTAAAACCGCGGGTTGTGGAGGCGACCTCCATCAAGGAGAGAGGGGTTCAGAGAGAGCCCCTTGTTTGGAGACGTTCCTTCTTCCTCGATGAGATGGAGAGGCTGCAAGGGTTGGGCGTCTCCACCCCCGTGATCTTCGGTGGCGATGTCTTGAGGAGGAAACTACCCCGCAGCCTTTAGAGGGGGGGGGGTCTCTGGCCCCTTCTTTGAGAGGGGATCCCATCTCCTGGCCCATCGCTCCTTCGTGGGTTGATCTAGTAGTATGAGATGGCGCTCCACCATCTAAATTCGTGGTCGGGTTCACCGCGTTATGTGAAGGCTTCTTGGGGGTCGAGTTGTACTTTGCTTTTGGGGAAAGCTCTGTTTTTCGCCAAGCCCTACTTATCCAAGGAAGAGCTCTCTCATGACGGGTGAGCTTGCTTCACTAGGAGCATCAAGGGAGCATCACAGGTGTCATGGATCGTCGCCCCTTAAACAAGTGTTGGCACCACCTATGGTTCCAATTTGCCAACCCAAGCCCATGTCGACGTTCAACACCAGGGAGCCAGCCGTTGTTAGGTCCTGGGGGAGATCCCTTCTCAAGAAGACCTGAAAGAGGCCAGGGCTCTAGAGCCTATGATCTCAACCATGGTGAGCCAAGGCTCTCGAGAAGGGGGATCGTGGCTGAGTTCATCAAGCCTCGAATTCAACCCACGCAGTTGACACATCAACCCATGTGGACGCTCACCACCCCGGGTGATGACCCGTCATGCCTCAACGAGGAGGAGGCGCTAGGCGGGGCTCGCAACCTTGCAAAATATGTGAAGGGTGCACTAGACCAGCAATGCCTTAAATTAGCCTCGGAATGTCGAATGATGTTTAATACTTTAAGTCCAACAGGTGGTGGTGCTATTAAGCTACTTAAGTTTTATTTGATTAGGTACATTTGCTCAATTTGACTGAATTTGATATGCTCTTTTTGGCTCATTCCCCTTAGATAAGGAGTAGGCCTTAGGGACCGAACCAACTTCGATGTTTTTGGTAAGAAACAAGGAAAACGAGTCGGGCACATGCCAAGGCGCAATGCACCTAGTGGGTGGAACTTAAGAAGAAAACCACCCGACAGAAATGCAAACATAATTCCGGCTCAGTTGAGTGTCTCGGGAAGTCCGACGCGCATCTGATGTCCAGACCCCTCCCGAGCCACCGAACGTCCGACACCCATTGGACATCCAGTAACTGCATGTGTGCAACCGCGGGCCTTTGGCCTTGTATCTCTTTCCCACTTACCCCTTTCGCGACTAGCACTATAAATAGACCCCCCTCTCCTTATTTCTAGGGTTAGCTAAGATTAGAACTACGCTAGAGCTACTTGAATGTCCAAACTTCACCGAATTTAGCACAAACATAATGCACTCAGGCATCTTTCACCAGACACAATTCAGATTCTTTTTTGTTTTGTTTGCTATTTTTAATACTGTTCATGCCCGGGCTCATCTGAGCCCAAGAGCCAAAACGCCCTTCTGAATTCTAAGCATTTACTTTAACTGTTATATATGTAAGCACAAAAGTCATGGCAAATGACATGACTATAAACTTGAACTTGGGCAATAACATGTGCGGTAAAAAGATTTCATCGTTCCACGTAAGGTATAAATGACCGAGTGAGGATGTAATGCACAGGTGGTACATGAAACAAAAATATAAAAGCACAATCAATTGTGAAACTGATGGAATAATGCCACCTAGTGCCATTTTTATCAAGTTGTTTGAGTGCTATTTTATACGATTGTAACAAATCAAGAACAAAGAAGAAAGTAATTGCACTAAGCTTGAACATACCACTGGAATATATATTTCAGAATGACTGAGCATCGGCATTTCCATCCTTGCAAAACAAAGCAAAGTCTGCTCCTCAGAGTACTCACTGTTCACCTAATAATATGAATACCATCGTCAAGATTAATATGATACTGTCCGTTCACCTAATAATATGAATTGAGGCATCATGGATGGTCTCGGTTGATTTGAGTTCTTCGTCTACGGTGGTGGTGTTCTCGTGCGGCTAAGGTTTGGTGGATGCCGGAGCAGCAGCTCCGGACGGTGGATGTGTGCCGAGGTGGCGGCCTCGGTTTGCAATGCATTCACGACTCTATGGGGCAGGGTCGTGCCTTTGCTTTGTGTGGGTGTCGTTCTTGTGCTGCGAGGGTTGCGAGTGCATCGACCCGGTCGATGTGATCAGTGGGATCGGTTTGGCTGGTATGTCAGGGCGGCGGCCCTGGATTTTTGGCACAATGTTCGTGGTCGGCGGGCGGTTGTCTCTTGTAGCTAGGGCTATAGGGTGTCTGTGCCGTGCGGCGTTGTGGCTCGTGTGCGAGCGGTGGTTGTCGGAGCGGCGGCTCAGGACTTGGGGGTGTGTGTTGAGGTGACTGTACGTAGCCTTGTGTTGTGTGGACGATGAGGCTTCGTTGCTTGTGCGGTTTTTTGGTCTGGTTTTCCTTATAAACTGGTCCACCATGTTTGGTTTTCGATCCGGTTTTTCTTATAAACTGGATCAGTTTCTTTTTGAAATATATTCTGGTGGGGAATCTCTCCCCCCGGTGACCGTTTAAAAAAAATGAATACCATCATCAAGATTAATATGATACTGTCCGTTCACCTCATAATATGAATTGAGGCATCAATGTTTTACTGTTCCATGCAAGGTATAAATGACCGACTGCGGATGTAATGTACAATGAAACAAAAGTATAGAAGCACAATCGGTTGTGTGGAACTGATTGAGTAATGCCGCCTAGTATCATTTTTATAAAGTTGTTTGAGTGCTATCTTGTAGGATTGTAACAAATCAAGAACGAAGAACTAAGTAATTAAACTAAGCTTGAACATACCATTGGAATTTCTGGATGACTGAGCATTGGTATTTCCATCTTTACAAAACAAAGGACGCTTCCTCTTTGGAGTACTCTCTGCTCACCTAATAATATGAACACCATCACCAAAATTAATGTGATAGTGAGAATACTGAATCTAACAAGTACGCACTTAATGGGAAATTACTGAACATATCTGTAGAGCATCGGAATATACTCAATCAGCCATCCTGTTCTCGGATAAATTCCTGTCAGAATAGCAATATGAGCATCAACATCGATACCAATGTCATTTTGCTAAAAGGATTTCCTGGTATGGAACCGATGAGCGTAGTAAAATCTGTGGCCCACTTGTATGCTTCTTAAATTGTGTCTCGATGCTATTTTACATGACTCTGGAAAATCAAGAAGAAAGACAATGTAAAATCTTGGAAAAGAATTTTATGGATACTTCTCCCGAAAAATAGCAGCCATCCCTTCTTTGGAGCACTAAAAAAAACAATAGGAATATCTCAATAAAGCTGACAGATAGTGTTTACCCTCAGTAACTATATCATGGCGATAGACAATTGAGAATCGCTTCAATGCATTAGTGCCCACAATAATAGTATTCCCTCCAATCCAAGTTAATTGACGCACAAATAGTACAACTTTGTAAAGTTGTACTATGTGTGCGTCAATTAACTTGGATCGGAGGGAGTAATATAAATCATGACGGAGGCTAACACTGTCCAAAAGGATGTTTTCATGTAGTTTTGCAATTAGTATACTTCATCAAAACATTCAGATTGCAAAACCTGTCCATTTGTTATGGTGAGTATTAACCTGGCCGGATGCCAGAAAACTACTAGTTGATTACCTCCGTTAAGAGTACATGTCAAATTTTGGCATTCTGCTAGTTTATATTGCCATCCAACAGGAACATAAAACATGAAATCAATCTATCAACTGTTGGCGCCGCCTCTCCTCGCAGCACCGCTCCTCTTCTACCTCTCGCAACTCTCTTGTGGTTTCTATCTTCTTTTCACAAGAACACTCTCATAAACACACATGACCAGAGCACACGCACACACACACTGCACCAAGGAAGAAGACACAACGGCTTTGCTAGGGGCTCTCTCCTTGGTGAAACACATGTGCTACATTGTTTTTCCCCAGCCCTCACGGCCTCTTTCATTACTCAATATGCAACACATATATATACATCAGGGGCTAGCACTCAAGCCGCACAACTCACGCTGCCCACTACGCCATGACCACTTCTACCGTCCATTAACACAACTAACTCTATCCAGCTAATCTCCTTGATTCGCTCTAGGCTCCCAAGGACTAGTACTACTAGCAACTAACATTTGCATGCAGCCACTGCGCACAACCCATGCATGCATGTCCATACGACCAGAACTTGTCGACTCACTCGACCCAACCTGATCATACATCTATGCAGCCCATCACGCTCCAGCATCCATCGCGTCATGCCGCTTCTCACGGCGTCGCCATATCGCACGGCACCATCGGCATCTCGCCATTCTCGCCGCATCGCACGGCAGCCCGGCATCTCGCCTCCTCCGCATGTTGAGCTGAAGCTTCACGGGACAAACATCAACCTACACTAGACTACATGCTAAACGAAAATACAATGCAGATACATAATCAAGATTAGTCCAAACATCAACTTTGCTAATCAGTTAATGAAGTATACGATAGTTGTAGATAGTGTTAGTTTATCAGATCCAGGCATATAATTGCCTCTATGATTTCCACAAAGGAACTGGGGGAAAGGACCTGGCTAGCAGGATGCTGGGAATAGATCAGTCCTGTTATATTATGTTTGCAGTACTACCAGTATAGCTTTACTACAGTAGTAGATTTGCTGGAGAACGAGAACGCGCACCTAAAGGAATGGGAGGAGTCGGCGTTGGGAGCTCCCAATCAATACATAGTGGCCGTTCCCAATCTCGCTCTCGCTTCTCTCCAACCCAAGTGCCGCTCCGGCGCCGGCGTCGAGCCGCTCCTCCCCCTCCTCCTCCTCGCCCCGCAACTAGTAATACGACCAAGCTCCGATCCCCGCCGCTGTCCGGCTCCTCGGATCGATGTATGGGTCGCCAAGATCAACGCCGACTTGGCGCGGGTCGATGTATAGGAGCTCCTATTCCCTATCCACCCCACGCGCGAGCTTTGGGCCAGCCCACTGCGGGGCGGGCGCCCCTGTTTTCTTTTTCATTTTTGGTTTATATTTTCTGTTTTTTATTCTTTCAAAAATGTACCGGATAAAGGAAGTTCTGAATTTCTAGGAAGATTCATGAATTTGAAACTTTTCCTATATTACAAAAATGTTCGCCAATTTGAAAAATGTTTCCGGATTTCCAAAAACTATGTGAACTGAAAAAACGTTTCGGAATTTTAAAAAATCGCAAATTAAAAAAATGTTCATGGATTTCTAATTTTTTTCGTGAATTTTAAAAAAATGTTCATGAATTTTAAAAAAATTTGTAATTTTGGAAAAAATTCATGATTAAAAAACGTTTGTGACTTTTAAAAATTTCAAACATGATCATGCATTTCCGAATATTGTTGCAAAATTTCAAAAACTTTTCCCGGTTCGTACCAGAGCTACACCAAACATGTGAAATAGATGCATAAGGATGAGGTGCTCTACCTGGAATAATTGTTCAGACGTTATTTTTTGGTGAATTTAAAAAATGTTCATGAATTCAAAAAATGTTTGTCGGTTTGAAAAAATATTCAAGATTTAAAGAAGTATTTTCAAAATATTTACAAATTTGAAAATTTTCTGTGATTTTCAAAAGCATTCAAAAACGTGACCATGATTTTTTACGAGCTTTTTAAAAAGTGTGTAACTTGGGTAAAACAAAAACAATTAAATAAAAAGGGAAAAAGAAATACCTGAAGAAAAATCAAAGGAAAAATGAAAAAATGATCAAGAGGAGAAACCTAGTGAGGGAATAAAATGAATGGGGCGGCCCATATAGAGGATGAGGCGACTAGGGATACTAGGGATCAAACCCTAACAAAACTAACTCGATTACGTGGTAAATCTCATCCAACCCATCACCGTCCAGCAAGCCTACGATGGAATTACTCATGCACGGCGGTGAGCATCATGAAATTGGTGATGGAGGATGGTTGATGATGACGACGGCGACGAATCCCTTCTCCAGAGCCCCGAGCGGACTCGGATCAGCCCTCCAGAGAGATTAGGGCTTGGCGGCTCCGTATCGTAAAACGCGATGAAACTTTCTCTTTGATTTTTTTCTCCACGAACGTGAATATATGGAGTTGGAGTTGAGGTCGGTGGAGCTTCAGGGGGCCCATGAGGCAGGGGGCACGCCCTAGGGGGGCGCGCCCCCCACCCTCATGGACAGGGTGTGGGCCCCCTGACATTGATTCTTTCGCCAATATTTTTTATTAATTCCAAAAGGTTGCTCCGTGGATTTTGGTCATTTAGGAACTTTTATTTCGCACAAAAATAACACCATGGCGATTCTGCTGAAAACAACGTCGGCCGGGTTAGTTCCATTCAAATCATGCAAGTTAGAGTCCAAAATAAGGGCAAAAGAGTTTGGAAAAGTAGATACGATGGAGACGTATCAGCAGTGATTGAAAAACTCTGTCAATGACACTATCATCAGGAAGATTAACTCCCAGCTGAGTTAAGTGGTTATGGTACCCAGACATTCTGAGTATGTGTTCACTGACAGAACTATTCTCCTCCATTTTGCAGCTGTAGAACTTGTTGGAGACTTCATATCTCTCAACTCGGACATTGCTTGAAATATTAACTTCAACTCTTGGAACATCTCATATGCTCCATGACATTCAAAACATCTTTGAAGTCCCGATTCTAAGTCGTAAAGCATGGCACACTGAACTATCGAGTAGTCATCGACTTTGCTCGCGGACATTCTTAACGTCATCGATAGCATTCAGCGGGCTGGCACCGAGCGGTGCTTCCAGGGCGTAATTTTTCTATGCAGCAATGAGGATAATCCTCAAGTTACGGACCTAGTCCATGTAGTTGCTGCCATCTTTCAACTTGGCTCTCTCTAGGAACGCATTAAAATTCAAAGGAACAGTAGCATGGGCCATTTATCTACAATAACATAGACATGCAAAATAACTATCAGGACTAAGTTCATGATAAATTAAAGTTCAATTAATCATACTACTTAAGAACTCGCACTTAGATAGACATCCCTCTAGTCATCTAAATGATCACGTGATCCAAACCAACTAAACCATGTCCGATCATCACGTGAGATGGAGTAGTTTTCAATGGTGAACATCACTATGTTGGTCATATCTACTATATGATTCATGTTCGACCTTTCGGTCTCAGTGTTCCGAGGCCATATCTGCATATGCTAGGCTCGTCAAGTTTAACCCGAGTATTCCGCGTGTTCAAAACTGGCTTGCACCCGTTGTATGTGAACGTAGAGCTTATCACACCCGATCATCATGTGGCGTCTCGGCACGATGAACTGTAGCAACGGTGCATACTCGGGGAGCACACTTATACCTTGAAATTTAGTAGGGGATCATCTTATAATGCTATCGTTGTACTAAGCAAAATAAGATGCATAAAAGATAAACATCACATGCAATCATAATATGTGACATGATATGGCCATCATCGTCTTGTGCTTATGATCTCCATCACCGAAGCATCGTCATGATCTCCATTGTCACCGGCGCGACACCTTGATCTCCATCGTAGCATCGTTTTCGTCTCGCCAACTATTGTTTCTACGACTATCGCTATGCTTAGTGATAAAGTAAAACAATTACATGGCGATTGCATTGCATACAATAAAGCGACAACCATATGGCTCCTGCCAGTTGTCAATAACTTTGTTACAAAACATGATCATCTCATACAACAACTTATATCACATCATTTCTTGACCATATCACATCACAACAAGCCCTGCAAAAACTAATCGTCCTCTACTTTGTTGTTGCAAGTTTTACGTGGCTGCTACGGGCTTCTAGCAAGAACCGTTCTTACCTACGCATCAAAACCATAGCGATTTTTTTGTCAAGTGTGTTGTTTTAACCTTCAACAAGGACCGGCCGTAGTCAAACTCGATTCAACTAAAGTTGGAGAAACAGACACCCGCTAGCCACCTATGTGCGAAAGCATGTCGGTAGAACCAGTCTCTTGAACGCGGTCATGTAATGTCGGTCCAGGCCACTTCATCCAACAATACCGCCGACTCAAAGTAAGACGTTGGTGGTAAGCAGTATGACTATTATCGTCCATAACTCTTTGTGTTCTACTCGTGCATAAAACATCTACACATAAACCTGGCTCTGATACACTGTTGGGGAACGCGGTAATTTCAAAAAAATTCCTACGATCACGCAAGATCTATCTAGGTGATGCATAGCAACAAGAGGGGAGAGTGTGTCCATGTACCCTTGTAGACTGAAAGCGGAAGCGTTTCAATAATGCGGTTGATCTAGTTGAACTTCTTCGCGATCCAACCATCAAGTACCGAATGTACGGCACCTCCGCGTTCAGCACACGTTCAGCTCGATGACGTCCCTCGTGCTCCTGATCCAGTTGAGGATGAGGGTGAGTTCCGTCAGCACGACGACGTGGCGACGGTGATGATGATGTTACCGGCACAGGGCTTCGCCTAAGCGCTACGATGGTATGATCGATGTGTGTAACTGTGGAGGGGGGCACCGCACACGGTTAAGTGAAACTTGTGTGTTCTAGGGTGCCCCCTGCCCCCGTATATAAAGGAGCAAGGGGAGGCCGGCCGGCCCTAGGGGCGCGCCCAAGGAGAGGGAGTCCTACTAGGACTACTAGTCCAAGTAGGATTCCATCACAAGGAAGGGAGGGGGAAGGAAGAAGACGGAGAGGGAGTAGGAAAGGGGGACGCCGCCCTTCCTTCCCTTGTCCTATTAGAACTCCAGGGGGCGCGGCCTGCCCTGGCTGCCCTTCTCTCTCTCTCCACTAAGGCCCATGGTGGCCCATTAGTTCCTCCGTGGGTTTCCGGTAACCCCCCGGCACTCCGGTTTTACCCGAAACTTCCCGGAACACTTCTGGTGTCCGAATAACATGGTCCAATATATTAATCTTTATTTCTTGACCATTTTGAGACTCCTCGTCACGCCTGTGATCTCATCGGGGACTCCAAACAAACTTTGGTCATCAAAAACACATAACTCATAATACATATCGTCAACGAATGTTAAGCATGCGGGCCCTATGGGTTCGAGAACTATGTTGACATGACCGAGACACATTTTCGGTCAATAACCAATAGCGGAACCTGGATGCTCATATTGGCTCCTACATATTCTACGAAGATCTTTATCGATCAAACCGCATAACAACATATGTTGTTCCCTTTGTCATCGGTATGTTACTTGCCCGAGATTCGATCGTCGGTATCATCATACCTAGTTCAATCTTGTTACCGGCAAGTCTCTTTACTCGTTCCATAATACTTCATCCCGCAACTAACTCATTAGTCACATTGGTTGCAAGGCTTATAGTGATGAGCATTACCGAGAGGACCCAGAGATACCTCTCCGAAACACGGAGTGACAAATCCTAATCTCAATCTATGCCAACCCAACAAACACCTTCGGAGACACCTGTAGAGCATCTTTATAATCACCCGTTTACGTTGTGACATTTGATATCACACAAGGTGTTCCTCCGGTATTCGGGAGTTTCATAATCTCATAGTCTGAGGAACATGTATAAGTCATGAAGGCATTTTTGAACTTGTCAGAAATACACTAGATAAAGGCATTACTCCAACAAGAGATATGTTGACATTAATTACCAAAATCACCCAGGGAGCACTTGTGCTTTCAATCTCCCCCTTTTTGGTAATTGATGACAACATACATCAAAGCTTTAGGTAAATGATATGAAGAGTAGTAAGTAAAGCTTTGGAGAAACATGTAACATGCATAAGCTCCCCCTACATGTATGCAATCATGTAAAGATAGAATATACTAACATGTGAATGCATAACATGACAAAGTAACTAGAGAGTTACATGTATCTTGGCTATATGCATGAGAGCAAATGATATGGTTAAGAAATGTACCTTCATGTTTATGATTTCCTCTTGCAAACAATATGTGCAACAACAAGAGATCATCATGCACATGACTGTGATGCATATAATTACCTTGTGGTATTGAGCTGACTTTTGTAGGAGTAGACTTGAGAAAATGGTGTTAGATAACACAAGGACACTCTAAATAAAGCAGTTTTAAGGAACCACACGAATACCAAGAGTGGGATGACATGTAATGGGTGAGGGAGCCCTGGACTAAGGGGTCCTTGGGCGTCCGGTCTATTCAATATGGTCCGGACTGATGGGCTGTCAAGATAAAGGAAGAAGGTCACCTTCCGTGTCCGGTTAGGACTTCTGTATGCGTGAACGGCAAGATTAAATGTCCGGATATACAGTTTCCTTTCCTGTAAACCGACTCTGTATAACCTAGGCCCCTCCGATGTCTATATAAACCGGAGGACTTAGACCGGAAACAGAATCATAATATTCATAGGCTAGACAAGCTAGGGTTTAGCCATTACGATCTCAAGGTAGATCAACTCTTGTAACCCCTATACTTATCAAATACAATCAAGCAGGACGTAGTGTTTTACCTCCTTTAAGAGGGCCCGAACCTGGGTGAATATTGTGTCCCTTTGTCCATTGTTACCATTGATCCTCAGACATACACGCTACAAAAAAAAAGACACATCCATGACATTTTGGGCGAGCAATTTTTTTACATCATACATATGACACTTCTATAGCGATAATTGTGGCAGAACCGGTATCATCATAGATGTGGTGGGCTCCTACTTCTATGACAAAAATCATGACGAGAAAATAGGCGTTTAAATCTGGGCGGGCGGAGACACAAGCGCATGACATTCTTTGGGCCTTCCATGATGGAAAAACCATGGTAGAAGCGAGGGCGAGGAAAATTTCGAGGAGTTCCGGTTACGGTGGGAGGTCGGGGGAAGCGATCGCGTTTCTCGTACACGACTTGCGTGTGTGCGGCGTTAGCTCTAATCAACCCGAGCGGCGTTGGACTCTAATCGAACCCGGCGATTACCTGCGCGAACTACGCGTTCTCGAACCCGAGCGATCGATCGATGGTCGTTAAGCGAACCCGATCGGCGATTCTTTCGCTCGCCGCTAAGCGAAGCCGATCGATCTTGCCTCTCTGGATGAGCGAGTGGCGTTGCGGGGTGGATGAGCGATGGCGGTGGCATTGCCTCGGATGAAAAGAACCCGTGGTGTGGAGGGCTGGATGAATAATAGGCGATGGAGGGTGGTTGAGCAAGAGCGATGGAGTAGCGCGGTGGAGGCTGGATGAGCAGGAGCCCGTGGAGGTGGAGGAGGTCGACGGTAGCCCGTGGAGGTGGAGGAGGTCGACGGTGGAGATGAACAATATCCGTGGAGTCCGTTTTGCGATACGCCACATCCTCCCGATGAACAAGACCCCGTTTGACCGTGGCGCTCCAACACAAGTCCATTTAAATCCGTTTTGCGATCGCCAAACCCTTCTGATCAGCAGGACCCCGTTTCGACCGTAGGAGGCCCGTTTCGCCGTTTTGCGTCGTCACACCCTCCCGATCAACAGGACCCCGTTTGACCGTAGGAGGTCCGTTTAAATCCATTTTGCGATCGCCACACCCTCCCGATCAACGGGACCCCGTTTGACCGTAGGAGGTCCGTTTCCTCCGTTTTGCGATGCGTCGAGACCCTCTCGATCAACAGGACCCCGTTTGAGCGTGTCGGTCGAACACAAGGCCGTTCCTCCATTCTGCGAGACGCGGGCCTCGTTCCATCGCTGTTCCGTCCAAGCCCTCCCGATGAACACGACCACGCATTCCGTTCCGACCCGGCGGTTGGCTCCACGCGTTCCGTTGCCTCCCGTTGAACACGGCGCATTCGTTGCCTCCCCATGAACACGATGGCGATCTTTGTTTCTCCATTCCGACCCAGCCATGTACGAGCCCTCGCCGTATGTATGCGCGAGTAGGCGTTCGAGACCCGCCCGTATGTACACATCGTGGCGTATTTTTTCTTGCGGCTGGCGGCTATGCGTGCGTGTACATGCTACATGCGCGCGCCTCTACTCGACGCGTGCGCCTCTACATCCACCAAATATATATGCGTACCGTTCGCGACCGAATAACAACGCTTCGTGCGCTTCGACTAGGTGGGACCCGATTGTCGCACTTCCTTGCGTGCGAAGATGTAGCTGGTGGGTCCCAGCGATCGAGGGCTAACCGTTTTTGCGGATGCACTTCCTTGTGTGCGAAGATGTATTTGGTGGGTCCAGCGATCGAGAATCGTTTTTGCTGGACGCACTTCCTTGCGTGCGAAGATGTAGTTAGTGGGTCAATGATCGGGGCTAATCGTTTTTGCGGATGCACTTCCTTGCGTGCGAAGATGTAGGTGGTGGGTCCCAGCGATCGTGGGTGAATCGTTTTTGCGGACGCACTTCCTTGCGTGCGAAGATGTAGGTGGGTCCCAGCGATCGGGCGTATTTTTTTTTGCGGACGCACTTCCTTGCGTGCGAAGGTGTAGTGGTGGGTCCCAGCGATCGGGAAACATTTTTTCGCAAAATCGGTGGCTCGTCCGGTGGGTCCCTATTTGTCGGTGGAGAATCATTATTTTCAGCGTAATAAGGAGGCACTTCCTTCTGCGGCCATGGACCCGATTGTTAGCCTCTCCACGTCTGATCCACGTCGATGGAAGTCGTTCCTTGACCACGTTGACCACGCGCGCCGAGAGCACCAGAAGCGGTAGATGACGGCGAGGCCTAGGAAGGGACGTCTGGAGCCGTGAAACGCGGCGATGGATGCCCACGGAGAAGAGTATGAGGTTCACTCATTCGGTGCGGTGTGAGGTTGTCGTCGCCGCCGCAGGCTGGCAGTGATGGGAATAGTAGGCGGTGAGGCCTCGCGGTAGCCACAGCCGCCACGGAGGCGGAGCGGCGGCACGACCGCGCTGCTTTGGGCGGTGGAGCAAGAAGACCAGAGGTTGATGAAGCACTACGGCCGTTGGATGGACATCGACGGTCCTTTGGAGCTAGAATCGTTCATATTGACTAAGTTGACAAAGCCCTCCATCCCCGTCAACTTAGTAGGCCCACAAGTCAGCCTCCCACCAAGGTGGGTCCCAGCTAGCAGGGGGAGTATTCTTTTTTTTGTGCGTAATAAGGAGGCACTTCCGGTGGGTCCGAGCTGACAACGGGGGGAACGTTTTTTTCGCGAAATATGGTGGCTCGTCCGGTGGGTCCCAGCAGTCAGGGGGAAACATTTTTTTGCGAAATAAGGTGGCCCGTTCGGTGAGTCCCTGCTGTCAGCTGGAGGAATAATTATTTTGCGCGTAATAAGGAGGCACTTCCTTGCGGCTGCCGTGGACCCAGTGCCGACCTCTCCACGTCTGATACTCTTGATGGAAGTCGATCGTTGACCACGTTGACCACGCCTTGGCCGAGAGCACGAGGCGGTGGGCGGCGGCAAGGCCTAGGAAGGGGCGACGGGCAGGGAAGACACAGCGGTGGAAGCCCACGCGGAGAGAATCGAGGTTCACTGGTTGGCTGCGGTGTGAGGCTTCTGCCGCCCTGAGAATAACGAGGGTGTGGGTGAGTGGAGGGATGGCACGGCCGGCGGTGGGAGTAGTATGGGGTGGTGAGGCCTCATGGCTGACCTGGCCGACCCGCCACGGAGGCAGGAGCAGGAGGCACGATCGGTCTTTGCTTTGGTAATTTGGACCAAGAAGACCAGAGGTTGAAGAAGCACTACGTCCGTTGGATGGACATCGTCACGATCACCGAGGCTAGAATCGTTTATCTTGACTAAGTTGACAAAGCCCTTGGTGCGCTCCAACTTAGTAGGCCTGGTCGACCTCCAAAGCAGTGCGCCCGGATGTCATGGGGAGGAATCATTTTTGGGCGGCGAAGCTAAGAATATCCGAGATTGAAGAAGAAGCACGACATCCGTTGGATAGACATCGAGCGACCCACTGCTTGCTAGAACGTGTGTTGACTATAATAAGTTGACAAAGCCTTGCATACGCGTCAACTTATTTTTTTAGGGGACGCGTCACTTAGTAGGCCCACAAGTGTGTGGCAGAGAACTTATAGCCCATTTGCGTTTTGTAAGGATGTACAACCCATTTTTTAATTCTAATGGAATTTACAACAGCCCATTTACAGTTTGTTAAAAGTACAACCCATTTTCTAGCTAGGACAACGATTAATAATTTCAACCAACCATTGAAAGACAGAATTCAATAAAATTTCCCACATTTTGATGGGATTCGAAATATTTTTATCCTGAAATTTCTAGTCAGATTAAATATAAATTTGTATTACGTAAAAATCCAACGAAACATTGCACGCGCGAAAATTTAAGATTTTCAAAATCCATAAATAATATTTTATAAACTAATTTCTTGTTTGGTGCATTTTTTTATAGTTACTTCCCAGTTTTTATAATTACATCCCATTTATTATTTTTTAAATCTCATTTTCCTGTTAAGCCTAATGCATCCCTCCTAGGAAAGATTTGCAGCCCAGCAGGGCGGAAAATAACAAGTTGACCTTGCCTGGGTATTCCTCAAAAAAATGTATAGCTGGGCTAGCCATTTTCATCTTGAAAAAATTAGTATCTAAATTTGGATATCGGCTTTGGGCTAGGCAGACCACACCCATGATTAATACCCTGCTCTCCTTTGAACAATAATGAAATCATCGCCAAGAAAAACTCTGCAGTGCTCATGCCTCAAAAACACAAATACTACTCGAGCTGCTTGGTCCCAGCTGTCGGCCGCACCTTGTGCAATTCTCTCGTTTATATTGACTACATAGGTTGACAATGGTGTGAGACCGTGATGTCAGGAAACCAGGAGAAAGCAAAAAAAAATAGTTATACATAATAAGGAGGCACTTGCGTACGTACGGCTATGGCCCTAGTGGGTCCCTAGTGTCATCCAGTCAAAATAAAGTCATCTCCTGAATCCTCATGTTCGTTAACGATGTTAACAATGCTCGGCGCCATGACGAGTGCAACAACTCGAAGGACAACTGAGAGGGACTCGCGGGCCCTATTGATGGTCTGATACAGCGCCCGCTGCTCATTCAGGAAGCCAGGATCATCGGACACCTATGAGCACCTTCGAGAAACTGATACGGCATGAAACGGTAAGGCCATGCTTGGGAGCTCTGGTTTATTTCAAACATGTATTAACATACAAGTGCAATGTACTCGTCACCGGAAACAACGCGTAAAATACAGGCATAATGAAACCAAGGGCCCGAGGTCTGTAAGTAAAACCGGCGGGTTATGCGTGTAATTTGAGAGACCGGTGTATATTTTACGAGCACTGCTATATGGATGACATTACCAGACGATACATGCACGACGTGTGTATCATGCCATCCATGGGCAAGGCTGAAACATCAGCTAACGGCTGGATTAGCAATTGTCCGAGTGTTGTTCAGCGTTTTTATCGTGTGTGAAGTACTTCCGATATTTTACTAGTCAAAATCGACCAACCAAGCGCCTTCGCCCGAGACCATCTGCTTTTATTTACAAGCGTCAGTTTTACAAGCGCTTTTGGTTGTAAAACGACGATCCAATCACGGCCTAATATCATGAGTTGGTCGGAAGATCATATGGTTTCACGTCTAACCTACCCGACTTGTTGTATAGGCTATGAATGAAACATCAGACGATGAACTTATTAAGAACGGAAAAAACAGAAGAGGATGATCTTCTTAACAAGCAAATCACTGGCATTAGATCGACATGCAAAACAAAATGAAGCATTATTCTCAGGAGGCACGGTGAACAGCTCGTGATGCCGCATGCCACCACATTCCAAGCTCAACTTTGCAATCAAACACAAGGCCTGGCATTACATAGACAATATTCAGAACAAACTCTTAACACAGGAATATCTCAGCAGAGTAACTATTTACTTCTAAACTGAACACAGGAATAGGAAAAACACTCGATGCTGCTCACAACAAGGGCGTCCCACTCAAAAATATCAACTGCATGTCTTCTGGCTAACATCAATGAGCAAATTTTGACAAGGTTTTCCAATTCCAATATATTAAACTAATGTCTTCTTGCTAACATCAATGATTAAACTTTGACAAGCTTTTCCCATTCAAAACATGTAATGCCTATGATCGTGGAGTCCTGTCTTAGCTTCTTGTACTTGTTTCGGAACCTTTTGCCCAGGGCACTCCACGTGTTGTTAAATTGCCAATGCTCTCTGCAGACTAGTCATGTCACCAGTGTCTAATAATACTCTGTAAAGCTTCTCGGTCATTCCTTCGTAATGTAGCGCAAATAGTGACCGCTTCTTTACGCAAAGTGGAGCGACCAAGCTGGACCCAGTAATGCAGCAGTTTGCCTTGGACACATTGGCTCCTTTTGTGCAGGTCAACTAAAATCAAAGTCAGAATAAAACCGAGCTTTAATTTTGATATCCCTGTAAGCAACAATAGGTACCAAAACAAGTAGCACAACATCTCAAAGCACACTGCACATCATGTGGATGAGACCAAGATTTGAAACAACTCGCCACGAAGACTGGAAACAAATCTTGATCTCCTTTTGTGCAGTTCCACCAAAATTAAGCAAAGTCACCGGTGTGACATTCAAGTTGAACTGCACAAAACACTCTTAAAACATAAGTGTTTCGAGTAGCGAAGCAAAATGTCGCAATAGCAACAAGTTGAATCGATACCCCTGTTTTAACAAAGGCAAAAAAGGAAACAATTACTTGCCGATAAAGGAGGATGAAACAAACAGCGACCGAAAGAAGCATCTAACTTATCTTGGATGGAAAACAAAGTAGGATAGTAGCATTTCTAAAACGGTTGCATTGAATCATATTAATAGAGACATTCTCTTGAAACAACATTTGTTGGAAAATGTAATTTACTTTTAACAGTGGCATTGCTTCAATTTTCTGGCGGCATTCTTAGATTAACAACAGCAAAATAGCTGTATGGGACATGCCAGCACCATGTGCGTCCACACGTATAAATGGGTGATGTAGAGTATGTAGCCAAGCAGCATATATGCGTTGGTCCCATATTTGTTCTCTTTGAACCTTTTTCCTATGTGAGGGCAGCAAATCTAGTCCTGCACAAACTACCCGACCCCCAGTTTCTTTCCCTTTTCAACAAAGAGATCGGTTCCTTACAGATGTGTGTACTGGGTTACCCCTCTTTTCCCTTTTCGACCTACAAAGCGGCTGGATAGCCAGTCTATACTACTTTCCACCCCTCCTTTTCTCATTGAACCACATCCTAGATTCTTGCTCCAGCCCACCGCACCCTTCTTTCCTCTTTGAACAAAGACCTAGATTCGACTACAGATTGAAAAAGATCCACATGAAGCTAGAGCAACGACGGTTTCAAATAAACTTATACCTTAGGGTCGTTGGGATGTGGCAAGGCGTGCAGCGGGAGGCCGGATCTGTCCACACTACGTACGACAGCGAGGAAGAAGGGGTCAGTGGCCCTCCGGCATAGGCGCTGGGTGAAAGAGAACAACGCAGCCGGCAGTGGATTGCCTCCCTCGCCGAAGGCGATGGAGTGAACGCTGCACCTCCTCCCCTTCCCGATGCAACGGGATACAGACGCCTCCTTCACCAGCTGTGAGGGAAGAGAGAGAGAGAGACAAGAGGCCAACGCAGTCTTGTTTAGATCTGGTGAAGAGAGGGTGAGAGACTGTGAATATAGCAAACCCTAGCAAATGAACGCTGAGCCTCCAGTGTGTATACATATATGTAGTGCGGCGAGCGTGTGGAGAGTGCAAACCCTAGCGAACAAGCGCTAAGGCTCCAGCTTATATATATATATATATATATATATATATATACTCTTGTAATACGTCTTGAGCTTGGTGCCTTCTTTTTGCTTTTGGTGGTATGATGGTGAGCCAACCACATTTTGGGCCCACTGTCATAAACCCAAAGGCAGTGCACTAAATCAATGAAGTTGCGTCCATATAGTACTCTCGTGTATACGACTAATATATAGTGGAGTGGTTTTCTTATTCTCTCCATAACAATCGTTTTAAATTGTGTAAGTACGAAACGAAACTCTTTATTTAATGTACAGTGAAGAAAACTAGTACTACTTCCGATGAACTAACGATCCACGCCCACGCGTCCTGGTCGCACTTCTTGTCCTTCACGTGTGGTACACTACCCTCCCTTAAGTGAACAACCACACATCGCCAAATTATCGTAAGCGTGTGAGAGTGTGTACAAATAAAAATTTTAATTTCAATTATCGAAAAGGTTTGAGAGTATTACAAAGTTTGACTTGATCAAATCTAATATCTTGAGTAAATAAAATGGAGGCTACTACGTCCATCCGGGTTTTAGTCCACACCATTTTTAAATCAAAGTTAATAGCTGGACAAATAAAATTCGGGGAGCTGGAGACAAAGTTGTGAGAAGGCTTAGAAATCAATACAAAACTTATGCTCTTAGTACCAACGTCGATCCTTCTTCGAGGAAACATTTGGTTCATAGCCAATTGTGTGATAAAATTGCACCAACGTGAAAAGGCATTGCGCCTCCAACGCAACCAAGGTGAACTGGCGAAGGATATCATCTTTGTGCATAACAAGCAAAAGCAGCGATGGAAGACAACTTGTTTTTCATTGAAAATCGATCACCGCGAGAGCCGCGCAACCATGAGGCGCAACCATGAGCATCGATAGGTCATCGTGGTGATGCATCATCCATTTGGCATCAAGTTTGGGTGAGGAACCTATGAAGTTTGACAAATCCTCACTGTGGTTTGTTTCTTCTCAGTAATCAAGCTCGAGGAAGGAAGAACCACGTGGCAGAGGACAGTGAGGTGGAACAACAATGGCCATCCAATTTTGTGTAGTTCCACTAAAATTGAGGAAGACATGCCCGGGTATGGAGACACACATCGCTGTTTCCAAAAATATAAAAAAGGGTTAGCAACGACATCTCAATTGTCAATAAGAATTAATGAAAAGTACGCCAACAAACAGAAGCATCATAATTATCTTGATGGGAACTAAACCAGGATACCCGAGAAAAAAAGCATTTCTTCATTTAACCAGTGATAGTACTACCACCATATGGACAATGACCGCACAACCACCATGTACCTTTTGTCTAAACAACATGTATACCTCCACCGAGGCATAAATCAGGACAACTTTTTGAGTGGCATTTCCTCTATAATAGTACTAGTAGGTGATGTTGGACCAGCCGACGAACCCTAGCTACTATGCATGGGGAGCTAGGGAGTAGTCGCATAGAAGAAAACCCGCACGCAGCGACCTGGGGAGCTGGACCAGTACAAGAAGTTATACCTTAGGTGGGCGAGATGTTGTTTAGGCGGGCGGGCGGGATCTGCCCACACGACGGCAGCGAACAGGGGCACGGAGGATCTTCGTCCGCGCCAGCGCCGGCTCTGAGAGGACGGTGTGCCTTGGCTTCCTCTGTCGCCGACGGCGACAACGTCAATGCTGCACCTCCTCACCTCCCGCAGTGGACGGGATTCGGCTGGATCTGTGACCACCGGTGAGGAGAGACATAGAGTGGACATTGTCATCCTGTTTTGATATGGAGAGGGTGACAGAGCAAGACGCGAGAAACTCTATCAAACAAGAGGCTATAATGGAGTAAAAAAATCTCTCCATAGCAGTGGTTTTAAATAGAATACGCACGTTCCCCGAAAAAAGAAACGAAAACTGGCGGACAATTTTTTAAGGGTCTATTTGGGACACATCTAGATGTAACATAGTTATGTCACATCTAAGTTGATGTCCACTCTGTTTGTGGTCTATTTTTTTTGTCCTAGTTTTTTTTGTTTCTTGTTGCTACATTATATACTTGTGGGAGCTTAGATGTGATATCCTTAAATAACATCTAGATGTGAATTAGACAAACTGTTTTTCTAACGTACCAAGAGAAAACTCGATCAAAAACACGCCCCCGCTTCCAGGTCGCGAGAGTCGTCGCGTGCACACACATAGACATAGACATGCATATCCGTGTTTACGTAAAATTCCATTTCCATCTCCATATCCAATCATATTTGTCCAACTGGCACATTATTTACGTTGTTAATTATATACGCAGCAATATTAACGTACAACATCTCTTGTTTGCGGACGTCCGGACCGCTGCCACGGCCGGTCCTGACCAACCCGAACCCTCTTTATCACCCGCGCGTGATTCCCGCCCAAAACGGTCAGTCCCGCATTCATGCCCGACCAGAGCGGACGTGACCTCTCACTGGCGCCGGCATTGAAGCGGCGCGCCGGCCGAGAGAGTGTCGCCCGCGCCGCTTCCGGGTGCACGCGGCTGCTCCGCGTTCAAAGGTCGCAATAGCCGGCTACAACATGCATGTAAAAAGTTCTTGGGAGTCTGTGCTACAGCTAGCTGTCATCCCCCAACTCGTCAATCTCTTCCAGTAGTGCTAGTACTCCATGGCGCGATCCATCGACAAGCAGGCGGGAAAGTTATTGTATACTCGGTTTGCGGTGAGTGGCATGCCGAGCGACCGTGTGGGGTCGAGCCGTGGAGGAGGGTGAGACACGAACACGACAGACGTGATTAAATGTTGGTTTTGCTCGATGGCGCGATCCAATGAAACGAAATGTTGGTTTCTCTCCGTTTCCGTTTTTTCTCCGAAAAAACGGAAACTTTCCACTCCATTTTCATTCCTATTCCAAGGTTGCCCCGTTACAACATTCCATCAAATACAAAGGAAAACTAACACGCATGCTGATGCATCTCAATGATTCACAGATCATAGCCAATATTTACTTGTGTAGGATCGAAAGTATGTCTAGAGGGGGGGGGGGTGATTAGACTACTTGTCAATATAAAAATTCTGCCTTTTGACAAAGAACAGTTTTTGGCAGATTCACAATTATGATCAAGTCAAGTATCACCCTACACATGCAATTCTAGAGTATAGGCAGCGGAAAGTAAATTGCGCATGTAGTAAAGAGAGGTGGAGAAGAGCAAACGCAATTTTGGAGACGCGGTGATTTTTCTCGTGGTTCCGATAGGTGGTGCTATCGTACTTCCACGTTGATGGAGACTTCAACCCACGGAGGGTAGCAGCTGCCTTGAGTCCACGGAGGGCTCCACCCACGAAGGGTCCACGAAGAAGCAACCTTGTCTATTCCATCATGGCCACGCCCACGGAGGGCTAGCCTTACTCGAGGTAGATCTTCACGAAGTAGGCGATCTCCTTGCCCTTACAAACTTCTTGGTTCAACTCCACATCTCGACAACGGAGGCTCCCAAGCGACACCTAACCAATCTAGGAGGCACCACCCTCCAAAAGGTAATAGATGTTGTAGATGATGATGAACTCCTTGCTCTTGTGCTTCAAATGATAATCTCCCCAACACTCAACTCTCCTCCTTGATTTGGCTGTGGTGGAAGAAAGGATTGAGTGGAAAGCAACTTGGGAAGGCTAGAGATCAAGCTTCATATGGTGGGAGTGGAGCAACTTGATCTCAACACAAGGGTAGGTAGTTCTCTTCTCGAGAAATGTAAGGTAGGAGTGGTAGTTCTTTTGATGGCTCTCTCACGAATGAAGAGGGGTGGAGGGTATAAATAGCCTCCACACAAAATCCAACCATTACACACATTTGAGCAATCTCGGTGGGACCGAAGTGGACAACTCGGTGAGACCGATAGTTCAAATAATGTGAGCGTTAGGATTTTCGGTGGGACGAAAATACAATCTCGGTTAGTCCGATTAGATGCAATGACAAGAGCATGCCGGTTTGGTGGGACCGACTTCATCATCTCGGTGACACCGATTTGATGTGAAAGATTCTGAAGCTTGGCAACTCATGTTTCAGTGAGACCGAGTTCGAATCGGAAAATCCGAGTTTGCTAGGGTTTGGCTTATGGTGAGGTGGTTCATCTCGGTGTGGTGAGTTTGGAATATCGGTGGGACCGAGACTACTTATGAGTGTATATGGCGGTGAAAGTTCGCGATAGTTTAGGAGATGTATCACTAAGCACTTGAGCAACGGATCATCATCATAACCTCATCCCTTTTAATAGTATTGGCTATTCCTATGGACTCAATGTGATCTTGGATCACTAAACCAAAAATGGAGTCTTGAGCTTTTGCCAATGCTTGCCTTAGCATTTTGAGGGTCCACTTCTTGATCCTTGCCATACCCATATCAATGAACTTTCGAAATGATTCTCAAGTAACTATTAGTTCAATGATATATATGTTGTTATTAATTACCAAAACCACCCGGGATTAGTTGCACTTTCAATCTCCCCTTTTGGTAATTGATGACAACATATAGATCAAACTTCGACAAAGGATATAATCAATGAATAATATAAATAAGCTTTGAGAAGTATGTGATAAGCAAGAGCTCCCCTAAATTTGTGCATTATTTAAGATTTGCGTTTGAATGCAAATGCACAATCGATTAGGATCATGGGTCACTCTTCCATGTCACATACATCTTGGTGGAGCGCACAAAATGATAAGAATGAACAGCATGCACCCAATCACCAAGACATGAGTAAATGGTCATACGAGATAGGAATGGCATATGATAAGCATTATGCACACATTAAAGCATAATGCGACCAAGCACTCATTAAGGTAGAATCAAGCGGAGTATCAAACACCTTGAATGTCTCAAAACCAAAAGTATCTCAAAGAAACCGCAAAAGAACGAAAGAGCAAAAGCGCAAAGACAACAAACACTCTCTCTCGAAGCCCTATGATCTATACAATTTCTCCCCTTTGGCAACAAGTTACCAAAAGTTCAAAAAGCATAGAGCTAAGCGTCCTTTGTGGACTCTTGGCGGCTCCCGTGCAGGTTGATGTTGGAGTGGATATGACAACATCGGCGAAGACTTCGGTGATGTCTGTCTTTGGTGGAGTGGACCTTTGGAGCTGGAGCTGGAGTAGGAGTAATTTGGAACTGTGGGAGGTCTTTGAAGTTGTAGTCCCGTGTCGATCCTTTGGAATAGCGGTGATCGGGATCCTTTGGGAACCGGGCAGTCTGTCGTGAGAATCTGGACTAAGTCATCCTGCAACTCACGCATAAGCTCTGCATTTTCTTGCTTTGCTTCCTCAATACGCCTCGAGCTTGTTGGCGGTCACTTGTACTTGATCGACTTCACGCCCAGGCGTAGATCTTCTCGTCAACAATCCTCTCTAAGCTCTCCGAGGACTGCATAATCTTGGCAGCGTTGTTCAATCCTTTGGGTAGCTTCAAGAATTTGCTCTCCGAAACTCTTTGGTTTAGCTGCTGCTGCTGCTTCCTTGTCAGCTTTGGCTTTCTTAGCAGCTTCGATCTTGGCTTGACCTTCAACAGATGTCGGATCCTCCTCATTCATCACAACAACATTGTCTTCATGTTCTGGCTGCAATGACAAATGTTCTCTATCCAACAAGAATGTGCCCGTGCCAAACTTGGCATTGATAAGCATCTGAATCTGGGCAAATCCACACGACCTTTTACGGTCATTGCAGTCCTCTTAATGGTCTCTACCATCAAGTCCATCACCTTGAAAGGTGCTCTCTCATCAAGTATGTGCAGCATGTTGATAGAGTATCCTCTCGATCATGCGATCATCTCGATTTGGGCATCAAGGTATGCCTCAAAATGGTATTAGTGGTAGGTAAGCCTGCCTAGAGATGGTAGATCGAGCGAGCTTCCAGATTCCCAAATCCTCTGCTGGAATCTCTTTTTACATGTTTTCATGGATTCATGATTCTTCTTTGGAATCCCATATACATCAATATCATCTTCTCGTTGCCTTTGGAGCATTGAATTTCTGCCCATTCTTCAACGAAGAAGAAAACCTTTGGCCTTGATCATCCACATAATCTTTCCATCGGGGTAGAAGTGAGTGTGGCATAAAATTGCATTATCATCTCATCGTTCCAACTGGTCAATTTCGACCTACAAAATCTGCAACTCCACATGCGGTGAAACTTTCATGCACATGTGGAAAGAAATCTCTGTGCTCTTATTTGTCAATGTACTTCCGATCAACATATCTAGTGTCTGCGACTATGGGCTTCTTGTCCATCAAGACGGTCTCATAGAAGTCTGCTTTGCTCTCGGTGTGAAATCTGGGATCTACATCAGTTCTTCTCCTCACGGCATATGGGTCAGTTTGTCTCCATAGCACGAGACCTTTATCTTTCCTTGCCTTCATATCCTCGGCTTGAGGATGAGCATCATTATGAAGTGGCGTTTTGGACGAAGTTTCAACCAAAACTGGTCCTTCATCGTCGACTCAGTGGTGGCACATCATCCTTGTTCTTTTCAGATACTGGAATGTTCTGACGATCTTCTTGGGCTTGGCGGCGAGGCTTTCTTGGAGCTGCCTTAGTGGAGCAGATTTCTTGGACTTGATGTGGCTCCGGCCTTAATGGCATCACCCATGAGCTTCGGCTTCGAGGAGGAGGCTGGGGTGCTTCCTCATCCTCATCCTCTCTTCTTGCATCATGCACTATCCTCTTTCTCTTGGTGGTTTTCTTCACTTTGCTTGCAGTTGCCTCTCCCAAATTCAGCTTCTTAGCAGCAGTTGATCGCTTGACTTTCTTTGGTGCCCTTCTTAGATTGTTGACCTTGTTGCTCTTTGGCAACAACCTTCCTTTAGGCTTTGAGGTCACCTCTTCCTCAACAACAAAATCTGAATCCTCATCATCTGAATTCCTCTTCTTTCTAGCTCTGGTGGCTGCAGGAGGCATGCCACTTGGTGTACTCCTCTCACCATCATCGATGAGCTACTAGGATCGGGACTAGTGCACGCCTCTGGAATATCTGCAATGGGTGTCTCGACCTGTTCTCACCGCATCCTTGGCATCGACATGGCCGGCAACTTTGTGAATAGATAAGGTGTAGGCGAGAGAAGAAGAGTCATCACAAAATGCGAAGTTTTGCAAAAAATGAGTTCAAATTCTAGTATTAGGTTTTCACAGAAGACATTTCGGTCGACCGAGTTTAAGGTTCGGTGAATCCAAGGTGTTAAGCAGAGCTTGGCACACCACTTTCGGTTTGACGAAGTGGGTTTCGATCTGCCGAAAACACTAGGGTTTCACAGAATCTTCATTTCGGTCACACCGATTTTGCACAACTTCGGTTGGACGAAGGTGCGATGCAATGGCCATAGGCCAAATCGGTCATACCAAAATATAAAATCGGTCTCACCGAGATGTGTTTCTGGAAACCTAACCCTAAAACTTTTACTCGAATCTAGTTCAAACGAACCAATCGGTGTACAGGAGGATTTCAATCGTGGCAAGATACTAGGCAATCCAAGCGTGCATTGAATCGGAGATGGGAGCACGAGTGGGATCAAAACTCACCCTAACTTGGTGGAGTTTTTCTCTGGCGCAACGGCGCAAAGGAGATATCCCTGTTGGCGACGGAGACTGCGGCGGCGCCTGACGAGCGCATTTACGGCGACGATCCGGACACCAAGGCGACGGCGGCAAGGGGTGGGGGCGAAACGTTTGAAGGAGGAATCAGCAGCGCCCTTGGAATATATACCCCTTTGTCGGTGGGACCGAATTGTAAAACTTCGGTGGCACTGAGATGGATAACTGCTAAGCGATTATGCACTTCATCACGCCGAAAATCACAACTCGGTTTCACCGAGATGAAAACCTAGATCAGTCTAAATGCTTTCGGTTCGATCGAGTTTGAGTGAGTTGGTCTGACCGAAATCAATTAGAAGGTTTTGGAAATTAGCCCTTGACGGATCGGTGGCTCCGAGTGCTCCTCACCCGGAGGGTCCGAAAATGACTTGTTCAAAATTTGTGATGTAAGCATGAATAGAATTTGAGACAAGAAAGCATAGATAGCTAGGGGAGGTACTTAGGCATTCTTGTCCATCAATTTGGTCAGAAAAAAAATCAAAACGACCAAAACAACAAATGGATGTCCTCGAATGGATAAAATCATGCATCCAACATGCTCACACAACAAGATAGCAAATGAAATATGTGTCAAACATGCACAACCAAAACTCTAGCAACTAACACACAAATTGTCGATGACTAGGTCATCTTTATATGAGTATATTGACTTAGGAGCCAAATGAAAACATTTGATCATAGGTCATACTCATCGTTTAAGCACAAGTGGGGTTACCACTTTTACATAAAGCATTGATGTGTTCACATCATTTGAAGATGCTTTAGCTCAATTTTTAGAGCAAAGCTCCCCCTAGATGTGAGAACCCCTTTTAAAGGGTCAAACTAACCTTGGGTTGTCGTAGAAGACTTCATGTAGATGTTGAAGATGTGGATGCTCAATGTTGATGGAGATCATCAAGAGTTGGGAGCTATCCTTTGGATTCGGACACTTTCAATACCTACATGGGTTAGTCCCACAAGGAACAAACAAGGATATCCATGGACATAGATTGAAGTTCACAATAGATGATGTCCATGAAAGCAATGATTACCTTGTCCCTTGACTTACCAACAAGAGGGTTTGTGACTCCATGAACTAGTGCACGATGTGGAAGTTGATTGCACAAGTTTTGCCAAAATGAATGTGAGTGAAGTATGTTGGCGGAGTCACCCTCAAGAACTTTCTAGTTCTTCTTCTTGGGATCCACATCATCTTGATGGGAATCCTTGGGGTTGTAGTTGAGCTTTGAAGTAGAACTTGGCGTTTCCTTGGGAACCCACTTGACCATGGCTTGAGGTGCTTCAACAAATGCATCACTCTCCTCTTGAAGCTTGTCCTTGCCTTTTAGCTTGTGGTCTTGTGGTGGAAGGTCATCTTGAGCTTGTTCCACATTGGAAGAAGTAGGATCATACCTCTCCTTTTGAGGAACAAACTGTGGAGTAGGATATTGACCTTCTTCCCACTCAACGCCTTCGGTGTTGAACTTTCGCTCAAAACCAATTCCTTGATTCTTCCGGTGCCTTCCTTGCTTGCGAACAATTTCCTCAAAGTTCTTGCTTCCGGTAAGGCTCTTGTAGACACCTTTCTCTATGATCCCTTTCAATAAACTATTTTCTTGCTCAAGTGTAACTTGGCTTGAAACATTGTTAGTGGAATCAAGAGAACTACTAGAAGCAACAACATTGGATTTAGCATGGTTATTGTTACTGCTAGAGGAAGAATTTTTCTTATGCTTGTCATGCTTAGTCTTAATGGGTGGCAAGAAATTAGACAAGAGAAGTCGTTTGGCAAGATATGAAGAACTCTTCTTTCGAAGATCGTCATTGATTGCTTTTAGAAACTCATGTTCTTGCTCTAGAGTGAGCTTCTCGAAGCGTAGCTTCTCATGAGATCTTAGGAGCTCTCTATGATCTTCTTGAGTTGTTTCATGAGCTAACTTAAGAGTGTTTAGTTCTTTAGTTAGACGCTCAATCTCCTTCATAGCATTTTCATTCGACTCTTCTCGACTATAAAGACTACTAGCATGTTCATCGTTACTAGGCTCTTTGGATTTATCATGCAAGAGCTCATGTTCACCAAGCAAGTCATCCTCATCACTATCAAAGTCAATGAATTCAGGTGTGATACCTTGGGGCCTTTAGCCATGAAGCATCTTCCAATTCCCTCATTTGGTGAATCAAATAAGTCGTAGGAGTTGGAGTTGGAGGATACGAGAGCAAGACCGCAACACCTTCATCTTGTTGTAGTCGGAGTCGGAGTGATAGCTTCCTTCGGATTGATTGCCGAGTCGGAGCGGAGACCCATTCACCTACATGAGCTTGATGTTTTCTTCTTGTGTAGCTCCTTGATGACTTGTCTTTCCTCTCCGAATCCTTGCTTCTCCGAGAGGGTCTTCGTTCATAACGATCATCTCTGCTCCTTCTCTCTTTCCGAGGTGACTCGTCTCTTGAGCTTCTTCTTCTTGGAGATTCTTCTCTTCTCTTGTGGGGAGCCGTACACTCATTTGAGTAGTGTCCGGGTCTTCCACAATTGTAGCAGTTTCGATCACGACTAGAAGATCTCTTTTCATCATATGATCTAGACTTTGAGCTTCTCTCTTTGCCTCTATTCTTGTAGAATTTGTTGAAGTTCTTCACCATTAGGCTTATCTCTTCATTGGAAACTAACTTGCCACTTGAGGTTGTGGGAGCATCACTTGTAGCTTTGTAAGCACCACTTGACTTGTTGTGAAGCTCTTCCTTATCCTTAAGTGTCATCTCATGAGCAACAATTCTTCCAATGACTTCGGTTGGCTTGAGAGTCTTGTAGTTTGGCATCATTTGGATCAAAATGCACACGGTGTCATACTTTCCATCCAAAGCTCTGAGAATCTTCTTGATGATGAATCGGTCGGTCATTTCTTCGCTTCCTAAGCGGCAATCTCATTTGTGATGAGAGCAAGCCTAGAGTACATTTCAGCGACTCCTTCACCATCCTTCATCTTGAACTTGTCAAGTTGACCTTGAAGAATATCTAGCTTTGATTCCTTCACGGACTCGGTACCTTCGTGCATTTCAACCAAAGTATCCCAAATCTCTTTGCATTCTCAAGGCGGCTAATTTTGTTGAACTCCTCGGGACACAAGGCATTGAAGAGAATGTCACAAGCTTGAGCATTGTTTTGCAACATCCGCAATTCTTCCGGTGTAGCTTCGCGATCCGGAACTTTTCCTTCCTCGAAGAATTCACCTTGCATACCAACACAAATAATGCCCCATGCGGCTGGGTTATGACCAAGAATATGCATTTTCATTTTATACTTCCAACTAGCAAAATTTGTACCATCAAAGTAAGGACCTCTACGAAAATTACCCTCACTAGACGCCATACTCTCCTAGGTTGTGAAACCAAGCTTATGGAGTCCAATGCAATGGAAACCAATACAATGGAGACCAAAGCTCTGATACCACTTGTAGGATCGAAAGTATGTCTAGAGGGGGGTGATTAGACTACTTGTCAATATAAAAATTCTGCCTTTTGACAAAGAATAGTTTTTGGCAGATTCACAATTATGATCAAGTCAAGTATCACCCTACACATGCAATTCTAGAGTATAGGCAGTGGAAAGTAAATTGCACATGTAGTAAAGAGAGGTGGAGAAGAGCAAACGCAATTTTGGAGACGCGGTGATTTTTCTCGTGGTTCCGATAGGTGGTGCTATCGCACTTCCACGTTGATGGAGACTTCAACCCACGGAGGGTAACTGCTTGCATGAGTCCACGGAGGGCTCCACCCACGAAGGGTCCACGAAGAAGCAACCTTGTCTATTCCATCATGGCTCACGCCCACGGAGGGCTAGCCTTACTCGGGGTAGATCTTCACGAAGTAGGCGATCTCCTTGCCCTTACAAACTTCTTGGTTCAACTCCACATCTCGACAACGGAGGCTCCCAAGCGACACCTAACCAATCTAGGAGGCACCACCCTCCAAAAGGTAATAGATGTTGTAGATGATGATGAACTCCTTGCTCTTGTGCTTCAAATGATAATCTCCCCAACACTCAACTCTCCTCACCGATTTGGCTGTGGTGGAAGAAAGGATTGAGTGGAAAGCAACTTGGGAAGGCTAGAGATCAAGCTTCATATGGTGGGAGTGGAGCAACTTGATCTCAACACAAGGGTAGGTAGTTCTCTTCTCGAAATGTAAGGTAGGAGTGGTAGTTCTTTTCGATGGCTCTCTCACGAATGAAGAGGGGTGGAGGGTATAAATAGCCTCCACACAAAATCCAACCGTTACACACATTTGAGCAATCTCGGTGGGACCGAAGTGGACAACTCGGTGAGACCGATAGTTCAAATAATGTGAGCGTTAGGATTTTCAGTGGGACCGAAAATACAATCTCGGTTAGTCCGATTAGATGCAATGACAAGAGCATGCCGTTTGGTGGGACCGACTTCATCATCTCGGTGACACCGATTTGATGATGTATGTTCTGAAGCTTGGCAACTCATGTTCGGTGAGACCGAGTTCGAATCGGAAAATCCGAGTTTGCTAGGGTTTGGCTTATGGCGAGGTGGTTCATCTCGGTGTGACTGAGTTTGGAATATCGGTGGGACCGAGACTACTTATGAGTGTATATGGCGGTGAAAGTTGCGATAGTTTAGGAGATGTATCACTAAGCACTTGAGCAACGGATCATCATCATAACCTCATCCTTTTAATAGTATTGGCTATTCCTATGGACTCAATGTGATCTTGGATCACTAAACCAAAAATGGAGTCTTGAGCTTTTGCTAATGCTTGCCTTAACATTTTGAGGGTCCACTTCTTGATCCTTGCCATACCCATATCATCGAACTTTCTGAAATGATTCTCAAGTAACTATTAGTTCAATGATATATATGTTGTTATTAATTACCAAAACCACCCGGGGATTAGTTGCACTTTCAACTTCACAACTAAAGAAAAAAGTTGTGAGAGCGTGTATGAAAGAAAAACTACTGATGGGATCACTACGACTTAAACCCTAAACCCTAAACATGATTTAATTTCCTGGCCAGGTAGAACCTGTCGAAGGAAAGATGGCTGGCACCCTCGGATCATACGATACTTTGTGCAGTTCCACTAAAATCGACCTGAGCATCCCTGATGGCAAAGATATTGAAGAAGTGTGATTAGAATAATAGTACTAGCACTAGTTCATGAGACATAAACTCATCACAAGTAGAAGCCGGTAGAAGTAGAGAAAGATCGATATGGAGATGGAGCTACGACAGTGGAGCAAGCCAGCTCCAAAATGAAGATGGACTACCTAGGACGTCGGGATGTAGCTAGAAGGGCAGTTGGGACGTGGCATCGGCCCATACCGCGGTGACCCCTGATTGGGACGCACCGACTGTGGGTTTTCTCCCTCGCCGATGTCGACCGCGTCTACGCAGAACATTGTTCCTTCCCCACCAAGGGATCAGGCCCGTCGTTCTATGCTTGTGAAGAGAGCAACCTAAGCAAGCAGGCTTATAGCTTAGGCTCCTGCTAGTGTATATATAGTGGTTTTATTTTTCTCTCCGTATCACCCATTTTATATTTCCTATGTGTCATTCAAGAGTGAAATGATGGTTGCTTCTTCCGACTAACTTATTGTGTGATTTGGCTGCTCCTTAGTGGCCCCTACACGTACCCCCCCTACATGTATGCAACAGTCACACGTACACATGGACGCAAAAACGCGTGCGACGCCCTAATGCATGCATGTACGAGCACACGACGGAACACACACGATCACACTCAAGTGCTCAACCTGCACGTGCATGCACACACATACTCAGTCAGGGTGAGCTAGTGAACGTATAAACACCAGAATATATATATATATATTGAGCGTAATGAGCGCATTATGAAGTCCACTGACCATATTTTTACAAATATACAGTGACATATAGTGTATTTATCTTGTTTGAAATTAAGCCATATTAATCGGAGAGGAGGTAGTATGGACTAGCATTACTTTGTTGTGTCCTGTCAACTTGCCGAACAAGGAGAAGGTTGCAGGACGGGAGAAGCTTGCGCGCGGTGGCTCGGAGGAGAAGGAGAAACTTTTGACTAATGCAAGCTCTCCCTCGCTCAGGCGGTGGACGTGCAACAATTAATTCGATGTCAGATTGCCAGAAGCATACACTATACTACTAGTGCTATTATTGCTCGACTTCCCGAATAGGCGAACAGCCAAACGCAAAGTTTACTAGTAGTACTAGTACTACTACTATAGTCTATAAAGGTATGTACTATACTAGTTCTAGGAACCGGATGGAGGAGCGTCTGCACTCTTATTATAATTTTAAAATGTGATAAAGCAATCTTCAACACATTTGGTTCTCTTCGAGGGTTCTCACATGTGATAATGGAAGTTGATTGCATGGAACACTCGCCGCAATTCTCACTTAATTCTGGCTCATATCCTGTTACAAATAGTAGCACTCGGTAATATTTCCTCCTTTTTTGTTATTCAACATGTAAATAGGTCAGCAAACCTTGTGGCGCATCTTCGTGCGAACCGTGCTTGCTGCACTTTGAATGTGGCTGAGAGCTGGCTTGATGAAACACCTCGCTTCCTACTTCTTTTTTTGTGGGGTACCTCACTTCCTAGTGACCAGTGTCTTGGCTGATCGTCCTAAGAATGCTTATATATGAATAAAGCTCTCTCATTTACCCGCAAAAAAGATTAAGCCATATTAACCAGAAAGGAGGGAGTATGGACTAGCACTACTTTTTGGTGTGTCCCGTCAACTCATGAGCGAGGAGAAGCTTGCAGGACAAGGTGAAGCTCGCTTACGCCTTTTGACTAATGCAACCTACCCTCGGTGGACATGCATCAGTCCATTCGGTGTCAGATTGTCAGAGGCATACACTGTAGTACCCAACATGCGGAGTACCATCATTGTTCGACTTCACGAAGAGGCGAAGAGCCAAGCGCAGTAGTATGAGTAGTACTACTACTAGAACCGCATGGTGGAGCATTTGTACTCTTATTTTTTATCTCTGATAAAGTACATGTTTATTCTGGAGAAGGGCGGAAAACGGTAGTCCAACATGTAATGAATGATATCGATCAACCAACCATGCTCGAATATATCTTGGCCTCCGTGCGAGCCCGTCTGTGTGTTCTCGCTCCTCGTCTCTCTCAAGGAACGGCGGGTTGGCTCTTTGCCGTCAATTGAGATCGGTTTGCTCACACTCCTGTCCCACATGTCAGTGATATGCCAAGAGGAGGTGTGTTGACCGACTGGCCATACGCGTACTTGGTTTTGCACCTTCATACTACTCCTCCCTCCGTCACAGTTTACAGGGTGCGCTTCATTATGATGCATTTCTCTCAATGCATTTCCACCACCAGAGAGACTTTAGACGCGTTTGGTTTAATGCTCAATTAATTAGGGCGTGGTAACCGGGGTGGAGCAAGTGCATGCATGTGTGTACGCATCATTCCCTCTAGTAATAGACGCCGTGCTATGCATGTGTGTACGCATTTCCACCACAATTTTCTCTCCATGTACTGTACTACTACGGAGTGGAGCAAGTGCATGCATGTGTGTACCCGGGGTGGAAGCACTGCATACATGTGTGTCATTATTCCCTCTAGTAATAGACGCCATGCTATAACTACCAATGCTATTTTTCAGGCCGATCGCTAGTCGCCTTGGTCCCACAGATTTTTTTTCTTTTTTCTGAAGCGCGCTGTATAAATAGTGACGGATGGAGTAGTATGAGCGGATTCAAAGCAGAGCGTATTGATGGTTGCTTCTTCCGAGCAACTTACAGTGGGAAAGGTGGGGCTTATGATTTGACAGCTCATTACTCACTATTAATGCGGCGCAACGACCGGGCTGTGTCTCCCATGCGTTTGTGCACTACCCCCTCGGTTCTTAAATATACTCCGGAGTATTTGTCTTTCTAGAGATTTCAATGAGTGACTGCTCAAATATTTGTCTTTTTAGAGATTTCAAATGGACTGGCACATACAGATGTATATAGACATATTTTAGAGCGTAGATTCACTCATTTTGCTTCGTATGCAGTCACTTGTTGAAATCTCTAGAAACACAAATAGAATATTTTAGAACGGAGGGAGTACACATACGAAGCAAAATGAGTGAATCTACACTCTAAAATATGCCCGTTTGAAATTTGTAAAAAGACAAATATTTAGGAACAAAGGAGTATAATTTTGTGCATGGCACATGGACCCGGATGATGAAGAGGCTTCTGGCAATGCTATCAAGCTTCCATTATTTGTTTACATAATTGACGTACTATACAAATAATTTTCCAGCGACATGAAATTGTACAATGGTGTGAGCTTTCAGCTTTTGTTTCGCGTGTCTTGCCATCGATGCTCTTTCGGAAACAATAAAAAACTAACTTCCTTGCTAATGCATGTCAATTATTAGCATATCGAGCTAATAATTACATCACTGGCGAAGACGAGTTGTGAGAAGGTGTTAAATTAAAATTGATCCATGCTTTCATTGGCAGCAACGTCCCCCCAGCTCTATCTAAATCAACAAGGCATGTTGGGAAAAAGTAGCTGTCTGGAGCATGCAACATTCCGATCATTTTGTGCAGTTCCACTAAAATAGAGCTAAGTGTCCCTGTTCCAAAGATATTAAGTGTGATTACGATAATAGAGGACTACTGATGAAACAATAAACACACAAATAGAAGCCGGTCACTGTTGCAGTCTCTCTTAAGACTAACTAGTTGGAGAAGATTAGGCTCGGAGTTGGATGAGGAGGATAGAGCAAAACCAATCTCCCTTTGTGCAGTGGCACTGAAATGTAGAGACATTGCTCATGTGACATTTTAGTACAACTGCACAAAACACTCTAAAGAAAAAGTGATTTGTGCAGTTCACCAAAAGGTCGCAATAGCAACGAGGTGAAATGGATAGCCCTATTTGCAAAAAAGAGGTAGAAAGGAAACAATTACTGGCCAATAACAGTTGATGACACATGCGACGACAAAAAAGAAGCATATTCCTTGTCCTAAGGGAAGATAACAACACGGTTGTGTTTGTCTAAAACGGTGTGAGGACGAGAATGCAATATGGAAAGTACGCCGGACGAGCTACGTTTTGGGCAAAGAACTATGGAAGATCCACATGCAGCGACGTGGGAAGACGGGCAGTGGAGCAAGGCCGGAGGGGATACCTGGAGGTCGTCGGGATGTAACTAGGTGAGTGGCGGCGGGCAGAATCTGCGAGCAGGTGGCGTAGGCCCTGCCGCGCCAGAGCTTGGTCAGAGAGAACGTCGTGTACCGCAAATCGGGACGTGCTGCCTTGGCGCTGTCGAACGGAGAAACGATGCACTTCCTCCCTTTCCCCCGGCGGACGGGATGCGGCCGGATCAGTGACCAACGGTGAGAGAGAGAAAGAGGCCACCACACTTCCTTTCCCCCGGCAGACGGGATGCGGCCGGATCAGTGACCAACGGTGAGAGAGAGAGAGAGAGGCCACCGCAGCCCTGTGTGAGATACTCTGAAGAGCGACAAACCAGGCAGGCAGGCTCCATTGTATATAGTGAGCGGACTACCTTTTTCTCCATAAAAATTGTTTTATATTCTGTGTACGTGCCATTGAGCGCTATAACTTTATTAAAAAATAACGCGGCAACGCGTCAAGTCGAACTTTGTTTCGTGCACACATGGTACACGACCTCCCTAGGTAAACAACCGCTACAGGCATTCAAATTAGCACGTGGGCTGCCATTTCGTAAAGAAATGAGCTCCACCGTGTACCCGCGCGGGTGTGGCTGGGCACGAAGCGTGAGTACGTGCACGGTGCACCTATTCTCTTCTAGTATACGCACACCACCTACGTGGGGGGTTGTGTGAGAGAGATACAAACCTAGAGAGATTTTTTCTTGAGAGTTTTTTATATCTCTCTAGGTATGTATCTCTCTCACACAACCCCACGTAGGTTTGTACAAACCTACATGGAGTTGTGCACGTGGGGTTGTAACATATGCAATGTGTGTGGGTTCTTGTGAGTTTTTTGGTCATGGGGGTCAATCAAAAATGTAACATATGCAATGTGTGTGAAATAGAGTCCTGGATATAACATATATATAGAGGGGGCGATCCACGAGAAGAGAGTGGAGGTATCATCGGCTTGAGGTGTCCATAGAATTGAAGAGAGGGATGATGTGTGTGTGTGTGTGCGCGCGCGATCGATAAAGAGTGCCATCGAATTTGTGTGTGCCCACGTCAAAGATATAGAGTGGCTGGCCTACTGGAACGTGAGAGGGGACATGTGCAGTTTCTCTCTATGGCATGGATACGTACCTGTAGCGCTCTGATGTCTACTACACAACCTTCTTGTGGACGTTGTTGGGCCTGCAAGTGCACAGGTTTGTAGGACAGTAGCAAATTTCCTTCAAGTGGATGACCGAAGGTTTATCAATCCGTAGGAGGCGTAGGATGAAGATGGTCTCTCTCAAGCAACCCTGTAACCAAATAACAAAGAGTCTATTGTGTCCCCAACACACCCAATACAATGGTAAATTGTATAGGTGCACTAGTTCGGCGAAGAGATGGTGATACAAGTGCAAAATAGAGAGTAGATATAGGTTTTTGTAATCTAAAATAATAAAAACAGCAAGGTAACAAGTGGTAAAAGTGAGCGTAAATGGTATTGCAATGATAGGAAACAAGGCCTAGGGTTCATACTTTCGCTAGTGTAAATTCTCTCAACAATAAAAACTTAGATAGAACATATGACAAGCCCTCAACGTGCAACAAAGAGTCACTCCAAAGACACTAATAGAGGAGAACAAACGTAGAGATTATGGTCGGGTACAAAACCACCACAAAGCTATTCTTTCGGATCGATCTATAAAAGAGTTCGTACCAAAATAACACCTTAAGATACAAATCAACCAAAACCCTAATGTCGCCTAGATACTCCATTGTCACCTCAAGTATCCGTGGGCATTATTATACGATATGCATCACACAATCTCAAATTCATCCAACCAACATAAAATTACTTGAAAGAGTGCCCCAAAGTTTCTACCGGAGAGTCAAGAATGTGTGCCAACCCCTATGCATAGGTTCCCAAGTGTCACAAAACCCGCAAGTTGATCACCAAAACATACATCAAGTGGATCAATAGAATAACCCATTGTCACCACAGTTATCCCACGCAAGACATACATCAAGTGTTCATAAAAGACTCAATCCGATAAGATAACTTCAAAGGGGAAACTCAATTCATCACAAGAGAGTAGAGGGGAGAAACATCATAAGATCCAACTACAATAGCAAAGCTCGGGATACATGAAGATCGTGCCATAGATGGAACATGAGAGAGAACACGAGAGAGAGAGAGATCAAACACATAGCTACTGGTACATACCCTCAGCCCCGAGGGTGAACTACTCCCACCTCGTCATGGATAGCGCGGGATGATGAAGATGGCCACGGTGATGGGATCCCCCCGTGAGGTGCTTGAACAGGTCCCGATTGGTTTTTGGTGGCTACAGAGGCTTGCGGTGGCGGAACTCCCGATCTATCTTCTGTTCTGGAAGTTTTAGGGTACGAGAATATATATGGGTGCAGGGGGTACGTCGGAGGAGCTACGAGGGCCCCACGAGGCAGGGGGGGCGCGCCCTCCACCCTTGTGATGCCTCGTGGCTTTCTTGATGGAGGGTCCAAGTCTCATGGGTCTTATCTGATGATAAAATCACGTTCCCGAAGGTTTCATTCCGTTTGGACTCCGTTTGATATTCTGTTTCTTCGAAATACTGAAAAAGGCAAAAAACAACAATTCTGGGCTGGGCCTCCGGTTAATAGGTTAGTACCAAAAATAATATAAAAGTGGAAAATAAAGCCCAATATAGTCCAAAACAATAGATATGGTAGCATGGAGCAATCAAAAATTATAGATACATTGGAGACGTATCAGGCATCCCCAAGCTTAATTCCTGCTCGTCCTCGAGTAGGTAAATGATAAAAAGAGAATTTTTGATGCAGAGTGATACTTTGGGTAATTTCAATGTAAATCTTCTTAATCATGGTATGAATATTCAGATCCGAAAGATTCAAGACAAAAGTTCATATTGACATAAGAATAATAATACTTCAAGCATACTAATCAAAGTAATCATGTCTTCTCAAAATAGCATGGCAAAAGAAAGTTCATCCCTACAAAATCATATAGTTAGGCTATGCTTCATTTTCGTCACACAAAGATGTTCCCAACTTCTATACCCCCAATGACAAGCCAAGCAATTGTTTCATACTTAAATAATCTCAAACTTTTTCAACCTTCACGCAATACATGAGCGTGAGCCATGGATATAGCACTATGGGTGGAATAGAATATGATGAGGGGGATTGTGTGGAGAATACAAAAAGGAGAAAGTCTCACATGAATGATGCTAATCAATGAGCTATGGAGATGCCCATCGATTGATGTTAATGCAAGGAGTAGGGATTGCCATGCAACGGATGCACTAGAGCTATGAATGCTCAACAAAAGAAAACTAGTGGGTGTGCATCCAACTTGCTTGCTCATGAAGACCTAGGGCATTTTGAGGAAGCCCATCGTAGGAATATACAAGCCAAGTTCTATAATGAAAAATTCCCACTAGTATGAACAAGACAACTCACTATATGAAAAACATGGTGCTACTTTGAAGCACAATATATGAGACTCACTACATGAAGAACAAGGTGCTACTTTGAAGCACAAGTGTGGAAAAAGAGATAGTAGCATTGCCCTTTTCTTTTATTTTCTTTTTTTGGCCTTTCTCTCTCCTTTTTTGGGCAATGCTCTAATAATGATGATCATCACACTTCTATTGATTAGAACATAAGGATTACAACTCAAAGCTTGGAACAAGATATGACTCTATATGAATGCCTCCGGCGGTGTACCGGGATGGTGCAATGAATCAAGAGTGACATGTATGGAAAATAATGCATGGTGGCTTTGCCACAAATACGATGTCAACAACAAGATCATGCAATGGCAATATGACAAAAGTAATGCATGTCACGATGATGATGGTGAAGTTGCATGGCAATATATCTCGGAATGGCTATGGAAATGCCATGATAGGTAGGTATGGTGACTGTTTTGAGGAAGATAATAGGAGGTTTATGTGTGATAGAGCGTATCGTATCATGGGGTTTGGATGCACCGGCGAAGTTTGCACCAACTCTCAAGGTGAGAAAGGGCAATGCACGGTACCGAAGAGGCTAGCAAAGGCGGAAAGGTGAGAGTGCGTATAATCCATGGACTCAACATTAGTCAAAAGAACTCATATACTTATTGCAAAAATTTATAAGTCATCAAAAATTCAAGTATTACGCGCATGCTCCTAGGGGGATACATTGGTAGGAAAAGACCATCGCTCGTCTCCGACCGCCACTCATAAGGATGCACAAGCCAGGTACACTTCATGTTTCAAATTTGTTACACAACTTTAACCATATGTGCATGCTACGGGACTTGCAAACTTCAACACAAGTATTTTTCAAATTCATAATCACCCAACTAGCACGACTTTGATATTATCACCTCCATATCTCAAAACAATTATCAAGCATCAAACTTTTCTTAGTATTCAACACACTCATAAGAAAGTTTCACATATCTTGAATACCAAGTATATTAATATTAAGCAAATTACCATGCTATTAACAACTCTCAAAATAATCTAAGTGAAGCATGAGAGTTCATATATTTCTTCAAAATAAAACCACCATTGTGCTCTAAAAGATATAAGTGAAGCACTAGAGCAAAAGACAAACTACTTCGAAAGATATAAGTGAAGATCAATGAGTAGTCGAATAATTATGCAACTATGTGAAGACTATCCCATTTAATAATTTCAGATCTTGATATTTTATTCAAACAGAAAGCAAATCTAAAGAAAATGACAATGCAAGGATAGCACAACTCATGTGAAGAAGCAAAAACTTAGGCTCAACCGATACTAACCGATAGTTGTTGAAGAAGAAAGGTGGGATGCCTACCGGGGCATCCCCAAGCTTAGATGCTTGAGACTTCTGAAAATATTATCTTGGGGTGCCTTGGGCATCCCCAAGCTTGAGCTTTTGTGTCTCCTTAATTCCTCTCATATCATGGTTTCTCTTTTTATCAAAAGCTTCATTCACAACAAACTCAACAAGAACTCGTGAGATAGGTTAGTATAAACCAATGCAAAACCTTATCATTTTCTACTGTAACAAATCACTAAAATTATTATTAATCATTGAATACTAAATGCCTCTGCATATTAATACTCCTATCACCAAATAGAATCATTAAACAAGCAAACATATTGAAACAATGCAACCATAACAGCAATCTGTCAAAACAGTACAATCTGTAAAGAATGCAAGAGTAACAATACTTCCCTAAGTACAAAAATTATGAACTAAAATTCCCACTGTAATAAATTTATCAGAGCTCAATATGCAAAAAGATTCAACATTATACCACTCTCTGACTTTTCTAGGGAATTTTTGCAACAGCGGTAAACTTTCTGTTTTCAAACAGCAACATGTATATTAGCAAAATAAGCATGGCAAAACCTATCCTTGACTTCTTTATTGAAACTAAAGATGCAAAACACTATTCTAACTAACAGCAAGCAAAGACTAACAAAATAAAATTACGCTCCAAGCAAAACAATATCATGTGGCGAATAAAAATATAGCTCCAAGTAAAGTTTACCGATGAACGAAGACGAAAGAGGGGATGCCTTCCGGGGCATCCCCAAGCTTAGGCTCTTGGTTGTCCTTGAATATTACCTTGGGGTGCCTTGGGCATCCCCAAGCTTAGCCTCTTGCCACTCCTTATTCCATAGTCCACCGAATCTTTACCCAAAACTTGAAAACTTCACAACACAAAACTCAACAGAAAACTCGTAAGCTCCGTTAGTATAAGAAAATAAAACCACCACTTAGGTACTGTAATGAACTCATTCTAAATTCATATTGGTGTAATATATACTGTAATCCAACTTATATATGGTTCATACACTACGATACTACTCATAGATTCATCAAAATAAGCAAACAACACAATGAAAACAGAATCTGTCAAAAACAGAACAATCTGTAGTAATCTGTATCAAACGTATACTTATGGAACTCAAACAAATTCTACCAAATTAGGAAGTCCTAAGAAATTCGTGTACCAATCCATATCAAAAAGAATCAGATCAGAAGCACGTTTCTGTGAATTAACAAAACTAATTTACTGGGTGCAAAAGTTTCTGATTTTCAGCAGGATCAACACAACTATCACCGTAAGCTATCCTAAAGGTCTTACTTGGCACTTTATTGAAACAAAAGCTATAAAACATGAGTACTACAGTAGCATAATCATGTGGACACACAAAAACAGTAAGATAAATATTGGGTTGTCTCCCAACAAGCACTTTTCTTTAATGCCTTTTAGCTAGGCATGATGATGGCAATGATGCTCACATAAAAGATAAGAATTGAAACATAATGGGAGCATCATGAAGCATATGACTAGCACTTTTAAGTCTAACCCACTTCCTATGCATAGGGATTTTGTGAGCAAACAACTTATGGGAACAATAATCAACTAGCATAGGATGGTACAACAAGCATAACTTCAAGAATTTAAGCACATAGAGAGGAAACTTGACATTATTGCAATTCCTACAAGCATATGTTCCTCCCTCATAATAATTTTCAGTAGCATCATGAATGAATTCAACAATATAACCAGCACCTAAAGCATTCTTTTCATGATCTACAAGCATAGAAAATTTTCTACTCTCCACATAAGCAAACTTCTTCTTTATAGCATACGTATCATCACAATAATCATCATAAATAGGAGGCATGCTTTCATCATAGTAAATTTGCTCATCAAAGCTTGGGGGACAAAAAATATCATCTCCATCAAACATAGCTTCCCCAAGCTTGTGGCTTTGCATATCATTAACATCATGGATATTCAAGGAATTCATACTAACAACATTGCAATCATGCTCATCATTCACATATTTCAGGCCAAGCATTCTATGTAATTCTTCTTCTAACACTTTGGCACAATTTTCCTTTCCATCATACTCACGAAAGATATTAAAAAGGTGAAGCGTTTGAGAAAAACTTAACTCCATTTTTTTTGTAATTTTCTTTTATAAAATAAACTAGTGCTAAAACAAGAAACAAAAAGATTCGATTGCAAGATCTAAAGATATACCTTCAAGCACTCACCTCCCCGGCAATGGCGCCAGAAAAGAGCTTGATGTCTACTACACAACCTTCTTCTTGTAGACGTTGTTGGGCCTGCAAGTGCATAGGTTTGTAGGACAGTAGCAAATTTCCCTCAAGTGGATGACCTAAGGTTTATCAATCCGTAGGAGGCGTAGGATGAAGATGGTCTCTCTCAAGCAACCCTGCAACCAAATAACAAAGAGTCTCTTGTGTCCCCAACACACCCAATACAATGGTAAATTGTATAGGTGCACTAGTTCGGCGAAGAGATGGTGATACAAGTGCAAAATAGATAGTACATATAGGTTTTTGTAATCTGAAATAATAAAAACAGCAAGGTAACAAGTGGTAAAAGTGAGCGTAAACGGTATTTCAATGATAGGAAACAAGGCCTAGGGTTCATACTTTCGCTAGTGTAATTCTCTCAACAATAATAACATAAATAGAACATATGACAAGCCCTCAACATGCAACAAAGAGTCACTCCAAAGCCACTAATAGCGGAGAACAAACGTAGAGATTATGGTCGGGTACGAAACCACCACAAAGCTATTCTTTTGGATCGATCTATAAAAGAGTTCGTACCAAAATAACACCTTAAGATACAAATCAACCAAAACCCTAATGTCACCTAGATACTCCATTGCACCTCAAGTATCCGTGGGCATGATTATACGATATGCATCACACAATCTCAGATTCATCCAACCAACATAAAAGTACTTCAAAGAGTGCCCAAAGTTTCCACTGGAGAGTCAAGAACGTGTGCTAACCCCTATGCATAGGTTCCCAAGTGCACGAAACCCGCAAGTTGATCACCAAAAGATACATCAAGTGGATCAATAGAATAACCCGTTGTCACCACGGTTATCCCACGCAAGACATACATCAAGTGTTCATAAAAGACTCAATCCGATAAGATAACTTCAAAGGGGAAACTCAATTCATCACAAGAGAGTAGAGGGGGAGAAACATCATAAGATCCAACTACAATAGCAAAGCTCGGGATACATCAAGATCATGCCCTAGATGGAACACGAGAGAGAGAGATCAAACACATAGCTACTGGTACATACCCTCAGCCCCGAGGGTGAACTACTCCCTCCTCGTCATGGATAGCGCCGGGATGATGAAGATGGCCACCGGTGATGGGATCCCCCTCCGGCAGGGTGCCAGAACAGGGTCCCGATTGGTTTTGGTGGCTACAGAGGCTTGCGGCGGCGGAACTCCCAATCTATCTTCTGTTCTAGAATTTTAGGGTACGAGAGTATATATGGGTGCAGGGGGTACGTCGGAGGAGCTATGGGGGCCCCACGAGGCAGGGGGGCGCGCCCAGGGGGGAGGGAGCGCCCTCCACCCTCGTGACCGCCTCGTGGCTTTCTTGACGGAGGGTCCAAGTCTCATGGGTCTTATCTGATGAGAAAATCACATTCCCGAAGGTTTCATTCCGTTTGGACTCCATTTGATATTCTGTTTCTTCGAAATACTGAAAAAGGCAAAAAACAGCAATTCTGGGCTGGGCCTCCGGTTAATAGGTTAGGCCCAAAAATAATATAGAAGTGGAAAATAAAGCCCAATATAGTCCAAAACAATAGATAAAGTAGCATGGAGCAATCAAAAATTATAGATACGTTGGAGACGTATCACGCTCGACTATCGGTGTGTGGTGGGGGAAGAGGGAGGCCCAATTAACTATAGAGGTACAATGGGTGGTATATGTATGGAGGAGGAGAGAGGCCTACCTCATGTATTAAGGAGATCGATCTGCCTCATGTATTAAGGGAGATCGATCGGCATCCATGCATATGTGTAGGAGAGGAATAAGGTTGGGAGAGAGACAGAGCTAGAGTGTTGGAGGGGGTGGTAGTGGAGTTGCTTCTAACAAATGGTGGGATAGGCTTGTTAGACAAACGGAGGACACGCCCGCAATATCAATAAGAGAGGATATGGGTCAGGAGGCATGCACGAATGATGAGGGGGGACGATGTGGCTGTGGTAAGCAGACGTAACTACATAGGAAGATCAATCGCCCTTTGTTAGAGAAAGGAGAGACATTACTTGTGAGGTACGTCGATTGATGGGGGGGGGGTAGTTAAAGTCGACCTAGGTATATGTTGGAAGATCGATCAGTATACATGCATGTGTGTGTTAGAAGCAAATGAGGCACGCAGAGAAGGATAGAGAGAGAGGGATGCATGTAGGAGGTGGTACGAGAGGCATACTATATCGAGGGGAAGGAGGAAGTAGCACGAGAACGATGAAAAGAGTGGTGGGAGTGAGGCATGGACGGTGACAAGATAAGAGGGGAAGCTTGTGTTTGTGCTAGGCACACCTGGCTAGAGAGGCATATCGATCGATGTGTGCCGTAAAGAAGGAGCTGGGGGGCCTACACACACCGTGGGTGAACGACCTAAAGTGAAAAGACGAATTTGCGCGATGGAGCTAGAGAATGCTAAGGGAGGGTGAGAGCCTGAGAGGGATGCGGGCGTGTGCATGCACAAGAGAAAGTTAGTGCTAGCTACAAAGATAAGAGGGTTGTGTGGGTGTAAAAGACGAATAGAGATCATATATACTTCATTATAAAAAGCGAATTCGGATATTTGAAGAATTTATCATAGTGTTTTAAACCGACACATGTGTGAATATATATAATGGTGATACACATGGTGTGGTTATGAACATGTTATACTACATTTAATATATTTTATCTCTACTCTTACAAAAAAACGGAGTTGTTGATGATGGTGTTCCTACCATCCTGCATTACAGGCCGTCCGATTTATATCTGGCGGATAGCAAGGAAACTATGATGGTTGAAGTTGGCAACAATCATGATTGTAGATTCTTATTGAAATAGAGAAACGAATTCAAATTTAGTTCGAATTGCAACGGTAGTATAGACATTTTGAATGCACTAAAATTTTGGTATGAGTAGGTTACATGCATTATACAACAATCGAAAAATTTAATTGGACATAACATGGATTCATACTCTCTCCTTCCATCTATATAGGGTGTAATGAGTTTTTTAAGACCGCCTTTGACTATTGACAAGATTAATAGTACATGACATGCACAATGTGAAAATTATATCATTGAAAGAACCTTTCATGCATTTAATTTAACGGTGTGCTTTGTGTAAGTTGCATGTCATATATCATTGCTCTAATATTTGGTCAAAGTTAGCATCGAAAAACGCATTAGGCCCTATATAGATGGAAGGAGGGAGTAGCTTTGAATAGCATTTGTATAGTAAAACGGGGCAAGACTCTCTCTTTGTGTGGTGTGAATAGTTTTATTTTTTTGTTTTCTTTTTGGTTGAGGGAAGTGCGAATTGATTTGGTACGTACAAGTACAATATTACTACACGTTAGGCTTGTCCCTAAAATTCAACCCGCGCCTTGTTATATCCCGAAAATTCAGATATCGTGCTCCCAAAACTGGCGCCTTCATAACCCGCGCCTTGCTATCCCGAAATTACAACGCGCGCGAAAACTCCCTCCAGCTGCCAAATCCCGACACGCAGAATCCCCCTTCTAACCCTGAGCCAAAAGGGCCGCTAGTTCAAATCGGTGTGTGTGGGGGGGTACTTTTGTAACACACCCTACATTTTGGACAAGCGCGTCCCTAAGTCATGCTTCACCCCCTCCCATCGCGCCCTTTTCGCATTTCGAAATCCCAGGTCGCCATAATCTCTCTGCTCCAACTGTGAAACCCCACCCTCCTCCGTTCGCCATGTCACTTCTGCCCAGCCAGAGCCTCTTCCCCGACAATGTTGTCCACCACAACAGCTCGACGTCCCTCGTCCACCTCCCCAGATGAGGATCCTTCGTCCATCTCACTGTCCCGCCGGTTCAGCCGCCCCGTCCTCCACCTCCAAGGAGCTGCTCCGACGTTCGCCTCGTCTATCGCGGCTGCTCCATCCCCACAGCGCCGCCTTAACTTGCTCCACCGGAACCGCAGCATCCTCACCGACTCCTGGGACGAAGCCGAGGCCTACTCGGCGCCACCAAAGAGGTTGTACACTCATCGCATCGCACCTTCTCCTTAACTCGACCTCCCGGTGCCGACGATGCTCCATCCCGCACCCCCATGGAGCGGCTACCTTGAAGCCGGCGCCGCGGGCGACATCTCCACGGCGGCTCTCCCCCAGAGCGAGGCCCCTTCGGCGGCGGCGTCCATACCAGCCGAATCTACTGCTGCTGCTCCGGCTCTCGCTTGCTTGCTCGTGCTGCTGCTGCTGCTCCAGCTCTCGCTCGATCGCTCGCTCGCCCAGCTGCTGCTGCTGCTCTCCCTCTCGCTCGTGTTGCTGCTCTGCTCCGATTAAGCCACACTTCAGTCAACTGAATCGACTTTTGGGTCAGTCGATTTTCAGAGGTTGGGGGGGGGGCTCGCCGGAGTTAAGCAAGAACCACCCGCAGCGGGGACGGGGGCTCGCCGAAGAGGTACCCCACTATCTATCTTAGGTTTCAGGGTGGGGGGGGGGCTAGAGGGCTAGCCGAGGCGGTGGTGGCGAGTTGTTTCGGGGCGGCGAGGCGGCGCTGGGGCCGGTGGTTCGGCCGGTGGTGGCTGGCGGCTCAGGGGGGTGCAGGTTGAAGATGAACTGCAGGCCCTCCCTAAACTACATGTCAAGTGCCTCTCTGCTACCATTGCGTTCAGCCGACAAAGAGCATTCAAATTCCACAAGAAATTTCAGTTTCAACATTAAGTTCGAGTCAACAGTTTTACTCATCTGTTGTAGTCGGTGGTTTTTGGTGATGTTAATTTTACATCCATTTTACATCATCTATTGGAGATGCTATTAGAATCCCACTTGAGATTGACGATGTACATCTTGTGTTGCTTCAGCCTTGACGTCTTACTGCTCACCGAGCTGCTCCAACGACGTAACGATCCATCTGTGAGCAATGCTCGACGCCGCTGGCTACAAAGAAAGAGGTTGTACACTTGTTGCATCACTTATTACTATACATTCACGCCGATCCACTAGGGCTATTTTGGTTCAACGGAAAACGCCGATCCATTTGGTTGTTACCATCACTCTAAATTTTTGCATGCTCTCCTTACATAATCTCACCATATTTTTCCGTATGCATGTCGATATTGTACACAATCACGCTGAACATGTAGAGAAAAGAGAAGAGTTTTCTTGTGTAATACAATGTCATGCGAGACATCGCTCCATGGTGGGTTCAATGGCAAACCCTCCCCACCCCTCTCCAGATTGTAATCCAGAGGAAGATATCTGCTCGAGGCGGATTCGGGCACGCCACGACCACTCCTATTTACCCCCAAGGTGTTTGTTTCTACCTTGGCATGATGATATTAGTCATATCATGCATATGTTGCCTTGCAAAGGCCTACTTTTGAAATCATATATGTCATCTGCTTAGTTTAGACATGTTACGTAATGCCACCAGTTTAGTTTCTATATCATATATGGGAATTATGCAGTCTCATGTCTTTTAGCCAGCCATAATATATGTGAAATGTGCAATGCCATACTATTTAACCAGGCATCATATATTTGAATGATATCTTGCCCATCCTTTTCTTCATTACATTTCCATTTGTCGACAATGTTTGTACATTAAACTACTCTTCCTGTGAATCAGCCATTTGGGTGGGAGATGGAAAAATCTGGAGTGAAAACAAGGCCTTCAGAGCAAACAGTGCTACTTGTCGAAGCAGATCTCTTGTTGGGTCCTGATAGCTCCTCAGAGATGAATTCAGAGACAGATGACCAGTCCTATTCCCCCACTGAGGTGTATGCTCTAACTTGGCACAGTTATACTGCTCATATCATGCATACGGTGTCTTGCATTGCATAGTTTAGACATCATATACAAAATATTCAACACCATGTTCTTAGTTCAGACATCATACCGAATGCCCTCTGTTTAGCATATAAATCACATATGTGAATTAAATGATGCGATCCTGATTACTTAGATAACATGTAGGTGAATTATGTCATGCAATCCTGTTTAGTTATTCATCATATCTTTGAATTATGTTATGCTATGCTATCCAGTTTAGATAGACATCATGTAGGTGAAATTATGTCATGTTATCCGTTTTAGTTAAACAATATACATGTCAACTATTTCATGCCCTCTTTTTTCCACACTATCTATTGCATCTGTTTCTCATACAATGCCTGCACATTCAACTATGTTTCTTGTTTATCAGCCATTTGAATTGGAGCGGTGATGCGAGATTCAGCGGACTAAAAACACGGTCTTCAAATAAAACAGTGCTACCTCTTGTTGGAGATAGCACCCCGGTTGTACATGCACAAGAACCAGCCCTACTACACATAACCCAAACTCTCGCAGATTGTACCCCTACTGCGATGGACAGAGAACCAGCTTCACCCAATCTAACCCCAACCCCAGCCGATTGTAACCCAGTTCCTGTTGACACATCACCATCTCCACCACAGAGCTCCCAAACAAGAGCAGTTAGTAAGGCAGCTCTAGTGCCCAAAGGGCTAGTACTATCACGGCGAACCCCAACTCCACCAGTCAGTACGCCTATTCCTGTGGAGGAAGCACAACCAGCTAGTCGTAGTTTAGCATCTATCGCATTTGATGTTGTTAAATTGTATGTGTGTATCTTCCCATCTTGGAAATATTATACCGAAGATGAAGGAAAATGCCAGTTGCAGGTGTTTGTCCAGGAGTTATGTGTAAGTAATGTTATTCATGGCAATTACTTTGCTTCGTCCCATACATCCTACCTCCATGATGGTTATAGTACATCAAATTTTCCCATTTTTCTCTATAGAGAAGGACCGATTTGGAAACTCAGGATGAGGTAATCTGTGCTAATACCTTTGCTATCTTCAAGAATGCTTGGTGGCAGTATCGGAATTACCTGAAGAAAATGTACTTCACCGGCAAAGAAACTCATCAAATTCCCTTCGTTCTCCTGAGACACATTTACTGGACGATGACTGGGAACGCCTTGTTCTGTACTGGTCCCGAACCAAGAATGTGGTAAGGTCTATGAGCTCATTTTCTATTTTTAAGTATTATATTCTTGCATCTTACTATACTCTGTTCATGTAGAACAAGTGCCTAAACCTGAAGAACAACTGTTCTAATTTAAGATTCCATTGCTATCATAGTTCAAAAAAGCGCTAGGCGTTAATTGTGCGTTTTGCCAGTGCCTTGCGCTTTACTGACCAAAGCGCATGCTTATGCGCAGTTATGCACAGATTAAGCATAGTTATGCGCAATGCGTTTTGCCAACGCCTAGAGCCTAGGCGCGCTTAAGTGCTCGCTTAGGCGCGCCTTTTTAACTATGATTACTTTGCTCTTGTATCACTATATTTACTCATACAAACTTAATTTTAAATTGAAGGATCCAATCGAAAATCCAATGGCACAGCCGGTATGTTCACGCATGTTTCTTTAACAGGTTTGCTCTTATCAATAACTCTGTTGACTTCAATTCCAATTGTGTATACTGTTGGAAATATGCCCTAGAGGCAATAATAAAAGATTATTATTATATTTCCTTGTTCATGATAATTGTCTTTATTCATGCTATAACTGTATTATCCGGAAATCGTAATACACATGTGAATACATAGACCATAATATGTCCCTAGTAAGCCTCTAGTTGACTAGCTCGTTGATCAACAGATAGTCATGGTTTCCTGACTATGGACATGAGATGTCGTTGATAACAGGATCACATCATTAGGAGAATGATGTGATGGACAAGACCCAATCCTAAGCATAGCACAAGATCGTGTAGTTCGTTTTGCTAGAGCTTTTCCAATGTCAAGTATCCTTTCCTTAGACCATGAGATCGTGTAACTCCCGGATACCGTAGGAGTGCTTTGGGTGTACCAAAGCGTCACAACGTAATCGGGTGACTATAAAGGTGCACTACGGTATCTCCGAAAGTGTCTGTTGGGTTGACACGGATCGAGGATGGATTTGTCACTCCGTATGACGGAGAGGTATCTCAGGGCCCACTCGGTAATGCATCATCATAATGAGCTCAAAGTGACCAAGTGTTTGGTCACGGGATCATGCATTACGGTACGAGTAAAGTGACTTGCCGGTAACGAGAGTGAACAAGGTATTGGGATACCGACGATCGAGTCTCGGGCAAGTAACGTACCGATTGACAAAGGGAATTGTATACGGGGTTGATTGAATCCTCGACATCGTGGTTCATCCGATGAAATCATCGTGGAACATGTGGGAGCCAACATGGGTATCCTGATCCCGCTGTTGGTTATTGGACGGAGAGCTGTCTCGGTCATGTCTGCATGATTCCCGAACCCGTAGGGTCTACACACTTAAGGTTCGGTGATGCTAGGGTTATTAGGAAGACTTGTATGTGATTACCTTCGGAGTCCCGGATGAGATCCCGGACGTCACGAGGAGTTCCGGAATAGTCCTGAGGTGAAGATTTATATATAGGAAGTGCTATTTCGGCCATCGGGAAAGTTTCGGGGTCACCCGGTATTGTACCGGGACCACCGGAAGGGTCCCGGGGGTCCATCGGGTGGGGCCACCTATCCCGGAGGGCCCCGTGGGCTGAAGTGGGAGGGGAACCAGCCCCTAGTGGGCTGGTGCGCCCCCCTTGGGCCCCCCTGCGCCTAGGGTTGGAAACCCTAGGGTGGTGGGGCGCACCACTTGCCTTGGGGGGCACTCCACCCCCCTGGCCGCCGCCCCTTGGGAGATTCCCATCTCCAGGGCCGGCGCCCCCTGGGGGCCTATATAAAGGAGGGGGGAGGGAGGGCAGCCAGACCCCTGACTCTTGGCGCCTTCGTCCCCCTGCTACACCTCTTCCTCCTCCCGCGGTTGCTTGGCGAAGCCCTACCGGAATACTGCATCTCCACCACCACCACGCCGTCGTGCTGCTGCTGGAGCCTTCTTCCTCAACCTCTCCTTCCCCCTTGCTAGATCAAGGAGGAGACGTCATCCACTCCGTACGTGTGTTGAACGCGGAGGTGCTGTCCGTTCAGCACTTGGTCATAGGTGATTTGGATCACGGCGAGTACGACTCCATCATCCCTGTTCTCTTGAACGCTTCCGCTCGCGATCTACAAGGGTATGTAGATGTACTCCTATCACTCATTGCTTAGATGAACTCATAGATGGATCTTGGTGAAACCGTAGGAATTTTTTTAATTTTCTGCAACGTTCCCCAACAGTGGCATCATGAGCTAGGTCTATGCGTAGTTCTGTATTGCACGAGTAAAACACAATTTTAATGTGGGCGTAGATGTTGTCAACTTTCTTGCCGCTACTAGTCTTATTTTGCTTCAGCGGTATTGTGGGATGAAGCGGCCCGGACCGACCTTACACGTACGCTTACTTGAGACAGGTTCCACTGACTGACATGCACTAGTTGCATAAGGTGGCTAGCGGGTGTCTGTCTCTCCCACTTTAGTTGGAGCGGATTCAACGAAAAGGGTCCTTATGAAGGGTAAATAGAAGTTGACAAATCGCGTTGTGGCTTTTTCGTAGGTAAGAAAACGTTCTTGCTAGAACCCTATTGCAGCCACGTAAAAGATGCAACAATAATTAGAGGACGTCTAACTTATTTTTGCAGCAATTGCTTTGTGATGTGATATGGCCAAAAGTTGTGATGAATGATGAATGATATATTGTGATGTATGAGATCATGTTCTTGTAATAGGAATCACGACTTGCATGTCGATGAGTATGACAACCGGCAGGAGCCATAGGAGTTGTCTTAATTATTGTATGACCTGCGTGTCAATGATTTACGCCATGTAATTACTTTACTTTATTGCTAAACTGTTAGCTATAGTAGTAGAAGTAATAGTTGGCGAGCAACTTCATGGAGACACGATGATGGAGATCATGATGATGGAGATCATGGTGTCATGCCGGGGACGAAGATGATCATGGAGCCCCGAAGATGGAGATCAAAGGAGCTATATGATATTGGCCATATCATGTCACTATTATATAATTGCATGTGATGTTTATTATGTTTATGCATCTTGTTTACTTAGAACGACGGTAGTAAATAAGATGACCCCTTATAACAATTTCAAGAAAGTGTTCTCCCCTAACTGTGTGCCGTTGCTAAAGTACGTCGTTTCGAAGCACCACGTGATGATCGGGTGTGATAGATTCTTACGTTCACATACAATGGGTGTAAGACAGTTTTACACATGCAAAACACTTAGGGTTAACTTGACGAGCCTAGCATGTGCATACATGGCCTCGGAACACAGAGACCGAAAGGTCGAACATGAGTCGTATGGAAGATACGATCAACATGGAGATGTTCACCGATGATGACTAGTCCGTCTCACGTGATGATCGGACATGGCCTAGTTGACTCGGATCGTGTAACACTTAGATGACTAGAGGGATGTCTAATCTGAGTGGGAGTTCATTGAAATAATTTGATTAGATGAACTTAATTATCATGAACTTAGTCTAAAACCTTTGCAAATATGTCTTGTAGATCAAATGGCCAACGCTCATGTCAACATGAACTTCAACGCGTTCCTAGAGAAAACCAAGCTGAAAGATGATGGCAGCAACTATACGGACTGGGTCTGGAACCTGAGGATCATCCTCATAGATGCCAAGAAAGCATATGTCCTAGATGGACCGCTAGTGAAGCACCCATCCCAGAGAACCAAGACGTTATGAACGCTTGGCAGTCACGTGCTGATGATTACTCCCTCGTTCAGTGCGGCATGCTTTACAGCCTAGAACCGGGGCTCCAAAAGCGTTTTGAGCAACACGGAGCATATGAGATGTTCGAGGAGCTGAAAATGGTTTTCCAAGCTCATGCCCGGGTTGAGAGATATGAAGTCTCCGACAAGTTCTATAGTTGTAAGATGGAGGAAAATAGTTTTGTCAGTGAGCACATATTCAAAATGTCTGGGTTGCGCAACCGCCTGTCCCAGCTGGACATTAACCTCCCGGACAAGGCGGTCATTGACAGAATCCTTCAGTCGCTCCCACCAAGCTACAAGAGCTTTGTGATGAACTACAATATGCAGGGGATGGTGAAAACTATTCCTGAAGTATTTTCAATGCTGAAGTTGGTAGAGGTAGAAATCAAGAAAGAACATCAAGTGTTGGTGGTCAATAAAACCACCAAGTTCAAGAAGGGCAAGGGGAAGAAGAACTTCAAGAAGGACGGCAAGGATGTTTGCGCCCGTAAGCCGATTGCCGGAAGAAGTCAAAGAATGGACCCAAGCACGAGGTGAGTGCTTTTATTGCAAGGGAAGGGTCACTAGAAGCGGAACTGCCCCAAATACTTAGCGGACAAGAAGGCCGGCAACACTAAAGGTATATGTGATATACATGTAATTGATGTGTACCTTACCAGTACTCGTAGTAACTCCTGGGTATTTGATACCGGTGCCGTTGCTCACATTTGTAACTCACAACAGGAGCTGCGGAATAAGCGGAGACTGGCGAAGGACGAGGTGACGATGCACGTCGGGAATGGTTCCAAGGTCGATGTGATCGCCGTCGGCACGCTACCTCTACATTTACCTACGGGATTAGTTTTAAACCTTAATAATTGTTATTTAGTGCCAAGTTTGAGCATTAACATTGTATCTGGATCTCGTTTGATACGAGATGGCTACTCATTTAAATCCGAGAATAATGGTTGTTCTATTTATATGAGAGATATGTTTTATGGTCATGCCCCGATGGTCAATGGTTTATTCTTAATGAATCTCGAGCGTAATGTTACACATATTCATAGTGTGAATACCAAAAGATGTAAAGTTGATAACGATAGTCCCACATACTTGTGGTAATTGCCGCCTTTGGTCACATTGGTGTCAAGCGCATGAAGAAGCTCCATGCTGATGGACTTTTAGAGTCTCTAGATTATGAATCGTTTGACACATGCGAACCATGTCTCATGGGCAAAATGACCAAGACTCCGTTCTCCGGAACAATGGAGCGAGCAACCAACTTATTGGAAATCATACATACCGATGTGTGCGGTCCAATGAGCGTTGAGGCTCGCGGAGGATACCGTTATGTTCTCACTCTCACTGATGACTTGAGTAGATATGGATATGTCTACTTAATGAAACATAAGTCTGAGACCTTTGAAAAGTTCAAGGAATTTCAGAATGAGGTAGAGAATCAACGTGACCGAAAGATAAAGTTTCTACGATCAGATCGTGGAGGAGAATATTTAAGTCACGAATTTGGTACACACTTAAGGAAATGTGGAATCGTTTCACAACTCACGCCGCCTGGAACACCTCAGCGTAACGGTGTGTCTGAACGTCGTAATCGCACTCTATTGGATATGGTGCGGTCTAGGATGTCTCTTACCGATTTACCGCTATCATTTTGGGGATATGCTCTAGAGACAACTACATTCACTTTAAATAGGGCACCGTCTAAATCCGTTGAGACGACACCGTATGAATTATGGTTTGGGAAGAAACCTAAGCTATCGTTCCTAAAAGTTTGGGGATGCGATGCTTATGTCAAGAAACTTCAACCTGAAAAGCTCGAACCCAAGTCGAAAAAATGCGTCTTCATAGGATACCCTAAGGAAACCATTGGGTATACCTTCTACTTAAGATCCGAGGGCAAGATCTTTGTTGCCAAGAACGGATCCTTTCTAAAAAAAGAGTTTCTCTCGAAAGAAGTAAGTGGGAGGAAAGTAGAACTCGATGAAGTACTACCTCTTGAACAGGAAAGTAGTGCAGCTCAGGAAAATGTTCCTGTGATGCCTACACCAACTGGAGAGGAAAATAATGATGATGATCAAGGTACTTTGGATCAAGTTGCTACTGAACTTCGTAGGTCCACAAGGACACGTTCTGCACCAGAGTGGTACGGCAACCCTGTCTTGGAAATCATGTTGTTAGACAACGGTGAACCTTCGAACTATGAAGAAGCGATGGCGGGCCCAGATTCCAACAAATGGATTGAAGCCATGCGATCCGAGATAGAATCCATGTATGAAAACAAAGTATGGACTTTGACAGACTTGCCCGATAATCGGCGAGCGATAGAAAACAAATGGATCTTTAAGAAGAAGACGGACGCGGATGGTAATGTTACCATCTATAAAGCGCGACTTGTCGCTAAGGGTTATCGACAAGTTCAAGGGGTTGACTATGATGAGACATTCTCTCCCGTAGCGAAGCTGAAGTCCGTCCGAATCATGTTAGCAATTGCCGCATACTATGATTATGAGATATGGCAGATGGACGTCAAAACGGCATTCCTTAATGGACATCTTAAGGAAGAACTGTATATGATGCAGCCGGAAGGTTTTGTCGATCCTAAGAATGCTAACAAAGTATGCAAGCTCCGGCGATCCATTTATGGGCTGGTGCAAGCATCTCGGAGTTGGAACATTCGCTTTGATGAGATGATCAAAGTGTTTGGGTTTATGCAGACTTATGGAGAAGCCTGCGTTTACAAGAAAGTGAGTGGGAGCTCTGAGCATTTCTCATATTATATGTAGATGACATACTCTTGATGGGAAATGATATAGAACTTTTGGACAACATTAAGGCCTACTTGAATAAGTGTTTTTCAATGAAGGACCTTGGAGAAGCTGCTTACATATTAGGCATCAAGATCTATAGGGATAGATCGAGACACCTTATAGGTCTTTCACAAAGCACATACCTTGATAAGATTTTGAAGAAGTTCAAAATGGATCAGTCCAAGAAAGGGTTCTTGCTCAGATTGCAAGGTGTGAGATTGAGCTCGGCTCAATGCCCGACCACGACAAAAGATAAAGAAGAGATGAGTGTCATCCCTATGCTTCACCATAGGATCTATTATGTATGCCATCTTGTGTACGGACTGATGTAAACCTTGCCGTAAGTTTGGTAGGAAGGTACCAAAGTAATCCCGCAAGGAACACTGGACAGCGGTCAAGAATATCTGAAGTACTGAAAAGGACAAAGGACATGTTTCTCGTTTATGGAGGTGAGAGAGCTCGTCGTAAAGGGTTACATCGACGCTTAGCCCGACACGATCTGGATGACTCTAAGTCACAAACCGGATACGTGTATATGTTGAATGGTGGAGCGATGCTAGTGCACCGCAAGCAAGCGAAGCGTCGTGGCGGGATCTACATGTGAAGCGGAGTACATGGCAGCCTCGGAGGCAGCGCATGAAGCAATTTGGGTGAAGGAGTTCATCACCGACCTAGGATTCATACCCAATGCGTCGGGGCCGATCAAACTCTTCTATGACAACACTGGAGCTATTGCCCTTGCCAAGGAGCCCAGGTTTCAGAAGAAGACCAGGCACATCAAGCGTCATTTCAACTCCATCCATGAAAATTTTCAAGATGGAGACATAGATATTTGCAAAGTACATATGGATCTGAATGTCGCAGATCCGTTGACTAAACCTCTCTCGCGAGCAAAACATGATCAACACCAAAACTCTATGGGTGTTCGATTCATCACAATGTAACTAGATTATTGACTCTAGTGCAAGTGGGAGACTGTTGGAAATATGCCCTAGAGGCAATAATAAAAGGATTATTATTATATTTCCTTGTTCATGATAATTGTCTTTATTCATGCTATAACTGTATTATCCGGAAATCGTAATACACGTGTGAATACATAGACCATAATATGTCCCTAGTAAGCCTCTAGTTGACTAGCTCGTTGATCAACAGATAGTCATGGTTTCCTGACTATGGACATGAGATGTCGTTGATAACAGGATCACATCATTAGGAGAATGATGTGATGGACAAGCCCCAATCCTAAGCATAGCACAAGATCGTGTAGTTCATTTTGCTAGAGCTTTTCCAATGTCAAGTATCCTTTCCTTAGACCATGAGATCGTGTAACTCCCAGATACCGTAGGAATTCTTTGGGTGTACCAAATGTCACAACATAACTGGGTGACTATAAAGGTGCACTACAGGTATCTCCGAAAGTGTCTGTTGGGTTGACACAGATCGAGACTGGGATTTGTCACTCCGTATGACGGAGAGGTATCTCTAGGCCCACTCGGCAATGCATCATCATAATGAGCTCAAAGTGACCAAGTGTTTGGTCACGGATCATACATTCTGATGCGAGTAAAGTGACTTGCGTAACTTGAGACTGAGCGAGGTATTGGGATACCGACGATCGAGTCTCGGGCAAGTAACGTACCGATTGACAAAGGGAATTGTATACGGGGTTGATTGAATCCTCGACATCTTGGTTCATCCGATGAAATCATCATGGAACATGTGGGAGCCAACATGGGTATCCAGATCCCGCTGTTGGTTATTGGCCGGAGAGCTGTCTCGGTAATGTCTGCATGATTCCCGAACCCGTAGGGTCTACACACTTAAGGTTCGGTGACGCTAGGGTTATTAGGAAGACTTGTATGTGATTACCGAATGTTGTTTGGAGTCCCGGATGAGATCCCAGACGTCACAAGGAGTTCCGGAATAGTCCGGAGGTGAAGATCTATATATAGGAAGTGATGTTTCGGCCATCGGGAAAGTTTGAGGTCACCGTATTGTCTGGGACCACGGAAGGGTCCGGGGTCCACCGGTGGGGCCACCTATCCGGAGGGCCCTTGGGCTGAAGTGGGAGGGGAACCAGCCCCTAGTGGGCTGGTGCGCCCCCGTTGGCCCCCCTGCAGGTAGGGTTGGAAACCCTAGGGTGGGGGGGGGGGGGAGCGCACCACTTGCCTTGGGGGGCACTCCACCCTCCCTGGCCGCCACACCTTGGGAGATTCCCATCTCCAGGGCCGGCGCCCCCCTGGGGGCCTATATAAAGGAGGGGGGAGGGCCGGACCCCTGAGTCTTGGCGCCTCCCTCCCCCTGCTACACCTCTTCCTCCTCCCGCGGTTGCTTGGCGAAGCCCGTCCGGAGCACTGCATCTCCACCACCACCACGCCATCGTGCTGCTGCTGGAGCCTTCTTCCTCAACCTCTCCTTCCCCCTTGCTGGATCAAGAAGAAGGAGACGTCATCCGCTCCGTCACGTGTGTTGAGCAGCGGAGGTGCTGTCCGTTCAACACTTGGTCATCGGTGATTTGGATCACGGCGAGTGCGACTCCATCATCCCGTTCTCTTGAGCGCTTCCGCCATGATCTACAAGGGTATGTAGATGTACTCCTGTCACTCGTTGCTTAGATGAACTCATAGATGGATCTTGGTGAAACCATAGGAAAGTTTTTAATTTTCTGCAACGTTCCCCAACATATACAGTTGACTTTCATATCATGCACATTACTAGCATCACAACAGAGCCAATAGTGTTGTTGTACATGTCACTACTAGGAAAAGGCCTACTAATGGCGCACTGGTTATGCCTACTAATGGCGCATTACCAGTGCGCCATTAGTATCACGCCACTAGATTTTTTTACTAATGGCGCACCACTGGTGCGCCATTAGTATCTGGTATACTAATGGCGCACCTGGCAGTGCGCCATTAGTTTTGCCCACAGTGCGCCATTAGTGTCTTCTATACTAATGGCGCATGACATGGTAGTGCGCCATTAGTGTCTTCTATACTAATGGCGCTTGACATGGTAGTGCGCCATTAGTAACAATTTTTTTAATTTTTTTTCCTTAATCTCAGGTCACTATTTCACCTATGAGATATCCAACACATATATGTACAACAAGCATCCATATAACAATCATAGCCAACACACAAGTTCCATCATATATACATACATAGCCAATACACAATTTCCATCATATATACATACATAGCCAACACACAAGTTCCATCATATATACATACATAGCCAACACCTAGTTCCATCGTTACATATTACAAAAGTTTCACATTGTTCATCCAACACCGTTATCCATCAATTCACAAAAGTTTCACACTGATACAAAATAAAAACACAAATGTAAAAGAAGCACTCCATCCACGCAAGCTTCCGTCAATTAAATCAAATCTGCAAAATGATAAACAAGAAGTTAGAAGAAGAAAAAGAAGAAGACTAGAAGAATGCTAGAAGAAGAAGAACACTAGAAGAAGAATAAGAAGAGTTTTGGAAAAGAAGAAGAATAAGAAGAAGACTATAAGCTTATTATGTAAACTTGATCATTTTGTGCTAACATAAGTTATTTTGGAGCTAACCTATAGGAAACTATGCATATAAGCTCTAAGTTAGTATATTAGAGCCAACTTAGGTAAAATGAAGCTAACCTATGTCATTTTGGAAAAGAAGAAGAATAAGAAAAAGACTATAAGCTTATTATGTAAACTTGATCATTTTGTGCTAACATAAGTTATTTTGGAGATAACCTATAGGAAACTAAGCATATAAGTGTAACACCCCAAAAATTTAACCAGGTTTTAGTTATTAAAATTTTGCCAAGAGTTTAAAATTTTTGCCTGCAAGAATATATCTGTTGATTTCAAAACTTTTCTTTTAATATTAAGGAGTTTTTCCCGAGTGGATCCTTCCAAAACATATTGGACTTATTTTCCATCTCATTTAAAAACATCTCTCAATCAGTAGATTTATTTATTAAATTATTTCACCCTGAGCTTTATTCATTAAATGACTTGTTTTAAAATTTGGAGCTCTTTTTGAACTACAAATATTTGATATATTTATCTAAAAATCCCACCAAAATTTGGAGATGTCATGTGATGCTTTTAAATCACTTTTATGCAAAAAGATATTTCATTCATTGGATATTTTGAGTTCTACACCAAGTTTTCAAATCTGGTCCAGTGGGCAATTTTACACTACAACCTATTTAAATATTTCTTTAAAACTTCTACCAAAATTAGGGAGGTCGGTAGGAGCATATTATTCCACTTTGTGCAAAAACCCATTTATGTTCTTTGAAAAATTTGAGTGAATCATCCTCTTTTGCATTACGGTCTAACTTGATGATTTGTCTTGCAACCATCTTCTAACTTGCTCCTTTACCCATGAGCTTTCTCCTGCTTGTAGTACACCTTACCAAACCCCTAATTCCAAGAGAGTGAACCCATTGGAGTAGTTTTAGTCCATGGAACCATATACTTTTCTTTCTGACCAGATTTGGCTTTCTCAAAGTTTTGCACTAACAAGTTTCTAAATTTGGCCAACTAACCTTACCACCATCTCATGCTTCTAAAGAGACTTTGATATGAAGATTTGGGCCACCCCAAGAGTTGCCTAGATGCCATTAGCATTTTGTCAAACACCTGGTGTGCATGGCCAGTTTTGACATGATTTTGTCTTTGCATTGTGACCTTGCACCTCTGGGCAAACCAACATGTCCACTATTCTTCTAGGGGGCACTAGCCTAGACCTGCTAATCCCTAGCTCCACCCTAGCCGCCTAGCATGCTCTGGCATTTCGCCGAACGCTTGGCGTGCATGCTCTGGCGCGCCAGAGCAGCGCGTTCTGCGTCGGCTTTCAGGTCACCAGCGTCGCGCCCGGCCCTTGCTCGCCTCTGAGCCGCACTTCGACCTCATCCGCTCGCGAGAACCAGCCAAGCCACCTGGCAGCCTCTGGCCTTGCCAGCCAGAACTTTGGCGGCACCGCGACAGCAGAAGCGCCCTCTGCTTGCCGTCGGCGCCGCCCAAGCCACCCCGGCTCGCAACCTGCCCCCTTGAACAGCTCAAGCTCATCCGCAGCCTTGTCCGCAAGCCCTCGACGCTGCCACGACACCCTGCGGCTACAGAAAGACGGTCGCCGACGAGCTCATCCGCGGCCGCCACTGAACCGACCTTGTTGCTCTATAAAAGGAGGCATCCGAGCACGTTGCGTTTGCGAGGCAGCCTCAGCGTGCTCCCATAATGCTTCTGTGACCGCCAATCAACCCAGGAAGGCCTCCTTCCCCAGCTCCGGCAACCACAGCCGCCGCCACGGTCCCGGCCGTTCCGGCGTCACCAGAGCCTTCCCCTCTCCGTTCTCTTCACCAAGAGCTTCCACATCCTCCCGTGAGCCTTTTCCCCTACTTAATTTTGTTCGGGAGCCATCGCCGCCACAAAACCACTTCGCCACCGAAGCCTTCCTCCACCGCGAAGCTCGCCGCCGGCAGCTCCTCCGCCCCCGCCGACCCAACGACTACCGGGAGGACTGCCCTAGTCTGGTGGATCCATCCCCGCCCTCCAGAGGCCGCGAGGTTCCACCGTTCGCCGGCGAGCATCGCCGGAGCCTCGCCTCGCTCGGACAGAGGAGGGAGAAGGGGCGCGGCGATTGGTCAAACCTGACCTGTGGTCCCCCTGGACCCACTGTCGGTGATCCAGCCCCGCCACCACGTGACTTACGTGAAACCACAAAGTACGTTTCCTCCGCTCCGAAAACGTATTCCTGTCTGAAACGTTTTCTTTTCTATTTTTATTTTAAAAACAGATTTTGACCAGAACTTTGACTGACTATATCTTTTTAAATATAACTCCAAATGAATTAATTCTTTTTCCTACCTCTCTCAAATATTGTCTAGTTTATTTTAAGATTTATTTGAAAAAATTTCAGAACAGCTTTTTGTGATGTTTTTATTTTGTGTGTTAATTCATTTATATTGCTAAAATAGGATTTTTGAAGAGAGGAGAAATATTTCAAGAGTTTGAAATGCACCCTGCCTTCCCGTGACCTGAAGGCAAGCATTCTGAACCCCGGCATAATATTTTTGTGTGTTCGATGACACGTTTATAACATCACCTCACTTTGGAGAAACTTGTTATTTCATGTGACGTGATCATATGCATGGGTGCATGTTATTGATTTCCATGCTGTTGGAAATGAACACACTTGTGATGATAATCACCCTCATGTGCCTTGCATGCATACCGGCAGAATTGGAAAACCTCGCCTTGGGTAGGCATGAGTTTGTCGCCGGTCTCCGTCGGAGACGGTTATGTCCGGTATGGCATGGTAAGGTGATATGGCGGTGACTCTGTTGGTTGAAATATATTAGTTATGCTAATCATGCGGGAATACTTAAAGCCTCTGAGTCGACCGTAGATCGAGTCTTGTTCGATAACCCCATACTTGTTTACGTACTACCACTCGTCTCTACTGACAAGTAGAGTGCGGTTCGATAAGTTGTCAACCTCTTTCTAGCACACACCGTCTGAGAGAGGCCAGGTGGAAGATACCGGTTGTAGCTGGTAGGCGAGCCACCTGGTCTGGGGCATGGGTGTTTCGGTTGGGACCGAGAGGGGGGCACCCCTTAGAGCGCGCGGTATAAATTTGATCCCATGCTACGCGAGGTTGTAGCCTCCCCACTTAGAGTTTTGCTTGATAGGTGTCGTGGGTGATTCCAGACACCGGTGAGTTAAGCTAGTGTGTGCAAGTTAGGTGTGTTTTCAACAAAAAGACCGTAGACGGAATTAGTCCCGATGGACTAAAGAAATCCGTTACTCGTGGGTAAAGAGTACACCCTCTGCAGAGATTAAACCTATTCGAATAGCCGTGTCCATGGTTAGGGATTACAGTCTGGGATGGGTCAAGTGTCGGTCTTAGTGTCGGTCTTCGGAGGTGAAATTGTTAACCAGAACTGGAACTACTACTTGTGACTTGTGATAATTATGATTATCATTATTGTTGACTAACCGTGATATTATTGTTATTATCGAGTATCTCTGGGATGGTTCTACCTCCGGGATATTCACTATGATTGTTTATTTTAAAGCCCTTTATGTGGTGTCGCTCAGACGCCTCGTGTCGTGGCATTTCTTTTAAAGCCCTTTATGTGGTGTCGCTCGGGGCCCGACCGTGGCATTTCTTTTAAAGCCCTTTATGTGGTGTCGCTCAGGCGCCCGACTGTGGCATTTCTTTTAAAACCCTTTATGTGGTGTCGCTCAGATGCCCGACTGTGCATTTCTTTTAAAAGCCCTTTATGTGGTGTCGCTAAGGCCTCGATCGTGGCATTGCTTGTTTTTATTTCATAAATTTTAATACTACTATGTTATTGCATTTTAGAAATAACTTGCTTGCACGCATCGAGTTTTATTTATCTTTTGTGGACGTCATGAGCATAAAATATTTTCAGCACATCATTGTTATATTATACTGTGTTCATAATGTTTGCGAGTACATTCAAAGTACTCACGGCTTGTCACAGCTATTGTCTTGGCCAGATTTTCTTGCACGGAGAGGAGCGGCGGCGATGACAACCGGAACCTAAGCAGCGGAGATAGCAGCCTCACGGAGATAGGAGTTAACCTGGTCACTGTTCTGTGGGAATTGGAGTCCCATAGACACCGATGATCCACAAACCGCTTCGCCATCAACCACTAGAAACCATTTGTTGTACTCACAAGCGAGAATGGTCTTGTCTTGCATATTTTGTATTTTGCTTGGAATTTACGTATCAAGTTGGAGCCTCATCATTAACTTGATAATCACGGGGCTGATGAGCACGACGGTCTTTTCGAAATTTATACCGGAAAACCGGTCGTGCAGACTTGGTATCGAGCCAGTGACCATTGGCTAATCCTATCTTAGCGGTCGAAAAACTTAGGCAAACCAACCCACGAGCTTAACCAAACCCCAGCCAAGCTTCTCGTGCAAGATAGCCACACAGTAATCCCGACACTTTTGGCTGTCGGTGCCCAACCTATCAACCTAGCCTGTCGATCGCACACCAGTGACCGATGGCAAAAATGTCTCATTCGCAAGCGTGTGAAGGAAGACTCCATTTCCTTTTTCTATAAAAAGGGCACACTAGCCCCAAACCAGCACAGCACAGCCTCTACCCCAAACCGAGCCACAATACCTGGTCTCGTCGTGCACAACGAGACCACGACAACCAACCTTGGAGGTTTTGTGACCATACTCGCAAACCTCACCCGTCATGCCTATGCGTTAGAAGAGTATTTAACCCAAAGACGTGATGGGTTATCTCCGAGTCTCATGATTTAAATCCTCTAATCGCCATCGGCGAATCTTTGAGGCCCGACCAGGAGAGACACATTCATCGTCTAGTCAATCCACTTTCCCCGATAGAAGAGGAGTGTATCCCTGTGACAGAGACATTTTCTCAGGACCCCGTCCAGTAACCTTTTTTCGATTTAGACGTCACTGCTATATTTGTTATCGCCACTTTTATTTATGTGTTGTAACGTATGCGTGGTACCCCGAGTTTGCGCGGCAAGCAAATTATTTAGTTTCTATTATTGTGAGTAGCTCTGTTGCGGTTTCACTCTAATGTATTACTGTTTTCTCTCGCGAAAAATCCTGGAGTAAGATTTTTCTTCCCTGAATTGCTGCATCATACATTTTCCCACGGCATGGATTATTTTATTTCACGCAGCACCACGGCAGCAGCCTCACAACCACAATTGCATGGGCACATACACCGCTTGCAAAAAAAGGATTTGCGTCGGTGTTGCATGTAACTAAGCACCACGTACAACAGTTAACACCCGGCACACCCCACCTACTCCTCGTGATTACCGCCACCACGGAGAGCCAGCACCCGAGCGGCAGCATCACGGCGATCATCAAGGATCATCGCGCACAGGAGCACGGAGAGCCCCAGCACTGCCGCCAGCCCCTTGCACAACAGGATCACGTACCAGCCCGGCACCACCTCGCCATTAGAGCCTCGTCTCGAGCTCCGGCCAGCAGAAACAGAGGAGAAGAAGAGAGAAGGAGGAGCGAGGCCAGGTGTGAGGAAGAAGAGGAGAACGCCGCGGTCATTTTATAGCTCGAGCTCGGTGTACGGTGGGCGAGGTCCAGCAGCGCCGCTCGTCGCCCGATCGCCGGTGTTCGGAGGCGAATCCACGAGCAGTGCCGACAGCGCACTGGCCCGCGAGGTGAGTGCACACTGCACCGGTAGCAAGCACGCTGCGCACTACCGCATCTGGCCTAGATGCCCCTACGCTAGACGTCGCCGGTGGAGAAAGCGGGAAGCGGGAGAGAGAGAGGAAGAAGAGAGAGCCAGAGGAAGAAGGAGAGACTGACAATGGGCCCCGATCCCACCTGTCAGCCAGAGAGAGCACTGTGCTCTCGGGTACGACCAACGTATTGTTAAATTTAGAATTTATTCTAAATTCACGGCGTCCAGCGTAGAAATCGCTCGTTTTCATAAGCATGGATTTTTCCACATAGCGCCAGTACCACACTGTAGTTACTCACCACTTATTGCCCTCTCACTGTAGCCTCTTTTTACCGCCTGTGTAAAATGACCTTTTGCAAGTAAAAGTATTTTTGTTTTACAACGGCTCTTAGCAAATCTCGAGGACGAGATATTTTCTTAAGGGGGGTAGTATTGTAACACCCCAAAAATTTAACCAGGTTTTAGTTATTAAAATTTTGCCAAGAGTTTAAATTTTTTGCCTGCAAGAATATATCTGTTGATTTCAAAACTTTTCTTTTAATATTAAGGAGTTTTTCCCGAGTGGATCCTTCCAAAACATATTGGACTTATTTTCCCTCTCATTTAAAAACATCTCTCAATCAGTAGATTTATTTATTAAATTATTTCACCACGAGCTTTATTCATTAAATGACTTGTTTTAAAATTTGGAGCTCTTTTTGAACTACAACCATTTGATATATTTATCTAAAAATCCCACCAAAATTTAGAGATGTCATGTGATGCTTTTAAATCACTTTTATGCAAAAAGATATTTCATTCATTGGATATTTTGAGTTCTACACCAAGTTTTCAAATCTGGTCAAGTGGGCAATTTTACACTACAACCTATTTAAATATTTCTTTAAAACTTCTACCAAAATTAGGGGAGGTCAGTAGGAGCATATTATTCCACTTTGTGCAAAAACCCATTTATGTTCTTTGAAAAATTTGAGTGAATCATCCTCTTTTGCATTCTGGTCTAACTTGATGATTTCTACTGCAACCATCTTCTAACTTGCTCCTTTACCCATGAGCTTTCTCCTGCTTGTAGTACACCTTACCAAACCCCTAATTCCAAGAGAGTGAACCCATTGGAGTAGTTTTAGTCCATGGAACCATATACTTTTCTTTCTGACCAGATTTGGTTTTCTCAAAGTTTTGCACTAACAAGTTTCTAAATTTGGCCAACTAACCTTACCACCATCTCATGCTTCTAAAGAGACTTTGATCTGAAGATTTGGGCCACCCCAAGAGTTGCCTAGATGCCATTAGCATTTTGTCAAACACACAGTGTGCATGGCGAGTTTGACATGATTTTGTCTTTGCATTGTGACCTTGCACCTCTGGGCAAACCAACATGTCCATATTCTCCTAGGGGCACTAGCCTAGACACTGCTAATCCCTAGCTCCACCCTAGCCGCCTAGCATGCTCGGCATTTCGCGAACGCTTGGTGTGCATGCTCTGGCGCGCGCCAGAGGCTGCGTTTTACTGCGTCGCGTCTTTCGGGTCGCGCGTCGCGCCCTGCCCTTGCTCGCCTCTGAGCCGCACCCGCGACCTCATCCGCTCGCAGAACCAGCCAAGCCACCACGGCAGCCTCTGGCGCCGCCAGCAGAACTTTTGGCGGCACACCGACGCATCAGAAGCGCCTCTGCGCTGGTCGGTGCCGCTAAGCCACCCGGCTCGCCACCTCCCCCCTTGAACAGCTCAAGCTCATCCGCAGCCTTGTCCGCAAGCCCTCGTCGCCGCCACGACGCCCTGCGGCTACAGAAAGACGGTCGCCGACGAGCTCATCCGCGGCCGCCACTGAACCGACCTTGTTGCTCTATAAAAGGAGGCATCCGAGCACGTTGCGTTCGCGAGGCAGCCTCAGCGTGCTCCCATAATGCTTCTGTGACCGCCAATCAACCCAGGAAGGCCTCCTTCCCCAGCTCTGGCAACCACAGCCGCCGCCACGGTCCCGGCCGTTCCGGCGTCACCAGAGCCTCCCCCTCTCCGTTCTCTTCACCAAGAGCTTCCACATCCTCCCGTGAGCCTTTTCCCCTACTTAATTTTGTTCGGGAGCCATCGCCGCCACAAAACCACTTCGCCACCGAAGCCTTCCTCCGCCGTGGCTTCGCCGCGTGCTTCGCTCCGCCCCCGCCGACCCAACGACTACCGGGAGGACCGCCCTAGTCTGGTGGATCCATCCCCGCCCTCTAGAGGCCGCGAGGTGCCGCCGTTCACCGGCGAGCATCGCCGGAGCCTCGGCTCGCTCGGACAGAGGAGGGAGAAGGGGCGCGGCGACTGGTCAAACCTGACCAGTGGGCCCCCTGGACCCACTGTCGGTGATCCAGCCCCGCCACCACGTGACTTAAGTGAGACGTGAAACCACAAAGTACGCTTCCTCCGCTCCGAAAACGTATTCCTGTCTGAAACGTTTTCTTTTCTATTTTTATTTTAAAAACAGATTTTGACCAGAACTTTGACTGACTATATCTTTTTAAATATAACTCCAAATGAATTAATTCTTTTTCCTACCTCTCTCAAATATTGTCTAGTTTATTTTAAGATTTATTTGAAAAATTTTCAGAACAACTTTTTGTGATGTTTTTATTTTGTGTGTTAATTCATTTATATTGCTAAAATAGGATTTTTGAAGAGAGGAGAAATATTTCAAGAGTTTGAAATGCACCCTGCCTTCCCGTGACCTGAAGGCAAGCATTCTGAACCCCGGCATAGTATTTTTGTGTGTTCGATGACACGTTTATAACATCACCTCACTTTGGAGAAACTTGTTATTTCATGTGACGTGATCATATGCATGGGTGCATGTTATTGATTTCCATGCTGTTGGAAATGAACACACTTGTGATGATAATCACCCTCATGTGCCTTGCATGCATACCGGCAGGAACCCGGGAAAACCTCTGCCTTGGGTAGGCATGAGTTTGTCGCCCGTCTCCGTCGGACGGTTATGTCTGGTATGGCATGGTAAGGTGATATGAGCGGTGACTCTGTTGGTTGAAATATATTCGTTATGCTAATCATGCAGGGAATACTTAAAGCCTCCTGAGTCGACCGTAGATCGAGTCTTGTTCAAATAACCCCATACTTGTTTCAGTACTACCACTGCGTCTCTCTGACAAGTAGAGTACGGTTCGATAAGTTGTCAACCTCTTTCTAGCACACACCGTCTGAGAGGCCGAGGTGGAAGATACCGGTCTGTAGCTGGTAGGCAGGCCACGGTCTGGGGCATGGGTGTTTCGGTTGGGGCCGAGAGGGGCACCCCTTAGAGCCATGTGTATAAATTTGATCCCATGCTACGCGAGGTTGTAGCCTCCCCACTTAGAGTTTTGCTTGACAGGTGTCGTGGGTGATTCCAGACACCGGTGAGTTAAGCTGGTGTGTGCAAGTTAGGTGTGTTTTCAACAAAAAGACCATAGATGGAATTAGTCCCGATGGACTAAATAAATCCGTTACTCGTGGGTAAAGAGTACACCCTCTGCAGAGACTAAACCTATTCGAATAGCCGTGTCCATGGTTAAGGATTACGATGCAGGATGGGTCAAGTGTCGGTCTTAGTGTCGGTCTTGGAGGTGGCTGTTAACGAGCTCGAACTACTACTTGTGACTTGTGATAATTATTATTATTATTATTGTTGACTAACCGTGATATTATGTTATTATCGAGTATCTCTGGGATGGTTCTACCTCCGGGATATTCACTATGATTGTTTATTTTAAAGCCCTTTATGTGGTGTCGCTCAGACGCCCGACTGTGGCATTTCTTTTAAAGCCCTTTATGTGGTGTCGCTCGACGCCCGATCGTGGCATTTCTTTTAAAGCCCTTTATGTGGTGTCGCTCAGCGCTTGACCGTGGCATTTCTTTTAAAGCCCTTTATGTGGTGTCGCTCAGGCGCTTGATCGTGGCATTTCTTTTAAAAGCCCTTTATGTGGTGTCGCTAAGACGCCCGACTATGGCATTGCTTGTTTTTATTTCATAAATTTTAATACTACTATGTTATTGCATTTTTATAAATAACTTGCTTGCACGCATCGAGTTTTATTTATCTTTTGTGGTAGACGTCATGAGCATAAAATATTTTCAGCACATCATTGTTATATTATACATGTGTTCATAATGTTTTGTAGTACATTCAAAGTACTCACGGCTTGTCCACGGCTATTGTCTTGGCCAGATTTTCTTGCATGGAGAGGAGCGGCGATGACAGCCCGGAACCTAAGCAACGGAGATAGCAGCCTCACGGAGATAGGAGTTAACCTGGTCAGCTGTTCCTGTGGGAATTGGAGTCCCATAGACACTGATGATCCACAAACCGCTTCCGCCATCAACCACTAGAAACCATTTGTTGTACTCACAGGCTAGAATGGTCTTGTACTGCATATTTTGTATTTTGCTTGGAATTTACGTATCAAGTTGGAGCCTCATCGCTACTTGATAATCACAGGGCTGATGAGCACGACGGTCTTTTCTGGAAATTTATACCCGGAAAAGCGGTCGTGACAATAAGCTCTAAGTTAGTATATTAGAGCCAACTTAGGTAAAATGAAGCTAACCTATGTCATTTTGTAAAAGAAGAAGAATAAGAAAAAGACTATAAGCTTATTATGTAAACTTGATCATTTTGTGCTAACATAAGTTATTTTGGAGCTAACCTATAGGAAACTAAGCATATTAGAGATAACATAGGTAACCTACGGTAACTAAGTATATAACATAGGTAACTATATATATATATCATTTTGGATAACTAACCTATAGGAGATCTGACATACCTGACAAAGTTCAGTTCTCATGCATTGTTCTTCTCCTTCTTCTCCTTCCTCTCCCTGATGTGCCTAGAGCGGCGAGGCGGTGGAGGCAGTGGGATGTAGTCTTCTACCACAAATGGCGTGGTCATGTCGCCCAGCTGTGGGATCGCCGGCGCCACCACCGGTGCGTGGTCATTGTCAGGCACCACCACCATCGCGAGGCCACCTTTAGGCACAACCATCGCTAGGTCATCCTCATCCACCTCCATCTCTTGCCCATGGTCAGCCACCACCATCTCTTGCCCTTGGTCAGCCACCACCAGCGCTAGGTCATCCTCAACCTGATGCCCATCGTCATCCTGCAGCTCCTCATCCTCACTCTGCTCCTCTTCTCCCGCACTCCAGTCCGGATCATCCTTCTTGTTGTCTATCTTGCTGCCAGAATCGCTCTTGCTTCGCTCTGACCAGAATCGCTGCTTTGCTTCGCTCTGACCATAGTCATTCTTTGCTTTGGCTGTAGCGATGTCATTCTTCTTGCTCCCATTACTGTCCAAAATGCAACAATGACCGTTAACAATCGATGTGAGACAAAGCCAAATGTAGAGGAATAAGAAGAGGCGAACGCATCGCATCATCATCGGCATCGTGGCGCATGCGACACATAGTCTTGTTGAACACCTTCACGATGAGCATGTTGGCGTCGTGCGTCGTACTCAAGAGAAGGAAGTACCCCACCGCAGGTCGTGGCACAGTAGAACTTCTCCCACCCATGATACAAGTACATGTGGCCCTTCTTGATCACCAATCGCACATCCCACTACTGCGAAACCCGCTGCCGCACTGTCGCAGCTTCACATTATTTGGCGGATCTTCACCCATCAGCATGTTCATAAAACTGTCAGGCAGCCTCTGCAGTTTGGGACAATGAGTGATGAAGCAAACAACAGATATCGTAATGAGATGGGTGAAGGGGAGATCTCTCGTTTTATATACCTACGTCATGGATGATACTGAAGTCTCAAGTATGATAGTGAAGAACTCGGAAGCATCCAACTCGTACTGCGGTGTCGCAGATCGGCGGTGGCTGCTTCCCGCCATCTCTGATAAGCACCAGAAGAGACCAATTAGTACCCTTACAACAGATCATAAAACATGCATGATAACAGTATTAGTCATAAGTATTTATATGTCCTATTTTAGCAAAGTAATGCTAAAATTCACGGAAAATTTCAGCATTACCTTTGCTGAAAATAGGACATATGGAGTACCCGGATTTTCCGGAACGGAAGTTAATCAACATTCCGGCAAACTCAAGGGCCTCTCGGGGCACCTACAACATCATCACAAGTACAGCAGCAGAAGTGAATACAGGCATAACATCAGCAAAACTATATATTTTTATGCAGTAAACAAATGAACACTAAGAAAATGTGCATCTTGGAATAAGATAGCAGCACATTTTGTCATGATCCTGCTACACCTCCCCATCAGCATGTTGCTACTACATACATGATACATGATAGGTGTGTGCTCAAGAAAAATGGAGATAAAGACAAGTTGATAGTGCCACTTGGTCTGCCAGATGCTGAATTGAGTGTGACACTCTCTGAAGTTGATTATACTAGTATAGTTAACACTAATTAATGGCGGTGCAGGTCAGACCAGAAGAAGAAGCGCGCAGCTGGCATCTAGTCATCATCCATATCCAACCCAGCAAGCACAAGGATCGGCACGGTCGTTCAAACATGTCGCGTGGCTGATTCGCACCCGAAAGGCAATCAGCCGGGCTGGGTTAGTGGGATGATGCACCCGAAAGGCAACCATCCATGCTTTGCCCCTTGTAGCATGTTTTAAGATAAGAAAAGAAAGCAGTATACCCTCTAAAGAGCTAGTATTGGGCAGCAGTATGTAGCTAGTGTTGAGCTAGTTGTGAAACTGAAACTTGATTTGGAAGAAGAGGAAATCCTAGTTGGTCAATTACTGAGCCAGGCTGAGCACTGTGCAGCAAGCAAGCAAGCAGGAGCTAATGGCCTACTAGTAGCACAGGTGAAACGAGGTAAGTATGGTAGATCCCCCTAATTGCAGCAGGTTGCAATATTCCCCCTAATTGCAAGATGCATCATTTCTAATTAATTAGGAGAACCTACCTAGCGAGTCTCTGATTCGTTTATACCATCAATAAAAAAATTCTACAAGAAAAAAAGGTAGGCCAAATATTCATGTCACTTCCATTAGGGCATCATCTTCCTACTGCTACTCATCTTCAAAGACACATGATACTACTCATGTATCTAATACAACAACATGACACTTATTCTTTGTATCTAATGTTCCTATAACTATCAGATCTACAATAGTAGCACATGATACTACTCAGATCTACAACTACAACTACTACAACAACATAAAACTACTATGCATCATCTTCCTACTATAATTGCTACTCATCTTTAGAACAAAACACCAGCAAAAACAGAACCAAACTAATATAATTTCTACTTAATTTCACTTAATGTCGTATGGTTCACCAGCAAAAACACCAGCAAAAACTAGCAGTACTACTATACACACAATCTAATTAATTTCACTTAATGTTTGTCTGGTTGCTCTCAAGAAGCCTCTGGTTCTTCTCCATATTTTCAGTCACATATGGTGATTTTGTCATGTCTTAGGCGAACCACGGGCAATATATACAGGCATATATAGGCACACCGCATACGGTTCAACCACTCGATGGTCTTAGACATGAATGTATTATTACCTATCATCTTGGGTGGTTTCTTCTATCTTGTTAAAATAAATCTCCTACCAGATAATAGTTTCAAGTATTTGGCTTCTCTGCTCTGTCGAAGGCAGAGTATAAATACCACACTTTCATCCACAGTAGCCCATGTATCTAACCGATGTTCTTGTCATACTCCTTCCTACGAAGATGGATTGCAAAATACGTTGCCTTCGAGGATCAATCAAGTCAAATGCCTCGTTCTGAGAGGACACACTTTGAAATCGTTGGGCCTCCAAGTGACTTTGGCTCAAATAAATACGTTTGAAAAACAGAGTGACACAACACAAAGAGAACTAGAGTATATCTTCACCATATAAGAAAATAGCATCATCATCTTAGCTTCACAACAAACAAGTAGTACAAATAGAAAGACTGAATGAAAATGCCCCACGCGTATAGTTTTACTTGGCTGTTTCTTTTCTTTCTTTGCTGCACGGCGGAGGAAGGGCTTCACGGTGGAGAGGGCGAGGCCGAGGACGGCGTGGGGCTTGAGGGTCTGCGGCCTGGTGAGGCCGACGAGGTGGTCGTCCCCGACGCAGGCAGAACTAGGGTTCGGGGAGACCGTGGGCGGCGCTGAGGGGATGGGGCGGTTGAGAGGGGTAGGGGGGAGGTCGTGGGAGAAGAGAGGAGGAGGCGGGTGGGGGCGCAGCTGGGCTGGAGGGGCTGTCTGGGAGGCGGGCAACGGAGGGTTCGGCCGGGCTGGCGCGCCACGGGCAAGGGCAGCGGCAGTGTGGCGGTGGCTAGGAACCCTAGCTGTCGCGGGAGGAGGGGGGACGTCTGCGGGCCAGGGGGGAGGGGGGGCAAGGAGGGCGCCAAGCGGGGGGACGGTGAGGGAGGTGGTCGGTGGCGGAGGGTGGTCGGGTGCACGTACGGCCGGGGACGGCGGGTGAGGCAGGGGAGGGATTAGAGTGTGGATTGGGGATTGGGGATTTTAGTGTGGGGGAGGCTTAGCAATGGCGCACCACCCAGGGGTGCGCCATAAGTACATCCATAGCAATGGCGCACCAACGAAGGGTGCTCCATAAGTAATTTAATCTAGCCCGACATATATAGCACCTAACCCTATCTACAACTGAACCTGCCCACTAGCCCGACTGGTCAAGACAAGACACACACCGGGAGGTCTGGGTTCGATTCGTGCTCCCCAATATTTTTTATGCATTTTAAATCCTGTCGATATTTATTTGTGTTTAAATATGTTCAAACTTGTTTAAATCATAACAATAATATTTTTTATAAAACAGTAATAATTTTTTAAAAATATGTTCAAATTTGTTAATTGAAAATATCATCGGTTGGCGGTGGAGCGGGGAAGGTGCGGGTGTGCCCATTGGCGGCGGTGGAGCGGGGAGGTGAGGGACCGGGTGCTCGTCTGCGGTGGTGGAGCGGGGGAAGGTTGCGGTGGGTCGTCGGCGGAGGTGGAGCTAAGCGGGGAGGTGCTTGGGGGTGCCGTTGGCGGTGGTGGAGCGGGGAGGTGCGGGGGGCAGGTGCTCGTCGGGCGGCGGTGGAGGCGGGGAGGGTTGCGGTGGGTCGTCGGCGGTGGTGGAGCTAGAGGGGAGGGTGCGGGTGGGATCGAGATCGAGATCAAAAAGTGTCCATGAAAATATACACGGTGCGCCATTAGCAGTTTTGCAAAAAAGTAAAAAAAATTATATACTAATGGCGCACTGTTTACAAGGTGCGCCATTACTTGGTAGAACTAGTAATGGCGCACTTTGGCAGCATGCGCCATTAGAGTGTATGGAAAAATGGAAAAAAATTCAATACTAGTGGCGCACCGTGTGCCTAGTGCGCCATTAGTGTCTTCCACACTAATGGCGCACCTCCAACCGGTGTGCCATTAGTATATAGTAGTGGCACACTAATTACCTGGTGCGCCATTAGTATCAATCCTATATATAGCGCTTTTCCTAGTAGTGTGTAGACCCGTGGTACCCATCTGAAATCTTGTTGTGCCATGTAGTTTCCCAAACTTTGTATTCTTTCACTGCTGCTTTGTCTTGAACTGATATGATTTGAACCGTGTCTCTATTTTGATTTGGCAAGACAATGCAGTGACCATAGGACATAGATATATGTTTGTTTGATGCTTTTATTATGTACTAGTACTTGGCAATAGAATACTTGGTAGTTTAATCCTGTCCACCTTACTAATGAACTGGTTCACAGAAATGAGTTTCATATACTAGTACATGCTAAACTTGTTATGTGTCTCGCTTGTTTCTTCTTTTAGAATCTTGATGAATATTGGGGAAGAGTGCCTTATTAAGCAATGGTAAAGGAAGTAATGCAGATAAGGTTCAGGATAGTGACACATCCTTGTTGGTCTCCAACAAAGCTGATAAAACAGCTAAGGAAGACTATCTTGAAGACAACGAGACAACCCCAAAGTCCTGTCTTGGTTTAGTGTTTGAGTTACTGGCCACTACCGCTTGCACAAGCTATTCAAACTTATTGTCTGAATCAGTTTGGTTTCTTGAGTCTCAACTACAAGCTGAAAGACATCGATTAGCTGTGCTGCGACAAGAAGCGGAAGGACTGCGGAAGTCCATGGAGCATTCAGATGCATACTTTCTGGTGCAATAGCAAGCGTTGGAGGATTTTAGCGCCAAACAGGACAAAGCTAATCAACTTGCTAAGCTTATTGCCAACATGGTGGATACCCAGGATAACGTTTCTTGAGCTCTTCTGAAGTTGTTTTAGTTATGCTCTTGTTTTGCTGCCGCGTTTATTTGCACTGGTGGCCAATTTTGACCGCCAGTGTATGTAATGTCCTGCTTTGTTCCCTATATTTGCACTGGTGGTGAACTTTGATGCCCGATGGATGTAATATGTGTAATAGCGGTAATAGGCTAGCGTTAATTGCTTGCTTATTTATTTCCTTATTGTCTTGTTTAGTTGTTTGCTTGTAGTCACTGCAGTTCTTTTTCTGTGTTTTTCTAGTGGCCACAATAGCCTATTTTTGGCAACTAGGCCAAAATAATCATGGCAACACACGGACTGTTGTAACCATGGGCCTCCTGCAGGCCGTATGATCCATGGGCCTTCTTCCGGCCGTAGAATCCATTGGCCTTCTATACGGGTCGTAGGATCCATCGGGCTTCTATACGGGCCTTAGGGTCCATGGGCCTTCTACGGGCCATAGGGTCCATGGGCCTTTTACGGGTCGTACGATCCATGGGCCTTCTACAGGCCATACTATCTATGGGCCACATACAGGCCGGAGGATCCATGGGCCTTCTACGGGGCGTATCATCATTTCGCTAATCATGGGCTGTACTATTCGTGGACCATAACGGGCCGTTAATAGGCTGTATTTGACAACTCTATGAAAACAGCCCAACAGGTTTTTTTTGACATGAAAACGGCCCAACGTATTAACGGTCCGCAAACGGGCCGACTGTAACGACGGGCTGAATTTGGCCCACATGCAGAAAATGACAGTAACAGGCCATATGTAACCGAATGCTGCAAATGAGCCCAAGAATCAATGACCCCGAGAAGGCCGAAAGATAACTTGGGCTGGAAACGGCCCAATGGAATAACGGGCCGTTAATTGGTATAAAGTGATACACTGTTCATTACGGGCCAGTTTCACCACGGGCCGTTAATGGGCCAAGAGTTACAAAGGGCCTCATATGGGCCGAAAGAAGTCATGGGCCACACATGGGCCGAAAGTTAAAATGGGCTGGAATCATATTGGACGGCCCAGATGACGCTACTGGGCCTAATTCGCATAGGGCATAATGGGCCCTGGGTTAGCGGGCTGTAAATGGGCTATATGCGAACAAGCCATTAACATGCTTTCCGTGGGCCGGCCCACCACCTTTTGACCAAGTCAAACGGGCTGGCCTTTTCACAGGAATGGGCCTCTGTTGGGCCATGCCATGTGTTGCCGTATCATAGGCGCCTTCGGTCCGATGAGCGGATGACATCTATCCCAACGGTGAGCCGACATGTGTTTCCTCCAGCCAATGATGATTTTACATGTGGAAAATCCCCATTGGTCGGGGCTGTTAACGGGTTATCGGATCCAAAACCCGACCCGATAGCTTAAAGGCATTCCATTACGGTGGATGCCACGTGTAGGTCACCCTTGACGAAAGCACTTCTGTGATGCACGATTTATCGTCATGGAAGTGGACACTTCCGTGATGATAATTTTGGTAATGTCATGGAACACTTCTCTGACAAAGACCGGGTATGACTATCTTGATTCTGTCATAAAATCGTCATGGATGTACATGCATGACAAAAAACGCGACCTACTGTGACAAACACATATCGTCACAGAAGTGTATTTTTTTTGTAGTGACAGCTTGGGCCCCCCTATCCGAGATCTGCCGGTTTTGACACCGACATTGCTGCTTTCATTGAGAGCTCTGCTGTGTTGTCAACATAAGGATTGATGGCGCGCCTCTTCATCAACGATGATATTGTGTCCAGGGAGACTTTTCTCCCAGACAGGTCTTTGTGTTCGGTCACTTCGTGCTACGTGCCGACTCGACCGGCCGCCTTGAGCAGGTCGACAGCTACGCCCCTGGTCACCAGATTAGGTTCAGAAACTTGAACTACGTCGCTGACATCCGAGGGTATCTAATATTCGAGGGATTTGCGGCCCCAACTGCTGCTCCCCACCCTCATAAAGAGGGCCCTTCGGATCCGCTGTCAGATACCGTTCAGGGGCCAATGCTCACACGTGGCTTAGATCCGGGGCCGATCATGCTTTCGACGATGGGAGGATTCACCCTGCCGGACTCTCTTCCATCATGGAACCCTCAGCCAGAGACCCAGACGTGACCGCACCATCGGAGTCAAACGGAACTCTCCCAGTCACCGGAGATCCGGACTCGCCTCTGGAGGATAACTCCGAACTGTTGAGGTCTGCGCCCCCCGGACTCAACCAAGTGTCCGGCCCCGTAGATCTGCAGACCCCCATCCAGCTTTCCCTTGTAGACGAAGCACTGGGCTTAATACAATCTCTCGCCATTACGGAAGTTTTACCTCCAAACTACACCCAGCGTAGGCTGGGGATTGAGGTCGGGGAATTTTTCACCCCACCCACCACCCACTTAGTAGCCACTGTCGAGGATTTAACCGACATGCTAGACTACGCCTCCGAAGACATCGACAGTATGGACGATGATGTCGATGTCGAGCAAAGCAAAACCCCACCTGTCACAGGGCATTGGACGACCGCTTCTACCTACGACGTATACATGGTGGACACTCCTTAGGAAAAGGACGATGATGGCGTTCAAGATCCAGGCAAGGACAAGCCCGTCAACGAACCACCAATGCGCCAGCGTCAGCGGCGCCGCTCACGATCGCGTCGGGTAAAGGATGGCACTATCGGCACCAGAGATAATGAAACACCGGACAATACCGAAGACCACCCCGTCGAGCCCACGTCCGAACAGGACGAGAAGGAGGAAGGTCAGTATAGCCCCGAACACGCTGATCACGAAGATTCAGAGGACAACAACTACATGCCAGTCTCCGAAGAGGACGTTAGCCTTGGGAACAAAGATTTTATCATCCCAGAGGAACCCCTCGAACAAGAACGCTTCGAGTGACAACTCATCGCCACTGCACGGAGCCTGAAAAAGAAAACAACATCAGCTTCAAGCTGAATAGGACACGCTCAATGATAGATTGACTAAGGTCCTAGCCGCCGAATAGTATGGCCTTGAGCGACCAGTAAAGGGTTACCCCAAGTGCATGCTGCTGCCACAGTTCAACGATGAAGCCCTCGAGCCAATTCCGTCGAAGTACAACTGTGTTGATCAACCAGACCGACCACCATGTTGACGGGACAAAAACCGGCCCATCAGGCCGAACACCAGCCCGCATGACCTCACCGTAGAGGCAGGGATACAGCAGCGCCAGACTACACTTATGACCTACATCAGGACCTGGCCAATAAAGCTGGTCGGACCAGATTGATCTACGGACCCAGAGGACGTGCCCCGACACAAGATGACGGTCACTAAACCTGGCGCGATCAACATCATCAAGTTCAAGGCTAGCATCGAACACATATGTCATCCGAACTACATCATGATGTAGCCAGGTATAGAGGTGCCATACACCCTATGTGCTTTACTGATGAAGTAATGCAACACCAATTTCTGGAAGGGTTGAAGCCCGTAAACATCGAACAATACGATGGAACAACAGTCCCTGCCGTATGGATTGAGGATTTTATTCTCCACATTCACATGGCTCATGGAGATGACCTCCACGCCATCAAATATCCTACCTTGAAGTTGAAGGGACCAACACGACACTGGCTGAATAGCCTCCCAGAAAGCTCCATAGGGAGCTGGGAAGATTTAGAAGACGCTTTCCTAGACAATTTTCAGGGCACCTATGTCCGGCCTCTGGATGACGACGACCTAAGTCACATAATCCAGCAACCCGGAGAGTCAGCCCGCAAGCTTTGGAATCGGTTTCTCATTAAAAAGAACCAAATCATGGACTGTCCAGACGCCGAAGCTTGAGCGGCCTTTAAACACAATGTCCGTGATGAGTGGCTCGCCCGACACCTCGGGCAGGAAAAGCCGAAAACCATGGCAGCCCTGACAACACTTATGATCCGCTTTTGCACGGGCGAAGATAGCTGGCTAGCTTGTAGAAGCAACCGTTCCAGTGACCCCAACACCTCTGAAGCCAGGGGCGTCAATGGCAGGCCACACCACAACAAAAACAAACGCTAGAATAACAATGACAACACCAAAGACACGACAGTCAATGCCGGATTCAGTGGTTCCAAATCCGGTCAGCGGAAGAAACCTTTCAAGGGCAATAGGAACGGTCCATCCAACTTGGAAAAAAAATCCTCGAGAGGCCCTGTTAGATCTATGGCATCCCCGACAAGCCTGCTAACCACACCAATAAAAACTGCTGAGTTTTCAAACATGCCAACATGTTAAATACCGAACACAAGGGGAAGGGACCTCCAAGCGAGGAGGATGACGAGCCCCGTCAGCCGAACACCGAGGGTCAGAAGCAGTTTCCCCCGAAGTAAAAACAGTGAACATGATCTATGCCACTCACATACCCAAAAGGGAGCGCAAGCCCGCACTAAGGGACGTCTACGCCATAGAGCCTGTCGCCCCAAAGTTCAATCCATGGTCAGACTGTCCGATCACCCTTGATCGCAGGGATCGCCCAACTAGTATCCGTCACGGTGGCTCAGCCGCCCTGGTACTCGATTCTATCATTGACGGATATCATCTCACTAGAGTCCTTATCGACGGCTGAGGGAGTCCTGGATTAGGGGGTCCTCGGACAGCCGGACTATATGCTTATGCCGGACTGATGGACTATGTAGATACAAGATTGAAGACTTCATCCCATGTCCGGGTGGGACTCTCCTTTGCGTGGAAGGCAAGCTTGGCAATTCCGATATGTAGATTCCCTTCTCTGTAATTGACTCTGTGTAACCCTAGCCCCCTCCGGTGTCTATATAAACCAGATGGGTTACTCCGTAGGACAAGAACAATGATAATCATAGGCTAGCTTCTAGGGTTTAGCCTCTACGATATCGTGGTAGATCAACTCTTGTAATACTCATATCATCAAGATCAATCAAGCATGAAGTAGGGTATTACCTCCATAGAGAGGGCCCGAACCTGGGTAAACATCGTGTCCCCCGCCTCCTATTACCATTAGCCTTAGACGCACAGTTCGGGACCCCTTACCCAAGATCCGCCGGTTTTCACACCGACATTGGTGCTTTCTTTGAGAGTTCCACTATGTTGTCACCATAAGGCTTGATGGCTCCTTCAATCATCTACAACGACGCGGTCCAGGGTGAGGTTTTCCTCCCCGAACAGATCTTCGTATTCGGCGGCTTCGCCCTGCGGGCCAACTCGCTTGGCCATCTAGAGCACATCGATAGCTACACCCCTGGCCATCAGGTCAGGTTTGGAAGCCTAAACTACACTGGCGACATCCGTGGAGACTTAATCTTCGACGGATTCGAGCCCATGACAGGTGCACCCTACAGCCACGATGAGCATGACCTAGATCTGCCATCGAACGGTGTTCAGGAGATCGCACCTGCAACTGCCCTGACTTTAGATCCAGTGCAGATCGTGCCATCCGAGGACGGAAGGATGGACACCGCCACGGAAGCCGCACACTCAGCAGCGATAGAGCCGAACACAGATTTCACTTCCAATGAGGTCTGTGTCATCGGACCCTCGGACTTGTTTTCGGCCATAGGCTCCGAACCGCGTGTATCCGTGCCCATTGGATCTAACTGGGCACCGATCATGGAGTTCATCTCCACGGATATCTTTCAACACTCGCCCTTGGGCGACATGCTAAACTCATTAAAATCTGTCTCCTTGTCAGGAGACTCATGGCTGAACTATGTCCGGCTTGAGTGGGAAGCGGACGACGAAGGAATTCGTTACCCACCCACCACCCACTTAATAGCCACTATCGACGACTTAACCGACATGCTCGATTTCGACTCCAAAGACATCGACGGTATGGACGACGATGCCGGAGAAGAACAGGAACCACCGCCCACAGGGCGCTAGACAACCACCTCCTCATATGACATATATATGGTGGACACACCCAAAAAACAATGGCGAGGATCAAAAGGATGCAACGACTCTTGAGAAGCAGCCAAAGCGCCGACGTCAGCGGCGCTGCTCTAAACTCCGCCATAGCAAAAACAGCAATACCGGTACAAGAAAGAATAACACCCCGGACGATGCCGAAGAAAACGAAGACCCCGCAGACCCAATGATGGAGCAGGACGAGCAAGGAGATGGCGAACACAGTCCGGGGCCGTTGTCCGATCAAAGTGATGCCGAAGACAAAACTTGTAAACCTGTCTTTGGAGAGGAGAACAGTCCGGACGACGATGCACACATCATCCTGGAAAAACACTTGGAACAAGAGCACGTCCACAAGAGACTTATTGCCACTACGAGGAGCTTGAAGAAGCGGAAGAAATGGCTTAAAGTCGCACAGGATACGCTCAACCACAGATGGAACGAAGTGCTCGACACTGAGGAAAGATACGACAGTGATCGCAGACAACGAGCTACCCAAAACGTAAGCTGCTGCCCGAATTCGACAACGAGGCTATTACGCCCATTCCGCCAAAAACAATACGACCGATCGGCCAGACCGGCCACCTCGGGGCCAAGACAAAGCAGCTATGATGCCGCACACAAATCAGAACCCCATAAAGGAAAGGAGGTCGCCGCCAAGTACCGGAAACACAATCTACGTGAGCACCTGGAAAAAAGAGCTGGCGCAACCAGGTCCATCTATGGATCTAGGAAACGTGTTCCTATGCAGGATCACGGCCACCAAACTGACTATACTAATCGACTACCAGCTCGGAATCAACACCGAACACTACAGCCGTCGGACCCATGCCACGACAAAGCCAAGTACAGGAGTGCCGCACACCCCCTGTGCTTCACCAATGAGGTGCTGGATCATGAATTTCCAGAGGGGTTCAAACCCGTAAACATCGAGGCATACGACGGAACGACATACCCGGCGGTCTGGATTGAGGACTTTATTCTTCACATCCATATGGATCGTGGAGACGATCTCCACGCCATCAAATACCCGCCCCTCAAGTTGAAAGGACCAGCTCGGCACTGGTTGAAAAGCCTCCTCGAAAATTCCATTGGAAGTTGGGAGGAACTCTAGGGCGCTTTCAGGGCTAATTTTCAAGGGACCTATGTCCGACCTCCGGATGCAGACAATCTAAGTCACATAACCCAACAACCTGGAGAGTCAGCCCGTAAGCTTTGGAATTGATTTCTCACCAAGAAGAACCAAATCGTCGACTGTCCGGATGCCGAAGCCCTAGCAGCTTTCAAACATAGTGTCCGGGGCGAATGGCTTGCCAGACACCTTGGCCAGGAAAAGCCAAGGACAATGGCAGCCCTAACAACTCTTAGGACCTACTTTTACGCGGGCGAGGACAGTTGGTTGGCCCGCAGCAGCACCAGCGATCCAGGCACATCTGAAATCAGGGATGGCAATGGAAAACCACGACGCAATAAAACCAAACGTCGAAATAATGAAGACAGCCTAGACAATACAGCGGTAAATGCCGGATTCAAGGGCTCCAGACCCGATCAATGGAAAAAGCCATTTAAAGAGAGCAGAGATTGTCCGTCCAACCTAAATAAAATTCTAGACAGGTCCTGTCAGATTCATGGCACCCCCGAGAAACCTGCGAATCACACCAACAAAAAATGCTGGGTCTTCAAGCAGGTCGGCCAGCTAAATGCCAAACAGAAAGGGAAGGAGCCGCCAGGTGAAGATGAGGACGAATCTCGCCAGCCGAACACTGGGGGCCAGAAAAAATTTCCACCAAAGGTCAAAACAGTGAACATGATTTATGTCACCCACATCCCAAAGAGGAAGCGCAAACATGCACTCCGAGACGTATATGCCTTAGAGCCTGTCGCCCCCAAATTCAACCCATGGTCGGCTGCCCGATCACTTTTGATCGCAGGGATCATCCGACTAGCATCCGTCATGGGGGTTCGGCTGCCTTGGTGCTCGACCCAATAATCGATGAATACCATCTCACCCGAGTCCTCGTGGACGGCGGCAGTAGTCTTAATCTGATATATCAGGACACTGTCCGCAAGATAGGGATAGACCTGTCAAGAATCAACCAAAGCATCACTATCTTTAAAGGAGTAATACCAGGCGTAGAGGCCCACTGCACGGGCTCTTTAACGTTGGAGGTTGTATTCGGTTCTCCCGATAACTTTCGAAGCGAAGAACTAATCTTTGACATTGCTATGTTTCGAAGCGGCTATCATGCACTACTCGGAAGAACGGCCTTTGCTCGTTTCAATGCAGTGCTGCATTACGCTTATCTCAAACTCAAGATGCCCGGTCCATGCGGCGTTATCACAATTAGCGGAAACACATAGCGTTCTCTTCGTACGGAAGAATACGTGGCGGCTCTAGCAGCCGAATCACGGAATGGTCTTTCCAACCCGAGCAACTCATCAGTCTCCGAGACCACAGACACGGCTAGACGTGTTCGACGCACACCTAGTTGTAGCAGCTCAGATAAACCTGAACTTGATTAACGGCTATGCCCCCATATGTGTGGCGCGGGGGGCTGCCCGCATGTAAAAGGTCCATAGTTCGGCTTGACTCTATTTACAGTCAAGAGATTGCATTTTCATAGTTCATTGAGATAAACCGACTTTACGCACGGTCACACCAGATTCTTTCACCTAGGCTTTTTTTATAGATGACCATCGTGTTATACCCTTCAAGGATACGGCACAACGGAGACAAAGGCGCACACGTGCAGCAGGGCCCCATTCAAAGGTTTCTTTTTAGATTAAGACCCTGTGTAAACCTTTTTATTGTCTCTTGTTGTCTCACACCCTCCTGGCACTTGAAATGACCAAGAGGGATACCGACGTTATTGGTGAGCTTATGATTTGCCGTTCTAAAATAGACGTTACAGAGGCAGCAACCATTGTGTTTTCGAGATCTATGCTCTCACCATAGGTGCTCTTTCGTCACGCCGGATTGATGCACGTACCTTGAAATTCAGGGCTCATTATTGAGGGCTGTATTCAGCCCAGTATATGTTGTAAAGTCCGAATACCTTCGGGAGTGTTCGGCGTCGCGAGTTTGGCCTTATATGCATCAGCTCCGAATCATGTCTTTGGTCAATAGTTGGGTTTGCCCGGCTCCCGTGTTTTGCTACCTTACGTTCTGTTCTATCGGCTAAGGTGGCACAGGGAGAACTACTGTGATTGTGCCCTGGTTCATCCGGATGAGCACCTCAGTAGAGAAAGCCGAAAACTGACTGTCATGATAAAGCGAGAGACTGGTCAACCACTCGATGACTCAGCGGAATCTTCGCGATACCTCCGCATTAACGAATGACCAGTTTTTCGGTCACGTATGTAAACGCACCGTATTCGGATAAATGTGGACATACCAGGAGCTATATAGTAGCCCCACCATCAAACTCCTATGGCTAAGTGAAAGTGTTAAACCTATATAGTCCGATTGCCTCGTTGGCCGCGCTACCACCTCCTTAACGGACCAAGACGTTGGATCAAGTGTGATTACACGCTTTTACCGAACACCCCCACGTTATACGCGAGGGGGCTGAAGCCGACGACTGCAAACTTTCAGGTTATATACATATATACATAAAACATCCGCACAGGAGGCACTACAATACTTCACGGGCAAAGGTATAAATATAGCCTTTATTATCAAAAGCATTGTTTTTTACAATCAAGATACATGTCATTCAAACATGATATTCTTTGAGCACTGAGCCTCTATTAAACGGGCACCTTCTAAGACTTCTTCAAAATAGTGCTCGGGCGAGTCCTGGCCCCCGGGTGGACCCCTGATTGCAATATCGGTGGCCTCCATCCTCACCCAGTATGTCTTAACATGGGCAAGGGCCATCCGTGCACCCTCTATGCACGCCGACCGCTTGACAATGTCGATATGCGGCACAGCACGAATAAATCGTTGCACCAAACCAAAATAACTATACGGACTTGGTTCCTTCGGCCACAAGCGATCCACGACAACCTTCATGGCAAGCCCGGATAACCTATGGAGCTCGGCCATTTGCTCGTTCAACAGCAGCGAACGCCTTGGAGTGCTGAACTGCGACCAGAACAATCTTTCCGCTTCATGATCTTCTTGATCTTGGAAATACTGTGTCGCATCGGCAGCACTCTTTGACAAATCCAAGTATGCATCTGGAGAACTCCACAATTGATCAAGAGGGGCATACTTTGGATTGCCAAATTTAGTTCACAATAAAAAGGGCTTCCCAGCCGCGATCTCACTGGCTTGCCGGAGCTCCTCCCGAGCCGCTCTGATCTCAGAACGAGTTTCCTTCACTGCCTGTAAGGCCTTTTCTAGGTCAGCCGTTTTCGCTTGGTTTTCCCTTTCGATATGCTCATATCGGCTAGCGGCATTCTGTAGCTCAAGAGCCATGTTGGCCATTCTATCCTTACTTTGGCGATGAGCAGCTTGTTCGGCTTTTAATTCATCAGCTGCCTTCTCAGCAGCCGCATTGCTTCTCCTGGCTTGTTCCTTGGCCTAGGCAAGCTCAAATTAAGGGTCTCCACGGCGGCAGCACCATCTGCAGTCAAAGCATATTATAAATCCCAGCATCATGCTCTTATTAATATTTGCTGACCACCCAAAAATACATACCCTGTGCCTCGTCAAGCCGCTTGTTCTCAAGCGTGATGTCCTCATCCGCCACATCAAGTTGCCACGTCAGTTCGGCAAATTCGGCAGCTCGGGTAGCTTCTGGGGCTGCAGCCGCCTGTGTACAAAATTGGCAAAATTGTTACCTGAGATTTTTTATATTTTTGATCCTATGATCGCCCCATTCGGATGGCAACCAGAGTCTCAGGGGCTACTATCTATACACAGTGCACCTTGCGTTTATGGTACAATCAAAAAATATCACATTGCGTACCTCAAAGCCTCTTAGCAGGCTCGTAAAAGGTTCATTCAACCCGCTTTTTGCGGACAAAATCCTCTCAACCACCATACCCATTAAGGTACGATGTGCCTCTGAGATAGGCACTTGCCGCAGAAGACCCGTCAACGTGTCCGGCTATATATAGGACAGTCCGGGGCTTTTTCTGTTGGTCTCTCTAGGAGCCGAACACCCCGGGCCTCGGGCGGCCGAAGAGTTACCTTCTGGCCTTTGCGGATTGGGATAGATCCTCCAGGATGACACCTCAGGGTCGTCCGCCTTATGAGGCGGAGAAGTAGGAGGAGGCGTATCGCTCTCCATCATCTCTGGAAGAAGATCCCCCGAGGACGAAGATTGTTGAGGGAGGCTATAGGCCGAACTGCAAAATACGTCTCAGTCGTTATTCTCAGGAAAAGAATGGGGTATGCTTGCAAAGCACCTTTGTTCACTTACGGCTACGTTAACGGCTGGCCCCCCTATGGGCGCTATGCATCAATGTTGCCCTCCGGGGTAGGGCCCCCTGATAAAGGTTTCTTCCCTCGTTTGGAGACCTCTGATTCCAAGTCTTCGGGGGCGGCCCTTTTCTTCACGTGAGGAGAGGGGATACTAGATTCTCTTCCCCGTTCATCCTCCGACACGAGAGTACCAATTTCCCGAGTTAAGATGCTTAACGTACCTCCAGCATGAAGTCCGCTTTCAGCTTCCCCATTCCTCTCCTTGTCCTTCCCCGATGGCACTTGATAAGGTACACAAGCCAACATCCTGGTTAATACAAGATCCGCCATATCTTCGGGAAGAGGGGCCGAATACCTGATCCTCTCCGTCTTTCTTATCTAGCCCTGGCCGAGGATGGTTTTTCAGGATAATGTTGTGAAAAATATAATGACAACATGTTCGGTTGTGGAATTACTTACCTGGGTATCTGGATGGTTGCAATCAAGGCCTGCATCCTCTGTTGTGTCCGGACACTTTACTCGTGATCCGAAGAATAATTGGTACGTCCCTTCGAGCGTCATGCCGAAAAAGTGTTGAACAGTTCGCGGTCCTTCCGGGTTGAACTCCCACATACGGAGAGGTCGACGTTGGCATGGCAGGGCCCGACGAACTAGCATTACTTGGATTACTTTGACAAGACTGATGTCCTTCTTGATGAGATCCTGAATGCGGCTTTGCAATGTCTGCACGTCATCAACCGATCCCCAGTCCAGCCCCTTGTTGACCTATGATGCAAGCTGCGGTGGAGGAGCGGAGCGGAAGGCAGGGGCAGCCGCCCACTTTCTACCTCGGGGTGCTGTGATATAAAACCACTCCCGTTGCCATAGGTCAGAAATTTCCGAGAAGGAACCTGAGGGAGTCCTGGACTAGGGGGTGTCCGGATAGCCGGACTATCATCATCGGCCGGACTCCAAGACTATGAAGATACAAGATTGATGACTTCGTCCCGTGTCCGGATGGGACTTTCCTTAGCATGGAAGGCAAGCTTGGCGATACGGATATGTAGATCTCCTACCATTGTAACCGACTCTGTGTAACCCTAGCCCTCTCCGGTGTCTATATAAACCGGAGGGTTTTAGTCCGTAGGACGAACAACCATTACAACAATCATACCATAGGCTAGCTTCTAGGGTTTAGTTTCCTTGATCTCGTGGTAGATCCACTCTTGTACTACCCATATCATCAATATCAATCAAGCAGGAGTAGGGTTTTACCTCCATCGAGAGGGCTGAAACAGGTAAAACATCGTGTCCATTGTCTCCTGTTACCACCCGCCTAGACGCAGTTCGGGACCCCCTACCGAGATCCGCCGGTTTTGACACCGACATTGGTGCTTTCATTGAGAGTTCCTCGTGTCGCCACCGATAGGCTTGATGGCTTCTTCAATCAACAACAACGCCGTCCTGTGGTGAGACTTTTCTCCCGGACAGATCTTCGTGTTCGGGCGGCTTTGCATCGGGCCAATTCACTTGGCCATCTGGAGCAGATCAAAGCTACGCCCCGCCATCGAGTCGGGTTTGAAGCCTAAACTTCACGGCCGACATCCGCGGAGACTTGATCTTCGATGGATTCGAGCCACAACCGAAGCGTGCAGCGCTGTCACGATGGGCATGACTTAGCTCGCCACGGACGGACAAGACTCGAGGCGCACATGGATCCTCCGACCCATAGTTCGGAGCCGACCGCGCAGATCGAGGACAGGTGGCTGGACATCGCCTCGGGAGCTGCAACTTCTACGGCGATGGAGCCGAATACTAACCTTGCCCTTTGCAAAGCTCGTGACTCCGAGGTGCCAGACTCCTTGCCGGACTCCGAACCTCCTGCACCCCTGCCAATCGAATCCGATTGGGCACCAATCATGGAGTTCACCGCTGCGGACATCTTTCAGCACTCGCCCTTTGGCGACATCCTGAACTCGTTAAAGTATCTCTCATTATCAGGAGAGCCCTGGCCAGACTACGGTCAGGATGGTTGGGATGCGGACGACGTAGAAATTCAAAGCCCACCCACCACCCACTTTGTAGCCACTTTCGACGATCTAACTGACATGCTAGACTACGACTCAAGACATCGGCGGTATGGACGAGCGATGCGAGCGATCAAGAACCAGCGCCTACGGGCTTTGGAAGTGTAACGCCCGGATCCGATCGCGCCAGTGTCCGCCGATTATTCGTCGTTGTTGCCATGTCATTTGCTTGCGTGTTGCACTTTGCCATGTCATCATCTGCATTTTGTCATGTCATCATGTGCATTTCATTTTGCATACTTGTTCGTCTCATGCATCCGAGCATTTTCCCTGTTGTCCGTTTTGCAATCCGGCGCTCCTATGTCTCCCGGCGTCCCCTCTTCTCTCTTTTCATGTGCGGGTATTAAACTTTCTCGGAATGGCCCGAGGTTTGCCAAGCGGCCTTGGTATAGCACCGGTAGACCGCATGTCAAGTTTCGTGCCATTTGGAGGTCGTTTGGTACTCCAACGGTTAACCGGGTAACCGTAATGTCCTCTTTTGTTGCAGCCCAACACCCCTTACAAAGTGGCCCAAAACCCATCTAACTCCTCTCCATGCTCTCGGTCGTTCGATCACGATCGCGTGGCCGAAAACCGCACCTCATTTGGACTCTCCTAGCTCCCTCTACCTATAAATATGTGCCTCCCTCGTCCAATTCGCAGATGAAACCCTAAATCCTCCCTCCGCGCCGCCGGACATGTCCGCCGACGGCCGGACACGTCCAGCCTCCACCTCACTCCGGCGAATCACAGCCCGCCACCTCAGCTCCGCCGCCGCCTCGCCCAATCCCACGCGCCACAGCCTCCGCGCCTCCCCCGCCAAGGTTCATGGAGCCCATCCGGCCCACATGGGAACCCGCTCCGCGCCCCCGCGCCCGGCCGCCCGCCGCCATGCCGCCCTGCGCACACCGCGCCCGGCCGCCGCGCGCCCGCCAGCGCGCGCCCGCCGCCGCCGCCGCGCCGCGCCACCCGCGCCCGCCCGCCGTCTTGCCTCCGCCGCCGTGCCTCCGCGCCGCCCGCCCGCTTCGGCCGGCCGCGCCTCTGGCAGCGCCAGCACCGCCAGCGCCCGCATCTGCTGACCCGCCCTCGCCGGACCACCGGCCAGCGCCCGCGCCCGCCTCAGTCCCCGCCGCCGCCGCGGCACTCACTTCGCCTCGGCCGCGGCGCGCGCTGCCCGGCCGCCGCCGCGCCGGCCGCCCGCCGGCGCCCCTCCCTCCGGCCGCCAGACTGACTGTCTCCGCGAGCCCGGCCCGCCTCGGCCCGCGTGCCTCAGATCCAGATCCAGAAACTCGAAGGTTGACCCCGTTTTTCCTCTAAGTCCCCAGGATTCTAACGTTTTCATGCATTTTCAACGCATCACATCTTTGCAACCGTGGCTCCGTTTTGGGCGTAGAATATGTCAAATTGTTCGCCTCGAAGAGTACATCATTTCATTCCATTGCATCATTTGCATTTGAGCTCATCTTGATGCCCGAAATGCTGTTGGAAGATAGCTTCAGATCGTTAGTTCCAGAATTTTATCGGTTCGAGCTCTTTTGTCATTTTTGCCATGAATTATGTGTGCACCCTATGAATTTGAGTCCTACATGTGAGTTGAACATTGCCATGCCATCTTTCCAGAGGTGTTGACCTTGTATTTTTGTGATGCTTGTAGTGAGTGCATTGAGCTTGTAAAGTAGGGTAGTTGCTGTTGTTGTTTTGCTAGACAGATTCTGTTATATTTTGATGCCATGTTAACATGCTTCTAGTAATCATTCTATGCATAATCTGGAGATGCTCTATAAACATGATTTGATATACATGTCTTGCTCTATCCATTCATGCCCTTGGTTGCATTTATAGCCTGCTGGAACATGTTCATTTCTTGCTCCAAAGTTGCTTGAAAATGTTTCCTGGCAGATTGTTTGCATGAGATTCAATTTTCACGAGGTCGCTAGTAGTTGATCCGTGTATGCTATGACCTTGCTCTTGCCATGCTTAGCTTCATAATCATGCCTTCTTACTGTTGGTTGCCTTGCCATGCCATGAGATGCTCTGTAGTGAGTGCATCGAGCTCACGAACATGCCATGTTGAATCTGTTTTTGCCATGTCCTGATATTTCACTAAGTCTGAAATCTGTAATAAAACTTGCAATGTTTACATGGGTGCCATCATTTCTTAGAGTCCTTTTTGGCTTATGGTCAGTAAGGGACTATTGATATATGCTTTGAGTAGAATCATGTCATGTCTTGCTTTGCTATTATAAGTTCCTGTAGCATGTTGTTTGCTTGCTCTAAACATGCCTTCCTGATGTTAATTCCTGGCATGTTAGTATTTTCACTAAGTCTGTGAACCTGATATTTTGAGCACTTTCTCCATGCTTGTTTGAACATGTTATGATGTGATTTAGCCGTAGCTCAGTGTTCCTCTTTTGTTAAGCATCTCCTGTAGTTCGTTGTCATATGCTTTGTTTTTATGTTGGGGTGCTGTAGCATAGTTTCTTGTTGCGTGCTAAGTAGCATCGGGCTGTTAAACGCAGATTTGCATCATTCTTGTTTTGCTTGTCATTTGCAAACCGTGCATCCGATTCCGGTGATCTTTATATCGATTTCAACCGAAATCATCTCATCTTTCCAGCGGCATACTTGGTTTGCCAAGTTGATGCCCGGTTCATCATTTTCCTTCCGGAGCACACATATGCATTGCATATCACATCTCGCATAGCATGTCATGTTTTGCATCATATTGCTTGTGCATTGTTCCTTGTTTGATTGTGGTTCCGTTGCTTGTGTTCTTGCTTTGGGTAGAGCCGGGAGACGAGTACGTCTACGAGGATCAAGCCTTCGACAACTCTGAGAACCTTGCAGGCAAGATGATCATACCCTCGAAATCACTACTATCTTTGCTATGCTAGTTTTGCTCGCTCTTTTGCTATGCCAATGCTGCGATGCCTACCATTTGCTTGTCAGCCTCCCAAATTGCCATGTCAAACCCCTAACCTTTGACACCATTCCTAGCAAACCGTTGTTTGGCTATGTTACCGCTTTGCTCAGCCCCTCTTATAGCGTTGCTAGTTGCAGGTGAAGATTGAAGTTTGTTCCTTGTTGGAACGTGAAGATGTTGTTCCTGGTTGGAACATGTTTACTGGTTGGGATATCACAATATATCTTATTTAATTAATGCATCTATATACTTGGTAAAGGGTGGAAGGCTCGGCCTTATGCCTGGTGTTTTGTTCCACTCTTGCCGCCCTAGTTTCCGTCATATCGGTGTTATGTTCCCGGATTTTGCGTCCCTTACACGGTTGGGCTATAATGGGAACCCCTTGACAGTTCGCCTTAAGTAAAGCTTCTCCAGCAATGCCCAACATTGGTTTTACCATTTGCCTCACCTAGCCTTTTCTTTCCCTTGGGTTCTGCAGACTCAAGGGTCATCTTTATTTTTAACCCCCCCCGGGCCAGTGCTCCTCTGAGTGTTGGTCAGAACCGAGCTACTGCATGGGCCACCTCGGGAAACTTGAGGGTTGGTTTTACTCGTAGCTAGACTCATCCGAGTGTGCCCGAGAAAGAGATATGTGCAGCTCCTATCGGGATTTGTCGGCACATTCGGGCGGTGTTGCTGGTTTAGTTTTACCTGTCGAAATGTCTTGTTGTACCGGGATACCGAGTCTGATCGGAGTGTCTTGGGTGGAGGTCTATTCCTCCGCTGACCGTGAGAGCTTGTCATGGGCTAAGTTGGGACACCCCGCAGGATTTGATCTTTCAAAGCCGTGCCCGCGGTTATGTGGCAGATGGGAATTTGTTAACGTCCGGTTGTAGAAGACCTGAAGTTGACCTTAATTAAAACACATCAACCGCGTGTGTAACCGTGATGGTCTCTTTCCGGCGGAGTCCGGGAAGTGAACACGGTGTTGGAGTTATGCTTGACGTAGGTTGCTATAGGATCACTTCTTGATCATACTTTTATCGACCGTGCTTTGCCTTCTCTTCTCGCTCTCATTTGCGTATGTTAGCCACCATATATGCTAGTCGCTTGCTGCAGCTCCACCTCATGCCTTTACCTTACCCATAAGCTTAAATAGTCTTGATCTCGCGGGTTGAGATTGCTGAGTCCTCGTGACTCACCAGATACTTCCAAAACCAGTTTGCAGGTGCCTATGTTACCGATCAGGTGATGCAATCAAGCTCAAGGAGGAGCTCGATGAAGATCTTGCCCTTTGTGTTGTTTCGTTCTAGTTGATCAGTAGTGGAGCCCAGTTGGGGTCGATCGTGGTCCTTTGTCGCATTTGGGGTTCTTCTTTTATTTTGGTTCCGTAGACGGACCTTGATTGTATTTGTATGATGTAATGCTTTATTCATGTAATTGTGTGAAGTGGCGATTGTAAGCCAACTATGTATCTCTTTCCCTTATGTATTACATGGATTGTGCGAAGATTACCTCACTTGCGACATTGCTTTCAATGCGGTTATGCCTCTAAGTCGTGCTTCGACACGTGGGAGATATAGCCGCATCGAGGGCGTTAGAGGAAGACCACCTCGTCATACGACATATACATGGTGGACACCCCAAAGGATGGGGACGGCGAAGAAGCAGCGGAGGCAGATTCCTCTAAGAAACAACCCAAGCGCCGACGTTAGCGGCGCCGCTCTAAATCCCGCCACAGCAAGAATGGAGTTTCTGGCACCGGAGATAACAACACCCCAGAAAGTGCTGGAGACAACCCCCTCCAGCAAGATTCAGCACAGGAGGACGGAGAAGCCAGCCCTCAGGAGAGAGCGGCAGACGAGGAGGATGAAAATTACATGCCTCCCTCCGGAGACGAGGCAAGCCTCAATGACGACGAATTCTTCGTACCCGAGGATCCCGTCAAACAAGAGCGTTTTAAACGCAGGCTAATGGCCACGGCGAAAAGCCTAAAGAAAAAGAAGCAACAGCTTCAAGCTGATCAAGACCCGCTGGCCGACAGATGGACCGAGGTCCTCGCGGCCGAAGAGTATGAACTCGAACGCCCCTCCAAAAGCTACCCAAAACGCAAGTTGCTCCCCCGACTAGAGGAGGAAGCATACAAACCTTCATCACCAGTGCACAACACGGCAGACCGACCACCCCGTGGCCGCTATAGAGAGGCATCTAGGCCCTCCATCAAGACCGTACCCCGGCATCGCTCGACAAGTACGAAGCCACGAGGGAATGCGCCGGACTTGCGAGACATATTGGAGGACAAGGCAAAACAATCAAGATCTATCTATGGATCACGTGGGCGCCCCACAATCCACGACGACTACCGTCGCGCCGGATACAACAACTCCGTCCGGGCCGAACACACTAGACAAAGCTCTCTCGAGCTGCGTCGCGATATTGCCCAGTATAGAGGCGCCGCACACCCACTATGCTTCACAGATGAAGTAATGGATCATCAAATCCCTGAAGGGTTTAAACCCATGAACATTGAATCCTACGATGGCACAACAGACCCTGCGGTTTGGATCGAAGACTACCTCCTTCACATCCATATGGCCCGTGGTGACGATCTCCACGCCATCAAATATCTCCCACTCAAGCTTAAAGGACCAGCTCGGCATTGGCTTAACAGCTTGCCAGCAGAATCAATTGGGTGTTGGGAGGACCTGGAAGCCGCATTCCTTGACAACTTCTAGGGCACATATGTGCGACCACCAGACGCCGATGACCTAAGCCACATAATTCAGCAGCCAGACGAATCGGCCAGACAGTTCTGGACACGGTTCTTAACAAAGAAAAATCAAACCATCGACTGTCCGGACGCAGAGGCCCTCGCAGCCTTCAAACATAACATCCATGACGAGTGGCTGGCCCGGCACCTAGGACAGGAAAAGCCGAAATCCATGGCAGCCCTCACATCACTCATGACCCGCTTCTGTGCGGGAGAGGACAGCTGGCTAGCTCGCAGTAACAACCTCAGCAAAAATTCTGGCAGTCCGGACAGCAAGGACCGCAATGGTAGGTCGCATCGCAACAAAAACAAACGCCGCGTTAACGGCGATAACACTGAGGATACGGCAGTTAACGCCGGATTCAGAGGCTCTAAACCCGGTCAGCGGAAAAAGCCATTCAAAAGAACTACTCTGGGTCCGTCCAATTTTGACCAAATACTCGACCGCTCTTGCCAGATACATGGCACCCCCGAAAAGCCAGCTAATCACACCAACAGAGATTGTTGGGTATTCAAGCAGGCAGGCAAGCTAATCAGCGAAAATAATGACAAGGGGCTGCATAGAGACGACGAGGAATAGACCCGGCCGCCGAACAGTAGAGGACAGAAGGGTTTCCCCCCACAAGTGCGGATGGTAAACATGATAAATGCAACCCACATACCCAAGAGGGAGCGGAAGCGTGCACTTAGGGATGTATATGCGATGGAGCCAGTCGCCCCGAAGTTCAATCCATGGTCCTCTTGCCCGATCACTTTCGATCGAAGGGACCACCCCACCAGTATCCGTAATGGTGGATTCGCCGCATTGGTTTTAGACCCAATCGTCGATAAATTTCACCTCACTAGAGTCCTGATGGACGGCGGCAGCAGCCTGAACCTGCTTTATCAGGATACAGTGTGCAAGATGGGCATAGACCCCTCAAGGATTAAACCTACAAAGATGACCTTCAAAGGCGCCATTCCGTGTTGATGCCAATTATACGTGCTCACCACGCTGAAGTGGTCTTCGGATCCCGGATAATTTCCAAGCGAGGAGTTAATCTTTGACATAGTCCCGTTCATGATGGCTATCACGCTCGCTTCGGACGAACCGCGTTTGCAAAGTTCAACGGTGCTGCATTATGCGTACCTTAAGATCAAGATGCCAGCCCTCGTGGAGTCATCACGGTCAACGGAAACATCAACGCCCTCCGAACGGAGGAACACACATGGCTCTCGCGCGAAGTCTGAGCAGCCTCTTAAGGCAATTTTCGAGTCCGGCCGTTAAACGACCGGACACGGCCAAACGCTCCCGGAGTAACATACGTCAAGACCACCTTGCACGTTCCGAGCACGTGTAGAAATGCGGCCCCAACCCCAACCCTTGCATGATTGCAAGACTAGCCCTCCGCGTACATCATTACGCTCTGGAGATACCTTGGGCACAGGGGGAGGAGCACGACCACGACAGGCCTAGAGTGCGGCTCAACCGCACCAGGGGCTCCCAAGTGTGTCGCTCTTTTTCTTTTCCTTTTTTATTTTATCCACAGGACTCCGTTCATCAGAGACTCTGTCCGGCGGCGAATCTGCCGAACTCACGATGCAACAGCCAGGGAAGGACAAAGGCTACGACGAATACTCAAGTGGTCTCCATAATGAGCATTAAATCTGTTTAAATACACCATTCCGCAGCCTACCCCTGGAGGGGGACATGTCTAATAGTCCAAACCCTTGCTTACCGCACTATTTGTATCGTTCTGCACTCATAGCAGAATTTCTTGAATAAACAATGCATCACTTTTCGCTTATAATTGCATTTCTTATCTTTACATATATGTTCATTTATGACATCTTGCATCCGTACACTTTGGTACGGCCGAATACACCAGGGGCTTATGTTCCCCGCATTATGGTGTGACAAGTCCGAACACTTTCACAAGTGCGGCACCCGAACTTATAGCACTATATGCATCGGTTCAATCATGTCTTGGGTCAATAGTTGGGTTTGCCGGCTCCCATGTTTTGGTACCTTACGTTCCGTTCTATCGGCTAAGGTAGCACTGGGAGAACCACTGCGATTGCGCCCCGGTTGAGCTGGGCGAGCGCCTCAGTGGAGAAAGCTAAAACTGACCGTCATGATAAGGCGAGAGCTGGTCGCTGTTTGAGAGGTCTTTTAAAGTCCCTAAAGACTTATGCCGCTTAGAGCGAGGAACCGGCTTCGTCCGGCCCAGGCGTGGATAGCGCCCCAAACTTGGTCTTTCGAACACTAGGGGCTTCGCCGAAATTTAAAATTATAGAATTCTATGGCTAAGTGAGAGTGTTCAAGCATTATAAGTCCGGTTGCCTTGTTCGTTGTGTTGAGTGCCTCCCTAGATGGACCCAAAAATGGGAACAAGAGCGCTCAAGTTTATCCCGAACACCCCAGCACTCGTGGCATGGGGGCTGAAGCCGACGCTTGCCATCTCTCAGATTTGATAAACGGCCGCACAGAAGGTAATATTTTAAATCAATAAGCGTTGCTTAGCGCATATGAACAAAGTTTTCAGCGCACATGATAACACATTGCGAGTCTACTAAAAAGTTACATCTTTGGGGCACTCATCCGCAATCTTGCGGGCACCCTTCAGGACACTCTTATAGTACATTTCGGGCGTACAATACTACTTGCCGGCCGGCCAAGATCCGTCGAAGCCTCTCAAAGATCCAGCCTGCCCCGGTGCACCTTTGCGTGGGCAAGGGCCCGACGGCACCTTCAATGCAAAGCGGAGCGCTTGATGACCTCCACCCAAGGGCACGATCCACCAGCCGTCAGACGAGGTCGAATTAGCTCCTGTGCATGGCCTCTTGAGCTGGCCGGACTATGAGGCCCTTCATGGCCTGCTCGGCTACCTTGTGGAGCTCGACCAACTGCTTCAGCTGGTCGCTAAGGGGCACCAGATGTCCGGCCTCAGCATACTGAGACCAGAAGACCTTCTCCGTTGAGCTCCCCTCCTCGGCCTGGTAGAATGCGGCGGCATCGGACACACTGCGAGGCAGATCTGCAAACGCCTCGAGAGCTCCGACCGGGTAAGTAATGTAATTCACATTCACATGCTTGCTTTGCATGACAAATGCCTTACCCGCCGCTATTTTCTTCACCGCCTCAATCTCCTGAAGGGCCTTATGGGCCTCGGCCTTAGGGGCTTTGGCACTCTCAAGAGCCGAGGCAAGCTCGGACTCTCGAGTCTTCGAGTCGCGCTCCAAACTCTCATGCTTTTCCATGAGAGCCTGGAGCTCTTGCCGCACCTCCGCCACCCGCGCCTCCTGCTTCTCTCACTCCGCTCGTTCCGCGGCCGCATTATGTTCGGCCATGGACACGGCCTCCTTCAGGGTCGCCACCTCGTTTGTGGCCCCTGCAGTGCCCATGTTATCCTTGTTATCTCTATTGCAACCAAAATCCTTTTCTGTAAGGTACAAATTTAATACGGTGTTACTCACCTTCTTTGTCCTCGAGCTGCTTCTTGGCAAGACCAAGCTTGTTCTTGGTCCGCTCGAGGTCCTGCTTCAAAGCACCGACCTCCGCAGTCAGTGCGGCAGAGGTCAGCAGCGCAGCCTGCAAACCCATATTGACATTATTTTTTAGAACTCCTGCGTATATCTTTTATAGATCCTTAGTCCGGTTTTTCTTTTTGAACACCGAACCGAGCATCAGGGGCTACTGTCTATGCGGTATTACATTACATATTTTAAAACTTCTTACCTCAAAGCCTGTTAGAAGGCTGCTGCAGCTTGGTCAGCCCGCTCTTGGCGAAATGAACCTTCGAATCACTGCACTCATGATAGTGCGGTGTTCTTCCTTGATGGAAGCGCCGTTGAGCGCCTCCAACAAGTTGTCCGGCGCCTCCGGTTGGACGGAGGCTGCCGGTGTCACGGTCTTGCCCTTCTTACAAAGGGCCGCTGCGGACTCCGGAACCATGCGGGTTCCGCCGCGAGTCCGCACGAAGTCCGGAGGTTGCCTGTGGCACCTCCGGAGCCTCCCCCTCTTGGCGGGTCCCCTCCTGGGATCCCACCTCGGCGTCCTCAGCATCGCGAGGGGTGGAGGCGGTCGGGATGGAATCTACATCCGACGGAGCCAAGGACCCGCTGGATGAAGTGGGAAGATCATCCTCGGCCGGACTGCAGGTAGTGTGCGGCATTAGAAGGACACTATGTGGCACAAAAGAGAAATTATAAATCATTCAGGGATCCGGATACTTACGATCTTGCCGGAGGCTTAGCCCTTGAGGGCCACCCTTCGTCGCCAGCGTTGGCGTTGGCGGAGCTGTCCGGAGGAAGGGTCCTTCCCCTCTTGGACCCTTCGGCCTCCCCTGTTGGGGAAGCCTTCCTCTTCCTCTCTCCCCCCTCCTGGGGAGAGTCCTCTTTCTCCTCCTCGCTTGGGGAGGAGTCGCCTCGAGCCATCGGACGATGAGTCCGATACCACCTGGCGCTGGGAACTCCTTCGGGTTCCCGTGGCCTTCTTCTTGGCCTTCTTCTCCGGCACCACATAAAGTGCTGGGACTAGCAGCCCCGCTAAACGGGTATCCGCTGGGTCTTCGGGGAAGGGAGCCAGACAGTTAACCTGCTCGACATCCTCTCGCCAGTCCTGTTAAAGGCATTGGGAATTTTAGATCCCACAATAGAGTCAAACTATGAAAGAAATAAATGTCCCATAAAGGATAACATATCTTACCACACCGCCGGGCGCTTGGTGCTGAATCCGCGATCTTCAGTCGCGGACGCGTGGGCTTCTCCGCCTTGAACAACACCCTCCGTGCAGCCTCAGACGTCAGGTCAAGAGCCCGCCAGGTCCGTGTCTGTGCCGGATCAAACTCCCACAGATTGAAGGCCCGTTGTTTGCAAGGGAGAATCCGGCGGACGAGCATGACCTGGATCACATTGACAAGCTTGAGCTTCTTGTTCACCAGGGTGTGGAGACAGGACTGGAGTCCGGTCAGCTCCTCCGAACTGCCCCATAGCAAGCCCTTCTCTTTCCAGGAGGTGAGCTGCATGGGGGCACCAGATCTGAATTCGGGGGCCACTGCCCATTCAGGGTTGCGCGGCTCGGTGATATAGAACCACCCCGATTGCCACCCTTTGATGGTTTCCACGAAGGCGCCCTCGAGCCAGAGGACGTTGGGCATTTTGCCCACCATGGTGCCTCCGCACTCCGCTTGGACGCCCTTCACTACCTTCGGCTTGACATTGAAGGTTTTTAGCCACAAGCCGAAGTGGGGCTAGATGCAGAGGAAGGCCTCACACACGATGATAAACGCCGAGATGTTGAGGATGAAGTTTGGCGCCATATCGTGGAAGTCCAGGTCGTAGTAGTACATGAGCCCCCGGACGAAGGGATGAAGTGGGAAGCCCAGTCCGCGGAGGAAGTGGGGAAGGAATACGACCCTCTCATGGGGCCTGGGGGTGGGGATGAGCTGCCCCTTGTCGGGCAGCCGGTGCGCGATGTTGCTGGACAAGTATCCGGCGCCGCGCAGTTTTTCGATGTGCCCCTCCGTAACGGAGGAGACCATCCACTTGCCTCCCGCTCCGGACATGGCTGGAGAAGGTTGAGACGAGATGCGCGGACTTGGGCGCTAGAGCTCGAAAAGCGGAGATGGATAAGCAAAGGAGGAAGAAGGCGAGGGTAAAAAGGTGGATCCTTATCCCTTATATATTGGCGGACGAAGACTATCGCGCCCCACCGCCTGGTAAAACTCGCTTATCTCCCAAGCGCCACCATCAATGGCGTGGTTGGGTTACCCATGTCCGTATTGATGGGAATCCTGGAATAAGGGGAACACGATCTCTGCTTCGACAAGACGTGCCAAGGAAACCGCTTCGCTAAACGCGCTGAGGTGGTATAATAAAAAATGATTCAAATAAAGGCTTGGTGGTGGTATGACATCATGCCACAAAATACATCAGCAGATTGAACTTGTGTACATATTATTCTCTCTACGGTGGAATGTGGAATTTATTTTGCAGAGCCGGACACTATCCTGGTGTTCACAATCTTCTATGAATTATTCGGAGGAGGAACCCGCCTTGCAATGCCGAACAATATGCGCGCCGGACTCATCGTCATTGAAGCCTAGTTCAGGGGCTACTGAGGGAGTCCTGGACTAGGGGGTGTCCGGATAGCCGGACTATCATCATCGGCCGGACTCCAAGACTATGAAGATACAAGATTGAAGACTTCGTCCCGTGTCCGGATGGGACTTTCCTTGGCGTGGAAGGCAAGCTTGGCGATACGGATATGTAGATCTCCTACCATTGTAACCGACTCTGTGTAACCCTAGTTGAGGGAGTCCTGGACTAGGGGTTGTTCGGACAGCCGGACTATCATCGTCAGCCGGACTCCAAGACTATGAAGATACAAGATTGAAGACTTCGTCCCGTGTCCGGATTGGACTTTCCTTGGCGTGGAAGGCAAGCTTGGCGATATGGATATGTAGATCTCCTACCATTGTAACCGACTCTGTGGAACCCTAGCCCTCTTCGGTGTCTATATAAACCGGAGGGTTTTAGTTCGTAGGACACATAACCATTACAACAATCATACCATAGGCTAGCTTCTAGGGTTTAGCCTCCTTGATCTCGTGGTAGATCACTCTTGTACTACCCATATCATCAATATCAATCAAGCAGGAGTAGGGTTTTACCTCCATCGAGAGGGCCGAACCTGGGTAAAAACATCGTGTCCCTTGTCTCCTGTTACCATCCGCCTAGACGCACAGTTCGGGACCCCCTACCCGAGATTCGTCGGTTTTGACACCGACATTGGTGCTTTCATTGAGAGTTCCTCTGTGCCGCCACCAATAGGAAGGATGCCTCTTCCCGTCTTCAGAGATGGTATCTTCGCCAAAGGAGCCTTGGCCGCCGGCCAAACTATTCGGCTGGGTGGTTTTCTCATGACCGCCCGTTCGGCCACCGCTTCGACGATGACCTCTCGGGTCATCAAAAGCAATCTTCATGTCAACTCGGAATTCCCCGAGCAATTGAATCCAATAGAGCTCTCATCCGTAAACGAGCTCTTGGATCGCATCGCCGCCCTGGGAGTCGCTACAGACTACAGTCAGATTGGGCTTAAAACTGATCTAAGAGAGATTAACTCTCCCCAGGTTACCCACCACGTTGCGGTGGTGGAAGAACAACGCAACAACTCTTCTCCTGTATTAAAAAATAGCCATGTCCGGACTTCCGAGCCCTCCATGCCGGATTCCCGCGGAGGGACGGACTTCGATCAAGCACTGAACCTAAAGTCAGGCATCAGACCGGACTCATTGGACAACGTCCAACAATCCATGCTTCTGAATTCGGAAACTTCTCGGCTTTTGAGCCTCGAGATGGGTAGGGTTCCGGACTCAATTCCACCCACCCACCTAGACATATGCGATCTATCTCAAATCCGGCAAGAGCCCGCTGAGACAGTACATCATTACTGGGCCAGATTCCTCCTGGTTATGGACAGGATAAAGGACTGCCGGGAAGAAAATGCAATTTCAATTTTTGCAATAATTGCACGGACGAGGGAATTTTGAACGCCGTCAGTCGTTGCAAAATTACATGCTTCGCCGATCTAGCATCCATAGTATGGAAGTACTGTGCAGTGGAGAGTTTCCGGAAAACCGAAACTAAGTTTTGGGACAATCCGGCCCCGAATACAACCCTAGTCCGAAGTAAAAGGGTGCATCACACTCAGGCAACAGGCACAAAAGTCAAAAAGCCAAAACCCCATAAAGGGCACGGAACCGTACTGGAAGGATGGCTCAACGGGCCCTGTAAAATTCACAATACAGAAGGTGCCACTCCAACACATAGCCTCCGAGCATGTTGGATATTGCGGCAGGTGGCCAAAAGTGGCGAAGAGCTTCTAGCCCCGGAGAACCACTCCAATAATACCAGTACGGTGTCAACAGTCTTCGAGACTTTCGCATCAAATAATATGCGGAAACGAACAATCCGCAGCCTCGCCGAAGTCTACCAAGTAGCAACAACAAATCCATGGAGCGACACAGCCATCACCTTCAACGCTAGCGACGAACCTAAGTTCAGAACAGCCCGAGCACCAGCCGCATTGGTCCTCAGTCCAATAGTGGATGGCTTTCGTCTTACCAAGGTACTCATGGATGGCGGCAGCAGACTAAACCTCATCTACGAGGAAACTCTTCAAAAAATGGAAATACACTGGAGCCGCATTGAGCGAAGCAGCACAACCTTTAGAGGAATAATCCCCAGTCGGGAAGCGCGCTGCACAGGAAAAATCACACTTGATGTGGTGTTCGGCTCGCCGGACAATTATAGGTCCGAAGAGGTAACATTCCAAGTGGCCCCGTTCAGCAGCGGATATCACGCTATATTAGGACGGGAGGCATTAACAATTTTTCAAGCAATACCCCACTACGGGTACATGAAGCTTATGATGCCTGGGCCCGGCGGAATAATCACTCTCGTTAGTGATCCGGACATAGCACTCCGCACCGAAAACAAGACAGCCGCATTAGCCCTAGAGGCACTATCCAAGCCCTAGCGGCGGAGGAACTTACGCGCGCGCTCACGGTGAATAGGGACGATGTGATACTCGATAAGAGACCCAAGTCCACCTCTTTCAAACCAGCGGATGAAATAGTCAAATTCCAGTCCATCCAACGGACCCAACAAAGACGGCTCCATCGGGCACGCTTGAACCCGATGTAGATGCGCGACCGCAAGAATTCCTTCGGAAAATTGGGACATCTTTACCGCACCCTTCAGATATGCCAGAATCCCACGCAGACAAGGTAACACAGCCTAAACATCCTAAAGGATTCAAGCCACCAAACAGCTCTTCGGCGATTTTTCAACCCAAAAGACAGGCAATGGGAGAAGAGCTAGCCAAATTACTGGAAGCCGGATTCATCAGAGACATCAAACATCCGGACTGGCTAGCAAACCTGGTAATGGTACCAAAGAAGGACAAATCCTGGTGCCTATGCGTCGATTTTAAAGACCTCAACAAGGCCTGCTCAAAGGATCCCTTCCCCCTCCCCCGCATCGACCAAATAATCGATGCTACTGTAGGGCACGACTCATTGTGCTTCCTCGATGCATACTCCGGCTACCATCAAATCAAGATGGCGGAGGCGGACCAAGCCGCAACGGCATTCATTACTCCATATGGGCCATTCTGCTTCAACATGATGCCCTTCGGACTCAAAAACGCCGCGCAACATATCAGCGCATGATTCGTATACATGTCCGCTACCCAGATCGGCAAAACAAGAGAGGAGATACGAGACGACGAGTCGTCAAAACCGACACGCCGAAACTCTAGTAGACGATTTGAGGCTCACATTCGACAACCTCCGAGCATATGATATCAAGCTGAATCCGAAAATGTGTTTTGGCGCATCAAACAGAAAGCTCTCGGCTTCATTGTATCCGTAGAGGAATCAAGCAAACCCAGCCAAGATCCGAGCTCCGTCACAGCTGGATATTCCAAAAGACCTCAAACAAATACAAAAATTGACTGGATGCGTGGCAGCTCTAAGCCGCTTTATCTCCCATCTGGGAGAAAAGGCATTGCCCCTCCATCGCCTCCTCAGGCGCACCGAACACTTCAAGTGGACGGATGCTGCCACTGCCGGACTCGAAGAAATAAAAGCCACATTGGCAACAAATCTGGTCCTGGCCCCGCCTAACCTAGGCGAACCAATGTTGTTATACATCGCGGCAACACATCAAGTTGTAAGCGCGGTGCTCGTTGTCGAACGAGAAACAGAAGGGCATAAATTCCCTCTTCAAAAACCAGTGTACTACGTATCCACTGTCTTAACCCCCTGCAAGTCCCGTTACCCGCACTATCAGAAGATAGCATACGCGGTGTTCATGGCATCCCGGAAGCTCCAACACTACTTTCAAGAGTGTTTGATAACAGTGGCCTCCGAAGTGCCCCTCAACGACATCATAAACAACCGCGACGCAACGGGCAGGATTGCAAAATGGGCCATTGAGCTCTTACCATTCGATATAACTTACAAGCCTCGGCGAGCCATAAAGTCACAAGTCTTGGCTGACTTTGTCGCTGAATGGATCAAGTCAACTCCTAAAGAGTATGGCGATACTCCAATTGGACTATGCATTTCGACGGCTCCAAAATGTTGGCCGGCTTGGGGGCTGGAGTCGTATTGACGTCCCCAACCGGGGATACAGTCCAATACGTACTTCAGATAATGTACACGGACTCCAACAATGCAGCCGAATATGAGGCCCTCCTGCATGGCCTCCGGATGGCAACCTCCATGGGCATTCAATGCCTAGAGGTGCGCGGGGAGTCAAACCTCGCAATATCCCAAGTAAATGGAGACTTTGACGCCAAAGATCCGAAGATGGCAGCCTATCGTAACGCTGTCCTAAAAATGTCAGCCCGGTTCGAAGGACTTGAATTCCACCATGTAGCTCGGGATAATAACCAAGCAGCCGACATATTGGCACGCATCGGTTCGAAACGCGACGCGGTACCTGCAAACATCTTCCTGGAACGGCTCTTTAAGCCATCCGTACTATGGGAAGAGGAGCCCGAAAATAACAACCCGGAAGCAGCCGCACCACCCAACACAGAACAACCTGACATAATCGGCAACCCAGCCGATGAAATAACGCCTTCATCCCACGAAATAATGGCAGTAATTGCCCCGTGGACATAACCATTCCTAGCCTACCTAATTAGGCAGGAGCTTCCCAAAGACCAAAATGAGGCCCGCTGCATAGTTCGGCGATCTAAAGCCTACAAGGTACACGAGGGAGAACTATATAAGAAAAGCACAACCGGAGTCCTTCAAAGGTGTATCTCCGAAGAGGAAGGGCGAAACCTTCTGGCTGAAATTCATGCCGGACTAGGCGGACACCACGCCGCAGCTCGGGCCCTTGTAGGTAAGGCCTTCCATACAGGATTTTATTGGCCGACGGCCCGGGCAGATGCTCAGGACTTAGTCCAAAGATGCTTCGGTTGCCAGCTCTTTGCTAATCAGAGCCATATGCCACCCACCGCCCTCAAAACTATACCCATCACCCGCCGTCATGTCCGGGGCTTGACATGGTCAGACCCCTTAAAGGGGGAACCCACAAGCAAAGGTACCTATTGGTCATGGTGGACAAATTCACCAAATGGATAGAGGCCAAGCCAGTTAAAACGGTAGAGTCCGGACCGGTTATAGACTTTATATCCGGGGTAGTACACCGTTATGGTGTCCCCCATAGCATCATTACTGATAACGGTACGAACTTCACGGCCGACGAGGTTAAATCATGGTGCAAAAATATGGGCATGCATCAAGCTCGACACGCTCGCCTATCATCCTCAAACCAACGGTCAAGTGGAACGAGCAAATGGTCTAATAATGAGCGCATCAAACCCGCACTAGTTCGGTCCTTACGTAAATCGACACGACCGGATAGAGGAGCTCGACTCTATACTGGGGCTGCGGACAACGCCCAACCGTATTCATCGATTCACACCATTCTTTATGGTATACGGCGCAGAGGCAGTTTTGCCTCGCGACATCATTCATGACTCACCTCGAAAAGCGCATGTACGAAGAAAGAGAAGCCGAGCTGGATCGGCAGGACAGCTTGGACGATTGGAGGAAGAACGCGACGCCGCCAAGGCTTGTTCCGCGATTCTATCGCCAGCAGCTCAAGATATCAAAGCAGAGAAGTACGGGCTAAGACTTACAATGTTGGCGAACTACTTTTACGCCGCCGGACAAGAAAAGGACAAGCTCAAGCCTAAATGGGAAGGCCCTTCATTATCGATCAAGTCTTGACCGTGGAGCGCACTATTTGTGAAATGCGCTTGATAACCGACTCGAGCCGAACCCATGGAATGCAGCCCCATTCAAGATTCTATGTTTAGCGCCGACTAAGAGTTCGTCTCCTTCCCCGCCCAATTTTTTTACACTTCAGCTGTCTTTTGTTTCTCCTTTTCTCTCACCCTTTTCATAAAAGCCCTTAAAGGCCTACTTATGCATTGTTCAAGACACTTGATGTGCTATCCGCAAATATTATACCGGGGCTTCTTTACCGTAAGCTTACTTATAAGGGCTTTATGCCCAAAGACATGTGTCAAACTTCCACATGTACCTTTTATTCACCATTATATGCATCGATATGACTTAAGTTTTGGCCAAGCTGGGTTGTTCGGCTCTGTGCTTACCCCCACGCTCCCGATTGTTCGGCTAGGAGGTAAAGGAGCACCTCTGCGATTGTTATTGCCGGGTCAGCCGGATGTGTACCTCAGACTGGGTGAAGCTAAAAGCTAGCATTCTTAAGGGAATATTCGGTCGGTGACTTGAAAGATGATGTTTTACCTATCTATTTATCTGCCCCCAGATGTTTTACTGCTCTTTTCGCAGTCTGGACATGCACTTTAGGGCATGCATCCTAGGGAAAGGAACCCTTAACGGAACTATTCTCCCTGGAAGATGTTTCTTACTAACCATGTAATATAACATAACTAATTGGGCACTTGTCTGATAAAGCACTAATGACCCCTACGCCTGGTCTCCATGCATGCCCGGTTGTTTCTAACCGAGAAGGTATTCGACACACCGGACTCTAGGGTCCCGAGGTTGAAGCTAAAAGGTTGGCAAAGACAAACGATCTACAATCCGGCTAGAAGGCATTTTACATGTCATTTTAAATACATTGTGAAATCGACTAACTATATTCCTCCTCAATCCCGTCTAACAGGCTGTCTAATTTATGATCCCGCTGGGAATATTTAGTGGCCAACTCTACTTGGCCGCACACTAAACTCACAGGATCTCCTTCCTGTCGGGCCCCACAGTCCGACCTCGCCATGTGGTTGGGATCCGCCTTCTGTACCGCTGCCTTCACCATGGCCCAGGCCTCCCTGGCACCTTGGCGGCAGGCCGAAATCTTCCATAAACGGAAGCGCTGCCGCGCTCCCTGAAGCTTCTCCGCAAGCTCTCCAAGGCCCTTGGGCAGGGAGAGGGACGACCATAAAGCCTGGACGACGCCGCTCATCGCCTGCCGAACTCATTCGAGCACTTGCACCAGCTCGGGAAGTTGATCACCCGTTGATACGGGCATCTCCTCTGCAGGGTGACCTGTGAGCACATCTATAGACATATTTCTGTCAATTGACTTCCTCGCCGAACTCTTCTTTTTAAAGGAGTTCGCTCAAGCACTTACTATAAATGCCGCGATGAAGCCGCTGATTCTCCTTTACGGAGCCGCATACCGCCCAACACCTTTAAGCTCCTCTCCAAGCTGGGGTGGGCATCCCGGAGCTTGTTCCTCTCTCGCTGCACCTTCACAAGACCTCTCGCCTGCCTTCACCATGCGCAGAGTTGTTGCTTGTCCGGATCCAGTCCGCAACATCTGCAATTTCATTGTCGACTCACAAGCACGCCGCACACCGCTTATCTTTTAAAATAATGTGTTACAAGGAGGGTCTCTGTTTCCTCCTCTGCGGCAGCAAGTGCGGCCTCAAGTTGGGCCTTGCACTCTTCTAGCTCCCCGACAACTGGGTATTCTTCCCGTAAGATCCTCAAGATATAAAATGATCCTTAAATCAGTTACTCTAACTACTTTAAGTCTCGGGGCTACCGCATATACAACTATTAAAATCTCTTACCCATATGTCCTTACGCATCGCTCCGCTCTCGTCAAACCATCTTGGGCAGACGGAGGAGCGCTGGCCCCGCATTAAAGGCGTTCACCACCTCGGGAGAAGCAGGCCACGAAAGCTGTCCGGGCGGCGCCTATGGTTCATGGCGCTCCACCTCGCACCTGGTGGCGCAGCCTGCTGTCGGCATCCTCCGCTGAGGAGTATCCGACTCGCGCCTTGCGCCGCCTCCCTCCAGGTGCCGTGTTGGAGCCTAGCCAGTAGAGGCTGGGTTGGCAACCCCACGCCCACAGTCCGGCGGGCGCTTTCTCCTGCAAAGGTCATGAGCATTCAAACACTTCCTAGGAACTTTGTCCTAAAATACAACCATGAAGCTATACCGTCATGGGCGACGCTTTCACTCCGTGCCACACTCCTCTTCCTTTCCGGGCCGGATCGACCCTTGTTGCCAGCGCCGCTGGTTCGCTCCTCGCCTTGAAGGTACCTCCTGCGAGACACCATTGTATACGGTGGTCAAAAATACGCAAGGACGAAAATATTGGTGTCAGGACTTCGGTCACAATCACCTGGGGAGTCGGAGATAGGCCGGGGTAGTCAGCCGTAATGGCGACTAGAGCATTATCCATGCTGAGCTGGTGAAACACCCCGCCAATTAGCTCCACCTTTATATCCGGATCCTCTTCGGAGGACGGATCAAGGGATCTTTCCGGATCCTCGGGCTGTGGAGCCGGGCTATGTATGCTCTCCACAGTCCGGCGCAGGTCCTGCGTAAAAACCGTAAAGTAAGGCACTTAACTTTGAAAGCGTGGGTAGGATAAATGAACGTCTGCTTACCCAGCTTCGAGGGTTTTTCATGGAGAACCCATTCAATGGGCTCGTCTGGAGGAAATCCTCCTTCTCCCCCTTGTACAGGCCGGACAGAATCTTCACTGTGTCTTGGCCGATCCCGCCCTTGGCGGCCATGACGAGTGGCATCATTCTCTCCGCTGAAATCCCACATGGGTGGCCTCAGATTGCAGCGGCTGCACTTCGCGATGATGCACGTGGCCTTGACTCCAATCATGGTCAGTCCGAATGGGCCAAGAACCTTATCCGCCCATCAAATAATGGACGCCTTGTCTTCCTCCATTGGGGGGCTTGGGCGCCAACTCAGCGCGTTTCTTCAGAGGAGCATTGCTGAACACCGGAGGCCGATCCAACAGGTCCGACAACGGCCGCCTTCTACATAAAACCATTCGAAGGCGGTCTTGGACGCCTTCTTAGGGGTTCCGGATGGATATCCGGTCCCGGCGATGCGCCATATTTCGGCACCGCCCACTTGATATATGGACCCCTCATGAGAGCGGGGTACGAGGCAAAATAACCTCTTCCACAGTGCAAAATGGGGCTCGATGCCCAGAAATAGCTCGCAAAGAGCTACGAAGCCCGATATATGCAGAATCGAGGCGGGCGTGAGGTGATGGAGCTGAAGCCCGTAGAACTCCAGAAGCCCGCGGAGGAACGAATGTATAGGAAATCCGAGCCCCCTTATCAGATAGGGGACGAAGCATACCCGCTCCCCTTTGTTGGGACTTGGGGTAGCCTCCGCTTGCTTCCCACCTTTGTAGGTGGCCAGCCCGGCTCGAACCGGAACCATAAAGGCCAGAGGAAGGTATCCTCCGCTTGGAGCGCCACTAGCTCGTTAGAGGGATGTAACATCTCCTCAATCTCTGGCGGAGGGCTGGGAGCGCGAGAGGAGGTACCGCGTCAACGGTCCATGGTGGAATGGATTTTTGGTCAGAAGCGCTCTGATGAGTACTCGCGGAAGGAAGATGGTGTGATTTGGATCTGGGTTCTTGCCTGTCTTTTATAGTCAGATTATTTACGCAGCTAGGGGGTAAAACATAAAAGATACCCTGGCTTTTCGCATTCGTGCGACGCGTGGAAGAAGGCCATTATTGGGCGTGGAAGCCAAGGAGCGCGACGTTTACTAAAGAGCCGGACACTATTCGGCAGATACACGGAATTTAAAGGAGAACCCGCCTTGCAATGCCGAAGACTATATACGCGCTGGACTAATCGTCATGGAAGCCTGGTTCGGGGGCTACTGAGGGAGTCCTGGACTAGGGGGTGTCCGGACAGCCGGACTATCATCGTCAGCCGGACTCCAAGACTATGAAGATACAAGATTGAAGACTTCGTCCCATGTCCGGATGGGACTTTCCTTGGCGTGGAAGGCAAGCTTGGCGATACGGATATGTAGATCTCCTACCATTGTAACCAACTCTGTGTAACCCTAGCCCTCTCCGGTGTCTATATAAACCGGAGGGTTTTAGTCCGTAGGACACATAACCATTACAACAATCATACCATAGGCTAGCTTCTAGGGTTTAGCCTCCTTGATCTCGTCGTAGATCCACTCTTGTACTACCCATATCATCAATATCAATCAAGTAGGAGTAGGGTTTTACCTCCATCGAGAGGGCCCGAACCTGGGTAAAAACATCTTGTCCCTTGTCTCCTGTTACCATCCGCCTAGACGCACAGTTCGGGACCCCCTACCCGAGATCCGCCGGTTTTGACACCGACACTAGCCCTCTCCGGTGTCTATATAAACCGGAGGGTTTTAGTCTGTAGGACGAACAACCATTACAACAATCATACCATAGGCTAGCTTCTAGGGTTTAGCCTCCTTGATCTCGTGGTAGATCCACTCTTGTACTACCCATATCATCAATATCAATCAAGTAGGAGTAGGGTTTTACCTCCATCGAGAGGGCCCGAACGTGGGTAAAAACATCGTGTCCCTTGTCTCCTGCTACCATCCGCCTAGACGCATAGTTCGGGACCCCCTACCCGAGATCCGCCGGTTTTGACACCGACAGAACCCTTTGGCCATAAAACATCAACACCTTTGCTTGTTATAGCGCCTCCGCACTCCGCGTGTCGCCCGTCGATTATCTTCGGCTTCACATTGAAGGTCTTGAGCCATAAGCCGAAGTGTGGGGTAATGCGGAGGAATGCCTCACACACGATGATGAATGTTGAGATGTGAAGGAAGGAATCTGGAGCTAGATCATGAAAATCTAGCCCGTAATAGAACATGAGCCCTCTAACGTAGGGATGAAGACCGAAGCCTAGCCCTCGGAGGAAGTGGGAGACGAATACGACACTCTCGTTGGGTTTGGGAGTAGGGATAACTTGCCCTTGTGCAGGAAGTCTGTGAAGGATTTCGGCGGTCAAGTACCTAGCCTCCCTAAGCTTCGTGATGTCCTCCTCTGTGATAGAAGAGGCCATCCACCAGCCTTGAAGGCTGGATCCGGTCATGGTTGGAGGACCGAAGCGCTTGGACTGATCCTTGGGTATTGGAACTCGAGGTGGGGGAAGGGATGGATCAAACGTGGAAAGAAAAGGACAGGTCTTGACCTCTTTATAAAGGGGCTGAATGTCAAGCGTCCTCCGCACGGCCGTTTGGAACTTGCCTAATCCGAGGAGTCATACTAATGGAGCCGTTGGGTTACCCACGCCCGTATTGATGAGAATCCCGTGATAAGGGGACACGATCTCTGCTTCGACAAGATGTGCCAATGAAACCTCCTCGCGAAACGCATAGTGGCAGGCTGGAAAAACGGTTTGAATAATAACCGGGCCGCAGCGTGATGTCACGCTATGGACAAGTTGTCAGCAAATTAGATTCGTGGAATATTGTACTCTCTATGGTGGTATGTGGAATTTGTTTTGCAGAACCGAACACGATTCTTGTGTTCAAGATCTACTTTGGAGTATTCGGAGAAGGAACCCGCCTTGCAATGCCGAAGACAATCTGCGCGCCGGACTCATCGTCATTGAAGCCTGGTTCAGGGGCTACTGAGGGAGTCCTGGATTAGGGGGTCCTCGGACAGTTGGACTATATGCTTATGCCAGACTGATGGACTATGAAGATACAAGATTGAAGAATTTGTCCCGTGTCCGGGTGGGACTCTCCTTTGCGTGGAAGGCAAGCTTGGCAATTTAGATATGTAGATTCCCTTCTCTGTAACCGACTCTGTGTAACCCTAGCCCTCCGTGTCTCAGATAAGCGAGAGGGTTAGTCCAGAGGACAAGAACAATCATAATCATAGGCTAGCTTCTAGGGTTTAGCCTCTACGATCTGGTGGTAAATCAACTCTTGTAATACTCATATCATCAAGATCAATCAAGCAGGAAGTAGGGTATTACCTCCATAGAGAGGGCCCGAACCTGGGTAAACATCGTGTCCCCCGCCTCCTGTTACCATTAGCCTTAGACACACAGTTCGGGACCCCCTACCTGAGATCCGCCAGTTTTGACACCGACAACGACGGCAGCAGTCTTTGAAGGAAATATGCCCTAGAGGCAATAATAAAGTTATTATTTATTTCCTTAATTCATGATAAATGATTATTATTCATGCTAGAATTGTATTAACCGGAAACTTAGTACATGTGTGAATACATAGACAAGCAGAGTGTCACTAGTATGCCTCTACTTGACTAGCTCGTTGAATCAAAGATGGTTATGTTTCCTAGCCATAGACATGAGTTGTCATTTGATTAACAGGGTCACATCATTGGAGAATGATGTGATTGACTTGACCCATTCCGTTAGCTTAGCACTTGATCGTTTTAGTTTACTGCTATTGCTTTCTTCATAACTTATACATGTTCCTATGACTATGAGATTATGCAACTCCCAATTACCGGAGGAATACTTTGTGTGCTACCAAACATCACAACGTAACTAGGTGATTATAAAGGTGCTCTATAGGTGTTTCCGATGGTACTTGTTGAGTTGGCATTGATCGAAATTAGGATTTGTCACTCTGATTGTCAGAGAGGTATCTCTGGGCCCTCTCGGTAATGCACATCACTATAAGCCTTGCAAGTAATGTGACTAATGAGTTAGTTGCAGGATGATGCATTACGAAACGAGTAAAGAGACTTGCCGGTAACGAGATTGAATTAGGTATGGTGATACCGACGATCAAATCTAGGGCAAGTAACATACCGATTACAAGGGGAACAACGTATATTGTTATGCGATTTGACCGATAAAGATCTTCGTAGAATATGTAGGAGCCAATATGAGCATCCAAGTTCCGCTATTAGTTATTGACTGGAGACGTGTCTCGGTCATGTCTACATAGTTCTCGAACCCATAGGGTCCGCACGCTTAACGTTCGGTGACGATCAGTATTATGAATTTATGTGTTTTGATGTACCGAAGGTAGTTCGGAGTCCCGGGTATGATCATGGACATGACGAGGAGTCTCGAAATGGTCGAGACATAAAGATCGATATATTGGATGACTATGTTTGGACTTCAGAAGTGTTCCGGGCCAGTTCGGGCATATACTGGGGTACCGGGGGGGGGGGGTTACCGGAACCCCCCGAGGGAGTATAATGGGCCATTTGGGCGTTAGTAGAGAAGAGGAGGGGCGGCAAGGCAGGGTCGGGTGCCCCCTCCCTCTCTAGTCCGAATTGGACAAGGAGGGGGGCGCCCCCCTTTCCATCCCCCCTCTCCTCCTCCCCCCTTCTCCTACTCCTACTAGGAAAGGAGGAGTCCTACTCCCGATGGGAGTAGGACTCCCCCCTTGGCGCGCCCTCCTCCTTGTCCGGCCGCCTCCCCCCTAGCTCCTTTATACACGGGCGGGGGGGGGGGGGAGGGGCACCCCAAGACACACAACTTGATCATTGATCTTTAGCCGTGTGCGGTGCCCCCCTCCACCATAATCCACCTCAGTCATATTGTAGCGGTGCTTAGGCGAAGCCCTACGTCGGTAGCTTCATCAACACCGTCATCACGCTGTCGTGCTAATGGAACTCTCCCTCGAATTTATACTGGATTGTGAGTTCGTGGGACGTCACCGAGCTGAATGTGTGCAGATCACGGAGGTGCCGCACGTTCGGTACTTGGATCGGTCCATTGTGAAGACGTACGACTACATCAACCACGTTGTCATAACGCCGCTTACGGTCTACGAGGGTACGTGGACGACACTCTCCCCTCTCGTTGCTATGCATCACCATGATCTTGCGTGTGCGTAGGATTTTTTTTGAAATTACTACGTTCCCCAATAGTGGCATCCGAGCCAGGTTTATGCGTAGATGTTATATGCACGAGTAGAACACAAGTAAGTTGTGGGCGATACAAGTCATACCGCTTACCAGCATGTCATACTTTGGTTCGGCGGTATTGTTGGATGAAGTGTCCCGGACCGACATTACGCGTACGCTTACGCGAGACTGGTTCTACCGACGTGCTTTGCATAGAGGTGGCTGGCGGGTGTCAGTTTCTCCAACTTTAGTTGAACCGAGTGTGGCTACGCCCGGTCCTTGAGAAGGTTAAAACAACACTAACTTGACTAAATATCGTTGTGGTTTTGATGCGTAGGTAAGAACGGTTCTTGTTCACCCCGTAGCAGCCACGTAAAACTTGCAACAACAAAGTAGAAGATGTCTAAATTGTTTTTGCATGGCATGTTGTGATGTGATATGGTTAAGACATGATGCTAAATTTTATTGTATGAGATGATCATGTTTTGTAACAAAGTTATCAGCAACTGGCAGGAGCCATATGGTTGTCGCTTTATTGTATGCAATGCAATCGCCCTGTAATTGCTTTACTTTATCACTAAGCGGTAGTGATAGTCGTAGAAGCAATAGTTGGCGAGACGACAATGATGCTACGATGAAGATCAAGGTGTCGCGCTGGTGACGATGGTGATCATGACAATGCTTTGAAGACGGAGATCAAAGGCACAAGATGATGATGGCCATATCATATCACTTATATTGATTGCATGTGATGTTTATCTTTTATGCATCTTATTTTGCTTTGATTGACGATAGCATTATAAGATGATCTCTCACTAAATTTCAAGGTATAAGTGTTCTCCCTGAGTATGCACCATTGCCAAAGTTCGTCGTGCCGAGACACCATGTGATGATCGGGTGTGATAAGCGCAACGTTCACATACAACAGGTGCAAGTCAGTTTTGCACACGCAGAAATACTCGGGTTAAACTGGACGAGCCTAGCATATGCAGATATGGCCTCGGAACACTAGAGACCGAAAGGTCGAACGTGAATCATATAGTAGATATGATCAACATAGTGATGTTCACCATTGAAAACTACTCCATCTCACGTGATGATTGGTTTTGGTTTAGTTGATTTGGATCACGTGATCACTTAGATGATTAGAGGGATGTCTATCTAAGTGGGAGTTCTTAAGTAATATGATTAATTAAACTTTAATTTATCATGAACTTAGTCCTGATAGTATTTTGCAAATAATGTTGTAGATCAATAGGCCGCGTTGTTGCTTCCCTATGTTTTATATGTGTTCCTAGAGAAAACTAAGTTGAAATATGATAGTAGCAATGATGCAGATTGGATCCGTGATCTAAGGATAATCCTCATTGCTGCACAGAAGAATTATGTCCTTGATGCACCGCTAGGTGACAGACCTATTGCAGGAGCAGATGCAGATGTTATGAACGTTTTGGCTAGCTCAATATGATGACTACTTGATAGTTTAGTGCACCATGCTTAACGGCTTAGAATCGGGACTTCAAAGACGTATTGAACGTCATGGACTATATGAGATGTTCCAGGAGTTGAAGGTAATATTTCAAGAAAATACCCAAGTTGAGACATATGAAGTCTCCAACAAGTTCTATAGCTAAAAGATGGAGGGGAATTGCTCAGCTAGTGAGCATGTGCTCAGATTGTCTGGGTACTACAATCGCTTGAATCAAGTGGGAGTTAATATTCCAGATAAGATAGTGATTGACAGAGTTCTCTAGTCACCATCACCAAGTTACTGGAACTTTGTGATGAACTATAGTATGCAAGGGATGACAAAATGTTTCCTGAGCTTTTCATGATGATGAAATCGATGAAGGTAGAAATCGAGAAAGAGCACCAAGTGTTGATGATTAACAAGACCACTAGTTCCAACAAAAGGGTAAAGGGAAAGAAAGGGAACTTCATGTAGAATGACAAGGAAGTTGTCACTCCCGCAAAGAATCCCAAAGCTGGACCAAAGCCTGAAACCGAGTGCTTCTACTGCAAAGGAAATGGTCACTGGAAGCGGAAATGCCCTGAATATTTGGTGGATAAAGAGGATGGCAAAGTGAACAAGGGTATATCTGAAATACATGTTATTGATGTGTACCTTACTAGTGTTTATAGTACCCCCTGGGTATTTGATACTTGTTCGGTTGCTAAAAATTAGTAACTCGAAACAGGAGTTATAGAATAAACAGAGACTAGTTGAGGGTGAAGTGATGATGTGTGTTGGAAGTGGTTCCAAGATTGATACGATCATCATCGCACACTCCCTATACTTTCGGGATTAGTGTTAAACCTAAATAAATGTTATTTGGCGTTTGCGTTGAGCATGAATATGATTTGATCATGTTTATTGCAATATGGTTATTCATTTAAAGTTAGAGATAATTGTTGTTCTGTTTACATGAATAAGACCTTCGATGGTCATACACCCAATGAAAATAGTTTGTTGGATCTCAATCGTAGTGATACACAAATTCATAATATTGGTGCCAAAAGATGGAAAGTTGATAATGATAGTGCAACTTATTTGTGGCACTGCCGTTTGGGTCATATCGGTGTAAAGCGCATGAAGAAACTCCATAAAGATTGACTTTTGGAATCACTTGGTTATGAATCATTTGATGTTTGCGGACCGTGCCTTATGGGCAAGATGACTGAAACTCCGTTCTCCGGAACAATGGAACGAGCTAGTGACTTATTGGAAATAATACATACCAATTTATGCGGTCCGATGAGTGTTGATGCTCGTGGCGGGTATCGTTATCTTCACAGACGATTTGTGTAGATATGGGTATATCTACTTAATGAAACACAAGTCTGAAACATTTGAAAAGTTCAAAGAATTTCAGAGTGAAGTGGAGAATCATTGTAACAAGAAAATAAAGTTTCTACGATCTGGTCGTGGAGGAGAATATTTGAGTTACGAGTTTGTCCTTCATATAAAACAATGTGGAATAATTTCACAGCTCACGCTACCTGGAACACCACAATGTTATGGTGTGTCCGAACATTGTAACTGCATTTTATTGGATATGGTGTGATCTATGATGTATCTTATCGGTTTACCACTATCATTTTGGGGTTATGCATTAGAGACAGTTGCATTCACTTTAGAAAGGGCTTCATCAAAATCCGTTGAGACGACGCCTTATGAACTGTGGTTTGGCAAGAAACCAAAGTTGTCGTTTCTTAAAGTTTGGGGCTGTGATGCTATGTGAAAAAGTTTCAACCTGATAAGCTCGAACCCAAATCGGAGAAGTGCGTCTTCATAGAATACCCAAAGGAGACTATTGGGTACACCTTCTATCACAGATCCGAAGGCTAGATATTCGTTGGTAAGATGGATCGTTTCTAGAGAAGGAGTTTCTCTCGAAAGAAGTGAGTGGGAGGAAAGTAGAGCTTGATAAGGTAATTGTACCTTCTCCCGAATTGGAAAGTAGTTCATCATAGAAATCGGCTCCAGTGAATCCTACACCAATTAGTGAGGAAGCTAATGATGATGATCATGAAACTTCAGATTAAGTACTGTAGAACCTCGTAGGTCTTCCAAAGTACGGTCCGCACCAGAGTGGTACGATAATCCTGTTCTAGAAGTCATGTTACTGGACCATGATGAACCTATGAACTATGAGGAAGCGATGATGAGCCCAGATTCCGTGAAATGGCTTAAAGGCCATGAAATTTGAGATGGGATCCATGTATGAGAACAAAGTGTGGACTTTGGTGGACTTGCCCGATGATCGGCAAGCCATAGAAAATAAATGGATCTTCAAGAGGAAGACAGACGCAGATAGTAGTGTTACTATCTACAAAGCTCGACTTGTCGCAAAAAGTTTTTTGACAAGTTCAATGTGTTGAATACGATGAGATTTTCTCACTCGTATCGATGCTTAAGTCTGTCCGAATCATGTTAGCAATTGCCACATTTTATGAAATCTGGCAAATGGATGTCAAAACTGCATTCCTTAATGGATTTATTAAAGAAGAGCTGTATATGATGCAACCAGAAGGTTTTGTCAATCCTAAAGGTGCTAACAAAGTGTGCAAGCTCCAATGATCCATCTATGGACTGGTGCAAGCATCTCGGAGTTGGAATATACGCTTTGATGAGTTGATCAAAGCATATAGTTTTATACAGACTTGCGGTGAAGCCTGTATTTATAGGAAAGTGAGTGGGAGCACTACAACCTTTCTGATAAGTATATATGAATGACATATTATTGATAAAAAATAATGTAGAATTTTCTAGAAATCATAAAGGAGTGTTTGAAAGGAGTTTTTCAAAGAAAGACCTCGGTGAAGCTGCTTACACATTGAGCATCAAGATCTATAGAGATAGATCAAGACGCTTGATAATATTTTTCAATGAGTACATACCTTGATAAGATTTTGAAGTAGTTCAAAATGGAGCAGTCAAAGAAGGAGTTCTTGCCTATGTTGCAAGGTGTGAAGTTGAGTAAGACTCAAAACCCGACCATGGCAGAAAATAGAAAGAGAATGAAAAGTCATTCCCTATAGCTCAGTCATAGGTTCTATAAAGTATGCTATGCTGTGTACCAGACCAGTTGTATACCTTGCTCTGAGTTTGGCAAGGGAGTACAATTTTGATCTAGGAGTAGATCACTAGACAACGGTCAAGAATATCCTTAGTGAGGACTAAGGAAATGTTTCTCGATTATGGAGGTGATAAAAGAGTTCGTCGTAAAGAGTTACATCAGTGCAAGCTTTTACACCGATCCAGATGACTCTAAATCTCAATCTGGATACATATTGAAAGTGGGAGAAATTAGCTAGAGTAGCTCCATGCAGAGCATTGTAGACATAGAATATTTGCAAAATACATACGGCTCTGAATGTGACAGACCCGTTGACTGAACTTCTCTCACAAGCAAAACATGATCACACCTTAGTACTCTTTGGGTGCTAATCACATGGCGATGTGAACTAGATTATTGACTCTAGTAAATCCTTTGGGAGTTGGTCACATGACGATGTGAGCTATGGGTGTTAATCACTTATAGATGTGAATATTTGTGTCAAATCACATGGTGATGTGAACTAGATTATTGACTCTAGTGCAAGTGGGAGACTGAAGGAAATATGCCCTAGAGGCAATAATAAAGTTATTATTTATTTCCTTAACTCATGATAAATATTTATTATTCATGCTAGAATTGTATTAACTGGAAACTTAGTACATGTGTGAATAATAGACAAACAGAGTGTCACTAGTATGCCTCTACTTGACTAGCTCGTTGAATCAAAGATGGTTATGTTTCCTAGCCATAGACATGAGTTGTCATTTCATTAACGGGGTCACATCATTGGAGAATGATGTGATTGACTTGACCCATTCCGTTAGCTTAGCACTTGATCGTTTTAGTTTACTGCTATTGCTTTCATATGACTATGAGATTATGCAACTCCCAATTGCCGGAGGAATACTTTGTGTGCTACCAAATGTCACAACGTAACTGGGTGATTATAAAGGTGCTCTACAAGTGTTTACGATGGTACTTGTTGTGTTGGCATAGATTGAGATTAGGATTTGTCACTCCGATTGTCGGAGAGGTATCTCTGGGCCCTTTCGGTAATGCACATCACTATAAGCCTTGCAAGCAATGTGAATAATGAGTTAGTTGCGGGATGATGCATTACAGAACGAGTAAAGACACCTGCAGGTAATGAGATTGAACTAGGTATGGTGATACCGATGATCGAATCTAGGGCAAGTAACATACCGATGACAAAGGGAACAACGTATATTGTTATGCGGTTTGACCGATAAAAATCTTTGTAGAATATGTAGGAGCCAATATGAGACTCCAGGTTCCGCTATTGGTTATTTACTGGAGACGTGTCTCAGTCATGTCTACATAGTTCTCGAACCTGTAGGGTCCGCATGCTTAACGTTCGGTGACGATCAGTATTATGAGTTTATGTGTTTTGATGTACCGAAGGTAGTTCGGAGTCCCGAATATGATCACGAACATGACAAGGAGTCTTGAAATGGTCGACACATAAAGATCGATATATTGGATGACTATGTTTGGACTTCGGAAGTGTTCTGGGCAAGTTCGGGCATATACCAGAGTACCGGGGGGTTACGGGAACCCCCCAGGGAGTATAATGGGCCATTTGGGCATTAGTGGAGAAGAGGAGGGGCGGACAAGGCAGGGCCGGGCGCCCCCTCCCCCTCTAGTCCGAATTGGACAAGGAGGGGGGCCCCTTTCCTTCCCCCCTCTCTCCTCCCCCTTCTCCTACTCCTACTAGGAAAGGAGGAGTCCTACTCCCGGTGGGAGTAGGACTCCCCCCTTGGCGCCCTCCTCCTTGGCCGGCCGCCTCCCCCTAGCTCCATTATATACGGGGGCGGGGGGGGGGGCACCCCAAGACACACAAGTTGATCATTGATCTTTAGCCGTGTGCGGTGCCCCCTCCACCATAATCCACCTCGGTCATATCGTAGCGGTGCTTAGGCGAAGCCCTGTGTCGGTTGCTTCATCAACACCGTTATCATGCCGTCGTGCTGGCGGAACTCTCCCTCGAAGTCTACTGGATCATGAGTTCGTGGGACGTCACCGAGCTGAACGTGTGCAGATCGCGGAGGTGCCGTACGTTCGATACTTGGATCGGTCGATCGTGAAGACGTACGACTACATCAACCGCATTGTCATAATGCTTCGCTTATGGTCTACGAGGGTACGTGGACGACACTCTCCCCTCTCATTTCTATGCATCACCATGATCTTGCGTGTGCGTAGGATTTTTTTTGAAATTACTATGTTCCCCAACAGTCTTAACTTGATCTATTAAGATACTCTCCGCAAAATGGGCATCGACCCATCAAGAATCAAGCCGAGCAACACTACCTTTAAAGGAGTAATACCCGGCGTGGAGGCCCGTTGTACGGGATCATTAACACTGGAAGTGGTATTCGGCTCTCTGGAAAACTTCCATAGCATAGAACTAATCTTCGATATCGTCCCTTTTCGTAGTGGCTATCATGCACTGCTCGGACGAACCGCTGTCGCCCATTTCAACGCGGTCCCGCACTATGATTCTTTGAAGCTTAAAATGCCCGGACCGCCGGGCGTCATTACGGTCAATGGAAATATGAAGTGCTCCTCCGAACCGAAGACCACACCGCGGACCTAGCAGCCGAGGTATATGGCGGCCTCATCAAGCCGAACAATTCATCGGCCATCAAGACCAATGGCATTGTTAAAAAAGTCCGGTCCGCACCTCATGCAGATAGCTCGGTGGATGCGGACCTTGAGTAGCAATTCTTCCTTCATCGACTGCCCTATAAGGCCGCGGTATATGTACCGAGCGTACATAACTATGCACTTAAAATACCTTGGGCAACTGTTAATCACTATTGCAATTTCATATGAGGGAGAGGCATAAGCTAACATACTTTCTCTTCTTGGATCATATGCACTTATGATTGGAACCGTAGCAAGCATCCGCAACTACTAAAGATCATTAATGTAAAACCCAACCATAGCATTAAAGTAACAAGTCTTCTTTATTCCCATACGCCATGACCCACTTGTCCATGTTTGTGTTTCAGTCACTCACACAGCACAGACAATAAGCAAACCATGAACATATTGCAAACCCTACAGCGGGGAGCCCTCACGCTTGTGCAACACGGAGGGCACCATAGGACAACACCAATAATAAAACAACAACTCAAACCAATCTAGATCATCAATCAACCCAAATACAAAGGAAATCTACACAAAACATCATAGGATGGTAATACATCATGGATCATAATATGTGGCATAAAGCACCATGTTCAAGTAGGTGATTACAGCAGGGTGCGGGAGAGTGGATTGCGTAAAAGAGATGAGGATGTGATGATGATGGTCATGTTGATGAAGACGATCACCGCGGCGATGATTCGCCTCGCGATGGCACTTCGGCGCCACCGAGAGAGAGGAGGAGAGGTTCTCCCCCTTGCGCTTCCTCCTCCATGGTCTCCCCCTTGGATGGGGAGAGGTTCTCCCTCTAGTACTTGGCCTTCATGGCGATGATGGCCCCTCCGAGATCCGCCCCCATGGCCTCCGGTGATGACGGCCCCCTCCGGTAGGGTGCCAGAGAGGGCCTAGATTGATTTCTCATTGTTCTGGTGGCTTGCGGCGGCGAAACTTCCAATCTCTTCTCTGTTTTGGGGTTTTTAGGATTTATAGGAGGGGTTGGCGTCGATTTCACATCAAGGGGGCCCATGGGGTGTCCACGAGGTAGGAGCACCCTCCCGGGGGGTAGGACGCACCCTCCAACCTCGTGGTGGCCTCGAGACTCCCCTCCGGTAGCTTTTAGTTCCAGCATTTTTTATATTTTCCAAAAATATTCTACGTTGATTTTCAGTGCATTCCGAGAACTTTTATTTCTGCACAGAAACAAAACCACAGTAGTTATGCTGAAAACGGCGCCAGTCCGGGTTAGTTCTAATCAAATCATACCAAAATCATGTAAAAATATTATAAACATGGCATGAATACTTCATAAAGTATAGATACGTTGGAGATGTATCAGCATCCCCAAGCTTAATTCCTGCTCGTCCTCGAGTAGGTAAATGATAAAAGAAATAATTTATGAAGTGTGAATGCTAGCAAGTGCACAGGTTTGATCAATGATAATTCCAGTCACCTTTTCTAGCATCATTATATATCATAATAGTAGCTCAACTCATAGAACTTCTCATGATCAAGTAACAAACTATTCACATGTTAAAGTATAGATTATGAACTTTCTTGAAAACTAACAAACTATGTTCTCAATCATCAAACAATTGCAATTCATCTTATTTTTAGGAAGGGTCTATGTAAGAGATATGATTTAGCAAATTCCACATACTCAACTATCATTTAATCTTTCACAATTGCTAACACTCACGTGATATTTATGGGTTCAAAGTTTTAATCAGACACAAAGAAAGACAGGGGCTTATAGTTTCGCCTCCCAACCTTTTACCTCAAGGGTAATGTCAACAATAATACTTTATGAAAACCTACATCCAAGTGGATATATATTCGGATTGCTCCAACACAAAGTGCTTGCCAAAGGAAAAAGTCTAAAAAGGAAAGGTGATGATCACCGAGACTCTTGTATAAGGGTAGAAGATAAAAGTAAAGATAGGCCCTTCGTAGAGGGAAGCATAGGTTGTCATGCGCTTTTATGGTTGGATGCACAAAATCTTAATGCAAAAGAACGTCACTTTATATTGCCGCTTGTGATAAAGACCTTTATTATGCAACCGGTCGCTTTTATTTCTTCCATATCACAAGTTTGTATAAAGCTTATTTTCTTCACACTAATAGAGCATACATATTTAGAGAGCAATTTTTATTGCTTGCACTGATGACAACTTACTTGAAGGATCTTACTCAATCCATAGGTAGGTATGGTGGACTCTCATGGCAAAACTGGTTTAAGGGATGTTTGGAAGCACAAGTAGTATTTCTACTTGGTGCAAAGAATTTGGCTAGCATGAGAGGGGAAGGCAAGCTCAACATGTTGGATGATCCAAGACAATATAACTTCTATTCAGATATAAGAAAACATAACCCATTAAGTTGTCTTCCTTGTCAAACATCAACTTTTTAGCATGTCATATTTTAATGAGTGCTCACAATTACAAAAGATGTCCAAGATAGTATATTTATATGTGAAATCTCTCTTCCTTCAATATTCTTTCATGAATTGTTCAAGTGATCAATACTGCGTTTGCTAACTTTCAATAAATTTACCACCTATACTTATCATGTGGAAGTCATTACTCCCCATGGTATAAGCATATGAAATATATATAAATTCAGATTTATAGTATTCAATTCATTCAACCATTTACTCATAGGATATACGTGAAGCACTTGAGTAAATGTCAAACTACTCCAAAAAGAAATAAGTGAAGGACAATGAGTAGTCAAATAATTAACTAGCCATGGGAGGATTCTCTCTCATTCAAGATTTCAGATACAATGGTTTTATTCAAATAGCAAGTAAAATTGAAAATACGCTCCAAGCAAAACACATATCATGTGACAAATAAAATATAGCCCCGAGTAAGGTATACTGATGGTTTTGAACACGAAAGAGGGGATGCCTTCCGGGGCATCCCCAACCTTAGGCGCTTGAGTCTTCCTTGAATATTACCTTGGGATGCCTTGGGCATCCCCAAGCTTAGGGTCTTTCCACTCCTTATTCTCCTCATATCGATATCTCACCCAAAACTTGAAAACTTCAATCACAGAAAACTTAACGGAACTTCGTGAGATGGGTTAGTATGATAAAGAGTAAACCATCCACTTTGGTACTGTCAAAGACAATATTCATAATTGTTCTCACACAATGCCTACCGTACCATATCATTTCTACAATTTATATTGAGCAATATAAGCATAGAAACTCGTAAACAAGCAAACTATGCTTTGAAAACAAAATCTGCCAGAAACAGAACAGTCTGTAATGATCTGAACAACAACCATACTTCTGCTACTCCAAAATTTCTGAACAATTAGGACAACCTGGGCAATTTGTATATCAATATTGTGTAAAAATTTTAGATCAAAAGCACGCTTCTGTGATTTTTTTAAAATTCCGGCAATGTGACGCCCGAATAATCAAGCTACAGTAATCCCCCGCTAATGGTGCCATGTCATCACATTACTGTTGCTAATCCTCACTTGATCCAAATTACTGTTTTATTCAAACTCAAATTTAAAGTAAAAAATTCTAGTTTGCCAGACCTGAAAACGAAAATGCTCAAGTTGTTACAAATAATCTTTTGGTAATATTGGTGGAAGAACCAAAATTTTGTGGGATGGTTAGATGCTCTGAAATAAAAAAAGCAGTAAAGAAATAAACAAAAAAAGAAGCAGCAAACCCCCCTTTTCCGGTGGGCCTCGTGGCCTCATGAAGATCTGACGGTCGGCCAGGCCGACCCACTTCCCCCCTCACTCCCCTTATCCTCCCCTCACCATGACCTAACCCCCCCACGCTCCACCACTCCCCCACGATCCCCATCTCTCCCCTAGTCTCTCTCTCCCAATCCAATCTGGATCGAGCCTGCCGCCGCCCCCCGCTCGATCTTGGCGCCGCCTGGCGCTGCTGGATGCCATCCACCTCGCCTTCCTTGACACCTCCCCATCGGTCGCCTGTGAACCTCGCCGTTCGACACCGCGCCGCTGCGCCCCGAGGTCGTCGCCGTCACCGCCTCGTCCTCACCCCCTAACGCCGCTCCCGCCGTCACATTCCCCCTACATCAGGCCTCCCCTTCAACGTGGGTGAGCAACCCCAGTCGTCCTCCTCTCTCCCGTGCTACCCGCGGCGGCCTCGCCCGCCATCGTCGTGCCGCATCGCCGTGGCCGCCGTCCTCCCACTGCTCCGCCTGCGAGCCTCCGTCTGCCCTGCCTCCCCGTGACACATAGGACGCACCTGCTCGCGCCGCCCTGCCCCCGCTGTCTGCCACTGCAGTCCGTCACCGCGCTCGCTACCCTTCGGACACGCGCCCGCCTCCTTGTTGCCGCTGCCTCCGCTCGCGCCCGACCACTGCCGACCGCCATTATACACGCCCGCCGCCCTGTTATCGCGCTGCTCCATCGGCCCTACCCCAGCCCGATTCCAGCCGCCGCCTGCCTCCTCGGTTATCGCGCTGGCTGCACCTGGCGCTTTCCTCGCCGTGTCCTGCTCGGCGGGCGCCATGCCTCTGCACCTATTAGACCGCTCCAGTGGCCTTTGTGCCACTGGCAGCTGGGGGCCCTCCCGTGTAAAAAATATGTTTAAAAAGAATAGAAATAATTAATTAATTAATTAATTAATAGGTTAATTAATTAACTTAAACCTAATTAGTCTAATTAATTTGTAAGTTAGTTAAAATAGCCTATGACAGGGGGGCCCACCCCCTGTTGACCAGTCAAACGTTGACTTGGTCAACCGGGACCCCCTGGCCCACCTGTCAGCCTCTGGTACACTTTTGTGTGCGCAGACCAAGGTACACGTAGCAATTTTTTATTTAATTTTGAATTTATACCAATTTCAGAATGTTGTTTAAATCTTTGAAAAATCTTATAAAATAAACCGTAGCTCGGATTAAAAAGTTTTCTACATGAAAGTTGCTCGGAACGGCGAGACGATTCCGAACGCGCGGTCCGTTCATCCGCCACACATCCCTAGCATAGCAAAAATCGAACCTTTCCCCTCTGGTTCATTTGTCTAATAGACGTCCGGAACAGGGAAAACTATCCCGGATGTTTTCCCCCTTCGCCAGTATCGCCTAGCACTGCGTTAGAACACCTCTAGCCCCGCTTATTGTCTTGTTATGCTTATGTTTGCATGTATTTACTGTTTCTTCCCCCTCTTCTCTCCGGTAAACCCCGAGACCGCTGCTGATGCCCCTATGATCGACTACGTCGATGACAACACTTCTTCCCTTTCAGCAGAGCTTCCAGGCAAGCCCCCCTTTGATCATCCCGATATCGCCCATTCCATTCTCTCATTATTTCATTAGATTTTTCTATTGTATTTGATTGCTCCTATTCTGATGCATAGCCTTCTTTTGTACCTGCTTATTGTTACCTAGCCGCTTATCCTAAACTGCTTAGGATAGGTTGGTTAGTGATCCATCAGTGACCCCCACTTGTCCTTGTTACCCCTGCTTCATCATCGATGCCTCGATCAACGTGATCGACGACCCGAGCTCGACACCTCACATCACATCATGCCCTTTTTGTTGCTCGACTCTGCAGAGTTACCATCGAGTGCCGAGGGTGGTACCTCATACATCACTCCTGATGAGATCTCTATAGTGTAGCTATTCGGTCGTGGTCATCGAGGGTGATTCCTCCTTAACCTCTTCCGATACGACTCTGTCGTGCAACCCCTCAAGTGTGAATCTCCAGGGTGGTTCCTCTTATGTTCACCTTGATGATTACATCAAGTGGAATCCACTGAGGGTGATTCCTCGGGGTTTTCCCTTGATGTTTGGCCACACGGTTAGCAGGACTTTACTTAAGACCACTGTTGAAGTCGGGTCGGCCCTGAGGGGTACGCGCGAGTTGATGCGAAAGTTGGGAGGGCCCGGAGAGCACCCGCGAGTTTTCCACGTGGCACGGTCGGGCAGTCTGGGCCCTTGTCGTAAGTCCACAAGACAGGGCGACGGGGCCACATTATCATGAGTCTCTGCTCATCTCCGCGAGCCCCCAATGCACTAATGGTTTGGGTATTTGTTTTGAGTTGGCCTCTGGCCTTTACGCACTAACCACCACGCAAGAATAGATATGGGCCTCGACATCGCAGTATCAGCCGAAGCTTTGTCAGACGTCTAGTTCAGCATTGTGGCATTGTTGGATTGTGCTGGCCATCCAAGGCGGTGCTGGTATCCACCTTGCACACAACTATCTGGAGTGCCGCGGGCGATGGGCCAAAGACCCCAGAGTGCTTAGTATGTAGACCGGCGTGGACCTCTCTGCTGAGCCTAGGTAGGGCTGCAAAGTGTTGATCTTCCGAGGCTGGGCATTGACCCTAGAAAGGTGTGTCCGGCCAGAGGGATCGAGCGTGTTGGGTAACGTGGTGCACCCCTGCAGGGAAGATATACATATTTGAATACCGTGTCCACGGTAATGGACGTTCAGACTTGTATCCCGATCTTATATAACTAGAAATAGATACTTGAGATATGTGATGGATATGTGGCTCCAAGATTGCTTTTCCGTAGGGAGTCGGGGAAGGATCTCTGGGCATTGGTTCTACAACATGTTTGTTAAATATTAAATTGCTATTCTTTACTCTTCTACATGTTGCAAGATGCTTGGAGCTGCTTGAAGATGCTAGTCTTCGATAGGCTTGGTCTCCCCCTCTATTCTGGCATTCTGCAGTTCAGTCCACAGATACAACCCTTTCATTTGATACCAATGCGTACTTAGTATAGACTGATGCTTGCGAGTACTTTGGATGAGTACTCACGGTTGCTTTGCTACCCCCTTTCCCCCTTCTTTCTTCTATCTGGTTGATGCAACCATATGGTGGATCCCTGGAGCCAGATGCCACTGCCGACGGATACTACTACGTGGAGACCGTCGACGACCAGGAGTAGTTAGGAGGTCCCAGGCAGGAGGCCTTGCCTCTTCGATCATTGTTGCTTTTGTGCTAGCCTTCTTAAGGCATCCTTGTTTAACTTATGTCTGTACTCAGATATTGTTGCTTCCACTGACTCTTGTGTATCGAGCTATGTATTCGAGCCCTCGATGCCCCTGGCTTGTAATAAAAATCTTGTATTATTTTGATTTGTGTCTAGAGTTGTGTTGTGATATCTTCCTGTGAGTCCCTGATCTTGATCGTACACATTTGCGTGTATGATTAGTGTACGATTGAATTGGGGGCGTCACAAGTTGGTATCAGAGCCGACTGCCTGTAGGATCCCCCTTTCCAACTCCTTGGCCGAACTTGAGTCTGGTCTTTGAAAAACTGTTTTACTAACATGGCTATGTGGCTTACGGGCCCACGTCACCAATTGGGTGGTATTAGGATCTTTTACTCCTCGTCTATACTATGGGAATCTGATCTCTCTTCTATTCGGGTTAAATGATTTTGCGAACAATTCTAGGTTCTCGTAAATACTTTCTCCCAGGGAGCCCCTCACTCCAGATGATCACTTGGTGCACCAGAAGATTCTGAAGATAGTCTCCATTGTTTTCCCAAGACCTTTGTGCCCTTCGCCGTTGCGATCCCTACCACTGATAAATCCTTATAGGTAACAACCTACATTGTCGTTCATACCTTCATCCACAGTTGCTCTTGTTATTACAAGATGCCCGGAAAAACTATTTGATCTTTCGAAAATTCTCAGTAGCCTATTACTCTTGTTCCTCCTTATCTTCTTGCATTATGGTTACTTCCATATGTCTAGCAATACTCATTAGCATCCTTTGTCATCGTAATTTCGGGCATTTGATTCGATAAGTTTGTGAATGCTCACGATCATCCGTCCTAATTAGAATTCTTCCTTTGGCTCAGACGTCACTCCGGACATGAGCTGGTGTTCGAAAATTCAAACCTTGATTGATAATCGATCTATGTCTATCCAACTTGTCTTTGATCAAGGCCTCTGCTTCTGATCCCTTGATTTGGAAATCATATTTCCTTTGCTTTTGAGCTCTAAATTAGTCAGTTGTTTCTATAATCTGATTTACTTGCATTCTTTCTTCTTCTGGTTGAGTACCGATGTTCACATTAGATCCCTTGTGGACCAGCAAACCCTTTGTTGGGTTTTATCCTATAGCGTCCTTCATATTCAGTAACCTTGTGAGCCTTTCCTCGGATACATAATGCCTTTGGTAAATTGTATCCCCCGCTCTTGTCAACCATACTCTGCTTCCGGGCTTGAGTTATTTACTCATGAAGTTTGTGGTATATGTTCCTAAGATGTCCCTATGGGTTGAATCTATGTCTTTCGTAAATCCATGTGAACTCGAAAGTTATATGGGTTATACTCTACTGGCTTTTCGTTAGGTAAAAATTCAACGCTACAACTTTTTCGAATACGAGAAATGAATGGAAATTTGTGCATTAGAGAAGTGGGTGTCGACCTTGAACCTTTATGTTCATGCCGATGGACCCGATGTGGAACTTATCATGGAAGCTACTTGTAATAATAATACCCCCCTTGTGATTAGTTCATCTAGTATCTATATTTGGTCCTTTGCTGCTGTGGTTCTGACCATATTGTTCTTGTTTGATCCATTTATCGGACAAGTTAAAGTACTTGTCTTCTGCAACTCTTTTCACCTGTCCAACCTCTGTTCTCCTCAATCTTCGAGTATTACCCTCTGGTATCTCGAGAAAATCACGGAACCACATAACTTCTTATGAGTTCTTCATCAACTATTATTTCTCGCCGATTCAAATTTTCCTTGGGTTCAGAGTTGCCAGACACTCGAGAACACGGGTAACTGATTCGAGTCTACACTTTTTCTCCATTGTTTAGTTTAACCTTTCTTGTAACATAACATATCTGAGCAGTGATAATTCCCTGCTTATGTAAACACCTTAGTGTACAACTCTGTCAGTAAGACCTTGTTACTAGTATTGATGACATTCCGATAGCCACCGATGGACAAGAACTTTGCCTATTGACCCGCCTCGTCTTAACGAGCAGGAAAATGGTTCTCTTCATCCCTCGCCCTTGGTACCGATGTTGTTGCCGACGTAACTGACATGTTATTGTCTGACATGCCTTGCTATCAAGATCATGCAAGATGACACCACCCTTCCTAATTTTTGTTCCACATGTTGGGACCATAACCCACAGTTCCACAAGATCAAAATCTGACTCTCCTGTTCATCCCTATTTTCCAAAATTGTTCCTCGCGCTTGGCGTCGTATGTAAATCACGAGCCACCTTCCTAGTGATCTATTCTGGTATCAGACGCAATACTTATTCCAATTGCTCTAAACCCCTTTCACCCTCTGTTTCAGGTAAGAACGGTTGCCTACCCGCTTCAAGCTTCTTATTGCTCCTCCTTACCTTGCTCTTGATGACTTTCCTAAATTTCAACTAGAGAGATGCCTCTATGCCATGTTCACCGAGATAGCCCCCAGGTACCTATTTTGTGTTGAGCTCTGTCCTTCCCCGAGTCTTTCCCCTTACTCCCGAGATTCCTTGTAGTGGAGGAGAATTGTGACGCCCGGATAATCAAGCTTCAGTAATCCCCCGCTAATGGTGCTATGTCATCACATTACTGTTGCTAATCCTCACTTTATCCAAATTGCTGTTTATATTCAAACTCAAATTTAAAGTCAAAAATTCTAATTTGCCAGACCTGAAAACTAAAATGCTCAAGTTGTTACAAATAATCTTTTGGTAATATTGGTGGAAAAACCAAAATTTATGGGATGGTTAGATGCTCTGAAATAAATAAAAGCAGTAAAGAAATAAACAAAAAAGAAGAAGCAACACATCCCCCCTTTTCCAGTGGGTCTCGTGGCCTAGCTGGCCATACAGCCGGTCGGCCAGGCCGGCCCACTTCCCCCCTCACTCCCCTTATCCTCCCCTCACCATGACCTAACCCCCCACGCTCCACCACTCCCCCACGATCCCCATCTCTCCCCTGGTCTCTCTCTCCCGATCCCATCTGGATCGAGCCCGCCGCCGCCCCTGCTCGATCTCGATGCCGCTTGGCGCTCCTCGACATCGTCCGCCTCGCCTCCCTCGACACCTCCCCATCGGTCACCTGTGAACCTCGCCGTTCGACGCCGCGCCGCTGCGCCCCGAGGTCGTCACCGTCACCGCCTTGTCCTCACCCCCCGCGCCGCTCCCGTTGTCGCGTTCCCCCTACATCGGGCCTCCCCTTCAACGCGGGTGAGCAACCCTGGTCGTCCTCCTCTCTCACGTGTGACCCGCGGCAGCCTCGCCCACCGTCATCGCGCCGCATCATCGTGGCCACCATCCTCCCACTACTCCGCCCGTGAGCCTTCGTCCGCCCCGCCTCCCCGCGATGCATAGGCCGCACTTGCTCGCGCCGCCCCTGCCCCCGCTGTCTACCACTGCAGTCCGTCGCCGCGCCCGTGACCCGTTGGACACGTGCCCGACTCCTCGTTGCTGCTTCCTCCGCTCGCGCCCGACCACTATCGACCGTCGTTGTACACGCCCGCCGCCCCGTTGTCGCGTTGCTCCACTAGCCCTACCCCAGCCCGCTTCCAGCCGCCGCCCCGTCCGCCTCCGGTTATCGCCACGCCGGCTCCCTGGCGCATTCCATCGCCCGTGTCCCGATCGGGCGGGCGCCCATGCCCCCTGCACCCGTTAGACCGCTCCAGTGGCCTTTGTGCCACTGGCATCTGGGGACCCTCCCGTGTAAAAAAAGTGTTTGAAAAAGAATAAAAATAATAAATAACTTAATTAATAGGTTAATTAATTAACTTAAAACTAATTAGTCTAATTAATTTGTTAGTAAGTTAAAACAGCCTATGACAGGGGGCATCACCCCCTGTTGACCAGTCATACGTTGACTTGTCAACCGGGACCCCCTGGCCCACCTGTCAGCCTCTAGTACACTTCTGTGTCCGCAGAGCCGGGTACACGTAGCAATTTGTTATTTAATTTTGAATTTATAGCAATTTCAGAATGTTGTTTAAATCTTTGAAAAATCTTATAAAATAAACCATAGCTCAGATTAAAAAATTCTACATGAAAGTTGCTCAGAACGGCGAGAAGATTCCGAACATGCGGTCCGTTCATCCGCCACACGTCCCTAGCATAGCAAATATCGAACCTTTCCCCTCTGGTTCACCAGTCTAACAGACGTCCGGAACCGGGAAAACTTTCCCGGATGTTTCCCCCCTTCGCCAGTATTGCCTAGCACTGCGTTAGAACAGCTCTAGCCCCGCTTATTGTCTTGCCATGCTTATGTTTGTGTGTATTTACTGTTTCTTCCCCCTCTTCTCTCTGGTAAACCCCGAGACCGCTGTTGATGCCCCTGTGATCGACTACGTCGAGTTATTGACACTTCTTCCCTTTCAGCAGAGTTTCCAGGCAAGCCCCCCTTTGATCATCCCGATATCGCCCATTCCATTCTCTCATTCTTGCATTAGATTTTGCTACTGTATTTGATTGCTCCTATTCTGATGCATAGCCTACTTTTGTACCTGCTTATTGTTACCTAGCTGCTTATCCTAATCTGCTTAGTATAGGTTGGTTAGTGACCCATCAGTGACCCCCACTTGTCCTTGTTGCCCCTGCTTCATCATTGACGCCTCGATCAACATGATCGACGACCAGAGCCCGACACCTCACATCACATCACGCCCTTTTTGTTGCTCGACTCTGCAAAGTTACCATCGAGTGCCGAGGGTGGTACCTCATACATCACTCCTGATGAGATCTCTATAGTGTAGCTATTTGGTCGTGGTCATCGAGGGTGATTCCTCCTTAACTACTTCTGATACGACTCTGTCATGCAACCCCTCAAGTGTGAACCTCGAGGGTGGTTCCTCTTATGTTCACCTTGATGATTACATCGAGTGGAATCCACTGAGGGTGATTCCTTGGGGTTTCCCCTTGATGTTTGCACACACAGTTAGCCGTACTTTACTTGAGACCTTTGTTGAAGTCGGGTCGGCCCTGAGGGGTACCCGCTAGTTGATGTGAAAGTCGGGCGGGCCCAGATAGCACCCGCGAGTTTTCCACATGTCACGGCCGGGCAGTCTGGGCCCTTGCCGTAAGTCCATGAGACGGGTTGACGGGGTCACATTATCGTGAGTCTCTGCTCGTCTCTGTGTGCCTCCAATGCACTAATGGTTTGGGTATTTGTTCTGAGTTGGCCTCTTGCCTTTATGCACTAACCACCACGTGAGAATAGATATGGGCCTCGATGTCGCAGTATCAGCCGAAGCTTTGTCAGACGTTCAATTCAGCATTGTGGCACGATCGGATCGTGCTGGCCATCTGAGGCGGTGCTGGTATCCACCCTGCACACAACAACCCGGAGTGCTGCGGGTGATAGGCCCAAGACCCCAGAGTGCTTTGGATGTAGACCAGCGGGGACCTCTCTGCTGAGCCTAGGTTGGGCTACGACATGTTGATCTTCCGAGGCCGGGCATTGACCCCAGAAAGGTGAGTCTGGCCGGAGTGCTCGATCGTGTTGGGTAACGTGGCGCAGACCTGTAGGGAAGATATATATTCAAATACCGTGTCCATGGTAATGGACGTTCAGACTTGTATCCTGATCTTATATAACTAGAAATGGATACTTGAGATATGTGATGGATATGTGGCTCCGAGATTGTTTTTCCGCAGGGAGTCAGGGAAGGATCTCTGGGCGTTGGTTCTACAACATGTTTGTTAAATATTAAATTGCTATTATTTAGTCTTCTACATGCTGCAAGATGCTTGGAGCTGCTTGAAGATGCTAGTCTTTGATAGGCTAGGTCTTCCCCCTCTATTCTGGCATTCTGCAGTTCAGTCCATAGATACAACCCTTTCATTTGATACCAATGCATACTTAGTATAGATCTGATGCTTGCGAGTACTTTGGATGAGTACTCACGGTTGCTTTGCTACCGCTTTCCCCCCTTCTTTCTTCTTTCTGGTTGATGCAACCAGATAGTGGATCCCTAGAGCCAGATGCCACCGCCGACGGATACTACTACATGGAGATCGCCGACGACTAGGAGTAGTTAGGAGGTCCTAGGCAGGAGGCCTTGCCTCTTCAATCATTGTTGCTTTTGTGCTAGCCTTCTTAAGGCATCCTTGTTTAACTTATGTCTGTACTCAGATATTGTTGCTTCCGCTGACTCTTGTGTATCGAGCTATGTATTCGAGCCCTCGAGGCCCCTAGCTTGTAATATAAAGCTTGTATTATTTTGATTTGTGTCTAGAGTTGTGTTGTGATATCTTCCCGTGAGTCCCTGATCTTGATCGTACACATTTGCATGTATGATTAGTGTACGATTAAATCGGGGGTGTCACAGGCAATGAGTGCAAAAGTTTCTGTTTTTCAGCAAGATCAAATCAACTATCACCGTAAGCCATCTCAAAGGTCTTACTTGGCACTTTATTGAAACAAAAGTTATAAAACCTGATTACTACAGTAGCTTAATCATGTGAACACACAAAAACAGTAAGGATAAATATTGGGTTGTCTCCCAACAAGCGTTTTTCTTTAATGCCTTTCTAGCTAGGCATGATGATGTCAATGATGCTCATATGAAAGATAAGAATGAAAACATAACGAGAGCATCATGAAGCATATGAATATAACATTTAAGCCTAACCCACTTCCTATGCATAGGGAATTTGTGAGCAAACAATTCATGGGAAAAAGAATCAACTAGCATAAGAAGGCAAAACAAGCATAACTTTAAAACTTTAAGCACATAGAGAGGAAACTTGATATTATTGCAATTCCAACAAGCATATATTCCTCCTTCATAATAATTTTCAGTAGCATCATGAATGAATTTAAAAATATAACCATCACATAAAGCATTCTTTTCATGATCTACAAGCATAGAAATTTTACTACTCTCCACATAAGCAAAATTCTTCTCATTCAGAATAGTGGGAGCAAACTCAACAAAATAACTAACATGTGAGGCATAATCCAATTGAAAATTAAAATCATGATGGCAAGTTTCATGGTTAACATTATTCTTTACAGCATACATGTCATCACAATAATCATCATAGATAGTAACTTTGTTCTCATAATCAATTGGAACCTCTTCCAAAATAGTGGAATCCTCACTAAATAAAGTCAATACCTCTCCAAATCCACTTTCATAAATATCACACTAAGATTCAACACCCTCCAAAATAGTGGGATCATTACTTCCTAAAGTTTACATTCTTCCAAACCCACTTTTGATGATAATCTTATTCATACTCCAGAAGATATAAGTGAAGTTCATGGAGCATTCTACAATTAATATAGATGAACCAGTATCCAAGCTCAAAACATATAAGTGAAGCACACGAAGCATTCTAGAAAACCATACTCAAAAGATTTAAATGAAGCACAAAGAGCATTCCATAAATCAATGAAGGGCTATCTCATACTAGCATGGTTCTTAAAGAGAAATAAAAACACAAAGGACACAAATCAAGTGAACAAAACAAAAACTGAGGTATATCGATAATTATTGAAGAAGAAAGATGGGATACCAACCGGGGCATCCCCAAGCTTAGATGCTTGAGTATCCTTGAAATATTTACTTGGGGTGCCTTGGGCATCCCCAAGCTTGAACTGTTGCCTCTCTTTATTCTTCTCACATCGATAACTCCTCGTTCTTTGAACACTTCATCCATACAAAAGTTAACAAAAACTTTGTGAGATCCGTTAGTATAATAAAGCAAATCACTACCTTTAGGCTTTAAGTACTGTTGTAAACTCATTTCAATTTCATATTAGCATTATATCTACTGTATTCCAACTTCACCATGATTCATACCCCCCGATACTACCCATAGATTCATCAGAATAAGTGAACAACGCATAGAAAACAACATTTTAAAAAACAGGATAGTCTGTAGTAATCTGGAAACTTCATATACTTATGTAACTCCAAAAATCTAAAAAATTAGGAAAATCTAAAAAAAATTGTGTAGAAGTATTGTGCAAAAAGTTTCAGACCCGTTTGACTTTCCAGTAAAAAATGTAAATTCACGCGTTACAACAAAAGTTTCTGTTTTTGCACTGCACATAGTAAACAAGCAATCTAATCATCCTAAAACCAAAGCTTGGCACATTATTTTTATAATACGATGGATATATACAAGGGGATAATTATTTCTGAGAAACCTCCATGAAAAATTCTACATTGTTTCCATGAGCATGAACACAAGTGTTCAAGGTTGACCCTCATTTCTCCAATGCATAACTTTCCAATCACTTTTGTTTTTGAAAACCTTTTTAGGCATAAGAGGCAAGTAAAAAATTTTGTATTTTCATTTTTTAAATTTTTTTGTATGTTTCACCCACAACTAAGCAAAAAAAGGGAAAACAAAAACTACTTAGTGAAGAAAGCAAACAAGCACACACAAGAATATGAACCCCACACTATTGCTCCCGGCAAAGGCGCCAGAAAAGAGCTTGATAATCCCCAAGTGCAGGGAATCACCGTAGCAATTTCCAAAGGTGGAACTGATAAGCATGGATTGTCGAACCCACAAGGAGCTAAAGTTAAGATCAATATTCTCTCAAGTCCTATCTGCCGCTGATACGACTCTACATACACTGAATGTTTGCTTCCAACTGGAAACAAGAAATAAAACTATGTTGTGGGTATGAAGAGGATAACTTTGCATGATATCGGAGAGCTAAAATATAAAAGTAGGTGTTTTTATCATAAAGTTAGGATATATTACTTAAGTATTACAAATAGCGAGTGTGGAATTATGATGGGTTGGTGTACGGAATTGTCCTAGGCAATTGTTAACATGATCGGTAATCACTATTGCAATTTCATGTGAGGGAGAGGCATATGCTAACATACTTTCTCTTCTTGGATCATATGCACTTATGATTGGAACTCTAGCAAGCATCCGCAACTACTAAAGATCATTAAGGTCAAACCCAACCATAGCATTAAAGTATCAAGTCCTCTTTATTCCCATACGCCATGACCCACTTATCTGTGTTTGTGTTTCAGTCACTCACGCAACACAGACAATAAGCAAACCATGAACATATAGCAAACCCTACAGAGGGGATCCCTCACGCTGGCGCGACACGGAGGGCACCATAGGATAGCACCAATAATAAAACATACAAATCAAACCAATCTAGATCATCAATCAACCCAAAGACAAAGGAAATCTACTCAAAACATCACAGGATGGCAACACATCATGGACCATAATATGTGTCATAAAGCACCATGTTCAAGTAGGTGATTATAGAGGGGTGCGGGAGAGTGGACCGTGTAAAAGAGATGAGGATGGTGATGATGATGGTGATGTTGATGAAGACAATCACTGCAGCGATGATTCCCCTCCCGATGGCACTCCGGCGCCACCGAGAGAGAGAAGGAGAGGTTCTCCCTCTTGTCCTTCCTCCTCCATTGTCTCCCCCTGGATGGGGAGAGGTTCTCCCTCTGGTCCTTGGACTTCATGGCGATGATGGCCCCTCCAAGATCCTCCCCCATGGCCTCCGGTGATGATACCCCCTTCAGTAGGGTGCCGGAGAGGGCCTAGATTGATTTCTCATGGTTTTGGAGGATTGCGGCGGCGGAACTTCTGATCTCTTCTCTGTTCTGTTTTTTTAGGATTTATAGGAGGGGTTGGCGTCGGTTTCATGAAAAGAGGGCCCACATGGAGTCCATGAGGTAGGAGCACCCTCCCGGTGGTAGGGTGCGGCCTCCATCCTCGTGGTGGCCTTGGGACTCCCCTCCGGTAGCTTTTCGTTCTAGTATTTTTTATATTTTCCAAAAATATTCTTCGTTGATTTGCAGCGCATTCCGATAACTTCTATTTCTGCACAAAAACAATACCATAGTAGTTCTGCTGAAAACAGTGTTAGTCCGGGTTAGTTCTAATCAAATCATACCAATATCATGTAAAAGTGTTATAAACATGGCATGAATACTTCATAAATTATAGATACGTTGGAGACATATCAGGCATAATCGTGATGTGATGCACATCGATAAAAATATATGTGACAGTATTATCGGCACACTTCTTAATATTGAAGGCAAGGCAAAAGATACCCTAAAATCTAGGATTTATTTGACACACCTGGGTATCATAAAGGAATTGCAGATGGAAGATGAAGGCAAACCACGGGATATGGCACCAGTTGTCTATGTCTTGGACAAGGTAAAAAGAAAAGAATTCTGTGAGGTCTTGTCACGTGTGAGATTCCCACACAGATTTGCGTCCAGCCTTGAAAGGAGAGTTAGTGCAAATGGAAACAAGGTAAAAGGGTTGAAAACCCATGACTGACACGTCCTACTTCAAAGGGTTTTACCTGTTATCCTTAGAGGATTGGGCCGCCCTGACTTATACAGAGAAGTTGCAGAGTTGGGCCAATTCTTCGGGGAACTCTGCAGTAGAAATATCAGGATAGATGCTTTGGAGTGTCTTAGAAACAAGATACCAACTATCCTATGCGTCCTTGAGAAGATATATCCTCCAGCCTTCTTCGATGTGATGGTGCATTTGGCTGTTCATCTACCTGATGAGGCACTACTTAGAGGTCCAGTACAATATGGATGGATGTACCCCATTCAAAGGTGGCTAGGCACTTTCAAGGGCTATGTTAGGAACAGAGCTAGACCCGAGGGTTCCATTGCAGAGGCCTACATTGGTACAGAAGCATTGACATTCTGCTCAAAATACATTGAAAGAGCTGATCAACTTAGCAAAGAGGTTGGTGAAGAGAATCCTGGGCTCAATATTTTCGATTGTTCTGTTCGAGTTACAGGGAAGAGTCGACAAGACGACAAACCTAAAGATTTTGACAAAATAGTTTGGTATGTGTTGAATAACTGTCTTGAGATTCTACCTTATATCGAGTAAGTGCTAAGTACTGCAGTTATACATCGTAATCTACTAAACTTGAAACACATTCTTATATATTTAGATGTTTGACGCGATCACTATGTTGTGTAGCATCTACAAAAAGGAGTTACTGCCGCAAAATCCAAGAAACATTGACAAACTGGTTATGAAAGGATTTGCGAAATTGTTCAAGAGCCATGTAAGCTTTTGAATTGCACTGTCAGTTTTTTTAATATATTGAGTACATGAGATGATCAGCTTGTCTATTTTCTAACCATAGGTTAAGAAGATGCGGGAGGATGGGCAGGCAGTTGATGATGCCCTTTACGCACTAGCAATGGGTCCTGATACTCGGTTAAGACATTATGAATCTTGCATTATTGGAGATGTGTGCTACAACACCCTTGCACGCGACGAAGGCAGGAAGACACAAAATAGTGCCATCATGAGCACGGATACATACATCAAAGAGATAACTAAAATGTATGCAAACATAACAGACATTGTTCAGTTGCAGTATATCTCCAGTTTCGAGGTTCATCGGTGTGTGGTTCTGTTGTGCTGTCGTTGGTATAACCTGTTTTCCAGGATCGCAAAACCCAGAGCCGATGATTATTTCAAATCCATCAATGTCAAGGCGGCGTACCAGACCTATGAGCCTTTTATTTTGGCAAATCAAGCAACACAGATATTTTTCTTGGAAGACACATTTGCACGTAGTGATGACTGGAGAGTATTGCAAAGGTTTGAGAAAAGGAATTCGTTTAATGAAGTTGCACAACAAGATGATGCTTACTCTGCCCCTGATGTAGAAGATTCCACAGATGTTCCTAATATCTTTGAGAACCATCACGTTAATGACGCTGGCGAAAATATCGCCTGTCGGGCTGTGGACATACGAAAGTTGAATAATAAGACGCCAACATTCGAGGACATTGAGGATTAAGAAGAAGATGACACTGGGGGAATTATGATTTAGACTGATACACATGGCGAAGATGTTGACGCTGCTGCTACGGGTGATGATTAGATTGCTTTTGTCGCATTTGCCTGTCAGAAGACGTTTTTTATCTACTATGCGAAATTGTGTTTGCTATGACAAGTATTTTGTTGTGAGAACATCACTTATTATGTATGTTGATTTGTGTTTGGTGATTGTATGACGACTAAAACATGATAATATTGTTGTTTAGTTGTACTCATATTTGGCTGTGAAACTTGTATTTGATGACATAGTTTGCTATTGGACTGCGATTTGCTTAACGTCTTCGAACGGGAACATGATGACCCACAAGTATAGGGGATATATCTTAGTCCTTTCGATAAGTAAGAGTGTCGAACCCAATGAGGAGCAAAAGGAAATGAAAAGCAGTTTTCAGTAAGGTATTCTCTGCAAGCACTGAAATTATTGGTAACAGATAGTTTTGTGATAAGGTAATTGGTAACGAGAAACAAGTAACAAAAGTAAACAAGGTGCAGCAAGGTGTCCCAATCCTTTTTTTAGCAAAGGACAAGCCTGGACAAACTCTTATATAAAGCAAAGCGCTCCCGAGGACACATGGGAATTACTATCAAGCTAGTTTTCATCATGCTCATATGATTCACGTTCGTTACTTTGATAATTTGATATGTGGGTGGACTGGTGCTTGGGTACTTCCCTTCCTTGGACAAGCATCCCACTTATGATTAACACCTCTCGCAAGAATCCGCAACTACGAAAGAAGAATTAAGGTAAACCTAACCATATCATGAAACATATGGGTCCAAATCAGCCCCTTACGAAGCAACGCATAAACTAGGGTTTGAGCTTTTGTCACTCTAGCAACCCATCATCTACTTATTACTTCCCAATGCCTTCCCCTAGGCCCAAATCATGGTGAAGTGTCATGTAGTCGACGTTCACATAACACCACTAGAGGAGAGACAACATACATCTCATCAAAATATCGAACGAGTACCAATTCACATGATTACTTATAACAAGACTTCTCCCATGTCCTCGGGAACAAATGTAACTACTCACAAATCGTATCCATGTTCATAATCAAAGGGTTATTGAATATCATTAAGGATCTGAACATATGATCTTCCACCAAATAAACCAACTAGCATCAACTACAAGGAGTAATCAACACTACTGGCAACCCACAGGTACCAATCTGAGGTTTTGAGACAAAGATCGGTTACGAGAGATGAACTAGAGTTTGAGAGGAGATGGTGCTGGTGAAGATGTCGATGGTGATGATGATGGCGGTGATTTCCCCCTCCCGGAGCGATGTTTCCCCAGCAGAACAGCTCTGCCGGAGCCCTAGATTGGTCCTGCCTAGGTTCCGCCTCGAGACGGCGGCGCTTCGTCCCGAAAGCTTCCTTCTGATTTTTTTCTAGGGCAAAAGACACCATATAGTAGAAGATGGACGTCAGGGGCCTGCCAGGTGGCCCACGAGGCAGGGGGCGCGCCTAGGGGGGTAGGGCACGCCCTCCACCCTCGTGGCTGGTGGGTGGCCCCCCTCTAGTGCTTTTTCACCCAATATTTTTAATATATTCCAAAACTGACTTTCGTGGAGTTTCAGGACTTTTGGAGTTGTGCAGAATAGGTCTAATATTTGCTCCTTTTGCAGCCCAGAATTCCAGCTGTTGGCATTCTCCCTCTTCATGTAAACCTTATAAAATAAGAGAGAAAAGGCATAAGTATTGTGACATAATGTGTAGTAACAGCCCATAATGCAATAAATATTGATATAAAAGCATGATGCAAAATGGGGGGTGTCCGGATAGCCGGAATATCAATATCCGCCGGACTCCCAGACTACAAAGATAGAAGATTGAAGACTCCGGCTCGTGTCCGGAAGGTACTTTACTTGGCGTGGAAGGCAAGCTTGGCAATACGGATATGTAGATCTCCTACCATTGTAACCGACTCTATGTAACCCTAGCCTCTCCGGTGTCTATATAAACCGGAGAGCTTTAGTCCGTAGGACACAACATTACATCTCAACAATCATACCATAGGCTAGCTTCTAGGGTTTAGCCTCATTGATCTCGTGGTAGATCTACTCTTGTACTACCCATATCATCAATATTAATCAAGCGGGACGTAGGGTATTACCTCCATCGAGAGGGCCTGAACCTAGGTAAAAACACTGTGTCCCTCGTCTCCTGTTACCATCCGCCTAGACGCACAGTTCGGGACCCCCTACCCGAGATCCACCGGTTTTGACACCGACATTGGTGCTTTCATTGAGAGTTCCTCTGTGTCGTCGCCGATAGAGCGGATGCCTTTACCCGTCTTCAAAGACGGTGTTCTCACCGGAGGGGCCTTGGCTGCCGGTCAGACAATCCGGCTTGGCGGCTTCCTTATGACCGCCTGTCCAGCCATCGCTTCGGCAACGACTTCTCAAGTCGTCGAAGGCAATTTTTGTGTCAGCCTTAAAGCTGCCGAACAGTTAGATCCAATTGAGCTCTTGTCTGTTAACGAGCTCTTGGATCGCATCGCCGCCCTGGGAGTCGCAACAGACTACAATCAGATTGGGCTTAAAACCGATCTGAGAGAGATCAACTCTCCTGTGTTACCCACCACATCAAGTGGTAGAAGAACAACTTGGCAATTCGCCGCCATCGTTGAAAACAATCGTGTCCGGACTCCAACCCTCCATGCCGATTCTGCGGAGGTATGGACTCGATCAAGCATTGAACCTAAAATCATGCGTCGCTCCGGACTCATTGGGCTGTTTCCAAGAAATCAAGCTTCCAAATCGGAAGTCCTCGCCATTGAGCCCAAAGATGGGCAGGGATCCGGATTTTATTGCACCCTCCCGCCCGGACATATGCGATTTATCTCTAGTTCGCAAGAGCCATCGGAAAGCAAAGACATCATTATGGGCGATTCCTCCTGGTTATGGACGGGATAAAGGACTCGCCGAGAGGAGAACGCAATCTCAATATTCTGCAATAACTGCACGGACAAGGGAATCCTGAACGCCATCGATCATCACTAGATTACGCGTTTTACCGATCTGGCGTCCATAGTGCGAAAGTACTGTGCGACGGAAAGTTTCCGGAAAACTGAAAATCAATTTTGGGATAATCCGGCCCCAAACCCAGTCCAGCGGTAAAAGGAGCCTCACAATCAGGCCCCAGATGCAAAAATCAAAAAGCAAAAACCCAGCAAGGGAAATGGAACCGTACTGGAGGGATGGCTCAATGGACCCTGTAAACTTCACAATACAGGGGGAGCTGTCCCAACGCATAGCCTTCGAGCATGTTGGATATTACGGCAGGTGGCCAAAAGTGGCGAAGAGCTTCTAGCTCCGGGAAACCACTCCAACAATACCAGCACGGTGTCAACAGTCTTCGAGACTTTCACATCAAATAATATGCGAAAACGAACAATCCGCGAACTCGCCGAAGTCTACCAAGTAGCAACAAGCAAATCCATGGAGCGACACAGCTATCACCTTCAGCGCTAGCGACGAGCCCACATCTCGAACTACGAGCCCTAGCAAGACCGATACTTAGTCCCATAGTGGACGGCCGACCGACAAAGGTCCTCATGGACGGCGGCAGCGGACTAAACCTCATTTACGAGGAAACCCTGCAGAAAATGGAAATCGATTGAGCCGATTGAGCGAAGCAAGACAACCTTCAGAGGAATAATCCCTAGCCGGAAGCGCGCTGCACCGGAAAAATCACATTCGATGTGGTGTTCGCCTCCGGACAATTACAGATCCGAAGAAGTCACGTTCTGTAGCCCCGCTCAGCAGCGGCTATCACGCCATATTAGGACGAGAGGCATTCACAATTTTTCAAGCAATACCTCATTACGGGTACATGAAGCTCAAAATGCCAGGCCCAGCGGAATAATCACTCTCGTCGCTGATCCGGACAAAGACTCGCACCAAAATAAGACAGCCACACTAGCCCTCGAGGCACTATCCAAGCCTTAGCGGCAGAGGAACTTATCGCCACGCCCACGGTAAATGGGACGACGTGATACTTGATAAAAGATCCAAGTCCACCTCCTTCAAACCAGCAGATGAGATAGTTAAATTTCAGGTCCACCCAACGGACCCAACAAAGACGGCCTCCATCGGGCACAGTTGAACCTCAAGTCGACGCCAAGACCGCGCGAATTCCTTCAGAAAATTGGGACATCTTCGCCGCACCCTTCGGACATGCCCGAATCCTCGCAGTTGGCGTAACACAGCCTAAACATCCTAAAAGGATTCAAACCAATCAAACAGGCTCTTCGACGATTTTCTGAGCCCAAAAGACAAGCAATGGGAGAAGAGCTAGCCAAGTTATTGGAAACCGGATTCATCAGAGATATCAAACGTCCGGACTGGCTAGCAAATTTGGTGATGGTACCAAAGAAGGACAAATCCTGGCGCCTCTGCGTCGACTTCAAAGACCTCAATAAGGCTTGCCCAAAGGATCCGTTCCCCCTCCCCCGCATCGATCAAATTATCGATGCCACGGTAGGACACGATTCGTTGTGCTTCCTGGATGCATACTCTTGCTATCATCAAATCAAGATGGCGGAAGCAGACCAAGCCGCAACGGCATTCATCACTCCATACGGACCATTCTGCTTCAACACGATGCCCTTCGGGCTCAAAAACGCCGGCGCAACATATCAGCGCATGATTCAAACATGTCCGCTACCCAGATAGGCAAAACAATCGAGGAGATACGTGAGACGACGAGTCGTCAAAACAAAACACGCCGAAACTTTAGTAGACGATTTGAGGCTCACATTCGACAACCTCGAGCATATGACATCAAGCTGAATCCGGGAAATGCGTTTTGCATACCAGCCGAAGCTGCTGGGCTTCATTGTATCCGTAGAGGAATCAAGCAATCTGGCCAAGATCCGAGCTCATCACGCTTGGATATCCCAAAGGACCTCAAGCAAATACAAAATTAACAGGATGCGTGGCAGCCTTAAGCCGTTTATCTCCCGCTTAGGAGAGAAGGCGTTTCTTTATCGCCTCCTAAGGCGCACCAACACTTCGAGTGGACGGATGCGCCACCGCTGGACTCAAGAAATAAAGGCCATATTGGCAACAATCCGTCCTGGCTGCGCCCACTCAAGGCGAACCGATGTTGTTATACATCGCTGCAACACATCAAGTTGTGAGCGCTGTCCTCGTTGTCGAACGAGCAACAGAAGGGCATAAATTCCCTCTTCAAAAACCAGTGTATTATGTATCCACTGTGTTAACCCCCTGCAAATCCCGTTACCCGCACTATCAAAAGATAGCATATGCGGTGTTCATGGCGTCCCGGAAGCTCCGGCACTACTTTCAAGAGTGTTCGATAACCGTGGCCTCTGAAGTACCACTCAATGACATTATAAATAACCGCGACACAACGGGAAGGATTGCAAAATGGGCCATTGAGCTCTTGCCATTCGACATAACTTACAAACCTCAACGAGCCATAAAGTCACAAGCTTTGGCTGACTTCGTCGCCGAATGGACTGAAGCCGAACTACCTAAAGAGTACGGCGCATACTCCAATTGGACTATGCACTTCGACGGCTCCAAAATGTTGGCGGATCAGGGCTGGCGTCGATCGACGTCCCCACCGGAGATACAGATCCAAGATGTACTTCAAATAATGTACACGGACTCCAACAACGCAGCCGAATACGAGGCCTTGTTACATGGTCTCCGGATGGCAGTCTCCATGGGCATTCAACGCCTAGAGGTGCGCGGGGATTCAAACCTCGCAATATCCCAAATAAATGGAGACTTTGATGCCAAGGATCCGAAAATGGCAGCATATCGTAATGCTGTCCTGAAAATGTCACTCGGTTTGAAGGACTCAATTCCATCACATAGCCCGAGATAACAACCAAGCGGCCGACATTTCGCACGATCGGTGCGAAACGTGATGTTGTCCCTCCAAATATCTTCCCGAACGGCTCTTCAAGCCATCCGCATCGTGGGAAGAGGAGTCCGTAGCGACAAACCGGAGAGAGCCGCACCTCACCGGTGATTCAGCAGACAACGTAACACAATCCGCCCACGATATAATGGCAGAATCGCGCGATGTACAGAACCTTTCCTAGCCTACTTACTTAGGCAGGAACTTCCCAAGACCAAAATAAGGCCATTGCATAGTCCGCGATCAAGGCCTACAAGGTTCATGAGGGAGAACTTTATAAGAAAAGTACTACCGAGTCCTTCAAAGGTGTATCTCCAAGAAGAAGGGCGAAACCTCTGGCTGAAATCCATGCGGACTAGGTGGACACCACGCAGCAGCCCGGCCTGGTTGGAAAGGCATTCCGTCACAGATTTTATTGGCCGACGGCTCGGGCAGATGCACAGACTTGGTCCAGCGATCGTTGGCTGCCGGCTCTTTGCTAATCGAGCCATATGCCACCCACCGCCTCAAAACCATACCCATTACCCGCCGTCATGTCCAGGGGCTTGACATGGAAGGACCCTTAAAGGGGGAACCCACAAGAAAAATACCTGTTGGTCATGGTGGATAAATTCACCAAATGGATAGAGGCCAAACCGGTCAAAACGGCAGAGTCCGACCAGTGATAGACTTTATATCAGAGGTGGTACACCGTTACGGAGTCCCCCATAGCATCATCACCGATAACGGCACGAACTTCACAGCCGATGAGGTCAAGGCATGGTGCAAAAACATGGGCATTAAGCTCGACTATGCGTCAGTCTATCACCCTCAAACCAACGGTCAAGTGGAAAGAGCAAACGATCTAATAATGAGCGGCATTAAACCCGCACTAGTGAGGTCACTCACTAAATCAGACACCCAATGGGTCGAGGAGCTCGACCAGACTGGGGCTGCGGACAACGCCTAACCGTACTACCGGATTCACACCATTTTTATGGTATATGGCGCAGAGGCAGTTCGCCTGCGACATTATTCATGACTCACCTCGAAGTGCGCATGTATGAGGAAAGAGAAGCCGAGCTCGATCGGCAGGACAGCTGGACACATTGAGGAAGAACGTGACGTCGCAAGGCTCGCTCCGATTTTACCAAAGCAGCAGCTCAAGATATCAAAGCAGAGAAGTACGGGCTAAGACCTATAACATTGGCGAACTAGTTCTACGCTTGCGGACAAGAAAAAGGACAAGCTCAAACCCGGATGGGAAGGCCCTTCATTATTGATCAAGTACTAACCGCGGAGCGTAGCGTCTTAAATGCGCTTGACAACCGACTCGAGCCGAACCCATGGAATGCAGCCCGACTCCGCGATTCTATGCCTAGCGCCGACTAAGAGTTCGCCCCTTCCCCGCCCAACCTTTTTTATTTCGCTGTCTTCCTTTTCTCTTTGTATCCTTTTAAATTAACAAAACCCTCGGGGCCCATTTTCGCATTTTTGCATACACACGCTGTGCCACCGTGACTCGTTATTCTGGGGCTTCTTTTACGAAGCTCAACTATACTGGTTTTATACCCAACACATGTGTCATGCTTCCACATGTACCTTTTACTCGCCATTATATGCATCGATATGACTTAAGTTTTGGCCAAGCTGGGTTGTTCGGCTCTGTGCTTACCCCCACGCTCCCGATTGTTCGGCTAGGTGGTAAAGGAGCACCTCTGCGATTGTTATCGCTGGTCACCGGATGTGTACCTCGGTGGGTGAAGCCGAAAGCTAGCGTTCTTAAGGGAATATTCGGTCGGTGATTTAAAAGATGACTTTTTACCTATTTTTCCATCTGCCCCGGATGTTTTATCGCTCCATTGGCAGTCCGGACATGCACTTTAGGGCATGCCACCCCAAATAAAGGAACCCTTAACGGAACTATTCTCCCGAAGATGTTTCTTACTAACCATGTAATATAACATAACTAGTTGGGCACTTGCTCGATAAAGCACTAATGACCCCTACGCCTAGTCTCCATGCATACCACGGTTATTTATTAACCAAAAGGTATTCGACACACTCCGGACTCTAGGGTCCCGAGGTCGGCTTAAAAGGTCGGCAACGGCAAACGATCTACAATCCGCTAGAAGGCATTTCACATGTCATTTTCAAGGATAACATACATTGTCAAGTCTATTGATTGTATTCCTCCTCAATCCCGCCTAACAGCTGTCTAGCTTACAGTCCGCTGGGAAAATTTAGCAGCCAGTTCTACCTGGCTGTACACTAAACTCACAGGATCTCCTTCCGTCGGGCCCCACCGTCCAACTTCGCCATATGGTTGGGATCCGCCTTCTTGTACCGCTGTCTTCACCATGGCCCAAGCCTCCTCGGCACCTTTACGGCAGGTCAAACCTTCCACAAACGCAAGCGCTGCCAAGACTCCCTGTAGCTTCTCTGCAAGCTCCCCGAGGCCCTCGGGCGGGACGAGGGATGGCCATAAAGCCTGTACGACGCCACTCATTGCCTGCCGAACTCGTTCGCACAGCTGCAACAGTTCGGGAAGTTGATCACCCATCGATACGGGCATCTCCTCCGCAGGATGGCCCGTGAGTATACCTACAAGACATATTATGTCAAATCGCTTCCTTGCCGACCTCCTCTTTCTAAGAGAGTTCGCCAAGCACTTACTATAGATGCTGCGACGGCCGCTGATTCTCCTTAACGGAGCCGACAGCTCGGCTCAGGCGCCTTTCAGCTCTTCTCCGAGCTTGGCGCTGGCATCTTGAAGCTTGTTCTTTCTGCTGAACTCGCTCAACACATTTTCGCCGCTTTTAGTCTGGCGTAATAGCGATTACTGTCCGGATCTTGTTCGCCGCACCTACAAGGTCATTATTAGACTCATGCGCACGCCGCACAGCGCTTATATTAATTTATACAAATGTGTTACCAGAGAGGGTCTTTCCGTCTCCTCTGCGGCAGCAAGTGCGCCTCAAGTTGGGCCTTGCAATCTTGCAGCTCTCGGGACAGCTGGGCGTTCTTCTCGTTAAGAGCTCGAAAGTTTATATGATCCTTAAATCAGTTAACATAACTAATTTAAGTCTCGGGGCTCTTGGTGTATACAACCATTAAAATTCCCTTACCCGTATGTCTTTAACATACTACTCCGTGGCTCGTAAAACCATTTTGAGCAGCCCGAGATGCGTCCCCCTCGCTAAAGGCATCCAATGCCTCGGGAAAAGCACGCTTCTTGAAAAACTGTCCGCGGCATCTATGATTCATAGCGCTCTCCACCTCGACTTGGTGGCGACAGCCTGTCGGTATCCTCCATTGGAGCAGGTCCGTTCGCGTCTTGCGCTTGCCTCCCCCTCCAGCCCAGCGCGCTGGAGCCCGGCTGGTGTTGGTTGGGTCGGCAATTCCTGCGCCACTGCCCGGGCGGCGCTTTTCTCCTATAAAAATCATGAGCACTTAGATGTTTCCCGAGCATTGCTCCAAAAGATCAAACACGATCTATACCTCTGCGGTGACGTTTCGCCCAAGACGCTCCTTTTCCTCCCGCTAGTTCGGATGACCTCAGAGGTCGGCTGCCGCAGCTCGCTTCCCGCCGTAATGGCGCCTCCTGCAAAATACCATCGCTCGCGAAGGTCGAAACAGCAAGGATAGGATAACGGTGTCCGGACTTCGGTCGTGGTCACCGATGCCGAACTTAGCCCGGGTAGTCCGCCGTAATGGCGACTCAAAGCATTGTCAATGCTGAGCTGGTGATACACCCGTCAATCAGCTCCACCCCGATGTCCGGATCCTCTTCGAGGTCGGACCTGTGGACCCTTCGATCCTCGGGTTGTGGAGCAGACTCATCATGTCCTCCACAGTCCGGCGAGACCTGCGCTACCAAGACGAATGTAAGAAGCTTAAACTTTGAAAGCACGGGTAGAACCCTTCGAGGTGTTCGCTACCCATCCTCCGGGTTGACCATAGAAAACCCATCCACAGGTTCGGACGAAGGAAATCCTCCTTCTCCCCTTGTACAGATCGGACAGATCTTCACCAGATCCTCGGTCGAATCCGCCCTTCTTGGCCGTGCCGGTAGCATCGCCCTCCCCGCTGAAATCCCACATGGGTGGCCCTCAGATCGCAGCGGCTGCACCCCCACTTGATGCACGCCGCCATGGCTCCAAACATGGTCAAGCCGGAATGAGCCATTAATCTTATTCGGCCCATCAAGTAATGGACGCTCTTGTCTTCCTCCAAATGGGGGCTCCGCGGGCGCCAGCTCAGGCGTTTCTTCAAGGGAGCAGCATCAAACTCCGGGAGGCCGATCCGGACTGGGTCGGGCAACGGAGCGTCTACTATATAAAACCACTCTGAGGGCCAGTCTTCGGATGCCCTCTTGGGGGTGCCGGATAGGTATCCGGTCCCGGCGATGCGCCATATTTCGGCGCCGCCCACTTGATATGTGGACCCCTGGTAAGAACGGGGTACGAGGCAGAATAGCCTCTTCCACAATGCGAAATGGGGCTCGATGCCCAGGAATAGCTCGCAAAGAGCTACGTAGCCCGCGATGTGTAACACAGAAGCGGGCGTGAGGTGGTGGAGCTGGAGTCCGTAGAACTTCAGGAGCCCGCGGAGGAACGGGTGTATTGGAAACCCGAGCCCCCTTATTAGATAAGGGACAAAGCACACCCGCCTCCCCCTGTTGGGGCTTGGGTGTCCTCCGCCTGCTCCTCCTCGATAAGTAACCAGTCCGCTCGGACCGAACCATGAAGGCCGGAGGAAGCCATCCCTCTGCTTGGAGCTTTACTAGCTCACAGGCGAATAGAGCACCTCCTCCAATCCCGGCGATGGGCTGGGAGCGCGTGAGGAAGAGCGCTGACGATCCATGGTGGAATGGATTTGAGTCGAGGCGCTTTGATGGGGTATACGCGGAGGAGGATGGTGCGGTTTGGATCTGGATCCCTGCCCTTTAATAGGTGGTGACCCGCACAACCAAGGGTTGAAATGTAAAGGCTCCTGGCTTTTCGTGATTCGTGCAACGCGTGGAAGAGGGCCATAATTTGGCGAGAAGCCAAGAAGCACAAGATTCGAGGTAAAGTCGGACATCGCTCGGCAGAACATGGAATTCAAGGAGAACCCGCTTGTAACGCCAAGACTACAAGCCCGCTGGACTTATCGTCATTGAAGCCTGGTTCGAGGGCTACCGAGGAGTCTCGACTAGGGGTGTCCGGATAGCCGGACTATCAATATCCGCGGACTCCTGCATCACGTAAGATAGAAGATTGAAGACTCGCTCGTGTCCGGAAGGTACTTTACTTGGCGTGGAAGGCAAGCTTGGCAATACGGATATGTAGATCTCCTACCATTGTAACCGACTCTGTGTAAACCCTAGCCTCTCCGGTGTCTATATAAACCGGAGAGCTTTAGTCCGTAGGACACAACATTACATCTCAACAATCATACCATAGGCTAGCTTCTAGGTTTAGCCTCATTGATCTCGTGGTAGATCTACTCTTGTACTACCCATATCATCAATATTAATCAAGCAGACGAGGGTATTACCTCCATCGAGAGGGCCTGAACCTGGGTAAAAACATTGTGTCCCTCGTCTCCTGTTACCATCCGCCTAGACGCACAGTTCGGGACCCCCTACCCGAGATCCACCGGTTTTGACACCGACACCTGGACTAGGGGGTGTCCGGATAGCCGAACTATCATCATTATCCGGACTCCAAGACTATGAAGATACAAGATTGAAGACTTCGTCCCGTGTCCGGATGGGACTTTCCTTGGTGTGGAAGGCAAGCTTGGCAATACGGATATGTAGATCTCCTACCATTGTAACCGACTCTGTGTAACCCTAGCCCTCTCCGGTGTCTATATAAACCGGAGGGTTTTAGTCCGTAGGACGAACAACAATCATACCATAGGCTAGCTTCTAGGGTTTAGCATCCTTGATCTCGTGGTAGATCTACTCTTGTACTACCCATATCATCAATATTAATCAAGCAGGAGTAGGGTTTTACCTTCATTGAGAGGGCCCGAACCTGGGTAAAAACATCGTGTCCCTTGTCTCCTGTTACCATTCGCCTAGACGCACAGTTCGGGACCCCCTACTTGAGATCCGCCGGTTTTGACACCCACATTGGTGCTTTCATTGAGAGGTCCTCTGTGTCGTCGCTCATAGGCCCGATGGCTCCTTCGATCATCAACAATGACGCAGTCCAGGGGGAGACCTTTCTCCCCGAACAGATCTTCGTATTCGGCGGCTTTGCACTGCGGGCAATTCGCTTGGCCATCTGGAGCAGATCGAAAGCTACGCCCCTGGCCATCAGGTCAGATTTGGAAGTTTGAATGATACGGCCGACATCCGCGGAGACTTGATCTTCGACGGATTCGAGCCACAGCCGAGCGCGCCGCACTGCCACGATGGGCATGATTTAGCTCGCTGCGGACAAGGCCTTTGAGGTCGACGAGAGTCCGCCCGACCCTTAACTCGGAGCCGACTGCGCCGATCGAGGATGGGTGGCTAGACACCGCCTCGGGGGCTGCTACCTCTACGGCGATGGATCCGAATACCGACCATGTCCCTTGGGAAGCTCGTGACTCCGAGGTGCCGGACTTCTCGCCGGACTCCGAACCTCCCGCGCCCCTACCAATCAAATCTGATTGGGCGCCGATCATGGAGTTCACCACTGCGGACATCTTTTAGCACTCGCCTTTTGGCGACATCCTGAGTTCGCTAAAGTATCTCTCTTTATCAGGAGAGCCCTGGCCGGATCACGGTCAGGACGGTTGGGATGCGGACGACGAAGAAATTCAAAGCCCACCCACCACCCACTTTGTAGCCACTATCGACAACCTAACCGACATGCTAGACTTCGACTCCGAAGACATCGATGGTATGGACGATGATGCCGGAGACGACCAAGAACCAGCGCCTACGGGGCACTGGAAAGCCACCTTGTCATACGACATATACATGGTGGACATCCCGAAGGATGGGAATGGCGATGGAACAGCGGAGGAAGACCCCTCCAAGAAACAGCCTGTTGCGTCGGCGTGGCGTGGCGCCGCCTAAATCCCGCCCAAAGAAGAATGGAGATTCCGCACCGAGACTATAACACCCCGGACAAGGTCAAGACAACCCCTCCAAAGAAGATTCAGCATAGGAGGATGGAGAAGCCAGCCCTCATGAGAGAGCGGCAGACAAAGAGGTAGAGGACAATAATTGTACGCCTCCCTCCGGAGACGAGGCAAGCCTCGACGACGACGAATTCATCGTGCCTGAGGATCCTGTCGAACAAGAGCATTTTAAATGCAGGCTCATGGCCATGGCAAGCAGCCTCAATAAAAAGCAGCAACAGCTTAGAGCTGATCAAGATTTGCTAGCCAACAGATGGACCGAAGTCCTTGCGGCCGAAGAGTACGAACTCGAACGCCCCTCCAAAAGCTACCCCAAACGCAAGCTGCTGCCCTGATTAGAGGAGGAAGCATATAAACCTACATCACCAGCACACAATACGGCCGACCGGCCACCTCGTGGCTGCGATAGAGAGGCCTCTAGGCCCTCCACTAAAGCCGTACCCCGGCATCGCTCGAAAAGTACAAAGCCGCGGGGGAATGCGCCGGACTTGCGAGACATTTTGGAGTATAAGGCAAGACAATCAAGATCGATCTACGGATCGCGTGGGCGCCCCATGATAGGCGACGACAACCGTCGCGCCGGATACAGCAATTCCGGTCGGGCCGAACACAGTAGACCAAGCTCGCTTGAGCTACGTCGTGATATAGCCCAATACAGAGGCGCCACACACCCACTATGCTTCACAGATGAAGTAATGGATCATCAAATCCCCGAAGGGTTCAAACCCGTGAACATTGAATCCTACGATGGCACAACAGACCCCGCGGTTTGGATTGAAGACTATCTCCTTCATATCCACATGGCCCGCGGGGATGATCTTCACGCCATCAAATACCTCCCACTCAAGCTTAAAGGCCCAGCTTGGCATTGGCTTAACAGCTTGCCAGCAGAATCAATTGGGTGTTGGGAGGACCTGAAAGCCGCATTCCTTGATAACTTCCAGGGCACATATGTGCGACCACCAGACGTTGATGACCTAAGCCACATAATTCAGCAGCCAGACGAATCAGCCAAACAATTCTGGACTCGATTCTTAACCAAGAGAAATCAAATTGTTGACTGTCCGGATGCAGAGGCCCTTGCAGCCTTCAAACATAACATCCGCGACGAGTGGCTTGCCCGGCACCTAGGACAGGAAAAGCCAAAATCCATGGCAGCCCTCACATCACTCATGACCCACTTCTGTGCGGGAGAGGATAGCTGGCTAGCCCGCAGTAACAAGCTCACCAAAAATTCTGGTAGTCCGGATACCAAGGACAAAGAATGGCGGTCGCTACGCAATAAGCACAAACGCCGATTAGCGGTGATAATATCAAGATACGGCAGTCAACGCCGGATTCAGAGGCTCTAAACCCGGTCGCGGAAAAGCCATTCAAAAGAACTACTCCGAGCCCGCCCAATTTGGACCGGATATCGATCGCTCGTGCGGATACACGGCACTTCAAAAGCCAGCTAATCACACCAACAGGGATTGTTGGGTATTCAAGCAGGCAGGCAAGTTAATTGCCGAAAACAATGACAAGGGGCTGCATAGCGATGACGAGGAAGAGACCCGGCCGCCAAACAATAGAGGACAGAAGGGTTTCCCCCCACACGTATGGACGGTGAACATGATATACGCAACCCACATACCCAAAAGGGAGCGGAAGCGTGCGCTCAGGGACGTATACGCGATGGAGCCAGTCGCCCCAAAGTTCAATCTGTGGTCCTCCTGCCCGATCACTTTTGATCGAAGGGACCATCCCACCAGCATCCGCCATGACGGATTCGCCACATTGGTTTTAGACACAATCGTCGATGGGTTTCACCTCACTAGAGTCCTGATGGACGGCGGCAGTAGCCTGAACCTACTTTATCAGGATACAGTGCGCAAGATGGGCATAGACCCCTTAAGGATTAAACCCACAAAGACGACCTTCAAAGGCGTCATACCAGGTGTAGAGGCCAATTGCACAGGCTCAGTTACACTTGAAGTGGTCTTCGGATCCCCGGATAACTTCCGAAGCGAGGAGTTAATCTTCGACATAGTCCCATTCCGTAGCGGCTATCATGCACTGCTCGGACGAACCGTGTTTGCAAAGTTCAATGCGGTGCCGCACTACGCATACCTCAAGCTCAAGATGCCAGGCCCTCAAGGAGTCATCACGGTCAACGGAACACTGAACGCTCTCTCCGGACGGAGGAGCATACAGCGGCTCTCGCGGCAGAAGTGCAGAGCAGCCTCTTAAGGCAATTTTCGAGTCCGGCCGCTAAGCGACCGGACACCGTCAAGCGCGCCTGGAGTAACCTACAGCAAGGCCACCTGGCACGTTCGGAGCACGCGTAGTAATGCGATCCCAATCCCAGCCCTCGCAAAATTGCAAAACCAGTACTCCGCGTACATCACTACGCTCTGGAAATACCATGGGCAAAGGGGGAGGGGCACGACCATGGCAGGCCCAGAGTGAGCTCAACCACACCAGGGGCTCCCAAATGGGTCATCATTTTCCTTTTTCTTCTTTTTTTCTTATCCTCAGGACTCCGTTTACTAGAAGCCCTGTCCGGCAGTAGACCCGCCGAACTCACGATACAACAGCCAGGGAAGCAAAAAAGCTACAACGAGTATCCAGGTGGTCTCCGTTACGAGCATTATACCTATTTTATACCCCATTCCGCAGCCTACCCCTGAAGGGGGACATGTTAAATAGTCCTCCTCGCTTATCGCACTATTTGTATCGTTCTACATTCATGGCAGTATTTTTTGAATAAACAATTCATCGCGTTTTGCCTACCATTGCATTCCTTTTTTACACACATGTTCACTTATGACATGTTGCATCCGTACACTTTTGGTACGGCTAAATACACCAGGGCTTAAGTTCCCCATATTATGGTGTGATAAGTCCGAACACTTTCACAAGTGCGGCACCCCGAACTTATAGCATTATATGCATCGGCTCCGAATCATGTATTGGGTCAATAGTTGGGTTTGCCCGGCTCCCATGTTTTGGTTCCTTATGTTCCGTTATATCGGCTAAGGTAGCGCTGGGAGAACCACTGCGATTGTGCCCCAGTTGAGCTGGGTGAGCACCTTAGTGGAGAAAGCTAAAACTGACCGTCATGATAAGGCGAGAGCCGGTCGCTGTTCGAGAGGTTTTTTCGAGTCCCTAAAGACTTATGCCGCTTAGAGCGAAGAACCGGCTTTGTCCGCCCAGCGTGATAGCGCCCAATTCGCCTTCCAAACACAAGGGGCTTTGCCGAAATTTAAAATTATAGAATTCTATGGCTAAGTGAGAGTGTTCAAGCATTATAAGCCCGGTTGCCTCGTTCGCTGTGTTGAGCGCCTCCCTAGAAGGACCCAAAATGGGAACAAGAGCGCCAAGTTTATCCCAACACCCCAAAGACTGTGGCATGGGGGCTGAAGTTAACGACTTGCCATCTCTCGTGTTTGATAAATGGCCGCACATAAGGTAATATTTTAAATTAACAAGCGCTGCTTAGCTCATATGAAAAAGTTTTCAGCGCACAGGATAACAAAATGCGAGTCTACTAAAAATTACATCTTTGGAGCATTCACCGCAATAATGCAGCACCCTTCAGACACCCTTATAATACATCTCGGTGTGCGATACTCCTTGCCGGCGGTGGCGCATCCGTCACAAGCTTCGGTGTCCATCCTGCCCAAAGGCACCTTAGCGGCAAGGGCCCGACAGCACCTTCAATGCAAAGCGGAGTGCTTGATGACGCCAACCCATGGACAAAGGCCCACCACCGCCGCACTGCATCAAGTAGCTCCTGTGCATGGCCTCTTTGGGCCACAGCCAACTATGAGGCCCTTCATGGCCTGTTCGCCACCTTAGGAGCTCGACCAGCTGCTTCACTGGTCGCCAGGCACCGGATGTTCGACCAAAGATACCGAGACCAGAACACCTTCTCCAGAGCTCCCTCCTCGGCTCAGAGGAAGCGGCAAAGATCGGACACGCCGCAGGCAGATCTGCGAACGCTCCTGGAGAGCTCCGAATTCGGGTAAGTAACAGGTAATTCACTTTTACATGCTTGCTTTGCATGAAGAATGCCTTACCCGCCGCTATCTTCTTTACTGCCTCGATATCCTGGAGGGCCTTTTGGGCTTCGGCCTTAGCGGCTTTGGCACTCTCAAGAGCCGACGCAAGCTCGGACTCTCGAGTTTTCGAGTCACGCTCCAAACTCTTGTGTTTTTTCACGAGAGCCTGGAGCTCTTGCTGCACCTCCGCCACCCGCGACTCCTGCTTCTCTCGCTCGGCGCGTTCCGCGGCCGCATTGCGTTCGCCCATGGACACCACCTCCTTGTGGTCGCGACTGCTCAGAGCCCCGAGTACCCACGTTATTTTTATCATTTTTTCTTGCAACCAAATCCTTTTCAATAAGGTACAACTTTAATAAGGTGTTACTCACCTTCCGTGTCCTCGAGTTGCTTCTTGGCACGGCCGAGCTCGATCTCGGACCGCTCGAGGCTCTGCTTCAAGGAATTGACCTCCAGATTAGTGCGGCAGAGGTCAAGAAGGCAGCCTGCATTCCCACATTGACATATTTTGTTAGACTCCTCGTAGAATCTTTTTAGATCCTCATCCGCTTTTCTTTTGAACACCGAACCGAGCATCGTGGGCTACTTTCTATACGGTACTATTTTACATATCTTAAAATTCTTACCTCAAAGCTCGTTAGAAGGCTGCTGCAGTTTCGGTCACCGCTTTTGGCGAGCTGAACCTTCCGAATCACCTCACTCATGACAAGGCGGTGTTCTCGTCGATGGAAGCGCCATTGAGCGCCCCAAAGAAGTTATCCGCGCGCCGGTTGCGGCGTTACGATCTTGCCCTTCTTACGAAGTACGCCACGGACTCGGAACCACCAAAGGTTCCGTGCGGAGTCCGTCCAAAGTCGGGAGGTCGCCTCGGCATTCTCCGAGCCACCTCCTCTTGGTGGGTCCCCTTCTGGGATCCCACCTCGGCGTTGTCGGCGTCACGGGGGGAGGAGGCGGTCGGAAGTGAAGCGCTATTCACATATGACGAACCCAAGGACCTACTCGACGAAGCGGGGAGATCGTCCTTGGGAGGACTACAGGGTTGTATGCGGCGTTAGAAGACGCTATGCGACAAAAAGAAAAATTATGTGTTAGTCAGGAGTCCAGACACTTACGATCTCGCCAGGGGCTTGGCCCTTGAGGGCCACTCGCCGCCATCGTCGGCGCAAGCAGGAACAGTCCGGGAAGGGTCCTTCCTTCTGACCCTTCAGCCTCACCCGCTGGGGAGGCCTTCCTCTTCTTCTCTCCCCCACCGGGAGAGGCCTCTTCTTCTCCTCCTCGTCTTCGTGGGAGGAGTCCGCCGAGTCATCGGACGATGAACTGATAACACTGGCGCCGAACTCCTCCAGTTCCCGTGGCCTTCTTCTTGGCGTTTTCTCCGCACCACGTAAGGCGCGGGACCAAAGAGCCTCTGTCTAAACGGGCATCCGCTGGTCTTCGGAGGGGAGTCGGACAGTTAACCTGTCTCGACGCCTTCGCCAAGCTCGTTAAAGGTATTGGGAGTTTAGATCCGTGATAGAGTCAAACTATGAAAAGCAAGTGTCCCATAAAGGATAATATAGCTTACCTCGCCAAACGGACGCCATGAGCGGAATCGCGATCTTGAGTAGCGGATGCGGTTGCTCGGCGCCCTTGAACAAGACCTCCGTGCCTCTTCAGACGAGTGTCAAAGAGCCCGCCAAAGTCTGGTGCTATGCCGGATCGAACTCCCACAAGTTTAAGTCCCGCTGTTGGCAGGGGAGAATCCGGCGGATGAGCATGACCTGGATTACGTTGACAAGCTTGAGCTTCTTGTTCACCAGGGTTTGGAGACATGATTGGAGTCCGTTCAGCTCTTCCGAATCGCCCCACAGCAGGCCCTTCTCTTTCCAGGAGGTGAGCCGCGTGGGGATGCCAGATCTGAATTTGGGGGCCACTACCCATTCGGGGTCACGCGACTCGGTGATGTAGAACCACCCCGATTGCCACCCTTTGATGGTTTCCACGAAGGAGCCCTCGAGCCAGATGACGTTTGGCATCTTGCCCACCATGGCGCCTCCGCACTCCGCTTGGCTGCCCTCCACTACCTTCGGCTTGACATTAAAGGTCTTTAGCCATAAGTCAAGTGGGGCTGGATGCAGAGGAAGGTTTCGCACACCCACGATAAACGCCGAGATGTTGAGGATAAAATTGGGCCGATCATGGAAATCTAGGCCATAGTAGAACATGAGCCCCGGACAAAGGGGTGGAGGGAAGCCCAGTCCATGGAGGAAATGGGGAAGGAATACCACCCTCTCATGGGGCCCGGGTGGGGATGAGCTGCCCTCGTCGGGGAGCCGGTGCACGATATCGCTGGACAAATATCCGGCCTTGCGCAGCTTCTTGATGTGCCCCTCCGTAACGGAGGAGGCCATCCACTTGCCTCCCGCTCCGGACATGATTGGAGAAGGTGGAGGTGAGATGTGCAGACTTGGGCACTGGAGCTCGAGTGCGCGAAGATGGATAAGCAAAGGAGGAAGAAGGCATAGGTAAAAAGGTGGATCCTTATCCCCTTATATATGGGCGGACGAAACTATGCGTCCCCACCAGCCTGGTAAAACTCACTTATCTCCCAAGCGCTGCAATCAATGGCGCGTTTGGGTTACCCACGTCCGTATTGATTAGAATCCTGGGATAAGGGGACACGATCTCTGCTTTGATAAGACGTGCCAGGGAAACCGCTTCGCTAAATGCGCTAAGGTGGAACAATAAAAATGATTCGAGTAAAGGCTTGGCCGTGGTGTGACGTCATATCATGAAATACGTCAGCAGATCAAACTTGTGTGAATATTATTCTCTCTACGGTGGAACGTGAATTTTATTTTGCAGAGACGGACACTATCCTGGGGTTCACAATCTTCTATGAATTATTCGGAGGAGGAACCCACCTTGCAATGCCGAAGACAATATGCGCGCTGGACTTGTCATCATTGAAGCCTGGTTCAGGGGCTACTGAGGGAGTCCTGGACTAGGGGGTGTCCGGATAGCCGAACTATCATCATTGGCCGGACTCCAAGACTATGAAGATACAAGATTGAAGACTTTGTCCCGTGTCTGGATGGGACTTTCCTTGGCGTGGAAGGCAAGCTTGGCAATACGGATATGTAGATCTCCTACCATTGTAACCGACACTGTAACCCTAGCCCTCTCGGTGTCTATATAAACCGGAGGGTTTTAGTCCGAGGACTAACAACAATCATACCATAGGCTACCTTCTAGGGTTTAGCCTCCTTGATCTCGTGGTAGATCTACTCTTGTACTACCAATATCATCAATATTAATCAAGCAGGAGTAGGGTTTTACCTCCATCGAGAGAGGGGGGGCGGCGCCCCCTTTCCTTTTCCCTCTCCCTCTCCTTCCTTCCCCCTCTCTCCCTTTAGGTGTAAACCTACTAGGACTTGGAGTCCTAGTAGGATTCCCCTATTGGGGGCGCGCCATAGAGGGCCGGCCGGCCTCCCCCTTGCTCCTTTATATACGGGGGCAGGGGGCACCCCATAGACACAACAATTGATCTGTTTGATCTTTTAGCCGTGTGCGGTGCCCCCCTCCACCATAGTCCACCTCGATAATACTGTAGCGGTCCTTAGGCGAAGCCCTGCATCAGTAGAACATCAACATCATCACCACGCCGTCATGCTGACGAAACTCTCCCTCAACACTCGGCTGGATCGGAGTTCGAGGGACGTCATCGGGCTGAACGTGTGCTGAACTCGGAGGTGTCGTGCGTTCGGTACTTGATCGGTCGGATCGTGAAGACGTACGACTACATCAATCGCGTTGTGCTAACGCTTCCTCTTTTGGTCAACGAGGGTACGTGGACAACACACTCCCCTCTCGTTGCTATGCATCACCATGATCTTGCGTGTGCGTAGAATTTTTTTTGAAATTACTACGTTCCCCAACAGTGGCATCCGAGCCTGGTTTTATGCGTAGATGTTATATGCACGAGTAGAACACAAGTGAGTTGTGGGCGATACAAGTCATACTGCTTACCAGCATGTCATACTTTGGTTCGGCGGTATTGTTGGATGAAGCGGCCCGGACCGACATTACGCGTACGCTTATGCGAGACTGGTTCTATCGATGTGCTTTGCACACAGGAGGCTGGCGGGTGTCAGTTTCTCCAACTTTAGTTGAACAGAGTGTGGCTACGCCCGGTCCTTGAGAAGGTTAAAACAACACTAACTTGACGAACTATCGTTGTGGTTTTGATGCGTAGGTAAGAACGGTTCTTGCTAAAGCCCGCAGCAGCCACGTAAAACTTGCAACAACAAAGTAGAGGACTTCTAACTTGTTTTTGCAGGGCATGTTGTGATGTGATATGGTCAAGACATGATGCTATATTTTATTGTATGAGATGGTCATGTTTTGTAACCGAGTTATCGGCAACTGGCAGGAGCCATATGGTTGTCGCTTTATTGTATGCAATGCAATCGCCCTATAATGCTTTACTTTATCACTAAGCGGTAGCGATAGTCATAGAAGCATAAGATTGGCGAGACGACAACGATGCTACGATGAAGATCAAGGTGTCGCGCCGGTAACGATGGTGATCATGGAGGTGCTTCGGAGATGGAGATCACAAACACAAGATGATGATGGCCATATCATATCACTTATATTGATTGCATGTGATGTTTAGCTTTTATGCATCATATCTTGCTTTGATTGACGGTAGCATTATAAGATGATCTCTTACTAAATTTCAAGATAAAAAGTGTTCTCCCTGAGTATGCACCGTTGCCAAAGTTCGTCCTGCCCAGATACCATGTGATGATCGGGTGTGATAAGCTCTACATCCATCTACAACGGGTGCAAGCCAGTTTTGCACATGCAGAATACTCAGGTTAAACTTGACGAGCCTAGCATATGCAGATATGGCCTCGGAACACTAAGACCGAAAGGTCGAGCGTGAATCATAAGTAGATATGATCAACATAGTGATGTTCACCATTGAAAGCTACTCCATTTCACGTGATGATCCGTTATGGTTTAGTTGATTTGGAACACGTGATCACTTAGAGGATTAGAGGATGTCTTTCTAAGTGGGAGTTCTTAAGTAATATGATTAATTGAACTTAAATTTATCATGAACTCAGTACCTGATAGTATCTTGCTTGTCTATGTTTGACTGTAGATAGATGGCCCGTGCTGTTGTTCCGTTGAAGTTTAATGCATTCCTTGAGAAAGCAAAGTTGAAATATGATGGTAGCAATTACACGGACTGGGTTCGTAACTTGAGGATTATCCTCATTGCTGCACAGAAGAATTACATCCTGGAAGCACCGCTGGGTGCCAGGCCTGCTGCAGGAGCAACACCAGATGTTATGAACGTCTGGCAGAGCAAAGCTGATGACTACTCAATAGTTCAGTGTGCCATGCTTTACGGCTTAGAACCGGGACTTCAACGACGTTTTGCACATCATGGAGCATATGAGATGTTCCAGGAGTTGAAGTTAATATTTCAAGCAAATGCCCGGATTGAGAGATATGCAGTCTCCAATAAGTTCTATAGTTGCAAGATGGAGGAGAATAATTCTGTCAGTGAGCATATACTCAAGATGTCTGGGTATAATAATCACTTGATTCAACTGGGAGTTAATCTTCCGGATGATAGCGTCATTGACAGAATTCTCCAATCACTGCCACCAAGCTACAAGAGCTTCGTGATGAACTATAACATGCAAGGGATGGATAAGATGATTCCCGAGCTCTTCGCAATGCTAAAGGCTGCAGAGGTAGAAATCAAGAAGGAACATCAAGTGTTGATGGTCAACAAGACCACTAGTTTCAAGAAAAAGGGCAAAGGGAAGAAGAAGGGGAACTTCAAGAAGAACAACAAGCAAGTTGCTGCTCAGGAGAAGAAACCCAAGTCTGGACCTAAGCCTGAAACCGAGTGCTTTACCGCAAGCGATCGTCATCGAAGCGGAACTGCCCCAAGTACTTGGCGGATAAGAAGGATGGCAAGGTGAACAAAGGTATATATGATATACATGTTATTGATGTGTACCTTACTAGAGCTCGCAGAGCACTGGTATTTGATATCGTTTCTGCTAATATTTGCAACTCAAACAGGGACTACGATTGCTTAACACCGCCAAGGACGAGGTGACGATGCGCGTGGGAAATGGTTCCAAAGTCGATGTGATCGCGATCGGCACGCTACCTCTACATCTACCTTCGGGATTAGTTTTAGACCTAAATAATTGTTATTTGGTGCCAGCGTTGAGCATGAACATTATATCTGGATCTTGTTTGATGCGAGACGGTGTTCATTTAAATCAGAGTAATGGTTGTTCTATTTATATGAGTAATATGTTTTATGGTCATGCACCCTTGAAGAGTGGTCTATTTTTGATGAATCTTGATAGTAGTTATACACATATTCATAATGTTGAAGCCAAAAGATGCAGAGTTGATAATGATAGTGCAACTTATTTGTGGTAATCGCCGCTTAGGTCATATCGTGTAAAGCGCATGAAGAAACTCCATACTGATGGACTTTTGGAACCACTTGATTATGAATCACTTGTTACTTGCGAACCGTGCCTCACGGGCAAGATGACTAAAACGCCGTTCTCCGGTACTATGGAGAGAGCAACAGATTTATTGGAAATCATACATACAGATGTATGTGGTCCGATGAATATTTTGGCTCGTGGCAGATATCGTTATTTTCTCACCTTCACAGATGATTTAAGCAGATATGGGTATATCTACTTGATGAAGCATAAGTCTGAAACATTTGAAAAGTTCAAAGAATTTTAGAGTGAAGTTGAAAATCATCGTAACAAGAAAATAAAGTTTCTACGATCTGATCGTGGAGGAGAATATTTGAGTTACGAGTTTGGTCTACATTTGAAACAATGCAGAATAGTTTCGCAACTCACGCCACCCAGAACACCATAGCGTAATGGTGTGTCTGAATGTCGTAATCGTACTTTACTAGATATGGTGCGATCTATGATGTCTCTTACTGATTTACCGCTATCATTTTGGGTTTATGCTTTAGAGACGGCTGCATTCATGTTAAATAGGGCACCATCAAAATCCGTTGAGACGACGCCTTATGAACTGTGGTTTGGCAAGAAACCAAAGTTGTTGTTTCTGAAAGTTTGGGGCTGTTATGCTTATGTGAAAAAGCTTCAACCTGATGACCTCGAACCCAAATCGGAGAAATGTGTCTTCATAGGATACCCAAAGGAGACTATTGGGTACACCTTCTGTCGCAGATCTGAAGGCAAGACATTTATTGCTAAAAATGGATCCTTTCTAGAGGAGTTTCTCTCGAAAGAAGTGAGTGGGAGGAAAGTAGAACTTGATGAGGTAACTGTACCTGCTCCCTTATTGGAAAGTAGTTCATCACAGAAACCGGTCTCTATGACACCTACACCAATCAGTGAGGAAGTTAATGATGATGATCATGGAACTTCAGATCAAATTGTTACCGAACCTCGTAGATCAACCAGAGTAAGATCCGCACCAGAGTGGTATGGTAATCCTATTCTGGAAGTCATGCTACTAGATCATGATGAACCTACGAACTATGACGAAGCGATGGTGAGCCCAGATTCCGCAAAATGGCTTGAAGCCATGAAATCTGAGATGGGATCCATGTATGAGAACAAAGTGTGGACTTTGGTTGACTTTCCCGATGATCGGCAAGCAATTGAGAATAAATGGATCTTAAAGAAGAAGACTGACGCTGATGGTAATGTTACTGTCTACAAAGCTCGACTTGTCGCGAAAGGTTTTCGACAAGTTCAAGGGATTGACTACAATGAGACCTTCTCACCCGTAGCGATGCTTAAGTCTGTCCGAATCATGTTAGCAATTGCCGCATTTTATGATTATGAAATTTGGCAAATGGATGTCAAAACTGCATTCCTAAATGGATTTCTGGAAGAAGAGTTGTATATGATGCAACCAGAAGGTTTTGTCGATCCAAAGGGAGCTAACAAAGTGTGCAAGCTCTAGTGATCCATTTATGGACTGGTGCAAGCCTCTCGGAGTTGGAATAAACGCTTTGATAGTGTGATCAAAGCATTTGGTTTTGTACAGACTTTTGGAGAAGCCTATATTTACAAGAAAGTGAGTGGGAGCTCTGTAGCATTTCTGATATTATATGTGGATGACATATTACTGATTGGAAATGATATAGAATTTCTGGATAGCATAAAGGGATACTTGAATAAGAGTTTTTCAATGAAAGACCTCAGTGAAGCTGCTTACATATTGGGCATTAAGATCTATAGAGATAGATCAAGACGCTTAATTGGACTTTCACAAAGCACATACCTTGACAAAGTTTTGAAGAAGTTCAAATGGATCAAGCAAAGAAAGGGTTCTTGCCGTGTTACAAGGAGTGAAGTTGAGTAACACTCAATGCCCGACCACCGCAGAAGATAGAGATAAAATGAAAGATGTTCCTATGCTTCACCGTAGGCTCTATCATGTATGCAATCTTGTGTACTGCACCTGATGTGTGCCTTGCTATAAGTCTGGCATGGAGGTACCAAAGTAATCTAGGAGTGGATCACTGGACAGCGGTCAAGAATATCCTGAAATACCTGAAAAGGACTAAGGATATGTTTCTCGTTTATGGAGGTGACAAAGAGCTCATCGTAAATGGTTACGTTGATGCAAGCTCTGACACTAATCTGGACGATTCTAAATCGCAAACCGGATACGTGTTTACATTGAACGGTGGAGCTGTCAGTTGGTGCCGTTCCAAACAAAGCGTCGTGGCGGGATCTACTTGTGAAGCAGAGTACATAGCTGCTTCAGAAGCAGCAAATGATGGAGTCTGGATGAATGATTTCATATCTGATCTAGGTGTCATACCTAGTGCATCAGGTCCAATGAAAATCTTTTGTGACAATACTGGTGCAATTGCCTTGGCGAAGGAATACAGATTTCACAAGAGAACCAAGCACAACAAGAGATGCTTCAATTCCATCCGGGATCTAGTCCAGGTGGGAGACATAGAAATTTGCAAGATACATACGGATCTGAATGTTGCAGACCCATTGACTAAGCCTCTTCCACGAGCAAAACATGATCAGCACCAAGGCTCCATGGGTGTTAGAATCATTACTGTGTAATCTAAATTATTGACTCCAGTGCAAGTGGGAGACTAAAGGAAATATGCCCTAGAGGCAATAATAAAGTTATTATTTATTTCCTTATATCATGATAAATGTTTATTATTCATGCTAGAATTGTATTAACCGGAAATATGATACATGTGTGAATACATAGACAAACAGAGTGTCACTAGTATGCCTCTACTTGACTAGCTCGTTGATCAAAGATGGTTATGTTTCCTAGCCATTGACATGGGTTGTCATTTGATTAATAGGATCACATCATTAGGAGAATGATGTGATTGACATGACCCATTCCGTTAGCTTAGCACACGATCGTTTAGTATGTTGCTATTGCTTTCTTCATGACTTATACATGTTCCTATGACTATGAGATTATGCAACTGCCATTTACCTGAGGAACACTTTGTGTGCTACCAAACGTCACAACGTAACTGGGTGATTATAAAGGTGCTCTACAGGTGTCTCCGAAGGTACATGTTGGGTTGGCGTATTTCAAGACTAGGATTTGTCACTCCGATTGTCGGAGAGGTATCTCTGGGCCCTCTCGGTAATGCACATCACTTAAGCCTTGCAAGAATTACAACTAATGAGTTAGTTGCGGGATGATGTATTACGGTACGAGTAAAGAGACTTGCCGGTAACGAGATTGAACTAGGTATTGAGATACCGACGATCGAATCTCGGGCAAGTAACATACCAATGACAAAGGGAACAACGTATGTTGTTATGCGGTCTGACCAATAAAGATCTTCGTAGAATATGTGGGAGCCAATATGAGAATCTAGGTTCCGCTATTGGTTATTGACCGGAGACGTATCTCGGTCATGTCTACATAGTTCTCGAACCCGTAGGGTCCGCATGCTTAACGTTTCGATCACAGTTATATTATGAGTTTATATGTTTTGATGTACCGAAGGTTGTTTGGAGTCCCGGATGTGATCACGGACATGACGAGGAGTCTCGAAATGGTCGAGACATGAAGATTGATATATTGGACGACTATATTCGGACACCGGAAGTGTTCCGGAGAAGTTTCGGATAAAACCGGAGTGCCGGAGGGTTATCGGAACCCCCGGGGGAACTAATGGGCCTCGATGGGCCTTAGTGGAGAGAGAGGGGTGGCCCAGTTCAGGCCGCGTGCCCCTCCCTCTCTGGTCCGAATTGGACTAGGAGAGGGGGGCGGCGCCCCCTTTCCTTCTCCCTCTACCTCTCCTTCCTTCCCCCTCTCTCCCTTTAGGTGGAAACCTACTAGGACTTGGAGTCCTAGTAGGATTCCCCTCTTGAGGGCGCGCCATAGAGGGCCGGCCGGCCTCCCCCTTGCTCCTTTATTTGGTAGCAGGGGGGCACCCCATAGACACAACAATTGATCTGTTTGATCTTTTAGCCGTGTGCGGTGCCCCCCTCCACCATAGTCCACCTCGATAATACTGTAGCGGTGCTTAGGCGAAGCCCTGCGTCGGTAGAACATCAACATCGTCACCACGCTGTCGTGCTGATGAAACTCTCCCTCAACACTTGGCTGGATCGGAGTTTGAGGGACGTCATTGGGCTGAACGTGTGCTGAACTCAGAGGTGCCGTACGTTCGGTACTTGATCGGTCGGATCGTGAAGACGTACGACTACATCAATCGCGTTGTGCTAACTCTTCCGCTTTTGGTCTACGAGGGTGCGTGGACAACACTCTACCCTCTCGTTGCTATGCATCACCATGATCTTGCGTGTGCGTAGATTTTTTTTTTGAAATTACTACGTTCCCCAACATATATGTGAAAACCTCTCTTTTATTACTTCCTATTAATTGCAACGATGACCAAAACTATGTTTGTCAATTTTTATTCATCATACTATTTATATGTGAAGTCATTACTCTCCATAAGGTCAATATGATCTTTTTATTTCTTTTTATTCTTTCTTTAATTCCCTCAAGATCACAGCAAGATAGCAAAGCCCTCAACTCAAAACTAATCTTTATTATATATAACTCACAGACTCGATTACATAGATAGAGATCAAAACAAAACTCAAAGCTAGATCAAACTAAAACTTTATTCTACTAGATCAAGATGTAACCAAAAGGATCAAACTAAGAAAAAACGATAAGATAGAAGTGTGATGGTGATATGATACCGGGGCACCTCCCCCAAGCTTGGCAGTTGCCAAGGGGAGTTCCCATACCCATGTATTTATGTCTCTTTCTTCGGAGGTGGTGATGTGATATTCTTGGCGATGATGCCCTTCAGGATATGATTCTCGTCCTTGAGCTTATTAACTTGCTGCTTAAGATCCATTATTTCCTTACGGAGTTTACCTGTGACGATTAAAGCTCCATTCACCCATGGATGTTTCATAGCCGCGGGAGAAAAAGCAACACTCTTTTTCATATTTTCGTAAGAAAGAAATCTAGCATTGGGAGGGATGACCGAATTTGGAATTGCTGAGCTGTGAAGTTCCTCCATCATGAATCTAGCTTGGAGACGAGAGGTAACTTCTTGATCCTCCTCCATGGCATCTACCCTTTCAGGTCGGCCTCCATCTCTTTCTCCGTTGATGGCCCAAAGTAATCAGCTCCGCGGTTGGTTCTTGGCCCCGGTGTTGGATGAGATACCCGACTCTCCCCAACTGACTCTTGGGAGGACATCTTGTTCTATATCTGCGGCAAAAACAACTCAAAACAAAAATAGAGGATTTGGTCGTGGTACGGTGGTCAAAACCTTCGGGAGATTATATAATGAATTTTTACCGACCAAAAGAAGTATCATGCAACGGAGTGCGGAAGGCACACGAGGTGGCCACGAGGCAGGGGGCGCGCCTAGGGGGGTAGGGCGCGCCCTCCACCCTCATGGGTGCCTCGTGTCTCTTTTCGACTACTTTTAATTTTCCTAATTTTTTAAATATGTCAAAACGGAGAAAAATTGCTATTTGAACAATTTTGGAGTCGGTTTACTTACCGTACCACATATCTATTCCTTTTCGGAGTCTGAAATGTTCAGGAAAGTGTCCCTTATGTACTCCTCCGTGGTTACGGTGTCGATAACATTGGTTTCAACATTTATGGGATTACCTGAGATATAATGTTTGATTCTTTGACCGTTTGCCACCTTCAGAACTGTGCCTTCGGCGTTGTTGATTTTGATGGCAGCGGAGCGATAGTCCTCCTCGATAATGTAAGGACCTTCCCTTTTAGAGAGAATTTTTCCAGCAAAAAATCTTAAACGAGAGTTGTATTGAAAAAGATAATCACCTACATTAAACTCACGCTTTTGTACCCTTTTGTCATGCATCTTTTAACTTTTTCTTTAAACAATTTGGCGTTCTCATAGGCTTTGATTCTCCATTCATCAAGTGAGCTAAATGTCAAATAGCCTCTTCTCACCGGCAAGTTTGAAATCATAATTGAGCTCTTTAATAGCCCAATATGTCTTATGTTCTAGTTCGAGAGGTAAGTGACATGCTTTTCCATAAACCATTTTATACGGAGACATACCCATAGGATTTTTATATGCAGTTCTATAGGCCCATAATGCATCATTAAGTTTCTAGGAACAATTCTTTGTAGATCTATTAACAGTCTTTTGCAAAGTCAATTTAATCTCTCTATTACTCAATTCTACTTGACCACTAGATTGAGGGTGGTATGGAGATGCAATTCTATGATTAACATCATACTTAGCAAGCATTTTAAGAAAAGCACCATGAATAAAATGTGAACCACCATCAGTCATTAAATATCCAGGGACTCCAAACCTGGGGAAAATAACTTCTTTAAGCATCTTAATAGAAGTGGTATGATCAGCACTACTAGTTGGAATAGCTTCTACCCATTTAGTAACGTAATCAACAACAACTAAAATATGTGTATTCCCATTAGAGGAAGGAAAAGGTCCCATATAATCAAAGCCCCAACATCAATGGTTCAATAACAAGTGAATAGTTCATAGGCATTTCTTGACGTCTACTAATATTACCAATTATTAGACATTCATCGCAAGACAAGACAAACTTACAGGCATCTTTGAAAAGAGTAGGCTAATAAAAGTCGGATTCTAATACCTTATGTGCAATTCTATCTCCAGCGTGGTGTCCTTCGTAAGCCTCGGAGTGACACTTGCGTAGGATCTGTTCCTATTCATGCTCAGGTACACAACGTCTAATGACATCATCTACTCCTTTATAGAGGTCTGGGTCATCCCAAAAGTAACGTCTTAAATCATAGAAAACGTTTTTCTTTTGTTGGTATGTGAAACTAGGCGGTATAAATTTAGGAACAATGTGATTAGCATAATCGGCATACCATATATGGAGCAGTACGAGAAGCATTTATGACAGCTAATTGTTCATCAGGAAAGCTATCATCAATAGGTAGTGGGTCATCAAGAACATTTTCTAACCTAGACAAGTTGTCTGCAACGGGGTTCTCAGCTCCCTTTCTATCAGTAATATGCAAATAAAATTCTTGTAGCAAGAGAACCCATCTAATTAGTCTCGGTTTAGCATCTTTCTTTTCCATAAGATATTTGATATTTTTTCCAGTAGTAGCATAATTTCTCTGGCACTGTCTAGAGTTTTTTTAGCATATTGGATAACATTTAAATTCTTATCAACTCTTTGTCCTAGAACAGCACCTACAGCATAATCACTAGCATCACACATAATTTCAAAGGGTAAATTCCAATCAGGTGGCTAAACAATAGGTGCAGAAATCAAGGCTTTCTTAAGTATTTCAAATGCTTTTACACAATCATCATCAAAAACAAAGGGAACATCTTTTTGCAAGAGATTAGTCAAAGGCCTAGAAATTTTAGAGAAGTCATTAATAAACCTCCTATAAAAACCAGCATGACCAAGAAAACTTCTTATACCTTTGATGTCTTTAGGACGTGACATCTTTTCAATAGCATCTACTTTAGCCTTATCAACTTCAATACCTATTTCGGAAATTTTATGCCCCAAGACAATACCTTCATTAACCATAAAGTGGCACTTCTCCCAATTCAAGACAAGATTAGTTTCTTCACATCTCTGCAAAACTCGATCAAGGTTACTTAAGCAATCATCAAAAGAAGTTCCATAAACGGAGAAATCATCCATGAAAACCTCAACAATCTTTTCACAAAAGTCAGAGAATATAGCAGTCATACATCTTTGAAAGATAGCAGGTGCATTGCATAAACCAAAAGGCATACATCTATAAGCAAAGGTACCAAAAGGGTAAGTAAAAGTGGTCTTTTCCTGATCCTCTTTTGACCCAGGTATTTGAGAGAAACCAGAATAACCATCAAGAAAGCAAAAATGTGTATGTTTGGATAGTCTTTCTAGCATTTGATCAATAAAAGGTAGAGGGTAATGATCCTTTCTAGTAGCTTTATTTAATTTGCAGAAATCAATTACCATTCTATAACCTGTAACAATTCTTTGTGGGATCAATTCATCCTTCTCAATAGGAGCAACAGTAATACCTCCCTTCTTAGGGACATAATGGACATGACTTACCCACCGACTATCAGCGACAGGATAAATTATACCTGCCTCCAGAAGCTTTAGTATTTCATTTCTTACCACTTCTTTCATCTTAGGATTTAACCGTCGTTGGTTATCAACAACTAGTTTAACGTCTTTCTCCAATTTTATTTTGTGCTGGCATAGAGTGGGACTAATGCCCTTAAGATCATCAAGAGTATATCCAATAGCAGCACGGTGTTTCTTCAGAGTTTTCAATAATTTTTCTTCTTCATGCTCTGAAAGGTTAGAACTAATAATACACAAGATATATCTTCTTTTCATCAAGATAAGCATATTTAAGAGTATTTGGTAATTGTTTAAGATCAAACACGGGATCACCCTTGGGTGCAGGAGGATCCCCTAGGATTTCGACAGGCAAATTGTGTTTGAAAATAGGTCCTTGCTTAAAGAATACTTCGTCTATTTCCCTTCTTTCATTCATAAACATATCATTTTCATGGTCTAGAAAATATTGTTCTAAAGGATCATTAGGAGGCACATCAATAGAAGCAAGACCAATAATTTCATCTTTACTAGGCAATTCTTTATCATGGGGTTGTCTACGAAATTTAGCAAAATTAAAATCATGAGACATATCCCCTAAACTAGTAGTAACAATATCCTTCTCGCATTCTATCTTAGCATTAACAGTATTCAAGAAGGGTCTACCAAATATAATGGGAAAAAAGTCATCTTGTGGGAACCCAAGAACAAGAAAATCAGTAGGATATCCAATTTTCCGACACAAGATTTCAACATCTCTAACAATCCATATTGGTGAAATAGTATCTCTATCAACAATCCACTCGACCAGTCATCTCACTCGGGTACCCCTCCCTCTTGATATCACTCGACCAAGACGAAGCCATTCGACTATACGAGAAACCACTCGACCTACAGAAGACCAGGAGTCACTCAGGAAAGCAACGGTCGGATATTCACTTTGTAGTCTTAAAGGTCATTAAATACACTTTATAGCTGGTGTTATCAGTAACACCCTATCTTAATGTACATTAAACCCCTTTAACGGAGGTGGCTAGGGTCCTGGCGAACTCTATATTAGCCACCCCCTCCTCTGGGACAAGGGTTCGCACCCCCTGTAACACACATACACCCATATTCCAGTAGACCGCCTCAGGGCACCGAGACGTAGGGCTTCTACCTCCTCCGAGAAGGGCCTGAACTCGTAAACTCATGTGTATAATCTCATCGTAGCTAGGACCTCGTATTCTTACTATCAGACTTAGTACCACGACAGCTGCTCCCGCCACCCATGGCTGGATGTGCTGCCGCACAAGCCGCACCGCCCCACCCTACTCCATCGCTGGCCAGGCCATTCCTCAACTCACCCACACCTCCTGTTATTTTCCGGTGACGACAGCTGAACCAGTAAACCCTCGTACTCCTCGCCGAGTGGGTAACCACTGCCGAGTCTTCCCCGTCTCCAGGTTGTTCCCTTCCTAGGCCTCGTCATTGTCCACCACCCTGCTACTCTCGGCGCGGTGTGGTCAACATGGACAACGAACGACATCCATCGTAAGAGGACTGTACGTGGAGAGGCTGACAATTGGGTCCATGGCCGCATGCAAGGAAGTTCCTCCTTATTACGCGCAAAATAATGATTCCTCCACCTGACAGCAGGGGCCCACCGGAAGGGTCTCTGTATTTCGTGAAAAAAAATGTTCCTCCCGCTGAAAGCTCGAACCCAACAGCTATATCTTCGCACGGAAGGAAGTTCCTCCTTATTACGCACAAAAAAATGAATACCCCTGCTATCTGGGACCCACCATAGTTGGAGGCTGACTTGTGGGCCTACTGATGCGGACTGAGGGCTCTGTCAACTTAGTCAATATGAACGATTCTAGATCTAGTGACCGTACGATGTCCATCCAACGGCCGTAGTGCTTCTTCAACCTCTGGTCTTCTTGCTCCAGCCACCCAGACCAGCGCTAGTTGTGCCGCCTGCTCCTGCCTCCCATGGCCAGCTCTGCTGTCGCACATGCCTGACCTCTCCACCCTACTCTAGCCTCTGGCCAGGCCATCCCTCAACTCACCCACTGTCGGTGTACTAAAGTAGGGGTACCTTAGTATCCCGAACTTGTGCACGGGCAGTCGCAGCGTCCCGCGGCAAGGCTTGCCGGGTGCCCGCCAAGATCCTCCATAGTTCCTATTGATGCCATTCAAGAACAAAGTGTTTTAACTGAGAATACAAAGCCCTGGCAAGAGGAGCTTGCCGGGAAGGACAAGGCCCCGGTAAGAGGAGCTTGCCGGGAAGGCCAACCGAGGCATTTCAAGGAGCTTGCCGCGACGCGCCGCGCGTCCCGGCAAGGCCCGGCAAGCGACAAGCTTCCGGGCGCGACAAGACAACGAGCACGGCAAGGCGCTTGCCGCGGCGAAGCCACCTCTCTGTGCCCACGCTCCAGCACATTTGTCGACGTGTCGCCGCAGGACCGTTCCAGGCGCTCATGGCGGGAAGCTGTGCAGCCAAGCGGTGCGAGGTGGCGAGCGGAGATGACGAGATGGCCATCGTGGCAAGCGGTGGCACCCCTAACGATCGCTTTTCTACACTGTTTAGGCGATGCGGACGGGCATTGAATGCTTTTGTCCCCTGCCGTCAGAGTTAGGTAGGGTGCACTGTAGAGGCAGTCGTACCAACCACACCTTTTATAGTTTTACCCTTGCATGCGTTGCCACCTGTCGGTGACCCCTTGAGCCTATAAAAGGAGGCCCATGCGCAACGTAGAAGGGGTTTGACTCATTCGAAACCAGAACACTCCCACGCTGTCGAACAAGAACATAATACAACCACAAAGCAACAGTAGGAGTATTATCTCTCTGGAGAGCTCCGAAGCTGGGTAAAATCGCTCGTGTGCTCCGCCTCGATCCACTCTTCGTGCATCCTCCGTTCCCTGCCGGACCGAAAGGGGCCCTGCCCCATAGGTGCTCGTTTCCCATGACATCTTTGGCGCGCCAGGTAGGGGGCGTCGAGGTTGTGTGAACCCGATCCGGCATTCACGCGAGCCAGATCTTCATCTGTTTCATCATCTTCATCGACATGCCACCGAAGAAGAAGGCTCGGAGGTGGCTGCTCCGTCCGCATCGATCCTACCGCCACCGGAGCAAACGGGCGGTGGGGTAGATGCCGGCGGAGGAAGCGCCGACGAGGGAACTCATGTTGTTACCAGATCCAAGGACAAGGCCCCGCAAACTTCGGCGTCCGTACACGCACCGCGCCCGTCTCAGGAGGCGCGGGATCGACAGTGTCACGGTGCTCGCAGCACCGTACTCGTGTTAGAACAAGGCCAAGCTGGTGGATCTCGGGGCATTCAAGACCAGCATGCACGCCAAGATGCCGCAAGACGAGTGTGGTACGGTCGCTCGACGGGTATCGCTCCTTCCAACCCAGTTGGAAGTCCGAGCATATCCCGCCTCGCACCGCTCACCGCCGCCACCAAGACTCTGAAGCGCGCCCGAGCTCAACTACTCCTGGATTACCCTCCAACGGCGGACAAGATCGACGATTGGAGGGCCACCATATAGAGCCTCATCGGCTTCACCAACGGCGACACTCCGCAGCAACCAGCTACATCGCAGCCGCCGCAAGATTGCCAGACGCGAGCCTATGGCGACAAGACCGGTGGGGGTGCAACCACCGTGCAGTCCCCGCCCCGAAGGCCAAGGTCGCCGACTCGTCGGGTCAACCTCGACACCGACTCCACGGCGTCATCAGACCCACGAGCTCGTCGCGATCAGCGCCAAGTTCTTCAAGAACGACAACATGAAGACGCTCGCACCGACATCGAGCGTCGAAGAGAAGCACGGCATCAGTCAGACCAGCGCGCTGGGCCCGCTGTTGACATGCATGCGCCAGGAACCAGCGACTTGTCAGACGTGATAGGTTGCCCTGCGTTCACTCGTGAGCTGCGGCAAGTCCAGTGGCCCAGTACCAAGAACTTCAAGCCAGATGTACCAGAAAAGTATGATGGCAGATTGCATTCCTTGGAGTTCCTCAGCATATACACCATTATGGTGCAGGCTGCCGGGGGACGAGACGACAAGATCCTTGCCAACTACTTCCCACTGGTGCTCAAGCCCAATGTTAGATCCTGGCTCATGCACTTGCTGGACAACTCCATCTCCTCATGGGCAGATCTGTGCCATCAGTTTGTCGGCGCCTTCACAGGCGGCCACAAGCCCCATGGCCAGGAGAGCGATCTTCATCTGCGCCGCCTGAAGGAAGGAGAGCCCTGGCGCAAGTACATTTGAGATTCAGCCAAGTGCAGCGCAACATCCCGGATGTCCACCCCGCCGCGGTCATCAGCGCGTTCCATCAGAACATGCGTAACCGCAGGATGCGGGAGGAGATGGCGATGTGTAAGATAAGGGACGTCAGTGAGCTCTACGCCCTGGCCGACAAGTGTGCACGTGCTGAGGAAGGGAGGAAACTCCCCGGAGAGAACACAGGAGCAGGAGGATCCGATAGTGAGGATGCCGCCCCGGCAAAGAAAAACCGGCGGCGGAACAAGAGGAGAAGGAAAGGAAAAGATGTGGTAGCTGTCGAGCAGTCCGGCAACAGAGGTGGCGCCAAGGAAGCAGAACCTGTGGTGGCCGCCGACAAGCAGGGCGGCTCCGACAAGCAGTACTGCAAGATTCACCGTACCAAGGGCCATGACCTCCAAAGTTGCAAGAAAGTTGAGCAGCTCGTTGAGCTGCAAAAGGCTGAGTACGAGCGATGCGACAAGGAGAAAGCCCAAGAAGGTACGGGCGGGTCCGGCAAGAAGCGCCCCGGTCGGGGAGGACGCCGCGTCAAGACCAAGCAGCGGCAAGGAGACAGGCCTCCCCGCGGCCGCGACAAGGATGAAGATGAAGATGAGGACATGGAGGATGACGAGGCCGAGGAGCAGGAGTTTCAGAAAGCAACAGAGGTTCTGTGCATTGACGGTGGTGCTTTCAGATACTTCGACCGCCGGCTCAAACAAAGGTGCGAGAAGTTAATGCAGCAGAACCATCAGTTGAGTCACGCAAGCCCTTGAAGTGGTCCAGCACGCCTATCATCTTTGACATGAGGACCACCCTGATCGCATCACTGCGGTCGGGTGCTTGCCGATGTTGGTTTCACCAACTATCCGCAACCTCAAGGTCACAAAGATGCTAGTTGATGGCGGGGCCGGCTTGAATCTGATCCCCTCCACGGTACTCCAGAAGCTCCAAATCCCCGACAGTGAGCTCGAAGAGACTGGTACTTTCCAAGGAATCAATCTGGGAAGGAGCAAGCAGAAGGGGAAGATCACGTTGCCAGTGACATTTGGCAGCGAGCTGAACTTCAGAACAGAGAAAGTCACTTTTGACGTTGCTGATTTCCCATTGCCCTACAATGGGAAACTTGGTCGGCCAGCACTCGCCAAGTTCATGGCAGCATCTCACTATACCTACAACGTGCTCAAGAACCTGGCGCGCCAAAGATGTCGTGGTAAACGAGCACCTATGGGGCAGGGCCCCTTTCGGTCCGGCAGGGAACGGAGGACGCATGAAGAGCGGATCAAGGCGGAGCACGCGAGCGATTTTACCCAACTTCGGAGCTCTCCAGAGAGATAATACTCCTACTGCTGCTTTGTGGTTGTATTATGTTCTTGTTCGAGAGCTTGGGAGTGTTCTGGTTTCGAATGAGTAGAACCCCTTCTACGCTGCGCATGGGCCTCCTTTTATAGGCTCAAGGGGTCACCGACAGGTGGCAACGCATGCAGGGGTAAAAGTGTAAAAAGGGTGGTTGGTACAACTGCTTCTACAGTGGATCCTACCTAACTCTGATGGCAGGGGACAAGAGCATTTAATGCCCGTCTGCGTCGCCTAAACAGTGCAGAAAAGCGACCGTTAGGGGCGCCACCGCTTGCCACGATGGCTATCTCGTCATCTCTACTCGCCACCTCGCACCGCTATCTGCACACTTTCCGCGCCACGCGCGCCGAGCGTCCCGCGGCGACATCGTCGGGCGGATGCTTCTGGAGCGCGGCACAGAGTGGTGGCTTTGCGCGCAAGCGCCTTTGTCATGTCGTTGTCTTGTCGCGCCCGAAGCTTGTCGCTGTCGGGCCTTGCCAGACACGCGCGCGCCGCGGCAAGCTCCTAGAAATGCCTCGGTTGGCCTTCCGGCAAGCTCCTCTTGCTGGGGCCTTGTCCTTCCCGGCAAGCTCCTCTTGCCGGGGCTTTGTCTTCTCAGTTAAAACACTTTGTTCTTGAATGGCATCAATAGGAACTACGGAGGATCTTGGCGGCACCCGCAAGCCTTGCCGCTGGACGCCGCGATCGCCCGTGCACAAGTTCGGGATACTAAGGTACCCCTACTTTAGTACACCGACAGAGCCCCGGCTCGGGCCACACACGGTGCCGAGCGCTATTGGGCCAGGCCCAAAACAGGGCACGGGCACGCGCGGCCTGGGTCCACACCATATCTAACTCCGTATCCACCGCGCCCTCCCGTAACGGCACGCGTCGAACGTGGCATCGTGGGAGAGATCGTGGGTGATTCTTTATTCGGAAAAAGCGTAACGTTCGCCTCGAAATAGGGGCAGTTCCCCCACCTTCTCCACTTGCGGTTCCTTCCTCAAAAATCTCCGCCTCTCCCCTCCGCTTCCCAAAGCCAAAAGAGAGCAGCGCTCGCTTCGCCGCCGCCTGCCGCCGCTAACGCTTCGCTCTCCTCGACCGCCTCCGCCATGGCTCAAGACCGGAAGGGTGCGGTCGGCCGAGGCGCGGGCGGCTTGAGGCGCCGCGGAAGGAGCGGGCACTCTTCCCCCCGAGCTCTCCGCGAAGGAGCTGAGGGAATGGTTCTATCTCTTCTGGTCGACGGAGACGCGGGCGCATCCGCGCACGCAGGTACTTTCTGCCGCTGCTTCCACTTCGAAACGGTGTCCAAAAGGATACCCCTTCTTCGCACTGTTCTTCTATTGCGGGCTCTGCCCGCCCTTTTCCGATTTCTTCTGTGACATCATGAACACCTACGGGTTTCATCTCCTTGATTTCACCCCCAATGCAATCCTGACCATGGCGGTTTTCGCACATCTCTGCGAGAACTTTGTCGGAATCCATCCAAACGTAGCCCTTTTCCGCCACTACTTCATGCCCCGGGCCGAGAAAGGAGAGCCCTTAGCTGGCGGGATCGCCTGGATCTCAAGAGTCGGCATGAAGGAGGTCTATCTGGAGGGGGAGCTCCGTAGCAAATGGGAGGAGTGGAGAGCGGATTGTTGTTGGATTTTTGATGAGAACCCGCAGCCATTCACTAATATTTGCGCCCGAGTAGTGCGCGGCGGCGATTGGAGCGCCCTGGCGGCGGACGATGCTAGACTGAAGATCGCCACCACCCGGATCTTGCGGCTCAGGCTTGCCGGGCTCACTGTAGGTGCTGTTGGCGTGAACTTTCTTCGTCGCCGCATCGCCCCTCTGCAGGAGAGGGGGAGACCCGCCTGGCAGTTCGGGGGTCCGGCGGATATCATGAGGCTGTGCCCGGGCCTCAACTTCAATTTTACTATCTTGGAGTTGGATGGGACGCTCAAGGAGCTGTTCAAGCACGATCCCAATCATCCCGAGTGGTTCAGGCTGCCGCAGGGCGTCGTCCCATTGTGCAACAACTCCTCGCTGGATCGCATCCGCGCAATGATGCCAGAGTGCGACTCGCATGGGATTATCCCAACTTGGCAGGAGCCCGCCGACGACGTCATGCAGCAATTCTTCGACGACTTGGTGGAAGTGGCGGTCCGCGCCGACGAGCAGAGGAGCTCACCATGACACCATCGACGCATTTAGATGCGCGCGATTGCCACCAGGGCGGAAGAGGCGGCGGCGGCCGCCGCCGCGGGCGAGTTCGGGTTTACTGTGGAGGAGGCAGAGGCAGCCGAGGCGGCAAGCCTTGCCGAGCGGGAGGAGCTTGTCGGGGAGGTCGTCGGCGAGGGAGAGCCCGAAGCCGAATCGAGCGAGCCCGCCGAGGGCGCAAGCGGCCAGCCGTCTTCAAGCAACTTGCCGCAAGCGGAGCTCCCAGTGCAGCCCCCAGCTCAACCAAGAAGGCGCCTCCGCAGGACCGGAGACATAGCAGGGCGGCAGGCGGGCCAACAGCCGCCACGCCACGGGACACACTCCACCGCGACAAGCACCGTTGCCGCGGGAGCATCTCACGCTACACCGACAACTGGAGCGGGGACTTCTCGGGCCGCCGCTTCTGATCCTGCCGCAGCTCCCGCCAAACGTCCAAGGGAGCCTACTCCTCCGCCTCATCGCGCTGAAAGGGTACCAGACTTACTCCTCCTTGATGCCCGCTCCGGCAAGTGCACCTATTCAGAGTGCTGCGCTACCGTCGAGGACGCACCATCGAGCTCCACCGACAAGTGTAAGAAGGCGAAGGCAGCTCCGCCAGAGACCAAGAAAGTGGCCGCCAAGGAGGACGGCACTGGTGGTACCTTCACCATCAGCCACGCTTGATCCTAAATAGGAAAGCGCGCTCGTTGCTTTCCTGCGGGCGAATATCGATGTGTTTGCATGGCAACCATCTGACATCCCCGGTGTTCCCAGGAAAGTAATTGAGCACCACCTTGCCGTCTGTCCTCACGCACGGCCCGTCAAGCAGAAAGTCAGAAAACAAGCACTGGAGCGCCAAGAATTTATTGCAGAAGAGATCAAGAAGTTGGAAGCAGCAGGCCTTGTCAGAGGAGTGCTCCATCCTACGTGGCTGGCCAATCCTGTAGTCATGCGCAAGGCGAACGGAAAATGGAGGCTTTGTATTGACTTCACTGATGTTAATAAAGCTTGTCCCAAAGATCCATTTCCCTTGCCGCGCATTGACCAGATTGTCGACTCCACGGCAGGATGTGATTTGCTTTCATTTCTTGATGCATATTCAGGATATCATCGATCTTCATGGCGTAAGAGGATGAGGAGAAACCGCATTCATTACCCCATGTGGCACATCTGCTTTTGTACGGATGCCTTTCGGACTAAAGAATGCTGGTTCAACATTTGCAAGGGTAGTTCACGAAGCTTTTGAGCCACAGTTGCACAGAAATGTAGAAGCTTACATGGATGACATAGTGGTCAAGAGCAAAGACAGAGTAACTCTGATCCAAGATTTGGACGAGACCTTTGCAAATCTGCGCAAGATCAATCTCAAACTCAACCCCGAGAAGTGTGTGTTTGGAGTCCCTTCCGGCAAGCTTCTCGGGTTCTTTGTGTCTCAGCAGGGGATTGAAGCTAATCCCGACAAGATCAAGGCCATTGAGCAGATCGAAGCACCGAAGCGCGTCAAGGATGAACGAAGGCTTGTCGGCTGCGTAGCTGCTCTCAGCAGGTTCATCTCTAAGTCTGCTGAGCGCGCCCTGCCATTTTTCAAAATATTGAAAAAGGCAGGTCCAATGAAATGGACTCCAGAAGCGGAGGCTGCGCTGCAGGACTTGAAGAGATACCTGTCCTCCACTCCAATACTTGTCGCACCTAAGCCACAAGAGAAGTTGTTGCTGTATCTAGCGGCAACCAATCAAGTGGTTAGTGCTGCGTTAGTAGCGGAAAGGGAGGCGGATGATGAGCCTGCGGCCATGACAAGCACGTCCAGTGACAAGCAGGGGGCTTCCCCGACAAGCTCTGGTCCCGACAAGGATAGGTCCGCGCAGCCACAAGAAGAGAAGCAGAAAAATATGGTGCAACGCCCAGTTTACTTTTTCAGTTCCCTTCTGCAGGGGGCTAGATCGAGGTACTCTGGTGTGCAGAAATTGCTTTTCGGCCTTCTCATGGCCTCGAGAAAGTTGTGCCATTACTTTCAAGCACATGAGATCATAGTTGTCACTCGCTTTCCGTTAAAGAGGATATTGCAGAATCCAGAAGCAACAGGCAGGATTGTCGAGTGGGCACTGGAATTGTCAAGCTTTGGCCTCAAGTTTGAGAGTACTTCAACTATCCAGAGCCGAGCATTGGCAGAATTCATAGCAGAATGGATGCCAACACCTGATGAAGAAACTCCAGAGACGAGCAACCCCGTCAAGGAAGCAAGCAAAGAATGGATCATGTACTTTTATGGTGCCTTCTCGCTGCAAGGCGCCGGTGCCGGTGTGTTACTTGTCGCACCCACCGGAGAACACCTCAAGTACGTGGTCAATATGCACTTTCCCAAGGAGCAAGCGACAAACAATACTGCAGAGTATGAAGGTTTGCTTGCCGGACTCGGGATCGCGGCAGACCTTGGGATCAAGAAGTTTATTGTTAGGGGTGACTCGCAGCTTGTCGTCTGCCAAGTAAAAAAGATTATCAGAGTCCGTTGATGGAAGCTTACATTGATGAAGTGAGAAAGTTGGAAGAGCATTTTGACGGCTTGCAGATGGAACATGTTCCAAGAGCCCAGAACAACGTTGCTGATGGCCTGTCAAAATGCGCTGCATTAAAGTTACCTGTGGAACCAGGGATCTTTGTGCTCAAGCTGACTCAACCGTCTGTAACACCATCATCTGGACAGAACAAAAAGAGGAAGTTGATTTCTGGTGACTACTTTCCGGCAGAGCTCCCCGAAGCCGCCGCCAAGAAGGTCCCCAAGATCAACACCAAGAGTGTTGAGGAGCAGTCTGCTCCGACAAGCCCTAAGGTTTGTTCCGTTGAAGCACACGCTCCCGACAAGTTTTGCTTCGGCAAGCTTGCCGGGGAGCATCAAGCTCCGGCTGAACCGCATGTTCTTGCCGTAGAAGCAGATGTTCCCACAGCAGCATTTGTGCCTTTAGTCCTTGTTGTTGAGCCGCAAGCTCCGACATGGGCGCAGCAGATTGTCCGTTTCATTCTAACAGGAGAACTTCCCGAAGAGCAAGAAGAAGCGGAGAGAGTAGCCCGGCAATCAAGTATGTACCACTTTGTCGACGACATACTGTACAGAAGAAGATTCAACGGAGTGAAATTGAAGTGCATTCCCCGGGAAGATGGACAGAAGCTGTTGGCGGAGATACATGGAGGCATATGTGGTCATCACATTGGCACAAGAGCACTTGCCGGCAAAGCATTCCGGCAAGGTTTCTTTTGGCCAACAGCCCTCCAGGATGCGACTGCACAAGTAACCAAATGTGAAGCATGCCAGTTCAATTCCAAGCAGATACACCAGCCATCTCAAGCTCTCCAGACGATCCCTTTATCCTGGCCATTTTCGGTCTGGGGGCTCGACATCCTCGGCCCATTTCCCCGAGCTGTCGTGGGCTTTGAGTACTTGTACGTTGCAATCGACAAGTTCACAAAGTGGCCGGAAGTGGAAGCAGTGAGGAAGGTGACAGCACAGTCATCAGTTAAGTTCTTCAAGTCGATTGTTTGCCGTTTCGGAGTCCCTAACAGGATCATCACCGACAATGGCACACAATTCACGAGCCACACCTTCATGCAGTACGTCCAAGATCTTGGCGCCAAGGTCTGCTTCGCTTCTGTTGCTCACCCGAGAAGCAACAGTCAAGCGGAGAGGGCAAACGCTGAAGTGCTGCGCGGGCTCAAGACCAGAACTTTCGACAGGCTGCACAAGTGCCGAAGGAACTGGATTGAGGAGCTGCCGGTGGTTCTTTGGTCGGTCAGGACGATGCCAAATCGAGCCACTGGCCAGACACCGTTCGCTCTAGTTTATGGAGCAGAGGCAGTTCTCCCCACGGAACTCGTATACGGATCGCCTCGAGTGCTCGCTTATGATGAGCTTGAGCAAGAGCAGCTGCGACAAGATGATGCGCTGCTCCTTGAGGAAGATCGTCTTCAGGCTACTGAACGAGCTGCTCGATACCAGCAAGCTTTGCGCCGCTACCATAGACGCAAAGTTAATGCTAGAAGTCTTGAGGAAGGCGACCTTGTTCTTCGGCGCGTTCAGTCCGCCAAGAATTCCAACAAGTTGACGCCAAAGTGGGAAGGCCCTTATCGGGTGAAACGAGTCACTAGGCCTGGCGCTGTCCGCCTTGAGACCGAAGACGGCTCTCTGGTGAGCAACTCCTGGAACATTGAGCATCTTCGTAAGTTTTACCCATAAGGCGCGGTTGCCGGAACCCATTCCGGCAACCACCTTTTGTACAAGGCTTGCCGCTGTTGCATGTAACCGTTTGTACAAAGCCGGGCGCAGATCCCGTGCATAAATAAAGATCATATGCTCCGCACATCTTGTCAAATTTCATGCCTTTTTCTTTTTTGCATGTACTATCTGACACTTTGTGCAGCACTTGTCCCCGGTAAGCAATAACGAGCCTTAAGGCTCCATATCTTTATTTTCTCTTCTTTCTTTCTCTCAAAATGCTCCTGTCGGTGTACTAACGTAGGGGTACCTTAGTATCCCGAACTTGTGCACGGGCAGTCGCAGCGTCCCGCGGCAAGGCTTGCCGGGTGCCCGCCAAGATCCTCCATAGTTCCTATTGATGCCATTCAAGAACAAAGTGTTTTAACTGAGAAGACAAAGCCCTGGCAAGAGGAGCTTGCCGGGAAGGACAAGGCCCCGACAAGAGGAGCTTGCCGGGAAGGCCAACCGAGGCATTTCAAGGAGCTTGCCACGACGCGCCGCGCTTCCCGGCAAGGCCCGACAAGCGACAAGCTTCCGGGCGCGACAAGACAACGACCGCGGCAAGGCGCTTGCCGCGGCGATGCCACCTCTCTATGCCCATGCTCCAGCACATTTGTCGACGTGTCACCGCAGGACCGTTCCAGGCGCACGTGGCGGGAAGCTGTGCAGCCAAGCGGTGCGAGGTGGCGAGCAAAGATGACGAGATGGCCATCGTGGCAAGCGGTGGCGCCCCTAACGGTCGCTTTTCTACACTGTTTAGGCAATGCGGACGGGTATTGAATGCTTTTGTCCCCTGCAGTCAGAGTTAGGTAGGGTGCACTGTAGAGGCAGTTGTACCAACCACACCTTTTACAGTTTTACCCCTGCATGCGTTGCCACCTATCGGTGACCCCTTGAGCCTATAAAAGGAGGCCCATGTGCAACGTAGAAGGGGTTCGACTCATTCGAAACCAGAACACTCCCACGCTCTCGAGCAAGAACATAATACAACCACAAAGCAGCAGTAGGAGTATTATCTCTCCGAAGAGCTCCGAAGCTGGGTAAAATCGCTCGCGTGCTCCACCTCGATCCGCTCTTCGTGCGCCGTTTCCCACGACATCTTTGGCGCGCCAGGGGGGAGGAGAAGATAATGGTACGGACCAGGCGTCGTTCAAGAAAGTATCGCCTTGCCGGGACGCAGACGACAAAAAAGCTAAGTTGCCAAAGTCACAATTATTTTTAAAAAATTTTAAGTTATCTTCCTTGAACGACCGCACTTTGTATGGAAAACCTGTGCGCGGAGGAACCAACTCGTAGCTAGTTGCGCCCTTACTTTGTTTCGAGTCCGCTCAACAACTTAAGTGTGCTGCGACTAGTTGCGACAAGGTTTCTTCGGGGAAGCAGCACCGCCAAAGAAGCTGATGTTCCACTCAGCTCATGGCAAGGGTGCCTGCGCCGGCAAGTTCCCTAAAAGCGTAGGGTAAAAACATATAAAGAAAGGAATCAAGTAAATGAAATAACATAGCAAATACTGCCCAAGATAAAGTTATATTACAAAAATGACTTGCCGCGCTCTAATAGATTGTTCCCGTGACATGTCTGGCAGCGGCAAGAAAAAGGAGAAAGCGGGCGGACTAATCTACGCGGCCGCCATCAACCCTCTTGACTTCATTCACCTTGTCCACAATGGGTGCGACAAGGGCCTTGAGATCTTCAAGATCAGCACCCGCCGGCAGCTTCTTGAGGACGTTGGTGAGGTTGAGGCCCGAATTGCGGAAGAGCACCTTCACCAACACCTTCTCCAGAACTCTGGCGCAGATTGCGCGCGACTCGTCAGCCAGCTGCTTTAGGATCCTTTCCCGGAGTTGCTGGAGAGCCGTCGCCACGCCCTTGAAGAACAGAGTGAGCTTGGCGCTGGGCTGGAGGTTCTCGTCGGAGGAGTACCCAAAGCCCTCCATTTCCAGTTGCGCCAGCTCCTCGTCGATGACCGCGGCAATGTTCACGAGGCCCTCTGTCGAGCTCCACTTGTGTCCCTGAAGGTGTTCAGGTCTCGGCTGACCCTCGTCAGCAACGCCTCGTTGGCCTTGATCTCCTCTTTCAAGTCCTCCTCCCGCTTCTTGGCGCCGTCCAGCGTCTCAGTCAGCGTGGCCAGCTTCAGCTCTAGATCAGCATTTGAATCTTTGGCGGCGCTCAGCTCTTTGGCCCTCTCGAGGAGATGACCCTGCAGCTCACCATGGGCAAGGGCGTCCTTCTCACGCTCGCGCTGGAGCGCGGCAAGCTCTTCATTCTTCACCTTGAGAGTGGCTTCTAGCTCCGTCACCTTCACCTCCAGCTCCTTCTTGGCGGCCTCGGCAGCTGCAGCAGCATCCTTCGCTTCCTCGAGGGCCCCGCCAAGTGTCTCCTCGCGCGCGGCAAGCTCCTCCTCATAGCTGTCCAAGTTGACCTTCCGCTGCGTCAGCTCGCCTTCTCGCACGGACATCTCTTCAGCGGCAAGCCGCTGCTGTTCTTCGGCTTTAGCCTTCTCAAGGAGGAAGGCCTTCCGTGCCTCGGCAAGCTGCGCCCTCTCCTCTGCAATGGATCGAGGGCCTCTTGGTTGCGGCTCTGGAGCTCCTCCGCATGCTTCTCAATGTCTACTCCCGCCTGCGCGACAAGCGCTTCTCGGGACTCCAGTTTTGCTTATCGGGCGCGGTAGAGTGACACCAGCTTCCGGAGCAGCTGCTCCTCCTCAGACTCATCGCTGCTACTGCTTGGCGCGTCAACCACTATCAGCCCAGCGGAGGTGAGCATGTAACGCCCTCGATGCGGCTATATCTCCCACGTGTCGAAGCACGACTTAGAGGCATAACCGCATTGAAAGCAATGTCGCAAGTGAGGTAATCTTCACACAACCCATGTAATACATAAGGGAAAAAGATACATAGTTGGCTTACAATCGCCACTTCACACAATTACATGAATAAAGCATTACATCATCCAGATACAATCAAGGTCCGACTACGGAACCAAAATAAAAGAAGAACCCCAAATCGATAAAGGTCCCCGATCGACCCTAACTGGGCTCCACTCTTGATCAACTAGAACGAAACAACACAAAGGGTAATATCTTCATCGAGCTCCTCCTTGAGCTGGGTTGCATCACCTTTCGGTAACATAGGCACCGCAAACTGGTTTTGAAGTATCCGTGAGCCACGAGGACTCAGCAATCCCATTACCATGGGTATCAAGACTAGCAAAGCTTAATGGGAAAGGAAGGGGTAAAGTGGTGAGGTTGCAGCAGCGACTAAGCAAGGTATGGTGGCTAACATACGCAAATGAGAGCGAGAAGAGAAACAAGCGGAACGGTCGTCAACTAGCAATGATCAAGAGGTGATCCTAAACACCTACTTACGTCAGTCATAACACAGAAACCGTGTTCACTTCCCGGACTCCGCCGAGAAGAGACCATCACGGCTACACACTCGGTTGATGCGTTTTAATTCGGATCTGGTGTCAAGTTGTCTACAACCGGACATTAACAAATTCCCATCTGCCACATAACCGCGGGCACGGCTCTCGAAAGTTTATACCCTGCAGGGGTGTCCCAACTTAGCCCGTGACAAGCTCTCGCGATCATCGAAGGAATAGACCTTCACCCGAGACACTCCGATCAGACTCGGTATCCCGGTACATCAAGACATTTCGACAATGGTAAAACAAGACCAGCAAGACCTCCCTGTGCCGACAAATCCCGATAGGAGCTGCACATATCTCGTTCTCGTGGCACACCGGATGAGCAGACGTCGGGTTGGCATAGACCTCGTTGCCCAGGCGCCAGACATCGCTTCGGTTTGGACCAGCACTTAGACAAGCATCGCCCGGGGCTAAAATAAACATGACCCTCGAGAGAGCGACTCCCAAGGAAAAGGTAGGTGGTGGTGAGGCAAATGGTAAAAGTCAATGTTGGGCCTTCTTGGACAAGTTTTATTCAAAGCGAACTGTCGGGGGTCCCATAAATCACCCGACCGCGTTAGGGACGCAAAATCCGGGAACATAACACCGTATGACGGAAACTAGGGCGGCAAGAGTGGAACAAAACACCTGCATAAGGCCGAGCCTTCCACCCTTTACCAAGTATATAGATGCATTAATAATATAAGAGATATTGTGATATCCCAACCAAAATCCTGTCCACCATGGAGAAATCTTCAACTTCACCTGCAACTAGCAACGCTATAAGAGGGGCTGAGCAAAAGCGGTAACATAGCCAAACAACGGTTTGCATAGGGAAGGTGTCAAAGGTTAGGGGTTCATGGCAATATGGGATGGCTGGACAAACAGGTAATAGGTAGCGCAGCATAGCGAAAGAACGAGGCAACTAGCATAGCAATGATAGTAGTGAGATCCAGGGTAGCGGTCCTCTTGCCTGAAATCCCGCAAGGAAGAAGAACGAATCCATGAAGAAGATGAAGCCACGAAGACGAACCACACGTAGACGAACGAATCCTCACGATCGCAACGGAAACGGGAACTATCGAGAAGAAGCACACAACATAGTAAACACACCACACATGAACAAGACATGATGCACAACAAGCATGATGCATGACCAAGCAACATGAATCTACTCATGGCAAGAGATGATGCAAACAAGAATAACACATCAAGGCAAGTTTAAATGAGGCCGGAAACAACATATAACAATTCCGGTAAGTCCTCATATGCAAATTTCGAAATTGGTCCAGAACTGAATAAACCTTATGTTGAAGTTGTTAAACAGCAAGTTAAGATGCACCAAGATGATCTACACGAAATTCTAGTCAAGTTACATATAAAGTTCATTAGATTCGGAGCTACGGCCTAGAAGATATGAGCAAAACAAGTTAAACATGGCATTGATGCAAAATGCACTCAAACATCAAGCAAACATCTCAAAACAAGGATGCAACATGGTAATATGAAGCTACATGCAAAAACAAGCAAGTTTCATATAGAGCACACTCAAAACGGAGCAACGGTTCAACACACACACACTATACAAGTTGTAACAACAATCTGTCCAAAACAGCAACTAGGCATCTTACAATCATCAAAACAATAAGCTACAGCACCCCAACATAATAACAAAAGGCATGGGCATGAAGTACACGTAAAGCATAACAAAACATGAACACTGAGCTATCTCCAGAAACAACTAGAACATGCTCAAAAACACATGGAGATATTGCAAATAATAACAGTTTCAGACTTTAGTAGAAATAACATCAGGTTGCAATGTTTAGAGCTATCAAACAACATGTTACAGGAACTTAACATGGCAAACAAAGGCATGGCATGAATCTACTAATAGCATATATCAAAAGACCCTTACTGACCATGAGCCAAAAAGGCACGGAAAATATGATGGCACCCATGTAAACATGGCAAGTTATATTACAGATTTGAACATGGCAGATACAACGACAAGTAGGCATGTTCGTGAGCTTGAACCACTCACTACAGAGCAATACATGGCATGGCAAGGCAACCAACAGTAAGAAGGCATGTTTATGAAGCTAATCATGGCAAGAAAAAGGTCATAGGGTGCATGGATCAATAGGAAAACACATGGGAACAAGTGAACTTAATGTAAACAGGCTGACAAACAACATTTTCAAGCAACTTTGGAGCAAGAAATGAACATGTTCCAGCAGGCTATAATTGCAACCAAGGGCATGAATGGATAGAGCAAGACATGTAAATCAAAACATGTTTATAGAGCATCTCCAAATTATGCATAGAATGATTAGTAGAGGCATGTTAACATAGCAACAAAATATAACAGAATCTGCCAGGAAAACAGCAACAGCAACTACCCTACTTTACAAGCTCGATACACTCAGCACACAATTCACAAAAATACATGGTCAACACCTCTGGAAAGATGGCATGGCATAGTCCAACATTCATGTATAGATCAACCTCATAGGATGCACACATAAATCATGGCAAAAATGATAAAACAGCAAGTTATAACAGTGTCAGCAGATTAACAACATGAAGCACTCTTCCAACAGCATTTCGGGCATCAAGATGAGCTCAAATGAAAATGATGCCATGGAATGAAATGAAGTACTCGTCGAGGCGAACAATTTGACATATTGTACGCACAAAACGGAGCTACGAGTGCAGAGATGTGATGCGATGAAACTGCCACAAAAATATATGCAGAAAAGGACTTAGCAGATTCGGGGAAGGGGGGAAAAGTCAACCTCGCGGGCACGGACTTCGAGGCGGCGCCGGAGCATCGTCGGAGAAGCTGGAGAGGGGCGAGGGGCGGCGGATCCGGGCTCCTCCGGCCGGATCTCGCCGGATCCGTCCGGGCGGGGGAGGCGGCGGCGCCGCCGTGAGGCAACCGGCGGCGGGTCGCGGCGGCCGGGCAGGGGGGGGAGGCGGGCGCCGGCGAAGCGCCGGGCGCGAGCGCGGGCGAAGCGGGCGCTGGCGGCGGGGCGCAGCGCAATGGCAGGCAGGGCAGCGCGCGGCGGCGGGCGCGGCGAGAGGCGGCAGCGGCGAACGACGGCGAGGGCGGGCGGCGGGCGGGCGGTTGGCGCGCCGGGCGGCGGCGGGCGGATGGGCCGTGCAGGCCCGGATGGGTTTCGCGGGCGGGCGGCCTTGAGGGACGGGCGGCGGTGCCCACGTGGCGACGCGATTGGGCGTGAAGGCGATGGCGGACATGTCCGTCGGGCGGGCGTGTCCGTCGGCGGGAGGAGGAAGAAGGTAGGGTTAGACCCGGATTTTGGAGGGATCATATATATAGGTAGAGGGAGCTAGGAGAGTCCAAATGAGGTGCGGTTTTCGGCCACGCGATCGTGATCGAACGACCGAGAGCATGGAGGGGAGTTTGGTGGGTTTTGGGCCACTTTGGAAGGGGTGTTGGGCTGCAACAAAAGAGGACATTACGGTTACCCGGTTAACCGTTGGAGTACCAAACGACCTCCAAATGGCACGAAACTTGACAGGCGGTCTACCGGTGCTATACCAAGGCCGCTTGGCAAACCTCGGGCCATTCCGAGAAAGTTTAATACCCGCTCACAACAGGAGAGAAGAAGGGGACGCCGGGTGAGATAGGAGCGCCGGATTGCAAAACGGACAACGGGGAAAATGCTCGGATGCATGAGACGAACACGTATGCAAAATGAAATGCACATGATGACATGGTATGAACTGCAGAATGCAACACGCCAGCAAAAGACATGGCAACGACGGCGAATAACTGGCGGACACCTGGCGCAACGAATCCGGGGAGTTACAACACTCCACCACTACGAGAGGATCTCGTCCCGAGATCTAGGATGGCACCGGAGGGAAAAAGGAAAAGGAAGATAAGAGGTAAAACTAAGTTGCTTCTTTGACGAACGAGTGAAACCACGAACCTGGAGAGGTTGAGCAATTTAAAAGAAAGAGTACAAATGAGATGAACGAGATTGCAAACAATCCGGTAGAAAAGATGAACAAGGAGTATTACGAGAATTTGAAGGTTGAAAGACATGGAAAAAGAGCTTCACAAACGAAAAGAATATGACCACCTCGGTATAATGAGATAGCCAAGGAACAAGAATGACAGAATTTGGATAGCACTACGGTAGAAAAGAGAAGAAAACTTGATGAGATGAAAAGATATTGAAGAGATGATACGACACTCCGGTTAAATGGATAAGCAAGAAAAGAACACGATGCTCACAAAACGAGGTGATGGGTGAAGAGCACAACATCACAATGCCTCCGTACGAAAGAATAGAAATTAGGCCGTTGGGATAAAGGAACGGGGAAGAAAATGACAACTTTTGCCACAAGTGAACTTGGAAAGCATCCTTGCAAAGAAGAATCGAATGGAGTTGTTGGAAAATCAACAACGAGAAGCACAAGCTTGTTGTGGGCTTATGGCAAACATCTCAAAATGATGAGGTGACAACCGGCCACAAATGGAAACCATTGATTTGGTTGAGAGCACCAAAGAGATGAACAACTTCTTCACCGAGAGGATAGGAGAAAACTCGGATCATTGATATGCACCACAAATAGCAACATCCTTAAGGAAAGGCTTTAGGTGAAATCTATACGAAGATAACTCCAAAGAAGAGATTGATGGATTTAAAAGACCTCATTCTTGACAACATGTGAAACACGAAACATGAAAGAAATTGTCAAGAGTGACATAACACCATCTCAAAAGATAAGATAGAAGGAATTGCACTTCGGAATGCAAGACAAAGAATACTTGAACGCCTCAAAACAAAACATGTGTTAAGCACCATGTTTAATTTTTGAGTATAGCTTGGCAGGTCATAACTTCAAGAGAAATCTTGAAGAACAATTGAAGAATGAAAAGAATCCTTGATGACCCACCATGAAGAGCCTCCATGAAGAACTCCGAAAGAAAGATGAACAACAAGAAGCCAAGAATTTATTCCTCCTGAACAAACTCCGAAGGAAAGGATTAATCCCTTGGATGAAACAAGAATAAGAATTATGTTATGCCTATCCTTCACCAATTTAAATTGATGACAAACAACATTTTTGGCATACTGCTTATTCTCGTAGAAAGGATTAAAAGAGATATATCAAAACTTGAGAAGGTCTTCAATGAACCACCGGTAGGATTGGAACAACAAATGAATTGATATGATGAACAAGGAAGAGAGATCTTGAAAGAACCACCATAAGAATTGGAGGAGAGAGTAGCAAGGGCACAATTCGCTGGAGAGAATTGCAAAATGAATGAAGATACTTGAGGGTATTTAGATACCAATGAATGAATAGATCACGAGCTGATTAGAGAATACTTGAATGATGCACCGGTATGATTTGGAGAACGAGAGCTGAAAGCTTGAATGAATAAAAACTGAGATGATGGGCTTCAGAGGAAAGACATTGAAACAACTCATGAAATGCTCCGGATGGGAAGAAAAGAATTGTCACAATCAAAACAATTATGAGGAAAGCATGAAGCTAGAACCATGAATCTTGAAGAGAATAGAGCAAGATTTAAGAGAAAACCTTCTTCGGTCTTCAAATGATGAGAATGACAACGAGAAACACCACCAAGAATTATTGAGGCACACCGGAAGAATCAAAAGCGAAGAGGTTGAGCCAACTATGAAAAGAATTTGAAAGATCTTGGAGAAAAACATTTGACTGATGATAAATCATTCTTACGTCAAACTTCGAGAAGACTTTAGGATAGCTCCGGAATAATTAGAAGAGTCAGGTAAGATCCTGGGAAAAGACCTGTGGGTTAGGGCCCACTCAAAAGAACACCGTTGAAAAGATTTTAAAGAGAGATTGCACTGGTTTAATTAAATGACTTGAATGAGATACCAATCTCGAAAGAGCTTGAACGAATGCAGAGTGGAAACACGAATCTTCGAGATATCTTGAACACTCCGGAATAACAAATAGCGAGAAGTAGAATGATAATAAGGTGCACCGGTATGAGAAGACATTGAAATGAGGAAAAAAAGGTATGATCAACAAAACTTGACTTGAATCCACCGGAGAAGAGGAAGGAATGAGGAATGACGAACTAGAAGCTCGTGAGCATCTTCACGAGGGATCACCGGATAAGAACATTGATTGAAAAGAGTGAAGTGACTTCACATGAATAAATGGATACTTGATTAAAATAAATGAGTCCTTGAAGAAAAGGGTGGGAGGGTGGGGAAAAACAAAGACAACTTGGGATGAACGAAAGAAACACCGTTGAGAAAAACTTAGAATTGATCTTGCGGATGGGAAACATGATGGGATCCACTTGAAGAGAAGCACACCGGTTGGAAAGGAGTTGACATGACAACCTCAATGATCAAGAAGGATTAGTATTCACATAGAAATATGAGAACACCATTTAGGAAAGGTATGGATTCAACATCTGAAATCGAAGCAACTCGAATACCAAAATAAAACAAAACAAAGGATTGGCTTGCAGAATAAGCCGGAACAAATACATATGATAGAGATTTACCCAATCCCATATCATGCATCTGTCGAAAAGATATTCTAGGAGCTACTAGAATTCCCACCTATAAAACTCCCAAAACTTTCTGGTTATGCAATCTGGTGTTGGGGATACAGGGGAAGCAATATATCTCACCCAAACTAACAATACCTACATCCAAGCTGTATCCATCCGTCAACACATAACCAAGAAACCTTCGGAAATCGTCTACCTCAACCTTCGAAAAGCATCCGTTATACAAGTCATGGCAATACTCCCGTACTCACCTCGATCTTTGGGTTAGCGGGTTATCTCACCAACAACTCGCATAAAAGAGATTGTCGATGTCGGCGTACTAAACTCGTATTCGAATCTGCAACGATAAAATTATGACGACAACACCTCGGAGCTCAACTCCGGGACACCTCCACTAAAAAAAACCCCTGCTGACGGGAGGCACCAAGACAATGTTGTCATCATAAAACCATCGGAACGATTCTAAGATACCCGCGTGATCCTAAAATTTTTTTTCGTGAAATTTGAGAAGAGAAGAGTCAAAACTCTACGTCAGGAGACCTCACCAGAGCGACGAAGGACCGAGGAGTAAAAAGAATTCTAACTCTCCGATATATATAATCCTAAATGACTCAAAACATTTTTCTAGACACAACTCGCCGCTAAAAACGATCAGCGGTGGGGCTCCTAAGGTCGGGAAGGTTCGATTACCAACTTGTAGCGCCCTCGATGCGGCTATATCTCCCACGTGTCAAGCACGACTTAGAGGCATAACCGCATTGAAAGCAATGTCGCAAGTGAGGTAATCTTCACACAACCCATGTAATACATAAGGAAAAAGATACATAGTTGGCTTACAATCGCCACTTCACACAATTACATGAATAAAGCATTACATCATCCAGATACAATCAAGGTCCGACTACGGAACCAAAATAAAAGAAGAACCCCAAATGCATAAAGGTCCCGATCGACCCCAACTGGGCTCCACTCTCGATCAACTAGAACGAAACAACACAAAGGGTAATATCTTCATCGAGCTCCTCCTTGAGCTGGGTTAAATCACCTTTCGGTAACATAGGCACCGCAAACTAGTTTTGGAAGTATCTGGTGAGCCACGAGGACTCAGCAATCCCATTACCATGGGTATCAAGACTAGCAAAGCTTAATGGGAAAGGAAGGGGTAAAGTGGTGAGGTTGCAGCAGCGACTAAGCAAGGTATGGTGGCTAACATACGCAAATGAGAGCGAGAAGAGAAACAAGCGGAACGGTCGTCAACTAGCAATGATCAAGAGGTGATCCTGGACACCTACTTACGTCAGTCACAACATAGAAACCGTGTTCACTTCCCGGACTCCGCCGAGAAGAGACCATCACGGCTACACACTCGGTTGATGCGTTTTAATTCAGATCTGGTGTCAAGTTGTCTACAACCGGACATTAACAAATTCCCATCTGCCACATAACCGCGGGCACGACTCTCGAAAGTTTATACCCTGCAGGGGTGTCCCAACTTATCCCATGACAAGCTCTCACGATCATCGAAGGAATAGACCTTCACCCGAGACACTCCGATCAGACTCGGTATCCGGTACATCAAGACATTTCGACAATGGTAAAACAAGACCAGCAAGACCTCGGCTGTGCCGACAAATCCCGATAGGAGCTGCACATATCTCGTTCTCGTGGCACACCGGATGAGCCAGACGTCGGGTTGGCATAGACCACTGTTGCCAGGCGCCGGACATCGCTTCGGTTTGGACCAACACTTAGACAAGCATCGCCCGGGGGCTAAAATAAAGATGACCCTCGAGAGAGCGACTCCCAAGGGAAAAGGTAGGTGGTGGTGAGGCAAATGGTAAAAGTCAATGTTGGGCCTTGCTGGACAAGTTTTATTCAAAGCGAACTGTCAGGGGGGGTCCCATAAATCACCCGACCGCGTTAGGGACGCAAAATCTGGGAACATAACACCAGTATGACGGAAACTAGGGCGGCAAGAGTGGAACAAAACACCAGGCATAAGGCCGAGCCTTCCACCCTTTAAAAAGTATATAGATGCATTAATAATATAAGAGATATTGTGATATCCCAACCAAAATCCTGTCCACCATGGAGAAATCTTCAACTTCACCTGCAACTAGCAACGCTATAAGAGGGGCTGAGCAAAAGCGGTAACATAGCCAAACAACGGTTTGCATAGGGAAGGTGTCAAAGGTTAGGGGTTCATGGCAATATGGGATGGCTGGACAAACAGGTAATAGGTAGCGCAGCATAGCAAAAGAACGAGGCAACTAGCATAGCAATGATAGTAGTGAGATCCAGGGTAGCGGTCATCTTGCCTGAAATCCCGTAAGGAAGAAGAACGAATCCATGAAGAAGATGAAGCCACGAAGACGAACCACACGTAGACGAACGAATCCTCACGATCGCAACGGAAACGGGAACTATCGAGAAGAAGCACACAACATAGTAAACACACCACACATGAACAAGACATGATGCACAACAAGCATGATGCAGGACCAAGCAACATGAATCTACTCATGGCAAGAGATGATGCAAACAAGAATAACACATCAAGGCAAGTTTAAATGAGGCCGGAAACAACATATAACAATTCCGGTAAGTCCTCATATGCAAATTTCGAAATTGGTCCAGAACTGAATAAACCTTATGTTGAAGTTGTTAAACAGCAAGTTAAGATGCACCAAGATGATCTACACGAAATTCTAGTCAAGTTACATATAAAGTTCATTAGATTCGGAGCTACGGCCTAGAAGATATGAGCAAAATAAGTTAAACATGACATTGATGCAAAATGCACTCAAACATCAAGCAAACATCTCAAAACAAGGATGCAACATGGTAATATGAAGCTACATGAAAAAACAAGCAAGTTTCATATAGAGCACACTCAAAACTGAGCAACGGTTCAACACACACACACTATACAAGTCGTAACAACAATCTGTCCAAAACAGCAACTAGGCATCTTACAATCATCAAAACAATAAGCTACAGCACCCCAACAAAATAACAAAAGGCATGGGCATGAAGTACACGTAAAGCATAACAAAACATGAAGACTGAGCTATCTCCAGAAACAACTAGAACATGCTCAAAAACACATGGAGATATTGCAAATAATAACAGTTTCAGACTTTAGTAGAAATAACATCAGGTTGCAATGTTTAGAGCTATCAAACAACATGTTACAGGAACTTAACATGGCAAACAAAGGCATGGCATGAATCTACTAATAGCATATATCAAAAGACCCTTACTGACCATGAGCCAAAAAAGCACGGAAAATATGATGGCACCCATGTAAACATGGCAAGTTATATTACAGATTTGAACATGGCAGATACAACGATAAGTAGGCATGTTCGTGAGCTTGAACCACTCACTACAGAGCAATACATGGCATGGCAAGGCAACCAACAGTAAGAAGGCATGTTTATGAAGCTAAGCATGGCAAGAACAAGGTCATATGGTGCATGGATCAATAGGAAAACACATGGGAACAAGTGAACTTAATGTAAACAGGCTGACAAACAACATTTTCAAGCAACTTTGGAGCAAGAAATGAACATGTTCCAGCAGGCTATAATTGCAACCAAGGGCATGAATGGATAGAGCAAGACATGTATATCAAAACATGTTTAAAGAGCATCTCCAGATTATGCATAGAATGATTAGTAGAGGCATGTTAACATAGCAACAAAATATAACAGAATCTACCAGGAAAACAGCAACAGCAACTACCCTTCTTTACAAGCTCGATACACTCAGCACACAATTCACAAAAATACATGGTCAACACCTCTGGAAAGATGGCATGGCATAGTACAACATTCATGTAGAGATCAACCTCATAGGATGCACACATAAATCATGGCAAAAATGATAAAACGACAAGTTATAACAGCCAAAGAGATTAACAACATGAAGCACTCTTCCATGACATTTGGGCATCAAGATGAGCTCAAATGAAAATGATGCAATGGAATGAAATGAAGTAATCGTCGAGGCGAACAATTTGACATATTATACGCACAAAACGGAGCTACGAGGCGGCGATGAAAATGCCACAAAAATATATGCAGAAAAGGACTTAGCAGATTCGGGGAAGGGGGGAAAAGTCAACCTCGCGGGCACGGACTTCGAGGCGGCGCCAGAGCTTCGCCGGAGAAGCTGGAGAGGGGCGAGGGGCGGCGGATCCGGGCTCCTCCGGCCGGATCTCGCCGGATCCGGTCCGAGGCGAGGGAGGCGGGCGGCGCCGGCGGAGGCAACGGGCGGCGGGTCGCGGCGGCGGGCAGGGACGGTGGAGGCGGGCGCCGGCGAAGCCGGGCCGGGCGCGAGCGGCGGCGCTGGCGAAGCTGGCCGGGCGCGGAGCGGGCGGCGAAAGCAGCGCGCCAGCGGCGGAGGCGGCAGCGGCGGCCGCGGCGCGGCGGCGGCAAGCGGCGAACGGCGGCGGAGGGCGGCGGCGGCGCTGCGGCGAAGCGGCGGGCGCTGGATGGGCCCGCCACCCCGGATGGGCTCCATGAGCGGGCGGCGCTGGGACGGCGGCGGTGCCCACGTGGCGACGCGGATTGGGCGTGAAGGCGGTGGTGGACATGTCCGTCGTGGCGGGCGTGACCGTCCGGCGGAGGAGGAAGAAGCTAGGGTTAGACCCGGGATTTTTGGAGGGGATCACATATATATAGGTAGAGGGAGCTAGGAGAGTCCAAATGAGGTGCGGTTTTCGGCCACGCGATCGTGATCGAACGACCGAGAGCATGGAGGGGAGTTTGGTGGGTTTTGGGCCACTTTGGATGGGGTGTTGGGCTGCAACAAAAGAGGACATTACGGTTACCCGGTTAACCGTTGGAGTACCAAACGACCTCCAAATGGCACGAAACTTGACAGGCGGTCTACCGCTGCTATACCAAGGCCGCTTGGCAAACCTCGGGCCATTCCGAGAAAGTTTAATACCTGCTCACAACAGGAGAGAAGAAGGGGACGCCGGGTGAGATAGGAGCGCCGGATTGCAAAACGGACAACGGGGAAAATGCTCGGATGCATGAGACGAACACGTATGCAAAATGAAATGCACATGATGACATGGTATGAAATGCAGAATGCAACACGCCAGCAAAAGACATGGCAACGACGGCGAATAACTGGCGGACACCTGGCACAACGAATCCGGGGCGTTACAGAGCACTTCTCCGTCAAAAGCTTATCCCTCGACCGGCGCCCTGGAGCTTGACGCCCTGGGGAGCTTGATGAAGACACCGTCGCCGGCCTTCAAGTAGGCGCCGGGCGGGGCTCTTCGGAGCCTGGCGCTGCGTCAGCGGCGGAGGCATCGGCGGTCGGCGTAGCGCCTTGCGCTCCTGCGGCCCCGGTCGTCGGCGATCGCTGACCCTCGCCGGCTCTGCGCCCGGCAGCCTTGGCGGCCTCTTCGTCGGCGGGATCATCAGCGCCGGCCTCTTCTCTGGTGGCAGTGGCTTCGTCAGTATTGCCGTGCACGTTCTCTTCGCCGGTGGCATCGGTCTCCATCGGCTCCGAGGAGGTAGGATCTGAAGACAGGAAGAGGGAGACAAAGTCAAGCAAATATCCAAAAAAGAAGATCAGAAGAAGAAGAACCAAGGGAAGTTTTCTGACAAGAAGGATTACCTGTGCTGGGCTCTGTAATCATGGGCTCCACCACCGGGGGATCATTGGTCCCGTCCCTTGCCGGAGAGCGCTCCCTTGCCGGGGAGTCATCCCTTGGCGGCGTAGTGGAAGCAGATAGCACCTCAGGGGCAGCTTCTGGCTGTTCCTGGTGGGCCTGTTCTGCTCCTACACAAGCAAACCAACAATCAAGATATCAACAAGGAAAGAAAACCCATGCGCGCCTGACAGCGGGAAGTAAAATTATATACTTACGCTAGGGGCTGTGCTGGGGGCTGCTTCGGGGAGAGGTTGCCGGGTCCGACAAGGTGGTCTCGGACGCGCCCTCTGTTGTCATAGCAGGATCGTCCTCGATGACAACCACGGGGACCTTGGCCCTCTTCGCCGCTCTCTGGGCCAGAGTCCTGGAAAGGAACAAGGTTCAGAAGAAAGCAGATCAGATACAAGACAAGAAACAGCAAGAATCAAAGAACCATAAGTACAACAAAAGAAAGTCTTACTCCTCCTCCTCTTCTTCCTCCTCGTCGGAGCTGAGCGCGGAGAGGTCGAAGTTTGGTACCCTTTCAGCACGACGAGGCGGAGGAGTAGGCTCCCTTGGACGTTGGTGGGAGCTGCCAGATCGAGATCGAAGCGGCCGAGAAGACCCCGCTCCAGTTGCCGGTGCAGCGTGAGATGCTCCCGCGGCAACGGTGCTTGTCGCGGTGGAGCGTATCCCGCGGCGCGGCGGCTGTTGGCCCGCCTGCCGCCCTGCTATGTCACCGGTCCTACGGAGGCGCCTTCTTGGTTGAGCTGGGGGCTGCACTGGGAGCTCCGCTTGCGGCAAGTTGCTTGAAGACGGCTGGCCGCTTGTGCCCTCGGCGGGCTCGCTCGATTCGGCTTCGGGCTCTCCCTCGCTGACGACCTCCCCGACAAGCTCCTCCCGCTTGGCAAGGCTTGCCGCCTCGGCTGCCTCTACCTCCTCCACAGTAAACCCGAACTCGCCCGCGGCGGCGGCCGCCGCCGCCTCTTCCGCCCTGGTGGCAATGCGCCGCATCTCGTCATCAGTGGTGTCGCGGGTGAGGCTCCTCTGCTCGTCGGCACGGACCGCCACTTCCACCATGTCGTCGAAGAATTGCTGCACGACGTCGTCGGCGGGCTCCTGCCAAGTTGGGATAATCCCATGCGAGTCGCACTCCGGCATCATTGCGCGGATGCGATCCAGCGAGGAGTTGTTGCACAATGGGACGACGCCCTGCGGCAGCCTGAACCACTCGGGATGATTGGGGCCGTGCTTGAACAGCTCCTTGAGCGTCCCATCCAACTCCAAGACAGTAAAATTGAAGTTGAGGCTCGGGCGCAGCCTCATGATATCCGCCGGACCCCCGAACAGCTAGGCGGGTCTCCCCCTCTCCTGCAGAGGGGCGATGCGGCGGCGAAGAAAGTCCGCGCCAACAGCACCTACAGTGAGCCCGGCAAGCCAGAGCCGCAAGATCCGGGTGGTGGCGATCTTCAGTCTAGCATCGTCCGCCGCCAGGGCGCTCCAATCGCCACCGCGCACTACTCGGATTTGGCGCAAGTTGGTGAATGGCTGCGGGTTCTCATCAACAATCCAACACCAATCCGCTCTCCACTCCTCCCATTTGCTACAGAGCTCCCCTTCCAGATAGACCTCCTTCATGCCGACTCTCGAGATCCAGGCGATCCCGCCAGCTAAGGGCTCTCCTTTCTCAGCCCGGGGCATGAAGTAGTGGCGGAAAAGGGCTACTTTTGGATGGATTCCGACAAAGTTCTCGCAGAGATGTGCGAAAACCGCCATGGTCAGGACAACATTGGGGGTGAAATCAAGGAGATGAAACCCGTAGGTGTTCATGATGTCACAGAAGAAATCGGAAAAGGGCGGGCAGAGCCCGCAATAGAAGAAACAGATCACGAACAAGGGTATCCTTTTGGACACCATTTCAAAGTGGAAGCGGCGGCGGAAAGTACTGCGTCGCGGATGCGCCGCGTCTCCGTCGACGTAAGAGATAGAACCATTCCCTCGGCTCCTTCGCGGAGAGCTCGGGGAAGAGTGCCGCTCCTTCCGCGGCGCCTCAAGCGCAGCGCCTCGGCCGACTTCGCACCCTTCCGGTCTTGAGCCATGGCGGGCGGTGGGGGGAGCGCGGGCGTTAGCGGCGGCGGTGGCGGCGAAGCGGGCGCTGCTCTCTTTGGCTTTGGGAAGCGGAGGGAGCGGCGGAGATTTCGAGGAAGGAACCGCAAGTGGCGAAGGTGGGGAACTGCCCTGTTTCGCTTATAAAGAGGAGGAGGCGAACGTTACGCTTTTCGAATAAAGAATCACCACGATCTCTCCCACGACGCCGCATTGGACGCGTGCCGTTCGGGAGGGCGCGGTGGACCTGAGGTTAGATATGGTGTGGACCCGGCGCGCGTGCCGTGCCTGTTTTGGGCCAGGCCCAACAGCGCTCGGCACCGTGTGTGGCCCAGGCCCGGGGGCTCCTGTCGGTGTACTAAAGTAGGGGTACCTTAGTATCCCGAACTTGTGCAGAAGCGATCGCGGCGTCTCAGCGGCAAGGCTTGCGGGTGCCGCCAAGATCCTCCATAGTTCCTATTGATGCCATTCAAGAACAAAGTGTTTTAACTGAGAAGACAAAGCCCTGGCAAGAGGAGCTTGCCGGGAAAGACAAGGCCCCGGCAAGAGGAGCTTGCCGGGAAGGCCAACCGAGGCATTTCAAGGAGCTTGCCACGACGCGCCGCGCGTCCCGGCAAGGCCCGGCAAGCGACAAGCTTCCGGGCGCGACAAGACAACGACCGCGGCAAGGCGCTTGCCGCGGCAAAGCCACCTCTCTGTGCCCACGCTCCAGCACATTTGTCGACGTGTCGCCGCAGGACCGTTCCAGGCACACGTGGCGGTAAGCTGTGCAGCTAAGCGGTGCGAGGTGGCGAGCGGAGATGACGAGATGGCCATCATGGCAAGCGGTGGCGTCCCTAACGGTCGCTTTTCTACACTGTTTAGGCGATGCGGACGGGCATTGAATGCTTTTGACCCCTGCCGTTAGAGTTAGGTAGGGTGCACTGTAGAGGCAGTTGTACCAACCACACCTTTTACAGTTTTACCCCTGCATGCGTTGCCACCTGTCGGTGACCCCTTGAGCCGATAAAAGGAGGCCCATGCGCAACGTAGAAGGGGTTCGACTCATTCAAAACCAGAACACTCCCACGCTCTCGAACAAGAACATAATACAACCACAAAGCAGCAGTAGGAGTATTATCTCTCCGGAGAGCTCTGAAGCTGGGTAAAGTCGCTCGTGTGCTCCGCCTCGATCCGCTCTTCGTGCATCCTCCATTCCCTGCCGGACCGAAAGGGGCCCTGCCCCATAGGTGCTCGTTTCCCACGACACCCACAACCCCTGTTATTCTACGGTGATGGCAGCCTCAAACCGTAGCCGAACCAGTCAACCCTCGTACTCCTCTCCGTGTGGGCATCCACTACCGCGTCTTCCCCGGCTCCGTGTCGTCCCCTTCCTAGGCCTCGCCCTCGTCCACCGCCTTGGTGCTCTCGGCATGGCGTGGTCAATGTGGTCAAGGAATGACTTACATCAGAAGAATACTGTATGTGGAGAGGCTAACAGCTGGGTCCACGACCGCAGGAAGGAAGTGCCTCCTTATTACACGCAAAATAATGATTCCTCCACCTGACAGCAAGGACCCACCAGATGGGCCACCGTATTTTGTGAAAAAAATGTTTCCCCCTGACTGCTGGGACCCAGCAACTACAGCTTCGCACGCAAGGAAGTGCATCCATATTACAAGCAAAAAATATGACTCTCCCCTTGACAGCTTGGACCCACAAACTATATCTTCGCATGCAAGGAAGTGCCTCCTTACCTCCCTGACAGCTGGGACCCACCCGGTTAAACTGTATGTAGGGTTGTCTGTTTGGTCGCGAACATGTACGTATATACTGGTCGATCGGTCTGTCTGCAGGCTGCAGCGATGAACCGTGGCCGAGTAAGGAAGTGGACGTGTCGTGGTAGAGGCGCGGACGTAGTATGTCACGCAGTCCCGTCTATATTGTGTACATGTACGTACAGCCAGGGTGCAAGAAAGTAAATATGGCCACCTACGTACATACGAGCAGGGTCTCGAATGCCTACTCGCGCATATGTATGGTCAGGGCTCGTGTACATGGAGAGGCAGCGGACAACAGCGATGGCGTCCTATTCCACGGCAGCCAACCAGCTGGGTCGGAATGGAGAAACTGCATCGTGTTCATCGGGAGGCAATGGAATCTGTCGTGTTCATCGGGAGCCAACCGGCTTGGACAGGACAGCCGAAATGAGGTCTGGCGTACCGCAGAACAGAGGAAACGACCTTCTGTTCGACCGCCTATGGTCGAAACAGGATCCTGTTCACCGGGAGGGGTCTGGCATACCGCAAAGCAAAGGAAACAGACTTCTCTTTGACCTCCTATGGTCGAAACGGGGTCTTGTTGATCGGCAGGGGTGTGGCGTACCGCAAAATGGAGGAAACGGACTTCTCTTTGACCTCCTACGGTCAAAACGGGTGTCCTGTTCATCGGGAGGGGTGTGGCGTACCGCAAAACAGGACTCCACAGGCTACTGTTCATCCACCGTCTACTGCCTCACTCCAGCCTCCATGGGCTACTGTTCATCCATCGTCGACCTCCTCCAGCCTCCACCTGCGGCTGTTCATCCACGGCTTCTCCCTCTTGCCTCCACCAGCTACTGTTCATCCACGAGCTCATGTTCATCCAGCATCCACCGGCTATTGTTCAACCAGCCCTCCATGGGCTACTGTTCATCCAGCCCTCCACCGGCTACTATTCAACCAGCCCTCCACAGGGTCCTGTTCATCCACCCCCAACCGGCTCGATCAGGGTCTTGTTCATCCAGTGGCAACGACCTCTACTACCACGGGGTCCTGTTCATCCAACCCCCAACAACACTCACTATTCATCAAGAGGCAGCATGTTTGATTGGCTTCAGTTAGCAGCAGTTGCGAAGGAATCGCTCGATCGGGTTCAGTTAATAGCTAGGGATCGATCAATCGGTCGAGTTCAGTAACGCGTAGCCAGTGCAATCGCTCGGGTTAAGTTGGTGAACGCCTCGCTTAGGTTCAGTTAGAGCCCAATGCCTCGCACCCACGCGCGTACGTGTACGAGAGAAATGCGCAATCCCGCTGTGCATCGATCGGCCCCAACCACCCACTGTAACTGGGAACTCCCCGATATTTTCCTCGCCCTCACTTCTACCATGGTTTTTTTGTCATGGACGGCCCAAAGAATGTCATGCAGCTGCGTATCTAGCCCTCCCAGGACGAAAAACCCATTTTCTATCATGATTTTTTGTCATAGAAGTAGGACCCCACTACATCTATGATGATACCGAGTTTTACACAATTATCGTCATAGAAGTGTCATAAGCATGATAGAAAAAAATTCATTCGGACCAACATGTCACGGATGTGTCTTCTTTTTGTAGTGTCTAAATTTGTAACCTGACTGTGTTTTGGATTTGGCCCCAACATCATGCTCCTCTTGTGAGCTAAGAGGGATTTCTGTACACGGGCTGCACAGACTACCATTTTATAATTTTTAAAATATCACCTGCTTATGCTTCATGACGTGTAACATTATTGTTAGTCCTATTTTGCCATGTACAAAAGTTTGTCTTGCTCGCTTCACTATTGTAACTATATTTTTGCCCTAGTCATGTGTACTTATAGAAACATTTCAGGATCAAGTGACATCAACACAAAGATCTGCGAGCAGTGCGGCATGGCTGTTATCAAATGATTATGGATTGTAATTGGAATGTGTTGATGTTCTCGAGCATCAACTAGAGGTGGCGAGACAACGTGTACATGATTCTCAACATGCAATCAACAAGTTGATACTGGAGTTACAGGTATTAGATGCAGGAGTCAAAAAAATGAAAGGAGACATTGAGGTAACCATGAAGGAATTGGAGATTTTGAAGACTGAAATTTGTGCTATCTGAATCTGGCCAATCCTATTTTCTGAAGAGATTATAGTTCAAATGGTAAGTTCTGTTGATGCATGTCCATGATGTATGCGCTTTATTTGCCAAGTGTATGTAATTTTCTGTTTGTGTATGCTTTATTATGACTGGTGCCGAACTATAATGCCCAGTGGGTATAATCTGTTGTAATTTCTTTATTGTATAGTGTAGGATTATTCTATGTTTCTATGCCTTAGTCTCTTTATTGTATAGCGTTTTTCAAAGGCGGTGGTATGGAGTAGGATAATTCTTTGTACACGCTATATCGTTGAAACGGGGGCCAACACATGCAAACATTACCTGTACACCATCCAAACAAACAAACATGTGTAGTCAAAGTGGGCCTTAATTGGGATAGTCAAATTTATATTTAGTGGATCCCAAATGATGTGGCCCACCGTAACAACGGCTCTTAGCAGGCCGTTAACAGGTCAAAAGCTCGATAGGGCCGTATAAATGGAAATGGCCCGCGGGCCTCTAGCAGGCTGAATAAATGTCAATTTTGTCTTGGCCCTTTTACTCTATGGGCTAGTAAGAGGCCGAAAGTGTTTTGGGCCAGAAGAGGCCCAATTTGCAAACTAGACTTTTAACAGGCCGAAAGTCGCGTCGGGCTAAAATTGTGCCCTGCAGAACATGGGCCACTAATGGACCCAAAATTAGGTTGCACAGTCAAAGGCCCAACTGTTATACGAGGCATTAACAGGCCGAAAGACAAAATGGGCTAGGAATTGGCCCATTTACAGAATGGGTCGAGGAAAGGCCTAAAGTCACAACGGGCTAGAAATTGGCCCAACTGCAGCATGAGTCGGGAAAAGGTCAAAAGATGTAGCGGGCCGTTAACGGGCTAGAACTGACGGGGCTGCTAACAGGTCGAAGAAGGTCAGGCCGTAATTGGGCCCAAAGACGTAGTAGGACCTCAGCGGGCTGGACTGACGATGGGCTGGGAATTGTCAAATCTAGAATGGGCCTTTGATGGGCCGATTCTGTGGAACTTGTATGGGTCGTGCTTGTGAATTGGCCTAACTTAGGTAGGCCGCTAATGGGCCAGCCCGCTTATTTTGACAGGCCAGGTCGTTTTACCTAAATGGGCCACTATTGGGCTGAGCCACGTGTCAATGTACCATAAGCTCGTCATGTCCACTCGCTTGATAACACCTGTCCCAACACGGAGCTGACACGTGGATACTAAGGCGAATCCGACTTTTACATGTGGAAAATCCCATTGGTCCGGGTGGTTAACGGGTTATTGGGTCCAAACCGAAACCCGATAGCTTAACGGAGACCCGTTATGGTGGATGACACGTGTCGGTTACCCCTGACGAATGCACTTCCATGGCGCGCCATTTATCTTCATGGAAGTGGACACTTCTGTGATGATAATTTTGGTATTGTCATGGAACACTTCTACGACAACACAAGTATGACTATCTTGATTTTTCATAAAATCGTCATGGATATACATGTATGACAGAAAATGTGACCTACTGTTACAAACATGTATCATCACGGAAGTGTATTTTTTGTAGTGTTTCTAAAAAAAGTTCACGTACAAAAATAGAATAGGTCACAATCAAATGTACTGGCACATCAATGCTTCACATTGATAGCTCAGATTTAACTAGTACCTCAAATTAGAGCACATCCAGGCAGCCAGCCCTACCTCTTCTCCCAGAGAAGTAGTGGCCTCCACCTCATGATGGAGTAGGCCCCGAGCAACACAGAGAATGTCTAACGTTGACTCCTATAATGGACATCGTCGGAGGACCTTGGCACAAGTGGCGGTGGCCGGACTTCGATTGATGGATTGACCACTTCTTCGACATACACGAACACTCGATATAGGTACATCCCTAACATGGTCCGCGGCAGCCTTGGTGGCGACGAATAGTACAACCCCGTTTCCTGCACCGGTATCTCAACACCAATCACCTTCGGTATGGTGGATGGCTTCTTCATCCATGCCATAACCGTCAGAGCCCAACTGTCTGGAGGAACAAACATACTTAAGAGCTCACCTCCTAGGTCGTTGATAAGATCATTCATGGACTCGCTATTCCAAGCACGTCGAGGCATGCCATGGAAGGTAAGCTTTGTTAAAAACTCAAGCTTAGAGGGCACCGAGCCCCATCCTCGTTACCACCAATCAAAGCTCACTAGCGCGCCATCGTAGAACAAACGCTGGGAAGATTCGAACACATGACTGCAGTCGAAAGTTGTCTGAAACCTGATGAAGAAATCAACCGGTGGCGGACATACTTTGATGAGCAAATCACTTATTTGGATGTCGTGCGCAATGCCAAGAGCTTTGACAAGGTCGTCCAGCGAGAGGAGAGGCCAGCCAACGTTGATGGTTACCATCAACACTTTGCCGGCAAACTGGCCGTCAAGCGCCGCCATGCCACTGTTGAGCGACAGGACGCAATGCCCGAAGGCGGGACGGACCTCAGGATATTCGGCTCCATGATCTGTGTTGACCGGCGACATGATAGTGCACTTGGGTACAGGGAGTACAGGAGGGGGATTTGGGGGAACTGGAGTAGGAATCGAGATTCTAGAGGTGGGGGAGGGGCGGGAGATTGGGGATGAAAAGGTAGGATGAATTTCTAACACGCGCCAATATGCTCTCGGCACGCAAGCGCACGAAAACACTGGTGGCGCCCACATGTCGGCCTAAGAGTCCTTGTTTTTCTTTTTTTTGAGAGCCCAACCTGAGAGTCATAATTGACTTGTTTGGCATTGCGTTACTACTCGCCCCATATTCAACGACACCTCACTGGCCCAAACAAGTGTACATCATCGAAAACACACTCAGCTCAAATTATAACATAAAAAAGGATATATATATACTCTGAACACTGGAGAATGGTGATGCCATCATTTAGCCCACCAGCAGTTCGAGACAATAAACAGTTCGAAACAACTATATATACAACATTCAAACACTGACTAGTGACTACTACTGACATAAACAACAAGACATGATAGTTCATAATAAGTCTTGCTACACCACCAAAACGCACCCATCTGCGGTGCTCAGACTCTCATGATCCAGACGAGAATGACATTCTAAATAGAGGCAACTATTACATAGTATGAGTAACATAGACGTGGATGACCAAATGACAGGGAATGTGCATAACAAAAGAGAGAACTACCAATCCAGAACAAGCAGCAAACACAACAAGTCATTCAAAGAGGGATGATCTAACACCATCAAAATTTGCAGCCCCGCTTCAGCCACCAGTGATTCGGAGACACCAGAACTAAACCCTTTCGATGCAACAACCCAATTACCTATCAACCTGAAGGCTTGAACCACATCACTGCCTGTCGGACTTGAGACATCCAAGGATCAAAGTTAATCCAGATGCCTTTGCCATTCTCACCTTCTTTTGGCTGCAGGCTGTATCATTGACAATCCGGGGAGTCTGCTCCCGAAGTCCTAGGGCTTGCCATGTGGACACAGTTCTCCCTAGTAAACAGAGCCTCTCTGCCATCAAGGTCCTTGCCAACGGTGATCTCCTGGTTAATCAGATAATTGAGTCCGAGAAACAGAGAGTGTGAACCAAGGCTGTTTACCCGCCTCCAACTCAAAAATCCCGAAGGACCCAACAAGCTGGTATCCTGCTCATAGACGTAATGGGCACTGTCCAGATACTCACTTATTTCACAGTGCTTGTACACAGTGGGGTTTTTGCAATATAACTTTTTTGGCTCATGTGTGTGAATGATCATCAGTCTTTTGCTGTCATCTGATGAAGCGAGGAACCAGTTGTGCTTCCATGTTTCTAGCAAAAGGTAGTGTGATTACAAAGGGTAGTAACTGTAGGGACACTCCATCATATCAAAAAGGACAGGCATTGTCAATGTAAGATCAACATTGTTCAGAGTGAGTAGGATAATGCAAGAAACATCATTGATCTGTCCCTGTTGGAACTGAGAGGAAAATACAGGGAAATGTATGTTGGGTTTGAAAATATAGAAGTGCCATGCATGGTTATACTCATGTTATCTCGCAATCGATTCTTCACATGAAACTACCATGTCATGCAAGTTGTGTAATCATGTTCTGTCCTCACAAACAAATTCTTGAAGGAAACTAACAGACCATGCATTCTTATATACTAATGTTCTATAGGCGAAAAATTTGTGAGGATATTATTCTGGCTATTGATTGCTAAAGGGCGAATATAGGTTTGTACACATGGTAAGCATTACAGGATTTCATTACTTCCAAATATGGTCAGATGAAACCAATAGCATGATGCATGTTTCTACATCATGAAAATGAGGAAACTAACATGGCTATTGATACACACTCATATTTAGTACTCCCCCACCATTCCAAAATTCTTGTCTTAGATTTGTCTAGATACGGGTGTATCTAATACTAAAATGTGACTTGATACATCCATATTTAGACAAATCTAAGACAAGAATTTTGGGACGGAGGAAGTAGTATATAGATTACTATAAAGTAAGGAGAATATCCATATCTTCCTAACCGTTTGATTATTCAAGGGTACAAATTGGTTGTAATGATATGGTCACAATCGCATGAATTAACTCATTTCAAATATAGCTAATTTATGGCGTCTCTAATATATTGCCATAGTTCTACTCAAATTCTGCTCAAACAGGGATATGCTAATCATCACAAAAATTTCAAACTGTGTCATGGCGTTATCTTAAAATCGGACAAAAACAACTTACACGCGTCGTCCCAGCAATACATGGTGCCATATGCTTTGTCGATCGGGTAGATGATGCCATTGTGTTCCATATCATCACAGAAGTGTGTATCAGCTTTGACGATCCGCTGCGAGGTGAGTCGTCTCCAGCTAAAGAAGGCACCGACGGAAAGATAGGCGAGTGCGCGGTCGAACAAGGCAATTAGCTTGAAGTCTGCGTAATCCAAACATCATGCGGGCACTTGGCAGATTACAATCTTCTGCAAAACAAGGTTCATCCAACTGACGTGGTAATCTAGATGACTTGGACCGCGATGGTAAAACCCTACATACTCCAACGGAGGAAAGGTAATCTCATGGGAGGTGTGGAAGTTCACGAGCACCAACTTTTTCCTGTCTTCTCTGACGGCAGCCATCCAGTGGGAGTTCATGCCGACCCAGTACATACCTGCCAAGAAGTTTCGGGCGATGGTGATTGGATCAAAGTCGAGGGAAATGATGTACGGTTATGGCGACCCACTACATACCTGCAAAGAAGTTTCAGCTAATGGAGGTTAGATTGAAGTCGAGGGGCATCATGTACGCCTCCGTATCATGGTGAGCAAATCTCACTAGACCACATAGCAGTAAGCAGGGTGCCTTGAAAAGCTTAGGCTTCGCTTCGACGATGGCCGCGTGCATGTCCCTCGAGCATGCAGCCGCCACACAACGCTCAACATATCCATACATGAACAATAGAGGTCTAGGATGTCACTAGGGAGATTGCTCCAATCGCGGCTAATATGGATGCTACACGGTTCGCGTTCGGCCATGGTGGAGTTTGGAAGGTGGGGTTTTTGGGGGCTTGATTTACGGGGGAGAAGGCTCTTGGTGCTGGAGCGGCTAGCGAAGGAATAGTGGTACTGGGGGAGGCGAGCAAGGCGAGGGTACACGGGGGCATAGTGAGATGATGAAGAGTGACCTCAGGATCTCCGGCGAGACGGAGATGGATATGGAGTGGTGCTAGGGGAGAGGGAGACGAGGCGAGGCATGCTATACAGCGGCGGTGACAGTGACTGCACAGTGCACAAGGTGAGGCTAACTTTGGTAACCTGAACACGTCGTCTGGACTAGTGTCAGCTCGGGCGCAGGATCTTGTCACTGTGAGGACCGGATGAATAATATTTTGACCATCAAGTGTACCACAGTTGTACTACTACTAGTAGTAACATACGGAGTAGTACTGTAGTATAGCGGAAATAGGTCTCCCATGCTAGCATGCCTCTGGGTTCACTTCATCCTCCAGGTAGCATCCATATTGCAAGCATAACCAAATTCTCGTGCATGCGGAAGCACGAAGAAGGGCTTTTATTTTTTTAGGATAACCACATATTCCTTAACCAGAAAAGGTTGTGTCTCGTAGGCACGCGCCATTATTAATCTGAACCAGCTACGAAACATTTTTTGTGCAAAGAGATGGATATGTTTGTATATCTATTTGTCCACCCAAGTGGGTTTTGCGTAGGTCCCACCTGTCAGGAGGGGTGCAGAAATAAAAAGGAATCATAAAATGATTCGCCATGGTGATTCGAAAGAGTGACCTCAACTAACCAGTGGCACATGTAGCGATAGAAGGATGAGCACATACACGGACACAGACCACTCCTCGACGTGCGCCTCACCCCTCTCGGCCCTACCGCTCCACTGTTTTTGTGTGCGTGACATGCGGGCCAGCTGAACTGCGGCGACCATCAAGTTTCTACCACAGCCACATCCGATTGGACGCGGCTTTCCTACTCCGCTGTTGTGCTCCCATTCGTACTCTTGCACCATCTAATTTTCATCTAGTGGCTGTGACACATTTCATCCCGGGCATCACTCCTCAGCCACAAATATAATAAATAAAATGTAGGCCCATATTTTCCTTCTATGGAGTACTTCTGTAATAGGGGTAGTACCCGCCGGTGTGGTCATCTACACCTCGTAACACCCTGATTTCCAGCTGTGGCACCCTCGCCACGGCCAGGCCACCACTGGCCGGTTCATCTGGAACGGGAGATGCGAACGCCGCCAAGACAATGGCCAGCTTGGCATCTCGAACCACACCGATGTTGCTTCCCCGTAGACGACCTATGCTGGCGCATGGCCGCGTGCCGTTGAGCCACGCGTCAACGTATGATGGCAGGAACGCCTCCAGGCTCACTGGCTCAACTACGTCGAGTACATCACGTTCGCAAATCGGTATCAGTTGGGTAGGTTGCTCCCGCCCACGAGCACACGCCTATACATATCCAGCATTCCAGCCTCGCAGCTGAGTGGTACATCCTCGGGATGGTGCAAGCGGTCGGAATCTTGAGCCCAAGTTGAGCTATGTGTCCTGGGTACATCACTGGCTCCCACCCGAGCTCCCACCCGGCCGTCGTTGCCATCACACCACTAACGACCGGGAGCAGAATCCTGCCGCTCATCTGGAGTACCATGTAGTAAACATCGTGCGACACGTCACAACAGACAAGCACCTTGACATGCGTCGGCCGGGAAGAGACTTTTCTTGGCTACAAGCTCCATGGTCTTGTCCAAGACCGGTCTGGTACTGCAGTCGAATATGCAGGTAAAATACTACGGGGCAGCTAAATGTGCATGGGCCAGATGCTGATGTTGGCATGGAGGAGGTGCTACTCGCTGGCGGCGCAGCGTGCTACATGGGTTAGGAAGGCACCTGTTGCAACGCTCTAGCATTGGCACCGGCATTGTCAACGAAACTGTTGATCCAGAGGAGGACGGGCAGGAAATGAAAGGGTCTTGCATGCGTGTACAGATTCATGCAGGAAATTATTGCTGGAAATACGACCTTTGTTTACCTTTTTTGAGGCTAGAAATGACCCACACGAGGAAATATATTATAATCGTTGGGTGAAAATTAGTGGTGCGGGAGTATGGATCGGAGCATGGGAGGGGAGCAGGCAAGCCTCATCCCACGCGATTCCCATGATGTCGCTCGAACCCATGAAACCACATGTCCGCCGACCTGCGCCTTGCTACTTCTTGAGCTTGTGTTGGTTTTCCCTTGAAGAAGAAAGGGTGATGCAGCAAAGTAGAGATAAATATTTCCCTCGGTTAGAGAACCAAGGTATCAATCCAGTAGGAGACAACGCACAAATCACCAAGACCTTCACAAACAATCAAACAACTTGCACCCAACGCGATAAAGGGGTTATCAATCCCTTTTCGGTTACTTGCGAAAGTGAGATCTGATAGAGATAAAATAAACTGAACAAAAGATAAAGTAAATGCTTTGGGTATTTTTGATTTATATATCAGAAAGTAAAAGATTGCAAAATAGTAGATCGGAAGAAGGAAAATAGACCCGGGGGCCATAGGTTTCACTAGTGGCTTCTCTCAAGATAGCAAATAATACGGTGGGTGAACAAATTACTGTCGAGCAATTGATAGGAAAGTGCAAAGTTATGACAATATCTAAGGCAATGATTATGAAATATAGTCATCATGTCCATGTCAAGTAGACCGACTCCTGCCTTCATCTACTACTATTACTCCACACATCGACCAACTCCTGCCTGCATCTAGAGTATTAAGTTCATGAAGAACAGAGTAACACATTAAGTAAGATGACATGATGTAGAGGAATAAACTTAAGCAATATGATGTAAACCCCATCTTTTTATCCTCGATGGCAACAGTACAATATGTGCCTTGCTGCCCCTAATATCACTGGGAAAGGACACTGCAAGATTGAACCCAAAGCTAAGCACTTCTCCCATTGCAAGAGAAAACAATCTAGTTGGCAAAACTAAACCGATAGTTCAAAGAGAATTACAAAGATATCAAATCATGCATATAAGAATTCAGAGAACATTCAAATAATATTCATAGATAAGATGATCATAAATCCACAATTCATCGAATCTCGACAAACACACCGCAAAAGAAGATTACATCGGATAGATATCCAATAACATCAAGGAGAACATGGTATTGAGAATCAAAGAGAGAGAAGAAGTCATCTAGCTACTAGCTATGGACCCGTAGGTCTGAGGTAAACTACTCACGCTTCATCAGAAGGGCGATAGAGTTGATGTAGAAGCCCTCCGTAATCGAATCCCCCTACGCGGCTACGCCAGGAAGCTGGAAAAGGCCCCTAGATGGGATCTCACGGGTACAAAAGGTTGCGGCAGTGGAAAAGTGTTTTCGTGGATGCTTCTGGTGGTTTGGGGATATATGTGACTATATAGGGCCAAGGGCTAGGTCAGAGCAGTACCAAAGAGGCGGCAAGGCAGGGGGCACACCCTACCCCCTGGGCGCGCCCTCGCCCCTTGCCGCCACCTCACGGCTCTTCTGACTTCATCTCCAAGTCTCCGGGGTGTCTTTTGGTCCAAGAAAAATCATCGCGAAGGTTTTATTCCGTTTGGGCTCCATTTGGTATTCCTTTTCTGCGAAGCTCAAAAACAAGAAAAAAACAGAAACTGGCACTGGGCTCTAGGTTAATAGGTTAGTCCCAAAAATAATATAAAATAGCATATTAATGCATATAAAACATCCAAAATAGATAATATAATAGCATGGAACAATCAAAAATTATAGATGCATTGGAGACGTATCAAGCATCCCCAAGCTTAATTCCTGCTCGTCCTCGAGTAAGTAAATGATAAAAACAGAATTTTTGATGTGGAATGATACCTAACATATTTATCCATTTATTTTTTCTTTATTGTGGCATGAATGTTCAGATCCATAAGATTCAAAACAAAAGTTTAATATTGACATAAAAACAATAATACTTCAAGCATACTAACAAGGCAATTATGTCTTCTCAAAATAACATGTCCAAAGAAAGTCATCCCTACAAAATCATATAGTATGGCTATGCTCCATCTTCATCACACAAAATATTCAAATCATGCACAACCCCGATGACAAGCCATGCAATTGTTTCATACTTTTGGTGTTCTCAAACCTTTTCAACTTTGACGAAATACATGAGTGTGAGCCATGGACATAACACTATGGGTGGAATAGAATATAGTGGTTGTGGAGAAGACAAAAAGAGGGGGATAGTCTCACATCAACTAGGCGTATCAACGGGCTATGGAGATGACCATCAATAGATATCAATGTGAGTGAGTAGGGATTGCCATGTAACGGATGCACTAGAGCTATAAGTTTATGAAAGATCAAAAAGGAAAACTAAGTGAGTGTGCATCAAACTTGCTTGCTCATGAAGACCTAGGGCAATTTTAGGAAGCCTGTCGTTGGAATACAAGCCAAGTTCTATAATGAAAAATTCCCACTAGTATATGAAAATGACTAAATAGGAGACTCTCTATCATGAAGATCATGATTCTACTTTGAAGCATAAGTGTGGAAAAAGGATAGTAACATTGCCTCTTCTCTCTTTTTCTCTCATTTTTTGTTTGGCTTCTTTGGCCTCCCCTTTTTTTATTTCCTCACATGGGACAATGCTCTAATAATGATGATCATCACACTTCTATTTACTTACAAGTCAAGAATTACAACTCGATACTTAGAACAAAAATATGACTCTATATGAATGCCTCCGGTGGTGTATCGGGATGTTCAATGACTCAAGAGTGACATGTATGAAAGAATTATGAAAGGTGGCTTTGCCACAAATACGATGTCAACTATATGGTCATGCAGAGAAATATGACAATGATGAAGTGTGATATAATAAACGGAACAGTGGAAAGTTGCATGGCAATATATCTCAGAATGGCTACGGAAATGCCATAATAGGCAGGTATGGTGGCTGTTTTAAGGAAGGTATATGGTGGGTGTATGGTACCATCGAAAGTTGCGCGGTACTAGAGAGGCTAGCAATGGTTGAAGGGTAAGAGTGCGTACAATCCATGGACTCAACATTAGTCATAAAGAACTCATGTACTTATTGCAAAAATCTATTAGTTATCGAAACAAAGTACTACGCGCATGATCCTAGGGGGATAGATTGGTAGGAAAAGACCATCGCTCGTCCCCGACCGCCACTCATAAGGAACACAATCAATAAATACTTCATGCTCCAACTTCATTACATAAGGTTCACCATATATGCATGCTACGGGAATCACAAACCTGAACACGAGTATTTCTCCAATTCACAATTACTCACTAGCATGACTCTAATATCACCATCTTTATATCTCAAAACAATCATAAGGAATCAAACTTCTCATAGTATTCAATGCATTTTATATGAAAGTTTTTATTATATCCCTCTTAGATGCCTATCATATTAGGACTAGTTTTACTAGTCAACAACCCGTGCGACCGCACGGGCTAGCATCAGGGAAAACATGAAAATGAATCTCATTAAATAAAATGAAATAACTATATAATTTTGAAATAGATAAAAGACTTTTATACCCTTAAGATGTTTTCTGAAGCATGAAAAATGTCAGATGCTTATCCATAGGGTAAAATTAAATATGTTGATTCAGTAAGTTTATTATTATAAATACTACATACTTTAGTTATCATAATGACCATGAATAAGCATAAAGCATTTAGGTTGAAACAACATGGCATCTTCTCCAAACTTTTAAGCACATACGTACATAAAATGGAACTTCATAATTAGACCTTCAACCCAATCTTAATAAGTGCAGTTTCTCCTCTTCACTAATCCTTCAAAGTAGATAGAATGGAAAAGTTTGCACATATATAAAGTATCACTTTAAGTCTATATAGACATAAGCTCACTTTGTTGGCTTGAAATCTTTGGACATGAGGCTTAACATCAGAAAGAGAGTGGTTTTTCTACGCCCCGGCTTGGTGCACCCTCAGTGCACCCATGCAAGAAAACATACTAAAACATTTCAAAGAAATCTAAAATTTTGTGGAAAATGACATCCGAAAAGCTCTGTGTTTTTTGTACAGAGCTCCTCGGATGTCATTTAACCACCAAACTTTGCAAGCCTCTCTAACATTTGTTGATGATCATTCCCATAAAGTTCCAGATTGTTTTGAAATGTTTTGGTAAGCTAGGGCTCAGCCACTACTTCCCCGTATCAGAAACTGAACCTTACTATTCACAAAGTATTGCATTCTAGTAGATGAAGCATTTAGTTATACTCCATTCATAAATATTCAATGTTTGTGATTCCTTGTCATGAGAGGACACCATACCTGTGCGCGGGATCAAATTACAGTACATATTTTAAATAGTAACAACAGATCATATTTGTGCATAATAACATTGTAGCGAATTAGCGGCAACCATCTCGGAATATTTTCGATTTCATTTTTCTATGATATGTCTTTCTATATGAAAATTGGTTATTTACGATGTACGATGATCCCTGTTAAGCATCCATGGCTGAATTGTTAAAGCGCCCAACTCATAATTGGTAAATTTGCGGGTTCAATTCCTGCTGGATGCACACGAACGGGAACATTCCATAAGTCTATTGGAACTGGCTCTCTATCCATGGAATCTCATTCATCATCCATACATAACGAATTGGTATGGTATATTCATACCATAACATAAGAAGTCTAGTTCCAAAAGCTTCCACATAATGGAGTTTTCCAATGATAGTTCGGAAAAGGGAGAAAGTACAATGAAAAAAATGGTGTGTAAAAAAGTATGATATTAAAGAAAATAGTAATGAGTAGTTCATATCGAAGGTACCGGTGAAAGTAGAATTCATATCTTGAAACAAAGATGAAATTAAGTAATGTAGCATGCATGTGAATTATAATATTGTAGAGAAACTTAGATGAAATTCAACATATTGTAACGACACGTGCAATAGTTTACAACGACATCATTATTAGAGTAATGTACATTTAAGTAATTGGCAAACAACATCTATATGCTAAAAAAGCCTTCTAATAAGAACCTATGCGCATATGACTCCTCCAGTGAAGTACAATGCATTTTCACTAAGATATACAAATATGGAAGGAGCGGACATTAATAAATAACAGGATAGAGCGTAATCAATTTGATGCCAATGTATGTCGAGACTTAATTACAGTAGCATATATATTTTCACTATGACTACAAATGAAACTAAAACTGTACTAATTTTGTTTTATATGGTGGTTTTCCTATATATAAATATGCATCAGATTATCTTATGTCCATCCTTTCCATTGAGCTTCATGTACCAGGATAAAATCCTTTAACAACATTCAGTATCGAGTAAATGTGATCATATAGAATACTCATTTATGTATCAAATCATAAATCATTGGTATTTGCTCATATTCCATGGGTGAAAAAACCAAGTACGTGTGACTAATTTCAAGAAATCTATATGTGTCAACTTGATCGACACTGGAATGCATTCTTTAACATGTAAGCTTTGTTCCTTATTTCCTTCTGCAGATTTGGAAATCTAAAGAATAAAAGGCGACACCTCAATAATGACTAAACGTGGAAATAAATGGATTAATAAGTACCCAAAAATACATGGATTTCTTAGATGCATATAGCCAACCTTATTACAATGTTTATTACTAAGAAAAAAATTGATCTCACCAAAAGGAGGGAATATAAAAAATATGGACCAACTACAACAACACATGTCAACTTGAAGAAGCCCGTCTGTGCCATGACGTGCAAAACGAGACATAAATTCCTGGCAACCCACTCAAGCTTATTTGCACCAAGCTCCATCGGCGCCTTGTGTTGCGCCTTCGGTAAGTATGTGAGTAGCACCTGATATATGCATGTTAATCATAGTACCGGTCCAAAAGGAACATTTGCACCTAATCAACTGAAGCAGGTGCAGGATCCGAAGTATTTGCCTCTGGTGTGGCTCAAATAAACCAAAGTATCATCTGCAGCCTATCTCTAGTCATCAAGAATAACTTCTAAATGTTGGCATAACATATACGTGTGCATACATGAAATTATAAATCTTTGTTATTTGTTTGTAATAATACATGGGTGAAATATATGAGGTGAAAAAGACCAAGTACGTTGTGACTAATTTTGATAAATCAATATGTGCCAAATTGATCGCCACACTGGAATGCAATGTTTGACATGCAACCTTTTTCCTTTTCTGGATGCAGTTGAAAAAAACTAAAGATGAAAATACTACAACTCAATAAGTACTTAGGGTAGAAATTCATGGATTACTAAGTACACCCAAAACACATGGATTTAACTAACTCTATCTATGATATATGTTGTGTCTGAACAACTATGCCTAATTATTTCAATCTATTAACTTGATATCTTCATAATCTCATCTGAGAGTGGACTTTCGACACCCGGGTGTCTAGGCACCCGGTTATCACCAGCGTCCGTCCACAAAACAACTGCTCGAGATCTGGACCAGGCTCTGTCCGACTAGTTGTATTAGCAGGTCTAGGATTCGTACAGCGCGGGAGACAAAGAAAACAGGGCCTAGCTGCTCGCACTGTTCATCGTAGGGCAGAATCTATCGCGCCTGTCTACATCCGGGTTGACATGTCAGGCTACTATCAAGAAAAGAGATGCACCCATCGTCCTGCTTGGTGATAAATCTAGAGCGCCACTGAGCCGTTCAGCATGTCACATGCATCGTGTCACGTCTTTTGTTCATTGGAACAGTAAATTCTTCAGCGCGTGGCGTGTATGGTCGTGGCCGTTGTAACAATTAGTGAGCAAGAATCTTTCTTCTGCAAACCGAGCAGGCTTGTGCCTTGCAATCGTGTGCATGCAAGGGTTCATGCATGTGCCCAACACATACTGTATTTGGTAACGTGCCAGGTACAGTACAAAGATTACGCCTATCCGGATAGCTGAGACGTGCATATGCTCGGTATATGTATGGTAATGTGCCGGGTATAGATACCTATTACTTTTTTTTGGGATAGGATACAGATTACTTTCGGCTAAGCTATGCATCTAATAGAGAGGCCCCGTTACTAGACATGGAGTTTCCTACCCCGAGCTCATATTAGCTGGGTGAACAGTAAAAATAAAAAATATATTTGAAAACTATTCAAAAATTCTGAAATTTTTAGTGATAAACATTGACAACAAATTTCAACGCTTACAAATTCATCATGAAATAATTTGTAGAAGCCGTGGCTAAAGAAACAAAATCACTGCTCCAAAATTTTCATTTCCAATAGAATTTTAGATTGATGATTTTTTTTTGCCACAGCTTCTACAAATGTCATTTCACGATGAAATGTTGCAAGCGCTGAAAACTTTTTTCAATTGTTTGTCACTAAAAAATTTCAGACATTTAAAAAAATCAATATTTTTTAATATACGTACATGGTACAATAAACACATAATAATTGGACTTGGTATATTCGAGGCGCCTGGTTCGCGCAAAAATCAATGCATATTTACCAGAAATGAAGGCATGTGTCAACCATTGAACCCGATAGATGAACACGGACAACTACCATTGTGCTCGCCCATATGTCATGAACACAATCACGTCTCCTTCCTTGAGATCGGGATGAGCACCCAACTTGTAATGGTGCCATGATATTGATGTTTTGCAACGAGTGAGTATCATCGCAGTGGTCAGAACGGTTATTCATCATACGTACAAAAACCGCGTAGGACTCGGCACCCCTAACTGCTTCTCCTTCGGCCCCCGTGCTTAAAATTGCACCCCGCGGACCCTGCATGTCCATTGATACAACTTTATCTGCAATTGTTTTCTCTCTTGCCGGTGCCGCTTTTCCAACATCCTGGCTACCCTACCTTTAGTTGAACTCTGCGACTCCGTCACGCGCACCGATACACCCGGGATCCACGACGCTTCTCCTACTTTACCGGTCCAGACCACTAATCTATCCACAGTGAAGGTACCATTCGCCCATACGGTAGTCGCCATGGCCGACGAGTGTTATTGGATTGCTGGTGCTAAATTTTGGTGTCCCTTCCTCTATGAAACAATGGTTAGGGTATGAATTAGATATACAAGCACTATGCCGAGTCGTCCGATGACTCTTCCGACGAGGAGGACTACTCGGATGAGATGCACTATTTTGTACAGTAATATTGGTTGTCTCACATACCTTGTACCTGGTACATTAACACATCACAAACATACATATATCTGGTTAATGCACAGTAATTGTACTTGGTACATTCAACCGCCATAAGGATATTCTGGTACCTAGTACATTAACACATCACAAACATACATATACCTGGTTAATGCACGGTAATTGGACTTGGTACATTCGACTGCCATAAGGATATTCTTGTACCTGGTACATTAAGTGGACAATGCATACTTGTACCTCGTACATTCAAGCATACTTATATCTGGTACATTAAATGGACAACCATATACTTGTATGTGGTACATTTAGTCATATATGTACCTGGTATATTGAGTGGACAACCGTATATTTGTACTTGGTACATTCTGTTGTACGTGTACCTTATACCTGAAGAGGTCACCGGCAGGCACACCGTAGCGCATCTCTTTTCATGCACTCGTCGTGTGGGCGACCAGGCTGCACTCGCTTTTTTTATCAAGCCGGCGATCTTACGCTCATAGTGTTTTAATAATACTACTATCTTATGCATCAGATTTTGCGTAAAAACTTTGTATAGCTGCATGCTCTATTCCATCATGACACTTCACCCGTTTAGTTAGCCTCTGGGGGCAGCTGTACAGTGTTGCCAACAGTGTGCTAGCATGTACTATGAAAGGCAAAAACTTGTACCATCCACATGATATCCCTTTGTTTGCAAGTCATCATACAACAGTACCTGGTACTGCCGGGCGTAGGTACAAGTAGGCGGAGTGCACTTGCTCCACACAATATGCGAGGTAATCTACTTCCAACATATTCCGGGCACACCACCATGACCATGAGGTACATCTCCTTGCAAGTTGTTCCGGGTACACCGATACACCATGAGGTATATTTCTTGCAAGGTTTTGCAGGTACGCCATTATAGACATGGAACATTACAGGAGTTAAAACATGTTCCACTGGTAGCATTTTTCTAAGGGTGCGTGGCATTATGCGCTTATCGTTAACAAACATTGGTGCAAACACAAATAAATTGAAGGATCATGTTGAGTTGTCATCCGCTTCCATGTTATTTCCAATTTTCGATCATCAACCTTCTACAGACGGTTTGACGTCTTTTCCTCAACAGCCCCTCAATCGACTCGTTTTCATGCAAACAAGATGTGGGTAGAATCGAAAAAGGAACAAAACCCCTTTTCGTAGGGTTCCGGCCAAACTGGGAGCATTTCTCTCGTTTTTGTCCACATACAAACCCCGTTGAGCATAGCTGCCCCCCTCCGGCGCCACCCTTGTCGGGTGTCATGGTGCTGCGATGCCGCCTCGATCTCCATCACCGCTCTGCGTGGCAGCAGCAGGCCACCAGCCCGCGCCGCCACTCTGGTGTCGCGCCGCCCTGAGGCACTTCTGTTCACAACTAGGAGAGAGGACACCGCCGCCTAGTCGGCCTAGTCCATCCAACTACGATCTTCCTCCGTTCCAGTCAAATCGACCAGTCCTCCCTCCGGTTGCCTCCCTCCGTTCCAAAGTCCGGACTAGGAGCACCTGAGCAGGAGACCAGGACGCCAGATGGTCATATCTGATTAAAAAAATTTTATCTATTGATTGGTGTAGTTATTGACAAAAATATATATATTATTTTATTGCTTAAAAACCCAGCAATCAAACCGGTGAACCGGCAGTCCGACCGGTAAAAACCTGAACCGACTGCCCTACCGGTTCCAATATCGGTTCGGGTTTTTAAACTATGGTCAGTGCGCTTGGCGCGTCTCAATGGCAACAGTCGAAGGCGTCACACGGACTTCGTGGCTGGCCGCCGTTTCCAGGCGGAGGCGTCCGAGTGTTCATGCCACGAGGAAGCAACCGAGCCGTTGTGCCACAACAACACAACAACAGCCGATCAGGGCTCTCACTACGCATGGCAAACCTTCCGCCAAATGACAACGACGGTGGTGACTCAGACGACGACGAAGACGACAGAGGTGCCGTAGCCTTGGAGGTGACTGTCCGGTACCTCGCTTAGTTTATTTTAGATTTAGTTAATTTTCGTTCATTTTACTTGAAAATTTGTTAATTTTCATTTGTTTTGGTTGTAATATAAAAATATTGTTCGGTTTTAGCATGAATTTTTCCCGTTTGTTTGTAAGATCGTTTGTAATGTTACAGAAATTTGGTGTATTTGGTTAAATGGCCTCTGCTCTTATCACTATCTACGAACACGTCCAAATACATGGGCGGTACATTGCTTAGTTTAGTCTAGATTTAGTTTAAATTTCGTTCGCTTGAGTTCAATTTTTGTTAAAAAAATCATTTTGATTATACTATATTGAAATTCAACAAATGTCGTCCGGTTTAGCATAAATTTCCATTTTCTGAAAGAGCCATTTAAAAAAAAGATGAACACTTGATGTCTTTGGTTGGATGGCCTTGCCCCCTATCACCGTTCACGTACAGGTTACAAACGGGTTTATATGTGATGACATCGATTTTGATGATCCAGGTTGGAGTTGTCCAAATTGAGTTTGTTCCATCTTGTCATATCTGTTTTTTAGTTGCTGTGAAAAGTCATATCTGGTTTTTTCTTTGTGAAAAGTCATAACTGGTTTCAATGCAGAGAAGCGGTAGATGGCTGATTCGATTGTGTTTGGAGGCCACAGTACTTCTATAACGTGGATGACGTCAATGGTGCATGATATTCTTGTTCTAGGAACAATTTGAATTTGCACCTATTGTAGGTACATTGAGATTCCTGTGTTGGAGCAATTTTTACCTAGAACCTGTTCTAGGTACATCAAGATGCCTGTTCTAGGAACAGAACCTAATTTGAAATTGTTCTAGGTACATCGAGATTCCTGTGTGGCCTTGCTCGTTTGAAGAGTGTTTTTTTGCTTTTGGGCATGCGTTAGAAACTAGGACATGGATACCAAAGTCAAAAAGTTTCTGCTGCTCCATGCTTCCTTGGGAATCCAAGGATCTTCTATGCTTAGATACATAGACATGTTTTGTGCATGTTATATCAATGGACCGGGCTGTACGTACAAATATAAAGATCACTCCACAGCATATCCAGTTGGAGTGAGAGAGAAATTCTGAGCATGGGGAGCCCACTCTGCCAGCTGCGTCACTGCACCACCCTATGATGGCCCACCCGGCCTCCTGCCAGGCCTACCGCGGTGATGCCTGTGAAATCCTGCATGCATACTATTCCCTGCTAAAGGGCGTGCCGTCTACTCAGTGCTTAATTAACCTGACACCGCATGTGGTCTGCTGCTGGTGCGCGAATCTTCGGATTAAGGAACGGCTCGGATAAAAGGGTGTCGGGGCACCCGGGTGCCATCACACCTTTCCGAATCTCATATAGCAAGGGCTTCTTCGGTGGCTAACTGTGACTGAAATATATAAATAGAAAGGAATGTGCAATCCAATGGTGAAATAGAAAATCATATGAGCAGCCCAACCTGAAGTGTGATTAAACTGAATATTTGGATGATAATAAAACTGTACCTGATAAAAATGACATGCTTCAAAATGAGATGGATGACATGAGCACTAATTCAAACAAACATACGCTTTCCTATCCAAATCAGCAAAACTGGATTAATCAATTAATTTTCAGGAAATAACTAACCGATACTATTGGCTCTAATGTTGTTGTTGCCACACGCAAAATAATCTCAGGTTGTCAGAACACTCTCAATGTATAGTTTTAATCGCAGTGGATACCTTTGACCACCTGACACAATGTATTCAAAACGCTTTATTATGTAAGTACATTATGCTTGTTGCTCAAAATATCTAACAGATTGATGAAGGTTCCCCTCAATTTAAACCTGTAAATTTTTCACCTGTGTGTGGAATAGATGTAAGAACACAAACTCTAAGTTATAAGGAATGTATTGTGATTTAAAAAATAATGAATTGCTACCGATTGAGATGGTCATCCATATTCTCTTGTGGTAAGAAACGAAAAGGAATAAAGGCCTACTTTTTTCAATTTGGATTCCCAAGAAATAAATATGGTTCTACCTCAAACAAATTGACACCAGCGATCCATAAAAAGTGGAAGAATAGTTCAAGTACATAAGCTAATTGCGGTAGTTCTTGCTGTTGTACAGGAGGGCAAAAAAAGAACCTGCCGAGACTACCCAAATATCAAGCTGAAAATACCATATTCTTTAGTCTAGGCCAGAGCTGTAAATTCCAAATATTAAAGGCTATTCGAGAAAACTGTAGGGAGCAACCGTTAGATATAATTGCAAATAGATTTCCTATGAACATGACCTCAAGAATCAAGCCCTAAAATTGATTTGATGGGTTAGGGCATCTCCAGCCGTTGGCCCCCCAAGGACGCACAAAAATCGCCCCGAGGCGAGCAGGGCGATACACACTCGGCTGGGCGGTTTCGCCCGATCGTCGCCTCAGCTGCGCCCAGCGCCGAAATTGGTCCACTTTGCAGCCCAATTTCGGCGAATAAACGGCCCATATGGGCGAGAATAGGCCCATATTCGGCGTGGTTTCGCCGTGTCTCGGCGTTCAATTATCAACATAATTATTCCTTATCACATATTTCATCACAGAAAAATCAAATAATTCAATAAAATAGTACAACAACAAATAGTTCAATACAAATTATATAGTTCAACAAATAAAAACTCGTATTTCGTCACATGGCGTCCCCTTGAGCCTCCATAGGTGCTCAATCGATCTTCTGCAGATTGATGATGCACTGTGGGTCTCGGATCTCTTGGCGATATCTTGAGATAGGCGTCCAAGTTGCGGTAGCTGGTGATCAACTTGGCTAGAGGACCCTGCCTGTAGTATGGTTCGATGTCAAACACTAGGTCTTCTTGCTCGCTCTCGATGATCATGTTGTGCAAGATGACACTGACAAGTCATGATCTCCCACATTTGATCTTTCGACCAGGTGCGGCGGGTACCGAACAACGGCGAATCGAGATTGGAGCACACCAAATGCCCGCTCGACATCCTTCCCGCAAGCCTCCTGAAGCCGCAAACCAGCGTTCTTGCCTCCTGCCACAGGGTTTGAGATCGTCTTCACAAATGTCGACCATCTCGGATAGATGCCGTCAACTAGATAGTACCTCTTGTTGTATTGGTGCCCATTGATCTCGAAGTTCACCGGAGGAGAATGGCCCTCAACGAGCTTGGCAAAAACAGGAAAGCTTTGCAGACGTTGATGTCATTGTGAGTTCTGGCATACCAAAGAAGGAGTGCCAAATCCGGAGGTCTGTGTGGCTACCGCCTCAAGCACCACACTGCAACCGCCTTTGGCGCCTTTGTACATCCCCGCCAACCAAATGGGAAGTTCTTCCATTTCCGATTGCATGCGATCGATGCTTCCAAGCATCCCAGAAATCCTCTTCTTGCATTGCAGGCTAGGATCCGGCGGTGTCTTCCGCATTGGGTGCTCTCAAGTATTGTGGCCCAAACACGCCACCACCGCCCGGCAGAACTTGTAGAAATACTCTATCTTTGGTGGACTCGGCCATGCGCCCATAGTCGTCGAGTGAATCCTTGGGAGCTCCATATGCAAGCATCCTCATCATTGTCGTGCACACGGATGGAGGTGAATCCAAGAGCGCCGGTGCAATCCATCTTGCACTTGAAGTAGTTGTCGAACTCCCGGATGGAATTCACAATCTTGAGGAAGAGCTTTCGGCTCATCCGATAACGGCGCCGAAATGTTCTCTCGCCATGAAGTGGAGCATCGCGAAGTAGTCGAAGTAGAGCATCGATAGCCTTGCGAGCGATGATGGTTCTTTGCTTTCACCCACCCCGGCGCCGAGCCACCTCGACGCGGCTTTTCATTGCTCGCCAGCAGCTGGGTGAGGGCGGCGAGCACCATCAGATGCTCTTCTTCCTGGACGTCGCCGTGGCTTCCTCCTCCAGCAGCGCGGCGAGCTCTTCCTCCTCATCGGAGTCCATCGCCGAGTCAGTCAAAATGCCGAACACCTTGCGCTCGGTGGGCGTTTACCCGCCATTAAACCGCGCTTCCGCGGCCGGAAACGGCGGCGGCGGCGCCAGTCTTTGCGGGAGGGCTGCGCGCGGCAATCGCTATTTTCCGACGGGGAATGGCTATATAGCGGAGTAGGCCGGCGCCCATCGCCGGGATACAGCTAGTGGTGGCCGAGGGCGCGGGGGGTGCGAGGCGAGTCGTGGGAAGAAAAACTCGACTTTTCCCCTGTCGGTGTGGGCTAGGCGTGCTTTTCCTAGCCGGAGCCCTAACGGCTCCCAGTAGCGCCGAGTTGACTTGTGACCGCCCGAGCGGAAAAAAGGTCCGAACCGCAATTTTCGAGTCTGAGGGTGCGTTGGGCGTTTTTTTTGGCCGAAAAAAAGTAACTGGGGGGCTGTTGAAGCGTGACTAGAGATGCCCTTAGAGAATAGAAAAACAAAATTTCAGAATTCGGATTACCCTCTAATTGATTGATGACGAATTGACCTAGAACAATGTTCATGTCCAGAGGGCTGCTGCGCTCGTCCCTTGTAGTGGCTCCACTCGGCGGCCTCACCAATGATCGTAATTTGACTCACATCAGCATGCCTCATCCACTTCATTAACTATTTTACCTCTATTAGCCTGAATTGAACTCAATAGAAGCCATCATGATCACTTCAACTTCCTTTCATACTAAGTAATTAACCCAATCAACCATCCCAAGCTGAGCAACAACATCGAATTTTAGGCCTTATTTAGCAGCAATAATTTGCAAAATTAGCACTGTTCAGCTAGAGAACTGCTTAAAAGCATGTGAACAGATCTCAGTGCCCCAAAATTATTATTAACAGGTCTGTAACATGGATGTTTGTACATAACCTATCTACAGTCTGCAAATTACCATCTTCTAGAAATTTTTCCAAACGCACAATTAGCAAAAGTTAAGATATAGGCCTTTTTGCGGGTAAGAATTGTAGACAGCACAAACTAATACACATGAAAACTTTGAATCTTTCCTAAACTATTTAGGTTTAGCAACCCTGGGCGGCCTAATGGTTGCAGGTTGGACATGACGCTGCTCCTAGGAGGCTTCTATAATCCAATGAAAGTAGAGAAGAAGTTTTACTAATAGATTTAAGAGTAACCTTACCTCTAAAGGTATAACAAAGCAGAGTTTTCGTGGATCTAGAGCCAGGAAGAAGTGGAGTTTGCATCTAGATCCATGAAAAGACGGTCGTGAGGCAGGCTGGACTGTACAGCAGGGGTACAGGAAGCGTCCTCACATGATTGGGGTGCAATGGAGAGCTAGCCGCTGCCATAGGAGGCAGGCTTGAGATCGAGAAAGACGATGGCCACCGGAGATAGCAGGATCGCGGTCTGCTGGAGGGGCAGAGGACATGGCTTGAGATCGCGGTCTGCCGCTGCCATAGGAGGTAGGCTTGAGGTCATGAGGGATAGCCTACGCGAGGAAAGCATGGAACGGTGTTTTTTTAAAGTTACCCATAGACGAAGACAAAAGAGGGGATGCCTTCCGGGGCATCCCCAAGCTTAGGCTCTTGGTAGTCCTTTAATATTACCTTGGAGTTACTTGGGCATCCCAAGCTTAGGCTCTTGCCACTCCTTATTCCATAGTCCATCAAATCCTTACCCAAAACTTGAAAACTTCACAAAACTCAACAGAGAATATCATAAGCTCCGTTAGTATAAGAAAATAAATCACCACTTTTGGTACTATTGTGAACTCATTCTTTATTTATATTGGTTTAATATCTACCGAATTCCAACTTTTCCATGGTTCATACCCCCCGATACTACCCATAGATTCATCAAAATAAGCAAACAACACATTGAAAACATAATCTGTCAAAAACAGAACAGTCTGTAGCAATATGGAAACTTCAAATACTTATGTAACACAAAAAAATTCTGAAAAATTAGGAAAACCTGGGCAATTTATGTACCAATCTTGTGCAAGAATCAGATAAAAAACATGCTTATGTGAATTATTAAAATTATTTTCATGGCGCAAAAGTTTCTGTTTTTCAGCAAGATCAAAACAACTATCACCGTAAGCCATCTCAAAGGTCTTACTTGCCACAAACACTAATTAAAACACAAAACTACATCTAACCATAGGCTAGATGAAATATTCAAAGCAAAACAGGATCAAAAAGCAAAGAACAAAAATAAAATTGGGTTGCCTCCCAACAAGTGCTATTGTTTAACGCCCTTAGCTAGGCATAAAAACACGAATAGATCTTGGTATTGTAATCTTTGGTATGCAATCCATAAGTAGCTCTCATAATAGATTCATATGGCAACTTAATTTTCTTTCTAGAAAATTCTTCCATGCCCTTCGTTAGCGGAAATTGAAATCTAATGTTTCCTTCTTTCATATGAATAATTGCACCAATCATTCTAAGACAAGGTCTGTCAAGAATAATAGGACATGCAGGATTGCAATCTATATCAAGAACGATGAAATCTACGGGCACATAATTCCTATCTGCAATAATAAGAACATCATTAATCCTTCCCATAGGTTTCTTAATAGTAGAATCCGCAACATGCAAATTTAAAGAACAATCATCAAATTCACAGAAACCTAAAACATCACATAAAGTTCTTGGAATCGTGGAAACACTAGCACCCAAATCACAGAAAGCATGGAACTCATAATCTTTAACCTTAATCTTAATAGTAGGTTCTCACTCATCATAAAGTTTTCTAGGGATAGAAACTTCCAATTCAAGCTTTTCTTCAAAAAATTGCATCATAGCATCAACCATATGTTTAGTAAAAGCTTTGTTTTGATATTAAGCATGAGGAGAATTCAACATGGATTGCAACAAGGAAATACAATGTATTAAAGAACAATTATCATAATTAAATTCCTTAAAATCAAAAAGAGTTGGTCCATTGCTACTTAAAGTTTTGACCTGTCCAATCCCACTTTTATCAAGTTTTGCATCAAGATCTAAAAACTCTGAATCATTGGGACACTTTTTAACTAAAGTTGACTCATCTCCAGTCCCATCTTTATCAAGATTTATATTGGAAAACAAAGATTCAATAGGATTTACATCAATCACTTTAAGATCTTCATCATTATTTTCACGAAAACTAGAAGAACACCCTTTTACAAGCCAATCTCGTTTAGCACACATCTTAGCGGTTCTTTCTTTGCACTCATCAATGTAGATTCTCATAGACTTTAGAGATTCATTGATATTATGCTTGGGTGGAATAGATATAATTTTCAAAGAATCAATATCAAGAGAAATTCTATCCACGTTCCTAGCCAAATCATCAATATTAAGCAATTTTTCTTAAACCAAAGCATTGAAACTCTTTTGCGAAATCATAAGTTCTTTAACACTATTCTCAAAATCAGAGGACACCTTATTATAATTTCCATAAGAATTGTTGTAGGAATTACCATAATTATTAGAGGAATTACTAGGAAACGGCCTAGGATTAAAATTACCTATATACACGTTATTACCAAAATTGTTCCTACCAACAAAATTCACATCCGTAGATTCATTATTGTTCTCAATCAAAGTGGAGAAAGACATATCATTAGGATTAATAGAAGCACTATTGCTAGCAAATAATTTCATAAGTTCATCTATCTTTCCACTCAAAACATTAATCTCTTCAATCACATGCACTTTTTTACTAGCGGAAGATCTTTCGGTGTGCCATTGAGAATAATTAACCATAATATTATCTAGGAGTTTAGTAGCTTCTCCTAAAGTAATTTCCATAAAAGTGCCTCCCGCTGACAAATCTAAAAGATTTCTAGAAGCAAAATTCAATCCGGCATAAAAAATTGTATAATCATCCACAAATTCAAACCACGAGTAGGGTAATTTCGTATCATGAATTTCATCCTCTCCCAAGATTGTGCAACATGTTCATGATCAAGTTGCTTAAAATTTATAATATCGTTCCTAAGGGAGATGATCTTAGTGGGAGGAAAATACTTGGAAATAAAAGCATCTTTACACTTATTCCATGAATCAATACTATTTTTAGGTAAAGATGAAAACCAAGTTTTAGCATGATATCTAAGTGAAAACGGAAATAGCTTCAATTTAACAATATCATTATCCACATCTTTCTTCTTTTGCATATCGCACAACTCAACAAAACTATTTAGATGGAATGCGGCATCTTCACTAGGAAGGCCGGAAAATTGATCTTTCATAACAAGCTTCAGCAAAGCGGCATTAATTTCATAAGATTTCGCACTAGTGGCGGGAGCAATCAAAGTACTAATAAAAACATTGTTATTAGTGTTGGAAAAAACACACAATTTGGTATTCTATTGAGCCATCGTGACAAAGCAAGCAATCACACACGAGCACATAAAATGCAAAGAAAGAAGACGAATGGAAGAGGGGCGAAGAAAAAGACGAAGAAAAGGGCGAATCTTTTCGAAAATCGTTTTAGAAGTAGGGGAGAGGAAAACGAGAGGCAAATGGCGAATAATGTAATACAAGAGATGAGAGTTTTATGATGGTTACTTGGTATGTCTTGACTTGGCATAGAACACCCCGGCAACGGCGCCAGAAATTCTTTCTGCTACTTCTCGAGCTTGCGTTGGTTTTCCCTTGAAGAGGAAAGGGTGATGCAGCAAAGTAGCGTAAGTATTTCCCTTAGTTTTGAGAACCAAGGTATAAATCTAGTAGGAGACAACGCATAAGTCACCGAGTACCTGCACAAACAATCAACAACTGGCACCCAACACGATAAAGGTGTTCTCAATCCCTTCACGGTCACTTGCAAAAGTGAAATCTGATAGAGATAGATAGACAGTAAAGTAAATATTTTTGGTATTTTTGGTTTACAGATCGGAAAGTAAAGATTGCAAAATAGTAGACCGGAAATTAGCAAGATGTAAACGTGATTTAATAATATGGAAAAGAGACACGGGGGTCATAGGTTTCACTAGTGGCTTCTCTCAAGATAGCAAATATTACGGTGGGTGAGCACATTACTGCCGAGCAATTGATAGAAGAGCACATAGTTATGACGATATCTAAGGCAATGATCATGAACATAGGCATCACGTCTGTGTCAAGTAGACCAGAACGATTCTGCATCTACTACTATTACTCCACACATCAACTGCTATCCAGCATGCATCTAGAGTATTAAATTCATGAAGAACGGAGTAACGCATTAAGCAAGATGACATGATGTAGAGGAATTAACTCAAGCAATATGATGAAAACCCCGTCTTTTTATCCTTGATGGCAACAATACAATACGTGCCTTGCTGCCCCTACTGTCACCGGGAAAGGACACCGCAAGATTGAACCCAAAGCTAAGCACTTCTCCCATTGCAAGAAAGATCAATCTAGTAGGCCAAACTAAACCGGTAAGTTGAAGAGACTTGCAAGATATCAAATCAAGCATATAAGAATTCAGAGAAGAACCAAATAATATTCATAGATAATCTTGATCATAAATCCACAATTCATAGGATCTTGGCAAACACACCGCAAAAGAATATTACATCAAATAGATCTCCAAGAACATCGAGGAGAACATGGTATTGAGAATCAAAGAGAGAGAAGAAGCCATCTAGCTAATAATTATGGACGCGTAGGTTTGTGGTAAAATACTCATGCTTCATCGGAGAGGTAATGGTGTTGATGTAGAAGCCCTCCATGATCGAATCCCCCTCCACCAGGACGCCGGAAAAGGTCCCTAGATGGGATCTCACGGGTACAGAAGGTTGCGGCGGTGGAAAAGTGGTTTCGTTGCTCCCCTGGATACTTTTAGGGTATAAGAGTATATATAGGCAAAGGAACTAGGCCAGGGGAGCTACGAGGGGCCCATGAGGGTGGGGAGCACGCCCTACCCCTTGGCACGCCCTCCTGCCTCATGGCTTCCTTGTTGCATCTCCGACTTCATCTCCAAGTCTTCTGGTCCAAGAAAGATCATCGCGAAGGTTTCATTCCGTTTGTACTCCGTTTAGTATTCCTTTTCTGCGAGACTCTAAAATAGGCAAAAAAACAGAAACTGGCACTGGGCCCTCGGTTAATAGGTTAGTCCCAAAGATAATATAAAATAGCATATAAATGCCTATTAAACATCCAAAACAGATAATATAATAGCATGGAACAATAAAAATTATGGATACGTTGGAGACGTATCAAGCATCCCCAAGCTTAATTCCTGCTCGTCCTCGAGTAGTTAAATGATAAAAAACAGAATTTTTGATGTGGAATGCTACCTAACATATTTATCCATGTAATTTTCTTTATTGTGGCATGAATGTTCAAATCCGAAAGATTCAAAACAAAAGTTTAATATTGACATAAAAATAATAATACTTCAAGCATACTAACAAAGCAATCATGTCTTCTCAAAATAACATGGCCAAAGAAAGCTATCCCTACAAAATGATATAGTCTGGCTATGCTCTATCTTCATCACATAAAATATTTAAATCATGCACAACACTGATGACAAGCCAAGCAATTGTTTCATACTTTTGATGTTCTCAAACTTTTTCAATCTTCACACAATACATGAGCGTGAACCAGGGATATAACACTATAGGTGGAATAGAATGGTGGTTGTGGAGAAGACAAAAAGGAGAAGATAGCCTCACATCAACTAGGCGTATCAATGGATATGGAGATGCCCATCAACAGATATCAATGTGAGTGAGTAGGGGATTGCCATGCAACGGATGCACTAGAGCTGTAAGTGTATGAAAGCTCAAAAAGAAACTAAGTGGGTGTGTATCCAACTCGCTTGCTCACGAAGACCTAGGGCATGTTGAGGAAGCCCATCATTGGAATATACAAGCCAAGTTCTATAATGAAAATTCCCACTAGTATATGAAAGTGACAACATAGGAGACTCTCTATCATGAAGATCATGGTGCTACTTTGAAGCACGAGTGTGGAAAAAGGATAGTAACAATGCCCCTTCTCTCTTTTTCTTTCATTTTTTTGGGCCTTCTCTTTTTTATGGCCTCTTTTTTCTTCGTCCGGAGTCTCATCCCGACTTGTGGGGGAATCATAGTCTCCATCATCCTTTCCTCACATTGGACAATGCTCTAATAATGAAGATCATCACAATTTTATTTACTTACAACTCAAGAATTACAACTCAATGCTTAGAACAAAATATGACTCTATGTGAATGCCTCCGGCAGTGTACTAGGATGTGCAATGAATCAAGAGTGACATGTATGAAAAAATTATGAATGGTGGCTTTGCCACAAATACGATGTCAACTACATGATCATGCAAAGCAATATGACAATGATGGAACGTGTCATAATAAATGGAACTGTGGAAAGTTGCATGGCAATATATCTCGGAATGGCTATGGAAATGCCATAATAGGTAGGTATGGTGGCTGTTTTGAGGAAGGTATATGGTGGGTTTATGGTACCAGAAAAAGTTGCACGGCACAAGAGAGGCTAGCAATGGTGGAAGGGTGAGAGTGCGTATAATCCATGAACTCAACATTAGTCATAAAGAACTCACATACTTTTTGCAAAAATCTATTAGTTATTGAAACGAAGTACTACACGCATGCTCCTAGGGGGATAGATTTGTAGGAAAATACCATCGCTCGTCCCCGACCGCCACTCATAAGGAAGACAATCCATAAATAAATCATGCTCCAACTTCATCACATAACGGTTCACCATACGTGCATGCTACGGGAATCACAAACTTCAACACAAGTACCTCTAAAATTCACAACTACTCTACTAGCATGACTCTAATATCACCATCTGTCAAAACAACCATAAATAATCAAACTTCTCATAGTATTCAATTCACTTTATATGAATGTTTTTATTATATCCCTCTTGGATACCCATCATATTAGGACTAATTTTATAACCAAAGCAAATTACCATGCTGTTCTAAAAGATACTCAAAATAATATAAGTGAAGCATGAGAGATCAACAATTTCTACAAAATAAAACCATCGCTGTGCTCTAAAAAGATATAAGTGAAGCACCAGAGCAATATTGGCTAGCTCAAAAGATATAAGTGAAGCACATAGAGTATTCTAATAAATCATGATTCATGCATGTCTCTCCCAAAAGGTGTGTACAGCAAAGATGATTGTGGTAAACTAAAAAGCAAAGACTCAAATCATACAAGACCCTCTAAGCAAAATACATATCATGTGGTGAATAAAAATATAGCCTTAAGTAAAGTTACTGATAGACGAACACGAAAGAGGGGATGCCTTCCGGGGCATCCCCAAGCTTAGGCATTTTTTTGTCCTTGAATTTTACCTTGGGGTGCCTTGGGCATACCCAAGCTTAGGCTCTTGCCACTCCTTATTCCAAAGTCCATCAAATCCTTACCCAAAACTTGAAAACTTCACAACACAAAACTCGACAGAAAATCTCATGAGCGCCGTTAGTATAAGAAAGTAAACCACCACTTTAAGGTACTGTTGTGAACTCATTCTTTATTTATATTGGTGTAATATCTACTGTATTCAAACTTCTACATGGTTCATACCCCCCAATACTACCCATAGATTCATCAAAATAAGCAAACAACACGCGAAAAACAGAATCTGTCAAAACAGAACAGTCTGTAGTAATCTGTAACTCTTGAATACTTCTGTAACTCTAAAAATCCTAATAGATTACGAAATCTGAGAAATTTGTGTACCAACCAAGAGAAAAAAGAATCAGATCAAAATCGCGTTTCTCTGAATTTTCAAAACTAATTTACTAAGCGCAAAAGTTTCTGATTTTCAGCAGGATCAACACAACTATCATCGTAAGCTATCCTAAACGTTTAACTTGGCACAAACACTAATTAAAACATAAAATCACATCTAACCAGAGGCTAGATGAATTATTTATTACTAAACAGGAGCAAAAAACATAGAACAAAAATAAAATTGGGTTGCCTCCCAACAAGCGCTATCGTTTAACGCCCCTAGCTAGGCATAAAAACACGAATAGAACTAGGTATTGCCATCTTTGGTATGCAATCCATAAATGGCTCTCATAATAGATTCATAAGGCAATTTAATTTTCTTCCTAGGATACTGTTCCATGCCTTTCCTTAACAAAAATTGGAATCTAATGTTTCCTTCTTTCATATCAATAATTGCACCAACCGTTCTAAGGAAAGGTCTACCAAGAATAATAGGACATGTAGGATTGCAATCTATATCAAGAACAATGAAATCTACGGTCACATAATTCCTATTTGCAACAATAAGAACATCATTAATCCTTCCCATAGGTTTCTTAATAGTGGAATCCGCAAGATGCAAATTTAAAGAACAATTATCAAATTCATGGAAACCTAGCACATCACACAAAGTTTTTGGAATCGTGGAAACACTAGCACCCCAATCACACAAAGCATAGCATTCATAATCTTTAATCTTAATACTAATAGTAGGTTCCCACTCATCATAGAGTTTTCTAGGGATAGAAACTTCTAGTTCAAGCTTTTCTTCAAAAGATTGCATCATATCATCAACGATATGTTGAGTAAAATCTTTGTTTTGATTATAAGCATTAGGGGAATTTAACACGGATTGCAACAAGGAAATACAATCTATTAAAGAACAATTATCATAATTAAATTCCTTGAAATCCAAAATAGTGGGTTCATTGCTAAATAAAGTCTTGACCTCTCCAATTCCACTTCTATCAATTTTTGCATTTAGATCTAAAAACTCCGAATCATTGGGACACCTTTTAACTAAAGTTGACTCATATCATGTCCCATATTTATCAAGATTCATATTGGAAAAAAAGATTTAATAGGAGTCACATCAATCACTTTTAGATCTTCATCATTATTATCATGAAAACTAGAAGGACACGCTTTTACAAACCAATCTTTTTTAGCACGCATCTTAGCGGTTCTTTCTTTGCACTCATCAGTGGAAATTCTCATGGCCTTGAGTGACTTATTGATATCCTGCTTAGGTGGGATAGATCTAAATTTCAAAGAATAAACATCAAGAGAAATTCTATCCACGTTCCTAGCCAACTCATCAATCTTAAGCATTTTTTCTTCAATCAAAGCATTGAAATTCTTTTGTGAACTCGTAAATTCTTTAATACTATTCTCAAAATCATTATATTATCTAGGAGCTTAGTATCCTCTCCTAAAGTGATTTCCATAAAAGTGCCTCCCGCGGCCGAATCTAAAAGATTTCTAGAAGCAAAATTCAATCCGGCATAATTTTTTTTTATAATCATCCATAAGTTCAAACCATGTGTAGGGCAAGTACGTATAATCAATTTCATCTTCTCCCAAGATTGTGCAACATGCTCATGATCAAGTTGCTTAAAATTCATAATATCGTTCCTAAGGGAGATGATCTTAGCAGGAGGAAAATACTTAGAGATGAAAGCATCTTTACACTTATTCCATGAATCAATACTATTTTTAGGCAAAGTTGAGAACCAAGTTTTAGCACGATCTCTAAGCGAAAACGGAAATAGCCTCAATTTAACAATATCATTATCCACATCTTTCTTCTTTTGCATATCGCACAAATCAACAAAATTGTTTAGATGGGATGCGACATCTTCACTAGGAAGGCAAGAAATTTGATCTTTCATAACAAGATTCAACAAAGCGGCATTAATTTCACAAGATTCAACATTAGTAGTAGGAGCAATTGTTGTGCTAATACAATCATTGTTGTTGGTGTTGGAAAAGTCACACAATTAAAAATTATCCTGAGCCATCGTGACAGAGAAAGCAATCCAACACACAAGCACACAAGAAGCAAGCGAAAAGAGACGAACGAAAGAGGGGCAAAGAAAAGGCAAAGATTTTCGAAAATCGTTTTAGAAGTGGGGGAGAGGAAAACAAGAGGCGAATGGCGAATAATGTAATGCAAGGGAGAAGAGTTTATGATGGGTACTTGGTTAGGCTTGACTTGAGATAGATCTCCCCGGCAATGGTGCCAGAAATCCTTCTTGCTACCTCTTGAGATTGCGGTTGTTTTCCCTTGAATAGGAAAGGGTGATGCAACAAAGTAGCGTAAGTATTTCCCTCAGTTTTGAGAACCAAGGTATCAATCCACTAGGAGACAACGCACAAGTCACCAAATACCTGCACAAACAATCAACAACTTGCACCCAACACGATAAAGGGGTTGTCAATCCCTTCATGGTCACTTGCAAAAGTGAGATCTGATAGAGATAGATAGACGGTAAAGTAAATATTTTTGGTATTTTTGGTTTATATATCAGAAAGTAAAGATTGCAAAATAGTAGATCGGAAACTAGCAAGATGTAAACGAGATTAAATAATATGGAAAAGAGACCCGAGGGCCATAGGTTTCACTTGTGGCTTCTCTCAAGATAGCAAATATTATGGTGGGTGAACAAATTACTGCCGAGAAATTGGTAGAAGAGTGCTTAGTTATGATGATATCTAAGGAAATGATTATGAACATGGGCATCATGTCCGTGTCAAGTAGACCAAAATGATTCTGCATCTACTACTATTACTCCACACATCGACTGCTATCCAGCATGCATCTAGAGTATTAAGTTCATAAAGAACGGAGTAAAACATTAAGCAGGATGACATGATGTAGAGGAATTAACTCAACCAATATGATGAAAACCCCATCTTTTTATCCTCGATGGCAACAATACAATACGTGCCTTGCTGCCCCTACTGTCACTAGGAAAGGACACCACAAGATTGAACCCAAAGCTAAGCACTTCTTCCATTGCAAGAAAGATCAATCTAGTAGGCCAAACTAAATCGATAATTCCAAGAGACTTGCAAATATATCAAATCATGCATATAAGAATTCAGAGAAGAACCAAATAATATTCATAGATAATCTTGATCATAAATCCACAATTCATCGGATCTCGGCAAACACACCGCAAAAGAATATTACATCGAATAGATCTCCAAGAACATCGAGGAGAACATGGTATTGAGTATCAAAGAGAGAGAAGAAGCCATGTAGCTAATAAATATGGACCCGAAATTCTATGGTAAACTACTCATGCTTCATCGGAGAGGTAATGGTGTTGATGTAGAAGCCCTCCGAGATCAAATCCCCCTCCGGCAGGACACCGGAAAAGGTCCCTAGATGGGATCTCATGGGTACAGAAGGTTGCGGCAGTGTAAAAGTTGTTTCGTGGCTCCCCTGGATGTTTTAAGGGTATAAGAGTATATATAGGTGAAAGGATCGATATAGTTGACTAGAGGGGGGTGAATAGGCAACTAATAATTTTTAGCTTTTCTTTACCAAATTAAACTTTGCATCAAAGTAGGTTGTCTAGATATGCGACTAGGTGAACAACCTATATGATGCAACAACAACAAACACACGAGCAAGCAAGGGATACGACACAAGTAAGCTTGCAAAAGTAAAGGCGCGAGATAACCAAAAGTGGATCCAGTGGAGACAAGGATGTATTACCGAAGTTCCTTCCTTTTGAGGGGAAGTACGTCTCCGTTGGAGCGGTGTGGAGGCACAATGCTCCCCAAGAAGCCACTAGGGCCACCATATTCTCCTCACGCCCTCACACAATGTGAGATGTCGTGATTCCACTATTGGTGCCCTTGAAGGCGGCGACCGAACCTTTACAAACAAGGTTGTTGGGGCAAAATCCACAACTTAATTGGAGGCTCCCAACGACACCACGAAGCTTCACCACAATGGACTATGGCTTCGAGGTGACCTCAACCGTCTAGGGTGCTCAAACACCCAAGAGTAACAAGATCCGCTAGGGATAAGTGGGGGGAATCAAATCTCTCTTGGTGGAAGTGTAGATCGAGGCCTTCTCAACTAATCCCAAGCAAATCAACAAGTTTGATTGGCTAGGGAGAGAGATCGGGCGAAAATGGAGCTTGGAGCAATAATGGAGCATAGAGGTGGAAGAGGTAGTCAACTAGAGGTAGGAGACACCCCTTTTATAGTCATGGAAAAGATCCAACCGTTATCCACATGTCCAGCCTGCGATATGCGGTACTACCGCTCCAAGAGCGCGGTACTACCGCAAGGCCCCGCGGTACTACCGTGAGGGACCACGGTACTTCTGCGGCAGCAGCAGAGACTAGGACATACTGTCGAGAGCAATGCTTCCATGGCAGCAGTACTACCGCTCCCCCTTGCGGTACTACCTCAAGGCAGGAAAGCCCTAGCCCACAAAGAGCGCGGATGAATAAAAATACATCCGTGCCTACTTCCGCTGGAACCGAAACAGTGCAAAAAACCGACGCGGTACTACCGCTAGGGAGCGGTACTACCGTAACCCGGTGAACTAAAGGCACATGTACTACTACACAAGACGAGGCGCGGTACTACCGTGGAGGCGCGGATGTAAAAAATTACATCTGCTCCTACTACCGCGACGCAGCGGTACTAGGCATGAGGGCCACGGTACAACGACTCCAGGGGAGCAGTACTACCGTGGGCACCCGCCGTACTACCGTGCGGGACTTGCGGTACTACCGTGGGGGCGCGGATGTAAAAAATTACATCTGCCCCTACTACCGTACCGGAGTGGCACTAGGCCTGGGAGCCATGGTACTAAGACTCCAGAGGAGCGGTACTACCATGGGCTCCAGCGGTACTACCGCAGGTGCTTGCGGTACTACCGCTCCAGAGAGCAGTACTACCGCAAGTTCAGCAGTAGCCGCTTGAAAAAGCACAGAGAGGATAACTGAGGGAAGCTCCAAAGTGCAAGGGAAAGGTGGAGACAAGGAGGGAAACGTGTACGTGATGATTCCACCCGAACCTTTCCGACGCAGACCCCCTCTTAATAGTACGGCTCTCCTACGACTCAAATCCACCAAAAAGAAACGTAGAACAACGCCGTCTTCAATAGTCTTCGAGGGGCACCGAATCGTCTCGTGCGTAGTGATGAAGTCTGAGAAACTCAAGGCACACGATTAGTCCGCAAAAGCATTGTCATCAATCACCAAAACATCTTAGGGATAAATATGCCCTTACAATCTCCCCCTTTTTGGTGGATTGATGACAATACGGGATTTCCACAAAAGGAGATAATATTGAGCAAAGGCAAACCCCTCCTCTCTAGAATATAGACGGGCTCCCCTAGATGTGTGCAATCTAGATGGATGCTTTGGACTGCATAGCACACAAACTAGGATCAACCCCCCCCCCTATATTTTAGAGACAAAGGCATGATAACTAACATCTAAGCAAGAGCATAGCACAAAGGTAGCACAATATATCACAAGCTCGCTAAGATAGATAGAGTGCATATGTATTACACCATATGAAGTAAAGCAACCCAAAGCAACTGAAACGAGGTTCAAACGAGGTTCAAATGAGAAAGCAAACACACTGAACACGACGACATACGACTCGCAAATCCCTACACTCTCTCCCCCTTTGGCATCGAGACGCCAAAAAGGCAGAGAGGACACCTACACACAAGGGGTGGCTCAAGCAGGGAACTCATCCCAACGATCCTCGTCAGACTCGGCGGCAGGGATGGTCTCCTCAGCGTCCTCCTCAGAGTCAGTCCACCTGTAGCCTTGCTTCTCCATCCACTCAGCCTCTGGAGTGATGCGATCCTCAGAACCGCCAGACACTTCCTTGCCATACAGCCGCAAGATCTTCTTGTCCCGGCGACGACTCTCCTTGGATGCCACGTGAGTCCTGTACTGCCCCTTAGCTTGCATGCAGAAAAGAGTCTTCATCTTGTCCTTCAGCTTCTTGGCCCACGAGGGCATAGAGGAACTGTGGGAAGACCTCGCAACACGGTCCGCAGCAACATCCTCTGTGCCAGCCTCCTCCTCATCAACAGCCATTCTAGCAGCAGACGCCTCAGCACGAGTAGTAGTGTTGGCCCAGTTGGGCTTGACATGGAGACAGATGGGATCATGTCGAATCCAGTCTGGAGCAAGGAACCCATCACCAGGGAACATCTTCTCCCATGTCTTCGAGATCAGCAGAAACAGATAGGGCCATAGATAGGCACCTTGCGGTTGAACACCGCAAACCGAAGCTCACACCACATGATGTGTGAGACATCAAGTGGCTGAATCTGAGACACACGAGCCTCCTCGCATAGGAGCATCATATCCACCATATAGGCATGAACCTTGTCCTTGTCACCAATGCGAGGGAACAAAGAGTTGCGGAAGATGCGATACATGATATCCAGAAAGGAGTTGAGCACCCACCCTGACTTGCCATTGGGAAGCGCCTTCTCAACATAGTATGGCTGAAGCTTGTCCTTGTTGGCAGACTCAGAATTAGCATGGGGGCGAACACCCATGGGAGTGTCAAGCCCGTCATCAGGAACCTGGAGCAAATCCATGAACTCCTTCCAGGTAGCAGTCAACTTACGACCATTGGTCATCCAGGTCATCCTCCGCTCCTCATCAGGGTGAAAGTATACTGAGACAAAGAACTGACAGATAAGCTTAGGGTCATAGTCAAGGTGAAACGAGATCACATGTTCAATACCAAACTGCTCCACCAAGTCCAGAGCTTCTCCAAAGTACTCACGGAACTTGTCCTTCCTCAGGTGATGCATTTCTATCCATTTGACATCCACGTAGGTATTTTGCTTGTTCTTGATGACATCCAGATAAGTGAGGGTCTGTTGCTTGTTCCAAAACAGTTCACAACCTCTGACAGTTGCACGAGGATGCACATACGGGTTGAGCTCCCTGAGACAGACGAACTCAGCTTGGGGTATCTCGTCCATGCCCTTAGTGGGTTCCTTGTGCTTACTAGCGGATGTCTTGACATGGCGCTTGGGGGCAGTGGAGCCCTCTGGTGCTTCACCTAGAATGCGCAGACGCTTGGAGCCCGTGTCATGACTGGGATTGGAACGGCGAGATCCACCACCTGAGACACAAAACGTAAAACACCCACGACAAGCAAAAAGGATCAATGCAAAGACCACGGCAAAGCACAAGAAACACATAGAAAGTATACATGAAAGTTTCCATGAGATAGATTGGATCCACGGTAGTACTGCCGGAGGCTGCGGTACTAAAAGTTTAGTACCGCTCCAAGTTGCGGTAGTACCGTGCGAGGTCACGGTAGTACCAGGGTGGGAGAGGTAGTAAAATTTTAGTGCCACAGCGAGTGCGGTAGTACCGCGCCCGACGGGCGGTAGTACCGTACAAGCGGTAGTACCGCACAGGTGGCGCGGTAGTACCGCATCTTGTCAGATCCGAACCAAAGTTTGAATCTGAGAAGAACCGCGAAACCATGGCGGTACTATGGTTGATCAAATCTAGCACAGGACAAAATGACAAGTATAATCCCTACGCAATACTACTCTCCTACATCCTACTCTTGCATAGATTTAGCCTAAGAATCTCAAGAACACACAAGTCTCCCCCAAAAACCTAGAGGCAAAGAACACAATAAAAATGAGAGGGAGTTGGGGAAAGACCTTGGTCCATGGGAAGAGCACGTGGTGGGGAACGATCCCACTGGACGGAATCGCGGGAGAGCAGCCGGAGTCAGAGATCCGGCGAAGGACTCCGGCTCCGTTCTTGAGCGAGGGAGAGAGAGAGAGACGAAGTGGGGAAACTGACGAATAGGTATGGGGGAGTTAGAACTCCCCCTGCCCGTCCTTATCCCCACGCGTCTATGATGGCGCGGTAGTACCGCACATCATCGCGGTAGTACCGCTTGAGCAGAAGTACCACACCAAAGCCGTAGTACCGCTCTCCCAGGCGGCAGTAAAAAATTACTGCCGCGTGGGGCCGGTAGTACCGTGCTCTCCACACGCGGTAGTACCGTAGCAGGCTGCGGTAGTACCGTGAGCTCAAGAAAAAGCAGGTTTCAACACACAAAAAGAGGTCTTTGCAAGGAAACTTTTAGCACAAGAGACACCACAAGAACACGCACAACCCAAAGGAGAAAGACAACAAGAAGCAACCACGCGACACTACCTCTCAAAAGGAGAGGGCGGTGGCCGGAGCCACCTATGTTTGAGTTAGTTGGTATGGCACCGCGAAGAATTATCCTTGGGCCCATGACCAAAACTCGTCTTTGAAGCACAAGTACCATAAAAAATGGCTAATGTGAAAGAGTTGATAGATTTATGCATAATGGGGGGAGGGAGAGTTCATTGAGAGAACCACACCCCCCCTATGTCCATGCCTACACCTAAACAAGACAACAAGTTGAGTGTGGTGGGAAGTGCAAGGGTTCAGTCACATTGCTCGAATCAATGATATTTAGCTCATGCCTTAACTCGCGAAATCTTGCTTCATCCAACAGCTTCGTGGAAATATCTGCAAGGTTATCATGAGTGTTGACATACTTGAGCTCGATCTCCCCTCACCTAATGTGATCCCGGATGAAGTGATACCGAATCTCAATATGCTTCGTCTTGAAGTGTTGCACCGGGTTGAGAGAAATCTTGATGGCCCTTTCATTATCACACCAAAGAGGCACTTTTTCACAAATGACACCATAATCCTTTAAAGTTTGCCTCATCCATAAGAGTTGTGCACAACAACTACCGGCCGCCACATACTCCGCTTCAGTGGACGAGAGAGACACACAACTTTGCTTCTTGGAAGACCAACTCACCAAAGAGCAACCAAGAAATTGGCACCCTCCGGAAGTGTACTTCCTATCCACTTTGTCTCCTATCCAATCGGAATCCGTATATCCTTCAAGCTTGAAGTTTGTCCCTCTTGGGTACCATAAGCCAAAGTTTGGGGTATGAGCCAAATATCAAAAGATTCGCTTGACCGCCACATAGTGGCTTTCCTTTGGTGCAGCTTGAAACCGTGCACACATTCCCACACTCAACATGATATCCGGTCTAGATGCACAAAGGTAAAGCAAGGAGCCAATCATGGAGCGATATACCTTTTGATCCACCGCTTTACCATTGGGATCAATGTCAAGTTGGCACTTGGTAGGCATTGGAGTAGAAGCCGGCTTGACATCACTTAGCTTGAATCTTTTTTAGCATGTCTTGAGTATATTTGGATTGGTTGATGAAGGTACCTTCTCTTCTTTGTTTGATATCAAAACCAAGGAAGAACTTCAACTCTCCCATAGAAGACATCTTGAATTTGGAGGTCATGAGAGCGGCAAATTCCTCATTGAAAGCTTTGTTAGGGGAACCAAAGATAATATCATCAACATATAGTTGGCATACAAACAACTACCCTTTGACCTTCTTAGTAAAAAGAGTGGGATTGATTTGCCCCACCTCAAAACCACGATCTTGTAACAACTCGGTAAGGTGGTCATACCACACATGTGGGGCTTGTTTAAGGCCATAGAGTGCCTTATCAAGTTGATACACATGATCTGGGAAGTAGCGATCCTCGAACCCGGGGGGTTGCTTGACATAGACCAACTCATTAATAGGACCATTAAGAAAAGAACTTTTCACATCCATTTGTTGCAACTTAAAGTTGTGATGGGAAGCATAAGCAATCAACAAACATATGGATTCAAGACGAGCAACGGGAGCAAAGGTTTCACCGTAGTCGATACCCTCAACTTGGGAGTAGCCTTGTGTTACCAATCTTGCCTTGTTGCGAATGATGTTCCCATGAGCATCTTGCTTGTTCTTGAAAATCCACTTGGTTCCAATGACGTTGTGGTTCCCCGATGGCCTTGGCACCAATCTCCACACCTTGTTGTACTTGAAGTTGTTGAGTTCTTCATGCATGGCATTGAGCCAATCCGAGTCTTCGAGCGCCTCATAGACCTTTTGGGGTTCAACACAAGAGACAAACGCGTGATGTTCACAATAGTTTGCTAATTGTCTATGAGTGCTTTCCCCCTTTCATAGGCTTCCAACCACATTTTCCATGAGATGGCCTTTGGTGGTGAGCTTAGAAGCAATCTTCGCGGCACGACGCTCTAATTCCTCCTCGGATGTAGACGGAGGAGGGTTCACTTGATTATCTTGAGCGTCGTCTTGAGCTTGTTCTTGATCTTGAGCTTGCTCATGATCTTGAACTTCCTCGAGGGGGAGAACTTGACCTTGGGCATCATTTGGAGGTTCACCACCATCTTGAGATTGATCTTGCCCTTGGTCTTGTTCACGAGGTTGAGGGCATCTTCTCCTACTACCGCGACGCAGCGGTACTAGGCATGAGGGCCACGGTACTACGACTCCAGGGGAGCAGTACTACCATGGGCAACCGCGGTATTACCGTGCGGGACGCGCGATACTACTGTGGGGGCGCGGATGTAAAAAATCACATCCGCCCCTACTACCGTACCGGAGCGGCACTAGGCCTGGGAGCCACGGTACTAAGACTCCAGAAGAGCGGTACTACCGTGGGCTCTAGCGGTACTACCGCAGGTGCTTGCAGTACTACCGCTCCAGAGAGCAGTACTACCACAAGTTTAGTAGTAGCCGCCAGAAAAAGCACAGAGAGGATAACCGAGGGAAGCTCCAAAGTGCAAGGGAAAGGTGGAGACAAGGAGGGAAACGTGTACGTGATGATTCCACCCGAACCTTTCCGACGCGGACCCCCTCTTAATAGTACGGCTCTCCTACGACTCAAATCCACCAAAAAGAAACGTAGAACAACACCATCTTCAATAGTCTTCGGGGGGCACCGAATCGTCTCGTGCGTAGTGATGAAGCGTCTGAGAAACTCAAGGCACACGATTAGTCTGCAAAAGCATTGTCATCAATCACCAAAACATATTAGGGATAAATATGCCCTTACAATAGGCGAAGGAACTAAGTCAGGGAAGCTACGAGGGGCCCACGAGGGTGGGGGGTGCGCCCTACCACCCTGGGCGCGCCCTCCTGCCTCGTGCCTTCCATGTTGCGTCTCCGACTTCATCTCCAAGTCTTGCGGTTCGCTTTCGGTCCAAGAAAGATCATCGTGAAGGTTTCATTCCGTTTGGACTCCGTTTTGTATTCCTTTTTTGCGAAACTCTAAAATAGGTGAAAAAATAGAAACTGGCACTGGGTCCTCGGTTAATAGGTTGTCCCAAAAACAATATAAAATAGCATATAAATGCCTATTGAACATCCAAAACAGATAATATAATAGCATGGAACAATAAAAAATTATAGATACATTGGAGATGTATCATCAAGTAGACCTTCTCCTGCCTACATCTACTACTATTACAACACACATCGACCGACTCCTGCCTGCATCTAGAGTATTAAGTTCATGAAGAACAGAGTAACACATTAAGTAAGATGACATGATGTAGAGGAATAAACTCTAGCAATATGATGTAAACCCCATCTTTTTATCCTCGATGGCAACAATACAATACGTGCCTTGCTACCGCTACTATCACTGGGAAAGGACACTACAAGATTCAAACCAAAGCTAAGCACTTCTCCCATTGCAAGAAAAATCAATCTAGTTGGCCAAACTAAATCGATAGTTCAAAGAGAATTACAAAGATATCAAATCATGCATATAAGAATTCAGAGAAGATTCAAATAGTATTCATAGATACGCTGATCATAAATCCATAGTTCATCAGATCTCAACAAACACACTGCAAAAGAAGATTACATCAGATAGATCTCCAAGAACATCGAGGAGAACATGGTAATGAGAATCAAAAAGAGAGAAGAAGCCATCTAGCTACTAGCTATGGACCCGTAGGTCTGAGGTAAACTACTCACGCTTCTCGGAAGGGCAATAGAGTTGATGTAGAAGCCCTCCATGATCGAATCCCCCTCCGGCAGGATGCCGAAAAAGGCCCCTAGATGGGATCTCATGGGTACAGAAGGTTGCGGTGGTGGAGAAGTGTTTTCGTGGATGCTTCTGGAGGTTTTGGGATATATGTGAATATATAGGGCCAAGGGTTAGGTTAGAGGATTCCTGAGGAGGCAGTTCATGCTCAACGCAAACACCAAATAACATTTATCTAGGTTCAACACTAATCCCGAAGGTATAGGGAGTGTGGGATGATGATCATATCAATCTTGACCACTTCCAACACACATCTTCACTTCACCCTCAACTAGTCTCCATTATTCTGCAACTCCTGTTTCGAGTTACTAATCTTAGCAACCGAACATGTATCAAATACCAAGGGGCTACTACGAGCACTAGTAAGGTACACATCAATAACATGTATATCAAATATACCTTTGTTCACTTTGCCATCCTTCTTATCCACCAAACAATTGGGGTAGTTCCGCTTCCAGTGACCATTTCCTTTGCAGTAGAAGCACTCAGTTTCAGGTTTAGGTTCAGCTTTGGGCTTCTTCACGAGAGTGATAACTTGCTTGTCATTCTTCTTGAAGTTCCCTTTCTTTCCCTTTGCCCTTTTTCTTTAAAGTAGTGGTCTTGTTAACCATCAACACTTGATGCTCTTTCTTGATTTCTTCCTTCGCTAATTTTAGCACCGCAAAGAGCTCAGGAATCTTTTTTGCTATCCCTTGCACATTATAGTTCATCACGAAGTTCTAGTAGCTTGGTGATAGTGACTAGAGAACTCTGTCAATCACTATCTTATCTGGAAGATTAACTCCCACTTGATTAAAGCGATTGTAGTGCCCAAACATATTGTATGCAAAGTATTTTTCAGAGGTCTCATACCTCTCGACACGAGCATGAATCTGAAATACCAATTTTAGCTCTTGGAACATCTCATATGCTTTGTGGCATTCAAAGCGTCTTTGAAGCCCCAAGTCTAAGCCGTAAAGTGTGGTGCACTAAACTATTAAGTAGTCATCATATCGAGCTTGCTAAACGTTCATAATGTCTGCATCTGCTCTTTCAATAGGTCTGTCACCTAGCAGTGCATCAAGGACATAATTCTTCTGTGCAGCAATGAGGATAATCCTCAGATCATGGACCCAATCCGCATCATTGCTACTATCATCTTTCAACTTAGTTTTCTCTAGGAACATATCAAAATAGGGGATATATATAACGTGAGCTATTGATCTACAACATAATTTGCAAATACTATCTGGACTAAGTTCGTGATAAATTAAGTTCGATTAATCAAATTACTTAAGAACTCCCACTTAGATAGACATCCCTCAAGTCATCTAAATGATACATGATCCAAATCAACTAAACCATGTCCGATCATCACGTGAGATGGAGTAGTCATCATGGTGAACATCTCTATGTTGATCATATCTACTATATGATTCACGTTCAACCTTTCGGTCTCCAGTGTTCTGAGGCCATGTATGTACATGCTAGGCTCGTCAAGTTTAACCCGAGTATTCCGCATGTGCAAAAATTTCTTGCACCCGTACTATGGAACGTAGAGCCTATCACACCCGATCATCACGTGGTGTCTCAGCATGAAGAACTATCGCAACAGTTCATACTCGGGGAGAACACTTATACCTTGAAATTTTAGTTAAGGGAGCATCTTATAATGCTACTTCTGTACTAAGCAAAATAAGATGCATAAAGATAAATATCACATGCAATCAAAATATGTGACATGATATGGCCATCATCATCTTGTGCTTTTGATCTTCATCTCCAAAGCATCGTCATGATCTCCATTGTCACCGGCTCGACACCTTGATCTCCATCATAGCGTCGAGGTCGTCTCGCCAACTATTGCTTCTACAACTATCGCTACCGCTTAGTGATAAGTAAAGAATTATATGGCGTTTGCATTTCATACAATAAAGCGACAAGCATAAGGCTCCTGCCAGTTGCCGATAACTTTCACAAAATATAATCATCTCATACAACAACGTATATCACATCATGTCTTGACCATATCACATCACAACATGTCCTGCAAAAACAAGTTAGACGTCCTCTACTTTGTTGTTGCAAGTTTTACGTGGCTGCTACGGGCTTCTAGCAAGAACCGTTCTTACCTATGGCACAAAACCACAACGGTAATTTTATCATGTTTTCTATTTTAACCTTCAACAAGGACCGGCCGCAGTCAAATTCGATTAAACTAAAGTAGGAGAAACAGACACCCGCCAGCCACCTTTATGCAAAACTAGTTGCATGTCTATCGGTGGAACCAGTCTCATGAACATGGTCATGTAAGGTTGGTCCGAGCCGCTTCATGCAACAATACCACCAAATCAAAATAAGACATTGGTGGTAAGCAGTATGATGACCACCGCCCATAAATCTTTGTGTTCTACTCGTGCATATCATCTACGCATAGACCTAGCTTTGATACCACTGTTGGGAAACATAGCATGCAATTTCAAAAGAATTCCTACACTCCCGCAAGATCTATCTAGGAGATGCATATCAATGAGAGGGGGAGAGTGTGTCCACATACCCTCGTAGACCAAAAGCGAAAGCGTTTGCCAATGCGATTGATGTAGGCGAACTTCTTCTCGTTCTGACCGATCAAGCACCGAACGTATGGCACCTCCGAGTTCTGCACACATTCAGCTCGATGACGTCCCTAAAACTCTTGATCCAACAGAGTGTCGAGGAAGTAGATGAGTTCCATCAGCACGACGGTGTGGTGATGGTGATGGTGAAGTTATCCGTGCAGGGCTTCGCCTAAGCACTGCGAGAATATGACCGGAGGTGTAAACTGTGGAGGGGGCGCCGCACATGCTAACAATCGTTGGTGTGTCTTCTAGGCTCCCCCTCCCCATGTATATATAGGTCGGAGGAGGAGGGGAGCCGCCTTGGGGCGCCCAAGTAGGAGGAATCCTACTTGGGCACCCTAGTCCAAATCGGCCTCCTCCCTTCCTTCTTTTTGCCGGAGAGAAAAGGGAAGGGGAAGGAGCAAAGGAAGGGGGCCGAACCCCTTCTCCTCCTTCTCCAATTCGGCCACATGCCTAAGGGCGAGTGCACCACCCTTGTGGCTGGTGTGCTTCCCTCTTATGGCCCATATGGCCCATATCTCCCCCCGGGGGGTTCCGCTAACCTCCACCCCGGTACTCTGATAAATACCCGATACGATCCGGAACACTTCTGGTGTCCGAATACTATCATCCTATATATCAATCTTTACTTCTCAGCCATTTCAAGACTCCTTGTCATGTCCGTGATCTCATCCAGGACTCTAAACAACATTTGGTCACCAAATCACATGACTCATATAATACACAATCGTCATCGAACTTTAAGCGTGCGGACCCTACGGGTTTGAGAACTATGCAGACATGACCGAGACACCTCTCCGGTCAATAAGCAATAGCGGAACCTGGATGCTCATATTGGCTCCCACATATTCTATGAAGATCTTTATCGGCCGAACCGTTATGACAACATACGTTATTCCCTTTGTCATCGGTATGTTACTTGCCCGAGATTCGATCATCGGTATCTTCATACCTAGTTCAATCTTGTTACCGGCAAGTCTCTTTACTCGTTCCGTAATGCATCATCCTGCAACTAACTCATTAATCACTTTGCTCGCAAGGCTTCTTATGATGTGCATTACCGAGAGGGCCCAGAGATACCTCTCCAATACTCGGAGTGACAAATCCTAATCTCGATCTATGCCAACCCAACAAACACCTTCGAAGATACCTGTAGAGCATATTTACAATCACCCAGCTACGTTGTGACGTTTGATAGGACACAAGGCATTCCTCCGGTATCCGGGAGTTGCATAATCTCATGGTGGAGGAATATGTATTTGACATGAAGAAAGCAATAGCAATAAAATTGAACTATCATAATGCTAAGCTAAAGAATGGGTCTTGTCCATCACATCATTCTACTAATGATGTGATCCCGTTCATCAAATGACAACACATGTCTATGGTTAGGAAACTTAACCATCTTTGATTAACGAGCTAGTCTAGTAGAGGCTTACTAAGGACACAGTATTTTGTCTATGTGTCCACACATGTATCAACTTTCCGGTTGATACAATTCTAGCATGAATAATAAACATTTATCATGATATAAGGAAATATAAAGTAACAACTTTATTATTGCCTCTAGGGCATATTTGCTTCACACGTATCACACCTCGCCCCTCTCAGTCCCACAGCCCCTCTACTTTTATGAGAATGACATGCGGGCCAGCAGCATTTAGGGTCCACATGTCATTGACCCAAAGGCAGGTGCACGAAGCCGCTGAAGCTCGGTCCCGTGGGCCTCGAGACGAAAATGCAACTCCTACGCCAGGCCTTGTGGTGCTCCCACAGTACGAACTCGTGCCAAACCCGGAATTTGTGTCTTACTAGCAAGATGTTCATGCATTGCATGGAACATCAATATGCATTTGTATGAGTAGTTTATCTTCTGGCAGAAAAGGATGAACGGGGGAAGGCCTTATTTGCAAATGTGGAGAGGGGTGTGGGTATCTTTTTGCAAAATTGCCATAGTTTCCTTCCTATCTGTCAGATATAAATCGGACGGCCTATAATGCAGGATGGCAGGCACAACATCATCACCAACTCTGTTTTTCATAAGACTAGAGACTACTACCAATGTGCCGGCCTGTGCATTGCAATGGATCCAAAGTAGTAGAATAATACTTGTTCACAAACTTGAAATATAAACACTCTAGTTTTGATATACATATATCAGTAAAATTAAATTATGCTTCACTGAAGATATATTCCTCGGGTTGTTTTGATACATATTCCTCGGGCTGTTTTGATGAGGTGAGGGGCGGGTGTGGCTGGTTTCAAGATAATAATAGATTTTTAAAACATTTGAGTAGATTTGTTTTCCAACATTTTGTAGCGTGGCACGACATCCGGTGCACCTAAGCGTCTGAAAAAAAGTGGAGTGCACTCTAAAGATATTTACATGCTCCCATTTAGTGGAGTGCACTCTAAACACATTATCTATTTCTCTAGCCTTTCCTAGCCATGCAGCCAAACCACATAAGCTAGTCATGCGTGCAATCCATAAATTGCAATATAGTCCAGCATGCAATGCCGCCACATCATATATTTATGCTTATTAGTCATAAGTTTTTTTTGCATTAGTCCAAATATTAATGTTCTATAAAACTAAACTCCAAATGTCCGCCAGAGCCGAGGCAAAGGACGTACAACGGGGGCGGTGGAGGCGTCTTCATAAGAGGAGGAGAGCTCGAAGGATAATATTGCATGTCCACCACCAACAGCATATCGGCGCGGGGCTCCTTGAGCGCTCACTGGAGCTCACGCTCCTCCATGGAGTAGCGGAGTCATGAGATTTTCCTAAACCACGATGGGCACCATGTAGTACTCCTCATAGCCAGGGGCAGGTGCTCGCTTCCCAACTCCTGGGGTACTATTTGTTGCACGCGCTCAACCACCTCATGAGCCGCGAGGATGCCATGCTCATGACTGTGCTGTTGGAGCACACGCTCGTGTACCTAAGCGGTGAGGATGCGATATTTGTGGGCGTGCGGTCAGAGCACACGCTCGTCCATGTCGAGAGCGGCGATGATGCGATGTTTGCGGGCGGCGATGATGCGATGCTTGCGGGCATGCTGCTGGAGAACACGCTCATCCACATTGTGAGCGGCGAGGATGCGATGTTCGCGGGCGTGCTCTCGATGATGTGATGCTTGCAGGCATGCTGCTGGAGAACCCGCTTGTCCACATTGTGAGTGGCGAGGATGCGATGCACCTCCTCATGACCGACCAGGGCTTACTGCTGGAGCATAGCCACCCCTCGTGGCCAATGAGGGTGAGCCGCTAGATCACACCGTCCTCTGCATGGACAGTTAGGGCGCGCTACTAGTGGTCATAGAGGGCGTGCTCCACCTCGGCGATGTCGAAGACTCAGTCTCTTCTCAGGCCGTGGTGTCGTCCACTTCAGCAACGGCTGCGTGCTCTGGTGGGTGTTGTGTCCATATGGGAGCTTCGAGCTATAGTACCAGTGGTGGTAGGGGGTCACCTTTTCGTGCGTTCACATGGTCTGAGGAGAAAAATAGAATCGGAAGTAGCACAATATATTGGAACATGTCAGAGGAAGGCTGGTAGGAGCAGTACAACAAACATCACATGTGTACCATGTTTTGAGAAGGTTTTAATGTAATTTTTGTGAAATGGGTCTGTGTGATGTACGAGTAGTACATCCATATCATTAAATTCATGCATGCAACAAGCATTTGTGTGCACGATTTCACCCTATTTTCACATTCTGATTAGGAGTGGATTTAATTTTTGTAATTGGAGCTCATTTTTTGTAGTTGGTTTCAATTTAGATTATGCATGTATTATTGCGAGATATATATGGGAATATCCATCCTACCACCCGGTGGTAGTTACCCTGTATGTCTCAAATACTAAAATGTGGTACTATATATACTACTTTATCATTTTAAATATGTTCATATACTATATCTAAGATATTTCAAAGCAAGTTACATAAAAAAATTGCATATGAGCCCATAGTTTTTGTTATATTTGTGAAATACGTACATATTTGTACGTAAAAAAAGCATACTCAAAACATGGTATATACTACCTAAAAATTAGTATATATACTACCTAATCATTGTTATATGCTACATACTACACGTACATACTCTCTATTTCGACGGATACTACATACAACATACAAAACGCAAGTGGTGGTAACAACCACTACTTGTAGGAAACATCTGTCCTATATAGGATGCATTTTCCCTATATATATATATATATATATGTAGAGAGAGAGAGAGAGAGAGAGAGAGAGAGAATATTTGTGTGACAAAGAGGGGGGCGGGGCAGCGATACCTATGAGAAAGGGGCATATGCGTGTTCGAAAGACTTTGTGTGTCGTAGAGAGAGGATTATACGAAAGGGAGAGAGAGGTGTGTGTGTGTGTGTGTGTGTGTGTGTGTGTGTGTGTGTTAGAGAGCGATAGATGTGCGTGTAACGTCGAGATCGATAAGGTTATGAGGTTGCGGATATGGGAGAGCGATAGTGTGTGTGTGATGAAGGGACACACAGACAACGTCTATTTGCGTGTGAGAGAGCTGGATAGACCTCAGCAGCACAGCTGGCTAGGGCTGGAAAGTTATGTGTGGTAGAAAGAGATAGTAGAGAGACAGATGAATGCTTTTTTTTCAAGGAGACCTAACTATATAGATGTGGGTAGCAAGAAGAAGAGAATGGCGGTGTGCCTTTTTGTCATGGGATGGAAGAGAGACCAAGAGACACTCATCATGTGGAGAGGTGTGTGTGTGTTTCAAGAGAGAGAGGGAGGCGTGGACCTGAATAATGAGATTGGTGCTCATGTGTATGTTATAGGGAAGGAATTGTCTAGGTGGTAGTCTTATGATGGCGACCCAATCTTTCAGTGAGAGTGGGGATAAGTATCGACTTGGTGGATTTTGACGTTGACGATCCAGCTATATCATACCCTATACAAATAGACAATCATTACTAAACAATCTTCGATGGACGATGATCTTGTCGTATGCACAAAATCAACCTGAATAACGAGATGGAGTTCCTCCAAGCAACCGAAGAATCGGCTAGAACTAAGATAATACAATCATAATTGCCGATATGAATTAATTAAGGATAATGGTGGGGTTGCTAGCACTGAACAAAAGGCGGTAGTCCTACACACAGCCCGCAAATGCAAATTATAGCGAAGCAAAACAATGTGCACACAGCAACGCGAGTTCTAACCTAGAAAAAGGGCAGTAGCCTTATTTATGTCTATAGACTATATTACTATATGTTTTATTTGTATAGTTATATCTATATCTATTCCACTCCCTCCGTTTGTAATTTACTCCGCACATATATAGCTTTGACTGCAGCCAAAATTTATAAAGCTTGACCGAATTTGGTGAAAACAATATGAACTTTACACTAACAAATTTACACGATGTGGAAATAAAAGCAATGATGAATCAAATGATATATATTTGGTTGTGTATATGTTAATACTTTTTCCTACAAATTGTTGAAAGTATACAAAGTTTGACTTTAGAGAAACCCAATATGCGGTATTATGTATTATACATTCTATATTCATTATTTTTCTGGAGTCAATGCGTGTATTTGCACGTACATGATATAAACCGTTGATTGATGTTGATCCAATGGTCCAGGTGGCTACGATTCAGATCTACTATAAGTACCCATAGACGTTCTTCTCAAATGAGCAGCATGTCAGTGTGATTGATCCACACAAGAGAATCTAAATAAGACCTCCAGACGTGCCACGTGGCTTCATGGGTGTCCCCCACATCATATTATTCATACTCAAAACTAGATAAATCACCCAAAACAAGATCTTTCCATTTTTGTTCCTACGATGCCGTGCCATGCACGTACCTAGTTGTATAGTGGTAGTAGTAGTAGTAGTAGTAGTAGTAGTAGTAGTAGTAGTAGTAGTAGTAGTAGTAGTAGTAGTAGTAGTAGTAGTAGTAGTAGTAGTAGTAGTAGTAGTAGTAGTAGTAGTAGTACAACCTTCGTAGTAGGAGTTGTACGAAGCGCTTCAACTCTATCAACGAATCCCATCTGACACCAAATTTCTTGGCTTCTATGCTACAGCTAGATCTTCCCCTCCTTGTTGTTTTCCAACACGACGGGCTGGGTGCGGTTTGCCGATAGGCGGTTTGCTCAACTGTGGTCCCACATGAAAGTGAAAATGCTAGGCAACACGCCTTCCCTAGCTATGTGGCGTGCCGGACGGGCCGTGGAGTACTCCTGATTCCCGGGTGTGTGGGAGCGCGACGCGAAAGCGGTAGGCCTTTTCCTTTCACTAGCAATGTGTCCCTGTGTTGCAACGGATCCAAAGGAGAATAATACGTGTTCACAAACTTGAAAGAAAAAACTCTTGTTTTGATATACATATATACCACTAAAAATATATTACTTTTCACTCAAAATATATTTCTCATGCTGTTTTGATGAGGTGAGGGAGGGATGTGGTTGCTTTCAAGATAATAAGGCGTTTTCTGCAAATTGGAGCAGAAAAGTGGGCTATTGTTGCAAAAATGCCACAACTTAACTCACAACCGTTAGATGCAGATGTAATGGTCAGAAATGACGGATGGCAGACACACCACCATCACCAACTGAGTCTTTTATGGGAGTAGAGAAACATGTATACACTACAAAAAAGACACATCCGTGACATTTTGGGCCGAACGAATTTTTTTTCTGTCATACTTATGACACTTCTATGACGATAACTGTGACAAAACCCGGTTTCATCATAGATGTGGTGGGCTCCTACTTCTATGACAAAAAATCATGACAGAAAATAGGCTTTTCGTCCTGGTGGAGGCTGGAGGAGGTCGACGGTGGATGAACAGTAGCCCGTGGAGGCTGGAGGAGGTCGACGGTGGAGATGAACAGTATCCCGTGGAGTCCTGTTTTGCGGTACGCCACACCCCTCCCCATGAACAGGACCCCCGTTTCGACCGTAGCGCTCCAACACAAGTCCATTTCCTCCGTTTTGCGGTACGCCACACCCCTCCCGATCAACAGGACCCCGTTTCGACCATAGGAGGCCCAACACAAGTCCGTTTCCTCTGTTTTGCGGCACGCCAGACCACTCCCGATGAACAGGATCCCGTTACGAACGTGGCCGGTCGAACACAAGGCCATTTCCTTCGTTCTGCGGTATGCCAGGCCTCATTTCCATCGGTTGTTCCGTCCAAGCCGGTTGGCTCCCACGCGTTCCGTTGCCTCTCGATGAACATGACGCATTCCGTTGCCTCCCCATGAACACGACAACGACGCAGTTTCTCCATTCCGACCCAGCCATGTACACGAGCCCTGGCCGTACATATGCACGAGTAGGCGTTCGAGACCCCATCTCGTATGTGCGTGCGTGGCGATGTTTTTTTGCACCACAGCCTTTATGCGTACATGTACATGCTACGCGCACGCCTCTACTACGACACGTGTGCGCCTCGACATCGACCAGTATGTACGTACACGTCCGTGACCAGAATGACAATGCTACATACGCTTCGACCAGGTGGGTCCCAACTGTCAGGCACTTCCTTGCATGTGAAGATGTAGCTGGTGGGTCCTAGCAGTCAGGGGGCGAATCTTTTTTTGCCCGAACGCACTTCCTTGCGTGCGAAGATGTAGCGGTGGGTCCCAGCAGTCAGGGGGGCGAACCATTTTTTTCATGAAATACGGTTGCCCATCCGGTGGGTCCCTGCTGTCAGGTGGAGGAATCATTATTGTCCACATAATAAGGAGGCACTTCCTTGCTGCGGCCATGGACCCAGCTGTCAGCCTCTCCATGTACAGTACTCTTCCGATGGAAGTCGGTCGTTGACCACATTGACCACGCCGCGCCGAGAGCACCAAGGCGGTGGACGATGGCGAGGCCTAGGAAGGGGATGACACAGAGCCGGAGAAGACGTGGTAGTGGATGCCCACGCGGAGGGGAGTACGAGGGTTCACTGGTTCGGCTGCGGTGTGAGGCTTCCGATGACTCTCGTTTGTTGACCACATTGACCACACCGTGCCGAGCGCACCAAGGACGGTGGACGACGGAGAGGCCCCAGACTGGAACGACCTGGAGATGGGGAAGACGCGGCAGTATAATCGCGGATGGAGAGGAGTGGGAAACTTGACTGGTTGGTCTTGTGCAAAGACTTTGCCACCCACGGGAGACAAGAGCAAGAACAGAGGTTGAAGAAGGAGCACGGCTATTGGATTAACATCCAACGGTCCAGCTACTAGAATCATTTGTTGATTAAGTTGACAAAGCCCTGCATACACGTCTGCTTAGTAGGCCCACAAGTCAGCCACCAAATCTGCCGGGTCCCAGCTATCATCGGGAGGAATAGTTTTTTCACATAACAAGGAGGCACTTCCTTCCGTGCGAAGATACAACCGGTGGGTCCTAGCTGTCAGGGGAAGGAAACAACTTAATAAGAAGGAACTTTCCTTGTGTGCGACTATGGACCTCGTGGGTCCCAGCCGTTAGGCTCTCACGTACAATCCTCTTCTGATGACTCTCATTTGTTGACCACGCTGCACCGAGCGCAGCGAGGCGGTGGACGATGGCGAGGCCCCAGACTGGAACGACACGGAGATGGGGAAGACACGGCAATGGAGTCCTGATTTAAGAGAGTGGGAAACTTCTTTGGTTCAAAAGGGTAGGCCTACACTCGGCAGAGAATAACAGGAGGTGTGGAGTGGACGGATGGCCTGGCCGTCGGCGGGGTAGCGTTTTGCTGCGAGGCACACAAAACAAAGCCACTGGAGGCCGGAGGCTGGAGCAGGCGGTCCTGGCAGCGCTGGGGGAAGAAGATGAGAGATTGAAGAAGAATGCTGGCCGTTGGATGTAAATCCAACGCCTTGCTTACACTTCGACCTTCTGGCCCACATGTCAGCCAGTCCATTTGTTTTTCGTCCATTTGGTGGGCTGGGTGAAACAATGATGTAGCATCTATGCAGCCTGTTTATATATATGGTAGAATTTAAAGCCCATTTGCATTTCTCTCGAAATCCGTGACTTGCTGGGCTGGGTGAAAATATCATGTTGGGCTGGACGGAGAAATCTTATAAAATCATAAACACATGATTGCACGTCTATTACTGCATTGGTCAGTAAAATCTTTGCAAGCTTATGTACGTAATCACTAGGAGTTAACTTGCCAAGTTATATATAAACAATTATTATTATTATTTTGTAGGAACTTTCAATTTACGAAATAAAATATCATTTTAATTTGATGAGTTAATAGGACGTGGGGTATTATTATTTTTTAGGCTAGACGTGGGACAGTTGAGTTGGTTCTAGGGAAAAATACTGAGAGAAAACTCAGTTTACATTGAAAAAGAAAGATGAACAAAATTCAAATATAGGATTAATGAAAACAAAAAATAAAGGAAGTGGGAAGGTTTATAAAATGGTTGGAAGAACGACAGGTTTAACGGAACCTTATATATAAACACACACTATTCTGATCACAAGATCAGAATAATATTCTGATCACAACATGAACTTCCCGAGTAACGCGCCTGACCTTCCCCGAGTACAAGGTTGAACTTCAGCTAAAAAGTGTCCAAATGGGGCTTGCGATATACCGTTGTAAAGCTATGAACACTAGTATCATGACCCAAGTTGAATTTTTGGCAAAATGTAAGCGGTTTAAGAGCAGTTTTGAAAATCATTTTTCCTTCATACAAAAAACGTGAATCGTATTGTCGAGCGCATTTCTAACCCATTTATCGGAATGACACAAATAATATGCCGTTGGAAAGCTGCTGCAAAACCGTTCCTTCTACATGTTGAAAGTTTTCTCTAATTTCTTATGGTTAAAGAGAAATTTGGAAAATCGTAAAATTTCGCAAACCGAACAGCCGAGTTCGTATTTTCGATGGAATTTCTAAACGGCTAATCCAATTGAGGCAAATGATATGGTGCTGGAAAGCTTATGAAAATGCGCTACTTTTTCATGTTGAAAGTTTTTTCTAATTTTGAATGGTTTAAAAGAAATTTAGGAAACTATACAAGTTCTAGCAAATTTGTATTTTCGAGCTAGTGTTTTAACCGTACGTCCGAATGGAGCAAATGATATGGCGTTGGAAAGCTTGAGGAAATGCGAAACTTTTTTATCTCTATTATTTCTCCCAATTCTTTATGCTTTTAAGTCAGTTTTGAAATTGGTGAAAAACGTATTTTCACCGTATTTTCTACAAACTTTAATGGAATGGCGCAAATAATATACTGTTGAAAAGCTACGGAAAATGCGAAACTTTTTCATGTTGATGCTTTTCTTTTATTCTTAGTCATTTTCAAGTAATTGCGAAAATGGCAGGATCATTCGTTTTGCCATTATCGCGAAACTGATTCTTCGAAAATGCACCGCGTGAAGACTTGAACTTCTCGGCATGTCTACTTGAACTTCACTCTATTTTTCACATGCTTTTTTTGACCGTCGCTCTCCGTCCAGTCACCGAAACACTCACCAGAATTGAGCAAGTGTCATACTAGTGGAAAGCTACTGTGAACACGCAACTTTCCCGTGTTGATCATTTTTTCATACTCGCGAAGACTTTAAAAGTTTTTCATGTGAAATGCATTCAGTGTAGTAGTTGAACTTCTTGCTGTTTTCACATTGAACTTCTGTGACGTATTTTTGTTTGTAGTTTTCCTCATCCATTCGTTAGTGTTACACAAATGATTTTCCTTTTGTACAAACCCTTCTCACAATAAATTTTTTAACTTTCTCCGACCGAGGACTTGAACTTACACAAATGATATTCCTGTTGTTCTGAAGTAAATTAGAAAATGATAAGATCATGATTTCTGCCTTCATCGCGGATGGAAATGCACTGCGTGAAGTAGTTGAACTTCTCGGGCATGTCTGTTTGAACTTCACTCTGTTTTTTGATGTGCTATTTTTTGACATGTTGTTTTTCGCACTGCGTGTAGTAGTTGAACTTCTGGGGCATGTCTGTTTGAACTTCACTCTGTTTCACTTTATTTGTATTTTTCTTGTATGAAATACACACCATGTAGTACGTGAACTTCCGGTTGTTATCACTTTTGAACTTCTCTCTGGTTTGAGAGAATTATTTTAAAGCACAAAAAACAACATATTTTTTATGTATTTTGGACATCTAAATACATGGTGAACCTCTCTCATAATAATTTTTTGAACTTTTTCTCGCTGAGCAATTGAACATCTATCAACCATTCTTTTCATTTATGAGTTATTTTTAAAAGTGCAAAAAATGGTGCCGTGTTTTTTATTTTTTCAACATGTAAATCCTAGGTTTTAATAAACTCAATACTTCTATGTTATTTCAATTTGAACTTCACCTTTTTATATTTTGAGTAAAGAATTGTATTAGATTTTTATACGGGAAAAATCAAAGATGGAAATAGAAGGTGAACCTCTCTCGCAAGAATTTTCGAACTTCCCTTGACAGATGAACTTCTAGCAACAAACTGTTTAAGCTTTTATTGTTCTATACTTTTTATTCTGACCTAAAATGCATTCCTTGCGGTACTTGAACTTCTCATTGTTTTCACTATGAACTTCTGTCACATTTTTGTGCATACATTGAATTACATGCAATTGAAGGTCGGACGTCATTTTTTGCTATTTTCAAACATGTAATTGGAGGTCGGATGTCCCGCAATATTAATTTTGCACCGTGCACGGAGGACCACGTGAACTTCTTGCAACAAACCTTTTAAGCTTTTGGTTTTCTATTCTATTCCATGTAGTAGTTGAACGTCCCGCTAGTTTCTCCTTGAACTTCTGTCACATATTTTTGTTCAACCTCTTTCACAAGATTTTTGAACTTTTCTTGGGCTGAGCACTTGAACTTCTAGCAACCAAACTTTTAGCCTTTGCTTTTTCATTAATTTTTTCATACAAATGCACACCGTGTAGTACATGAACTTCCGATAGTTATCAATCTAAACTTCTCTCGGTTACTTGAAAATATCATAGTTTTTTATGAATATTAATCTGAATTTCTTAGTTCTTTTTTATGAATTCTGAAGGGCTCTATTTTTAAAAGTTGAACTTCTTGTTATTTTATTTTTGAACTTCTTGTTTCCATTCTTTAATAACGAGGGAAATCTGAGTTTTCTATAATCATCAAACTTCTCCATCTTTTTAATATGGACTTCATTGTTTTTTTTGATTTTTTTTAATGAAATTTGGAAGCACTCTATTTTTAAAAGTAGAACTTCTTGTTATTTAATATTTGAACTTCTTTTTTCCATTCTTTAATAATGAGGAAAATCTGAGTTTTCTATAATCATTGAACTTCTCCATCTTTTTAAATTGGACTTCCAAGTTTTATTTCTTTTAATAACAGAAAGAATCTTAATTTTATATAGACATCGAGCCGCTGTGTTTTTAAATTTTAACTTCTAGATTTATTTTAGGAGAGAAAATCTTTGTTATAAAATTGTTTGAGATGCTTTTTCTAATGACCTTCTTCGGGTTTGTAACAAGCATTGAACCAGTTGCGCCACACCAATCACATTAAAACTCAGATTTTACTGACGATTTTAAAAGTTTTTCATCTGAAATTCATTCAATATAGTAGTTGAACTTCCTGCTGTTTTCACATTGAACTTCTATGACGTATTTTCTTTTGTAATTTTCTCATCCTTTTGTACAAACCTTTCTCACAATAATTTTTGAACTTTCTCCGACCGAGGACTTGAACTTATAACAAAAAAAATTTGGACCTTGCCTTTTAGTTCATTTTTCTCATATTAAACACACACCATGTAGTACATGAACTTTTTCCATTTCTATAATTTGATTTTTTGTTTTTATTTTTGAAACCAAACTTCTCCCAAATAATAAATGAACTTTTTTGCGGATTGAGAGAATTATTTGAAAACGCAAAAAGAAACAATTTATTTTTTGTGTTTTCGAACATCGAAATACAGGGTGAACCCCTCTCGCAATAATTTTTGAACTTCCTCGGATAGAGCACTTGAACTTCTTTCAACAAACCTTCTAAGCTTTTATTTTTCTATACTTTTATTCTTATCTGAAATGCATTCCCTGTAGTACATGAACTTCTCGTTGTTTTCACTATGAACTTCTGTCACATTTTTGTGTATATGTCGAATTACACGCAATTGAAGGTGGGACGCCTTTTTTGTCATTTTAAAACATGTAATTGGAGGTCGGACGTCCCGCAATATAAATTCTGAACCGTGCACGGAGGTGCATGTGAACTTCTTGCAAGAAATCTGAGTTTTTATATACTTCGAACTTCTCTGTTATTTTAATTTCAACTTCTATAGTATTATCCTTAGAAAAATAATATTTTAAAATAATAATCAAATGATTTTTTAAATTGAACTTCATACTTTTATTTTCCCTAGAAACAGAAATAATTTGAGTTTTCTGTATATATCAAACTACCCCTTTATTTTAATTTGAACTTCTTCATTTTATTCTTTCGTAGCAAGGAAAATTTGTGTTTTTTTAGAAATATCGATCTTCTTTGTTTATCTAATTTGGACTTCTTTGTTTATTTCTTTTTGTAACAGAAAAACCTTGTTTTGTAACAAACTTTAAACCAATTTGTCTCTTAAATTTGAACTTCTACGTTTTCGTAGAAACGAAGAAAATCTGTTTTTTATAAACTTTTTTTGAATGGTTCTATTTTTTAATTTGACCTTCTTGGGGTTATTTTAAAACATGAAAGATATGTTTTTTGTTACAAATATTGAACGACTCTATTATTTTACTTTCAATTTTGGTGATCTTTTTCCTATAACGGAAAAATCCAAGATAATTTTCCTTTTGTACATGCATAACAATTTCTTCGAACTCTACATTTTATTAAACTTGAACTTCGAGAGTTAACATTTCTAAAATCTGAACTTGGCATGTAGCCATAGCAGAAGTATTTCCTGATCATCTGCACTAGCACCAATATCTGCGCATCTCTAAAGTCATAGTAGAACATATCTGAAGTCTAAACCGACGATTTCGAACTGTTCATCATCTAGTGCGAATATCAACATGCTACATTTTATTCGGGAGCAAAAGTGAGAGAAACATAGGAACAACGATTCAGACCAGGCACACGGCAGCTGAAATTTTTAGAACATATACTGAAGAATGGTTCTTTGACAGAATGACAATTGTAACAAACACTTATTCTGATATATAGCAAGTACCAAAATATACAACTGCGGCTCTTCGCGCAGACTTACATCTACACAGCATCTTTTGTGTTCTTGTCATGAATACCTATTTGTTGACATTTTTCACGGAACCTAAGATAGCAATTGACAAAGTAAAGAAGAAACTGAACCAAAAACAATTTGAACCGTCCAAAAAAGGAAGCCTGGACTTCGTTGGGGCATGGTGGAAGTGGGGATCTGGGCATTGCGGTGGTGAGCATCCTGGTAATTTCAAAAAAAATATCTCTACAACTACCTCATCGGTGCAAGAAACATGTAAATTTTGTTCCAACTCCCTCTAGCATTTGCACAAACACCTAGTGGGCAGCAAAGAACCACTTCGTAGATGCTATTTGAAAAACACAGCAAAGAGTGAGAGTGGAAACCGATGATAGAGCTCAGGTGGAGCAGGCAAGGGAGATGGCACCCATTCAAGATGCAGTGTCTGGTCGGGTGCAAACAGTTGAACGAGGACGACGACCGGAGAAGCACGAACAGGGATGCACACATTGTTTGAACTTCTGCCAGGCACGGACGGAGGCAACAGGAGCTAGGTCGCGCTCGGCCTGGTTGCCGGGGTTCGATTCACGCTTGGAAGGGTGAGGTACATGGTACTACGGCGGTGGAGCCCCACCGGGAGGAGGCTGATGGTGGCGGAGCCCCATCGGGACGAGGCAGAAGGCGGGAGGAGGCGGGGGAAGCCAGGAGGAGGTGGAAGGCGGGATCCCCGCCGTAGGTTGCTGGCGTGCTGGGAACGAGGGATTACCTCGGGGTCGAGGCGGAGAAGCAGCGTCGAGGACATCCGGCGGGTCGCGCGACGGCGGCTGCTGCTGGGGGAGGGAGGTGGAGGCGGCGGCGGGTGCTGGATGGGGCCACGTCGTGGCTGCGCGCCTGGCCGGAGGAGGAAGGTGGGGCGGCGGCCCACTGGAAGGCCGGGAGGCGGCGCGCCGTAGGGTGGGTGGCGGGGTGGAGGCACGGTGGGGCGGTTGCTGGCAGGGCCGCGGCGGCATCTCCGGTCGCTGGTTGGGGGCGGGGTGGTGGCGTGTCGCTCGTTGGAGGTGGGTGCGTGGGTAGTGCGGGGAGTGGGATCGTTTTTTGTTTTCTTTAAAGCGAGTTCAGGAGGATCTGTCGGGCCCTTATAGGGCTGGTTGTTGTGATCCAAATAACTATTCTAATCCTGGGATTAGAATAGTGCTACTACTTCCGCACTGCACGCTCAATGCAAGTGCACGTCATTGTTTGAACCAAGTGTGCTGCAGTACTCACACGATTGAACTTCGTGTCGGAAAAAACTGCACGCAGTGTTTTTCCGATATTGTTTTCACTCTAATTTTTTAATTGTTTATCGGAACGAGGCGTATAATATACCGTTGGAAAGCTATTGATTAGAAGCAACTTCGCCATGTTGAACACTTTTCGAGATTCCTCTCGGTTTAAGAGCAGTTTAAAAAATGGTGCGGCGGATGACGAGTGGCAGCGAGCGTATTTTCGTGATTTTTTTCTAAACCGCTCATCGGAATAAAGCAAATGATACGCCGTTGGAAAGATATCGTCGAGGCTCATCTATTTCATATCTATTATTTTTTCTAATTGTTTACGGTTTAAGAGCAGTTTTAAATTTACTAAATCGCGGAAGTACCTTTTTTTTGAAATTTTTGCAATTTTTGGTACTGTTTTTGCTCTAGTGTTTGAACCGTTTGTCGAAACAAGGCGTGTAATACATCGTTGGAAAGCTATGGACAAGGCACAACTTTCATATGTAGAAATGGTTTCGAGATTCCTGACAGTTTTATGTTAATTATGAAAATCGTGCGGCGGACGACAAGTGGCAGCGGCCGTTTTTCGTGAAATTTTTACAAACTGGTCATCGCAATGATTCAAATGATATGCCGCTGGAAAAATATCGATGAGACGCAACTTTTTCATGTAGAACACCCTCTCTAATTCCTTACAGTTCAAGAGCAGTTTTAAAATTAGCGAAATGCAGACAGAAAACCGCACTGCTTTTAGACTGAAAATCGCACTGCATCAGACAGTCAAGTGAACTTCATGGGTCTTTTCATCATTTCATAGAAAAGTTAAGTTTACTTTTGTCCTTTTTTCTAACAAGTGGACCATACGGACTAAGCGAGTGAACTACATCCGATAAGAAGAGAACTTCTTCGAGATGAGATGTGTTGGTTTATGTTGAATTTCTTTTAGTCTCATCTGGACTACATTGTCAATGTTAGCGAGCTACATGAAAGGGGAAAATGGGTTGCATTAAAAGTTACATTGCATCAAAAGAATGTTACCTCTCACCAACATTCTTTGAATATTTTTTAAAGAACAAGTGAACCTCACAAAAATACAAAGGATTGCATGATCGAGCCAACCAAACTCCATACACACTTTCTGTTTTGCGCCACTGTCTATGGTCGCTGATGATGCTCATGGGCACGATACATCCATCAAATGTTTTACACAGCCACACACTCATACAAACACACAGAATCAGCACTAGCCCCTGGCAGAGCTGCAGTAGAGGATCAACAGAACTTTGTGGCCAAGAAAAACCTGAAAAAGTAATTTCAGTGAGCAACTTGCAGATCTCTCCAACACAACAAAGTGAACCATAGTTTTGACAACAAACAATTAGGCATTTTCATTAAACATAGTGAACATCAATTTTTAAAAGATATTGTACAAACAAACTGCATCCAGAAGCCTTTGCACCGGCGGGCTGCATGTCAAAACATGCATCAAAACAAAAAGTGAACTTCCAAAATCGCCTCGTTGGTGGAGCTGTCACTACTGACGAATCCCGATGATCATCACCCTACAACATAGAAGTGAACTTCATGGGGAGCCAATAAGGGCCACGCGCCCATGTTGAGTGGACTGCTCCAACGACGCCATTGCACTGCTCATCTCGGAGAGGAGGAAACAGGGGAGTGCACTGTTTTCGCTAGCTGTGTGGACGAAGTGAGCCGCAGTTGAAAAAATATCACCATGCGGACGAAGTGAGCTGCACCGCAGCGATTACTACTATCCCTGTCAAGGAAAAAGTGAGGCTGAACATGGAAGCGACGAAATAGCAGAGCGGGAAGGGTGGACGGGGAGTAGGTGAAAAATAAGGCAAAATTACTAGAGCCGGCCGCCGGAGAGCCCCGCCATGCCTCCACCACCGGAGACTATACTACACGCACGTGCAAACTGTACTGCATCTTTCGAGGGCCTACACGGATGAACACACTTGACCATGGAGGCACGAGCATGGATTGAAGAGGACCCCTCGGGTGGAGGCAGATGCAGAGGGGAGGGATCATGTGATGGAAGCAAATCAAATGCCGCCATGGGATTCTTTAATCACTTGATCATGCATTTTCGTTCTCTCTCTCTCTCTCTTTGTCTCTTGTAATAAGATCTAACTAATCCCTTCTTTTGACCTCCCGGAGCGCACAAGGCAAGAGAAGAGACTGACGAATCCATCGGTGCGGTCAAGACAAGAGAAAAGACAGGGAGGGAGCAAGAAGACGCAACAAATTAATACAGCATGCACGAAGGTTTCCTGTGTTCGGTTGGTGTGCTTTGTTGCTTACCAGGAGAGCCGAAGTTGAAGTCGGCGACGACGGTGGAGGCGATGGAGAAGGCGGCGAGCTCGAGGTCATCTATGTGGTTGATGAAGGCCTGCGAGACGATGTTGATCCCGTACAGTGCCACCCGCTGGAAGATGTCCAGTCCACGATCCGCCACAGCCGCTTCGACTCATCCCACCACTCCCGTGCCACCCATGTGCGCCGCCTCTGCCCGACCCCCTTGGCCGGCAGCAGCTGCGGCGCCGACGCCTCCTCCTCCTCCCCATACCCTATCATGGCTCCACTCGACGATGAGCCTACGACACTGATGAAGAGGAACCGGTGCTGATGGCTGCGCCCCGGGCCGGCGGCGGCTAGATCTGGTGAGATCCGTTGGGCGGCGGCTTGTTCACTACTGGACGGTGTCCATCTTTGCACGGATCAGGGGCGCAGTGTGGCCGGTGAGGTGTCAGCGGGGGTAGGTGCGGCCGAAGGCTGTTCGGTGGAGGGGTGAGAGTGGACCCGTGTGGAGGCAGGGCCATGGCGCGACCGGGGAGGAAGAAGGTGGGAAGGAGGGGATTGGGCGCAGAGGGGGAAGAAGGTGGGAGGGGTTGGGTCGGGCAGTAATAGAAGGTGGGAGGGGGTGGGTGCGTTGACTCTTTTTGTTTTTGGGTCGGGGTGGGAGGTTTAGCAGAATAACGTGGGTGTTAGTAGAATAAGACTTTTAAGGGGTGTTATCATAATAGACCCACCCTATATATATATATATACTATTATTAAAGGGAAAACATAGGTTCAGTTTTGCATTCTTATAGAAAAAAGAACTGAGCTATGCGTCGTCTTGAAAAACAAACATAACTTGGGCTGCTAATGTTATAGACAAGCTAGGTTGGGAGGCCCAGAGGCCGCTTAATCCAAAAAACGTTGAAACATGTCGTGGGCTGCCCATGTTAAACAACAAAACCTAGGCCATGGACCTGGTGGGCCTGGGACTGTTAGCCTCTCGATGAACAGTTGTCTCCCGATTCCTCTTGTTTTGCTGACCATGTTGGGAACGACAGACGGCGGTGCCACGGCGAGAGCACCAACATGGAGGACGACATCGAGACCGTGGACCGAACGAACCAGAGTGGGGGAAGACGCAGGTGGAGGGGAGTACGAGGGTTGACTTGTTCGGATGCAGGGTGGCCGGTGGAGCTCCTTGGTATCGTTGTCTTCTTTCATGTTGGTGTAGCAGGGGTTGATGATGGTCTCGGCGAGGTCAACCACAGAGTCCTTCTCCTGCCCGTTGCCGATGATCTTGTATTGCTTCTGGATGTCGAGAAGCTTCCTGCACTACATGGCCGCTCGCGTTCTTCCTTCTCTCCGCCGTAGCAAAGGTGTAGTCGGTGCTGCCGATGAAATGGGCGAATGCTCCATAACCTCTGATGGCCCTACAGTAGTGGTAGATGAGAACCTCATCTCGCACGCATACCTGGCCGACCGCGATTCGCTGGTCCTTGTCAAGAGAAGAATGGATGGGCACAAGGTCTAGTCTTGCAACCTTGTGCTTTCTCGTCCTGTAGGTACTGCTTGAACTCGGCGAGGCAGAGCTTCACCGAATCTGGATCGTTGGTGTACATCACATTCAACTAGGTGCCGCCATGGGACTGAATGGAGAACTCAAAGGTGAACCCCTTGCTGAAGTCCATATCCAGCAGGCTCACCCCTCGGATCGCCATTGGAGTCTCTTCAAGTGAACGAGTGAGTAGGCAGCAGCAGCAGTTCATTTTTCAGCTCTGGGGAATTGGATTCAACAGTAAACTGAGTGTGTATAGGCGACAAATGTACTATCCCTCCTTCGCCCGCTGCCCACCCGGCAGAATATGCACCCTCGGCGCATTCAAACGCCTCCATTAAGAAACCTATTCCGGCCACACACGTCGGTTCACGAGTGGGTCTATATTGGTACTGTAATAACAAGTGTTAGTGGTCACTTTACTTAAATTTAATTAGCTTTAATTAAAATGTATTCTTAAAACAAGCAATGCATTGGCTCATTCTATCAGTGCCATAGGATCAACATGCACAACAATTATAATTATTATTCGAAGGACGCACATGATTGATACGTCTCCAACGTATCTACTTTTCCAAACACTTTTGCCCTGGTTTTGGACTCTAATTTGCATGATTTGAATGAAACTAACCCGGACTGACGCTGTTTTTAGCGAAGCGCCATGGTGTTGTTTATTGTAGCGAGAAAACAAAAGTTCTCGGAATGACCTGAAAATCCACGGAGATAACTTTTGGAAAATATAAAAAATATTGGCGAAAGAATCAAGGCCAGTGGGCCCACACCCTGTCCACAAGAGTGGGGGTCGCGCCCCCTCCCCCTGGGCGCGCCCCCCTGTCTCGTGGGCCCGCTGATGCTCCACCGAACTCAACTCTAACTCTATATATTCCTTTCACGGAGAAAAAAATCAAAGAGAAAGTTTCATTGCGTTTTACGATACGGAGCCGCCGCCAAGCCCTAATCTCTCCCGAGAGGGCTGATCTGGAGTCCGTTCGGGGCTCCGGAGAGGGCGATTTGTCACCATCGTCATGATCAACCATCCTCCATCACCAATTTCATGATGCTCACCGCCGTGCGTGAGTAATTTCGTCGTGAAGCTTCTTTGGGCGGTGATGGGTTGGATGAGATTTACCATGTAATCGAGTTAGTTTTGTTAGGGTTTGATCCCTAGTATCCACTATGTTCTGAGATTGATGTTTCTATAACTTTGCTATGCTTAATGCTTGTCACTAGGGCCCGAGCTTGCAAGTCTATAGTCACCTATTATGTGTTATGATCCGACAACCCCGAAGTGACAATAATCGGGATACTTCTCAGTGATGATCGTAGTTTGAGGAGTTCATGTATTCACTAAGTGCTAATGCTTTGGTCCGGTACTCTATTAAAAGGAGGCCTTAATATCCCTTAGTTTCCACTAGGACCCCACTGCCACGGGAAGGTAGGACAAAAGATGTCATGCAAGTTCTTTTCCATAAGCACGTATGACTATATTCGGAATACATGCCTACATTACATTGATGAACTGGAGCTAGTTCTGTGTCACCCTATGTTATAGCTATTACATGAGGAATTGCATCCGACATAATTATCCATCACTGATCCAATGCCTACGAGCTTTTCACATATTGTGTTTCGCTTATTTACTTTTCCATTGCTACTATTACAATTACTACAAAACTGCTATCTTTACTTTTGTTATTGTTACTGTTACTTCCATACTATTTTGCTACTAAATACCTTGCTGCAGATACTAAGTTATCCAGGTGTGGTTGAACTGACAACTCAACTGCTAATACTTGAGAATATTCTTTGGCTCCCCTTGTGTCGAATCAATAGATTTGGGTTGAATACTCTACCCTTGAAAGCTGTTGCGATCCCCTATATTTGTGGGTTATCAATGATCAGCACATTTGCCACACTATCACACAGAAAATACTACCAAGTTTGAATAGTTTGTTATGGTTGTTGTCCTCTGCATCATCATGCCGTGTTTCCCAGCTTGCAAGATTCAGAACCAACAAATAAGATTCAAGTAATAAGTACAACAAAGATGTCTACACATCTCATTGATTCCCAGCTTCCAAGATTCAGAACCAACAAATAAGATTCAAATAATAAGTACAACAAAGATGCCTACACATCTCATTGATTCCCAGCTTACAAGATTCAGAACCAACCCATTAGAGCCTTTTGATAAAGTGAATATCGGGATTAAATCCATCTTGGCCAGCCGTGTCATACAATCCAAGAACTCGGTGAATGCTCTTGACCATCACAACATTTGTAGTAGAGTATTCCTGTTTGCACAGCAGAAAGGGCATGATTACTATAATAGTGGCACTAGTTTAAGCAACCGTTGTGAGGGGCCCTATACCGCCATGACTCGATGTGCTGAACCTGCAACTCCACTCGGATGAGGTCAACCTACAGATCCATGATTCAATTCATGCGCCTTTTTCTGCAGTTCACCTGAAATGAAGCAAAGATTGCATCATTCCGCTAGCAAGAAGTACTTGCTCTCGTGAGCTGGCAGGTTCTTCATTAGTAGTTGCACTAGAATTTAGCAACACTGAGGTTGGTTGTCCTACTCATGTACGGTGCAACTATAATTTGCTTATCCTTTTGTGCAGTTCCACTAAAATAAAGTGACATTGTGGTGACAATGACGGCTCATCTTGCAAAAGCTAATAAAATGTTTCATGAGATTACCAGTAGAATTTGATGGAGATTTTGGAAACTCCAATCACCATTTTGTGCAGTTCCACCAAAATTGAGAGATGTTGCCCACGTAACATTTTAGTTGAACTGCACAAGACACTCATTCCAAAAGAAAGTGTTTTGTGCAGTTCACCAAAATGTCACAATAGCAACAGGTGAAATGGATATCCCTATCTACACAAAAAGATAGAAAGTAAACAGTTGCTGGTCAATAAGAATATACAAAACATACTTATCATACTTGGGACCAAGGGGACACCAGGTCACTCAGCAGCGTAAAGAAGCAACTTACTCATCATACTTGGGAAAACAGCAGGAGTACCATTTGTTAACACAGTTTAATTGCATCATATCACTGGAAGCATTAGATTAACAATAACACTGGTTAGACATGTCCTTAAGGTGACAGTGTGATCGCTTCATTTTACATGCGCCCTTACATTAACAACAACAAAAGGTTGGTATAAGGACATGCGACAGTGGACGCATCAGCACAATGTACCTACAAGGAGGCATAAAGTGGTGATGCCGAGTTTTTTCATGCTCTGTGAGGGCAGCAAATCTAATCCAGGAGAACTTTTCCTATGTGAGGGCAGCAAATCTAATCCTGGAGACCTTTTACTATGTGAGGGTAGCAAATCTAATCCTGGAGACCTTTTACTATGTGAGGGCAGCAAATCTAATCCTGGACATACTCTTGTGACTTATCCACCAGCCGCCACTTTCTATCCATTTTTCAACCAATAATAGATTTGTTCCTTGTCTAGTTTGTACTGCGTTTTCCCATTATTTCCCTTTTCAACCAAGAGGCCGGTTGGGTACCCGGTCTCTACTACTTTCCCCCTGTTATTTCCTCTTTGAATCAAGTCCTAGATTCATGCTACTATTTCCCCCTTTCTTCGTTGTTTGAACCAAGTCCTAGATTCGAATGCATGAAGCAGCTTTACCTCTAATAATACTAAAAATTTAGGTGGATTTTGGAAGAGCTGATGGAAGTAGAAAAAGATGCACATGCATACACGTTGGGAGCTGGGGCAGTAGAGCAAGGCCGCTTTCGAAGATCTTGTACCTGAGGTTCGTCGGGATGTCGGCGGCGGCAGGTCCGATCTGCGCACAAACGGCAGGGAGGAAGAAGGGTCAGAGGACCTCCTGAGCCAATGTTGTGTCGTAGAGAACGGCACAGGCAAAGGATCGGGCCCCGCCGGCAGTTGTGGGTTTCCTCCCTCGATGGTGATGACCGCGTGAAAGATGTAACTTTTAGTCCTCTACACACACCGGCCAAAGGGATCCGGCAGGATCTGTGACTAGCGGTGAGCAGAGAGAAAATTTCGCGACCACTGTCTTGTTTAGATCTAGAGAGGATGAGATAATGAAGAGAGCAACCCTAGTAAAGCAAGCGCTCAGGCCCATGCGTACATATATAGTGGAGTGATTATCTTTTTCTCTCCACAACAAGCGTTTCAATTTGTGTACATGGCATTAAAGAAAAGAAACTCTCTATTTAAGGTGACTACTGTACGACTCCTACTTACTACTAGTAGTACTAGTATTGTTCACTTGTGCTCCCCGGTCCTCCATTCATTGAACAACCCCACGGGTGAATAAACATACAGTCAGTATTTATATAGAACGAACAAGCTCAAACTATTTTCACGTCGTTAAAAGTTGAGGGCGGGGCTTTTCCCGGGCAGTACGCGTGGCAGTTTTTGGGTAGGCGGTTTGAAAGAGAGGCGGGGAGGGTGAGCGAGTGGCGGATTCTGAAACTTACTACTGGAAAGGTCGGGCTGTGCTATTTGACGGCGCGTTACTGTTGTAAAGACTTGTGATATGACTACTCACTATAGTCATGAATTACTGGTGCTACGACCGGGGTGATGCCCACTTTCCGTTCCGCACTCTAATCTGGTGCATGGCACGTCGACCCTGTCGGGGGTTGGGTGAGACATATGCCAATGGATGGCTTATCATGGTGGGAGCGAGTAGAACATTGCCGGTGCCTGGAAGCGGGATGAGGCGTAGACACGAACACCGACGTACTTTACCCAGGTTCGGGGCTCTCCTGGGAGATAACACCCCTAGTCCTGCTCTGCGGGGTCTCTGCATGATCACTAAGGCAAAAGTGATACAATTGTGCTCCTCGCGCTGTATGCTAGAGGCGGGAGGAGGCAAGGCTTAGCTCTCTTCCCGCTCTAAGGGGTGGCTAGTTCTAATGGGGGCGAACCCTTTACATGGGTGGCCTGGGGGGTTTATATAGGCCTACCCCCAGGGGTACAATGGTAATCTGGCTGGCTGCTGGGCCCGACTGTCAGTGTCTCCAGCCTCCGGCATCTCTGCCGACCACTGGGGCCCGCCGCCTGGTGGGCCCCACCGACTGGTTGGTGGCTGCTCACTATAGCCATGTCGTTGGTGACGAGAGTTCAGTCACCTTCGGGTGGCTACATTCCCGCCGCCTGGTGGGAGGCCACTGTTGCCACACCTGGTCTCATCAACTTAATGGCGTGCATGCCTCGGGATAAGGGATGGCTGCCTGCTGGAGGCCGGCTCCTCTTGAATCCGCTTGGTCGAGCTTCCGCCGCCTTCCTTGAGGTCTCTGACTGATAGGGCCCGCCTCTGGCGAGCCCGTGCGACAGCCGTCGTGGGAACGATACTCCGCTTTGCGGAGCGACATCGGGGAGACATGGCATAGTACCCCGCAGTGCGGAGATCTCCGTCTGTACGGAGCACTGTAGCCATGCATGTCCTGAGCATTGGAGGCAACGCGCCTTACTGTTGCCATGCTTTATCTTGTACTCTCAAAGGGGGGCTCATCCATGCCGCAGTTGTGAGGTGGCCGCCTGCTTGTTGCCACCCTCTCTGGATCACCCGCCCTCTGGCAGCTGGCCACTAAGCCAGCCGGCCCCGGAGGGCGGAGTTTCGGCTTGGGGCCCAGCTAAGCGGAGCTGGCCCAAAGTCTTGGTGTCGTGGTTTTGGAGCACGAGCACCTATGGGGCAGGGCCCCTTCTCGATGCAACAAGGGAGGCGGAGGGTCGCGTGAAGAAGCGGTCGGCGGGGAGCCGCAGGATTTTACCCGGCCGGAGCTCTCGGAGAGATAAAACTCCTACTGCTGCTTTGTGTTTGTATTTTGTTCTTGCTTGAGAGCGTGGGTATGCTGTGGTGTCGAATGGGTCGAATGAACCGAACCAGCCGAACCCCTTCTACATGCGCATGGGCCTCCCTTTTATAGTCTAAAGGGGTCACCGACAGGTGGCAGCGTAAAGAGAGGGGTAAAAAGGTAAAAACGCGGGTTGGTATAACCACTATCTCTGATGCCCTACCTAACTTTCGGCGCGGGGACAAGGGCATTTAATGCCCGTCCGGTCATATGATGTAGGAAGCGGCCGTCGGGGTGCCACGGTCGCCACGATGGCCTCCTAGTCACCTTCGCTTGCCACCTCGCACCGCTAGGCTGCCTGACCACCGCCACATGCACCGGGAGTGATCCTGCGGTGACACGTCGTCGGGTGAGCTGGGGCTTGAGTGGTAGCCGCGCTGACAAGTGCCTTGCGGTGGTGTCTGTCTTGTTGCACCCATAAGCTTGCGCTTCGCTGGTCTTGCCGGGACGCACGGTGCGTCGCGGCAAGTCTTCTGAAGTGCCTTGGTTGGCCTTCCCGACAAGCTCCTCTTGTCGGGGTCTTGTCCTTCCCGGCAAGCTTCTCTTGCCGGGGCCTTGTCCTTCCCGGCAAGCTCCTCTTGCCGGGGCCTTGTCTTCAAAGTTAACACTTTGCTCTTGAATGGCAGTAATATGAATAGTGGAGGGTTTTGGCGGACGCCCAGCAAGCCTTGCCGCGGGACGCTGCGACTGCCCGTGCACAAGTTCGGGGTACTAAGGTACCCCTACTTTAGTACACCGGACAGAGCCCCGAACTGGGCCATACGGTGCGCGCTGTTGGGCCAGGCCCAAAACAGGGCATGGGCACGCGCGGCCTGGGTCCAAGCCAAACCCACTCCGTATCCACCGCGTCCTCCCGTAACGGCACGCGTCAATCGCGGCGTCGTGGGAGACGTGGGTGGCATCTTGCGATTTCGAGCATCCACCCCGTGATCACGGGCGGGCGAGTCACCTCACTCGTCGCCTCGATTACGTATCCCGCCACGCGGCTCCCATGCGCTTGGGGTGCGTGGGCGGTGGAAGTGGAAAGCGGGCCATCACGGGTGGAGGCGGCGGTCGGCCCGACTCCTGCTCTTCTGTGCCTGATTCGCCGGGCGGCCGAGCCCGCCTCGCTCCTTTAAGAAGGGCAAGAGGGGCGCAGAAACCCCACTTCCTCATCTCCTTTCTTGACACGCTCCCTTTCTCTCATTCGCCATGGAGAAAGGGAACCTGATCCTTCATCGATGGCGGCGGTCGCCGCCAGACAGCGCATCCTCCTATCCCGCGCCCATGGTGGCGAGCCAGCCACAAGGGAAGGGGGAGGCGTGGTCGTGGGCAGGTCGGCGGTCGGCGCCCGGGAAGAGGCGGGCCAGGCGGCGTCGGCCGCCTCCGCCGGCGGTTCCTCTTCCCCCGGCGGTTCCTCTTCCCCCGGCGGTCCACACAGGGGACGACCCTTGCGAGTTCTTCGTCAGGCTGCGTCGGGTGCCTCGTCGTCGCCTCCGGCTTCCAGCTCCGTTTGCGAGTGCGATGGGGTTGGACCCGCCCGAGATGCTGAGATTGCACATGAGGGGCTGCGGGATCAGCGGCACGCGAGTCCATGTCGTATCCCCAGCCCCTAATGTGATGTATCTTGATCGTGGGTGGAAGACATTCGCCCGTATCCACAGCCTGACGGCGGGGTTTACCCTCCATCTTAAGTTAATGGAGGGCGACCTCCTCTCCGTCAAGGTCTTCGGGGACTCCAGCATTCGGGCGAGTTGCTGCGTGGACAGCTCCTTCGATAGCAAAGACTCCCCTCGGCGAGAGTGAGCGAGGAGAGAGCGGCAGCGGCAGCGAGGGTAGCGGGCGGCGGGATGGCAGGCCCGACTAGGTGTCGGGCGCCGCCTCGTGCGTCACCGGCGACCCCATCATCCGCGTCGCTGGCTCCCTGAACTCCCCGGGGTCGTCTCCTTGGGCGACTAGCGTAGGGAGGCTGCGGAAGGGGAAGAGGGCTGGCGGCAAGGCCGTCAAGTCGGAGTACGAGGGCGTGGTGCCCTTGACAGCGTGCTGACGTCCTGCCGCCCCGTCTTCGAGCTCTGCTTCCGGTGCCGCCATCACCGTCCAGCCCCCGGACGGCCCCCGGGATGTTCTCTTGGTGTCTTCGCACTGTAGCTTCGCCTAAGCGCCTTTTGCCCTTTTCGCCTCCTTGACCTACCTCCTGAAAAGAGGGACAGGAAAGGGATTACGGGCATATTATCTTTTAATTTGTAAGCCTTCGGGCCTTAGCTGCATCTAAAGCTTGTAATCCTCTCTTTCATGTTTTTCATCCTCTTATGGATTGTATCTGAATGGGATGTTTTTTAATGAAAAAGGGGAAGCTTGCTATGCTATATCCTTTACTTGATTCTATGCCTTGTATGTTTTTACCCTACGCTTTGAGGGGACTTGCCGTCGCAAGTACACTTGCTGAGTGCGGAATATCAGCAGCCTGCTGGCGGTGTTGCCTCCGGCAAGAAACCTTGTCGGGGCTAGTCACAGCGCACTTGTATTGTTGAGCGGACTCGAAACAAATCAAGGGCGCAACTTAGCCACGAGTCGATTCCTCCGTGCACAGGTTTTTCGTACAAGGCACGGTCGTTCAAGGACGCGGCTTCGCGTTCCCCAGTCCATAAGAGGATGCATGATGAGGGATCAAAGACTTATCTGGTACCGCAGCCCCCGGCAACTCTGGCTTGCCGCGGATGAATCTTGGCATTCGCGGCCCCCGGCAACACTGGCTTGCCGGGGTCTAGGCGCCGGCGCGCCCTTCTTCTTCTTCCTTGTCGCTGTTATTTCAGTTATGAGAACAACTTAGTCAGTGCCATAACAAGTTACTTTCATAGCATAACTTTGTCCTGGGCAACGTTCGCTATGTTATATCCTTTACTCTGTTACATCCCTTGTATGTTTTTACCCTACGCTTTGAGGGAACTTGCCGGCGCAAGCACACTTGCTGAGTGCGGAACATCGGCAACTTCTTTGGCGGTGTTGCCTTGACAAGAAACCTTGTCGGGGCTAGTTGCGGCGCACTTGTATTGTTGAGCGGACTCAAAACAAATCAAAGGCGCAACTTAACCACGAGTCAATTCCTCCGCGCTGAGGTTTTCCATACAAAACGCAGACGTTCAAGGAGTATAACTTAAAATTTAAAATTTGATCAAGCTCAAACTTTGGCAACTTAGCTTTTACATGCTTTGTGTTCGGCAAGGCCATGCTTCTTTGAGCAGCGCCGGTCCTCACGCATCCTCTCCCTCTCGAAGCTTGGCGTTAACTGCGGCTATGGTAGCGGCAAAGCTTGCTGGTAGCGAGCAGCTCGTCTTCTTGCAGCTGAAAGGCGATCTTCCTCGAGGAGCAGCGGCGTCGTCTTGCCGTAGCTGCTCTTGCTCTAGCTCATCATAAGCGAGTACTCGAGGCGATCCGTATACGAGGGGAGAGGGGCCGAGAATGTCGAGCCCCCAGACCAAAAATGGCCAGGATAAAGGGATTGTTTAGAAAGCTTGAGCTGGTTGATGCATTTGTTTGGACTGGAACTGACACGCTTCACACTTGGTTACTTGTGCAGTTGCATCCTGGAGGCTGTCGGCCAAAAGAAACCTTGCGGAAAGCTTTGCGGCAAGTGCTCTTCTTGCCAATGTGGTGACCACATATGCCTCCATGTATCTCCGCCAACAGCTCCTGTCCTTCTTCCGGAAATGCACTTCAATTTCACTCCGTTGAATCTTCTTACAGACAGTATGTCATCGACAAACTAGTACATACTTGATTGTCGGGCTACTTTCTCTGCTTCTTCTTGTTCCTCGGGAAGTTCTCCTGTTTTGCGAGAAATGGACGATCTTTGTGCCCATGCGAAGCTTGTGGCTCGACAACAAGGACTAAAGGCGCAAATCTGTGCTGCGGGAACATCCGCTTCTACGGCAGAATCTGGGATCCCGGGCGTGATGCTCCACAGCAAGCGTGTCGGGACACAGCTTGCGGGAGCGTCTCAACGTGAAACAAACCCTAGGGCTTGTCGAGCAGACTGCTCCTCGGCACTACGTGTTGATCACGGGGACCTTCTTGGCGGCGGCTTCAGGGAGCTCTGCCGGAAAGTAGTCGCCAGTAACCAACTTTCTCTTCTTGCTCTGTCCGGTTGATGGTGTTCTGGTGGTTGAGTCAGCTTGAGCACAAAATTCCTGGTTCCACGAGTAACTTGAGTCACGGCACATTTTGTGAGCCATCGCAATGTCATTCTGAGCTCTTTGAACGTGTTCCATTTGCAGGCCGTCAAAATGTTCTTCTAGCTTTCTCACTTCATCAATGTATGCTTCCATCAACAGACTCTGATAATCTTTGTTTACTTGACGGATGACAAGCTGTGAGTCACCCCTGACAATAAGCTTCTTGATCCCAAGTTCTGCTGCGATCCTGAGTCCGGCAAGCAAGCCTTCATACACTACAGTATTGTTTGTTGCTTGCTCCTTGGGAAAGTGCATTTGGACCACGTACTTGAGGTGCTCTCCGGTGGGTGCGACAAGTACGCCCGCCCGCGCGCCTTGCAGCGAGAAGGCACCATCAAAATACATGATCCATTCTTTGCTCGCTTCCTTGGCGGGATGCTCCTCTCTGGAGTTTCTTCATCGAGGCGTTGGCGTCCATTACGCTATGAACTCGCCAATGCTCGGCTCTCGAATAGTTGAAGTACTTTCAAACTTGAGGCCAAAGCTTGACAATTCCGGTGCCCACTCGACAATCCTGCCTGTTATACGGATTACGCAATATCCTCCTCAACGGAAAGCGAGTGACAACTGTGATCTCATGTGCTTGAAAGTAATGGCGTAGCTTCCTCGAGGCCATGAGAAGGCCGAAAAGCAATTTCTGCACACCAGAGTACCTCGATCTAGCCCCCTGTAGAAGGGAAATGACAAAGTAAACTGGGCGCTGCACCATCTTCTTCTGCTTCTCTTCCGGCAACTGTACAAATCCATCCTTGCCGGAGCTAGAGCTTGTCGGGGAAGCCCCCTGCTTGTCGCTGGACTCGCTTGCCGCGGTCGTTGGCTCATCATCCGCCTCCCTCTCCGCAACTAATGCAACACTAACCACTTGATTGGTTGCCGCCAGATATAGCAGCAACTTCTCTTGTGGCTTAGGTGCGACAATTGTTGGAGTGGAGGATAGGTATCTCTTCAAGTCCTGCAGCGCAGCCTCCACTTCCGGAGTCCATTTCATTGGACCTGCCTTTTTCAAATTTTTGAAAAATGGCGAGGCGCTTCAGCGAACTTGAAATGAACCTACTGAGAGCAGCAACACAGCCGGCAAGCCTCCGCACATCCTTGACGTGCTTCGGGGCTTCAATCTGCTCGATGGCTTTGATCTTGTCGGGATTGGCTTCGATCCCCCTCTGAGACACAAAGAATCGAGAAGCTTGCCGGAGGGGACTCCAAACACGCACTTCTCGGGATTCAACTTGAGATTGATCTTGCGCAGATTTGCAAAAGTCTCGTCCAAATCTTGGATCAAAGTTGCTCTGTCTCTGCTCTTGACCACTATGTCATCCATGTAAGCTTCTACATTTCTGTGCAGCTGTGGCTCAAAAGCATGACTGACTACTCTTGCAAATGTTGAACCGGCATTCTTTAGTCCGAAAGGCATCCGTACAAAGCAGTACGTGCCACATGGAGTAATGAATGCGGTTTTCTCTTCATCCTCTTCGCCATGAAGATCGATGATATCCTGAGTATGCATCAAGGAATGAAAGCAGATCACATCCTGCTGTGGAGTCGACAATCTATTCAATGCGCGGCAAGGGAAATGGATCCTTGGGACAAGCTTTATTAACATCAGTGAAGTCAATACAAAGCCTCCACTTACCATTTGCTTTGCGCACGACTACTGGATTGGCTAACCACGTTGGATGGAGTACTCCTCGGACCAAGCCTGCTGCTTCCAATTTCTTGATCTCCTCAGCAATGAACTCTTGACGCTCTACTGCTTGCTTCCTGACTCTCTGCTTGATGGGCCGCGCGTGAGGGCAGACGGCAAGGTGTTGCTCAATTACTTCCCTGGGAACACCGGGGATGTCAGATTGTCGCCATGCAAACACATCGACATTCGCCCGCAGGAAAGCAATGAGCGTGCTTTCCTATTTAGGGTCAAGCGTGGCACTGATGGTGAAGGTACCACCAGTGCCGTCCTCCTTGGCGGCCACTTTCTTGGTCTCTGGTGAAGCTGTCTTTGCCTTCTTGCACTTGCCGGTGGAGCTCAATGGTGCGTCCTCGACGGTAGCGCAGCACTCCGAAGAGGTGCGCTTGCCGGAGTGGGCATCAGAGCTACTCTTGCCGGACTTGATTTTCTTCTCCTTCCCCCTGGGAGCTTCAGCGGCAAGTGGTTTGCGTTCTGCTGCGGCTACTGCTTCCCGGTAGATCTTGTCGGTACAGATAAGTGCATCCTTCTTGTCGCCCTGGACAGAAATAACACTTATCGGACCAGGCATCTTGAGCACATTGTAGGCGTAGTGAGAGGCTGCCATGAACTTGGCAAGCACTGGACGGCCGAGTATCCCATTGTAGGGAAATGGGAAATCAACAACATCAAATGTGACTCTCTCTGTCCTGAAATTCAGCTCGCTGCCAAACGCCACTGGCAGTGTAATCTTCCACTTAGGCTTGCTCCTTCCCGGATTTATCCCTTGAAAGGTACCAGTCTCTTCGAGCTCGCTGTCGGGGATCTGGAGCTTCTTGAGCACTGCGGAGGAGATCAGATTCAGGCCGGCCCCGCTGTCGGGGATCTGGAGCTTCTTGAGCACTACGAAACCAACATCGGCAAGCACCCGACCACAGTGATGCGATCAGGGTGATCCTCAACATCGAAGATGATGGGCGTGCTGGACCACTTTAGAGGCTTGCGCGATTCAACGGACGGTTCTGCTGCATTCACTTCCCGCGCCCATTGTTTGAGTTGGCGGTGCGAGGTATGCAGGGAAGCACCGCCGTCGACGCACAAAACCTCTGTTGCCTTCTGGAACTCCTGCTCATCAGTCTCATCTTCCTCCATGTCATCATCTTCGTCCTCATCCTCATCCTTGTCGCGGCCGCGGGGAGGCCTGTCTCCTTGCCACTACTTGGCCTTGCCACGGCGCCCTCCCCGGACGGGAAGCTTCTTGCTGGATCCTCCGCCACCTTGCTGGGCCTTCTCCTTATCGCGACGCTCATATTCAGCTTTCTGTAGCTCTGCCATCTGCTCAACCTTCTTGCAGGCTTGGAGGTCGTGGCCCTTGGTGCGGTGGATCTTGCAGTACTGTTTGCCGGAGCCGTCCTGCTTGTCGGCGGCCACCACAGCCTCGCCGAAGTCATCAGCTTTGGCCTTGCCGGCGCCGCTTCCGTTGCCGGACTGCTCGACGACTAGCACGTCCTTAGCTTTCCTCTTTCTGTTGTTCCGCCTCCGGTTCTTCTTTGCCGGAAGGGCATCCTCACTGTCAGATCCTTCTGCTCCCGCATTCTCTCCGGGGATTTTCCTCCCCTCCTCAGCCCGTGCACACTTGTCGGCCAGAGCGTATAGCTCGCTGACATCTCTGATCTTGCGCATCGCCGTCTCCTCCCTCATCCTGCGTTACGCGACGCTCGATGGAACGCACTAATAACCGCGCGGGGTGGACGCTCGGGATGTTGCGCCGCACCGATCAATCTCTGTATGTACTTGCGCAGGGTTCTCCTCCTTCGGACGAGCAGATGAAGATCGCTCTCTCGGCCGCCATGGGGTTTGTGGCACTTTGTGAAGGCGCCGACAAACCGATGGCATGTGTCCGCCCACGAAGAGATGGAATTGTCCGGCAAGTGCATGAGCCAAGATCGGCGTTGGGCTTGGAGCACCAGCCGAAAGTAGTTGGCGAGATCTTTCGTCGCGTCCTCCGCAGCCTGCACCGCGATGGTGTAGACGCGAGAAACTCCGACGGATGTATCCCGCCATCGTACTTCTCGGCACGCGTCGACTTGAAGTTCTTGGTATTGGGCCACCGGACTTGCCGCAGCTCACGGGTGAACGCAGGGCAACCCGCAGCGACGACAAGTCGCCGGTTCCTTCTGGCGCATGCATATCGACAGTGGGCCCAGCCGCTGGTCGATTGACGCCGCTTCTCTTCTGCGCTTCGATCGCGAGTACGGCGTCTTCGTGTCGCCGTTCTTGAGAACGTGGCATTGATCATGGCGAAGCTCGCGGGTCCGATGACGCGGTGGAGTCGGCGTCGGTTGGCCCGGCGAGTCGGCGACCTTGGTTTTCGGGCGGGAGTGCACGGTGGTGGCACCCCAGCGTCTTGTCGCCACGGCTTCCGCTGGCGTCTTGCCGCGGCTTCGGCGTGCTTTCGCTTGCCGGGCTTGTCGGCGTTGGCGAAGCCAATGAGGCTATAAATGGCGGCCCTCCAGTCGTCGATCTTGTCCGGCGCTAGAGGGTAATCTAGAAGCAGCTGGGCCCGGGCCAGCGCTTCCTCTAGAGTCTTAGGTGGCGGTGGTGAGCGACGCGAGGTGCGAGACATGCTCAAACTCCTAACAGTGTTAGAAGGAGCAACATCTCGTCCAGGTAACCGCACTGCGCTCGTGCCAACGTGTTGACGTACATGTTGGCCTTGAGCGTCCCGTGACCCACCAGCTTGGCCTTGTTCTAACGCGAGCACGGCGCCAGGGGCACCATGGCGTTGTTGATCCTGCACCTCCTAGGAGGGGTGCGGCGGATGTGCAGACGCTGAACCTTGCGGGGCCTTGTCCTTGGACCTGGTGACGACGTGAGTCCCGCCGCCGGCGCCCGCTCTTCCACCGGCGTCCACCCCACCGCCCGTTTGCTCCGGTGGCGGTAGGACAGTCGCAGACGGAGCGGCCACCTCTGAAGTCTTCTTCTTCGGTGGCATGTCGATGAAGATGTAGATGTAGTGCGCGCAGATGCCGGATCAGATTCACACGACCTCGACGCACCACCTACCTGGCGCGCCAAAGATGTCATGGGTTTGGAGCACGAGCACCTATGGGGCAGGGCCCCTTCTCGGTACGGCAAGGGAGCGGAGGGTCGCGCGAAGAGCAGATCGAGGTGGGAGCACGCGGGGGATTTTACCCAGCTTCGGAGCTCTCCGGAGAGATAAAACTCCTACTGCTGTTTTGTGTTTGTATTTTGTTCTTGCTTGAGAGCGTGGGTATGCTGTGGTGTCGAATGGGTCGAATGAACCGAACCAGCCGAACCCCTTCTACGTGCGCATGGGCCTCCCTTTTATAGTCTAACGGGTCACCGGCAGTGTGCAGCGTAGAGAGAGGGTAAAAAAAAACGCGGGTTGGTACAACCACTATCTCTGATGCCCTACCTAACTCGACGGCGGGGACAAGGGCATTTAATGCCCGCCCGGTCGCCTAACAAAGGCAGAAGCGACCGTTAGGGGCGCCACCGATCGCCACGATGGCCTCCTAGTCACCTTCGCCACCACCGCACCGCTAGGCTGCACACCACCCGCCACATGCACCAGGAGTGATCCTGCGGTGACACGTCGTCGGGTGAGCTGGAGCGCAGAGTGGTGGCTTCGCCGCGGCAAGTGCCTTGCCGGTGGTGTCTGTCTTGTTGCACCCGCAAGCTTGCCGCTCGCCGGGTCTTGCCGGGACGCACGGTGCGTCGCGGCAAGTCTTCTGAAGTGCCTTGGTTGGCCTTCCCGGCAAGCTCCTCTTGCCGGGGTCTTGTCCTTCCCGGCAAGCTTCTCTTGCCGGGGCCTTGTCCTTCCCGGCAAGCTCCTCTTGCCGGGGCCTTGTCTTCAAAGTTAACACTTTGCTCTTGAATGGCAGTAATATGAATAGTGGAGGGTTTTGGCGGACGCCCGGCAAGCCTTGCCGCGGGACGCTGCGACTGCCCGTGCACAAGTTCGGGGTACTAAGGTACCCCTACTTTAGTACACCGACACTTGGTAAATCTTGGGACTCAGGTGAGCCTACCCGTGGCCCATTACTCCGACAGTAGTCCCCGAACCCGGTGATGCGTCGTGGTCGAGGGGCCGCGAGGTCTCAGCGGCTTCTCCCCTCTCCGAGCTTTGGAAAAATGTCGATCCATCTGGTGGCCAGCCGACCGCTCAAGCCGGCCTCTCCGAGGCGGAGCTATATGGTTGATTTTGAACTTCCAGGCGGGAAACAGGGGGCGTGCCTGTTAAGCTTCCCAGGCAGCCGCCCACCATGGATGCGCCACGTGGCGCGCGTCAGCCTGGCAAGCCTGCCATCCCACGCTCTGGATGGGACGTGACACCGGGCCGGGCCCGCCACTACCACGCCTCGGCAACCGGGTGGATTCACTGCGCCAGAGGGGGCAGTTTCCATCCCCACGACTATTCACGACGGGGTAAATGCGCGCGGGAGACGGGGGGTCGTGGGGACGTGGGCGCAGTTAATCCCACGACCCCATGTCCCGCCCCCTCGGCTACATAGCCCGGGCGCTATAAGTAGGGAGGGGGGAGAGGTGCGGCAAAGTTCATGCGCCCCCTCCCACTCTTCTTCTTCTCTCAGCTTTCGCCGCTGCTGCCATAGCGCTGCCGTCGTTGCTCGTCGTTGCTTGTCGCCGAGGCGTCTCTCCCCTCCGCGCCGCCAGCTGGGGCCATGGGCGACTGGGATGGGTCGATCGTGATCGAGGACCACATCACCTTCCTTCATGACACGCGCCGGATGCCCAGCGCGGCTTTCATCAAGGCGCGGGTGCCACCGGAGACGGAGATCTCGCCGGCGCCGTAGGAAGGCGAGCGGGTCGTCTTCTGCTCACATTTCCTGCGGGGCTTAGGCCTCCCGGCGAGCAACTTCTTCCGCGCCTTCCTCAACTTCTACAACCTTCAACCCCACCATCTCACGCCCAACACCGTGACCCTGCTCTCTGCGTTTGTGACGGCGTGCGAGGGCTACCTCGGCATCCTCCCCGCCATCAAGCTGTGGGAAGCATTCTTCTATGGAAAGCTCGGCACCTCCGCCAAGGAGATGGCGGCCGAGTGCGGGGGCTTCGTCGCCGTGCGCCGACCGGCGCAGCGAAACACCTTCCCCGTCATCAAGCTGGCGCAGTCGGTGAAGATGTGGCAGCAGTCCTATTTCTATGTCGAGAACATGGACCCTGCTGCCGACTTTATCAACCTGCCGGCCTACGAGGCCGGCCCCCCACCGGAGCCCGCGTCTCCTAGAAGTACAAGCCGAGGCCGGTGTAGGCGGACGAGTGCTCCAGGAGTCGGAGGGCCTCGTGCCCTCCGACCTCCTCGCCGCCTTTGTGGAGCGCCGGGCCTCCCACTCCAGAGCCACCCTCATCCGATCTTCCGGATGGGCGGACACCGCCATCCGTGCCGGCTGTGCACGAAGGGAATGCCGCCTGCCGAAGTCTCGCGGATGGTGAACGAGATCTCCGACCTCAAGATGTCGGAGAAGGAGTGGCGGTACGGGAAGCGGCCGTACTCTTGCCACAACCCGCCCCCTATGGTAAGTTTCTCATCTTTGTCCTTTGAGCTGCTTTCTTCTGCTTCATTTCTCTTTATGGCGCACCCTTCGAGACTTGATTCCTTCTTGGTTGCAGATTTATATGTCCGAGGCAACGGCTGCCCTCCTGGGGCCGGGTGATAACCTCCAGGCGGACAGGGCAGAGAGTGATGTGGATGACCCTGAATTGGGTGCGGCCTCCCTGGTCGATGATGCGACAGGCGGCGGAGGCAGGGCGGACGGCGGTAGCAGGGCAGGAGGCTCCGAGGGAGGCGGCGGCGTGGAGGCTTGGCCTTATGATGATGAAGATGATGACGAGTCGCGCCCCGCCAGGAGCTCCGCTACTACCGGCGTTGGCCCCTCTTCTGGGCCGCCCGCCCCAGGCGGTAAGCGCAAACGGAAATAGGGCTCGACCCTGTTCGGCAGCGCTCCCAAGAAGCCCAAGAACCCGGCCACGGCGACCAGGCGGAGCGGCCAAGGCGGCCCAGTACCAGAGCGCCTGTTATGGTGTCAGCGTAAGCATCATTCCCTTACTCCTTGTTTTTTCGTCAATCTGTCGCGGAAGTCTTCTGACTTGTCTTCTTGTTTCAGGGCCCTGCTGACCCTCAAGAAATCGGGTGCCGGCTCAGTCCTTAGGTCGACAGCGACCTCTTCGTCCAGCCGGCGTATCGACCCGGCCGCCGACCTCCGGGAGGCGACAGGGCGGAACGCGCGGGAGGCGCGCGAGGAGGCGGAGGTCGACCGCCTAGCCCAAGAGCAGGCGGCCTTGTCTGATGTGTCCGCCGAGAGGGCGCTGGCGCAGGCAGAAGCCTTGGCTGCAGAGAAGGAACGGCTGGCGGAGGCCGCTCGCCGCCAAGAGCCACTACTTGTGACCCCTCTGAATACTGCGTCGCCTCCGCCTGATTTCGAGGCAACGGCCGGAGGAGCCGGCGGCGACTACCAGATCCGAGAGCAGGGGGCGGTGACGTAGCCATGCCGAATGTCTTTGTGCCGACGCTCCCGCCGCCGCCTCCGCCAGCCAGCGAGCCGCGGGACGAATAGCCAGTGGCGTCGCCGGTGCCACCGGTCGGGACTCCGGTGGCAATGGTCCTGGTTCCCGCGGTCCGCATTCCCATGCACCGCTATCTGGAGAAGGCGGCCTCGGCGCCGCGGCCGCAAGAGATTGGCACCTCGAGCTCGTCGGCCCTTGACACCGAGGCGACCAGTGTCGTGCCCGTGGGCTGGGTACACGGGGGCGGAACTGGCGCCCTGAATGAGCGTCTCTTGACATCCAAGCCAAGCTCTGGGCGGAGGCAGTGGCACTCAAGCGCTGCAACGAGGCCTACTTGGAGTCGCGCACCGCCATCCGGGTAAGCCGTCCTTTGGTTTCTTCTTCGAGTGTTCTTCTTTGCTTCTTTCATGAGGCGCATAGCGCCTGCTGAGTGTAGTCCCTAAGTTCGGGCGGCTCTTGAAAGGTGGGTGAACTTTAGCTTGTGATTGCCGATTGTTGACTTTATTTCGATGTTTCTTCTGTAGGATTATCACAACCTCCGTGCGACCACCTATAACTCCAAGGTTCGGGAGCTGGAGGCATAGACGGCCCATCTCGCCGAAAGCCAGCGTGAGTCTCTTTCTTCTTTCTTCGCGGGGGCGCGCTGGGCACCCGCGGGCTGTAGTCCCCGATGTTCGGGCCGACTACCGAGCAGTCGGGCCGAATCTCCTCAGTTGCTCTTTTTCCCTTGTCGGCTACTTCTTTTCCGCGGGGGTGCGCTGGCGCGCTCGCATGCTATAGTCCCTGAGGTTCGGGCCGACTGCCGAGCAGTCGGGCCGAATCTCCTTGATCGTTTCTTTCTTTTGTCTTTTATGCTTGACTAATGCCTACTTCTCTTATTTCTTTCTTCAGAGGCTAATGCCGCCCTGCAGCAGTAGCTGGGCAAAGCCCAAACCGCCCTTCGTAGCAAGGAGGCGGAGTGCAGCAAGCTGGCGGAGGAGCGGGACCGCCTGGTCGCCCAACTTGCCGAACAGGCGGAAACCCTCAAGGCGGCCCAGCAGAAGGCGGAGACGGCGGAGACCAGCCTCCTTGCCGAGTTTGAGCTTGAACGCTCTGCTTGGGCCGACAAGGAGGCCCAAGTGACGGCCTGCTTCAGCAGCATCGAAGACTTGGTCGATGGTAAGCCCTGCTCCTCCGATTTCTTGCTTTGAGCAGCCGGCCCCTGCTTATGGTCCTGTCTTTTTTTCCTTCTTCTTCTACCCTTACAGACTTCTTCCCAGGCCATTCTGTAGCCGCGATCCAAATGATCGAGGCCCAGCGCGAGGAGCAAAGAGCGGGAGGTGTGCAGATCGCCGTAGACACGCCGCAGACTCTTGGCGAATAGGTCCTCAGCATCCAGGCCCGGCTTCAGCCTGCCCACCGACTGTTGCGCCGCCTCCAGCGCGCCGGAGCCCAGGCGGTCTCCGCCCTCTGGCCGGGCCTGCCGGCTCCGCATACCCCAAGTCAGACTGCCAACTGGCTGGGGGTGGCGGTCGGCCTCTTGGAGGCTTGGAAGGGCTCAGCAGCCTGGGCAGGAGCGCGTCGGGCCTTGGAATTCGTCAAGATGTGGTACCCTGGGCTAGATCTAGCCCAGTTATCCATGTTCCGGCTAGATGCGCAAGAGGAGCTGGCGGCGGTGGAAACCGAGCTCGTCAACAGGGCGGCGGCAATCTCCGACTTCACCGACACCAATGTCTTTGTGCCGGAGGTGGTCGAGGAAGGCGGCGAAGCTCCGCACGAGTGGCTCGGGCTGAACTCGGAGGACAGCGAGGATTCCCCTGAAGTCATCGACTCCAGCGACAAAGGGGAGGACGGGGAGGAGGAAGAGGAGGAGGAGGAGGAGGAGGAGGAAGATGAGAGCTACATCGACATGCCGGAGGTCGGGGCGGATGGTCATCCCCAACTTGACCGGGCCTCGAGCAACGAGTCGCGCACCGAGGCGCTGCCTGCTAATGGAGGCGTTCAAGTGGGGGCGGACCTGCCGCCCGTTCCTCCGACAGATGCCACCGACTCTGTCCCCCAGCACTCCAACACCCCGCCTGCCGCCGGCGACCCCTCTGCTCAGACGGAGCCGCCTGCCGCGCCAGGTGGTGCAGCCGACTCCATCGTTCAGCCGGAGCATTTGGCCACACCATCCGACACTGTCCAGCCGGATCCTTCTGCCGCGCCAACCGGCACCGCCCAGCCGGAGTCCTCCGCCGCGCCGACCGAAGCCGGAGCCTTCTGCTGCTCCTTAGGCTTTTATCTACTTTCTGTTTGCTGCTCTAAATATTTTGTTAAATTTGCACAATTCCACCCGCGGGGTGTATATCAAACTCTGTTTGAATGCTGGCCAGAGGCCTTTATCTATGTAAAATATTTTATCATTGCTTATGCTTGCTGTGCCAACCTCCAACCTTTTTTCCTTTTTCTCCTTGGTGTTTTTTCCTTTGCCGCCGACCCTTTGGCTTTGCTTTCACCAGCCCGACGGCCGCTCTGCAGACCGTGGCTGGTTTGAGCATTCTAGCCATTTGTGAAGGGGGCTAGGACTTAGCCATTCGGAGTTTTGGGTAGTAAGGTGGAGGCCGGCCGTCTGGCTACCAAGCGGCCAGATGGCAAGGTGCGAGGCTGCCTGCTACCATATGCGTTTTCCTCCTTAGTCATTTTTTCATGCGGGGCACCTCTTTGCAACCTTTGCCTGCCATGCAGTCGCTCTGCAAGCTGTGGCTTCTGACAAAGGAAGCTTTGGTGCCGGCACACTACTTATCCGGCTGCAGGAGGCGGCATACTGTAGAAGGCGGTGAAGCTCCAGGCCGACTGGTCGAACCCGGGCCAGGCGGAAGAAAATAGACCATACATTCTCATGGGCATGACGCTTATCATATAGATAAAAAGAGGGCAGTCCCCGAGATTTCCTCGGGGGACCCGGAGTATTTATACATAGTACAAAAGGTAGCGTGATACATACTGCTTTCAACTGTAAAACCTTCGGAGGAGGTTTGCATTCCACGACCTCTCCGTTTCTTTGCCTGAATCATGCCTCTCCGTTTCTTTGTCTGAATCATCTCTCTTGCGCGCCCTGGGCTTCTATGCATCGATCAGATAGTAGGCATCGTTGCCTAACACCTTACTAATGATGAAAGGGCCTTCCCAAGGTGCCGAGAGCTTGCGCTATCCGGCTGTTCGCTGGATCAGTCGGAGCACAAGGTCTCCCTCCAGGAAGGACCTTGGCTTCACCTTGTGGTTGTAGTATCGACGTAGACTCTGCTGGTAGATGGCCGACCTGCTGAGTGCCAACAGCCGGCATTCCTCCAGCAAGTCGACACCGTCTTGTCGTGCTTCCTTGGCGTCCGCCTCGGTGTACATAGTGACTCTTGGGGAGTCAAATTCGATATCCGTCGGGATGACGGCTTTGGCACCATAGACGAGGAAGAAAGGCGTGAAGCCCGTCGATTTGTTTGGAGTTGTGCGCAGGCTCCAGAGGACGGCTGGCAGCTCGTCGAGCCAGCAGCCGGCCGAGCGCTCCAGAGGCTCGACCAGTCGGGGATTGAGGCCGGACAAAATGAGGCCTTTTGCGTGTTCCACCTGGCCATTTGACTGTGGGTGGGCAATGGACGCTAGGTCCAGGCGGATGCCCTGTGTTGCACAGAAACGAGCCAGGCTCCCTTGGCGAAGTTGGTGCCGTTGTCGGTGACGATGCTGTGTGGGATGCCGTACCGCGTGGTGATGTCGGCGATGAAGGTCACGGCAGTCGGCCCATTCAGCTTCTTGATTGGTTTTGCCTCTATCCACTTGGTAAACTTGTCCACCGCAACCAGCAAGTGAGTCATGCCACCGCGGGCCGTCTCGAATGGTCCCACCATATCCAATCCCCACACGGCAAAGGGCCAGGCTATGGGAATGGTCTTGAGTGCAGAAGCCGGCTGGTGTGGCTTGGAACGGAATCGCTGGCACCCTTGACACTTCTTGACCAGCTCTTTGGCCTCTTCCAGGGCGGTCGACCAAAAGAACCCGTGGCAGAAGGCTTTGGCCACCAGCGCTCTTGAAGCTGAATGGTGGCCGCACTCACCCTGATGGATATATCTGAGTATTGCTTGGCCTTGGTCCGACGCCGGCCGGTATTGCTTGTCGGGTGGAGCCAATCCGTGCCAAGGCATCATCTTGCTCGTTGTCATTCCTTGGTACGTGAAGGAACTCGCACCCCTCAAAGTATACGCTGAGTTGTTGCACCAGAAAGCGGTAGCTCGCCATGTTTGCATCCTTGGTGTCCCAGTCGCCCGAAGACTGCTGGACCACCAAGTCGGAGTCACCATAACACAGGATCCGACGAATGCCGAGCTCCTTGGCAAGCCGGAGCCCGTGTATGAGTGCCTCATATTCTGCTACATTGTTGGAGGTGACGAAGTGGACTTGCAGCACGTATTTAAGCTTGTTGCCTTCGGGAGAGGTGAGGACGATGCTGGCTCCCAGACCAGTGCGCATTTTTGAACCATCGAAATGCATCCGCCAGTGAGTGGAGTCTGGTGCAGGCGGCAAATATTGGGTTTCGGCCCAATCGACGAGGAAGTCGGCCAACACTTGTGACTTGATGGCGGTACGAGGATGGTAATAGATGGTGTAAGGGGCCAGATCAATAGCCCATTTGGCCACTCGGCCTGAGGCACCCCGGCTTCCAATGATCTCAGCAAGCGGGGCTGTGCAGACGACAGTTATGGGGTGCTCTTGGAAGTAAGGCTTCAGCTTCTTGGCAGTGAAATGCACGCCATAACACATCTTCTGGTAGTGGGGGTAGTTTCTCTTGGAGGCGGACAATACTTCACTCAAGTAATACACCGGTCTCTGGACCGGCAATGCTTTGTCCTTCTCCTTGCGCTCTACTACCATGACTATGCTGACAACCTGACTAGTGGCTGCAATGTAGAGGAGCATGGGCTGCTTTTCAGTCGGAGCTGCCAGGACAGGCAGGGTTGCCAACATCTTCTTGAGCTGGAGAAATGCTTCGTCCGCCTTGTCGTTCCACTCGAAAAAAGTGGTCTTCTTCATGAGTTGGTACAGGGGAAGAGCCTTCTCGCCCAGTCGGTTGATGAAATGGCTGACTGACGCCAGGCAGCCGGTGAATTTCTGCACGTCCAGCAGTCAGGTGGGCAGCTTCATCATCTCAATTGCCTTGATCTTCACAGGATTGCACTCTATGCCGCAGTCTGAGACCAGGAAACCAAGAAGCTGGCCGGCTGGTACTCCAAAGACACATTTCTCCGGGTTGAGCTTAATCTAAAAGCAGCGCAGGTTCTCAAAGGTCTCCTTGAGGTCCTCTAGCAGAGTGCCGTGCTTCTCCATCTTCACCACCACGTCATCCACATATACATGGGCATTTCTGCCGAGTTGCTTGAGGAGGCACTTCTGCATGCAATGCTGAAATGTGGCGCCGGCATTTCTCAAGCCGAACGTCATGGTCAAGTAGCAGAAGGCTCCAAATGGCGTGATGAAGGCGGTCTTCAGCCTGTCGGCCGGGTTCAGCTTTATCTGGTGATATCCTGAGTATGCATCCAAGAAACTCAACAGCTCGCATCCAGCTATGGAGTCGATCACTTGATCAATCCTCGGCAGAGCAAAGGGATCTTTGGGGCAGGCTCTGTTGAGGCTGGTGTAGTCAATGCACATGCGCCACTGCTTGTTCTTCTTCAATACTAAAACCGGGTTGGACAGCCACTCTGGGAAGAATACTTACATGATGAATCCGGCGGCCAGAAGTCAGGCTATCTCTTCTCCAACAACCCTTCTCTTTTTTTCTGACAATCGGCGCAAGGGTTGCCTGACCGGCTTGGCGTCGGGTCGGACATGTAGCTTGTGCTCGGCGAAATCCGTCGGAACACCCGACATGTCTTTGGGGGACCATGCGAAGATGTCTCGATTCTCACGGAGGAAATCAACGAGCTCGCCTTCCTATTTGCTGTCAAGGCCTGTGCCTATGACAGCGTGCCTCTCCGGGTGCTCTGGGTCCAAGGGTATTTTCTTTGTTTCTTTGGTCGGCTTGAACGAGCCCTCAGCTTCCGACTCCTGGGGTGTGGGTGGCATTTCCGGCTTCTTGCCTGCCAACGCCACCACTCGGTCAAGGAGCTGCTTCTCGGCTGCAATCACAAGGGACTCGGCCAGCCGGCTGCTATCTGCGGTGCAAGTGACCGACTTCTTGTAGTCTCCGACTACTGTCAGGATCCCCTTAGTACTCGGCATCTTCATCTTGAGGTAGGCGTAGTGGGGGACTGCCATGAATTTGGCTAGAGCAGGCCGGCCTAGCAATGCATGGTAGGGGATCTGAAGGTCCACCACTTCAAACCAAACTGGCTCTCGGCGAAAGTGATTCTTGTCCCTGAAGAGGACATCAATCTGGGTCTTGCCGATAGGCGAGCAGGAAAGGCCAGGGACTATGCCATGGAACACAGTCCGACTGGGGACGAGCTACTTCTGCTTGATTCCCAACTTCTCCATGTATCACGATACAGGATGTTGATGCTGCTGCCGCCATTTATCAAGACTCTGGAGAAATGGGCTGCTCGTCTCTCCGTCGCAAGGGTCGCTTCTAGGACCAGGGCGTATGAACCAGGGGAAGGCATCACTTCCGGGTGGTCGGCCCTGCTCCAACTGATAGGCTTCTCGGACCAATGCATGAACTCTGGGGTGTTGGAGGCCACTGCTTGCACTTCTTGTTGTTGTTGCCGTCTACTGCATCTGTCATCGGCCATGCTGGTGAACACAACATAAGCTTCGTGTTCCTCCGGGTACCCATCTTGGATGGCGCCGATTGGTCAGACCGCCATTCTTTTGAAATTTGAGGAGGCGGTCCAAAGAAAGCGGAGGAGGCAGGAGTCCATCTCCCTTGGCAATTCTGGTAAGCCAGTGACACTTCCGAGTGGTGTGGTTAGAGGGCTTCGCTCCGCTATGGATCTTGCAGGGTGCATCTAAAGTTTGCTCGTAAGAGAGGACGGGCAACCAATTGGACTTGCCGCCCTTCTGCCGCTTGGGGGCTGGCTGCCCTTCTGGCTGCTGATCCTCGACCTTCGCCACCTGCTGGCTAGTGGAAGCCGGCTGAGTGGCCTTTCGCTTGTTATCTCTTGGCTGTTGTCGCCGACTGGTGTCGCCAGCCGGAGTTCGAGGTGCCTGGGGTGCAACCTTTCCAGACGCGTCAACCAGGATTTCCGCCTTCATGGAGGAGTCGGCCGTGGCATGCTTGTCGGCGATGACCAGCAGCTCATCAAGGGTCTCGGGCTCGTCGCAGAGGAGGCGATGCTTGAGGAGGGTGCCCTCTCGGCACCCGGCAGTAAAGTACTCGATTGCCTGCACCTCGTGCACGCCTCGCAGGAATTGCGCACCTCGGTCCAGCGCGTGAGGTAGTCGCGAGTGGACTCGGTGGGCCCTTGGACGCATAAAGAGAGCTGTCGGGGCTTGGGGGCCCGCTTGTAAGTGCTGGTGAAGTTGTGGATGAAGACCTCGGTGAAATCAACCCAGCTGTTGATGTTGCGGGGCTTCAGGCTATTGAGCCACGTCCGAGCAGTGCCTTGAAGCATGAGCAGGACGTACTTCACGGCAACGCGCTTGTTGCCGTTTTCTATCACTACAAGAAATATGTCAACTTGTGACCACCACTATTGGTCACTGAAAGGTCACAAATTTCCATTTGCGACCTTTTTGTGACCAAAAACAGAAGGTCAAAAGCTGGCCGTCATAAACTGACTATAGCGACCTTTCTTCTGGAATGGTCAAAGACGTTTACGACCAAAATATTCCTACTGTGGCGTTTTGGTCACTAGCAACCTCCCCTAGACCACGTAGGCATCCAGCGTGGCAAGGTGATGTGGCACAAGATTCAGCCCGGTCCAATTCGATTTTCAACATGGGCCAGCCCAACAATTCGGCCTTTTTACTGTATATTTTCTCTATTAATTTTCTCTAGCTACATGGGCCTGGCCCAACAATTTGGCCTTTTTATTTCTAGATGCGGCCTTTTACAGCGTATGATCTTTTACTTTTTGCTATTTTATTTTCCACTGTTTTACATTTGTCCCAAATATCATAATATCATACACTAGTCCCACACGTCAGAAATTTCAAATGTGCTCAAATTATTTTGATAAGTGGGTCGCATGAGTCATGTTTCCATTGCACACATTTTCAAATCACATACATAATTACTATTTCATATGAAACAGAAATTGTAATTCTGAAACATACATGAAATTCACAAACAGAGAGAAGATACATTAAATCACATACATAATTACTATTTCATTCATAAACAAAGAGAAGATACATTAAATTCCCAGATAACGCAGCTATTATTACAGAACTTGCTATATAAGAATGTCTTGGAGCTTCTTTGAACATCTTTGGTTTTGAATTTACTCAAAATATCTGCCAACAAGAAAACAGAAAACAACAGGTGAGCTATTTAGTAGTAAGATCAAGTCTGGAAAGAAACATGCATGAAAATTAAGAAGAGCTAGAGTATGGATGCCCAAGCAGTTTTCGTGCACGTCATGCCAAGTTAGGCAACACGTAGAATGCATATGGGCCATAAAAATGATCAAATGAGGAATGGATGAAGCCAAACAATGGTTTCTCCTTGCAATGATCACATTTAGATAACAACGAGCTACTACAGTTCATGTTACAACAACACTAGTTCATGTGAGAAACACACAGGGTCCAAAGTACAAACCAAAAACAATCTGACTTGGAATATGATGTCCACCTTATAGTATACTACATCATCATCAGGATTAAAACAACACATTTATAGTCTGAGTGTTGGATGAGACAAATATGAATTGAAAAAAAGACAAGGTAGCATCAAATCAGGTTATAGTTTGAGGGAATCAATGCACACAGCATGAACGACAAGGTAGCATCAAATCAGATGATGATTGCATACATACAAATCATGTGCTGGCAGAAAAAAATCCAAGCAGGAGCTCATCTTCCCTCTCTGTTTGGTAACTAACAACCTAAATAAAATAAAATAAAAACATGACTTGTTCATACAGATCCCTCTAAAATTCCTTGGGACAAGTGCATCACATATTCATCAACTTAGTAGCGAAGTAGTGAGCACGGAAGAGGGGAGGAGATCGAGGAGCTACCCGCCATGGTCGCAATGGAAGCAGAGGAGCAGACCCCTCCTGCCCCTCCCCCACGAGCAGGACAGGGCTGCCGGCTGGGCACGCCCCTACTCCTCCGCCTCCTTGATCAGGAGACCCCCTTCCCCTACTACTGCTTGGCTCGCCGCATCACTAGTCACCTCCTCAGGCAAGAAGTACACAATAAATAGACAGACGGTCAGTGAGGTACATTTTCACAGCAACATAAGCTTAAAATTAACACAAATACACACATCAAATGAAGTCACTAAGATACTTAAGTCCACCACATGGTGTATAATTATGTGGTATATAATTGCAACACATGAACCAAATGAGGAATAACATCATCACCAAGAGTTTCTAATTATAAGCATAGCTCCATAGTGACTAAAGCAAGCAGAACACAATATTCAAAGCAGAAGCAAGCAGGTAGTATGAGCTACCTACTGGCAAAGTATAAAACCTGAATCATATAGTACACATGAATCAAGAAAACAAGAACTAACAATGAGAACTGCATACTAATGCACCAGATGATCAACATCAAGTGTGTTATATTCACATAAGTTTGCTTATTTGTTTTTGCTTGGAAACTAAGACTGAGTTACCGGCTAGCTAGTGGAGTGACATGTTTGTAATGGCAGTTTGGTACTAATTGCCCCTCAACCCATACTGCTTGCTGTTATACATACACAAGAGACAACAAGCTGTTCAAGTGTTCACTCTAGGAATGCTTTCTAAATAATTGTATAAATGAAGGCTACTTATCACCGACGAACTATAAGGTTTACAATGCACTAGAGGAAAACTGGTGATTATCATTTTGTAATTAGATTGTAATAACCATCGAGTTTCCAGTAACAATCAAAGATGAAAGCTTGGAAACTCTTCTCTAACTACTGGATTAACAGAGCTTGCAAGCATTCCATCGAACAGAAGACTGAAGCAAGAAAGTGACCAATCAAGTAGAAATGCATCATTATTCTGAATCCCATATCATCAGTTTGCACAAGTTGCAGCACCATGCAGCAATTTCCACTCCAATCCAGGAAGAGCACTACTACTTGCAGATAACCAGAGTTCAACAAAGATACATGTAACATCAGTTTGCCAAACATGGCAGTGTTTGGTTCAGAAGATCTGAGACAAATGGCCAAACATAGATGCGTTTAGTTTTAGAAGAATCAAAGCCGATCTCATCCGAAGCCAAACTTGCATTGTTACAAACACATGGCGTAGATTAGTACAAGCACTTACTAATCAGGTCGGATCAAGAAATCACTAGCGGCGAAATGCATCATTCTAAATCTTCTCAGTTTGCAAAACAAGATTCAACAAGCAATCAACCATTATCAACAAGCAGTAGCACTACTTCTTGCAGACGCAACAAGCAGTAGCATTAGTAAGATCATGTAATACCACAACTGCAACATTTTCTAGATAGATAATCAGTTTGCAAAAGAAACACGTTCAGTTCTTACATCCAACCAGCCAACAAAGCGTTGGCAATCACTCAGCACACGCACTACAGCTACCACTACTTTCAGATAGAGACAAGCAGAGTCAACAGCGACCATATATGCAAATCAACCAGAATTTTACCTGTCCCTGGTGGCGCCGGAGATGGATGCTTCTGCTGCTGGCCTTCACCGCCCCTGGCGTTGCTGCTCATGGATGGAAACCGTAACGCGTCAGGAAAGAGGATGGAAGGGAATGCAATGGAAGAAGAAATCTAAAAGGAGAGGAGATGAGAGGGGGCTGACCGTCGGGGTTCTCCATGGCGTCGGCATCGGGGCAGCCTTCCCGTCCATGCCATGGCGGCCCGGAGCACAAGCGACGACGACATGCTGGATGGATCTGGTAGCGAGAGGAGACAAGGTGAGGAAGAGAGGATCTGATTGGGATAGGAGACGAGGTGAGGAAGAGAGGGTACCAACCTTAGTTGCCGGAGACACGCCGACGACACGGTGGACCAAACCCTATCCACGGGAGACGGTCGCGCGTGGCCGCTGGAGCACGCGAGCACCGGATCTGGGCGGAGCGTGAGGCCGCCGCTGCGCCTCCCCCGCCGCGGGGCCGGGTGCGGGTCACCTCCCACGAAAGGAGACAGAGCGGAGCCGGTGCGGACATGGATGGGACTCGGACGCGCTCGCGGTCGGTGGTGGCGACCATGTAGACGAGGGCCAGTGAAGGGGTGGGTGGCGGCGAGGGGAGGGATCTGGATCGGGAGCGACGATTCTGGCCGTAGGCGAGGGAGGAGTGGAGGGGGGGGAAGGGAGGTGTGAGCGAGGGAGAGGTCGGCGGAAGGAAGGGGAGGACGGCAAATGGCGGGAGCAGGTGGTCGTCCACGAAGGTGGCGGCGGCGGTCCAATGGAGGGAAGGGGAGAGGGGTTAGGGTTTGGGTTGCGGGGAGAGGAGTGGTGTGCGGGGAGAGGAGGAGAGGGGGAGGGTGGTGTGCCCATGAGAGGAGGAGTGGGTGAGTGGTGGCATTTTGCCAATGACAGGTGGGCCCGCGAGGAATTAGGCCCACATGTCAGTGTCCTCAACGACATGTTGTGTAGGTGAGTGGAGCTGCTTTCGTGTGGGTGTGGGTGGGGAGAGGGTGAGGGGTGTGGGCCGTTGGATCTGGCAGGATCCGACGGTCTCTAATGCTTGATCCGTGTGACATGCCCATTGACCAATCAGAATGAAGTGCAGGCTTTGATGATGTTATGACCATCTAAAATGGTCGTAATCAATTTTCCAATTTCCGAGTGCCTGAAATGAGTTTTTTTGTGAAGGATCTACCATATATTTGTTGCAAAATTGGACCTAATCAATTTTATAAAATGCTAGGACATATTTAATGCACAATTGACAAAATGGTTGTGTGTCAAAAGTTTTGATCCACCTCTGGTGAAAAAGACAAATTCCCGCCGATTCAGGTGGAAGCGGGTCAAATTTGAACTGTAGATGCCTTATAGTTTGCTTTTTATTTTTTCCAAAAATCATTTCTAGTTACATAAGTATCTATTTAATCAGAGAAATACCAAAAAAATTCCAAGATTCAACCACTAGCTAGGAACGGTCAAGCCCGCCGTTTTGACCGCATTTTGAAACAGGCATAAAAAATTCAAAAAAATTCAAAAAATGGAAAACCCTTCGCATTGTCTCATTATATGTGACCAAGTTTCCAGGAAAAATAATAAACTTGTAATACCGTAATTATTTTAAAAAAGTGTTCTCAGAAATGAGCTATCATGCGTGAAGATTCATGGCTTTCTAGCCAAATGATCAATCTTATGGCCACGTTCATGGCATAGTTTGTTCAAATAATCTCATATTGAGCACAAGGGTGCATATTTGGAATGGAAAACAATGTTGCCTAAGGAAGTTTTCATTTTCTTTGGACGAAAAAACCATTTTTCATTTTCCGAGTGCCCAAAAGGAGGTTTTTTTGTGAAGGACCTCCCAAATAATTGTTGCAAAATTGGACCAAATCAATTTTCTAAAATACTAGGACATGTATAATGCACAATTGACCAAATGGTTGGGTGAAAAAAGTTTTGATCTACCTCACGGGGAAAAAGACAAATTGTCGTCGATTCGGTTGGAAGCAGGTCAAATTTGAACTCAGAATCGCCTCATAGTTTGCTCTTTATTTTTCCAAAAATCATTTCTAGGTACATAAGTATCTATTTAATTAGAGAAACACCAAAAATTCCAAGATTCAACCACTAGCTAGGAACGGTCAAGCTGCCGTTTTGACCGCATTTTGAAACGGGCATAAAAATTCAAAAAAATCAAAAATTGGAAAACCTTCGCATTGTGTCATTATATGTGACCAAGTTTCCAGGAAAAATAATAAACTTGTAATACGGTAATTATTTTAAAAAAGTGTTCTCAGAAATGAGCTATCATGCGTGAAGATTCATGTATTTCAACCCAAACGATCAATCTTATGGCCACATTCATGGCATAGTTTGTTCAAATGATCTCATATTGTGCACAAGGGTGCATCTTGGAATTCCAAACAATGTTGCCAAAGGGAGTTTTCATTTTCTTTGCACGGAAAATTCATTTTCCATTTTTCGAGTGCCCAAAAGGAGGTTTTTTTGTGAAGGAACTACCAAATAATTGTTGCAAAATTGGACCAAATCATTTTTATAAAATACTAGGCCATATTTAATGCACAATTGACAAAATGGTTGGGTGTAAAATTTTTTGATCCACCTCTCGTGAAAAAGACAAATTTCTGCCGATTTAGTTGGAAGCGGGTCAAATTTGAACTGCAGCTGCCTCATAGTTTGCTATTTATTTTTTCCAAAAATCATTTCTAGTTACATAAGGACCTATTTAATCATAAATACATGGTTTGGTGGCGATACGTCGAGGTTTGGGCGGTGGCGAGGGGCCCAACTCTAGAGCTGCCAGAACTTCGCATGTCCGCCGCATGGTCACCTCGTGACCGTGGCGTTGCCATGTGTTCAGGTGGCCTAGGCATGTCTAGTGGGTTGGGCACTCCCTAGGTTGGTGCTAGGAAGAAAATTACAACATAAGATTCTCACGAGGAGACCGATCGATGCTCAAACATGAATTAGCAGCCAAGTGTTTGATTAGCGGCACGGAAATGTACATGGCTAATGGGCGTGAGTTTTGGTGAGGATGATCAGTTACTAAGAAGACCGTCTTCACAAATTTTCAGCTCAAAAGGAGGAGCCTAGGTGGTGCTTGCTTTGCAAACCACCACTTTGGACATAAATCTGAATGTTGAAGCTCGGCTCAAAATAATGAATGGATTGAGCTGGCATTTGGTGGAGGATCGTTATTTGGTCATAGGAAAGCCTTGTAGAAAATGGATACTATTTGGACATGCCAAAGTGGTACTTCCTTCACAAACTGTTACTGAGCAGAATAGGAAAATGAATATTTTTGAATTATTTTGAACTAGGCAAGGAAGATTTTTACATTTTGACAAAGATATGACCCAAAGAATTTATGAGATTTTTTTGGGAATTTTGGGAATGAGAAATATAGGTTGCTTCACAACCTAGGGCAAAACTGCCACATGGACATGACACATAGGCAAACCGACGAGGTGGCGCCTAGTCATAGCAACCCACCACAATTTACAAGGCTATGACCATCTATATTGGTCGTTAACAACTAGAAATAAGGCAGCGGACTAGCGCTGTTTGCTTTATGACCATTTCATGTAAGGAAATTACGACCTTTCTGACCAAAATGGTCGCAATGGTTTAGGGTTTGGAGCCCCCCGAACAGCTTTTGACCAATTGGTCTGAAATGGTCATAGATCTATGACCAATTCTTCCAGGGTCACTGACAGAAGGTCACAAGTTGACATATTTCTTGTAGTGTATGCTGACGGCTGTGGAGTAGTCGACCAGCCAGTCCTCCGGCTTCACGGAGCTGGTGTATTTGGGCATGTCTCCTGGGAGGGTGAACCCTTTGGGGAAGGGCTCATCGCAGATTCGGGGGCCGAAGCAGGGCGGGCCCAGCGCATCTTCCTCTTAAAGCGCCAGTGATCGGTTGAGGCGATCGATCCGATGGCGAGCATCATTCTCTCCGACTCCCTCTCAGCGGCCAAGGCGGTCACCGAGTGTCGGGTGCGTGACAGGAGGCGGAGTGGGGTATCTCGCTCCACGAGGCGGGGGAGGTGGCAGGTCGCCTCGCCGCTCCACTGCACGAGGTCGGCCTTCCTCATCCCGCTCGATGGATATGCGTGTCCGACTACGGCTAGCAGCCGGCTCATTGCCCTTTCCTCCGCGGGCGCCACCAGTCGTCGTCCGGGAGGTCGCCCCATGGTCTCGGCGTGGGGGCGGCTCGTTGTCTCGTCCGGCTGGGTCTTCAGCGCGGTAGGCAGCCTCGTGCTGCGCGGCAGCCGCGTCCAGGAGCTGTTGGACTCGCTTTGTCATGTGGCGGAGTTCGTCACTGTCGTACTTGTTCAACTCATCCGTTACCGCCTGGGCGGCCCGGATGTTCTCTACAGGCGTGGCATAGACGGGGCGCTCTACCCCAAACATGGTGGCGACGGCCGCGCCATGCTGCCGAACTATGCCTAGGCGGCTAGGCCCCCCAGGAGCCGGTGTGCCGCCTACGGCCCAGTCCATCTCGCGTCGATAGGCGTCCGGTAGCCGGCGCATGCTGGCCAGACGGCCAACACTCTCGATAAGCTGGAGGCGGCGTGCGTCCAGCACCTCAGCATCCGCGCCCTTGAGAATGGGCGCCGTGAGGTCACACAGGGTGGCCTCGAGGTGATCTTGAGCACGCCCGTCCAAGTGCTCCTCGCTGTTAATGATGGGCACCTCTGTGACGGTGCTCCCACCGCTGTACCCGTGAGGAGGCGGCTCATCGGAGACCACCACGTTGGTGGGAAACGCGTCGAGCGACGCCGTGTTGGAGTCGATGATCATCGGATCGGTCGAGCAGACGGACTCCAGGTCCACAGCAGGCTCGCAGGCGACATGGAGCTGGTCAAGGAGGCTGACGAGGCGGCTCTCGAGGCAGCTTGTGCCCGCATCGGAGGCCGGCTCGTCGGAGAGGTCAATCTCTCCGACGAGGTCAGCAAGGCAACTCATCACACAGGAGATCTCCGCGCCATGCAACGCGTCGAGGCTGACGCCATCCGGCGTGCTAGGCTGGCTTCGCTTGCCAGGAAGGAACAGGGTTCCCATCCAGAGCAGATCTCCGGGAGATGGTGCACCTCGCCCCACGGTGGGCGCCAAATGTCGGTGGTTGGGTGCGACATATGCCAATGGATGGCTTATCATGGTGGAAGCGAGTAGAACATCGTCGGTGCCTGGAAGCGGGATGAGGCGTAGACACAAACGCCGGCGTACTTTACCCAGGTTCGAGGCTCTCCTGGGAGATAACACCCCTAGTCCTGCTCCGCAGGGTCTCCACATGATCACTAAGGCAAAAGTGATACAATGGTGCTCCTCGAGCTGTATGCTATAGGCGGGAGGAGGCAAGGCTTAGCTCTCTTCCTGCTCTAAGGGGTGGCTAGTTCTAATGGGGGCGAACCCTTTGCATGGGTGGCCTGGGGGGTTTATATAGGCCTACCCCCAGGGGTACAATGGTAATCTGGCCGGCTGTTGGGCCCGACTGTCAGTGTCTCCAGCCTCCGGCTTCTCCGCCGACCGCTGGGGCCCGCCGCCTGGTGGGCCCCGCCGACTGATTGGTGGCTGCTCATTGTAGCCATGTCGTTAGTGACGAGAGTGCGGTCACCTTCGCGTGGCTACAGTCCCGCGCCTGGTGGGAGGCCACTATAGCCACACCTGGTCTCATCAACTTAATGGCGTGCATGCCTCGGGATAAGGGACGGCCGCCTGCTGGAGGCCGGCTCCTCTTGAATCCGCTTGGTCGAGCTTCCGCCGCCTTCCTTGAGGTCTCTGCCTGATAGGGCCTGCCTCTGGCAGGCCGTACCGACAGGCCGTCGTGCGGAAGAGGACTCCGCCTGCCCGGAACGACGTCAGGGGATACATGGCACAGTGCCCCGCGGTGCGGAGATCTTCGTCTGTACAGAGCACTGTAGCCATGCCTGTCTTGAGCATTGGAGGCGACGCGCCTTACTGTAGCCATGCTTTATCTTGTACTCTCAAAGGGGGGCTCGGCCATGCCGCAGTTGTGAGGTGGCCGCCTGCTTGTTGCCGCCCTCTCTGGATCACCCGCCCTCTCGCAGCCGGTCACTGAGCCAGCCGGCCCCGGAGGGCGGAGTTTCGGCTTGGGGCCCAGCTAGGCGGAGCTGTCCCAAAAGTCTTGGTAAATCTTGGGACTCGGGTGAGCCTACCCGTGGCCCATTACTCCGACAGACCCGGATGCTGGCTCTCCCACATGTCGGCGAAGTACGTAGTAAGAAGGAGCAAAGAAAGATGCAGTATATACTACTACTACTACTCAGGTCGGAGGAGTGCGAACCACGTCAGCCCAGTGAACTGATACGTCTCCAACATATCTATAATTTTTTGATTGTTCCATGCTATTATATTACTCGTTTTGGATGTTTATGGGCTTTATTATACACCTTTATAATATTTTTGGGACTATTAACCGGAGGCCCAACCTAAATTGTTGTTTTCTTGCCTATTTCAGTGTTTCGAAGAAAAGGAATATCAAGCAGAGTCCAAACTGAATGAAACCTTCGGGAGAGTTATTTTTGGAACGGAAGCAATCCAGGCGACCTGGAGTAGACGTCGAGGAAGCAACAAGGAAGCTACGAGGCAGGGAGGCGCACCCTACCCCCTGGCCGTGCCCCCCACCCTCATGGGCCCCTCGTGGCTCCCATGACCGACTTCTTTCGCATATATATATATATATATATATATATATATATATATATATATATCCATATACCCTAAAAACATTGGAGAGCACAATAGATCGGGAGTTCCGCCGCTGCAAGCCTCTGTAGCCACCAAAAACCAATCGGGACCTGTTCGGCAGACTCTTTGAGGGGGGATCGCTCACCGGTGGCCATCTTCATCATCCCGGTGCTCTCCATGACGAGGAGGGAGTAGTTCACCCTCGGGGCTGAGGGTATGTACCAGTAGCTATGTGTTTGATCTCTCTCTCTCTCTCGCGCGCTCTCTCTCTCTCTCTCATGTTCTTGAGGTGATACGATCTTGATGTATCGTGAGCTTTGCTATTATAGTTGGATCTTATGATGTTTCTCCCCCTCTACTCTCTTGTGATGAATAAAGTTTTCCCCTTGAAGTTGCCTGGTCGGATTGAGTCTTTAAGGATTTGAGAACACTTGATGTATGTCTTGCCGTGCTTATCTGTGGTGACAATGGGATATTCACGTGATCTACTTGATGTATGTTTTGGTGATCAACTTGCGGGTTCAATGAACTTATGCATAGGGGTTGGCACACGTTTTCGTCTTGACTCTCTGGTAGAAACTTTGGGGCACTCTTTGGAGTTCTTTGTGTTGGTTGAATAGATGAATCTGAGATTGTGTGATGCATATCGTATAATCATACCCATGGATACTTGAGGTGACATTGGAGTATCTAGGTGACATTAGGGTTTTGGTTGATTTGTGTCTTGAGGTGTTATTCTAGTACGAACTCTATGATAGATCGAACGGAAAGAATAGCTCTGTGTTATTTTACTACGGACTCTTGAATAGATCGATTAGAAAGGATAACTTTGAGGTGGTTTCGTAACTTACAATAATCTCCTCATTTGTTCTCCGCTATTAGTGACTTTGAAGTGACTCTTTGTTGCATGTTGAGGGATAGTTATATGATCTAGTTATGTTATTATTGTTGAGAGAACTTGCACTAGTGAAAGTATGAAACCTAGGCCTTGTTTCCTAGCATTGCAATACCGTTTACGCTCACTTTTATCATTAGTTACCTTGCTGTTTTTATATTTTCAGATTACAAAAACCTATATCTACCATCCATATTGCACTTGTATCACCATCTCTTCGCCGAACTAGTGCACCTATACAATTTACCATTGTATTGGGTGTGTTGAGGACGCAAGAGACTCTTTCTTATTTGGGTGCAGGGTTTTTTGAGAGAGACCATCTTCATCATACGCCTTCACAGATTGATAAACCTTAGGTCATCCACTTGAGGGAAATTTTCTACTGTCCTACAAACCTCCGCACTTGGAGGCCCAACAACGTCTACAAGAAGACGGTTGCGTAGTAGACATCAAGCTCTTTTCTGGCGCTGTTGCCGGGGAGGTGAGTGCTTGAAGGTATATCTTTAGATCTTGCAATCGAATCTTTTTGTTTCTTTTTTATCACTATTTAGTTTATAAAAGAAAACTACAAAAAAATGGAACTGAGTTTGCCTCATACGCTTCATCTTTTTAATATCTTTCGTGAGAAAGATGGAAATGAAAATTGTGCTCAAGTGCTAGAAGAAGAAGTCTATAAAATGTTTGGTACTAGACCTTTGTATGATGAGCATGATTGCAATGTTGTTAGTATGAATTCCTTGAATATCCATGATGCTAATGATATGAAAAGCCACAAGCTTGGGGAAGCTATGTTTGATGAAGATGACATTTTTTGTCCCCCAAGTTTTGACGAGCAAATTTATTATGATGAAAGCATGCCTCCTATTTATGATGATTATTGTGATGATACGTATGCCATAAAGAATAAGCTTCCTTATGTGGAGAGTAGTAAAATTTCTATGCAAGTAGATCATGAAAAGAATCCTTTATGTGATAGTTATATTGTTGAATTCATCATGATTCTACTGAAAATTATTATGAGGGAGGAACATATGCTTGTAGGAGTTGCAATAATATCAAGTTTTCTCTCTATGTGCTTAAAGTTTTGAAATTATGCTTGTTTTGCCTTCCTATGCTAGTTGATTATTGTTCCCATAAGTTGTATCACAAAATCCCTATGCATAGGAAGTGGGTTATACTTAAATGTGTTATTCATATGCTTCATGATGCTCCCATTATGTTTCAATTCTTATCTTTCATGTGAGCATCATTGTCATCATCATGCCTAGCTAAAAAGGCATTAAAGAAAAGCACTTGTTGGGAGACAACCCAATATTTACCTATACTGTTTCTGTGTGTTCACATGATTAAGGTACTGTAGTAATCATGTTTTGTAGCTTTTGTTTCAATAAAGTGCCAAGTAAGACCTTTAGGATAGCTTACGGTGATAGTCGTGTTGATCCTGCTAAAAATCAGAAACTTTTTCCCTCAGAAAATTAGTTTTTATAATTCAAAGAAACGTGATTTTGTTCTTATTCTTTTTGATCTGGATTTTTACACAAATTTCTCAGGTTTTCCTAATTTTGTAGGATTTTTGGAGTTACATAAGTATACTTTGATACAGATTACTACAGACAATTCTGTTTTTGACAGATTCTGCTTTCTATGTGTTGTTTGCTTATTTTGACGAATCTATGAGTAGTATCGGAGAGTATGAACCATAGAGAAGTTGGAATACAGTAGATATTACACCAATATGAATTTAGAATGAGTTCACAACATTAACTAAGTGGTGATTTATTTTCTTATACTAACGGGGCTTACGAGTTTTCTGCTAAGTTTTGTGTTGTGAAGTTTTCAAGTTTTGGGTAAAGATTCGATGGACTATGGAATAAGGAGTGGCAAGATCCTAAGCTTGGGGATTACCAAGGCACCCCAAGGTAATATTCAAGGACAACCAAGAGCCTAAGCTTGGGATGCCCCGGAAGGCATCCCCTCTTTCGTCTTCGTCCATCAGTAACTTTACTTGGAGCTATATTTTTATTCACCACATGATATGTGTTTTGCTTGGAGCGTCATTTTATTTTGTTAGTATTTGCTTGCTGTTATTTAGAATAATGTTTTGCATCTTTATTTTCAATAAAAATGTCAAGGATAGCCTTTACCATGCTTATTTTGCAAGTATACATGTGGCTGTATCAAAACAGAAAGTTTACCGCTGTTGCAAAAATTCCCTAGAAAAGTCAGAGAATGATATAATATTGAAACTTTTTGCATATTGAGCTCTGATAAATATTCTACAGTTTAGTATTTTTATCATAATTTTTGGAGTTAGGGAAGTATGATGAATCTTGCATTCTTTACAGACTGTACTGTTTTGGCAGATTGCTGTTATGTTTGCATATGTTTGCTTGTTTAACGATTCTATTCGAGGATAGGAGTATTAAATATGCAGAGACATTTATTATACAATGTTGAATAATAATTTTTGTGATTTGTTACAGTAGAAAATGATAAGGTTATTGCATTGGTTTATAATAACTTATCTCACGAGTTCTTGTTGAGTTTGGTGTGGATGAAGCTTTCGAGATTTAGGAAACCAAGATATAAAAGGAATTAAGGAGACACAAAAGCTCAAGCTTGGGGATGCCAAGGCACCCGAAGATAATATTTCAAGAAGTCTCTAGCATCCAAGCTTGGGGATGCCCCGGTAGGCATCCCACCTTTCTTCTTCAACAATTATCGGTTAGTATCGGTTGGACCTAAGTTTTTGCTTCTTCACATGATGTGTGCTATCCTTGAAATGTTGTTTTGTTTTGTTTTGCTTGCTGTTTTAATGAAATACCGAGATCTGAAATTCTTAAATGTTAGAGAGTCTTCACATAGTTACATAATTATTCGTCTACTCATTGATCTTCACTTATATCTTTTGGAGTAGTTTGTCATTTGCTCTAGTGCTTCACTTATATCTTTTTAGAGCACGGCGGTGGTTTTATTTTGTAGAAATTATTGATCTCTCATGCTTCACTTATATTATTTTGGGAGTCTTTTAGAACAGCATGGTATTTTCTTTGCTTAGAAAATTGGTCCTAGAATGATGGGCATCCAAGTTGGGTATAATAAAAACTATCATAGAAAGTGCATTGAATACTATGATCAATTTGATGCTTGATAATTGTTTTGAGATGTAAAGGCGGTAATATTAGAGTCATGCTAGTTGGGTAATTATGAGATTGAGAAATACTTGTGTTAAAGTTGGCAAGTCTCGTAGCATGCACGTATGGTAAAAGTTGTGTAACAAATTTGTAGCATGAGGTATTTCTTTGATTGTCATCCTTTGTGTGGAGGTCGGGATCGCGCGATGGTTAACTCCTACCAACCCTTCCCCTAGGAGCATGCGTGTAGTGCTTGGTTTTGATGACTTGTAGATTTTTGCAATAAGTATGTGAGTTCTTTATGACTAATGTGAGTCCATGGATTATACACACTCTTACCCTTCCATCATTGCTAGCCTCTATGGTACCGTGGATTGCCCTTTCTCACCTTGAGAGTTGGTGCAAACTTCGCCGGTGCGTCCAAACCCCATGATACGATACGCTCTATCACACATAAACCTCCTTATATCTTCCTCAAAACAGCCACCATACCTACCTATATGGCATTTCCATAGCCATTCCGAGATATATTGCCATGCAACTTTCCACCATTCCATTTATTATGACACGCTCCATCATTGTCATATTGCTTTTGCATGATCATGTAGTTGACATCGTATTTGTGGCAAAGCCAGCATGCATAATTTTCATACATGTCACTCTTGATTCATTGCATATCCCGGTACACCGCCGGAGGCATTCATATAGAGTCATATCCTGTTCTAGTATCGAGTTGTAATCCATGAGTTGTAAATAAATAGAAGTGTGATGATCATCATTATTAGAGCATTGTCCCTTAATAAAAAAAGAATACAAAAAAGAAAGGCCAAAAAAATAAAGTCCAAATAAAAAAAGAAAGGCCCAAAAAAAGGGGACAATATTACTATCTTTTTCCACACTTGTGCTTCAAAGTAGCACCATGTTATTCATAATAGGGAGCCTCCTATGTTGTCATTTTCATATACTAGTGGGAACTTTTCATTATAGAACTTGGCTCGTATATTCCAACGACGGGCTTCCTCAAAATGCCCTAGGTCTTCGTGAGCAAGCAAGTTGGATGCACACCCACTTAGTTTCTTTGTTAAGCTTTCATACATTTATAGCTCTAGTGCATTCGTTGCATGGCAATCCCTACTCCTCATGTTGACATCAATTGATGGGCATCTACATAGCCCATTGATTAGCCTCGTCAATGTGAGACTTTCTCCTTTTTTGTCTTCTCCACACAACCTCCATCATCATATTCTATTCCACCCATAGTGCTATATCCATGGCTCACGCTCATGTACTGCGTGAATGTTGAAAAAGTTTGAAAAGGCTAAAGCATGAAACAATTGCTTGGCTGAAACCGGGGTTGTGCATGATTTGGATATTTTGTGTGACGAAGATGGAGCATAGCCAAACTATATGATTTTGTAGGGATGAACTTTCTTTGGCCATGCTATTTTGAGAAGACATAATTGCTTTGTTAGTATGCTTGAGTATTACTATTTTTATGTCAATATGAACTTTTATCTTGAATCATTTAGATATGAGCATTCATGCCACAATAAAGAAAATTACATTGAGAAAAATGCTAGGTAGCATTCCACATCAAAAATTCTGTTTTTATCATTTACCTACTTGAGGACGAGCAGGAATTAAGCTTGGGGATGCTCGATACGTCTCCAACGTATCTATAATTTTTGACTGTTCCATGCTATTATATTACCCGTTTTGGATGTTTATGGGCTTTATTATACACTTTTATATTATTTTTGGGACTAACCTATTTAACCAGAGGCCCAGCCCAAATTGCTATTTTCTTCCCTATTTCAGTGTTTCGAAGAAAAGGAATATCAAACAGAGTCCAAACGGAATGAAACCTTCGAGAGAGTTATTTTTGGAACGGAAGCAATCCAAGAGACTTGGAGTAGACGTTAGGGAAGCAACGAGGAAGCCACGACGCAGGGAGGCTCGCCCTACCCCCCTGGGCGCCCCCACCCTCGTGGGCCCCTCGTGTCTCCCCTGACCGACTTCTTTCGCCTATATATATCCATATACCCTAAAGACATCGGAGAGCACAATAGATCGGGAGTTCCCCCACAGCAAGCCTCTGTAGCCACCAAAAACCAATCGGGACCCTGTTCCGGCACCCTGCCGGAGGGGGTATCCCTCACCAGTGGCCATCTTCATCATCCCGGAGCTCTCCATGACGAGGAGGGAGTAGTTCACCCTCGGGGCTGAGGGTATGTACCAGTAGCTATGTGTTTGATCTCTCTCTCTCTCGTGTTCTTGAGGTGATACGATCCTGATGTATCGCGAGGTTTGCTATTATAGTTGGATCTTATGATGTTTCTCCCCCTCTACTCTCTTGTGATGAATTAAGTTTTCCCCTTGAAGTTGTTTTGTCGGATTGAGTCTTTAAGGATTTGAGAACCCTTGATGTATGTCTTGCCGTGCTTATCTGTGGTGACAATGGGATATTCACGCGATCTACTTGATGTATGTTTTGGTGATCAACTTTGCGGGTTTAATGAACTTATGCATAGGGGTTGGCACACGTTTTCGTCTTGACTCTCTGGTAGAAACTTTGGGGCACTCTTTGGAGTTCTTTGTGTTGGTTGAATAGATGAATCTGAGATTGTGTGATGCATATCGTATAATCATACCCACGGATACTTGAGGTGACATTGGAGTATCTAGGTGACATTAGGGTTTTGGTTGATTTGTGTCTTGAGGTGTTATTCTAGTACAAACTCTATGATAGATTGAACGGAAAGAATAGCTTCGTGTTATTTTACTACGGACTCTTGAATAGATCGATCAGAAAGGATAACTTTGAGGGGGTTTCGTAACCTACAATAATCTCCTCGTTTGTTCTCCGCTATTAGTGACTTTGAAGTGACTCTTTGTTGCATGTTGAGGGATAGTTATATGATCCAGTTATGTTATTATTGTTGAGAGAACTTGCACGAGTGAAAGTATGATCCCTAGGCCTTGTTTCCTAGCATTGCAATACCGTTTACGCTCACTTTTATCATTAGTTACCTTGCTGTTTTTATATTTTTCAGATTACAAAAACCTATATCTACCATCCATATTGCACTTGTATCACCATCTCTTCGCCGAACTAGTGCACCTATACAATTTACCGTTGTATTGGGTGTGTTGGGGACCATCTTCATCCTACGCCTCCCACGGATTGATAAACCTTAGGTCATCCACTTGAGGGAAATTTGCTACTGTCCTACAAACCTCTACACTTGGAGGCCCAACAACATCTACAAGAAGAAGGTTGCATAGTAGACATCATGAACCAGCAGTGCAAACGACGGTAGCCCAGTGAACCAGCAGTAGAAAACAATGTGGTGATATGGCCATAAAAAATAATGTGCTATGGTCTAGACTGTAGCATGTACAGTACTAATCCTCTTTGTTTGGATCCCTGAGTTAGAGCTAGTTTGGGTTGAAATGGCCTCAAATTATCAAAAATAGGATGGGTTAGTTTGAGCTAGTTTGCTCTAACCCCGCTAAAAAACTGGTCCGGTGGAGAGGTTCTAATTGGGTTAGTTATCCTCGGGCCCACTAAAAGAGAACTAAAAAAAATCTCCCCTGCCCGCACCAGATCGCTCCCCCCCTCTCGCGCGACTCCTCTATGTTCCCCATAGAGCCGCCCGCCCAAGCGCCGCTCGCCCTCTCTCTCCTCCGGCCGCCCTCTCCTTCCGGCCTCCGCTGCCCTACTCCGGCGGCCCTCTCCCTCCGGCCTTCGAAGGTAGCCCCGCTTCCCCTTCACCGGTCGTTTTTCTCCCTCAGCCGTGTGCGGCGGCGGTGCATCTACCAGGGAGGTCGCGAGAGGGGTGAGTTTGTTCATTCCTTCTCTATCTCACAGCCATATCATTTATATTGCTCGCTCTAGCACTAATTCTGATTTGGAAAAGTAGATCCTGATCAAAGTTAGTATAGATTTGTGGTGCACGCATGGAATTGTTTGATGCTGCTTGAGGAGGTAATAAATCTTTCTAGAGGCCCAAAGATTTAGTCCACCTTTCTAGGTATTTCAGTTTCAGGCTTGCATTTTTTCTAGAGGCCCAAAGATTCAGTTCACCTTTCTAGGTATTTCAGTTTCAGGCTTGCAATATTTCTAGAGGCCCAAAAATTCAGTTCACCTTTCTAGGAATTTTAGTTTCAGGCTTGCATTATTTCTAGAAGCCCAAAGATTAAGTTCCCAGTCGGTGGCAAGCGGCCCTGCTACCCATGCCGGTGTCTACCTCAACTCGGAAGCGCCAGCGTCGGAGGGGTTCCCGGGGCTTGGGCTCTACAGAGCCTTCCTCCAGAGCGACGATGACGAGCTCCTCCCTCGGTGCGTGAGGGGATCCGGGCTCCCTTCCTATCATGAATGACTTCCATGATGAGTTAGCTCATGCTTTGTTTCATGGAGTGTTTTTTGTGAAGCTGGATTGACGACTTGTATGTTTAAGTGATATCTCATTTGTATGGAGAAAGTAAAAATTATCATGTTTTGCATGCTTGATTTGTAAAGATGGTTCATTTATGTCAATTGTGAGCGGGAGGAGGCCACACAAGAGCCGGCCACACCAAATCCGGCAGGAAATAGGGTCCAAAGTAGCCAAATGATTGAGAAAGAGCATTTATTGTCAATCTAACCCTGCCATCCATACACCTCTTTGGTTTAGAGTTAGTTCGGGGTTAGTTTAGGGTTAGAATCTAACACTAACCTCTAACTAAGTTAGAGTTCTCCTTGTCTCGGTTCATCGCCGTCATACTTTCCCCATTCCTTTGTTTTCAGTATCCTGCGAATCAAAGAGGCCCTTTTTTGCGGGAAAAATCAAAGAGGCCCTTAGCCTGGTTTAGGTTCGGTCATTTTTTATAATCGTGTTATGTCCATAATTTAATGAACGTGCTCCGGTTTCTACGAAAATAATCCGGTTTCATCTAGTAATTCATTTATTTATTTATTCTTCTGCGGGGGGTTTGCATGTAATTCATGAGGTCTGAAATGTAAAGTACCCCGGCATATGCTCTAAGTCGTGCATGCACTACGACCCAGATGCTCTATCTCCCACATGTCGGCGAATGGGAGCACGTGGAAATAGCCTAGGAGTACATATAGGAGGATAAACGCGTGAAAAAAATATGTACTTAAAAAAAACTCGGCCGACGCCCGATGGGCGGGGTGGGTTTGCTCAACTACGGCCCCACCTCAGAGTGAAAATGTTATGACTGGAATAAAAATGCCATATACTCCCACCGTTCCTAAATATAAGCCTTTTTAGATACTATTTCAAATGGAATACAACATACAAATGTATGTAGACATAGTTTAGAGTGTAGATTCACTCATTTTGCTCCGTATGTAGTAGTCACTTGCTGGAATCTTTAGAAAGACTTATATTTGGGAAATGAGGGAGTACTATCGGTGTTCTAGGAACAGGGGTCCCCAGACTTGCCTGCGTCCTGCAGCATGGCTCAAGTGGTGGCCCAGTACGGCTCGTCTTCATCAGCACAAGACTCAAGACCCTCGCGAGGGGCCAAGCATCGCGGGGCGGATGACGCATGGCTTCCTCAGGGACGGCCTCGTCAGGCAGGCTCGCGAGGAGGCAGAGAGATCAAGACAGGGTACCTCGCGAGGTGCTCGTGACACAAGCCATGACGATCGAGACCAGGCGGGCGCCAGGCGGGCGCCGACCTGAGCAGTGTCCTTGTTTTCTCTTTGGTGCAAAGGGGGCAAGCACAGGCGTGGAGTACCGAGGCATCAAGCAAAGGTTGCCATTTCAGTGAAACGAGACCAAGACCAGCGGAGCGGCAGGATGGAGGTCACCGTGGAGCCCAAGGCAGCATCATCGCTAGTGCTTTTGGCAGCCGAAGACCAACTTTAGTCAGGATAACTTGTACTAGATGTTCCCCTTCGAAATGGCCATTGTTGGCACCCTTCCCGCTCAATATTTGGGAAGAGGCTCAGGGCCTCTATAAATAGAGCTAGCCACCACAGAGTAGGGGGGATCGGATCGGATCGGATATTCAGAAGACAGAGAGAGAGAGAGAGAGAGAGAGAGAGAGAGAGGCGATCGAACTCACCTAAGCAGTTCATCGCACCAGCTGAAGAACACCTCTCGCGAGGCTGCTCTCCCTTTGATTGTTCATCATTAGCCCCTGAGGCAATCCACCACACCACACACTGGAGTAGGGTATTATACCACAACGATGGCCCGAACCAGTATAAATCTCGTGTCCCTCGTGTTGTTCTCCGTTTACAGCTTAGATCTCACGAGGCGATCGAACGTAGATCGGTAGGGGAGAGATCTCCGCGCGCACCCCAGTGTTCGAACCTTAAGGGTCTGCCGGAACCCAACAACCGACATTTGGCGCGCCAGGTAGGGGTGCACCGAAATCTTTCTTCCGCCGTTTGCGTTCGATCTTCCGCCGCGTCCATGGCTGACGCTCGTTGGGCTCGCGCCGAGCGTCGGGCTGCTCTCGCCGCCCGCGTCGCCCAGACGGCGCCCGTCGATGGGTGCCCCCGTCGTTCCCTGTCGCCTGCCGTCAACGTCGCCACCGGCCCGGTGGGGAACGAGCAGTAGGCCTCGTCTCTACATCCTTCGGTGCGGCGGGAAGGCCGCACCGCCACACCGTCGCTGACTCCGGCCGGTTCGTCGTCCCACGCCCGTCGCGCCCCCACGGACGTGCACGCCGCGTTGCTCCTGGCGCGTGAGCTCCTGCACTACCATCCCGTCGATGACCTCTACGAGGACTGGCTCGCCCGCATCACCGAGTTTGTCAGTGCCGCAGGGGGCTCCCCCATGCCATCCCTCTCACTGCCTCGCCCTCCATCCTGCGCAGGAGGCGCAGATCAAGAGGTACCTCCGACACCTCCTCCCCAAGAAGGTGCCCTGGCTCCAAGGCGCGCGGCCCCAGGACGAGAACCACTGCGTCCGGCGCCCGCGCGACCAGAGAGGAGCTGCCAAGAAGTCCCCCATCCCCAAGAAGGCGCGCGCGTGCTCCTAGCACCGGTGCGCCACGACCGCGTCCCTCTGCCACCACATCAAGACCCCCCGCTGCTCCAGGCAGTGGCGCGTGGGAATTTCCAGGAGCAATCCCAGCATCAGCAGAGAGCTCCGGTGGCCACCGCAGGCTGCCGCGCCTTCACCCCCGAGATACGCAGTGTCGCCTGGCCAGGCAAGTTCAAGCCTGACCTGCCTCCTCGCTACGACGGCACTGCAGACCCCGCGGAGTTCCTACAGCTCTACGAGCTGGGCATCGAAGCCGCCAACGGGGATGAAAATGTCATGGCGAACTGGTTTCCCATGGCACTCAAGGATGGTGCCCGCACCTGGCTCCTGAACCTGGCTCCTGGCACGATCTCCTCCTGGGACGAGATGCGCACCCGCTTCATCGCCAACTTCCAGGACACTCGCGACCGTCCGCCGGCCGTGGTTGACCTGCACCGCATCAAGCAGTAGCTTGGAGAGACCTTGCAGAAGTACATCTAGCGCTTCAACAACGCTCGTCTCAAGATTCCCAAGGTGACTGAGGAGGCCATTATCTCTGTGTTCTCTGATGGCGTTCACGACATCAAGATGAAGGAGGAGCTGGAAATCCATGAAGATCTATGCACATCTCTGGAGCTGTTCAACCTGGCGACCAAGTGCACAAGGGCTGAGGAGGGACACCTCTCCCTTCTCGAGCTCCCGGCAGCAGACCCAGAAGAGAAGAAAGCCAAGGCCAAGGATGTGAAGCGCAAGGGAGCAGCTGTGCTCGCAGCAGAGCCGGACACCAAGCATGGCAGGAACCAGCCGGAGTCGTCCAAGGGCAGCCGGTACTATGTGTACCACGATCTCCACACCCACAACACCAACAAATTCCAAGAGCTCAGGGCCGTGCGAGAAGGCCGTGTCGGTCGATGCCCCGAGCGCAACGATCGGGGCTACGGCCGAGGCGGAGCAAGAGGTGGAGGATGATGGGACGGCCATGACCCTCGCCAAGGGTGGCATGACCGACCTCGCGGGGACCGCTGGCAGGACCAGCCTTGTGAGGGAGCTTGGAGAGATCAGCCTCGTGAGGATCGCCCGCAAGGCAACGCAGGCCTTCCTCCTCTGCCACCACCACCAAGAAGGAATTAAGACCATCATCAAGACGTGGGGGCTGGGGGCTTCCAGGAGCCACGTGCAATCGCTTGCATCCTGGGCAGCGCTTAGGCCCCAGCCTCACAGTGCATCTTCAAGCATTTTGCTCGCGAGGTGAATGCAGTCCTCCCCAAGCTTGAGGACACACGCCCTCTCAGGTGGTCTGCGTGCGCCATCACGTTCAGCTCAATGGATCAGCTCAAATGCGCGGCGACAGCCGGTGTCCTCCCAATGCTCTGTTCCCCAGTCATCAGCAATGTGCAAGTCACCAGGACCCTCATCGACGGCGGAGCAAGACTCAACGTTCTGTCCATCGAGACGTTCATCAATCTCCAAGTGCCATATGATCAGCTTCAGCCAACCAAGCCTTTCTCAGGAGTCACTGATGGTTCCACTGTCCCGATAGGGCAGGTCCGCCTTCCTGTCACCTTTGGACAGCGCAACAACTACCGCACCGAGCTCATTGACTTCGACGTCGCTCACATTCGCCTGCCATACAATGCCATCCTCGGGTATCCGGCCCTGGCCAAGTTCATGGCAGTGACTCACCATGGCTACAACGTTCTCAAGATGCCAGGAAGTGGCGGGGTCATCACGATCCCCTGTGAAGAGAAGGATGCGGTGTGCTCCCTCGAGCGCGCCTTCCAGCCCGCATTGATCGAGGACCCGGACAACAAGAGTGGAAATCTCCCTGGAGCAGCTCCCAATAAGAAGAAGAAGACATCACCTGGCTCAAGGCCTCAGGAGGCAGGCACCTCCAGAGGCGCCATGATACGTCTCCAACGTATCTACAATTTTTGATTGTTCCATGCTATTATATTACCCCTTTTGGATGTTTATGGGCTTTATTTTACACATTTATATAATTTTTGGGACTAACCTACTAACCAGAGGCCCAGCCCATATTGCTGTTTTATTGCCTGTTTCAGTATTTCGAAGAAAAGGAATATCAAACGGAGTCCAAACGGAATGAAACCTTCGGCATCGTGATTTTTTGGAAGAATATGATCCGGGAAACTTGGAATTCACGTTAGAAGATCCCCGAGGACTCCACGAGATAGGAGGGTGTGCCCCCCCTACAGGGCGCACCCCCTGTCTCGTGGGCCCCTCGGGCACCTCCCGACTGACTTCTTTCACCTATATATGCCTATGTACCCTAAAACCATCAAATATCAAGATAGATCGGGAGTTCCGCCGCCGCAAGCCTCTGTAGCCACCAAAAACCTCTCGAGAGCCTGTTCCGGCACCCTGCCGGAGGGGGAATCCATCACTGGTGGCCACCTTCATCATCCTGGCGCTCTCCATGATGAGGAGGGAGTAGTCCACCCTCGGGGCTGAGGATATGTACCAGTAGCTATGTGTTTGATCTCTCTTTCTCGTGTTCTCTCTCGTGTTCCCTCTATGGCACAATCTTGATGTATCCTGAGCTTTGCTATTGTAGTTGGATCTTATGATGTTTCTCCCCCTCTACTCTCTTGTGATGAATCGAGTTTCCCCTTTGAAGTTATCTTATCGGATTGAGTCTTTTATGAGAACACTTGATGTATGTCTTGCCATGCTTATCTGTGGTGACAATGGGATATCATGTGCCACTTGATGTATGTTTTGGTGACCAACTTGCGGGTTCTGCCCATGAACCTATGCATAGTGGTGGGCACACGTTCTTGACTCTCCAGTAGAAACTTTGGGGCACTCTTTGAAGTACTTTGTGTTGGTTGGATGAATCTGAGATTGTGTGATGCATATCGTATAATCATGCCCACGGATACTTGAGGTGACAATGGAGTATCTAGGTGACATTATGGTTTTGGTTGATTTGTGTCTTAAGGTGTTATTATAGTATGAACTCTTTTATAGATCGATCCGAAAGAATAACTTTGAGGTGGTTTCGTACCCTACCATAATCTCCACGTTTGTTCTCCACTATTAGTGGCTTTGGAGTGACTCTTTGTTGCATGTTGAGGGATTGTTATATGATCTATCTATGTTATTATTGTTGAGAGAACTTACACTAGTGAAACAATGAACCCTAGGCCTTGTTTCCTATCATTGCAATACCATTTACGCTCACTTTTATCATTAGTTACCTTGCTGCTTTTATATTTTCAGATTGCAAATACCTATATCAACTATCCATATTGCACTTGTATCTTCATTTCTTTGCCGGACTAGTGCACCGATACAATTTACCTTTGTATTGGGTGTGTTGGGGACACAAGAGACTCTTTGTTATTTGGTTGCAGGGTTTTTTGAGAGAGACCATCTTCATCCTACGCCTCCCATGGATTGATAAACCTTAGGTCATCCACTTGAGGGAAATTTTCTACTGTCCTACAAACATGTGCACTTGCAGGCCCAACAACGTCTACAAGAAGAAGGTTGTTTAGTAGACATCAAGCTCTTTTCTGGCGCCCTTTTCGGGGAGGTGAGTGCTTGAAGGTATATCTTTAGATCTTGCAATCGAATCTTTTTGTTTCTTGTTTTATCACTAGTTTAGTTTATAAAAGAAAACTACAAAAAAATGGAGTTAAGTTTGTCTCATACGCTTCGTCTTTTTAATATCTTTCGTGAGTATGATGGAAAGGTAAATTGTGCTCAAGTGCTAGAAGAAGAATGCATTAAAATGCTTGGTACTAAATCTTTGAATGATGAGCATGATTGCAATGTTGTTAGTGTAAACTCCATGAATATCCATAGTATTAATGATGGTTGCTCTAGTCACGATGAAAATATCCATTATGAGCATGTCAACTTTTGTGGAGTGCATGTTTGCATGAACACACCAAATAGAGAAGATATTTATTGCAAGAGGCATAAGCATTTAGAAACTAAATGGTTGCATGAAAGGCTAGGTGTGAGTGCTGAAAATTTAAAATTCCTTTGCCGTACTTGTGAACTTTGCAATGAACGTGGTCATTTACATCTCCTATGCAAATTGTTTCATGATCGAATCATGTCCAGAAATTGTGATGATTTGATCTCCCTTGCTCATTACAATGAACTTAGTTTGCTTTTGGGTTATGAAGAGTTGAAACGTTTACTTAAGGACCTTCCGGAATTTGCCCATAAGAAATTCCTTGATATTGATCTAGAAAAGATTTATTTGTTTTGTGCGGAGAATTGCATTGAAATTATATTGCCAATTACCTAAAGAAAAGAAAGCAAATAGAAGATGATGAAAATACTAATGAAAGGGAAGAGACTTCCCAATGTCCTCCTATTATTTCTCATGATGAATCAGGTAACAAGGAGGAGCTTTCTATTCAACCAATCTCATCTATAAGGAGCTCAAAGAGGAAGGTTGAACCCACACATAATGTGAAGAAGAAAAAGAAAAGAAGGAGCAATAATGGTAGAAAGGTATCCCCCCAAATGATATTGCTCCTACTACTCATTGTGATGATGATAATTGCTATACTATTGGTGCTATCAATAGTTTTAATGATGAGAGTGATTATGCTTATGATATGAAAGAGCCCAAGCTTGGGGAAGCTATGTTTGATGGGGATGAACTATTTGAGAATATATTTGCTGAAACTAATGTTTGTGCCAAGCTTGGTGATGCTATGTTTAATGAAGATGATATTTTTAGCATCCCAAGTTTAGATATGCAAAGTTGTTATGATGATAGAATGCCTCCTACCTATGATGATTATATTGATGAAAGTGGGTTTGGAAGAGTGTCAACTTTAGGAAGTACTGACCCCACTATTTTGGAGGATGTTGAATCTTATTGTGATGAATATGAAAGTGGATTTGGAAGAGTGTCAACTTTATTTAGTGATTCCACTATCTTGGGAGAGGTTTCAATCGATTATGATGAGAACGAAGTTGCTACTTATGATGATTATTGTGATGAAACTTATGCTATAAAAAGTAGTGATGATTATATTTATAAATCTTGTCATGATTATGACTACCCTTTTACTGAACATTACTCTTTTAATGTGGAAACAATTTTTAGTGTTCAAGTCTCTTATGATACTCATACTATTCCGAATGAGAAGAATTTTGTTTATGTGGAGAGTAGTAAAAATTCTATGCTTGTAGATCATGAAAAGAATGCTTTAGGTGCTGGTTATATTGTTGAATTCATTCATGATGCTACTGAAAATTATTATGAGGGAGGAACATATGCTTGTAGGAATTGCAATAATGTCAAGTTTCCTCCCTATGTGCTTCAAGTTTTGAACTTATGCTTGTTTTACCTTCCTATACTTGTTGATTATTGTTCCCATAAGTTGTTTGATCACAAAATCCCTATGCATAGGAAGTGGGTTAGGCTTAAATGTGCTAGTCATATGCTTCATGATGCTCCCGTTATGTTTCAATCCTTATCTTTTATGTGAGCATCATTGTCATCATCATGCCTAGCTAGAAAGGCATTAAAGAAAAGTGCTTGTTGGGAGACAACCCAATATTTATCCTTACTGTTTTTGTGTGTCCACATGATTATGCTACTGTAGTAATCATGTTTTATAGCTTTTGTTTCAATAAAGTGCCAAGTAAGACCTTTAGGATAGCTTACGGTGATAGTTGTGTTGATCCTGCTGAAAATCAGAAACTTTTGCACTCAGTTAATTAGTTTTGTTAATTCACAGAAACGTGCTATTTATCTGATTCTTTTTGATCTGGATTGGTACACACATTACTGAGAACTTCCTAATTTGGTAGGATTTTTGGAGTTCCAGAAGTATACGTTTGATACAGATTACTACCACTACAACAAGAACCCCCCTACAGCAACGCATCAATGCGTTGTCTTATGTTCATATATATGTTGCTAAGGTCTACACCAACGGATTAGTATCCGTTGCTTTTGGTGGCGTTGGAAGGATCTACAACAACGTATATGCATTCGTTGGTAAACGGCATGTAGAAGCGTTGTTCGGTAGCAACATATAAAGCTAGAGACCAACAACAATTCATATGCGTTGGTGGCAACCCTGTACAAAATGATTTTTAAATGGACATAGCGAAGCATTCCAACGACTTCAAGCTTCATTAGATGGCATGAACAATTAATGACATCTTATATATTGTCATCCACAATTATTAGGTCAATGCCGATAGTGCATAGGAGGCACAATATAAAAAAACCAAAAGATCTCATATATTAAATTGACCATGTTGCATTACAAAGAAGATGATCCAAAGATCACAGATCTCATATATTAAATCGACTATGTTGCACTACAAAGAACATGATCCATTACAGGAGGTGAAACTATAATATTTGAAACATTGATCCTAAAATGGCATTCTAATTATCTTGTAGTAGCTCCATTCTTAACCTCGCAATGAACATCTGAGCCATGCATCATCTATTTATTTCAGTGATCTACAACAACAATATGAGGTGAGTAACTTACAGTAGAGAAAATCAGGCTAACAGAGAAGTAAAATTTAAATGGCCACCATACAAATGTTATTAACCATGACTTAGATTTATATATAGGTGTGAGACAATTAATAATCTAAATAGAAAAACTTCTTTGACATGAATTTATTGAACAACATTGCAGATTATGCAACCTATATTAGTGTATCAATTTATTATTTTCATCTTTTATCAGCAAAAACCAAGCACCTTTGACCTATCAAATTTGCATGTACATTGTGAAAGCTGTCAGCTTGTCTTTACTACTAAAAATTATCCAAACATCATATTATACCAACGGCCTCCCGCTCCCCGACCCTCTCCGGTGCTGCTCGCCGCCTCCGGTCCCCCGCCGGCCGTTGCTCCGGAGTCCTCCCCTCTGCCCCCTCCCTTGCCGCTCCCTCCCCCCCTCCCCCGTCCCGTTCGGCCTCGCCGCCGCGCGACATGCCGCGGGAGTGGGCCGACCCCGCGCCCCGGGACAAGAGGACGGCCGGGGAGCTCCACCGGTAGCCCTGTGCGTTCGGTTTATTCGGTTTACATGGTTCGGTTTATACGGTTTTTCGGTATGTACGGTATTAATACTTCGGTAAATACGGTATGAAATTAAAATACAGTATGAAATTAATACTTCGCCGGCGCTCCCTGTCGCCCTCCCCATCCCGCCGAGTTCGGTCGCCCTCCCCATTCCGCGCCGCGCGGTTGAGCCCGCCCCGCCCTCGGGATGGGATCCTCCCCACCCCGGTGGAACCCCGTCGCTACGTCCCGCCCCATGCCGCGGCCTCCGGGGGTGCGGCCCTGGTGCCGGCTCCCGGTGGGGCCCTTCATGGTCGGGCGGTCCGCCAAAGAAGAAGCGGCGCGGCGTGCGTATCGCGCCGCCCGTGCCTCCGCCGGCGGGCCAGGGCTCCACTCCCGCGCCGGGCCCCGTCTCCGGCCTCCCTCGCCCCCCCTGCTTCAACTGTGGGGTGAGGGGTCACTCTCAGGTCTCCTGCACCAACCCCCAGTGCTGCTACCTCTGCAAGGACCCCGGCCACCCTACCATCCTGTGCCCGGATAGACCGGTGGTCTCCGAGCTCATGATGTATGGGCACGGGATCGAGGGGCTGGGCTTCTTCCACCTCGAGGTCCCGGATGCTCCTCCGCCGTCTCCCTCCCTCCAGGCGATTGTCACTGTCGTTGATGGCGTGGCATCCCCGGAGATGATCGAGGCGGAGCTCAACCACCTCTACCGGCACCAGTGGGACTGGGTGGTCACTCCTACCGCCAGCCACATCTTCTCTGTCGTCTTCCCCGACGCTGTCAGCTACGGCTACGCGACGCGTAGTGGCCGGATCACCCTCGCCCTCAACCAGCTGGTGGTCGAGATCTCCGAGCCCATTCTCGACGCTCAGGCTGTGGCAGTCCTCGACACCGCCTGGATCCTCATCTCCGGCCTGCCTGATGTGGCGAGGTCTGAGCTCGTCATCCGCCAGATGTCCCGCCTCCTGGGCAAGGTGGTGGCCATGGACGAGCTCTCCCTCCGCAAGGAGGAGGAGGTCCGGGTCAAGGTTAAGTGCCTCGACTCCTCCAAGCTTCGCGCCTCTGTTCGTGTCTTCTTCAACGACCAGGGTTTTGACCTCAGGATCGCCCCCGAGCCCCCCAACCACATCGGGCGCCCCCGCTCCTTCGACACTGGCCCCCCCGGTGGCAACCCGGGGGCTGGTGGGGACTACCACGGGCGGCACCGCTCCCGCCGCTCGGATGAGGAGGGGACTTCTGAGGACTCCCGCTCCCCTTCCCCCTCGCCCCCCCCCCCGCCGACCGGGGGGGCCAGGGCCGTAAGGTCGCCCTCCTTCCCCTTTTGGCTGACTCTGCACTCGCGCCGATCTCCTCCTCCGAGGGGAGTGACATCTCCAGTGTGGGCATGGTGGTCTACCCCGCCTCCTCCCTGCGCTCTCCCATGTCGTCCCCCGCCACGGGGGCGGCCTCGACTGTCCTGATCCGCGATGACTCCTCCACCCCTGTGGAGGCGGCGGCGTCTGTGGAGGGGGTGGCTTCTCCGATGGCTCCTCCCCCCTCCCCGGCCGCCTGCACTTCTCCGGACCCATCCCCCCCCTGAGGGTGGATGCCCAGGGACGTCGCCCCCTGCTGGACGCCCCAGCCCGCCACCGCCGCTTCTGCACCACGTCGCCACCGCCTCCTCCTCCACCGGCAGGACCGCCACAGGCTGAGCACCTCCCCTCCGGCAGCGCCGGGACTGCTCAGCTGGCGTCTCCGGCTTCACTGGTTCTGCGGGAGGGGGAGACCCGTGTTCTCACCCCGATGGCGGCCCCGCCTCCTCCCCCCCGCTCTGCGGCGTACCCCCGTCGCGGCAGGTTGACCTCCTCCCCGGTGGTGGCCTCTCGCTGGAGTGCGCGGCTGGATGCGGCCCACCCGGAGGGCTCCCCGGCTCTGCCCATCCGCGAGCGGGCTGAGATCCGCGCGGCTGCTCGTAACCTGGAGCCAGCTTTGGCGGCCGCTTAGCCGCACCACGGACCGTGACGCCATCTCCGCCTTCATCGCCGACATTCGATCGATGGCCGTCCGCCTATCTCCGCCTCCCCCGCCGCCTCCGCCGGAGCCTGATTAGCCACCTCTTGTTGGGTGCGTTGTGCTAGTGTGGTGTTTTCTCTTCTTTTTTGGGCTTGTTGAGCTGTGCCCTCAGCAGAACCTGTGTACTGTGTTGTGAGACTTGTGTGTGTGGATGTGGACCTATGTGGGATGTATGTTCTGTGGCGGTTGCTTTATTTATAAAGCAGGGCGAAAGCCTTTTTCGGTATTATACCAACAACAGGAGATGAATTCAGCAAGGCTAATGACACGTAGGTAACCAATAGGACCGATTACTAGAAAATTGAACATCTCCATTTTCTAGTGGTCTCTGAACTAATTAGCTTTTCATCACATTACTCTTGTACTACTCAGCTTGGGATGATTCATTAGCCATGCTTGCTATGGTGTATTAGGAGAAAATCTCAGTGCGAGCAACTTGAAAATCCTTAAATAATCTACATCATGCAAAACTTCGTAGTTACCTGAGAACTACAAATTCACAATTATAATTTCCTGATCCATGAATAAGATTCTCAGAACCTGCAGAAGCAACATGAAAAAAAGCATCATCAGATCTGGGACAGGTGGAGTTATCAACTCATGGCCACATGTTCTCTCCAATAAAACTTGGCGAGAGGCAACCAAACTGAAAGCACGAATAAAGAAGTAGATCATCACCCCATCTAATCTAGTGTAGAACATTATGTATACTATGTTATCTTATAGCTAAGAGATTTCATTTCAACTCTAGCAAAATTTAAGCATACGAGGAACATCTAAACTGTTTCCAAGAACCAAGGCAGTGCTCAAACCAAGCCACGTGACACACATAGTAGTCAAATAGCATGTAAGATCAAAGGTATCATTAGTTAGCCATTACTTGCGGAGATGCATTTTATTACCTCACACATGAGAGTCGCACATGGCTCCATGGACACAACATCAAGTCATTTCAAAGAAAGATTAGGCATACCTGATTGTTAGAATGATCGGGAGTGCAGGCATAATGAGACATCTAATATCCATTTTCTTTGACCTTGCTCTAATATCCAGTTGTCAGAAGAGGACACTCAAGTTACCAAATATGGAGTAGTTACTCACTAAACAAAAATTGTGAAAAGAAAACGAACTTGAGAAGAGGTCACTTGTGTTGGGTGCAGAAACAATCCATGGTAAGCATTTGTGTATTAGACAACACATCTCCAAAAACAATCACGTATACAGTCCAAGGTAGCTGAGCCAAACACACATGGCATGAATTTATTTGTTACAATGCAGAAGGTACAATATCTTCCTATTATAAATAGTAATGCAACAGGGCAAGCGCACACTGGTCCACATGTGGTTCAGTCAGGAAACAAAAGGAGCTATATGATAAATAAATTCATTCGAGGTAAGAGGAGAACAATTGAAAGAACAAAAAAACTGAAATACCACAGATACCTCATTCTATATCCACTTGTAATTTGAAAGAGCCACCTTAAATCAATGACAGAGGTAAAGTAATCACACAAGAAAATCAAGAAGCAGAACTATAAGTACAAACAGTAAAGTAATGGCACTTACGATTGTTCCATTCCCAATTTAAATTTGCTAGCTCTACATGAACAAGGGTGAGCAGGAGGGCAAAGGGTGATGCAAATTCTGTGAGGAATCAATTGTTAGGGGCAAAAAATTATAAGATTAGCTCACCAAATATAGAAAAGATGTAAGAGAATCACTAGCTGGCCCTTTCACCCCTTGACGAGGATAAGATGGGAGGAAGAAGACGTTGGTGAGAGGTTTAAGGGGCTGTGGGCAAGGACATGATGGCGTAGTTGTTATCGGCAGTGCTAGCTTTGGCGAGCGCCCGGATAGGCTAGAGGGTCTTCTCCTTGCATTACACATCCATGCATAGAAAGAAGTTATGGATTGGACATGAACAAAACAATGTGAGTCTGCACCGCGAGGCTGAAGTGTCAAGGATGGGGCGGCCATCTTCCAACGGCAACGACCGCGACACAATTACACAGGTTAATTGAGACGGTTCTTGATCCTAGTTTCCTGCTACATCCTAGGTAGGGCTGAATTATCCAATTGTCCTAACCAACTAATCAGTTGTTGTGGGCATATATTTGGTTTTTTTTATTTTCCAAATTTGTGAAATCCACATAGTATTAATCAGAGCTGATTACCAATATACTTACCAAGGTACTTAGTATTTCCTGAATTATATCCAATTCTCCTTTGCTCTTAGTAACTGTGTAATGCCTTTGCAGTGAAGATTTAAACTGTGAAGCACCAAGCAAATAAGCCTTCGCTTTGCCATTAAATGAGAAAATATATATACGAGCAATAATCATGGTAAACAAACAGTTGGTTATCAAGAAAAAGCGATGTGATGATGCATTAATTGGGATCTATACACATTGATTCATGACTTTTTATAATAAGAAGAGTACGTGTACTTCAAATCTCTGTGTTTTGTTATCTGACATCATGATATAATAATTAACCCCTGTCAAACCCTGTATATTACCGAACAGTATTCATATGAAGGGGAATAGTTGATGCAAGGGATGCAATGCCTAAGGGCTTGTTCGGTTAATCCTCTCCCCAAGAGGATTGGAGGGGATTGGCAAGGATTGGTTTGTATTTTGACTTACAAGAGGTTTAGATCCCCCTCAAACCCCTTCAATCCACTCGGTTTGGCAAGCAACCGAACGAGGCCTAAAGGGATCCGAGTGACATTGGTTCTGAGGAATAAACTGAACCGAACAAAGTATGATACAGATAAAGAATTGTAGATGCGGGAGGGACACAACAAGACCTGCTGAACTGCGACAGTTGAGGAGGACGGGTCTGTCGGTACATGCGTTGTTCCTGGCTGTGCGGACGAACAACAGCGGCATCTGCATCTCCGGTCGCGTGGAAGAACGGCAGCGGCGTCTGCATCTCCGGTCGCGCGGAGGAATGTCAGGGGCGATGCCTTCCCCGACGCCTACCCCGACACAGGAGGATGGGCGACTATGTATTGTGCATCCCCGATGAGCGGAGAAATTAGCGAGGAAGGCGAGCTTGGAGGAGGAACGGGGACGGTGACCAAGGGCGAGGGCGGGCGGGGCGGGGCGGCGGCGGTGGGAGGTGGCGAGGGAGGCGATCTTGATGGAGGAACGGAGGTAGGCGATCTTGCTGGAGGAACGGAGGTAGGCGACCGAGGGAGAGGGCGGGCCGGGCCGGGCGGCGGTGGGAGGCTTGGCTGCTCGCTCTGTCTCCGATTTTTTCGAACGAAGGAAGGAGATTTCCGCGCGTGGCGTTGACAGCATAAAAAAAAGATGGAGGTGGTACGGGGAGGTTAGGGCTAAGTGGGGAAGGTGGATTCAATCAAACAACACATTGTGTTATCGTCGTTGCTAGACATGTGTTGCTGTAGGGGGGTGTTTGTTGTAGTGTACAGACTGTTCTGTTTTTGACAGATACTGTTTTCTATGTGTTGTTTGCTTATTTTGATGAATCTATGAGTAGTATCGGAGGGTAGGAACCATAGATAAGTTGGAATACAGTAGATATTACACCAATAAGAATTTATAATGAGTTCATTACAATACTTAAGTGGTGGTTTTATTTTCTTATACTAACGGAGCTTACGAGTTTTTCTGTTGAGTTTTGTGTTGTGGAGTTTTCAAGTTTTGGGTAAAGATTCGATGGACTATGGAATAAGGAGTGCAAGAGCCTAAGCTTGGGGATGCCCAAGGCACCCCAAGGTAATATTCAAGGACAACCAAGAGCCTAAGCTTGGTGATGCCCCGGATGGCATCCCCTCTTTCGTCTTCGTTCATCGGTAACTTTACTTGGAGCTATATTTTTATTCACCACATGATATGTTTTTTGCTTGGAGCGTCATTTTTTTTGTTAGTATTTTCTTTATGTTATTTAGATTAATGTTTTGCATCTTTAGTTTCAATAAAAATGTCAAGGATAGCCTTTTCCATGCTTATTTTGCTAGTATACATGTTGCTGTTTGAAAACAGAAAGTTTACCGCTGTTGCAAAAATTCCCTAGAAAAGTCAGAGCATGATATAATGATGAAACCTTTTGCATAATGAGCTCTGATAAATTTAATACAGTTGGTATTGTATTTCATAATTTTTGGAGTTAGTTAAGTATGATTAATCTTGCATTCTTCACAGACTATACTATTTTGGCAGATTGCTGCTATGGTTGCATTGTTTGCATATGTTTTCTAGTTTAATGATTCTATTTTGAGGATAGGAGTATTAAATATGCAGAGGCATTTAATATGCAATGTGGAATAATAATTTTAGTGATTTTTTACAGTAGAAAATGATAAGGTTTTGCATTGGTTTATACTAACCTATCTCACGAGTTCTTGTTGAGTTTGTTGTGGATGAAGCTTTTGATAAAAAGAGAAACCATGGTACGAGAGGAATTAAGGAGATACAAAAGTTCAAGCTTGGGGATGCCCAAGGCAACCCAAGATAATATTTCAAGAAGTCTCAAGCACCTAAGCTTGGGGATGCCCCGGTAGGCATCCCACCTTTCTTCTTCGACAACTATCGGTTAGTATCGGTTGAGCCTAAGTTTTTGCTTCTTCACATGAGTTGTGCTATCCTTGCAATGTCATTTTATTTTGTTTTGCCATCTGCTTGATTAGAATACCAATATCTGAAATTCTTCAATGAGAGAGAGTCTTCACATAGTCGCATAATTATTTAGCTACTCATTGATCTTCACTTATATCTTTCGGAGTAGTTTGTCATTTATACCTTTTAGAGCACGACGGTGGTTATATTTTGTAGAAATTGCTAGTCTCTCATGCTTCACTTATATCTTTTTGAGAGTCTTTTAGAACAGCATGGTATTTGCTATGGTTACAAAGTTGGTCCTAGAATGATGAGCATCCAAGTTGGGTATAATAAAAACTATCATAGGAAGTGAATTGGATGCTATGATCAATTTGATGCTTGATAATTATTTTGAGATATGGAGGTAGTGATATTAAAGCCATGCTAGATGGGTGATTATGAATTTAAAGAATGCTTGTGTTGAAATTTGTGATTCCCGTAGCATGCACGTATGGTGAACCGCCTTGTGATGAAGTTGGAGCACAATTTTATTTATTGATTATTTTCCTTATGAGTGGCTGTCAGGGACGAGCGATGGTCTTTTCCTACCAATCTATCCCCCTAGGAGCATGCGCGTAGTACTTTGGTCTTTGATGACTTCTAAATTTTTGCAACAAGTATATGAGTTCTTTTGATTAATGTTGAGTCCATGGATTATACGCACTCTTTCACCCTTCCACCATTGCTAGCCTCTCTTGTATCGTGCAATTTTCGCCGGTACCATACACCCACCATATACCTTCCTCAAAGCAGCCACCATACCTACCTATTATGGCATTTCCATAGTCATTCCGAGATATATTGCCATGCAACTTTCCACCGTTCCGTTCATATGACACGCATTACTTTTGTCATATTGCTTTTTGCATGATCATGTAGTTGACATCGTATTTCTGGCAAGGCCACTTTCATAATATTCATACATGTCGCTCTTGATTCATTGCATATCCCAGTACACCGCCGGAGGCATTCATATAGAGTCATATCTTGTTCTAGCTTTGAGTTGTAAATCCATAAAGTGTGATGATCTTCATTATTAGAGCATTGTCCTAGTGAGGAAAGGATGATGAAGACTATGATTCCCCCACAAGTCAGGATGAGACTTCGGACTTTACAAAAAGAAAAAGAAAAAAAAGGAGAAAGGCCAAAAAAAAGAGAAAGGCCAAAGAAGAAAAAAAACAAAAAAAAAAGAAAAGAAAAAAAATAAAATGAGAGAAAAAGAGGGAAGGGACAATGCAAATATCTCTTTTTCCACACTTGTGCTTCAAAATAGCACCATGATCCTCATGATAGAGAGTCTCATATGTTGTCACTTTCATATACTAGTGGTAATTTTTCATTATAGAACTTGGCTTGTATGTTCCAGTGATGGGCTTCCTCAAATGCCCTAGGTCTTCGTGAGCAAGCAAGTTGGATGCACCCCACTTAGTTTCTTTTGTTGAGCTTTCATATATTTATAGCTCTAGTGCATCCGTTGCATGGCAATCCCTACTCACTCACATTGATATCTATTAATGGGCATCTCCATAGCCCGTTGATACGCCTAGTTGATGTGAGACTATCTTCTCCCTTTTGTCTTCTCCACAACCACCATTCTATTCCACATATAGTGCTATGTCCATGGCTCACGCTCATGTATTGCATGAAGTTAAAAAAGTTTGAGATTATTAAAGTTTGAAACAATTGCTTGGCTTGTCATCGGGGTTGTGCATGATTAAATACTTTGTGTGATGAAGATAGAGCATAGCCAGACTATAAGATTTTGTAGGGATAACTTTCTTTGTCCATGTTATTTTGTGAAGACATGATTACTTTGATTAGTATGCTTGAAATATTACTATTTCTTTTGTCAATATGAACTTTTATTTTGTATTCATTTGGATCTCAACATTCATGCCACTATAAAGAAAATTACATTATGAATTATGCTAGGTAGCATTCCACATCAAAAATTCTGTTTTTATCATTTACCTACTCGAGGACGAGCAGGAATTAAGCTTGGGGATGCTTGATACGTATCCAACGTATCTATAATTTTTGATTGTTCCATGCTATTATATTACCCCTTTTGGATGTTTATGGGCTTTATTTTACAAATTTATATCATTTTTGGGACTAACCTACTAACCGGAGGCCCAGCCCATATTGCTGTTTTATTGCCTCTTTCAGTATTTCGAAGAAAAGGAATATCGAACGAAGTCCAAACGGAATGAAACCTTCGGCATCGTGATTTTTTGGAAGAATATGATCCGGGAAACTTGGAGTTCACGTCAGAAGATCCCCGAGGACTCCACAAGATAGGAGAGCGTGCCCCCCCCCCTACAGGCCGCGCCCCCTGTCTCGTGGGCCCCTCGAGCACCTCCCGACCGACTTCTTTCGCCTATATATGCCTATGTACCCTAAAACCATCAAATATCAAGATAGATCGGGAGTTCTGCCGCCGCAAGCCTTTGTAGCCACCAAAAACCTCTCGGGAGCCTGTTTCGGCACCTTGCCGGAGGGGGAATCCATCACCGGTGGCCATCTTCATCATCCCGGCGCTCTCCATGACGAGAGGGGAGTAGTTCACCCTCGGGGCTGAGGGTATGTACCAGTAGCTATGTGTTTGATCTCTCTTTCTCGTGTTCTCTCTCGTGTTCCCTCTATGGCACGATCTTGATGTATCCCGAGCTTTGCTATTGTAGTTGGATCTTATGATGTTTCTCCCCCTCTACTCTCTTGTGATGAATTGAGTTTCCCCTTTGAAGTTATCTTATCGGATTGAGTCTTTTATGAGAACACTTGATGTATGTCTTGCCGTGCTTATCTGTGGTGACAATGGGATATCATGTGCTACTTGATGTATGTTTTGGTGACCAACTTGCGGGTTACGCGCATGAACCTATGCATAAGGGTTGGCACACGTTCTTGACTCTCCGGTAGAAACTTTGGGGCACTCTTTGAAGTACTTTGTGTTGGTTGGATGAATCTGAGATTGTGTGATGCATATCGTATAATCATGCCCACGGATACTTGAGGTGACAATGTAGTATCTAGGTGACATTAGGGTTTTGGTTGTTTTGTGTCTTAAGGTGTTATTCTAGTACGAACTCTTTTATAGATCGATCCGAAAGAATAACTTTGAGGTGGTTTCGTACCCTACCATAATCTCTACGTTTGTTCTCCGTTATTAGTGACTTTGGAGTGACTCTTTGTTGCATGTTGAGGGATTGTTGTATGATCTATCTATGTTATTATTGTTGAGAGAACTTACACTAGTGAAAGTATGAACCCTAGGCCTTGTTTCCTATCATTGCAATACCGTTTACGCTCACTTTTATCATAAGTTACCTTGCTGTATTTATATTTTCAGATTACAAATACCTATATCTACTATGCATATTGCACTTGTATCTTCATCTCTTTGCCGAACTAGTGCACCTATACAATTTACCATTGTATTGGGTGTGTTGGGGACACAAGAGACTCTTTGTTATTTGGTTGCAGGGTTGTTTGAGAGAGACCATCTTCATCCTACGCCTCCCACGGATTGATAAACCTTAGGTCATCCACTTGAGGGAAATTTCTACTGTCCTACAAACCTGTGCATTTGCAGGCCCAACAACGTCTACAAGAAGAAGCTTGTGTAGTATACATCAATAAGTACTGTTGCAAACCCATTCATATTTTATTCTTGCATTATATCTATTGTATTCCAACTTTTCTTCCTACAAACCTGTGCACTTGCAGGCACAACAACGTCTACAAGAAGAAAGTTGTGTAGTAGACATCACGCCAAATCAGGACACGCGCCTGTACAAGGGGCGCCACCCTCTATCGCATAGGAAGGCGCGCCCGGTGCCCTCTTTGGGCACGGCTCAGGGGCTCTCTCCTGGGGAGCCACCGACTTTGCCAAGGTCATGAGGGAGGCACTTGGGCACCACTTGGAGGCATGCTTCATGGCACGTTTCCCTCAGGAAGTCGTAGCGAAAGAAGGACCCAACCCTCAGGAGTTCATCACCAAGGCCGCTCAGAGAGTTGGAGGAATCGAGAGTCATGCGCGGCAGCCGCCACCTACCCAGCGTGGCTCCCCATCCAGGCGAGGATGGCGGGCTGCGCATCTGCATCGACTACCCAGGGCTCAATCGAGTCGCTTCTCAGGAGTGCTTCTGGCCTTCGTGCATGGGGCGTTGCACGGGCCCGCCACACAGCTATGTTCGCATGCCCTTCGGCTTGCCGAACGCGGCTGCAGCCCACCAGCGCCTGATGAGGAGCATTCTGGAAGCTCAGGTGGCCAAGCATCGCGCGCTCATGGAGGAGATGGAGATGGACCTCGTCGGGCCGCCCGGACCACCTGAGCCTCCCGAGGCTCGGAGTCCTGAGGGCTCGTGAAGATCGGCTTCTTCACCCCGCATTGTCAGCTACTCCGACACTCGTTCTGCAACAGTATCAGGTGACTTCTTTTCAGTGTTCATTTCAGCTGGCAGCGCCCTCAGGGCTGCATCATTCCCAGGTCGCGTGGGTCCGTCCCTGTGGCATGTATCCATTTTGCTTATGTTCTCTACTTACCTTGTTGGGGGCGCCCCTCGGGCTGCATCATCCCCAAGCCACTCGGGCCTGACCAAGTGGCGTTTGCTTTCTCCGCATCATCTAAGTTGATTTGCTCCTTCATGATTGTCGTCTGCAGGCCACCACGGGTCTATTTTTCCTCATGCTAATTGCTTGCACGTTAAAAGGGGGGCGCCTGAGCATCGCGACTCATTGGCTCTTACTGGCTCTCCAGCCCTCACCCCCTGGCCTTGACCCACGGCATCGCGACCTATCATACCAGCGGCAGCTGAGCTTGCTCGAGGGCTGGGACCTGAGGACGTAGAGCATTTGCATTCTAACCACCTTGCAGGAACATACCACTGATAAAGGCCCAGAGCTAGGCGCAACCCGCCTCGAGGTAGGGCCCCGTGAGTCCCGCGCTGGCTCACAGGTGCCCAGATACACCTCTCTTAAGCCCTACCATGTCGGCCACGTGTCATGGCGGGGCTATACATGCCCCGGGGGCTCCTCTCGGAGGGGAGCCCCCCTCCCACGCACTAGTGGAAGCACCATGCTCTGCGCTGGCTGACGACACTGCCGAGGAGCGGCTATTCCCATACACATACGGAAGCACTATGCTCCGCGCTGGACAACTGAGGGCAGCCCACGGCTATATCAACCTCAGGGAGCCCAGAGCTCAGTGTCTGGCACCATCGCAAAGCCTCCCCTCGGGAGTGCCGTGCGAGGGGGCTGGACACGGGGGCTGCTCCCGGGCCACGCCCGAGCACACGCCACCCAGCCAGGTCCCTCGGACCTGGTCATCGCGCGCCCCTCCCCGAGCGGAGCCAAGGTATGAAGACTCGTTTGAGCATCAAGGGGGACTCCTAAGCATCACGACTCAGGAGTCTAACTGGTCACGGAGCCCCTCACTCCTTAGTTCCAAAAGGCTAACGGTGGTTGAGGTATGCGCGGGGCCGGGCCCTGCCGACGTAGAACGACAAATCCTCTCCTCCGTCCCCTCCCTATTTGTCGTTTGCGCGTCAAGGGGGACTCCTAAGCATCGCGACTCAGGAGCCTAACTTGCCACGTAGCCCCTCACTCCTTAGTTCCGTCCTGGTGATCCGGTCGGGGCTAACAGCGGCTGAGGTATGTGTGGGGTCGGGCCCTGCCGACGTAGAACACAAGAAAATAGGAAGGAAGTCGCAAAATCTAGCAAATCTAGAAGCAAATATTACAGACCATAAATTGTCCTCACAATACCAGACACAAATTTAAACGCCTCCACGAGGCATGGTGCATGTTGCAGGAATCAAAGTAGGAAAAAGGCCGCGAGAAGATCAACCCTGGGCCGCGCCACCACTCGTGGTAGAGTCGCGCTTGACAGCCCCACCTCCTGGAGCTGTGGGGCCGGCAGCGCCTCGCTTGGGCGCGGTGTTGAAGGCACGGAACTTCGACAGCAAGACCTCCGCTCGACCCTTGACGGCTTCAGCAGCAGCGGCGGAGCGCTTGGCGTCCACAGGCTCCAGTAGGTCATGCAGGTTGGCGTTGGGGTTGCGGATGTAGACGTGGCTGAGGATCTGCGTCAGCGCTGCGGAGGAGAGGATGCAAGCGTCGACTTCAGCCATGGGGCCGATCCCGACCACGACCTCCTCAAGCGGCTCGACGAGGAAGGGAACCAGCTTAGCAGGGCCCTCCTTGGCTCCGGCCAGTGGCTTCTCCAGGCCCCCGTCGTAGAGCGTTTTCAACTCTATACGGGCCCTTTCCTCATAGAGCGCGAAGGCCGCGCAGTCCTCGGCCAAAACCTTCGCCTCGGCATCTAGTTCGACCCTCTCCGCCTTCAGCACCTGCTCCAGTGTCTTCACGGTCGGCTGAGAGTTCGGCGTCACGCTCCTTGACAGCAACCTCCTGAGGCTTCATCTCCTCCTCCTTCATCTGGTGATTGCGAGTCTCCTTGGCGAGCTCATCACGCAGCCCTTACAATTCGCCCTCCAGTGTCTTGCAGTGGCCCTTGGCGGTGGAGGCATCCTTCAAGGCCTCATCGTGAGTGGCCATGGCCTGGGAGGTGGCTTGCTTCCCCTCCTCGGAAGCCGTCACAGCCTGGCTCAGCGCCGCTCGGATAGAGGCGTCAGAGCAAACCCAGCTGGAGATCAACTCCAGGCGCCCGACCACCAGGCGGGGGTCCGTGCTCCGAAGGTCCTCCCGCAGCCAGCTTAGTTTGTCGGTAGCACGGTCCAAGGTGGCAGAGGAAGCAGAGGAGACGGGAGCCGGTGGAGTAGGAGGAGAGGATGGCAGCGTGATCACGGCTTGGGAGGAAGGGACCCCCTGAGCCTTGGCCACCTCGGCGACAACATCAAGCATAGGCACCTCCAGAGTCACCGAGGCCACGGGGGCTGACTCCTCACCAGAGCGTCCCTGCTAGCCTCGCGAGGACGATCGGGCAGGGGACGTGCGGGCCCTACTACCTCCCTTTCCCGCAAGTGAAGACACGGCCACGGCCGAGGGGCCCGTCCCAAGCGGGGTCGCCGCATCTCCCCTCAGCCTCTTCGCCGTGGGCAGCAGCCTGCCAAATGGAAGATGTCAGGTCTAGACAACGAAAGACAGGAGTAAGGCGGAATTCGAACACTTACTTATTGACCGCCGCTGGATCCCACGGACTTCGGCCAAGCTTGAAGCCTGAAAGCTTCTTGCAGGGCTCAGCCTCGGGAGGCCCAGTCGCAGGAGAAGGCGCGCCTGAAGGGCTGGAGCTGACTTCGGCCGATGCAGGGGCCGGGGTAGACCCTTGGGGGATCAGCCTGGACCTGTCCTTCCTCGGGATCAGGGGCGCGTCCTCCCCACCTCGCCTGGTGCCGGCCTCGTCGTTGTCAGGCAAGGAGCTAAGGGCCCTGGACCTGCGCCAGGGGGAAGTCTCCCTCGTCCCCTCGAAGGTCGCCTCCGAGTCACGCTCCTCCTCCTCGTCGCCATCTCCCTCCTCTTCTCCGCTAGATTCACTGGAGGACAGGTTCACCGTCGCCGTCGCCGCCTGACCCTCAGGATGCTCCGCCGGCACCAGGCCGACCCCGTTGAAGGTGGGCATGGCGTCCACCACCAGCTCCCAATCATCACGGAGGAACAAAGGGACCGAAGCACCCACCGGGCCTCCCACTTCCTCTCCAACCAAGCAGTGCAGGGCCGTGGTCAGATCCTCGTCGCTCAGGGCGTCCGAGCTCAGGCGGAGGATGACATCCGCATACGCGAGCCTCCACAGCGGGCGTGAGTGTGCCTGAAGAGGGGCCACCCAGTGCGACAGAAACTCCCACAGGAGCGAGGCACCGGTCAGCTTCGCCGCCCTCAGACTACCCGGCCTCAGGTCGGCGTTCATCTTCTCCAACACCCGCTTCGCCCGCTGGTCATCGAGCTTCGCGCGGGACCACGCCTCACGGCCTCGAGCTGCTTTGTCGGCAGCTCCAGCAGGGGGTTGTGGCACCCAGCGTTCATCCTGACCCACTTGCTCCGGAAGCCCTCGGCCCTCTTCCTGGCCTTCAAGATGGCGTTGGACTTGGAGTACGCGACAAAACTCGCGCACGCCAAGATATTGCCACCGAAGACCCGGAGGGAGAAGAAGTGGCGCAGCAAAGCCACGAAGTGCGCCACCTTGACGTGCGCCTCATAGTAGTAGGCGAAGATCGACAAGAGGAGGATGGAGTTGGGGTGGATATGCAGAGCATGCAACTGATATTTGCGAAGGACAGCAAGGAAGAACTCAGAGAAGGGAGGAACCAAACCAGCGATGACGGTGTTCATGAAGAAGGGATAGAAAGTGCTCCCCTTGTCCTCTGGCTGAGCGGAGCCTAGACAGAGCGCAGTCTCCCCCATCTCGTTGATCTGCGACGCTGCCATCCGGTGCGTGAGGGCGAGATTCTTTTCCATCACGTAGGAAGAGACCAGGGCCGGCGAGTACCAGGCCGATGCAGCCCCAGCCGGAGTCTTGCGGGGGGGCATAGTTTGCTGGAGGAGAAAGAATGCGGCAGATCTGGAGATTTTGAAGGCAGGAAAGCGAAGAGCAAGAAAGGGGATCTGGAGCAAGGAGAACGAGTGTAATGAGGTAAGGCTAACCCAGAGTCAGCCTTTTGTCAGTCGAGCAGTTGCCGAGGCAGTGTGGGGAAGCGGAGACGCCCACGCCCAATCAACCGCCACGCGGCGCCCAAGGCTGCAGGCTGATGGGGCCCGCGACGCTCTGCATTTGCCCCTTCGCTTCTCCGCTAAGGCAAGTCCGAGCATGCCTTGGGCCCGTGGGCTACTGTCGGTGTTCTGGGAATGGGGTACCCAGACTTGCCTGCCTGCGGCCTGCGGCGTGGCTCAAGTGGTGGCCCAGTATGGTCCGTCTTCATCAGCACAAGACTCAAGACCCTCGCGAGGGGCCAAGACTCGCGGGGCAGATCACGCAGGGCTTCCTCAGGGACTGCCTTGTCAGGCAGGCTCGCGAGGAGGCGGAGAGATCAAGGCAGCGTACCTCGCGAGGTGCTCGTGACGCAAGCCATGACGATCGAGACCAGGCAGGCGCCAGGAGGGCGCCAGCCTGAGCAGTGTCCTTGTTTCCTCTTTGGTGCAAAGGGGGCAAGCACATGCATGGAGTACCGAGGCATCGAGCAAAGGTTGCCATTTCAGTGCAACGAGACCAAGACCAGCGGAGCGGCAGGATGGAGGTCACCGTGGAGCCCAAGGCAGCGTCATCGCCAGTGCTTTTGGCAGCCGAAGACCAACTTTAGTCAGGATAACTTGTACTAGATGTTCCCCTTCGAAATGGACATTGTTGACGCCCTTCCCGCTCAATATTTGGGAAGAGGCCCAGGGCCTCTGTAAATAGAGCTAGCCACCACAGAGTAGGGGGGATCGGATCGGATCGGATATTCAGAAGACAGAGAGAGAGGCGATCGAACTCACCCAAGCAGTTCATCGCACCAGCTCAAGAACACCTCTCGCGAGGCTGTTCTCCCTTTGTAGTGTTCATCATCAGCCCCTGAGGCAATCCACCACACCACACACTGGAGTAGGGTATTACACCACAATGGTGGCCCGAACCAGTATAAATCTCGTGTCCCTCGCATTGTTCTCCGTTTACAGCTTAGATCTCACGAGGTGATCGAACGTAGATCGGTAGGGGAGAGATCTCCGCGCGCACCCTAGTGTTCGAACCTTAAGGGTCTGCCGTAACCCAACATCCGACCAGTACAATACTAATAAAACATTAAGGTCATGAGGCGATGCATTGCTGGTTACAGGAGGCAAGAAGAAGAGATGCATCCATCGACGACGTCCACCTCCTCCACTCAGGGCACCGGCCCACCGAACGGCACCTAAGTAGCAGCGGCTTTCGTGGCCAGGTTGACGTGCTTCTGAACAATGGTGTCCAAAGATTCCAGCCGCTGGAAGAAGGCCAACGTCTTTCTGTCCTCGCTTGCCTTGTAGTGGCCTATGTAGACGATTTCCTCATAGACGTGGATGTGCAGGTCGATGGTTTCTTGCATGGCGAGGCGCTGCGCGGCGAGTGCGGCCTCGAGGTGCACATTCTTTATCGCGACTGAGGGAGTCCTGGACTAGGGGGTGTCCGGATAGCCGAACTATCACCATTGGCCGGACTCCAAGACTATGAAGATACAAGATTGAAGACTTCGTCTCGTGTCCGTATGGGACTTTCCTTGGCGTGGAAGGCAAGCTTGGAAATACGGATATGTAGATCTCCTACCATTGTAACCGACTCTGTGTAACCCTAGCCCTCTCCAGTGTCTGTATAAACCGGAGGGTTTTAGTCCATAGGACGAACAACAATCATACCATAGGCTAGCTTCTAGGGTTTAGCCTCCTTGATCTCGTGGTAGATCCACTCTTGTACTACCCATATCATCAATATCAATCAAGCAGGAGTAGGGTTTTACCTCCATCGAGCGGGCCCGAACCTGGGTAAAAACATCATGTCCCTTGTCTCCTGTTACCATCCGCCTAGACGCACAGTTTGAGACCCCCTACCCAAGATCCACCGGTTTTGACACTGACATTGGTGCTTTCATTGAGACTTCCTCTGTGCCATCGCAATCAGGAAGGATGCCTCTTCCCGTCTTTAAAGACGGTACCGTTGCCAAGGGAGCTTTGGCCGCCGGCCAAACTATCCGCTAGGTGGTTTTCTTATGACCGCTGTTCGCCGCCGCTCCGACAATGACCTCTCGGGTCATCAAAAGCGATCTTCACGTCAACTCGAATTGCCGAGCAGCTAGATCCGATGGAGCTCTTCCAGAACGAGCTCTTGGATCGCATCACCGCCTCGAGTCGCTTCATGACTACGATCGGATTGGGCTTAAAACCGATCTGAGAGAGATTAACTCTCCCCAGGCTACCCACCACGTTGCTGTGATAAAGGAACAACGCGGCGACTCTTCTTCTATATTAAAGACCAGTTATGTCTGGATTCCTAATCCCTCCATGCCGGATTCCCGCGGAGGGATGGACGTCAATCATGTACTGAACTTAAAGTCAGGCAGCGGACCAGATTCGTTGGACGACATCCAGTAATCCAAGCTTCCGAATTCGGAAACTTTTTGGCCCTTGAGCCTCAGATTGGGCGGGGTTCCGAACTTATTTCCACCCACCCACCCAAACACAAGCGATCTATCTCAAATCCGGAAAGAGCCCGCTGAAACAGTACATCATTACTGGGCCAGATTCCTCCTGGTTATGGACAGGATAAAGGACTGCCGTGAGGAAAGCGCAATCTCAATTTTCTGCAATAATTGCACAGACAAGGGAATCATGAACACCATAAGTCGTCGCAAAATCACACGCTTCACCAACCTAGCGTCCATAGTACGAAAGTACTATGCGATGGAGAGTGCCTGGAAAACCGAAACTAAGTTTGGGACAATCCGGCTCCGAACATAACCCTAGTCCGAAATAAAAGGGTGCATCATGCTCAGGCACCTGGGACAAAAACCAAAAAACAAAACCCCCTAAAGGGCACGGAACCGTACTAGAGGGATGGCTCAGCGGACTCTGTAAAATCCATAGTACAGAGGGTGCCACTCCAACACATAGCCTTCGAGCATGTTGGATACTACGGCAGGTGGCCAAAAGTGGCGAAGAGCTTCTAGCCCCGGAGAACCAGCCCAACAGTACCAGTACGGTATTAACAGTCTTCGAGACTTTCGCATCAAATAATATGCGGAAACGAACAAACCGCAGCCTCGCCGAAGTCTACCAAGTAGCAACAACAAATCCATGGAGCGACACGGCCATCACCTTCAACGCCAGCGACGAACCCAAATTCCGAACAGCCCGAGCACCTGCCGCATCGACTTTCGTCTTACCAAGGCACTCATGGATGGCGGCAGCGGATTAAACCTCATCTACGAGGAAACCCTTCGAAAAATGGAAATAGACTGGATCCGCATTGAGCGAAGCAGCACAACCTTCAGAGGAATAATCCCTAGTCGGGAAGTGCGCTGCACAGGGAAAATTACACTAGATGTGGTGTTCGGCTCGTCGGACAATTATAGGTCCGAGGAGGTCACGTTCCAAGTGGCCCCGTTCAGCAGCGGATATCACGCTTTACTAGGGCGAGAGGCATTCACAATTTTTCAAGCTATACCCCATTACGGGTACATGAAGCTTAAAATGCCCGGGCCCAATGGAATCATCACCCTTGTCAGTGATCCGGACATAGCACTCCGCGCTGAAAATAAGACAGTCGCACTAGCCCTAGAGGCACTATCCGAAGCCCTAGAGGTAGAGGAACTCACTGCGCTGCGCTCCACGGTGAACAGGGACGATGTGATACTCGATAAGAGATCCAAGTCCACCTCTTTTAAACTAGCGGACGAAATAGTCAAATTCCAAGTCCATCCAACGGACCCCACAAAGACGGCCTCCATTGGGGCACAATTAAACCCTGATGTAGACGCCGCACTATGAGAACTCCTTCAGCAAAATTGGGACATCTTTGCCTGGCACCCTTCAGACATGCCAGGAATCCCACGCAGGTTGGCAGAACAGAGCCTAAATATCCTAAAAGGATTCAAGCCAGTCAAATAGGCTCTTTGGCGATTTTCCGAACCCAAAAGACAGGCAATGGGAGAGGAGCTAGCCAAACTATTAGAAGCCGGATTCATCAGAGACATAAAACATCCGGACTGGCTAGCAAACTCGGTAATGGTACCAAAGAAGGACAAATCCTGGCGCCTGTGTGTCGATTTTAAAGACCTTAACAAGGCTTGTCCAAAGGATCCTTTCCCCCTCCCCGCATAGATCAAATCATCGATGCCACCGCAGGGCACGATTCATTGTGCTTCCTCGACGCATACTCCGGCTACCACCAAATCAAGATGGGGAGACAGACCAAGCCGCAACGGCATTCATTACTCCATACGGACCATTCTGCTTCAACACAATGCCTTTCGGGCTCAAAAACGCCGGCGCAACATATCAGCGCATGATTCAGACATGTCTGGCAACCCAGATCGGCAAAACACTGGAGGCATACGTAGACGATGTGGTCGTCAAGACCAAACACGTCGAAACTCTAGTAGACGATTTGAGGCTGACATTCGACAACCTCCGAGCATATGACATTAAGCTCAACCCGGAAAAATGCGTTTTCGGCGTACCAGCCAGAAAGCTCTTGGGATTCATTGTATCCGGTAGAGGAATTGAAGCAAACCCAGCCAAGATCCGAGCTCTGTCACAGTTGGATATCCCAAAAGACCTCAAACAAATACAAAAATTGACTAGATGTGTGGCGGCCCTAAGCCGCTTCATCTCCCGCTTGGGAGAAAAGGCATTGCCCCTTTATCGCCTCCTCCGGCGCACCGAACACTTCAAATGGACGGATGCTGGCACGGCCGAACTCGAAGAAATAAAGGCCATATTGGAAACAAATCCGGTCCTGGCCGCGCCCAACTTGGGCGAACCAATGTTATTATACATCGCGGCAACACATCAGGTTGTAAGCGCGGTGCTCGTCGTCGAACGAGAAACAGAAGAACATAAATTCCCTCTTCAAAAACCAGTGTACTACGTATCCACTGTCTTAACTTCATGCAAGTCCCGGTATCCACATTATCAAAAGATAGCGTACGCGGTGTTCATGGCATCCCGGAAGTTGCGACACTACTTTCAAGAGTGTTCGATAATAGTAGCCTCCGAAGTACCTCTCAACGACATTATAAACAACCGCGACGCGATGGGCAGGATTGCAAAATGGGCCATTGAGCTCTTACCATTCGACATAACCTACAAACCACGGCGAGCTATAAAGTCGCCAGTTTTGGCCAACTTCATCGCTGAATGGACCGAAGCCGAACTCCCTAAAGAGTACGATGCATACTCCAATTGGATCATGCATTTTGACGGCTCTAAAATGTTGGCCAGCTTGGGGGCTGGCGTCGTCTTGACGTACCCAACTGGAGACACAGTCCAATACGTACTTCAAATAATGTACATGGACTCCAACAACGCAGCCGAATACGAGCCCCTTCTACATGGTCTCCGGATGGCAATCTCCATGGGCATTTAACGCCTAGAGGTCCGCGGGGATTCAAACCTCGCAATATCCCAAGTAAATGGAGACTTTAATGCCAAGGATCTGAAAATGGCAGCCTATTGTAACGCCGTCTTAAAAATGTCAGCTCGGTTCGAAGGACTCGAATTCCATCATGTAGCCCGGGATAATAACCAGGCGGCTGACGTGTTGGCACGCATCGGCGCAAAGCGCGACGCCGTCCCTCCAAACATCTTCCTGGAGCAGCTCTTTAAGCCATCCGTAGTATGGGAAGAGGAGTCCGGAAACAACAATCCGGAACCAACCGCTCCGCCCAACACCGAACATTCTGACACAATCGGTGGCTCAGCCAATGAAATAACACCTTCAGCCCACGAAATAATGGCAGTCATTGACCCGTGAATGGAACCATTCCTAGCCTACTTAATTAGCCAGGAACTCCCCGAAGACCAAAATGAGGCCCGCTGCATAGTACGGCGATCTAAAGCCTACAAGGTCCATGAGGGAGAGCTTTATAAGAAAAGCACAACCGGAGTCCTTCAAAGGTGCATATCCGAAGAGGAAGGGCGAAATCTTCTGGCTGAAATTCACGCCGGACTCGGCAGGCACCACGCCGCAGCCCGGGCCCTTGTAGGCAAGGCCTTCCGTACAGGATTTTATTGGCCAACGGGCCAGGCAGATGCTCAGGACTTAGTCCAATGATGCGTCGGTTGCCAGCTCTTTGCTAATCAAAGCCACATGCCACCCACCACCCTCAAAACTATACCCATCACCTGGCCGTTCGCGGTCTGGGGGCTTGACATGGTTGGACCCCTTAAAGGGGGAACCCACAAGCAAAAGTATTTGTTGGTCATGGTGGACAAATTCACCAAATGGATAGAGGCCAAGCCAGTGAAAACGGCCGAATCCGGACCTGTGATAGACTTCATATCTGGGGTAGTACACCGTTATGGCGCCCCCACAAAGCATCATCATCGATAACGCACGAACTTCACGGCCGACTATGTTAAACTCGTGCAAAAATATGGGCATCAAGCTCGACCACGCTTCAGCCTATCACCCTCAAACTAACGGTCAAGTCGAACGAGCAAATGGTCTAATCATGAGCGGCATCAAACCCAGGTTAGTGCGGTCCTCACGGAATCTAACACGCCTTTGGGTAGAGGAGCTCCGTACACTGGGGCTGCAGACCACGCCAAACCGTACTACTGGATTCACACCATTTTTTATGGTATATGGCGCAGAGGCAGTTTTGCCCTGCGATATAATTCATGACTCACCTCGCGTGCGCATGTACGAAGAAAGAGAGGCCGAGTTGGATCGGCAAGATAGTTTGGACGCCTTAGAAGAGGAGCGCGACGTGCCGAAAGCTCGTTCCGCATTCTATCAGCAGCAGGCTCGAAGATATCAAAGCAGGGTTCCCTAGTCCTCTGATGCGTGATAATGTTGTGGGTACTACTTTTGAGCTTGATGCTGAGGAAGAAGGGGAGATGAACACTGTAGTTTCTTTTGTTCCGCATGATGAGGCACTTAACATGCGGCTCACTACTCATGGTCCTGATGTGTGGCTTCTTTACATTGGATTTCCTCAAGACTACCAAACTTACCATTATCTGCATAGATCTGTTGATTGTTTCGGTAGTCTGACGCACTAGCACAACCCAAGGGGAGATAGAAAGCTAGTACTGCTCAGAGTTAAAGTCATTCATCTGAGGTTGGTGCCAAAGAGCTTGGTTATCCGCCAACTTGGAGGCAATCATCATTGCTGGACAGTTTGTGTTACAATGTTGCGCAGTTCAGATTGGAATGCTCATTTGCCAGAAGTTCCTCCAGCTGGCGAAGACCCACCACCTGCAGATGGGATACCACACCCTCTCTATGGTGATGGCCTCAATGCTGAGCAACTGTATCAGATGCAGCTTAATAATTGGATGGCCCAACAGGGTGCTGGAAACAATGTTGCAGAGGATGTGGGAGAGAATGTTGCAGCTCAAGAAGATATTGAGATACACCCCCAATGGGGAGAATGGCCTGCACCTCCTCCACCTGCTCCACCTGTCCTTTATAATTACCAGGAGTGGCTGGCCAATGAGGGTCTGCAAGTTAGGATGGAATTCTTCCAGCTAACAATCTGCAAGACAGCCCTTTTGCAGCTTGGAATGACTCCATTTCTCACAGCACCTCCACTACAAACTCTGACTCTGATGCTCTGGTGTTAGTACCAGCCTCTGTTCTGCAGGTTCTCCAGAGGAATGGATCTCTTCACTCTGCTATTGTGGCTCCTTCTGTGGTGCACAATGAGCTAATGGCCCCTACATCTGATGCTCAGGTACCAAGAATTCAGATACAGGTCTCTGTGACCAATGCTGGTTTGAACATTCAGTTCCAAGCTGACAATGAGTTCCTAAATGGTTTGCTAATTGCTGAGCCCCTGTCATATGTGCCCATCACTAATTTCCTCTCAAGCTCCATCATGCCCTCCCTTGCAACTATTGGCCCTTGGGCCCATGGCTATGGCATGAGGCCAACCAAACTGGATATCACTCTGTCACTGTCTGAATATAATGGTGTTGTTCAAGTTTCTTCCTGCATTACTCAGGGTGAGGAAGATGGTTCAGTGACCACTACTGTCAATGTTTAGTCCTTGGCTTCTGAGGAGATGCAGATTCTTTCTAATGACACTCAAGATTTGGGTTTTAGTGCTGGTGATCAAGCTATGGAAATATCTGAAACTCCTACTGACCAGAACGTTTTGCAAGTGGATATCTCTGAAATTCAGGCTGGATCTTCAAGGGTGGGTGCAAGCAACAAGCATGGCAAGTATAAAGCTCCGCTCTCGGTAACCAGTGTGCGTAGAAGTGCCCGTTCCAATAAGTATGATGGTTTCAAGGTGCCCCCTCTTACTGACAGCAGGACCAAGATCTCCAAAGTGAAACCCAGGGTCATTCCCAATGCTGTATCTGCTGTAGTCATCTCGGAGATCTCTGACGATCAGCCTACAGATGGTGAACTCCCACCCCCATGACAATTGAGCAAATCCAGCATATCGCTGTTCACCAGTGTGCGGTCCCACCTGAAGACGTTTCTGAAGATCTGCTTATGGCAGATACGGAGGCTGGCTCTTCGTCCACTTCCTCCTAGTCACAGCTTTATTTCCTTTCGTTTATGTCTAGGTTATCGAACTGGAATGTGTTATGTTGGAACATCCGGGGCATGAACTCAGACCCCAAGCTTTTGGCTTTATCCAATGCTATTGCTACTAGTGGTTGCTCGGTTATTTGTCTACAAGAAACCAAGAAAACTGCTTTTGATAATTCCTATATTAAATCTTGTTGCCCTAAACGCTTCGACAAATTTGCTTTTATTCCTTCGAGAGGGGCCTCTGGTGGTATTTTAACCCTATGGAATAGTGCTATCTTTACTGGCACGGTTCTAATTGAAGAAGAATTTGCTCTTGTCACTAAATTTCAATCCACCCAATCAGCCCAAATGTGGACTTTGGTAAATATATATGGCCCCTGTCAAGGTGATTCCAGGATTAACTATACTAGCTGGCTACTTAATCTTAATATTCCCTCTAATGAAGATTGGCTCCTTGTTGGGGACTTCAACTACATCCGTAGCCCTGTTAATCGAAATAAACCTGGTGGGAACATTAATGATATGATCACTTTCAACGATTTCATTCGAACACAAGGTCTGATTGAACTCCCTCTCAAAGGCAGAACTTTTACTTGGAGTAACATGCAGGAAGATCCATTGCTTGAACAATTGGATTGGTTCTTCACCTCAACTAACTGGACTAGTACATACCCAAACACCATTGTAAAACCTCTCGCTAAACCAGTTTCAGACCACATACCATGTGTCATCTCCATTGAAACAAATATACCTAGAAGCAACCTTTTCAGATTTGAGTCTTATTGGATCCAACATCCTGGTTTTATGGACTTAGTGGCTGCCTCCTGGAACAAGCATGTACCTTCAGATAACTATGCCACCATAATATCTAGGAAACTTAAAACACTTAGATATGCACTCAAAAATTGGAGTAAAAAAATTTCAAAGCTAGCTACGGCTATTGCTAACTCTAATTCTGCACTGGCTAACCTAGACTCTCTGGAGAACAAAAGAAATCTCACAATCCAAGAGAGAAACTTCAGAAGAATTCTCAAAAATCATTTACTCAGGCTATTGGAGTATCAAAAGCAATATTGGAGAAAGAGATGCACTATCAGATGGGCAAAATTTGGTGATGAAGACCCAAAATTTTTCAAGGCCATGGCTTCTGAGAGGTATAGAAGGAACAATATTGCCTCTCTGCAACTAGACAATGGTGCAACAGTGGAAGATCATATTGGGAAAGAAGCTTTAATATATCAAAGTTTCAAACAGAGATTGGGAACCTCAGGAGAATACCAAATGAAGTTTAACCTTGCAAACATTATAAAAAAGAGGAATGATCTAGATCAATTAACAGCCCCTTTCTCCAGAGAGGAAATTGACAATGTCATTAAAGAAATGCCAGCAGACAGAGCACCTGGCCCAGATGGCTTCACAGGAATATTTCTTAAGTCATGTTGGCAGATCATTAAGGAAGATTTCTACAATTTATGTGATCAATTCCATGCTGGAACCTTAAACCTTGAAAGCATTAATGAAGGCTACATCACCTTGATCCCGAAAATTGCCTCCCCAGCTATAGTGAATGATTTTAGACCTATCACTCTACTTAACTGTTGTCTCAAAATAATAACAAAGCTAGTAGCTAATCAACTGCAAAAGCTCATTCTGAAAATTATACATAGGAACCAATATGGATTCATCAAAGGAAGAGCAATCCAGGACTGTCTTGCTTGGGCATTTGAGTACATACACCAGTGCCAAAACTCAAAAAAGAAGATTGTGCTCCTTAAACTGGATTTCGCTAATGCATTTGACACCATTGACCATGATGCAATGCTGGAAATAATGAAACATATGGGATTCAATGACAAATGGCTTTCTTGGATCAAATCTTTGTTCTCTTCTGGCAAATCTTCTGTCCTATTGAATGGAATTCCGGGCAGACAATTTATCTGCAAAAGTGGGGTTAGACAGGGTGATCCACTTTCTCCCCTAATTTTTGTTCTTGCGGCTGATCTACTGCAAGCAGCCATTAATGATGCCTTCAGACATGGCCTACTCCATCTTCCTTTCCCTCGGCAAAACCAACACGATTACCCTGTCATCCAATACGCAGATGACACTATTATCATCATGCCTGCCTACCATGATCAAGCTCATATAATGAAAAACATTCTCACTGATTATGCAACCTCCATTGGCCTCAAAATTAACTTTCATAAATCCACTTTGATTCCAATCAACTACGATGATGCCCTAAGTACAGATCTTGCCACTATCTTTGGATGCACAATTGGCAAGATGCCATTCACATACCTTGGATTACCACTTGGTACTTTAAAACCTTCGGTCCAGGACCTAATGCCCATTGTCTGCAATATGGAAAGAAGACTCACTTCTACATTGTCTCTGATGTCATATGGATCCAAACTCTCCCTTCTAAACACGGTCATTACCTCACTCATAATTTTTGCACTATGCACACTACGATTCCCTCCAAAAATCATTGAGCTCCTAGACAAACTACGAAGGAGATGTCTATGGACAAAGAAGACAGAACAAGGGGAAAAATGCAACTCTTTGGCGGCCTGGGACAGAGTTTGTGGACCCAAGCAGAGTGGAGGGCTTGGAATCATTAACCTCAAAATGCAAAGTGATGCTCTGCTTCTAAAGTACTTACATAAGTTTTACAACCGTCTAGACCTACCTTGGGTAGAACTGATCTGGTCCACATACTATACCAACAAAATACCACACGCCTCAGATCCATGTGGCTCTTTCTGGTGGAGGGACATTCTTAAGCTTACTCCTATTTTTAGAGGCATCTCCAAAGTTACAGTGAACTGTGGAAACAATGTTCTCATGTGGAAAGATCTGTGGTTGGAGGAAGTTCTTTCTAATACACATCCTAGAGCATTTTCTTATGTCAGAAATGAAGATTGTTCAATCCAAGAATTCTTATCGATAACATCATTGGAACAGGCATTCTTTCTACCACTATCCTCACAAGCATTACAGGAAGTACAAGACATGCAAGGGTTGGTAGCTCACATTACTTTGGATAACAACCAAAATACAAAAGATATTTGGTCTTACCCTTGGAAGGGACCTGACTTCTCTGCAAGCAAATACTACAAATTCTGCTTCAGGGATATGAAGGCCCATAAAACTTACCACTGGCTATGGAAATCAAGAGTCTCTGCTAAACTAAAGGTCTTTGGATGGCTTATGTTGTCAGACAGATTAAACACCAGAAACATGTTGAAGAGAAGACACTATAACATTGGCACAAACCTAAACTGCTTACTATGTGGCCAAAAAGAAGAAGACATTGATCACTTGATCCTAACATGCCCTTTTATCAGAAGCTGCTGGTCAACCTTTGGGATAGACCCTGGAGATCAGGCCACTAGATTGTCCTGGCTAGAACAAGCTAAAATCATTTGGGACAGGCCTTTGTTCATGGAAATCATCCTACAAGCATCCTGGAGCATTTGGAAGGAAAGGAACAACAAATTTTTTAGAAATATCATCCCCTCCTACCACTCCTGGCTAGCCAGATTCAGAGAAGGGTTTAGCCTCCTCCAATATAGGGTTAAAGACAACAAGAAGGAATTCATCTTCTTACTATTAGACTCCCTGCCCTCTGACTAATTGTACTCCTTAGAACTTTTCTATCCCCTCTCCAAAGTGAGATGGGGAGAGACATGTATATGATGTAACTACTCCTTGTAATTTGTTATAATTATTCCCACTGTCCTGGTTCCTCAAAAAAAAACTTACAATGTTGGCGAACTAGTTCTACGCCTGCCGGACAAGAAAAAAGACAAACTCAAGCCCAAATGGGAAGGTCCCTTCATCATCGACCAAGTCCTGACCGGCAGAGCATACCGTCTGCGAAACGCATTGGACAACCGACTCGAGCCGAACCCATGGAACGCAGCCCGCCTTCGAAGATTCTACGCCTAGCGCCGGACTCAGAGTTCGTCTCCTTCCCCCGTCCACATTTTATACTTTAGCTGTCTCTGGTTTCTCTCTTTCCTCCTCATTTTTTCATAAAGCCTTTGAGGGCTGATCTGCGCTTTGGCCACACACACTTGACGTGTTGCTCGCACTCATTATACCTGGGGGCTTCTGTCGGAGTAATGGGCCACGGGTAGGCTGACCCGGGACCCAAGATCTTTCAAGACATCGGGGCAGGCCGCGCCCCTCAGCCGAGTCCCAGCTGGCGACCTTTGGAGAGGCCGAGTCCCCGCTGGCGACCTTTGGAGAAGCCGAGTCCTTAGATGGCAACTCCGAAACAAGCCGACTCCAGGCTTGCGACCTTTGAAGGGGCCGACTATGAGAGTCGGCCCGCGACCTTACACGAAGACCGATGCGGGGTACAGCCCCGACGTGGCCGTCCCCTCAAACCCACGGGAAGAAGGCGTGGCTATAGTGAGCCGCGTCACCAGGAGATCTCCGGTGAGGCGCGGCACTGTTGCCATGCCTCCCCTGACCTCAGCCACAGTGCATAAGGCACTGTGCCCACGATGGCGGTGTGTACGGCCCAGAGATCGCCGGGCCCTCCGTCAGTGAGAGAGAAGAAGACGGCCGATGAGCCCGAAGACGGCCCTGCGGGAGTCGGCCTCCCCAGAGTCGGCCGCCCCCCGGCCAGGGCCCCATAGGCCATAAACCAGATTGGACGGGGAGTGGCGACAGTGATCGCCTGACAGACGGCGACACTATTCCCACGACCCCATGACCAAGCCCGCGTCATCGGGGAGCGCCAGATGTTTCGCTGTTCATAGGGCCCGCCAATCGGCGGGCCCTGGCAGCGCAGGAGGACAGCTGCAAGGGAGACTGACGGCTGGGGGCCATGCCTAGTCAGATTACCGTTGTACCCCGGTAGTTTATATAAACCCCCCGGGGCACCCATGCAAAGGGTTCGGCCCTGGGTAGGTTTTAGACACATAGCAAGAGGGAAAAGAGCTAGCCTTGCTCCTCCGTGCTTCCAGAAACAGCTCAAGGAGCACCTTTGTACTATCATACCATACTGATCATGCGGAGACCCCGCAGAGCAGCGAGAGGTGTTATCTCCCGCAGAGCCCCGGCTGGGTAAGATTCGGCGTGCATGTCTGCGCCTCATCCCGCTTTCTGTGCACCGCGACGTTCTACTCGCCCCACCATGATAAGCCACCACCGGCATATGTCGATCCAACCCCGACATTTGGCGCCCACCGTGGGCGAGGTGCACCGTCGTCCGGAGATCTGTTCGACGGAACCTCTTCCTCCCTGGCGAAGCGCAGCCAGCCCGGCTTCGCCAGATGGAGTTCAGACATCGGCGCTGGCGCGGCGCCGAAGCTGCCTGCTGCGCCGCGCTCGCCGAACTCATCGGGCGAGGTGCGCCTCTCCGACGAACTGCGCTGCGGCGGCGCGGCGGCCCCGAGAGCCTTCTCGTGGGCCTCCTCGACCAACTCCACGTCGCCGGCGAGCCCGCCATAGACTTGGAGTCCGTAGGCTCCTCCGACCCGATGCTGGTCGACTCCGACGCCGTATCGCTTGATATCTTCCCCACCAACGTGGTGGTCTACGACGAGCCGCTTCCGTACGAGGAGAGTGGCGGAAGCGCCGTCACGGAGGTGCTCGTCATTAGCCACGGCGAGCACTCCGGCGAAAACGCCCAGGACCCGCTGCCAGCGGCCCTGCAAGACTTGACCGCGCCCATTCCGGAGGACGCGGACGCCGAGACGCTGGAAGAACGCCGCCTTCAGCTTATCGAAGGCGCCAAGAAGTTGGCAAGCAAGAGACGCTTGTCAGAAGTGTACCAGCGCGAGGTGGATCGTGCTGTAGGCGGCTCGCTGGCTCCGACTGGGCCGAGCCGTCTAGGTGCGGTCCGTGAACGCGGCGCAGCCATCGCCGATTTGTTTGGGGCGAGACGCCCCGTGTATGCCACCCCCGCGGAGAACATCCGCGCCGCCCAAGCGGCGACCGAAGAGCTGAGGAACCTCGAAGGCGAAGAGCGCCGTGTGATAACGGAGCGAGTCCAGCAGCTCCTCGATGCGGTTGCTGCGCAGAACGCGGCAGGCGGCCGCGCAGACGCGCAGCAGCAGCAGCCGAACGACGACTTACCCCCTCGCCGAGACCAAGGCGCGACCTCCCGGACGCCGACTGGCGGAGTCCGCGGGAGGAAAGTGAAGGAGCCGGCTGCTAGCCACAGCCGGACTCGCATCACCATCGAGCGCGACCAAGACGGCCGCCCCAGAGCAGTGGAACGGCGAGATGATTATCTGCCTCCCCCACCCCAAAGAGAACGGCGAGTTTCTCCGCCGCCTGTTGAGCATCCGACTCTCGGAGGTCGCCTTGGCCGCCGAGAGGGAGTCGGAGAGAATGACGCCCGCCACCGGATCGACCGACTCCACAGATCCCTGGCGTTAGAAGAAGAAGATGAGCTGGGTCCGCCTTGCTTCGGGCCCCGCATCAGAGACGAGCCCTTCCCCAAAGGGTTCACGCCCCCGAGATACGCCTAGTACAACGGCTCCGTGAAGCCGAGGATTGGCTGATAGACTACTCCACAGCCGCTCAACATCGCTAACGGCAACAAGCGAAGTCGCCAGAAGTATGTTCCTCTCATGCTCTGTGGCACGGCCCGACATGGTTGAACAGCTGAAGCCCCGCAAAGATCAACAGCTGGGTCGACTTCATGAAGCCTTCATCCGCAACTTCACCAAAGACGCATAAGCGACCTCCCAAGCCGTGCAGCTCTCCTTGTGCGCTCAAGGCCCCAAGAATCGACACGCGACTACCTCACGCTGGGGCAAACTCCAAACTCCTGCGAGGGCGCACGAGGTGCAGGCCATCGAGTACTTCACGGCCGGGTGCCGAGAGGGCACCCTCCTCAAGCACAAGCTCCTCTGCGACGAGCCCGAAACCCTCGACGAACTGCTAGTCATAGCAGACAAGTACGCCACGGCCGACTCCTCTATGAAGACGGAGATCCAAGTCAACGCGGTTGGCAAAGTGACTCCCCAGGCTCCCAGAACCCCGGCTGGAGACGCCAGCCGGTGACAGCAACAGAGCGACAACAAGCGCAAAGCCCCACAGCCGACTTCCAACAGTCGGCAGGTCGCGGTAGTAGAAGATCAACAACCGGAAGGGCAGCCTCCGGCAAAGCGGCAGAAAGGCGGCAAGTCCAACTGGTTGCCGGCTTTCTCCTATGAGCAGACTCTGGATGGTCCTTGCAAGTTCCATAGCAGCTGGCCGCCGAACCACACCACCGAAAGTGCCATCGCTCGTCAGATCGCCAAGGAGACGGCCTTGCCCTCCGCCGCCAAGGGGCCGTCGCCACCGCCGCCGCCTCCAAGAGGCGGGCGGCTCGCTACCGGTGCAGTCCAAGACGAGTTCCCGTAAGAGCACGGAGCATACGTAGTTTTCACCACCGCAGATGATCGGCAAAGAAAGCGCCAACAAAGAAGAAGAAGTCAACGCAGTGGCAGCGAAGCTCCCGAGTTCATGCATTGGTCCGAGAAGCCTATCAGCTGGAGTCGGGCAGATCACCCAGAGGTGATGCCGAGTCCGGGCTCCTACGCCTTGGCTCTAGGTGCGACCTTGGCTTCTGATAGGCGGGCCGCCCGCTTCTCGCGGGTCCTGATAGACGGAGGCAGCAGCATAAACATCCTGCACAAGGACACCATGGAGAAGCTCGAATCAGCGGAGGCAGCTGCAGAGCAGCCGCACGTGTTCCATGGAATCGTACCCGGCCTTTCCTGTTCACCGATTGGCAAGATTCTGATAGACGTCCTCTTCGGAGACAAAGATCACTTCCGCCGAGAGCCTGTCTGGTTCGAGGTAGTAGACTTGGAGAGCCCGTACCACGCCCTGCTTGGCCGACCTGCCTTGGCCAAGTTCATGTCGGTTCCCCATTACGCCTACCTCAAGATGAAGATGCCGAGTTCCAAGGGGATCCTGACCATTGACGGCGACTACAGGAAGTCGTCCGCTTGCGCGGCCGAGAGCAGTCAGCTGGCCGAGTCTTTGGTGATCGCGGCTCCTTGACCGTGTCGTGGCGATGGCTGGGAAGCAGCCGGAGATGTCGCCTGATCCCAAGGAGTCGGAAGCAGAAGGATCATTCAAGCCGGCAAAAGAAACCAAGAAGATACCCTTGGACCCGGAGCACCCAGAGAAGTACGCCGTCATAGGCACAGGCCTCGACAGCAAATAGGAAGGCGAGCTCGTCGATTTCCTCCGTGAGAATCGGGACATCTTTGCATGGTCCCCCAAGGACATGCCGGGTGTGCCGACGGAATTCGCCGAGCACAAGTTACACGTCAGGCCGGATGTGAAGCCCGTCAGGCAGCCCTTGCGCCGCCTGTCAGAAGAGAAGAGGAGAGTTGTGGGAGAGGAAATAGCCCGGCTTCTGGCAGCCGGATTCATCATGGAGGTGTTTTTTCCGGAGTGGTTAGCAAACCCAGTACTGGTATTGAAGAAGAATAAGCAGTGGCGGATGTGCATCGACTACACCAGCCTCAATAAAGCCTGCCCGAAGGACCCGTTTGCTCTGCCAAGGATCGATCAAGTGATAGACTCCACAGCCGAATGCGAGCTGTTGAGTTTCTTAGACGCATACTCAGGATATCACCAGATCAAGCTGAATCCAGCAGACAGACTGAAGACTGCATTCATCACGCCGTTTGGAGCCTTCTGCTACCTAACGATGACGTTCGGCTTGAGGAATGCCGGCGCCACCTTTTAGCGTTGCATGCAGAAGTGCCTCCTCAAGCAACTCGGCAGAAACGCCCACGTTTATGTAGATGATGTGGTGGTAAAGACGGAGAAGCGTGGGACGCTGCTGGAAGACCTCAAAGAGACCTTTGAAAATCTGCGCCGATTCCAGATCAAGCTCAATCCAGAGAAGTGCCTGTTCGGAGTCCCAGCCGGCCAGCTCCTCGGCTTTTTAGTCTCCGAGCGCGGCATAGAGTGCAACCCCGTGAAGATCAAGGCCATCGAGAGAATGGAGGTACCCAGCCGACTGCTGGATGTGCAGAAGTTCACAGGCTGCTTGGCTTCAATCAGCCGATTCATCACCGGTTGGCAGAAAGCTCGCCGTTGTATCAATTGATGAAGAAGACCACCTTTTTGAGTGGAACCACAAGGCGATGAGGCATTTCTCCAACTCAAGAAGATGTTGGCGACTTCTGTGTTGGCGGCTCGACTCCCAAAGAGCCCATGTTTGTACATCGCCGCTACCAGTAGGGTAGTCAAGATAGTTATTGTAGTCGAGCGCAAGGAGGAAGGCAAGGCGCTTCCGTCCAGAGACCGCAGTATTATTACGAGCAAGGTAATCGTCGACCTCCAAGCAGAACTACCTCACTATCGAAGATGTGCTACGGCGGCACTTTGCCGCCAAGAAGTCAAGCCCTACTTTCAAGAGCATCCAATCACCGTGGGTCTGCACCGCCCACTCGCTGAGATCATTGGAAGTCGAGACGCCTTCGGCCGAGTGGCCAAGTGGGCTATCGATCTAGCTCCTTACACCATCTACTACCAACCTCGCACCGCCATCAAGTCGGAGGCGTTGGCCGACTTCCTCGTCGACTGGGCCGAGACTCAGTACCTACCACCAGCGCCCGACTCTACTCATTGGCGATCGACTTCGACGGCTCCAAGATGCGACCGCCTCGAGCCAAGGCGTCGTCCTCACCTCCCCAAGGGCGACAAGCTCAAGTACGCTGCAAATCCACTTCGCCGCCTCCAACAACGTCGCCAATATGAAGCGCCATCCACGGGCTCCGCTTGCCAAAGAACTTCGGCATTTGCCGGATCCCGTGCTACTGGCGACTCCGACTTGGTGGTTCAAGCAATCATCCGCGATCGACGCCAAAGATGCAAACATGGCAAGCTACCGCTTCTGGTGCAGCAACTCAGCGGATATTTTGAGGTGTGAATTCCTTCACGCATCGAGAAACGACAACGATCAAGCAGACGCTTTGGCACGAAGTCGGCTCCACTCGCCAGCGATACCTTCAAGCGCCGCCTTCTTCGCCTCCTCAAGCCGTCTATCAAGCCTTCACCAGAATCTGACTCCATCTTCATGCCGGCTCCGCCAGAGATAGTCGGATCCGACTCCAAGGCCCCAGCAAGCGACCTCAAGAAAGCCACAATCGCCCGGGATCGCGCCACGGGCAGGGACTTCAGAGATCGCCCGGGATCGCACCGGTCGGCCCGGAGTTGCTCCATCGGCCCAGAGATCCCTCACCAGCAAGAAGCAGCAGAGTCCAACCCGCCGCCTCCCAACCCAGCCACCCTTGTCCAAGTCGCTGTGGTAGCAGTTGAAGAGATAGCAAGACCGCCATGGCCGCAGCCCATCCTCAAGTTCCTAGTAAACAAGGAGTTACCAAGCAGACGAGACCCTCGCTCGGCAAGTACAACGCCGAGCGGCAGCCTACACCATAGTCAACAGAGAGTTAGTCAGCGCAGCGTGCATCGGTGTCCACCAGCGCTGCGTGAGAGTCGTAACAAGGCCAGCGATCCTCAAAGACATCCATCCGGGCGAAAGTCACGGCCACCATGCGGCTTCAAGGGCGCCAGGCTAAAGCCTTTCAACACGGTTTCTTTTGGCCGACAGCCCCGAAGAAGCTAAAGAACTAGTCAAGAAATGCAAGGTGCTGTGTTCCGCTTAAGCCCCTTCACCCGGCTTCGCGCTGAAGACAATCCCCATCGCTCGCCCTTTGCGCTTTGGGGTTCGACATGGTGGGATTCCGTCAAGACGCCCGAGGCGGTTTAACTCATTTGCTTGTCGCAGCGGGACAAGTTCACCAAGTGGGTAGAAGCAAAGCCCATCAAGAAATTAAACGGGCCCACAGAAGTGACTTTCATTGCCGACATCACAGTGCGGTACGGCATACCGCACAGCATCATCACGGACAACGGCACCAACTTCGCCAAAGGCGCCCTGGCTCGTTTCTGCGCAACGCAGGGCATCCGACTGGACTTAGCATCCGTTGCCCATCCGCAGTCAAACGGCCAGGTAGAACGAGCCAACGGACTCATCCTGTCCGGCATCAAGCCTCGATTGGTCGAGCCACTCGAGCGCTCGGTCGGCTGCTGGGTCGAAGAACTGCCTGCCGTCCTCTAGAGTCTGCGCACGACCCCAAACAAGTCAACCGGCTTCACGCCTTTCTTCCTCGTCTACGGTGCCGAAGCCGTCATTCCGACGGATATACAGTTCGACTCTCCGCGAGTCTCCATGTACACCGAAGAGGAAGCTGAAGAAGCACGCCAAGACGGCGTCGATCTGCTGGAAGAGGGCCGACTGTTGGCACTCAGTCGGTCCAGCATCTATCAGCAGAGTTTGCGCCGATACTACAATCGCAAAGTCAAGCCAAGATCATTCCAAGAGGGTGACCTTGTGCTCCGGCTGATTCAGAGAACAGCCGGCCAACACAAGTTGTCGGCGCCTTGGGAAGGTCCCTTCATCATCAGCAAGGTGCTAGGGAACGACGCCTACTATTTGATCGACGCTCAGAAGCCTCGAGCATGCAAGAGGGACGACTCCGACAAAGAAACTGAGCGCCCGTGGAACGCGAATCTTCTTCGAAGATTTTACAGTTGATGCAATATGTATCACGCTACCCTCTTTTGTATTAAGTACTAAAAACCTTAGGCCCCCCGGGACGAGCTCGGGGACTGCCTTTTTGATCATCTGTATGATATGGATTACGCTTCCGAAATGCTTTTTCCTTTTATCATACCATCTGGCACCGGGTCCGACTAGTCGACCCGGGGACTCGCCGTCTTGCGCTATGAAACGCTCCCTGAAGTCAGACAAGTAATGTGCCGCGCTCAAAGTCGTCTCCTGCTGAAAGCCGCAGCTCACAGAGCGACATCGATGTAAGCGGGGACGGAAAGAACGAAGCGGCACATGAAAACGTCTAAGGACTTAAGAGCTACGCATAGCCCAAGCCGGCTCCTAGCCTCCCCCTACCGAGCCGACTCGCGAGCAGTCGGCTCGTAGTCTCAATTTTTATCAAGGATAGCCGACTCTCGAGAGTCGGCCTGTCGATTTTCAGCCAACTTGCTAGGATATTCTAAATGACTAAGTACTTGCCTCCCTAAAGTAGCTGAGCATTTGACCCGGCGGCAGTCCACAGAGCGGCTGCCCAGTCGGCAAGGCGGCAACTGAAGGAAGGCGGCAAAGGAAAAAGTCTAAAGAACCGAAGCAGGGAAAGGCGGAAACTTGATAAATATTTACATAAGGCCCTTGGCCGAATACACCCCGCGGGTGGAATTGTTCGAAACTAACAAGTTTTTTAAAGAACAAAAGAGACAGGTAGAACTGAAGCACTCTAGGGGGCGGCCTCCGGAGCCGGAGGACCGGAGGTGGCGGCGGTGTCGGACGTCGGGGCAGTCGGCTGGGCGGTCTCGGCTTGGTCGCCTCCAGCGACGGTTGCCTTGTCCTTCCGAGGCTCGTTGCTGAAGGCACGATCAGGCTGAGGCTGGCCGCCTGCTTCGTCCTCTGGCGCCTCCTCCTCGCCTCCGTCCTCCGACTCGTCCTCCTCCTCGGTGCTGGAGCCGATCACCTCCACCGAGTCCTCCTCGTACTCCGAGTGCATCCCGAACCACTCCGGCGGAACCTCCTCGCCGCCGTCGGTCCGCTCGGGCACAAAGACACTGGTGTCCGTGTACTTGGCGATGGCCGCCGCGCGCTCGACGAGGGCGCCTTCCACGGCCTCCAACTCGGCCTGGGCTTCGACCGAACACGGCCAGCGGTCCAGTCCAGCCTGTGGTACCACCCTTGATTTAACTCCAAGGCCCGGCGTGCCAAGACGGGCCGAGGAGCCCTCCAAGCCTCGGCGACCGACGGCGTGAAAGTGCAACTAATCCAAGAAGGAAGGTGGTTTTGGTAATTAATAACTAACATATATATCATTGAACTAATTGTTTCTTGAGAATATTTCGAAAGTTCAGTGATATGGGTATGGCAATGACTGATGATGTGGACCCTCAAAATGCTAAGGAAAGCATTGGCAAAAGCTCAAGACTCCATTTTTGGTTTAGTGATCCATGATCACATTGAGTCCATAGGAAAGCCAATACTATTAAAAGGGATGAGGTTATGATGATGATCCGTTGCTCAAAGTGCTTAGTGATCTATCTCCCAAACTATCAGCAATCTTTCATTCCAACATATACTCATAAGTAATCTCGGTCCCACCGATTCCATAAACTCACCACACCGAGATGAACCACCTCACCATATAGCCAAACCCTAGTAATTTCGGATTTTCCGATTCCAAACTCGGTCTCACCGAAACTAGTGTTGCCAACCTTCTGTAACCTTCTGTAATCAAATCGGTGTCACCGAGATGATAAAGTCGGTCCCACCGAGAATGGCAAACCCTAGTCTTTGGAAGAATCGGACTAACCGAGATTGTATTTTCGGTCCCACCGAAAATCCCAACGTTCACAAGATTTGAACTTTCGGTCTCACCGAGTTGTCAACTTCGGTCTGACCGAGATTGGTCAAATGTGTGTAACGGTTGGATTTTGTGTGGAGGCTATAAATACCCCTCCACCTCCTCTTCATTCGTGGAGAGAGCCATCAGAAAGAACTACCACTCCTACCTTACATTTTTGAGAAGAAAACTACCTACCCTTGTGTTGAGATCAAGTTGCTCCACTCCCACCATATGAAACTTGATTTCTAGCCTTCCCAAGTTGCTTTCCACTCAATCCTTTCTTCCACCACAGCCAAATCAGTGAGGAGAGTTGAGTGTTGGGGAGATTATCATTTGAAGCACAAGAGCAAGGAGTTCATCATCACCAACACCATCTATTACCTTTTGGAGGGTGGTGCCTCCTAGATTGGTTAGGTGTCGCTTGGGAGCCTCCACAAGATGTGGAGTTGAACCAAGAAGTTTGTAAGGGCAAGGAGATCGCCTACTCGTGAAGATCTACCCCGAGTAAGGCTAGTCCTCCGTGGGCGTAAGCCATGATGGCATAGACAAGGTTGCTTCTTCGTGGACCCTTCGTGGGTGGAGCCTCCGTGGACTCTCGCAGCTGCTACCCTCCGTGGGTTGAAGTCTCCATCAACGTGGATTGACGATAGCACCACCTATCGGAACCACGAGAAAAATCTCCGTGTTCCAAACTGCGCTTGCTCTTCTCCACCTCTATTTACTACATGTGCAATTTACTTTCCGCTGCCATAACTCTAGAATTGCATGTGTAGGGTGATACTTGACTTGGTCATCATTGTGAACTTGCTAAAACTTGTCCTAATCAAAAGGCTAAACTTTTAAATTGTCAAGTAGTCTAATCACCCCCTCTAGACATACTTCCGATCCTACAAGTGGTATCGAGCTTTGGTCTCCATTGGATTGGTTTCATTGCATTGACTCCATAAGCTTGGTTTCACAACCTAGGAGAGTATGGCGCCTAGTGAGGGTAATTTTCAGAGAGGTCCTTACTTTGATGGTTCAAATTTTGCTAGTTGGAAGCACAAAATGAAAATGCATATTCTTGGACATAACCCCGCCGATGGGGCATTATTTGTGTTGGCTTGCAAGGTGAGTTCTTCGAGGAAGGAAAAGTTCCGGATCGCGGGTTACAGCGGATGAGTTATGGATGTTACGTAACAATGCTCAAGCTTGTGACATTCTCTTCAATGCTTTGTGTCCCGAGGAGTTCAACAAGATCAGCCGCCTTGAGAATGCAAAAGAGATTTGGGATACTTTGGTCGAAATGCACGAAGGTACCGAGTCCGTGAAGGAATCAAAGCTAGATGTTCTTCAAGGTCAACTTGACAAGTTCAAGATGAAGGAAGGTGAAGGAGTCGCTGAAATGTACTCTAGGCTTGCTCTCATCACAAATGAGATTGCCGGCTTAGGAAGCGAAGAAATGACCGATCGATTCATCATCAAGAAGATTCTCGAGCTTTGGATGGAAAGTATGACACCGTGTGCACTTTGATCCAAATGATGCCAAACTACAAGAATCTCAAGCCTACCAAGTCATTGGAAGAATTGTTGCTCATGAGATGACACTTAAAGACAAGGAAGAGCTTCACAACAAGTCAAGTGGTGCTTACAAAGCTACAGTTGAAGCTCCCACAACCTCAAGTGACAAGCTGGTTTCCAATGAAGAGATAAGCCTAATGGTGAAGAACTTCAACAAATTCTACAAGAGTAGAAGCAAGGAAAGAAGCTCAAAGTCTAGATCATATGATGAAAAGAGATCTTCTAGTCGTGATCGAATCTGCTATAATTGTGGAAGACCCGACACTACTCAAATGAGTGTTCGACTCCCCACAAGAGAAGAGAAGAATCTCCAAGAAGAAGAAGCTCAAGAGAAGAGTCACCTCGGAAAGAGAGAAGGAGTAGAGATGATCGTTATGAACGAAGATCCTCTCGGAGAAGCAAGGATTCGGAAAGGAAAGACAAGTCATCAAGGAGCTACACAAGAAGAAAACATCAAGCTCATGTTGGTGAATGGGTCTCCGGCTCCGACTCCGACAATCACTCCGAAAGAAGCTATCACTCCAACTCCGAATACAGTCAAGATGAAGGTGTTGCCGGTCTTGCTCTCGTATCCTCCAACTTCAACTCCTATGACATATTTGATTCACCAAATGAGGGAATTGGAAGATGCTTCATGGCAAAAGGCCCCAAGGTATCACACCCTGAATTCATTGACTTTGATAGTGATGAGGATGACTTGCTTGGTGAAGATGAGCTTTTACATGACAAATCTAGTGAGCTTAGTAATGATGAACATGCTAGTAGTCTTTATAGTCGAGAAGAGTCGAATGACAATGCTATGAAGGAGATTGAGCGTCTAACTAAAGAACTAAACACTCTTAAGTTAGCTCATGAAACAACTCAAGAAGATCATAGAGAGCTCCTAAGATCTCATGAGAAGCTACGCTTCGAGAAGCTCAATCTAGAGCAAGAACATGAGTTTCTAAAAGCTATCAATGACGATCTTCGAAAGAAGAGTTCTTCATATCTTGCCAAACGACTTCTCTTGTCTAATTTCTTGCCACCTATTAAAACTAAGCATGACAAGCATAAGAAAAATTCTTCATCTAGTAGTAACAATAATCATGCTAAATCCAATATTGTTGCTTCTAGTAATTCTCTTGATTCCACTAACAATGTTTCAAGCCAAGTTACACTTGAGCAAGAAAATAGTTTATTGAAAGGGATTATAGAGAAAGGTGTTCACAAGAGCCTTGCCGAAGCAAGAACTTTGAGGAAATTGTTCGCAAGCAAGGGAGGCACCGAAGAATCAAGGAATTGGTTTTGAGCGAAAGTTCAACGCCGAGGGTGTTGAATGGGAAGAAGGTCAATATCCCACTCCAAAGTTTGTTTCTCAAAAGGAGAAGTATGATCCTACTTCTTCAAATGTGGAACAAGCTCAAGATGACCTTCCACCACAAGACCACAAGCTAAAAGGCAAGGACAAGCTTCAAGAGGAGATTGATGCATTCATTGAAGCACCCAAGGCCATGGTCAAGTGGGTTCCCAAGGAAACTTCAAGTTCTACTTCACAAGCTCAACTACTACCCCAAGGATTCCCATCAAGATGATGTGGATCCCAAGAAGAAGAACTAGAGAGTTCTTGAGGGTGACTCCGCCAACATACTTCACTCACATTCATTTTGGCAAGAACTTGTGCAATCAACTTCCACATCTTGCACTAGTTCATGGAGTCACAAACCCTCTTGTTGGTAAGTCAAGGGACAAGGTAATCATTGCTTTCATGGACATCATCTATTATGTACTTCAATCTATGTCCATGGATATCCTTGTTTGTTCCTTGTGGGACTAACCCATGTAGGTATTGAAAGTGCCCGAATCCAAAGGATTGCTCCCAACTCTTGATGATCTTCATCAACATTGAGCATCCACATCTTCAACATCTACATGAAGTCTTCTACGACAACCCAAGGTTAGTTTGACCCTTTAAAAGGGGTTCTCACATCAAGGGGGAGCTTTGCTCTAAAGATATGAGCTAAAGCATCTTCAAATGATGTGAACACATTAATGCTTTATGTAAAAGTGGTAACCCCACTTGTGCTTAAACGATGAGTATGACCTATGATCAAATGTTCTCATTTGACTCCTAAGTCAATATACTCATATATAGATGACCTAGTCATCGCCAAATTGTGTGCTAGTTGCTAGAGTTTTGTTTGTGCATGTTTGACACATATTTCATTTGCTATCTTATTGTGTGAGCATGTTGGATGCATAATTTTATCCATTCGAGGACATCCATTTGTTGCTTTGGTCTTTTGGATTTTTTTTTTCACCAAATGGATGGACAAGAATGCCTAAGTTCCTCCCCTAGCTATCTATGCTTTCTTGTCTCAAACTCTATTCATGCTTATATCACAAACTTTGATCAAGTTTTTTCGGATGCACCGAGTGAGGAGCACTTGAGCCACCGATCCGTCAAAAGCTTAAATTCCAAAACCTTCTAAGTACTTTCGGTCAAACCAATCTACTCAAATCGGATGATCAAATCACTTGATTGATCTAGGTTTTCACCTCGGTGAAACCGAAGTTGCAAATTTCGGCGTGATCGATGTGAGTAATCGCTTGGTTAACCATCTCGGTGCCACCGAAGTTTTCCAACTCGGTCCCACCGACACCGAAGGGTATATATACCGAGGGCAGCGCGCTGATTATTCCTTCAAACGCCTCGCCCCCAAACCCTTAGCTGCCGCCGCCGTGGTCTCCGGATCGCCTCCGCTGCCGCATGCGCCGCCGCTGGTCTCCGTCGCCGCCAACGGTCAATCTCATCGCGTTGCAGCCAGAGAGAAACTCCACCAAGTTAGGGTGAGTTTCGATCCCTCTCGTGCTTCAACCTCTGATTCAATGCACGATTGGTTTGCCTAGCTTCTTGCCACGTTTGAAATCTTCCTATCCAGCAGATTAGTTCTTAGAACGAAATTCGAGTGAAAATTTTAGGTTAGGTTTCACGAACACATCTCGGTGTGACCGATTCTACATTCTCGGATCGACCGATTTGGCCTCTCGCCATTGATCGCACCTTTCGTCCAACCGAAGTTGTGCAAATCGGTAAGACCGAAATGAGGATTTAGTGAAACCCTAGTGTTCTCGGCTAGACGAAACCCATTTCGTCCAACCGAAAGTGGTGTGAATGGTTCTGTTTAGACACTTCGGATTCACCGAATTTTAGACTCGGTCGACCAAATGCATTCTCGTGAAAACTTAAAACTGAAATTTGAACTCATTCTTTTGCAAAATCTTCTCGCAGTTTGTGATAACTCTTCTATTCTCGCCTATACCTATTCTATTCACAAGTTGTCACCATGTCCGATGCAAGTGACAGCCGTAATGTGTCCGAATCACCAGCTTGAGATTCCAGAGGGTGCACTAGTCCCAAGCCAGCAGCTTTTCCGATGATGGTGAGAGGAGCACCCCAAGTGGTTTGCCTCCGCTGCCACCAGGCTGTGAAGAAGAGAAATTCGATGAAGAGGATTCGACTTTGTTGCCGAGGAAGAGATCACTTCTAAACCTAAGAGGAAAGTGGTTGCCAAAGACTATCAAGGGCAACATACCAAGAAAGGCACCAAAGAAAGTGAAGAAGTCCACTGCTGCCAAGAAGTTGAGCATGGAAGAGGAAACCTCCAAAGAAGATAAAGAAAACTTCCAAGAGGAAGAGGATAGTACATGATGAAGCAATGATGATGATTCCGATGAGGAAGCACCCCAGCCCCCTCCTCGAAGTCTAAGTTGATGGGAGATGCCATCGTAAGCAGGAGCACCTACTAAGTCTAAGCCATCAGCTCCAAAGAAAGGCAGCTCAAGCCAAGCCTGCTGCCAAGCCCAAGAAAACAAAGGAGAAATATTCCCGCTTCAGAGAAGAAGAAGGACAATGTGCCACCAATGAATCAAGATGAGGCACATGTGTTGTCAAACTCGCATGTAAACCGCCACCCACAATGATGCTCATCCTCGAGCGAAAATATGAAGGAAAGGAAGGACAAAGGCCTCGTGCTATGGAGGCAAGTTGATCCATATGCCACCAGAGAAGGACAGCTGTTGACTCAAGATTCCACACCGAGAGCAACAAGATTTCTATGAGGCAGTGCTCATGGACAAGAAGCCCATTGTTGTCGACACTAGATATGTTGACTGGGAATATATTGATAGTGAAGAGCACAGAGACTACTTCCCACATGTGCATGAGAGCTTCACTGCATGTGGTGTTGCTGAGTTCGTTGGTCGGAAGCTAACAGCATGGAATGATGAGATGATCATGCAGTTCTATGCCACAAGACACTTCTATCCAGATGGCGAATTGTATGGATGACCAAGGCGTAGATTCTCTTCAACAGCTTGAAGAGTGGGCAGCATCGCTAAATGCTCCAAAGATCAAGAGATGATGATGTTGATGTCTATGGAATTCCCAAGAAAATCATGAGTCAATGAAGAACATGTACAATGAGGTACCAGCCAAAGATGTAGAGATATGGAAGCTCAGATCAGTGTATCATCTTCAGGCAGGTCTCCCAACCACTAACACGATTCTGAGGCATACCTTGATGCCCAAGTCAGGAGATCATCGCATGATAAGAGGCTATTCTATCAACATGCTGCATATTCTAGATCAGAAGGCACCTTTCAAGGTGATGGACCTGATAGTAGAGACTATCAAGAGGACAACAGCAGACCAGAAAAAGGTCATGTGGGTTTGCCCCGCACATTCAGATGCTCATCAATGCCAAGTTTGGCACGGCACCTACTTGTTGGATAGACCCCACTTGCCACCGCAGCCTGAACATGAGGATAATGAAGTTGTGATGACCGAGGATGATCCCACATCTGTTGAAGGTCAAGCTAAGTCCGAAGCTGCCAAACAAGCCAAAGCTGAGAAGGAAGAAGCAGAAGAAGCAGAAGAAACCCAAGAGCGTTGGAGAACAGCTTCTTGAAGCTACCCAGAGGATTGAACTACGCCTGCCAAAGATAGTGCAGTCTCGTGGAGAGTCTTGAGAGGATAGTTGAAGACAAGTTCCATGCTCGATGTCAAGTCGATCAAGTGCAAGTCACCGCCAACAAGCTTGAGGCAGATATTGAGGAAGCCAAGAGGGAGAAGGCAGAGCTCATGAAGGAGATGGAAGGTGATTTGGTCCAGGATGATTATGAGCAGCCTGCTCAGGTTCCCACAAGACCCAGATCAGTTGCTATTCCAAAGGATGACCCTGTGGCTACTACATCAAGACCTCCCACAGCTCCATCGGCCCAGCTCCAGCTCTAGTGTCCACTCCTCCAGCTCCACAGACTTCACCAAGCCTTTGCAGATGCAGCTATCTCCACTCCATCAACCTGCACAGAGCCGCCAGCAGAGTCCCTAGTGACGCTTAGCTCTATACCTTTCAACTTTTGGTAACTTGTTGCCAAAGGGGAGAAATTGTATAGATCATAGGACTTCGAGAGAGAGAGTGCTCGCTTTTGCTCTTTCGCTTATGGTTTTCTTTGAGATACTTTTGAGTTTTTCGAGACATTTCGTGAGTTTGATACTACGCTTGTTTCTACTTTGATGAGTGCTTGATCATACTATGCTTAATGTGTGCTTAATGCTTATCATATGCTATTCATATCTTGTATGATCATTTACTCATGTCTTGGTGATTGGGTGCATGCTATTCATTCTTATCATTTTGTGCGCTCCACCAAGATGTATGTGACATGGAAGAGTGACCCATGATCCTAATCGATTGTGCATTTGCATTCAAACGCAAATCTTAAATAATGCACAAATTTAGGGGAGCTCTTGCTTATCACATACTTCTCAAAGCGATTTATATTATTCATTGATTATATCATTTGTCGAAGCTTTGATCTATATGTTGTCATCAATTACCAAAAGGGGAGATTGAAAGTGCAACTAATCCCGGGTGGTTTTGGTAATTAATAACAACATATATATCATTGAACTAATTGTTTCTTGAGAATATTTTAAAGTTCAGTGATATGGGTATGGCAATGACCGATGATGTGGACCCCTCAAAATGCTAAGGAAAGCATTGGCAAAAGCTCAAGACTCCATTTTTGGTTTAGTGATCCATGATCACATTGAGTCCATAGGAAAGCCAATACTATTAAAAGGGATGAGGTTATGATGATGATCCGTTGCTCAAAGTGCTTAGTGATCTATCTCCCAAACTATCGCAATCTTTCATTCCAACATATACTCATAAGTAATCTCGGTCCCACCGATTCCATAAACTCACCACACCGAGATGAACCACCTCACCATATAGCCAAACCCTAGTAATTTCGGATTTTCCGATTCCAAACTCGGTCTCACCGAAACTAGTGTTGCCAACCTTCAGAACCTTCAGAATCAAATCGGTGTCACCGAGATGATAAAGTCGGTCCCACCGAGAATGGCAAACCCTAGTCTTTGGAAGAATCGGACTAACCGAGATTGTATTTTCGGTCCCACTGAAAATCCCAACGCTCACAAGATTTGAACTTTCGGTCTCACCGAGTTGTCAACTTCGGTCCGACCGAGATTGGTCAAATGTGTGTAACGGTTGGATTTTGTGTGGAGGCTATAAATACCCTCCACCTCCTCTTCATTCGTGGAGAGAGCCATCGAAAGAACTACCACTCCTACCTTACATTTCGAGAAGAAAACTACCTACCCTTGTGTTGAGATCAAGTTGCTCCACTCCCACCATATGAAACTTGATTTCTAGCCTTCCCAAGTTGCTTTCCACTCAATCCTTTCTTCCACCACAGCCAAATCAGTGAGGAGAGTTGAGTGTTGGGGAGATTATCATTTGAAGCACAAGAGCAAGGAGTTCATCATCACCAACACCATCTATTACCTTTTGGAGGGTGGTGCCTCCTAGATTGGTTAGGTGTCGCTTGGGAGCCTCCACAAGATGTGGAGTTGAACCAAGAAGTTTGTAAGGGCAAGGAGATCGCTTACTTCGTGAAGATCTACCCCAGTAAGGCTAGTCCTCCGTGGGCGAAGCCATGATGGCATAGACAAGGTTGCTTCTTCGTGGACCCTTCGTGGGTGGAGCCTCCGTGGACTCTCGCAGCCTGCTACCCTCCGTGGGTTGAAGTCTCCATCAACGTGGATTGACGATAGCACCACCTATCGGAACCACGAGAAAAATCTCCGTGTTCCAAACTGCGTTTGCTCTTCTCCACCTCTATTTACTACATGTGCAATTTACTTTCCGCTGCCATAACTCTAGAATTGCATGTGTAGGGTGATACTTGACTTGGTCATCATTGTGAACTTGCTAAAACTTGTCCTAATCAAAAGGCTAAACTTTTAAATTGTCAAGTAGTCTAATCACCCCCTCTAGACATACTTCCGATCCTACAGCAAAGCCGGCGAAGTAAAAGTTAGTCTTGAGCTCGCTAAAAGGAGTTCGAGCCGCCGCCAGCAGCCCGACCCGAACTCGGGACTACACCCAGTGGGTCTGTTGCGCGCCTCACGGAAAAAAGATGAAACTAAAAAGGAAAAATGAAGCATACCTGGACGGAGGTCCGCAGGGCCAGATGCGCCTTGGTATAGAGTTGGAGGGCGTCGCCCTCTTTGTGCAGCTTCGACTGAACGTCCAGAAGGGCCTGGTTCAGAGGGCCGGTGCCGCCTTCACGCACCCAGCCGGTGGGCGCGGCACTCGAAGCCTCGACGTCCAAGTTCGCCGTGCTCGCAGCGCCGGTTTCCCGAGCTCGCGGCGCTGAGTTCGTCCTATCAATCCGCAGCAGGCTGGCTTGGCGACTGAAAAGCGATTGCCGCGTCGGCGTCGTCTGCAGTCGGAGGATCCTGCGGGTCCACCGGCTGTTTGCCGTGCGGCCTTGAAGACGGAGGCGGTGGAGGCGGCGGGGGCGGCGCGTGAGTATCCGAGCCCGAGACGTCGCCGCCCTCCTCCGCGAGAGGGTTTGCGGTGCCGACCTCCCCGGTCTGCCCCGTGAACTCAGGGAGCAGCGGTGCTGACGACAGCGGGGGGACGAGCATCGCCGCTCGGCGACGAACGGCCTCCTCAGCGTCCCGCTTCGCCGCGGCCGCAGCCACGGCCTCCTCCAGGTGCCGCTGGGCGTTGGCGGCCGCCTTCTCGGCCTCCGCCTTCTCCAGGCGGTCGGCCTCCTCCTCGCGCTTCTCTCACGCGTTCCGTGCTGTCGCCTCCTGAAGGTCGGCGGCGGGATCAATCCGCCGTGTATCGGCGCACGTTTCCACCGACCCCATGACGGAGGGGACGGCGGCTCTCTCAAGGGAGAGGGGAGCGCTGGAGAAGATCGGAGGGAGATCAGAAAGACTCAAGCGAGATCCAGGAAAGAAATGAAGGAGTAAGGGACTTACGAAGAAACTAGCGGCGACCTTCGCACTTCCTTTCGGAAGCGGTTGGCCTTCGCGACCGCCTCCTCCCGCTTGGTCGCGGCGGCGGCTCCCTTGAACTTCTTCGACTTGCCGCCGGGCACACTCGGCCCGGCGTGACGCCTCTTCGCGCCGGCTTGGCTGGAGGAGCCGGCTCTCGGCTGGCGGCGCGGGGCGACTTCCGCGTCGGCGTCGCCCTCGGGCCAGTCGGCGAAGGTCGCCGACGGTCCGAGGCCGCCGTCTTCCTCCTCTCCGCCGCCTTGGCGTTGGCCTCAGCGCCATGACCCCAGGTCGGGTCGTCGATGTCGCCGACCCGCGGTCGGGACGTAGTCACGCGGCTCTCTCGTGGCGCCGGCTGCGGGCGCCGTGAGAGGGTTCTGCTCAAAAGATGCCAACAAAGATCAGAGCTCGAAGTCGGACGCAAGCAAGATCGAAATACAGACGGAAGCAACTTACCACTGGGGGGGGGGGGATTGTCGCGCGAGTACGGCTCCTTGCCGAACTGCCACTCCTCCGTGAACCCGCAGTGGGCGATGTGGTTCACCAAGTTCGCCACTTCTCCACGCGGCATGTCCTTGGTGCACAGCCGGCTTGGATCATGCCGGCCGCTCATCTGACAGATGAGGTGAGGCCGGCCCTGGAGCGGAAGAACCCGGCGCGCCACGAAGGTGGCCAGGAGATCGGAGGCGACGAGCCCCTCCGACTGCGTCATGACTTGGAGGCGCGCCACGGCGCCGACTCCGGAGGTCGAGAGCGACTTCGACCGATGGGACCAACTGGGCGGCCGGCCAGTCAGTGGCTCGGGGTCGAAAGGCGGCAGGTTGACCCAGTCGCCATCAGTAGAGACGTTCTTCACGTAGAAGTACGTCTTCTGCCACATCTTCACCGATTTCACCAGCGGGATGGGCGGAAAAGGGTTGTTGGCCGTCGTGCGCCGCACTGCGATGTAGGTGCCGCACTGCGCCGGCGTGCCAGCGGCCTGGGTGCCGAGCTTCGAAGAGAAGAACTCCCCCCACAGCTCGAGGATGGGGAGAACACCGATGTAGCCTTCGCACAGGGTGGCGAAGGCGGAGAGAAGCACCACCGCGTTGGGGGTGAGGTGGTGCGGCTGCAGGCTATGGAACTCGAGGAAGGAGCGAAAGAATCCGCTCGCTGGGAGCCCCAGCCCGCGCATGAGGTGCGAGCGGAAGATGACCCGCTCGCCCTCCGCCGGCGCGGGCCGGATCTCTCCCGCCGGCGCGGGACGGGCTTGTACCAGGTCTGCGCTCGGGAGGCGGCGGGTTTTGCGAAGGAACTCGATGTCCTCCGCCCCCACGTCCGAGCCGTCCCACACGCCGGAGCGCGAGGTGGGGGGCGCGACGGAAGAAGAGCTCATCGCCGGCGAGGAAGAACACCTGGGCTCGCGGCAAAGAAGAATGCGGCGGTGCGCGGCGAAGGAAGGAGAAAGGCGAGAGAGCGGGGGAGGGAGTGCGCGTGCTGTGCCGCCCGCTCCGCCCCCGCCTACTTATATCCCTACGGGCTGAGAAGCCGAGGGGGCGACGTGGGGATTAACTGCGCACTGTCGGAGTAATGGGCCACGGGTAGGCTGACCCGGGACCCAAGATCTTTCAAGACATCGGGGCAGGCCGCACCCCTCCGCCGAGTCTGAGCTGGCGACCTTTGGAGAGGCCGACTCCCCGCTGGCGACCTTTGGAGAAGCCGAGTCCTTAGACGGCGACTCCGAAACAAGCCGACTCCAGGCTTGCGACCTTTAAAGGGGCCGACTATGAGAGTCGGCCCGCGACCTTACACGAAGATCGATGCGGGGTACAGCCCCGACGTGGCCGTCCCCTCAAACCCACGGGAAGAAGGCATGGCTACAGTGACCCGCGTCACCTGGAGATCTCCGGTGAGGCGCGGCACTGTTGCCAGGCCTCCCCTGACTTCAGCCACAGTGCATAAGGCACTGTGCCCATGATGGCGGTGTGTACGGCCCAGAGATCGCCGGGCCTCCGTCAGTGAGAGAGAAGAAGACGGCCGGTGAGCCCGAAGACGGCCCTGCGGGAGTCAGCCTCCCCAAAGTCGGCCGCCCCCCGGCCAGGGCCCCACAGGCCATAAACCAGATTGGACGGGGAGTGGCGACAGTGATCGCCTGACAGACGGCGGCACTGTTCCCACGACCCCATGACCAAGCCCGTGTCGCCGGGGCGCCAGACAGATGTTACGCTTTGTCCGTGGGGCCCGCCAATCGGCGGCCCCGTGGCAGGGCAGGAGGACAGCTGCAAGGAGATCGACGGCTGGGGCCACGCCCGATCGGATTACCGTTGTACCCCCGGGGGGTAGGCCTATATAAACCCCCCGGGGCACCCATGCAAAGGGTTCGGCCCTGGGTAGGTTTTAGACACATAGCAAGAGGGAAAAGAGCTAGCCTTGCTCCTCCCTGCTTCCAGAAACAGCTCAAGGAGCACCTCTGTACTATCATACCATAATGATCATGCGGAGACCCAGAGCAGCAGTAAGGGTGTTATCTCCCCGGAGAGCCCCGAAGTTGGGTAAGATTCGCCGGCGTGCATGTCTGCGCCTCATCCCGTTTCCAGGCACCGGCGACGTTCTACTCGCCCCCACCATGATAAGCCACCCGTTGGCATATGTCGTATCCAACCCCCGACAGCTTCTTTAACAGAAGCTTATTTATACGGGCTTCATGCCCAACACATGTGTCACACTTCCGCATGTACCTTTTATTCACCATTATATGCATCGATATGACTTAAGTTTTGGCCAAGCTGGGTTGCCTGGCTCCTGTGCTTACCCCTACATTCCCCATTGTTCGGCTAGGAGGTAAAGGGAGCACCTCTGCGATTGTTACTGCCGGGTCAGCCGGATGTGTACCTCAGACTGGGTGAAGCCGAAAGCTAGCGTTCTTAAGGGAATATTCGGTCGGTGACTTGAAAGATGACTTTTACATATTTATTTATCTGCCCCGGATGCTTTTTCGCTTTTTCGCAGTCAGGACATGCACTTTAGGGCATGCCTCCCAGGGAAAGGAACCCCTAACGGAACTATTCTCCCTGGAAGATGTTTCTTACTAACCATTTAATATAACATAACTAGTTGGGCACTTGTCTGATAAAGCACTAATGACCCCTACGCCTGGTCTCCATGTATGCCATGGTTTTTGCATAACCGCGAGGGTATTCGGACACACTCCGGACTGTTGGGTCCCGAGGTTGAAGCGAAAAGGTCCGCAAAGACAAACGATCTACAATCCGGCTAGAAGGCATTATACATGTCATTTTAAAATACATCGTCAAATTGACTGATTGTACTCCTCTTTAATCCCATCTAACAGGCTGTCTAATTTACAGTCCCGTTGGGAATACTTAGCGGCCAACTCTACTTGGCCGTACATTAAGCTCACAGGGATCTCCTTCCCATCGGGCCCCACAGGTCCGACCTCGACCATGTGGTTCGGATCCACCTTCATGTACGGCATTTTCACCATGGCCTAGGCCTCCCTGGCACCTTGACGGCAGGCCGATATCTTCCACAGACGGAAGCGCTGCCATGCTCCCTGAAGCTTCTCCGCAAGCTCTCCAAGACCTTCGGGTAGGGAAACGGACGGCCATAAGGCCTGGGCGACGCCACTCATCGCCTGCCGAACACGTTCGTGCAGTTGCAGTAGCTCGGGAAGTTGGTCACCCGTTGAACCTGGCATTTCCTCCGTAGGACGACCTGTGAGCACACCTACAAACACATTTCTGTCAATTGACTTCCTCGCCGAACTCTTCTTTTCAAAAGAGTTTGCTCAAGCACTTACTGTAGATGCCGCGACGAAGCCGCCGATTCTCCTTCACGGAGTCGGACAACTGGACCCGAACATCTTTTAGTTCTTCGCCCAGCTGGGTGTTAGCATCTTGGAGTTTGTTCCTCTCCTGATGCACCCTCATAAGCACCTTCTCGACGGCCTTCAGCTGGCGCAGTAGATGTTGCTTGTCCGGATCTAGTCCGGCACCATCTGCAATATTATTGTCAGACTTATACACACGCCGCCCTTCATAAACTGCTTATCTTTTCGAAATATGCATTACCAAAGGGGGTCTCTGTGGTTCCCCCCTCGGCGGCTAGTGCGGCCTCAAGTTGGGCCTTGCACTCTTGAAGTTCCTGGGACAGGTGGGTATTCTTCTCCGTAAGATCCTGCATAACAAATGATCCTTAAATCAGTTATTCTAACTATTTTAAGTCTCGAGGGCTACTGGCATATATAACTATTAAAATCCCTCACCCGTATGTCTTTCACATACTGCTCCGTGGCTCTGGTTAGACCATCTCAAGCGGCATGGAGGTGCGCGTCTCCCGCATTAAAGGCATTCAGAGCCTCTAGGGAGAAACACGCGTCATGAAGAACTGTCTGGCGGCGTCTATGATTCATGGCGCTCTCCACCTCAGACCTGGTGGTGGACAACCTGTCGGCATCCTCCGTTGGAGGAGCATCTGACTCACGCCTCATGTTCGCTTCCCCCTCCGGACCAAGCGTTGGAGCCTGGCGGGCAGAGGCTTGATTGGCAACCTCTCCGGACACAGTCCGGCGAGCGCTCTTTCTCTTGGAAAAATCATGAGCGTTAATATACCTCCTAGGAATCTTTTCCTTTAAACATGGTGGTGCGTCATACCATTGCGGCGACGTTTCAATTCGTGCCGCACTCCTCTTCCGCCTGCCGGGCCGAACTGACCCTTGTTGGTCAGCCGCCGCGGGTTCGGCTTCCCGCCCTGAAGGCACCTCCTGCGGAGCACCGTTGGTATACGGTTGTCAGAAATAAGCATGGATGAGTAATGGTGTCAGGACTCCGGTCACAGTTACCTGGGAAGCCGAAGATAAACCGGGGTAGTCGGCCGTAATGGCGACCAAAGCATTGTCCCTGCTAAGTTGGTGGAACACCCCATCGATCAACTCCACCTCTATGTCTGGATCCTCTTCGGAGGCCGGATCAAGGGATCGTCCCGGATCCTTGGGTTGTGGAGTCGGGCTGTGTATGCCCTCTACGTCCCGGCGCAGCTCCTGCGTCGAAACCACGAAGTGAGACACTTAACTTTGGGAATATAGATCAGATAAATAAACGTCCGCTTACCCAGCTTCGAGGGTTATTCATGGAGAATCCATTCAATGGACTCGTGCGGAGGAAGTTCTCTTTCTCCCCCTTGTACAAGCCGGACAGGATCTTCACCAGATCGGCAACCGATCCCGGCCCCTTGCGGCCATGACGGGTGGTGTCATTATCCCCATTGAAATCCCACATGGGGTGGCCCCTATATTGGAGCGGCTGCACCCCTCGCATAATGCACGTGGCCATCACTCCAATCATGGTCAATCTGGAATGAGCCAGTAACCTTATCCGGCCCATCAGATATTGGATGCTCCTATCACTCTCCCATTGAGGGCTCCATGGGCGCCAACTCAGGCGTTTCTTCAGAGGAGCGTTGCTGAACTCCAGGAAGTCGATCCGAACTGGCTCCGGTAGTGGGGCGTCTTCCATATAAAACCATCCCGAAGGCCAGTCTTCGGACGCCTTCTTCGGGGTTCCGGATAGATATCCGGTCCCGACGATGCGCCATATTTCGGCTCTGCCCACTTGATATATCAACCCCTTGTGAGAACGGGGTACGAGGCAAAACAATCTCTTCCACAATGCGAAATGGGCCTCGATGCCCAAGAACAGCTCGCAAAGGGCTACAAAGCCCGCGATGTGCAAGATGGAGGCATGTGTAAGGTGGTGAAGCTGGAGTCTTTAGAACTCCAAGAGCCCCCGGAGAAACGGATGTATGGGAAATCTGAGTCCCCTTATCAGATAAGGGACGAAGCATACCCGCTCTCCTTTGGAGGGGTTGGGGACGCTTTCCGCCTGCTTTCCACCCTTGTAGGTGGCCAGTCCGGCTCGAACCGAAACCATGAAGGCCGGGGGAAGGTATCCCTCTGCTTGGAGTGTCACTAGCTCGCTGTGCGGGACTGAACATCTCCTCAAATCTCCTGGCTAAGGGCTGGGAGCGCGAGAGGAGGAGCCGCGTTGACTGTCCATGATGGAATGGATTTTTTGTCAGAGGCGCTTCGATGAGTACTCGCGGAAGGGGGATGGTGTGATTCGGATCTAGATCCTTGCTCCTCTTATAGGCAGCTTATTCGCGCAGCTAGGGGGTAAAACGTAAGAATACCCTGGCTTTTCGCATTCATACGACACATGGAAGAGGGCCATTATTGGGCATGGAAGCCAAGGAGCGCAACATTTATAAGGAAGCCGGACACTATTCGATGAGCACATGGAATTTAGAGGAGAACCCGCCTTGCAAAGCCGAAGACAATATGAGCGCCGGACTTATCGTAATTGAAGCCTGGTTCAGGGGCTACAGAGGGAGTCCTGGACTAGGGGGTGTCCGGATAGCCAAACTATCATCATTGGCCGGACTCCAAGACTATGAAGATACAAGATTGAAGACTTCGTCCCGTGTCCGGATGGGACTTTCCTTGGCGTGGAAGGCAAGCTTGGCAATACGGATATGTAGATCTCCTACCATTGTAACCGACTACGTGTAACCCTAGCCCTCTCCGTGTCTATATAAACCGGAGGGTTTTAGTCCATAGGACGAACAACAATCATACCATAGGCTAGCTTCTAGGGTTTAGCCTCCTTGATCTCGTGGTAGATCCACTCTTGTACTACCCATATCATCAATATCAATCAAGCACGAGTAGGGTTTTACCTCCATCGAGAGGGCCCGAACCTGGGTAAAAACATTGTGTCCCTTGTCTCCTGTTACCATCCGCCTAGACGCACAGTTCGGGACCCCCTACCCGAGATCCGCCGGTTTTGACACCGACAGCGACCTCCGGCACCTGCAGGGCCACTAGGTCTTGAAAGAGTTTGTCACCATGGAGGCCAACGAGGGTGGCAGGTAATGAGGAGCCTGGGCACGCGGTCTGTGCAATACGGCAAGGTCGTCCGCGCGCTTCTTGACGACGGTGAACTTGCGGATGGAGTTGACCATCATGTCATCCATGCGAGAGGCGAAGCCGGTGTCGGCGAGGGCTATGATGCCGGCGGTCGCCAGCACCGTCTGGAAGTGCTGCACGGTGCGGGCCCACAGGTCGGCGCCTTGGATGATTTGGCACAGCCGACTGCCGCTCACATCCATCGCCTCCATAGGTGCTTGTGCCTTCTAGTCACTTGGTCTTGGATTGGAGTGAGCAGCGTTGCGCAGAGACTTAGGAGTAGATGGATTGGAGTGGTGGGGCGCCTTTATATGAGAGTCCAAACTCTGTTGCATTCACATCGTGCTGGCTCTATTCTGCTTCTCCAATTAATTCCCTCTACATGTAATAGAGGATGCATTCGTTCAATGTCTCGGGAACCGCTACCCTCTCCCTCCTTGGCATTCAAGCACCTATGGAGGCGATTGCCACTCGCGTCGTCTATCGCGTGTCAGGAGACGTTCCCGTCGACGACGAGGTGCCTATGGTGACTTCGTAAATTTCAAGATGATAGTGCTGGCTCAGTCTTTCAGAGGTGCTCATAGGGGTAGGGTGTGCGTGTGTGCGTTCATAGTTGTGAGTGTATGCGCGTGTATATGAGCGCTTGCGTCTGTACTGTGTCAAAAAAGTAAATGCATGTCAAAAAGAGACTAGTCAGTATACTCAATATTGTGCACCTCGGAGAGAAAAACGAGAGAACTACATATTTATTTACGGTGCAGATTCACTCATTTTGCTCCATATGTACTCCGTCTCAGTGTAGTCTAGTCACTTGTTGAAATCTCTAGAAAGGAAAATACTCCTTTCTGGTTTACAGGGCTATACTAGCAAGTACGTACTACAATAGTGGGCTCACATAGCAATTTTGGCTCATGCAAGAGCCTGGCTATACGCGTACTCCAATGTTCGCAACTGCCACGTTCGGGTTGCGCTGGGGTCTTCGCCTCTTCGAGAAGACGAACAATGATGTTACTACTACTGCTTCTACAGTGTCGAATCAACTGCTGCATGTCCATGCACCGCGAGCGGGAGAGATAGCTTGTTGTAGGAGTACTATATAAGAAAAAGCATGTCCTCGTTTGCGAGCAATCGCGCGCATGGGCGAGGGAGAAGGCGTGTAGTAGTAAAATCAAGCTTCTCCTAGTTGTACGAGTTGACGCGACACATCATAGTACTGGCCCCACATGCTTGCCTCTAAACTTAGCTGAAAGACCTGCAGTGTATACTATATTCGCTGCAACCTCTAACATTTACCCACCACAGATTAAAATATATATTCCTGTCTTGACCAGATGAGCGTACAAAGTACAATCACCAGGATGATAGGTAGGGCCAAAAGACTATTTTTATTAAAAAAAACTCGAGACGGCCACATAGCATGGAGCCGACCCCAACGATTTTAAGCTTACAGGCACGGTACACGCCGTCCTAGACTACTCTACACATGAAACTGCCACACGAGTGTCTGGGTTGTGCTTGGCTCTTTGCCTCTTCGGGAAGTCGAACAATGATGGAGTACTACTGCACTGGAGGAGTACTACAGTACGCTTCTGGCCATCTGACACCGATTGAATTGTTGCATGTCCACCGCGTGCAGGAGGGAGAGCGTGTAGCGGAAACTTCCCCTAGTCCTGCCAGCCACCACGCTCATGGGCGAGGGAGGGACGCTCCTGCATTTGCGTGTATGACAGGTGGGGCCAACAGGTGGGTGGCCAACCTGTCATACAGCCAAAGGTAGGTGAAGTTAAGTCCACAAGGGAGAGGATAATCAAACTTCTCGTTGATGTACGAGTTGACGCGACACATCAAAGCACTTCACTCGATATATTTCAATAATTTGCGTTTACCAATGCATTAATTAAAACGCATGCATGCATGCCATGACTCTCCTTTTGATACTTGCATGTGTTGATTTAATGCACCTTGAAGTAGTATAAATATGTGACGGTAAAGCTTTGTAATGCCCCGGCCCTAAAGCGAGAGATGGTTGTGCACGAGGAGGGCAAGATCACGCAGACGGAATAGGGCCCGCGATGGAGCTCTCTAAGGTCTCGATGGACCTCACCGTGCTCCACTGCCCCTTGTGCCTCCGCCCCTTGATGCCTCCAGTGTATGAGGTTCGAATACACCTCGTCCGTTCGGTTGATCGAGCAAGGTGCAGGTTTCTTGATTGATGTGTTGTTCGATTGATTTCTGTAGTGCAAGGGGGGGCACCTGGCCTGCGCGGGCTGCCGCGTCGAGCACCCCGGGAACCAGCGGCAGCGTCAGAAGTGCGAGCGCGACGGTGGCTTCGACATGCGTAACACGGCGGTGGACGCCGTCCTTTTGTCGGTGAGGGTGGTGTGATCGCATGAAGGCTGTGGGCTCTACGTCACTTACCACAAGCTCACCGATCACCAGAGCGTGTGTCCGCTCGCACCCTGCAAATGCCCCGTGCCCGTCTACGGCTACGAAGGCCCGCCACCAACGCTCTACCACCAGATTAGCACCACACATCCCATGCCCGTGCACAGGATCCAGTACGGCAAGGTGGTCCAGCTGCAAGTGCCACTGTCGGAGCCACGGCTCTTGCTGTTCGTGGAGGAGCAGGACCGCACGTTTTTCTTGGTCGGCGGCGTGCTCGACATCGGTGCGCAAGAGCGGGGGCGTCCCCACTGTCGCACTACATGGCCAAGCTGTGGGCAAACGGCCCACCGGGGGAGCCCAAAGGCATGACCGACGCTGTCAAGGTGGAAATGGAGTTGACAAGCAGCAAGGATCCCGGCAACATCGCCGTGCAGGAGATGACCTTCTTCACAGTTCCGCCCAAGCTGCTGGCCGGGGCTAAGGTGCACCTCCACATTCAGACTAACAAGCTCAAGTCCTAAATGTTTCTACATTGCCTTCTGTTTATCTTAGTAATATGCTAATATAGGGATTAGCTCGGTCTACTTTAGCTTAAGAAATGGTGGGCTTTGGTGGCGATGCAGCAATTACTTCGACATCAGATCAGTTATTTCCAATAGTCGAACGGATATTTTGTGTCTGTTGGATATAAAGTTCCTTTGGTTAAGAAGTACTACTTGTCATCAAAATGGATAAAATGAGATGTATGTAGACGTATTTTAGTTCTAGATACGTCGCTTTTATCCATTTTGATGACAAGTACTCCCTCTGTTCCACAATACATGCCTTCCATTTGTCAAAATATAGATGTATCTAGACATGTTTTAGTGTATAGGCATCCATTTTTGGACAAATGGAAGTCAAGTACTCCCTCCATTCGGAATTACTTGTCCAAGAAATGAATGTATCTAGATGTATTTTAGTTGTATATACATCCATTTTTGTGACAAGTAATTTCGAACAGAGGGATTAGTATTTTGGAATGGAGGGAGTATTTGCTTGTTTGATCACGAAGTGTTTCATACTTGTGCGAGTTGACGCGACACATCAAAGTAGTACTACTACTAGTAGTACTCCCTCCGACCCTAATTTCTCTGCGCATAAGTCGAGGCACAGATACTAAGCAGGGCCTGGTTTTGTTTCACAACTCACCGGACTACGCACCAGGCAGACGAAGCTTGTGTCCTGTTGGTGCCGTGTGCAGCCCGCACATTAACCAAAACCTCGCGCCTCCAGCTTAGCCTCCGCGTTTTAAACTTCTCAATCTCAATGCCAAGGAGCAACATGAATCCTATGATAGAGCCAATCAGATGGTTGAGAACACTACAATTCGTAGCTACAGATGCATGTGTGACTCCCAGATGCAGAGGTCGGGGGTCATCATCCTCCTTTTCGAGAAAAAACAGATGCGTGTGTGATAGGATGAGTGCATGTGTGCACCTCTTCTCTTCCTGTATACCGTACTAAACTCAGAGTACAAGTGTATGTGGGTGGCATCGACCTAGCGAGCTAGAGATGGTGCATACGAGAAGTCCCGAGAGATAGGTTTAATGCGTCTGAAAAAAAGACTAGCCTATAGCTCGCCACACAGCTATTCCTGTCGAACGCCCCAATAATCGTAAGATATGTATCTGACGGTGCCAGTTATTGCACGTACACAGCAGTAGAAAAAGAACTACCATGGCATATGCTACACCACGGCCGAGAACACGTGCCCACGTTACGCCATCCGGGAATAGTGCCGCACTTCGAAACTAGAACCGTCAATAAATTTTGAGCTTGCGTCTCGTCACATTCCAAATTACTACTACTACCACGCTATATTGCAAACCTGTTCACACAAAGCACAACCTAAACGGTTTCCCACTTAGGAGCGTATTAGTACTAGGTTATAAATACTATTATGCCAAGATGACTGCACATTCCTCCTCAACTCCTCATCCACAAAAACAATCAAGTCATTCAGCATCCTCCCCTTGCGTCTGCCATGTCCAGCGCGAGTTCTGGGTCAAGAGATTACCACTAGGGAGAGGCGAGCATGGAAGCAGAAGCACGAGAGATGTCCCGCCTCACCGTGAAAGCATTCGACGTGTCCCGCAGTGTGGAAGTAGCAGCACAGAGGTCTTCCCGCGCCGCCGAAGCAGCACGAACGTCCCGTCGCACCGTCGACGCAGCAGACTGGCCCGACCGCGCCGCGGAAGCAGCAGAGATGTCCTGCCGCGCAGCGAATGCAGCAGAGATGTCCGCCGTATCGCGGCGGCCTGGGAAAATGTCTCGCGGGCAGTCGACGACTCTTACAGGCGCTTGCATGCGATCGTCCATAGCCAGATGGATCAGATCTCCGGCTGGGCGAGGTTGCAGGACGATATGAAAGCCTCATTTGAACAGGCTACTGGCATCATCTGACAACTAAGGGAGGGCAATGAGAGGCTGTGGGCCGAGCGTGACCTACTGAGGGCGAAAATCGTCCGAAGTGCAGACCAGTAGGAGGAGACCAGTGCCTTGTTGAAGAGGACTTACGTCATCGTCAAGAAACTTATGGATGAGAATGACATGCTCTGCATCGAGCGCTAAAGGCTGGTGGAGGAATCCGTGGATGCTCTCAAGCAGCATCTTGAGCACACGAAAGAGCTCACCACTTCTCGCCGCGGAGACTAGTTCCCGCGGCCTGCAGCAACGCATCAAGAAAGTAGAGATCAGCGAGCCAGATCCTTGTCTTCCTTCTTCTTTTGCCCTTGTGTATTTCGGTCGTAGCCGCATGTGGCTTTTTTAATTATCTTCCTAATTATGTAAGACAATTATTATCCATTGTCGTCGTCCTTATATATTCATCAGTCTTGCTATAAGTCGCAATAGATGCTATGTAGGTCCGTCGGATCTTACATCAAGATCCGTGCTTTCAGATTTTCTTTTTTCTCTCTTAAATCTCAGTCGAATGAGACATAGCCACGCCATTAAACAGAGGCTTGGGCGCCATTAATGGAGACCTTGGAAGAGAGGTGGACGACAGATGGAGGTCAAAGGGCTCTCCTCCCCATAAGCACGTGTAGGGGTCTGATCGCAGGCCTCTTGCACTGAAATAGCTACCCTGCACGAGGCCTCCTAGCTAATAAAAAAGGGGAGCATGGCAACACGTAAATGGTAGTAAATAGAATGCCCACAGTTTCAATAATACTTGTGTTTTCGATTGTAACATGGCAACACTTGTTCCAAAATGACTTTGTTGACTGTTAATGTGTGCGCCTTCGCAAATCGGACTGTAAAATTACCACAGCATGTTGGTGCCATGTCATGGAACCAAGCCAACTTTCATTATTTTCATGCGTGTTTTGGACTTACAGGAATTAAAGAACTAAGTTTCTCAATGTTTCTAGCCTAGCAACGATGCCCAGAATTTTGAATTTCATTCCCATTTCACGCATGTAACCTAGAAATTTACCCGAGGACACACATGTGATTTTTCAACCAACTTTGGTGCACTGGAGCATGTGCTTGTATTTCAAATTTGAATTATGCACACAAAGGTGACACGTTCCCTCTCAGAACCACGAGCCTTCTTGAGAGAAGCTCCGGTTTGCAAGCAGCTTATACCAAAATTTGTTCCTATTCGACCAATTTTTTTACCACAGCATGGTACTACCATGACATGACACCATACCAAGTTTCATGATTTTCAGGCGTGTTTTGGATTTACAAGAATTTTAAAACCAAGTTTCTCAATGTTCTTGGTCGAGCCACGATGCCCAGATGTTTGAATTTTATTCTCATTTCTTGCATGGGACCTAGAAATTCACCCGAGGACACAGATGTGATTCTTCAACCAACTTTGGTGCATGGGAGCATGTGCTTGTAGTTCAAATTTGAATTATGCACATTAAATGACCAGAAACTCAATTAATGTATAAAAAGGCCAAACGAACCCGGAATAATTCCAAAATTTAACAGGGCACTCATGTAGTTCTATGTTGCCTTTTTAAAGAAACTGAAGGGGAGCCAGCGTATATCGTTTCGCACTCAAAGGTGGCATGTTCCCTCTCAGAACCACGAGCCTTCTTGAGAGAAGCTTATACCAAAATCTGTTCCATTCGGCCAATTTTTTTACCACATCATGGTAGTACCATGACATGACACCATGCCAATTTTCATGATTTTCAGACGTGTTTTGGGTTTACAAGAATTTTAAAACCAAGTTTCTCAATGTGATTTTTCAACCAACTTTGGTGCACCAGAGCATGTGCCTGCAGTTCAAATTTCGATTATGCACATTAAAAGTCCAGAAACTCAATTAATGTATAAAAAGGCCAAACGAACACGAAACAATTCCAAAATTTAACCGGGCACTCATATAGTTCTATGTTGCCTCTGTAAAGAAAATCAGGGGGAGGCAGCGTATATCGTTTTGCACACAAAGGTGACACGTTCCCTCTCAGAACCACGAGGCTTGTTGAGAGAATATCTCCGGTTTTGCAAGAAGCTTATTGTAACGCCCTGGATTCGATGCTCCAGGTGTCTGCCAGTTATTCGCCGTCATTGCCATGTCATTTTCTTGCATGTTGCATATTATCATGCCATCATGTGCATTGCATTGCATGCGTGTTCGTCTCATGCATCCGAGCATTTTCCCCATTGTCCGTTTTGCAATCTGGCACTCCTATGTCCTCCGGCGTTCCCTTTTTGTCTCTTGTTGTGAGTGGGTGTTAAACATTCTCGGAATAGACCGAGTTTTGCCAAGCGGCCTTGGAACACCACCGGTAGACCACATATCATGTTTCGTGCCATTTGGAGTCCGTTTGAAATTCCAACGGTTAACCGGGTAGCCGCAAAGGACTCTTTTGTGTGCAGCCCAACACCCCTCCAAAGCAGCCCTATAACCCATCCAAACCACCTCCATGCTCTTGGTCATTCGATCACGATCGTGTGGCCGGAAACCGCTCCCCATTTGGACTCTCCTAGCTCCCAGAATCTATAAATAAGTCCCCTCCACCGAAATTCGCGGATGATTTCCACCCCTAACCCTAGCATTTTTCCCCTCCACGCCACCGGACACGTCCGGCCCAAGCCGGACAAAGTCGCCGCCGCCGCCCGCCAACCATGACAGCGCCACGTCGCCCAGCCGTCCCTGCCGCTGCAGAGCCCGCCAGAGCCCAGATCCGGCCCTCCGGCCCGTCCTCCGCCGCCGCGCCGCCCGATCGCCGCCGCCGCCCGGCCCGATCCGGCTGCTGCTGCCTCGCCGGCGCGCCAGACCGCGCCCTACTTCCTCTGCTGGTGTCGCCCTCCGTCGCCCGCCGCCGCGCCTTTCTCACTGCCGGCGCCCGCCTCCCAGCGGACGTCGCCCCTCCTCATCAAGCGCGCCGCCCTTGGCGTCTCCCGCGCCGCTGAAGCGCCTCGCAAGCCTCGCGCCCGCCCATCGCCGGACCTGCCACCGGAGAAGGTCGCGCTGCCCGAGTCCTCCTCACGGTGTGGCCCGCCGCCTCCTCGCCCGGCGTGGCCCCGCCACCGCCCGCCGACCGCGTCCCCGCGCTGCCCCTCACCGGGATCCGGCCAGATCCGGCGAGATCCGTCCCGGATCGGCCTCCCCGGTGACCTCCCCTACCTTCCAGTGAACCTCGGGATCCATGCCTCGAAAACCCTAGATCTGTTTTTTGGGAGGTGATATTTCGTCTAAGTCCTTATTCCCCTGATAATTTCATGCCCTGTTCAATGCATCATAACTCTGCATGCGTAGCTCCGTTTCATGCGCATGATATATCAAAATGTTCGTCATGAGATGCCCTACATTTCATAACATTGTGTCATGTTTGTTTGAGGTCATCTTGATGCTCTAATCATCAATGAAAGAGTGCTATATGATGTTAACTGCTGCCTGTTAACAGAACTTGATGATTTGTCTTTTTCGTTGCATTTTGTGTGTGCAGCCTTTGGGCATGAGCTCTACATGTGTTTTGTGCTACATCATGCCATCTTCACAGTGGTGCCATCCATGTATTTGTTTGGGTCTTGTAGTGAGTGCATTGAGCTCGTGAAGTAGGGTACTTGCTGTTACTGTTTTGCTAGACTGTTTCTGCTATATGATGATGCTATGTAAACCTGCTACTACAAGTCATTATATGCATAATCTGGAGATGTTCCCTAAGGATGTTTTGTTATACATGTCATGCTCTATCCATTCATGCCCCTGGTTGCATTTATAGCCTAGAGTAACTTGTTGTTATCTTGCTCCAAACTTGCCAAATAATGTTGCTGTCAGCCTGTTAACATTAAGTTCAATGTTGCCATGATTGTTGTTAGTGATCCAAGCATGCTATGAACTTGCTCTTGCAATGTTTAGCTTCATAATCATGTCTTCTTACTGTTGGTTACCTTGTCATGCCATGTATTGGTCTGTGGTGAGTGGTTCAAGCTCACCAACATGTCTACTTATCGTTGTTCCTGCCATGTCTGAATCTGTCATATCATTTGCCATGTTTACATGGGTTCCATCATATTTTCTGTGCCCTTTTGGCTCATCGTTAGTAAGGGACTTTTGTTATATGCAATTAGTAGATTCATGCCATGCCTTTGTTTGCCATGATAAGTTCCTGCAGCATGTTGTTTGATAGCTTTAAACATTACAACCTGATGTTATTTCTGCCAAGTCTGAAACTGTTATAATTTGCAATCTTGTCATGTCCTTTTGAGCATGTTATAGTGATTTCTGGAGTTAGCTCAGTGTTCATGTTTTGTCATGCTTTACCTGTAATTCATGCCCATGCCTTTTGTTTTCTCGTTGAGATGCTGTAGCTTGTTGTTTTGGACAGTTTGTCCTTTAAACTTGTATAGAGTGTATGTGTTGCGCCGTTGCTCCGTTTTGAGTGTGCTCTATATGAAACTTGCTTGATTTTGCATGAAGTTTCATATTATCATGTTTCGTCCTTGTTTTGAGGTGTTTGCTTGATGTTTGTATGCATTTTTCATCAATGCCATGTTTGACTTGTTTTGCTCATATCTTCTTGGCCGTAGCTCCGAACTAAATGAACTTTATATGTAACTTGACTAGAATTTCGTGTAGATCCTCTTGGTGCTATTTAACTTACTCTTTATCAACTTCAACTTAATGTTTGTTCAGATTTGGACCAATTTCAAACTTTGCATATGAGGACTTACCGGAATTGTTATATGTTGTTTCTGGCCTCATTTAATCTTGTTTTGATGTGTTGCTCTTGTATGCATCATCTCTTGTCATGATTAGCTTCATGTAGCCTTGTCATGCATAATACTTGGTTGAGCATCATGCCTTGTTCATGTGTGGTGTGTTTACTATGTTGTGTGCTTCTTCTCGATAGTTCCCGTTTCGTTGCGATCGTGAGGATTCGTTCATCTACGCTTGGTTTGTCTTCGTGGCTTCATCTTCTTCATGGACTCGTTCTTCTTCCTTGCGGGATTTCAGGCAAGATGACCGCTACCCTGGATCTCACTACTATCATTGCTATGCTAGTTGCTCCGTTCTATCGCTATGCTGCGCTTCCTATCACTTGTTCTTCAAGCCTTCCCAAATTGCCATGCCAGCCTCTAACCTTTTTCACCCTTCCTAGCAAACTGTTGCTTGACTATGTTACTGCTTTGCTCAGCCCTACTTATAGCATTGTTAGTTGCAGGTGAAGTTGAAGATTGCTCCATGGTGGACAGGATTATGGTTGGGATATCACAATATCTCTTACTTAACTAATGCAACTATATACTTGGTAAAGGGTGGAAGGCTCGGCCTTATTCCTGGTGTTTTGTTCCACTCTTGCCACCCTAGTTTCCGTCATACCGGTGTTATGTTGCCGGATTTTGCGTTCCTTACGCGGTCGGGTGATTTATGGGACCCCCTTGACAGTTTGCTTTGAATAAAACTCCTCCAGCAAGGCCCAACCTTGGTTTTACCATTTGCCTCACCACCACATATACCTTTCCCTTGGGTCGGCCAACCCGAGGGTCATCTTTATTTAGCCCCCCTAGGCCAGTGCTTCTCTAAGTGCTGGTCCGAACCAGAGCCACTTGCAGCGCCACCTCGAGGAAACTTGAGGTCTGGTTTTAGTTGTACGTAGTGTTCATCCGGTGTTGCCCTGAGAACGAGATATGTGTAGCTCCTATCGGGATTGTCGGTGCATCAGGCGGTCTTGCTGGACTTGTTTTACCATTGTCGAAATGTCTTGTAAACCGGGATTCCGAGACTGATCGGGTCTTCCTGGGAGAAGGAATATCCTTCGTTGATCGCGAGAGCTTATCATGGGCTAAGTTGGGACACCCCTGCAGGGTATAAACTTTCGAGAGCCGTGCCCGCAGTTATGTGGCAGATGGGAATTTGTTAACGTCCGGTTGTAGATAACTTGACACCAGATCCGAATTAAAACGCATCAACCGCGTGTGTAGCCGTGATGGTCTCTTTTCAGCGGAGTTAGGGAAGTTAACACGGTTTTTGGGTTATGTTTGACGTAATTAGGAGTTCAGGATCACCTCTTGATCATTGCTAGCTTCACGACCGTTCCATTTGCTCTCTTCTCGCTCTTATTTGTGTATGTTAGCCACCATATATGCTTAGTCGCTGCTGCAACCTCACCACTTTACCCCTTCCTTTCCCATTAAGCTTTGCTAGTCTTGATACCCATGGTAATGGGATTGCTGAGTCCTCGTGGCTCACAGATTACTACAACAACAGTTGCAGGTACATGTTACGCAATGATCATGACGCAAGAGCAATGTTTGCTTGTTTTCGAGTTCTTCTTCTGCTTCTTCGATCAAGGGATAGGTTCCAGGTCGGCAGCCTGGGCTAGCAGGGTGGATGTCGTTTGAGTTTCTATTTGTGTTTCATCCATAGTCGGATGGTTCTCTTTTGTAAGATGATGTTGTATTCGTGTGGCATTGTATGCCTTTTGTATGTATCCCCATCTATTATGTAATGTTGATGTAATGATATCCACCTTGCAAAAGAGTCTTCAAGATGCGCTTCTATCCTTGGTGGGACCTTTGAGTTCCTTTAGGATAGGGTCGCATCTTGGGTGTGACGAGTTCGTATCAGAGCCTCGACCGACCTTAGGAGCCCCCTTAATTGATCGTGTAGTTTGGCCGTTGTCGAGTATAGAAGAAAACTGTTTTCGGAGTCTAGTTATATCGGAGAGTAGGAATTCTTTTTACTCCTTGGCCCCTTCGTCGCTATGGTAAGGAATCTTGTCGTAGGTGTTTTGAATTACTTCTCTTCCCCTTCAAATTTTCTTTAGGATCACGCAGTTGGTTTTTCGATCATTGTTCCCTCAGCTCTTTTATCCGGTGCATCTCTCGTCAAGTCGACTCAAACCTCTTTGTCTTTCGCGAGATCAATCCTCATTTCTTCCTCCGACGTCGTTGTTTTTCCCTGTCCGAAGTTGTCTTTGTTTTTCCCACCCGCCCACCCTTTTTTCATCTCCCAGCCGAAGTCCGTAATCTAGTATCCATCCTACTCGTGCGAAGTCTTTGCTTTCTTTCCTCAATGATTTCAACCGATGTTTCCTCTTGAAGTTATTCGTCGGTTTCCCGTTCCAAGTTGCCTTTGTTTTCCCGCCCTCCCACCCTCTTCTTCCCGGAGACTAAGTCTGTTTCGAGCATCAATTTCCTTCATGCGGAACCTTTTCAGTCTTCCCTCAATTATTTCAACCAGTGAATTCTCGTCTCGTTCGTCATTCTTCATCTCTTTCTTTTCCGGTGGACCCAATTCTAGTTTATTTTGATTGGTCATATTCTTTTCCTTGGATCAAGTGTTTTCCCTGCTCATTCGCCTCTCGCGAGTTTATCCTTCTAGAGTGTCCAAGACATCTCAGGAGATTCGTCTATCTTCCAATTAATTTGAGGTTGTCACCTCATTCAAATATTTTAAATTGTTCCGGTGCATCATCTATCTCTTCAACATCCCTTTCCAACGGTGTTTTCTCTTTAGTGGGCCCTAACCCACAGGTCTTTTCCCAGGATCTTACCTGACTCTTCTAATTATTCCAGAGATATTCTCAAATTCTTTTCAAAGTGTGATGTAAGAATGGATTCCATCAGTCACATGCCTTCTCCAAGATCTCTTTCAAATTCTTTTGATTGTTGGCTCAACCTTTTCGCTTTTCATTCTCCCGGAGTATCTCAGTAATTTTGGTGGTGTTTCCCGTCGTCATTTGAAGACCGAAGAAGATTTTTTCCTCTAAATTTTGCCCGTTCTCTCGAAAATTCGTTGTTCTAGCTTCATGCTATCCTCTCGAATTATTCCATTTGTCAGATATTCTTTTCTTACCCATCTGGAGTATGTCAGGAGTTGTTTTCCCGTTTCTTTTCACCGGAGGCCATCATTCCAGAAGAATTCTTCGTCCTCACATTTCAGCTACCGTTATCCAATTATCCCGATGCTTCGTTCAAGTATTCTTCAGTCAGTTCGCGATCCCTTCGTTATCTTGTCTCTTAATTCCCTCAAGTATCTTCGTTCATTTTTCTAATTCTTTCCGGCGATTCGTTCTCTTCTCTTCGTTCGTTTACATTTTCACGGTGGCTCGTTAAAGATTCTGTTTCCTTGGTTATCATTTTAATCCTTTCGTTCTTTTCAATCCTGCCGGTGGTTCGTTGAAGATTCTTTTTCCATTCTCATCATATCAATTCATTCGTTCTTTCAATCCTACCGGTGGTCCATGAAGACTTTCTCAAGTTTTGTGCTATACCACCCTTAATCCTTTTCAAGAAGAATAAGTAGTATGCAAAAATCCATTGCATGTCATCAATTTATTTCGATGAAGGATAAGCATACAATAAATCTTATTCTTATTTCCTCAAAGTGATTAATCCTTTTCTTCAGAGTTTGTTCTTGATGAATAAATTCTAGTTCCAAGGGTTTTCATCTTTTCTTTTCCGGAGTTCAAATTCCCTCGGCCATCTCACCGGAAACTCCATCTAAATCATCGCAAGCTTTAATCTTATTCTTTCATCCTTCATTCTATCTCATCATCCTTTTGTCACCGGAGTTCGTCATGGTGGTTCTTCATGATTTAATTCATTCTTCAAGAGTTCATCAAGATTCTTGTTCAAGGAGTTCTAGTATCTTTTCTTCTTGCATCTTGAAGTGCGATTAATTCTCCATATTCTTTTTAAGTGGAGTTTTGCATTTCTTTGTTCTTCTCAGCTACTTAATCTTTTCCGCTCGTGGTCGGTTATCACCTCATAATTTTGAGATGTCATCCATAAGTCCACGACAAGCTAATTCTTTTTGTTGTTGATTTTCTCAACAACTCCATTTAAACCTTCCTTCTAAAGATGCTTTCAATTTCATTCGTGGCACAAGTTGTCATTTTCTTCTCTGTTCTTTTCATTCAACTTTTTCAATTATTTCCGGAGGTTTTGTGTCATGTCTTCATCAAGTATCATTCCATCCTCTCAAGCTCGTGTTCTATTCCTCCATGTTTCAGCCGGAGTGCTGCCTAAATCCTTTCAGTCTTATTTGTTTCTTATCTCGTTCTAACCGAAGTGGTTTCATAGTCTACCTGATTCCGTGAGCTTTCGATTCTCGTCATTCTAGTCGTTCCTCTATTCTTCTCGAGTGCTCTCGATTCTTTGTTCATCTTTTCTCTTGAGTTCTTGCTTCACCTCTTCCCTTTTCCCTGCCGTCTCGATCCTAAGATCTCGGGACGAGATCTCTTGTTAGTGGAGGAGTGTTGTAACGCCCCGGATTCGATGCGCCAGGTGTCTGCCAGTTATTGGCCGTCGTTGCCATGTCATTTGCTTGCATGTTGCATTTTATCATGCCATCATGTGCATTGCATTGCATATGTGTTCGTCTCATGCATCCGAGCATTTTCCCCGTTGTCCATTTTGCAATCCGGCACTCCTATGTTCTCCGCCGTTCCCTTTTTGTCTCTTGTTGTGAGTGGGTGTTAAACATTCTCGGAATGGACCGAGGTTTGCCAAGCGGCCTTGGTACACCACCGGTAGAACGCCTGTCAAGTTTCGTGCCATTTGGAGTCCGTTTGATACTCCAACGGTTAACCGGGTAGCCGCAAAGGCCTCTTTTGTGTGCAGCCCAACACCCCTCCAAAGCAGCCCTATAACCCATCCAAACCCCCTCCATGCTCTCGGTCATTCAATCACGATCGCGTGGCCGAAAACCGCTCCCAATTTGGACTCTCCTAGCTCCCATAATCTTTAAATAAGTCCCCTCCCCCGAAATTCGCGGATGATTTCCACCCCTAACCCTAGCATTTTTCCCCTCCGCACCGCCGGACATGTCCGGCCCAAGCCGGACAAAGTCGCCACCGCCGCCCGGCCAACCGCGACGCGCCACATCGCCCCTAGCCGTCCCCGCCGCCACAGGCCCGCCGCGGGCCTAGATCCGGCCATCCCCGGCCCGTCCTCCGCCGTCGTGCCCGCCCGTGCCGCCGCCGCCTCCCGGCCCGATCCGGTTGCGCAGCCTCATTGGGCGCGCCGCCGCCCTGCCTCGATGTGTTTGATGACTGCAGCTTGCTGAGGTCATGCAAGCATGGCCAAGATGGTGTCGTCGGCGTATTGGATTACCGGGTAGTCCGTTTGGCCGATGCAGGGAAAGGGCAGTTGGATTTTTCCTTCTCTAAAGGCGTCGTTAATAGCAGCTTGGAGGAGATCAGCCGTAATGACAAAGATTAATGGGGAGAGTGGGTCCCCCTGTCGTACACCGGTGCGGCAGTGAAATTGTCGGTCGGGGACACCATTCAGTAGAACTGATGAACGCCCTGTCGAGAAGATGCAATTAATCCAAGAAAGCCACTTGTCATTGAATCCCAGGTGTTTCATGATGGTCAACATGGGAGCGTGTTCGATTGTATCAAAGGCTTTAGCAAAGTCCAGTTTCAGCAAGATAATTTGCTTCTTCGATGCATGGCATTGATGTATATATTGAAATGCCCAGGCCAGGCAATCCTGTATAGTCCTCCCTTTTATAAAACCATATTGGTTCTCGTGGATAACCTTTAGGATTACTCGTTGCAGACAATTAGCAAGCAGCTTTGTAATTAGCTTAACACAGCAATTGAGAAGGGTGATCGGGCGGTAATCATTAACAGTTTCTGGTGAGATGGTCTTTGGAATCAGTGTGATGAGGCCATCATTTATACTGGTGAGATCCAAGTCTCCTTTGTGGAATGCTTCACAGAGGTTATAAATGTTGGGGAACATTGCAGAAAATTAAAAAATTTCCTACGGTTTCACCAAGATCCATCTATGAGTTCATCTAAGCAACGAGTCATGGGAGAGAGTTTGCATCTACATACCACTTGTAGATCGCGTGCGGAAGCTTGCAAGGTGATGATGGAGTCGTACTCGACGTGATTCGAATCACCGATGACCATGTGCTGAACGGACAGCACCTCCGCGTTCAACACACGTACGGTACGGGTGACGTCTCCTCCGTCTTGATCCAACAAGAAGGAAGGAGAGGTTGAGGAAGACAGCTCCACCGGCAGCACGACGGCGTGGTGATGGTGGAGAAGCAGTACTCCGACAGGGCTTCGCCGAGCACACAACGGAGGAGGAGAGGTGTTGGGGAGGGGAGGGCTGCGCCTTGGCTTGTGGTGCGGCTGCCCTCCCCTCACCCCTCTATTTATAGGGGTAAGGGAGAAGGGGGCCGGCCCCTTTAGATCCATCTAGAGGGGGCGGCGGCCAAGGGGAGGGGGGACTTGCCCCCCAAGCAAGGGGGGCGCCCCCTCTAGGGTTCCCCCCTCAACCCTAGGCGCAAGGGCCCAAGGGAGGGGGTGCGCCCAGCCCACCAGGGGCTGGCTAACTCCCCACGCAGCCCAAGTGGCCCCCCGGGAGGGGTGGCCCCTCCCGGTGGACCTCCGGCACCCTTTCGGTGGCCCTGTACAATACCGCAGACGCCCCAAACTTTCCAAAGGTCCTTTAACAACTTCCCATATATAAATCTTTACCTCCGGACCCTTCCGGAACTCCTCGTGACGTAAGGGATCTCATCCGGGACTCCGAACAACATTCGGTAGTCACATACTAGTCTTCCTAATAACCCTAGCGTCACCGAACCTTAAGTGTGTAGACCCTACGGGTTCGGGAGACACACAGACATGACCGAGACGACTCTTGGGCAATAACCAACAGCGGGGTCTTGATACCCATGTTGGCTCCCACATGCTCCTCGATGATTTCATCGGTTGAACCACGATGTCGAGGATTCGATCAAACCCTGTATGCAATTCCCTTTGTCAATCGGTACGTTACTTGCCCGAGACTCGATCGTTGGTATCCCGATACCTTGTTCAGTCTCGTTACCGGCAAGTCACTTTACTCGTACCGTAATGCATGATCCCGTGGCCAACACCTTGGTCACCTTGAGCTCATTATAATGATGCATTACCGAGTGGTCCCAGAGATACCTCTCCGTCATACGGAGTGAAAAATCCCAGTCTCGATCCGTGTCAACCCAACAGATACTTTCGGAGATACCTGTAATGCACCTTTATAGTCACCCAGTTACGTTGTGACGTTTGATACACCCAAGGCACTCCTACGGTATCCGGGAGTTACACGATCTCATGGTCGAAGGAAGAGATACTTGACATTGGCAAAGCTCTAGCAAACGAACTACACGATCTTTTATGCTATGCTTAGGATTGGGTCTTGTCCATCACATCATTCTCCTAATGATGTGATCCCGTTATCAACGACATCCAATGTCCATAGTCAGAAACCATGACTATCTGCTGATCAACGAGCTAGTCAACTAGAGGCTCACTAGGGACATATTGGGGTCTAAGTATTCACACGTGTATTACGATTTCGAATAATACGCTTATAGCATGAATAAAGACAATTATCATGAACAATGAAATATAATAATACTTTTATTATTGCCTCTAGGGAATATTTCCAACAGTCTCCCACTTGCACTAGAGTCACCAATCTAGTTACATTGTGATGAATCGAACACCCATAGAGTTCTGGTGTTGATCATGTTTTGCACGCGAGAGAGGTTTAGTCAACGGATCTGCGACATTCAGATCCGTGTGCACTTTGCAAATCTCTATGTCTCCATCTTGAAAAATTTCACGGATGGAGTTGAAACGACGCTTGATGTGCCCGGTCTTCTTGTGAAACCTGGGCTCCTTGGCAAGGGCAATAGCTCCAGTGTTGTCACAGAAGAGTTTGATCGGCCCCGACGCATTGGGTATGACTCCTAGGTCGGTGATGAACTCCTTCACCCAAATCGCTTCATGCGCTGCCTCCGAGGCTGCCATGTACTCCGCTTCACACGTAGATCCCGCCACGACGCTCTGCTTGCGGCTGCACCAGCTTCTTGCTCCACCATTCAACATATACACGATCCGGTTTGTGACTTAGAGTCATCAGATCTGAGTCGAAGCTAAGCGTCGACGTAACCCTTCTGACGAGCTCTTCGTCTCCTCCATAAATGAGAAACATGTCCTTTGTCCTTTTCGGTACTTCAGATATTCTTGACCGCTGTCCGGTGTTCCTTGCGGGATTACTTTGGTATCTAGCTACCAAACTTACGGCAAGGTTTACATCGGTCCGGTACACAGCATGGCATACATAATAGATCCTATGGCTGAAGCATAGGGATGACACTCATCTCTTCTTTATCTTTTGCCGTGGTGGGTGGTCGAGCTGAGCTCAATCTCACACCTTGTAACATAGGCAAGAACCCTTCTTGGACTGATCCATTTTGAACCTCTTCAAAATCTTATCAAGGTATGTGCTTTGTGAAAGACCTATGAGGCGTCTCGATCTATCTCTATAGATCTTGATGCCTAATATATAAGCAGCTTCTCCAAGGTCCTTCATTGAAAAACACTTATTCAAGTAGGCCTTAATGCTGTCAGAAGTTTTGTATCATTTCCCATCAAGAGTATGTCATCTACATATAATATGAGAAATGCTCTGAGCTCCCACTCACTTTCTTGTAAACGCAGGCTTCTCCATAAGTGCATAAACCCAAACACTTTGATCATCTCATCAAAGCGAATGTTCCAACTCCGAGATGCTTGCACCAGTCCATAAATGGATCATGGAGCTTGCATACTTTGTTAGCGTTCTTAGGATCGACAAAACCTTCCGCTGCATCATATACAGCTCTTCCTTAAGATGTCCGTTAAGGAATGCCGTTTTGACGTCCATCTGCCATACCTCATAATCATAGTATGCGGCAATTGCTAACATGATTCGGACGGACTTCAGCTTCGCTACGGGAGAGAATGTCTCGTCGTAGTCAATCCCTTGAACTTGTCGATAACCCTTAGCGACAAGTCGAGCTTTATAGATGGTAACATTACCATCCGCGTCCGTCTTCTTCTTAAAAATCCATTTGTTTTCTATCGCTCGCCGATCATCGGGCAAGTCTGTCAAAGTCCATACTTTGTTTTCAAACATAGATTCTATCTCGGATTTCATGGCTTCAAGCCGTTTGTTGGAATCCGGGTCCGCCATCGCTTCTTCATAGTTCGAAGGTTCACCGTTGTCTAACAACATGATTTCCAGGACGGGGTTGCCGTACCACTATGGTGCGGTACGTGTCCTTGTGGACCTTCGAAGTTCAGTAGCAACTTGATCCGAAGTACCATGATCATCATTGATTTCCTCTTCAGTTGGTGTGGGCATCACAGGAACGGTTTCCTGCGCTGCACCACTTTCCCGTTCGAGAGGTAGTACTTCATCGAGTTCTACTTTCCTCCCACTTACTTCTTTCGAGAGAAACTCTTTTTCTAGAAAGCATTCGTTCTTGGCAACAAAGATCTTGCCTTCGGATCTTAAGTAGAAGGTATACCCGACAGTTTCCTTAGGGTATCCTATGAATACGCATTTTTCCGACTTGGGTTCGAGCTTTTCAGGTTGAAGTTTCTTGACATAAGCATCGCATCCCCAAACTTTTAGAAACGACAGCTTAGGTTTCTTCCCAAACCATAATTCATACGGTGCCATCTCAACGGATTTAGAGGGTGCCCTATTTAAAGTGAATGTAGCTGTCTCTAGAGCGTATCCCCAAAATGATAGCGGTAAATCGGTAAGAGACATCATAGACCGCACCATATCCAATAGAGTGCGATTACGACGTTTGGACACACCATTTCGCTGAGGTTTTCCAGGCGGCGTGAGTTGTGAAATGATTCCACATTTCCTTAAGTGTGTACCAAATTCGTGACTTAAGTATTCTCCTCCACGATCTGATCGTAGGAACTTTATCTTTTGGTCACGTTGATTATCCACCTCACTCTGAAATTCCTTGAACTTTTCAAAGGTCTCAGAATTGTGTTTCATTAAGTAGACATACCCATATCTACTCAAGTCATCAGTGAGAGTGAGAACATAAGGATATCCTCCGCAAGCCTCAACGCTCATTGGACCGCACACATCGGTATGTATGATTTTCAACAAGTTGGTTGCTCGCTCCATTGTTCCGGAGAACGGAGTCTTGGTCATTTTGCCCATGAGGCATGGTTCGCATGTGTCAAACGATTCATAATCAAGAGACTCTAAAAGTCCATCAGCATGGAGCTTCTTCATGCGCTTGACACCAATGTGACCAAGGCGGCAGTGCCACAAGTATGTGGGACTATCGTTATCAACTTTACATCTTTTGGCATCCACACTATGAACATGTGTTATATTACGCTCGAGATTCATTAAGAATAAACCATTGACCATCGGAGCATGACCATAAAACATATCTCCCATATAAATCGAACAACCATTATTCTCAGACTTAAATGAGTAGCCATCTCGTATTAAACGAGATCCAGATACAATGTTCATGCTCAAACATGGCACTAAATAACAATTATTAAGGTTCAAAACTAATCCCGTGGGTAAATGTAGAGGCAGCGTGCCGACGGCGATCACATCGACTCTGGAACCATTCCCGACGCGCATCGTCACCTCGTCCCTTCGGTCTCCGTTTATTCCGCAGCTCTGCTTTGTGAGTTACAAATATGAGCAACGGCACGGTATCAAATACCGGGAGTTACTACGAGTAATGGTAAGGTACACATCAATTACATGTATATCAAATATACCTTTGGCGTTGCCGGCCTTCTTATCCGCTAAGTATTTTGGGCAGTTCCGCTTCTAGTGACCCTTCCCCTTGCAATAAAAGCACTCGGTCTCAGGCTTGGGTCCATTCTTTGACTTCTTCCCGGCAACAGGCTTACCGGGCGCGACAACATCTTTTCTGTCCTTCTTGAAGTTCTTCTTACCCTTGCCCTTCTTGAACTTAGTGGTCTTATTGACCATCAACACTTGATGTTCTTTCTTGATTTCAGCCTCTGCTGACTTCACATCGAGAACACTTCAGAATGGTCTTCACCATCCCCCGCATGTTGTAGTTCATCACAAAGCTCTTGTAGCTTTGTGGGAGCGATGGAGGATTCTATCAATGACCGCCTCATCGGGAGGTTAATGTTCATTTGGGTCATACGGTTGTGCAACCCTGCATCTTGAGGATGTGCTCACCGAGAACTGTTTTCCTCCATCTTACAACTGTAGAACTTGTCGAGACATCATATCTCTCGACCGGGCATGAGCTTGGAAAACTAGTTTCAGCTCTTGAACATCTCATATGCTCCGTTATGCTCAAAATGCTTTTGGAGCCCGGTTCTAAGCTGTAAAGCATGCCGCACCGAACGAGGGAGTAATCATCAGACGAGCTTGCCAAGCGTTCATAACGTCTTGGTTCTCTCGACGGAGGCGTCTCCTAGCGGTCCTTCTATGACATATTGCTTCTGGCAGCTTTGAGGATGATCCTCGGGTTAGGACCCGATCCGTATAGTTCTGCCATCATCTTTCAGCTTGGTTTTCTCTAGGAGCAGCGTTGAAGTTCATGTTGACATTAGCGTTGGCCATTGATCTACAAGACATATTTGCAAAGGTTTTAGACTAAGTTCATGATAAGAAAGTTCTAATCAAATTATGAACTCCCACTTAGATTAGACATCCTCTCGGTCATCTAAGTGTTACACGATCCGAGTCGACTAGCCCGTGTCCGATCATCACGTGAGACGGACTAGTCATCGTCGGTGAACATCTTCATGTTGATCGCATCTTCCATACGACTCGTGTTCGACCTTTCGGTCTCCGTGTTCGAGGCCATGTCCGCACATGCTAGGCTCGTCAAGTTAACCCTAAGTGTTTTATTTGTGTAAAACTGTCTTACACCCGTTGTATGTGAGCGTAAGAATTCATCACACCCGATCATCACGTGGTGCTTAGAAGCGACGAACTGTAGCAACGGTGCACGCAGTTAGGGAGAACACTTCTTGAAATTTTGTAAGGGGTCATCTTATTTACTACCGTCGTCCTAAGTAAACAAGATGCATAAACATAATAAACATCACATGCAATTATATAGTTGTGACATGATATGGCCAATATCATAAAGCTCCATTGATCTCCATCTTCGAGGCTCCATGATCATCTTGTCACCGGCTTGACACCATGATCTCCATCATCATGATCTCCATCATCGTGTCTTCATGAAGTTGTCACGCCAACAATTACTTCTACTGATATGACTAACGCGTTTAACAATGAAGTAAAGTAGTTTACATGGCGTTCTTCAATGACACGTAGGTCATACAAAAAATAAAGACAACTCCTATGGCTCCTGCCGGTTGTCATACTCATCGACATGCAAGTCGTGAATCATATTACAAGGACATGATCTCATACATCACAATTCATCATTCATCACAACTTCTGGCCATATCACATCACATGATCAATCGCTGCAAAAACAAGTTAGACGTCCTCTAATTGTTGTTGCATCTTTTACGTGGCTGCGATTGGGTTCTAGCAAGAACGTTTTCTTACCTCTGAATTAACCACAGCGTGATTTTGTCAACTTCTATTTACCCTTCATAAGGGCCCTGTTCATCGAATCCGCTCCAACTAAAGTGGGAGAGCAGACACCCGCCAGCCACCTTATGCAACTAGTGCATGTCAATCGGTGGAACCGGTCTCACGTAAGCGTACGTGTAAGGTTGGTCCGGGCCGCTTCATCCCACAATACCGCTGAAGCAAGAAAAGACTAGTAGAGGCAAGCAAGTTGACAAGATCCACGCCCACAACAAATTGTGTTCTACTCGTGCATTAGAGAACTACATAGACCTAGCTCATGATGCCACTTTGCTGGGGAGCGTTGTAGAAAATTAAAATTTTTCCTACGGTTTCACCAAGATCCATCTATGAGTTCATCTAAGCAACGAGTCATGGGAGAGAGTTTGCATCTACATACCACTTGTAGATCGCGTGCGGAAGCTTGCAAGGTGATGATGGAGTCGTACTCGGCGTGATTGAATCACCGATGACCAAGTGTTGAGCGGACAGCACCTCCGCGTTCAACACACGTGACGGCACGGGTGGCGTCTCCTCCGTCTTGATCCAGCAAGGAGGAAGGAGAGGTTGAGGAAGACAGCTCCACCGGCAGACGACGGCGTGGTGATGGTGGAGAAGCGATCTCGGCAGGCTTCACGAGCACACAACGGAGGAGGAGAGGTGTTGGGGAGGGAGGGCTGCGCCTTGGCTTGTGGTGCGGCTGCCTCCCTCACCCCTCTATTTATAGGGGAAGGAGAAGGGGCGGCCCTCTAGATCCATCTAGAGGGGGCGGCGGCAAGGGAGGGGGACTTTCCCCCAAGCAAGGGGCGCCCTCTAGAGTTCCCCCTCAACCCTAGGCGCAAGGGCCCAAGGGAGGGGTGCGCCCAGCCCACCGGGGCTGGCTAACTCCCCACGCAGCCCAAGTGGCCCCGGGAGGTGGCCTCCGGTGGACCTCCGGAACCCTTCCGTGGCCCGATACAATACTGAGACGCCTCAAACTTTCCGGTGTCCTTTTAACAACTTCCCATATATAAATCTTTACCTCCGGACCCTTCCGGAACTGCTCGTGACATCCGGGGTCTCATCCGAGACTCCAAACAACATTCGGTAGTCACATACTAGTCTTCCTAATAACCCTAGCGTCACCGAACCTTAAGTGTGTAGACCCTACGGGTTCGGGAGACACGCAGACATGACCGAGACGAATCTCGGGCAATAACCAACAGCGGGTCTTGATACCCATGTTGGCTCCCACATGCTCCTCGATGATTTCATCGGTTGAACCACGATGTCGAGGATTCGATCAAACCCTGTATGCAATTCCCTTTGTCAATCGGTACGTTACTTGCCCGAGACTCGATCGTCGGTATCCCAATACCTTGTTCAGTCTCGTTACCGGCAAGTCACTTTACTCCTACCGTAATGCATGATCCGTGGCCAACACCTTGGTCACCTTGAGCTCATTATGATGATGCATTAGTGGGGCCCGAGATACCTCTCCATCATACGGAGTGACAAATCCAGATCTCGATCCGTGTCAACCCAACAGATACTTTCGGAGATACCTGTAATGCACCTTTATAGTCACCCGAGCCACGTTGTGACGTTTGATACACCCAAGGCACTCCTACGGTATCCGGGATTTACACGATCTCATGGTCGAAGGAAGAGATACTTGACATTGGCAAAGCTCTAGCAAACGAACTACACGATCTTTTATGCTATGCTTAGGATTGGGTCTTGTCCATCACATCATTCTCCTAATGATGTGATCCCGTTATCAACGACATCCAATGTCCATAGCCAGGAAACCATGACTATCTGTTGATCACAACGAGCTAGTCAACTAGAGGCTCACTAGGGACATATTGGGGTCTAGGTATTCACACGTGTATTACGATTTCCGGATAATACAGTTATAGCATGAATAAAGACAATTATCATGAACAATGAAATATAATAATACTTTTATTATTGCCTCTAGTGCATATTTCCAACAATAAAAATCACGTTTGATAAGAGGCCAGCAAGCTTTAAGGAATGCGCCACTGAATCCATCCGGGCCTGGAGCACGATCGGCTGGCATTTCTTTAATAACTGCATCAATCTCCTCGTGGGTAAAAGGCTTAGTCAGCTGGTCGAGGTCATCGTGGTGCTGCAGAATATTAGGCAAATTAAATTTCATTTGTGCAGGCCGCAAAGTACCCAGGCGATCAGTATATGTACGAAACAGGAGTGCTTCTTTTCCGTCGTGACTGTCAATGAGTGAACCATCCTCTTTTTTGAAGGTTGCAATGTTGTTGCGTCGATACCTTTTGTGGCAACAGCCTGGAAAAATTTGGTATTCTCATCCCCAAACTTGATCCATCGAATTGTGCAGCGTTTTTTCCAGTACTGGTTTTGGTATTTAAGGAGGCGCAACAGGTGTTTCTTGATGATATTCTGGAAATTTGCTTCAGGAATAGAGAGGGCTCTGTTATTCTCAATATCATCTAGGTGCGCCAGGGTCTCGTTGCAATTAGCAATGGCTACAGACAGTCGGGAAAGATTTTTGCTCCAGATTTTTAGGGCATGGCGTAAAGCTTTAAATTTGCGACAGAGAATGGTCGCAGCGTTTTGTGCTCTCACCGGTCTATTCCAGACATCTTGGACAAGATCCATGAAGCCAGGGTGCAGGATCCAGAATGGCTCAAATCGAAAAACCTTGCTACGAGGGATGCAAGTTTGGATGGAGATAATGCAAGGTATGTGGTCAGAGACAGGCTTACCTAGAGGCTTGACCATGGTGTTGGGGTACGCGTTGGTCCAATGCAATGAGGTAAAGAACCAGTCGAGTTTTTCAAGCAGTGGATCTTGTTGCATATTGCTCCAAGTGTACAATCGGCCCTTGATAGGAAGTTCAATAAGGCTTTGCTTGCGGATAATATCATTGAATGTGCACATGTCGGACGGGCACCCCCCGGCTTGTTTCTATTATCAGGCGCACGAATGTAATTGAAATCGCCAACTAGGAGCCAGTCCTGTGAGCTGGGTATATCCAGATTATAAAGCCAACTGGTAAACGTAATACGCGCGTCACCCGAACATGGGCCATATATATTAGCGAGCGTCCATGAATGAGACGATAACATGCTAGTAAAATTAATGACCAAGGCAAAATCAGATGAGAAAACCACATCGCCAGCAAACAGAGAGCTTTTCCAAATGGTAAGCAAGCCACCCGAGGCTCCTTGAGAGGGGACATAGGCAAATTGATCAAATTGTCTAGGACAGCATGACTTAATAAACGATAAATCAAAAGTGGTTTTCTTTGTCTCTTGGATGCAAACAACCGAGCAGCCACTGGCTCTAATGGCGTTATTCAGTGCAAGCTGTTTATCGTCAGAGTTGATGCCGCGTATGTTCCAACAGAGCACTTCCCAACTACGCAAAAGGGGCATGGGGATGAAATGAACTAGGCCCTGGAGGGCCCATCCTCATCAGGTAGTTCAGCATTGGCCGGAGAACCTGGGTGATTGGATGCAGCAGTAGATGGAGCAGGTGCCACCGTGAGTATATCTTCAGTAAGTTTAGCCGCTGGAACAGCACATTTGTTAATACCAATGGACTGCAGGACATGGACAGGAGTGGGAGGAACATCTTCAGAGTTTGGTTCCATGGCCGAAGAAGAGGATCCAATCGAGGGCACCAGCCTGGGCTTAACCTTGGAGTTGGCGGTGCGGGTTTCAATTACCTGGTTGACCTTGAAGCCATTATATTTGTTGGAACGATTTCTTCGATGCACTTCCACAGTTGAGATAGGAGCAGGTGCCCGAGCCGATGACCACGAGTCACAACAGAAGGACTTGCTGGTGCCATGATGGAGTTGACAGTAGCAAGGCCAGCAGGCTCGGCAGAGGAGTTGATCACAGAAGTAGGTAAGCCCTGCAGAGCCCTGTCGTTATAACTGTCAGTCTGGGGCGGTATGTTATCAGGTTCAGTGATCAGGGGCACAGGTTGAAAAGCAGCCATAGGGAATATCCTTTGTTGATCGCGACAGCTTATCATGGGCTAAGTTGGGACACCCCTACAGGGTATAAACTTTCGAGAGCCGTGCCCGCGGTTATGTGGCAGATGTGAATTTTTTAACGTCCGGTTGTAGATAACTTGACACCAGATCCGAATTAAAACGCATCAACCGCGTGTGTAGCCGTGATGGTCTCTTTTCGGCGGAGTCCGGGAAGTGAACACGGTTTTTGGGTTATGTTTGACGTAAGTGGGAGTTCACGATCACCTCTTGATCATTGCTAGCATCACGACTGTTCCATTTGCTCTCTTCTCGCTCTTATTTGCATATGTTAGCCACCATATATGCTTAGTCACTGCTGCAACCTCACCACTTTACCCCTTCCTTTCCCATTAAGCTTTTCTAGTCTTGATACCCATGGTAATGGGATTGCTGAGTCCTCGTGGCTCACAGATTACTACAACAACAATTGCAGGTACATGTTACGCGATGATCATGACGCGAGAGTGATGTTTGCTTGTTTTGGAGTTCTTCTTCTGCTTCTTCGATCAGGGGATAGGTTCCAGGTCGGCAGCCTGGGTTAGCAGGGTGGTTGTTGTTTGAGTTTTTGTTTGTGTTTCATCCGTAGTCGGATGATACTCTTTTGTAAGATGTTGTCGTATTCGTGTGGCATTGTATGCCTTTTGTATGCATCCCCATCTATTATGTAATGTTGATGTAATGATATCCACCTTGCAAAAGCGTCTTCAAGATGCGCTTCTATCCTTGGTGGGACCTTCGAGTTCCTTTAGGATAGGGTCGCATCTTGGGCGTGACACTTATACTAAAACTTGTCCAATTCAGCCAAAAATTATACATATGAAAACAGGGTTTAGATTATCCCAAACATCTCGCTACCTAGACCAATAATGTACTATGAATTCAACATAAAATGGATACAAATATTTGAATTGGAGATCGTATGGTACATGTAGTTCATAGTGAAATATGATTACTGCTATATGCCTGTTTTTTGTTATCATGGTGGAGTAAAGTGTTCATATATGATGGAAGATCAAAATGTACGACTACATCAGTTATAAACCGCAAGGTCACCTAACGATATATTCGAATTCAACATAGCGTGGATACAAATATTGAAATTCGAGATCCTGGCATTTGTAATCATATAAAAAGGGACATTACTCTTTCTTTTGGTCAGACTTGATTTGTTTTTTGTTGTTGTTGAGGGAAGTGCGAATCGATTTGGTACTGTACAGGGTAATCTTGTTCTCCCAAATTTTTTACATTTTTCTTGTAGTTTTTTCAATGGCATCTATAGCAATCTATTAAAAGGGAATTAGTTGTTGCTTAATAGCTTGCTTGCTCAAATTGCTTAGTGATATGCTCCAAAAGCCCTCAACCACTTTCTCATATCCACATATGTCCCAAACCAAAAGTCAAAATCAGCCCCACCGATTTGATCCATTCGGCGGCGCCACCGAGTTCATTTGACATAGCCACTGCCAGAAACCCTAGTCTTTTTGGTCTCACCGATAGGGATCTCGGTCTCACCGAGATGGGGTTGCAAACTCTCTGTTTCCCTTTGTAATGTTTCGGTCAAACCGAGATGAGCGATCGGTCCCACCGAGTCTGCAATGCAAACTCCCTGTTTCCTTTTTGTAACGCTTCGGTCCCACCGAGACGAGCCAATCGGTCCCACCGAGTTTGCCTGACCAACTATCTGTTAGCTTATTACCAAAGTCGGTCCAACCGAGTTTGAGTAATCGGTCCAACCGAGATTATGTTATGCCCTAACCCTAATGATATCGGTCCCACCGAGATGACATGTCAGTCCCACCGAAATTGCCTAGTGGTCACATATGTACTAAATCGGTCCGACCAAGTTTTCTGATCCGGTCCCACTGAGTTTGGTATAATGTGTGTAACGGTTAGATTTTGTGTGGAGGCTATATATACCCCTCCACCCTCTCCTCACTCTTGAGGGAAGCCGTCAGATCGTGCCTACACTTCCACTACCCATTTTCTGAGAGAGTGCCACCTACTCATGTGTTGAGACCAAGATATTCCAATCCAACCATATGAATCTTGATCTCTAGCCTTCCCCAAGTTGCTTTCCACTCAAATCATCTTTCCACCAAATCCAATCCTATGAGAGTGAGTTGAGTGTTGGGGAGACTATCATTTGAAGCACAAGAGCAAGGAGTTCATCATCAACACACTATCTATTACCTTTTGGAGAGTGGTGTCTCCTAGATTGGTTAGGTGTCACTAGGGAGCCCCCGACAAGATTGTGGAGTGAACCAAGGAGTTTGTAAGGGCAAGGAGATTGCCTACTTCGTGAAGATCTACCCTAGTGAGGCAAGTCCTTCGTGGGCGATGGCCATGGTGGGATAGACAAGGTTGCTTCTTCGTGGACCCTTCGTGGGTGGAGCCCTCCGTGGACTCGCACAACCGTGACCCTTCGTTGATTGAAGTCTCCATCAACGTAGATGTAAGATAGCACCACCTATCGGAACCACGACAAAAACATCCGTGTATCCTATTGCGTCTGCACTCTCAAAACCCATCTGTTTACATTCTTGCAAGTTGCATGCTTTACTTTCTGCTGCTCATATACTCTTTGCATGCTTGCTTGAATTGTGTAAAGATTGCTTGACTTGTGCTAAGTTGTTAAAATCTGCCAAGAACTAAAATTGGGAAAAGGTTAAGTTTTTATTTGGTCAAGTAGTCTAATCACCCCCTCGAGAAATACTTCGATCCTACAATTGGTAGCAGAGCTTTGCTCTCCATTTGCCTTGATTTCCATAGCTTTTGGTGATCATAGCCTTGGTTTCACAACCTAGGAGAGTATGGCGTCTAGGGAGGGAAATTACCACCATAGAGGTCCTTACTTTGATGGTACAAATTTTGCTAGTTGGAAGCATAAGATGAAAATGTATATTCTTGGACATAAGCCCGCCGTTTGGGCAATTGTGTGTATTGGCTTGCAAGGTGAATTCTTCGATGGGATAGAACCGAACCGTGAAGCTACCGTGGAAGAGTTGAAGATGCTGCAATACAACCCTCAAGCTTGTGATATCCTCTTCAACGGATTGTGCCCCGAAGAATTCAACAAAATCAGCCACCTTGAGAATGCAAAGGAAATCTGGGATACTTTGATTGATATGCACGAAGGTACCAACTCCATCAAGGAATCCAAATTGGATGTGCTTCAAAGTCAACTTGACAAGTTCAAAATGAAGGATGGTGAAGGTGTCGCTGAAATGTACTCTAGGCTTGCTCTCATCACAAATGAGATTGCTGGCTTAGGAAGTGAAGAGATGATCGATAAGTTCATCATCAAGAAGATCCTAAGAGCCTTGGATGGAAAATATGCACATTGATCCAAATGATGCCCAATTACAAATATCTCAAGACAACGGAACTCATTGGAAGAATTGTTGCTCATGAGATGTCACTCAAGGATAAGGAAGAGCTTCACAACAAGCCAAGTGGTGCTTACAAAGACTCATGTGATGCTCCTACTGTTGGGGAACATAGTAATTTCAAAAAATTTCCTACACACACGCAAGATCATGGTGATGGCATAGCAACGAGAGGGGAGAGTGTTCGTCCACGTACCCTCGTAGACCGTAAGCGGAAGCGTTAGCACAACGCGGTTGATGTAGTCGTACGTCTTCACGATCTGACCGATCCAAGCACGGAACGTACGGAGCCTCCGAGTTTAGCACACGTTCAGCTCGATGACGTCCCTCGAACTCCGATCCAGCCGAGTGTCGAGGGAGAGTTCTGTCAGCATGACGGCGTGGTGACGATCTTGATGTTCTACCGACGCAGGGCTTCGCCTAAGCTTCGCGACGATATGACCGAGTTGGAATATGGTGGAAGGGGGCACCACACACGTCTAAGGGACTCCCTCCCTCCTAGGAGGAGGCCGGCCCTAGGAGGGGCGCGCCATGGGGATTCCTACTCCCACCGGGAGTAGGATTCCCCCTTTCCTAGTCCAACTAGTAGTCCTTCCATGTATTAGGAGTAGGAGACAAGGAAGGGGAAGAGAGAAGGGAAGGAAGGAGGGGTGCGGCCCTCCCTAGTCCATTCGGACTAGGCCTTGAAGCGCGGCCTGCCCGAGCAGCCCTCTCTCTTTCCGCAGGCCCAATAAGGCCCAATACTTCTCCCGGCGAATTCCGTAACTCTCCCAGTACTCGAAAAATACCCGAATCACTCGGAACCTTTCCAAACTCCGAATATAGTCGTCCAATATATCGATCTTTACGTCTTGACTATTTCGAGACTCCTCGCCATGTCCCCGATCTCATCCGGGACTCCGAACTCCTTTGGTACATCAAAACTCATAAACTCATAATATAAATGTCATCGAAACCTTAAGCGTGCGGACCCTACGGGTTCGAGAACTATGTAGTCATGACCTAGAACTATTCTCGGTCAATAACCAATAGCGGGACCTGGATGCCCATATTGGCTCCTATAGATTCTACGAAGATCTTTATCGGTCAAACCGCATAACAACATACGTTGTTCCCTTTGTCATCGGTATGTTACTTGCCCGAGATTCGATCGTCGGTATCCAATACCTAGTTCAATCTCGTCACCGCAAGTCTCTTTACTCGCTCAGTAATGCATCATCCGTAACCAACTCATTGGTCACATTGCTTGCAAGGCTTATAATGATGTGCATTACCGAGAGGGCCAGAGATACCTCTCCGACAATCGGAGTGACAAAACCTAATCTCGAAATACGCCAACTCAACATGTACCTTCGGAGACACCTGTAGTACTCCTTTATAATCACCCAGTTACGTTGTGACGTTTGGTAGTACCCAAAGTGTTCCTCCGTAAGCGGAGTTGCATAATCTCATAGTTACGAGGAACATGTATAAGTCATGAAGAAAGCAATAGCAACATACTAAACGATCAAGTGCTAAGCTAACGGAATGGGTCAAGTCAATCACATCATTCTCCTAATGATGTGATCTCGTTAATCAAATGACAACTCTTTTGTCCATGGCTAGGAAACATAACCATCTCTGATAAATGAGCTAGTCAAGTAGAGGCATACTAGTGACACTATGTTTGTCTATGTATTCACACATGTATTATGTTTCTGGTTAATACAATTCTAGCATGAATAATAAACATTTATCATGAAATAAGGAAATAAATAATAACTTTATTATTGCCTCTAGGGCATATTTCCTTCACCTACATCATCAAGTGAGAAACAAACCTTCAATGAGGAATTGAGCTTAATGGTGAAAAACTTCAACAAGTTCTACAAGAGTAGAAGCAAGGAAAGAAGTTCCAAGTCAAGGTCCTACAATGACAAAAGATCTTCGAGTTGTGAACGTAATTGCTACAATTGTGGAAGACCCGGACACTATTCCAATGAGTGTACGGCTCCTTACAAAAGGAGAGAAGATTCACCCAAAAGAAGAAGTAGAAGAGAAGAATCACCACCAAGAGAGAGGAGGAGTAGAGATGATCATTATGAATGAAGAACCTCCCGGAGAAGCAAGGAAAATTGGGAAAAGGTTAAGTTTTTATTTGGTCAAGTAGTCTAATCACCCCCCCTCTAGACATACTTGATCCTACAGAAACCCCACGCTCCTCCGTCGGCCTCCCGACCGCCGCCCAGCCGGAGACTCCTCCCCGACTACGTCGTCCACCGAAACAGCTCGCTGTCCCTCCTCCACCTCACCGGATGAGGATCCGTCATCGATCTCATCGTCCCGCCGGATCAGCCGCATCGTCCTCCACCTCCAAGGAGCTGCCCCGATGTTCGCCTCGTCTATCGCACCACCTCAATCCCTGCAGTGCCGTCTCGAACCGCAACACCCTCACCAACTCCTCCGATGAAGCCGAGGCCAACTCGCGCCACCAAGGATGTTCTGCACTCACCGCTGCATTTTATCTTTTATTCGATCTCATGGGACTGTCGGTGCTCGATACCGAGAAGCCATGGCGGGTCTCCATCAACGACGCTGTCGCCGGCCACATCATCCACGGCGTCTCTCCCCCATGTCGTTGCTTCCTCGGAGGCGACTTCCACACCAACACTAGCTGCAGCTGCTCCGGCTTTTACTCGCGCTGCCGCTCTATTCTTGTTATCGGTCATGCTATTGCACAGCTCTTGCTTTCATTCATGCTGCTGCTCTGCTCTGCTATTGCTATCGGTAGCGTTGCTGCTCCGCTCTTGCTCTAGTTCGTGTTGCTGCTCTGCTCTTGCTCTCGCTCGCGCTGCTGCTGCTACTGCACGACCTCCGGCAGCTACAAGAGATGTTTCTTTAACACTCGCTTGCGGTGCTACTGCACGACTTGCTCTCTGCTAGTGCATTCCCTGCTCGAGCGTCTGCTGATTTAGATCATTGCTTCTCTCTACTAGTGCTCGAACGACCTAAACATCTATTGCAATGCTCTGCTATTAGTTCAATCAGTTTTGACAGTAAAATTCAGTTTCGACTGTAAAGTTCAGTTTCTTCAGTTAAGTTCAGAGTGAACAGTACTTACAGCATCTGTCGGAGTGGCCATGGCACGGCTGATGTGTTTTACATCTAGCACTTTCTGGTGATGTATTTTACATCATCTATTGCAGATGATATTAGAGTCCCACTTCAGATTAATGTTGTTTGTCTTGTCCTGCTTCGGCCTCACCGCCGTACACCTCACCGGAGCTGCTCCAACGACAGAACCGTCCATCACAGCGGAGCAGTACCCTCGGCGCTGTTTCCAGAGGCCTCAGATCTTCTTCCCCACCTCCGACAGTCACACCAGCATCACAATCCTCCACGTCCAACCCAATGATGCTGAGGTCCACAAGGTTATGCCAAAGAGGTTGTACACTCGTCGCATCACTTTGTTACTCTGCATTCATGTCGATCCCTCAGTGATCCTTTGCTATGGAACTACTATGGTACTACTATAAATGCATTTGGTTAGAACGAGTGGAGCAAAGCAAAATTGGAGGATGTTTTTCCTTTGGTGCCAATTTCGAAGAAAAAACATAGGAATTTTAATATTCACTGGACGTCCTTTTCAAATTAATATGCATGAAGAACAGAACTAATTGCATTACTGGCATAATAAGATTCTTATTTTTTTTCATTTTCACGTGGTTTGACTTTAGTTTGACCATGTTTCTCCATTCCTGTGTTCTTCCAATTCGTGTGAACCGAACACCCAGGTTGACTGAAATCCTATGTTTCCAAATGCTCTGTTTTGCACATGCATTCCTATCCTATTAATGTGTTTTTGTTGTCCCTACGTTTATAGAATCCTCCAATTCTAAGGAGCCCGTACCGATTTACTTCATTTTCAGATAGGCGTCAAAGAAAACTCTAGGCTTGCTTTCATCACAAATGAGATTGCCGGCTTAGGAAGTGAAGAGATGACCGATAAGTTCATCATCAAGATGATCCTAAGAGCCTTGGATGGAAAATATGCACACTGATCCAAATGATGCCCAATTACAAAGATCTCAAGACAACGGAAGTCACTGGAAGCATTGTTGCTCATAAGATGTCACTCAAGGATAAGGAAGAGCCTCACAACAAGTCAAGTGGTGCTTACAAAGACTCATGTGATGCTCCTACATCATCAAGTGAGAAACAAACCTTCAATGAGAAATTGAGCTTAATGGTGAAAAACTTCAACCAGTTCTACAAGAGTAGAAGCAAGGAAAGAAGTTCCAAGTCAAGGTCCTACAATGACAAAAGATCTTCGAGTTGTGAACGTAATTGCTGCATTTGTGGAAGACCCGAACACTATTCCAATGAGTGTACAGCTCCTTACAAAAGGAGAGAAGATCCACCCAAAAGAAGAAGTAGAAGAGAAGAATCACCACCAAGAGAGAGGAGGAGTAGAGATGATCATTATGAACGAAGAACCTCCCGGAGAAGCAAGGATTCAGAAAGGAAGGACAAATCATCAAAGAGCTACACAAAGCAAAGACATCAAGCTCATGTTGGTGAATGGGTATCCGGCTCCGACTCCGTCCATCACTCCGAGAGAAGCTATCACTCCGACTCCGAATATACTCAAGATGAAGGTGTTGCCGGTCTAGCACTTGTGTCAACCAACTCCTACGACATATTTGACTCACCAAATGAAGGAATTGGAAGATGCTTCATGGCTAAAGGCCTAAAGGTATCACACCCCGAGTATGTTGATTTCAATAGTGATGAAGATGACTTGTTAGGTGATGATGATTTACTTGTTGACAACTCTAGTAATCAATACTATGATGAAATGTCAATTCGTCATGCTAATCAAGATAAAACGAATGACAATGATAAGGAGAATATTGAGCGCCTAACTAAAGAACTAAACACTCTTAAGTTAGCTCATGAAACTACCTTGGAAGATCATCGAGAACTTTTAAAGACTCATGAGAAGTTACGCTTTGAAAAGATCAACCTTGAGCAAGAGCATGAGTTTTTAAAGGCAATCAATCATGATCTTCACAAGAAAAGTTCTTCTTACATTGCCAAGTGTTTACTCTTATCTACTTACATGCCACAAGTCAAGTCTAGTAACAAGAGTAATAAAGATTCTTCTTCTAGTAGTAACAATAATCATGCTAAATCCAATGTTGTTGCTTATAGTAGTTTTCTTGATTCCACTAATGATTCTCTTAGCCTAGTTATACTTGAGCAAGAAAATAGCTTATTGAAGGGAATTATAGAGAAGGGTGTCTACAAGAGCCTTGCCGGAAGTAAGCAATTTGAGGAAATTGTACGCAAGCAAGGAAGGCACCGGAAGAATCAAGGTGTTGGTTTCGAACGAAAGTTCAATGCCGATGGAGTTGAGTGGGAAGAAGATCAATACCACAAGACAAAGTTTGTTCCCCAACAAGAGAAGTATGATCCTACTTCTTTCCAAGGGACACAAGCACAAGATGATCTTCCACCACAAGACCACAAGCAAAAAGGCAAGGACAAGCTTCAAGAGGAGATTGATGCATTTGAAGAAGCTCCCAAGGCCGGTCAAGTGGGTTCCCAAGACTACATCAGGTTCTACTTCATCAAGTTCCACTACAACCCCAAGGATTCCCATCAAGATGATGTGGATGCCAAAGAAGAAGGACTAGAGAGTTCTTGAGGGTGACTCCGCCAATATTCTGCACTCACATCATTTTGGCAAGGACAAGTGCAATCAACTTCCACATCTTGCACTAGTTCAAGGAGTCACAAATCCTCTTGTTGGTAAGACAAGGGACAAGGTAACCTAATGCTTTCATGGACATCATCTTGTGTGTGCATCACTCTATGTCTATGGATATCCTTGATTGTTCCTTGTGGGACTAACCCGTGTAGGTATTGAAAGTGCAACTCACTCTAATGGATTGCTCCAAATGATCTACAACAACATTGAGCATCCACATCTTCAACACCTACATGAAGTCATCATTGACAAAACCCAAGGTTAGTTCATCCCTCTTAGGGGGGATCTCACATCTAGGGGGGGGGGCTTTAGTCTATAGAATTGAGCTAAAGCTACTCAAATGATGTGAACACAACAATGCTTTATGTAAAAGTGGTAACCCCACTTGTGCTTAAACGATGAGTATGAACTATGATCAAATGTTCACATTTGACTCCTAAGTCAGTATACTCATATATAGATGACCTAGTCATCACCAATTGTTTGATAGATGCTAGAATTGGTTGTGCACGCTTTGCCTTACATTTCATTTGCCATCTTATTGCGTGAGCATGTTGGTTGCATATGTTACTCATTCAAGGACATCCACTTGTTGCTCTGTTTGTTTGGCTCCTTTTCTTTTGCCAAGTGGATGGACAAGAATGCCTAAGAACCTTCTCTAGCTATCTATGCTTTTCTCGTCTCAAACTCTACTCATGATACATCACAAAGTTTGATCAAGTCGGATTCGAACCACTCTATGTGAGGAGAACTCGGAGTCCACAATTCGTCATAGACTTAAACTTCCAAAACCTATTTGTGCATTTCGGTCTGACCAAGAAATCCATTTCGGTCCAACCGAGTTCACTAAGTTGATCTAGGTTTTCATCTTGGTGCAACCGATTTGAACACTTCGGTCACACCGAGTTGCAGCAACCGCTTGCGATTCTACAATCACGGTGCCACCAAGTTGTTCCACTCGGTCAGACTGACAGGGTTAGGATATAAATACCCACGGGTCAGATTTTGGAAATTACTTCAAATCCTCTGAGCTCGCGCGTGTCCTGCTCTGCCTCCTCGGGTCTCCGGATCGTCTCCTCACTGCCAACGACCTCCCGCCATTGGATTCTGCCGCCATCGACGGATTCTGCTCCGACGTCGCCGCCGTAGCGAACACTCGCCGTTCTAGGGTACGTGTTCGACCCCTTGTGCTGTCATTTTCACTCTGATTCCTAGCACAAGGACAATGCCATGTTTTTCGCCATGAATGAGATTAATCTATCCGGTTAAATCTTCCTTAGTTCTAGATTGATTCGAAAATTTTAGGGTTAGCTCTTCGCAGAACTCATCTCAGACCGACCGGAATGTAGAAATCGGTCTCACCGATTCGGCTTAGGCCATTGCACATGCACTTTTTGGTCTGACCGAAACGTGCAAATCGGTGTGACCGAGTTCAGGATTCTGTGAAACCCTAGCAATCTCGGTGCCACCAAACTGTGACTCGGTCCAACTGAGTTCACTAGTTTAGGTTCCAAGTGTTGCTTCGGTATCACTGATTTTGTCAATTCAGTAGCTCCGAGATCACTTCTGTACAGAACTAAAACTAAGCCTTTTGACTCAATTTGTTTTGCAAAACCTCTGTACTTTTTGATGCTCATCTACACTACCTCATCTAAAACCTATTGACAGGGTCTACTGACAGTTTGCCTGCAAGATGTCTCACTAGAGTGACAGCCAGAACAGGTCTGAACAGCAAGAGCAGTTGAGTGAGGGCACTAGTCCCTCTAGTAGTATGATGAGGGCAGCAGGAGCACACCTACTAACTTGCCCAAGGCAGCTACTAGAACAAGGAAGAATAGAACTTCTGATTCAGAGGATGAAGACTATGTTGCAGCTGAGGATGAGGCCACTTCCAAGAAGAAGATGGTGAAGAAAGTGTTTGGTGCTGCTGCATCAACTAGGCTAGGCATGAACAGAAAGGCACCAACTAGGAGAGTGCCTACATCCAAGCCAAGGAAAGTTTCCACAGGTGAAACCATGAAGTTCACCATTGAATCTGAAGAAGAGGCAGCTGGTGAGGACAAGAAGAAGAATAGGGCAAGAACAACAACAGCCAAAGTACTTGGAAAATCTTCAACGGTGATATCTGATGATGAAGAGGAAGAGGATGCTGCTCCAGCACCTAAGGCACAGAAGCTCATGGGAGATGCTATTAAGTTAGGGGCTACTGCTAAGCCCAAATCTGCTCCTAAAGCTGCTGCTCTAAATCCCAAGACTGCACCCAAGAGGATTACCAGGAACATACCTGCTGAGGAGAATAACAAGGCCCCAGTGCCTGAAGCTGAAGAAGAGGAAGCTGAAGCCCAAGTGCTAAGGAAGCTAAAGCCAAAGATTACAGACCATAATTATGCGCATCATGTTGCAGAGGACATGAGGATCAGGAAGGATGCAGGACTGAGACAGTGGAGGAAGGCTTACCCATATGCTGTCAAGAGGAAAACTGCTAGGGATTACAGGTTCCATACAAAGGAACAACAAGGTTTCTATGAGAAAATCATGCTTGACAACAAGCCCATAGTGTGTGTCATGAGATGGGTTGACTGGACCTACATTAGAGAGAATGAAGATCACTTCCCAGGTGTTTATGACAACTTCAAGGCCTGTGAAGTGGACAAGTTTATTGGCCAGAAGCTCACAAAGTGGAATGATGAGATGATCATGCAATTCTACTCTACTGCTCATTTCTATCCAGATGGCAGAATTTTACGAGTCTACAGTTGATGAGTGGGCTAGACTAATCAATGCCCCAGAAGCTCATGAATATGACTTGGATGTCTATGCCAATAAGAAGAAGGATCATAACTCAAATGGCAAGCATGTACAAGGAGATTCCTAATGCAGACCTGGAGACTCACAAGTTTGGCTCAGTGAAGCACTTGCTGTCAGGGCTGCCAACTATCAATACCATTCTGAGGCACACTCTGTTGCCAAAATCTGGAGATCACAGAATGATAAGAGGACACTCCATCAACTTGCTGCATATATTTGATGTCCCTCAAAAGTTCAAAGTGATGAGTCTAATTGTGGAAACAATCAACAGGACTGTTGCAGATCAGAAGAGGTCTTGTGGGTATGCTCCAAAAATTCAGATGCTCATCAACTCCAATATGGGCACATGCACATATCTATTGGACAAGGAGCATTTACCCCTCAGGCCAGACTTTGAGGACAACATTGTTGTCATGGATGAGGAAGATCCTTCCTCAGTGCAAGCACATGAGAAGAGAGAGAAGGCAAGGGCTGAGAAAGCTGCAAAGATGCTAACAGCTGAAGAGGCATCTCAGGTGTTCTTGAAGAGCAAGCAAGATCAGCTTGGATATCTGATCCAATCCACCTTGAGGACAAAGAAGGGCTTGGCCACCCTGACTCAAAACCAGGAGAGCTTGGAGAGGATCATTGAGCAGAAATTCTATGATCTTGATGTCAAGGTAACTGAGATTTAGTCAGTGGTTGAGCAACTTCAGGAGGAAGTGAAGGAGAAGAAGGGCAAGTCTACTACAGATGCTTTCACTAGAGTGCCCAGAAGTCGGAGGTCTGCTGCAGTGCCTGTTCCAGATACAAGAGCTACTACATCTGCACCAGCAGCCACAGCTTCAGTGCCACCAGCTCCAGCAGCCACTCCACCAGCTCTAGCTACATCTACACCACCTCATGAAGACCAAGCCTGAGAGATGCATAACACTATGCATATTTTTAACTTTTTGGTAACTTTTTGCCAAAGGGGGAGAAATATGTATAGAACATAGTCTTTGAGAGAGAGAGTGTGTGTTGTTTTGTCTCTCTTTGCATTTTATTTGCTTGAACTTTATTGTGTGTTTGCTTGATACGCTATGTCTTTTGTGAGATACTTGGATGATCATGTGTTTGATCATATGCTACTTTAATGTGTGCTTGAATGATATTATCCTTCATATTCATTTATGATCATTCACTTTGCTTGGTGATGAGTGCATGATTTCAATTATTATCATTTTGAGCGCTCCACCAAGATGCATGTGACCTGGAAGAGTGACTCATGATCCTAACACATTGTACATTTGAAGTCCAAAGCAAACTTTAAATAATGCACAAATTTAGGGGGAGCTCTTGTTTGTCACATACTTCTCAAAGCGACAATGTATTTCAATCTTATTATCATTTGTCGAAGCTTTGATCTATATGTTGTCATCAATTACCAAAAAGGGGGAGACTGAAAGTGCAACTATCCCTTGGGTGGTTTTGGTAATGATTAACAACATATAGCTCATTGAACTAATGCCATTACAAGATAAATATTTCAGGAAAGTTCAATGATTGGCATGGCATGGATAACGAATGTGGACCCCTCAAAATGCTAAGGACAAAAGATTGGCTCAAGCTTTAAAGTCCAATACTCTACATTTTCTATTTTAGTGATCCAAGATCACATTGAGTCTATAGGAAAGCCAATACTATTAAAAGGGGATGATGTGTTGCTTAATGGCTTGCTTGCTCAAATTGCTTCGTGATATGCTCCAAAAGCCCTCAACCACTTTCTCATATCCACATATGTCCCAAACCAAAAGTCAAAACCGGCCCCACCGATTTGATCCATCCGGCGCCACCGAGTTCATTTGACATAGCCACTGCCAGAAACCCTAGTCTTTTCGGTCTCACCGATAGGGATCTCGGTCTCACCGAGATGGGGTTGCAAACTCTCTCTTTGCCTTCATAACATTTCGGTCAAACCGAGATGAGCGATCGGTTCCACCGAGTTTGCACTACACACTCCCTGTTTCCTTTTCGTAACGCTTCGGTCCCACCGATACGAGCGAATCGGTCCCACCGAGTTTGCCTGACCAACTATCTATTAGCTTATTACCAAAGTCGGTCCAACCGAGTTTGAGTAATCGGTCCAAACAAGATTATGTTATGCCCTAACCCTAATGATATCGCTCCCACCGAGATGACATGTCGGTCTCACCAAAATTGCCTAACGGTCACATATGTACTAAATTGTTCCAACAGAGTTTTCTGATTCGGTCCCACCGAGTTTGGTATAGTGTGTGTAACGGTTAGATTTTGTGTGGAGGCTATATATACCCCTCCACCCTCTCCTCACTCATGAGGGAAGCCATCAGATCGTGCCTACACTTGCACTACCCATTTTCTGAGAGAGAGCCACCTACTCATGTGTTGAGACCAAGATATTCCAATCCAACCATATGAATCTTGATCTCTAGCCTCCCCAAGTTGCTTTCCATTCAAATCATCTTTCCACCAAATCCAAACCTATGAGAGTGAGTTGAGTGTTGGGGAGACTATCATTTGAAGCACAAGAGCAACGAGTTCATCATCAACACACCATCTATTATCTTTTGGAGAGTGGTGTCTCCTAGATTGGTTAGGTGTCACTTGGGACCCCTGACAAGATTGTGGAGTGAACTAAGGAGTTTGTAAGGGCAAGGAGATCGCCTACTTCATGAAGATCTACCCTAGTGAGGCAAGTCCTTCGTGGGCGATGGCCATGGTAGGATAGACAAGGTTGCTTCTTCGTGGACCCTTCGTGGGTGGATCCCTCGATGGACTGGCGCAGCCGTTACCCTTCGTGGGTTGAAGTCTCCATCAACGTGGATGTACGATAGCACCACCTATCGGAACAACAACAAAAACATCCGTGTCTCCTATTGCGTTTGCACTCTCAAAACCCATCCGTTTACATTCTTGGAAGTTTCATGCTTTACTTTCCGCTGCTCATATACTCTTTGCATGCTTGCTTGAATTGTGTTAAGATTGCTTGACTTGTGCTAAGTTGTTAAAATCTGCCAAGAACTAAAATTGGGAAAAGGTTAAGTTTTTATTTGGTCAAGTAGTCTAACCACTCCCCCCCCCCCTCTAGAAATACTTCGATCCTACAATTGGTATCCAAGCTTTGGTCTCCATTTGCCTTGATTTCCATAGCTTTTGGTGATCATACCCTTGGTTTCACAACCTAGGAGAGTATGGCGTCTAGCGAGGGAAATTACCACCATAGAGGTCCTTACTTCGATGGTACTAATTTTGCTAGTTGGAAGCATAAGATGAAAATGTATATTCTCGGACATAACCCCGCCGTTTGGGCAATTGTGTGTATTGGCTTGCAAGGTGAATTCTTCGATTGGAGAGAATCGAACCGTGAAGCTACCGCGGAAGAGTTGAAGATGCTACAATACAACCCTCAAGCTTGTGATATCCTCTTCAACGGATTGTGCCCCGAAGAATTCAACAAAATCAGCCACCTTGAGAATGCAAAGGAAATATGGGATACTTTGATTGATATGCATGAAGGTACCGACTCCATCAAGGAATCAAAATTGGATGTGCTTCAAAGTCAACTTGACAAGTTCAAAATGAAGGATGGTGAAGGTGTCGCTGAAATGTACTCTAGGCTTGCTCTCATCACAAATGAGATTGCCGGCTTAGGAAGTGAAGAGATGACCGATAAGTTCATCATCAAGAAGATCCTAAGAGCCTTGGATGGAAAATATGCACATTGATCCAAATGATGCCCAATTACAAAGATCTCAAGCCAACGGAACTCACTGGAAGAATTGTTGGTCATGAGATGTCACTCAAGGATAAGGAAGAGCTTCACAAAGAGCCAAGTGGTGCTTACAAAGACTGATGTGATGCTCCTACATCATCAAGTGAGAAACAAACCTTCAATGAGGAATTGAGCTTAATGGTGAAAAACTTCAACAAGTTCTACAAGAGTAGAAGCAAGCAAAGAAGTTCCAAGTCAAGGTCCTACAATGACAAAAGATCTTCGAGTTGTGAACATAATTGCTACAATTGTGGAAGACCCGGACACTATTCCATTGAGTGTACAGCTCCTTACAAAAGGAGAGAAGATTCACCCAAAAGAAGAAGTAGAAGAGAAGAATCACCACCAAGAGAGAGGAGGAGTAGAGATGACCATTATGAACGAAGAACCTCCCGGAGAAGCAAGGAAAATTGGGAAAAGGTTATGTTTTTATTTGGTCAAGTAGTCTAATCACCCCCCCCTCTAGACATACTTCGATCCTATAGAAACCCCATGCTCCTCCGTCGGCCTCCCGACCGCCGCCCAGCCGGAGACTCCTCCCCGACTACGTCGTCCACCACAACAGCTTGTTGTCCCTCCTCCACCTCACCGTATGAGGATCCGTCATCGATCTCATCGTCCCGCCGGATCAGCCGCATCATCCTCCACCTCCAAGGAGCTGCCCCGATGTTCACCTCGTCTATCGCACCACCTCAATCCCTGCAGCGCCGTCTTGACATGCCCCACCGGAACCGCAACACCCTCACCAATTGCTCCAATGAATTCGAGGCCAACTCGCGCCACCAAGGATGTTCTGCTCTCAGCGCTGCATTTTATCTTTTATTCGATCTCACGGGACTGCCGGTGCTCGATACCGAGCAGCCATGGCGGGTCTCCATCAACGACGCCGTCGCCGGCCACATCATCCATGGCGTCTCTCCCCATGTCGTTGCTTCCTCGGCAGCGACTTCCACACCGACACTAGCTGCAGCTGCTCCGGCTCTTGCTCGCGCTGCGGGTCTGTTCTTGCTATCGGTCATGCTATTGCACAGCTCTTGCTTTCATTCATGATGCTGCTCTGCTCTGCTATTGCTGTCGGTAGCGCTGCTGCTCCGCTCTTGCTCTAGTTCCTGTTGCTGCTCTGCTCTTGCTCTCGCTCGCGCTACTGCTGCTGCTGCACGACCTCCGGCAGCTACAGGAGTTGTTGCATTAGCACTCACTCGCGGTGCTACTGCATGACTTGCTCTCTGCTAGTGCATTCCCTGCTCGAGCGTCTGCTGATTTAGATCACATCTATTGCAATGCTCAGCTACTAGTTCAATCAGTTTTGACAGTAAAATTCAGTTTTGACTGTAAAGTTCAGTTTCTTCAGTTAAGTTTAGAGTGAATAGTACTTACAGCATCTGTCGGAGCGGCCGTGGCGCGGCTGATGTGTTTTACATCTAGCACTTTTTGGTGATGTATTTTACATCATCTATTGCAGATGGTATTAGAGTCCCACTTCAGATTAATGTTGTCTGTCTTGTCCTGCTTCAGCCTCGCTGCTGTACACCTCACCGGAGCTGCTCCAACGACGGAATCGTCCATCCCAGCGGAGCAGTACCCTCGGCGCTATTTCCAGAGGCCTCAGATCTTCTTCCCCACCTCCGACAGTCACACCAGCATCACCATCCTCCACATCCAACCCAATGATGCTGAGGTCCACAAGGCTATGCCAAAGAGGTTGTACACTCGTTGCATCACTTTGTTACTCTGCATTCATGTCGATCCCTCAGTGATCCTTTGCTATGGAACTACTATGGTACTACTATTCATGCATTTGGTTAGAACGAGTGGAGCAAAGCATAACTAGAGGATTTTTTTTCCTTTGGTGCCACTTTCGAAGAAAATACATAGGAATTTTAATATTCATTGGACGTCCTTTTCAAATTAATATGCATGAAGAACAGAACTAATTGCATTACTGGCATAATAAGATTCTTATTTTTTTTCATTTTCACGTGGTTTGACTTTAATTTGACCATGTTTCTCCATTCCTGTGTTCTTCCAATTCGTGTGAACCAAACACCCAGGTTGACTGAAATCCTATGTTTCCAAATGCTTTGTTTTGCACATGCATTCCTATCCTATTCCTGTGTTTTTGTTGTCCCTGCGTTTATAGAATCCTCCAATTCTAAGGAGCCCTTACAGATTTACTTCATTTTTAGATAGGCATCAAAGAAAACTCTATGTGTTATGTCCTGCTCCTGCCTTGCCGTCATTCACCCCACGTGAGGTGCACCATCGACAGAAGCGTTCACTGTAGTAGAGATCCCCCTGCAGACTTTCTTTCGCCGCCTCAGATCATCTTCCCCATTGCCGTCAACCACGCCAACTGCATTACCATCATCGACTGAGCAGATGAACCTGAGGACTACACAGTTCTGGAAGAGAGGTCGCTGTCTTTCGTGTTTTCTTATGTTATACATCGGTTATTATTACCTGCTACTTTATCGTTCAAACTTGAGTTTTAAAATGCCCGTGGGTCTCATATCGAGGCATCAACGAATAGTATATGTCTACTATCTAGTTCATCTGGGATCTTCTATGTTGTTCATGTTGGGTGGGCAACAAACAATAGATGATCCATTGTCTATCTTTTTAAAATGAAGCTATAATCTACCTGCTATCATTAGTTTTGGATCCATCCACTCATCTGCTACCATTAGTCTTGATTTTTGCATGCGTCCCTTAGGCCTTACAAAATCGAACTATTTTTTTATTCTGCATGTCATATATTGTACACAATCGTACTGAACATGTAGAGAAACAGAGAAGACAGTTGCGCAGGAATATAATGTCATGCAGACGCCGCTCCATGGTGGGCGAAGTGCCCCCGCATTTCCAGATTGTATTCCAAAGGAAGATAACTATTCGGATGGGGATTCAGAAGGAGCCGACCACGCCTGTTTACCACCTGAGGTGTTTGCTCTAACCTGGCATGCTGATGTTGGTCATATCATGCATATGGCGCCTCACATTGCTTACGTTATACATCTTATGTGTCATCAACTTAGTTTAGATTTGCTTTGTGTGAATGCCACCTGTTTGGTTTTTATATCATACTCCCACCATTCCTAAATATTTGTTTTTTAGAGATTTCAACAAATGACTACATATGGAACAAAATGAGTGAATCTACACTCTAAAATATGTCTATATACATCCGTATGTGGTAATCCATTTGAAATCTCTAAAAAAGACAAATATTTAGGAACGGAGGGAGTATATGGGAATTATGCAATGATATCTTCTTTAGCAAGGCATCATATACGTGAACCATGCAATGCCATCCTGTTTTGCCAGTCATCATATATCTGAATTGTATTGTGCCATATTTTTTCTCATAATGTATTCCATTTGTCAACAATGTTTATACATTCATCTACTCTTCCTGTGCATCAGCCATTTGAGTCGGTCATGGGAAAATCTGGAGTGAAAACAAGGTCTTCTAAGCAGTCAGTGCTACATGTTGATGCAGACTTCTTGCTGGTTACAGATAGCTCCTCAGAGGAGGATTCAGAGACAGATGACCAGTCATATCCCCCCCCCAAGGTGCGTGCTCTAACTTGGCAGGGTTATATTGCTCATATCATGGGTATGGTGTCTTGCATTGCCATGCCATCTGCTTAGATTAGACATGCTTTGTGTGAATGCCTCCTGGTTGCTTTCTATATCAGATATGTGAATTATGCAATGTCATATTTTTCAGCCAGTTATCATATATGTGAATTATGCACCGCCATGTAGCCAGGCATCATATATGTGAATTATCTCATGCCATCTTTTTTTTCATTATGTATTTCATTTGTCGACAATCTGTCTATATTGAACTACTCTTCATGTGTATCAGCCATTTGAGCCGGTTATGGAAAAATCTGGAGTGAAAACAAGGTCTTCATAGAAGGCAATGGTACCTGTTGAAGCATATATCTCGATGGTTATAGGGAGCTCCTCAGAGGAGGATTCAAAGACAGATGACCAGTCCTATATCCCACCTGAGGTGTATGCTCTAAGTTGCAATGTTTATATTTCTCATATCATGCATATGGTGTCTTGCATTGCTTACTTTAGACATCATATGCACAATATTGAATTCCATCTTCTTAGTTTAGAGATCATACATGCGAGTGCCAGCTGCTTAGTATATGAATCAATTATGTCAATTATATCATGCCATCCTGTATACTTAGACAACATGTATGTGAATTATTTCATCCCAAACTATTTTAGAAAGACATCATGTAGTTTTGTCATTTCATCTTGTTTAGATACTCATCATATGTTGAATTATGCCATTATATCCTGTTAAGCTAACCATCATATATCTGAAACTGTGTCATGCTATCCTGTTTAGTTAGGCATCATATATGTGAAACTGTGTCATGTTGTTCTGTTTGGTTAGACAACATATATGTGAATTACCACATGTGTCTATCATACAACGTTTGTACGTTCAATTTCTTTTCTTGTTTATTAGCCATTTGAATTGGAGGGGGTGATGGCTGTATCTAAGGGAGCAAAAACCTGTTCTTCACAAAAGACAGTGCTACCCGTCGATGCAGATAGAACCATGGTTGTACTGGCCCACAAACTAGCCCCACCACACATAATGGAGACTCTTCCAGATTGCACACTTACACCATTGGGCAGAGAACCAGCTACAACCCATGTAACCGCAACCCCAGCGGATAGTAACCCACTTCTAGTTGACAAAGCACCATGTCCACCATAGAGTACCCCCACACGAGCAGTATGTAAAGCAACTGCAGTGCCCAAAACACGAAGACCACCACAGCTAGCCCAAACTCCACATTTAAAGCAGAAGAGCAATTGTTCTCAGGTCAGATTCCATACCTATGGATCATACTCCTTTGCTGTTGCATCACTGTATTTACTCATACCAACTACTTTCAAATTTAAAGGATCCAATTGAAACTCCAATGGTGCAACAGGTATGTTTTAAACCTATTTCTTTAACTGGATTGCTGTTCTAACTTCTTGCTCTATGTTGATTTCAGTTTAAGTTGTATAAACAGTTATTTTCTCATGTGATGCACATTACAAGTGTTGCCAATGCTATGTAGTTTCTCACACTTATATTCTGTCTATGCTGTCGTGTCTTAAAAATATATGAGTTGAACTGTGTCTCTATCTTGATTAGGCAACATAAACTAGAATGATATGGACAATACAGTGACCATAGTACATAGATATATGTTTGTTTCATGTTGTTATCCTGTCCACCTTACTACTGAACTGGTTTACCAAAATGAGTTTTGTATACTACATGCTAAACCTGTGATGTGTCTGCTTGTTTCTCTTGTAGTATGCAAACAAAATATTGGAGAAGAGCACCCCACTATGCAATGGTAGAGAAAGTAATGCAGATAAGGTTCAAGATAGTGAGACAACCCTGTTGGTCTCCAAGAAAGGTGATAAAAACGATCTTGTAGACAGTGAGAAAACCCCACAGTCCTAGGTTGATGTAGTGTTCGAGTTACTGGCCAGTACCGTTGGCACAAGCTCTTCAAACTCGCTGCCTGAATCACTTCGGCTTCTTCAGTCTAAGCAACAAGCTGAAAGGCATCAGTCATCTGTGCTATGGCAAGAAGCCGAAGGACCGAGGAAGTCCCTGCAGAATTCAGATGTGTACTTTCTTGTGCAACAGCAAGCACTGGAGGATTTAAGCGCCAGACAAGAGAAAGATAATAAGCTTGCTAAGCATCTTGCCAACATTATGTGTACCCAGGATATTGTTTCTTGAGCTCTTCTGAAGTGGTTTCAGCTCTGGACTTGTTTTGCTGTGGCGTTTATATGCTTCTTTGTTCCCTATATTTGCACTGGTGGCGAACTTTGATGCCCAGTGGATGTAATATGTGTAATAGTCGTGATAGCCTAGCGTAAGTTGCTTGCTTATTTATTTCCTTGTTGGCTTGTTTATTTGTTTGCTTGTAGTCAGTGTAGTTCTTTTTCTGCGGTTTTCTAGTGGCCGCAATAACCTACTTTTTAAAACTAGGCCACAATAACCATGGGCTACATATTTACTATAGTGACACTGGGCCTCCTACCGGCCGTAGAAACAATGCGCCTTCTACGGGCCATAGAAACAATGGACCTTCTATGGGCCGTAGACACAATGGGCCTTCTACGGGCCGTATGATCGATTGGCTAAACATGGGCCAATAACAGACCGCATTATGGCCGTAAAAACGGGCTAGAGTTGGAATCATCCATTCATGGGCCGACCATAAAGGGCCATTGTTAATTGGCCGTATTTGATGATGCTATGAAAACGCCCAACGACATCGGCCACAAACGGGCCGATCAGAATAACGGGTTGAATTTGGCCCAAAAGCAGAAAATGACAGTAACGAGTCGTAAGTAACCTAATGCTGGAAATGAGCCCAAGAATAAATGGGCCCTGAGAAGGCCGAACGATAACATGGGCTGGAAACGGCCCAATGGAATAATGGGCCGTTAATCGGTATAAAGTGATACACTGTTCATTACGGGCCAGTTTCACCACGGGTCGTTAATGGGCCAAGACTTACAAAGGGCCTCATATGGGCCGAAAGGCGTCAAGGGCCATACATGGGCCGGAAGTTAGAATAGGCCGGAATCATATTGGACGGCCTAGATGACGCTACTGGGCCTAATTCGGATAGGCCGTAATGGGCCTGTGTTAGCGGGCTGTAAATGGGCTGTCGGATATCGGGTTCCGGCAAAACCCTTAAGGATCGAACTCTGGGGTGCATGCAAAGATCTCCCCCCTACCGAACCATGTCTCAACGCCTCGCTGTGAATCTAAGCTACACCATGAGCAACACAAGGGACACAAGGTTTATACTAGTTCGGGCCACCGTTGTGGTGTAATACCCTACTCTAGTGTGTGTGGTGGTGGATTGCCTCTGGGGTTGATGATGAACAATACAGAGAAAGAACAGCCTCGCGAGAGGTGTTCTTGAGCTGGTGCAGTGTTCTACTTGGGATGGATCTTCCTGCCTCTAGATGTTGTCCCTACTGCGGTGGCTAGCTCTATATATAGAGGCCCTGGTCCTCTTCCCAAATATTGAGCGGGAAGGGAGCCAACAACGGCCATTTTGAAGGGGAACAGCTAGTACAAGCTATCCTGACTAAAGTTGGTCTTCGACTGCCAAAGGCACTGGCGATGATGCCGTCTTGGGATCCACGGTGACCTCCGTCCTGTCGCTCTGTTGGTCTTGGTCTCGTTGCACCGATATGGTAACCTTTGCTTGATGCCTCGGTACTCTGCGCCTGCGCTTGCCCCCATTGCACCAAAGAGGAAACGAGGATGCTGCGCAGGCTGGCGCCCGCCTGGTCTTGATCTTCATGGCTTGCATCATGAGCACCTCGCGAGGTACCCCTGCCTTGATCTCTCCGCCTCCTCGCGAGCCTGCCTGGCGAGGCCGCCCCTGAGGAAGCCTTGCATCGTCCGCCCCGCAAGGCTTGGCCCCTCGCGAGGGTCTTGAGCTTGGGTTGATGAAGACGGGCCGTACTGGGCCACTGCTTGAGCCACGTCGCAGGCCGCAGGCAGGCAAGTCTGGGGACCACCATTCCAAGAACGCCGACAGTAGCCCCCGACCCAAGGCACGCTCGGACTTGGCTTAGCAGTGAAGCGAAAGGGCAAGTGCGGAGCGCCGCGGGCCCCAACAGCGTGTGGCCTTGGTCGCCATGTGGCGGTTGATTGGATGTGGGCGTCTCCGCTTCCCCACACTGCCTCAATATCTGCCTGGCTAGGCGGCCATGAAACTGTACGTAGTTATTTTCTCCTTGCTGCCCACGTGCTTCATGTTCCCCTTTCTTCCTTGAGCCTCTATTTCCGCCTCCAATCCGACTTGAGCTCTGCCCCCTCCCGTTGCCATGGCGCCAACAAAAAGGAGAAAGGGAAGAAGCCCGCACCTTTGGCCAGCTCGCCTCCGGCAATCGTGCCCACCGTCGGCCGGTCGCTGATACTCAATCCGGAAGCCTTGGACCAGGTCCGCTCGGCCCTCGCCTCTAGCTTTAATGAGTGCGGAAGGACAACGGCTTGGCCTGCGTCCCATGCCTCCTTCAATAGGATCGTCACAGAGGTTCGATTCTTCGTCGATGCCCTGTGGGCTGGCCTGGTTCCTCCCTTCTCTTCCTTCTTCAATGCGGTGCTTTCCCACTACCACATCCATATGATGCATCTCGATCCCAATCCAGTACTCTTCTTGTTGTCTTCGCCTTCGTCTGCGAAGCCATGGTGGGCATTGCCCCTTCCATTGCCTTCCTGCGCCACTTCTTCTCTTTGCGCCTGACCGACCCATCGCAGTGCTCGGGGTGCGTGAGCTTCCAGGCCGTGCCAGAGACGGCCGCTTCGGGGATTGATTTTGGCCTTCCACCTTCTATGAGCGGGTTCTGGGAGCGGTGGCTGTACGTGGATGTCGGGGTGCCCAGCTCCCTGTTCGCGCATCCGACACTGCCTGCTATCCCCAATCTAGGCTGGGGTCATGAGAAGCTCGCGAGCCCCCAGCTCGCCTTTATCTGGCGCCGATTTGAGAGGTTGAGGAACCTTGGCGTGACTGCGCCCAAGGTGGTGAAGGAGTTCCTCCAGTGTTGCATCGCTCCTCTCCAACGCCACTCTCGACCGATGTGGACCTTGACTGGGTATTAAGACCACATGAGGCTTCAGGAGGTGGATCTTGCGCCTTAAACGCTAAGGAAGGTGCTGAAGGTCTTGACTGGCGACCCCTCTCCGGGCGACATCCGGCATGGGGCCGCCTCCTGTATCTTTGCTCGGGCAGGGCCGAGCTCGCGAGGCAGATGCCCCGCTTCAAAAAATGGGGGTTGCGCCCAGCCGACCTCGTGGGGCCTCGCGAAAATCCTGTCGCCGCGGCTCTCGCCCCCCCCCCCCGTCACCCACGTTGATCTTGCCTCAGGAGGTGGTGCAGGGAGGCAAGCATCGCTAGAGGCTGGGGGATCTAGTGTCGAGATGCCGATGTCCCGCGGGGCTCCCGAGGCATCATCCTCCGAAGCTTGCGAAACACGTCCCAAGGCGATAGTTGATGAGGGGACGCAACCTGCGGCTCCTGTGGCCGAAACTCCCGAAGCCTCGGCAGGCCACTAGGAGGTGGTGCCTGCCTGCTCCTCCCAGCCTGGCGCCCCTGAGGCAGGTCACCTTGGTGCTTCTTCGCCCATGCCATGCGCCGACCCTCACGTCGAGAGCTTGGGCTGGTTCCGCATAGACTTCGATGCCCTCCGCAAGAGGAAGGAGTCTTCGAGCGGCAGCGAGCGCCCCTACCGGCTGCTGAAGCATAAGAAGTACTTCGCCATGGATGAGTAAGTCCCTCCTTCTTGTAATTCCTCATTCTTTGTTCCCTTCGCTCACTGTGCCCCTTCAGGATCCCTCCTGCCGAGCCTGCGGAGCCAGCTAAGAAGCTACCTCCACAGGCTTCATTTCCATCGCTGACCTTGAGCGTCCCGAGCCTGCACGCTACCCCTGATGGGAGTCCGGCTGGAGAGGTGGGCTGACCAGTGGAGTGCCTTTGAGCATGTGCGCTCGCCGTCCTTCCTTCACAAGCTCGCCCGGGGCGCAACCAGCCTGCCCCGGGCTCCTCCCCTGATCATGGACAGCGAGTGGTTGAAGTCGATCTTCGGCTCCTCTTCCGGGGACGGATCTGCGTCGGCCTGGGCCCCCGGCGGGGTCCTTACGGCGATTGTAGGGCGCTAGCCCCTAGCCCCTTGCCGAGAGGGGGCGAACCACTTCAGGGCCCTCCGCCAACACCGGTGGTGGAGGATGACATCGACGACATGCTCAAGCGAGCGCGGGAGCGTAGCGCCATCCGCCAAGAGTTTCTCCGGAAGGCAACGAATGCGGTGAGCCAGCTCGGTGTAGAGCTCGCGGGTGAGGACGTGTGTCTTGAAGCCGAAGGCCTGCGGCTGGCTGAGGAACGGCGCAAGCTGAAGGTGGCCGTCAGCCTTGCGCGTCATCAACATGATCTTGACAACGCAAAGGCCGAAGCATCTCTTGTGGCCTCACGAAAGGCCTGCTCCCGAGCCATTGAGGAGGCTCAGGAGGCAGACCGACGATGCGAGATCGCGGAGAAGCGCGTGTGGGAGCTCCAAGCCTGGAGCACTTCCATGGAGCAACAAGTGGAGCTGCGCCAAGCTACCCTTGCATCGCTGAAGGGGACGCCCGTCGAAGAAGAGGAGCTCAGGAAGCGCTGACGCTGGAGGCTGCCGAGCGCAACCTCGATCTTGACAGGTTGGATACGAGGGAGCGCCAGGTTACCCAGGCAGAGGACGATGTTGGCGCCCGGGAGGTCCGAATCCAAGAAGAGATCGACCGCCGCGTGGCGGAAGTTCGCGTGGGTCTTGAGCACGAGTATGGCGAGAGGTTGGAGCTGATCATGGCCAAGGCTGTGGGCAGGGCTGTCGCTCTTAGGACCAAGCTGACTGAAGCAAGGCAGCCTGCTAAGGCCACCGCAGCCGCCCTAGTCGCAGCGCAGGCTGAGTTGGCCTCCTCCCACGCCAAGTTGCTTCTCCTCCAACGGAGGGTCGATGACGCTGAGTCTGTTGTGCAGCGGAACGAAGATGAGATTCACTAGCGGTAGACGCTGGAGCACATGCATGGCCCCATGCTCCGAACGCTCAGGGAAAGGGCCAGCACGGCCCTGGGCAATATCTGCAACGCGACCGCTGAGCAGCCTCATGTGACCAACTACATTGGTAATCTCCAGTTCTTCACTGACGTGGTGACGCATCTAGAGAATCGCTCTGAGAGGGCTCGTCAGCTTGTCGAGGAGAGGAGCCGCGGCCTACTCGCGCGTGCATTCTCCCGCATCTTCAACCATCTTCAGAACATCGACCCCCACTTTGACTTCGCCGCCGCCATCGCCCCGGTGCCCGAGGCCATCCGAGGCGACCTGGCGTGGTGGGTGGAGGACAATGTGGATGCGCTTGTCCGAGCCTTCACCTCTGATGATGACAGCGTGGTAGTTGCTGTGGATGAAGGTGACATGGTGAACGGCGGCGAAGATGGCGCCAACGATGGCGATGGTGAAGCTAGCGACAGCGGCGCTAGTGACGCTTCTGGAGAAGTCCAAGAGGATGCGGTGAGCGACATGTCCAATTGATCCTGCGCCCCCCTGCCATTTATCCTGCGCGGAAAAAGTTCGGGCGTGGCCCTGAAGGTTGTAAGAGCATTTTGGGAGGGGAAGCCCCTCATGTAAAAAGGACTGTTATCCTCGCGTTGTTAAGGACGGCGCCGAATGGGCGCCCGCATGATGTTATGGGCCCTGCGATGAGTTGGTTGCTATGATTTTACCTTTATCCTGGGTGAGTCTCGAGTAGGCTTGTGGTGACTTTCCGGGGGTCTCTCGGGAGACCTGTTGACCACGTGGTGAGAGCCTTGCGAGAGCGAGTGCCGGCCGTGGGACGGCATGCGCGCGTGTGCTGAGCCCAGCCCCGCCCGCGAGGGGCTCGCGAGGGGGAGGCAGCTAGTGTGAATTCCATCTTATGCAGAAACTGGAACACGAGAAAGCACGCGAACAAGACAAGTCACCCCTCCCCGCGTATGCAAACACAAATTCAACTTCAACTTAAACCCGAGGTGAGAAAGTTCGATGATACGTCTCCAACGTATCTATAATTACGAAGCATTCATGCTATTTTATTATCTGTTTTGAATGATTACAGGCTTTATTATACACTTTTATATTACTTTTGGGACTAACCTATTAACCGGAGGCCCAGCCCATATTGCTGTTTTATTGCCTGTTTCAGTATTTCAAAGAAAAGGAATATCAAACGGAGTCCAAACGGAATGAAACCTTCAGCAGCGTGATTTTTGGAAAGATTGTGATCCAGGAGACTTGGAGTGCAAGCCAGGGTATCATCGATGGAGCCACGAGACAGGGGGCGCGCCCACCCCCTGGGCGCGCCCTACCCTCTCGTGGGCGCCTCGAGGCTCCCCCGACCGACTTCTTTTGCCTATATATTCCCATATACCCTAAAAACATCGAAGAAGAAGATAGATCGGGAGTTCCACCGCCGCAAGCCTCTGTAGCCACCAAAAACCTCTCGGGAGCCCGTTTCGGCACCCTGCCAGAGGGGGAACCCATCACCGGTGTCCATCTTCATCATCCCAGCGCTATCTATGATGAGGAGGGAGTAGTTCACCCTCGGGGCTGAGGGTATGTACCAGTAGCTATGTGTTTGATCTCTCTCTCTCTCTCATGTTCTCTCTATGGCACGATCTTGATGTATTGCAAGCTTTGCTATTATAGTTGGATCTTATGATGTTTCTCCCCCCTCTACTCTCTTGTGATGAATTGAGTTTTCCCCTTGAAGTTGTCTTGTCGGATTGAGTCTTTAAGGATTTGAGAACACTTGATGTATGTCTTGCCATGTCTATCTATGGTGACAATGGGATATCACGTGCCACTTGATGTATGTTTTCGTGATCAACTTGCGGGTTCCGCCCATGAACCTATGCATAGGGGTTGGCACACGTTCGTCTTGACTCTCCGATAGAAACTTTGGGGCACTCTTTGAAGTACTTTGTGTTGGTTGGATGAATCCGAGATTGTGTGATGCATATCGTATAATCATGCCCACGGATACTTGAGGTGACAATGGAGTATCTAGGTGACATTAGGGTTTTGGTTGATTTGTGTCTTAAATTGTTATTCTAGTACGAATTCTTGAATAGATCGATCCGAAAGAATAACTTTGAGGTGGTTTCGTACCCTACCATAATCTCTTCATTTGTTCTTCGCTATTAGTGGCTTTGGAGTGACTCTTTGTTGCATGTTGAGGGATTGTTATATGATCTATCTATGTTACTATTGTTGAGAGAACCTGCACTAGTGAAAGTATGAACCCTAGGCCTTGTTTCCTATCATTGCAATATCGTTTACGCTCACTTTTACCATTAGTTACCTTCTTGTTTTTATTATTTCGGATTACAAATACCTCTATCTACCATCTATATTACACTTGTATCACCATCTCTTCACCGAACTAGTGCACCTATACAATTTGCCATTGTATTGGGTGTGTTGGGGACACAAGAGACTCTTTGTTATTTGGTTGCAGGGTTGTTTGAGAGAGACCATCTTCATCCTATGCCTCCCACGGATTGATAAACCTTAGGTCATCCACTTGAGGGAAATTTGCTACGTCCTACAAACAAGTGCACTTGCAGGCCCAACAACGTCTACAAGAAGAAGGTTGTGTAGTAGACATCAAGCTCTTTTCTGGCGCCGTTGCCGGGGAGGCTAGGTAAGCGGCACTCACACCCCGTCAACAAAGCTCTTTTATGGCGCCGTTGCCGGGGAGGTGAGTGCTTGAAGGTATATCTTTAGATCTTGCAATCGAATCTTTTTGTTTCTTGTTTTATCACTAGTTTAGTTTATAAAAGAAAAACTACAAAAAATGGACTTGAGTTTGTCTCATACGCTTCATCTTTTTAATATATTTCGTGAGAATGATGGAAAGGAAAATTGTGCTCAAGTGCTAGAAGAAGAATGCATTAAAATGTTTGGTACTAGATCTTTGTATGATGAGCATGATTGCAATGTTGTTAGTATGAATTCTTTGAATATCCATGATGCTAATGATATGCAAAGCCACAAGCTTGGGGAAGCTATGTTTGATGAAGATAATATTTTTTGTCCCCCAAGTTTTGATGAGCAAATTTATTATGACGAAAGCATGCCTCCTACTTATGATGATTATATTGATGAAAGTGGGTTTGGAAGAGTGTCAACTTTAGAAAGTGGTGATCCCACTATTTTGGAGGATGTTGAATCTTATTGTGATGAATATGAAAGTGGATTTGGAAGAGTGTCAACTTTATTTAGTGATGATTCCACTATTTCGGAAGAGGTTCCAATTGATTATGAGAACAAAGTTGCTATCTATGATGATTATTGTGATGACTTGTATGCTATTAAGAATAATGATAACCATGAATCTTGTCATCATAATTTTAGTTTTCAATTGGATTATGCCTCACATGATAATTATCTTGTTGATTTTACTCCCACTATTATTCATGAGAAGAAATTTGCTTATGTGGAGAGTAATAAAAATTTTATGCTTGTGCATCATGAAAAGAATGCTTTAGGGGCTGGTTATATTATTGAATTCATTCGTGATGCTACTGAAAATTATTATGAGGGAGGAACATATGCTTGTAGGAATTGCAATAATATCAAGTTTCCTCTCTATGTGCTTAAAGTTTTGAAGTTATGCTTGTTTTGCCTTCCTATGCTAGTTGATTGTTGTTCCCATAAGTTTTTTTCTCACAAAATCCCTATGCATAGGAAGTGGGTTAGGCTTAAATATGCTAGTCATATGCTTCATGATGCTCCCGTTATGTTTCAATTCTTATCTTTTATGTGAGCATCATTGTCATCATCATGCCTAGCTAGAAAGGCATTAAAAAAGCGCTTGTTGGGAGACAACCTGCAACATCCCAAATTTTCAATTTGGAATGTTATACATAGATCATCATTGCATATCATATTCTTGTTGCATTGTTGGCTCGATCCTAGAAATTCTACGCAACTCAAGGACCCACGGAGAGAGTTGGGGATTTCGTTATTTTCTTATTTGAGTTTTCTCAAATTTTGAAAATAGGATCATTTGATTTTATTTATTTTATCTTCAATTATTTCTACTACCAAAAATTCAGAGAGGGAATAAAATGACTTTCCCAAAATAAAGAAATAATGAAGATTTAATAAAAAATCAAATAAGATTTTTTTTGGAGTTTTTCGCCTTTTATTTGGATATAGGAAAAATGCACGTTTTTCAAAATTGCATTTAGGACCCAAGTAAATGTTCATCTTGTCCGGCTTGATTTTAGAAGCCGGGGAAAATTTATTTCGGGATTTTTGGAGCCCGTTTAGTATTTCTTTTTATTTTTCTTCTCCGCGGAATTATTTTAAAAAAACGCAACCGACCTATGGGCCGTGTCCGCCTAGGACTCCCGGCCCGCGGGGCTTTATAAGCAGGGGGGAGCCAGCCCGAGGCCCAGTCGCCGCCCCCCGAAACCCTAGCAGCTTGCCGCCGCCTTGATCATGCGCCAGCCGCGCCACATCGCGCCGCCCATCGCCGGCAGCAGCGCGCGCCCGCCCACGAGCCGCCGCCGACCTTATCGCTGAACCCCGCCGAACCCGCCGCCGCACGCTCACCGAGGTTTGCCACCGCCACGACTTTCGTGCCGTTTCTTTTAGAAAAACTGATCGGTTTTCTGACGGTTTATTTTCGGTTTTTTATTAGATCGGTTTTTTTTGGTTTAGTTTAATTAGCGAGCGTTCGCTCGTTCGTTCGTTTTAACGAACATGTTCGTCAGATTAGTATAGTTAACGAACGTTCGTTCGTTAACCCGTTCGTCATTTTTCTTTTTCTCGGATTTAATCCGCGATTTTTCTGATCGCGATTCCTGATCCGATTTTCGTTTTAGTATAACTTTTCGCTCGTGTATCAGAATCAGGCGATTCAAGTGCCTGGAGTTTCGTCTCGAAACCCTCTTTCCGAATAATCAACTTAATCAAGTTTTAGTTTCTGTAAAATTTGACTTAGATCCAGATTAGTAAAACGAAGCTGTTTTCTTTCGCCGTTTGACTTTCGTTGCTTTGCTTGATTTGATTCTTTTTGCAAACCCTAGTTCTTAAGTTGAACTTTCAGGTTAGATATTTTATTCGAGTTTTACCTGTGCATTAGATGAGTACTTATTGTATGTTTGTTTGTTTGTTTGTCTGCGATAGAATACCCAGAGTGCGCCGCCTGTTACTTCGAGTCTCTAGGTTTCGCGGATCATCAGCAAGGCAAGTAACACTTTGATCACACTTTTTCTCATACCCAGTTTTTATGCATTAGATCTATCCTCAAACATTGCATGATTAGGATCTAATTAAATTGTGGGATGGCAAATAGTTGAGGTAGTACCTATTACCTGTTTATTTATCAAACCTTTGGGAATTACTTCTACGTTTGCTTATTATGCCATGCTATGCTAGTAGACGTGGATTGGGTGAGTGTATCCATGACAGATGTGAGATTGTTAAATTAATGGTTTATTTAAGGTGGCAACTTGAACACACATCTGGGTGGATTGAGGCACCTGGTTTCTATCAGGACTTGCCTGTATTTCTTCGGACCGCCACCCAGGCTCAAAGGGATCATGAGATTATTCAAACTAGAAACTTACGTGTGCAGCCACAAGCCATTATGGGCTCTGGCATAGTTGACTAAGTTGTGCGAACTCTTACGGGTAGACTAGCAGATGTAGGGGAAATTAGGTGTACCGGTCTACCCACATGTAAGGTGCTAGTGCTTCCGAAAGACTATGTCTCGGTCATCCGTTTCTCAAACATCATGTAGTGCAAGGAATCAAACGGAGGCGATCGAGTCTTGTGGGGAAAAGTGCGCAAACCTCTGCAGAGTGTATAAACTAATCATGGTTAGCCATGTCCCCGGATATGGACGTTTTGAGTATCTAGTACTTGGATATCATGTGAATCTCAACATGTTACTCTAATTTAATATTGTTGGGGTTAATGAGTACTTTTAATTGGGATTGAGAATGCTGTCAACCATTCTCTATGTTTAACAACCACCATGATAGTTAAATAAATTTATTCCTTTTGCAGTAGGGAAAAATTGGCTTTATGCAAAACTGTAACCATAGAGCTTTTCCACCAGCCAAATATGCATGTAGTATAGCTTAATCCATTGTTATTCTCTATGTGTTACATTGCCAGCATATTCCATGTGTTGACCCGTTTTCGGGCTGCAATGTTTCATGTTGCAGACTTTTCAGACGACGAGTAAGATGCCTTTAGGTCGTGGTTCTATACTCAGTGATGCTGTTGGAGTTGATGGACTCGCTTATCTTCCAAGACTTCCGTTGTTATCGTTTTAGATGGCCTTAAGCCATATTTATTTCAATAAGTTCTCTTTTGAGACATTCGATGTAATAAGTGTGTGATTGCTACTCTGTTATAAATCCTCCAAGTACTGTGTGGTGTCAGCATTACTGATCCAGGGATGACACTGAGCACAGAGATCAGACTGTTTGAGGTCAGGTCACTACAAGGTGGTATCAGAGCACACGCTGACTGTAGGACACGGCCACTAAGCTTAAACCCTAGATCACTACTCTTTCTTCTCATTTCTGACTCCTCATCTTCTCTATTCTTTAGGATGGCGGATGCAAGGATCAAGTTCACACAACCTGATGAGAACTCGCCTTTTGGATATCACTTAGCTTGAAGTAAGCCACTAGATACCTGAACATAGGAGTACCAAGTTTCACCGGGACCTTCAACGCCACTTTACCCGAAGAGGAGCGCTGGAGGATTCAAGTCTACATTCTAGGAAGGACATTTGCACCAGCCACTGAGCCAATAGAGTTTACCTTTGATGTACCAACATGGAGCCTAGGAAAGAGCATGGCAGCTCACATCGCCATGGGACGAATTGGAGAAGTTTACCACAATGATCTCAAGAATACTATCTACCAGATTTGTGGGCGCCGAGATGAGCATTGGGAGATGATCATCACCAGGAAGGACAGATCAATCGCAGCTTATATTCAGGAGCTAAACCAACACATCCGACGCCAGCGGAATCAGATGTGCGCAGATATGGAGGAGCTACAGAAGGCTATGACCAAGATCAAGGAGCTAGAAGAAGAACTCAAGGCTACACGCAAAGACTATATGGAAGAAATCATCGCTCTAGTAAGACAGAACGGTGACCTTAAGGAGAAGATTGGAGTATTTATGGGAGGATCAGCACACAGAGGAGAAGAGGATGAACCTACTTGTCCAGATAATTATATCATCATCGACGACACCGACTCGGACCCCGACGACAGCGATGATGACTATGTTGATGAAGCTGGAGCAGATATCATGGAATCTGCATCGGAGCAGTTTTTCTAGTTGACCACCATAACAGTAGTAGAATTTTCCACCATTTAATTAGTTTTAGACCAAGCACTTTTGTAACGATAGGTAGACCGTTGTATGCCCTTGTTTGAATTGATTGGAATGATATTGTGTGTTTTGTCTCATGTGCATACGGGTAGTGTTATCTCACTAGACCTCATTCTATTCTTAACTCTCCTCTCCCCTTTTAAACCCTCAAATGCCTCCGAGACGCGACCCCGAGTTTGTTTTTCCGCCAGAGATCACTCAGTTGATTCAGCAGTGTGACACCCCAAAATTTTGACCTTGTTTTATTAATTAAATTTTTTCCAGGAAATTAAAACTTTTATTTTCTGGGCTCCCTTTTTATTTTTGAACCTTTTTCTCCCTTGCTATTATGGAGTTTTTCCCAAAGTGAAAACTTTTCAAATATGTTATTGGACTTGTTTAACCTCTCAAGAAAAACTTTTCTTTTATAAGTAGAACTAATTACATAATTAATTTGCTTGATCTTTTTTTCTTGAAAAATGGTTTTTCAAGGTTATATGGCCATATTTGAACTATAACCATTTGATAAATTCACTTAAAATTTCAACCAAAATTTGGAGATGTCAGGTAATGTTTTTAAATCACTTTTATGCAAAAAAGATATTTCTTTCATTAAATACTTTGAGCTCTATCCCAAGTTTTCAAATCTGGTCCAGAGGATAGTTTTGCACTACAACCTATTTATTTATTTCTTTAAAACTTCTACCAAAATTTTGGGATGTCAGTAGGAGCATATTATTCAGCTTTATGCAAAAACCCAGTTATGTTCTTTGATAAATTTGAGTGAATCATCCTCATTTCCATTCTGGTCCATCTTGAGGTTTTGTACTACAACTATATTTTAACTTGCTCCTTTTGCTGTGATTCCTTTTCCTACTTGTAGTACACCTTACCAAACCCTTAAGTCCAAGAGCATGAACCCATTGGGAGAATTTTTGTCCATGCATTGATGCCATTTGTCTCCTGTCTAGAATTGAGTTTTTGCAAAACTTGCACTAACAAGTTTCTATATTTTGCCAACTAACCTCACCACCCTCTCATGCATCTAAAGAGACCCCACTCTGGAAGTTTTGGCCACTCCAAGACCTGCCTAGATGCTTCTGGCATTTTGTCAAACACCCTGTGGGCATGGACAGATTTGGCATGATTGTAAGTTTGTGTTGTGAACTTTCCCATCTGTCCAAACCAAGTTGTCAAGTAGCCTGCTAACGATCTCTAACCCAGGCCTGTGGATTTGCATTAGCTCTCTAGCAGGTTCGGCCATCCTCGCATTTCGTCGAGCAAACGCCGTGCACGCCCGGAGCGCGAGCAGAGCACGCGTTTTGCACGTGCTTGCGCCCGAGCCAGCGCGCCCCTGGATAAGCTTCCCCGAGCTCATCCTGATCCTTTCCCTCTCGCCATGTCACGCTAGAATCCCCGACCGCCTCCTACCCCCTGCAGCGCTGCCAGCAAGCCGCTTGGCGGCATGCCTGCGGCCGCATTCGTCACCGCCATGAGCAGCACCGCCCAAACCACCACAGCGCGCCAGCTCGCCTCCTTCGACAGTGGAGTGATCGTCGTTAGCCCCTGGAGCTAGCCAGCCACCGCCATGTCACTCTGCAGCACAGTAAGACGGTCTCCGGCAGCGTTATCCCCGGCCGCCGCGGAACCGCCTCGGCGAGTCTATTTAAGGAGCCCCGAGCTCATCCCCGCACGCACGCAGCCTCTCACCATCCTCCTAGTACCCCGTTGCCGTCAATTTGAGGGGGAAGAGGCCGTCTTCACCGACTCCGGCCAGTTCGGCCACCGCCGCCTCCCGGCTCCGTTCGGCACAACCAGAGCCTCCCCAGCCCTCCGAACGCCACCAAGCGACTCCACTACTTCTTGCGGTGCCACCCAGAACCCCAGTTGCGACGTAGAGCCACCCTAGCCACAAACTCACTTTGCTCCTGAAGCCACCGGCCGCCGCGAAGCTCGCCGCCGGCGATTTCCTCCACCTCCGACGACCCTATGACCACCGGGAGGACCGCCACTGATCCGCGGATCCATCCCCGTCCTCAGCTCCCCGCGAGGAACCGCCATTCGCCGGCGACGGTTGCCGGAGTCCCGCCTCCGCTCGGGTGGAAGAAGGAGATGGAGAGGAGACTAGTCAAATATGACTAGTGGGCCCCCTCGACCCATTGTCAGTGGCCCCTGCACGGTCCACGCTGGATAAGTGGAGGCGTAAACCCTCAAGTACGCCTCCTCTGCCCGAAAGCGTAATCTCGTTTGAAACATTTTCTTTTTCTGTTTTTATTAAAAACAGATTTTGACCAAACCTTTGACTGGCTATATGTTTTTAATTAAAACTCCAAATGAATTGATTCTTTTTCCTACATCTCTCAAATTCTGTCTAGTTTATTTTAAGATTTATTTAAAAAAATTCAAACACCTTTTTGTGCTGTTTTTGAATCTTGTGTGATAATTCAAATTTATTTAAAATAGGACTTTGGAGAGAGAGAAGAAAACTTTCAAAAGTTTTGGAGTGCACCCTGCCTTTCCACACATTGAAGGCAAGCATTATGAACCCAGGCATAATATTTTTGGTGTGTTCGTTGACACGTTTATAACACCACCTCATTTCGAAGGACTTGTTATTTCATGTGATATGATCATTTGCATGGATGCATATTAGTGATTTCCATGCTGTTGGAAATGAGTATACTTGTGATGGTAATCATCCTCATGTATCTTGCATGCATGCCGGAAAGGAATCCGGGAAAGCCTCTGCCTTGGGTAGGCGTGAGCTTGTCGCCGGTCTCCGTCGGGACGGTTATGTCCGGTATGGCATAGTAAGATATAATGAGTGTTGACTGTATTGGTTCAAATATTTATTTGTTATTCATGTCATGCAGGGAAATTATAAACCTCCTGAGTCGACCATAGATCGAGTCTTGTTCCAGTAACCCCCACACTTGTTCGTGCTACCACTTGTCCCTGCCACAGGTAGGGTACGGTTCAGTAATTTGTCAACCCCTTTCTAGCACACACCGTACAGAGGGGCCGAGATGAGGGTACCAAGGCCTTGGATTAAAGCCAGTCATCCAGTCAGGGGGCATTGGTGTTTCGGTTGTAGCCGAGGGGGTAGTTTCCCCAGTTTTGCGCGCGGTATAAATTTTGTGATCCCATGCTAATCGAGGTTGTAGCCTCCCACTTAGAGTTTTGCTTAATGATGTCGTGGGTGATTCGGACACCGTAAGTTGTTGGTGTGTGCAAGTCAGGTGTGTTTTCATTTAAAAGACCGTAGGCGGAATTAGTCTTGATGGACTAAAGGAATCCGTTACTCGTGGGTAAAGAGTACACCCTCTGCAGAGATTAAACCTATTCGAATAGCCGTGTCAATGGTTAAGGATTATAGTCTGGGATGGGTCAAGTGTCGGTCTTAGTGTCGGTCTTCGGAGGTGAAACTGTTAAACCAGAACAAGAATTACTACTTGTGACTTGTGATAATTATGATTATTATTATTGTTGACTAACCCGTGATAATATTGCTATCATCGAGTATCTCTGGGATGGTTCTACCTCCGGGATATTCACTATGATTGTTTCTTTTAAAGCCCTTTATGTGGTGTCGCTCAAACGCCCGACTGTGGCATTTCTTTTAAAGCCCTTTATGTGGTGTCGCTCAGACGCCTGACTATGGCATGCTTGTTATCTATTTCATAATTTTTTTAATACTTCTATGACATTGCATATTCATATATTACATGCTTACACACGTCAGAGTTATATTTATCTTTTGTGACTGACGTCATGAGTATAAAATATTTTTAGCACATCGTTGTTATATTATACCCATGTTCATAATGTTTGCGAGTACATTCAAAGTACTCACTGGCTTGTCCCTGGCTATTGTCTTGGCCAGATTTCCTGCACGGAGAGGAACGTTGCGACGACAGCCCCAAAATGTAAGCAACGGTGATAGCAGCCTCGTGAAGATAGGAGTTAACCTAGTCAGCTATTCCTGTTGGGATCAAATGGAGTCCCATAGACACTGATGTTCCTCAAACCGCTTCCGCCCTCAACCACTAGAAACCATTTGTTGTACTCACAGGCCAAAATGGTCTTGTACTGCACATTTTGTACTTTGCTTGGATTTTCTGTATCAAGTTGGTGCCTCATCAGCTAACAGTTATCCTGGGGCTGGTGAGCACAACGGCCATTTTCTGGAAATTAATACCCGGAAAACCGGTCGCGACAAGCAGCAGAATACCTTGATTCAAACAATGGTACAGAACCAAGGCAACAACAACAACAACAACAACAACAACCCACCACCACCACCACCTGTTGACCATTTATCCCGTTTCTTAAGGCTGAATCCGCCGGTGTTTTCCAGTAGCACCGAGCCGATAGTAGCAGATGATTGGCTCAGTAAGATAGGGAGGGAGTTTACCACTGCAGGATGTACAGATGGAGAAAAGGTGAAGTTTGCCGCACATCAGCAGCGGACCCGCAACAGCATGGTGGGAGAATTTCTGACCACTTACCCACAGACACTTGTCACATGGAATCAGTTTCAGCAAGCTTTCCGTACTGCCCATGTTTCAGCAGGAGCTATGGCCATGAAGAAGCGTGAGTTTCGCAACTTACGCCAAGGAGGACGGACAGTAGGCAAATATGTGGATGATTTCAGTAAGCTACACGTTATGCCCCAGATGACGTTGCTACGGATGCAGCTAAGCAGGAGAAGTTTCTAGAAGGACTGAATGCTGAGCTGAGCATGCAGTTGATGGTAGCCACTTTCAATAACTACCATGAGTTAGTAGATCGTGCTCTTATGATTGAGGGAAAGCAGCAGCAGATTGATAATCGAAAGGGGAAGTATGGACAGGGGAAGTACAATTCTGGAGCTCAGCGGAAGCTACGCTTTACCCCGAAGCCAGGAGGACATTTTCAGCATACTCACGGAGGAGGCAGCTCGCACAATCATAATGGCACAAAGAATGGAAACGGGAATGGAGGAAGCAATGGACAAAGCCGCACCAACCCGTCAACACCATCCAAGGTAGACCTGAGCCATATCACTTGTTATAAGTGCCGTAAGACTGGGCATTATGCAAATGATTGCCCAGAAGCCCAAAATGGAAAGGGCAATAGAAGCTCAGGAAACAAGCCGAACCCTTTCAACAGGGGGTAAGTGAACCACGTTACCGTGGAGGAGGTTGAAGCTCAGCCAGACGCAGTAATAGGTAAGTTTTTGGTTAAGGCATTTACTGCAGTTGTTCTTTTCGATACTGGTGCATCGCATTCATACATATCAAGGGGATTTGTGGATAAGTTTAGCCTGCCCACTAAGACTCTTAAGACACCCATGCTAGTAAGTTCACCGGGAGCTGAGTTTATGGTCAGTCAAGGATGCTTTCAGGTGCCATTAAGTAGGAAGGCATGTTTTCCCAACAGATTTAATTATATTGGAATCCCAAGGTTTGGATGTAATTCTTGGTATGGATTGGCTGTCGGTGTATGGAGGAAACATTGATTGCGCCAGTAAGACAATTTTGCTTACGACACCAGAAGGAATAAGAATCAAGTATGTATCACGGCATGAGCCGAGGAGAGCACATGTAAATTCCTTATCAGGAGTTGTGCAGGAGGAAGTACCAGTGGTAAAGGATTTCCCCGATGTATTTCCAGAAGAGTTGCCAGGCATGCCACCGGATAGAGACATTGAGTTCCTAATTGAACTACTGCCAGGCACTGGACCGATATCCAAGAGACCGTATAGGATGCCAGCCCAAGATTTGGAGGAAATTAAGAAGCAGATTAAGGAGTTGTTGGACAAAGGCTTTATTCACCCAAGTTCTTCGCCTTGGGGATCGCCAGTACTTCTGGTTGAGAAGAAGGATGGATCGTTAAGAATGGTTGTTGATTATCGCGGATTGAATGAAGTAACAATTAAGAACAAGTACCCACTAACAATGATCAATGATTTGTTTGATAGGTTGCAAGGAGCTAAGGTGTTTTCCAAGATCGATTTGCGATCAGGGTACCATCAGTTGAAGATTCGGGAGCAGGATATACCGAAGACGGCTTTTACCACCAGGTACGGGCTGTATGAGTATACCGTTATGTCATTTGGTCTGACTTATGAACATAATGAACAAGGTGTTTATGGAGTTTTTGGATAAGTTCGTCGTAGTGTTAATTGATGATATTTTGGTTTACTCGAAGAATGAAGAGGAACATAAGGAGCACTTGCGTATGGTACTCGAGAAGCTCAGAGAGCATCAGCTATACGCCAAGTTCAGCAAGTGTGAGTTTTGGTTGAAGGAAGTTGGATTTCTCGGACATGTTATATCCGGAGAAGGTATAGCAGTAGACCCCACTAAAGTTGTCACTGTGACAAACTGGGAAGCACCAACAACAGTTGGAGAAATCCGGAGTTTCCTTGGACTCGCAGGATACTACCGGAGATTCATTGAAAATTTCTCGAAGATTGCGAAGCCTATGACAGAGTTGTTGAAGAAGGATACTAAGTTCATTTGGACTGAAGAGTGTGAGGCTAGTTTCCAAGAGTTGAAGAAACGTTTGGTTACCTCACCAGTATTAATTCTGCCAGATCAGACTAAGGATTATGAAGTGTATTGTGACGCTTCACATCGAGGACTTGGAGCAGTGCTTATGCAGGAGGGAAGAGTTGTTTCGTATGGTTCACGACAGCTTAAGCCTCATGAGTTGAATTATGCTACTCATGATTTGGAGTTAGCCACCGTAGTGCACGCACTGAAAACATGGAGACATTTTCTCATTGAAAATCATTGTGAGGTGTACACGGATCATAAGAGTTTGAAGTACATCTTCACGCAGAAGGAGTTAAATCTCAGGCAGAGGAGATGGTTGGAGCTTATTAAGGATTATGATATGAGATTGCATTATCACCCCGGGAAGGCTAACGTTGTAGCAGACGCATTGAGCCGCATGAGCCACGTCAATACACTAATTACGGGAGAAATACCCAAGGAGTTAGCAGAGGATCTTCATGAGCTATGTTTGGAAATAGTTCCGAGGGGCTATGTAGCAGCAATGGAGATTCAATCTACATTGATGGATAAAATCAGAGAAGCTCAAAAGACAGATAAGGAAGTTGCCTCTATAAAGGAGAAAATGAGCTAAGGGAAGGCTAAGGGATTTCGTGAGGATGAGTACGATACCCTACGATTTGAGGACCGTGTTTATGTGCCCAATGATCCGGAGATCAGGAAGTTGATTCTGCAAGAGGCACATGATTCACCATATTCGATTCACCCCGGAAATACCAAGATGTATTTGGATTTGAAGGAAACTTTCTGGTGGACCGGAATGAAGAAGGACATTGCAGAGTATGTAGCAGTTTGTGATGTATGTCAGAGGGTGAAAGCAGAACACCAGAAGCCAGCTGGATTGTTGCAGCCATTGCCTATACCCGAATGGAAGTGGGACAAACTAGGCATGGATTTCATCACGGGATTGCCCAGGACTCGTTCTGGCTATGACTCAATTTGGGTTGTAGTTGATCGTTTGACGAAGGTAGCTCATTTCATCCCAGTAAAGACTACCTACAGCAGTGCAAAATTGGCTAAGATATACATGACAAGGATTGTTTGTTTGCATGGAGTTCCGAGGAGTATCGTATCAAATAGAGGAACCCAATTCACCTCAAAGTTCTGGAAGCAGTTGCACGAAACATTGGGAACCAGGCTGGAGTTTAGCACAACTTTCCACCCACAGACAGATGGACAGACCGAGAGAGTCAATCAGATTTTGGAGGATATGCTTAGAGCTTGTGTTTTAGATTATGGATCAAGTTGGGATGACAACTTGCCATATGCGGAGTTTTCTTACAACAACAGTTATCAATCTAGTCTGAAGATGGCCCCTTTCGAAGCCTTGTACGGAAGGAGGTGCAGAACCCCGTTGTTGAGGGATGAGGTTGGAGACTGCCAGTTGTTTGGACCGGATTTAATTAAGGAGTCTGAATAGAAGGTAAAGTTGATCTGCGACAGGCTGAAGGTAGCTCAGTCAAGGCAGAAGAGCTATGCAGATGCAAAACGCAAGGAGACAGAATACGAAGTCGGAGACAGAGTTTATCTTCGAGTATCTCCACTTCGAGGAGTTAAGCGTTTTGGAGTTAAAGGAAAGTTAGCGCAAAGTTTTGTGGGGCCATACAAAGTTTTGGAACGCATGGGAGAAGTAGCGTACAAGTTGGAATTACCTGAGGGATTGTCAGGAGTTCACGATGTGTTCCATGTTTCACAGTTGAAGAAGTGTCACGCAGAGATGGCTGATATACCACTGAGAGATACAGTGCCTCTGGAAGCGATTCAGTTGAAAGATGATTTGACTTATGAAGAGAAACCAGTTAAGATTCTGGAATATGCCAGCCGAGTTACCCGCAATAAGGTTATCAAGTTTTGCAAAGTTCAGTGGAGCCACCACACCGAGGAGGAAGCCACCTGGGAGCGAGAGGAAGATCTGCTCAAGGCCCACCCTCACCTATTTGCTAGCCAACCCGAATCTCGAGGGCGAGATTCATCTTAAGGGGGGTAGGTTTGTAACATCCCAAATTTTCAATTTGGAATGTTATACATAGATCATCATTGCATATCATAGTCATGTTGCATTGTTGGCTCGATCCTAGAAATTCTACGCAACTCAAGGACCCACGGAGAGAGTTGGGGATTTCGTTATTTTCTTATTTGAGTTTTCTCAAATTTTGAAAATAGGATCATTTGATTTTATTTATTTTATCTTCAATTATTTCTACTACCAAAAATTCAGAGAGGGAATAAAATGACTTTCCCAAAATAAAGAAATAATGAAGATTTAATAAAAAAATCAAAAAAGATTTTTTTTTGGAGTTTTCGCCTTTTATTTAGATCGGTTTTATTTTCGGTTTAGTTTAATTAGCGAGCGTTCGCTCGTTCGTTCGTTTTAATGAACGTGTTCGTCAGATTAGTTTAGTTAACGAACGTTCGTTCGTTAACCCGTTCGTCGTTTTTCTTTTTCTAGGATTTAATCCGCGATTTTTCTGATCGCGATTCCTGATCCGATTTTCGTTTTAGTATAACTTTTCGCTCGTTTATCGGAATCAGGCGATTCAAGCGCCTGGAGTTTCGTCTCGAAACCCTCTTTCCGAATAATCAACTTAAACAAGTTTTTGTTTCTGTAAAATTTGACTTAGATCCAGATTAGTAAAAGAAAGCTGTTTTCTTTCGCCGTTTGACATTTGTTGCTTTGTTTGATTTGATTCTTTTTGCAAATCGGAGTTCTTAAGTTGAACTTTCAGGTTAGATCTTTTATTTGAGTTTTACCTGTGCATTAGATGAATACTTATTGTATGTATGTTTGTTTGTTTGTCTGCGATGGAATACCCGGAGTGCGCCGCCTGTTACTTCGAGTCTCTAGGTTTCGCGGATCATCAGCAAGGCAAGTAACACTTTGATCATACTTTTTCTCATAGTTTTTATGCATTAGATCTATCCTCAAACATTGCATGATTAGGATCTAATTAAATTGTGGGATGGGAAATAGTTGAGGTAGTACCTATTACCTGTTTATTTATCAAACCTTTGGGAGTTACTTCTACGTTTGCTTATTATGCCACGCTATGCTAGTAGACGTGGATTGGGTGAGTGTATCCATGACAGATGTGAGATTGTTAAATTAATGGTTTATTTAAGGTGGTAACTTGAACACACATCTGGGTGGATAGGCACCTGGTTTCTATCAGGACTTGCCTGTATTTCTTCGGACCGCCACCCAGGCTCAAAGGGATCATGAGATTATTCAAACTAGAAACTTACGTGTGTAGTCACAAGCCATTATGGGCTCTGGCATAGTTGACTAAGTTGTGCGAACTCTTACGGGTAGACTAGCAGATGTAGGGGAAAGTAGGTGTACCGGTCTACCCACATGTAAGGTGCTAGTGCTTCCGAAAGACTATGTCTCGGTCATCCGTTTCTCAAACAACATGTAGTGCGAGGAATAAAACGGAGGCGATCGAGTCTTGTGGGGAAAAGTGCGCAAACCTCTGCAGAGTGTATAAACTAATCATGGTTAGCCGGGTCCCCGGTTATGGACGTTTTGAGTATCTAGTACTTGGATATCATGTGAATCTCAACATGTTACTCTAATTTAATATTGTTGGGGTTAATGCGTAATTTTAATTGGGATTGAGAATGCTGTCAACCATTCTCAATGTTTAACAACCACCATGATAGTTAAATAAATTTATTCCTTTTGCAGTAGGAAAAAATTGGCTTTATGCAAAACTGTAACCATAGAGCTTTTCCACCAGCCAAATATGCATGTAGTATAGCTTAATCCATTGTTATTCTCTATGTGTTACACTGCCAGCATATTCCATGTGCTGACCCGTTTTTGGGCTGCAACGTTTCATGTTGCAGACTTTTCAGACGACGAGTAAGATGCCTTTAGGTCGTGGTTCTATACTCAGTGATGCCGTTGGAGTTGATGGACTCGCTTATCTTCCAAGACTTCCGCTGTTATCGTTTTAGATGGCCTTAAGCCATATTTATTTCAATAAGTTCTCTTTTGAGACATTCGATGTAATAAGTGTGTGATTGCTACTCTGTTATAAATCCTCCAAGTACTGTGTGGTGTCAGCATTACTGATCCAGGGATGACACTGAGCACAGAGATCAGACTGTTTGAGGTCTGGTCGCTACACAACCCAATATTTATACTTACTGTTTTTGTGTGTTCACATGATTATTCTACTGCAGTAATCATGTTTTATAGCTTTTGTTTCAATAAAGTGTCAAGTAAGACCTTTAGGATAGCTTACGGTGATAGTTGTGTTGATCCTGCTGAAAATCAGAAACTTTTGCACCCAGTAAATTAGTTTTGTTAATTCACAGAAATGTGCTTATGATCTTATTCGTTTTGATATGGATTGGTACGCGAATTTCTTAGGACTTACTAATTTGGTAGGATTTTTGGAGTTCCAGAAGTATACTTTTGACACAGATTACTACAGACTGTTCTGTTTTTGACAGATTCTATTTTATAGTGTTGTTTGCTTATTTTGATGAATCTATGAGTAGTATCGGAGGGTATGAACCATAGAAAAGTTAGAATACAGTAGATATTACACCAATATGAATTTAGAATGAGTTTATTACAGTACCTAAGTGGTGGTTTTATTTTCTTATATTAACGGAGCTGACGAGTTTTCTGTTGAGTTTTGTGTTGTGAAGTTTTCAAGTTTTGGGTAAAGATTCGATGGACTATGGAATAAGGAGTGGCACGAGCCTAAGCTTGGGGATGTCCAAGGCACCCCAAGGAAATATTCAAGGATGGACAAGAGCCTAAGCTTGGGGATGCCCTGGAAGGCATCCCCTCTTTCGTCTTTCGTCTATCGGTAACTTTACTTGGAGCTATATTTTTATTCACCACATGATATGTTTTTTGCTTGGAGTGTCATTTTATCTTGTTAGTATTTTCTTGATGTTATTTATAATAATGTTTTGCATCTTTAGTTTCAATAAAAATGTCAAGGATAGCCTTTACCATGCTTATTTTGCTAGTATACATGTTGCTGTTTGAAAACAGAAAGTTTACTGCTGTTGCAAAAATTCCCTATAAAAGTCAGAGAATGGTATAATGTTGAAACTTTTTGCATATTGAGCTCTGATAAAACTTCTACAGGTTAGTATTTTTCTCATAATTTTTGGATTTAGGGAAGTATTGATACCCTTGCATTCTTTACAGACCGTACTGTTTTGCCAGATTGCTGTTATGTTTGCATTGTTTGCATATGTTTGCTTGTTTAATGATCCTATTTGAGGATAGGAGTATTAAATATGCAGAAGCATTTAGTATGCAATGTTGAATAATAATTTTAGTGATTTGTTACGGTAGAAAATGATAAGGTTTTGCATTGGTTTATACTAACCTATCTCACGAGTTCTTGTTGAGTTTGATGTGGATGAAGCTTTTGAGAAATAGAGAAACCATGATATGAGAGGAATTAAGGAGACATAAAAGCTCAAGCTTGGGGATGACCAAGGCACCCCAAGATAATATTTCAAGAAGTCTCAAGCATCTAAGCTTAGGGATGCCCCGTTAGACATCCCACCTTTCTTCTTCAACAACTATCGGTTAGTATCGGTTGAGCCTAAGTTTTTGCTTCTTCACATGAGTTGTGCTATACTTGCAATGTCATTTTATTTTTTTGCTTGCTGTTTGAATACAATACCAAGACCTGAAATTCTTAAATGAGAGAGAGTCTTCACATAGTTACATAATTATTTAGCTACTCATTGTTCTTCACTTATATCTTGTTGGAGAAGTTTGTCATTTACTCGTGTGCTTCACTTATATCCTATGAGTAAATTGTTGAATGAGTTGATTGTCATAAATCTGAATTTATATATATCTCTTTTGCTTATCCCATGGGGAGTTATGACTTCACATCTAAAAAGTAGAGGTTGTAAATTTATTGAAGGTTAGCAAGCGTTGTATTGGTCATTTGAACAATTCATGAAAGAATATTGAAGGAAGAGAGATTTCATATATAAATACACTATCCTAGACATCTTCTATAATTGGGAGCACTCATTAAGTATGACATGCTAAAGAGTTGATGTTGGACAAGGAAGACAACGTAATGGGTTATGTTTTCGCAGATCTCAGTTAAAGTATATTGTCATGGATCATTCAAACATGTTGAGCTTGTCTTTCCCCCTCATGCTAGCCAAAATTCCTTGCACCAAGTAGAGATACTACTTGTGCTTCCAAATATCCTTAAACCCAGTTTTGCCATGAGAGTCCACCATACCTACCTATGGATTGAGTAAGATCCTTCAAGTAAGTTGTCATCGGTGCAAGCAATAAAAATTGCTCTCTAAATATGTATGATCTTTTGGTGTGAAGAAAATAGCTTTATACGATCTTGTTATGGAAGCAATAAAAGCGACGGACTGCATAATAAAGGTCCATATACAAGTGGCAATATAAAGTGACATTCATTCTCATTAAGATTTTGAGCATCCAACCCTAAAAGCGCATGACAACCTCTGCTTCCCTCTGCGAATGGCCTATCTTTTACTTTATGTCTTTTACTTTATGCAAGAGTCAAGGTGATCTTCACCTATCCCTTTTTTGTTTTATCCTTTGGCAAGCACCTCGTGTTGGGAAGATCCTGATATATATATCCAATTGGATGTAAGTTAGCATGAACTATTATTGTTGACATCACCCAAAGGTGAATACGCTGGGAGGCAACACTATAAGCCCCTATCTTTCTCAGTGTCCGATTGAAACTGCATAACCATTAGTATTGCGTGAGTGTTAGCAATTGTAGAAGACTATATGATAGTTGAGTATGTGGAGTTTGCTATTCCTGAAAATAAGATGAATTGCAATTGTTTGATGACTGAGAATGAAGTTTGCTAGTTTTCAAGAAAGTTTATGGTCTACGCTTTCACATGTGAATCGCTTGTTACTTTATCGTGAGAAGTTTTATGAGATGAGGTACTGTTATGACATATTATCATGCTAGAAAAGGTGATTGAAATTATCATTGATCAAACTTGCACACCTTCTAGCATTCACACTTCATAAATTCTTTCTTTTATCATTTACCTACTCGAGGACGAGTAGGAATTAAGCTTGGGGATGCTGATACGTCTCCAACGTATATATAATTTATGAAGCATCCATGCTATTTTATTATCTGTTTTGAATGATTACGGGCTTTATTATACACTTTTATATTACTTTTGGGACTATCCTATTAACCGGAGGCCCAGCCCATATTGTTGTTTTATTGCCTGTTTCAGTATTTCAAAGAAAAGGAATATCAAACGGAGTCCAAACGGAATGAAACCTTCGGCAGCGTGATTTTTGGAAAGATTATGATCCAGGAGACTTGGAGTGCAAGCCAGGGGATCATCGAGGGAGCCACGAGACAGGGGAGCGCGCCCACCCCCGTGGGTGTGCCCTACCCTCTCGTGGGCCCCTCAAGGCTCCCCCGACCGACTTCTTTCGCCTATATATTCCCATATACCCTAAAAACATCGAAGAAGAAGATAGATCGGGAGTTCCGCCGCCGCAAGCCTCTGTAGCCACCAAAACCCTCTCGGGATCCTGTTCCGGCACCCTGCCGAAGGGGGAACCCATCACCGGTGGCCATCTTCATCATCCCAGCGCTATCCAGTAGTTCACCCTCGGGGCTGAGGGTATGTACCAGTAGCTATGTGTTTGATCTCTCTCTCTCTCTCTCTCTCTCTCTCTCTCTCTCGTGTTCTCTCTATGGCACGATCTTGATGTATCGTGAGCTTTGCTATTATAGTTGGATCTTATGATGTTTCTCCCCCCTCTACTCTCTTGTGATGAATTGAGTTTTCCCCTTGAAGTTGTCTTGTCGGATTGAGTCTTTAAGGATTTGAGAACACTTGATGTATGTCTTGTCGTGTTTATCTGTGGTGACAATGGGATATCATGTGCCACTTGATGTATGTTTTGGTGATCAACTTGTGGGTTCCGCCCATGAACCTATGCATAGGGGTTGGCACACGTTTTCGTCTTGACTCTCCGGTAGAAACTTTGGGGCACACTTTGAAGTACTTTGTGTTGGTTGGATGAATTTGAGATTGTGTGATGCATATCGTATAATCATGCCCACGGATACTTGAGGTGACAATGGAGTATCTAGGTGACATTAGGGTTTTGGTTGATTTGTGTCTTATGGTGTTATTCTAGTACAAACTCTTGAATAGATCGATCCAAAAAGAATAACTTTGAGGTGGTTTCGTACCCTACCATAATCTCTTCATTTGTTCTCCGCTATTAGTGGCTTTGGAGTGAATCTTTGTTGCATGTTAAGGGATTTTTATATGATCTATCTATAGTATTATTGTTGAGAGAACTTGCACTAGTGAAAGTATGAACCCTAGACCTTGTGTCCTATCATTGCTATACCGTTTACGCTCACTTTTACCATTAGTTACGTTGCTGTTTTTATTATTTCAGATTACAAATACCTCTATCTACCATCCATATTGCACTTGTATCACCATCTCTTCACCGAACTAGTGCACCTATACAATTTGCCATTGTATTGGGTGTGTTGGGGACACAAGAGACTCTTTGTTATTTGGTTGCAGGGTTGCTTGAGAGAGACCATCTTAATCCTACGCCTCCCACGGATTGATAAACCTTAGGTCATCCACTTGAGGGAAATTTTCTACTGTCCTACAAACCTGTGCACCTGCAGGCCCAACAACGTCTACAAGAAGAAGGTTGTGTAGTAGACGTCATTCGACCACACAAAAGGAAGCGAAAACAAAAGGCCGCATCCAGCACCTAGTCTAGTCTTCGACGTCTTGTCACCAGCGCGGAGCTAAGTGCTGCCACTGGGCGTGGGAGGGAGCCCCCGAGGCCCGAGGGCGGCTCTCCAGAGACTCTGGGGCGTGTGCAACCCCAACTCATTATTACGTGAGAGTGTCACGGACAGCGAGCTTCACAGGCACTGGGCCTTCTTCACAGGTACCGGCCTCGCTTCATATCGCCAGATGAGGGGACCGCCTTGTGCCACCCTTGACCACCACTGACGGTGACCGGAAACCAAGGACGACACCAATGGGGTAAAGGGGACACCAGCGGTTCCCCCGACGACCACGGGTCCTCTGCCGGGGGCAGGCCTTGCGTCACCTCCCTAGCAGAGGGCCTACCTCCAAGAAACACCTTGCTCCGCACGCCGTGGGGAGGGGATGGCTCCCGGCCCCTCTCCTACAGCCCCCAGTGCCCTCCTCCTGAGGGGAGGAAGGTTGCTGCACTGGGGCAGCCTTCCGCTGTAGTGACCTGGACTTCTTGCGACCCATTGTTAGCATAAGCTTGCTCCTGAGGAATTAGCGGTACCCGATAGCTGCTGCCACCGGCGCGGTTGGCGAAGCTTCCCTGAGGCTCCTGAAAGGTCTCAGCTTCTAGCGTTTCTTCCTCCCAGTCTGGCCGGAGGAACGGGCCGTGTTCTTCTTCTAGTGCGTACTCCCGATCCACCATGTGGGGCACATATGCCTCCGGGGTCGCCGCCCCGAAGGCTTCGCCGAAGTGCCCCACACTCCACACGGCTTGGCTCGAAGCACCATCTTGGGGGTGATAGGGCGGCAGCCCGCCCGGGCCATAGGCAGCGATGCGCATGCCCTCGCTCACCAGGGGCGGTGCTGGTACAGCTTGACGCCCAGCGCTGATGGCCGAGCTGGTGTTGATGAAGCCTTGAGGTGCGCCCGGGGGCACACGGGCGCGGATGGGCCCACTGAAGGTCTCCTGGATTAGGGGGTACTCACCACGTCGTCTCCCGATCAGTTGGATTGGGCCGAGGACCCCCATGGCCATATACTCATGGGCCAGTTCGGACAACCCCTGCCGCATACAAGGAAGACTCCACAAGACTTGGCACCCAAGACAAGGACTCTCCTAAACCCTAGGCCTCCGGTGTCTTATATAAACTGAGGCCAGGCTAGTCAATAGACAATCTCATATTCATTACCACAATCTCGTGGTAGATACATGTACTCTGTACTACACCCATATGAATACAATCAAAAGCAGCATGTAGGGGATTATCTCATCAAGAGAGCCCAAAGCTGGGTAAAACCCCGTGTCCATGTTACCATCGCTCCAAGATGCCTAGCTTAGGGCCCCTACTACGAGATACATCGGATATTGAACCGACATTGGTGCTTTCATTGAGAGCCTGCTAGGTGATCACCGCGGATCGATGAATTATCAGGTGATATTTTTTTAGTTAAATCCGTATGGAATAAGGCAACTTCTTTTGGAAGTATTTCTACTGCCTTGCTGTATTGTTTGCAGATTGGTTTTCAGTCTCGAGAGCGGCGGCGATTTTTCCGCATGATCCGGCCACAGTAGGATGGCCGATATATTCGTGAGGTGCGCGTGCGTATGACCGAACATACAGGAGCCGCCCTACACCTCTGCTACATCGGAGAAATTAGGCCAAGGCAAACCGCATGCAAGCATGGATCGAATAATGATTCATCCGCACGCGTATCAAGGGAATAGTTCTTTTTGTGGGCTTTGTCCTCCTCTGCACTTCAACCCTGCCAGCAGGATCTGAGGTCGGCTGACAGGGTTCGGCTAGGCGGCGTTCCAGCTGAGGACGCGACAAAGCTTGCACCAGCGCGTGCAGACCGAGATGTTGTATCAATCCCGTCGGTCGTTGACGACATCACACGATCTCCTAAACCAAGTTGGTGGATACTAGTAATCCAACCAGTATTACTACTGCACGTTTTGGTGAATCCAGATATAAAGATTGAAGCAGTCTGACTCTCAATATCCGTTCAATATGAATCAGCTCTTCTTGCTTCCATCTACCGTGGACATCTACAACCGGATCCGCCCTATAAAATGGAGGCTATTACTCCTTCGCGAGCATTGAGCTCGGCCCCGGTTATTTTTTCCTGTTTACTTTGCATAAACTTAATTGGGCAAATAATCATTTTTCTTTCAACTGTTATTATTGTTGTTATTTCTTGCTTGCACTGTTTTATGTGTGTAGGTAGTCAACTCGACCGCGTCACGCGGTCAATTCTGTGGGCCGACGTCGTCATCCGGCCTGCATCGATCAAGTTGTGGCGTCGCCTCAGCGCGCGTCCCTGTGTCAACATCTCCGCGACAACTCTGTCGGGACGACCTTGGCGTTCAGGCCATATTTCTTTAATTATTTACTTTACTTAAATTCATTAAGTAGAGGATTTTTATGTATAAAAAAATATAGATATAATTATTATCTCTGGCTTGCACTATTTTACCTGTGCAGGCAATTGACTTAGATCGGGCCGCAATATCCCCTCGGCGTGGTGTCCTCGTCGCCCATCTCCATCAACCGAATTGTGTCGTCGCCTTGGAGTTCTACCCTGTGTTGGCAACCCCGCATCGTTGCTTCATCAACCTACTCGGCCAGAGACTCCAGTGTCATCCGGCGACCTGCTCCATCACCTCGGCTAGACTAGGGGCTTCACCTCTTTGGAGTGCCGAGCTCTTCGCTCAGCCACATCGGGCTTGGGGGCTGAGACCTTGTCTCGCACCAAACTCGGACCGCGTCATCAACGCCGAAAACATTAACCAGCTAAGTCACTTTCATGCTAAAAAAACTCCCAGTTTTAAATTTTGTTCGGTTCGACCAAGCATTATACTTTTTTGGCAAAAACTTGCTTGTGAAAAACTTCTTTGTCGAAACCTTGTTTGTGACACACAAATTCAAATACCCCATTTAACCGGGGGCTTCCTTTATGGAGCCTTTCCTCTTGCATATGATTATAATTGTACGGCTTTGTTCCTTGTTCGTGTATTACGCCACAATATGCACCATATTGACTTAGGTGTTCCGCAAGCTGGGTTGCCTTGCTCCTGTGTTTACCCCTACGTTCCCGATTGTTCGGCTAGGGAGTAAAGGGAGCACCTTTGCGATTGTCATGACTGGGTCCTCTGAGCTCTGACCTCAGACTAGGTGAAGCCGAAAGCTAGCGCTCTTATTGTTTTCAATTATGGCGACACAAAACGGAACTCATGAGTACAAAAAATCTATTGCACAAGTCTCATAGTAACAATGAGCAACCGAAGAAAGGTATCGGTGGGGGTACTATTTTCTTCGAAGATGCTTCTTACACTTCGTTAGTAATATAGCATAAGTTCCCTGAGCGTGCTTTGTCTGTTACAGCCTTATGGCCTGATTGCCTGGTTATCGGAAACACCGTCGATATTCTTGATAGGTGGAGTACATAACACTTTTCGGCCCTTGGCCAAAGAGGGAGAAGCCGACGGTCGGTTAAGACGCATTTAAAGTTCGGGTGAACACATATATGATATAAGTACTTCGGTACATACAATCATTATACATAAAATTATTTTACCCAAGTCACTCGGGGGCTCTTAAATTTATGTCGGGGGTTGGGTCCAACATATGCCAACGAGTGGCTTATCATGGTGGGGGCGAGTAGAACGTCGCCAGTGCCTGGAAACGGGATGAGGCGCAAACATGCACGCCGGCGAATCTTACCCAGCTTCGGGGCTCTCCGGGGAGATAACGCCCCTACTGCTGCTCTGCGGGGTCTCCGCATGGTCACTATGGTGAAATGGTTACAATGGTGCTCCTGGAGCTGTATCGGGAGGCAAGAGGGAGCTAGGCTGGCTCTCTCTTTCCCTGTCTATGTGTCTAGCTCTATGCAAGGCCGAACCCTTTGCATGGGTGCCCCGGGCGGTTTATATAGGCCTACCCCCCGGGGGTACAATAGTAATCTGACTGGGCGTGGCCCCCAGCCGTCAGTCTCTCATGCCGCCGTCCTTCTGCCCGGCTTAAGGGCCCGCCGACTGGTGGGTCAGCGGACAGCCGACTCTTGTGCAGCACTCTTGATGATGCGAGCTTGGTCATGGGTCGTGGTAAGCAGTGCGCCGTCTGTCGGCGATCCTTGTCGGCACTCCCCATCCAATCTGGTTTATGGCTGGTGGGGCCTCAAGGGAAACGGCCGACTCCGTGGAGGCCGACTCCTCGAGGCCCTCTTCCGGCGCTCTGCCGTCTCGATTCACCCACCGACGGGTGGCCCGGCGATCTCACGGGCGTCAGGCGGCGTCGTGGGCACGATGCATCACGACTGCTTGTGGCCGAGGTCGAGGAGGCATGGCAACAATGCCGCGCCCGCCGGAGATCTCCCGGCGATACGGCTCACTGTAGCCATGCCAACCCCTTGTAGGCAGGAGGGGACGGCCACGTCGGGGCCGTACCCCGCATCGGTCTTCGTGAAAGGTCGCGGGCCGACTCCCATAGTCGGCGCTCCTGGAGGTCGCAAGCCCGGAGTCGGCTTGCTTTAAAGTCGCCGTCTGGGACTCGGCCTCTCCGAAGGTCGCCAGCTGGGACTCGGCCAGAGGGGCGCAGCCTGCCCCGATGTCTTGAAAGATCCTGGGTCCCGGGTCGGCCTACCCGTGGCCCATTACTCCGACAGTAGTCCCCGAAGCTGGTGAAGCCCTACGGGCGCCGCCTTGTGGGGCTTCAACAGTTTCAATCTTCCCAGCACCGATTCTGAGACTCGGCCGCTATTTCTTTGGGCCGACTCGCCGAAGTCGGACTCGTTCAGTGAGGGGCCGTTATTCGTAAGTCGCGGCGGGAAAATAGTCGGCATATCGGATACGCTTCCCTGCCATCATTGAGACGGTCCTATCGCGTGGCGCCACGTGGGGGCGATAGTCTGCCTACCCACGCGCGCGACCGGACGGGCCGTCAGGTGGGGCCCGCCACTACCGCGCCTCGGCTTCCGAGCGGATCCGCTGCGGCTGCGGACGGTTGGCATCCCCACATTGTTACTGCGCGCAGTAACTTCATGGGGTAATTAGTGGGGCGGCGTGGGGCCGCGGCGCAGTTAATCCCACGTCCGCCCCCTCGGCTCCTCAGCCCGTAGGGCTATAAATAGGCGGGGAGGAGCGGGGCGGCACTGCGCGCACACCCTCTCCCCCGCTCTCCTGCCTTCTCTTCTTCCTCCGCGAGCCGAAGCATCCTCTCTCATTGGAGATGAGCTCTTCCTCCACCGCACCCCCCGCCTCGCGCTCCGGCGTGTGGGATGGCTCAGACGTGGAGGCGGAGCACATCGAGTTTCTCCGCCGGACCCGCCGTCTCCCGAGCGCGGACTTGGTGCACGCCCGTCCCGCGCCGGCGGGAGAGATCCGGCCCGCGCCGGCGGAGGGCGAGCGGGTCATCTTCCGCTCGCACCTAACGCGCGGGCTGTGGCTTCCGTGGCGGGTTCTTACGCTTCGTTCTCGAGTTCCATAAGCTGCAGCCGCACCACCTCACCACCAACGCGGTGGTGCTTCTTTCCTCCTTCGCCACTCTGTGCAAAGGCTACCTCGGAGTTCTCCCCACCCTCGAGCTGTGGGGGGAGTTTTTCTCTTCAAAACTTGGTACTCAGGCCACTGGCACGCCAGCTCAGTGCGGCACCTACATCGTGGTGCGGCGCTCGACATTCGACAATCCTTTCCCTCCCATCCCGTTGGTGAAGTCGGTGAAGATGTGGCAGAAATCTTACTTCTACGTGAAGAACATCTCCATCGACGGCGACTGGGTCAATTTGCCTCCCTTCGACCCCGAGCCACTGACTGGCAGGCTTGATCTTCCTCCGGAGCCGGCTCCGTGGCGTGGCTCCGAGTTCTGCTGCAGTCGGAGGGGCTCGTCGCATCCGACCTTCTGGCCGCCTTCGTGGCGCGCCGAGTTCTCCCGCTCCAAGGCCGGCCTCACCTCATCTGTCAGATGAGCGGCCACCACGATCCGAGCCGGCTGTGCAACAAGGACATGCCGCGCGGGGAGGTGGCGAACTTGGTGAACCACATCGCTCACTGCAAGTTCACGGAGGACTGGCAGTTCGGCAAGGAGCCGTACTCGCGCGACAAACCCCTCCAATGGTAAGTCGTATCCGTCTGTAGCTTGATCTTCTTTGCGGCCGACTCCGAACTCTAATCGTCGTTGGTTTCTTCTGAGCAGAATCCCCTCATAGCGCCCGCAGCCGCGCCACGAGAGAGCCCCGCGACTTCGTCCCAGATCGCGAGGACAGCGACGTCGACGACCCCGACTTGGGGGCGGTGGCGCTGGAGGCCGACGCCGAAGGCGGCGGAGAGGGGGCAGATGGCGGCCTCAGGCCATCGGCCACCTTCGCCGACTGGCCCGAGGACGACGCCGACGTGGAAGTCATCCCATGCCGCCAGTCGAGGGCCGGCCCCTCCGGCCAAGTCGGCGCGAAGAGGCATCACGTCGGGCCGAGTGCGCCCGGCGGCAAACAGAAGAAGTTCAAGGGAGCCGCCGCCGCGACCAAGCGGGAGGAGGCGGCCGCGAAGGCCAACCGCTTCCAAAAGGAAGTGAGAAGGCCGCCGCTAGTTTCCTCGTGAGTCTTCTTTACTCTTTCATTTCTTTGTTGGATCTTATTTGAGTCTTCTTTGATTTTTCCCTCCGATCTTCTCCAGAGCTCCCCTCTCCCTTGAGAGAGCCGCCGTCCCCTCTGTCATGGGGTCGGTGGAGACATCCGCCAACACTCGGCGGGTCGATCCCGCCGCCGACCTTCGGGAGGCGACGGAACGGAACGCGCGGGAGAAGCGCGATGAAGAAGAGGCCGACCGCCTGGAGAAGGCGGAGGCTGAGAAGGCGGCCGCCAATGCCCAGCGGCGACTGGAGGAGGCCGAGACTGCCGCCGCGGCGAAACGGCACGCTGAGGAGGTCGCGCGTCGCCGGTCGGCGATGCTTGTCCCTCCATTGTCGTCGGCGTCGCCGGCTCTGGAGTTCACGGGGCAGACCGGAGAGGTCGGCGCCGAGAACCCTCACGCGGAGGAGGGCGGCGACGTCTCAGGCTCGGACACCCATGCGCCGCCTCCGTCGCCTCCGTCTAGGAGGCCGCATGGCAAGCAGCCGGTGGACCCGCAGGATCCTCCGACCACGGACGACGCCGAGGCGCGACTGCTTCTTCAGGTCGCCGTGCCAGCGCGCCGCCGGCTTGAGAGGACGAGCTCGGCGCCGCGAGCTCGGGAGACTGGCACCGCAAGTTCGGTGAATCTGGACGTCGAAGCCTCCAGTGCCGCGCCCACCGGCTGGCTGCGCGGAGGCGGCACCGGCCCGCTGAACCAGGCCCTCCTGGACATCCAGTCCAAGCTGCGCGAGGAGAGCGACGCCCTCCAAGTCTGCACGAGAGCGCATCTGGTTGTGCGGACGTCCGTCCGGGTATGTTTCCTTTCTCTTTTTGGTTTAATTTCTATCTTTCTCTGTGGGGGCGCGCCAGCGCACCCACTGGGTGTAGTCCCCGAGTTCGGGGCCGGCTGCTGAGCAGGCGGCTCGGAACTCCCTCTAGTGAGCTCCGAGTACTAACTTTTGCCTTTGCCGGCTTTGCAGGAATATCACAATCTCCGCGCCACTGCCTTCAACCGCAACGTTGAGGAGCTGAAGAAGCGGACCGCCGATCTGACGGAAAGCCGAGGTGAGTTATTTCTTCTTTCTTCACGGGCGCGCTTAGCGCACCCGCTGGCTATAGTCCCGAGATTCGGGCCGATCGCCAGCGATCGGGCGGATCTCCCGGCGATCTATCTTCCTTCTTCTCCGGCGAAGTACTGCGCGCCTCGCTGGCTGTAGTCCCGAGATTCGGGCCGGCTGCTGGCGATCGGGCGGATCTCCCCAATCTATCTTCCTTCTTCTCCATGAAGCGCTATGGCTTCGCTGGCTGTAGTCCCCGAGATTCGGGCCGACTGCTGAGCAATCGGGCCGGATCTCCCCGGCGATCTACCCTACTGACGACTTTCCTTATCTTCTTCTTCGATCTTCATGCGCCAACGACGCCCTCCAGGAGCAGCTGGGCGAGGCCAACACCGCTCATCGCGCCAAGGAAGAGGAGTGTGATGAGCTCACCAAAGAGCGCGATCTGCTGGCGACGCAGCTGGCCGAGCAGAAGGAGTTGCTCCGGAAGGCGCGAGACGACGCCAAGTCGCGGGAGGATGCCCTCATGGCCGAGTTCGAAGTCGAACGCTCCGCCAGGACTGATCGGAAGGCGATGCTGACCTCCGGCTACCACGAGCTCGAGGACATCGTCGATGGTAAGTCTTTTTTGCTTCTTTGGTCTTCTGACTCTACGTCGGGCTGATTTCTGATTTTCTGACTATCTTCTTTTCTGCCTTGGCAGACTTCTTTCCCGGCCATTCGCAAGCCGTCCCTTTGGCCATCGAGGCGGCTTGGGAGGAGCAAAGGGCGAAGGGTGAAGTGATTGCCGCCGCGCCCCTGAACCATCGGCGAGCAGCCCGAGCATCGGGCTCGTCTTCGCCCTGCTCATCGCTCGCTGCGCCGTCTTCAGCGTCTGCGGTGCCCAAGTGGTTTGCCGCCATGGCGGACATGCCGGCTCTTCGCACCGCCAGTCGGACCGCCGACTGGCTGGAGGTCGCCGCCGGCCGCTTTGAGGCTTGGAAGGGCTCCTTGGCCCGTGCCGGAGCACGCCGGGCCTTGAGTTAAATCAAAGGATGGTATCCGGGGCTGGACTGGACCGCTGGCCGCATTCGGTCGAGCTCAGGCGAGCTGGAGGCGTAGAAAGCGCCCTTGTCGGCCTGGCGGCCATTGCCGAGTACACGGACACCAGTGTCTTTGTGCCGAGTGGACTGAAGGCGGCGAGGAGGCACCGCCGGACTGGTTCGGGATGAACTTCGAGTCTGAGAAGACTTCGGCGGAGGTGATCGACTCAGCGCCGAGAGGAGGGCGAGTCGGGGACGGAGGCGAGGAGGAGGCGCCAGAAGGCAAGCGAGCAGCCAGCCTCGGCCGATCGCGCCTCCCCAGAGCGAGCGCAGAGGACAAAGCGACCGCCGGGGCGACAGGCTAAACCCACTCAGCCAACTGCCCCGGCCTCCGACACCGCCGTCACCTCCGATCCTCCGGCTCCGGAGGCCGCCTCCTAGAGTGCTTCTGTTTATCTGTCTTTATTATCTTTTTGCAAGACTTGTTAGATTCAAACAATTCCACCCACGGGGTGTATCCTGAATTCTTATTCGGAGATTCGGCCGATGGCCTTATGTAAATATTTATCTAATTCCCGCCTTTACTTGCTTTTTGCTCCTTAGACTTTTTCCTTTGCCGCCTTCCTTTAGTCGCCACCTTGCCGGCTAGGCAGCCGCTCTGCGGACTGTCGCCGGGTCAAGTGCTCGGCTACTTCAGGAAGGCAAGTACTTAGTCATTTAGAGTTTTTTCTAGCAAGTCGGCTAGGAAGCGACAGGCCAACTATTCGAGAGTCGGCTGTCCTTGATAAAAGTCGAGACGGCGAGCCGACTGCTCATGAGTCGGCTCGGTGGGGGGAGGCTGGTAGCCGGCTCGGGCTATGCGTAGCTTTTAGGTCCTTAGCCATTTTTCGTGCACGCGCCCATTCTTGCTTGTCCCCTGCCTACCGACAGTCGCTCTGCGAGCTGCGGCTTTGGACAGGAGACTGCTTGAGTGCAACACATTACTTGTCTGACCGCAGGAAGCATTTCATAGCGCAAGACGGCGAGTCCCCGGGCCGACTAGTCGGACCCGGTGCCAGACAGTATGATAAAAGGAGCAGCATATTCGGAAGCGTAGTTCTTATCATACAGATAATCAAAAAGGCAGTCCCCGAGCTCGTCCCGGGGGGCCTAAGGTCTTAGTACTTTAATACAAAGAGGGTAGTGCGATACATACTGCATCAACTGTAAAATCTTCGAAGAAGATTCGCGTTCCACGGGCACTCTGTTTCTTTGCCGGAGTCGTCCCTCTTGCGCGCTCGAGGCTTCTGAGCATCGATCAGGTAGTAGGCGTCGTTCCCTAGCACCTTGCTAATGATGAAGGGACCTTCCCAAGGCGCCGACAACTTGTGTTGGCCGGCTGTTCTCTGAATCAGCCGGAGCACAAGGTCGCCCTCTTGGAATGATCTTGGCTTGACCTTGCGGTTGTAGTATCGGCGCAGACTCTGCTGGTAGATGCTGGACCGACTGAGTGCCAACAGTCGGCCCTCTTCCAGCAGGTCGACGCCGTCTTGGCGTGCTTCTTCGACTTCCTCCTCGATGTACATGGAGACTCGCGGAGAGTCGAACTCTATATCCGTTGGGATGATGGCTTCGGCACCGTAGACGAGGAAGAAAGGCGTGAAGCCGGTTGACTTGTTTAGGGTTGTGCGTAGACTCCAGAGGACGGCAGGCAGCTCTTCGACCCAACAGCCGGCCGAACGCTCTAGTGGTTCGACCAATCGAGGCTTGATGCCGGACAGGATGAGACCATTGGTTCGTTCCACCTGGCCGTTTGACTGTGGATGGGCAACGGACGCTAAGTCCAGTCGGATGCCCTGCGTCGCGCAGAAACGAGCCAAGGCGCCTTTGGCGAAGTTGGTGCCGTTGTCGGTGATGATGCTGTGCGGTTTGCCGTACCATACTGTGATGTCGGCAATGAAGGTTACTGCTGTAGGCCTGTTCAATTTCTTGATAGGCTTTGCTTCCACCCACTTGGTGAACTTGTCCACCGCGACAAGCAAATGAGTTAGGCCGCCTCGGGCCGTCTTGAATGGTCCTACCATGTCCAGGCCCCAAACTGCAAAGGGCGAGCAATGGGGATTGTCTTGTGCGGAAGCTTATTGAAGGGCTTAGAGCGGAACATCCGCACCTTGCATTTTGAACTAGTTCTTCGCTTCTTCCAGGCGATCGGCGAAGCAAGCTGTCTTGAAAGGCTTTGGCCACAAGTGCCCTTGAAGCAGCATGGTGGCCGCATTTGCCCTGATGGATGTCTTTGAGGATCGCTTGGCCTTCCTCTGATTCTACGCAGCGCTGGTAGACATCAGTGACACTGCGCCTGACTAGCTCTCTGTTGACTATGGTGTATGCTGCTGCTCGGCTCTGCACTTGCCGAGCCAAGATCTCGTCTGCTGGTAATTCTTTTTTCACTAGGAACTTGAGGATGGGCTGTGCCCATGAAGGTGCTGCTATCTCTTCAACTGCTACCACAGCGACTTGGACAAGGGTGGCTGGGCTGGGAGGCGGCGGGTTGGAGTCTGCCGCAGTTTCTTTGGATTGAGGAATCTCTGGGCGGCTGCAGGCAGTTCGAGCCCAGTGGCCTTGATCCCGGGCAGACTCTGAAGTCCCCGGGCCGACTGGCGTAGTCCCCGGGCCAGGCTCTGAAGTCCCCGGGCCGAGTGGCGCAGTCCCCAGGCTGGCTTCAACTATGGCTTTCTTGAGGTCGCGTGCTGGGGCCTTGGAGTCGGATCCGACTATTTCTGGCGGAGCCGGCACGAAGATGGAGTCTGACTCTGGTGAAGGCTTGATAGACGGCTTGAGGAGGCGCCGAAGGGCGACGCCGGAATGTATCGCTTGGTGAGTGGAGCCGACTCGTGCCAAGGCATCTGCTTGATCGTTGTCGTTTCTTGGCACGTGAAGGAATTCGCACCCCTCGAAATATCCGCTGAGTTGCTGCACCAGGAAGCGGCAGCTTGCCATGTTTGCGTCTTTGCGTCCCAATCGCCGGATGATTGCTGAACCACCAAGTCGGAGTCACCATAGCACAGGATCCGGCGAATGCCGAGTTCTTTGGCAAGCCGGAGCCCATGGATGAGCGCTTCATATTCGGCGACGTTGTTGGAGGCGGCGAAGTGGATTTGCAGCACGTATTTGAGCTTGTCGCCCTTAGGGGAGGTGAGGATGACGCCGGCTCCAAGGCCGGTGCGCATCTTGGAGCCGTCGAAGTGCACTCGCCAATGAGTGGAGTCGACCTTGGCAGTCTTGGGTCTCGGCCCGGTCGGCGAAGTCGGCGGCGCCTGCGACTTGATGGCGGTGCGGGGCTGGTAGTAGATGGTGTAAGGGGCTAGATCGATGGCCCATTTGGCCACTCGGCGGGCGTCTCGGCTTCAATGATCTCGGCGAGTGGAGCGGTGCAAACCCGATGATTGGATGCTCTTGAAAGTAGGGCTTCGGCTTCTTGGCGGCAAAGCGCGCCGTAACACATCTTTGATAGTGAGGGTAGTTTTGCTTGGAGGTCGACGATACCTCGCTCGGGTAATATACCGGTCTACGGGTGGGGCGCCTTGCCTTCCTCCTTGCGCTCGACTACGATGGTGTCTTGACTACTCATTGGTGGCGGCGATGTACAAAACATGGGCTCTTTGGGAGTCGGAGCCGCCAACACAGGGGAGTAGTCAACATCTTCTTCGATTGGAGAAATGCCTCATCGCCTTGTGGGTCCACTCAAAAAGGTGGTCTTCTTCATCAGTTGATACAAAGCGAGCTTTCGCCCGGTGGTGATAAATCGGTGATGGGCCTTGAGCAGCCGGTGAACTTCTGCACATCCAATAGTCGGCTGGGTACCTCCATTCTCTCAAAGGCCTTGATCTTCACGGGGTTGCACTCTATGCCGCGTTCGGAGACCAGGAAGCCAAGGAGCTGGCCGGCTGGGACTCCGAACACGCACTTCTCGGGGTTGAGCTTGATCCGGAATCGGCGCAAATTTTCAAAGGTCTCTTTGAGGTCTTCCAGCAGCGTCCCACGCTTTTCCGTCTTCACCACCACATCATCCACATAGACGTGGGCGTTCCTGCCGAGTTGCTTGAGGAGGCACTTCTGCATGCAACACGGACAGGTGGCGCCAGCATTCCTTAAGTCGAACGTCATAGTCAGGTAACAGAAGGCTCCAAACGGCGTGATGAATGCGGTCTTCAGTCTGTCTGCTGGATTCAGCTTGATCTAGTGATATCCTGAGTATGCATCGAGGAAGCTCAACAGCTCGCATCCGGCTGTGGAGTCTATCACCTGATCAATTCTTGGCAGAGCAAACGGGTCCTTTGGGCAGGCTTTATTGAGGCTTGTGTAGTCGATGCACATCCGCCACTGCTTGTTTTTCTTCAGTACCAACACCGGGTTTGCTAGCCACTCCGGAAAAAACACTTCCACGATGAAACCGGCTGCCAGGAGCCGGGCTATCTCTTCTCCAACAACTCTTCTTTTCTCTTCGACGGCGGCGCAAGGGCTGCTGACAGCTTTATATCGGCTTTGCCCGTGTAGCTTGTGCTCGGCGAATTCCGTCGGTACACCGGCATGTCCTTGGGGACCATGCGAAGATGTCCCGATTCTCACGGAGGAAATCGGCAGGCTCGCCTTCCTATTTGTTGTCAAGGCTGTGCCTCTGACGGCAGATATCTCTCTGGGTGCTCTGGGTCCAGGGGTATCTTCTTGGTTTCTTTAGCCGGCTTGAATGATCCTTCTACCTCCGACTCCTTGGGGTCGGGCGACATCTCTGGCTGCTTCCCGGCCATCGCCACGACTCGGTCAAGGAGCCGCTTCTCGGCTGCGATCACCAAAGACTCGGCCAGCCGACTGCTCTCGGTCGCGCAAGCGGACGACTTCTTGTAGTCGCCGGCAATGGTCAGAATCCCCTTGGAACTCGGCATCTTCATTTTGAGGTAGGCGTAGTGGGGAACTGCCATGAACTTGGCCAAGGCAGGCCGGCCAAGCAGTGCGTGGTACGGGCTCTCCAAGTCCACCACCTCGAACCAGACCGGCTCTCGGCGGAAGTGATCTTTGTCTCCGAAGAGGACGTCTATCAGGATCTTGCCGATCGGTGAACAGGAGTGGCCGGGTACAATTCCATGGAACACAGTGCGGCTGCTCTGCAGCTGCCTTCGCCTGATTCCGAGCTTCTCCATGGTGTCTTTGTACAGGATGTTTATGCTGCTGCCTCCGTCTATCAGGACCCGCGAGAAACGGGCGGCCCGCCTATCAGTGGCCAAGGTCGCACCTAAGACCAGGGCATAAGAGCCTAGACTCGGCATCACCTCTGGGTGATCCGCCCGACTCCAGCTAATAGGCCTCTCGGACCAATGCATGAACTCTGGAGCATCCGTTGCTACTGCATTTACTTCTTGCTGCTGTTGGCGCCTGCTGCGTCGGTCATCTGCCACACTGGTGAACACTATGTAGGCTCCGTGCTCTTCTGGGAACTCGTCTTGGACTGCGCCCGTGGCCGAGCCGCCCGGCTGCGGGGCGGCGGCGGAGGCGGCGACCTGCGGCGGCGGAGAGTGAGGCCGTCTCCTTGGCGATTCTGGCGAGCGATGGCACTTTCTTGTGGTGTGGTTCAAAGGCTGGCGCCGCTGTGGAATTTGCAAGGACCATCCAAAGTCGCTCATAGGAGAAAGCGGCAACCAATTGGACTTGCCGCCTTTACGCACGCTTGGGAGGCTGCCCCTCCGGCTGCTGATCTTCCTTGCTACGACCTGCCTTTGTTGGAAGTCGGCTGTGGGGCCTTCGCTTGTTGTCGTTTTGTTCTTTGTCGCCGATCTGGCGTCTCCAGCCGGGGTTACGGGAGCACTGGGAGTCACTTTGCGGCAGCGTTGACTTGAATCTCCGTCTTCATAGAAGAGTCGGCCGTGGCGTACTTATCCGCTATGACTAGCAGTTCGTGAAGGGTTTCGAGCTCGTCGCAGAGGAGCTCGTGCTTGAGAGGTGCCCTCTCGGCACCGGCGGTGAAATACTCGATAGCCTGCACCTCGTGCATGCCCTCATTGGAGTTTCAAAGTTAAGCCCGGCGTGTGAGGTAGTCGCGTTGATTCTTGAGGCCTTGCACGCACAAGGAGAAGCTGGCGTGGCTTGGGAGGTCGCTTATGCGTCTTTGGTGAAGTTGCGAATGAAGGCTTCGGTGAAGTCGACCCAGCTATTGATCTTTGCGGGGCTTGGGCTGTTCAGCCATGTCCGGTCGTGCCACAGAGCATGAGGGGAACATACTTCCGGCAACTTCGCTTGTTGCCGTTTGCTATGTTGACGGCTGTGGAGTAGTCTATCGGCCGATCCTCGGCTTCACGGGCGGTGTACTTAGGTGTGTCTCGGGGGCGTGAACCCTTTGGGGAAGGGCTCGTCTCGATCGCGGGCTGAAGCAAAGCGGACCCAACTCATCTTCTTCTTCGGCGCCGAGGATTGGTGGAGTCGGTCGATCCGATGGCGGCGGTCATTCTCTCCGACTCCTCTCGGCGGTCAAGGCGACCTCAAAGTCGGATGCTCAACGGCGGCGGGCTTCGGCGTTCTCTTGGGCGGGGAGGCGGATAATCGTCCGTCGTTCCACTTGCTCTTGGGCGGCCGTCTTGGTCGCGCTCGATGGTGATGCAAGTCCGACTGTGGCTGACAGCCGGCTCCTTCTCTTTCCTTCCGCGGACTCCACCAGTCGGCGTCCGGGAGGTCATGCCTTGATCTCGGCGGGGAGGTAAGTCGTCGTTTTCTCTGCTGCGCGCGCATCCGCGGCCGCGGCGCGTTTCTGCTGCAACGCGTCGAGCTGCTGGACTCGCTCCATCATCACACGGCGCTCTTCGCCCTCAAAGTTCTTCAGCTCTTCGGTCGCCGCTTGGGCGGCGCGGATATTCTCCGTAGGGGTGGCGTACACGGGGCATTTCGCCCCGAGCAAGTCGGCGATGGCTGCGCCACGCTGTCGGACCGCACCTAGACGGCTCGGCCCAGTCGGAGCCGGTGAGCCGCCTACGGCGCGATCCATCTCGCGCTGGTATGCTTCTGACAACCGCCTCATGCTTGCCAACTTCTTGGCGCCTTCGATGATCTGAAGGCGGCGCGTTTCCAGCGTCTCGGCGTCCACGTCCTCTAGAATGGGCGCGGTCAGGTCTTGCAGGACAGCTGGCAGCGGGTCCTGGGCGTCTTCGCCGGAGTGCTCGCCGTGGCTGATGACGAGCACCTCCATGACGGCGCTTCCGCCACTCTCCTCGTCTGAGCGGCTCGTCGTGAGACCACCACGTTAGTGGGGAAAATATCGGCGTCTGGCGTCGGAGTCGACCAGCATCGGGTCGGAGGAGCCCTCGGACTCAAGTCTGGCGGGCTCGCCCGGCGATGTGGAGTTGGTCGAGAGGCCCGCAAGAAGGTTCTCGGGGCCACCGCGCTGCGTCGGATGCAGGCTCGTCGAGAGGCGCACCTCGCCCGATGAGTTGGTGAGGCGCTTCGCAGCCTTGGTAACCGGCGCCGCAGCGTGTCGATCTGAACTCCATCTGGCGAGCGGGCTGGCTGCGCTTCGCCGAGGAGGAAGAGGTTCCGTCGAAGCAGATCTCCGGACGGCGGTGCACCTCGCCCACGGTGGGCGCCAAATGTCGGGGTTGGGTGCGACATATGCCAGCGGGTGGCTTATCATGGTGGGCGAGTAGAGCGTCGCGGTGCACAGAAGCAGGATGGCGCAAACATGCGCCGTGAATCTTACCCGGCCGGGGCTCTCGGGAGATAACACCTCTTTGCTGCTCTGCGGGTCTCCACATGGTCACTATGGTGAAATGGATACAAAGGTGCTCTGGAGGCTGTATCGGGAGGCAAGAGGGAGCTAGGTGGCTCTCTCTTTCCCTGTCTATGTGTCTAGCTCTATGCAAGGCGAACCCTTTGCATGGGTGCCCAGGGGGGTTTATATAGGCCTACCCCGAAGTACAATAATGTCTGACTGGCGTGGCCCCAGCCGTCGATCTCTCATGCCGCCATCCTTCTGCCGTCTTAGGGGCCCGCCATTGGTGGGTCAGCAGGACAAGCCGACCTCTGCTTGACACTCTTGATGTGAGCTTGGTCATGGGGTCGTGGTAACAGTGCCGCCTTCTGCCAGGCGATCACTGTCGCCACTCCCCATCCAATCTGGTTTATGGCTGGTGGGGCCCTGGCGGGGAGACGGCCGACTCCGTGGAGGCCGACTCCCTCAGGGCCGTCTTCTGGCGCTCTATCGTCTCTGATTCACCCACTGACGGGTGGCCTGGCGATCTCTGGGCCGTACAGGCCGGCGTCGTGGGCACAGTGCATCACGCAATGTGGCTGAGGTCAGGGGAGGCATGGCAACAATGCCGCGCCGCGGAGATCTCCGGCGTCTGGCTCCTTGTAGCCATGCCAACCCTTGTAGGCAGGAGGGGACGGCCACGTCCGGGCCGTACCCCGCATCGGTCTTCATGAAAGGTCGCGGGCCGACTCCCATAGTCGGCGCTCCTGGAGGTCGCAAGCCCGGAGTCGGCTTGCTTTAAAGTCGCCGTCTGGGACTCGGCCTCTCCGAAGGTCGCCAGCTGGGACTCGGCCAGAGGGGCGCGGCCTGCCCCGATGTCTTGAAAGATCCTGGGTCCCGGGTCGGCCTACCCGTGGCCCATTACTCCGACAATTTATTTGAGCTATTTTATAATAAGTGTTGTTCTTCTTAGTCGTTGCAAAGTCTTTTTTCTATCACTCCTTTTTTCGACGCGAGTGTGTGGTCAATAGCCGGGGAGCCTAATTTCTCTCAAAGCCGCTAAAGTTTGCTAAACTGGCCTAACGAGGAGTACTCCTCGTTTAGGATAGGAGGTCGAAGCTGTAGGCTGACCCGCTTGAAGTCTTGAGATAGGATGCGTCATGTTAAAGCACGACAGAAGCGCAATTTTTTTTTGAAAACCAATTTTTTGAGTGGCACCGAACAATTGATCTAGTTCGGACGTCGAGTTTTTACTAACGTTTTTTTGGTTTTCCAATCCTATGGCACTTTTCAAATATTTGTGTGTTTTCCGCATAAGTCTCGCAGTGCAACGCTAGACACCTTTAGAGATTCGGCAAAAATTCTCGGATATTGCTATATATGCATCGGTTTCAAATTGTGTCTTCGGTCGATAGTTGGGTTGCCTGGCTCCTGTGCTTGCCTCCTACATTCCGCTTTGTTCGGTTAGGTGTGCAAAAGGAGAACCACTGCGATTGTGCTTCCAGCTCGCATGGTTAAGCACCTCGATGGAGAAAGCCAAAAACTGACTGTCATAATAAGCGTGAACTGGTCAGCGATCCGATGACTATGTTAAATGACGGGCCGTTCATAACATTGGACGAAGTGTTAACCACTTCCTTATGTTAAACAATAATATAACATGCCTCTCTGCATACCTTTGTTTATAAAACCGTATGGCCGGATTGCCTTGTTTGCGGTAAATCTTTGCCCTCATAAAGGCTTTATAAAGTAGGACAAACACTCCTCGGCTGTTGGCCGAGGAGGTTGAAGCTGATGGTCGGTCTACAAAGTTTCATACAATGCAGATCCAAGCATTAATGACATAAAGTACTTGGATACATAGCGTCATTACACATAATTTATGATTTTACTATGGATATAGATCCTTAATTCGGCCACCCGTGTTCGAATTAAGGCTCGGGGGCTACTGGGCTTCGGGCTTATCATTACTTATAAATATTAAAGAGGCACATCGATCCCCTAATCTAGTGTTGCCACCCGACCAGTGTCTCGGGGGCTACTGCATTGCCTATTCAATGCAGAAATTTTTAAGTGCAATACAGTTTCCGAGGAGATTATAATCCTCGGGTTGGTCGGCCGCACCCAACCTGAGTCTTGAGCACTGAGCACGCCGCTTTTTGTGTCCTGAAGTATGCTTCCGAGCTAGGACTTGATCCTCAGGCTGATTTTGCGAATCAACCTATGTCTCAGGGGCTACTGGGATCAGTGGTCTTATGTCATCCTTTAGGTACATCTCGGGTTTTAGACCGATACACACACCTTGAGGGCTACTGGCTATATATCTTGGCAGAGAATAAATTGCACCGATCAAAAAATCAGCCTGCAGTCGGGGTGGTGCACCACCTCGGAAGCAGTCTGGCATAAAACTCGGGCGCCAATGGCTGGCTCCATACTGGGCATTTCCGGCATTAAGCTCGGCTAAACTCCTTCAACTTTTTTGAACCAAGGTGATCTATGACACCTTGGATATAGTCCGGCGTTGGAGCTTGGACATAGTCCGGCATTGGAGCTCGGATGCAGTTCAGCGTTATAGCTCGGTTGTAACAATACTCCTCAGATACAGTCCGGCGGTGGAGCTGGGATACATTCCAGCGTTGGAGCTCGGAAGCAGTCCGGCGTTGGTGCTCGGCTGCAAAGATACCTCGAATGCAGTCTGGCGTTGGAGCTCGGACGCAAGAGGACACTGCCGTCTAGGGACAACTTCAAACCCGAGGCCTGGCATAAAAATAACAAGGCATTGATAAAGGCCGGAAACTTAAAGGGGCTCCTCGGATACCCGACGTGTAAACTCTTTGGATTCACTTTGGCGATCCTCAAGATCGAAGCTGGAAAGATTTGTTGAACCAGTTTTCAAGACCGACGACCGAAGATGAAGAACAGTTTGGAAGAATCGAGGAGCGTCCCCAAATTGAAGACCGGTTCAGGGGGCTACAGATGGTGTCCTGGACTAGGGGGTACTCACCACATCGTCTCCCGATCAGTTGGATTGGGCCGAGGACCCCCATGGCCGTATACTCATGGGCCAATTCGGACAACCCCTGCCGCATACAAGGAAGCGTCCAGAAGACTTGGCGCCCAAGACAAGGACTCTCCTAAACCCTAGGCCTCCGGTGTCTTATATAAACCGAGGCCAGGCTAGTCAATAGACAATTTCATATTCATTACCACAATCTCGTGGTAGATACATGTACTCTGTACTACACCCATATGAATACAATCAAAAGCAACATGTAGGGTATTATCTCATCAAGAGAGCCCGAAGCTGGGTAAAACCTCGTGTCCATGTTACCATCGCTCCAAGATGCCTAGCTTAGTGCCCCTACTACGAGATACACCGGATATTTAACCGACACCCGCCGTGTGACCCGCCCGGGGCCTGGGGTGGAAGCTCGACGCAGAATGGAGGAGCCCCCGAAGCAGCAGCATCCAGGAGCTCGGCGACGCGCTCCAGTCGCACATCATGGCTGCCTTCTTGCAGCCTGCACCGTAGCAGCTCTCGAGCCACCGTGAGCGCGACCCTCATGTTCGCCTACCCCCGTCGGGTGTGTGGCGCTGTGGCCGTGGCGTGGTTAGAGGCCCTTGCTGCTGATCGCACCTGCCGCGGGGTGATGGCAGGTCCTTGCTGCTTGATCGCGTCGCCCGCGCCCTGCAGCGTTCTGCGGAGCGCGGGCTGCCTGAGGCGCGGGGTTGAGGTCACCTTGGGCAGGCGGCGCGGCGTGAGCAGGCCATGCCGCCTAGCGGTCGGCGTTGGCCATCGGGTCGCCGGACATGGACGTGACGAAGCACTAGAACGCAGGTCGGCAGTAAGAGGATTTCGGTGCACAGCTACTTGGCACGCCAAATGTTGGATATCGGGTTCCGGCAAAACCCTTAAGGTTCGAACTCTGGGATGCGCGCGAAGATCTTCCCCCTACGAAACCACATCCCAACACCTCGCCGTGAATCTAAGCTACACCATGAGCAACACAAGGGACACAAGGTTTATACTAGTTCTGGCCACCCTTGTGGTGTAATACCCTAATCTAGTGTGTGTGGTGGTGGATTGCCTCTAGGGCTGATGATCAACAGTACAGAGAAAGAATAGCCTCGCGAGAGGTATTCTTGAGTCGGTGCGGTGTTCTACTTGGGATGGATCTTCCCGCCTCTAGATGTTGTCCCTACTGCGGTGGCTAGCTCTATATATAGAGGCCCTGGTCCTCTTCCCAAATATTGAGCGGGAAGGGAGCCAACAACGGCCATTTTGAAGGGGAACAGCTAGTACAAGCTATCCTGACTAAAGTTGGTCTTCGACTGCCAAAGGCACTTGTGATGACACCGTCTTGGGCTCCACGGTGACCTCCGTCCTGCCGCTCTGCTGGTCTTGGTCTCGTTGCACCGATATGGTAACCTTTGCTTGATGCCTCGGTACTCCGCGCCTGCGATTGCCCCCTTTGCACCAAAGAGGAAACGAGGACGCTGCGCGGGCTGCGCGGGCTGCGCGGGCTGCCCCCTTTGCACCAAAGAGGAAACGAGGACGCTGCACGGGCTGGCGCCCGCCTGGTCTTGATCGTCATGGCTTGCATCATGAGAACCTCGTGAGGTACCCCTGCCTTGATCTCTCCGCCTCCTCGCGAGCCTGCCTGGCGAGGCCGCCCCTGAGGAAGCCTTGTGTCGTCCGCCCCGCGAAGCTTGGCCCCTCGCGAGGGTCTTGAGCTTGGGTTGATGAAGACGGGTCGTACTGGGCCACTGCTTGAGCCACACCATAGGCCGTAGGCAGGCAACTTTGGGGACCCCCGTTCCCAGAACACCGACATGGGCTATATGCAAACATGCCGTTAATGATGGGGAACGTAGTAATTTCAAAAAAAATTCCTACGCACATGCAAGATCATGGTGATGGCATAGCAACGAGAGGGGAGAGTGTTCGTCCACGTACCCTCGTAGACCGTAAGCGGAAGCGTTAGCACAACGCGGTTGATGTAGTCGTGTGTCTTCACGATCCGACCGATCCAAGCACCGAACGTACGGGGCCTCCGAGTTCAGCACACGTTCAGCTCGATGACGATCTCCGGCCTCCGATCCAGCCGAGCTCCGGAGATGAGTTCCGTCAGCACGACGGCGTGGTGACGATGATGATGTTCTACCAGCGCAGGGCTTTGCCTAAACTCTGCGACGATATGACCGAGGTGGAATATGGTGGAAGGGGGCACCGCACACGGCTAAGGAACGATCCGTAGATCAACTTGTGTGTTCATGGGGTGCCCCCTGCCCCCGTATATAAAGGAGGGAGGGAGGAGGAGGCCGGCCCTAGGAGGGGCACGCCATGGGGAGTCCTACTCCCACCGGGAGTAGGTTTCCCCCTTTCCTAGTCCAACTAGGAGTCCTTCCATGTATTAGGAGTAGGAGACAAGAAAGGGGAAGAGAGAGAAGGAAGGAAGGAGGGTGCGGCCCTCCCCAAGTCAATTCGGACTAGGCCATGGGGGGGCGCGGCCTGCCCTAGGCAGCCGTCTCTCTTTCCTTGAGGCCCAATAAGGCCCAATACTTGTCCCCGCGAATTCCGTAACTCTCCGGTACTCGAAAAATACCGAATCACTCGGAACCATTCCGAACTCGAATATAGTCGTCCAATATATCGATCTTTACATCTCGACCATTTCGAGACTCCTCGTCATGTCCCAAATCTCATCCGGGACTCGAACTCCTTGGTACATCAAAACTCATAAACTCATAATATAAGCATCGCCGAAACCTTAAGCGTGCGGACCCTACGGTTTCGAGAACTATGTAGACATGACCTAGAACTATTCTCGGTCAATAACCAATAGCGGGACCTGGATGCCCATATTGGCTCCTACATATTCTCTGAAGATCTTTATCGGTGAAACCGCATAACAACATCGTTGTTCCTTTGTCATCGGTATGTTACTTGCCCGAGATTCGATCGTCGGTATCAATACCTAGTTCAATCTCGTCACCAGCAAGTCTCTTTACTCGATTCGTAATGCATCATCCGTAACCAACTCATTGGTCACATTGCTTGCAAGGCTTATAATGATGTGCATTACCGAGAGGGCCCAGAGATACCTCTCCGACAATCGGAGTGACAAAACCTAATCTCGAAATCGCCAACTCAACATGTACCTTGGAAACACCTGTAGTACTCCTTTATAATCACCCGATTCACGTTGTGACGTTTGGTAGTACCCAAAGTGTTCCTCCGCAAGCGGGAGTTGCATAATCTCATAGTTACAGGAACATGTATAAGTCATGAAGAAAGCAATAGCAACATACTAAGCGATCAAGTGCTAAGCTAATGGAATGGGTCAAGTCAATCACATCATTCTCCTAATGATGTGATCCCGTTAATCAAATGATAACTCTTTTTCCATGGCTAGGAAACATAACCATCTCGATAAGCGAGCTAGTCAAGTAGAGGCATAATAGTGACACTATGTTTGTCTATGTATTCACACATGTATTATGTTTCGGTTAATACAATTCTAGCATGAATAATAAACATTTATCATGCAATAAGGAAATAAATAATAACTTTATTATTGCCTCTAGGGCATATTTCCTTGATCTCCCACTTGCACTAGAGACAATAATCTAGTTCACATCGCCATGTGATTTAACACCAATATTCATATCAGATATGATTAACACCCATAGTTCACATCATCATGTGACCAACATCCAAAGGGTTTACTAGAGTCAATAATCTAGTTCACATCGCTATGTGATTAACACCCAAAGAGTACTAAGGTGTGATCATGTTTTGCTCGTGAGAGAAGCTTAGTCAACGGGTCTGTCACATTCAGAGCCGTATGTATTTTTCAAATATTTTATGTCCACAATGCTTTGCACGGAGCTACTCTAGCTAATTGCTCCCACTTTCAATATGTATCCGAGGTTGAGACTTAGAGTCATCGGATCGGTGTAAAAGTTTGCACCGATGTAACTTTTACAACAAACTCTTTTATCACCTCCATAATCGAGAAACATCTCCTTAGTCCTTACTAAGGATATTCTTGACCAATGTCTAGTGATCTACTCCTAGATCACTATTGTACTCTCTTGCCAAATTCAGAGCAAGGTATACAATAGGTCTGGTACATAGCATAGCATACTTTATAGAACCTATGACTGAGGCATAGGGAATGACTTTTCATTCTCTTTCTATTTTTTACTGTGGTCGGGATTTGAGTCTTACTCAATTTCATACCTTTGCAACACAAGCAAGAACTCTTTCTTTGACTGTTCCATTTTGAACTATTTTAAAATCTTGCCAAGGTATGTACTCATTGAAAATCTTATCAAGCGTCTTGATCTATCTCAATAGATCTTGATGCTCAATATGTAAGTAGCTTTTACTGAGGTCTTTTCCTTTTAAAGAACTCCTTTAAAACACTCTTTTATGCTTTGCAGAAAAATTCTACATCATTTCTGATCAACAATATGTCACTCACATATACTAATCAGAAAGGCTGTAGTGCTCCCACTCACTTTATTGTAAATACAGGCTTCATCGTAAGTCCATATAAAACTATATGCTTTGATCAACTTATCAAAGCGTATATTCCAACTCCGAGATGCTTGCACCAGTCCATAGATGGATCACTGGAGCTTGCACATTTTGTTAGAACCTTTAGGATTGACAAAACCTTCTGGTTGCATCATATACAACTCTTCTTTAATAAATCCATTAAGGAATGCAGTTTTAACATCCATTTGCCAGATTTCATAAAATGTGGCAATTGCTAACATGATTCAGACAGACTTAAGCATCGATACGAGTGAGAAAATCTCATCGTATTCAACACCTTGAACTTGTTGAAAACCTTTCGCAACAAGTGGAGCTTGGTAGATAGTAACACTACTATCAGTGTCCGTCTTCCTCTTGAAGATCCATTCATTTAACATGTCTTGCTGATCATCGAGCAAGTCAATCAAAGTCCATACTTTGTTGTCATACATGGATCATATCTCAGATTTCATGGCCTCAAGCCATCTCGCGGAATCTGGGCTCATCATCGCTTCCTCATAGTTTGTAGGTTCATCATGGTCTAGTAACATGACTTCCAGAACATGATTACTACACCACTTTGGTGTGGATATTACTCTGGAAGACCTACGAGGTTCTGTAGTAACTTGATCTGAAGTTTCATGATCAATATCATTAGCTTCCTCACTAACTGGTGTATTTGTCACAGAACTGATTTACGTGATGAACTACTTTCAATAAGGGAGCAGTGCAGTTACCTCATCAAGTTCTACTTTCCTCCCACTCACTTCTTTCGAGAGAAACTCCTTCTCTAGAAAGGATCCATTTTTAGCAACGAATATCTTGCCTTCGGATCTGTGATAGAAGGTGTACCCAACTATTTCCTTTGGGTATTCCATGAAGACGCACTTCTCCGATTTGGGTTCGAGCTTATCAGGATGAAACTTTTCACATAAGCATCGCAGCCCCAAACTTTATGAAACAACAACTTAGGTTTACTGCTAAACCATAGTTCAGACGGTGGCGTCTCAACGTATTTAGATGGTGCCCTATTAAACGTGAATGCAGCTGTCTCTAATGCATAACCCCAAAACGATATTGGTAAATCAGTAAGAGACATCATAGATCGCACCATATCCAATAAAGTGTGGCTACGACATTCGGACACACCATAACGTTGTGGTGTTCCAGGTGGCATGAGCTGTGAAACTATTTCACATTGTTTTAATTGAAGACCAAACTCGTAACTCAAATATTCATCTCCACGATCAGATCGCAGAAACTTTATTTTCTTGTTACGATGATTTTCCACTTCACTCTGAAATTCTTTGAACCTTTCAACTATTTCAGACTTATGTTTCATCAAGTAGATATACCCATATCTGCTCAAATCATCTGTGAAGGTCAGAAAATAATGATACTTGCCACGAGCCTTCATACTTATTAGTCTGCATACATCAGTATGTAATATTTTCAATAAGTCAGTAGCTCGTTCCATTGTTCCGAAGAATGGAGTTTTAGTCATCTTGCCCAAAAGGCACGGTTCGCAAGCATCAAATGATTCATAACCAAGTGATTCCGAAAATCCATCTTTATGGAGTTTCTTCATGCGCTTTACACCGATATGACCTAAACGGCAGTGCCACAAATAAGTTGTACTATCATTATTAACTTTGCATCTTTTGGCCTCAATATTATGAATATGTGTATTACTACGATCGAGATGCAACAAACCATTTTCGTTGGTGTGTATGACCATAAAAGGTTTTATTCATGTAAACAGAATAACAATTGTTCTCTAACTTAAATGAATAACCGTATTGCAATAAACATGATCAAATCATATTCATGCTCAATGTAAATACCAAATAACACTTATTTAGGTTCAACACAAATCCCGAAAGTACAGGGAGTGTGCGATGATGATCATATCAATCTTGGAACCACTTCCAACAAACATCTTCACTTCACCCTTAACTAGTCTCTGTTTATTCTGCAACTCCCGTTTCGAATTACTAATCTTAGCAACCGAACAAGTATCAAATACTCAGGGGCTACTATAAACACTAGTAAGGCACACATCAATAACTTGTATATCAAATATACACTTGTTCACTTTGCCATCCTTCTTACTCACCAAATATTCAGGGCATTTCCGCTTCCAGTGACCATTTCCTTTGCAGTGTAATCACTCAGTTTCAGGCTTTGGTCCAGCTTTGGTCTTCTTCACGGGAGTGACAACTTGCTTGTCATTCTACTTGAAGTTCCTTTTCTTTCCCTTTGCCCTTTTCTTGAAACTAGTGATCTTGTTAACCATCAACACTTGATGCTCTTTCTTGATTTCTACCTTCGTTGCTTTCAGCATCATGAAGAGCTTTGGAATCATTTTCGTCATCCCTTGCATACTATAGTTCATCACGAAGTTCTAGTAACTTAGTGATGGTGACTAGAGAATTTTGTCAATCACTATCTTATCTGGAAGATTAACTCCCACTTGATTCAAGCGATTGAAGTACCCAGACAATCTGAGCACATGCTCACTAGTTGAGCGATTCTCCTCCATCTTTTAGCTATAGAACTTGTTGGAGACTTCATATCTCTCAACTCGGGTATTTGCTTGAAATATTAACTTCAATTCCTGGAACATCTCATATGGTCCATGACGTTCAAAACGTCTTTGAAGTCCCGATTCTAAGCCATAAAGCATGGTGCACAAAACTATCAAGTAGTCATCATATTGTGCTAGGCAAACGTTCATAACGTCTGCATATGCTCCTGCAATAGGTTTGTCACCTAGAGGTGCATTAAGGACATAATTCTTCTGTGCAGCAATGAGGATAAACCTCAGATCACGGATCCAATCCGCATCATTGCTACTAACATTTTTCAACACAATTTTCTCTAGGAACATATCAAAATAAACATATGAAAGCAACAATGCAAGCTATTGATTTACAACATAATTTTCAAAATATTACCAGGACAAAAGTTCATGATAAATTTAAGTTCAATTAATCATATTACTTAAGAACTCCCACTTAGACAGACATCTCTCTAGTCATCTAAGTGATCACGTGATCCAAATCAACTAAACCATGTCCGATCATCACGTGAGATGGAGTAGTTTCAATGGTGAACATCACTATGTTGATCATATCTACTATATGATTCACGTTCGACCTTTTGGTCTCCGTGTTCGAGGCCATATCTGTATATGCTAGGCTCGTCAAGTATAACTCTGAGTATTCGCGTGTGCAACTGTTTTGCACCGTTGTATTTGAGCGTAGAGCCTATCACACCCGATCATCACGTGGTGTCTCAAAGACGAAGAACTTTCATAGCGGTGCATACTCAGGGAGAACACTTCTTGATAATTAGTGAGAGATCATCTTAAAATGCTACCGTCAAACAAAACATAATAGATGTATAACAGATAAACATCATATGCAATCAAAATATGTGACATGATATGGCCATGATCATCTTGCGCCTTTGATCTCCATCTCCAAAGTACTGTCATGATCTCTATCATCACCGGCACGACACCATGATCTTCATCATCTTGATCTATATCAATGTGTCGTCACATGGTCGTCTCGCCAACTATTGCTCTTACAACTATTGCTACCGCACTGCGATAAATTAAAGCAATTATTTGGCACTTGCATCTTATGCAACAAAGAGACAACCATAGGGCTTCTGCCAGTTGCCGATAACTTCAACAAAACATGATCATCTCATACAACAACTTATATCTCATCACGTCTTGACCATATCACATCACAACTTGCCCTGCAAAAACAAGTTAGACGTCCTCTACTTTGTTGTTGCAAGTTTTACGTGGCTGCTACGGGCTGAGCAAGAACCGTTCTTACCTACGCATCAAAACCACAACGATAGTTTGTCAAATAGACTCCATTTTAACCTTCGCAAGGATTGGGCGTAGCCACACTCGGTTCAACTAAAGTTGGAGAAACTGACACCCGCCAGCCACCTGTGTGCAAAGCACGTCGGTAGAACCAGTCTCGCGTAAGCGTACGCGTAATGTCGGTCCAGGCCGCTTCATCCAACAATACCGCTGAACCAAAGTATGACATGCTGGTAGGAAGTATGACTTATATCGTCCAAAACTCACTTGTGTTCTACTCGTGCATATAACATCAACGCATAAAACCTAGGCTCGGATGCCACTGATGGGAAACGTAGTAATTTCAAAAAAAATTCCTACGCACATGCAAGATCATGGTGATGGCATAGCAACGAGAGGGGAGAGTGTTCGTCCATGTACCCTCGTAGACCGTAAGCGGAAGCGTTAGCACAACGCGGTTGATGTAGTCGTACGTCTTCACGATCCGACCGATCCAAGCACCGAACATACGGGGCCTCCGAGTTCAGCACACGTTCAGCTCGATGACGATCTCCGGCCTCCGATCCAGCCGAGCTCCGGAGATGAGTTCCGTCAGCACGACGGCGTGGTGACGATGATGATGTTCTACCGGCGCAGGGCTTCGTCTAAACTCCGCGACGATATGACCGAGGTGGAATATGGTGGAAGGGGGCACCGCACACGGCTAAGGAACGATCCGTAGATCAACTTGTGTGTTCATGGGGTGCCCCTGCCCCCGTATATAAAGGAGGTAGGGAGGAGGAGGCCGGCCCTAGGAGGGGCGCGCCATGGGGAGTCCTACTCCCACCGGGAGTAGGTTTCCCCCTTTCCTAGTCCAACTAGGAGTCCTTCCATGTATTAGGAGTAGGAGACAAGGAAGGGGAAGAGAGAAGGAAGGGAGGAGGGGTGCGGCCCCCCTAGTCAATTCGGACTAGGCCATGGGGGGCGCGGCCTGCCCTAGGCAGCCCTCTCTCTTTCCTTGAGGCCCAATAAGGCCCAATACTTCTCCCGGCGAATTCCGTAACTCTCCGGTACTCCGAAAAATACCCGAATCACTCGGAACCTTTCCGAACTCCGAATATAGTCGTCAAATATATCGATCTTTACGTCTCGACCATTTCGAGACTCTTCGTCATGTCCCTGATCTCATCCGGGACTCCGAACTCCTTTGGTACATCAAAACTCATAAACTCATAATATAACTGTCATCGAAACCTTAAGCGTGCGGACCCTACGGGTTCGAGAACTATGTAGACATGACCTGGATGCCCATATTGGCTCCTACATATTCTACGAAGATCTTTATCGGTCAAACCGCATAACAACATACGTTGTTCCCTTTGTCATCGGTATGTTACTTTATTCGATCGTTGGTATCCAATACCTAGTTCAATCTCGTCACCGGCAAGTCTCTTTACTCGTTCTGTAATGCATCATCCCGTAACCAACTCATTGGTCACATTGCTTGCAAGGCTTATAATGATGTGCATTACCGAGAGGGCCCAGAGATACCTGTCCGACAATCGGAGTGACAAAACCTAATCTCGAAATACGCCAACTCAACATGTACCTTCGGAAACACCTGTAGTACTCCTTTATAATCACCCAGTTACGTTGTGACATTTGGTAGTACCCAAAGTGTTCCTCCGTAAACGGAGTTGCATAATCTCATAGTTACAGGAACATGTATAAGTCATGAAGAAAGCAATAGCAACATACTAAACGATCAAGTGCTAAGCTAATGGAATGGGTCAAGTCAATCACATCATTCTCCTAATGATGTGATCCCGTTAATCAAATGACAACTCTTTTGTCCATGGCTAGGAAACATAACCATCTCTGATAAACGAGCTAGTCAAGTAGAGGCATACTAGTGACACTATGTTTGTCTATGTATTCACACATGTATTATGTTTCCGGTTAATACAATTCTAGCATGAATAATAAACATTTATCATGCAATAAGGAAATAAATAATAACTTTATTATTGCCTCTGGGGCATATTTCCTTCAGTTAACAGGCTTTCCGTGGGCCAACCCGTCACCTTTTGACCCAGTCAAATGGGCCGGCATTTTCACAGGAATGGGCCTTTGTTGGGACGTGCCACGTGTTGACGTATCATAGGCGCCTTCGGTCCAATGAGTGGATGACATCTGTCCCAACGGTGAAACGACACGTGTTTCCTCTAGCCAATGATGATTTTACACGTGGAAAATCCCCATTGGTCGGGGCTGTTAACGAGTTATCAGATCCAAAAACGGACCCAATAGCTTAACGGCGTTCCGTTATGGTGGATGCCACATGTTGGTCACCCTTGACGAAAGCACTTCTATGACACGTGATTTATCGTCATGGAAGTGGACACTTCCGTGATGATAATTTTAGTAATGTAATGGAACACTTCTATGACAGCACAGGTATGACTATCTTGATTCTATCATAAAATCGTCATGGATGTACATGCATGACAGAAAATGTGACCTACTGTGACAATCATGTATCATCACGGAAGTGTATTTTTTGTAGTGATAAATTGTAACATTTGGTTCTACTCCTTGGCATGATCGATAGATGGAAATAATGATTGGAAACGCTAGGGCGGGGCTTTTCCTGCCAGATAAGCAGGGTAGTAGCTAGGTTGGTGCATCGTAAGTTTGGTCACATGCGGTCCCACATGTTGTAGTGATATAAAGACTAGCCAATTCGCGTTGACTGGGGGGCGGAACGACAGTGTGGTATGCGATGGGGAAGGGACATGCTTCATGTACGTGGTCCAGTTTCTCATTTGAACTTGCGAACGTGACAGGCGTGTTGCACGAGTAGTTTTGAATTAATAGGTTTGGTCTCGGTTTTCGAATTTAGGAGCAGTTCGTAGGTCGGGTCAAGCATCAAACGTAAATTACGAAGTTGATGGAAAAGGTAAGAGCAACTTCTATATTGACCGATGGAGTACAAGTTACAGTGATGCATATAATTGCCTCCAAATGTGAGCAAAGGGATCGCACATGTCTGTATTGACTGGAACGAGAATGCAATAGCAGAATAAGAATTAAGGCCACGATGATGCGAACAGGAGGCAACAAGAAAGATGCATCCATCAATGTACGACCTCCTCCTCCTCGACTCAGTTCGCCGGGCTACCGACCGGCGGCTCAGGAGTGGCGGCTTGTGTGGCGAGGTCAACGTGCTTCTCAACAAAGGCGTCCAAGGCTTCCAGCTGGTTGACGAAGGCCAACATCACAGTGTCCTCACCGGCCTTGTAGATACCAATGTACATGACTTCCTCGTACATGTGGATGTGTAGGTCGACAAATTCTTGCAGGGTCAGGCACCTCACAGCGAGCGCGACCTCTAGGTGGACATTCTTCATTGCGTCGGCGGGCAGTCGCAGGGCCACTAGTGCTTGCTAGAGGTTCTCACCGTGGAGGCTGATTAGGGTGGCGGGCAATGAGGAGCCTGGGCGTGCAGGCTAGAGGAGTACGGTGATGTCATCCATGAGCTTCTTCACAACGGCGAACTTCTTGATGGTAGCAATGATCATCTTGTCCAACTAAGAGTCATAGCTGGCGTCGGCGATGACCATGAATGAACCAGTCACCAACACCCTCTGGAACAATCCTCGGTGCCATGCCGCAGGCCGGCGTCGTGGACCATCTGGCATAGCCGCTGCCCGCTCACGCGCATTGTGGCCATGGGTCTAGAGTGAGCACTTTTGTGCTTAGTGTAGGTGCTTAGGTGCGTATGATGTGTTAGATGCATTGGAATGGAGGGGCACCTTTATATGAGTGCAAACTGCGTTGCATTCACATTGTGTTGCCTCTTTTCCCCATCCTCCTCCCATTACTTCCCTCATGCATTCATCAGCATGCTAATTGAAGGAGGATGCATCATTACCGTTCAACATTTCAGGAACCGCTACCCTCTCCCTCATCTGCATTAAAGCCGTATCAGGAACTGTCATGGTTTGCTAGTAGCTATCACATTGAATAATAATGCGTTGCTCGCTACATGCCCGGCTGAACATGCCTCCTCTCCTCCATCAAAAACCTCCATTAAACCCGCATGCAAACCGACAAACCTACTCTAGCCACACGTCGTTCATGAGCGGGCCGGAATTAAGCGCAACGCCGGCCGAGCTCCTCCATTCGTCCTTAGTTTAAACGAGGCCAGACACCGGCCACGCTCCTATCGTTCGCCCTCTATTCAAACGAGGCCAGACAGCATGCAAGAATCGCACCCCTCCGCCGCTCCCCCATCTCCTCCTTCACCATTTTCTCCACTCTTTCGATGGCTTCGGAGGAGCCATTCTCCGGCATACTACCCGGTTGGGTGGCCCGCCAAGCCCTCCGGATACAAGTGAGGCCACTCGATGCTTCACCTACCTCACCTAGCCCGACAGAGCCAGTTGCTGCCCCATGCAGGCACATGGTTCAGCAACTCGCTGCTCCAGTTCAGCTCGATGAGGAGTGGTGAGTTTCTCCACGCCGGCACGACGGCACGCGCATCATCGCCGCCGCGTCGTACTGCGCCACCAGTGTCTGCGGTCGTGCCTCCCGTGTCTACGGTGGCCGCGCCTCCCGTGTCTGTGGGCATGCCTCCCGTGTCTGTGGGCGTGCCTCCCGTGCCTGTGGCAGTGCCATGCAGGCAAAGATAGAAGCCTGGTGCATGGGGAGCGACGAGTCGGTGGCCAGCTTCTCCATGTCCGCAGCCATCATCGAGGAGAAGTAGAACACGGGAGGACGCCGCGTTGGTCCCATGAAGGCCACCGCCGAGGCGACGACTGCGTATACAAGTGGTTTCTTGGTTGCTTCATCTCTTGTGAGGACCTTCCTCGACCCTGCAAGTGTTTGCCGAACCTGAGGAATACAAAGGGATCCACGGGCGGCCATTTAGATTAGGTATTAATTATACCACAAGAGCCGGATGTGCACCGCTTAGTTCATGTAAATGTAATGAAATTCGTCATGTTTATATGAAGATCCAGCTTTTTTATACGAAATCCTTCATACTTACATGAAATCAGTCCATGTTTGCATGAATTTCCTCTGGTTGGTTAGAGTTGTGAAAATGTATGCCGCTGGCGTTGGATGTCTTCCTCCGCAGAAGGAAGCGGGAGGAAATTTGCTGGTTGCCGTTGGAGATGCTCTTATGCTGGAAATAATAGAGTCACATCCAATCCATTTGAGTTAATTGCGTGTATGATTCTCCCTCTATAAAAAGTTAATTGCATGCATGTACAGTGTACATGACTTGCAGGGTGGCTACAGATTCATACAGAAAGTTAAAACGAAACAAATCCATCATTAATCTTGTATTCTAAGTACTCTGTGAATTCCACTATCATTATAGTAGCGAAAGAAGTATATATTAAAAAAAATATAAAAATATAAAGTTTAGGACAGAATTTGAACTTAGGTCATCGTGTTGCGAGCATCCGGCACTAACCAGTCCAGCAGATGTTCGTTGTGGAAGATGCAAGTGATATATCTCTATGTTTCTTATAAAAAACAGAGTTGGTGATGATGGTGTGCCTGCCATCCCGCAATATAGGTCGTTCGATTTATATCTGACAGATAGGAAATAAACTATGGCAATTTTGCAAAAACATACCTACACCCCTCTCCAGATTTGCAAATAACGCCTTCCCTTGTTCATCCTTTTCTCTCACAAGATAAACTACTCATACAAATGAATCTTGATGTTCCGTGCAACGCACGGGCATCTTGCTAGTTTCTTTTTAAATAGTTACTATGATAATTGTGTTGAAGTGATATATTTTATGTCTGCCCCGAATGATCTCAAATTCACTAGTAGTAACAAAGAAAAGGTTGCCTTGTTAATTAATAGAAAACAGGGTGAAAACTATCGCATGAGGCTGGTAAAAACAAGGCACACTGGGTTCAGCATCATTGTCACTACAGTTGTGCACGCGCAGAAGTCTACATATCGTGGGGGCTACAGAGACTACGGAGAGAAAGATGTATCGAGTGTGTGAGAGCAAGGCACAGTGTGTGTGTGTGTGTGTGTGTGTGTGTGTGTGTGTGTGTGTGTTTGAGAGAGAAGCCAATTGATAGAATAAGATCAAGATCGAGTTGTCACCCTTCTCCTATCATTGTTGGGGAAGTGGGGAGGGAGAGAAAGACATGTCGAGAGTGTGCACGCGGTACGCACAGAGGCACAACTAGCGAGAGTGTGTGTGTGTTTGAGAGAGAAGCCAGTAGATAGATTACTATCAAGATCGACGTGCCTATTCCTTTGGTGTCTGGTAGTGTGTGTGTGTGTGTGTGTGTGTGTGTGTGTGTGTGTGTGTGTGTGTGTGTGTGTGTCTGTGTGTTTGTGTGTTTGAGGGAGAAGCCAGTAGATAGATTATAATCAAGATCGAGGTGTCACCCTACTCCTTCGGTATCGGGAAATGTGCCTGTGGGTGTGGGGGGGGGGGGAGGGGCAGTGCCACTTAGATATCGGAAGAAGGAGTTTGTGTGATACTTATTGTCGGCATTCTCGGAACGGGGGTCCCCAGACTTTCCTGCCTGTGGCCCGTGGCGTGGCTCCACCAGTGGCCCAGTGCAGCCCATCTTCATCAACCAACACTCAAGACCCTCGCGAGGGGCCAAGCCTCACGAGGCGGATGACACAAGGCCTCCTTAGAAGCGGCCTCACTAGGCGGGCTCGCTAGGAGGCAGAGATATCAAGGCAAAGGGTACCTCGCGAGGTTCCCGTGACGCAAGCCATGATGACCAAGGCCAGGCGGGCGCCAATGCACATAGTGTCCTCGTTTCCCCATTAGTGCTAAGGGGGCGAGCGTAGGCGCGGAGTATCGAGGCACCAGACAAAGGTTTCCATATCGGTGCAACAAGACCAAGACCAGCAGGATGACAGGGCGGAGGTCATCATGGAGCCCAAGACGGCGTCATCGCCAGCGCCTTTGACGGGCGAAGACCACCTTTAGTCAGGATAGCTTGTACTAGTTGCCTGATACGTCTCCAACGTATCTATAATTTTTGATTGCTCCATGCTACTTTATCTATTATTTTGGACTATAATGGGCTTTATTTTCCACTTTTATATTATTTTTGGGACTAACCTATTAACAGGAGGCCCAGCCCGTAATTCTTGTTTTTGCCTTTTTCATATTTCAAGAAGCAGAATATCAAACGGAGTCCAAACGGAATGAAACCTTCGGGAACGTGATTTTCTCATCAGATAAGACCCAGGAGACTTGGACCATCCATCAAGAAAGCCACGAGGCGGTAACGAGGGTGGAGGGCGTGCCCTCCCCCCTAGGCGCGCCCCTGCCTCGTGGGCCCCTCGAAGCTCCACCGACGTACTCCTTCCTCCTATATATACCTATGTACCCCCAATAGACCAAAACGGGAGCCAAAAACCTAATTCCCCCACCGCAACCTTCTGTATCCACGAGATCCCATCTTGGGGCCTGTTCCGGAGCTCCGCCGGAGGGGGCATCCACTACGGAGGGCTTCTACATCAACACTATAGCCCCTCCGATGAAGTGTGAGTAGTTTACTTCAGACCTTCAGGTCCATAGCTAGTAGCTAGATGGCTTCTTCTCTCTTTTTGGATCTCAATACAATGTTCTCCCCCTCTCTCGTGGAGATCTATTCGATGTAATCTTCTTATTGCGGTGTGTTTGTTGAGACCGATGAATTGTGGGTTTATGATCCAGCTTATCTATGAATAATATTTGAATCTTCTCTGAATTCTTTTATGTATGATTGAGTTATCTTTGCAAGTCTCTTCGAATTATCCGTTTGGTTTGGCCAACTAGATTGGTAGTTCTTGCAATGGGAGTAGTGCATGGCTTTGGGTTCAATCTTGCGGTGTCCTTACTCAGTGACAGAAAGAGTTGCAAGGCACATATTGTATTGTTGCCATCGAGGATAACAAGATGGGGTATTTATCATATTGCATGAATTTATTCCTCTACATCATGTCATCTTGCTTAAAGTGTTACTCTGTTTTTAACTTAATACTCTAGATGCATGCTGGATAGCGGTCGATGAGTGGAGTAATAGTAGTAGATGCAGAATCGTTTCGATCTACTTGTCACGGACGTGATGCCTATATACATGATTATTACCTAGATAACCTCATAACTATGCTCAATTCTGTCAATTGCTCAACAGTAATTTGTTCACCCACCATAGAATACTTATGCTCTTGAGAGAAGCCACTAGTGAAACCTATGGCCCCCGGGTCTATTCTCATCATATTAATCTCCATCACTTTATTTACTTGCTTTCCCTTTACTTTCTACTTTGCATGTTTATACCAAAAATACCAAAAATATTATCTCTATCAGATCTCACTCTCGTAAGTGACCGTGAAGGGATTGACAACCCCTAATCGCGTTGGTTGCGGTAGCTATCGTTTTGTGCAGGTACGAGGACTTGCGCATGACCTCCTCTTGGATTGATACCTTGGTTCTCAAAAACTGAGGGAAATACTTACGCTACTGTGCTGCATCATCCTCTCCTCTTCGGGGAAAACCAACGCAAGCTCGAGACGTAGCAAGAAGGATTTCTGGCGCCATTGCCGGGGAGGCTTACGCAAAAGTCAACATACCAAGTACCCATCACAATCCCTATCTCTCGCATTACATTATTTGCCATTTGCCTCTCATTTTCCTCTCCCCCACTTCACCCTTGCCGTTTTATTCGCCCTCTCTTTTTCGTTCACCTTCTTCTTGTATGTATCTTTGTTTGTGTTTCCTTGTGCCTTCTATATGCTTGCATCTTCGCTTGCTGAAAATCTATTGATATGGATCCACTTAAAGTGTTCTACTTGGATCATCTTCGATCCGTATGTGCTCGTGCTGAAACCCCAACTAGCCTAGTTGATGGGAAATCTTTAGATGAGCATGCTCATTTTGTGCGTCATCGTTTGTCTGAAAAGGGGAGACTCTTACGGTATCATATAAATAGTTTGCTATGCTATGCTGGGAATCTTTGTGAAATGTGTGATTTTACTTGTTGTTCTGAGAACCCTAAAAAACACCTTCCCCACCTATGTGAGTTCAATGATAATGAAATTTTATCTTCTTATGCAAAGGGTGTTTATAGTTACTATGATATCGAACAAATTGAATAATTTGTTGCTTTTAAGGGTGCTTATGAAGTTGCTTCTTTGATTGAAAAGTATGATATTACTCCCTACGAATCCGAAAATTTTGACATACTTAAATATTGCTATGAAAATTATGCTGAGAATGTCTGTGTCAAAGAATTTATTGAGAGAATGACCGCTGCTTTGGAAGGAAATAATGATATGCATGAATCTATAGATAATGATGATTCCGATGATTTGATTGAAATATCCCTTGATGAACATGATGCTTGCTATCCTTGTGGCCATGATGCCAATATTTATGAAGTTGAATTTGCTATAGTTCCTTATGTTAAACATGAGATCGTTGCTATTGCACCCATACTTGATAGTTCCTTCGATGAAAAGCATGATTGCAATGATTTTACTATAAGTTCTCTTGATGACAATTGTGCTAATAATATGCAAAACCCTAAGCTTGGGGATGCTAGTTTTGCTATGTCTACTACTTGCTGTAATGATTGGGGTGATTCTTCTTATGATCTTGAAAATTTATTTAAGCCCCATGATGAATATGAGATCGATAATATTGTTTGCAATAATATTGAAAGTGGGTTTGGAAGAGTGTCAACTTTAGATCCCACATATTTAGAGAATGTTCAATCTTATGGTATTTTTGATAAAAGTGGGTTTGGAGAGGTCATGACTTTAGTTAATGATAATCCCACTATTTTGGAAGAGTGTCAACTTTACATGCATGTGTATCGTGTTGAGAATATGTTCTGTGATAGCTATTTTGTTGAATTTGCTTATGATTCTACATATAATTATTATGAGAGAGGAAAATATGGTTGTAGAAATTTTCATGTTACTAAATTACCTCTCTTCATGTTGAGATTGCTATCATCTCTTTGTTCTTCCTTGCATATACTAGTTTTTGTTTGCCTTGCAAATTTATTTGCCTATAATATGCCTATGCATAGGAAGTATGTTAGACTTAGATGTGTTTGTCACGTGTTTCATGATGCTCTCTTTGCGCTTCAATTCTTGTCTTTCTTGTGAGCATCATTAAAATTCTCAATGCCTAGCTAGAGGCGTTAAACGATAGCGCTTGTTGGGAGGCAACCCATTTTTATTTTGTGTTTTTTGTTTTTGCTTCTGTTTAGTAATAAATAATCCATCTACCTTCTGTTTGGATGTGGTTTTATGTTTTAATTAGTGTTTGTGCCAAGTAGGACCTATAGGATATCCTACGGTGATAGTTGATTTGATTCTGCTGAAAAACAGAAACTTTAGCGCTCACGAAATTTGCTGCCATTTTTTACTGGAGAGTGATTTTGCGTTGATTCTTTTTGCTGCGGATCAATAAACAAATTGTACAGGACTTCCTATTTTGGTAGAATTTTTAGAGTTCCAGAAGTTTGCGTTAGTTACAGATTTCTACAGACTGTTCTGTTTTTGACAGATTCTGTTTTTTGTGTGTTGTTTGCTTATTTTGATGAATCTATGGCTAGTAAAATAGTTTATGATCCATAGAGAAGTTGGAATACAGTAGGTTTAACACTTTTATAAATAAAGAATGAGTTCATTGCAGTACCTTGAAGTAGTCTTTTGTTTTCTTTCTCTCACGGAGCTCACGAGATTTCTGTTGAGTTTTGTGTTGTGAAGTTTTCAAGTTTTGGGTGAATTCTTTTGATGGATTATGGAACAAGGAGAGGCAAGAGCCTAAGCTTGGGGATGCCCATGGCACCCCCAAGATAATACAAGGACACCAAAAATTCAAAGCTTGGGGATGCCCCGAAAGGCATCCCCTCTTTCGTCCACTTCCATCAGTAATTTACTTGGAGCTATATTTTTATTCACCAACATGATATGTCTTTTGCTTGGAGCGTCTTGTATTATTTGTGTCTTTGCTTGTTAGTTTACCACAATCATCCTTTCTGTACACACCTTTTGGGAGAGCCATACATGAATTGAAATTTTTTAGAATACTCTATGTTCTTCACTTATATCTTTTGAGCTTGATAGTTTGCTCATAGTGCTTCACTTATATCTTTTTGAGCGTGATAATTTTTGCTCTAGTGCTTTACTTAGATCTTTTTGAGCATGGTGGTGGATTTGTTTTAAAGAAACTTGATCTCTCATGCTTCACTTAGATTATTTTGAGAGTCTTTAATAGCATGGTAATTTGCTTAATGTTAATATACTTGGTATTCAAGATATGTGAAACTTTCTTTTGAGTGCGTTGAATACTAAGATAAGTTTGATGCGTGATAATTGTTTTGAGATATGGAGGTAATAATATCAAAGTCGTGCTAGTTGGGTGATTATGAATTTGAGAAATACTTGTGCTGAAGTTAGCAAATCCCGTAGCATGCACGTATGGTTAAAGTTGTGTAACAAATTTGAAACATGAAGTGTACCTGGCTTGTGCATCCTTATGAGTGGCAGTCGGGGACGAGCGATGGTCTTTTCATACCAATCTATCCCCCTAGGAGCATGCGCGTAGTATTTTAATTTTTGATGACTTCTAAATTTTTGCAATAAGTATATGAGTTCTTTTGACTAATGTTGAGTCCATGGATTATACCCACTCTCATCTTTCCTCCTTTGCTAGCCTCTTCGGTACCGTGCATTGCCCTTTCTCAACTTGAGAGTTGGTGCAAACTTCGCCGGTGCATCCAAACCCCGTGATACGATACGCTCTATCACACATAAACCTCCTATTATCTTCCTCAAAACAGCCACCATACCTACCTATCATGGCATTTCCATAGCCATTCCGAGATATATTGCCATGCAACTTCCACCATCATCATCGTGACATGCATTACTTTTGTCATATTGCCATTGCATGATCTTGTAGTTGACATCGTATTTGTGGCAAAGCCACCATGCATTATTTTTCATACATGTCACTCTTGATTCATTGCACCATCCCGGTACACCGCCGGAGGCATTCATATAGAGTCATATCTTGTTCTAAGTTTCGAGTTGTAATCCTTATGTTATAATCAATAGAAGTGTGATGATCATCATTATTAGAACATTGCCCAAAAAAAAGAGAAAGTCCAAAAAAAAAGAAAGGCCCAATAAAAAGGGCAATGCTACTATCTCTTTTTCCACACTTGTGCTTCAAAGTAGCACCTTGTTCTTCATGTAGTGAGTCTCATATATTGTGCTTCAAAGTACCACCATGTTTTTCATATAGTGAGTCTCATAAGTTGTCTTGTTCATACTAGTGGGAATTTTTCATTATAGAACTTGGCTTGTATATTCCTATGATGGGCTTCCTCAAAATGCCCTAGGTCTTCATGAGCAAGCAAGTTGGCTGCACACCCACTAGTTTTCTTTTGTTGAGCATCCATAGCTCTAGTGCATCCGTTGCATGGCAATCCCTACTCCTTGCATTAACATCAATCGATGGGCATCTCCATAGCTCATTGATTAGCCTCGTTGATGTGAGACTTTCTCCTTTTTTGTCTTCTCCACACAATCCCCCTCATCATATTCTACTCCACCCATAGTGCTATATCCATGGCTCATGCTCATGTATTGCGTGAAGGTTGAAAAAGTTTGAGATTATTTAAGTATGAAACAATTGCTTGGCTTGTCATCAGGGGTATAGAAGTTGGGAACATCTTTGTGTGACGAATATGAAGCATAGCCTAACCATATGATTTTGTAGGGATGAACTTTCTTTTGCCATGCTATTTTGAGAAGACATGATTACTTTGATTAGTATGCTTGAAGTTTTATTATTCCTATGTCAATATGAACTTTTGTCTTGAATCTTTCGGATCTGAATATTCATACCATGATTAAGAAGATTTACATTGAAATTATGCCAAAGTATCACTCCGCATCAGAAATTCTCTTTTTATCATTTACCTACTCGAGGACTAGCAGGAATTAAGCTTGGGGATGCCTGATACGTCTCCAACGTATCTATAATTTTTTATTGCTCCATGCTACTTTATCTATTGTTTTGGACTATAATGGGATTTATTTTCCACTTTTATATAATTTTTGGGACTAACCTATTAATCGAAGGCCCAGCCCAGAATTGCTGTTTTTTGGCTTTTTTAGTATTTTGAAGAAACAAATATCAAACAGAGTCCAAACGGAATGAAACCTTCGGGAACGTGATTTTATCATCAGATAAGAACCAGGAGACTTGTACCCTCCGTCAAGAAAGCCACGAGGCGGTAACGAGGTGGAGGGCGCGCCCTCCCCCTGGGTGCGCCCCCTGCCTTGTGGGCCCCTCGAAGCTCCACCGATGTACTCCTTCCTCCTATATATACCTATATACCCCCAGTAGACCAGAACGGGAGCCAAAAACCTAATTCCACCGCTGCAACCTTCTATATCCACGAGATCCCATCTTGGGGCCTATTCTGGAGCTCCGCCGGAGGGGGCATCCACCACGGAGGGCTTCTACATCAACACTATAGCCCCTCCGATGAAGTGTGAGTAGTTTACTTCACACCTTCGGGTCCATAGCTAGTAGCTAGATGGCTTCTTCTCTCTTTTTGGATCTCAATACAATGTTCTCCCCCTCTCTCGTGGAGATCTATTCGATGTAATCTTCTTTTTGCGATATGTTTGTTGAGACCGATGAATTGTGGGTTTATCATCCAGCTTATCTATGAATAATATTTGAATCTTCTCTGAATTCTTTTATGTATGACTGAGTTATCTTTGCAAGTCTCTTCGAATTATCCGTTTGGTTTGGCCAACTAGATTGGTAGTTCTTGCAATGGGAGAAGTGCATGGCTTTGGGTTCAATCTTGCGATGTCCTTACTCAGTGACAGAAAGAGTTGCAAGGCACGTATTGTATTGTTGCCATCGAGGATAACAAGATGGGGTATTTATCATATTGCATGGATTTATTCCTCTACATCATGTCATCTTGCTTAAAGCATTACTCTGTTTTTAACTTAATACTCTAGATGCATGCTGGATAGCGGTCGATGAGTGGAGTAATAGTAGTAGATGCAGAATCGTTTCGATCTACTTGTCACGGACGTGATGCCTATATGCATGATCATTACCTAGATAACCTCATAACTATGCTCAATTCTGTAAATTGCTCAACAGTAATTTGTTCACCCACCGTAGAATACTTGTGCTCTTGAGAGTAGCCACTACTGAAACCTATGGCCCCCGGGTCTATTCTCATCATATTAATCTCCATCACTTTATTTACTTGCTTTGCCTTTACTTTCTGCTTTGCATCTTTATACCAAAAATACCAAAAATATTATCTCTATCAGATCTCACTCTTGTAAGTGACCGTGAAGGGATTGACAACCCCTAATCGCATTGGTTGCGAGTAGCTATCATTTTGTGCAGGTACGAGGGACTTGTGCATGACCTCCTACTGGATTGATACCTTGGTTCTCGAAAACTGAGGGAAATACTTACGCTACTGTGCTACATCATCCTCTCCTCTTCGGGGAAACAAATGCAAGCTCGAGACGTAGCATTGCCCCCCTTCAAAATGGCCGTTGTTGGATCCCTTCCCGCTCAATATTTGGGAAGAGGACTAGGGCCTCTATAAATAGGGCTAGCCATCACAGTAGAACAGGAGGGAGTTCATCTACACACCGGACAAGCACAAGAACACCTCTCCTCGCGAGGCTGTTCTTCCCTTGTACTGTTCATCATCGGGCCAAGAGGCAATCCACCACTAGCACACAGGAGTAGGGTATTACACCACAACAATGGCCCGAACCTGTATAAATCATGTGTCTCTTGTGCTGTGAGTTCGTTGAGCTAGCTTAGGGATCCCGGTGAGGCTGAGAGCGATATTCAGTAGGGGCAAATCTTTGTGCGCACCCCATTGTTCGAACCTGAAGGGTTTTGCCAGAACTCGAAATCCGACATTTGGCGCTCCAGGTCGGCGTGCGCCGGAGCTCTTCCTTCCGTCGACCCGCACTCCACCAACACCGCACTTCGCCCTCATGCCGGACATCGCGCTTCCGGCTCCGGCGACCGGCGCCAGCGCTGGGGCCAGGGGCTCCGAGCCTTGGCCCCCGCCTTACGGCAGGTGCAGTGGCCGCACAAGTTCAAGCCAGAGATGTCGCCGCACTATGACAGCGTGACGGACCCGGCGGTTTTCCTACTGGCGTACGAGGAGGCTGTCCTCAAGGCCGGGGGCGACGACAAGGTCATGGCCAACTGGCTTCCCATGGCCCTTACAGGCGTCCCTCGCGCGTGGTTGCTCACCCTGCCGGCATCTACTGTGGCCATTTGGGAGGAGCTGCGTGACCTCTTCCTCGCCCACTAGGCGGTGCCGGCACCCCCGTCGTTGCAGCTCCCCTGGGCGGCTCGCAGGCACCACCCTCGGATCACCATTCCAAGTCGTTCCTTCGCCGGATCAGCACCGCCCTCGCGCGACAAGGAGCTCCCCCTAGTTGGGTGGCGCCCAAGGCCGACCTGACCTTCGACTCGGAGGATCACCCCGTCAACACCGCCTGCTCGGGTGCGCTCCTGATGCTCTGCACGCCCACCATCTGCCAGGTGGCCATCACCAAGACCCTCATCGATGGTGGTGCCGGCCTCAACGTGCTCTCGGTGGAGGCCTTCTGCCTCTTCCACGTACCGTTGGAGCGGCTCCGACCCAACAAGCCCTTCTCAGGCGTCAGAGGCAGTTCCTCCAGTTCCCTGGGGCAGATCCGCCTTCCCGTGACCTTCGGCACCCACAACAACTACCGCACGTAGCTGATCGACTTCGACGTTGCTCACATCGGCCTCCCGTACAACGCCATCTTCGGATACCCTATCCTGGCTCAGTTCATGGCAGCAACCCATCCGGTGTACAACCTCATGAAGATGCCCGAGAGCGACGACGTCCTCACCATAGATGGAGATACCAAGGAGGCTCTACTGGCGCTCAAGCTGGCCCTCAAGGCCGCCGCGGCGGCATAGCCCACTGACATGGACGCCTCCCAGGCCAAGGAAGCAGCACCGACCAAGAATAAGCAGATGTTCACTCAGGACAAGCTCTACTACACCGTAGAGCTCTGTTTCCAGGAGGGCGAGAAGGTCTCCAACAACATAGCAGAATATGAGGGCCTCATAGTAGGCCTGAAAGCTGCAACAGCGCTGGGAGTGAAGCGCCTCGTCATCAAGGGCGATTCACAACTCCTTGTCAACTTCTCCAACAAGGTGTATGAGCCGAAGGACGAGCACATGGAAGCATATCTTGCGGAAGTACGCAGGATGGAGAAGCAGTTCTGGGGCTGGAGTTGCAGCATGTGCCCTGCGGCAGCAACCAAGAGGCTGATAACATCGCCAGGAGGGCATCCAAACGGCTGCCTCAAGAGCCTGGCATCTTCGAGGAATGACTCTTGAAGCCGTCGGCGGCACCATCACTGTCAAGAATGGCACATCGTCGGGAAGAACTCCCTCAGCCACCTGCCACAGGAGCCCCGGCATGTGGCCCGACCTTGGGAGCGCGCCTACTCTTGGTGCTGGAGCCTCAAGAGGGATGCTGGACCAAGGAATTCAAGGAATACCTGACGCAAGGGACGCTTCCGGAGAAAGAGGAGGACGCGGAACGCGTGGCCCGGCAGGCCACGACCTACTGCATCCAAGACGGTGAGTTATACCGGAGGCGGACGAATGACGTTTAACTGCATAGCATCTCCAGGGAACAGAGGAAGGAGCTGCTGGCCGACATACACGATGGAGATTGCGGACACCACTCATCATCACGGACCCTAGTCGGCAAGGCGTTCAATAGCGGGTTCTACTGGCCTACAGCACTCAATGACGCGACCGAGGTGGTGAAGTCCTGCGAAGCTTGCCAATTCCACGCCAAGCAGATCCATCAGCCAGCGCAGGGCCTGCAGACCATCCCGCTCTCGTGGCCGTTCATGGTCTGGGGGCTGGATATCTTGGGCCCATTCCCTCGAGCTCCTGGGGGCTACCGCTACCTTTGTGTGGCCATCGAAAAGTTCACCAAGTGGGCGGAGGTGGAAGCCGTCCGCACCATCCCAGCCGGGTCCGCGATCAAGTTCACCAAGGGCCTCGTGAGCCGGTTTGGGGTCCCTAACCGCATCATCACCGACAATGGTTCGCAGTTCACCAGCAATCTCTTCAAAACATATTGTGCTAACCCTGGAACGTAGATCTACTACGCTTCGGTGGCGCACCCCCGGAGCAACAGCCAGACCGAACGCGCCAATGAGGAGGTCTGAGGGGCCTCAAGACCAGGACATTCAAGAATAAGCTGGAGGCCTGCGGTAGGGGCTGGCATGACGAGCTCCAGTCCGTGTTGTGGTCCAATCGCACTACCGCCACCAAGCCAACGGGCGAGACCCCGTTATTCCTCGTCTACGAAGCAGAAGTGGTTCTCCCTCCCGAGGTCAGGCGTCGCTCCACGTGGGTCCTGGCATTTGATGAGGCGCAGCAGGATGCCATGCGGGGGATGGACCTCGTGTTGGGGGAGGAACGCCTGCGTGAGGCAAGATACCAGCAGGCGCTGCGGCGATACCTCTATCGCAGCATCCACCCCAGGACGCTCGAGGTAGGTGACCTTGTACTATGGCGGGTGCTCTCAAGGGAAGGGCTGCATAAGCTTTCACCCATGTGGGAGGGCCTGTTCAAGGTTGTCCTTGTCTCCAGGCCTGGCGCCGCGCGCCTGGAAACTTAGGATGGGGTACCCATCCTGAACACCTGGAACATCCAGCACCTCCGGAAGTTCTACCCCTGAAGAAAGGCCCGGTGCCTGTAAAGAAGGCTGAGTTCCTGTGAAGCTCGCCGACCGAAGAAAAGCCCAGTGCCTGTGAAGCTCGCCGCCCGCGACACTCTCACTTGATAATGGGTGGGGCTGTACACGCCCCGGAGTCTCAGGAGTGCCGCCCTTGGGCCTCGGGGACTCCCTCCCATGCCCAGTGGCAGCACTTAGCTCCGTGCTGGTGAGAAGACGTCGAAGACTAGACTAGGTGCCGGACGCGACTTTTCATTTGTTTTCTATAGTTGGCTCGCTCTTCTTTGTTTGAATCTTGATTAAAGTTGCTTCTGGTGTTCTCTTCCAATTCCTTTCCATCGCCTTCTGCCTTCGTTTTTTGTCTTCAGCTCTTTGTCTGACTTGCTCTCTCTCGTAAGCCTCGCGAGGGGGTTGCGCAGGTGCCCTCGTGAGCCCTTTCTCTTCTGATTTTCACGAGGCGTTATCGTTTGAGTTCGCAGCAGGAGCACCCCTCTTAGTCCATGCCCCTCGGGTACAATGACACGAAGCGCCGGGACACGACCAGCAGCCCCTGCGACCAAGGTTTGGAAAATGGTAGTCTCTCAAAAAGTTTTTTGCAGCTCTTAAGGCGCCCGGCGAGGCCTGAAGCAGGCACCTCGCGAGGCGGGAACTACTTCAAACATACCAAGCTAAGTTGTTTCTACACGCCAACGTACAACAACGACGCCGTGACATAGTACAGGGACAATAAATGCAGCAAGTTAACTAGGAAATCATAGTTTGTTGCACGCCCCCACGGGGCCCCATACTTGTCTCTCTCAATGCAGGAAGGAAGGAAAACAAAACAAAAGTAGCACACGGCTTGCAGCAGTTTGCGAGGAGGGATCTACAGCGACCTCCTGAACTCAGCCGGACCCCACCTCACGCTTCACCGAAGCGTGGCGACGGGACGCCCCACTGCCGTTCTCGAGGCGGACACGGCGGCGTGGCGGTTGATCGTAGCCGCCGCTAGAGGAACCGTCGCTGGAGAAGGAGCCATCATAGATTGACGAGCCGCGGTCGCTGCCGGGAGTGGGTTCGCCTTCACCCTCGTCATGACCGTCACCAACTCCGAGCACCTCGTCGCCGTCGCTGTCTTCGGGGCAGCACCCAACAGGACAGCCATCCCCTCCGAACACCCTCACATAGAGGGTTGCATCACCGTCATACCTGAAGTGGAGGGTGCATGGCTTGCCCAGGCCACGCGCGCGGGCAAACATCTACCAGCCTCGGGCCAAGGCTGCATTGCCGGCGACGGAGACCTCCACCGCGACCCAGGAGGCCTTGTTGCAGCAGCCGTCCGCCTGCAACTAGAGCCCGCCTGGGCCAGCGGTCGGCAGCTCGCCGACGAAGAAGCACGGGAGCTGAAGCTAGTTGCCGGCCGGATTTTCCAACCACACGACAAACTCTGGCAGCACCTCCGCCGAGTGGAAGCGTGGCCGGGGAGGCCGTGCCGCCACAACACGCCTTCCTCCACCAACCAAGTTGCCTCGACATGGGCGGCCCCCACCATGTGAAGGGCCACCGCCGCGACCGCGGGAAGCCACGGCGGGGTTCGCGGAGTGCTTGTGAGGGCGACCGCGTCCGCGCTTGGGCGGAGGAGAGCCAGGCCCTTCCTGGCGAGCCTTCCCTTTCTCTATGGCTGAAAACCTCTTCGCGGGTGCCATGGGGACACTACAAGCAATGGAGAAGGGGAGAAGGAGCATGTGGAGCAAGAAGAGATGGGCGACGGGGGCTTTCGCCCCTCCTTGTTTATAGCCCAAGGGAGGCCAATGGTCGACCTCCACGATCGCAGGTAATGATGACCCTTTTCGCAATGGAGCAGAGACTCGTCAAGTCGGGCACTTGCCGAGGCAGCGAGGGGAAGCGGAGATGCCCATGTCCAATCAGTCGCCATGCGTCGACCAAGGCCGCAGGCTGTTGGGGCCCGCGGCACTTCGCACTTTCCCTTTGGCTTTGCTGCTAAGCCAACTCGGAGGACGCCTTGGGCCCGGAGGCTACTGTCGGTGTTCTGGGAACGGGGGTCCCCAAACTTGCCTACCTGCGACCTGTGGCGTGGCTCCACCTATGGCCCAGTGCGGCCCGTCTTCATCAACCAACAATCAAGACCCTCGCGAGGGGCCAAGTGTGGGGACCCCGACTCATAAGTCGTGATCACCGATTGCACGTGTACAGTGATCGCAGAGATCAATGCTCACTAAACACACAGAAGCTGAATAACAAGAGTCTTACATCCATACATACCGTCTTACACAAGTAGGACCATTATGGTCAAGTCTTGAGTATAACATTGCAGCGGAAATCTTCGTCGATAACTTGGACCCATGCCATCTGCCTTAACCCTACAGGCATTCTGACTGGGAAGCGTCCTAGCTCGCATGTTCGTCACCGAAGTATTCTTCATCATATCATGTTCTTTCATGCCTGGCCAATAAAATAACCAGTGGCAAGCCAATGAGTACTTTGAATGTACTCGCAAGCAACCCATGTTTTTCGTTCAAGATACAACAATGCATGATATAGGTAAATTTTTGCAGAAAGCTAGTTTTGAGTGCAATGACGTGTTCAACAACTTGTAAGACATGCATCGAGAGAATTCAAGTAACCATGAGGACAGGTTACAGATATCAACATAAATAGAGTGGGCACCAACCCAACTCAATCATGTCAAGTCCCTTGACTTGACCCAAGTAGTTATCCAAACACACACACTGGATTGTAAACTCTGGACATAGTTTAAGCAGCACCGCCCAACCGTCCTTGACCGTGGACACGGCTATTCGAATAGTTTTACACTCTGCAGAGGTTGCACACTGTACCCACAAGATCCGTGGAACTTCCGTGTCAGCCACGACCCGTGATACCTCAAGTACCCGGGGTAAGCACCCGATCACTACCTTTCCCTAGACGACACTAACATGGAGTCCACTCGATTGGTAGTAACCCCCGTGCCTAACATTTCACATCATAAAGTTGTGGAGCCTCGCTCCCATATTCATCACATACCACAAGCACGGGGTACCAACAGTGTGTCCGGTGCCCTGTGAAAACAATCATGGCTGCCCTACCTGGCACGACCCCGTCCCGAGAGAGAGCACCAACTCTCCCCCGTCACTGGTAATGCGGGCTTCAAGCTAGTACCGGCCTAGGTAATCAATAATGCCCTTTCCCATATAAGGGTAGAGTGGTTGCGCATGTAAGGTTGGGACAGTCATCAAATCTTAAATCTAATCCGTTTTCGAAAACAACTCACACAGTTGCCTCGGTACACCACTTCGTCATCAAGTGGTTACCCATCTCATCATCTCCCTCGGGCATAAGCGGCACCCGACGAGGTTTTCGGAAAGTCTTTTGAAAATGCTTTGCCTCCTTCACCATGCATATTCCCGTCCCTTTTTGCGTAGCACTACTTTAGCATCCTATCTACTCCCACCGGCATAACCCTCATAAGAAGGTAGGGTCATGCACAATGCAAGTATCAACGAGGAAGTACGGTGGCAAACCATCAAAGTGAATACCACCTCATCATGATTCCGTTGCAACAACAATATGGTGCTATATGACATGCATAAAAGGGTTTCATAGACATGGTCAAAGGGCTGCTTGCCTGTTTTAACAAAGTCTTGAGGTCTTCAAATATCTACGGTCCAACTCCGAGCATTTCGTCTACTTCGTTAACTATCGCCGAAAGCAACCATAATAAGCAACACAACAAGGCAGGAAATAAAAGTGCTCTAAAAATATGAAGTTGACTTTTCTAGAACATCTCGGTTATATGAAAAATAACCGAGTGGTTTTATTGGAATTGGATCAGTGGATATCTCTGAACATTTCAATATGATGGAATCAAGGGATTTGTGGATTTGCAAGAAGTGTACAGAAATATATTTTGGAAAAATGAGCAAAGGCACCCATTTAACAAATCATAATTTTAGAAGCATCTAGGAGTTGGTTTCACTGGATTTGGAGTTCAAATGAATATTCTATGGATTTGCAAAGTTGACAAGCATGAAGAAATGGCTCATTATTTTGTGGGGCATAGAAGGTATTAAGGAATTTGAATCATGGAATTTGGATCAAAAATGGGCTCTCTGTGATTTTCTAAAGTTCATCACAGAAATAGGAAAAATAGGGTTTGGTAAATATTTGTGAAGAAAAGGTCTCTGGAAAAATGTGCATGCTGCATCACCAGGTAGATCATGATTTATAGAGTCACTAGAAATTTGAATCATCAAATTTGGAGTCCATTCGAATTGTTTATGGATTTTACAAGTCTACAGAAAAAGAATAAGGAGAGGGATCTACCTAAATGGGCCGGATCTGGGCGGCGGCGGCGCAAGACCTGGCGAGGCATAGCGGCAAGCAGCCCTTGGGCGGCCGAGCTACACGGCCGCACGGGCGGCAATGGTGATGTCGGCGCCGCCCAAATACGCGTTAGCCTCGTGGAGACGGCTCCCAAGAAGCCGTGTCCATTTAACCCGCGGGCCTGGCCCACAGGGTCTCCGACACGCGGGGCCCATCGGTCGGGTTCATCCCCAACCTCCCGCTCGAACAGAGCAGGGGCAGGGGCGGCATCGACGGCGGCTTGCCGGTGCCACAGGCCACAGTTTCCGGTGAGCTGGCCGCCGGCGTGCTTAGGGGGTCCTGCTGCGTCCAACCATGGGTGGCACGGTCGCCTAGGGGAACCGGGTCGAGCAGGGCATCGGCCGTGGCGGACGAGGCTGACGGCCATCTTCGGCCATGAGCACGTGGCATTCCCGGGGACGAACGATGGTGATGGAGGGCCTCGAGGTGGTGGTATGAGGGTACTGGAGTGGCTAGGGAGAGAGGAGAGGCTCGGGATAGCCCAGATTTAGGTGGAGCCCGACGGCGGCGCTCCGGCCGTTGTGATGGATGGAGGGCACGGGAGGAAGAATGAGTTGGCCGAGACGGTTGCTGGGAGGGAGAGAGGGCCAAAGGAGTAGAGAGGGGGCTCGGGGTGGCCTTAAATAGCCGCCCGTAGCTCCTGATGTCTGTGGCGCACGGGTGGCCGCAGCAACGGCTCGGGAGGCCAGGAGAGAGGGCGAGGGGCTGTCTACGGCATCCGTGGAAGTTGAGTGGGGCGCCAGGAAGAGAGAGGAGGAGCGGGAGAAGGCTCTGGTGCTCGCGCGTGCGAGGCCGAGCATTGGCCGAGCCGGGCGGTTCTGGGCACGCGGACATGGACAAGACAGAGGGAGGAAGGAGGGGGCCAGCGCGGTGGCGTGTTGCGGACGTCGAGGCACCTCGACTGGCGCGAGGGGGAGGCTCGAGGTGGTCGGGGGATGCGGCGTCAACGGTCGGGAGAATGCTGACTTGCTCAAGAGCGCGCAAATGGCCGACATCCGCGGCTTTTCCGCGCGCACTCGCGTGTCCACTTGTGTCTGGGGTCTGAAGGGGGAATAAACAAGAGGGTTGCAGGCTTTTGGATGCTCTGGAACTTGCCAGGAGTGAGAGAGTGATGAGAAAGGGAGGAAAAAGTGGCTGTCCAGAGAAGAAAAATGGATCCCTGCCCCCCTTCATCATTGCCTCTCGGGCAGGGAAGCACACCAGAGGTAGAGGGGGACTAGAAGGGGCTGTGGTAAAAAGGATAACTCTTGGAGATTAGTGGAAGGGGTTAAAACATGAATTTTGAGATTCTGCCAGAAGGTGTTTGATAATGGTTTGGACCAGCAGATGATTCCCAAATGCCATGAGACTCCACAGAGTGAAATGACACATATAAATAGGTCCTTCCACCTATTTGGAGCTTATTTGGGCAAAGTTGCCAATGCAACTTTTGTGAACCCTAGAAATGAACAGAAATGGATTTTCCAAGATTTAGTCATGCAAATCTATTCTCCTTGATGCACCACTTGGTTTAGTGTCATCATTTGAGGTTCTGAACATGTACACAAAAGTTGAGATCAAAAGGAGAAAGTTTCCAATGTAGAGTTGTTCAAATTTGGTTCTGGACAGGAATGGTTTTGGGGCACTTTGATCAAGTTAACTTGTTCTCCAACTTGTGCCACTTGGTCTAGATGAATAATTAGAACATTTGAGCATGTTCACAAGGTTTGAGAACATTTGGAAATGTTTGTCAATGTAAAGTTGCTCAAACTTCAAAATGGACAGAAATGGTTTTGAGGGTAGTGATGATGTTATATTGTTCTCCAAGCCATGAGACTTGGCAAGATCATCTAATATGTCATATGTGATATGCTAGAATTTTCTTTGAAGTTTTGGAGAATATTTCCTTTGTAAATATTTCAACAGCTTGAAATATCCAGAAAGGGTTTTTGAGGGGTTTGACCAATATTTTGAACATGACCATGTGTTGAAACTCTTATATATGGATAATATATGTCCACTGAGTTTCCCTAAATTTTCAAAAATATTTTTCAAGCATTAAAATAATTTTTCCCTATTAAAGACCATTTCTGGCCTTAAGAAAAGTCTTTTAAATAAAATAGGAAAATAACTTTTAAAATTATATTTTTGTGGTTTATGGGTATCCTATATCTAATAGGAGTCAATTATATTTTTGGAAAGATTTTTACTGCCCTTAATTAAGTACTTGCAGTGCAAACCTCAATTCAGGGGTTTCTGAAAAACTATTTTTTTGAAAATACTATTTGGCCAAATTATTTTTGCAAGAAATTACTTTTATGTCCTATACACATGGCATGATCATTGGGAAAGGTTTTTGGATGAAGGAGATGAAGTATAGAAGTTGGAGGATTTATTTGATTTTTAGAGCACTTGCAAGCAGCAAACAAAAATCCAATCAAGCAAAGTCCAAAACACTCAAAAGTTTTTGTCAAAACACATTTTATCATGATTTATTAGCTTAAGTGTTGTGGCATGAAAATCAGGGTGTGACAGACCTACCCCCCTTACAAGAATCTCGTCCCCGAGATTCCCACACTAGGCGTGGAAAGGAGTATGGAAATTGGATTTGGGGTAGTCTTCACGTCCTCATACTGCTTCTGCTTCTTAGTGGTGCTCCATTGAATCTTGAAGGACCTGGTGTTGTAGCTTCATGTATGACGCTCTTCTTGATCCAGGTTGCTAATGGGTAGCTCGCGGTAGGTTATATTGGGCTAGGGGTCGATGGCTCGATGGTCAATGCCCTCGTAGAGATCGGGCAAGTTAGGAAGTTGGAAACACTTTCGGGGTTGTGATGCATGGTAAGCGTTGTGCACATCAGGTAACTCAAGTGGTAACTCTAGCTGGTAACTGTCTTCTCTTTGCCTCGTAGTGATCTCAGAGGGGGTTGTTAAATCTTGGAGTGATCTCGAAGGGGGCCGATGAATCTTGGTGTGGGTCTCCTTGTTATGGAAATGCTTGGTTCCTTAAAGAGAAGTGGCTTGCAGATACACTTGGTCTTCGACGTGGATGCTTACTTCTTGATGATGGTGGTAGGTGTAGTTCTTCCTCCTTGGCATGGCGGTCTTCAAATGTTCCTGGACTAGCTGAACAGCTCTTCTTCCGTCTTTGGGTGAACAAGTAGGTCACCAAATGATGATGACAACTATCTTGTCTAAGCACTCCATGAAGACTTTGTTCATGGGGTACATAAAGTGGGCTGAGGCATTGGTGATGGTCACAGCTGAGTATTGGCCAAGGTCTTATCGATCTAGAGCCAAAACCCAAGGTCAGGATCCGACCATGTTGTGGCTTGGTGGGTCTTAGGGGTTTCAAGGATTCTAGTGTGTGGGTGAATGTTTATCATCTTATCTTTAAGCACGGTTTCTGAGATGCCAATAGTCTATCTAGTCCTTTAGACAAATCACATCATATCACCGATAGCATCATTTTGCATAGGTCAACTCCAATCATCACTCATGTGATTCATATCCTCATGGCTCTCGAGAGGAGGTCTAACAAAATCATATATGTCTACAATCCCCAAACTCATATGTATGTCTACCCCTAAAAATCCATGGGTAGAACATATAAGCTGCTAAGCTTGAACGTGACAATCAAAGTGCTCAGCCTGTTCTTCCAAGGTCTAAGATAAAGCACCTCTATCCTAAAGAAACACGTCGTATGCCACTCCAAAATCTTGTTTCCTTTCTATGAAACAACTCCAACAACCCGTTAACTTCCATTAGTCACTACATAATCCATTAATTCTACAAATCCAATGCCTATGCTGGTGTTCCACATGATCTCCTAAAGTCCTTGTAATCCCCAATACTTGAAAGGACTTCCTTACTATAGTTAGTCCACCAATTCCCGTTATTGTGATCTAGTAATACTCCAAGGTCAAGCTCACAAAGGTGCCTAAATAAACTCTGACAATTAGTCCAATCTCCTAGTTTATCATCCACCGAGAAACATGGTATCATGATCGAGATCATCAGTCTAAATCCAATTTACTCCGAACCATGTAGACATACTCAGCATCTATATTCAACTAGAATCACCTACTTAAATCCAAATCTCTTATCCAACGAGAATTCCTAGATGTTCCCCCAAGTCATTTACGTAATATCAACTGTCTCCTATCAATATCATCTGATCAACTCAAATCCTATACTCATGATCCCACCAAGTTCATCTACCAACATGGTAGCCTTATAATCCCTCAAAGTCATTGATATAAACTCACCAAGTCATTTGTCCTCTGTTCCTATACCCTTAAATTGGTCTTCCCTATGGCATAGTCAGCTTTGGTGCTATCTTAGGATGATAGTGTGCTCGTTCACTATGTCCACTAGTCCGCTAATGAACCCAGTGATAAGCAAGGTGACGGAGGCTTAACAGGTTCTCTTGCAATTTTGGGGGTTAAGCACATGGTTAAGGATTCGAGATGGGGTATCTTATGAAGTCTCGAAGGGTCTAGGAATGGGTTCTCTAATCTTGAGAGGTAAACATAGCTCTACTGGGCTGCCCTTGGTCGAGGGGGTTGTAGCAGAAGTCTTCGGTGCTGGTTGGTTGCCAAAGTAGAATCCTTGGTGTATCTTGTCCTGCTAGCCTTCAGTTGAGGAGAGAGATGAGAGGGAAAAGTAGCATAGAGGAGGGGGATGCCTAAAGGGGGTTCTATAGTCCAAGTGCAAACAAACGGGTGCCGAAGGGCCAAACAAAAGAAACAAGGTGAGGAAGGTGATATAGTCGCATACTTGTCGCCTAGGGCAAAAGTGCGACCTATATCAAAACACAAACAAATAAAAACAAGCAACACACAATCATGGTTCTATTCGAACTATCATATGGACTCGACTGCGCATAGGGGGTACACGACTCATCCTACCCTAGGGGTTCTCGGACTCAGTAGTCCTGCCTTGTGCCTCATGCAGTCTTCTGAGTTTTCCTCAGGTGTTGCTACGTCTCTTGTAGTTGTTCGATGAAACAATCCGGGTTGAGCCTGAAGATTCTTGAACAACTTCTCGCCTGTTGAAGTGATGGGGTGAAGGTGGCTCCTCGTATCTGGCATTGACTTGGTCTTCTATTGTCTTCTTATCACGACGATCCCTTTTTGTCTCCTAAGCCGTCGATGGTACCAGGTAGGTAATCCTTTATGCAATGACATTATCAATGCGTAATAGAGGTCCATCTTGTCGGTTACGTTGATGACAACATCGACACCAAGAGCGGGGGATGAGGAGAACCGTTTTCCTGCTCACTATGGTGAGGCGGACCAAATGGCTAGGTTCTCATCCATCGGTGGTTGCCGATACAACAACGGTAGTGACAAGGTTACTCTATTAGCGATGTATATCATTATCTTGCATATTCTATGCCCTGATCATCGTAGGCTAAGGTTGCATCATCTTGGGGCAGTGTCAAGGGTGTCACCATCTTCTGGGTCTTCAGGTCCTCATTCTTCGAGGATGTATCTTCTGTTGGTATCGTCTTGTTGTGATGTCGCCTATCTTGTGTTCAGGAGATGTGGGTGAATGTCTGGCAAGGCATCTTCCTTCTAGATTATCCACGAGGATTACAAGGAATCCATTGGTCGGGGGCATAAGGGTTCTAGCGACCAAAGGTTTTGAAGGGGAACAGATCAATAAGGAAAGTATACCTTAGTTTTCGAAAAACTGAGAAGGGAAGAGAAGTATAGATAGTTTTGAAAACTAGTAGTAGTTTTGGAAATAGTTTTACCCTAAGTAACGACCATGCTAACTAAGGCATCCTACAGTCAAGATGGCTCTGATACCAGCTCTGTGGGGAGCCTGACTCATAAGTCGTGATCACCGATTACACGTGTACAGTGATCCCAGAGAACAATGCTCACTGAACACACAGAAGCTGAATAACTAGAGTCTTACATCCATACATACCGTCTTACACAAGTAGGACCATTATGGTCAAGTCTTGAGTATAACATTGCAGCGGAAATCTTCGTCGATAACTTGGACCCATGCCATCTGCCTTAACCCTACAGGCATTCTGACTGGGAAGCATCCTAGCTCGCATGTTCGTCACCGAAGTATTCTTCATCATATCCTGTTCTTTCATGCCTCGCCAATAAAAATAACCAGTGGCAAGCCAATGAGTACTTTGAATTTACTCGCAAGCAACCCATGTTTTTGGTTCAAGATACAACAATGCATGATATAGGTAAATTTTTGTAGAAACCTAGTTTTGAGTGCAATGACATGTTCAACAACTTGTAAGACATGTATCGAGAGAATTCAAGTAACCATGAGGACAGGTTACAGATATCAACATAAATAGAGTGGGCACCAACCCAACTCAATCATGTCAAGTCCCTTGACTTGACCCAAGTAGTTATCCAAACACACACACTGGTTTGTAACCTCTGGACATAGTTTAAGCAGCACCGCCCAACCGTCCTTGACCGTGGACACGGCTATTCGAATAGTTTTACACTCTGCAGAGGTTGCACACTGTACCCACAAGATCCGGGGAACTTCTGTGTCAGCCACGACCCGCGGTACCTCAAGTACCCGGGGTAAGCACCCGATCACTACCTTTCCCTAGACGACACTAACATGGAGTCCACTCGATTGGTAGTAACCCCCGTGCCTAACATTTCACATCATAAAGTTGTGGAGCCTCGCTCCCATATTCATCACATACCACAAGCACGGGGTACCAACGGTGTGTCCGGTGCCCTGTGAAAACAGTCATGGCCGCCCTACCTGGCACGACCCCGTCCCGAGAGAGAGCACCAACTCTCCCCCGTCACTGGTAATGCAGGCTCCAAGGTAGTACCGGCCTAGGTAATCAATAATGCCCTTTCCCATATAAGGGTAGAGTGGTTGCGCATGTATGGTTGGGACAGTCATCAAATCTTAAATCTAATCCATTTTCGAAAACAACTCACACAGTTGCCTCGGTACACCACTTCGTCATCAAGTGGTTACCCATCTCATCATCTCCCTCGGGCATAAGCGGCACCCGACGAGGTTTTCGGAAAGTCTTTTGAAAATGCTTTGCCTCCTTCACCATGCATATTCCCGTCCCTTTTTGCGTAGCACTACTTTAGCATCCTATCTACTCCCACCGGCATAACCCTCATAAGAAGGTAGGGTCATGCACAATGCAAGTATCAACGAGGAAGTACGGTGGCAAACCATCAAAGTGAATACCACCTCATCATGATTCCGTTGCAACAACAATATGGTGCTATATGACATGCATAAAAGGGTTTCATAGACATGGTCAAGGGCTGCTTGCCTGTTTTAACAAAGTCTTCGAGGTCTTCAAATATCTCTGGTCCAACTCCGAGCATTTCGTCTACTTCGTTAACTATCGTCGAAAGCAACCATAATAAGCAACACAACAAGGCAGGAAATAAAAGTGCTCTAAAAATATGAAGTTGACTTTTCTAGAACATCTCTGGTTATATGAAAAATAACTAGAGTGGTTTTATTGGAATTGGATCAGTGGATATCTCTGAACATTTCAATATGATGGAATCAAGGGATTTGTGGATTTGCAAGAAGTGTACAGAAATATATTTTGGAAAAATGAGCAAAGGCACCCATTTAACAAATCATAATTTTAGAAGCATCTAGGAGTTGGTTTCACTGGATTTGGAGTTCAAATGAATATTCTATGGATTTGCAAAGTTGACAAGCATGAAGAAATGGCTCATTATTTTGTGGGGCACAGAAGGTATTAAGGAATTTGAATCATGGAATTTGGATCAAAAATGGGCTCTCTGTGATTTTCTAAAGTTCATCAGAGAAATAGGAAAAATAGGGTTTGGTAAATATTTGTGAAGAAAAGGTCTCTGGAAAAATGTGCATGCTGCATCACCAGGTAGATCATGATTTATAGAGTCACTAGAAATTTGAATCATCAAATTTGGAGTCCATTTGAATTGTTTATGGATTTTACAAGTCTATAGAAAAAGAATAAGGAGAGGGATCTACCTAAATGGGCCGGATCTGGGCGGCGGCGGCGCGCACTGGGCGAGGCATAGCGGGCAGCGCACTGGGCCGGCCCAGCTACACGGCCGCACGGGGCGACAGCGGTGATGTCGAAGGCGCCCGCCCGGAATACGCGTTGGCCTCAGGGAGACGGCTCCCGAAGAATCCGTGTCCATTTAACCCGCAGGCCCGGCCCTCAGGGTCTCCGACACGCGGGGCCCATCAGTCGGGTTCATCCCCAACCTCCCGCTCGAACAGAGCAGGGGCAGGGGTGGCATCGACGGCGGCTTGCCGGTGCCACAGGCCACAGTTTCCGGTGAGCTGGCCGCCGGCGTGCTCAGGGGGTCCTGCTGCGTCCAACCATGGGTGGCACGGTCGCCTAGGGCAACGGGTTGAGCAGGGCATCGGCCGCGGCGGACGAGGCTGACGGCCATCTTCAGCCACGAGCGCGTGGCGTTCCCGGGGATGAACGATGGTGATGGAGGGCCTCGAGGTGGTGGTATGAGGGTACTGGAGTGGCTAGGGAGAGAGGAGAGGCTCGGGATAGCCCGAATTTAGGTGGAGCCCGACGGCGGAGCTCCGGCCGTTGTGATGGATGGAGGGCACAGGAGGAAGAATGAGTTGGCCGAGACGGTTGCTGGGAGGGAGAGAGGGCCAAAGGAGTAGAGAGGGGGCTCGGGGGTGGCCTTAAATAGTCGCCCCGTAGCTCACGGTGTACGCGGCGCACGGGTGGCCGCGGCAACGGCTCGGGAGGCCAGGAGAGAGGGCGAGGGGCTGTCTACGGCATCCGTGGGAGTTGAGTGGGGCGCCAGGAAGAGAGAGGAGGAGCGGGGCAAGGCTCTGGTGCTCGCGCGTGCGAGGCCGAGCATTGGCCGAGCCGGGCGGTTCTGGGCACGCGCGGCATGGGCAAGACAGAGGGGGGAAGGAGGGGGCCAGCGTGGTGGTGTGTTGCGGACGTCGAGGCACCTCGACTGGCGCGAGGGGGAGGCTCGAGGTGGTCGGGGGACGCGGCGTCAACGGTCGGGAGCATGCTGACATGCTCCAGAGCGCGCAAATGGCCGGCATCCACGGCTTTTCCGCGTGCACTCGCGTGTCCACTTGTGTCTGGGGTCTGAAGGGGGAATAAACAAGAGGGTTGCAGGCTTTGGATGCTCTGGAACTTGCCAGGAGTGAGAGAGTGATGAGAAAGGGAGGAAAAAGTGGCTGTCCAGAGAAGAAAAATGGATCCCTGCCCCCTTCATCATTGCCTCTCGGGCAGGGAAGCACACCAGAGGTAGAGGGGGACTAGAAGGGGCTGTGGTAAAAAGGATAACTCTTGGAGATTAGTGGAAGGGGTTAAAACATGAATTTTGAGATTCTGCCAGATGGTGTTTGATAATGGTTTGGACCAGCAGATGATTCCCAAATTCCATGAGACTCCACAGAGTGAAATGACACATATAAATAGGTCCTTCCACCTATTTGGAGCTTATTTGGGCAAAGTTGCCAATGCAACTTTTGTGAACCCTAGAAATAAACAGAAATGGATTTTCCAAGATTTAGTCATGCAAATCTATTCTCCTTGATGCACCACTTGGTTTAGTGTCATCATTTGAGGTTCTGAACATGTACACAAAAGTTGAGATCAAAAGGAGAAAGTTTCCAATGTAGAGTTGTTCAAATTTGGTTCTGGACAGGAATGGTTTTGGGGCACTTTGATCAAGTTAACTTGTTCTCCAACTCATGCCACTTGGTCTAGATGAATAATTAGAACATTTGAGCATGTTCACAAGGTTTGAGAACATTTGGAAATGTTTGTCAATGTAAAGTTGCTCAAACTTCAAAATGGACAGAAATGGTTTTGAGGGTAGTGATGATGTTATATTGTTCTCCAAGCCATGAGACTTGGCAAGATCATCTAATATGTCATATGTGATATGCTAGAATTTTCTTGGAATTTTTGGAGAATATTTCCTTTGTAAATATTTCAAAAGCTTGAAATATCCAGAAAGGGTTTTTGAGGGGTTTGACCAATATTTTGAACATGACCATGTGTTGAAACTCTTATATATGGATAATATATGTCCACTGAGTTTCCCTAAATTTTCAAAAATATTTTTCAAGCATTAAAATAATTTTTCCCTATTAAAGACCATTTCTGGCCTTAAGAAAAGTCTTTAAAATAAAATAGGAAAATAACTTTTAAAATTATATTTTTGTGGTTTATGGGTATCCTATATCTAATAGGAGTCAAATATATTTTTGGAAAGATTTTTACTGCCCTTAATTAAGTACTTGCAGTGCAAACCTCAATTCAGGGGTTTTTGAAAAACTAATTTTTTGAAAATACTATTTGGCCAAATTATTTTTGCATGAAATTATTTTTATGTCCTATACACATGGCATGATCATTGGGAAAGGTTTTTGGATGAAGGAGATGAAGTATAGAAGTTGGAGGATTTATTTGATTTTTAGAGCACTTGCAAGCAGCAAACAAAAATCCAATCAAGCAAAGTCCAAAACACTCAAAAGTTTTTGTCAAAACACATTTTATCATGATTTATTAGCTTAAGTGTTGTGGCATGAAAATCAGGGTGTGACACCAAGCCTCGCGGGGCGGACGACACAAGGCCTCCTCAGAAGCGGCCTCACCAGGCGGGATCGCGAGCAGGCGGAGAGATCAATGCAAAGGGTACCTCGCGAGGTTCCCGTTTCACAAGCCATGATGACCAAGGCCAGGCGGGCGCCAGTGTGCGCAGCGTCCTCGTTTCCCCTTTGGTGCTAAGGGGGCGAGCGTAGGCGCGGAGTACCGAGGCATCAGGCAAAGGTTTCCATATCGGTGTAACGAGACCAAGACCAGCAGGACGACGGGATAGAGGTCATCGTGGAGCCCAAGACAGCGTCATCGCCAGCGCCTTTGACATGCGAAGACCACCTTTAGTCAGGATAGCTTGTACTAGCTGTCCCCCTTCAAAATGGCCGTTGTTGGATCCCTTCCTGCTCAATATTTGGGAAGAGGACCAGGGCCTCTATAAATAGGGCTAGCCATCATAGTAGAACAGGAGGGAGTTCATCTACACACCGGCCAAGCACAAGAACACCTCTCCTCGCAAGGCTGTTCTTCCCTTGTATTGTTCACCATCAGCCCAAGAGGCAATCCACCACCACCACACAGGAGTAGGGTATTACACCACAACAGTGGCCCGAACCTGTACAAATCTTGTTTCTCTTGTGCTGTGAGTTCATTGAGCTAGCTTAGAGATCCCAGCGAGGCTGAGAGAAAGATTCGGTAGGGGGAAATCTTCGTGCGCACCCCACTGTTCGAACCTCAAGGGTTTTGCTGGAATCCGAAATCTGACACTTATCTATATTAAGGGATAGGTAGATAGCATGTGCGTGAGGCATACTTAAAGCATCACGGAGATAAACAAGTGGTGTGCATGCAAGTGCCAGAAAAAAAATGAAGAGAGAAACAATGTGTGTGTGTGAGCGAAATCTCAAAACAAAAGATGCTCTACTGGAATCCCATTGTATGTATTCATATGGTTCTGGGACTCGAGTTAACGTTAGGCATATGTGTGTGAGACATAGTTATACTTTGAGACATTAGTGGCGGTGGGTGGGCGGAATTAACGGGGTGGGCGTGTTCGACAAAGAGAGCGTGTGTGTTTCTGTGTGAGGGACTTGTAGGACGGGGTAGAAAGATGAATTCTAACCTTGATGGAGGGAGAGAAATACACGAAGTGTGCATGTGTGATTCTGATGCCCACGGAGAAATGAGATATGTATGCAAGTGAGAGAGGCTTCATAATTCATTCATGTATCACTATCTAGCGATCATGGACGTGCATCGCTTGAACATGAATCATTATCTACCCAGTATCATGGCCAAAGATACAATATCGATTGAACGCTATAAAGATTGCACACTCGCATATCACTTTTTTAAAATAATCCTTTTCAATTGTGCATGCCAAAGTTACAGTGATGTTTCTTCAAAGAACCACTGTAGCTATCATGTACATGCGCCATTGTTAGTTTTGCATTCAAATTCATTAGTCTTGGATGATTTAAGGTTCTATTATGAAGTAATACATGTCATATTCATATATGAATTCAACGGGTACACAATTTATGAAATGGAGGCCATGTAATCATATGAGGTAACACTTTGAAGTAGCAGACTCGAATATCCATTTCTTTTGTGGGACTACAATATCCATTTCTTTTTGTGCGCCTCTACAATAACACGTCAATGCATAATTTTTAAAATAAATAACCAATTGCACTAAATTATATATTTACACGAGAAATACATAGGTTGAGCGTTTGATCCCTTTTTTGTGACCGCGCCTCTACACCCGTACGATTGGTCGCGCTCGTGTGAACCTCCAAGTTATTGGTGCATCATCCCGAGTTATTGTCTTTTTATGGGGTGGACTTCAGACCAGTTATTAACTGCTGACGTGTGCCCCGTGTACACAGTCTCGCATGGCCTTCCTGCTAGCACTGTCCAAAATTAGTTGGAACTGGATACGAACGATCCCGCGGGCAGCAAAATCTCCCGCCTCCTTCTAAAATTTCCTCCACCTAGTCTTTGGCATGCGACATTCCCCTTTTGTCATTGGTGCATGGAGAACAATAGTTACAATACAACCCTCATTTACATAATAGGTCGGGGCTGCTTTGGTAACTTCCGGTTCCCCCCACCACACGATACACCCATTTTCTCTCCCCCTCCCGCAAAAACAACAACTCCACAGCACCAGAGCATCTTACATCACGCCATCCGTACTTCATCGGCCTTTCTACCCCTCCCCTGTCGAAACCCTAGACTGCTCACCCACCGGCATTGTCGGATTACGGGTTCCGCAAACCCTTGAAAGGTTTGAACTCTAGGGTGCGTGCAGAGATCTCAACCTACCCAGCCTGCCCACTTGTGATCCTCCTAAGCCTAGCGCATCGAGCTCGAAGAGACAAAGAGACACAACAGTTTATCCTGGTTCGGGCCACCTTGCGGTGTAATACCCTACTCCAGCGTTTTGGTGGATTGCCTCGAAGGGATGAGGATGAACAAGTACAGTGGGTGAACAAGCCTCAGGAGGTGAGGTGTTTTTGAGCTCAAGAGAGCTGGTGAGGTGTTCAGGTGAGAGTGGATCTCTTCCTGTTGCCCTAAAACTGGATCCCCCTCTATGGTGGTGGCTAAGTCCTATTTATAGTGGCCTTGGTCCTCTTCCCAAATGTTGGCGGGAAGGAATCCCACAACGGCCTGATTTGAAAGGGGAGAAGTAGTATAGCTTATCCTAACTAAAATGGTCTTCGCCTACAAAAAGCCCCTGGCCGTGACGCTGCGGTGGGCTCGGTGATGACCTCCGTCCTGCCGTCCTGGTGGTCTTGGTCTGGTTGCACCAGAACGGAAACCTTTGGGTATTCCTCGGGACTCCGCGCCTGTGACTTGCCTCCCTTGCAACAAAGAGGAAACTGGCGCTCTGTGCCCGCTGGCGCCCGCCTGGCCTTGGTCGTCATGGCTCACGTCAACTGAGCCTCGTGAGGTACACCTTGCATGGAACTCTCTTCCCCTTGGGAGCCATCCTGAAGAGGCCGATCCCCTCGGGGGTCTTGGCATCGTCCGCCTCGCGAGGCTTGGCCCCTCATGAGGGTCTTGAGTCGTTGATGCTGAAGTTGGGCCGTACCAGGCCATTGGGGGAACCACGTGGTGGGCCGCAGGAAGGCAAGTCTAGATACCCCCATATCCAGAACACCGACAGTAGCCCCCGGGCCCAAGGCACGCTCGGACTTGGCTTCCAGGCGAAGTGAAGGGGCAAGTGCGGAGCACCGCAGGCCCTAACCACCTGCGGCCTTGATGACGCATGGCGATTGATGGGACGTGGGCGTCTCCACTTCCCCATGCTACCTCGGCAACTGTTTGACTTGACGGGACGATGCGGCATGCAAAAGATCATCAGGGCCTGAGGTCGTTGAGGCCGGTGGTTGGCCTTCCTTGGGTATAAATGTGGGGGAGGGGCTGAGCCCCCTCGCTCATCTCTCCTTCGTCGTCTTGCCACCCGCTTCTTCTCCTTCTTCATCTTCTTTCCATGGCGCCGTCAGGGAGGTTTTCGGTGGCCGAGTAGGGGAAGGCTTCCAAGGAGGGACCAGCCGCTCCGCCTCCCAAGAGAGGCCGCGACTGTCCCCGTAAGCACCCCGCGGTCCCTACAGAGGCCCCCAGAGGGCGCGTGTCGGATTTAGGGATCCGGCAACCCTTGAAAGGTTCGAACTCTGGGGTGCGTGCGGAGATCTCAACATGCCCAGCCTGCCTACTCACGATCCTCCCTAGCCTAGCACGTCGAGCTCACAGAGACACAAAGGCACAAAGATTTATACTGGTTCGGGCCACTGTTATGGTGTAATACCCTAATCCAGTGTGGTGTGGTGGATTGCCTCGAGGGGCTATGGATGAACTAGTACAAGGATGAACAAGCCTCAGGAGGTGAGGTGTTCTTGAGCTGGTGTGGTGCTCAGGTCAGAATAGATCTCTCTCTACTATGGTGGTGGCTAAGTCCTATATATAGTGGCCTTGGTCCTCTTCCCAAATATGAGCGGGAAGGGATTCCACAACGGCGGGATTTGAAAGGGGACAAGTAGTACAGTCTATCCTGACAAAGGTAGTCTTTGCCTGCGAAAAGCTTCTGGTCGTGACGCTGCGGTGGGCTTGGTGATGACTGTCGGTGTTCTGGGAATGGGGGTTCCTAGACTTGCCTGCCTGCGGCCCACGGCATGGCTCCACCAGCGGCCCAGTACGACATGTCTTCATCAGCAAAACACTCAAGACCCTCGCGAGGGGCCAAGCCTCGCGAGGAAGACGACACAAGGCCTCCTCAGGAGAGGCCTCGCCAGGCAGGCTCGCAAGGCGACAGAGAGATCAAGGCAAGGGGTACCTCATGAGGTTCCCGTGACGCAAGCCATGACGACCAAGGCCAGCCGGGCGCCAGGCAGGCGCCGGCGCGTGCAGTGTCCACGTTTCCCCTTTGGTGCTAAGGGGGCAAGCGCAGGCGCGGAGTATCGAGGCATCAGGCAAAGGTTTCCATATTGGTGCAACAAGACCAAGACTAGCAGGACGGCAGGATGGAGGTCATCATGGAGCCCAAGATAGCGTCACCACCAGCGCCGTTGACAGGCAAAGACCACCTTTAGTCAGGATAGCTTGTACTAGCTGTCCCCTTTCAAATTGGCCGTTGTTGGATCCCTTCCCGCTCAATATTTGGGGAGAGGACCAGGACCTCTATACATTGGACTAGCCACCACAGTAGGAGGCAACTGAAACGGGAACTGAAACTGGAACTAGAGGACCAACTCAGTTCATCTCCGCATCCACGAAGCACAAGAACACCTCTCCTCAGGAAGTTGTTCTTCCCTTGTAACTGTTCATCATCAGCCCAAGAGGCAATCCACCACCACCACACTGGAGTAGGGTATTACACCACAACGGTGGCCCGAACCATTATAAATCTTGTGTCTCTTGTGTTCTGAGTTCATCGAGCTAACCTTAGAGATCACGGCGAGGCTGAGGGCGAGATTCGGTAGGGGGAAATCTTCATGCGCACCCCAGTGTTCGAACCTCAAGGGTTTTGCCGGAACCCTAAATCCTACATTTGGCACGCCAGGTAGGGGTGCGCCGAAGTCTTCCTTCCGCTGATCTGCGTCCCGTCGCTTTGTCGCGTCCATGTCCGACGCCCGCTGAGCCCGCACTGAGCGTCGGGCCGCTCTCGCCGCGCACGTTGCCCAGACGGCTCCTGTCGGCGAACCTCCCCGTCGTTCTCCATCGCCTACCACCAACGCCGCCACCGGCCCGGCGGGGAATGAGCAGCAAGCATCCTCGCTGCACCCCTCGGTGCGGCGGGACGGCCGCACCGCCACTCCGTCGCTGACCCCAGCTGGTTCGTCGTCCCACGCTCGTTGCGCCCCCACGGACGCGCAGGCCGCACTGCTTATGGCACGCGAGCTCCTGCGTTACCACCCCGTCGACGACCTATACAAGGAATGGCTCGCTCGCATCACCGAGCTTGTTAGTGCCGCAGGGGGCTCTCCCACGCCGTCATTCTTGTTGCCTCGCCCTCTGCCAGGTACGGGTGACGTGGCTCATGGAGCGCCTCCACCACCTCTGCCCCAAGACGGCGCCCTGGCGCCAAGGCGCGCGGCCCCTGGGCGTGACCCACCGCGTCCGGCGCCCGCGTGAGAAGAAGGAAGCTGTCAAGAAATCCCTCGGCCTCAAGAAGGCACCCCCGTGCTCCCTGCACCGGCATGACAAGACCGCTACTGCCTATGGCAGCGGTGCGCGGGTACCATCAAGAGCAAGCTCTATGTCAGCAAAGATCCCCGGTGACCACAGCAAGCTGTCGTGCCTTCACCCCCGAGCTGCGTAGCGTCGCCTGGCCGGGTAAGTTCAAGCCGGACCTACCTCCTCGCTATAACGGCACCCCGGACCCCGCGGAGTTCTTGCAGCTCTATGAGCTGAGCATCGAGGCGGCCAACGGCGACGAGAAAGTCATGGCGAATTGGTTCCCCATGGCACTCAAGGACGGTGCCCACTCATGGCTCCTGAACCTACCTCCCGGCTCGATCTCCTCCTAGGACAAGATGCACAGCCGCTTCATCGCCAACTTCCAGGGCACTCGCGACCGCCCCCCGGCCGCGGGTGACCTGCGGCGCATCAGGCAGCAGCCCGGGGAGACCCTGCAGAAATACTTCCAGCGCTTCAACAGCGTCCGCCTCAAGATCCCCAAGGTGACGGACGAGGCCATCATCTCAGCATTCTTTGATGGCGTCCGTGACATCAAGATGAAGGAGGAGCTCGCCATCCACGAGGAGTTGTGCACATCCCTAGAGCTGTTCAACCCGGCGACCAAGTGCGCAAGAGCTGGGGAGGGATGCCTCTCCCTCCTCGAGCTCCCAGCTGCCGACCAGGAAGAAACGAAGACCAAGGCCAAGGACGTGAAGTGCAAGGGAGTGGCCGTGCTCACGGCGGAACCAGACATGAAGTGTGGCAGGGACCAGCTGGAGTCGTCCAAGGGCAGCCGACCATTCTGCGCCTACCACAACCTCCACACCCACAACACCAACAATTGCCAGGAGCTTAGGGCCATTCGATAAGGGCGCTTCAGTCGACGCCCCGAGCGCAACGACTGGGGCAACGGCCGAGGAGGAGGACGTGGCAGAGGACGATGGGACGACCGTGGCCCTTGCCAGGAATGGCGTGACCGACCTCATGAGGATCGCTGGTAGGACCAGCCTTGCGAGGGCGCCTGGAGGGATCAGCCTCGCGAGGACCGCCCCCAGGGGAATGCAAGCCTTCCTCCGATGCTGCCTTCGCCAAGAAGGAATGACGACCATCATCAGGACAAGGGGGCTGGGGGCTTTTAGGAGCCACGTGCTATCGCTTGCATCTTCGGCGGGGCTCAGGCCCCGGCCTCTCAGCGTATCTTCAAGCAGTTTGCTCGCGAGGTGAACGCGGCCATCCCCAGGCTCGAGGCCACGCGCCTGCTCAGGTGGTCCAAGTGCGCCATCACCTTCAGCTCGGCAGATCAACTTAAGTGCACGGCTACTGCTGGCATTCTCCCGATGCTCTGTTCACCCATCATCAGCAACGTGCAAGTCACCAAGACCCTCATCGATGGCGGCGCAGGGCTCAACGTTCTACCCGTTGAGACGTTCAACAACCTTCAAGTGCCATATGATCAACTTCAGCCTACTAAGCCTTTATCAGGAGTTACTGACGGCTCCACCACCCCGAGATAGGGCAAGTTCATGGCGGTGACCCACCATGGCTACAACGTCCTGAAGATGCCAGGAAACGACGGAATCATCACGGTCCCCTGCAAACAGAGAGATGCGGTGTGCTCCCTCGAGCGTGCCTTCCAAGCCGCAACAATTGAGAACCCGAACAACAAGGGTGAGAACCTTCCTCAGGCCATCCCCAAGAAGAAGAAGCAACCTCTCTACACAGGGCCTCAGGAGGTCGGCACCTTGGGTGGTGCCGCGCCAGGATCAGCGCCCGTTCTTGGGGCGCCTCCTTCCATCGCATAGGAAGGCGCGCCTGGCGCCCTCCTCGGGCAGGGCTCGGGGGATCTCTTCTGGAGGGCCTCAGACCTCGCCAACATCACGAGGGAGGCGCTCGGGCACCACTTGGAGGCGTGCTTTGCGGCACGTTTCCCTCAGGAAGACACAAGGCGTGGAAAGCCCAATGTTCAGGAGTTCATTGCCAAGACCACTCAGGAGCTTCAGGAAGTGAGGGCCGTGCATGGCGACCGTCGCTCACCTGGCAAGGCTCCCCATCCAGGCGAGGATGGTGGGCTGCGCATCTGCATTGACGTCCTAGGGCTCAACCGAGCCGCATCTCAGGAGCGCTTCTAGCCTTCACGCATGGGACACTGCGAGGGTCTGCCGCACAGCTACGTTCGCATGCCTTTCGACCTACCGAACGCGGCTGCCACCTATCAGCATCACTTGCGGAGTATCCTGGCGGCTCAGGAGGCCAGGCACCATGTGATCCTAGAACAGATGGAGACTGTCCTCAAAGAACCACCTGGACCCTCAGATCCTCCTGATGCTCAGGGCCCCGGTGGCTCGTGAGGGTCAGCCCCTTCACTGTGCATCTTCAGCTGCCCCAACACCCCCTCTACAATGGAACCAGGTGACATCTCCCAAGTTCATTTCAGCTGGGAGTGCCCTCAGGGCTGCATCATTCCCAAGCCGCGTGGGTCCGTCCCTACGGCATGTATCTCTTTTTGTGTCTTTGGCTTACCTTGCTGGGGGCGCCCCTCGGGCTGCATCATCCCCAAGCCGCTTGGGTCTGACCCAGTGGCATGTATCCATTCTGCATTTACCTAAGCTGATTGCCTTTCATGCCTAATCTACCTATGATTATCACCTGCTCGATTGCCACCTACCATGGGTCCCTCCCTCTCTCATGCAATTTGCTTGCGCGTTAAAAGGGGGGCTCTTGAGCATCACGACTCAGGAGCTCTTACTGGCTCTCCAGCCCTCACCCCCTGGCCTTGACCACGGCATCGTGACCTGGCGTACCAGTGGCGGCTGAGCTCGCTCAAGGGCCGGGACCTGGGGACACAGAGCATTTATACCTAACTGTCTCGCAAGAACACACAGCTGCCAAAGACCCAAGACCAGGTGCAACCAGCCTTGAGGTAGGGCCTCGTGAGTCCCGCACTGGCTCACGAGTGCCCGGACACACCTCGTCTAGCCCTGCCGTGCAAGCCATGTGTCAGGGCGGGGCTGTACATGCCCCGGGGGCTCTCCACAGCAGGGAGTCCCCCTCCCATGCACCAGTGGAAGCGCCATGCTCCGCGCTGGCCGACGACACTGCCGAGGAGCGGCTATGCCCGTACACATACGGAAGCACTATGCTCCGTGCTGGTAATAAACAAGTGAGGGCGGCTCCACAGCTGTATCAACCTCAGGGAGCCCTAGAGCTCAGTGTCTGGCCTCATCGCAACACCTCCCCTCGGGAGCGTCGCGCGAGGGGGCTGGGCACGAGGGTTGTGCCCGGGTCATGCCCGAGCGTACGCCACCCAGCCAGGTCCTCCGGACCTGGTCATCGCCCCCCCCCAAGCGGAGCCAAGGTATGAAGGTCATTTGAACGTCAAGGGGGACTCCTGAGCATCGCGACTCAAGAGCCTAACTGGTCACGTAGCCCCTCACTCCTTGGTCCCGTCCTGGTGATCCTGTCGGGGCCAACAGCGGTTGAGGTATGCGCGGGGCCGGGCCCTGACGACATAGAACGCTAGATCTACCCCTACATTCCATTCCTATAAGTTTTTTGCGCATCAAGGGGGACTCTTGAGCATCGCGACTCAGGAGCCTAACTGGTCATGTAGCCTCTCACTCCTTGGTCCCGTCCTGGTGATCCGGTCGGGGCCAATAGCGGCTGAGGTATGCGCAGGGCCGGGCCCTGCCGACGTAGAACGTAAAGCAAATAGGAAGAAAACTGTAAAATCTCGAAGCAAATATTACAAACCATAATTATCTCCACAATACCAGATGCAAGTTTAAACGCCTCCACGAGGCATGGTGCACATTGCAGGAATTAAGCAGGAAAGAAGCTGTAGGTCAGTCATCCTTGGACACCGCCATTGCCCGCCAGGGACTCCACTCCCGTGGTGGCATCGCCTTCACCTGTACCATCACCCGGGGCCGCAGGATCAGCAGCACCGCCTTCCATGGACGTAGGATCGAAGGCACGGAACTATTCCAACAAGGCCTCCACCTGTCCCTTCACGGCTTCGGCAACAGCGGTGTAGCGCTCGTCGTTCATAGGCTCCAGCAACTCGTCAAGATTGGCATCAGGGTCACAGAGGTGGAGGTGGCTGAAGACGCGCATCAGTGCAGCGGAAGAAAGGACGCGAGCTTCTTCCTCTGCCATGGGGCCAATGCCGCTCATGACTTCCTCAAGCTCCTCGACCAAGTAAGGAAGTAGCTGGGCGGGGCCGTCCTCGTCGATAGTCAGCGGCTTCTCCAGGCCCTTCTCATAGAGTGCCTTCAGCGCCATGTGAGACCTCTCCTCAAGGAGTGCAAAGGCCGCGCGGTCCTCGGCCAGGACCTTCGCCTTGGCGTCGAGTTTGGCATTCTCCGCCCTCACCTTCTGCTCCAGCTTTTCCAGCCGGCCGCACTCAGTGGCCTGCGCCCCAACCGACCGCGCTAGCTCGGGGTCGCGACCCCTAACAGCGTCGTCCCGAGCCTTCACCCTTTCCTCCTCAGCTTGGCAGCCACGAGCCTCTTCGGCGCGCTTGTCGCACAAATCCTTCAGCTCGGCTTCCAATTCCCGACAGCGGTCCTGGGCAGCCACATCATCCTTCAGCGCCACCTTGCAAGAGGCTGCGTCTTGGGTGGCGGCCTGCTTCTCCTTCTCAGAGGCTGCGGCGACCCTCCTTAGCGCCGCTCGGACAGAGGCGTCAGAGTGAAGCCAGCCGGAAACCAGCTCCAGACGCCCAGCTACCAGATGGGAGTCAGTGCCCTCGAGGTCTTCTCACAGCCGGACCATCTCAGAAAGGGCATGTTCCAAGACATCGGGGGAGGTAGAAGGACCTTGAACCAGAAACGCAGCAGAAGTAGGAGGCGGCAGCATAGCCATGGCTTGGGAGACTGGGGGCTTCTGAGCCTTGGTACCTCAGCAGCAGCATCGGGTAACGGCACCTCCGGAGCCAGCAGGGCCATGGGGGCTGACTCTTCATGAGGATGCCCTCCCGGGCCTCGCGAGGATGACCGGGTAGGGGAGGTACAAACGCCATCGCCTCCCCTCCCCATGGAAGAAGGTGCGGCTGCAACAGATGGATCCGCCCCAGACGGTGTCGCCGCGTCCTCCTTCCTCTTTTTCGCCGTAGGCGGTGGCCTAGCCAATCGATGGTGAACTGAAATGCCGTTGATGCGGCTATATCTCCCACGTGTCGACGCATGACTTAGAGGCATAACCACATTGAAAGCAATGTCGCAAGTGAGGTAATCTTCACACAACCCATGTTATACATAAGTGAAAGAGATACATAGTTGGCTTACAATCGCCACTTCACACAATTACATGAATAAAGCATTACATCATCCAGATACAATCAAGGTCCGACTACGGAACCAAAATAAAAGAAGAACCCCAAATGCGACAAAAAGGTCCCCGATCGACCCCAACTAGGATCCACTACTGATCAACTAGAACGTAACAATACAAAGGGCAAGATCTTCATCGAGCTCCTCCTTGAGCTTGGTTGCGTCACCTGCTCAGTAACATAGGCACCTGCAAACTAGTTTTGGAAGTATCTGGTGAGCCACGAGGACTCAGCAATCCCATTACCATGGGTATCAAGACTAGCAAAGCTTAATGGGAAACGAAGGGGTAAAGTGGTGAGGTTGCAGCAGCGACTAAGCAAGTATGGTGGCTAACATACGCAAATGAGAGCGAGAAGAGAAACAAAGGAACGGTCGTCAACTAGCAATGATCAAGAGGTGATCCTGAACACCTACTTACGTCAAACATAACACAGAAACCGTGTTCACTTGCCGGACTCCGCCGAGAAGAGACCATCACGGCTACACACACGGTTGATGAGTTTTATTTCGGATCTGGTGTCAAGTTATCTACAACCGGACATTAACAAATTCCCATCTGCCACATAACCGCGGGCACGACTCTCGAAAGTTTATACCCGCAGGGTGTCCCAACTTAGCCCATGACAAGCTCTCGCGATCAACGAAGGAATAGACCTTCTCCCAAGACACTCCGATCAGACTCGGTATCCGGTACATCAAGACATTTCGACAATGGTAAAACAAGACCAGCAAAGCCTCCCGCCAGCCGACAAATCCCGATAGGAGCTGCACATATCTCGCTCTCGGGGCACACCGGATGAGCAAGACGTCGGGTTGGCATAGACCCTGGTTGCCAGGGCGCCGGACATCGCTTCGGTTTGGACCAGCACTTAGACAAGCACCGCCTGTGGGGGCTAAAATAAAGATGACCCTTGGGTTGGCCGACCCAAGGAAAGGGATAGGTGGTGGTGAGGCAAATGGTAAAACCAATGTTGGGCCTTGCTGGACAAGTTTTATTCAAAGCGAACTGTCAGGGGGGTCCCATAAATCACCCGACCGCGTTAGGAACGCAAAATCCGGGAACATCACACCAGTATGACGGAAACTAGGGCGACAAGAGTGGAACAAAACACCAGGCATAAGGCCGAGCCTTCCACCCTTTACCAAATATATAGATGCATTAATAATATAAGAGATATTGTGATATCCCAAACATAACCCTGTCCACCATGGAGCAATCTTCAACTTCACCTGCAACTAGCAACGCTATAAGAGGGGCTGAGCAAAGCGGTAACATAGCCAAACAACGGTTTGCATAGGAAAGGTGTCAAAGGTTAGGGGTTCATGGCAATATGGGATGGCTTGATAAACAGGTAATAGCATGATGCATGACCAAGCTACATGAAGCTACTCATGGCAAGAGATTATGCATACAAGAGCAACACATCAAGGCAAGTTTAAATGAGGCCGGGAACAACATATAAAAATTCCAGTAAGTCCTCATATGAATATTTCGAAATTGCTCCAGAACTGAATAAACCTTATGTTCAAGTTTTTAAACAGCAAGTTAAAGAGCACCAAGAGAATCTACACGAAATTCTAGTCATTAGATTCGGAGCTACGACCTAGAAGATATGAGCAAAACAAGTTAAACATGGCATTGATTGAAAATGCATACAAACATCAAGCAAACACCTCAAAACATGGATGCAACATGATAATATGGAACTACATGCAAAAACAAGCAAGTTTCATATAGAGCACACTCAAAACGGAGCAACGGTGTAACACATACACTCTATACAAGTCATAGCAACAATCTGTCCATAACAGCAACTAGGCATATTACAAGCATCAAAACAACATGCTACAGCACCCCAACATAATAACAAAAGGCATGGGCATGAAGTACACGTAAAGCATAACAAAACATGAACACTGAGCTATCTCCAGAAAAGACTAGAACATGCTTAAAAAGGCATGGAGATATTGCAAATAATAAGAGTTTCAGACTTTAGTAGAAATAACATCAGGTTGCAATGTTTAGAGCAAGCAAACAACATGTTACAGGAAAATATCATGGCAAACAAAGGCATGGCAAGAATCTACTAATTGCATATATCAAAAGACCCTTACTTACCATGAGCCAAAAAGGCATAGAAAATATGATGGCACCCTTGTAAACATGGCAAGTTATATTACAGATTCAAACATGGCAGGAACAACAATAAGTAGGCATGTTCGTGAGCTTGAACCACTCACCACAGAGCAATACATGGCATGGCAAGGCAACCAACAGTAAGAAGGCATGTTTATGAAGCTAGGCATGGCAAGAGCAAGGTCATAGGGTGCATGGATCACTAGGAAAACACATGGGAACAAGTGAACTTAATGTAAACAGGCTGACAGCAACATTTTCAAGCAACTTTAGAGCAAGAAATGAACATGTTCCAGCAGGCTATAATTGCAACCAAGGGCATGAATGGATAGAGCATGACATGTAGATCAAAACATGTTTATAGGGCATCTCCAGATTATGGATAGAATGATTAGTAGAAGCATGTTAACATAGCAACAAAATATATGTAACTGTCAGAAAACAAAGAACAGCAACTACCCTACTTAGCAAGCTCGATACACTCAGCACACAACTCACAAAAATACATGGTTGGCACCCTTGGAAAGATGGCATGGCGTAGATCAACATTCATGTAGACATCAACCTCATAGGATGCACACATCAAACATGACAAAAATGATAAAAGAGCAAGTTATAACAGTTTCAGCAGATTAACATCAACATGCACTCTTCCAACAGCATTTCGGGCATCAAGATGAGCTCAAATGAAAATGATGCAATGGAATGAAATGATCTACTCGTCGAGACGAACAATTTGACATATTAAACGCGTAAAACGGAGCTACGGATGCAGAGATGTGATGCAATGAATATAGCATGTTGAAACTGGAATCTTGGGACTTAGAGATTTCGGGGTTAACCTCGTCCTGCACGGAAATCGAGGCACGGCCGGAATCTGGCCGGAGTTGTTGCCGGGAAGTCGCCGACGAGGTCGAGGGAGCTCGGGAGGTGCGGGGGAGGCGGCCCCGGCCCGGATCTGGCCGGATCCGGCCGGAGGCGACGGAGGACAGCGGAGCGAGGGGGGCATGCCGCGGCGCATGTGGCAAAGTGAGCCCGGCGGCGGATCCGACGGGCCGGGCGGGCTTGCGCTTGTCGCTGGGCGAGGCTGGAGGGCGGCGAGGACGGGCGGCGCGACGGGCCAGGGCAAGGCGGCGGCGAAGCTGGGGCTCAGCGCGGGCGCCGTGGCCGAGGAGGACGGCGGCGGTTCGGCGAAGCGGGCGCGGCGGGCGAGGCGGGCGGCGTGGGGCGGGCGGTGATGTGGCACGCCTGGCATGTCGTGGGGGCGCGGCGGACGGGCAGAGGGCTGCCTCGGGCTCGGGCAACCCAGTGGGAGGCGCTGACCGGCGGCGGGGTCGGCGACGTGGCGCCGTCTGATTCGTCGGGGCGGCGGTTGGACACGTCTGGCGCGGGGTTGGACATGTCCGGCGGCTGCGAGGGAGAGGGCTAGGGTTTTATCTGCGCGGAAATTCCGGGAGGGACACATATATATAGGTAGAGGGAGCTAGGAGAGTCCAAATGAGGAGCGGTTTTCGGCCACGCGATCGTGATCGAACGACCGAGAGCATGGTGGGGAGTTTGCTGGGTTTTGGGCCACTTTGGAAGGGGTGTTGGGCTGCAACTCAAAGAGGCTTTTACGGTTACCCGGTTAACCGTTGGAGTACCAAACGACCTCCAAATGGCACGAAACTTGACAGGCGGTCTACCGGTGCTATACTAAGGCCGCTTGTCAAACCTCGGGCCGTTCCGAGAAAGTTTAATACCCGCACAAGAGAAGAGAGAAGAGGGAGACGCCGGAGGACATAGGAGCACCGGATTGCAAAACGGACAACGGGGAAAAGGCTCGGATGCATGAGACGAACATGTATGCAAAATGAGATGCACATGATGACATGATAAAATGCAAATGATGACCTGGCAAAGTGCAACACGCAAGCAAATGACATGGCAATGACGGCGAATAACTGGCGGACACCTGGCGCATCGGATCCGGGGCGTTACAACACTCCACCACTACGAGAGGATCTCGTCCCGAGATCTAGGATGGCACTGGAGGGAAAAGGAAGAGGAAGAGGAGAGGTAAAACTAAGTTGCTTCTTTGACGAACGAGTGAAACCATGAACCTTGAGAGGTTGAGCAAAAAGAAAGGAAGAAAATAACGAAGATGAACAAAGTTGAAAACACTTCGGTTAAATGGATAAGCAAGAAAAGAACACGATCCTCACAATTCGAGATGATTAGTGAAGAGAGCAACATCACCATGCCTCTGTAACGAAATAATAGAAGATAGACCATCGGAATAAAAGAATGGAGCAGAAAATGCCAACTTCTGCCACAAATGAACTTGGAAAGCATCCTTGCAAAAAAGAATCGAATGGAGTTGTTGGAAAATCAACAACGAGAAGCACAAGCTTGTTGTGGGCTTATGGCAAACATCTCAAAATGATGAGGTGACAACCGGCCACTAATGGAAACAATTGATTTGACTGAGAGCACCAAAGAGATGAAAAACTTCTTTCTCCAAGAGGATAGGAGATAACTTGGATCATTGATAAGCACCATAATAGCAACATTCCTTAGGGAAGGCTTTAGGTGAAATCTATACCAAGATAACTCCAATGAAGAGACTGATGGATTTAAAATACCTCATTCTTGACAACAATATGAATCATGAAACATGAAGGAAATTGTCAAGAGTGACATAACACCATCTCAAAAGATAAGATAGAAGGAATTGCACTTTGGAATGCAAGACGGATAATACTTGAGCTTCTCAAAACAAAACAAGTGTTGGGCACCCTGTTTAATTTTGAGTATAGCTTGGCGGATCATAACTTCAAGAGAAATCTTGAAGAACAATTGAAGAATGAAAAGAATCCTTGACGAACCACCATTTAGAGCCTCCATGAAGAACTCCGGTAATAAAAGGATGATGAAAATAAAAAGAAGTTGAAAACACAAGGTGAATCCTTGCAATGATTTAGATGGAGCTTCGCGATGAGATAATTGAGAGAACTTGGAACTCCGAAAAGAAAGATGAAGCCTCTCGAACCGAGAATGTGATATGATGACCAACTCCGGAAATAAAGATGAATCACTTGTAATCAAGAATTTATTCATCATGAATAATCTCCGGAAGAAAAGAATTGAATTTACTCGATGAAACAAGAATAAGAATTACATTATGCTTATCCCTCATCAATTAAATTGATGACCCACAATGGATTTGGCATGCCACTTATTCACGAGAAAGGATTAAGATAGATATGGCGCAAGCTTGGGAAGGTCTTCAACGAACCACGGTAGGATTGGAAAGAACGAATGAATTAAATGATAACGAAAGAGGTGAAATCTTGAACGAACCACCGTAAGAATTGAAAATGAACGTAGCAAAGCCACAATTCACGGGAAGAATTGGAAACGAATGAAGATACTTGAGGGAATTTAGATACATGAGAACGAAGAGATCATGAACTGATTAGAGGATATTTGAACGATGCACTGGTAAGATTTGGAGAACGATAGCTACACACTGAGAATGAAGAATTATGGCATGATGACCTTCGGAGGAAAGAAATGGAAACAACTCATGAAATGCTCCGGATGGTAAGAAAAGAATTGTCACAATCAAAACAATTATGAGGATGGCATGAAACTAGAACCATGAATATTCAAGAGAATGGACCAAGATTTAAGAGAAATTCGTCTTCGGTCTTCAAATGTTGAGAATGATGATGAGAAACACCATGAATTGTTGAGATACTCCAGGAGAATTAAAAGAGGGAACGTTGAGCCAAAGATGAAAAGAATTTGAAAGCGGCCTAGGAGAAGGCATGTGACTGATGAAAATTCATTCTTACATCAAACTTGGAAAAGAATTTGGGATAGCTCCGGAATAATTAGAAGAGTCAGGTAAGATCCTGGGAAAAGACCTGTGGGTTAGGGCCCACTCAAAAGAAAACACCGTTGAAAATGATTTTAAAGAGAAATTACACCGGTTGAATTAAATGGCTTGAATGAGATAACAACCTCGAAATATCTTGAAGGGATTGAGAATGGAAATGCAAGTCTTCTGAGATATCTTCAACACTCCAGAACAAATGAATAGGAAGAAGTGAATGATTAAGAGGTGCATCGGTATGAGAAAGCATTAGAAACGAGGAAAAGAATATGATGAATATCAAAAGCTTGAATAGGATCCACCGGAGAAGAGACAACAATGAAGGATGATGAACTTGAAGCTGTTGAGCATCTTCATGGGAAATCACCGGATAAGAACATTGATTGAAAAGAATGAAGAGACTTCACATGAATAAATGGATACTTGATTAAGAAATCTGTGTCCTTGAAGAAAAAGGGTGGGAGGGCGGGAAAACAAAGGCAACTTGGGACGGATGAAACAAACACCGTTGAGAAAACTTAGATTTGATCTTGCGGATGGGAAAAATGATGGGATCCACTTGAAGAGAAGCACACCGGTTGGAAAGGAGTTGACATGACAAAGTCAATGATCAAAAGGATCAGTATTCACATAGCAATATGAGAACATCGTTTAGGAAAGGTATGGATTCAACATTTGACATCGAAGCAACTCGAATACCACAAATAACACAAAACAAAGGATTTGGCTTGCAGAATAAGCCGGAACAAATACATAAGATAGAGATTTACCCAATCCCATATCATGCATCTGTCGAAAAGATATTCTAGGAGCTACTTGCATTCCCACCTATAAACTCCCAAAACTTTCTGGTTATACAATCTGGTGTTGGGGATACAGGGGAAGCAATATATCTCACCCAAACTAACAATCCCTACATCCAGCTGTATCCATCCGTCAACACATAACCAAGAAACCTTCGGAAATCGTGTACCTCAACTTTTGAAAAGCATCCGTTATACGAGTCATGGCAATACTCCTATACTCACCTCAGTACTGGGTTATCATGGTTATCTCACCAACAACTGCATAAAAGAGATTTTCGATGTCGGCGGACTAAACTTAGGTATTCCAGAACTGCAACGATAAAATTATGACGACAACACCTCAGGGCTCAACTCCCCGGGACACTTCCACTAAACCCCTGACAGGAGGCACCAAGACAATGTTCTCATCATAAAACCATCGGAACGATTCCAAGATACCCGCGTGATCCTAAAAAAAATTTTAGTGAAATTTTAGAAGAGAAGAGTCAAAACTCTACGTCAGGAGACCTCACCAGAGCGACGAAGGGACTGAGGAGTAAAAAGAATTCCTAACTCTCTGATATATATAATCCTAAATGACTCAAAACATTTTTCTATACACAACTCGGCCGCTAAAAACGATCAAGCAGTGGGGCTCCTAAGGTCGGGGAAGGCTCTGATTACCACCTTGAAACGCCCTCGATGCGGCTATATCTCCCACGTGTAGACGCACGACTTAGAGGCATAACCGCATTGAAAGCAATGTCGCAAGTGAGGTAATCTTCACACAACCCATGTTATACATAAGGGAAAGAGATACATACTTGGCTTACAATCGCCACTTCACACAATTACATGAATAAAGCATTACATCATCCAGATACAATCAAGGTCCGACTACGGAACCAAAATAAAAGAAGAACCCCAAATGCGACCAAAAGGTCCCCGATCGACCCCAACCGGGCTCCACTCTCGATCAACTAGAATGTAACAATACAAAGGGCAAGATCTTCATCGAGCTCCTGCTTGAGCTTGGTTGCGCCACCTTTCAAGAACATAGGCACCGCAAACTGGATTTGAAGTATCCGTGAGCCACGAGGACTCAGCAATCCCATTACCATGGGTATCAAGACTAGCAAAGCTTAATGGGAAAGGAAGGGGTAAAGTGGTGAGGTTGCAGCAGCGACTAATCAAGTATGGTGGCTAACATACGCAAATGAGAGCGAGAAGAGAAACAAAGGAACGGTCATCAACTAGCAATGATCAAGAGGTGATCCTGAACACCTACTTACGTCAAACATAACACAGAAACCGTGTTCACTTGCCGGACTCCGCCGAGAAGAGACCATCACGGCTACACACACGGTTGATGCGTTTTATTTTGGATCTGGTGTCAATTTATCTACAACCGGACATTAACAAATTCCCATCTTCCACATAACCGCGGGCACGACTTTCGAAAGTTTATACCCTGCAGGGGTGTCCCAACTTAGCCCATGACAAGCTCTCGCGATCAACGAAGGAATAGACCTTCTCCCAAGACACTCCGATCAGACTCGGTATCCCGGTACATCAAGACATTTCGACAATGGTAAAACAAGACCAGCAAAGCCTCCCGCTGTGCCGACAAATCCCGATAGGAGCTGCACATATCTCGTTCTAAGGGCACACCGGATGAGCAAGACGTCGGGTTGGCATAGACCCTGGTTGCCCAGGGGGCGCCGGACATCGCTCGGTTTGGACCAGCACTTAGACAAGCACTGGCCCGGGGGGGCTAAAATAAAGATGACCCTCACGTTGGCCGACCCAAGGGAAAGGGATAGGTGGTGGTGAGGCAAATGGTAAAACCAATGTTGGGCCTTGCTGGACAAGTTTTATTCAAAGCAAACTGTCAGGGGGGGTCCCATAAATCACCCGACCGCGTTAGGAACGCAAAATCCGGGAACATAACACCGATATGACGGAAACTAGGGCGGCAAGAGTGGAACAAAACACCAGGCATAAGGCCGAGCCTTCCACCCTTTACCAAATATATAGATGCATTAATAATATAAGAGATATTGTGATATCCCAAACATAACCCTGTCCACCATGGAGCAATCTTCAACTTCACCTGCAACTAGCAACGCTATAAGAGGGGCTGAGCAAAGCGGTAACATAGCCAAACAACGGTTTGCATAGGAAAGGTGTCAAAGGTTAGGGGTTCATGGCAATATGGGATGGCTTGATAAACAGGTAATAGGTAGCGCAGCATAGCGATAGAACGAAGCAACTAGCATAGCAATGATAGTAGTGAGATCCAGGGTAGCGGTCATCTTGCCTGAAATCCCGCAAGGAAGAAGAACGAGTCCATGAAGAAGACGAACGGATCCTCACGATCGCAACGAAACAGGAACTAACAAGAAGAAGCACACAACATAGTAAACACACCACACATGAACAAGGCATGATGCACAGTAATCATGATGCATGACCAACCTATATGAAGCTACTCATGGCAAGAGATGATGCATACAAGAGCAACACATCAAGGCAAGTTTAAATGAGGCCGGGAACAACATATAACAATTCCGGTAAGTCCTCATATGCATATTCCGAAATTGGTCCAGAACTGAATAAACCTTATGTTCAAGTTGTTAAACAGCAAGTTAAAGAGCACCAAGAGAATCTACACGAAATTCTAGTCAAGTTACATATAAAGTTCATTAGATTCGGAGCTACGGCCTAGAAGATATGAGCAAAACAAATTAAACATGGCATTGATGCAAAAATGCATACAAACATCAAGCAAACACCTCAAAACATGGATGCAACATGATAATATGGAACTACATGCAAAAATAAGCAAGTTTCATATAGAGCACACTCAAAACGGAGCAACGGTGTAACACATACACTCTATACAAGTCATAGCAACAATCTGTCCATAACAGCAACTAGGCATATTACAAGCATCAAAACAACATGCTACAGCACCCCAACATAATAACAAAAGGCATGGGCATGAAGTACACGTAAAGATAACAAAACATGAACACTGAGCTATCTCCAGAAAAGACTAGAACATGCTTAAAAAGGCATGGAGATATTGCAAATAATAACAGTTTCAGACTTTAGTAGAAATGGCATCAGGTTGCAATGTTTAGAGCAAGCAAACAACATGTTACAGGAACATATCATGGCAAACAAAGGTGTGGCAAGAATCTACTAATTGCATAGATCAAAATACCCTTACTGACCATGAGCCAAAAAGGCATAGAAAATATGATGGCACCCATGTAAACATGGCAAGTTTTATTACAGATTCAAACATGGCAGGAACAACAATAAGTAGGCATGTTCGTGAGCTTGAACCACTCACCACAGAGCAATACATGGCATGGCAAGGCAACCAACAGTAAGAAGGCATGTTTATGAAGCTAGGCATGGCAAGAGCAAGGTCATAGGGTGCATGGATCACTAGGAAAACACATGGGAACAAGTGAACTTAATGTAAACAGCTGACAGCAACATTTTCAAGCAACTTTAGAGCAAGAAATGAACATGTTCCAGCAGGCTATAATTGCAACCAAGGGCATGAATGGATAGAGCATGACATGTAGATCAAAACATGTTTATAGGGCATCTCCAGATTATGCATAGAATGATTAGTAGAAGCATGTTAACATAGCAACAAAATATAATGAGAATCTGTCAGAAAACAAAGAACAAAGAACTACCCTACTTAGCAAGCTCGATACACTCAGCACACAACTCACAAAAATATATGGTTGGCACCCCTGGAAAGATGGTATGGCATAGATCAACATTCATGTAGACATCAACCTCATAGGATGCACACATCAAACATGACAAAAATGATAAAAGAGCAAGTTATAACAGTTTCAGCTGATTAACATCAACATGCACTCTTCCAACAAACATTTCGGGCATCAAGATGAGCTCGAATGAAAATGATGCAATGGAATGAAATGATCTACTCGTCGAGGCGAACAATTTGACATATTACACACGCAAAACGGAGCTACGGATGCAGAGATGTGATGCAATGAATATGGCATGTTGAAACTGGAATCTGGGGACTTAGAGATTTCGGGGTCAACCTCGTCCTCCACGGAAATTGAGGCTCGGCCGGAATCTGGCCGGAGTTGTTGCCGGGAAGTCGCCGGCGAGGTCGAGGGAGCTCAGGAGGTGCGGGGGAGGCGGCCCCGGCCCGGATCTGGCCGGATCCGGCCGGAGGCGGCGGAGGACGGCGGGAGCGGATGGGGGGCTGCCGGGCGGCGGCGCTGGCAAAGTGAGCCCGCGGCGGGATCCGGTCGGGCCGGGCGGCTTGGCCGCTGATCGCTTGGCGTAGGCCGAGGGCGGCGAGGACGGGCGGCGCGACGGGCAGGGGGCAAGGCGGCGGCGAAGCTGGGCTTCAGGCTTGGCGCCGTGGGCTGTGAGGACGGGCGGCGGCTCGTGCGAAGCGGGCACGGCGGCGGCGGCGGAGGCGGCGGCCATGGGTGTTCTGGCGGCGCAACACGTCCACTGGTCGCGGTGGGCGGACGGAGCCGAGCGAGCGGGCGGCCTCGGCTCGGGCGGGCCCACGCGGTGGGAGGCGCTGACCGGCGGCGGGGTCGGCGACGTGGCGCCGTCTGATTCGTCGGGGCGGCGGTTGGACACGTCCGGCGCGGGGTTGGACATGTCCGGCGGCCGCGGGGGAGAGGGCTAGGGTTTTATCTGCGCGGAAATTCCGGGAGGGACACATATATATAGGTAGAGGGAGCTAGGAGAGTCCAAATGAGGAGCGGTTTTCGGCCACGCGATCGTGATCGAACGACCGAGAGCATGGTAGGGAGTTTGCTGGGTTTTGGGCCACTTTGGAAGGGGTGTTGGGCTGCAACTCAAAGAGGCTTTTACGGTTACCCAGTTAACCGTTGGAGTACCAAACGACCTCCAAATGGCACGAAACTTGACAGGCGGTCTACCGGTGCTATACTATGGCCGCTTGTCAAACCTCGGGCCATTCCGAGAAAGTTTAATACCCGCACAAGAGAAGAGAGAAGAGGGAGATGCCGAAGGACATAGGAGCACCGGATTGCAAAACGGACAACGGGGAAAAGGCTCGGATGCATGAGACGAACATGTATGCAAAATGAGATGCACATGATGACATGATAAAATGCAAATGATGACATGGCAAAGTGCAACACGCAAGCAAATGACATGGCAACGTCGGCGAATAACTGGCGGACACCTGGCGCATCGGATCCGGGGCGTTACAACACTCCACCACTACGAGAGGATCTCGTCCCGAGATCTAGGATGGCACTGGAGGGAAAAGGAAGAGGAAGAGGAGAGGTAAAACTAAGTTCCTTCTTTGACGAACGAGTGAAACCATGAACCTTGAGAGGTTGAGCAAAAAGAAAGGAAGAAAATAACGAAGATGAACAAAGTTGAAAACACTCCGGTTAAATGGATAAGCAAGAAAAGAACACGATCCTCACAATTCGAGATGATTAGTGAAGAGAGCAACATCACCATGCCTCCGTAACGAAATAATAGAAGATAGACCATTGGAATAAAAGAATGGAGCAGAAAATGCCAACTTCGCCACAAATGAACTTGGAAAGCATCCTTGCAAAAAGAATCGAATGGAGTTGTTGGAAAATCAACCACGAGAAGCACAAGCTTGTTGTGGGCTTATGGCAAACATCTCAAAATGATGAGGTGACAACCGCCACTAATGGAAACAATTGATTTGGTGAGAGCACCAAAGAGATGAAAACTTCTTTCACCAAGAGGATAGGAGATAACTTGGATCATTGATAAGCACCATAATAGCAACATTCCTTAGGGAAGGCTTTAGGTGAAATCTATACCAAGATAACTCCAATGAAGAGACTGATGGATTTAAAATACCTCATTCTTGACAACAATATGAATCATGAAACATGAAGGAAATTGTCAAGAGTGACATAACACCATCTCAAAAGATAAGATAGAAGGAATTGCACTTTGGAATGCAAGACGGATAATATTTTGAGCTTCTCAAAACAAAACAAGTGTTGGGCACCCTGTTTAATTTTGAGTATAGCTTGGCGGATCATAACTTCAAGAGAAATCTTGAAGAACAATTGAAGAATGAAAAGAATCCTTGACGAACCACCATTTAGAGCCTCCATGAAGAACTCCGGTAATAAAAGGATGATGAAAAGAAAAAGAAGTTGAAAACACAAGGTGAATCCTTGCAATGATTTAGATGGAGCTTCGCGACGAGATAATTGAGAGAACTTGGAACTCCAAAAAGAAAGATGAAGCCTCTCGAACCGAGAATGTGATATGATGACCAACTCCGGAAATAAAGATGAATCACTTGTAATCAAGAATTTATTCATCATGAATAATCTCCGGAAGAAAAGAATTGAATTTACTCGATGAAACAAGAATAAGAATTACATTATGCTTATCCCTCATCAATTAAATTGATGACCCACAATGGATTTGGCATGCCACTTATTCACGTAGAAAGGATTAAGATAGATATGGCGCAAGCTTGGGAAGGTCTTCAACGAACCACCGGTAGGATTGGAAAGAACGAATGAATTAAATGATAACGAAAGAGGTGAAATCTTGAACGAACCACCGTAAGAATTGAAAATGAACGTAGCAAAGCCACAATTCACCGGGAAGAATTGGAAAACGAATGAAGATACTTGAGGGAATTTAGATACATGAGAACGAAGAGATCATGAACTGATTAGAGGATATTTGAACGATGCACTGGTAAGATTTGGAGAACGATAGCTACACACTGAGAATGAAGAATTATGGCATGATGACCTTCGGAGGAAAGAAATGGAAACAACTCATGAAATGCTCCGGATGGTAAGAAAAGAATTGTCACAATCAAAACAATTATGAGGATGGCATGAAACTAGAACCATGAATATTCAAGAGAATGGACCAAGATTTAAGAGAAATTCGTCTTCGGTCTTCAAATGTTGAGAATGATGATGAGAAACACCATGAATTGTTGAGATACTCGGGAGAATTAAAAGAGGAACGTTGAGCCAAAGATGAAAAGAATTTGAAAGCGGCCTAGGAGAAGGCATGTGGTGATGAAAATTCATTCTTACATCAAACTTGGAAAAGAATTTGGGATAGCTCGGAATAATTAGAAGAGTCGTAAGATCACGAAAAGACCTGTGGGTTAGGGCCCACTCAAAAGAAAACACCGTTGAAAATGATTTTAAAGAGAAATTACACGGTTGAATTAAATGGCTTGAATGAGATAACAACCTCGAAATATCTTGAAGGGATTGAGAATGGAAATGCAAGTCTTCCGAGATATCTTCAACACTCCGAACAAATGAATAGGAAGAAGTGAATGATTAAGAGGTGCATCGGTATGAGAAAGCATTAGAAACGAGGAAAAGAATATGATGAATATCAAAAGCTTGAATAGGATCCACCGGAGAAGAGACAACAATGAAGGATGATGAACTTGAAGCTGTTGAGCATCTTCATGGGAAATCACCGGATAAGAACATTGATTGAAAAGAATGAAGAGACTTCACATGAATAAATGGATACTTGATTAAGAAATCTGTGTCCTTGAAGAAAAAGGGTGGAGGGCGGAAAACAAAGGCAACTTGGGACGGATGAAACAAACACCGTTGAGAAAACTTAGATTTGATCTTGCGGATGGGAAAAATGATGGGATCCACTTGAAGAGAAGCACACCGTTGGAAAGGAGTTGACATGACAAAGTCAATGATCAAAAGGATCGAGATTCACATAGCAATATGAGAACATCGTTTAGGAAAGGTATGGATTCAACATTTGACATCGAAGCAACTCGAATACCACAAATAACACAAAACAAAGGATTTGGCTTGCAGAATAAGCCGGAACAAATACATAAGATAGAGATTTACCCAATCCCATATCATGCATCTGTCGAAAAGATATTCTAGGAGCTACTTGCATTCCCACCTATAAACTCCCAAAACTTTCTGGTTATGCAATCTGGTGTTGGGGATACAGGGGAAGCAATATATCTCACCCAAACTAACAATCCCTACATCCAGCTGTATCCATCCGTCAACACATAACCAAGAAACCTTCGGAAATCGTGTACCTCAACTTTTGAAAAGCATCCGTTATACGAGTCATGGCAATACTCCTATACTCACCTCAAGATCGGGTTATCATGGTTATCTCACCAACAACTGCATAAAAGAGATTTTCGATGTCGGCGGACTAAACTTAGGTATTCCAGAACTGCAACGATAAAATTATGACGACAACACCTCAGGGCTCAACTCCCCGGGACACTTCCACTAAACCCCTGACAGGAGGCACCAAGACAATGTTCTCATCATAAAACCATCGGAACGATTCCAAGATACCCGCGTGATCCTAAAAAAAATTTTAGTGAAATTTTAGAAGAGAAGAGTCAAAACTCTACGTCAGGAGACCTCACCAGAGCGACGAAGGGACTGAGGAGTAAAAAGAATTCCTAACTCTCTGATATATATAATCCTAAATGACTCAAAACATTTTTCTATACACAACTCGGCCGCTAAAAACGATCAAGCAGTGGGGCTCCTAAGGTCGGGGAAGGCTCTGATTACCACCTTGAAACGCCCTCGATGCGGCTATATCTCCCACGTGTCGACGCACGACTTAGAGGCATAACCGCATTGAAAGCAATGTCGCAAGTGAGGTAATCTTCACACAACCCATGTTATACATAAGGGAAAGAGATACATAGTTGGCTTACAATCGCCACTTCACACAATTACATGAATAAAGCATTACATCATCCAGATACAATCAAGGTCCGACTACGGAACCAAAATAAAAGAAGAACCCCAAATGCGACCAAAAGGTCCCCGATCGACCCCAACTGGGCTCCACTACTGATCAACTAGAATGTAACAATACAAAGGGCAAGATCTTCATCGAGCTCCTGCTTGAGCTTGGTTGCGTCACCTGCTCAGTAACATAGGCACCTGCAAACTGGATTTGGAAGTATCTGGTGAGCCACGAGGACTCAGCAATCCCATTACCATGGGTATCAAGACTAGCAAAGCTTAATGGGAAAGGAAGGGGTAAAGTGGTGAGGTTGCAGCAGCGACTAATCAAGTATGGTGGCTAACATACGCAAATGAGAGCGAGAAGAGAAACAAAGGAACGGTCATCAACTAGCAATGATCAAGAGGTGATCCTGAACACCTACTTACGTCAAACATAACACAGAAACCGTGTTCACTTGTCGGACTCCGCCGAGAAGAGACCATCACGGCTACACACACGGTTGATGCGTTTTATTTTGGATCTGGTGTCAATTTATCTACAACCGGACATTAACAAATTCCCATCTTCCACATAACCATGGCACGACTCTCGAAAGTTTATACCTGCAGGGTGTCCCAACTTAGCCCATGACAAGCTCTCGCGATCAACGAAGGAATAGACCTTCTCCCAAGACACTCCGATCGACTCGGTATCCGGTACATCAAGACATTTCGACAATGGTAAAACAAGACCAGCAAAGCCTCCGCTGTGCCGACAAATCCCGATAGGAGCTGCACATATCTCGTTCTAAGGGCACACCGGATGAGCAAGACGTCGGGTTGGCATAGACCCTGGTTGCCCAGGGGGCGCCGGACATCGCTCGGTTTGGACCAGCACTTAGACAAGCACTGGCCCGGGGGGGCTAAAATAAAGATGACCCTCGGGTTGGCCGACCCAAGGGAAAGGGATAGGTGGTGGTGAGGCAAATGGTAAAACCAATGTTGGGCCTTGCTGGACAAGTTTTATTCAAAGCAAACTGTCGGGGGTCCATAAATCACCCGACGCGTTAGGAGCGCAAAATCCGGGAACATAACACCGATATGACGGAAACTAGGGCGGCAAGAGTGGAACAAAACACCAGGCATAAGGCCGAGCCTTCCACCCTTTACCAAATATATAGATGCATTAATAATATAAGAGATATTGTGATATCCCAAACATAACCCTGTCCACCATGGAGCAATCTTCAACTTCACCTGCAACTAGCAACGCTATAAGAGGGGCTGAGCAAAGCGGTAACATAGCCAAACAACGGTTTGCATAGGAAAGGTGTCAAAGGTTAGGGGTTCATGGCAATATGGGATGGCTTGATAAACAGGTAATAGGTAGCGCAGCATAGCGATAGAACGAAGCAACTAGCATAGCAATGATAGTAGTGAGATCCAGTAGCGGTCATCTTGCCCGAAATCCCGCAAGGAAGAAGAACGAGTCCATGAAGAAGACGAACGGATCCTCACGATCGCAACGAAACAGAACTAACAAGAAGAAGCACACAACATAGTAAACACACCACACATGAACAAGGCATGATGCACAGTAATCATGATGCATGACCAACCTATATGAAGCTACTCATGGCAAGAGATGATGCATACAAGAGCAACACATCAAGGCAAGTTTAAATGAGGCCGAACAACATATAACAATTCGGTAAGTCCTCATATGCATATTTCGAAATTGGTCCAGAACTGAATAAACCTTATGTTCAAGTTGTTAAACAGCAAGTTAAAGAGCACCAAGAGAATCTACACGAAATTCTAGTCAAGTTACATATAAAGTTCATTAGATTCGAGACTACGCCTAGAAGATATGAGCAAAACAAATTAAACATGGCATTGATGCAAAATGCATACAAACATCAAGCAAACACCTCAAAACATGGATGCAACATGATAATATGGAACTACATGCAAAAATAAGCAAGTTTCATATAGAGCACACTCAAAAGGAACAACGTGTAACACATACACTCTATACAAGTCATAGCAACAATCTGTCCATAACAGCAACTAGGCATATTACAAGCATCAAAACAACATGCTACAGCACCCCAACATAATAACAAAAGGCATGGGCATGAAGTACACGTAAAGATAACAAAACATGAACACTGAGCTATCTCCAGAAAAGACTAGAACATGCTTAAAAAGGCATGGAGATATTGCAAATAATAACAGTTTCAGACTTTAGTAGAAATGGCATCAGGTTGCAATGTTTAGAGCAAGCAAACAACATGTTACAGGAACATATCATGGCAAACAAAGGTGTGGCAAGAATCTACTAATTGCATAGATCAAAATACCCTTACTGACCATGAGCCAAAAAGGCATAGAAAATATGATGGCACCCATGTAAACATGGCAAGTTTTATTACAGATTCAAACATGGCAGGAACAACAATAAGTAGGCATGTTCGTGAGCTTGAACCACTCACCACAGAGCAATACATGGCATGGCAAGGCAACCAACAGTAAGAAGGCATGTTTATGAAGCTAGGCATGGCAAGAGCAAGGTCATAGGGTGCATGGATCACTAGGAAAACACATGGGAACAAGTGAACTTAATGTAAACAGGCTGACAGCAACATTTTCAAGCAACTTTAGAGCAAGAAATGAACATGTTCCAGCAGGCTATAATTGCAACCAAGGGCATGAATGGATAGAGCATGACATGTAGATCAAAACATGTTTATAGGGCATCTCCAGATTATGCATAGAATGATTAGTAGAAGCATGTTAACATAGCAACAAAATATAACAGAATCTGTCAGGAAAACAGCAACAGCAACTACCCTACTTAGCAAGCTCGATACACTCAGCACACAACTCACAAAAATATATGGTTGGCACCCCTGGAAAGATGGTATGGCATAGATCAACATTCATGTAGACATCAACCTCATAGGATGCACACATCAAACATGACAAAAATGATAAAAGAGCAAGTTATAACAGTTTCAGCAGATTAACATCAACATGCACTCTTCCAACAGCATTTCGGGCATCAAGATGAGCTCGAATGAAAATGATGCAATGGAATGAAATGATCTACTCGTCGAGGCGAACAATTTGACATATTACACACGCAAAACGGAGCTACGGATGCAGAGATGTGATGCAATGAATATGGCATGTTGAAACTGGAATCTGGGGACTTAGAGATTTCTGGGTCAACCTCGTCCTCCACGGAATTGAGGCTCGGCCGAATCTGGCGGAGTTGTTGCCGGAAGTCGCCCGCAGGTCGAGGGAGCTCAGAGGCGCGGGAGGCGGCCCTGCCCGGATCTGGCGGATCCGGCGGAGGCGGCGGAGGACGGCGGAGCGGATGGGGCCTTGACCGGGCGGCGTGCTGGGCAAGCGGAGCCCGGCGGGATCCGGTCGGGCCGGGCGGGCGGCATGTCGCCGGCGCGAGGCTGGAGGGCGGCGAGGACGGGCGGCGCGACGGGCCGGGCAAGGCGGCGGCGAAGCTGGGCTCAGCGCTTGCGCGCGGGCTGAGGACGGGCGGCGGCTCCGGCGAAGCGGGCACGGCGGCGGGCGGCGAGGCGGCGGCCATGGGTGTTCTGTGGCGGCGCATCGTCCACGGTCGCGGGCGGCGGCGGACGAGCCGAGCGGGCGGCCTCGGCTCGGCGGGCCCACGCGGTGGGAGGCGCTGACCGGCGGCGGGTCGGCGACGTGGCGCCGCCTCGATTCGTCGGGCGGCGGTTGGACACGTCCGCGCTGAGGTTGGACATGTCCGCGGCCATGGGGAGAGGGCTAGCGTTTATCTGCGGAAATTCGGGAGGGACACATATATATAGGTAGAGGGAGCTAGGAGAGTCCAAATGAGGAGCGGTTTTCGGCCACGCGATCGTGATCGAACGACCGAGAGCATGGTAGGGAGTTTGCTGGGTTTTGGGCCACTTTGGAAGGGGTGTTGGGCTGCAACTCAAAGAGGCTTTTACGGTTACCCAGTTAACCGTTGGAGTACCAAACGACCTCCAAATGGCACGAAACTTGACAGGCGGTCTACCGGTGCTATACTATGGCCGCTTGTCAAACCTCGGGCCATTCCGAGAAAGTTTAATACCCGCACAAGAGAAGAGAGAAGAGGGAGATGCCGAAGGACATAGGAGCACCGGATTGCAAAACGGACAACGGGGAAAAGGCTCGGATGCATGAGACGAACATGTATGCAAAATGAGATGCACATGATGACATGATAAAATGCAAATGATGACATGGCAAAGTGCAACACGCAAGCAAATGACATGGCAACGTCGGCGAATAACTGGCGGACACCTGGCGCATCGGATCCGGGGCGTTACAACACTCCACCACTACGAGAGGATCTCGTCCCGAGATCTAGGATGGCACTGGAGGGAAAAGGAAGAGGAAGAGGAGAGGTAAAACTAAGTTCCTTCTTTGTGAACAGAGTGAAACCATGAACCTTGAGAGGTTGAGCAAAAAGAAAGGAAGAAAATAACGAAGATGAACAAAGTTGAAAACACTCCGGTTAAATGGATAAGCAAGAAAAGAACACGATCCTCACAATTCGAGATGATTAGTGAAGAGAGCAACATCACCATGCCTCCGTAACGAAATAATAGAAGATAGACCATTGGAATAAAAGAATGGAGCAGAAAATGCCAACTTCTGCCACAAATGAACTTGGAAAGCATCCTTGCAAAAAAGAATCGAATGGAGTTGTTGGAAAATCAACCACGAGAAGCACAAGCTTGTTGTGGGCTTATGGCAAACATCTCAAAATGATGAGGTGACAACCGGCCACTAATGGAAAGAATTGATTTGACTGAGAGCACCAAAGAGATGAAAAACTTCTTTCACCAAGAGGATAGGAGATAACTTGGATCATTGATAAGCACCATAATAGCAACATTCCTTAGGGAAGGCTTTAGGTGAAATCTATACCAAGATAACTCCAATGAAGAGACTGATGGATTTAAAATACCTCATTCTTGACAACAATATGAATCATGAAACATGAAGGAAATTGTCAAGAGTGACATAACACCATCTCAAAAGATAAGATAGAAGGAATTGCACTTTGGAATGCAAGACGGATAATACTTGAGCTTCTCAAAACAAAACAAGTGTTGGGCACCCTGTTTAATTTTGAGTATAGCTTGGCGGATCATAACTTCAAGAGAAATCTTGAAGAACAATTGAAGAATGAAAAGAATCCTTGACGAACCACCATTTAGAGCCTCCATGAAGAACTCCGGTAATAAAAGGATGATGAAAAGAAAAAGAAGTTGAAAACACAAGGTGAATCCTTGCAATGATTTAGATGGAGCTTCGCGACGAGATAATTGAGAGAACTTGGAACTCCAAAAAGAAAGATGAAGCCTCTCGAACCGAGAATGTGATATGATGACCAACTCCGGAAATAAAGATGAATCACTTGTAATCAAGAATTTATTCATCATGAATAATCTCCGGAAGAAAAGAATTGAATTTACTCGATGAAACAAGAATAAGAATTACATTATGCTTATCCCTCATCAATTAAATTGATGACCCACAATGGATTTGGCATGCCACTTATTCTCGTAGAAAGGATTAAGATAGATATGGCGCAAGCTTGGGAAGGTCTTCAATGAACCACCGGTAGGATTGGAAAGAACGAATGAATTAAATGATAACGAAAGAGGTGAAATCTTGAACGAACCACCGTAAGAATTGAAAATGAACGTAGCAAAGCCACAATTCACCGGGAAGAATTGGAAAATGAATGAAGATACTTGAGGGAATTTAGATACATGAGAACGAAGAGATCATGAACTGATTAGAGGATATTTGAACGATGCACTGGTAAGATTTGGAGAACGATAGCTACACACTGAGAATGAAGAATTATGGCATGATGACCTTCGGAGGAAAGAAATGGAAACAACTCATGAAATGCTCCGGATGGTAAGAAAAGAATTGTCACAATCAAAACAATTATGAGGATGGCATGAAACTAGAACCATGAATATTCAAGAGAATGGACCAAGATTTAAGAGAAATTTGTCTTCGGTCTTCAAATGTTGAGAATGATGATGAGAACCACCATGAATTGTTGAGATACTCCGGGAGAATTAAAAGAGGAAAGGTTGAGCCAAAGATGAAAAGAATTTGAAAGCGGCCTAGGAGAAGGCATGTGACTGATGAAAATTCATTCTTACATCAAACTTGGAAAAGAATTTGGGATAGCTGCGGAATAATTAGAAGAGTCAGGTAAGATCCTGGGAAAAGACATGTGGGTTAGGGCCCACTCAAAAGAAAACACTGTTGAAAATGATTTTAAAGAGAAATTACACCGGTTGAATTAAATGGCTTGAATGAGATAACAACCTCGAAATATCTTGAAGGGATTGAGAATGGAAACGCAAGTCTTCTGAGATATCTTCAACACTCCAGAACAAATGAATAGGAAGAAGTGAATGATTAAGAGGTGCATCGGTATGAGAAAGCATTAGAAATGAGGAAAGGAATATGATGAATATCGAAAGCTTGAATAGGATCCACCGGAGAAGAGACAATAATGAAGGATGATGAACTTGAAGTTGTTGAGCATCTTCATGGGAAATCACCGGATAAGAACATTGATTGAAAAGAATGAAGAGACTTCACATGAATAAATGGATACTTGATTAAGAAATCTGTGTCCTTGAAGAAAAAGGGTGGAGGGCGGAAAACAAAGGCAACTTGGGACGGATGAAACAAACACCGTTGAGAAAACTTAGATTTGATCTTGCGGATGGGAAAAATGATGGGATCCACTTGAAGAGAAGCACACCGGTTGGAAAGGAGTTGACATGACAAAGTCAATGATCAAAAGGATCAGTATTCACATAGCAATATGAGAACACCGTTTAGGAAAGGTATGGATTCAACATTTGACATCGAAGCAACTCGAATACCACAAATAACACAAAACAAAGGATTTGGCTTGCAGAATAAGCTGGAACAAATACATAAGATAGAGATTTACCCAATCCCATATCATGCATCTATCGAAAAGATATTCTAGGAGCTACTTGCATTCCCACCTATAAACTCCCGAAACTTTCTGGTTATGCAATCTGGTGTTGGGGATACAGGGGAAGCAATATATCTCACCCAAACTAACAATCCCTACATCCAGCTGTATCCATCCGTCAACACATAACCAAGAAACGTTCGGAAATCGTGTACCTCAACCTTTGAAAAGCATCCGTTATACGAGTCATGGCAATACTCCTGTACTCACCTCAGTACTGGGTTATCAGGGTTATCTCACCAACAACTGCATAAAAGAGATTTTCGATGTCGGCGTACTAAACTTAGGTATTCCAGAACTGCAACGATAAAATTATGATGACAACACCTCAGGGCTCAACTCCCCGGGACACTTCCACTAAACCCCTGACAGGAGGCACCAAGACAATGTTCTCATCATAAAACCATTGGAACGATTCCAAGATACCCGCGTGATCCTAAAAATTTTTTTAGTGAAATTTGAGAAGAGAAGAGTCAAAACTCTCGTCGGGAGACCTCACCAGAGCGACGAAGGACCGAGGAGTAAAAGAATTCCTAACTCTCCGATATATATAATCCTAAATGACTCAAAACATTTTCTAGACACAACTCGGCCGCTAAAAACGATCAGCGGTGGGGCTCCTAAGGTCGGGAAGGCTCGATTACCAACTTGAACGCCTCGATGCGGCTATATCTCCCACGTGTCGACGCATCGACTTAGAGGCATAACCGCATTGAAAGCAATGTCGCAAGTGAGGTAATCTTCACACAACCCATGTTATACATAAGGGAAAGAGATACATAGTTGGCTTACAATCGCCACTTCACACAATTACATGAATAAAGCATTACATCATCCAGATACAATCAAGGTCCGACTACGGAACCAAAATAAAAGAAGAACCCCAAATGCGACAAAAAGGTCCCCGATCAACCCCAACTGGGCTCCACTACTGATCAACTAGAACGTAACAATACAAAGGGCAAGATCTTCATTGAGCTCCTCCTTGAGCTTGGTTGCGCCACCGCCAAGAACATAGGCACCGCAAACTGGTTTTGAAGTATCCGTGAGCCACGAGGACTCAAACAATCCCATTACCATGGGTATCAAGACTAGCAAAGCTTAATGGGAAAGGAAGGGGTAAAGTGGTGAGGTTGCAGCAGCGACTAAGCAAGTATGGTGGCTAACATACGCAAATGAGAGCGAGAAGAGAAACAAAGGAACGGTCATCAACTAGCAATGATCAAGAGGTGATCCTGAACACCTACTTACGTCAAACATAACACAGAAACCGTGTTCACTTGCCGGACTCCGCCGAGAAGAGACCATCACGGCTACACACACGGTTGATGCGTTTTATTTTGGATCTGGTGTCAAGTTATCTACAACCGGACATTAACAAATTCCCATCTTCCACATAACCGCGGGCACGACTCTCGAAAGTTTATACCCTGTAGGGGTGTCCCAACTTAGCCCATGACAAGCTCTCGCGATCAACGAAGGAATAGACCTTCTCCCAAGACACTCCGATCAGACTCGGTATCCCGGTACATCAAGACATTTCGACAATGGTAAAACAAGACCAGCAAAGCCTCCCGCTGTGCCAACAAATCCCGATAGGAGCTGCACATATCTCGTTCTAAGGGCACACCGGATGAGCAAGACGTCGGGTTGGCATAGACCCTGGTTGCCCAGGGGGCGCCGGACATCGCTCGGTTTGGACCAACACTTAGACAAGCACTGGCCCGGGGGGGCTAAAATAAAGATGACCCTCAGGTTGGCCGACCCAAGGGAAAGGGATAGGTGGTGGTGAGGCAAATGGTAAAACCAATGTTGGGCCTTGCTGGACAAGTTTTATTCAAAGCAAACTGTCAGGGGGGGTCCCATAAATTACCCGACAGCGTTAGGAGCGCAAAATCCGGGAACATAACACCGATATGACGGAAACTAGGCGGCAAGAGTGGAACAAAACACGGGCATAAGGCCGAGCCTTCCACCCTTTACCAAATATATAGATGCATTAATAATATAAGAGATATTGTGATATCCCAAACATAACCCTGTCCACCATGGAGCAATCTTCAACTTCACCTGCAACTAGCAACGCTATAAGAGGGGCTGAGCAAAGCGGTAACATAGCCAAACAACGGTTTGCATAGGAAAGGTGTCAAAGGTTAGGGGTTCATGGCAATATGGGATGGCTTGATAAACAGGTAATAGGTACCGCAGCATAGCGATAGAACGAAGCAACTAGCATAGCAATGATAGTAGTGAGATCCAGGGTAGCGGTCATCTTGCCTGAAATCCCGCAAGGAAGAAGAACGAGTCCATGAAGAAGACGAACGGATCCTCACGATCGCAACGAAACAGGAACTAACAAGAAGAAGCACACAACATAGTAAACACACCACACATGAACAAGGCATGATGCACAGTAATCATGATGCATGACCAACCTACATGAAGCTACTCATGGAAGGAGATGATGCATACAAGAGCAACACATCAAGGCAAGTTTAAATGAGGCCGGGAACAACATATAACAATTCCGGTAAGTCCTCATATGCATATTTCGAAATTGGTCCAGAACTGAATAAACCTTATGTTCAAGTTGTTAAACAGCAAGTTACAGAGCACCAAGAGAATCTACACGAAATTCTAGTCAAGTTACATATAAAGTTCATTAGATTCGGAGCTACGGCCTAGAAGATATGAGCAAAACAAGTTAAACATGGCATTGATGCAAAAATGCATACAAACATCAAGCAAACACCTCAAAACATGGATGCAACATGATAATATGGAACTAAATGAAAAAACAAGCAAGTTTCATATAGAGCACACTCAAAACGGAGCAACGGTGTAACACATACACTCTATACAAGTCATAGCAACAATCTGTCCATAACAGCAACTAGGCATATTACAAGCATCAAAACAACATGCTACAGCACCCCAACATAATAACAAAAGGCATGGGAATGAAGTACACGTAAAGCATAACAAAACATGAACACTGAGCTATCTCCAGAAAAGACTAGAACATGCTTAAAAAGGCATGGAGATATTGCAAATAATAACAGTTTCAGACTTTAGTAGAAATAGCATCAGGTTGCAATGTTTAGAGCAAGCAAACAACATGTTACAGGAACATATCATGGCAAACAAAGGCGTGGCAATAATCTACTAATTGCATAGATCAAAATACCCTTACTGACCATGAGCCAAAAAGGCATAGAAAATATGATGGCACCCATGTAAACATGGCAAGTTATATTACAGATTCAAACATGGCAGGAACAACAATAAGTAGGCATGTTCGTGAGCTTGAACCACTCACCACAGAGCAATACATGGCATGGCAAGGCAACCAACAGTAAGAAGGCATGTTTATGAAGCTAGGCATGGCAAGAGCAAGGTCATAGGGTGCATGGATCACTAGGAAAACACATGGGAACAAGTGAACTTAATGTAAACAGGCTGACAGCAACATTTTCAAGCAACTTTGGAGCAAGAAATGAACATGTTCCAGCAGGCTATAATGGCAACCAAGGGCATTAATGGATAGAGCATGACATGTAGATCAAAACATGTTTATAGGGCATCTCCAGATTATGCATAGAATGATTAGTAGAAGCATGTTAACATAGCAACAAAATATAATGAGAATCTGTCAGAAAACAAGCAACAACAACTACCCTACTTAGCAAGCTCGATACACTCAGACACAACTCACAAAAATACATGGTTGGCACCCTGGAAAGATGGTATGGCATAGATCAACATTCATGTAGACATCAACCTCATAGGATGCACACATCAAACATGACAAAAATGATAAAAGAGCAAGTTATAACAGCCAAAGAGATTAACATCAACATGCACCCTTCCAACAAGATTTCGGGCATCAAGATGAGCTCAAATGAAAATGATGCAATGGAATGAAATGATCTACTCGTCAAGGCGAACAATTTGTCATATTACACGCGCAAAAGCGGACTACGGATGCAGAGATGTGATGCAATGAATATGGCATGTTGAAAGCTGGAATCTGGGACTTAGAGATTTGGGTCAACCTCGCCCCGCACGGAATTGAGGCTCGGCCGAATCTGGCCGGAGTTATTGCCGGAAGTCGCCGTAGGTCGAGGGAGCTCGGGAGGCCTGGGAGGCGGCCCTGCCCGGATCTGGCGGATCCGCCGGAGGCGGCGGAGGACGGCGATAGCGGATGGGGAGCTGCGGCGGTGTGGGGCAAAGTGAGCCGGGTGGCGGATCCGGTCGGCCGGGCGGCGCGGCCATGATCGCCGGGCGAGGCTGGAGGGCGGCGAGGACGGGCGGCGCGACGGGCCGGCAAAGCGGTGGTGGCTAGGCTCCGGCGCGGCGCCGTGGCGGAGGACAGGCGGCGGCTCCGCCGAAGCGGGCACGGCGGCGGTGGAGGCGGGCGGCCGCTGGGCGTTCTGTGGCGGCACGCCCATGGTCGCGGCGGGCGGCGGACGGGCCGAGCGGGCCGCCTCGGCTCAGCGGGCCCACGTGGTGGGAGGCGCCGACTGGCGGCGGGGTCGGCGACGTGGCGCCGTCTGATTCGTCGGGGCGGCAGTTGGACACGTCCGGCGCGGGGTTGGACATGTCCGGCGGCTGCGAAGGAGAGGGCTAGGGTTTGATCTGCGCGGAAATTCCGGGAGGGACACATATATATAGGTAGAGGGAGCTAGGAGAGTCCAAATGAGGAGCGGTTTTCGGCCACGCGATCGTGATCGAACGACCGAGAGCATGGTGGGGAGTTTGCTGGGTTTTGGGCCACTTTGGAAGGGGTGTTGGGCTGCAACTCAAAGAGGCTTTTACGGTTACCCGGTTAACCGTTGGAGTACCAAACGACCTCCAAATGGCACGAAACTTGACAGGCGGTCTACCGGTGCTATACTAAAGCCGCTTGTCAAACCTCGGGCCATTCCGAGAAAGTTTAATACCCGCACAAGAGAAGAGAGAAGAGGAAGACGCCGGAGGACATAGGAGAGGCGGATTGCAAAATGGACAACGGGGAAAAGGCTCGGATGCATGAGACGAACATGTATGCAAAATGAGATGCACATGATGACATGATAAAATGCAAATGATGACATGGCAAAGTGCAACACGCAAGCAAATGACATGGCAACGACGGCGAATAACTGGCAGACACCTGGCGCATCGGATCTGGGGCGTTACATGAACGTCAAGGACCAACAGCATAATCAAGAACAAGATGGAGCATAGACACGTACTGGTCCACCGCGGTGTAGTCCACCTTCCTCTTGCCGAGCTTGAAGCCCGAGAGCCTCTCGGCCTGGGGCGCAGCCGCAAGGGCTCCAGGAGCAGAAGAAGGTGCAGCAGAAGGGCTGGAAGCGGCTCTAGGCGGCATCCGGGCAGAAGCAGCCTCTCGGGAGATCAGCGTCGACCTGCCCCTCATCGGGATCACGGGCGGATTCTCCTTCTCTTGGGTGGCGTTGGCCTCGTCGTCCTCTGGCAAGGTGCGGAGGATGCCAGCCTTGCGCAAGGGGGAGGTCTCCCTCGTCCCCTCGGGGGTTGCCTCCGAGTCGCGCTCCTCGTATTCCTCCTCTCCTCCTCCTCCTCCGCGGGAGTCACCCGAAGACATGTCCACCGGCGCCGTCGCCCCCAGACCACACAGGGCGCCGGCAGCACCAGGCCGTGCCCATCAAAGGTGGGCATAGCAGCCACCACCTGCGCCATGTCCTTGCGGAGGAACAAGGGGACAGTGGCACTCGGCGGATACTCCTCGTCGTCACCGACTAAGAGGCAGAGAGTTGCGGCCAGCTCCTCATCAGTCAAAGCCACCGGATTCAGGCGAAGCTTATCGTCTGCACCCCCAAGCATCCATAAGGGGCACGAGCGCGCCTGAAGCGGAGCCAACCGCTCATCAAGAACTCCCTCAGGAGTGCAGCCCCCGTCAGCTTCGCCGCCTTCGCGTTGCCCGGCTTCAGGTCGGCGTTCATCCTCTGGAGCACCAACATTGCCCGATCGTCAGTGAGCTTCGTGCGAGACCACCGTTCGTCAGACTGGGGCATCTTCGTTGGTAGCGCCAACCGGGGGTGGGCGCACTTGGCATCCATCATGACCCACTTGCTCTGGAAGCCGTCAACCCTCTTCCCAGCCTTCGAAATTGTGTTGGCCTTGCCGTACGTGACGAAGTTGGTGCACCCCAAGGTGTGGTCTCTGTTGGTTCGGAGGAAGAAGAAGTGGCACAGCAGATCCACGGACGCCATCACCCTGACATACGCCTCGCAGTAGTAGGCGAAAATCGACAAGCGAAGAATGGAGTTGGGATGGAGATGAAGGGCCTACAACCTGTAATGGCGGAGGACAGCTTAGAAAAAGTTGGAGAAGGGGGGAACTAGGCTGTGACGACAGCGCTCGTGAAGAAGGGATAGGAAGTGCTCCCCTGAGCCTCCGGCACGGCGGAGCCAGCCCGGGGTTCAGTCTTCCCCTTTTCATTGCTCTCCCCCGCCGTCGGCAGGCGCGTGGCGGTGAGATTCTTCTCCGGGACAGTGGGCACGTCCAGGGCCGGCTTGTACCAAGCTGGCGGCGGATCACCCTTGACCTTGCGGGGCACCATGGGTCGCTCAAAGGGAAAGGATCGAAGCAGATTTGGAGATTTCGGAAGCAAGGAGCAAGAAAGGGGATCTGGAGAAAGACGAAGGAAAGCCATGAAGGCAAGCCTTGCCCGCGCCAGCCTTTTGTCAGACGGGCAGTTGCCGAGGCAGCGTGGGGAAGCAGATACGCCCACGTCCAATCAGTCGCGCCGCGTCGACCAAGGCCGCCGGCTGTTGGGGCCCATGATGCTCCAGATCGCCCTTTGGCCAGCAGCTAAGCCAAGTCTGAAAGCACGCCTTAGGCCGGGGGCTCTGTCGGTGCTCGAGCAGGGGTCCCCAGACTTGCCTGCCTGCGGCCCATGGCATGGCTCCACCAGCGGCCCAGTACGACCCGTCTTTGTCAGCAAAACACTCAAGACCCTCGCCAGGGGCCAAGCCTCACGAGGCGGACAACACAAGGCCTCCTTAGGAGCGGCCTCACCAGGCAGGCTCGCGAGGGGGTGGAGAGATCAAGGCAAGGGGTACCTCGTGAGGTTCCCATGATGCAAGCCATGACAACCAAGGCCAGGCGGGCGCCGGCGCGCGCAGTGTCCTCATTTCCCTTTTGGTGCTAAGGGGGCAAGCGCATGCGCGGAGTACCCAGACATCAGGCAAAGGTTTTCATATCGGTGCAACAAGACCAAGACCAGCAGGACAGCAGGACGGAGGTCATCGTGGAGCCCAAGACAGCGTCACCACCAGCGCCTTTGACAGGTGAAGACCAACTTTCAAATTGGCCGTTGTTCGATCCCTTCCCGCTCAATACATGGGGAGAGGACCAGGGCCTCGATAAATAGGACTAGCCACCACAGTAGGAGGCAACTGAAACGGGAACTGAAACTGGAACTGGAGGACCAACTCAGTTCATCTTCACATCCACCAAGCACAAGAACACCTCTCCTCAGGAGGTTGTTCTTCCCCTGTAACTGTTCATCATCAGCCCAAGAGGCCACCACCACCGCACTCGAGTAGGGTATTACACCACAATGGTGGCTCGAACCGGTATAAATCTTGTGTCTCTTGTGTTGTGAGTTCATCGAGCTAAGCTTAGAGATCACGGCGAGGCTGAGGGCGAGATTCGGCAGGGGGAATCTTCATGCGCACCCCAGTGTTTGAACCTCAAGGGTTTTGCCAGAACCCTAAATCCAACAATGACCGTTGTCCTGCCGTCCTGGTGGTCTTGGTCTTGTTGCACCAGAATGGAAACCTTTGGCTGATTCCTCGGGACTCCGCGCCTGTGGCTTGCCTCCCTTGCACCAAAGAGGAAACCTGCACTCTGCACCCGCCTGGCGCCTGCCTAGCCTTGGTTGTCATGGCTCACGTCAGCTCGTGAGGCTTGGCCCCTCGCGAGGGTCTTGTAGTGTTGGTGTTGAAGCTGGGCCGTACCAGGCCATCGACGAAGCCACGCGGTGGGCCACAGGCAGGCAGGACTGGATACCCCCAAGTCCAGGATGCCGACAGTAGCCCCCGGGCCCAAGGCACGCTCGTACTTGGCTTCTAGGCGAAGCCAATTGTAACGCACCGGACACACCCGCCGGTGGTCGTTACTCCTGGCGGGATCTAGACTGGCCCCACAGATCAATACTAGTCTTTTCTGCGCACTTTGTCCTCACTCGTGCGCACCCGGGAGCAACTTCCCGGTCGGTCACCCATCCTGAAACTACTCCAAGCCGAGCACGCTTAACTTTGGAGTTCTTTCCAAATGGGCTCCTTAAAAGAAGGAATTCCTTATTGATATGAGTAGTCTATCATCCCTAATAAGCCGAGCTATTACATACACCCACACTCGGAGGAACCGACGTCCTCGTCGGGCCACGAAACGTTCCCTCTTGGCACAACCGTCATGCATCCAGTCCGGTACATGTGCCATGCCGTGTGCCACGACGGGTCACAAGCGTCATGAACAACATGACCACAAGACCTGTCGCAACCATCCGTAACCGCGAAGGTCGGCTCGATACCAACTTGTAGCATACTCGACACACCGCCGGTGGTCGTTACTCTGGCGGGATCTAGATCGGCCCCACAGATCAATACTAGTCTTTTCTGCGCACTTTGTCCTCACTCGTGCGCACAGGGAGCAACTTCGGTCGGTCACCCATCCTGAAACTACTCCAAGCTGAGCACGCTTAACTTTGGAGTTCTTTCCAAATGGGCTCCCGGAAAAGAAGGAATTCCTTATTGATATGAGTAGTCTATCATCCCTAATAAGCCAGGCTATTACACCAATGGGCAAGGACGGAGCGCCGCGGGCCCTATCAGCCTGCGGCCCTGAAGACATGTGGCGGTTGATGGGACGTGGGCGTCTCCACTTCCCCACGCCGCCTTGATATCCGGTAGACCCAGTAGCCGCCCGTTGTCAGTGCAACTCGCCCTTTGTGGTGTACCGTGCCCGACTCTTGTTTCCTCCTCCCCAATCTTGCCGCCGCTCCATAGATGGCGCCGGCGCCTTGCTCTTTCTTGGTATTCGCCATGGCCCCCAAGCCAAGGAAGAAGAAGGTGAAGCCACGCGCGTCGGCCTATCCTTCGCCAGCCCTGGAGCTAGCCCTCGAGCAGTCGACGGTAATCAATAAGGAGGGGCTTGACAAGGTTCGCCATGAGCTCGCCGCCCACTCCAATGGGGGGGCGGCTGCCCGCCATGAATCTTGGCGAACCAGAGAGATGAGTGCCACTAAGCTTCCCATCCATCTTCATGCTCTTCTAGCTGGGTTGATTCCTCCCTTCTCCCCTTTCTTCAATGCCGTGATGTCGCCCTACCAGATCCATCTACTTCATTTGGACCCTCGCTCTGTCATCCTCCTCGCCATCTTCGCCTTCCTCTGCGAGGCCATGGTGGGTATCGCTCCCTCCGTGGCCTTGTCTCGGCATTTCTTCCTGCTCTGGCTGGTGGATGCTCGCCAACGCTCTTGGTGCGCGACCTTTGAAGCCGTGGCCGCGATCGCTGGCTCGGGGATCGACTTCAAGCTCCCGCCTATCGCGGAGGGATTCCGGAAGCAGTGGCTCCTGATGAACACCCACTCTTTCAGCCCCCTGCTCACGATTCCTGGGTCGCCGGCTTCGCCGAGCTCTGGCTGGTGCCACGAGAAGCTCACCGACCGGTGTATTGCTTTCGTATGGAAGAGGTTGGCGAGGCTCCAGGAACTGGGGGTGACGACGCCAATGGTGGTGAAGGAATTAGTGAAGCGGCGCATTGCTCCCCTCCAACGCCATGCTCGCCTGATGTGGGACTTCACCAGTGCCGAGGATCCGATGAGGCTGCAGAAGCCGTCGCTTGCTGCAGACACCTTAAGCGTGGTGCTTAAGCTCTTGACTGGTGAGCCCGAGCCTGCTGACCTTCTGGGGGGTGGCTGTCTTCTTTATTTGTGCTCAAACAAGGAGGCCCTCGCGGGGCAGATGCCTCTATTCAATGAGTGGGTTTGTTTCCCGAGGGCATTGAGGGGCCCCGAGAGGATCCCATCTTCGTGGCTCCTCTCCTGATTGACCCTGCCGCGTGCGCCCCAAGTGTGGAGGCAGGGGGCGTGCGCCTCCGTCAGCTGTCGAGAGCTCCTCCGGAGACTCAGCCTCGTTAGAGGCTCGGGAGCCTCAGGCTTCTGGGACCCCAGAAGGGGCTGCTGCGGAGCCTGCGCAACACCAGGCTCCGGAGGCAGGAGCCTCTGCCACCCGAGATGGTGGCTCTGGAGCAGCCGCTAGCGATGAGGAGCCCACCAATGGCCCCGGAGTCGTGAGCCAAGAAGCCTTGTCGGGTGCCCCTGCCCTTGGGACCCCTGCTCTAGATATCTCGCCGGGCGCTCCCCCTCCTAAGGATCGCCCGTCGGGACCTGGTCGGTGCCGCCTGTGCCTCGAGTCGCTCTAGAAGAGGAAGTGGTCCCCGTGCCGCGATGATGGCACCCATCGGCCGCTGAAGCCGAGGAGATACGTGGCCGCCAACGAGTAAGTACCTTTGCTCTTGATCTCCTAGTGCGCCACATTTTCTCATGGCTGGGGTTTTGCAGGATCTCCATGAAGACAAAACCTCGGGAGGCGGGCGCCCCCATGGACTCCAGCTTGGCGCATGCGCGCATCCCCAAATACCGAGCGAACTGCGCAGGTATGAGTCAACTCTATCCAAAGACGATCTGCGAGGTGCCCGGGCCGGGCCCTATGCTCTCTCCCCCCGCGACTCTGCCCGCAAGGCGAAGGGTGCGCCGGTGATCCTCCCTCTTGTCATTTCCAGCAGGAGGGTGTCCTCTGGGCAGCTTCGTCTTCAAGCTGTGGGGCTACGCCAGCCAGCCCCCGGCCGGTGACCGGCAAAGTGCCCAGTGCCTCCCGAGCGACCTCCGGAGCTAGTGAAGATCTTGGCGATGAGCTCGCGTTTGCTTGCAGCCATAGCACGGTGCACGTTGGGTTCTTCGGCGAAGCGATGTGTGCGATGGTCCATCTTGGCGGGGAGCTCGCCAACGTCAACACTAGGCTTGAGGCAGAGAACAACTGCTTGGAGGGTGAATGACAGCGGCTGAAGGTGGCCGTCAACCTTGGGAAGCTTCAGCGAGACGAAGCCGAAGCGCGCGCGGAGGCCTCGCTCGCGGCTTCTCGTGAAGCTTGCGCTCGCGCCATGGAAGAGGCTGAGGTAGCCAACCGCTGTCACGAGGCGGCTGAGGAGCGGGAGCGAGATCTTCTATCTTTGAATGCGGCCCTGCTGCGCGAAATCAAGGAGCATCGTGCCCTGCTAGCCTCCTCACCAGGTGAGGTGGTCCTCGTCGAGGCGGAGCACCTGAGGCGCCATGAGGACTTGACGCTGGAGGCCGTGGAACATAGCTTGGAGTTGGAGAGGCTGGAGGTGAGGGAGTGACAGGCCGCCGTGGCTGAGGATGTTGTCTCCGCCCGAGAAGCTCAGGTCCACGTGGAGGTGGAGAAGAGGGTGGCGAAGGCATGTGCTGAGTTAGCTGAGGGACACCGCCTGGACCTGGAGCTGCTCAAGGCTGAGCTTGAGGGCCAGACGTCCGCCCTGAGGATTGAGCCGCAGTCTTCGGAGCAGCGTGAAAGCACTGCTCGAGAAGCCCTCATTTCTTCTGAATCTGCCTTGGCCTCCGTCCGAGCCGAGCTGTATTCTCTTCAGCACCAGATCAAGGACACCGCGTCCCTAGCGGAGAGGACAGCGGGCGAAGTGAATCGCCACCAGACACTGCAGCGCAAGCACGCCTCGATGCTTCAGGGCCTCAGACTCAGAGCTAATTCCGCCTTGGGCACCATCTGCGACGAGAGCGCTCCTCATCCGCATGAGAACTACTACACCAGCCACCTAAAACTTCTTCACCGACATCGTGACCCGCCTGGAGGCTTGGATTGCAAGGTCTCGAGAGCTTGTAGCGAGAGGATCCGTGGTCTTCTGGGGCGCATGTTCTCGCATATCTTCAGCCACCTCCTCAACCGCAATCCCCACTTTGACTTCAATGCTTTGTTGGCCCCCGTGCCCCCGGTTGTCCAGGACAACCTGGCTGGATGGGTAGATGACCACGTGGACGCCTTGGTAGCAGAATTTGCCTCGGAGAACGACACGGTCGTGATCGCGGCCGGAGAAGTTTACGCGGATGGTGATGACATGGAGGACGACAGTCAGCGTGGACGGAGGTGATGAAGAAGGGGCGTCCAGCTAGGCCTGTGTTTCTTTTGCTTTAACCTGTATAACAAAAACTCAAACATATTCTTGTGAGAGCATTTTGAAAAGGAGGTGCCCCTTATGATGTGTGAGATTGCTAAATTCTTTGGAAGTGCCATCCGGGGCGGGGCCCCGCAGGGCCGTGAGCCGCTGAGCAAGGTAATTTTTATGACTTATCTTGGGTTTCGGGGGTCTTGTGTGGGGCCTGGCGCCGCGGCCGGGGCCCTTCTCCTTTGGTGAGCCTACCGTAGGCTCGTGAGGCCTTGTGCCTCTCGAGGGGCCTGCTGGCCCGTCTTGGAGTGCCTCGAGAGGAGCCAACAGCTAGACTATGGCAAGGTGGGCGCGCGGGGTGGCCACACCTTTGAGCCCCCAGGGGCAGCGATCGGCACCAGTGCATACACCGTGCCCAGCCCCCACTCACGAGGTGCTAGAGGTAGTGGTCACAAGCTCCAAGGAGAGAATGCAAGAACTGAAGGCAAGAGAGCGACACGAACGAAAAAAGGAAACTCCTCCCGTTTTATAAACGCATGGAAAACAAGCTGCTCCAAAAAGGTCGGCAAGCAAATACAAAAAGGAGGCAAAAAGCAGACGACCGCGTCCGATCGCGTCCGATCTTCTGTCTTTAGTCTTTGGTCTTCGGTCTTCTCACCAGCGCGCAGCTAAGTGCTTCCACTGGTTGGGCATAGTCATTGGGGACAGTGTCGGCGGCCAGCACAGAGCATGGTGCTTCCACTAGGATGTGGGTAGGAGCCCCCGTGAGGCCCCAGGGTGGCACACAGGAGACTCCGGGGCATGTACAGCCCCACACATTATTACATGAGTGTCACAAGCGGACACCTTCACAGGCCGGAGCCTTGCTTCATGTTGCCCGACGAGGACCCCGTCGTGCGCCACCCCTGGCCACCGTTGGGGAGACCGGAAACTAGGACAAGACCAAGGGGCCAAGGGGACGCCGGCGGCGTCCTCGGCGACCGTAGGCCCCCCACCGGGGGGAAGGGCTCGTCGTCACCTTCCCCGGTAGGGAACCTACTGTCGGTTCAATATCCGGCGTATCTCGTAGTAGGGGTCCTAAGCTAGGCGTCTTGGAGCGATGGTAACATGGACACGGGGTTTTACCCAGCTTCAGGCTCTCTTGATGAGATAATACCCTACATGCTGCTTTTGATTGTATTCATATGGGTGTAGTACAAAGTACATATGTCTACCACGAGATTGTAGTAATGAATATCAGATTGTTTATTGACTAGCCTGGCCTCGGTTTATATAAGATACCGGAGGACTAGGGTTTAGGAGAGTCCTTGTCTTGGGCGCCAAGTCTTGTGGAGTCTTCCTTGTATGCGGCAGGGGTTGTCCAAACTGGCCCATGAGTATACAGCCATGGGGGTCCTCGGCCCAATCCAACCGATCGGGAGATGACGTGGTGAGTACCCCCTAGTCCAGGACACCGTCAGTAGCCCCCTGAACCAGTCTTCAAGTTGGGGACGCTCCTCGATTCTTCCGAACTGTTCTTCACCTTCGGTCGTTGGTCTTGAAAACTAGTTCAACAAATCTTCTCGTCTTTGATCTTGAGGATCACCGAGGTGACTCCGAAGAGTTTACACGTCGGGTATCCGAGGAGCCCCTTTAAGTTTCCGGGCTTTATCAATGCCTTGTTATTTTTTTGACATATCTCGGGTTTGAAGTTGTTCCCGAGTGGCAACGTCCTCTTGCGTCCGAGCTCCAACACCGGACTGCATTCGAGGTATCTTCAGCAGCCGAGCACCAACGCTGGACCGCTTCCGAGCTCCAACGCCGTAATGTATCCGAGCTCCAACGCCGGACTATGTCCAAGCTCCAACGCCGGACTATATTTGAGGTGTCATAGATCACCTTGGTTCAAAAAAGTTGAAGGAGTTAGCCGAGCATAATGCCGGAAATGCCCTCTACGGAGCCAGCCACTGGCGTCCAAGCTTTACGCCGGACTGCTTCCGGAGTGTCTAGTCGAGCACCAATGCTAGACTGTATCCAAGGTGGTGCACCACCTCGGCCATGGGCTGATTTTTATGAATTTAATTCTGAATTATGCAATGTAATCTTTGCCGAGATGTATAGCCAGTAGCCCTCAAGGTGCGTGTTGGCCTAATATCCGGGATGCACCTGAAAGAAAAAAATCAAACCGCTGACCCTAGTAGCCCCAGAGACTCAGGTCGATTCATAAAATCTGCCTGAGGATCAATTCCTAGCTCGGCAGCATACTTAGGAATAGAAACGCGGTGTGCAAAGTCCTCGAGACTCAGGTTGGGTGCGGCCGACCAACCTGAGGATAATAATCTCCTCGAAAACTATATTGTGCTTTAAATTTTCTGCATTGGATTGTCAATGCAGTAGCCCCCGAGACACTGGTCGGGTGGCAACACCAGATCAGGGGATCGATGTGCCCTTTTAATATTTGTAAATAATAAGCCCGAAGCCTAGTAGCCCCCGAGCCTTATTGCGGGCATGGGAGGCCAAATTAAGGATCGATATCCATAGTAAAATCACAAATTATGTGTAATGACTCTATGTATCCAAGTACTTTACATCATTAATGCTTGGATCCGCATTGTACAAAACTTTGTTGACCGACCATCGGCTTAAACCTCCTCGGCCAGCAGCCGAGGAGTGTTTGTCCTACTTTATAAAGCCTTTATGAGGGCAAAGATTTACGGCAAACAAGGCAATCCGGCCATACGGTTTTATAAACAAAGGTATGTAGAGAGACATGTTATATTATAGTTTAACATAAGAAACATCGTCCAAAGAAAATAGTCCCGCTATCGGTTCCTTTGTTTCGGTTGTCATGCTAAGCATGATCGTGAAACCTTAGCTCCGATCAATGTGGGAGGAAAATACTGAGGATTTAGTTTGGGGAAAGCTTCCAAACTCTGTGGTCTAAATGAACCCAAAATTTCACTTCCATTGCGACCGTTTATAATCTGAAAGTGGCCCATCGTTGGCTTCCACCCCCTTGTAGATGCTACGCAGGGTGTTTCCGAAAGAACAAAACAACCCTTAGCCGACGTCTCGGTGCCCGAAGGTGGTTGTGTTGGCGGAAACGAGGCAACCAGATGTGCGGGCTTTTTAACTTTCACTGAGTCATAGGAGTTTAAAGTTGGGAGGCCAACAAGTAGCCCCCCGCTTAGTGTTCGGCGACAGCCGAGGTCAAGCCGTAAACACTTCGGCCAATGTTATGAACGGCCTGTCACAGTCATCGGACCGCTGACCAGTTTAGGCCTATTGTGACAGTCAGTTTTTGGCTTTCTCCACTGAGGTGCTTAACCATGCGAGCTAGAAGCACAATCGCAGTGGTTCTCCCATTGCACACCTAGCCAAACAAAGCGGAACGTAGGAGGCAAGCACAGGAGGCGGGCAACTCAACTATTGACCGAAGACACAATTCGAAACCGATGCATATATAGCAATATCCGAGAATTTTTGCCGAATCTCTAAACGTGTCCGGCGTTGCACTGCGAGACTTATGCGGAAAACACACAAATAGTTGAAAAGTGCCATAGAATTGGAAAACCAAAAAACCTCAGTAAAAACTCGACGTCCAAACTAGATCAATTGTTCGGTGCCAATCAGAAAATTGGTCTTAGAAAAAAATGTGCTTCTGTCGTGCTTTAACATGACACACCCTATCTCAAGACTTCCAGCAGGTCAACCTACGGCTTCAACCTCCTATCCCGAAGGTGGAGTACTTCTCGTCAGGCCAGTTTAGCAAACTTTAGCGACTTTGAGAGAGAAATTAGGCTCCCCGGCTATTGACCACACACTCGCGTCGAAAAAGGATTGATAGAAAAAAGACTTTGCAGCGACTAAGAAGAAGAACACTTACTATAAAACAGCTCACATAAATTTAAAAGCCCCCAAGTGACTTGGGTAAAAGAATTTTATGTATAATGATTGTATGTACCAAAGTACTTATATCATATATGTGTTCACCCGAACTTTAAACGCGTCTTAACCGACCGTCGGCTTCTCCCTCTTCGGCCAAGGGCCAAAAAGTGTTATGTACTCCACCTGTCGAGAATATCGACGGTGTTTCCGATAACCAGGCAATCAGGCCATAAGGCTGTAACAGACAAAGCGCGCTCAGGGAACTTATGCTATATTACTGACAAAGTGTAAGAAGCATCATCGAAGAAAATAGTACCTCCACCGATACCTTTCTTCGGTTGCTCATTGTTACTTATGAGACTTGTGCAATATATTTTTTGTACTCATGAGTTCTATTGTGTGCCGACCATCGTTGAAAACAATAAGAGCGCTAGCTTTCGGCTTCACCCAGTCTGAGGTCCGAGCTCGGATGACCCGATCGTGACAATCGCAGAGGTGCTCCCTTTACTCCCTAGCCGAACAATCGGGAACGTAGGGGTAAACACAGGAGCAAGGCAACCCAGCTTGCATATCGCTTAAGTCAACATGGTACATATTGTGGCGTAATACACGAACAAGGAACGAAGCCGTACAAGTATAATCATTTGCAAGAGGAAAGGCTTCAGAAAGGAAGCCCCCAAGTAAACGGGGTATTTGAATTTGTGTGCCACAAGCAAAGTTTTGACAAGGAAGTTTTTCACAAACAACATTTTGCCAAAAAGGTATAATGCTTGGTCAAATCGAACAAAATTTAAAACTAAAAGTTTTTGTGCATGAAAGCGACTTAGCTGGTTAATGTGCTCGGTGTCGATGCACGGCCCGAGCTTACGGCGGGACAAGGTCCCAGCCCCCAAGCCGGTCCCGAGGTGGCGGAGCAAAGTGTAACGCCTTGGATTCTATGCGCCAGGTGTCTTCCAGTTATTCGCCGTTGTTGCCATGTCATTTGCTTGCGTGTTGCATTTTACCATGTCATCATGTGCATTGCATTGCATACGTGTTCGTCTCATGCATCCGAGCATTTTCCCCGTTGTCCGTTTTGCAAACCGGCACTCCTATGTCCTCCGGCGCCCCTTTTTACCTCGTTGCGTGAGTGGCCGAAAAATGTTCTCAGAATGGGTTGAAACTTGGCATGCGGTCTTATTATAGTGTAGACAGAGCGCCTGTCAAGTTTCGTCGCATTCGGAGCTCGTTTGATAGACCAATCGTTAAATATATAGCGGCATCGTTGCCGGTATTTTCGTCGGATGTTTCGGTCTCCGGAACAGTCGCCGGGCCTCACTTCTCTTCTCTCCTCTCAGCCTGAGGCCTCTCTTCACAGCCCACCTAGTCCCCCCTCTGTCCGGAGCCGCACGATTGCGATCGTACGGCACGAAAACCTCCCAAAACCCCTAACCCTAGCCCACTTTCTATATATAGACATCTCCCCTGCCAATTTTGGCCTCCTACCTACCCCTAGCCTCCTCCCACCTCTCAGCCGCCGCCACCTCTGCCTCGTTTTCCACGTCGGCGGATTCCCCGCCACCACTTGTCGCGCCGCCAGAGGCCTGCGCAGCCGCCAGACGCCTCCTCAGCAAACCGGGGCGAGCCACGCGTCCCTGGCCAGCGCCCCACGCGCACCCGCCTTTGGGCCTGTGGAAGGCCCGCCCAGGCGAGCAGGCGCGCCTCCCCGTCGCCGCCAGCGCCTCCGCCGCCGTTCGCCGCCTCGCCACGGCCTCCCAGCGCCGCCGCCAACCCCGTCGCACCCGCCACCTCGGCGCCGCCGTCTGCCGTAGGGTGCCCGTTCTTTGGCCAGCCTCCCCATGAGCACCGACCCCGCCGCTGCCGCTCGCCGCGCTGCTTGCCTCCGGCGCCACCCGCCGCCCGGCTCGCCAACTTCGGCGACCGGATCTGCCCGGGTCCGGTCGCTCCCTCGCCGGACTCGCCTCCCCTCGCCCCGTGTCGGCGTCCTCGGCGTCCATGGACCTCCTCTGCTCCCGTGCCCCTCTCCGGCTTCCTCCTCACCGGAGGAACTCGCCGGAGTTCCTCTCCGACTGGATCCGGCGAAGTGGGATCAGATCCACCAGCGCACCGAACCAAACGGCGTCCCGCGTCCCCGGATCCCTCCGTCCCGCACCGTCCCGCCCCGCGTTGACTTTTCGCGGAGGTGATTTTTCCACTGTCCCTGTTTTCCTACATTCTGGTGTCTACTTTTACATGCCATATCTCCCTACGTACTACTCCATTTTGCGTGCATGATACATCAAAATGTTCATCATGAGATGCTCTTCATTTCATTCCATTATGCCATACTTGTTTGAGTCCATCTTGATGCCCTAATCATCGTTGCAAGAGTGCTATATGATGTTAACCTGCTGAAACTGTTATAACTTGCTGTTTTGTCTTTTTCGTTGCATTTTGTGTGTCCATCCTATGAGCATGAGCTCTACATGTCTTTTGTGCTACATCATGCCATCTTCACAGTGGTGCAATCCATGTACTTTTGTGTCTTGTAGTGAGTGCATCGAGCTCGTGAAGTTGGGTACTTGCTGTTATTGTTTTGCATGTCTGAATCTGTTATATCTTGATGCTATGTAAACCTGCTTCTACAAGTCATTCTATGCATAATCTAGAGATGTTCACTAAGGATGTTTTGTTATACATTTCATGCTCTATCCATTCATGCCCCTGGGTGCATTTATAGACTGCTGTAGCTTATTGTAATCTTGCTCCAAACTTGCTAAATAATGTTGTTGTCAGCATGTTAACATTAAGTTGAGTTTTGCCATGAGCTTTGCTAGTGATCCATGCACCCTATGAACTTGCTCTTGCCATGCTTAGCTTCATAAACATGTCTTCTTACTTTTGGTTACCTTGCTATGCCATGTGTTGCTCTGTGGTGAGTGGTACAAGCTCACCAACATGCCTACTTATTGTTGTTCCTGCCATGTATGAATCTGTCATATCACTTGCTATGTTTACATGGGTGCCATCATATTTTCTGTGCCTTTTTGGCTCATGGTCAGTAAGGGACTTTTGTTATATGCAATTAGTAGATTCATGCCGTGCCTTTGTTTGCCATGTTAAGTTACAGTAACATGTCGTTTGATAGCTCTAAACATTGCAACCTGATGTTATTTCTGCCAAGTCTGAAACTGTTATTATTTGCAATCTTGCCATGTCCTTTTGAGCATGTTGTAGTGGTTTCTGGAGATAGCTCGGTGTTCATGTTTTGTCATGCTTTACCTGTACTTCATGCCCATGCCTTTTGTTCTTATGTTGAGGTGCTTTAGCATGTTGTTTTGATGCTTGCTAGATGCCTAGTTGCTGTTTTGGACAGCTTGAGTGTATGTGTTGAACCGTTGCTCCATTTTGAGTGTGCTCTATATGAATCTTGCTTGATTTCGCTTGAAGTTTCATATTATCATGTTGCATCCATGTTTTGAGAGTGTTTGCTTGATGTTTGTATGCATTTTGCATCAATGCCATGTTTAACTTGTTTTGCTCATATCTTCTAGGCCGTAGCTCCGAATTAAATGAACTTTATATGTAACTTGACTAGAATCTCGTGTAGATCATCTTGGTGCTCTTTAACTTACTGTTTAACAACTTCAACTTAACGTTTGTTCAGATCTGGACCAATTTCAAAACTTGCATATGAGGACTTACCGGAATTGTTATATGTTGTTTCCGGCCTCATTTAAACTTGCCTTGATGTGTTGCTCTTGTTTGCATCATCTCTTTCCATGAGTAGCTTCATGTAGCTTTGTCATGCATCGTGCTTGGTTGTGCATCATGTCATGTTTATGTGTGGTGTTTTTACCATGTTGTGTGCTTCTTCTCGATAGTTCCTGTTTCGTTGCGATCGTGAGGATTCATTCGTCTACGCTTGGTTCGTCCTCGTGGCTTCATCTTCTTCATGGACTCCTTCTTCTTCCTAGCGGGATTTCAGGCAAGATGACTGTCACCTTGGATCTCATTACTATCATTGCTATGCTAGTTGCTTCGTTCTATAGCTATGCTGCGCTACCTATCTTTTGCTCTTCAAGCCTACCCAAATTGCCATGTCAACCTCTAACCTTTGTCACCCTTCCTAGCAAACCGTTGTTTGGCTATGTTACCGCTTTGCTCAGCCCCTCTTAGAGCATTGTTAGTTGCAGGTGAAGTTGAAGATTGCTCCATGGGGGACAGGATTATGTTGGGATATCACAATATCTTTTATATTATTAATGCATCTATATACTTGGTAAAGGGTGGAAGGCTCGGCCTTATGCCTGGTGTTTTGTTCCACTCTTGCCGCCCTAGTTTCCATCATATCGGTATTATGTTCCCGGATTTTGCGTCCCTAATGTGGTTGGGTGATTTATGGGACACCCTTGACAATTCGCCTTGAATAAAACTCCTCCAGCAAGGCCCAACATTGGTTTTACCATTTGCCTACCACCTATACCTTTCCCTTGGGAGTAATTAACCCAAGGGTCATCTTTATTATAGCCCCCTCGGGCTAATGCTTGTCTAAGTGTTGGTCCAAACTAGAGCACCGTGCGGGACCATCCCTTGGCAACTTGGGTTACGTCGGTACCTGTACGCTTAGCTTATCCGGTGTGTCACGAGAGCGAGATCGTCACGACTCCTATCGGGATTGTCGACACATCGGGCGGTCTTGCTGGTCTTGTTTTACCGTTGTTGAAATGTCTTGTAAACCGGGATTCCGAGACTGATCGGGTCTTCCTGGGAGAAGGAATATCCTTCGTTGATCGCGAGAGCTTATCATGGGCTAAGTTGGGACACCCCTATAGGGTATAAACTTTCGAGAGCCGTGCCCGCGGTTATGTGGCAGATGGGAATTTGTTAATGTCCGGTTGTAGATAACTTGACACCAGATACAAATTAAAACGCAAAAACCACGTGTGTAGCCGTGATGGTATCTTTTCGGTGGAGTCCGGGAAGTGAACATGGTTTTGGGTTATGTTTGACGTAAGTAGGAGTTCAGGATCACCTCTTGATCATTGCTAGCTTCACGACCATTCCTTTGCTTCTCTTCTCGCTCTCATTTGCGTATGTTAGCCACCATATATGCTTAGTCGCTGCTGCAACCTCACCATTTTACCCTTCCTTTCCCATTAAGCTTTGCTAGTCTTGATACCCATGGTAATGGGATTGCTGAGTCATCGTGGCTCACAGATTACTACAACAACAGTTGCAGGTACAGGTTATGTGATGATCATGACGCGAGAGCGATGTTCCTTGTTTTGGAGTTCTTCTTCTGCTTCTTCTTCAATCAGGGGATAGGTTCCAGGTCGGCTGCCTGGGCTAGTAGGGTGGATGTCGTTGAGTTTCTGTTTGTGTTTTCATCCATAGACGAATGATGCTCTCATGTATTGTGATGTTGTATTCGTGTGGCATTGTATGCCTCTTGTATGTATCCCCAACTATTATGTAATGCTTTGATGTAATGATATCCACCTTACAAAAGCGTCCTCAAGATGCGCTTCTATCCTTGGTGGGACCTTCAAGTTCCTTTAGGATAGGGTCGCATATTGGGCGTGACACAAAGGGCTCGGCATTCCGAAGTGGTGACATAGCACGGCCAATGTGGCGAGGTGGAACCCCCAGTCCGATGGAGGCGACAGAGCAGGCCGGCAGTATGACGCCGAAGTCCCTGGCGTGGGTTAATGAAGTGATGACGAAGCCCCCGGTCCAGCCGAGGTGACGTGGTACGTCGGTGCGCCGAGGTGATAGAGCTTCCCAGCCCGGATCATTTATCTATGCACAGAAAATAGTGCAAGCCAGAGATGATGATAATAATAATAGTAATAATAATGAATTAAAAATTGTGTTTGCACAAATAATAATTTATGAAAGGTGAATAATAAAAGAGATATGGCCCGGCGCCGGAGTCAATGTCGATGCAGGGCGTCGGCGTGATGCGGTAAAGGCATGACAAAGCCTGAATTCACAGGTCGGTCCGAGTTCCGGATGCGGCATTTGCCGGACTGTGTACGGAAACTGGCCGAACCACCCTGCGACTATCGTTAATGCGGCCACCATTTGACAGACTTGGTTTATTAGTTGTAGCAATCCAAAGAGACACATGCTATGTTCATGGATTTGCACCTATTAAGAGTGCTGGTGCCAGCGCTAGCGCATAGGAAGTGCAAGCAAAAGCAAAGACTGCCTTAATTAAATAACAAAGAAAAAAGAGAGAAGGATTAGGTCTCCCTATATGCCGCCGAGCAATCTGAATTCGGCCCATGTATGCCGCTCTGTATGATTTATGAGTAGCTTCACGGTGTCCTCGGCTGGGGCGCCAACGATCAGATTGCACCCCTTTTTTGACACATGCGGCGAACCTAGCTTGATGTTGCGTGTGCGTTCTCGGCTGGGATGCAGTCATTCAGGATCTTCCACGGTGTGCAACACGTCCTCACGAGTCGCGTCTGCTGCTAGTCCATCATAGCGGACCTCAGATCCGTAGTGTAACTAGGCGGCACACATGGGCGCCGCCGCTGAAATTTTCTCTGCAAAAATAATGCAAACCGACAGAAAATATTCTGCACAATAATTTTGTGTACCAAACGAATTGTTGGAAAAAAACTAAACCTATTCTGCGAATGATGACCGCAGTATATAGCATATACCAAAGTAAATAAAAGAAAATAGGCTGTACGAAACAAGCACGAACAAGTTCACCAGAAAGATTCGCCTTGATCTTTACGTGAAGAAGTATTTTGGATTACTACAATCCAGCCATGTCTAGGGCATCGTGCTCCAAAAGTAGTAGTGAATTAAGTTAGTACTAGTGGCCAATTACGTGAAGTATTTCCTCATGTCTATGCACAAGAGACCTGTGGCCGAACAGGAGACCAGCGGCCAAGCAGGAGATCGGCGGCCGAGCAGGAGATGAAAAAAGGAAGGGAAACGAAACTCCCTGATGTATGTTCCACCGAGCTGATTTTTTGACCAGGAACAGTAGGAAAGGTTCCTACTGTGTTACTATATTATAATAATAAGTAAACTGTACAATGGGTATTTACATAATGGGGGGGAATACAAGTTGCCAACTTTGTGGCAAGAAGAACTAGGAAAAAACAGAGAGAAACCACTAAAGGGAGTGCACAAGGTTCAGCACAAGGAGCCTATGCTCCTCTTTGACCCTATGTTGAAGAAGCCCAAAGTCTCTTTTGAATCTGTCCAGCCAGGAGGTTAGTGAGGGTGTTATTGCTCGAAAATGTTTGTTATTCCTCTCCTTCCAAATACTCCAGGCTGCCACAATGAATTTATCAAGGAACTGTGGGGTGGGATGAGAGTTTCTGTGATCTTCAACAGCTTGTATTCGGCCAAGGAAAGGTTCCTGGTTAAGCCCAAGTTTGGCCCAGCGAAGTCTACTGAAAGTGCATGCGAAGATCATATGTTTCACTGTTTCCTCAATGTTCATACCACATAGGAGGCAATTGTGGTCATCTCCTATGTTGTAGTGCCTCCGTTTCAACATGTTCCTCGTATTGAGCCTGTCATGGAAGAGCAACCAAGCCAAGACTTTCAACTTCATCGTGCATTTTGAATCCCAAATCCATCCAAATATCTGCTGCACTTGGACATTTTTGAAGAAGAATTTATAGTAGTACGTTGATTTGTAGATGGTTTTACCCCACGTGTAGTGCCAAATATCCATGGATGACGAGGATGGTTGTAGATGAGCCGCAATTGTCTGCAAGTCTCTAACCTCCACAAGGGCTTGAGGGGTCAAGGGCAGGTGGAACGTTTCTTCCAGCGAAGTTATTCCCAGGAACTTTTTGACCGAAACATCTTCATCGAGAGAGTGAGAGAAGGCCCTAGGATGGGAGTCTTGAAGAATTTGCTCTGACCACAGATCTTTCTAAAACAAAGCCGTGGTGCCACACACAATATTGATTTGAGAAATCCCACGAAACTTAGGTGTGAGCTTGAGTACGTCCTTCCACCAGAATGAGCCGACTGGATCCGAGGCGTGAGGAATTTTTTGGGTGTAATAGGAGTCCCATGTGAGCTGCACCCAAGGTATATCCAACTTGTTATAAAACTTGTGTAGGAACTTCAGAAGCAATGCTTCATTCTGTACGCCAAGTCCACCGAGCTGATTGGCCGGCTGATGTGCATTGTTGTTGCACATGAGCTGTACTAGTCCGAGATGGCTCCTCTGCTAGGGCGCCGCTTGAGGGATTTTGCTATTGCATACGTGCATGTTTCGCCACACCTCCAAGACACGTGACAATCGCAGCGGAGCTCGGACCTGGTGTACTGCTGACCGCCAGACACTTTTTATGATCTCGATTTAACTGCGTATAGTGTAGCTCAAGGCATCAACCATAATTTTGCAAAAAGATAGTTTATGCGGAACAGATCTAACTGAAAAAATATCACCTGATTATCCCATCAATCCGTGGCGATCGCCTAGCAGGCTCTCAATGAAAGCACCAATGTTGGTTCAATATTCGGTGTATCTCGTAGTAGGGGTCCTAAGCTATGCTTCTTGGAGCGATGGTAACATGGACAAGGGGTTTTACCCAGCTTCGGGCTCTCTTCATGAGATAATACCCTACATGCTGCTTTTGATTGTATTCATATGGGTGTAGTACAGAGTACATGTGTCTACCACGAGATTGTAGTAATGAATATCAGATTGTTTATTGACTAGCCTGGCCTCGGTTTATATAAGACACCGGAGGCCTAGGGTTTAGGAGAGTCCTTGTCTTGGGCGCCAAGTCTTGTGGAGTCTTCCTTGTATGCGGCAGGGGTTGTCCGAACTGGCCCATGAATATACGGCCATGGGGGTCCTCGGCCCAATCCAACTGATCGGTAGACGACGTGGTGAGTACCCCCTAGTCCAGGACACCGTCACCTACCTCCAGGCTGGATCCTGCTCAACGCAGCATGATGAGGGCCCTGCCGCTGGGCTTCCCCCGCGCTGCTCCCAACGTCCTTCGCACTACTGAGGAGGGTCCGCCGTGCTGAGGGTCCTGGTGGTTGTTGCGTCTTGGTTCACCTCCAATCCATGGTCAGTGTAAGCGTGCCCCTACGGCACTAAATGTACCCAGAGGCTGCCAACGTTGGGGACGTCGGCAGGGCTTGGTGGTGGTTCAAAGGAGAGCTCGTCCTCGTGTATGTCCAGCGCCCATCCTGGCATGGGGGATCGGTCGGGGCCCTCTCCTAGCGCGTGCCTTGGATCCATCTCAACGGGGACGTAGGCTTCCGGGTTGTTCGCACCAGGGGTGCTGCCTGGCCGCCTAACATTCCCGCTCCCTTCTGCCATCCTCTGGTCCTGCTGGTCAGGGACCGGCACTCCAGCGCGGCCCCTGGTGGTGTCGCCTGAAGTAGCCCCGCGCCAAGGGGGGACAATCGGGGTGGCGTGGGCTGCTCCACAAGGCTGGTCTGTGTCGAGAGGCTCTCCATGGCCCCTGGGGGGCGCGCGGTTGTGTCGAGGATGAGCGTGTGCCCCCACCCTCGCCTGCGATGTAGGGAGGGTGCAGATTGGCGTCGCCCCCCTGCATGCCACATCCAGCAGCTCAGCGACCCGTTCCAGCAAGGCGTCGCGACCAGAGTCAAGCTGCCTACATCACAGGAGCTCTCGAGCCACGATGACTGATGCCCGCATGTTCGCTTGTTCCCTGCATGAGTGCGGAGTAGTTGCTGTAGCGTAGTTTGCAGATCGTGCGGCTGCGCGGCTACGGCGCGACGCCAGGGGAGAAGGATGCACCGCGCGCCCCCTGTGGCCGGTTGCCCCTTGCGGAACGCGGGCCGTGAGTAGGGCAGAGTGGAGGTCTTCTTCGCCGGTGGGTGCTGCCGAAGAGGTTTGGACGACCCAGTGCTCGACGTGGGCTCTCAGGGCGTCGGCCATGGAGGTGTCGGAGCAGTGGTGGATCAAACAACGGAAGAGAGGATCCAACGCACCCCTACTTGGCACGCCAAATGTCGGATTTAGGGATCCGACAACCCTTGAAAGGTTTGAACTCTGGGGTGCGTGCGGAGATCTCAACCTGCCTAGCCTGCCTACTCGCGATCCTCCCTAGCCTATCGCGTCGAGCTCACAGAGACACAAAGGTACAGAGATTTATATCGGTTCGGTCCACCGTTGTGGTGTAATACCCTAATCCATCGTGGTGTGGTGGATTGCCTCGAGGGGCTATGGATGAACTAGTACAATGATGAACAAGCCTTAGGAGGTGAGGTGTTCTTGAGCTGGTGTGGTGCTCGGGTCGGAATGGATCTCTCTCTACTATGGTGGTGGCTAAGTCCTATATATAGTGGCCTTGGTCCTCGTCCCAAATATGAGCGGGAAGGGATTCCACAACGATGGGATTTGAAAGGGGACAAGTAGTACAGTCTATCCTGACAAAGGTAGTCTTCACCTGCGAAAAGCCTCTGGTCGTGACGCTGTGGTGGGCTCGGTGATGACCACTGTCCTGCCGTCCTGGCGGTCTTGGTCTTGTTTCACCAGAATGAAAACCTTTGGTTGATTCCTCGGGACTCCGTGCATGTGGCTTGCCTCCCTTGCACCGAAGAGGAAACCTGCGCTCTGCACCCGCCTGGCGCCCGCCTGGCCTTGGTCGTCATGGCTCATGTCAGCTGAGCCTCATGAGGTAGTTGCATAGAACTCTCCACCCCTCAGGGGCCCTGATGAGGCCAACTCCTCCGGGGTCTTGGCGTCGTCCGCCTTGCAAGGCTCGGCCCCTCGCGAGGGTCTTGCAGTGTTGGTGTTGAAGCTGGGTTGTACCAGGCCGTCGATGAAGCCACACAGTGGGTCGTAGGCAGGCGGGACTGGATACCCCCAGGTCCAGGACTCCGACAGTGCGGGCGCGCATTCCCCAGGGCCGGCATTTCTCTTGGTGCCCGTGATGGTACCTCTTCTCGCGGCGGGGGCCACCGGCTTCGGAGCAGCCCCCATGATGAAGGGAGGTGCGCCATGATCATGCGCCCACCTCGACTGCGCTTCTCCTTGCTGGACGTGCTTCCTGAGTTCGTGGTTTGGTCGGAGAGCCTAGCCAGCACCTCGATCCGGCTTTCGCGCTTCTTCTCTGGCGAGCTTCCATCCTCGGGGCTCGATGGTCTCTGGCTGCAGGCTGACAGCTACTGCAGCAGAGCTTCATGGGTCAGGATTGAGGTCGCCGCCTCTGGTGGCGTGGTCGACCCGTTGTGAGCGTTCGCCCTTGGCAGGCACTGGCGGGAGGTGCACCCTCCACTTCAAATATGACGGCCTGGCGACCCTCTACGTGAGGGTGTTCAGGGAGGACGGCCGCCACATGGGGTGCTTCCCGAGGACGGCAGCGACGACGAGGGTGGCGAAGGTGAGCTTGGCCTTGGCGGTGTGCACTCCTTTGCTCGCGATGGTAGCTCTTCCTCGGATGAGAGCTCGAGCAGTGGTGGCTATGACCGGCCCCCATGCCGTCGCGCTCGGGTCGAGGACGGCGGTGGTTCGTCCCGCCGCAGCACTCCGGTGAAGCTGGAGAGGAGCCCATCGTGAATCTGGGGGCCGCCGATCTTGGACTCAAGATCGGCCGCAGCCCCAGGTCGCCTATGGGGGAGCTGGTGGAGCGTTGGGATACCTTCATGCGCTGCTTGAGGATGCAGCACTGGTGCCGGCTTCGTACGTCATTGGGTCTTCTTTGTTTAGCCTTTTCTTTCTCCTGTTATTCGACAAAAAGATGGTGTACCCCGCCGGGGCATGTAATGCACTACGACAGTTATGCCCTTTATGCTATGCTTGCTATCTTGATGCTGTACTGTAATATTTGCGCTCTGAGTAGGCCAAGATAGGAAAACTTAGCTTGATATGCGTGCAGTAGCTTTCTGCCTCGCGAGGACTTGGCTTCTGACGCTCAAGGAGGCCCCCTTCCTGGGGAGCTGGAGGTCACAGACCTCGGGAGATGCCTCGGGGTCTCGGGAGCCGCCTCAGAACCGCTGTAGGGCTGCTTTAAAAGGAAAAGGAAACCTGACGAGCACCTCACTCCTCCTTATGAGAGCCCCTTGTCATAGATTAGCTCTGACTCAATGCACAGTGTTGCGTTGCCCGGGGGGGCATGGACGTAAGGGGTGCTGATGCCTATGAGCTTGATCAAGGGCTCCTCGCAAGGATAAGGCCGAAGTACCAGGGCAGCGGGGTTCGGCGTGGTGTGCGCGCATGAGGGCAGGCCTCAGGCACACACACACATCTGCCTAGCCCCCACGCGTGAGGCGCGCGAGGTAGAGTGACGGGCAACTGCCACCTCTCTCGTGTCCTTAGGCTAGAAAGCAAACGAGCGGGAGGACAAGAATCCAACTCGGTGAACCGAAACATGAAAGCAGCAAATCCATAGAAAGATTACTAAAAGACTGCAAGCAACTTCGGAAAGCAAATGAACAGCCGCGTCCGGCACCTAATCTAGTCTTCTCACCAGCGCGCAGCTATGTGCTGCCACTAAGACGTGGTAGGGAGCCCCCGTGAAGCCCTAGGGCGGCTCTCAGGAGACTCCGGGGCATGTGCAGCCCCACTCATTATTACGTGTGTCACGAGCGGAGACCTTCACAGGCCGGAGCCTTGCTTCATGTCGCCCGACGAGGACCCCGCCTTGCGCCACACCCGACCACCGTTGCGAAGACTGGAAACCAGGACAAGACCAAGGGGCAAGGGGGACGCTGGCGGCGTCCTCGATGACCGTAGGCCCACCGGCGGGGGGAAGGCCTCGATGGCGCCTTCCCCGGCGGGGAACCTACCTCAAGCGAGCTCTTGCTTAGCGGTCTTGAGGAAGGCCCCGCCATTGGCTCCCAGCGTTGCTCGGCGCCCTTCATGCTCTGCGAAGATCCGCCGTCCCGAGAGTCCTGATGGTAGCTGCGCCCTAATTCACCTATGATCCATGGTCAAGGTAAGCGTGCCCCCGTGGCGTTAGCTGTACCCAGAGGTTGTTGCTGTTGGAGATGTCGGCGGGGCTCCGTGGCGGCTCATAAGGGGTCTTGGCTTTGTGTATATCCAGCGCCCAGCTTGGCGTGGGGGATCGGCTGGGGCCCCCTCCCTGCACGTGCCTCAGGTCCATCGCTACGGTGACGTAGGCTTCTGGGCTAGCTGCGCCAGAACCGCTGCCCGGCTGCCTCACATTCCCGCTTCTTCGGTCGCTCTCTGGTCCTGACGACAAGGGCCAGCGCTCCTGCACAGCCCCTAGGGATATTGCTCGAAGCAGCCCCACGCTGAGGTGACATGTTCGGAGGGGTGCGGGCTGCACCGTGAGGCTGGCCGGCGCCGAGAGGCTCTTCAGGGGCCCTCGGAGGGGGCGCGCCGTTGTGGCGGGGACGGGCGCGCACCCCTACCATAGCCTGCGACGTGGGCAGGGTGAAGAATGGTGCTGCTCCCCTGCACGCCACATCCAGCAGCTTGGCAACCCGCTCCAGCAGGGCGTCAAGGCTGCTTTCCAGCAGCCTGCACCTCAAGAGCTCCCGAGCCACGATGACCGCAGCCCGCATGTTTGAATGTTCCTTGCACGTGTGTAGTGTGGTTTCCCGCGGCGTAGCTTGCAGATCGCGCGGCGGCGCGGTTGCGACATGGCGCCAAAGGGGAAGGCTGCGCCCCACGCTCCCCGCAGCCGGTGGCCCCAGGCGGAGTGCGGGCCACGAGCAGAGCGGAGTGGAGGTCCTCCTCATCGGCGGGCGCTGTCAGGAGGTCCTGACAACCCAGTGCTCGACATGAACCCTAGGGGCATCGGCCATGGCATTGGTTGAGCAGCGGAGGACCGGTCGATGGAAGAGAAGATCCGATCCACCCCTACCTGGTGCGCCAAATGTCGGATTACGGGTTCCGCAAACCCTTGAAAGGTTTGAACTCTGGGGTGCGTGTGGAGATCTCAACCTACCCAGCCTGCCTACTCTCGATCCTCCTAAGCCTAGCGCATCGGGCTCGAAGAGACACATCAGTTTATCCTAGTTCGGGCCACCTTGCAGTGTAATACCCTACTCTAGCGTTTTGGTGGATTGCCTCGAAGGGCTGAGGATGAACTAGTACAGTGGGTGAACAAGCCTGAGGAGGTAAGGTGTTCTTGAGCTCAAGAGAGCTGGTGAGGTGATCGGGTAAGAGTGGATCTCTTCCCGTTGCCCTAAAACTGGATCCCCCTCTATTGTGGTGGCTAAGTCCTATTTATATTGGCCCTGGTCCTCTTCCCAAATGTTGGCGGGAAGGGATCCCACAACGGCCGGATTTGAGAGGGGACAAGTAGTACAACTTATCCTGACTAAAGCGGTCTTTGCCTGCGAAAAGCCCCTGGCCGTGATGCTGCGGTGGGCTCGGCGATGACCTCCGTTCTGCCGTCCTGGTGGTCTTGGTCTTGTTGCACCAGAACGGAAACCTTTGGCTGATTCCTCAGGACTCCGTGCCTGTGGCTTGCCTCCCTTGCACCAAAGAGGAAACTGGCGCTCTATGCCCGTTGGTGCCCGCCTGGCCTTGGTCGTCATGGCTCATGCCAGCTGAGCCTCGTGAGGTACACCTTGCATGGAACTCTCCGCCCCTCGGGAGCCAGCCTGAAGAGGTCGATCTCCTCGGGGTCTTGGCGTCGTTCGCCTCGCGAGGCTTGTCCCCTCGCAAGGGCCCTGAGTCATTGATGCTGAAGCTGGGCCATACCAGGCTGTCGGGGGAGCCACATGGTGGGCCGCAGGCAGGCAAGTCTGGATACCCACATATTCAGAATGGCGACAGGCGTACAAGAGCCCATTCACTGCCGGCGGCATCCACCTCGCCAGATCTGGTTCTGCGGCCGCATCTACCCCTCCCACCTCCCTAGAAACAGGTAGACTGCTCATGCACCACCATACCACAGCCCATTCAATGTCGGCCTTGTCCACGGCGCCAGATTTGCTTTACCGGTACTCTCGCCAACCACAGCGCATCTGCAGCGGCTCCTTCGTACTCCCCACCGGAGATGCTTTGTCCACACCCCCGGAGCCGCCCTACCGATGCCCCAATCGACGGCCTCTGATCCTCTTCACCGACACCTTCCTCAACCCTACCGGAGCGGCTTCGCCGACACCATCCTCAACCCTACCGGAGTAGCTTTGCCTATACCATTCTCAACCCTACCGGGGCTGCTTTGCCAATGCCCAAGTCCACAACCTCAGGTCCGCTTCATAGCACCCTTGTCCAACCTACCGGGGCAGCTTTTGATGCCCCGTCCATGGCCGCAGATCCACATTGTCGACACCAACCTGAACCCAACCACCGGAGCAGCTTCACTGATGCCCTTCTCCACGACCTCAGATCCGCTTCGCCCACATCGTAGTCCACCCTACCGGAGCTGCTCCACAAACACCCTACTCCACGGTCCTAGATCTCCTTACCGGACCCTGACAGCCAGCGCAGCGTCATCACCCTTGATGTTTCTAACCTGATTCCCACCGTCTGGCAAGATACCGAGCACCCGTCGCGGCCTAGGTACTTGTCACCTTTAAACCCGTCTAGCATCACCTACCCAATGTACTTCAAATATACTAATAGGTTGGTGTTACATGTTATGCAACTAGCAAAAACTACAAAGACGATGTTTCTTCTGGCTCTAACAGCTTGGCCAACCAAGATCCTGGACTGAGGCATTGCTATGATCTTGTAAATATCTCTCTCTCTCTCTCTCTCTCTCTCTCTCTCTCTTGTATTGTTGTGTGCCTGCCGGCGTGCTTTGCTAGGATTTTCGACCAGTAATCCCTTTCTGCAGACAATGATTTCCACTATTGGCTGCAAAATTAGAGTTGTAGATGTCATACATGATACTCCCTCCATTCCTAAATATAAGTCTTTCTAGAGATTCCACTATAGACTACATACAGAGCAAAATGAGTGAATCTACGCTCGAAAGTGCATCTTTATACATCTGTATGTGGTCCATACTGGAATCTCTACAAAGGCATATATTTAGGAACAGAGGTAGTACATTACACAAAATCATAGGTGGCATGTAGGAATTCCAATGCACTACATTAGGCTCCCTTAGAGTGCCTGCTAGTCTGGTACACAGAGTCGTGGCTAGTTTATGCTATGCACACAATCGTTAATTGGTGGTTTAAACATGCGCAAGGGATATGCAATGTATTATCATGTAGAGATATCTGAAATTAGCCGTGTCAACTTGCTGATATGGTTACGCAATGAAAGTAAAAGATTTCTTAGTACAAGATGTATGTGGCAATTTCATGGAACATCGCAAAAAAAGGAGAGGCAGCGGTGAGCCTATACAGTGTGCTATGGTAGGTCACTCCGGCCAAGTTCTTTTGCAGGATTCTTCCAGAATCTGCCATTCTCTAGCTTCTCCTAGAATCTTTAACCCCTAATTACACCCTAACTAGATAGGATTGTAAAACGAATGGGACTAAAAGATTCTGGGAGAATCTGGGTAGGGGTCAGATTCTGGGAGAATCTGACAAAAGAACTAGGCCTCCATTGCAATCATTGTGACATGTTATTTGTATGCCTATGTTGTTGGCCAAGTTTCTTAGGGACATTTATTTCAAGTTATCCTAAGAAAATAAGCACCTTTGAATATAATTTCCAGATAATAGGCCAACCAGTTCTTTTCATTGCCTACCTTTTCAGCTTATCCATGGTATGATCACTGAAAAGTCTAGATTGCATTATATTTTTTCATTTTGCTACCCATATGAAAATTAATTTGACTTGCAAACATCACAAATTGAACCCAGTGCACTAATTAATATGATAGGAAAACAAACCATTAATATTGGTTCAAAATGCAAATACAAAGATGCCACCTACTTGGCACAATCTACTTTGGTCTATGTCTTCCATAGAGATCCCATTGCCTAATTTAAATGAAGAACGCATGACCTAAATTTAAATGAAGAACCATTCTTTATCAAAAATTGATGGTCCAAGTGACTGGTTATTATCATATAGCAACACCACCTGAAAGCATCATATAGCAGCAATAGTAGCTCATAGCAACTCATCATACAGCAACAGCAATAGCAGCTAGCAACTCATCATATACCAGCAGCAGCTCATAGCAATTCATCATATAGCAGCAGCAGGAGTGGCTCATATCAATTCATCATATAGGAGCAGCAGGACACTACTGCAGGATGCTGCTAACGCGACACTACGATCAGAGACCCTTTGATGAAACTGTGTGCGCTGCATTAATCGCAAACAATGATGTAAAATAACCGCCAAAAAGGATGCAAAACATTTGCGATGAAGGATACATCAAACACAATTCTAATTTTAGTTCTGTGTGTGGTGTGGGGCATACAGTCCAGTTCAGTTAATTGTTTGTGATGAGGCAGAACAAAAGAAACGGACAGGCAAATGAAGGCCTGTGCGATATACAGCATACAATTCACTCGGATAAACTGTTTGTGATGAGGCGGAACAACAGAAACGGGCAGCCAGATGAAGGTGTGTGCAATATATGGCATACAGTTCACTCAGATGAACTGTTTGCATTGAGCCAAGACAACAGAAATGGCTCAACTTAACAAGATGTGTGTGATACGCGGCAAACAGGTCTGTAATCGGAAACGTGTGAGAAGACCGATGACAACATAGATGATTCCTGTTAACAAGCCGTGTGTGTTGTGAGCAAACGATTTTTGTTATACAGTTGTGAGTGATTGATGAATACATCACTGACAGGTTCCATTGTTTAGTCCGTGTGCGATGTGATTTTCTTTGTCCGCACAACATCTACGCTCTGTCTACAGAGCATCAACATATATACTTAAAAATACAGCACTGCATAACCAAATTAAGCATATAATTACACAAGTGACTACACGCATAACATTTCCACACACCAAAGTAAGCAATTACATGCATACTAAACTAGGAGAAACGAGGATCTAATCATCTACTTCTTGTTGCAATGATTCTTGCCATTGCTCTCCTTCCGGCTAGATCCCTGGCCGTTTTGGGGAAGGAGGCACTTCCTCATGTCAATGATCCGCCTGTACATGTCGTAGCTCGTGTATGCCTCCTTGGACATGTACACGGGGTGAGCTTTGTCGAGTTTCTCCATCCAGGTCGAGTGCTAGGCACGCTTGTCCCTGTTGCAGGAATCCTTCATGTCTCTGTAGTAGGGGTCAATGATGGCCTCGGCGAGGTGAACCAGTGAGTCCTTCCACCGCTCCTTGCTGCCCCAGATCTTGTATTGGGCCTGGATGTCCACAAGATTCTGGCAGGCGATGCCCGAATTCTTGAGCACCTTTGCATCATTGGTGATGTCCACCATAGCGAACATGTAGTGCGGGCTGTTGACAAACCTGGTGAAACGCTCGCAAGGCCTTGTGGCCAGGAAGTAGTGGTAGACGAGGACATGGTTGCGCACGCATATCTGGGTGACGGCAACCTTGGGACGAGGCCCGTCACGAGCACGGGCGTACTCGAGGTCGAACTCGACCACCTTGTACTTCTCCTCGGCAAGCAACAGCTCCATGATGTGGACGGAATGCTCCTCCTAGACCGGGTTGTTGGTGTACACCATGAGAGCTTCATGAAACTTCTGTGGGTGTCCACAATGGCATGCATGGTGAACTGCTGCTCATCGTCGGCAGCTACTCAGAGCACCATTGGAGTCACGCAGGATACCCTCTAAGAATTTGTCGTGGTGGGTGTGCTTCTTACAATGGTGGGGTGCAATCGAAAGGTTGAAGAGAGACAAGGGTTAAACGCGTTTCATTTGACCACGCGTGGGCTCGAAGAGGCACCAAATGTATTGTCGGTGAGTCTGTTCCTGCGCTATCACGCAGTTTACTGCGCAAGCTTCTTGCCCGGCTAGTTTGGCCACGCATCGGCTAGAAGAGGGACAAATCATGGGTGTTTATTGGCAAAAGGCTTTGTAAAAATGAAGTGTGTGGAATGACTTCGGTCATAAATTTACTCATGGGTGATGAGGTCAAAGTTACACAGAAGGGTGATGATGGACACTCGAATGCGATAATTAATTATGCACTCTACAGGGCACACAATTGAAGAAACCAACTTTGTGCAATAATGTCGAAGATCGCAGTCGAGTTAGCTATATAGATCATGTGCTGTGAGATCGACAAGGTAAACAGATTCGAGAATGGTTAATAAAATCTAAGACCACTGCATATTAGGGTCAAAATAGTGCTACAATATACGAGTCTCATACGATGCCATTTGAACGATTGTACCACAAAAGCTCGAAATATTACAAGGTTCAAATTCCAGAGTTATATGGCTCAAATTCGAAGATTACAAGGTTCAAACTGATATTAGAAATGAAACTTAGCTCATCAACTGCCAACGCTCGCGCTAATCTGCTGAACATGGATATCGGAGAGGTTCAAACTAACATTACCACTTCTAAGTCTGGTTTCGAAACCTCATATTTTTACAAATGGGTCAGCCATTGAGAAGTCATGTATGGGGTTGACACGATGACTTCCGATTACTCTGTCATCTGAAGTTCCAAAATGAAATTCAGCATTTTCGGAGCCTATTCCATTCTGCCGTAGGCGCCGGCGCTGATCAACAAACCATTCATTTTTGCGAAATAAATGTAGGGAAAACCTCATTACCTTCAGCACCCTTGCTCTAACAACAAAGAACCTGGTGAATATAATCTCTGGTAAGGTCCCTCGATAGGAGTTCAAAGTCATTTCTGAGAGATACAGATCTAGGCATTCGACGTGATTGCCATATTGTATCACATTATCCACCACTGGGCCTAATCTTATCTACAAAAGAAGAAAACGTGTTAGTGCCTACATGCAGTTTTGAACACTACTACAGGCCTATTTGGTTTGCAGGATTTGTAAAATGCACTAACATGCCATCTTCGATCTGACATGATTAATATGGGCATTTGATTACAATCTAGAAAAATGTAGCCTTCTTCACAAGAGGTTGGAGTGGATGAAAAGTTCCCTAAGAAAACTAGTACAGATGAATCCAAAGGAAAATACTTATGGATCATAACCATATGGATCAAGCAACCAATATGAGGGGGCGTATGTACTGAAATCCTCCAAAAGAGTCCTTCAGAAATCGTAGTACATTGTCATTGTGAACTTGGAAAAAGGTGTCACAAATTGAACTCCCTTATGGTTAAGATTTAACAGGAAAGGAACATCACCTCAATATATAGCTTCTCCAGGCACAGAAATAATCTCAGGAAACTAACAACTTGCTCCAGGTTAGGGCCGATAGATTCTAGTGCCAAGACCTTCACTGTGCGCATTTTTGGGGTCAAGCTTGTCGGAATCATTTCTGGATGACAGACGAACATACATCTTCAAAATTAGAAATAATGTTAATTTGTAGAAGGAGAGGTAGAAGGCAGTTGTTGTACCTGAATAGGTGTGGATCCAATAACAAGTTCAGTGTATTTGTTAGACGAGTAGCCCACCACTGTCAATTTCGGCGCAAAAATGACATTGATTCTTGTTGGACCTTCTTGATCAACTACAAGTAATCTCTCAAGTGCAGGTGTGTCCTCAATGAGCATACCGTGGTACACATATTGTGATGTCTTCCTGCCACACCAGCAACACATATAAATAGTCTAGAGAGTCATGTAGGTGATGTGGAAGCTATTCAGCCCATTGATCGCCTGAAGATGAAGGTACTCGAGTGCACTACAGCCACGGAACAGGCACTCCATGTCACCGTTTGGGAGGCAGACGATGATGAGCTCGAGGTGCTTCAGTCATGGTAGAATAAGAGCGGGCGCGTCATTAAGGGGGATGGCAGTTCCTGAACATGGCGACGCACATCATGGGCACAAGGTGGTGGCAGCGAGCGCATATGCCCATCATCAAAAGTGAGCTCCTCAAGCTGATATAGGGCGACGGATCGGAACCAGTCGTCAAGCTTGGCTCGGTCCTTGCCGTTGGAATGGAACTTGCCCATTCTAAGGCCTCTGGTTGGGCCAAGGTGACTGTCGAGGATCTTGGAGAATGCATCCAAGCTTTTGCGATAGCCATGGCAGAACTCGTGGGTCTTAATGAGGTCGATAGGGGTGGAGTTGAGGCACCACCGCTGGGAAAGGACGGTTGTCCGCGCCCCATATTTGATTCGGAGGAGGGAGATGATGACTGTCAACATATCATCGGGGAGCCTGCTGATGAAGTCTAGGCCTGCTGGAGTCGCTTGCAGTTCTTGCTCGCCCCACCTCCACTTGTTGGCATCCCCGTTCTCCACCTCCGGAGTCTCCTTGGCAGCGGCGCTTTCTGATAGAAGTGGGAGTACAGGGAATATTTAGTTAAAACAGGGCAATAGAAAAGTGTATTGGTAACTAGAAGTTATTAGGTAGGAATATAGTAAGAAAATGGAATGACAATTGGTTGCTTAAATACAACACAATTCATTTGATATTGCTGGGTAAGTCAACATGCAAATACTTGAAAAGAAAACTTACTTCGAACAAAGTCTGGACGGTTGATATCGTCGGGGAAGTTAGCATATATCTAATGACCAGCTCTTTTATGTGCAGTGCAACTTTAGTGCTAGCTTTCAGTACATAAAACTTAGAAATTTCTTTCCAAAGGCCAGTGCCAAAATAGGAGTCACCAAGTTCATCAAGTCTTACAGTAGCAATGATTGTAAATTCATGGTTTGTGTTCAGTATGACATCCATGCAGTCTTGATTTATGTAAAGGGAAAGATTGTGCACTACAGATTATGTTGCATAGCAAGGGACGCGCTGCATAAAATGGTAGGATTGTTAAAGAAAATATGGTAACATGCAAATATGGGCCCAAATTGAAAGAACTGTACAACAGTTAAAATCGAAGGACAAAAATCTATAATTAAACAGATAGGCTAAACGTGATGTCATGGAAATATGAGAGTAATCAAAAGAACAATACATCATTAATTTGCCTAATATAGAAAGAAGAGGGGAAAATCCCATTTGATGTATATGGTGCATGTGGCACCTTTTATCCAAATGTAGCAATATTTAGAATATGTTTAGGAAAGTAGGTCAAGCCAACCGATTTAGGGTAAGATTGAACATACCGCGCGCATCCTCAAGTCATCTGGTACGGTGAGATGGAATGTCTGGCGGAGGCCTAAAAGTCCTGATGTTTCCGCGCACTGTACACTCTATGAATGAAAGAAAACCCTCAAATCAGCTCGAATAAAAATGGATTCATGGAGATTTCGAACGGGTGATTAAAGGAGGCAGATGAACTGGGATAAGAGATGAGATAATATCTCATTAAATTAGTTACCTTGTTGTCCATGAGAAAGAACCCTCAGTATGGTAGATTCCCCAACGGAGCGGAGCTGGGTCGACCACGAGCAGCATTGAGAAAGTCGATGGCGATAGGCAGCGGCAAGCGGAAATGGCAAAATGCGGTGGGGTTTGCCGGCAGCCTGGCGACAGCAGTAGGCGTCGAGCTAATTGGTTACCACCGCTTTAGGCGATGCCATGCATAGACGCGGAGGAGCTTGTGCAGGTCTGAATGGCGACCAGAGGGGTTGGCTGGTGGGGTGAGGGTTTTTGTGACATGGGGATGGTGAGGGTTTTTTTTGAAATGGGTGTAAGGGTTTTCTGTCCCACAAAGAATTCGGAGACAACAGTTTGCTAGAGCCAACCGTGTGTGATTAACGCAACAGGAAAAATGGAAGTCATTGCACACGGTTCCAATTTTGGGAACCGCGTGTAATTGACGTACTACCTTCGTCCTGGTTTATCGCCCCCCTTTGTAATTTGTACCAAATTTTGACCAAATATTTAACTAAGAAATGTTTATGCATGTCACCTAAAATTTATCATTGAACACTATGTTCAAATACGCATCCAACGGTATAATTTTTGCTGACCTGCACTAACATTTTGTTAGTTAAATCTTTGGTCAAAATTTAACACAAATTACAAAGGGGACCAATAAACGAGGACGGAGGTAGATTCCATCAACCGAATTGATTGCATCCATATCCCACAGTTAGACATAAGTAAACACAGATTAAACATACTCAGACATAGATAATAAGCATACGCGTACACAAGCATAGTTCAGCCATAAGTACATAGTTCAACCGTCATTAAGCATACTCAAGCGTACATAGTTCGACCCCACATCTCATCTCAGATGCTGGAACGATCCTGAAGCTTCTCCAGGTACTCGGCTTACGCGCCGTGCGCCACCCTGCGAGAATACTTCTCTTGAAGGAGCCAACGGCCCGTCCTCTTGCATGTGCCAGAACACTTTGATACGAATCATGGAGCTTGTGGTTACAAAATGGGCATTTATAGCCGCCATCTCAGGTCCTAATACGCCTGGCCTGTTATGCATTCCCGCATAAAGCTCCCACAGGATTTGCCTCTTGTACCTCCTCTAGACATCTTCATCCTCGTAGTCCGCATCATCAGACAGCACCTATACAAATAGTAAAATAAATGTGGCGTCAAATTAATGTTTACAAACTAATCTCTAGCGAACATTTGGTAGTCAAAATTTGGCATCAAATCAATGTTTACATGTCGTGAAGTAGGATTAGGAATGTATGGCTATTTTGGGGGGATAATTGGTTTTATGCCCTAGTTGTGTCCCACTTGACAGGATTGCCCCTAATTTCCAAAAGCCAGCGGCTCTGTCCAACCCACTTTGGTTGTCTTGTGCTTTTGCCCTTTGACCGTTTGACCATCACTTTGAAAACTTCATAACTAATTCATACTAAATCAGAAAAATGCAAATAAGATACCAAAATGTTCGAAAAAACATCTCCTATATGTCAATGTCACTTGCATTCATGACAAAAGTGTTGGTAAGTGCCCATCCGAGTTTTAGCTCTTATCACACCACCATGGACAATAAAATCTTAAAAAGTTCAAAAAATCCAAAAAAAATGGTGTCAAAGAATGACAAATGTTTTAAGTGCTTGCCAAGTTTCATCAAGGAATGACATTTATGGAAGTCATGGCAAAAAACAATCTATTTTGGAGTGTTGATTGCTTTTTCGAAATTAAAATGTCCCTCCTTTGGTAACATATGTTCACTGCAGGATAATTTAACATGCATCGTAGTTGCGGTGGATTCGCGGTGTGTGTGTGTGGGTGTGTGCGTCTGGGGGGTGGCAAGTGGCTCGCAGTACACTATGAGTTGTGAGCCAACGTGTGGGTTGGCCATTTTGTTAGGCAGGTGCCACATCAGAGTCATGAATTCATTATTTAAAACATTACACAACCCTTTCATACATACATGTTTTGGCCACATGCAGTTGATGGTTATCCTACACGACACTCGATACTCGCGTGTGACCCTTTCTGTGGGCCCGCGAGGTCGTCGTCCATCACTTTGATGAACAGCCGACAGTGAGGTTAATTTGACCAGCAAGGTAGAATCTTTTTTGTCTGTGTTATGGTGGGAGTATATATAGAGTACGCGTCGAAAAGGTGGGAGGGGACTAGCATATATACTATAGGTACGCGTCCGTGAACAAGTACACCTCCCTCAGTGTCAGGACTTTTCGGATTCTGAGGCACGTGCCTCATCAAAGTTGTGAAATTGGCTATGCAAACATCACACAACACCTGTTTGGGCCACCTGCATGCAGGCGGTGGTTATCCTAGCAAGGACACTCACGTGTGACGCTTCCATCTGTGGGCCCACGAGGCCATCGTCGATGCATGCACCACTTTGACCTACATCAGGAGAGGTTAATTAATTTCACCATCAAGGAGCATTCTTTTTGGGTTGTATTACGGTAGGAGCATATAGTATGCGTCGAAGAGGGGGAAGGGGACCATCATATGTAGTATGCTTCATGAACCTCACTCTGTGTGGGGGGTTTACGGTTTTTGAGGCATGTGGCACATCAAAGTTGTGCATTTTGGGTATTCAACATATGTTTGGCCCACATGCAAAGCGATGGTGGTTGTCCTCTCGCACCCACTTAAGTAGTTATCAGCGATATCGATGCTTTCCATCTCTGGGACCGCTTGGTCCATCACTACTTTTTGCCTGACAATGAGAGAGGTTAATTTGACTTAGGGGGTTATTTTTTTGCTTGTAATATGGTATATATATAGGTCATGCTCTTGGATTACATGATCAGTTTGAGCACACACACATGCATGTGTACGCATGAATCCCTCCCATCGAGTCGAAGTGGCTAGTACAATGACACGTCATGAACTGATCGATCTTGCTCTGTGTGGGGACTGTATGATTTTCGACGCACGCGCCACATCGATGTTGTGAAATGGTATTCAAACATGCATGCACGCATCACATCCATACATATGCATGTAGTGGTTGTCTTCGAACGGTGCACTCCCTCGCATGGTTATCGGCGACAACCCTATATATTCATGCGCCCGCGTGGACATCCATGATCACCTTGACCGACAACAAGATAGGTTACCATGGTGGATTCTTCCTTTGGTTCGTGTTATCACAGTATAGGTCATGGTGAGATTCAGACCTAATTAAGTCTGAGTGCATATACTATGCACGCATGCTGATACGTCTCCAATGTATCTATAATTTTTAATTGTTCCATGCTATTATATTATCCATCTTGGATGTTTTACATGCATTTATATGAAATTTTATATGATTTTGGGACTAACCTATTAACCTAGAGCCCAGTGCCAGTTTTTGTTTTTTCCTTGTTTTGAGTTTTACAGAGAAGGAATACCAAACAGAGTCCAATTGACCTACCATTTTTTGTGGATTTTTATGGACCAAAAGAAGCCCCCGAAGTAAAAGAGTTGGGCCAGAAGAGTCCTGAGCCATCAACGAGGGTGGAGGGCACGCCCTACCCCCTGGGCGCCCCCCTATCTCGTTGGATGACTCGGAGAACCCCCTGACGTGAGACCGATGCCAAAATCCTATAAATATAGAAACCCCCGAAAAGAAACCTAGATCGGGAGTTCCGCCGCCTCAATCCTCTGTAGCCACCAAAAACCAATCGGGACCCTGTTTCAGCACCCTGCTGGAGGGGGGATCCATCACCGGTGGCCATCTTCATCATCCCGGCGCTCTACATGATGAAGAGGGAGTAGTTCACCCTCGGGGCTGAGGGTATGTACCAGTAGCTATGTGTTTGATCTCTCTCTCTCGTGTTCTTGATTTGGCATGATCTTGATGTACCGCGAGCTTTGCTACTATAGTTGGATCTTATGATGCTTCTCCCCCTCTACTCTCTTGTAATGAATTGAGTTTTCCCTTTGAAGTTATCTTATCGGATTGAGTCTTTAAGGATTTGAGAACACTTGATGTATGTCTTGCATGAGATACCCGTGGTGACAATGGGGTATTCTGTTGATTCACTTGATGTATGTTTTGGTGATCAACTTGCGGGTTCCGTGACCTTGGGAATCTATGCATAGGGGTTGCCACACGTTTTCGTCTTGACTCTCCGGTAGAAACTTTCGGGCACTCTTTGAAGTTCTTTGTGTTAGTTTGAATAGATGAATCTGAGATTGTGTGATGCATATCATATAATCATACCTGCGGATACTTTTCGTGACATTGGAGTATCTAGGTGACATTAGGGTTTTGGTTGATGTGTGTCTTAAGGTGTTATTTTACTATGAACTCTAGGGCTGTTTGTGACACTTATAGGAATAGCCCAATAGATTGATCGGAAAGAATAACTTTGAGGTGGTTTCGTACCATACAATAATCTCTTCGTTTGTTCTCCGCTATTAGTGACTTTGGAGTGACTCTTTGTTGCATGTTGAGGGATAGTTATATGATCCAATTATGTTATTATTGTTGAGAGAACTTGCACAAGTGAAAGTATGAACCCTAGGCCTTGTTTCGAAGCATTGCAATACCATTTTTGCTCACTTTTATCATTAGTTACCTTGCTGTTTTTATATTTTCAGATTATAAAAACCTATATCTACCATCCATATTGCACTTGCATCACCATCTCTTCGCCGAACTAGTGCACCTATACAATTTACCATTGTATTGGGTGTGTTGGGGACACAAGAGACACTTTGTTATTTGGTTGCAGGGTTGTTTGAGAGAGACCATCTTCATCCTACGCCTCCCACAGATTGATAAACCTTAGGTCATCCACTTGAGGGAAATTTGCTACTGTCCTACAAACCTCTGCACTTGGAGGCCCAACAACGTCTACAATAAGAAGGTTGTGTAGTAGAAATCAAGCTCTTTTTTGGCGCTGTTGCCGGGGAGGTTAGTGCTTGAAGGTATATCTTTAGATCTTGCAATCGAATCTTTTACTTTCTTGTTTTATCACTAGTTTAGTCTATAAAAGAAAACTACAAAAAAATGGAATTGAGGGTGCCTCATATGCTTCATCTTTTTAATGTCTTTCGTGAAAATAAGGATTCCGGTAATTGTGCCAAAGTGTTAGAAGAAGAATGCATTAAAATGTTTAGCACTAAATTTTTGAATGATGAGCTTGATTGCAATGTTGTTAGTATGAATTCCTTGAATATCCATGATGCTAATGATATGCAATGGCACAAGCTTGGGGATGCTATGTTTAATGAAAATGATATTTTTTGTCCCCCAAGTTTTAATGAGCAAATTTATTATGATGAAAGCATGCCTCCTATTTATGATGATTATATTGATAAGTGGATTTGGAGACATCATGACTTTATTTAGTAATGATTCCACTATCTTGTAAGAGGTATCAATTGATTATGATGAGAACAAAGTTGCTACTTATGATGATTATTGTGTTGATACTTATGCTATAAAAAGTAGTGATGATTATATTTATAAAACTTGTCATGATTATAATTACCCTTTTTCTGAACATTACTCTTTTAATGTGGAAACAATTTGTAGTATTCGAGTTTCTTATGATACTCCCACTATTCCGAATGAGAAGAATTTTGCTTATGTGGAGAGTAATAACATTTATATGCTTGGGGATCATGAAAATAATGCTTTATGTGATGGTTATATTGTTAAATTAATTCATTATGCTACTCAAAATTATTATGATGGAGGAACATATGCTTGTAAGAATTGCAATAATATCAAGTTTCCTCTCTATGTGTTGAAAATCTTGAAGTTATGCTTGTGTTGCTTTCCTATGCTAGTTGATTCTTGTTCCCATAAGTTGTTTGCTCACAAAATCCCTATGCATAGGAAGTGGGTTAGGCTTAAAGGTGCTAGTCATATGCTTCATGATACTCCCGTTATGTTTCAATTCATATCTTTTATGTGAGCATCATTGTCACCATCATGCCTAGCTAAAAAGGCATTAAAGAAAAGCGCTTGTTGGGAGACAACCCAACATTTATACCTACTGTATTTGTGTGTTCACATGATTATGCTACTGTATTAATCATGTTTTATAGATTTTGTTTCAATAAAGTGCCAAGTAACACCTTTGGGAAGACTTGGGTGAAAGTTAATGTGATCTTGCTGTAAAAAACAGAAACTTTGCACTCCCGAGAATAATTGTCATTTTTAACAGAAGAGTGATTTTAAGTTGATTCTTTTTGCAGAAGATTAAAAGACAAATTCCTCACGTCCACCAATTTATTTCAGAATTTTTAAAGTTACAGAAGTATTCGAGAGTTATAGATTACTACAGACTGTTCTGTTTTTGACAGACTCTGTTTTCTATGTGTTGTTTGCTTATTTTGATGAATCTATGAGTAGTATCGGAGGGTATGAACCATAGATAAGTTGGAATACAGTAGAATAACGGAGCTTGCAAGTTTTCTATTGAATTTTGTGTTGTGAAGTTTTCAAGTTTTGGGTAAAGATTCGATGGACTGTGGAATAAGGAGTGGAAAGATCCTAAGCTTGGGTATGCCCAAGGTACCCCAAGGTAATATTCAAGGACAACCAAGAGCCTAAGCTTGGGATGCCCCGGATGGCATCCCCTCTTTCGTCTTTGTACATCGGTAACTTTACTTGGAGCTATATTTTTATTCACCACATGATATGTGTTTTGCTTGGAGCATCATTTTATTTTATTTTGTTTTGCTTGCTGTTTGAATAATATCCCAAGATCTGAAATCCTTAAAGGTTAGAGAGTCTTCATGTAGTTGCATAATTATTCGACTACTCATTGATCTTCACTTATATCTTTTGGAGTAGTTTCTCGTTTGCTCTAGTGCTCCACTTATATCTTTTTAGAGCAGGACGGTGGTTTTATTTTGAAGAAATAGATGAACTCTCATGCTTCACTTATATTATTTTGGGAGTCTTTTAGAACAGCATGGTAATTTGCTTGGGTTATGAATTTAGTCCTAATATTATGGGCATCCAAGAGGGATACAATAAAAACTTTCCTATAAAGTGCATTGAATACTATGAGAAGTTTGATTCCTTATGATTGTTTTGAGATATGAGGATGGTGATATTAGAGTCATCTAGTGGAGTAGTTGTGGATTTGAGAGATACTTGTGTTAAAGTTTGTGATTCCCGTAGCATGCACGTATGGTGAACCGCTATGTGATGAAGTTGGAGCCTGAATTATTTATTGATTGTCTTCCTTATGAGTGGCAGTCGAGGACGAGCGATGGTCTTTTCCTACCAATCTATCCCCCTAGGAGCATGCGTGTAGTACTTCGTTTCGATAACTAATAGATTTTTGCAATAAGTATGTGAGTTCTTTATGACTAATGTTGAGTCCATGGATTATACACACTCTCACCCTTCCACCATTGCTAGCCTCTCTTGTACCGCGAATTTCGCCGGTACCACACACCCACCTTATACCTTCCTCAAAACAGCCACCATTCCTACTTATTATGGCATTTCCATAGCCATTCCGAGATACATTGTCATGCAACTTTCCACCATTCCGTTTATAATGCACGCTTCATCATTGTCATATTGCTTTGAATGATCATGTAGTTGACATTGTATTTGTGGCAAAGCCACCATTCATAATTCTTTCATACATGTCACTCTTGATTCATTGCACATCCCGGTACTCCGCCGGAGGCATTCGTATAAAGTCATATTTTGTTCTAAGTATCGAGTTGTAATTCTTGAGTTGTAAGTAAATAAAAGTGTGATGATCTTCATTATTAGAGCATTGTCCCAGTGAGGAAAGGATGATGGATACTATGATTCCCCCACAAGTCGGGATGAGACTCTGGATGAAAAACAAAAAAATTGAAAAAAAGGCCAAAAAAGAGATAGAAGGCCCCAAAAAAAGGAAAACAAAAAAAGAAAGAGAAAAAGAGAGAAGGGGCAATGCTACTATACTTTCACCACACTTGTGCTTCAAAGTAGCACCATGATCTTCATGATAGAGAGTCTCCTATGTCGTCACTTTCATATACTAGTGGGAATTTTCATTATAGAACTTGGCTTGTATATTCCAATTATGGGCTTCCTCAAAATGCCCTAGGTATTCATGAGCAAGCAAGTTGGATGCACACCCACTTAGTTTATTTTTGAGCTTTCATACACTTATAGCTCTAGTGCACCCGTTGCATGGCAATCCCTACTCACTCACATTAACATCTATTGATGGGCATCTCCATAGCCCGTAGATACGCCTAGTTGATGTGAGACTATCTTCTCCTTTTTGTCTTCTCCACTGTCGGATATCGGGTTCCGGCAAAACCCTTAAGGTTCAAACACTGGGGTGTGCACGAAGATCTCTCCCTAGCAAAACACGCCCACGGCCTCACGGCGATTTCTAAGCTAGCACCATGAACAACACAAGAAACACAAGATTTATGCAGGTTGGGGCCACCGTTGTGGTGTAATACCCTACTCCTGTGTGTGGTGTGGTGGATTGCCTCTTGGGCTGATGAACAGTACAAGGGAAGAACAGCCTCGCGAGGAGAGGTGTTCTTGTGCTTGGTGGTGTGCTTGAGGGGTAATCGATCCGTCCAGATGAGATGCCTTCTACTGTGGTGGCTAGCCCTATTTATAGAGGCCCTGGTCCTCTTCCCAAGTATTGAGCGGGAAGGGATCCAACAACGGCCATTTTGAAAGGGGACAGCTAGTATAAGCTATCCTGACTAAAGGTGGTCTTGGCCTGCCAAAGGCACTGCTGGTGGCACCGTCTTGGGCTCCACGGTGACCTCCGTCCTGCCGTCCTGCCGGTCTTGGTCTCGTTGCACCAATAAGGAAACCTTTGCCTGATGCCTCGGCACTCCGCGCCTGTGCTTGCCCCTTTGCACCAAAGAGGAAACGAGGACACTGCGTGGGCTGGCGCCCGCCTGGTCTTGATCGTCATGGCTTGCGTCATGGGCACCTCGCGAGGTACCCATTGCCTTGATCTCTTCGCCTCCTCGCGAGCCTGCCTGGTGAGGCCGTACCTGAGGAGGCCTTGTGTCGTCCGCCCCGCAAGGGTGTTGAGCGCTTGGTTGATGAAGACGGGCCGTATTAGGCCATTGGTTGAGCCACGCTGCGGGCCGCGGGCAAGCAAGTCTGGGGACCCCCATTCCCAGAACGCCGACAGTAGCCCATGGGCCCAAGGCGCGCTCGGGCTTGGCTTAGCAGTGAAGCCAAAGGGCAAGTGCGGAGCGCCACGGGCCCCAACAGCCTGCGGCCTTGGTTGCCGCATGGCGACTGATTGGACGTGGGCGTCTCCGCTCCCCAACGCTGCCTCGGCAACTACCCGACTTGACGAGTCCCTGCTACATGCAAAAAGAGTCATCATTACCTGGAATCGTGGAGGTCGATTTGGCCTCCCTTGGGCTATAAATACGGAGGGGCGAGAGCCCCCGTTGCCCATCTCTTCTTGCTCCACCTGCTTCTTCCCCCTTGCTCCCTCTCCATGGTCGACGCCAATGGCAACGATCCACAGATTCTCAGCCGAAGAGAAGAGGAAGGCTCCACGGGAGGGACCTGATCCGCTCCTGCCAAAGAAACAGCCGGTCCCATGCCACCGCGACGAGGTTGTGAGGCTGGAGATGACGAGGCCTTGGTGCGAAGGGCCACCTCCTAGCTTCCCGCTACCCCTGTATGCCTAGGCCGAAGGCTCTGGAGAAAGGGACGTTGAGCGACACCGCCCACGCCGCAGACGTGGTTGGCGAGCCGTGGCGACGCGCACCGTTGCTCCTGGAGTCCATGTCGCGGACTCCTCTTGCGAGCTCGTGCTGCATGCAGCGATGCCTCCAAGCACCTGGATCCGCTTTCCTTCATTCTTCGCCACTGAGATGCCGCCGAGGGGGCCTCTCAAGCTTTGGCTGCATCACACCGACTGTGGCGCTCCGGCGACCGGAGCCGAGGTTGAAGCCGTCGCCCCGGGCAATGTCTTCACGACCCGAGGCTAGGGCAAGGTCGCACGGGTCTGCCGAACAGGGGGCGCCCTCGTGATTCATTTTGAATACGATGGCGCCTCCTTGATGCTCTTCAAGGTCTTCGACGCAGAAGGCCACCGCCTAGAGTGCTGCCCCAGAGGAGGCAGTCGGGACATCGATGTGGCAGGGGCCAGGCCTGCCGCTCGCTCCCCCAATGGCTCCTCCGGCTGCAGCATTGATGCTTGGGAGTCCAGCAACTCTCTCGAGCTCTTTGCGACTACGAAGATGAGCAACGATAGCTACGTGCCCTCGAGCTCGAGCCGTGCTCGGAGCAAGGCGACTACATCAGGTCGTTCATGCGGCTGATCTGGATGGGGTTGGCGTCGACCTCTCCTGGCCCACTGTTGATGATGGCGTCGGCCATGGAGGCACGGGTAGTTAGGGCTCCTTAGGAACCTTGTCTTTTGTTCCCTGCGAGGAATCGAGAAAACACCCCGTGGTGGCATGTAAAGGGTCTATGATGTCTTTTGTTGATGTAATCCTTATTATGAAATCGTGCGAATGCTTGTCCTGTCCCGGCTTGGTTCCCCATTTCTAACCTCGCGACGACTTGGTACTCTACGCTGACAGGTCCCGGTCCCTAGGCAGGCTTCAGCCGTCGCTGGTATGCCAGGTCGTGATGATGTGGTCAAGGCCAGGAGGTGAGCGGCCTGAGGTCCAGTAAGAGCCCCAGAGGTGTGATGCTCAGGAGGTCCCCCTTAGCACGCAAGCAGCCGCCGAGAGGCGTGAAAGGAAGGCAACGTTGCCGTCATAGAGCCGCATGAAGTGTGGATTCCATGCTGTATTGATTAGCTGTTCCAGGCGTGAAACTTATCTTGGTCATATGGAGTCGTTCCTTCACGCCGCACCAGACTCGTGCATTGGTAGCTGGGATGTAGCAGGGTTAGGCCCTCGCGAGCTTCTCATTTCTTCCCCACACTCTCCTTTGTGCTCTACGTCCTCAGGTCCCGGCCCTCGAGCGAGCTCAGCCGCTGGTGGTATGCCATGTCGTGATGTCTTGGTCAAGGCCAGGGGGTGAGGGCTGGAGAGCCAGTAAGAGCTCCTGAGTCATGATGCTCAGGAGCCCCCCCTTTAACGCGCAAGTGGATCGTGCGGGAAAGGGAGAGGGAGCTTGTGGCGCCACCCGCTATAGACCTCAGGGGGTTCCTGTAAACCAACACGAGAAAAGCACGGGTTGCCATTATGATTGCCAGCTGGCCATTGGTGGCTTCGAGGGAGTGGTGAGGGCACTGAGGGCCTGGTGAGGTGACGCGTGCGGGGCTGCCGCGGGCCAAAGCTCGACCACTCAGATTTGTCGATCTTGCAGGGACGGACCCATGCGCAAGCGCCGTGCCAGCGCGAACGGCTCCAGAGGTAGATGTCAATCGAGCAGGCGATAATCATAGGCAGGTTAAGCATGAAAAGCAAATCAGCTTAGGCGAATGCAGAAGGGATACATGCCACTGGGTCAGGCCCGAGCGGCTTGGGGATGATGCAGCCTGAGGGGCGCCCCCAGCAAGGTAAACTAAAGACATAAGCAAAAGGGATACATGCCGCAGGGACGGACCCATGCGGCCTGGGAATGATGCAGCCCTGAGGGTGCTCCCAGCTGAAATAAACTCTGACGATGTGAAAGTGCGTTATATCGACTAGAGGGGGGGTGAATAGGCGATTTTTATGAAATTCTTCACTGAGGAATTTGCCGGTGAGGAAATTCCTTAGCGAAGAACTATTTGCAGAGGAATAAGTACTCAGATGTAAAGCGTAGCAGATTACACACATAGTCGGCATGATGAAATGAAAACTAGAACAGAGTACAGGAAGCGTAAACACGGGATAACAAGATGAAGACAAGCGATGAAGAATTTGGTGAGGAATTTGCGAAAGTCTTGATCAAAGTCTTCAAGCACGATATGAACAACATGCAACATGAGAATGAGGAAATGAATGAGTTGAGGAAATAGAACCGGTCGGTTGGTGAAGACAATGATTTGGTAGACCAGTTCAACTGCTGTCTCGGTTGTACATCTGGTTGAGCGGTGAGTATTTAAACTCGAGGACACAGTCCGGACACCCGATCTCTCGGCCGCAACTCGGGACACCCAGTCCTCACCGTATTCTCCTTGAACTAAGACCACGCAGCCTCGTCCAATCACTCGTGGTAAGTCTTGGTGACTTCAAACCTTCACAGACTTGGTCACTCGGCGATCCACAATTCCTCTTGGATGCTCTAGACCTTGGCGATAACCGTCGGAAGAAGCACAGTCTTCAAAGGTAACAAGTGTCGGATCCACGCAGGATCAATTTCTTGATGATGCTCAATCACTTGGGGTTTTAATCGGGTTTGGTTTTGGATTTTCCTCACTTGATGATTTTCGCTCAAAGTCCTCGGAGGATGGGTTGCTCTCAAATGACAAGTGTCAAGTTCTCTCGAGCAGCCAACCAACTAGTGGTTGTAGGGGCGGCTATTTATAGCCTAGGAGCAGCCCGACATGATAAGACATAAATGCCCTTCAATGATATGACCGTTAGGTGGATAAGATATTTTGGTCCGCCGGTAAGACAAAGAACGGTCGGAAATTTGACTTTCAAAGTCCTTAGGGCTATCATGTTCCTCCTTTGTGTAGGCAATTCGACTGGCGAATTCCTAACTCCTCGATCGAGCAAAGTCATCGATGACGGAAGAACGCATCTCATCACATGAAGAATTTGAGTGAGCTGTATGAGATTTCAATGGCTTCACTCGAAGGGATTGGTAGGTGTAGGACTTTGAGTTGAGCATCACATGGAAATTTTTCCTTAGTATTTCCTCGACCCCTTTAACGAAGACGGTGTTTCCTATGACTCAAGAAAGAGAAAATGAAACTACGAAAACAAAAGTCTTCACGCTTCATATTCCTCGAATGAATATTAAGTCTTCATGGTCACACCAATTTCTTCACTTTCAAAGTCTTCAGAAAGTCTTCAGAATATCAAAGTCTTCAGTCGAAGAACTTCATTTTTAGGGGTCGACTTTCTCTGTAAATATCAAACTCCTCATTGACTTATAGACCTGTGTACACTCACAAACGCATCAGTTACTTAACCTATAAGTCTTCAATACACCAAAATCACTAAGGGGCACTAGATGCACTTACACGATGTCACCTAATACCATTGAAGAGGGGGTGTTGGAGTAGCTGAAGACGCGTGGTGAAGACGCCGACCCTCACGAGCCACCGGAGCCCTGAGCCTCAGGAGGTTACAGGAATCAGTGGTTCTCGAGGACCGTCTCCATCTCCGCCAGACCGTGTCATGCCCGCCTCTGAGCCGCTGAGAATGCTTTGCGTGACGCTGGAAGGTGGCAGCCGCGTTTGGCAGGCCGAAAGGCATGCAAACGTAGCTGTGCGGCGGACCCTCGCAACGTCCCACGCGTGTAGGCCAGAGGCGCTCCTGAGATGCGACTCGGTTGAGCCCTGGGATATCAATGCAGATGCGTAGCCCACCATCCTCGCCTGGATGGGGAGTTACGCCAGGCAAACGGCGATCGCCGTGTATGACTCTTGCTTCCTGAAGCTCTTGAGTGGTCTTGGTGATGAACTCCTGAGGGTTGGGCTTTCCTCGCCCAGTGCCTTCCTGAGGGAAACGTGCTGTGAAGCACGCCTCTAATAGACATGCAATAGTATTAACACGTATCAATATATCAGAGCATAGTGTTAACATGCAATAGTATCAGAGCTCAAATATCACATTCAGAGCTTAGTGCTTCAAAAGCATCAGAGCATAAAAGCATCAGAGCATAACGCGTATCAAAATCAGAGCATTAGAAGCACGATCAAGAGTATCAGAGCACATCTCTCAAAAAAAAACATCGGAGCACAGTGCAGTCAGCACAATGCACGATCAAAAGTATCAGGGCACCATCGGATTTAAGATTACAACTCAATCCAATAAAAGTTTCAGAAGAACGAGAGTTGTAACTTAATAAAAACGCCCATAGTATAAACCCGCTTGAAGACTAACTCAGATTTCTCCCCCTTTGTCATCAAATGACCAAAAGGATCAAAGCGAGGACTAACGCCTGAAGATATTCAAGTTGATGGAGGCGCGGCGTTATCGGGTTGGATGTTGAAGTAGGGCCTGCCGCAGATGTCTTCCAAATCTTCATATTCATCGGTTTAGCGATGAAGAATAAGAGCTAGCCACCAAATCAGGAACTTTGACTCTCTTGAATTTCTTCGAGGTGGTGCGGACCGGTCATAAGCTTCACACGAAGACCCATGGTCTTCAATTCTTCCGCGGAATAGACATGATTCAGAACAGCCCAAGTGCGGTTGAGGGTTTCATGAAGGTAGTACTAGTTTTTCTTCACTGCATTATGCGTTGAGGTCATATTGTGAAGAATTGCAGCAAATTGGCGCTTGACCCATTTCTGATTGCGATCAACCTTGTGATGAAGACTGAGGAGTAACTCACGATCAGTCATCACCCTGGGTGCAGCTGCTTGAGGTTGTTTCTTGGTTGAGGTATTAGCGGCAGTGTCATGCGTAGCAGAATCATCATTGGTGGAGTAAGATGCAGCTTTGAGAAACTGACCATCCAATGGATGCGTGCCTTCATCAATTACAGCTGCTGCCTTGCCCTTGTCATCAGATGATGAAATTGGTTGCTTGAGGACTTCAATGGGCGGCAGGAAGCTGCCATGGTTCAGAGTGTCGGCCTTGTAATTCAGTGAAGATCTTGCCCTTATGAATCTCATGATCCAAGGCGCATATGGCTTCAGCTCAAAAGGTGACATTGCAACGTTGGCCAGAGTCCTCATGAAGAAATCATGGAAGTTGACAGGAACGCCATGAATGATATTGAAGAGCAAGTTCTTCATGATGCCAACGACGTCTTCATTATTTGAGTCGTGGCCTTTGATTGGACTCATAGTCTTCGTCAAGATTCTGTACACAGTCCGAGGCACATAGAGCAAATCCTTGACGAGGAATTTTGTTCGAGGAGCTTGGCACGGCTTCAATGGCTTCATCAAGACTTGCATGAAGTGATCGACGATTCACGATCATTGTACAGCAGCGAAAGCAGATTCATGGGGAGGATCAAGAGGAAGGACACGAAGCAATTCGATTCTTTGGTGCCTTGTAGTGAGTATTCTCGGTCATCAATCCAGAACCCATGAGTTGATGTCTTGACATCTCGGTGATGTGCGGTGGCATAGAGGCGAAGAATGAGTTCTTCATTCGATCACATATATCGGTGCAGAAATTTAGCAGCCACGCATCGTGAAGAACACGAATCTTGGCTCGAAGCATGGTAGTGATTCCATATCTACATGAGGAATGTGCTCATGTTCGAAGATCTTGTCCTTGTCGAATAGCACTGAGGAATAGAAATTTGCTTGTGTTAGAGTCCAGAAGCGTCTTTTCCTCATTCGAGCAGAGTCATAAGGATTGTAGGCGGTGAAGAACACATGCTCAGAGAAGAAATCTTCAGCCTTGAACTTTTGCTTGCTTGAAAATGGATTCGTTGGCTTGGGCAGAGGAATATTTGTGATTTGCAGCACAACTTCAGGAATCGCAATTTCAGGTTCTTCAGGCTGAGGAATTTCTGGTTCCTCTCCTTGTGCAGTTTGAGGATCAGCAGTTGGTTCTTCAGCGCTAGTGGCTGGAATCTCTTCGTTGACGAGATGATGTGGGATGAGTTTCTTGAGCCCATTTGAGCAGTAGTAGTTGGTGGTGAGGAACTTGTTGAAGCGGAGTGAAGAGAGGAGTATTGGGTCTTGACTTTCCCAAAAGTCATCGTTCATTACAGGTGTAGTGCACCCAATATCCACATCTTCATCTTCTTTTCAATTTCCTCAACACTGTCTCTTCAAAGATGAACTCGAGGCACGGGTGAGAAACAACAGAGTTGAAGGAAAGCTTCCACTTCAATTTCTTCATCAAGCTGTTACAAGTAGCAGCAGAATGATTTTCTTCATCGATCCGCTTGGGATCGTATATTCTTCTCCAAAGGGAACTATTTCCTTGGACGACATGGAGGAGATGGGAATGGCATCAATAGGATTTTCAATCGAGCTGGTCATTGGCTTCAATTTCTTCGCAGCCGAAGAATTTGACGCAGCTGATGCCTTCCTTTTCTTCACCGCAGCTCGCTCTGCAGCCTTTGTCTTCTTCACTTCATAGGCAGAAGGAAGAATTGGAGTTGGTGTTGGTGCAGGAGGAGCCGAGGACTGTGGTTCATTTTCTTCAGCGCAAGTGCGGTTGCCTGTTTCCTTCGATTTCTTCAGCGCACCACTAGTGGATGCCACAGGAATTTCTTCGGCGGTGGAATGGAGTCATCAGCCACGGAACTTGTGTTCTCATCAAGACGCTGAAAGTCATCAGCGATCTTGGCATGTTCATCGGCAGGTGAGCAGATTCTTGACTGAGGATTTTCTTGTTGCGATGGAGCTGCAGCAGTTGACATTTTCTTCGTCGAGTGGCGAATCTCACCTTGGCTCCTTGCCGGTCGGCATTATAAGCATCAAAATCCTTCTTTGAGTGCTTGGATTTGATTGAGCTTTAAGAAGTTCTTCAAGAGACAAGTTGATGATGTTTTTCCTCGAAGCTTCTCTTTTCTTGCTTTTGCTCTCTTCAATTCATGAGCCTTTTCAAATTTCCATTTCTCTTGAGAATGAAATGGTTCAAACATGTGACTTTGACCAGAGTCATGGCAGATCCGGAAGAGAGTGTGTGGATCCCGATGCCACAGTCAATGAAGTCTAGGATCTTCTTCGGATCCAAAAGCGGTACACTTGTTCCTTTGGCTCTAGCGGCCTTGGTCGATCTGTCTCGATGATTTCTTCAAGTTCTTCATCGAGGCCTCATCATCGAGAGGAACATTGAATGCAACCTGTTTCTTTTTCGGACTTGGCGAGGACCGCGCCCAGCGAGCTTGCTTTTGTCTTCAGAGTGGGACTGTTGAGGACATTGGTGCGGTGAGGAACTTCTGAAACACGAAGCAATAGAGAATCCTTGAGTCCTTTGACAAGTTGCAAGATGCACAGGTGTTGAGGACTTGGAGGGAGCTGCTAAGGATTTTGAATGAGCAGCAGCAGTCTAAGGAATTTGCCGTGAGGGCGCAGCTGAGGAATTGGGCCGTGAGGGCGCTGACGGTGAAGCACTTGGCTTGCGTGCTGAGCTTCTTTGGCATTGATTTCCTCGGTTTGACCGAGGGCTCAAGAAGCAGCAGCAGCAGCAGTATCCTCATTGAATTTCCTCACCTTGCCTCCTTGGCCTGTCTTGCCAATTTGGCTTGGCGCTGGACCATTCTTCAGAAAGTCCTCACCACGCTTGATCTTTGGTGGGATCGGCGATCTAGCCAGTGCGGAGGAGCTCTTGGGCATGGAGGATTGAGCGAATTTCCTCATGTACTTAGGAGTGACATAGCGATATTCACGCCATTCTCATGCCCATCTCCTTTCTATTCTCTGATCGCACTTTATGCTGGTTCTTAGTCTCCTTGCCAAATTTGGATTCATCGGTGTGCGATAGTCTTTGTATATTTCCTCCGAATTTCAAAAGCGATCATGACTTCCGGTTTCTTTCCTCCCTTCGAGGTCTCTTGCCTTCGCCATTTTCTTGGTGAGGAATTTGAACAATTGAGCACTCTGAAGAAGTATGCGATTCTTCTTCAAGGAACGCTGCAAATGAGTTAAGTTGATGAGAACCTAGTGATTCAAAGAGCGAACATGAGTACTGTGAGCAGAGTGTAGGTGCGAGGAATTTGGAGAGGTCATATCGTTCTCGTAAGATTTTTCAAAAGAAGCAAGTTTTGAGAATTTGACCAGTTTGAGCCTTGAGGAATTTCACTAAGCGTTTGTCTTAGGTTCGAGTTGTCTGATTCAAAATCCGCACAATTGAGGAATCTTGAAGAAATGAATGCTTAGGGAGATAAATCAAGAACATATGGTGTGTGAGGTGTTCATATGTGAAGATTTTGAGGAGTAAAAACACCTTTGAAGATTTTCAGAAAGATTTGAGAATCAATGCGAGTAATAAAAGTGACTTTTAATTACCCGAACTGAAGAACACGACGAACAGAGATGAACTGTAGAGACGTTCGCCACGTTAGATCTCCCACACCCTAACTTGGCAGAGGAAGGCTACTCTGGCGGCGGAGTGAAGATTTCGCGACCGCGCGAGTCTGACGATGATGAGGCCGAGGCAGTGAAGCTTTTCCTCACCGGCGGCGATGGAGTAGCGGCGGCGCTAGGGTTTGAGGAGAGCTCGAGCGAGAGACAGCGATCGAGCGGAGTAAATGAAGTGAGGAGGGTAAAGGGGTATTTATAGCCACGGTGAAAAACTGCTCGCCCGAGGATTTTGGACGAACATGCCCCTGCCCTTTCTCCTTCATGCGACGTGTGTCACCCACGTACTGTGTGGATGGGATCGTGTAAGATCATGGGTGATTAAAGTAATACATCGTGGGATGCGGAACGGTTTGAGCGGTAAAACCGAAAGTTTTGGATAAGATTTGTTAAAAAGTTTCGTTCGCAATTTCTTCAGCTGTCAAGGACCAGTGAAGACTTTGAGCAGTTTCAATCGAAGCACATGAAGAATTTGTGAATAGATTGGATTGAGTATAGCATAGAGGGGAAGGGTCCGATCACATTCACTTAGCAGAAATCGCAACTTGAAGAAATAGCAATAAGTGAATGCTGTAGAGGACATGAACTCATATATATATATATATATATATATAGCCAATGAAGAAATACGACGGAAATACTGAAGATTTTGCAAAGTTGAAGATTTTGAAAAATGAGGAATTAAAAAAACTCAAATTGAAGATTTTCAACTTTTGTGGTGGCGTAGCCCACCGTATAAGAATGATGATTTCAGACACCGTGTACAATTGTCGTAGGGTTCTGAGAATCAAATTCTTCATTGATTTCTTCACACTTAGAGTGTTATTCTTCATTGATTGAGGAACAACGTTTCTTCATGTGTTGCACATCTAAGTCATCAATTATGCATAAGGGTTAGGATGTGTGTCCTTTTCAAAGAACATTCGAAGATTCTAAGATATTTAGCTCACACCGCAACTTGCTAAATCTCTTCTCATCCAAGGGCTTGGTGAAGATATCAGCCAGCTGTTCTTCAGTCTTCACATGATCGATGGAGATATCGCCCTTCAACACATGATCACGAAGAAAATGATGATGAATCTGGATGTGCTTAGTCTTGAGTCTTTGGCTGGGTTGTGAGCAATCTTGATGGCACTCTCGTTGTCGCAGAGGAGAGGCACATTCTTCACGTTGATGCCATAGTCCTTGAGGGTTTGCTTCATCCAAAGCAGTTGAGCACGGCATGACCCAGCAGCAATATATTCAGCTTCAGCGATGAGCGGTGATACGAGTTGCTTTCTTCGAGGACCAATAGACCAAAGATCGTCGAGGAAATGACAAGTGCCGGATGTTGACTTGCGGTCCACACGATCACCAAAGCATAGTCGAGTCGAATATCAATGAGATCAAAAGCAGAGCCCTTGGGGTACCATAATCCTAGTGTTGGTGTGTGAGCTAGATATCGAAGAATATGCTTCACAGCCTTATGGTGTGATTCCTTCGGTGCAGCTTGAAATCGGGCACACATGCAAACACTAAGCATTATATCTGGCCTAGATGCACATAAGTACAATAAAGAACCAATCATGGAGCGGTATACCTTGTGATCGAAGTCAATACCATTTTCCATCAGTGCATAGATGACCATTTGTGGGCATAGGAATTTTGACGCCTTTGCAATCTTGCATGCGAATTTCCTCAATACATCTTTGAGGTATTTCTCTGAGATATGAATATGCCATTGCGCTTTCGATGCGAATTTGAAGACCTAAGAAGAATTTCAACTCTCCCATCATAGACATTTGATATTCTTCACTCATCATATAGGCAAATTCATCACTATATCGTTGGTTAGTACAGCCAAAGATAATATCATCAACATATATTTGGCACACAAACAGTTCACCATCATATGATTTAGTAAATAGAGTAGGATCGAGTGAACCGGGTGTGAAGCCATTCTTCACGAAGAATTCCTTCAGTGTATCATACCACGCCCGAGGGGCTTGCTTGAGGCCATAGAGAGCCTTATTTAGTCTAAAGACTTTGTCAGGATTCTTGGGATCTTCAAAACCTGGGGGTTGAGCAACATATACTTCTTCCTCAAGCTTACCATTGAGGAATGCACTTTTCACATCCATTTGATATAATATGATATCATGGTGGTTAGCATAGGCAAGTAAAATGCGAATAGCTTCAAGTCTAGCAACAGGTGCAAAAGTTTCATCGAAATCAATTCCTTCAACCTGTGTGTAGCCTTGAGCTACTAGTCGTGCCTTATTCCTCACAACAAGGCCATTTTCATCTTGCTTGTTGCGGTAGATCCACTTTGTGCCGATGATATTATGCTTGCGAGGATCTGGGCGATTGACCAATTCCCAGACATTGTTCAGCTCGAACTGATGTAATTCTTCTTGCATAGCCTGAATCCACTCCGGCTCCCGAAATGCTTCATCTACCTTAGTGGGCTCTGAGATAGAGACAAAAGCATAGTGCCCACAAAAGTTAGATAAGTGTGAAGCTTTTGAGCGGGTGAGAGGACCTGGTGCGCTGATGTCATCAATGATCTTCTCCACTTGCACTTCTTTTGCAACGCGTGGATGAGTTGGTTGTCGCTAAGGATTTTGATCAGCATTTTTCTTCAGCACCAATTTCCTCATCATGTTCTTCAGGTGCATCAGCTCGACGTTCTTCACGAACAGGAATGAATTCTTCACCAGATTCTTCAGTAGGAATGACATCTTTAGTTGCCTTGTGCTTGATAGCATCCTCAGGTGCTGGTTCATCTAACACAGAAGGTAGGTGCTCTCTTTGCGAGCCATTAGTTTCATCGAACTGCACATCTATAGTGTCAACAATCTTGTGAAGAACAATGTTGAAGACTCTGTAGGTGTGCGAGTCCTTTCCGTAACCAAGCATAAAACCTTCATGTGCTTTGATTGCAAATTTAGAGTTGTGGTGAGGATCTCTAATCCAACATTTAGCAATCAAGACTTTGAAATAACTCACATTGGGTTTCTTGTCGTTGAGAAGTTCATATGCGTCTTCTTGAAGAATTTGTGAAGATATACTCTGTTGATGATGTGGCGCAGCGGTATCAATTATGTCAATCCAAAAACGCCGAGGCGTTTTGTATTCATCAAGCATAGTGCGAGCCATCTCAACAAGAGTTACGTTCTTGCGCTCCACGACGCCATTTCTTTGAGGAGTATAAGGAGCAGATAATTCATGAGTAATACCAAGTTCATCAAGATAGGCATCAAGACCAGAATTCTTGAACTCGGTTCCATTGTCACTTCGATATGCTTGATCTTCACACCAAAGTTGGTTGAAGCCCTCGAGGAAAATCGTTTGAAGACTTCCCGCACTTCATGTTTGTAAGTAACAATGTGTATCCATGTATATCGAGAATAATCATCAACAATGACAAAACCATATAGAGATGCATCATTAGTGACCGCTGAATAATGATTTGGTCGAAGAGGTCCATGTGAAGCAATTCAATGGACGGGTAGTGGTCATGATAGTCTTTCTTTGGATGCTTGGCCTTGGTCATTTTTCCGGCTTCACATGCTCCACATAAGTGATCCTTGAGGAATTTGACATTCTCAATGCCAATGACATGCTTCTTCTTCGCAAGCGTGTTCAAATTCCTCATGCCTGCATCACCAAGTCGTCGATGCCATAGCCAGCCTTCTGAAGCTTTTGCAAGTAGACACATGGCTGGTTGTGGTCCTGTAGAAAAATCAACGATATACAGATCTCCTCTCCTAAAGCCTTCGAAGACTTTGGAATTGTTAGCTTCCATAATCACAACACAGCGATATTTGCCAAAGACAACAACCATATCAAGATCACACAGCATTGAGACTGACATGAGATTGTATCCTAAGGATTCAACAAGCATGACTTTGTCCATGTGCTTATCCTTAGAGATAGCAACCTTACCAAGACCCAATACGACTTTTGCCTTTGTCGGCCAAATATGATATGCTTCAGAGGTGACGGTGATAAAGGAGCATTCATCAATAGATTCTTGTCACCAGTCATGTGATTTGTACATCCACTATCGAGGACCCACTCAGTGGTTTTGGGTTGATCATCCTGCAGATGAATTAGTGTAACTTACAATCTCATATGCTTCATCGGTGAAGAATATGATATCAAGTTCATCGATGAATTTCATCAAGCGAGAAATGATATAGCAGTATGAGGATGTGTGAAATGAAAGTTCATTTCATCATGATTCGCCTGCGTCCTTTCATGCATTTTGTCAGGTCCCCAGCAAATTCTTCAGACGTTCGAGCACGCCTGGAGACCTGACCCTGCAGAAGAGATTAGTTCTTTTTCTTCACCACCCACATCTGGAGGGGTGGCAAAGAGTTCATCATCCTGCGAGCACCATGTGAGAAAGGTGGCAAAGATGCCAAACCATTTCGCTTAGCATTGGAGGGGTTAGGGTAAGCATATGAATAAGCAGAGTAATTCTTCGAGGACTTATGAACATAATGGTTTGAAGCATAATGCACATATTCATAGCCCTTAGCTTTACCCTGCGAGACAGATTTGTTAGCATGATAATAATCATATGAGGACTTTGATCCAGTTGAGGAATTTGAACCTCGTGAAGAATTTGGTCCATATGAAGAATTTGATCTGGGCTTCCTGTTCTTCATTGGTGGTGTCATGAGGACATTCACCTGAAGACTTTCAACATAGCTTTTGGGAACCCAGATTTTCTTCATAGGGGAACCGTTCCTGCAGTTAGAGCCAACATATCTAGCAAATACTTCACCATTCTGATTTTTGAACAGTTTATAGTTGGAGTCAAATGACTCATCAGAAGAATGAGGAGATTCACATGTAAAGCCAGATAAGTTAGATGGATCAACTGGAGGTCCCTTTGCAGCAACCCATGAGGTTTTGGGATACTGCTCAGGTTTCCAATATGTTCCATCGGCATTGAGTTTCCTCTCAAAGGCAATACCCTCTTTCCTAGGGTTTCGTTGAGGATCTGCTTTTGAGCACATCACAAAGTGTCTGATGCCCTTTGAGGCTTTTGTACATGCCTGTCATGTACAATTCCTTCAACCCTGTATTGTCAATGATACTAGCAATGTCCTCGGATGAGGAATTAGTGATAGCAGATGCAGATGAAGAATTTGTAACATTTGAAGCATTTGAACATTGGTGAAGAATTAGCGATTCACGTTCAATGCACTTTAAGCATGGAGGAACAAATTCTTCCTGAGAAGCGCTGATTTGTTGAGCCAGTAATGAATCGCGCTCCTTCTCTTCATAACATACTCTTAGCTTTTCAAGATCTGCCTTTCTTTGAATAGCTTCAAGAGAAAGCTTCTCATGATCAGTCAAGAGGGTGTTATGCTGATCTTGAAGGACGTCAAGCTTGGAGTGAATTCTCTGAAGACATTCACCCAAGGCTTTTGACTGATCCATTTCCCTGCGCAACATATTATCACTTCTTTCTAGCATATCTTGAGTTTGTTCCAAAACCGTTTGTTGTTTAGTGGCAACACAAATGAGTTTGGTATAGCAAGATTCAATGTCATCATCAGATTCATCATTATCAGATTCATCATTATCAGATTCATCATTATCAGATTCATCACCACAAGACTCGGATGAGGAGCATTCGGTTACCTCAGCACCATTTGCCATAAGACAAGGTGCAGATGATGATGATTCTGGCTCGAAAGTCATCGTTTTGAGAGATTCCTTGAAGTCCTCAAACCAGGGATCATGACACGTTCGATGACCTTCATAGACATCAGAGATTCGGTCCCAGATGAGCTTTGAATTGCCAAGATGCATAATTCGCCCGAATTGGTCTCTGGATAGGCAGGAGCAGATGATATCCTTCGCTATGATATCAAGCCGAGTGTACTTGCGAATGTCATCAGCATTCGCCATCTTGCATAGATCAGTAAGACCAATCTCAGTGACGGTCCATAGCTCGTTGTTCTTTGCCATGAGGCGCTTATTCATCATGGCCTCCCACTTGGGATAATCATGACCGTCAAAGATAGGGCATGTCACTTTCTTCATACCTGCGGCCGACATAACTAGAACTCCAGGTGGTTAAACCAAAATCACACAGAACAAGGGAGTACCTCGCTCTGGTACCAATTGAAAGTGCGTTATATCGACTAGAGGGGGGGTGAATAGGCGATTTTTATGAAATTCTTCACTGAGGAATTTGCCGGTGAGGAAATTCCTTAGCGAAGAACTATTTGCAGCGGAATAAGTACTCAGAGGTAAACGTAGCAGATTACACACATAGTCAGCATGATGAAATGAAAACTAGGACAGAGTACAGGAAGCGTAAACACAGGATAACAAGATGAAGACAAATAGACTGAAGAATTTGAGCTGAGGAATTTGCGAAAGTCTTCAGTCAAAGTCTTCAAGCACAGATATGAACAACATGCAACACAGAATGAGGAAATGAATGAGTTGAGGAAATAGAACCAGTCAGTTGGTGAAGACAATGATTTGGTAGACCAGTTCCAACTGCTGTCTCGGTTATACGTCTGGTTGGAGCGGTGAGTATTTAAACTCGAGGACACACAGTCCGGACACCCGATCTCTCGAGCGCAACTTAGGACACCCAGTCCTCACCATATTCTCCTTGAACTAAGACCACGCAGGCCTCATCCAATCACTCGTGGTAAGTCTTGGTGACTTCCAAACCTTCACAGACTTGGTCACTCGGCGATCCACAATTCCTCTTGGATGCTCTAGACCTTGACGCCTAACCGCCCGGAAGAAGCACGATCTTCAAAGGTAACAAGCATCGGATCCACGCAGGATCAATTTCTTGATGATGCTCAATCACTTGGGGTTTTAATCGGGTTTGGTTTTGGATTTTCCTCACTTGATGATTTTCGCTCAAAGTCCTCGGAGGATGGGTTGCTCTCAAATGACAAGTGTCAAGTTCTCTCGAGCAGCCAACCAACTAGTGGTTGTAGAGGCGGCTATTTATAGCCTAGGAGCAGCCCGACATGATAAGACATAAATGCCCTTCAATGATATGACCGTTAGGTGGATAAGATATTTTGGTCGCCGTGCATGACAAAGAACGGTCGGAAATTTGACTTTCAAAGTCCTTAGGGCTATCATGTTCCTCCTTTGTGTAGGCAATTCGACTTTGGCGAATTCCTAACTCCTCGATCGAACAAAGTCATCAAGTGACGGAAGAACTGCGTCTCATCCATCAAGAATTTGACTAAGCTGTATGAGATTTCCAATGGCTTCACTCGAAGGATTGGTAGGTGTAGGACTTTGAGTTGAGCATCACATGGAAATTTTTCCTTAGTATTTCCTCGACCCCTTTAACGAAGTACGGTGTTTCCTATGACTCAAGAAAGAGAAAATGAAACTACGAAAACGAAAGTCTTCACGCTTCATATTCCTCGAATGAATATTAAGTCTTCATGGTCACACCAATTTCTTCACTTTCAAAGTCTTGTAAAGTCTTGAATATCAAAGTCTTGATCGAAGAACTTCATTTTAGGGTCGACTTTCTCTGTAAATATCAAACTCCTCATTGAATTATAGACCTGTGTACACTCACAAACGCATCAGTTACTTAACCTATAAGTCTTCAATACACCAAAATCACTAAGGGGCACTAGATGCACTTACACGATGTCACCTAATACCATTGAAGAGGGGGTGTTGGAGTAGCTGAAGACGCATGGTGAAGACGCCGACCCTCACGAGCCACCGGACCCCTGAGCCTCATGACGTTCTGGGAATCCAGGTGGTTCCTCGAGGACCGTCTCCATCTCCGCCAGGACCGTGTCATGCCTGGCCTCCTGAGCCGCCAGAATGCTTTGCAGGTGATCTGGAAGGTGGCAGCCGCGTTTGGCAGGCCGAAAGGCATGCAAACGTAGCTGTGCGGCGGACCCTCGCAACGTCCCACGCGTGTAGGCCAGAGGCGCTCCTGAGATGCGACTCGGTTGAGCCCTGGGATATCAATGCAGATGCGTAGCCCACCATCCTCGCCTGGATGGGGAGTTACGCCAGGCAAACGGCGATCGTCCTGTATGACTCTTGCTTCCTGAAGCTCTTGAGTGGTCTTGGTGATGAACTCCTGAGGGTTGGGCTTTCCTCGCCCAGTGCCTTCCTGAGGGAAACGTGCTGTGAAGCACGCCTCCAAGTGGTGCCCAAGCGCCTCCCTCGTGATCTTGGCAGAGTCTGAGGCCGTCCAGAAGAGAGCCCTCGAGCCCTGCCCGAGGAGGGCGCCACGCGCGCCTTCCTATGCGATGGAAGGAGGCGCCCCTTGCACGGGCACGGATCCTGATTTAGCACCTCCTAAGATGCCAACCTCCTAAGGCCTTGAGCTGGGCGATGTCTTCTTCTTCTTGGGGACTGCCTCAGGAGGGTTCTCGCCCTTGTTGTCCGGGTCCTCGATTGATGCAGCTTGGAAGGCGTGCTCGAGGAAGCACACCGCATCTCTTTCCTCGCAGGGGACCATGATGATTCCGCTGTTTCCTGGCATCTTGAGGACGTTGTAGCCGTGGTGGGTCACCGCCATGAACTTGGCCAGGGCTGGATACCCGAGGATGGCATTGTATGGCAGGCGGATGTGGGTGACGTTGAAGTCGATGAGCTCGGTGTGGTAGTTGTTGCGCTGTCCAAAGGTGACAGGGAGGCGGACCTGCCCTATCTCGGGGTAGTGGAGCCGTTAGTAACTCCTGAGAAAGGCTTAGTAGGCTGAAGTTGATCATATGGCACTTGAAGGTTGTTGAACGTCTCAACGGATAGAACGTTGAGCCCTGCGCCGCCATCGATGAGGGTCCTGGTGACTTGCACATTGCTGATGACTAGGGAACAAAGCATCGGGGGACGCCAGCAGTAGCTGCACACTTGAGTTGATCTGCTAAGCTGAAGGTGATGGCGCACTTGGACCACCTGAGCGGGCGCATGGCCTCAAGCCTGGGGAGGACTGCATTCACCTTGCGAGCAAACTACTTGAATATGCGCTGAGAGGCTGGTGCCTGAGCTCCGCCCAAGATGCAAGCGATAGCACGTGGCACCTGGAAGCGCCCTGCCCCCTCGTCCTGGTGGTGGTCGTCGTTCCTTCTTGGCGGTGGCGGCAGAGGAGGAAGACCTGCGTTGCCCTGTGGGTGGTCCTCACAAGGCTGATCCCTCCAGGCTCCCTCGCAAGGCTGGTCCTGCCAGTGATCCTCACGAGGTCGTTCATGCCACTCCTAGCGAGTGCCACGGTCGTCCCATCGTCCTCCGCCTCGTCCTCCTCTTCGACCGTAGCCCCGGTCATTGCGCTCGGGGCGTCGACCGAAGCGTCCTTCTCGAACGGCCCTGAGCTCTTGGCACTCGTTGGTGTTGTGGGTGTGGAGGTTGTGGTAGGCGCAGAACGGTCGGCTGCCTTTGGACGACTCCGGCTGGTCCCTGCCATGCTTCGTGTCTGGCTCTGCTATGAGCACGGCTGCTCCTTTGTGCTTCATGTCCTTGGCCTTGGCCTTCTTCTCTTCTGGGTCAGCAGCTGGAAGCTCGAGGAGGGAGAGGCGTCCTTCCTCAGCTCTTGGGCACTTGGTCGCTAGGTTGAATAGCTCCAGAGATGTGCACAACTCCTCGTGGATGGCGAGCTCCTCCTTCATCTTGACGTCACGGATGCCATCAGAGAATGCTGAGATGATGGCCTCGTCCATCACTTTGGGGATCTTGAGGCGGGCGCTGTTGAAGCGCTGGATGTATTCTGCAGGTCTCTCAGTGCTCTTTGCTTGATCGGGCGCAGTCACCCGCAGCCGGGGGGCGGTCGCGAGTGCCCTGGAAGTTGGCGCTGAAGCGGCTACGCATCTCGTCCCTGGAGGAGATCGAGCCGGGAGGCAGGTTCAGGAGCCAGGTGCGGGCATCATCCTTGAGCGCCATGGGAAACCATTTCGCCATGACCTTCTCATCTCCGTTGGGTGCCTCAATGCCCAGCTCGTAGAGCTGCAGGAACTCCGCGGGGTCGGCACTACCATCATAGCGAGGAGGCAGGTCCGGCTTGAAGTTGCCCGGCCAGCCGACGCTATGCAGCTCGGTGGTGAAGGCACGGCAACCTGTTGTGGCCACCGGAGCCCTTTGCTGACGCGGGGCTTGCTCTTGGTGGTACCCGCGCACTGCCGCCAGGGGCAGCACGGAATCTTGGCGCGCTGGGGCGTGGTCTTGTCGTGCTGGTGCAGGGAGCACGGGAGCGCCTTCTTGAAGTCGAGGGATTTCTTGACAGCTTCTTTCTTGTCGCATGGGCGCTGGATGCGGCGGGTCACGTCCAGGAGCCGCGCACCTTGGAACCAGGGCGTCGCCTTGGGGGAGAGGTGGCGTAGGCGCTCCCTGATCCGCATCGCCCATACATGACGGAGGGCGAGGCAGTGAGAGGGACAGTGTGGGATCCCCCTGCAGTGCTGACGAGCTCGGTGATGCGGGCGAGCCATTCTTCATAGAGGTCGTCGACGGGGCGGTACTGCATGATCTCACATGCCAGGAGCAACAAGGCCTACGCGTCCATGGGGGCGCGACGAGTGTGGGATGACGAACCAGCTGGGGTCTGCGATGGAGTGGTGGTGCGGCCTTCCCAACGCACCAAGGGGTGCAGTGAAGATGCTTGCTGCTTGTTCCCCGCCGGGCCGGTGGCGGCATTGGTGGCAGGCGACAAGGAACGACGAGAAGGCCCGGCAACGGGAGCCGTCTAGGCGACGCGGGCGGCGAGAGCATCTCGACGCTTGGCATGGGCTCGGTGAGCGTCTGCCATGGATGCAACAAAGCGATGGGACGCAGATCAGCGGAAAGAAGATTTCGGCACAAATGTCGGATATCGGGTTCCGGCAAAACCCTTAAGGTTCGAACACTAGGGTGCGAACGAAGATCTCTCCCTACCGAAACATGCCCTTAGCCTCGCCGCGATTTCTAAGCTAGCACCATGAACAACACAAGAGACACAAGATTTATATAGGTTCGGGCCACCGTTGTGGTGTAATACCCTACTCCTGTGTGTGGTGTGGTGGATTGCCTCTTGGGCTGATGAACAGTACAAGGGAAGAACAGCCTCTCGAGGAGAGGTGCTCTTATGCTTGGTGGTGTGCTTGAGGGGGAATCGATCCGTCCAGATGAGATGGCTTCTACTGTGGTGGCTAGCCCTATCTATAGAGGCCCAGGTCCTCTTCCCAAATATTGAGCGGGAAGGGATCCAACAACGGCCATTTTGAAAGGGGACAGCTAGTACAAGCTATCCTGACTAAAGGTGGTCTTCGCCTGCCAAAAGCACTGGTGGTGACGCCGTCTTGGGCTCCACGGTGACCTCCGTCCTGCCGTCCTGCCGGTCTTGGTCTCGTTGCACTGATAAGGAAACCTTTGCCTGATGCCTCGGTACTCCGCGCCTGCGCTTGCCCCCTTTGCACCAAAGAGAAAATGAGGACATTGCGCGGGCTGGCACTCGCCTGGCGCCCGCCTGGTCTTGATCATCATGGCTTATGTTATGGGCACCTCATGAGGTACCCCTTGCCTTGATCTCTCCGCCTCCTCGCAAGTCTGCTTGGTGAGGCCGTCCCTATGGAGGCCTTGTGTCGTCCACCCCATGAGGCTTGGCCCCTCGCGAGGGTCTTGAGCGCTTGGTTGATGAAGACGGGCCGTACTGGACCACTGGTTGAGCCACACTGCGGGCCGCAGGCAGGCAAGTCTGGGGACCCCCGTTCCCAGAATGCCGACATCCACAACCACCATTCTATTCCACCACAGTGTTATATCCATGGCTCACGCTCATGTATTGCCTGAAGATTGAAAAAGTTTGAGAACATCAAAAATATGAAACAGTTGCTTGGCTTGTAATCGGGGTTGTGCATGATTTAAATATTTTGTGTGATGAAGGTAGAGCATAGCCAGACTATATGATTTTGTAGGGATAACTTTCTTTGGCCATGTTATTTTGAGAAGGCATGATTGCTTTGTTAGTATGCTTGAAGTATTATTGTTTTTATGTCAATATTAAACTTTTGTTTTGAATCTTATGGATCTGAATATTCTTGCCACAATAAGGAAGATTACATTGATAAATATGTTAGGTAGCATTCCACATCAAAAATTATGTTTTTATCATTTACCTACTCGAGGACGAGCAGGAATTAAGCTTGGGGATGCTTGATATGGATGTTTTACATGCATTTATATGCTATTTTATAAGATTTTTGGGACTAACCTATTAACCTAGAGCCCAATGCCAGTTTTTGTTTTTTCCTTGTTTTTGAATTTTACAGAAAAGGAATATCAAACGGAGTCCAATTTGTTGGGGAATGCGGTAATTTTAAAAAAAAATCCTATGATCACGCAAGATCTATGTAGGATATGCATAACAACGAGAGGGGAGAGTGTGTCCACGTACCCTCGTAGACCGAAAATGGAAGCGTTTCAATAACGCAGTTGATGTAGTCGAATTTCTTAGCGATTCAACCGATCAAGTACCAAACATACGGCACCTCCGCATTCAGCACACGTTCAGCTCGATGACGTCCCTCATGCTCTTGATCCAGTTGAGGACGAGGGTGAGTTCTGTCAGCACGACGGTGTGGCGACGGTGATGATGATGTTACGGGCGCAGGCCTTCGCCTAAGCACTATGACGATATGATCGAGATGGAAAACTGTGGAGGGGGGCACCGCACACGGCTAAAGATCAACTTGTGTGTCTTTGGGGTGCCCCCTGCTCACATATATAAAGGAGGGAGGAAGAGGAGGCCGGCCCTAGAGGGGGGGCGCCAAGGGGGGCAGTCCTACTTGGACTCCCGGTCCAAGTAGGATTCGGCCCCCCTCTTTCCTATTCCAACTAGGAGAAGGAAGGGAAGGAGGAAGAGGGGAGAAGGAAGGAGGGGGGCGCTACACCCTCCTAGTCCAATCCGGACTAGCCCATGGGGGGGCACGCGGCCACCCCTCGAGGCCCTTCTCTCCTTTCCCGTATGGCCCATTAAGGCCCACTACTTCCCCCGGCAAATTCCCATAACTCTCCGTTACTCCAAAAAATACCTGAATCTCTCGGAACCTTTCTGATGTCCGAATATAGCCTTCCAATATATCGATACTTACCTATCGACCATTTCGAGACTCCTCGTCATGTCTGTGGTCTCATCTGGGACTCCGAACAAACTTCGGTCATCAAATCACATAACTCACAATACAAATTGTCATTGAACGTTAAGCGTGCAGACCCTACAGGTTCGAGAACTATGTAGACATGACCGAGACACATCTCCGGTCAATAACCAATAGCAGAACCTAGATGCTCATATTGGCTCCTACATATTCTACGAAGATCTTTATCGGTCAAACCGCATAACAACATATGTTGTTCCCTTTGTCATCGGTATGTTACTTGCCCGAGATTCGATCGTCGGTATCATCATACCTAGTTCACTCTCGTTACCGGCAAGTCTCTTTACTCGTTCCGTAATACTTCATCCCGCAACTAACTCATTAGTCACATTGCTTGCAAGGCTTATAGTGATGAGCATTACCGAGAGGCCCAGAGATACTCTCCGAAACACAGAGTGACAAATACTAATCTCGATCTATGCCAACCCAACAAACACCTTGGAGACACCTGTAGAGCATCTTTATAATCACCCAGTTACGTTGTGACATTTGAGAGCACACAAGGCGTTCCTCCAGTATTCGGGAGTTGCATAATCTCATAGTCAGAGGACATGTATAAGTCATGAAGAAAGCAATACCAATAAAACTCAATGATCATTATGCTAAGCTAACGGATGGGTCTTGCCCATCACATCATTCTCTAATGATGTGATCCCATTCATTAAATGACAACACATGTCTATGGTCATGGAACATAACCATCTTTGATTAACGAGCTAGTCAAGTAGAGGCATACTAGGGACACTATGTTTTGTCTATGTATTCACACATGTACTAAGTTTCCAGTTAATACAATTCTATCATGAATAATAAACATTTATCATGATATAAGGAAATATAAATAACAACTGTATTATTGCCTCTAGGGCATATTTCCTTCAGTCTCCCACTTGCACTAGAGTCAATAATCTAGTTCACATCGCCATGCGATTTAACATCAATAGTTCACATCTGTATGTGATTAACACCCATAGTCCACATCGCCATGTGACCAAGAACCAAAGGGTTTACTAGAGTCAATAATCTAGCTCACATTGCTATGTGGTTAGCACCCAAAGAGTACTAAGGGGTGATCATGTTTTGCTTATGAGAGAAGTTTAGTCAACCGATCTGTCACATTCAGAGCTGTGTGTATTTTGCAAATATTCTATGTCTACAATGCTCTGCATAGAGCTACTCTAGCTAGTTGCTCCCACTTTCAATATGTATCCAGATTGATACTTCGAGTCATCTGGATCGGTGTAAAAGCTTGCATCGACGTAACTCTTTATGACGAACTCTTTATCACCCCATCACCAAGAAACGTTTCCTTAGTCCTCACTAAGGATAATTTTAACCGTTGTCCAGTGATCTACTCCTAGATCACTATTGTACCCCCTTTCCAAACTCATGGCAAGGTACACAATAGGTCTGGTACACAGCATAGCATACTTTATAGAACCTATGACTGAGGCATAGGGAATGACTTTCATTCTCTTTCTATCTTCTTCCGTGGTCGGACTTTGAGTCTTACTCAACTTTACACCTTGTAATACAGACAAGAACTCCTTCTTTGACTGTTCCATTTTGAACTACTTCAAAATATTGTCAAGGTATGTACTTATTGAAAAAACTTTATCAAGCGTTTTGATCTATCTCTATAGATCTTGATGCCCAATATGTAAGCAGCTTCACCGAGGTCTTTCTTTGAAAATCTCCTTTCAAACTCTCCTTTATGCTTTCTAGAAAATTCTACATTATTTTCGATCAACAATATGTCTATCACATATACTTATCAAAAAGGTTGTAGTGCTCCCACTCACTTTCTTGTAAATTCAGGCTTCATCGCAAGTCTGTATAACACTATTTGCTTTGATCAACTCATCAAAGCGTATATTCCAACTCCGAGATGCTTGCACCAGTCCATAGATGGATCGCTGGTGCTTGCACACCTTGTTAGTACCTTTAGGATTGACAAAACATTCTGATTGTATCATATACAACTATTCTTTAAGAAATATCCATTTAAGGAATGCAGTTTTGACATCCATTTGCCAGATTTCATAATCATAAAATGTGGCAATTTCTAACATGATTCAGACAGACTTAAGCATCACTACGGGTGAGAAAATCTCATTGTAGTCAACACCTTGAACTTGTCAACAACTTTTTGTGACAAGTCAAGCTTTGTATATAGCAACACTACTATCAGCGTCTGTCTTTCTCTTGAAGATCCATTTATTTTCTATGGCATGACAATCATTGGGCAAGTCCACCAAAGTCCACACTTTGTTCTCATACATGGATCCCATCTCAGATTTCATGGCCTCAAGCCATTTCGCGTAATCTAGGCGCATCATCGCTTCCTCATAGTTTGTAGGTTCATCATGGTATAGTAACATGACTTCCAGAATAGGATTACCATACCACTTTGGTGTGGATCGTACTCTGGTTGACCTGCGAGGTTCGGTAGTAACTTGATCTGGAGTTTCATTATCATCATTATTAGCTTCCTCACTAATTAGTGTAGGAATCACTAGAACTGATTTATGTGATGAACTACTTTCCAATTCGGGAGAAGGTACAATTTACCTCAGCAAGTTCTACTTTCCTCCACTCACTTCTTTCAAGAGAAACTCCTTCTCTAGAAAGGATCCATTCTTAGCAACAAATATCTTGCCTTCGGATCTGTGATAGAAGGTGTACCTAATAGTTTCCTTTGGGTATCCTATGAAGACGCACTTCTCCGATTTGGGTTTGAGCTTATCATGTTGAAACTTTTTCACATAAGCATCGCAGACCCAAACTTTAAGAAACGACAACTTTGGTTTCTTGCAATACCACAGTTCATAAGGCGTCGTCTCAACGGATTTTGATGGTGCCCTATCCAAAGTGAATGTAGCTGTCTCTAATGCATAACCCCAAAACGATAGTGGTAAATCGGAGACATCATAGATCGCACCATATCCAATAAAGTGTGGTTATGACGTTCGGACACACCATTACGCTGTGGTGTTCCAGGTGGTGTGAGCTGTGAAACTATTCCACATTGTTTTAAATGAAGGCCAAACTTGTAACTCGAATACTCTCCTCCATGATCAGATCATAGAAACTTTATTTTATTGTTACAATGATTCTCCGCTTCACTCTAAAATTCTTTGAACTTTTCAAATGTTTCAGACTTGTGTTTCATTAAGTAGATATACCCATATCTGCTCATATAATCTGTGAAGGTCAGAAAATAATGATACCTGCCACGAGCATCAACATTCATCAGACTGCATACATCGGTAGTATTATTTCCAATAAGTCATTGGCTCGATCCATTGTTCTGAAGAACGGAGTTTTAGTCATCTTGCCCATAAGGCACGGTTCGCAAGTATCAAATGCTTCATAATCAAGTGATTCCAAAAGTCAATCTTTATGGAGTTTCTTCATGCGCTTTACATCGATATGACCCAAACGGCAGTGCCACAAATAAGTTGCACTATCATTATCAACTTTGCATCTTTTGGCATCAATACGAATATGTGTATCATCGAGATTCAATAAACCATCAGCATTGGGTGTATGACCATAGAAGATTTTATTCATGTAAACAGAATAACAATTATCCTTTGTCTTAAATGAATAATTGTATTGCAATAAACATGATCTAATCATACTCATGCTCAATGCAAACAACAAATAACATTTATTTAGGTTCCACACTAATCCCGAAAGTATAGGGAGTGTACGATGATGGTCATATCAATCTTGGAACCATTTCCAATATACATCATCACTTCACCCTCAACTAGTCTCTGTAACTGATAACCCACAAGTATAGGGGATCAATTGTAGCCTCTTTCTATAAGTAAGAGTGTCGAACCCAATGAGGAGCTAAAGGTAGAACAAATATTCCCTCAAGTTCTATCGACCACCGATACAACTCTACGCACGCTTAACGTTCGCTTTACCTAGAACAAGTATGAAACTAGAAGTACTCTGTAGGTGTTGTTGGAAAGGTTTGCAAGAATATAAAGAGCACGTAAATATAAACTAGGGGCTGTTAAGCAATAAAGTAAGTATAGCGAGTGTGGAAAAGTGGTGGTAGGAGTTGTGAAATTGTCCCTAAGCAATTGACTACTTTACTAGACCGATAGCAAGTTTTATGTGGGAGAGGCATAAGCTAACATAATTTCTCTTCTTGGATCATATGCACTTATGATTGGAACTCTAGCAAGCATCTGCAACTATTAAAGATCATTAAGGTAAAACCCAACCATAGCATTAAAGTATCAAGTCCTCTTTATTCCCATACGCCATGGCTGACGGTGTCCTGGACTAGGGGGTACTCACCACGTCGTCTCCCGATCAGTTGGATTGGGCCGAGGACCCCCATGGCCGTATACTCATGGGCCAGTTTGGACAACCCGCCGCATACAAGGAAGACTCCACAAGACTTGGCGCCCAAGACAAGGACTCTCCTAAACCCTAGGCCTCCGGTATCTTATATAAACCGAGGCCAGGCTAGTCAATAGACAATCTCATATTCATTATTACCATCTCATGGTAGACATATGTTCTCTATACTACACCCCATATGAATACAATCAGAAGCAGGACGTAGGGTTTTACCTCCATCAAGAGGGCCCGAACCAGGGTAAAATCCCGTGTCCATGTTACCATCGCTCCAAGACGCCTAGCTTAGGACCCCTACTACGAGATACATCGGATATTGAACTGACATTGGTGCTTTCATTGAGAGCCTGCTGGGTGGTCGTCACGGATCGATGGGATGATCAGGTCATATTTTTTCAGTTAGATCTGTTTCAGGCCGATCTCATTTTTCTCAAATCATTGTTGTCGGCTTGTATGATTTTTGTTTGCAGAAATCAAGCCCATAGAATTTTCAATGCGGCGGCGGCTGTGTGCAGGGTTCGGCAGCTCGTTGGTCCGCTCGCATATGGTGTGCTAGAGACGATCTCAGAATATTGCGCCAGAGGCGACACACGCGTAGAGCAGTAGCGGCAGGAGGCCTGGTGGCCGAACTCGGTGCCAGCTGCCCGGTCAGCTCCGTGGAAAAATCTAGCCGAGAATCTTCTGTGTGAGCCTGTCCGTACTGCCCATACGGAACAGTACATGGGGGCTAACAATACTTCGGATCGGTGGCAGTTTAGGGAGATTCTATCCTTTCTTTTTCTTTCTCCTCGTTATTTAACTAAGTTGTACTTTTTGTCTCCCATGAATTCACGTACTGACTTGACCTTAGCCTCAGAAGTAGTACTACTATATGCCGCTACTACTTTTTAAGACTAACTGTGTTGATCAATTCTTTTGCAAACAGCATTGTTGTCGCTCTGTATTATTTTCCCTGCAAATCGGGTTCGGCTTCGCATGTATGCAGTACTAAGATGAGAAGCGCATGTAGGTACCCCAGCACCTGATTATGAGGCGCGCCTAGAGCAGCGGCGGTAGGAGGCCTGGCGGCACCAGTATTGGGACGATAACCCGGATTCCCGATCAGCGTCCATTTCAGACGCTAGATGGACAGCAACTCGTGAGACCTGCAGTAGTGCAGCCGAGGACCGCGCGACACTACTGCCCATGCGGAACAGCGAGGAACGATGCACCGAGATGACCTATGCAGCCCATGCGGAAGCAACCGCTCATGCGGAACAGTGTGTGGAAGCAACCAAAGCTTCAGAAGGCTGTCAACGCACAGGGTCACCCAGTCCTTTATTCTCTTTTCTTCATTGTTTAATTATTAGGCAGTCTACCTAATCATCTATCTTTTGTGTACTCTCACAAGCAAGTTCTAGCACTTATTACTAGGGCTGTGCAGGTATTTGGCGGCCTGCCGAGGAGCAAAGCCGGACTCTCCTCACGCGCACCAGCTTACGTGAGCTGACAAGAGTTCGGCTCGGTCTCCACGTATTCCAGCGAGTGTTCTCTCTCCTTCCCTTTTTCTAGATCGGCAGCGACATAGGGAGATTCCATCCCTCTTTCTCTATTGTTTAGGGCCTGTTTGGTTCCAAATAAGTCACCAACTTATAAGTCGAAAAGTGAAAAAAGTGACTTATTTTGCCACACGGACCCGACTTATAAGTCACCCCAACTTATAAGTCATAAGTTGCTCCACCCCAACTTAAAACTTATAAGTCATCCCCTTTTGCATGGGTCCCACCACCTGCATGATATTGATTAGTGTGGGAAGGTGTGTCAGGTGACTTATAAGCCAGGTGACAACCAAACAGGAGTGACTTATAAGTCACTGGTTTTAAGTCACCTGACTTATAAGTCAGGTGACTTATTGAAACCAAACAGGGCCTTAATTAAGCAGGCCATCTGTAGCTTTCGCTGATTGGGTCTGTCTTGCATGGACCGCTCAGCTCACGTGTTATTACTAATGGGTTGCTTCTCAAACATACACCAATACTTCATCTAAGTGTGCTAATTGTTTTACAGTTTGGAGGTTTGATTGACAGTGCAGCTTTTCTTCAAAATTGCTATTCGCCTTTGAGGAAGCCGCGCCGCGTGGCCATCTCTTCGCCAGCCCAGTTTTTCTATCTGTCGGTTGGCGGACGCTTCATCCGTGACATAACCTATCACTTGAGTTCGGTTTCGTCGTGTCCACGCTGCTGATTCGACCTCGGCACCTAGGCCACATCTTTTTAATAAATTACTTTACGTATTTTATTTATGCAAAAATAACATGTTATTACCAGTATTATTTCTTGCTGAAAAGTATATAGACCTAGAGTACTACTAACCTAACTGACTACTAGTTTTGCAGCACAGTACCCTGGATTTGGTAAGTGGGTCCTAGTAATGTAAAATACTACTACTCCACATAGAGGCCGAGTCCAATGTTTTCTTGGTACTGGTTGATACTAGTCTCGTACAGACCTTTTTCCGTTTATTCGCTTCGGCCTGCTATGGTCTTCGTCGTCAAACAGGTTTTGTTTCTCCTAGCTATCTGTTTAGCACGTAAATTATTATGCACAGAAAATTGTTTGTTGGCCTGTACTGCATCATTTTGGCAGAGAAATTCTACTGATGTTTGTACCTGTCACCAGTCTGGCCAGCCTCTCCCTATAACCTGGGTAGGCCGGCCTTCGCTGACATCACCGTGCCACGACACCAACGCGCCATCGAGCTAGCCTCAGCGCTCAGGCCATATTTACCAAACTTTTTTGCATCAATTAATTATGCACCTTTTTTTCATCATTATTTTTTGATTTGCACTATTTTACCTGTGCAGACAATCGACTTAGATCGGGCCGCACTATCCCCTCGGCATGGTGTCCTCGTCGCCTAGCTCCATCGACCGAATTGTGTCGTCGCCTTGGAGCGCTGCCCTGTGTTGGCAACCCTGCATTGTCGCTTCATCAACCTACTCGGCCGGAGATTCCAGTGTCACTCGGTGACCTGCTCCATCACCTCGGCTAGACTGGGGGCTTCACCTCTTCGGAGTGCCAAGCTCTTCGCTCGGCCACATTGGGCTTGGGGTCTGAGAACTCCTCCCGCACCAAGCTCGGACCGCGTCATCAACGCTGAGCACATTAACCAGCTAAGTCACTTTCATACTCAAAAACTTTCAGTTTTAAATTTTGTTCGGTTCGACCAAGCACTATACTTTAGCAAAAAGTTGTTTGTGAAGAACCTCCTTGTCCAAACTTGTTTGTGACGCACATATTCAAATACCCCGTTTATTTGGGGGCTCCCTTGATGGAGCTTTTCCTCTTGCATATGATTATACTTGTACGGCTTCGGTCCTTGTTCGTGTATTACGACACAATATGCACCATGTTGACTTAAGTGATTTGCAAGCTGGGTTGCCTTGCTCCTGTGTTTACCCCTACGTTCCCAATTGTTCGGCTAGGGAGTAAAGGGAGCACCTCTGCGATTGTCACGATTGGGTCATCCGAGCCGGACCTCAGACTGGGTGAAGCCGAAAGCTAGCACTCTTACTGTTTTCAACAATGGTCGGCACACAACGGAACTCATGAGTACAAAAAATCTATTGCACAAGTCTCATAATAATAATGAGCAACCGAAGAAAGGTATCGGTGGGGGTAGTATTTTCTTCGAAGATGCTTCTTACACTTTGTCTGTAATATAGCATAAGTTCCACGAAAGCGCTTTATGCATTCTGACCTTATGGCCTGATTATGCAGTTATCGGAAACACCGTCGATATTCTCGACAGGGGGAGTACATAACACTTTTCGGTCCTTGACCGAAGAGGGAGAAGCCGACGGTCGGTTAAGACGCGTATAAAGTTCGGGTGGACACAAATATGATATAAGTACTTTGGTACATACAATCATTATACATAAAATTCTTTTACCCAAGTCACTCGAGGGCTCTTAAATTTATGTGAGATGTTTTATAATAAGTGTTCTTCTTCCTAGTCGTTGTAAAGTCTTTTTTCTATCACTCCTTTTTTTTTGACGCGAGTGTGTGGTCAATAGCCGGGGGCCTAATTTCCCTCTCATAGCCGCTAAAGTTTGCTAAACTGGCCTAACGAGAAGTACTCCGCCTTCGGGATAGGAGGTTGAAGCCGTAGGCTGACCCGCTTGAAGTCTTGAGATAGGATGTGTCATGTTAAAGCACGATAGAAGCACAATTTTGTTTCTAAGACCAATTTTCTGATTGGCACCGAACAATTGATCTAGTTCGGACGTCAAGTTTTTACTGACATTTTTTGGTTTTCCAATCCTATGGCACTTTTCAACTATTTGTGTGTTTTCCGCATAAGTCTCCCAGTGCAGCACCGGGCACCTTTAGAGATTCGGCAAAAACTCTCGGATATTGCTATATATGCATCGGTTTTGAATTGTGTCTTCGGTCAATAGTTGGGTTGCCCGGCTCCTGTGCTTGCCTCCTATGTTCTGCTTTGTTCGGCTAGGTGTGCAAAGGGAGAACCACTGCGATTGTGCTTCCATCTCGCATGGTTAAGCACCTCGATGGAGAAAGTTTAAAACCGATGTCACAATAAGCGTAAACTGGTCAGTGGTCCGATGACTGTATTAAATGACGGGCCGTTCATAACATTGGCCGAAGTGTTTACGGCTTGACCTCGGCTGTCGCCGAACACTAACCGGAGGGCTACTCGCTGGCCTCCCAACTTTAAGCTCCTATGACTAAGTGAAAGTTATAAAGCCCACATATTTGATTACCTCGTTTCTGCCAACACAACCGCCTTCGGTCACCGAGACATCGGCTAAGGGTTGTTATGTTATTTCGGAAACATCCTGCATAGCATCTACAAGGGGGTAGAAGCCGACGATGGGCTACTTTCATATTATAAACGGTCGCAACGGAAGTGAAATTTGGGTTCATTTAGACCACAGAGTTTGGAAGCTTTCCCCGAACTAAATCCTCAGTATTTTCCTCCCACGTTGATCGGAGCTGAGGTTTCATGATCATGCTTAGCATGACAACCCAAAGAAAGGAACCGATAACAGGACTATTTTCTTTGGACGATGTTTCATATGTTAAACAATAATATAACATGTCTATCTGCGTACCTTTGTTTATAAAACCGTATGGCCGGATTGCCTTGTTTGCTGTAAATCTTTGCCCTCATAAAGGCTTTATAAAGTAGGACAAACACTCCTCGGCTGCTGGCCGAGGAGGTTGAAACTGATGGTCGGTCAACAAAGTTTTGTACAATGCGGATCCGAGCATTAAGGACGTAAAGTACTTGGATACATAGAGTCATTACACATAATTTGTGATTTTACTATGGATATCGATCCTTAATTCGGCCTCCCGTGCCCGCATTAAGGCTCGGGGGCTACTAGGCTTTGGGCTTATTATTTACAAGTAATAAAAGGGCACATCGATCCCCTAATCTGGTGTTGCCACCCGACCAGTGTGTCGGGGGCTACTGCATTGACAATCCAATGCAGAAAATTTAAAGCGCAATATGGTTTTCGAGGATATTATTACCCTCAAGTTGGTCGGCCGCACCCAACCCGAGTCTCAAGGACTTTGCACACCGTGTTTCTATTCCTAAGTATGCTGCCGAGCTAGGAATTGATCCTCAGGTTGATTTTATGAATCGACTTGAGTCTCAGGGGCTACTAGGGTCAACGGTTTAATTTTTTTCCTTCAGGTGCATTCCGGATATTAGGCCAACACGTACCTTGAGGGCTACTGGCTATACATCTTGGCAGAGATTACATTGCATAATTTGGAAATAAATTCATAAAAATCAGCCCATGGTCGAGGTGGTGCACCACCTCGGATATAGTCCGGCATTGGTGCTCGACTACAATAGACACCCCGGAAGCAGTCCGGCATAAAGCTCGGACGCCAGTGGCTGGCTCCATAGAGGGTATTTCTGGCATTAAGCTCGGCTAAACTCCTTCAACTTTTTTGAACCAAGGTAATCTATGACACCTCGAATATAGTCCGCCGTTGGAGCTCGGATACAGTCCGGCGTTGGAGCTTGGACACAGTCCGGCGTTGGAGCTTGGACATAGTCCGGCGTTGGAGCTCGGATACATTCCGGTGTTGGATCTTGGACATAGTTCGACGTTGGAGCTCGGATACATTCCAGCGTTGGAGCTCGAAAGCGGTCCGACATTGGTGCTTGGCTGCTAAAGATACCTCGAATGCAGTCCGGCGTTGGAGCTCGGATGCAAGAGGACGCTGCCGCCCGGGAACAACTTCAAACCCGAGGCGTGGCATAAAAATAACAAGGCATTGATAAAGGACGGAAACTTAAAGGGGCTCCTCGGATACCCGATATGTAAACTCTTCGGATTCACTTTGGCGATCCTCAAGATCGAAGATGGAAAGATTACCAATTTTCAAGACCGATGACCGAAGATGAAGAATAGTTCGGAAGAATCGAGGAGCATCCCCAACTTAAAGACCGGTTCAGGGGGCTACTGACGGTGTCCTGGACTAGGGGGTACTCACCACGTCGTCTCCCGATCAGTTGGATTGGGCCGAGGACCCCCATGGCCGTATACTCATGGGCCAGTTCGGACAACCCCTGCCGCATACAAGGAAGACTCCACAAGACTTGGCGCCCAAGACAAGGACTCTCCTAAACCCTAGGCCTCCGGTGTCTTACATAAACCGAGGCCAGGCTAGTCAATAGACAATCTCATATTCATTATTACCATCTCGTGGTAGACATATGTACTCTGTACTACACCCCATATGAATACAATCAAAAGCAGGACGTAGGGTTTTACCTCCATCAAGAGGGCCCAAACCTGGGTAAAATCCCATGTCCATGTTACCATCGCTCCAAGACGCCTAGCTTAGGACCCCTACTATGAGATACGCCGGATATTGAACCGACAATGGCCCACTTATCTGTGTTTGTGTTTCTGTCACTCACGCAACACAGACAATAAGCAAACCATGAACATATTGCAACACCCTACAGCGGGAATCCCTCACGCTTGCACGACACGGAGCGCACCATAGGATAGCAACATAACCACAAGCAAATTAAACCAATCATAGCAATTCACCAATTACCGAAAGGACAACGAAAATCTACTCAGACATCATAGGATGGCAACACATCATTGGATAATAATATGAAGCATAAAGCACCATGTTCAAGTAGAGGGTATAGCAGGTTGCGGGAGAGTGGACCGCTGAATATAGATGGGGGAAGGTGATGGAGATGTTGGTGAAGATGACGGCGGGGTTGGTGTAGATCGCGGTGATGATGATGTCCCCCGGCGGCGTTCCAGCGCCACCGGAAGCGAGGGGGAGAGAGCCCCCTTCTTATTGTTGTTGTTCCTTGACCTTATGCCTAGATGGGAGAAGGGTTTCCCCTCTGGTCCATGGTCTCCATGGCGTGGGAGGGGCGAGAGCCCCTCCGAGATTGGATCTGTCTCTCTGTCTCTCTCTGTTTCTGTGTTCTCTGATTCTGCCCTTTCACCATTTCTTATATATCCAGAGATCCGTAACTCCGATTGGATTGAAACCTTCGCCACGATTTTTGTCCGAAAATTAGCTTTTTGCGGCAAAAGAAGAGCAACAACCGCCTTACAGGGTGCCCACAAGGGTTAGGGGCGCTCCCCCTGCCTCGTGGCCCCCTCGGGCACTGTCACGCGTTGGTTCTTCTTCCCAAATATAACAAATATAACAAAAATATTCTCCGCCCGTTTTTATCCTGTTTGGACTCCTTTTGATATGGGTTTTCCGCGAAACATAAAACATGCAACAAACAGGAACTGGCACTGGGCACTGGATCAATATGTTAGTCCCAAAAATAGTATAAAAAGTTGCCAAAAGTATACGAAAGTTGAATAATATTGGCATGGAACAATCAAAATTATAGATACGATGGAGATGTATCAACATCCCCAAGCTTAATTCCTGCTCGTCCTCGAGTAGGTAAATGATAAAAAGATAATTTTTGATGTGGAATGCTACCTAGCATAATCTTGATCATATATCTAATCATGGCATGAATATTAAGACACGAGTGATTCAAAGCAATAGTCTATCATTTGACATTAAGACAATAATACTTCAAGCATACCAGCCAAGCAATTATGTCTTATCAAAATAACATAGCCAAAGAAAGCTTATCCCTAAAAATCATATAGTTTGGCCATGCTTCATTTTCGTCACACAAAATGCTCCCATCATGCACAACCCCGATGACAAGCCGAGCAATTGGTTCATACTTTTTAACGCGCTTCAGCTTTTTCAACCTCACGCAATACATGAGCGCAAGCCATGGATATAGCACTACAGGTGGAATAGAATATGATGGTGGAGCTTGTGTGGAGAAGACAAAAAGGAGAAAGTCTCACATCGACGCGGCTAATCAACGGGCTATGGAGATGCCCATCAATTGATGTCAATGTGAGGAGTAGGGATTGCCATGCAACAGATGCACTAAGAGCTATAAGTATATGAAAGCTCAAACTGGAAACTAATCGGGTGTGCATCCAACTTGCTTGCTCATGAAGACCTCAGGCATTTGAGGAAGCCCATCATTGGAATATACAAGCCAAGTTCTATAATGAAAATTCCCACTAGTATATGAAAGTGAAAGCATAGGAGACTCTCTCTATGAAGAACATGGTGCTACTATGAAGCACAAGTGTGGTAAAAGGATAGTAGCATTGCCCCTTCTCTCTTTTTCTCTCATTTTTTATTTTCTCTTTTCTTTTGGTGGGCTTCTTTGGCCTCTTTTTTTCATAAAGTCCTGAGACTCATCCCGAATTGTGGGGGAATCATAGTCTCCATCATCCTTTCCTCACTAGGGCAATGCTCTAATAATGATGATCATCACACTTTTATTTACTTACAACTCAATATTACAACTCGATACAAAAATATGACTCTATATGAATGCTTCCGGCGGTGTACCAGGACGTGCAATGATCTAGCATAGCAAAGATATCAAAAAACGGACAAGCCATGAAAACATCATGCTAGCTATCTTACAATCATGCAAAGCAATATGACAATGAATGCTCAGGTCATGTATATGATGATCATGGAAGTTGCATGGCAATATATCTCGGAATGGCTATGGAAATGTCATAATAGGTAGGTATGGTGGCTGTTTTGAGGAAGATATAAAGAGGCCTATGTGTGATAGAGCGTATCTTATCACAGGGTTTGGATGCATCGACAAAGTTTGCACCAACTCTCGAGGTGAGAAAGGGCAATGCACGGTACCGAAGAGGCTAGCAATGATGGAAGGGTGAGAGTGCGTATAATCCATGGACTCACATTAGTCATAAAGAACTCATATACTTATTGCAAAAGTTTATTAGCCCTCGAAGCAAAGTACTACTATGCATGCCCCTAGGGGGACAGATTGGTAGAAAAAGACCATCGCTCATCCCCGACCGCCACTCATAAGGAAGACAATCAAAGAAACACCCCATGCTTCAAATTTGTCACACAGCGGTTACCATACGTGCATGCTACGGGACTTGCAAACCTCAACAACAAGTATTTTCTCAATTTCACAATTACTCAACTATCACGACTCTAATATCATCACCTTTATATCGCAAAAATATTCCAAGGAATCAAACATATCATATTCAATGATCTACAAGTTTTATGTAGGATTTTATGACTAACCATGTGAATGACCAATTCCTGTCATCTCTCTAAATAGATATAAGTGAAGCAAGAGAGTTTAGTTCTTTCTACAAAAGCTATGCCCACGCTCTAACAAATATAAGTGAAGCAAAAGAGCATTCTACAAATGGCGGTTTTCTATGTGAAGAGAAACAGGCAATCCAAACTTCAAATGATATAAGTGAAGCACATGAAGCATTCTATAAAGCCATACTCTAAAGATTTAAGTGCGGTGCAATGAGCATTCTATAAATCAACCATGGACTGTCTCATACCAGCATAGTGCATAACATAAAAGTGAAAACTAAATTCAAAAGACGCTCCAAGATTTGTACATATCGCATGAACGAAACGAATCCGAAAACATACCGATACTTGTTGAAGAAAGAGGGGATGCCTTCTGGGGCATCCCCAAGCTTAGACGCTTGATTCTCCTTTAATATTTACTTGGGGTGCCTTGGCCATCCCCAAGCTTGAGCTCTTGCCTCTCCTCCGTTTCCTCATATCGAGACCTCCTCGATCAAACACTTGATCCACACAAAACTTCAACAGAAAACTCGGTAATATCCGTTAGTATAATAAAGCAAATCACTACTCTAGGTACTGTTGCAAACCAATTCATATTTTGTTTTTGCATTGTAGCTACTGTAATATAACTTTTTCATGTCTTAATCCACTGATAGAAATTGATAGTTTCATCAAAACAAGCAAACTATGCATCAAAAACAGAATCTGTCTTAAACAGGACAGTCTGTAGTAATCTGAACATTCACCATACTTATGGTACCCCAAACATTCTACCAAAATTAGTAAAAATAAAAAAACTTTTATAGAAAGACATTGCAAAAAGTTTCAGAACTGTTTGATGTTCCAGTAAAAAATGTAAAATTGCACACTACAGTCAAAGTTTCTGTCCCGCACCGCACAAACCAACAAGCATTGTAAACATCCTAAACGCAAACATTGGCACATTATTTTTACAATACAATGGGATTGTACAAGGGGATAATTATTTTTGATGAAAAGTTTCTGTAATTAAGATTCACAAAGTTTCGTGAGCATGAACAAAGTTCAAGGAGCTCCCCCACTTCAACAATGCTTGTCTTTCTCACTTTCACTTTCCTTTTTGAGAAAATTTGGGTTCCCCTCTTTATTTTTTTGTTTTTTTGGACTAAATAAAAGCACTCAACAGAAATAAATGACTCTCTAAAACTTCCGGGTTGTCTTCCTGGCAGCGCTTTCTTTAAAGCCATTAAGCTAGGCATAAGGTGCTCAAGTAATGGATCCACCCGGATCCCAAGGTATATCAAAGCCAATTTTAATTAACAATGATTTTTGATTTAGTAGTGAGCACAAAGTAACATATATCATGCAACAACAAAGTCTAACTCTCTTCCTATGCATCGGCATGTCATAAAAGAACAATTCATGCACACCAAGTAAAGGCCAATGCATAGTATAAGCAGTTTCTTGCAATTTTATTGTGTGGGAAACATAGAGAGGTGGAGATATAGTTACTCACTCATAATAATTGCAAGTAGGAGAAGCAAGCACATGCATATTACATTCATCAAAATTATCATGTGCAACGGTAAAAGGCAACCCATCAATATAATCCTTAATAAGCACAAACTTCTCCAATATAGTGTAGTCGGGAGAATTCAAAAAGATAATAGGACTATGATGCGTGGGTGCAATAGCAACAATTTCATGTTTAACATAAGGAACTATAGCAAGTTCATCTCCATAAGCATCATTCATATTGGCATCATGGCCACAAGCATAGCAAGCATCATCAAAAAGGGGTATTTCAAGTGAATCAACGGGATCATAACAATCATCATAGCAATCATCCTTCGGTAAGCACAAAGGGGAATTAAAAAATGTATGAGTTGAACAGTTACTCGCATTAGAAGGTGGGCACGGGTAGCTAATCCGCTCTTCCTCCCTTTGTTCTTCGCTCTCCTCATCATCTTTTTCATCCAATGAGCTCACAGTTTCATCAATTTCTTCTTCCATAGACTCCTACAAAATATTAGTCTCTTCTTGGACAGCGGAGACTCCCTCAATAAATGCATCAATATCGGAATTGAATTAATTCTCATAGCAATATTTAAGTATAGCAAAATTTTCAGGTTTGTAAACAGCATCATCAAGATTTTCACACTCTTTAAACAAAGATTCAATTTCATAAGCACCCATAAAAGCAACGAATTCTTCTATTTGTTCCACATCATAGTAATCATATATACCATTAGCATAAGAAGCTAAGGTTTTATTATCATTAAATTTGCATGAAAGGGGAAGGTGTGGAGCCTTCATCCTAGAGCAACAAGTATAATCATATCTCAAGCATAGTTGCCTAGCATACCAATAGAACATATAAATTTGATCCCATAATAGTTTCCCTTTTTGTGTCAAGCGATAATTCCTAAAGTATTCACGTTGATCCAACGTGTCTCCCATAACATAATTAAATGGGGTTTTCTCAGGATTATCAAAGTAGTACATAATATCTTTCAGATAATGAGCATCGACGGTTTTAGGAGGATCCCCATCTCCATGAGTAGCAAGTACACCTAATATTTTTGGTATTTTGTGTTCCATATCCATAACTAAAGATAGAGAACAACTAAGAACAGCAAATAAAAATTACTTAGTGATAAAGCAAACAAGCACACACGAGAATATTCACCCCACGCTATGACTCGCCGGCAACGATGCCAGAAAAAGGTCTTGATAACCCACAAGTATTGGGGATCAATTGTAGCCTCTTTCTATAAGTAAGAGTGTCGAACCCAATGAGGAGCTAAAGGTAGAACAAATATTCCCTCAAGTTCTATCGACCATCGATACAACTCTACGCACGCTTAACATTCGCTTTACCTAGAACAAGTATGAAACTAGAAGTACTTTGTAGGTGTTGTTGGAAAGGTTTGCAATAATATAAAAAGCAAATAAATATAAACTAGGGGCTGTTTAGATAAAGAAGCAATAAAGTAAGTATAGCGAGTGTGGAAAAGTGGTGGTAGGAGTTGCAAAATTGTCCCTAAGCAATTGACTACTTTACTAGACCGATAGCAAGTTTTATGTGGGAGAGGCATAAGCTAACATACTTTCTCTTCTTGGATCATATGCACTTATGATTGGAACTCTAGCAAGCATCCGCAACTACTAAAGATCATTAAGGTAAAACCCAACCATAGCATTAAAATATCAATTCCTCTTTATTCCCATACGCCATTACCCACTTATCCGTGTTTTTGTTTCTGTCACTCACGCAACACAGACAATAAGCAAACCATGAACATATTGCAACACCCTACAGCGGGAATCCCTCACGCTTGCGCGACACGGAGAGCACCATAGGACAGCAACATAACCACAAGCAAATTAAACCAATCATAGCAATTCACCAATTACCGAAAGGACAACGAAAATCTACTCAGACATCATAGGACGGTAACACATCATTGGACAATAATATGAAGCATAAAGCACCATGTTCGAGTAGAGGGTACAGCGGGTTGTGGGAGAGTGGACCGCTGAATATATATGGGGGAAGGTGATGGAGATGTTGGTGAAGATGACGACGGTGTTGGTGTAGATCGCGATGATAATGATGGACCCCGGCGGTGTTCTGGCGCCACTGGAAGCGAGGGGGAGAGAGCCCCCTTCTTCTTCTTCCTTGATCTTCTCCCTAGATGGGAGAAGGGTTTCCCCCTCTGGTCCATGGTCTCCATGGCCTGAGAGGGGCGAGAGCCCCTCCGAGATTGGATCTGTCTCTCTGGCTCTCTCTGTTTTTGCGTTCTCTGATTCTGCCCTTTCACCGTTTCTTATATATTCGTAGATCCGTAACTCCGATTGGATTGAAACCTTCGCCACGATTTTTTTCCAAAAATTAGCTTTCTTGCGGCCAAAGAAGAGCAGCAACCGCCTTACGGGGTGCCCACGAGGGTCAGGAGCGTTCCTGCCCCCCGGGGCGCGCCCCTGCCTCGTGGCCCCCTCGGGCACCATCTCGCGTTGATTCTTCTTCCCAAATATCACAAATATTCCAAAAATATTCTCTGTCTGTTTTTATCCCGTTTGGACTCCGTTTGATATGGGTTTTCTGCGAAACATAAAACATGCAACAAACAGAACTCGCCTTTGAGGCATTGGATCAATATGTTAGTCCCAAAAATAGTACAAAAAGTTGCCAAAAGTATATGAAAGTTGAATAATATTGGCATGGAACAATCAAAAATTATAGATACGACGGAGACGTATCAGTAACTCCTGTTTTGAGTTACTAATTTTAGCAACCAAACAAGTAACGAATACTCAGGGGCTACTATGAACACTAGCACGGTACACATCAACAACCTGTATATCAAATATACCTTTGTTCACTTTGCCATCCCTCTTATCTACCAAATATTTGGGGTAGTTCCGCTTCCAGTTACCATTTCCTTTGCAGTAGAAGCACTTAGTTTCAGGCTTAGGTCCAGCTTTGGGTTTCTTCACGGGAGTGAAAACTTGCTTGCCTATCTTCTTGAAATTCCCTTTCTTTCCCTTTGCCCTTTTCTTGAAACTACTGGTCTTGTCAATCATCAAGACTTGATGCTCTTTCTTGATTTCTACCTTCGTCGATTTCAGCATCATGAAGAGCTCGGGAATCGTTTTCGTCATCCCTTGCATATTATTCATCACGAAGTTCCAGTAACTTGGTGATGGTGACTAGAGAACTATGTCAATCACTGTCTTATCTGCAAGATTAACTCCCACTTGATTCAAACGATTGTAGTACCCAGACATTCTGAGCACATGCTCACTAGCTGAGCAATTCTTCTCCGTCTTTTTGGCCAAGTACTTGTTAGAGGTCTCATACCTCTAGATTCAGGCATGAGTCTAAAATACCAATTTCAGCTCTTGGAACATCTCATATGCTCCGTTACTTTCCAAACGTTTTTTAAGTCCCTGTTCCAAGCCGCAAAGCATGGTGCACTTAAACTATCAAGTAGTCATCATATTGAGCTAGCCAAACATTCATAACGTCTGCATCCGCTCCTGCAATCGGTCTGTCACCTAGCGGTGCATCAAGGACATTATTCTTCTGTGCAGCAATGAGGATACCTCAGACCATGGACCCAGTCTTCATCATTGCTACTATCATCTTTCAACTTAGTTTTCTCTAGGAACATATAAAAACATAGTAAACTACAACGCGAGTTATTGATCTAAAACATAATTTTCAAAATACTATCAGGACTAAGTTCATGATAAATTAAAGTTCAATTAATCATGTTACTTAAGAACTCCCACTTAGATAGACATCCCTCTAGTCATCTAAATGATCACGTGATCCATATCAACTAAACCATGTCTGATCATCACGTGAGATGGAGTAGTTTTCAATGGTGAACATCTCTATGTTGATCATATCTACTATATGATTCACGCTCGACCTTTCGGTCTCCAGTGTTCCAAGGCCATATCTGCATATGCTAGGCTCGTCAAGTTTAACCCGAGTATTCTGCATGTGCAAAATTGGCTTGCACCCATTGTATGTGAACGTAGAGCTTATCACACCCGATCATCACGTGGTGTCTCAGCACGAAGAACTATTGCAGCGGTGCATACTCAGGGAGAACACTTATACCTTGAAATTTTAGTAAGGGATCATCTTATAATGCTACCACCGTACCAAGCAAAATAAGAAGCATAAAAGATAAATAACACATACAACCAAAATATGTGACATGATATGGCCATCATCATCTTGTGCCTTTGAGATCCATCTCCAAAGCACCGTCATGATCTCCATTGTCACCGGCTTGACACCTTTATCTCCATCGAAGCATCGTTGTCGTCTCGCCAACGATTGCTTCTACGATTATCACTACCGCTTAGTGATAAAGTAAAGCAATTACATGGTGATTGCATTTCGTACAATAAAGTGACAACCATAAGGCTCCTACCAGTTGCTGATAACTTGTACAAAACATGAACATCTCATACAACAATTTATATATTATCACATCTTGACCATATCACATAACAACATGCCCTGCAAAAACAAGTTAGAAGTCCTCTACTTTGTTGTTGCAAGTTTTACGTGGCTGCTACGGGCTTAGCAAGAACCGTTCTTACCTACGCATCAAAACCACAACGATCTTTTGTCAAGTGTGTTGTTTTAACCTTCAACAAGGACCGGGCATAGTCAAACTCAATTCAAATAAAGTTGGAGAAACTGACACCCGCTAGCCACATGTGTGTGAAGCACGTCGATAGAACCAGTCTCATGAACGCGGTCATGTAATGTCTGTCCGGGCCGCTTCATCCAACAATATTGCCGAATCAAAGTAAGACGTTGCTGGTAAGCAGTATGACTATTATCACCCACAACTCTTTGTGTTCTACTCGTGCATATAACATCTACGCATAGACCTGGCTCGGATGCCACTATTGGGGAACGCGGTAATTTCAAAAAAAAATCCTACGATCATGCAAGATCTATCTGGGAGATGCATAACAACGAGAGGGGAGAGTGTGTCCACGTACCCTCGTAGACCAAAAGCGGAAGCATTTCAATAACGCGGTTGATGTAGTCGAACTTCTTCGTGATTCAACCGATCAATTACCGAACGTACGGCACCTCCGCATTAAGCACATGTTCAGCTCGATGACATCCCTCGTGCTCTTGATCCAATTGAGGACGAGGGTGAGTTTCGTTAGCACGACAGCGTGGCGACGGTGATGATGATGTTACTGGCACAGGGCTTCGCCTAAGCACTACGACAATATGACCAAGGTGGAAAACTATGGAGGGGGGCACCACAAACGGCTAAAGATCAACTTGTGTGTCTTTGGGGTGCCCCCTGCCCACGTATATAAAGGAGGGAGGAAGAGGACGCCGGCCCTAGACGGGGCGTGCCAAGGGGGGGAGTCCTACTTGTACTCCCGGTCCAAGTAGGATTCGGCCCCCCTCTTTCCTATTCCAACTAGGAGAAGGAAGGGAAGGAGGAAGAGGGGAGAAGGAAGGAGGGGGCGCCGCCCCCTCCTAGTCCAATTCGGACCAGACCATGGGGGGCGCGCGGCCACCCCTTGAGGCCCTTCTCTCCTTTCCCGTATGGCCCATTAAGGCCCACTACTTCCCCCGGCAAATTCCCGTAACTCTCCGGTACTCCGAAAAATACCCAAATCTCTCGGAACCTTTCCGATGTCCGAATATAGCCTTCCAATATATCGATATTGACCTCTCGACCATTTCGAGACTCCTCGTCATGTCTGTGGTCTCATCTTGGACTCCTAACAAACTTCGGTCATCAAATCACATAACTCATAATACAAATCATCATTGAACGTTAAGTGTTCGGACCCTACAGGTTCAAGAACTATGTAGACATGACCAAGACACATCTCTGGTCAATAACCAACAGCGGAACCTGGACGCTCATATTGGCTCCTACATATTCTACAAAGATCTTTATCGGTCAAACCGCATAAAAACATACGTTGTTCCCTTTGTCATCGGTATTTTACTTGCCCGATATTCAATCATCGGTATCATCATACCTAGTTCAATCTCGTTACCGGCAAGTCTCTTTACTCGTTATGTAATACTTCATCCTGCAACTAACTCATTAGTCACATTGCTTGCAAGGATTATAGTGATGAGTATTACCGAGAGGGCCCAGAGATACCTCGCCGAAGCACGGAGTGACAAATCCTAATCTCGATCTATGCCCACCCAACAAAACCTTCGGAGACACATGTAGAGCATCTTTATAATCACCCAGTTACGTTGTGACATTTGATAGCACACAAGGTGTTCCTCCGGTATTCGGGAGTTGCATAATCTCATAGTCATAGGAACATGTATAAGTCATGAAGAAAGCAATAGCAATAAAACTCAACAATCATTATGTTAAGCTAACGGATGGGTCTTGTCCATCACATCATTCTCTAATGATGTGATCCTGTTCATCAAATGACAACACATGTCTATGGTCAGGAAACATAACCATCTTTGATTAACGAGCTAGTCAAGTAGAGGCATACTAGGGACACTATGGTTTGTCTATGTATTCACACATGTACTAAGTTTCCGGTTAATACAATTCTAGCATGAATAATAAACATTTATCATGATATAAGGAAATATAAATAACAACTTTATTATTGCCTCTAGGGCATATTTCCTTCACAATTGACCTGCCAATTTTTGTGGAATTTTTATGGACCAAAAGAAGCCCCCAAAGTAAAAGAGTTGGGCCAGAAATTGTTCCATTGTGTATCCAAAAACACACCTCTCCATACATATGTTTGGGCCACACGCATGCAGTGATTGTCTTCGGGGACTCGCTACTTGCGTGATTATTGGCGAGCTGGGTCACATGGACGGCCATCACTTTGACCAACAACAAGGGAGAGGTTGTACGACCAAGGTGGATTATTCTTGGTCCATTTTACGATCCATCTTGGTGAGATGCCTCTCTGGCCCGCCGACTGAAAGTGTGTGTGGGGGGGTGATACTTCACACTTTGCTAGGTGAACCTCGGTTGGGGGGCATGCATTCATAGATTAGGATTCCCTTCATGCTGACACGAGGGGGCTGCTACTTCGCACTTTTCTAGGTGAACCTCGGTTGGGGAGCATGCATTCATACCTTAGGATTCCCTTTGTGCCGACAAGAGGGGGGCAAGCAATACCGTGCACTTTGCGAGATAGGTGCCACATCAAAGTTGCATTTGGTATTTGAACATCAAACCACCTTTTTCATACATAAATTTGGTCCACATGCAAGTGTGTTCGTGTTCTGACCCTCTCCTGCATCATTTTTCGCCAAATTTTTGAACCTTAGACAAGTCAGATGACGCAACAGACGTGGTTCACTCAAACTAACTGTGTGCCATGCTGGTGCCCCTGTCACGGACATCCGCACAGTACATTGGGCTCCACGAGGCTTCCCCTCTCAAAAATATCTACCCGCCTGCAGTGTTTTTCTGTTTGATAACACACAGTTATTATGTTTCGATCGTGTGTTATGTTTCTTGTTCCCAATCCCGCCTGCATCCCTCGAAAATATCTGCCCGCCTCGAGGGTTTTTCTAATTCATAACACACGGTTGTTATCTCCGGACCGTGTGCGATGCACCATCATCAAAGTTTTCAATAGCCCCGGCATTTCACTCTCGCGTTTGACTCCCGCGTAGTAAAATTTTCTGTACCCGCGTCATTACCTCAAACACACCCCGACCCCCTCCACACACACACGCCTTAACCTCCTCGGGCGTGTGCACACACACACACACACCCTCCCTCGCTCGAAACCCTATCAAGGTCCTCGCTGCCACAAGGCCTCCATTGTCAACATCTGCCAGTTTGCCCGTGCAGCTTACCTACCGATCTCCATACCTAGGCCACCCTGAGTTTCTAGATGACGCCTGCCAAACACCCCCTTTCCTAGAGATCCCCATCCCCCACTCCAGAGCGTCACAGCCTAAGCCCGGTTGTGCTTCCCGTGGAGCTCGAGGAGCGATTGGCCCAAAGAGGTGTATCGCGGTCTCTTCGCCCGACGTCGCCGAGGAAGCTGACGATCATTACTGGCTGCAAGCACTCAATCAGCAGGCTAGAGTGTGCGGGTATGTCACGGACGCCGGCTACTACATCGAGGTTGTCGACAGCGACGGCCTGAGGCGGGTTATGTCACAGGTTAAGTGGCCCACCCCCAACCCCTCGGGTACAACCACCGTCATTCTCATCCTTGGCCCCACCACTTATCTCCTCTGGCTCGCTGTCTGATGTCTACTATGCAACCTTCTTCTTCTAGACATTGTTGGGCCTCCAAGTGCAGAGGTTTGTAGGACAGTAGCAAATTTCCCTCAAATGGATGACCTAAGGTTTATCAATCCGTGGGAGGCGTAGGATGAAGATGGTCTCCCTCAAACAACCCTGCAACCAAATAACAAAGAGTCTCTTGTGTCCCCAACACACCCAATACAATGGTAAATTGTATAGGTGCACTAGTTCGACGAAGAGATGGTGATACAAGTGCAATATGGATGGTAGATATTGATACGTCCATTTTGCATCATGCTTTTATATTGATATTTATTGCATTATGGGTTGTTATTACACATTATGTCACAATACTTATGGCTATTCTCTCTTATTTTACAAGGTTTATCATGAATAGGGAGAATGCCGGCAGCTGGAATTCTGGGCTGGAAAAGGAGCAAATATTGGAAACCTATTCTGCACAGCTCCAAAAGTCCTGAAACTCCACGAAAGTCATTTTTGGAATTAATAAGAATTATTGAACAAAGAAAGTACCGGAGGAGGCCCACACCCTGGCCACGAGGGTGGGGGGCACGCCCACCCCTACTGGGTGCGCCCCCTGCCTCGTGGGCCCCCTGGTGGCCCTCTGGTGCCCATCTTCTACTATATGAAGTCTTCTACCCTGGAAAAAATCATAAGCAAGCTTACAGGATGAAACTCCGCCGCCACGAGGCGGAACCTTGGCGGAACCAATCTAGGGCTTCGGTGCAGCTGTTCTGCCGGGGAAACTTCCCTCCGGGAGGGGGAAATCATCACCATCATCATCACCAACGATCCTCTCATCGGGAGGGGGTCAATCTCCATCAACATCTTCACCAGCACCATCTCCTCTCAAACCCTAGTTCATCTCTTGTATCCAATCTTGTATCGAAACACCAAATTGGTACCTGTGGGTTGCTAGTAGTGTTGATTACTCCTTGTAGTTGATGCTAGTTGGTTTATTTGGTGGAAGATCATATGTTCAGATCCTTAATGCATATTAATACTCCTCTGATCATGAACATGAATATGCTTTGTGAGTAGTTACGTTTGTTCCTGAGGACATGGGTGAAGTCTTGCTATTAGTAGTCATGTGAATTTGGTATTCGTTCGGTATTTTGATGAGATGTATGTTGTCTCTCCTCTAGTGGTGTTATGTGAACATCGACTACATGACACTTCACCATTATTTGGGCCTAGAGGAAGGCATTGGGAAGTAATAAGTAGATGATGGGTTGCTAGAGTGACAGAAGCTTAAACCCTAGTTTATACGTTGCTTGCAATAGGGGTTAATCATAAGTGGGATGCTTGTCCAAGAAAGGGCAGTACCCAAGCACCGGTCCACCCACATATCAAATTATCAAAGTAACGAACGTGAATCATATGAGCGTGATGAAAACTAGCTTCACGATAATTCCCATGTGTCCTCAGGAGCACTTTTCTCATTATAAGAATTTGTCTAGGCTTGTCCTTTGCTACAAAAAGGATTGGGCCACCTTGCTGCACTTTATTTACTTTCATTGCTTGTTACCCATTACAAATTATCTTATCACAAAACTATCTGTTACCTACTATTTCAGTGCTTGTAGAGAATACCTTACTGGAAACCGCTTGTCATTTCCTTCTGCTCCTCGTTGGGTTCGACACTCTTACTTATCGAAAGGACTATGATAGATCCCCTATACTTATGGGTCATCAAGACTCTTTTCTGGCATCGTTGCCGGGGAGTGAAGCGCCTTTGGTGAGTGGAACTTGGTAAGGAAACATTTATATAGTGTGCTGAAAATTACTGTCACTTATTACTATGGAAACTAATCCTTTGAGGGGCTTGTTCGGGGCATCTTCGCCCTGACCAGTAGAGCAAAGAGTTGCTCCTCAACCTACTAAACCTACTGAAAATGTTTACTTTGAGATTCCTTCGGGTATGATAGAGAAACTTCTAGCTAATCCCTTTGAAAGGAGATGGAACATTGCATCCCGATTTACACCTTATCTATGTGGATGAAGTTTGTGGATTATTTAAGCTTGCAGGTATTCCTGATGATGTTGTTAAGAGGAAGGTCTTCCCTTTATCTTTGAAGGGAGGCGCATTGACATGGTATAGGCTATGTGATGATACAGGATCTTGGGACAATAAACGATTGAAATTGGAATTTCACCAGAAGTTCTATCCTATGCATCTTGTTCATCGTGATCGTAATTATATATATAACTTCTGCCCTTGCGAAGGAGAAAGCATCGCTCAAGCTTGGGGGAGGCTTAAGTCAATGTTATACACATGCCCCAATCATGAGCTCTCAAGAGATATGATTATTCAAAAAAATTATGCTCGGCTTTCTCTCAATGATCGCACCATGCTTGATACTTCCTGTGTTGGTTCTTATATGCTGAAGACTATTGAATTCAAGTGGATTTATTGGAAAGAATTAAGCGCAACTCTGAAGATTGGGGTTCCGACGATGGAAAGGAGTCAGGTATGACACCTAAGTTTGATTGTGTTAAATCTTCTATGGATACCGATGCTTTTCATGGATTTAACGCTAAATATGGACTTGACTCTAAGATAGTAGCTTCTTTCTGTGAATCTTTTGCTACTCACATTGATCTCCCTAAGGAGAAGTGGTTTAAATATAATTCTCCCATTGAAGTAAAAGTAGTTGCACCTGTTATAGTTGAAGAAAAGACTATCACTTATAATGATCCTATTGTTCCTACTACTTATGTTGAGAAACCACCTTTCCCTGTTAGGATAAAAGATCATGCTAAAGCTTCAACTGTTGTTCGTAAAAGTAATACTATAACTTATACACCTCCTGAGCAAATTAAAGTTGAACCTAGTATCGCTATGGTTAAAGATCTCTTGGGTGATAATATTGATGGACATGTTATTCACTTTTGTGAGGAAGTTACTAATATTGCTAAACCCGATGCTAAGATACATAGACATGTTGTAGGCATACCTGTTATTTCTGTTAAAATAGGAGATCATTGTTATCATGGCTTATGTGAGATGGGTGCTAGTGCTAGTGCAATACCTATTTCCTTATATAATGAAATTATGCATGATATCGCACCCGCTGAAATAGAAGATATCGATGTTACTATTAAGCTTGCCAATAGAGATACTATTTCACCAGTTGGGATTGTTAGAGATGTTGAAGTCTTGTGTGGGAAAGTTAAATATCCTGCTGATTTTCTTGTTCTTGGTTCCCCACAAGATAGCTTTTGTCCCATTATATTTGATAGACCCTTCTTGAATACTGTTAATGCTAAGATTGATTGTGAAAAGGATGTTGTTACAATTGGCTTGGGGGATATGAAACATGAGTTTAATTTTGCTAAGTTCCGTAGACAATCTCATGATAAAGAATTGCCTAGTAAGGATGAAATTATTGGTCTTGCTTCTATTGCCGTGCCTCCTACGGATCCTTTAGAACAATATTTGCTAGACCATGAAAATGATATGTTTATGAATGAAAGAAGGGAGATAGATGAAGTATTCTTTCAACAGGGTCCTATTCTGAAACACAACTTGCCTGTTGAAATCCTAGGGGATCCCCCTCCACCCAAGGGTGATCCCGTGTTTGAGCTTAAACCGTTACCTGATAATCTTAAATATGCTTATCTTGATGAAAAGAAGATATATCCTGTTATTATTAGTGCTAACCTTTCAGAGCAGGAAGAGGAAAGATTATTGAAAACTCTGAAGAAGCACCATGCCGCTATTGGATATACTCTTGATGATCTTAAGGGCATTAGTCCCGCTCTATGCCAACACAAAATTAAATTGGACGAAGGTTCCAAACCAGTTAGAGATCATCAACGTCGGTTAAATCCTAAGATGAAAGAAGTGGTAAGAAAGGAGATACTAAAGCTCCTTGAGGCAGGTATAATTTATCCCGTTGCTGATAGTGATTGGGTAAGTCCTGTCCATTGCGTCCCTAAGAAGGGAGGTATTACTGTCGTTCCTAATGATAAAAATGAATTGATTCCGCAAAGAATTATTACAGGTTATAGGATGGTAGTTGATTTCCGTAAATTAAAGAAAGCTACTAAGAAAGATCATTACCCTTTACCTTTTATTGATCAAATGCTAGAAATACTATCCAAACATACACATTTCTGCTTTCTAGATGGTTATTCTGGTTTCTCTCAAATACCTGTGTCAGCGGACGATCAATCGAAAACAACTTTTACTTGCCCTTTCGGTACTTTTGCTTATAGACATATGCCTTTTGGTTTATGTAATGCACCTGCTACCTTTCAAAGATGTATGATGGCTATATTCTCTGACTTTTGTGAAAAGATTTGTGAGGTATTCATGGATGACTTCTCCGTTTATGGATCCTTGTTTGATGATTGCTTGAGCAACCTTGATCGAGTTTTGTAGAGATGTGAAGACACTAGTCTCGTCTTGAATTGGGAAAAGTGCCACTTTATGGTTAATGAAGGCATTGTCTTGGGGCATAAAATTTCTGAAAAAGGTATTGAAGTTGATAAAGCTAAAGTTGATGCTATTGAAAAGATGTCATGTCCCAAGGACATTAAACGTATAAGAAGTTTCCTTGGTCATGCCGGTTTTTATAGGAGGTTCATTAAGGACTTTTCTAAAATCTCTAGGCCTCTGACTAATCTATTACAAAAAGATATTCCTTTTGTTTTCGATGATGATTGTGTAGAAGCATTTGAAATACTTAAGAAAGCTTTGATCACTGAACCTATTGTTCAGCCACCTGATTGGAATTTACCCTTTGAAATTATGTGTGATGCTAGTGATTATGCTACAGGTGCTGTTCTAGAGCAAAGAGTTGACAAGAAATTAAATGTTATCCAGTATGCTAGTAAAACTCTTGACACTGCCCAGAGAAATTATGCTACTACTGAAAAAGAATTCTTAGCAGTTGTATTTGCATGTGATAAGTTCAGACCTTATATTGTTGATCTAAAGTAACTATTCACACTGGTCATGCTGCTATTAAATATCTTATGGAAAAGAAAGATGCTAAACCTAGACTTATTAGATGGGTCCTTTTGCTCCAAGAGGTTTGATTTGCGTATTATTGATAGAAAGGGAGCTGAGAACCCTGTCGCAGACAACTTGTCTAGGTTAGAGAATGTTCTTGATGACCCACTACCTATAGATGATAGCTTTCCTGATGAGCAATTAGCAGTCATTAATGCTTCCCGTACTGCTCCATGGTATGCTGATTATGCTAATTACATTGTTGCTAAATTTATACCACCTAGTTTCACATACTAGCAAAAGAAAAAGTTCTTTTATGATTTAAGACATTACTTCTGGGATGATCCACGCCTTTATAAAGAAGGAGTAGATGGTGTTATTAGACGTTGTGTACCTGAGCACGAACAGGACAGATCCTATGCAAGTGTCACTCCGAACCATATGGAGGACACCACGCTGGAGATAGAACTGCACATAAGGTATTGCAATCTGGTTTTTATTGGCCTACTCTCTTCAAAGATGCCCGTAAGTTTGTCTTGTCTTGTGATGAATGTCAAAGAATTGGTAATATTAGTAGACGTCAAGAAATGCCTATGAACTATTCTCTTGTTATTGAACCATTTGATGTTTGGGACTTTGATTATATGGGACCTTTTCCTGACTCTAATGGATATACACATATTCTAGTTGCTGTTGATTACGTTACTAAGTGGGTAGAAGCTATTCCAGCTAGTAGTGCTGATCATAACACCTCTATTAAGATGCTTAAAGAAGTTATTTTTCTGAGGTTTGGAGTCCCTAGATACTTAATGACTGATGGTGGTTCACATTTTATTCATGGTGCTTTCCGTAAAATGCTTGCTAACTATGATGTTAATTATGGAATTGCATCCCCTTATCACCCACGGTCTAGTGGTCAAGTAGAATTGAGCAATAGAGAGCTCAAATTAATTTTAGAAAAGATTGTTAATAGATCTAGAAAGAATTGGTCCAAGAAACTTGATGATGCATTATGGGCCTATAGAACTGCATATAAGAGTCCTATGGGCATGTCTCCGTATAAGATGGTTTATGGAAAAGCATGTCACTTACCTCTCGAACTTGAACATAAGGCATATTGGGCTATTAAAGAGCTCAATTATGATTTCAAACTTGCCGGTGAGAAGAGGTTATTTGACATTAGCTTGCTTGACGAATGGAGAACCCAAGACTACGAGAATGCCAAGTTGTTTAAAGAAAAAGTTAAAAGATGGGATGACAAAAGGATACAAAAGCATGAGTTTAACGTAGGTGATTATGTGTTGCTGTTCAACTCTCGTTTAAGATTTTTTGCAGGAAAACTTCTCTCTAAATGGAAAGGTCCTTACGTTATCGAGGAGGTCTATCGTTCCGGTGCCATAAAAATCAACAACTTTGAAGGCACAAATCCGAAGGTGGTGAACGGTCAAAGGATCAAACATTATATCTCAGGTAATCCAATAATGTTGAAATTAATATTATTGAAACCGTAACCCCAGAGGAATACATAAGGGACAGTTTCCAGAACATTTCAGACACCGAAAAGCAATAGGTATGTGGTATGGTAAGTAAACCGACTCCAAAATAGTTCTAATGGCAATTTTTCTCCGTTTTGGAATATTTAAGAATTTAGGAAAATAAGAAGTAATCCGGGAAGGACACGAGGCCTCCACGAGGGTGGAGGGCGCGCCCACCCCTACTGTGCGCGCTCCCTGCCTCGTGGGCACCTCGTGTGCCTTCCGGACTCCGTTTTCTTGCACGTTACTTCTTTTGGTCGGTAAAAAAATCATTATATAATCTCCCGAAGGTTTTGACCACCGTATCACGCAAAAATCTTCTGTTTTCGTTTCAAGCTATTTTCCTGACAGATCTAGAGCATCATGACGTCACCCTCCTCCAACAAAGAAGACAAGGATGCTTGGCTATTGAAGATAGAGCTGAAAAGAGAAGAACCGGAGGAGATCAACAAGGATGAAGGGATCAAGAAGGCCATGGAGGATCAAGCTCCGGTGGTGTAAGAAGAAAACATCCCTCAACCTCTACCTAACCTCTTTACCCCAACTGAGATTGAAGCTTTCAAGATGATTGAGTTAGCTCGCATACAAAACAAGTATCTCACACAGGAAAATATTTTGTTGAAGGATCATATCGTCACACTCAAGGGCATTATCCGCAAGTTGGAGGAGCTTTTACGCTCGATGTGCGATTATCCATCATCATCATAACCACCTTCACCACCTCTGAGGACATAATCACATGGGTATGGGCACTCCCCTTGGCAACTGCCAAGCTTGGGGGAGGTGCCCCAGTATCGTATCACCATCACACTCCTATCTTTACCGTTTTTCTTAGTTTGCTCCTTTTGGTAGTATCTTGATCTAGTAGAATAAAGTTTTGGTATGAATTAGTTTTGAGTTTTGCTTTGTGATCTCTCTATGTAATCGAGTCCGTGAGCTACATAATAAAGATTAGTGTTGAGTCAAGGGCTCTGCTATCTTGCTATGATCTTGAGAAAATAGAAAGAATAAAAAGAAATAAAAGAGTTCATATTGATCTTATGGATAGTAATGACTTCACACATAAAGAGTATGATACATAAAAGTTGTTGAGAGTTGACAAACATAGTTTTGGTCATCGTTGCAATTAATAGGAAGTAATAAAGAAAGAGAGGTTTTCACATATAAATATACTATCTTGGACATCTTTTATAATTGTGAGCACTCATTAAAGTATGACATGCTAAAGAGTTGATGTTGGACAAGGAAGACGACGTAATGGGTTATGTTTTCTCACATCTTAGTTAAAGTATATTGTCATGGATCGTCCAACATGTTGAGCTTGCCTTTACCCCTCATGCTAGCCAAATTCCTTGCACCAAGTAGAGATACTACTTGTGCTTCCAAATATCCTTAAACCCAGTTTTTGCCATGAGAGTCCACCATCCCTACCTATGGATTGAGTAAGATCCTTCAAGTAAGTTGTCATGTTGCAAGCAATAAAAATTGCTCTCTAAATATGTATGACTTATTAGTGCAGAGAAAATAAGCTTTATACGATTGTATGATATGGAAGTAATAAAAGCGACGGACTGCATAATAAAGGTTCATATCACAAGTGGCAATATAAAGTGATGTTCTTTTGCATTAAGATTTTGTGGATCCAACCCTAAAAAGCACATGACAACCTCTGCTTCCCTCTGCGAAGGGCCTATCTTTTACTTTATGTCTTTACATTATGCAAGAGTCAAGGTGATCCTCACCTTTTCCTTTTTCTCAGTTTATCCTTTGGCAAGCACTTCGTGTTGGAAAGATCCCGATATATATCCAATTGGATGTAAGTTAGCATGAACTATTATTGTTGACATCACCCAAAGGTGAATACGTTGGGAGGGGAAATTATAAGCCCCTATCTTTCTTTGTGTCTGATTAAAACTCCATAACCATAAGTATTGCATGAGTGTTAGCAATTGTAGAACACTAAATGATGGTTCAGTATGTGGACTTGCTGAAAAGCTCTATTCTTGACTCTTTCTAATGTTATGATAAATTGCAATTTCTTCAATGACTGAGATTGTAGTTTGTTAGTTCTCAATGAAGTTTCTGAACCATACTAGACATTGTGAATAGGTTGTCACTTGAGCATAAGAAATCATATGACAAAATCTATATATGTTGCTGTTATAAGAATGATCATGATGCCCTCATGTCCGTATTTTATTTTTATCGACACCTCTATCTCTAAACATGTGGACATATTTTTCGATATCGGCTTCTGCTTGAGGACAAGCGAGGTCTAAGCTTGGGGGAGTTGATACGTCCATTTTGCATCATGCTTTTATATTGATATTTATTGCATTATGGGTTGTTATTACACGTTACGTCACAATAATTATGGCTATTCTCTCTTATTTTACAAGATTTATCATGAAGAGGGAGAATGCCGGCAACTCGAATTCTGGGCTGGAAAAAGAGCAAATATTGGAAAACTATTCTGCACAGCTCCAAAAGTTCTGAAACTCCACGAAAGTCATCTTTGGAATTAATAAGAATTGTTGAGCAAAGAAAGTTCCAGAGGGGTCCCACACCCTGGCCACGAAGGTGGGGGTGCGCCCACCCCTACTGGGTGCGCCCCCCTGCCTCGTGGGCCCCCTGGTGGCCCTCCGGTACCCATCTTATGCTATATGAAGTCTTCTACCCTGGAAAAAATCATAAGCAAGCTTACGGGACGAAACTCCGGCGCCACGGGGCGGAACCTTGGCGGAACCAATCTAGGGCTCCGGCGGAGCTGTTCTGCGGGGAAACTTCCCTCCGGGAGGGGGAAATCATCACCATCGTCATCACCAACGATCCTCTCATCGGGAGGGGGTCAATTTCCATCAACATCTTCACCAGCACCATCTCCTCTCAAACCCTAGTTCATCTATTGTATCCGATCTTGTATCAAAACCACAAATTGGTACCTGTGGGTTGCTAGTAGTGTTGATTACTCCTTGTAGTTGATGCTAGTTGGTTTATTTGGTGGAAGATCATATGTTCAGATCCTTAATGTATATTAATACTCCTCTGATCATGAACATGAATATGCTTTGTGAGTAGTTATGTTTGTTCCTGAGGACATGGGTGAAGTATTGCTATTAGTAGTCATGTGAATTTGGTATTCGTTCGATATTTTGATGAGATGTATGTTGTCTCTCCTCTAGTGGTGTTATGTGAACGTCGACTACATGACACTTCACCATTATTTGGGCCTAGAGGAAGGCATTGGGAAGTAATAAGTAGATGATGGGTTGCTAGAGTGACAGAAGCTTAAACCCTAGTTTATGTGTTGCTTGCAATAGGGGTTAATCATAAGTGGGATGCTTGTCCAAGAAAGGGAAGTACCCAAGCACCGGTCCACCCACATATCAAATTATCAAAGTAACGAACGCGAATCATATGAGCGTGATGAAAACTAGCTTGACGATAACTCCCATGTGTCCTCCGGAGCGCTTTTCTCATTATAAGAATTTGTCTAGGCTTGTCCTTTGCTACAAAATGGATTGGGCCACCGATACGTCTCCAACGTATCTCTAATTTTTGATTGCTCCATGCTACTTTATCTACTGTTTTGGACTATATTGGGCTTTATTTTCCACTTTTATATTACTTTTGGGACTAACCTATTAACCGGAGGCCCAGCCTAGAATTGCTGTTTTTTGCCTTTTTCAGTATTTCGAAGAAACAGAATATTAAACGGAGTCCAAACGGAATGAAACCTTCGGGATCGTGATTTTCCAACCGAACGTGATCCAGGAGACTTGAACCCTACTCCAAGAAGCCTCCGAGGAGGTCACAAGGGTGGAGGGCGCCCCCCTAGGCGCGCCCCCTACCTCGTGGGCCCCTCGGAGCTCCACCGATGTACTCCTTCCTCCTATATATACCTACGTACCCCCGAACGATCAGAACAGGAGCCAAAAACCTAATTCCACCGCTGCAACCTTCTGTATCCACGAGATCCCATCTTGGGGCCTGTTCGAGAGCTCACGAGGGGGCATCCACCACGGAGGGCTTCTACATCATCACCATAGCCCTCCAATGAAGTGTGAGTAGTTTACTTTAGACCTTTGGTCCATAGCTAGTAGCTAGATGGCTTCTTCTCTCTTTTGGATCTCAATACAATGTTCTCCCCCTCTCTCGTGGAGATCTATTCGATGTAATCTTCTTTTTGCAAAGTGTGTTTGTTGAGACCGATGAATTGTGGGTTTATGATTCAGATTATCTATGGAAAATATTTGATTCTTCTCTGAATTCTCTTATGTATGATTGAGTTATCTTTGCAAGTCTCTTGAATTATCTTTTGGTTTGGCCAACTAGATTGGTAGTTCTTGCAATGGGAGAAGTGCTTAGCTTTGGGTTCAATCTTATGTGTCCTTACTTAGTGATGTAAAGAGTTGCAAGGCACGTATAGTATTGTTGCCATCGAGGATAACAAGATGGCGTTTTTATCATATTGCATGAATTTATCCCTCTACATCATGTCATCTTGCTTACGGCGTTACTCTGTTTTTACTTAATACTCTAAATGCATGCTGGATAGCGGTCGATGAGTGGAGTAATAGTAGTAGATGCAGAATCGTTTTGATCTACTTGTTTTAGACGTGATGCCTATATACATGATCATTGCCTAGATATACTCATAACTATGCTCAATTCTGTCAATTGCTCAACAATAATTTGTTCACCCACCGTAGAATACTTATGCTCTTGAGAGAAGCCACTAGTGAAACCTATGGCCCCTGGGTCTATTCTCATCATATCAATATATATCACTTTATTTACTTGCTTTGTTTTTACTTTGCCTTTTATTTTTACTTTGCATCTATCTACCAAAAATAGTAAAAATATTATCTCTATCAGATCTCACTCTCGTAAGTGACCGTGAAGGGATTGACAACCCCTAAGCGTTGGTTGCGAGTTGCTATCGGTTTGTGTAGGTACGAGCGACTTGTGTGTGGTCTCCTACTGGATTGATACCTTGGTTCTCAAAAACTGAGGGAAATACTTACGCTACTTTGCTGCATCATCCTCTCCTCTTCGGGGAAATCCAACGCAGTGCTCAAGAGGTAGCAAGAAGAATTTCTGGCGCCCTTGTCGGGGAGGCTCACGCAAGCAAGTCAACCATACCAAGTACCCATCGCAATCCCTGTCTCTCGCATTACATTATTTGTCATTTGCCTCTCGTTTTCCTCTCCCCCACTTCACCCTTGCCATTTTATTCGCCCTTCTCCTGTTTGATCTTATGTTTGCTTGTACCTTCTTTTTGCTTGCATCTTCGCTTGCTAAAAGTTTATGGATCCACATCCGCTTGCCAATCTTTTTAAGAGATCCAATTATGATGAACCAATTACTAGTGAGTTTTGTGCACTAGATTATCTTTATGAAGTTTCACTTGAAATTCGTGAATCTAGAAATTGTGATAAAGTGTTGAAAGAAGAAGTGTCGGTGTCAAAACCGGCGGATCTCGGGTAGGGGGTCCCGAACTGTGCGTCTAGGCGGATGGTAACAGGAGACAAGGGACACGATGTTTTACCTGTGTTGGGCCCTCTCGATGGAGGTAAAACCCTACTCCTGCTTGATTGATATTGATGATATGGGTAGTACAAGAGTGGATCTACCACGAGATCAAGGAGGCTAAACCCTAGAAGCTAGCCTATGGTATGATTGTTGTAATGGTTGTGTGTCCTACAGACTAAAACCCTCCGGTTTATATAGACACCGGCGAGGGCTAGGGTTACACAGAGTCGGTTACAATGGTAGGAGATCTACATATCCGTATCGCCAAGCTTGCCTTCCACGTCAAGGAAAGTCCCATCCGGACATGGGACGAAGTCTTCAATCTTGTATCTTCATAGTCTTGGAGTCCGGCTGACGATGATAGTCCGGCTGTCCGGACACCCCCTAGTCCAGGACTCCCTCAGTAGCCCCTGAACCAGGCTTCAATGACGATGAGTCCGGCGCGCATATTGTTCGGCATTGCAAGGCGGGTTCCTCCTCCGAATATTTCATAGAAGATTGTGAACACCAGGGTGTCCGGCTCTGCAAAATAAATTCCACACTCCACCGTAGAGAGAATAATATGTATACAAGTTCAATCTACTAACGTGCTTTGTGGCGTGACGTCATGCCACTACCAAGCCTTTACTTGAATTGTTTTTTTATTATACCACCTCAGCGCGTTTAGCGAAGCAGTTTCCTTGGCACGTCTTGTCGAAGCAGAGATCGTGTTCCCCTTATTCCGGGATTCTCATCAATACGGACGTGGGTAACCCAACCGTGCCCGTTGCCACGCCCCCTCTATCGGAGGTGAGTCCCGAACGGTCACAGGGACGGCTCTTGGTATTCTCCCCCTTTATAATGGGACCAAGGCTCGTTTCTTTTCTTCAACCCTCAATCGAATCCACTCCTTGCCCCGAGTTCCAACACCCAGAGCCCCAGATTCGAGCGCTTCGGACCTTCAACAATGTCGGGCTCCGACCCAAAGGGCCGGTGGATGCCCTCCTCCATCATGGAAGAGGACGTGATAAAGCTGCGAGAGGCCAAGTACCTATCTTACGAGGTTTTGCACAGGTTGCCCGCCGAAGGGCAAGTCATCCCCACCCCCGAGCCCGGCGAGTATGTCGTGTTTGTATCCCACCTCCGTCGGGGGTTAGGCTTCCCGATGGATCCTTTTGTGAGGGGGCTCATGTTTTACTATGGGTTGGAATTCCACGACTTGGCTCCGGAGTCCATCCTCCATATTTCTGCATTCATTGTCGTCTACGAAGCCTTCCTCCGCGTCACCCCTCACTTTGGTCTATGGCTTAAGACCTTCGATGTGAAGCCGAAGATGGTCGAGGGCGTCAGCAGAGTCTTGTGGGCGGTTTGGCGAAGGGCCGACGCCCATGGTCCGAGGGCTCTTTCCAGAGGAGCTCGGCCAGGCAGCAGGAGTGGTTCTACATAATCGCTCCCAGGGGCAGCAGAAGCCGCCGCCCATCTTCCGCTCGGGCCTCCACAGCGGGTGATGTCATGGGTCACCAAGGGCTCAACTAGGGGCCGCCAAAGGACGTGCCCCTATTGCAGGGCCGGATTCGAGACCTCCAAGCGAGGGAGATCGATCTGGTCATGGTGATGCAGGTCATGCTGATTAGGCGTCTCCTGCCCTGCAAACGCCGCCCTCTCCGGCTGTGGGAGTTTAATCCGGAGGGACCATGGATTCTCCAACACTTCATGGGTATGACACCCGTGGAGATGTACAAATCATTCTTCGGATCACGAGAAGCGTGTCCGGAATTAACCGAGGACGCCGGCCTAAGCTGCAATTGCTCGGATACGCAAGTAAGTAGCTCAGTGTCCGGACATACCATTTGTTTGCCTTTCTATGATTCGCCTTTTGACCACTTTCCTTCTAAACAGGAGTGGATAGCGCAAGCAAAACAGATACGGTGTCCGGCCCCCCTCCTGGAGACCGCGCCGGTTCCTGTGCTGGTAAGGATGCTGGAGGTTGCGCCTTCGGAGGAAGGCGAAGGGGAGAACAGAGGAACTACCGCCTCAACCAAGGAGGCTTTTGAGGAAGGGGGGATCAAGAATCCCTCCTCCCAGGGGGAGAAGAGGACCGCCTCCGAAAACCCGGAGGCCAAAGCCCCAAAGCGGGGGAAGAGATCTTCACCAGAGGGTCCTGCGTCCGGAGAGGCTCCGGCCGTACAGTCTCCCCCAAAGAATCAGCCCTCTAGCGAGCCGTAAGTAGGGAAAAAGGGAGTTTTTGTAATAAAGGACATCCCTATTTGTGCTTCTGAGGATAACTTAGGTTTTTACCTTGTAGTTCGGATCTCCGTCCTTCTCAAATGAGCTCGTCTTCGGGGGAACTCCGTCCGGAGATGATGGAGAGCGAGACGCCTCCATCCGCCGGACCATCGGATAGGGCGGACAAGCCTGAAGTGTCGTCACGGAGGGTATCCCCGAGTCCGGCAGGGCCGAATAGTTCGACACCAACTGGTGTGCGGCCGGGGGAGCTGAAGGATCTGCTTGAGAGGGCGTCCATCTCAGAAGGTCACCGTACACTGATGAGTACGGTGATTGAAAGAATTTCATCCGCCGAAGGCAGATTGCATGATGCCGTCAGGAGTTTGCTGGCGGGGTTTGAGGTATGTAAAAGTGACATCCCCTTTGACAGTTTTACACATAAAGTGCGCCCTGTATAGATAGTAGCCCCTGAGACTTGGTATGGTGTCGAGAACGACAGCGTGCGGAGGATCAAAATCCCAGGTATTGATTGACGCCTTTCCTAAGCAGGTGGCGGATAGTTCGGTGGCTAGCTGGACTGATAGAGTTGCCGAACTAAAGTGGCAGCTCGACGTTGCGGATGCGGACATCGCGCTGGTCAATAAACGACTTGACGAGTCGCAAGGTATGTTTTTTCTCCGTGGTCACCTAGTAAGGGAGCCGAAGCCCACTCCTTACAACATGTGTGCTAAATGCAGATGGTGCTGCTGCTGTGGAGAATCTTCGGGCGGAACTTGCTCAAGCCAAGGAGCAAGCCAGAAGGAGTGATGCGGCTGCCTCGAGGGCGGCCGAAGAGCTAGAAGCCGAAAGGGCTGCACACTGCCGCAGCAGGGAGGAGATGGCCAAAATGGCCGTGAAGTTAAAAGGTGCTACCGACCACAATGAGGTTCTTGAAAAGGAGCGCCTAGCGGAGCGAGAAGACCTGGGGAAGGCCCCCGCCGAAGCCAAGGATGCCCGTTCTACAATGTGGGCTATAAAGGAGGAGTTGCGCCAGGCCGGAGACATTGTGGCTGGCAAGCCTTTTCTACTGCGCCAAAGGTTTACAGATCCAAAGTATGCTCAGCTTGGCTAGCTGTGGGGTCCAGAGGATCCTTATATGGACTTAGCTGCGAGTGCGGCAGATGCCGTTGTGCACTTCCGAAGTCAGAAGGATCACAAGACGGAAGAGCTGTTTTGGTCTCAATTCCATAGTCCGGAACGCTCACTTCCGCTGACCGATCGGCTGGCTGAGTGGGCTGAACTGAACAGATTGTCCGGACTTGCCATGACGGATATTGTGGCTCATGTCTGGCCAGATAGGCCCAAGCCGAAGAGTTATTTTGGCTTATTGCAGCAATTCCTTGGGGCGGTGCCGCATATCAAGGTGATGAAGCGGTCGGCTTGCATAGAAGGTGCACAGATGGCCCTCGCCCGTGTGAAGACACATTGGACAGAGATGGACGCCACCGCTGTTGCGACCCAGGGTCCGGACGAGAGCCGGTTACCCGCCGAGCACTATTTTGGGGAAGTTCTGCGTGGTGCTCATGTAATAGAGTCGCAGTGCTCCAAGAATGTCACGTTCAAATGAACGTTTTTGGTTTGTAAAACGATGTTTATGATGTAAGCGCTTTTTTTGGACTTGTGCGTTCAAGTATTAAAATATCTCCTGTGCGGCCGTTTATGTATACGTGTGTATAACCTGAAAGATGGCGATGTCGGTTTCAGCCCCCACGCACAAGGTGCGGGGTGTTATAAAAATAGCGCGTTTCACACTTAATCCGACGCCTCGGTCCCGTGAAGGAGGTGGTAGCGAGCAAACGAGGCAACCGGACTATAATGCTTTATCACTTTCACTTAGCCATGAGAGTTCGAGGTGGGGCTACGATATAGCCCCTAGGGGCACCGCGCTCTCCGAATTCGGGCGCAGATGTGCTGACCGAAACGGTCCTTCGTCAAAGCGGAGGAATTCTAAACATTCCGTAGTCGATCGAGTGGTTGACCGTCTCTCGCTATATCATGACGATCAGTTTTGGCTTTCATCGAGGTGCTCGCCCGGCGAACTCGGGCACAATCGCAGAGTTCTCCTGGTGCCGCATTAGCCGATGATACGGAACGTAAGGCAGCAAAACACAGGAGCCGGGCAAACCCAACATTTGACCAAAGACATGACTCGGAGCTCATGCATATAGGGCCTAACTCGAGACACCGAATACTCCCTCAGGTGTTCGGTCTTTATAACAACGGGCAGAACAATGCCCTAAGCCCCTAGTGTCCAGGTACATGCGAGAATTTCTGGCGCGGCCGATGCCAAAACGCCAGCCTCCTCGTTGGTTATGGTGAAAACCCCGTGGGATGTGATCAACAAAAGATAGTAAGAAAGGTTTACGCAAGGACTTAATCTGAAAAGAATCCTTGCGACGGGTCCCTGCTGCACGTCTGCGCCTGTGTCTCCGTTGTGCCGTATCCTGGACGGGTGTACACGTTGTTCATCTGTAAAAAGAGAGGAACTTAGCTTGAAAGGAAATCGTGCAAAAAATGTATTAAAAATCAAAATATGAATGAATGAATAAACCTGAGCCTATATTAGCTCATACGCACAGCCCCTTGTAAAGGGGTGTGCGGCTAGGGAGCCCCTAGCTTATTTTATGCCGGACTCATCTAAGTGTGTCCGGGGTCTTGAACGATCTTTTAATGAAATGATGCCGCGTGGACTGGGCATTTTGAGTGTAAGGGACGCGTAGTGTGGTATTGCATTAAAGCGGACAAAAGCTTCACATCCCAATAGTGCTTGATGGCTACTGTTGAATGGGGTGACATGAAAGATTAGCTTTTCGCGTCGGAAGTAGTTGGGTGACCCAAATACAACTTCTAGTAGTAAGGAGCCCGTGCACTTGGCGTAAGGGCCTGGCGTCACTCCTTTGAAGGAAGTGCGGCTATATCAAATTTTAGTAAGGTCTATCCCCAACTTGCGGATTGTGTCCGGATATAGCAGGTTTAAATCGCTGCCGCCGTCCATCAGGACTTGTGTAAATTGTAGTCCGTCGATTATAGGATCCTATCAAAGCAGTCCATCCTGCGTTTCGAATACTTCTGGAATAGTCCAGGTGGTCGAAAGTAATTGGTTTTGACATCCAACCTCGAGGTTCCGCTGGGGTGGACCGTGCGATACATACTTTGGCGGACGCCGCACTGTTGCTTCGTATTATCACATGAAGTGAGTTTACTGTTTTGACTTCTTGTGGGAAAGTCTTTTGTTTTCCGGTGCTCTGCTGGTGGGGTTCGTCGTTATCCTCGCTTGACGCGTCAAGCCCCTTGTGTTCGGCGTTGAGTCGGCCGGACTGTTTGAAGACCCAACAATTTCGGTGGGAGTGGTTTGCAGGCCCTCCGGAGGTGCTGTGGATTTGACATATCCGATCCAAAATTTTGTTTAAGTTGGATAGCTCGTCACTATTGTCCTTAAGAGGCAGTGTTTTGCTGTTCGGCCGCGAGATTTTGAATCCGGCGTTGACTGCCATGTTCTTTGGGCTTTTTTCTTTATTTCGGCGCTGATCCTTTCTGCGCCGTGATTTTTCGTTTCCATCTCTGATCTCGGATGTACTGGTCGCCGGTGCTGCATCTTGCTAGCCATTTGTCTTCCCCCGCAAAAGCGGATCATGAGGCTTGTTAGCGCGGCCATTGTTCTCGGCTTCTCTTGGCGAGGTGTCCGTGAGCAATTCATCTCGGACATTATGTTTAAAAGCTGCTAAGGCTTGGCGTCCGGACAATCGACTATTTGGTTCTTTTTGGTAAGGAACCTGTTCAGAATTGCTTGTGACTCTCGGGCTATTGAGTTATATGACTTAGATAAATCAGATCCGGAGGGCGGACATAAGTCCCTTGAAAATTTGCTCTAAACGCGTCCTCGAGCTCTTCCCAACTTCCAAAAGTATTTTACGGGAGGCTTTTGAGCCAATGCCGAGCTGGCCCTTTGAGCTTGAGGGTAGATATTTTATGGCGTGGAGATCATCTCCTCTAGCCATGTGTATGTCTGAGATGTAATCCTCGATCCGCACTCTGTGGTCTGTTGTTCCGTCAGATGCCTCTATGTTTACGGGTTTGAATCCCGCTGGAAATTCATGATCCAGCACCTCATCGGTGAAACATAGTGGGTGTGCGGCTCCCCTATATTTGGGTGTGCCGTTGTCTTCGAACACTCGGCGTGTTGTGTTGCTTCTTGGGGCCCTCTTTTTTGGCCCATAAATGGACCTGACCGCGCCATCTGTTTTATGAGGGTTATGTGTCGTCTTGTCTGCGGCGCCGCTTGTTGCTTGTGGCCTGTCATCTGGTCGTCTATCCGGCCAGGCGGCCTCTTTGCATTTTGACTGTGGGGGCTCTATGGCCTCCTCGTCAAATTCTGGCAGCAGCTTGCGCTTCGGGTAGCTCTTTGTTTGGTGGTTATTGCCATATTTGTCCGCGGTCTTGAGTACTTTGCTCCACCTCATTCTGAGTATGTCTTCCGTTGTTTTGAGCTTCCGTTTTTCCTTTTTCAGACTTCTTGCAGTGGCGACGAGTCTTTTGTGAAGATTTTTATGCTCCGGTGGTGTGTCCGGCGTGAGATCGCCTGGACTGTTGTTTTCGCCAGGCGTGGATTGATTATCTGATTCGTCCTGCCCGGATGGTTGCTTGGTTGCATGTTCATCGTCCACTGGTTTGCCCTGCTCTATTGCTGGTTCATTAGGAGTGTTGTTTTTGTCGAGGCGGGACTTAGGGCGGCGCCTGCGTCGCCGTTTTGGTTGTTTGTCGGCGGAATTATCCTCTGCCGCGTCCCGTTGTTCCTCGTTATCGCATCCTTTTGGGGTGTCCACCATATGTACTTCATGTGTTGGGGTGGCCTTCCAGTGCTCGGTAAGCGCTGGTTCTTGGTAGTCTCCGACATCGTCATCCATACCGTCGATGTCTTCGGAGTCGTAGTCTAGCTTGTCGATTAGATCGTCGACAGTGGCTACAAAGTGGGTGGTGGGTGGGTTTTGAATTTCTTCATCGTCCGCATCCCAACCATCCTGACCGCAGTCCGGCCAGGGTTCTCCTGATAACGAGAGATGCTTTAGTGAATTTAGGATGTTGCCAAAGGGTGAGTACTGAAAGATGTCCCCAGCGGTGAACTCCATAGTCGGCGCCGAATCGGATTCGATTGGCAGAGGCGCAGGAGGTTCGGAGTTCGGCAAGGAGTCTGGCGCCTCGGAGTCACGAGCTTTATAAGGGACTAGGTTAGTATTCGGCTATATTGCCATAGGAGTTGCAGTCCCCGAGGCGGTGTCCAGCCACCCGTCCTCGATCTGCGCGATCGCCTCCGAACTATAGGTCGGAGCGGATTCGTGTGCGGCCTCCAAGGCACTGTCCGGCGGCAGAGCTAGGTCATACCCATCGTGATAAAGGCGGCACGCTTCGGTGTGGCTCGAATCCGTCGAAGATCAAATCTCCGCGACGTCGGCCGTGAAGTTTAAACTTCCAAACCGACACGATGGCTGGGCGTAGCTTCGATCTGCTCAGATGGCCAAGTGAATTGCCCTTGAAAGGCCGCCGAACACGAAGATCTGTCCGGGGAGAAAAGTCTCACCCCGGACAGTGTTGTTATTGATTGAAGAAGCCATCAAGCCTATCGGTGACGACACAGAGGAACTCCCAATGAAAGCACCAATGTTGGTGTCAAAATCGGCGGATCTCGGGTAGGGGGTCCCGAACTGTGCGTCTAGGCGGATGGTAACAGGAGACAAGGGACACGATGTTTTTACCCAGGTTCAGGCCCTCTCGATGGAGGTAAAACCCTACTCCTGCTTGATTGATATTGATGATATGGGTTGTACAAGAGTGGATCTACCACGAGGTCAAGGAGGCTAAACCCTAGAAGCTAGCCGATGGTATGATTGTTGTAATGGTTGTGTGTCCTACGGACTAAAACCCTCCGGTTTATATAGACACCGGAGAGGGCTAGGGTTACACAGAGTCAATTACAATGGTAGGAGATTACATATCCGTATCGCCAAGCTTGCCTTCCACGCCAAGGAAAGTCCCATCCGGACACGGGACGAAGTCTTCAATCTTGTATCTTCATAGTCTTGGAGTCCGGCTGACGATGATAGTCCGGCTGTCCGGACACCCCCTAGTCCAGGACTCCCTCAAGAAGCTTATGAAGTGATTCACAATAGATCTTTCAATAGAAAGCATGATTGCAATGATTTTACTATAAATTCTCTTGATGTCAATTGTGCTAATAATATGCAAAACCCTAAGCTTGGGGATGCTAGCTTTGCTATGTCTACTACTTGTTGCAATGATCATGATTGGGGAGATTCTTCTTATGATCTTGAAAATTTATTTAATCCCCATGATGAATATGAGATTGATAATATTGTTTGCAATAATATTGAAAGTGGGTTTGGAAGAGTGTCAACTTTAGATCCCACATATTTGGATAACATTCAGTCTTATGAATTTGTTGATAAAAGTGGGTTTGGAGAGGTCATGACTTTAGTTAATGTTAATCCCACTATTTTGGAAGAGTGTCAACTATTTTGTTGAATTTGCTTATGATCCCACATGTAAATATTATGAGAGAGTAAAATATGGTTGTAGAAATTTTCATGATAATAAATTACCTCTCGTTATGTTGAGATTGCTATTGTTTCTTTCCGCTTCCTTGCATATGCTGGATTTTGCTTGCTATGATAATTTGTTTGCCTATAAGATGCCTATGCATAGGAAGTATGTTAGACTTAGATGTGCTTGTCACGTGTTTCATGATGCTCTCCTTGTGCTTCAATTCTTGTCTTTCATGTGAGCATCATTAAAATTATCAATGCCTAGCTAGGGGCGTTAAACGATAGCGCTTGTTGGGAGGCAACCCAATTTTATTTTTGTTTTTTGTTTTTGCTTCTGTTTAGGAATAAATAATCCATCTACCTTATGTTTTGATGTTGTTTTATGTTTTAATTAGTGTTTGTGCCAAGTAGGACCTATAGGATAACCTACGATGATAGTTGATTTGATTCTGCTGAAAAACAGAAACTTTGCGCGCATGAATTTAGTTATGATAAATCACAGGAACGTGCTTTTGAGTTGATTCGTTTTGCTTCTGATCAATAAACAAATTGTCCAGGACTTCCTATTTTGGTAAAACAGTTCCAGAAGTTTGCGTTAGTTACAGATTGCTACATACTGTTCTGTTTTTGACAGATTCTATTTTTCGTGTGTTGTTTGCTTATTTCAATGCATCTATGGCTAGTAATTCAGTCTATGAACCATAGAGAAGTTCGAATACAGTAGGTTTAACACCAATATAAATAAAGAATGAGTTAATTACAGTACCTTGAAGTAGTCTTTTGTTTTCTTTCTCTAACGGAGCTCACGAGATTTTTGTTGAGTTTTGTGTTGTGAAGTTTTCAAGTTTTGGGTGAATTCTTTTGATGGATTATGGAACAAGGAGTGGCAAGAGCCTAAGCTTGGGGATGCCCATGGCACCCCCAAGATAATCCAAGGACACCAAAAAGTCAAAGCTTGGGGATGCCCCGGAAGGCATCCCTCCTTAAATCCACTTCCATCGGTAATTTACTTGGAGCTATATTTTATTCACCAACATGATATGTGTTTTGCTTGGAGCGTCTTGTATTATTTGTGTCTTTGCTTGTTAGTCTACCACAATCATCCTTGCTGTACACATCTTTTGAGAGAGCCATACATGAATTGGAATTTGTTAGAATACTCTATGTGCTTCACTTATATCTTTTGAGCTTGATAGTTTTGCTCATAGTGCTTCACTTATATCTTTTGAGCGTGATAATTTTTGCTCTAGTACTTCACTTAGATCTTTTAGAGCACGGTGGTGGATTTGTTTTAAAGAAACTATTTGATCTCTCATGCTTCACTTAGATAATTTTGAGAGTCTTTAATAGCATGGTAATTTGCTTAATGTTAATATACTTGGTGTTCAAGATATGTGAAACTTTCTTTTGAGTGAATTGAATACTAAGATAAGTTTGATGCTTGATAATTATTTTGAGATATGGAGGTGATAATATCAAAGTCGTGCTAGTTGGGTGATTATGAATTTGAGAAATACTTGTGTTGAAGTTTGCAAGTCACGTAGCATGCACGTATGGTTAAAGTTGTGTAACAAATTTGAAACATGAAGTGTACCTGGCTTGTGCATCCTTATGAGTGGCGGTCGGGGATGAGCGATGGTCTTTTCCTACCAATCTATCCCCCTAGGAGCATGCGCATAGTACTTGAATTTTTGATGACTTCTAAATTTTTGCAATAAGTATATGAGTTCTTTTGACTAATGTTGAGTCCATGGATTATACGCACTCTCACCTTTCCGCCTTTGCTAGCCTCTTCGGTACCGTGCATTGCCCTTTCTCACCTTGAGAGTTGGCGCAAACTTCACCGGTTCATCCAAACCCCGTGATACGATACGCTCTATCACACAAAAACCTCCTTATATCTTCCTCAAAACAGCCACCATACCTACCTATCATGGCATTTCCATAGCCATTCCGAGATATATTGCCATGCAACTTCCACCACCATCATCATGACATGCATTACTTTTGTCATATTGCCATTGCATGATCTTGTAGTTGACATCGTATTTGTGGCAAAGCCACCATGCATTATTTTCCATACATGTCACTCTTGGTTCACTGCACCATCCTGGTACACCGCCGGAGGCATTCATATAGAGTCATATCTTGTTCTAAGTTTCGAGTTGTAATCCTTGTGTTGTAATCAATAGAAGTGTGATGATCATCATTATTAGAGCATTGCCCAAATAAAAAAAGGCCAAAAAAAGGGAAAGGCCCCCCAAAAAAAGAAAATAAAAAGAGCAATGCTACTATCTCTTTTTACACACTTGTGCTTCAAAGTAGCACCTTGTTCTTCATGTAGTGAGTCTCATATATTGTGCTTCAAAGTAGCACCTTGTTCCTCATGTAGTGAGTCTCATAAGTTGTCTTTTTCATACTAGTGGGAATTTTTCATTATAGAACTTGGCTTGTATATTCCTATGATGGGCTTCCTCAAATGCCCTAGGTCTTCGTGAGCAAGCAAGTTGGATGCACACCCACTAGGTTTCTTTTGTTGAGCATTCATAGCTCTAGTGCATCCGTTGCATGGCAATCCCTACTCACTCACATCGATATCTATTGATGGGCATCTCCATAGCCCATTTATACGCCTAGTTGATGTGAGACTTTCTACTTTTTTGTCTTCTCCACACAATCCCCATCATCATGTTCTATTCCACCCATAGTGCTATATCCATGGCTCACGCTCATGTATTGCATGAAGGTTGAAAAAGTTTGAGATTATTTAAGTATGAAACAATTGCTTGGCTTGTCATCGGGGGTATAGAAGTTGGGAACATCTTTGTGTGACGAAAATGAAGCATAGCCTAACTATATGATTTTGTAGGGATGAACTTTCTTTTGCCATGTTATTTTGAGAAGACATGATTGCTTTGATTAGTATGCTTAAAGTATTATTATTTTTGTGTCAATATGAACTTTTGTCTTGAATCTTTCGGATCTGAATATTCATATCACAATTAAGAAGATTTACATTGAAATTATGCCAAAGTATCACTCCGCATCAAAAATTCTTTTTATCATTTACCTACTCGAGGACGAAAGGGAATTAAGCTTGGGATGCTTGATCGTCTCCAACGTATCTATAATTTTTTATTGCTCCATGCTACTTTATCTACTGTTTTGGACTATATTGGGCTTTATTTTCCACTTTTATATTACTTTTGGGACTAACCTATTAACCGGAGGCCTAGCCCAGGATTGTTGTTTTTTGCCTTTTTCAGTATTTCGAAGAAACAGAATATCAAACAGAGTCCAAACGGAATGAAACCTTTGGGATTGTGATTTTCCAACCGAACGTGATCCAGGAGACTTGGACCCTACTCCAAGAAGCCTCCGAGGAGGTCACGAGGGTGGAGGGCACCCCCCTGGGCGCGCCCCCTACCTCATGGGCCCCTCGGAGCTCCACTGACGTACTCCTTCCTCCTATATATACCTACGTACCACCGAACGATCAGAACAGGAGCCAAAAACCTAATTCCACCTCCGCAACCTTCTGTATCCACGAGATCCCATCTTGGGGCCTGTTACGGAGCTCTGCCGGAGTGGGCATCCACCACGGAGGGCTTCTACATCATCACCATAGCCCCTCCGATGAAGTGTTAGTAGTTTACTTCAGACCTTCGGGTCCATAGCTAGTAGCTAGATGGCTTCTTCTCTCTTTTTGGATCTCAATACAATGTTCTCCCCCTCTCTCGTGGAGATCTATTCGATGTAATCTTCTTTTTGCGGTGTGTTTGTTGAGACCGATGAATTGTGGGTTTATGATCGAGTATTATCTATGGAAAATATTTGATTATTCTCTGAATTCTTTTATGTATGATTGAGTTATCTTTGCAAGTCTCTTCGAATTATCGTTTTGGTTTGGCCAACTATATTGGTAGTTCTTGCAGTGGGAGAAGTGCTTAGCTTTGGGTTCAATCTTGCGGTGTCCTTACTCAGTGACAGAAAGAGTTGCAAGGCACGTATAGTATTGTTGCCATCGAGGATAACAAGATGGGGTTTTTATCATATTGCATGAATTTATCCCTCTACATCATGTCATCTTGCTTACGGCGTTACTCTATTTTTACTTAATACTCTAGATGCATGTTGGATAGTGGTCGATGAGTGGAGTAATAGTAGTAGATGCAGAATCGTTTCGATCTACTTGTTTTGGACGTGATGCCTATATACATGATCATTGCCTAGATATACTCATAACTATGCTCAATTCATCAATTGCTCAACATAATTTGTTCACCCACCGTAGAATACTTATGCTCTTGAGAGAAGCCACTAGTGAAATCTATGGCCCCGGTCTATTCTCATCATATCAATCTATATCACTTTATTTACTTGCTTTGTTTTTACTTTGCCTTTTATTTTTACTTTGCATCTATCTATCAAAAATACCAAAATATTATCTCTATCGATCTCACTCGTAAGTGACCTGAAGGGATTGACAACCCCTAAACGTTGGTTGCGAGTTGCTATCGTTTTGTGTAGGTACGAGGGACTTGTGCGTGGTCTCCTACTGGATTGATACCTTGGTTCTCAAAAACTAAGGGAAATACTTACGCTACTTTGCTGCATCATCCTCTCCTCTTCGGGGAAATCCAACGCAGTGCTCAAGAGGTAGCAGCCACCTTGCTGCACTTTATTTACTTTCATTGCTTGTTACCCGTTACAAATTATCTTATCACAAAACTATCTGTTACCTACTATTTCAGTGCTTGCAGAGAATACCTTACTGAAAACCGCTTGTCATTTCCTTCTGCTGCTCGTTGGGTTCGACACTCTTACTTATTGAAAGGACTACGATAGATCCCCTATACTTGTGGGTCATCAGATATAGGTTTTTGTAATCTGAAAATATAAAAACAGCAAGGTAACTAATGATAAAAGTGAGCGTAAACGGTATCGCAATGCATTGAAACAAGGCCCAGGGTTCATACTTTCACTACTGCAAGTTCTCTCAACAATAATAACATAATTGGATCATATAACAATCCCTCAACATGCAACAAAGAGTCACTCCAAAGTCACTAATAGCGGAGAACAAACGAAGAGATTATTGTAGGGTACGAAACCACCTCAAAGTTATCCTTTTTGATCGATCTATTCAAGAGTGCATAGTAAAATAACACAAAGCTATTCTTTCCATTCGATCTATCATAGAGTTCGTACGAGAATAACACCTTAAGACACAAATCAACCAAAACCCTAATGTCACCTAGATACTCCAATGTCACTTCAAGTATCCGTGGGCATGATTATACAATATGCATCACACAATCTCAGATTCATCTATTCAACCAACACAAAGTACTTCAAAGAGTGCCCCAAAGTTTCTACCGGAGAGTCAAGATGAAAACGTGTGCCAACCCCTATGCATAAGTTCACAAGGTGAACCCGCAAGTTTATCACCAAAACATACATCAAGTAGATCACGTGAATATCCCATTGTCACCACAGATAAGCACGGCAAGACATACATCAAGTTTTCTCAAATCCTTAAAGACTCAATCCGATAAGATACTTCAAAGGGAAAACTCATTCCATTACAAGAGAATAGAGGGGGAGAAACATCATAAGATCCAACTATAATAGCAAAGCTCGCGATACATCAAGATCGTGCCGAATCAAGAACACGAGAGAGAGAGAGAGAGAGAGAGAGAAAGAGAGAGATCAAACACATAGCTACTAGTACATACCCTCGGCCCCAAGGGTGAACTACTCCCTCCTCGTCATGGAGAGCGCCGGGATGATGAAGATGGCCACCGGTGAGGGATCCCCCCTCCGGCAGGGTGCCGGAACAGGGCCCCGATTGGTTTTTGGTGGCTACAGAGGCTTGCAACGGAGGAACTCCTGATCTATGGTACTATTCTAGAGGTTTCTGTATTTATAGGAATTTTTGGCGTCGGTCTCACGTCAGGGGGTCTCCGAGTCGTCCACGAGATAGGGGCCCACGCCCAGGGTGGTAGGGCACGCCCCCACCCTCGTGGACGGCTCGGGACTCTTCTGGCCTAACTCTTTTACTCCGATGGCTTCTTTTGGTCCATAAAAAATCATCAAAAATTGGCACGTTAATTGGACTCCGTTTGGTATTCCTTTTCTGTAAAACTCAAAAACAAGGAAAAATAGAAACTGGCACTGGGCTCTAGGTTAATAGGTTAGTCCCAAAAATCATATAAAATAGCATATAAAACACCTACATGGATAATATAATAGCATGGAACAATCAAAAATTATAGATACGTTGGAGACGTATCACTGTCAAGAATTTGCCATCCTACATCGCCATCGAGCCCCTTTTGTCTTTTCTGAAGAACACGTTCTGTGACGCTGGCTTGGAATCCACAGCTTCCAAGTCAGACCTCATCGACGGCGACCATGAGGAGGGCACCCTCTTCGGCTCTTCCAAGGGGAAAGAGCCCATCTGCTCTTCTAAGGGGAAGGAGCCCGTCTGCGACATCAGCGAGGGCACCCTACATCCGTGCTCTTCCAAGAGGAAGGAGCCCATCTGCAACAACATGGAGCGCATCTAGGGTCTGTGCTCTTCCCACAGGAACGAGTCCATCTGTGACAAGTGAGGAAACCCATGATTTGTTTTGCCGTGCCTCTTCACAAGGGGAAACCCATGATTTGTTTTGTCGAGTCCCTTTTGTAGTGTAGTGAGAATATATCCAGTTTTAATTGCTATATTTGGTTGTTTGCAGTGTGCCTTGTTTATTTCAGTTTTCCACAATGTGATGCTCTATATGTGCAATTATTTACTGTGCAGTACATTTCATCAATCCAGTTTTAAACATATCGATAGGAATGCATATATTTGCTTGTTGTTAAGTCTGTTATAGCTATCATATGCCTCTTTTAAAGTTTTTTATTGTTTGGTTGTTTGTAGTTAGCATATGTCTAGTTTCAAATGCTATCTTTGGTTGTTCGTAGTATGCCTTGTTTATTCCAGTTATTCACAACGTGATGTTCTATATGTGCAAGTATGAACCATGCAGTTCAATTTCATCAATACAAGTTTCAACAATACCACTATGAATGACTACATTTGGTTGCTGCATCCTATAGTTAACACACCATTCCATTTTTATTTAACAATAACCAGTGTACTTAGACCGGCACAATACCAGTTTGAATGACTATGTTTGCTTGTTGTTAAATGTTAGGCCTGTTGCAGTTAACACACCTTTCCACTTGTTTTGCTTTACTAGCGTGCTTAAACCTGCACACTGAAGCTATCTTTTGGAGATTATTTTGTCTGCCATGGATAATTTTGGTTGATGTTTAGCCTGTTGTGCTTTACATGCCTCTCGATGTACCTACATAGGACAATTTTGGGAATGACAGTTGTTTTCCATCGAGTTTAGTTTCATTCCATGGCTTATATATACTCACTATTCAGGATATCGGTAGCTAGTACCATAAAGGTCGGGGCTGATAAAGGTCTAATCGGTGAATCGGAATTTTAACTGAATATAGCTGTAAACCATTATTGTTAGGTTAGCTAGGGTCATGTGTAATATATCTAAGGCTACATAGCAACATCACTGTACTTAATTGTCTAAATATGCAATCCTAGGCTACATAGCAGTAAGGAAGAGTGTACCTTAATGTTCTGATGATGTCTAGATATACGTAGAAGAGCAGCAGCAACAACAACAATACATCCATGTTTGGATACTCAACTTAGCTAGAGGTTAGAGTTAGTTTCTATCTCATGACTAACCCTGAACTAACTCCATCCAAAGAGGTGTTTGGATGACAGGGTTAGATTGACAATAAATGCACTAGGAGAACTAGCTCCAATTAGCACCTCTTGGGTTGGATAGTTTTTTGGGTGGGTTAGATGCAACTAGCTCAAACTAGCCCTCATGTTTGGATATACTTTAGGGCTATTTGAGCCCGAACTAGCTCAAACTAACTCTAACCCATGGATACAGCAGCAGTTAATCAACCGATAATTTGTAAGAATGCAATAAACTTCTTCCGGCCCATAATATAAGATGTTAATTCATCTAATATGTGAGTATATTGGATGTTATAAGATATTATAAAAGAGTGTTGTACTACATCATTGTGCAATTGTTGTTCAGCTTCTAATATTAACTTGGTGCTTTTAGGTACATATGTCATTGGGAAAGATTCGCGCTTCGACCCTTTCTGCATATGGGGAAATGAGATATCGATGAACCAGCATCAAGTGAGGAAGCTGATAAAGATTGTTAGTAAAATGGGTCAAAATATGACAATTAAACTATTTGTTTACACTTCATCCAAGACAACAGCGAACTGCAGGATGGTAGTAAGAACTTTGCAGCCTTCTTTTTACTGTCCATAATGAGTTGTGTTAGATGACAATGTCTGATTTTTTTTCCTTTGCAGTGGTTCCCAAAGCAGTTTACTCAAGATTACCTCTCAAACTACATGATTGGTGGGCATGCAAAGGTTAAAGTATTTCTACCAGAACACGATGATTATCTAGATGTTTTCATGAAGACCGTGAAGGATGGGTTGTCGGCCATCACAAGGGGTTGGACTAGAGTCGTGTGTGCCTTCTGCATGGAGGGGTGCAATATGGGCATTCTGCTTCACCTTATTCAGCAAGCAGAATGTATTTTGCCTCTTTCTTTACCGTCTTTAATAGTACAAGTATACAACTGTGGTTCATCATTCTTTATTTGGTTCTTATGTAATCTTGAACATATGTACCTATGAATCGAATAATGCATTGGTTGTTTGAACCTGATGGATATGAATAAAGCTATAGCATACACTCAAATTCAAATTTGGCACAATTTGAAATAGCAACAATTAAATTACAGTAAAATGACGCTCTCCAGGTCGTTACGGCACACATGATTGGTAAAACACAAATGTTTGCGATATACACCATAATCTGACACAGTTCACAGAGAGGAAACGTGTGCAAGCATGCACACGGTTACCGTTTGCAAAGCGTATGCGATGTCAGACAATATCACAAATGGCGCGGGCAAACTAAACGTTTGTGATAGTTGCCTTATCATACACGATTCACAACCATGAACTGTTTCTGATGAAGTATGCATCGTAAACGTTGCACCACAGAATAGCATGTGCAATAGTTGTCGTGTAAGACGATGTTACGATGGTCCGACGTTTCGTAATCCTGTCCGACACTCCTACGACGATTAGCGAATCTTCTTAATTAGTTATCGCATACGGTTTGGGAAAAGCGAATATGTGTGATTGTATGCTTATCATACACGTTCTATAATAGTGAACCGTTTGTGATGGACCGCGCATCATAAACGTAGCACCACAAAATACCGACTGCGATGGCAATGCGAGCACAAACGAGTAGGAGTACTGTATATGCATCTTGTCTCCCTATCCCCGACAGTTTCTGGGTCGTGTGGGAAGGACCCTCCTATCGCCCACACTCACTTGGCGACAGTTCCAAATGCCTTCGCGGAAAGGGGTTAAAAACCATTTGTATAGCACCAATGCGTACCAGTGGGAGCAGCTTATAGCAACTCATCATATAGTAGCAGCAACAGTAGCTCATAGCAGCTCATCATATAGCAGCAGCGGCTCATAGCAATTCATCATATAGCAGCATCAGCTTATAGCAATGCATCATATAGCAGCATCTCATAGAAATTCATCGTATAGCAGATCAGAATGAAAATTTGGCAAAGAAATCAGAGGAGATTCTCACCTTGTTGGATGAGCTCATCCTTCAACAGCACCTCAAGGCCACGGCCTGGGAGGAGGGGAGGGGGAACGAGGTGCCTTCTGCCGGAGTGGGGCATCGGCCATAGTTGTGTGGCAACCGCCGGAGTAGTGCGTTGGACGGACCATAGCGGAGCAGCTGCTGGAGACAATGAGAATGAGGGGTGGCGCTAGAGGGAGGAGCAGCCGGGGAGATTTGGCCATACCAGTCGGCCATGTAGCCTAGCTGGACAGAGCATCGTCGAGGAGCAGGCCAGATGGGACCAGTGGCGACGGCTCGCTAGAGGAACCCTAGTGCTGCAGGCAGGGGATTGAGGTAGAGGGAAAGGGGAGAGGAGATGCAAGCGGGCAGGGCAATGAACGCTTGCGTGTTTGTTTTTACTTGAGGGTCAGGTGTGACGCAGGTGTGAGCAGTGGCATTTTGAGTGGAATATAGGCAGACAACAGAGTCATTTCACCATTCCCATTCACTTCAATTTTTAGTGAGCTTCTACCCGAAGCACCCCCCAAAGCGAAATAAGTTAAGCCCAAGCCCATAACTCAAAAATGACTTATTCACATCATTTATGGCTTATTTTGACAATAAGCTCTGAAAAGGCGGAATAGAATTGGCCTTTAACCTGCAATTCATTGTGCGTGCAATGATGAATCACTCCTGACTGCTATAGTGTACATTTAGGCATCATACATGGCATAACCTAATACATGTGCATTTCATTATAGAATCTGAAATATGCAATGTTTATGTTAGTTCATACATCACACATGATGTTTAAATGCCCCTTAAATCTGATCAGTCAAGTGATGGTCTTTAAGCCTCCTTCTATGCTTCTTTTCTTGATATGTAATTCGGTGTTGTGCAAGATTTGCTCACACATCTGTTCAATTGCTTGTTTGTATCAGCCAGCCATGCTAGGACTATTTGCTTTGATTACTTGTTGTTCTTGACCTAACAGAGTTTGTCAACATTTAAACACTAAGGGATGCTGTAGTGGGGGATTGTATAACTCATAGGTGACATAGAGGTTTGGCTGTACACTAAAGTAGGCTCTCCAAGAGTACCTGGAGATCCAGTTGAAGGTATGCCTAGTTTTTACACACTGCACACATAGTAAATGCTCATTCCATTGTGTGCAAGAGATGTGCATGTTTTCATTATGTGTTGTTGTTTTGTTATAAACTCACCCTTTTGTGTTGTTCATAGACTGGAAAGTATGCATATTTATCTTCCAAGCAGACCAGTAATTAGTTTGTGTCACCTTGCAGAGGGGGTGCAATGAAGATAAGATTGAGGATTTCCAAGTACAAGATGTTAGGAAGGAGCCTTGCAAGAGAAGGATGGGCAACGCTGAGCCTGTTCAACCATTTATGGTAAGTCACTTTATTACAATTACCAGGACATCCTATTTGTCTCACATTGTGCATGTGTAGGGTTCTTCACATGTAACCCAGTCATTGGGCCATTGATTAAAACCCCCTCCGCTCACTACTATATGATGTTCTAACTTTTTTGTAAATCAGATGTATGTAAACACATTTTAATGTGTCTGTTCACTCATTACGGATGTAGTCTACTTTTAAATATCTAAAACATCTTATAGTAGTGAACAATGTGAAACTGCTTCCTCTATGGTAGAGTTGTCTATGTCATAAATGTCATAACCAAATGCATATTCACATCATTAGCCTCCCTGTCATTACTAGGATCTTGATTACATACTAGTCGAGATACTTCATAGGGGGCAAACAATATTACATTACTTGTTCATTTATATAGTAAATGTAGCTAGGCCATGGATGTTATTGAGGCGTGCATGTATATATGCATGCTGCCAACTCAACAGTTTAATTGCTTGTTTGTTTTAGGCATAGTTAAATTGCTCTTTTTTCTTTATTTGTCCTCAGTTAATGAGATGCCCAAACAATGATGCCTGATGTTGGGTACTTGTATAACTATTAGTTGACATAATTAAAGGCCTTACCATTTAGTTACTTTGGTGAAGTGTGCCTGAAGCTTTGAAGTCTATTAACCAACTTTTACTGCATGAGGCTCACAATCTAATTTATACAAGGCTAATGATTGCATAGTTTTGCTTGCTGTAGTAGGTTTGTATGAATTCCTCTGCTGTTCATTATGCTCCCTAAGACTCTAATAGAGCTACAGCATGGCCATCTACTTGCTTACTTATAAGAAATAGAGTTGGTGATGATGGTGTGCCTGCCATCCTGCAATATAGGCCTTCCGATTTATATCTAAAGGATAGGAAGGAAACTGTGGCAATTTTGCAAAAATATACCCACACCTCTCTCCACATTTGCAAATAAGGCATTCCCTCATTCATCCTTTTCTCTCACAAGATAAACTACTCATACAAATGCATCTTGATGTTCCGTGCAACGCACATGCATCTTGCAATATTTGTATATATATCTTGCTATATATATATAATGTTCAGTAGCTGCGTGTGGTCTAAATTTGTAACTTGCATGTGTTTTGGATTTGGCCCCAATATCATGCTCCTCTTGTGAGCTAAGAGAGATTTCTGTATGCGCGCTGCACAGACTACCATTTTTATATTTTTTAAAATATCTCCTACTTATGCTTCATGACGTGTAACATTATTGCTAGTCATGTTTTGCCATGTATAAAATAACCTGTCTTGCTCACTTGACTATTGTAACTATATTTTTGCCCTAGTCATGTGTACTTACAAAAACATTTCAGGATAAAGTGACATCAACACAAATATCTAAGAGCAGTGCAGCATGATCATTACCAAATGATTATGGATTGGAATTGGAATGTGCTGATGTTCTCGGGCATCAACTAGAGATTGCAAGACAACGTGTACATGATTCTCAACATGCAATCAACATGTTGAGACTGGAGTTGAAGGTATTAGATGCATGCGTCAAAAAATGAAACAAGACACTAGGTAACCACAAAGGAATTGGAGATTTTGCAAACTGAAATTTGTGCTATCTGAATCCGTCCAATCCTATTTTCTGAAGAGATTATAGTTCAAATAGGTTCTGTTGATGCGTGTTCATGATGTATGAGCTTTATTTGCCCAGTGTATGTAATTTGCTATTTGTGTATGCTTTATTATCACTGGTGCCAAACTATAATGCCTACTGGGTATAATCTGCTGTAATTCCTTTATTGTATAGTGTAGGATTATTCTTCGTTTCTATGCCTTAGTCTCTTTATTGTATAGTGCAGGTTTTTTAGAGGCGATACTATAGAGTAGGATAATTCTTTGTATATGCTATATCGTTGAAATGGGGGCCAATATGCCCAAACATTACCCGGACGCCATCCGAACGAACAAACATGTGTAGTCAAAGAGGGCCTTAATTGGGCCGGTCAACTTAATATTTAGTAGATCCCAAACGATGTGGCCCACTGTAACAACAGCTCTTAGCAGGCCGTTAACAGTCTGAAAGCTCGATAGGTCCGTATAAATGGAGATGGCATGTGGGCCCTAGCAGGCCGAAAAAATGTCAACTTTGTCTCGTCCCTTTTACTTGACGGGCCAGTAAGAGGCCGAAAGTGTTTTGGGCCAGAAGAGGCCCAATTTGTAATCTAGGCTTTTAACATGCCGAAAGTCATGTCGGGCTGAAATTGTGCCCTGTAGAAAGTGGGCCGCTAATGGACTCAAAATCAGGTTGGACCATCAAAGGCCCAACTATTGTGCGAGCCGTTAACATGCCGAAAGACAAAATGGGCTAGGAATTGGCCCATTTACCTAATGGGCCGAGGAAAGGCTGGAAGTCACAACGGTCTAGAAGTTGGCCCAATTGCAGAATGGGCCGACAAAAGGCCTAAAGACATACCGGGCCGTTAACGGGCTGGAACTAATGATGGGCTGCTAATAGGCCGAAAGGAGGTCGGGCCGTAATTGGGCCCAAAGACGTAGCGGGCCGTTAACGGGCTGGAATTGATGGTGGGCTAGAAATTGTCAAATCTAGAATGGGCCTTTGATGGGCCGATTCTGTGTAACTTGTATGGGTCGTGCTTGTGAATGGGCCTAACTCAAGTAGGCCGCTAATGGGCCAGCCCGCTTATTTTGATAGGCCTGGCCTTTTAACCTAAACGGGCCACCGTTGGCCGAGCCACGTGTCGATGTACCATAGGCTCGTCTCATCCACTCGCTTGATGACACCTGTCCCAGCGCGGAGCTGACACGTGGATACTAAGGCGAATCAGAAATTTACACTTGGAAAATCCCCATTGGTCCGGGCGGTTAACAGGTTATCAGATCCAAACCGGAACCTGATAGCTTAACGGCAACTCATTACGGTGGATGCCACATGTCGGTTTACCCTTGACGAAAGCACTTCCATGACACGCTATTTATTGTCATGGAAGTGGACACTTTCATGATGATAATTTTGGTATTGTCATGAAACACTCCTACGACAACACAAGTATGACTATCTTGATTCTGTCATAAAATCATCATGAATGTACATGCATGATAGAAAACGTGACCTACTGTGACAAAGACGTATCATCACGGAAGTGTATTTTTTGTAGTGTAGAAATGTGATCACCACTTCTCACTAGTGGTGATCTTACCACACACACTGAACAGTGTATTGTCCTAGCTAGGAAACAAATGGCAGTTTATCCTAGCTACTAGCAAATGACAGTACAAGTTATTAAGAGCCAACATGGCTGAGTAGGGATAGTTCAATGATGCTAACTCTTCCTCTACTGCTTATGTGTTGCTTCCTCTTCCTCGCTTCTGCTGCTCCCTCTTTCTTCTTCTTCCTATTGTTCTTCGGCTTCAGATCCTTGTCTGACCTCTGTTATCCCACATTGCCTGAGCCCACTCCAACCTTTTGTTCTTCCATGCTTCGTTGTCGAACGCCTCCACACCATGGCCGGAGCTGATCACCTCGTCAGGAGTGACATCTTCCTCCTCCGGCACAAATTCATCAACCCCCCATTGCAGGATCTAGTTGTGAATGATGCAACCTGCAAGAACAAACTTCACCTGGGTAGGGTAAGGGTGGAATGGCTTCTGATCCAGGATCTTAAACATGTTCTTCAAAGCTCCAAAGGCCCTCTTGTAGGATCGAAAGTATGTCTATAGGGGGGGTGATTAGACTACTTGACAATATAAAAATTCAGCCTTTTGATTAAGACAAGTATTTGGCAAGTTCACAATGATGATCAAGTCAAGTATCACCCTACACATGCAATTCTAGAGTATTGGCAGCGGAAAGTAAATTGCACATGTAGTAAAGAGAGGTGGAGAAGAGCAAACGCAATTTGGAGACACGGAGATTTTTCTCGTGGTTCCGATAGGTGGTGCTATCATCAATCCACGTTGATGGAGACTTCAACCCACGGAGGGTAACGGCTGCGAGAGTCCACGGAGGGCTCCACCCACGAAGGGTCCACGAAGAAGCAACCTTGTCTATGCCATCATGGCATACGCCCACGGAGGACTAGCCTTACTCGGGGTAGATCTTCACGAAGTAGGCGATCTCCTTGCCCTTACAAACTTCTTGGTTCAACTCCACATCTTGACTGACGCTCCCAAAGCGACACCTAACCAATCTAGGAGGCACCACCTCCAAAAGGCAATAGATGGTGTTGATGATGATGAACTCCTTGCTCTTGTGCTTCAAATGATAATCTCCCCAACACTCAACTCTCCTCACTGATTTGGCTGTGGTGGAAGAAAGGATTGAGTGGAAAGCAACTTGGGAAGGCTAGAAATCAAGTTTCATATGGTGGGAATGGAACAACTTGATCTCAACACAAGGGTAGGTAGTTCTCTTCTCAAAATGTAAGGTAGGAGTGGTAGTTCTTTCGATGGCTCTTCCACGAATGAAGAGGAGGTGGAGGGTATTTATAGCCTCCACACAAAATCCAACTGTTACACATTTGACCAATCTCGGTCGGACCGAAGTTGACAACTCGGTGAGACCGAAAGTTCAAATCTTGTGAGCGTTGGGATTTTCGTGGGACCGAAAATACAATCTCGGTGAGTCCGATTCTTCCAAAGACTAGGGTTTGCCAATCTCGGTGGGATCGACTTTATCATCTCGGTGACACCGATATGATGATGAATGTTCTGAAGCTTGGCAACACTAGTTTCGTGAGACCGAGTTTGGAATCGGAAAATCCAAATTTCTAGGGTTTGGCTATATGGTGAGGTGGTTCATCTCGGTGTGGTGAGTTTAGGAAATCAGTGGGACCGAGATTACTTATGAGTGTATGTTGGAATGAAAGATTGCTGATGGTTTGGGAGATGTATCACTAAGCACTTTGAGCAACCAGATCATTAACATAACCTCATCCCCTTTTAATAGTATTGGCTTTCCTATAGACTCAATGTGATCTTGGATCACTAAACCAAAAATGGAGTCTTGAGCTTTTGTCAATGTTTTCCTTAGCATTTTGAGGGGTCCACTTCTTCAATCATTGCCATACCATATCACTGACCTTTCTGAAATGATTCTCAAGAAACTATTAGTTCAATGATATATATGTTGTTATTAATTACCAAAACCACCCGGGGATTAGTTGCACTTTCACCTCTCAATAGTCACTCTAAGGCTGGAGTGTCTGGGATTGAATAGTTCATGAGGAGTCCTAGGATAGTTCCTACCAACAAACTCATTCAGATGACACCTGGTTTTTTCTGAAAGGGTGAAAGTACACCTGGCCGACATGTTGGGGAACGTAGTAATTTCAAAAAAATTCCTACGTACACGCAAGATCATGGTGATAGCATAGCAACGAGAGGGGAGAGTATTGTCCACGTACCCTTGTAGACCGTAAGCGGAAGCGTTATGACAACGCTGTTGATGTAGTCGACGTCTTCACGATCCGACCGATCCAAGCACCGAACGACGGCACCTCCGAAGTTCAAAGACACGCTCAGCTCGATGACGATCCTCGGACCGATCCAAAGAAAGTGTTGGGGATGAGTTCCGCCAAGACGACGGCGTGGTGACGATGATGATGCTCTCATCGCGCAGGGTTTCGCCTAAACTCGCGACGATATGACGGAGGTGGAATATGGTGGAGGGGGCACCGACACGGCTAAGGAACGATCCGTAGATCAACTTGTGTGTCCTAGGGTGCCCCCCCCTCGTATATAAAGGAGCCAAGGGGAGGGGGCGGGCCAAGGAGGGCGCGCCAAGGGGAGTCCTACTCCCACCGGAGTAGGACTCCTTCTTCCTAGTTGGAGTAGGAGAAGGGGAAGGAGGAGGAAGAGGGAAGGGAGGGGGCGCCGCCCCTCTCCTTGTCCTATTCGGACTAGGGAGGGGAGGGGGCGCAGCCCACCTCTTGCCTCCTCTCCCCTTCTCCCTTAGGGCCCATGAAGGCCTAATAACCCCCGGGAGGGTTCCGGTAACCCCCCGGTACTCCGGTAAAATGCCGATTTCACCCGGAACACTTCCGATGTCCAAACATAGGCTTCCAATATATCAATCTTTATGTCTCGACCATTTCGAGACTCCTCGTCATGTCCGTGATCACGTCCGGGACTCCGAACAAACTTCGGTACATCAAAACTTATAAACTCATAATGAAACTGTCATCGTAACGTTAAGCATGCGGACCCTACGGGTTCGAGAACTATGTAGACATGACCTAGAACTATTCTCGGTCAATAACCAATAGCGGAACCTTGTAACGCCCCGAGACCGACGCTCCAGAAGACTTCCAACTATTCTGAGTTTTGCCGTGTGATTTATTTTTCTGTTTGTTGCATTTCATCATGTCATCTCTTGCATTGCATCATGTCATCATGCCAGCATGTCATTTAATTTTTAAAACCTCAACTAAATAAATTGCATAGATCTTTTGATCTATTTAAATCGAGGGAATTCACATGGTGATTTCTCTTTATAACATATCCTCCTAATATTTATGGAGCTATTTTAAATATTCCATTTATTTGGAAGCCACCGCAACAGACTTGCATTATAAATCCCTCTCGTTTCTAAACTATTTTGCATCCATGCTCTTTTCTCCGCATGGCCCATTTCAAGTTGTGGCACTTTGGCAATATGCCAAGTGGCTACTTGTTAATTTTCAGCCCAATTAGAAAATATTTGAAGCCTCAATATTTTCTTTCTCTTCCTCTTCCTCTCCATCTTTTTCTTTTCTGAACAGTGGAGATAAGTTCAACAATCTCCAATTGGGCCGGCCTCTTCCTTCCTTCTCCCCGGCCCGCTTCTTTTGCTAAAGCCTAGGCCCAGCCGCCTCCGCTGAGAACCCTAGCCTGTTCCCCCGATACAATCTCTCCCTCTGGTTTCCCCTCAGCGCCGTCACCTACCCTCGCTCCCGTGGTCCAACCCCCTTCTCTCCTCGATCCCCATCTCCTTCCCCTGCTCGCACCGCCAGAGAGGAGTGAGAGCCTCTCGCTCGATCCCGCACGCAGGAGCCCTGCGCCCTATCCCCATCGTCGCCAGCGCGCCCGTCGCCCGGTCGCTGGACCTCGCCTGGACCCGTCAAACCCCGCCACTGGCCTGTTGCCCTGCATCTCCACCGACGTTGTCCATCCCCGACGCACTCGCGCCCGATCTGCTTCGGCCTGCCTAGCTCATCATCTCCGCCCCGTGCCTCGTCTCAGCATCGGCCCGCCATGGATGCCGCCATGGACGCCAGAGCTCCTCCGCGTCACCCTGCCTCGACCACCTGCCGCCTCTGTCGCGCTGCCCGTCGACCCACAGCGTCCTCGCGTCTCCTTCCTAAATCCTGCACGAGGCGTCCCAGTGCCTCCTCCTTGCTGCTTCACAGCCGTAAGCAGGAGCTCCTCCGCCTTAACCACGGTTGGTGCCGTCGGCTGCTCCTCCCGACCTCGGCCTTGTCCAATGCCACCTTGGCGCCGCATCGTCCTCGGACCTCTTGTTCCATCGCTCTTTCTTGCTGCCACCGAGGCCACGGTGTTGCCGTTTTGGATCGTCAAGACCAACAAGATCGACTACACAAAGCGCGATACCTCTACGCGCGGATACACCAAGACCGTCCGGATAATGTCAAGTACCACATTGCGGCGGTGTGCATTTTTGTCTAGTCCGACTACACGTGTACGACTACATCCGAGGTGGATTTTGTCAAGTACCCCTTCGGATGCGCCAAGTTCGACTACATGGTCCGCCAAGTTCCTCTACCGATGACTAGAACGCCCACGAACCATGTACAACTACCGTCGCCGTGTACCACTACTTCCACTACCATCACGAGAACGACTACTTCCACTAGCGTCGCCATGTGAACAACTACTTCCCACGACGACCCGTGAACGACTACTTCCTCTACATCGTACCAAGCCCGAACCGCTCCGAAAATGCATGCTTCAAAGGTATAATCACCGAGACGATGACCCGTGGACGAATGCATGTTGTCTGAGATGAACCGTATGTTTGCACTGTGCCCGAATTGTCACTCTTTGCCATGCCGCCGTCCCATGGGAACCCGGAATCCAGGAAGCACCCCACCATCCTTGCATGAGACACTCACGGCCACTTCTTTTGCACCGGTATCTCCGTGAGCTATCGGAACCAATATGTTGCCGTGGCACCATTTTCGCTGTCGTTGCCGTGGCATCCCTTTCGTTCCACCATGGTGACCAAATGCTTCATAACATGCTCATGTCAACGTTTCCATAAAATTGCATATAACTTGTTTCTGTCATCCGCATCATGATAACAACAATTAAAATGTTTAAAATTGTTGTTTGCATTAAATTGCTAAATAACATATGGGGATTTCCGGAATTGTTGTTTGTTGTTTCCGGCCTCACTTAAACTTGCCTAAATAGTTAGTTTGATTATGCTTCATCTCTTGCCATGTTTAATAACATTTAATATTGTTGAGTACAAAACCGAGATAGAACTAAATATTGATGTGGTGTTTTGTCAATATGCAACTCGTTGCATATTGAGCTCCACTTAACTTGTAGTATTGTTTGTTGCATTTTGCCATGCCATGCCTCATTAAACCGGACATGCATCATACTTGTTTGTGCATCATGCCATGTTTATGCTTGTGCATTTACCATGTTGTTTGTTTCTTTCCGGTGTTGCTTCTTAGTTCGATAATGTTGCGATTATGAGGATTAGTTCATTGCTCCGTTCGTCTTCTTCATGGACTCGTTCTTCTTCCTAAGCGGGATTTCGGGCAAGATGACGCTTCTACGGATCTCACTACTATCATTGCTATGCTAGTTGTTTCGTTCTATCGCTTTGCCGCGCTACCTATCTCTTGTTGATCAAGCCTCCCAATTTGCCATGTCAGCCTCTAACGTTTTCACCCTTCCTAGCAAACCGTTGTTTGGCTATGTTACCGCTTTGCTCAGCCCCTCTTATAGCGTTGTTAGTTGCAGGTGAAGTTGAAGATTGCTCCATGGTGGACATGGTTATGTTGGGATATCACAATATCTCTTATATTATTAATGCATCTATATACTTGGTAAAGGGTGGAAGGCTCGGCCTTATGCAGTGTTTTGTTCCACTCTTGCCGCCCTAGTTTCCGTCATACGGTATTATGTTCTGGATTTTGCGTTCCTAAGCGGTCGGGTGATTATGGGACCCCCTGACGGTTCGCTTTGAATAAAACTGGTCAGCAAGGCCCAACCTTGGTTTTACCATTTGCCTCACCACCACCTACTTTTCCTTGGGAGTAATTAACCCAAGGGTCATCTTTATTATTAGCCCCAGGCCAATGCTTGTCTAAGTGTTGGTCAAACTAAACACCGTCTTGGGACCATCCCTTAGCAGCAACTTAGGTTACGTCGGTACTTATGCGCAAGCTTATCCGGTGTTGCCACGAAAGCGAGATATGTGCAGCTCCTATCGGGATGTCGGCGCATCGGTGATCTTCTGGTCTTGTTTTACCATTGTCGAAATGTCTTATAAACCGGGATTAGAGGTGATCGGGTCTTCTGGGAGAAGGTCTATTCGCCGTTGATCGCGAGAGCTTGTCATGGGCTAAGTTGGGACACCCTGCGGAGTATAAACTTTCGAGAGCCGTGCATGGTTATGTGGCAGATGGGAATTTGTTAATGTCGGTTGTAGATAACTTGACACGGATCGAATTAAAGCGCATCAACGGCGTGTGTAGCCGTGATGGTCTCTTCTCGTGGTCGGGAAGTGAACACGGTCTTTGGGTTATGTTTGGCGTAAGTAGGAGTTCAGGATCACCTCTTGATCATTACTAGTTGGCGACCGTTCCTTTGCTTCTCTTCTCGCTCTTATTTGCGTATGATATCCACCTTGCAAGCGGCTAAGCAAGTATGGTGGCTAACATACGCAAATAAAAAGTGAAAAAAAACGATAATAACAAATGCAACATAGGATGAGAGTAACTGTTCTGATCGAAGGACCTATAAGAGGTTTCCAAGGGCCGGGATGTGCCAAGATCATTGATCGGCTACGATTCGGACCATAGGATGAACTTCTGAAGAAAACCGGACCTCGAGTTTCCCGAGGTGGCCTTAGCGTGACTCGATTCGGACCAAAAATAAAGATGACCCTCGAACTCGAAACCCAAGGGAAAAGGGCTAGAGTGAGGCAAATGGTAAAACCAGGTTGAGCCTGGAGGAATTTATTCAAAGAAAGGACATCAAAGTCCCATAAATCACCGGCCGTAGCGTGAAACGCAAAATCGAGAACATAAACATGGCGAGGCAGACACAAGTGCCAAACAAAATGGCACGGCACTGCAGAATGCACATGAACATATGGTCACATGTGAACATGCTATTGCATATGACCAAAGGCCAACATTGAAACAAAATAAGGAAATAACATGAGCAAGTGGCAACAGGAAGTGAGCATGATGTGGATGAAACAAGAATGCGATGGGCCGAAGCGCGAAGCATGCGTTGGGCTTGGTGGTCGATGACTGAAGCGTGGACGCGGTGCAAGAAAAATAAAAAGGCGAGGATGCGTGGCGGCAATGCATGGGGCGAAAGAAAATTCATCTCGGATGACATCATTTGTCGATCATCATCTGGTGGGCATGACAATGAAAGCGATAGCGGCGATGTGAAAGCTGAAGAAGATCCATGGGATCTGACATGACTGGTGAGCGCTGAAAGGCGCAGACAGCGAAATCGCTGCGATTAATCGATGGCGGCAACATGGCTTGAAATGGCGAGATCTTGGAACGACGCAATGGGCGTGGCGATGAAAATCGGCGAGCAGACGGCAATGGAGGCTGACGAGCGGGGAAGTGAACGAATGACGAGATCCAGGTCGAGAGCGAAGGAGACGGCGATGAAGATCGAAATGAAGCGGGTAGATGGAATTTGAGAGTTGAGATATTTTGAAGGCGCGAATGGAAGGAAGATATAAAAGCAAAAGTAATAACAAAATGGAAGGTTCAAACAACAGGATCTTCTGAAAGCTCGATCTAAAACGGATGCCCATATTGGCTCCTACATATTCTACGAAGATCTTTATCGGTCAAACCGCATAACAACATACGTTGTTCCTTTGTCATCGGTATGTTACTTGCGAGATTCGATCGTCGGTATCCAAAACCTAGTTCAATCTCGTTATCGCAAGTCTCTTTACTTGTTACGTAATGCATCATTCCGTAACTAACTCATTAGCTACATTGCTTGCAAGGCTTATAGTGATGTGCATTACCGAGAGGGCCAGAGATACCTCTCCGACAATCGGAGTGACAAAACCTAATCTCGAAATACGCCAACCCAACATGTACCTTCGGAGACACTTGTAGTACTCCTTTATAATCACCCAGCTTATGTTGTGACGTTTGGTAGCACCAAGTGTTCCTCCGTAAGCGGAGTTGCATAATCTCATAGTTACGAGGAACATGTATAAGTCATGAATAAAGCAATAGCAATATACTAAGCGATCAAGTGCTAGGCTAACGGAATGGGTCATGTCAATCACATCATTCTCCTAATGATGTGATCCCATTAATCAAATGACAACACATGTCTATGGTTAGGAAACATAACCATCTTTGATTAATGAGCTAGTCAAGTAGAGGCATACTAGTGACGTTATGTTTGTCTATGTATTCACACATGTATCATGTTTCCGGTTAATACAATTCTAGCATGAATAATAAACATTTATCATGATATGAGGAAATAAATAATAACTTTATTATTGCCTCTAGGGCATATTTCCTTCAGTCTCCCACTTGCACTAGAGTCAATAATCTAGATTACACAGTAATGATTCTAACACCCATGGAGTCTTGGTGCTGATCATGTTTTGCTCGTGAGAGAGGCTTAGTCAATGGGTCTGCAACATTCAGATCCGTATGTATCTTGCAAATCTCTATGTCTCCCACTTGGACTTGGTCCCGTATGGAATTTCAGAGTCTCTTGATGTGCTTGGTCCTCTTGTGAAATCTGGATTCCTTTGCCAAGGCAATTGCACCGATCTTCATTGGTCCCGATGCACTAGGTATGACACCTAGATCGGAAATGAACTCCTTCATCCAGACTCCTTCATTTGCTGCTTGCGAAGCAGCTATGTACTCCGCTTCACATGTAGATCCCGCCACGACGCTTTGTTTAGAACTGCACCAACTTACAGCTCCACCGTTTAATAAAACGAAACCGGTTTGCGATTTAGAATCGTCAGGATCAGTGTCAAAGCTTGCATCGACGTAACCATTTACGACTAGCTCTTTGTCACCTCCATATACGAGAAACATATCCTTAGTCCGTTTCAGGTATTTCAGGATGTTCTTGACCGCTGTCGATGATCCACTCTGGATTACTTTGGTACCTTCTGCCAAGCTTATTGCTAAGCACACGTCGGTCCGGTACACAAACATTGCATACATGATAGAGCCTATGGTGAAGCATAGGGAACATCTTTCATTTTCTCTCTATCTTCTGCTGTTGTCGGGCATTGAGTCTGACTCAATTTCACACCTTGTAGCACGGGCAAGAACCCTTTCTTTGCCTGATCCATTTTGAACTTTTCCAAAACTTTATCAAGGTATGTGCTTTGTGAAAGTCCAATTAAGCGTCTTGATCTATCTCTATAAATCTTGATGCCCAATATGTAAGCAGCTTCACCGAGGTCTTTCATTGAGAAACTTTTATTCAAGTATCCCTTTATGCTATCCAGAAATTCTATATCATTTCCAATTAATAATATGTCATCTACATATAATATCAGAAATGCTATAGAGCTCCCACTCACTTTCTTGTAAATACAGGCTTCTCCAAAAGTCTGTATAAAACCGTATGCTTTGATCACACTATCAAAGCGCTTATTCTAACTCCGAGATGCTTGCACCGGTCCATAAATGGATCGCTGGAGCTTGCACACTTTGTTAGCACCTTTTGGATCAACAAAACCTTCTAGTTGCATCATATACAACTCTTCTTCTAGAAATCCATTCAAGAATGCAGTTTTGACATCCATTTGCCAAATTTCATAATCATAAAATGCAACAATTGCTAACATGATTCGGACAGACTTAAGCATCGCTACGGGTGAGAAAGTCTCATCGTAGTCAACCCCTTGAACTTGTCGAAAACCTTTCGCAACAAGTCGAGCTTTATAGACAGTTACATTACCATCAGCATCAGTCTTCTTCTTAAAGATCCATTTATTCTCAATGGCTTGCCGATCATCGGGCAAGTCAACCAAAGTCCATACTTTGTTCTCATACATGGATCCCATCTCGATTTCATGGCCTCTAGCCATTTTGCGAATCTGGGCTCATCATCGCTTCCTCATAGTTCGTAGGTTCATCATGGTCAAGTAACATGACTTCGAATAGAATTACCATACCACTGTGCGGATCTTACTCTGGTAGACCCACGAGGTTCAAGAGAAACTTGATCTGAAGTTTCATGATCAATATCATTATCTTCCTCACTACTTGGTGTAGTTGTCACAGAACCGGTTCTTGTGATGAACTACTTTCCAATAAGGGAGCAGTACAGATTACCTCATCAAGTTCTACTTTCCTCCCACTCACTTCTTTCGAGAGAAACTCCTTCTCTAGAAAGGATCCGAATTTAGCAACGAAAATCTTGCCCTCAGATCTGTGATAGAAGGTGTACCCAACAGTCTCTTTTGGGTATCCTATGAAGACACATTTCTCCGATTTGGGTTCGAGCTTATCTGGCTGAAGTTTCTTCACATAAGCATCGCAGCCCCAAACTTTAAGAAACGACAACTTTGGTTTCTTGCCAAACCATAGTTCATGAGGCGTCGTCTCAACGGATTTTGATGGTGCCCTATTTAACGTGAATGCGGTCGTCTCTAAAGCATAACCCCAAAATGATAGCGGTAAATCAGTAAGAGACATCATAGATCGCACCATATCTAGTAAAGTACGATTTCGACGTTCGGACACACCATTTCGTTGTGGTGTTCCGGGTGGCGTGAGTTGCGAAACTATTCCGCATTGTTTCAAGTGTAGACCAAACTCGTAACTCAAATATTCTCCTCCACGATCAGATCGTAGAAATTTTATTTTCTTGTTACAATGATTTTCCACTTCACTCTGAAAATCTTTGAACTTTTCAAATGTTTCAGACTTGTGTTTCATTAAGTAGATATACCCATATCTGCTCAAATCATCTGTGAAGGTGAGAAAATAATGATACCCGCCGCGAGCCTCAACATTCATTGGACCACAAACATCAGTATGTATGATTTGCAAAAAATCAGTTGCTCGCTCCATAGTTCAGGAGAACAGCGTTTTAGTCATCTTGCCCATGAGGCACGGTTCGCAAGTACCAAGTGATTCATAATCAAGTGATTCCAGAAGTCCATCAGTATGGAGTTTCTTCATGCGTTTTACATCGATATGACCTAAACGGCGAGTGCCACAAATATGTTGCACTATCATTATCAACTCTGCATCTTTTGGCTTCAACATTATGAATATGTGTATCACTACTATCGAGATTCAATAAAAATAGACCACTCTTCAAGGGTGCATGACCATAAAAGATATTACTCATATAAATAGAACAACCATTATTCTCTCGATTTAAATGAATAACCGTCTCGCATCAAACAAGATCCAGATATAATGTTCATGCTCAACACGGGCACCAAATAACAGATTATTCAGGTCAAAACTAATCCCGATGGTAGATGTAGAGGTAGCGTGTCGACCGCGATCACATCGACTTTGGAACCATTTCCCACGCAAGATCGTCACCTCGTCCTTAGCTAATCTTCGCTAATCCGTAGTCCCCTGTTTGAGTTGTAAATGTTAGCAATGAACAAGTATCAAATACCGGTGCTCTGCGAGCATTAGTAAGGTACACATCAATAACATGTATATCACATATACCTTTGTTCACTTTGCCATCCTTCTTATCCGCCAAATACTTGGGGCAGTTCCGCTTCGATGTCGATCGCTTGCAGAGAAGCACTCGCCTGTGCTTAGGTCCAGACTTGGGTTTCTTCTCTTGAGCAACAACTTGTTTCTGTTCTTTTGAAGTTCCCTTCTTCTTCCTTTGGCCTTTTCTAGAAACCGGTGGTCTTGTTGACCATCAACACTTGATGCTACTTTTTGATTTCTACCTCCATGCTTTCAAGCATTGCGAAGAGCTCGGGAATAGTCTTGTTCATCCCTTGCATATTATAGTTCATCACAAAGCTCTTGTAGCTTGGTGGCGTGATTGGAGAATTTCATCAATGACGCTATCATCCGGAAGATTAACTCCCGGTTGAATCAAGTGATTATTATACCCGGACATTTTGAGTATATGCTCCCGACAGAATCTATTCTCCTCCATCTTGCAACTATAGAACTTATTGGAGATTTCATATCTCTCAATCCGAGCATTTGCTTGAAATATTAACTTCCACTCTGGAACATCTCATATGCTCCATGACGTTCAAAACGTCGTTGAAGACCCGGTTCTAAGCCGTAAAGCATGGCACATTGAACTATAGAGTAGTCATCACTTTGCTTTGCGACGTTCTTAACGTCGTCGGTTACATCAGCGGAAGCAGTTCGGCACCCAGCGGTGCTTCCGGGACGTAACTCTTACGCAAACAATGAGGATAATCCTCGAGATTACGGACCCAATCCGTGTAATTGCTACCATCATCTTTCAACTTTGCTTTCTCAAGGAACGCATTAAAATTCAACGGAACAACAAAGACGAGCCATCTATCTACAAACAAACATAGACAAGCAAAATACTATCGGTACTAAGTTCATGATAAATTTAAGTTCAATTAATCATATTACTTAAGAACTCCCACTTAGATGACATCTCTCTAGTCATCTAAGTGATCACGTGATCCAAATCAACTAAACCATGTCCGATCATCACGTGAGATGGAGTAGTTTCAATGGTGAACATCTCTATGTTGATCATATCTACTATATGATTCACGCCGACCTTTCGGTCTCCGTGTTCCGAGGCCATATCTCAGATATGCTAGGCTCGTCAAGTATAACTCGAGTATTCGCGTGTGCAACTGTTTTGCACCCATTGTATTTGAACGTAGAGCCTATCACACCCGATCATCACGTGGTGTCTCAGCACGAAGAACTTTCGCAACGGTGCATACTCAGGGAGAACACTTGATAATTAGTGAGAGATCATCTTAAAATGCTACCGTCAATCAAAGCAAGATAAGATGCATAAAGGATAAAAATCACATGCAATCAAAATAAGTGATATGATATGGCCATCATCATCTTGTGCTTGTGATCTCCATCTTCAAAGCACCGTCGTGATCACCATCGTCACCGGCGTGACACCTTGATCTCCATCGTAGCATCGTTGTCGTTACGCCTTCTATTGCTTCTACGACTATCGCTACCGCTTAGTGATAAAGTAAAGCAATTACTGTAGCGTTGCATTTCATACAATAAAGCGACAACCATATGGCTTCGCCGATTGCCGATAACCGGTTACAAAACATGATCATCTCATACAATAAAATATAGCATCACGTCTTGGCCATATCACATCACAACATGCCCTGCAAAAACAAGTTAGACGTCCTCTACTTTGTTGTTGCAAATTTTACGTGGCTGCTACGGGCTTAAGCAAGAACCAATCTCACCTACGCATCAAAACCACAACGATAGTTTGTCAAATAGACTCCATTTTAACCTTCACAAGGACCGGGCGTAGCCACACTCGGTTCAACTAAAGTTGTACAACCGACACCGCTAGTCACCTGTGTGCAAAGCACGGCGGTAAAACCAGTCTCGCGAAGCGTCGCGTAATGTCGGTCCGGCCGCTTCATCCAACAATACCGCTGAACCAAAGTATGACATCTTTGGTAGGCGTATGACTTATATCGTCCACAACTCACTTGTGTTCTACTCATGCATATAACATCAAACCATAAAACCTAGGCTCGATACCATCGATGGGGAACGTAGTAATTTCAAAAATTCCTACGCACACGCAAGATCATGGTGATGACATAGCAACGAGGGGAGAGTGTTGTCTCACGCCCTCGTAGACCGAAGCGAAGCGCTGACGCAGCGTAGAGGAAGTAGTCGACGTCCTCCGGTCCGACCGATCCAAGCACCGTTACTCGGCACCTCCGAAGTTCTTGACACGCGACAGCTCGATGATGCACCCTCGATCTCCGATCCAGCAGAGGCGCCGAGGGGAGTTCCACAAGACGACGGCGTGGTGACGATCTTGATGTTCTCTGTCGCAGCAGGCTTCGCCTAAGCACCGCTACAATATGACCGAGGTGTAATATCGTGGAGGGGCACCGACACGGCTAAGGAACGATCAATGATCAACTTGTGTGTCTAGGGTGCCCCTACCCCGTAGATATAAAGGAGGGAGGAGGAGGTGGCGGCCCAAGGGGGGCGCCATAGGGGGGAAACCTACTCCAAGTAGGTTTCCCCCCCTTTTCCTTATCTTATTTGGAGGGTGAAGGAAAGAGTACTAGTATTAGGAATAAGTACTAGTATTAGGAATAAGTACTAGTAGTAGTAATAGGAAGAGGGGGAAGGAGAAAGGAAAGGGGCGGCCCCCCCCAGTCGGATTGGGTTGGGGGCGCCTCCCTTGTTCCTTCTCCTTCTTCCTACATGGGCCCAATAAGGCCCATATACCTCCCGGGGTTCCAGTAACCTCCTGAGCTCCAAACTTCTCCAAACCTTTCGGTGTCCAAATATATCCATCCAATATATCAATCTTTACGTCTCGACCATTTCGAGACTCCTTGTCATGTCCGTGATCATATCCGGACTCGAACAAACTTCGTACATCAAAATACATAAACTCATAATATAATTGTCATCGAAACCTTAAGCGTGCGGACCCTACGGTTCGAGAACAATGTAGACATGACCGAGACATGTCTCGGTCAATAACCAATAGCGGGACCTGGATGCCCATATTGGTTCCTACATATTCTCTGAAGATCTTTATCGGTCAAACCGCATAACAAGATCGTTGTTCCCTTTGTCATCGGTATGTTACTTGTCCGAGATTTGACCGTCGGTATCCAATACCTAGTTCAATCTCGTTATCGACAAGTCTCTTTACTCGTTCGAATACGCCATCTCATAACTAACTCATTAGTTACATGCTTGCAAGGCTTAGGTGATGAGTATTACCGAGAGGGCCCAGAGATACCTCTCCGACAATCGGAGTGACAAAACCTAATCTCGAATTATGCTAACTCAACATGTACCTTGGAAACACCGTAGTACTCCTTTATAATCACCCGATTACGTTGTGACGTTTGGTAGTACCAAAGTGTTCTTCCGTAAACGGAGTTACACAATTCTCATAGTTACTGTGAACATGTATAAGTCATGAAGGAAGCAATAGCGAGAATACTAAACGATCAAGTGCTAAGCTATCGGGATGGGTCATGTCAATCACATCATTCTCCTAATGATGTGATCCCATTAATCAAATGACAACACATGTCTATGGTTAGGAAACATAACCATCTTTGATAAATGAGCTAGTCAAGTAGAGGCATACTAGTGACTATATGTTTGTCTATGTATTCACACATGTATCATGTTTCCGGTTAATACAATTCTAGCATGAATAATAAACATTTATCATGATATGAGGAAATAAATAATAACTTTATTATTGCCTCTAGGGCATATTTCCTTCACGATCGTCACGTGAGATGGAGTAGTTTCAATGGTGAACATCAATATGTTGATCATATCTACTATATGATTCACGCTCGACCTTCATCTCGTGTTCCGAGGCCATATCATTATATGCTAGGCTCGTCAAGTTTAACTCGAGTATTCGCGTGTGCAACTGTTTTGCACCCATTGTATTTGAACGTAGAGCCTATCACACCCGATCATCACGTGGTGTCTCAAAGACGAAGAACTTTCGCAATGGTGCATACTGTGGAGAACACTTCTTGATAATTTAGTGAGAGATCATCTTAAAATGCTACCGTCAATCAAAGTAAGATAAGATGCATAAAGGATAAACATCACATGCAATCAATATAAGTGATATGATATGGCCATCATCATCTTGTGCTTGTGATCTCCATCTTGAAGCACCGTCGTGATCACCATCGCCACCGCGCGACACCTTGATCTCCATCGTAGCATCGTTGTCGTTATGCCATCTATTGCTTCTACGACTATCGCCATCGCTTAGTGATAAAGTAAAGCAATTATGTATGTTTGCATTTCATACAATAAAGCGACAACCATATGGCTCCCGCCATTGCCGATAACTTTGGTTACAAAACATGATCATCTCATACAATAAAATATAGCATCACATCTTGACCATATCACATCACAACATGCCCCGCAAAAACAAGTTAGACGTCCTCTACTTTCTTTGTTGCAAATTTTACGTGGCTGCTACGGGCTTAGCAAGAACCGTTCTTACCTCGCATCAAAACCACAACGATAGTTCGTCAAGTTAGTGCTGTTTTAACCTTCGCAAGGACCGGGCGTAGCCACACTCGATTCGGCTAAAGTGAGAGAGCAGACACCCGCCACCACCTTTAAGCACGAGTGCTCGTAGCGGTGAAACCGGTCTCGCGTAAGCGACGCGTAATGTCATCCGGGCCGCTTCATCTCACAATACCGCCAACCAAAGTATGACATTCGGTAAGCAAGATGACTTTTATCGCCCACAACTCACTTGTGTTCTACTCGTGCATATAACATCTACGCATAAAACCAGGCTCGGATGCCACTGTTGGGGAACATAGTAATTTCAAAATTTTCCTACGTACACGCAAGATCATGGTGATGGCATAGCAATGAGAGGGGAGAGTATTGTCCATGTACCCTCGTAGACCGTAAGCGGAAGCATTATGACAACGCAGTTGATGTAGTCGTACGTCTTCACGATCCGACCGATCCAAGCACCGACGTACGGCACCTCCGAGTTCAGCACACGCTCATTTCGATGACGATCCCTGACCGATCTAGCAAAGTGTCGGGATGAGTTCACAAGACGACGGCGTGGTGACGATGATGATGCTCATCGTGAGGGCTTCGCCTAAACTCATGACGATATGACCGAGGTGGAATATGGTGGAGGGGGCACCGCACACGGCTAAGGAACGATCCGTAGATCAACTTGTGTGTCCTAGGGTGCCCCCTACCCCGTATATATAAAGGAGCCAAGGGGAGGGTCGGCCGGCCAAGGAGGCGCGCCAAGGGGAGTCCTACTCCCACCGGAGTAGGACTCCTTCTTTCCTAGTTGGAGTAGGAGAAGGGGAAGGAGGAGGAAGAGGGAAGGAGCGGGCGCCGCCTCTCCTTGTCCTATTCGGACTAGGGAGGGGAGGGGGCGCACCCCACCTCTTGCCTCCTCTCCTCTTCTCCCTTAGGGCCCATGAAGGCCCAATAACCCCCGGGAGGGTTCCGGTAACCCCCCGGTACTCCGGTAAAATGCCGATTTCACCCGGAACACTTCTGATGTCCAAACATAGGCTTCTAATATATCAATCTTTATGTCTCGACCATTTTGAGACTCCTCGTCATGTCTGTGATCACATCTGGGACTCCAAACAAACTTCGATACATCAAAACTTATAAACTCATAATGAAACTGTCATCGTAACGTTAAGCGTGGGTTCGAGAACTATGTAGACATGACCTAGAACTATTCTCGGTCAATAACCAATAGCGGAACCTGGATGCCCATATTGGCTCCTACATATTCTACGAAGATCTTTATCGGTCAAACCGCATAACAACATACGTTGTTCCCTTTGTCATTGGTATGTTACTTGCCCGAGATTCGATCGTCGGTATCCAATACCTAGTTCAATCTCGTTACCGGCAAGTCTCTTTACTCGTAACGTAATGCATCATTCCGTAACTAACTCATTAGCTACATTTCTTGCAAGGCTTATAGTGATGTGCATTACCGAGAGGGCCCAGAGATACCTCTCCGACAATCGGAGTGACAAAACCTAATCTCGAAATACGCCAACCCAACATGTACCTTCGGAGACACTTGTAGTACTCCTTTATAATCACCCAGTTATGTTGTGACGTTTGGTAGCACCCAAAGTGTTCCTCCCAAACGGAGTTGCATAATCTCATAGTTACAGAACATGTATAAGTCATGAAGAAAGCAATAGCAATATACTAAACGATCAAGTGCTAGGCTAACGGAATGGGTCATGTCAATCACATCATTCTCCTAATGATGTGATCCCATTAATCAAATGACAACACATGTCTATGGTTAGGAAACATAACCATCTTTGATTAATGAGCTAGTCAAGTACGTTATGTTTGTCTATGTATTCACACATGTATCATGTTTCCGGTTAATACAATTCTAGCATGAATAATAAACATTTATCATGATATGAGGAAATAAATAATAACTTTATTATTGCCTCTAGGGCATATTTCCTTCACGACATGCACAGCTAGCATCTCCAAGGCAGAACTTGCCATCGGGGATGTTGATGCCATCATGACGACTCATACTGTCACTGAGAATGTTAGCATCATGTGCTGATCCTTCCCAGCCAGCGAGCACATATGTGTACTTCAGATCGAAGCCAACAGAAGCTAGCACATTCTGGCTTGTGTAGTGCTTCCTCCCTCTATATGCTGCAGCTTGTGACCTCGTCACTCTGGCAGTGACATGAGTACCATCTATTGCTCCAATGCAATCCTGAAATGGCATTACAATATGCTGTTAGTCTACTACAAAACAATAACAACATATTAAGGCATGAACTACAACAACATATCAAGTGCTCACCTTGAAGTATGGATACCATCTCGGGCTAGTGCGGATCTTGGTAGGAGTTGGGCTAGTTGGTGACCTGATCATCTCTCCGAGCTCGCCAACAACATACAACACTTGCTTGAAGTACCTGGAGATGGTCTCCATTGATCCCGCGAAGGTGTTGTGTACAACCCTGAACCTCTGGTTATGACCAACAACATGAAGGAACATGACGACTTGCTCTTCCACAGTGGTGTGGATGCTATCTTCTAGCAGCCCCCTGCTCCTAAACGTCTGCACAAGCCTGGTGAAAGGTGCTCTTTTCATTTGAAGCATCCATAGAGCCTCTGTGTCGTTGCAGTTGTAGATGTAGTTCAGATTCGCTATCCTCTCTTGATCCCGGATTAACATCAGACCATACCGGATACGGGGTCTCTCATTCCGACGAACAACTCTCTCATGGACCACCAGGCCTGAACCACAACTATCAGCGATGCTTCCTGAACTAGAAGCTTCGCATGTTCATCCACAACCTAAGTGACATCCATAATGCCGTCAACGATGGCGCTATCGACCCTAAACGCGCTTATCGAACGACCTAACACATAACAGAGGAGGTGGGGGGGGGGGGTAGCTTACCAGCTTCGAGGTTGGGGGAGACATGGCAGAGACGAGGAGGGTTGGATGGAGACAAAGAAGAAAGGGAGAAGCAGCCACGCCACGGGAGTGCACTGCTTGCCTCTTTGCATTGGGAGTGTCGCACCAAGATATCTCGGTCGCATCTGCCGTCCAACAAGCAGATCTGAGTCGTCGCGGCCACCGGTGCCAACAACAAAGGAGGGCTTATCCTACATCTACAGAGGTGAGCGAGGAAATGGGGTGGTGAGGGTATATTTTGCGCCGCCCCCGCCCATTTCATTTCCTCCCGCCATCTCCGCCGCATCACCCCGCGCCCTATCTTTATGTCTTCGTTTCGCCTTTATTTTTGGCTCACTGAAACGGCCGATTCGAGCGTTCCGAGCGAGCCAGGCTAAGGGGTGCTTTAAGGTCCGTGCAGATGCGAGCCAGGCCGGCCTGCAGGCAACCAAACGACCCAATTCATCTTGCCCGGGCCTGGTTAGGCTGTATGCAGCCTACCAAACGCGCCCTTATAGAAGTGACTAGCATGACAATCTCTGTTATAGAATGAGAATTCCTGAAGACCTGAACTTTCCTAAAAGTGGGTTTATGGGGAGATGTTATATGGTGGTGCCGCCCATTCGAATGAGCCTCCCGAGGAAATCTTTATTTGTGTCAGGGTACTTCTATATGGAACGTCAACCCCCTATTAGGGTAATGGTAAAAACGTGAACAATTTCAATACTTTGAAGTTTCATGATTTAGAGGTAACAAATTGAAATTTGGCGAGGGTTCATGGTTTGCAAATTTGACCTTTTCGTTTCCTTCACGGGAGCGGAGCCTTTGGTCCCCTTATACGGAGATTCGGATATTTGCAGGGAGCCAGACGCAAAAGAGCAAATTCTTGCACATCTCCCCTTCGTTCGCGTCATCACCCCCACCCCAACCCGTGTATACTCCTCTTCACTTGCCTGCCTCTGTCTCCCGCATCGCGATCAGTCATCTCCTCCCAGCCTCCCCCGCCTCGCCGGAGATCACGAGAGGCGGCGCCCCCATCCCCGCGATGGACGCCTCCTACCGCCGCTCAGGTGCGGGCGGTGGCGGCGGCTCAGCCCCCCGCACCGTCGAGGACATCTTCAAGGACTACCGCGCCCGCCGCAACGCCATCCACCGCGCCCTCACCCACGGTACGCGCCCCCCCACTCTCTCCCCGCCGCCTAAACCCCAAACCTAGCCCTAATCCTTCTCCCTTTCTTCGCAGACGTCGAGGAGTTCTACGCGCAGTGCGATCCAGGTGAGGCCCCGACGCGATCTCTCCCCTCTCTGCTACAGTTTCGATTCAATTGGCTGCGAGCTGCCCTCCTCAGATCGCGATGTGCTTTCGTGTCCCGACAGAGAAGGAGAACCTGTGCCTGTACGGGTACGCTAACGAGGCGTGGGAGGTGGCGCTGCCCGCGGAGGAGGTGCCCACCGAGCTGCCGGAGCCGGCGCTCGGGATCAACTTTGCGCGCGACGGGATGAAGCGCAGCGACTGGCTCGCGCTCGTCGCCGTCCACTCCGATTCGTGGCTTGTCTCCGTAGCTTTCTACTATGCCGCGCGGCTCACCCGCAACGACCGGTATGATGCCCCCCTCTGTTCCTTTGGGTTTGACGAGTGATGCTTTTTTGCTGCAGTGCCAGTGTCACGCACTCATGTTAAGGTTCCAAATCCGGACAGTCTACGGAACTATTATTAGCTTATAAGAGGCAAGTTATGACTTTGTTGGTGTCCTGTATAGACAAGGGGATATATCTACAGGGCATCAAGGGACTTCTGGGGAACTTGTTGGGATTTGAGGTTAATGTTAGAATTTGCATGTTATGCACGTACCTGCGCCTGAACTGTACAATTTCGATACCTAAATTGCAATTTTTACAACCAAAAAAACTAATAACTAAAGCGACAGACTGTGAGCTCTTCTATTCAGCAGATGACATGGACGAAGTTGAGCACATGACATGGACCAAGTTAGCAAATGAATCTTAATCAGTCAGATTCTAACTTCATACTAATCATTCACAATCCACTTGATAGAAATTCAGAAATAAACTGACAGATTTTGTAAAAACGAATTACTGTACTAATTAACAGGCATATCCGTAGATCAGGTCATGTGTACAAAAGTGGAATCTGACTTGAATTGACCACTAGAAATATCATATTCTCTTGTTCTCTGATTTGTAGTCAGATTTCACTTTTTAGTCAGATTTGTAGTCTAACCTGACTGAAATTGACCACCACAGATCAGTAATGCAGTAAAGTCTGTTTTTTCTCTTGCCACGAACTAAAAAACAGAAATTGACCACTACAAAATCTCTTGTTCTCTACTCTAATTACTAATACAAACTCATGAACAAGCACGTCATGCACATCCACACACAAGCACTAGATGTACACGAGCAGGAACAAAAAATCTTACCCTGACGGTTGGCTGTTTGGCGTGGTCATCGCCTCCACGACGTGGTCCTGCTCCTCGTCATGGTCTGCGCCCGCCTCGTTGCGCCTCTGCGCCGCCATAGTCCTGGTCGTGCGCGCCGCTGCACGCTGCATCGTCGTGCTCCAACTCACTGTCGCACGTACAAACTGGTGGTTTGCTGCGTGCTTGGGAAAGCTGAGATGGAGGAGTCGGGGGGATCTATGGAGATGGAGCCGGCCAGCCTCCTGCCCACGGAGTTGGCTGCTGCAGTGCGGCACCACATGTGGATGGCGGCGCCGGCTATATCTAGGTCCGCAGGAGTAGGAGTCGAGGAGATGAGAAGATCCTTAATGAAGATTGACGAGTCGTTTACCGAGGAGACGAGAATGGGAAGGAGCGGTGGAGTAATTACTCAGTGGGGATTAGGAATTTTTTTGTTGATATTTTATTATAATAAATAAAAGCGGACAGGGTATACACTTACGGGCCGGGTTTGGATATATCCACGGGTATAAAATTATACCCATGCCCTATCCATGATTAATCGGGTCGGGTTCGGGCGTTGTCCATGGGTATAAGATTGTAACCAAACCCTGTCCATTCGGGTCGGTATCTACGGGTATCCATATCCGTGGATAAAATTGCCATCCTTAGTCTGAACAGTGATCTGCTGTCTGGTCTAGATTTAATTTTTGATTTCTCAAGTACCATTGTGATACTAAGTCTTCTCTACATGGCGTGTTTTTGGGCCTTCTTTAGTGGTTATCCTGTGACCTGCTGGAGAAAGAGATCTAGCCCAATCTATAATGGTTCTCTGCAACTCTGCATGCTCCATCTTAGTAATGAAAGAATAGTCGAGTGGAGAGAAATTATATGAACTCATGATGAGTAGTAGTAACCTCACCGAAATGAGGCAACTTTTTTTTCTTCTATATTGTAATCGTGATATCAAATTCCAAGCATGCCTAATATCAACAGAGGTTTCAGTTTTTGTGCATGAGTTTACTGTATCTAGTCTGTGCCATGCCCACTGGTCACATGGAGGATGATGTGGTGTATAGGAAGTTATGTTTTTTTGTGGAAAGGAAATCACATCCATGTATTCTTTCTGTCCCTCTATGGTTACCATGGCATTCTGCTTCCAAGCGCGTGCCTAGGTGTTTTTTTTTTTTACGCACGCGCTTGGAAGCAGAATGCCTAGCGCTTAATCGTGCTAGTGCTAGGCGTACGCCTAGCGGCTTAGGTGAGACAAGCACTAGGCAGAGACAGAACTAGGAATTTACGCCTAGTGCTTTTTCGAACCTTGATGGTTAGTATGGTGTTAACTTCTGAAGACGCATCTAAATACAAAAAAATCTTCTGAAGCCAAATGGAGGATGGTGTGGCGTATAGGAAGTTATGTTTTTTTTTGTGTGGAAAGGAAATCACATCCATGTTTCTTTCTGCCCCTCTGTGGTTGGCATGGCTAAATAAAAGCATGCTAGGCATGTGCTTGAAATCAGAATGCCTAGTGCTTAGTCGTGCTAGTGCTAGGCGTGCGATTAGGTGAGACAGGCAGTAGGAAGAGGCAAAACTAGGTATTAAAGCCTAGCGCTTTTTTGAACCTTGATGGTTAGTATGGTGGTAACTTTTGAAGATGCATCTAAATAAGAAAAAGAACTTCCTTCTGAAGGCAATAACAATTTCCACATGGTAACCTCTCTTCTGTGGGGAAGAATTATTCTGTTTACTTTTGTGAAAATTTTATCTCCCTCAATATTGCCATAAAATGCTATTCTAGAGTTTTGAGGTTGTACCATGCATTTCCTCCAGAGATTTATTTATATCTTGCATAAATTATGTATAACATTCACTAAATATTACACTCACAAGAATCCATATTGAAACATGTATTTCCCATAGCTACAGATTTAAGAAGTTCTTGTGTCGCAAAAAGTTTAGATTTAAGATTGGACCATTATATGCAACCATACTGACGAGCCTGGTCTACTTGTTAGCCTATTGGCTTTGCACCTACCCATAAACCCATGCAGAGGTTTGACCAAGGCTGCAAGGGGTTGAGTTGTGCCTAGAGGGTTCAATCTTAAATCTGGAGTCATGTGTTATGAAAGCTTCTAGATCTTTTGCTAATTTGCTATGGGCTGGACCAATCTGGAATTTTGTGATAGTTTGTACAAAATGCTTGTGGTTTTGCAAAATTTAGTCTTCTCTCTTTGATGTCTGTCGCATTTGTGAGAATTTTTTCCATCTTAATGATCCTTAAAGATACGTTGTACTACTCAAGTCGTCTTCTCTACATTTTTTTTTTGTATATGTTTGGTGTTCTTACCCTGATCAAAGAAGAGTTTGAACTAAACAGATTAGCATTTGAGGGACTAAGGGTTCTCTTTTTAATACAGGACACACCATGGTTTTGGAAATACTTGCAGTATTAATACTACAATTTTTAGTGGAGCAAATACTAAGCTATCAAACAGGGCCTGACATTTATGAGTTCTTTATTGCAGTTGCTTCTAGTTTCCTGTAATTGCTTGCCATGTAAGAATTTAGCACCTGTTGTTTGCCTCAATGTTAATTGAATTGCATAATGCCTGCTTTTCACCTTGTCATTATATTCCCATTTTGGGTGTCTGTGGTATGCAGATCTCTAAAGTTGTCCGGACCTATGTGCTCTGTGTTGGGACCATTTCTGTTTGTGTTTAACTGTCCTAATAATCTTAGATAGCTACATTTCTATACTCGCAGACGCTAAATTTTATTTTGTCATTGCTCCCTGATAAAACAATCGGCTGAATTTGTTCTTAAGAAAGTATAGTGTGGTATCAGATCGTAGCAACTGTGTTTGCTTGTTTTGCTAACATGAACTGTCTTAAACTGTGGGTTGACTATCTGTGTCCTTGGATATATTTATGGATGATATATTGTTATTAGTTTGTCAAGTAAAAATCACTCGTATGCTAGTATTGATGATGGCCAGTATGCTTGTATTTTTTTCATTTTGCATCACCATACATAGTAGTGGTACCCTTTGTCAAAGGATGCTATGCAAGAAATCTATTCCGTGTTTTTTGAAGTCTGAGATATGTAGAATACGAGAGGGCCCAGAGATACCTCTCCGACAATCGGATAACAAAACCTAATCTCAAATACGCCAACCCAACATCGCCTTTGGATTCACGTAGACGTTTGGTCCTTTATGCTATCCATAGTTACAGAACAATTCTATATCATTTCCGATCAGCAATATGTCATCTACATATAATATCTAGAAATGCTCTATGAGCTCCCACTCACTTTCTTGTAAATAACTTTATTATTGCCTCTAGGGCTTCTCCAAAAGTACATAGTAATGATTCTAACAAACCCAAATGCTTTGATCACACTATCAAAGCGTTTATTCTCAACTCCGAGATGCTTGATTTTCACCCGATGCACAGGTCCATAGATGGATCATGTAGATGGAGCTTGCATACTTTGTTAGCTCCCTTTGGATCGATAAAACCTTTACGAGTTGCATCATATACAACTCTTCTTCCGATCCACTCTGGAAATCCATTCAGAATGCATACATGATCTTTACATCCATTTGCCAAATTTCATAATCATAAAATGTCGTGCTTTGTGAAAGTCCAATCGCTAACATGATTCGAGGTCTTTCATTGACAAGACTTAAGCATCGCTCGTAAATGCTCTGGTGAGAAGGTCTCATCGTAGTCAATCCCTTGAACTTGATAAAACCTTCGAAAACCCATTTGCGACAAGTCGAGCTTTTACTGGTAGGTCTCACGATAACATTACCGATAACATTACTGATGTCGGTCTTCTTCTTGAAGATCCACTTGTTTTCTATTGCTTGCCGACCCTCGGGCAAGTCAACCAAAGTCCATACTTTGTTTTCATACATGGATCCCATCTCGATTTCATGGCCTCAAGCCATTTTATGGAATCTGGGCTCACCATCGCTTCTTCATAGTTCGTAGGTTCATCATGATCTAGTAGCATGATTTCCGAACAGGATTGCCGTACCACTCACAGTGCGGATCTTACTCTGGTTGATCTACGAGGTTACAGTAGTAACTTGATCTCAAGTTTCATGATCAACATCATCAACTTCCTCACTACTTGGTGTAGGTGTCTCGAAACCGTTTCTGCGACGAACTACTTTCAAGTAAGGGAGAAGGTACTATTACCTCATCAAGTTCCACTTTCCTCCCACTCACTTCTTTCGAGAGAAACTCCTTCTCTAGAAAGGATCCATTCTTAGCAACGAATGTCTTGCCTTCGGATCTGTGATAGAAGGTGTACCCAACTGTCTCCTTTGGGTATCCTATGAAGACACATTTCTCGATTTGGGTTCGAGCTTATCGGGTTGAAGCTTTTTCACATAAGCATCGCATCCCCAAACTTTAAGAAACGACAACTTTGGTTTCTTGCCAAACCATAGTTCATAAGGTGTCGTCTCAGCGGATTTCGACGGTGTTCTATTCAGTGTGAATGCGGCCGTCTCTAGAGCATAACCCCAAAATGATAGCGGTAAATCTATAAGAGACATCATAGATCGCACCATATCTAGTAAAGTACGATTCTGACGTTCGGACACACCATTACTGTTGTGGTGTTCGGGTGGCGTAAGTTCTTGAAACTATTCCGCATTGTTTCAAATGTAGACCAAACTCGTAACTCAAATATTCACCTCCACGATCAGATCGCAGAAATTTAATTTTCTTGTTACGATGATTTTCTACTTCACTCTGAAATTCTTTGAACTTTTCAAATGTTTCAGACTTATGTTTCATTAAGTAGATATACCCATATCTGCTTAAGTCATCTGTGAAGGTGAGAAAATAACGATATCCGCCACGAGCCTCAACATTCATCGGACCACATACATCTGTATGTATGATTTCCAACAAATCTGTTGCTCTCTCCATAGTACCGAGAAGCGGTGTTCTAGTCATCTTGCCCATGAGGCACGGTTCATAAGTGCCAAGTGATTCATAATCAAGTGACTCCAAAAGTCCATCAAGATGGAGTTTCTTCATGCGCTTTATACCGATATGACCTAAGCGGCGGTGCCACAAATAAGTTGCACTATCATTATCAACTCTGCATCTTTTGGTTTCAACATTATGAATATGTGTATCACTACTATCGAGATTCATCAAAATGGACCACTCCTCAAGGGTGCATGACCATAAAAGATATTACTCATATAAATAGAACAACCATTATTCTCGATTTAAATGAATAACCGTCTCGCATCAAACAAGATCCAGATATAATGTTCATGCTCAACGCAGCACCAAATAACAATTATTTAGGTCTAAAACTAATCCGAAGGTAGATGTAGAGGTAGCGTGCCGACCGCGATCACATCGACTTTGGAACCATTTCCCACGCGCATCGTCACCTCGTCCTTTGCCGAGTTAAGCAATCCGTAGTCCTGTTTGAGTTGCAAATATTAGCAATGAACCAATATCAAATACCAGTGCTCTGCGAGCTCTAGTAAGGTACACATCAATAACATGTATATCACATATACCTTTGTTCACCTTGCCATCCTTCTTATCCGCCAAATACTTGGGAAGTTCCGCTTCAATGACCGATCCGCTTGCGGTAGAAGCACTCGATTTTGGGCTTAGGTCCGGACTTGGGTTTCTTCTCGAGCGACAACTTGCTTGCTGTTCTTCTTGAAGTTCCCTTCTTCTTCCCTTTACCTTTCTTCTTGAAACTAGTGGTCTTATTGACCATCAACACTTGATGCTCCTTCTTGATTTCTACCTCCGCAGCTTTTAGCATTGCGAAGAGCTCGGTATAGTCTTTACTAACCCTTGCATATTATAGTTCATCACGAAGCCTTTGTAGCTTGGTGGCGGTGATTGAAGAATTTCATCAATGACACAATCATCCGGAAGATTAACTCCCAATTGCGTCAAGTGATTGTAGTACCTGCACATTACGAGTATGTGCTCACTAATGTAACTATTCTCCTCCATCTTGCAGCTATAGAACTTATTGGAGACTTCATATCTCTCAATCCGGGCATTCTGTTGGAATATTAACTTCAACTCTGGAACATCTCATATGCTCCATGACGTTCAAAACGTCGTTGAAGTCCCGGTTCTAAGCCGTAAAGCATGGCACATTGAACTATAGAGTAGTCATCAGCTTTGCTCTGCAGACGTTCTTAACGTCGTCGGTTGCATCGGCGGCGAGTTCGCACCGGCGGTGCATCCAGGCGAAACTCTTACGTGCAGCAATGAGGATAATCCTCGAGTTACGGACCCGATCCGTGTAATTGCTACCATCATCTTTCAACTTTGCTTTCTCAAGGAACGCATTAAAATTCAACGGAACAACAGACGAGCCATCTATCTACAATCAAACATAAACAAGCAAGATACTATCGGTACTAAGTTCATGATAAATTTAAGTTCAATTAATCATATTACTTAAGAACTCCCACTTAGAAAGACATCTCTCTAGTCATCTAAGTGATCACGTGATCCAAATCAACTAAACCATAACCGATCATCACGTGAAATGGAGTAGTTTTCAATGGTGAACATCTTATGTTGATCATATCTACTATATGATTCACGCTCGACCTTTCGGTCTCCGTGTTCGAGGCCATATCTGCATATGCTAGGCTCGTCAAGTATAACCCGAGTATTCTGCGTGTGCAAAACTGGCTTGCACCCGTTGTAGATGGACGAGAGCTTATCACACCCGATCATCACGTGGTGTGCAGGCACGACGAACTTTGGCAACGGTGCATACCGGGAGAACACTTCTTGATAATTTAGTGAGAGATCATCTTATAATGCTACCGTCAATCAAAGCAAGATAAGATGCATAAAGGATAAACATCACATGCAAATCAATATAAGTGATATGATATGGTCATCATCATCTTGTGCTTCGTGATCTTCATCTCCGGAGCACCACCATGATCACCATCGTCACCGGCGCGACACCTTGATCTCCATCGTAGCATCGTTGTCGTCTCGCCAAACTTATGCTTCTCGACTATCGCTACCGCTTAGTGATAAAGTAAAGCATTACTGAGCGATTACATTGCATACAATAAGCGACAACCATATGGCTCCAGCCGATTGCCGATAACCGGTTACAAAACATGATCATCTCATACAATAAAATATAGCATCACGTCTTGACCATATCACATCACAACATGCCTGCAAAAACAAGTTAGGCGTCCTATACTTTGTTGTTGCAAATTTTACGTGGCTGCTACGGGCTTAAGCAAGAACCAGTCTCACCCACGCATCAAAACCACAACGATACTTCGTCAAATAGACTCCGTTTAACCTTCTCAAGGACGGGCGAGTACACTCAGTTCAACTAAAGTGAGAGAGACAGACACCCACCGGTCACCTTTAAGCAACGAGTGCTCGTGGCGGTGAAACCAGTCTCGCGTAAGCGTCGCGTAATGTCGGTCAGGCCGCTTCATCTCACAATACCGCTGAACCAAAGTATGACATGCTGGTAGGTAGTATGACTTGTATCGCCCACAACTCACTTGTGTTCTACTCGTGCAAAACATCAAACCATAGAAAAACCTAGGCTCGGATGCCCTTTGTTGGGGAGCGTAGTAATTTCAAAAATTTCCTACGCACACACAAGATCATGGTGATGTATAGCAACGAGAGGGGAGAGTGTTGTCTACATACCCTTGTAGACCCGGCGGAAGCGATCTGGCGTAGAGGAAGTAGTCGACGTTCTCCTCGCGATCCGACCGATCCGGCGCCGTTACTCGGCGCCCCGAGTTCTTGACACACGTACAGCTCGATGGCGTCCCTCGTACTCCGATCCAGCCGAGTGTTGAGGAGAGTTCCGTCGACCGACGGCGTGGTGACGATCTTGATGTTTCACCGGCGCAGGGCTTCGCCTAAGCTTCGCGACGGTATGACCGAGGTGGAATATGGTGGAGGGGGGCACCGCACACGGCTAAGGAACGATCCGTAGATCAAACTTGTATGTCATGGGGTGCCCCCCTGCCCCCGTATATAAAGGAGGGAGGGGGGAGGCCGGCCGGCCTAGAGGGGGCGCGCCGGGAGGAGTCCTACTCCCACCGGGAGTAGGACTCCCCCCCTTTCCTAGTTGGATTAGGTTTGGGGGGAGGGGGAAGAGGAAAGGGGGCGCCGCCCACCCTCCTTGTCCTATTCGGACTGGGGGGAGAGGCGCTGTGACCACCTGGCCGGCCCCTCCTCTTCTCCTCGAGGCCCACCGAGGCCCATTTACCCCCCGGGGGGTTCCGGTAACCTCCCGGTACTCCGGTAAATTCCTGTTTTCACCCGGAACCATTCGAACTCCAAACATAGGCTTCCAATATATCAATCTTTATGTCTCGATCATTCCGAGACTCCTCGTCATGTCCGTGATCTCATCCGGGACTCCGAACTTCTTCGGTACATCAAAACTCATAAACTCATAATAACTGTCATCGAAACCTTAAGCGTGCGGACCCTACGGTTCGAGAACAATGTAGACATGACCTAGAACTATTCTCGGTCAATAACCAACAGCGGGACCTGGATGCCCATATTGGCTCCTACATATTCTACGAAGATCTTTATCGGTCAGACCGCATAACAACATACGTTGTTCCCTTTGTCATCGGTATGTTACTTGCGAGATTCGATCGTCGGTATCAATACCTAGTTCAATCTCGTTACCGGCAAGTCTCTTTACTCGTTCCGTAATACATCATCTCACAACTAACTCATTAGTTGTAGTGCTTGCAAGGCTTTGATGATGTGCATTACCGAGAGGGCCAGAGATACCTCTCCGAGCAATCGGAGTAACAAAACCTAATCTCGAAATCGCCAACCCAACATACGCCTTTGGAGACACTGTAGTACTCCTTTATAATCACCCGATTCGTTGTGACGTTTGGTAGCACCAAAGTGTTCCTCCGTAAGCGGAGTTGCATAATCTCATAGTTACAGGAACATGTATATGTCATGGATAAAAGCAGTAGCAACATACTAAAATATCGTGTGCTAAGCTAATGGAATGGGTCATGTCAATCGATCATTCTACTAATGATGTGACCTTGTTAATCAAATAACAACTCCTTGTTCATGGTCGGAAACATAACCATCTTTGATTAACAAGCTAGTCTAGTAGAGGCATACTAGTGACATATTGTTTTGTCTATGCATTCACACATGTATCATGTTTCCGGTTAATACAATTCTAGCATGAATGATAAACATTTATCATGAAATAAGGAAATAAATAATAACTTTATTATTGCCTCTAGGGCATATTTCCTTCAGCGCCAAATCCTCCCGCCCGCCTTGCCGGCCAGCAGAACTGCTGCAGCCAGCTGGCCTGCAGCGCCGGCCGCCGCCCTCCGCCGCCAGCGTCGCCGTCGCCCGTCTGCATCTGCGCGCGCGGCCGCCGCTTCGCCAGCGCCTCCCCACGCCGCCGCCCGGGAACCCGCCGCCGTCCGCCTCGTCGACCCCGCGGTCTCCTCCGCCGCCCCCCTCGGCTCCGCGCCGCCGCCAGGCCGCCTCGGCCCCGAGCTCTTCTTTGCCGCCGCCGCCCGGTGGCGCGGATCCGCGCCGTAGCCGCGCCTAGCTCCTCCGCCAGCTCGGCGCGCCGTCCCGCCGCCTCGGTCTCCCCGCCTCTGGCGAGATCCGGGAAAGAGACCGGATCCCTCCTCTCGGCCTCCTCCGTATCTCCGCGAACCAGACGACTCTCCGGCGAGATCCGCGCCGCTCCAAAATCCGTGCGAAGGTTGACCCCGAACGCCTAAGTCCTGAAATTCTATCATAAACATGCCATGTTCATCGCATCACATCTCTGCATCCGTAGCTCCGTTTCGTGCGTATAATATGTCAAATTGTTCGTATCAACGAGTACTTCATTTCATTCCATTGCATCATTTTTAGTTGAGCTCATCTTGATGCCCTAAATGCTGTTGGAAGAGTGCATGTTGATGTTAATCTGCTGAAACTGTTATAACTTGCTGTTTTATCATTTTTGCCATGATTGATGTGTGCATCCTATGAGGTTGATGTCTACATGTATGTTGATCTATGCCATGCCATATTTCCAGGGGTGTTAACCATGTATTTTTGTGAGTTGTGTGCTGAGTGTATCAAGCTTGCTAAGTAGGGTAGTTCTTTGTTCTTTTTTTCTGACAGATTCTGTTATATTTTGTTGCTATGTTAACATGCTTCTACTAATCATTCTATGCATAATCTGGAGATGCTCTATAAACATGTTTTGATCTACATGTCATTCTCTATCCATTCATGCCCTTGGTTGCAATTATAGCCTGCTGGAACATGTTGTTATCTTGCTCTAAAGTTGCTTGAAAATGTTGCTGTCAGCCTGTTAACATTAAGTTCACTTGTTCCCATGTGTTTTCCTAGTGTTCCATGCACCCTATGAACTTGCTCTTGCCATGCTTAGCTTCATAAACATGCCTTCTTACTGTTGGTTTCCTTGCCATGCCATTTATTGCTCTGTGGTGAGTGGTTCAAGCTCACGAACATGCCTACTTATTATTGTTTCTGCCATGTATGAATCTGTAATATAACTTGCCATGTTTACATGGGTGTCATCATATTTTCTGTGCCTTTTTGGCTCATGGTCAGTAAGGGACTTTTGATCTACGCAATTAGTAGATTCATGCCATGCCTTTTTTTGACATGATATGTTCCTGTAACATGTTGTTTGATAGCTCTAAACATTGCAACCTGATGTTATTTACGCTAAAGTCTGGCTGTTATTATTTGCAATCTTACCATGTGTTTTGGAGCATGTTCTAGTGATTTCTGGAGATAGCTCAGTGTTCATGTTTTGTTATGCTTTACCAGTACTTCATGCCCATGCCTTTTGTTATTATGTTGGGGTGCTGTAGCATATTTATTTGATGCTTGCAATATGCCTAGTTGCTGTTATGGACAGATTGTTGATATGACTTGTATAGTGTGTGTGTGTGTTGAACCGTTGCTCCGTTTCGAGTGCGCTCTATATGAAACTTGCTTGTTTTTGCATGTAGCTTCATATTATCATGTTGCATCCTTGTTTTGGTGTGTTTTCTTGATGTTTGGGTGCATTTTGCATCAATGCCATGTTTAACTTGTTTTGCTCATATCTTCTAGACCGTAGCTCCGAATCTAATGAACTTTATATGTAACTTGACTAGAATTTCGTGTAGATCATCTTGGTGCATCTTAACTTGCTGTTTAACAACTTGAACATAAGGTTTATTCAGTTCTGGACCAATTTTGAAATATGCATATGAGGACTTACCGGATTTGTTATATGTTGTTCCCGGCCTCATTTAAACTTGCCTTGATGTGTTGTTCTTGTTTGCATCATCTCTTGCCATGAGTAGCTTCATGTAGCTTGGTCATGCATCATGCTTGTTGTGCATCATGCCTTGTTCATGTGTGGTGTGTTTACCTATGTTGTGTGCTTCTTCTTGTTAGTTCTGTTTGCGTTGCGATCGTGAGGATTCTTTCGCTCACGTGTGGTTCGTCTTTGTGGCTTCATCTTCTTCATGGACTCGTTCTTTTTCCTTGCGGGATTTCGGGCAAGATGGCGCTACTACGGATCTCACTACTATCATTGCTATGCTAGTTGCTTCGTTCTATCGCTATGCTGCGCTACCTATTACCTGTTTTTCAAGCCATCCCATATTGCCATGAACCTCTAACCTTTGACACCATTCCTAGCAAACCATTGTTTGGCTATGTTACCGCTTTTGCTCAGCCCCTCTTATAGCATTGCTAGTTGCAGGTGAAGTTGAAGATTTCTCCATGGTGGACAGGGTTATGTTGGGATATCACAATATCTCTTATATTATTAATGCATCTATATACTTGGTAAAGGGTGGAAGGCTCGGCCTTATGCCTGGTGTTTTGTTCCACTCTTGCCACCCTAGTTTCCGTCATACCGGTATTATGTTCCCGGATTTTGCGTTCCTAACGCGGTCGGGTGATTTATGGACCCCCGACGGTTCGCTTTGAATAAAACTTGTCCAGCAAGGCCCAACCTTGGTTTTACCATTTGCCTCACCACCACCTACTTTTCCCTTGGGAGTAATTAACCCAAGGGTCATATTTATTATTAGCCCCCCGGGCCAATGCTTGTCTAAGTGTTGGTCCAAATTAGAGCACCGTGCGGGACCATCCCTTGGCAACTTGGGTTACGTCGGTACCTGTACGCTTAGCTTATCCGGTGTTGCCCTGAGAACAAGATATGTGCAGCTCCTATCGGGATGTCGGCGCATCGGGCGGTCTTGCTGGTCTTGTTTTACCATTGTCGAAATGTCTTGTAAACCGGGATTCCGAGACTGATCGGGTCTTCCTGGGAGAAGGTCTATTCCTTCGTTGATCGCGAGAGCTTGTCATGGGCTAAGTTGGGACACCCCTGCAGGGTATAAACTTTCGAGAGCCGTGCTCGCGGTTATGTGGCAGATGGGAATTTGTTAATGTCTAGTTGTAGATAACTTGACACCAGATCCGAAATAAAACGCATCAACCGCGTGTGTAGCCGTGATGGTCTCTTCTCGACGGAGTCTGGGAAGTGAACACGGTTTCTGTGTTATGTTTGACGTAAGTAGGTGTTCAGGATCACCTCTTGATCATTGCTAGCTTCACGACCGTTCCATTGTTTCTCTTCTCGCTCTCATTTGCGTATGTTAGCCTCCATATCATGCTTAGTCGCTGCTGCAACCTCACCACTTTACCCCTTCCTTTCCCTTTAAGCTTTGCTAGTCTTGATACCCATGGTAATGGGATTGCTGAGTCCCCGTGGCTCACAGATTACTACAACAACAGTTGCAGGTACAAGTTTATGCGATGATCATGACGCGAGAGCGATGCTTGCTTGCGTTGAGTTCTTCTTCTGCTTCTTCTTCGATCAGGGGATAGGTTCCAGGTCGGCTGCCTGGGCTAGCAGGGTGGATATTGTTTGAGTTTCTGTTTATGATTCATCCGTAGTCGGATGTTGTTATTGTAGATGTATTGTTGTATTCGTGTGGCATTGTATGCCTTATGGATGTATCCCCATCTATTATGTAATGTTGATGTAATGATATCCACCTTGCAAAAGCGTCCCAATATGCGGGTCTATCCTTGGTGGGACCTTCGAGTTCCTTTTGGATAGGGTCGCATATTGGGCGTGACAAGTTGGTATCAGAGCCTCGACCGACCTTAGGAGCCCCCTTGATTAATCGTGTAGTTTGGCCGTTGTTGAGTCTAGAAGAAAAATTGTTTTCGGAGTCTAGTTATATCGGAGAGTAGGAATTCTTTTTACTCCTCAGTCCCTTCGTCGCTCTAGTGAGGAATCTTGACGAAGGTGTTTTGAATTACTCCTCTTCCCCTTCAAATTTTTCTTTAGGTTCACGCAGTTGGTTTTCCGATCGTTGTTCCCCAGCTCTTTTATCCGGTGCAATTCTCGTCAAGTTGACTCGATTCTCTTCATCTTTGCGTTCAATCCTCAGTTGTTTTCTTTTCCCACCCGCCCACCCCTTTTCATCTCGAAACCGGAGTCCGTAATCGAGTATCCATCCTACTCGTGTGAAGTCTTTGCTTTCTTTCCTCAATGATTTCAACCGGTGTTTTTCCCTTCAAGTTATTCGTCGGTTCTACCTTCCTAGTCGCCTTTGTTTTCCCGCCCTCCCACCCTCTTCTTTCCGGAGTTTGAGTCTCTTTCGACCATCTATTTCATTCATGCGGAGCCTCTTCAGTCTTCCCTCATTTATTTCAACCGGTGAATTCTCGTCTTGTTCGTCATTCTTCATCCCTTTCTTTTTCCGGTGCACTCAATGCAAGTTTTTTCGGGTTGATCATATTCTTTTCCTCGCCTCAAATGTTTTTCCTTGCTCGTTCGCCTCTCGCCAGTTAATCCTTCCGGAGTGTTCAAGAAATCTCAAGAGATTCGTCTGTGTTTGAATTAATTCGAGGTTGTCACCTCATTCAAATATTTCAATTGTTCCGGTGCATCATCTATCTGTTCAACATTCCTTTTCAACGGTGTTTTCTCTTCAGTGGGCCCTAACCCACAGGTCTTTTCCCAGGATCTTACCTGACTCTTCTAATTCTTCCAGGGTTATTCTCAATTTCTTTTCAAAGTGTGACGTAAGAATGAATCCCATCAGTCACATGCCTTTTTCAAGATTGATTTCAAATCATTTTCTTTGTTGGCTCTACCTCTTTGTTTTTCATTCTCCCGGAGTATCTCAGAAATTTTGGTGGTGTTTCTCGTCGTCATTTGAAGACCGAAGAAGAGTTTTTCCTCTAAATCTTGTCCGTTCCCCGGAGATTTGCGGTGCTAGCTCGATGTTATCCTATCGAATTGTTTCAAGTCATACAAATTCTTTTCATCCATCCGGAGCATTTCAGGAGTTGCTTTCTCTCTCGATCATCCGGAGATCACCTTTTCGGAAGATTTCTTCGTTCTAAGTTTTTTTTTTCAAATTCGTTCTCCAATTATTCTATATCCGTGCCCTTTCGTTCGTCTCAATATTCTTTCGGTGCTTCGTTCAAGTGTTCTTTAATCAGCTCATGATCTCTTTGTTCTTTTGCATCTAAATTCCCTCAAGCATATTTGTTCTTCTAATTCTTCCCGGTGATTCTTTCTCTTTCGTCAGTCTTTTCCGAATTTTCCCGGTGGTTCGTTCAAGATTCTTTTTCCTTGATTATCTTTTTAATCCATTCGTTCTTTTCAATCCTACCGGTGGTTCATGAAGACCTTCTCAAGGTTGCGATATGTCACTTCTCAATCCTTTTCAAGAAGATTAAGTAGTATGCAAAAATTCATTGCTTGTCATCAATTTAATTTGATGAAGGATAAGCATACAATAAATCTTATTCTTATTTCCTCCAAGTGAGTAATCCTTTCCTTTGGAGTTTGTTCTTGGTGAATAAATTCTAGTTCCAAGTGTTTTCATCTTTCCTTTTCCGGAGTTCAATTTTCCTCGGTCATTTCGCCGGAACCTCCATCTAAATCATCGCCAGGCACATCTTATTCTTTCATCCTTCATTTTTATCTCATCATCCTTATGTTACCGGAGTTCTTCATGGTGGTTGTTCATGATTTAATTCTTTCTTCAAGAGTTCATCAAGATTCTTGTTAGTGGAGTTTCGCATATTTTCGTTCGTCCAAGCTATCCAATCATTTCCATTTGTGGCCGGTTATCACCTTATGATCTTGAGATGTTTTCCATAAGTCCACAACAAGCTTATTCTTTCGTTGTTGATGTCCTCAACAACTCTGTTGAATCCTTTCTTCTGAGGTTGCTTTCTATTTCATTCGTGGCACAAGTTGTCATTTTCTTCTTCGTTCTATTCATTCAACTCTTTCAATTCTTTCCGGAGGTTTTGTGTCATGTCGTCATCAAGTATCATTCCATCCTCTCTAGTTCATGTTCTAATCCTTCCATTTTCAGACAGAGTGCTGCCTAAATCCTTTCAGTCTTATTCGTTTCTTTTCTCATTCTAACCACTCCGGTTAGAACGAGTGCTTTCATAGTCTATTTGATTCCGTGAGCTTTCGATTCTCATCATTCTCGCAGTTCCTCCCTTTTTCTCACGAGTGCTCTCGATTCTTTGTTTCTTCTCTTGAGTTCTTGTTTCACCTCATCCCTTTTCCCTTCCGTCTCGGTCCTAAGATCTCGGGACGAGATCTCTTGTTAGTGGAGGAGTGTTGTAACGCCCCAGTTCCGATGTGCCAGGTGTCTGCCAGTTATTCGCCGCCGTTGCCATGTCTTTTGCTTGCGTGTTGCATTTTTCCATGTCATCATATGCATTTCATATCATGTCATCATGTGCATCTCATTTTGCATACGTGTTCGTCTCATGCATCCGAGCCTTTTCCCCGTTGTCCGTTTTGTAATCCGGCACTCCTATGTCCTCCGGCGTTCCCCTTTTGCCTCTTCTCTTGTGCGGGTGTTAAACGTTCTTGGAATGTCCCGAGGTTTGCCAAGCGGCCTTGGTATATCACCGGTAGACCGCCTGTCAAGTTTCGTGCCATTTGGAGGTCGTTTGATACTCCAACGGTTAACCGGGTAACCGTAAAGCCCTCTTTTGTTTGCAGCCCAACACCCCTTGCAAAGTGGCCCAAAGCCCAGCAAACTCCCCTCCATGCTCTCGGTCGTTCGATCACGATCGTGTGGGCGAAAACCGCTCCTCATTTGGACTCTCCTAGCTCCCTCTACCTATAAAACTAGCCCCTCCCCCGAAATTCGCGGTCCAAACCCTAAAAATTTGTCCCCGTGCTCGCCGAACACGTCCGACCCGCCCGGACGCGTCCGCTCCGCCGCCCACGCCCAATCGCCTCCTGCCACGTGGGCGCTGCGTCTCCTCCGCCGCCCGGCTGCCCGCGCCGCCCGCCGCCCGCCGCCGCCGCCAAGCGCGCCGCCGCCGCGCCTGCCGCCTGCCGCCGCCGCCAAGGCATTGCCGCGCTTCGCCTGCAGACGCGCTGCCGCGCGCTGGCGCCTCCGCCGCCGCCCGAGAACCCGCCGCCGTCCCGCCTCGTCGACCCCGCGGTCTCCACCGCCGCCACAGGCCGCCTCGGCCCCGAAGCTCTTCTTGCCGCTGCTGCCTAGTGGTGCGCCGGATCTCAAGGCCGTAGCAGCGCCTAGCTCCTCGCTTGGCCGGCGCCCGTCCCCGCCGCCTCGGTCTCCCCCGCCTCCGGCCAGATCCGGGGAAGGAGACCCCGGATCCCTCCTCTCCGGCCTCCTCCCGTATCTCCGGCGAACCCAGGCGACTCTCCGGCGAGATCCGCGCCGCTCCAAAATCCGTGCGAAGGTTGACCCCGAACGCCTAAGTCCTGAAATTCTATCATAAACATGCCATGTTCATCGCATCACATCTTTGCATCTGTAGCTCCGTTTCGTGCGTAAAATATGTCAAATTGTTCGTCTCGACGAGTACTTCATTTCATTCCATTGCATCATTTTCATTTGAGCTCATCTTGATGCCTGAAATCTGTTGGAAGAGTGCATGTTGATGTTAATCAATAAACTGTTATAACTTCTTTGTTTTATCATTTTTGCCATGATTGATGTGTGCATCCTATGAGGTTGATGTCTACATGTATGTTGATCTATGCCATGCCATCTTTCCAGGGGTGTTAACAATGTATTTTTGTGAGTTGTGTGCTGAGTGTATCAAGCTTGCTAAGTAGGGTAGTTCTTTGTTCTTTGTTTTCTGACAGATTCTGTTATATTTTGTTGCTATGTTAACATGCTTCTACTAATCATTCTATGCATAATCTGGAGATGCTCTATAAACATGTTTCGATCTACATGTCATTCTCTATCCATTCATGCCCTTGGTTGCAATTATAGCCTGCTGGAACATGTTGTTATCTTGCTCTAAAGTTGCTTGAAAATGTTGCTGTCAGCCTGTTAACATTAAGTTCACTTGTTCCCATGTGTTTTCCTAGTGTTCCATGCACCCTATGAACTTGCTCTTGCCATGCTTAGCTTCATAAACATGCCTTCTTACTGTTGGTTTACTTGCCATGCCATGTATTGCTCTGTGGTGAGTGGTTCAAGCTCACGAACATGCCTACTTATTATTGTTTCTGCCATGTATGAATCTGTAATATAACTTGCCATGTTTACATGGGTGCCATCATATTTTCTGTGCCTTTTTGGCTGATGGTCAGTAAGGGACTTTTGATCTACGCAATTAGTAGATTCATGCCATGCCTTTGTTTGCCATGATATGTTCCTGTAACATGTTGTTTGATAGCTCTAAACATTGCAACGTGATGTTATTTCTGCTAAAGTCTGAAACTGTTATTATTTGCAATCTTACCATGTGTTTTGGAGCATGTTCTAGTGATTTCTGGAGATAGCTCAGTGTTCATGTTTTGTTATGCTTTACCAGTACTTCATGCCCATGTCTTTTGTTATTATGTTGGGGTGCTATAGCATATTTATTTGATGCTTGCAATATGCCTAGTTGCTGTTATGGACAGATTGTTGATATGACTTGTATAGTGTGTGTGTGTTGAATCGTTGCTCCGTTTCGAGTGCGCTCTATATGAAACTTGCTTGTTTTTGCATGTAGCTTCATATTATCATGTTGCATCCTTGTTTTGGTGTGTTTGCTTGATGTTTGGGGTGCATTTTGCATCAATGCCATGTTTAACTTGTTTTGCTCATATCTTCTAGACCGTAGCTCCGAATCTAATGAACTTTATATGTAACTTGACTAGAATTTCGTGTAGATCATCTTGGTGCATCTTAACTTGCTGTTTAACAACTTGAACATAAGGTTTATTCAGTTCTGGACCAATTTCGAAATATGCATATGAGGACTTACCGGATTTGTTATATGTTGTTCCCGGCCTCATTTAAACTTGCCTTGATGTGTTGTTCTTGTTTGCATCATCTCTTGCCATGAGTAGCTTCATGTAGCTTGGTCATGCATCATGCTTGTTGTGCATCATGCCTTGTTCATGTGTGGTGTGTTTACCTATGTTGTGTGCTTCTTCTTGTTAGTTCCTGTTTCATTGCGATTGTGAGGATTCGTTCGTCTACGTGTGGTTCGTCTTCGTGGCTTCATCTTCTTCATGGACTCGTTCTTTTTCCTTGCGGGATTTCAGGCAAGATGGCGCTACCTGGATCTCACTACTATCATTGCTATGCTAGTTGCTTCGTTCTATCGCTATCTTTGCGCTACCTATTACCAGTTTTCAAGCCATCCCATATTGCCATGAACCTCTAACCTTTGACACCATTCCTAGCAAACCATTGTTTGGCTATGTTACCGCTTTTGCTCAGCCCTCTTATAGCATTGCTAGTTGCGGTGAAGTTGAAGATTTCTCCATGGTGGGCAGGGTTATGTTGGGATATCACAATATCTCTTTTATTATTAATGCATCTATATACTTGGTAAAGGGTGGAAGGCTCGACCTTATGCCTAGTGTTTTGTTCCACTCTTGCCGCCCTAGTTTCCGTCATACCGGTATTATGTTCCCGGATTTTGCGTTCCTAACGCGGTCGGGTGATTTATGGGACCCCCCCCTGACAGTTCGCTTTGAATAAAACTTGTCCAGCAAGGCCCAACCTTGGTTTTACCATTTGCCTCACCACCACCTACTTTTCCCTTGGGAGTAATTAACCCAAGGGTCATCTTTATTATTAGCCCCCCGGGCCAATGCTTGTCTAAGTGTTGGTCCAAACTAGAGCACCATGCGGGACCATCCCTTGGCAACTTGGGTTACGTCGGTACCTGTACGCTTAGCTTATCCGGTGTTGCCCTGAGAACGAGATATGTGCAGCTCCTATCGGGATGTCAGCGCATCGGGCGGTCTTGCTGGTCTTGTTTTACCATTGTCGAAATGTCTTGTAAACCGGGATTCCGAGACTGATCGGGTCTTCCTTGGGAGAAGGTCTATTCCTTCGTTGATCGCGAGAGCTTTTCATGGGCTAAGTTGGGACACCCCTACAGGGTATAAACTTTCGAGAGCCGTGCCCGCGGTTATGTGGCAGATGGGAATTTGTTAATGTCCGGTTGTAGATAACTTGACAGCAGATCCGAAATAAAATGCATCAACCGCGTGTGTAGCCATGATGGTCTCTTCTCGGCGGAGTCCGGGAAGTGAACACGGTTTCTGTGTTATGTTTGACGTAAGTAGGTGTTCAGGATCACCTCTTGATCATTGCTAGCTTCACGACCGTTCCATTGTTTCTCTTCTCGCTCTCATTTGCGTATGTTAGCCTCCATATCATGCTTAGTCGCTGCTGCAACCTCACCACTTTACCCCTTCCTTTCCGTTTAAGCTTTGCTAGTCTTGATACCCATGGTAATGGGATTGCTGAGTCCCCGTGGCTCACATATTACTACAACAACAGTTGCAGGTACAGGTTTATGCGATGATCATGACGCGAGAGCGATGCTTGCTTGCGTTGAGTTCTTCTTCTGCTTCTTCTTCGATTAGGGGATAGGTTCCAGGTCGGCAGCCTGGGCTAGCAGGGTGGATATTGTTTGAGTTTCTGTTTATGATTCATCCGTAGTCGGATGTTGTTATTTTATGATGTATTGTTGTATTCGTGTGGCATTGTATGCCTTATGTATGTATCCCCATCTATTATGTAATGTTGATGTAATGATATCCACCTTGCAAAAGCGTCCCAATATGCGGGTCTATCCTTGGTGGGACCTTCGAGTTCCTTTTGGATAGGGCCGCATATTGGGCGTGACATGACACTCTTCCTCCCCATAGAGAGTTTGACAATCAGATACCTCTGTTACCAGGAGCCAAACCTATCAATGTTAAACCATACAGGTATAATCCCATGCAAAAGCAAGAAATAGAAACTCAAGTGGCTACTATGCTTAACCAGGGAGTTATACAACATAGCAACAACTCCTTTGCTTCACCTGTGTTGCTGGTCAGAAAGAAAGATGGTACCTGGAGATTCTGTGTAGATTATCGAATGCTCAACTCAGTCACAGTTCAACATAAATATCCCATGCCTATTGTAGAGGAACTGTTGGATGAATTGGCAGGAGCCAAATACTTCACCAAGTTAGATTTGAGAGCTGGCTATCATCAGATCGGATTGGTTGATGGGGAGGAGCACAAGTCTGCTTTTAAAACTCATCATGGCTTGTATGAATTCAAAGTAATGCCATTTGGGTTAACCAATAACTTTCAAGCGACCATAAATATCCTGTTTGCACTTTTACTGAGAAAATGTGTACTAGTCTTTATGGATGATATTCTTATCTATAGTGCAACCTTGGAGGAGCATTTAAAACACTTGGAACAAGTCTTCACCATTCTGCAAGAAAACCAACTATATGTCAAGTTGAGCAAGTGTTCCTTTGCCCAACAGGAACTGGAATATCTTGGCCATGTGATCAGTGGAGCTGGAGTTCAAACTGACCCTGCTAAAATTTCAGCTGTCAGAGATTGGCCAGTACCAACAAATGTGAAGCAAGTGAGGGTCTTTTGGGCCTTACTGGGTATTATAGAAGGTTCATCAAACACTATGGCATTATCAGCAGGAGCCTCTCTGATTTACTAAAGAAAGATGTAGTGTTCACCTGGACACCTACTATAGAAGCTGCATTTCAGAGTCTGAAAACTGCCCTAGCTCAAGCCCCTGTATTGGCTCAGCCTGATTTCAAGAAAACATTTGTGACTGAAACTGATGCCAGCAACAATGGAATTGGGGCAGTGTTAATGCATGAAGGTCACCCTATTTCCTATCTAAGAAAAGCTCTAGGCCCCAAAGCTCAAGCACTCTCCACCTATGAAAAAGAGTGTTTAGCTGTCATACTAGCAGTGGATAAGTGGAGAAGTTATCTACATCATGCTCCATTTACATTGGCAATAGATCACAGGAGTCTGACACACTTGCAAGATTAGAAAATCAGCAGCCCTATGCAGCAGAAAGCACTGTTGAAGTTGCTGGGATTGATATATACTATAGTATACGAAAAAGGGTAGGAAAATACTACAACTGATGCCCTCTCAAGAGCACCTTCCCCTAGTGAACTGCATACAATTTCCTTTTGCACACCTAAGTGGTTGACTGTGGTATCTAAAGGATATCAGCAACATGAGGAGGACAAATAACTACTCCAAGAATTAGCTCTCTCTGACTCAAATGACAAGGGATACGTATTAAATCAAGGTATCATTAGATACAAAGACAGAGTGTGGCTGGGTCATAATGCTGAAGCCCATAAAGCAATCATGTTATCTTTGCATGCTAGTGGAGTGGGAGGTCACTCAGGGTTCCAAGGTACTTATCAAAGGATTATAGCTCTATTTGCCTGGCCTACCATGAAGCAGGATATTCAAAGCTATGTGAAAAATTGCAAAGTGTGTCAACAAGCTAAAGCTGAACATATCAAAAAACCTGGATTGCTCAGCCCTCTACCAGTACCTAAAGAAGCATGGAATTTGGTTACTATGGATTTTATTAGAGGCCTGCCCAAGAGCAAGAATTTTGACACTATCCTGGTGGTCATTGACAAATTCAGCAAGTATGACTATTTTCTATCTCTGGCTCATCCATTCACTGCTCTTTAAGTAGCACAACTTTACCTGGATAATGTGCATAAGCTCCACAGTCTTCCCATGGTCATAGTCACTGATAGAGATCCTATCTTCACAAGCACTTTGTGGCAAGAGTTGTGCAGGTTAACTGACACAAAGATGAACATGAATTCTGCTAGTCATCCAGAAACTGATGGTCAATCCGAGAAACTCAACCAGTGCCTAGAAACATTTCTAAGGTGCATGGCACACTCTGCTCCAAAGAAATGGGCTTATTGGCTACCCCAGGTCGAGTACTGGTATAATACTAACCACCACTCAACTCTAGGCAAAACACCATTTCAAGTTCTCTATGGATACCAACCCAGACACCTAGGCATTGCCAATCTCCAGAGCTCACTATCATCTGATCTGTCCAGATGGTTAGCCGAACATAACCTTATGCAAGGCCTTATCAGGGAGCACCTCCTATGCTCTCAACAACGTATGAAAGCATAGGAAGATAAACACCAGTCCGATCGACAGTTTGCAGTGGGGGAATGGGCATACCTGAAACTCCAACTGTATGTGCAACAATCAGTGGTCAGAAGATCCAACCACAAGCTCGGATTCAAATACTTTGGTCCTTACCAGATTTTCGAAAAAGTGGGCGAGGTGGCTTACCGGCTCGCCCTTCCAGCATCCAGCAAGATCCATCCAGGGGTCCACGTTTCTCTGCTGAAACCTGCACAACCTCCAGCGCAGAATGACAGCACCATTGATCTGGCTGCTCTTCAACTCTATACACCGCTAAATCCTGCTCAGGTATTACAGTCTCGTTTGGCGCAGGTAGGCAAACATACTTGGCCGCAAGTCAAGATTGCACGGCATGGCCTTCCTCTCTTGATGGCAACTTGGGAGTGGGCATCATTGCTGGCACCAGCGACAACGTCAAGATGATGAACAGTACGAGGGCGTCCTATTTCTCAAGAGGAGGGGCATGCAACGACCTAGGCTGTGAGCACCCATGTGTGTGTGTGAGTGGCCTGTTGGGCCGGCCCGCTGTGGCCTGTAACGATAACTACATATAGCCTAGCTTGAGGAGAAGGGGATACGAATCTGTAGAACTGAATATTGTTATCTCTAATCCCAAGCCTTCCTTCATGCTTATTCTTCCTCTCCAAGTTATTCCACTCTGTCTCTACCTACCACATCCTGGCGTGACGCAAGGAGTTGCTGCGATCCCGTAGCAGTCCCGTCCGTCGGCGACGGGACGCGTTTCGTTCAATCTTTGTACTTGGAGAAAGCGGGAAGGAAGCGGCCACCACCTACAAGCAGAGTTGACCTACCCCTCGCTTAGGCAATCAGGGTGAGAGAAGAGCTTAGCTAGGGAGCTTGATTTAGCAGGGAAAAAGACTTCAAGAGATCTTTATATTTTTGATCATTTGAGATTTTGGGAAGTAATAGCACTTCGATTATCAATGGTAGTAATGGGAGGGTGGTTTTAGCGCTAGGAAAGGTGATGACGGTATTCGATTTGGTAAGATTTGATAATAATTGATTTGTTGTGTGTAATGGAGGACCTTTTGGGGCTACATTGGTCATTTGGTAAGATTAGCGGTTGAAGGAAATCAATATAAAAAGGCATAAACATTGTCGAGGTGGGTGTCGGTTTGGAGAGAGAGAAAATCAGTGGGATGAGGAGGCAAACATACCTGCAGGATGAAACAACTTACAACTCTCCTTTAATAGTAGAGATAATTATAAGTGGAAGGTTTGATATAAAGGTGACAATGCGTTAGAAAAGTTAGTGTTGGCGATTTGACAATGATAATTGTATAGTTGCATCGTACATCACCAAATGATCCACTGCAAGGATAGTTCAAGTTTACTATTGCTTTTTATTTCATTAATGTATAGGAAGAATGATTCATAATAAAGGGGGCGAAGGGGGGAGGGGGTTGCATTACCTATGTGGCATGGTGGCAGCGAGCTGCTACCCCAGCGGTGTTGGTCCAAGATGTGGCGTCCCCACAACTAGCTCAGATTGTCTGTATGACAGTTGCTTTGTTCAACATGTAGTGTCGGTGACGGTTCGGGTGTTGGCGGTGACAGCCACACTGAGGCCTCCCGTTTGCCGGCAATGGCATGAGGTTCGTTCCCACATGATCTATGTACTTGGTGCGAACGGGGAAGCAGTGGTTGTCGCGTGCGAGCAGAGTTGACCTATCCCTCGCTTAGGCAATCGGGGCGAGAGAAAATCTTAGCTGGGGGCTTGATTTGGTAGGAAAAAAGACTGCAAGAGATTTGTTGTAGGGATTCAAATACCGTTCGAACGTCAAATATAGTGTTCCCCCGAGTTACCAAATGTTCACTAGGGGAGATGCCATCGAGTGAAACATCCCCCCTCTCCAGAGTGACCTCAAGTTGGCCCAAATAGCGCGGGGAAAATGGGCTAGGCCTAGTTAGGTACTTCCTTTTTCAAAATTCCATAAACAAAAAAAATCATCGGATACAGAAGAAGACAAATAAAACAAAAAAATTACAACTTGCCATGGTCCAGTTTATAAAAATTGCCATCCTATATTATATGAAACTCCCAACATCTAATTTTTGAACTACAGATAAAGAAAAATTTAGAAAAAAATGCACTTGGAACCCTGCCCCGAGATATAAAGGAGGGAGGGGGAGGCCGGCGGCCTAGAGGGCGCGCCAGGAGGAGTCCTACTCCCACTGGAGTAGGACTCCCTTTCTCTAGTTGGATTAGGTTTGGGGAGGAAGAGGAAGGGCGCCTTCCCCTCCTTGTCCTATTCGGACTGGGGGAGAGGCGCACACCACTTCGGCCGCCTCCCTCCTTTCTCCCTCGAGGCCCACTGAGGCCCATTTACCTTCGGGGTTCCAGAACCTAGACTGCATCAGTGAAATCTCTGTCTTTCACCCGGAACCATTCTCAACTCCAAACATAGGCTTCCAATATATCAATCTTTATGTCTCGACCATTCGAGACTCCTCGTCATGTCCGTGATCTCATATCGGACTCGAACTTCTGGTACATCAAAACTCATAAACTCATAATAACCGCCATCGAAACCTTAAGCTGCGGACCCTACGGGTTCGAGAACAATGTAGACATGACCTAGAACTATTCTCGGTCAATAACCAACAAAGGGACCTGGATGCCCATATTGGTTCCTACATATTCTACTTAAGATCTTTATCGGTCGATCGCATAACAACATCACGTTGTTCCCTTTGTCATCGGTATGTTTACTGCCGAGATTCGATCGCTTGGTATCCAATACCTAGTTCAATCTCATATCGCAAGTCTCTTTACTCGTTCGTAATACATCATCTCACAACTAACTCATTAGTTGTAGTGCTTTGCAAGGCTTAAGTGATGTGCATTACCGAGAGGGCCCAGAGATACCTCTCCGCACAATCGGAGTGACAAAACCTAATCTCAAATACGCCAACCCAACATCTCGCCTTTGGAGACACTGTAGTACTCCTTTATAATCACCACGCTACGTTGTGACGTTTGGTAGCACCTAAAGTGTTCCTCCGGCAATGGAGTTTGATAATCTCATAGTTATGTGAACATGTATATGTCATGGATAAAAGCAATAGCAACATACTAAAATATCGTGGTGCTAAGCTAATGGAATGGGTCATGTCAATCGAGATCATTCTACTAATGATGTGACCTTGTTAATCAAATAACAACTCCTTGTTCATGGTCGTGGAAACATAACCATCTTTGATTAACAAAGCTAGTCTAGTAGAGGCATACTAGTGACATATTGTTTTGTCTATGCATTCACACATGTATCATGTTTCCGGTTAATACAATTCTAGCATGAATGATAAACATTTATCATGAAATAAGGAAATAAATAATAACTTTATTATTGCCTCTAGGGCATATTTCCTTCAAAGCGCCAGCTTCCCCGCCATGCCATTACACACACCAGGGTTGCCCAGGCCGCTCATACGTCTGGCCGATTTCTGCTCCTCTCACAGGACCGCGTCATTGGCTGCCTGGCTCTCAGATCAAGATGCTGGCTGTCAGCTTTCATTGGCGCTCTCACGCCATTGCCCGGAACTCCGCTGCCACGCCCCGCATTGCCGACCATGGCCTGCGCCTCAGCCTTTCTGCTGCCTGGCTGGCCGGCCAGTTTAGCCCGGCCGGGCCATGGCTGGATCTCAGCTGCAGAAGCCGCTGGCTTAGCTCTTCCTGCTGGCGCCTGGCGCCTACCAGCTTCGTCTTCCGCCGCCCAGATCCGGAAGGAGACCTCGATCTTCCTCTCCTGCCTCTCCCCGGGATTCTGCCAACTCTGCATTTACTCTCCGGCGAGATCCAATACTGGCCCAAAATCTGTATGGCTTCAATTTTAACGCCTAAGTCCTGAACGAATTCTATCATAAACATGCGCTATGTTCATCACATCACATCTCAAGATCCGTAGTCTAAGCTTCGTGCGTATAATATGTCAAATTGTTCGATATCAACAGTACTTCATTTCATTCCATTGCATCATTTTTAGTTGAGCTCATCTTGATGCCCTAAATGCTGTTGGAAGAGTGCATGTTGATGTTAATCATTAAACTGTTATAACTTGTTGCTTTATCGCTCACATGCCATGATTGATGTGTGCATCCTATGAGGTTGATGTCTACATACGCCGTATGTTGATCTATGCCATGCCATATTTCCAGGTGTTAACTAAGTATTTTTGTGAGTTGTGTGCTGAGTGTATCAAGCTTGCTAAGTAGGGTAGTTGGCTGTCATTGCTTTCCCCGATGCATTCTCATATATTTGCTGCTATGTTAACATGCTTCTACTAATCATTCTATGCATAATCTGAGATGCTCTATAAACATGTTTTGATCTACATGTCATTCTCTATCCATTCATGCCCTTGGTTGTATTATAGCCTGCTGGAACATGTTGTTATCTTGCTCTAAAGTTGCTTGAAAATGTTGTGTCACAAATTGCTAACATTAAGTTCACTTGTTCCTCATGTGTTTCCTAGTGTTCCATGCACCCTATGAACTTGTTTTTGCCATGCTTAGCTTCATAAACATGCTCTTCTTACTGTTGGTTTCTTTGCCATGCCATTTATTGCTCAGTGGTGAGTGGTTCAAGCTCATTTAACATGCCTACTTATTATTGTTTCTCGCCATGTATGAATCTGTAATATAACTTGCCATGTTTACATGGGTGTCATCATATTTTCCGTGCCTTTTGGCTCATGGTCAGTAAGTGACTTTTGATCTACTGAATTAGTAGATTCATGCCATGCCTTTTTTTGACATGATATGTTCCTGTAACATGTTGTTTGATAGCTCTAAACATTGCAACCTGATGTTATTTCTGCTAAAGTCTGAAACTGTTATTATTTGCAATCTTACCATGTGTTTTGGAGCATGTTCTAGTGATTTCGGAGATAGCTCAGTTGTTCATGTTTTGTTATGCTTTACCAGTACTTCAATGCCCATGCCTTTTGTTATTATGTTGTGTTGTAGCATATTTTATTTGATGCTTGCAATATGCCTTAGTTGCCGTTAAGTGATGTATTGTTGATAATGACTTGTATAGTGTGTGTGTGTTGAACCGCTGTCTGCTTTGAAAGTGCTTCTATATGAAACTTGCTTGTTTTTTGCATGTAGCTTCATATTATCATGTTGCATCCTTGTTTTGGTGTGTTTTCTTGATGTTTGGGTGCATTTTGCATCAATGCCATGTTTAACTTGTTTTGCTTTATATCTTCTAGACCGTAGTCTCAATCTAATGAACTTTATATGTAACTTGACTAGAATTTGTCGTAGATCATCTTGGTGCATCTTTAACTTGCTGTTTAACAACTTGAACATAAGGTTTATTCAGTTCTGGACCAATTTTGAAATATGCATATGAGGACTTCTACCGGATTTGTTATATGTTGTTCTCCGCCTCATTTAAACTTGCCTGATGATGTGTTGTTCTTGTTTGCATCATCTCTTGCCATGAGTAGCTTACATGTAGCTTGGTCATGCATCATGCTTGTTGTGTACATCATGCCTTGTTCATGTGTGGTGTGTTTACCTATGTTGTGTGCTTCTTCTTGTTAGTTCCTCGCTTTCTGCATGATCGTGAGGATTCTTTCGCTCACGGTGGTTCTGCCTTTTGTGGCTTCATCTTCTTCATGGACTCTGTTCTTTTTCCTTATGGGATTTCGCAAGATGGCTGCTACGCATTCTGGATCTCACTACTATCATTGCTATGCTAGTTGTTCGCTTCTATCGCTATGTCATGGCTACCTATTACCTTGCTTTTCAAGCCATCCCATATTGCCATGAACCTCTAACCTTTGACACCATTCCTAGCAAACCATTGTTTACACATACACGCTTTCTTTTGCTCAGCCCTCTTATAGCATTGCTAGTTGCAGGTGTAAGTTGAAGATTTCTCCATGGTGGATGTGGGTTATGTTGGGATATCACAATATCTCTTATATTATTAATGCATCTATATACTTGGTAAAGGTGGAAGGCTCGCCTTATGCTCCGTGTTTTGTTCCACTCTTGCCACCCTAGTTTCCTGCCATACCGTATTATGTTCCGGATTTTATGCTCCTAACGCTGTCGGGTGATTTATGTGGACTTCATCGAACTGCTTTGAATAAACTTGTCCAAAGCAAGGCCCAAACCTGGTTTTACCCATTTGCTCTTCACCACCACCTACTTTTCCCTTGGGAGTAACTTAACCCAAGGGTCATATTTATTATTAGCCCCGGCCAATGCTTGTCTAAGTGTTGGTCCAAATTAGAGCACCGTATGGGACCATCCTTCATAACTTGGTTACGTTTGTATTCAGTACGCTTAGCTTATCCGGTGTTGCCCTCGAGAACAAGATATGTGCAGCCTCCTATCGGGATGTCGGCGATCGGGCGGTCTTTGCTGGTCTTGTTTTACCATTGTCGAAATGTCTTGTAAACCGGGATTCCTAGACTGATCTGGTCTCTCCCGAGAAGGTCTATTCCTCGCTGATCGCGAGCTTGTCATGGGTTGTTGGGACACCCCTTGCAGGGTATAAACTTTCGAGAGCCGTGCTCGCGGTTATGTGCAGATGGGAATTTGTTAATGTCTAGTTGTAGATAACTTGACACCAGATCCGAAATAAAACGATCAACCGCTGCGGTAGCCGTGATGGTCTCTTCTCGATTTGAGTCTGGGAAGTGAACACGGTTTCGTGTTATGTTTGACGAAGTAGGTGTTCTGTGATCACCTCTTTGATCATTGCTAGCTTCACGACCGCTCCATTGTTTCTCTTCTCGCCTCATTTCATATGTTAGTTACCATATCATGCTTAGTCACGCCGCAACCTCACCACTTTACCCCTTCCTTTCCCTTTTTTAAGCTTTGCTAGTCTTGATACCCATGGTAATGGGATTGTTGAGTCCTCGTGGTTTATGATTACACACAACAACAGCTTGCAGGTACAAGTTTATGCGATGATCATGACGCGAGAGCGATGCTTGCTTGCGCTGAGTTCTTCTTCCGCTTCTTCTTCGATCGTGGGATAGGTTCCGTGTCTGCTGCCCGGCTAGTAGTGGTGGATATTGTTTGAGTTTCGTTATGATTCATCCGTAGTCGATGTTGTTATTGTAGATGTATTGTTGTATTCGTGTGGCATTGTATGCCTTATGGATGTATCCCCATCTATTATGTAATGTTGATGTAATGATATCCACCTTAGTAAGCGCCCCAATATGCGGTCTCATCCTTGGTGGACCTTCAAGTTCCTTTTGGATAGGGTCGCATATTGGGCGTGATAAGTTGGTATCGCAGAGCCTCGACCGACCTTAGGAGCCCCTTGATTAATCGTGTAGTTTGGTCCGTTGTTGAGTCTATAGAAGAAAAATTGTTTTCGAGTTCTAGTTATATCGGAGAGTAGGAATTTTTTACTCCTCGCCCCTTCTGGTCTTCTAGTGAGGAATCTTGACGAAGGTGTTTTGAATTACTCCTCTTCCCTTCAAATTTTTCTTTAGGTTCACGCAGTTGGTTTTCCGATCGTTGTTCCCCAGCTTTATCCGGGTGCAATTTCGCTGGTTGACTCGATTCTCTTCATCTTTATGTTTCAATCCTTTCGCTTGTTTTTCTTCCCACCTCACCACCCCTTTTCATCTCAAACCGAGTCCGTAATCGAGTATCCATCCTACCTGTGGAAGTCTTTTGCTTTCTTTTCTCAATGATTTCAACCGGTGTTTTTCCTTCAAGTTATTGCATGTTCTACCTTCCTAGTCGCCTTTGTTTTCCCGCCTCCCACCCTCTTCTTTCCGGAGTTTGAGTCTCTTTCGACCATCTATTTCATTCATGCGGAGCCTCTTCAGCCTTCCTCATTTATTTCAACCGTGAATTTCGCCTTTGTTCGGCATTCTTCATCCCTTTCTTTTTCCGTGCACTCAATGCAAGTTTTTTTCGGTTGATCATATTCTTTTCCTCGCTTCAAATGTTTTTCCTTGCTCGTCTGCTCGCCTCGCCAGCTTAATCCTTCCGGAGTGTTCAAGAAATCTCAAGAGATTCGTCTGTGTTTGAATTAATTCGAGGTTGTCACCTCATTCAAATATTTCAATTGTTCCGGTGCATCATCTATCTGTTCAACATTCCTTTTCAACGGTGTTTTTCTTCAAGGGCCCTAACCACATGTGTCTTTTCCCGTGATCTTACCCGACTCTTCTAATTCTTCCAGTGGTTATTCTCAATTTCTTTTCAAAGTGTGACGTAAGAATGAATCCCATCATCCACATGCCTTTTTCAAGATTGATTTCAAATCATTTTCTTTGTTGGCTCTCACCTCTTTGTTTTTCATTCTCCTGAGTATCTCGTAAATTTTGGTGGTGTTTCTCACGTCATTTGAAGACCAAGAAGAGTTTTTCCTAAATCTTGTCCGTTTCCTCTTGAGATTTGCGGTGCTAGCTCATGTTATCCTATCGAATTGTTTCAAGTCATACAAATTCTTTTCATCCATCCCGAGCATTTCAGAGTTGCTTTCTCTCGAATCATCCTGAGATCACCTTTTCGAAGATTTCTTCGTTTCTAAGTTTTTTTTTTTCAAATTCGTTTCCAATTATTCTATATCCAGTGTCTTTCGCTCGGCTCCTAATATTCTTTCGGTGCGCTTGCTCAAGTGTTCTTTAATCAGCTCATGATCTCTTTGTTCTTTTGCATCTAAATTCCTCAAGCATATTTTGTTTCTTCTAATTCTTCCCGGTGATTCTTCTCTTCTTTCGTCGGCCTTTTCCGAATTTTCCCGTGGTTCGCTCAAGATTCTTTTCCTTGATTATCTTTTAATCCATTCGTTCTTTTCAACTCACCGGTGGTTCATGAAGACCTTCTAAGGTTGCGATATATGTCACTTTCAATCCTTTTCAAGAAGATTAAGAAGTATGCAAAAATTCATTGCTTGTCATCAATTTAATTTGATGAAGGATAAGCATACAATAAATCTTATTCTTATTTCCTCCAAGTGAGTAATCCTTTCCTTTGGAGTTTGTTCTGGTGAATAAATTCTAGTTCCAAGTGTTTTCATATTTTCCTTCGAGAGTTCAATTTTCCTTGGTCATTTCACCGGAACCTCCATCTAAATCATCGCCAGCACATCTTTTTTATTCTTTCATCCTTCATTTTTATCTCATCATCCTTATGTTACCGGAGTTCTTCATGGTGGTTGTTCATGATTTAATTCTTTCTTCAAGAGTTCATCAAGACTTGTTAGTGGAGCTTTCGCATATTTTCGTTCGGTCATTCAAGCTATCCAATCATTTCCATTTGTGGCGGGTTATCACCTTATGATCTTGAGATGTTTTCCATAAGTCCACAACAAGTTTATTCTTTCGTTGTTGATGTCCTCAACAACTCGCTGAATCCTTTTCTTCCGAGGTTGCTTTCATTTCATTCGTGGCACAAGTTGTCATTTTCTTCTTCGCTCTATTCATTCAACTCTTTCTCATTCTTTCCGGAGGTTTTGTGTCATGTCGCCATCAAGTACGGTCATTCCATCCTCTCTAGTTCATGTTCTAATCCTTCCATTTTCTGCATACGTAGTGCTGCCTAAATCCTTTCTTGATATTATTCGTTTTTTTCTCATTCTAACCATTTCAAGAACGAAAAGTTTCATAGTCTATTTGATTCTGTGAGCTTTCGATTCTCATCATTCTCGCAGCTTCCTCCCTTTTCTCACGAGTGCTCTCGATTCTTTGTTTCTTCTCTTGAGTTCTTGTTTCACCTCATCCCTTTCCTTCCGTTCGGTCCTAAGATCTCGGATCTAGATCTCTTGTTAGTGGAGGAGTGTTGTAACGCCTCTGGGCCCGGCGTGCTGTGTGTCCGCAAGCTTATTCACGCATTGCCATGTCTTTTGCTTCATGTGTTGCATTTTTCCATGTCATCATATGCATTTCATATCATGTCATCATGTGCATCTCATTTTGCATACGTGTTCGCTCTCATGCATCCGAGCCTTTTCGTCTGTCATTCTTTGTAATCCGCACTCCTATGTCCTCCGCGCCTCTTTTGCCTCTTCTCTTGTGCGGGTGTTAAACGTTTTCAAATGTCTGAGGTTTGCCATGCTGCCTTGGTATATCACCGTAGACCGCCTGCAAGTTTCAGCCATTTGAGGTCGTTTGATACTCCAACGGTTAACCGGTAAACTGTGAAAGCCCTCTTTGTTTGCAGCCCAACACCCTTGCAAAGTGGCCTAAAGCCCAGCAAACTCCCTCCATGCTCGGTGCCGCTCGATCACGATCGGTGGTAGAAACCGCCTCCCTCATTTGGACTCTCCTAGCTCTCTACCTATAAAACTAGCCTTCCTCTCAAATTGGCGGTCCAAACCTTGTAATTTGTCCCTTGTTGCCGAAGACGTCTGACCTGCCGGACGGGCGGTTGGCCTTCCGCCACGCCTAATCGGCCCTTGGCGCTGGGCGCCTCTTCCTCCCGTCACATGTTTCGCGATTGCTGCCTGGCCAAGACGCTGCCGCTGCCAAGGCCATTTGGCTCATGCCTTTCTCAGGCTGGCCATTATTGTTGTCAGACAAGGCTGGTCAGCTGCTTTCCCCTTGCCGCCTGAACTCACGAGAATCGCTGCCGCCTCTCTGTCGACTCTGGCCACATGTCTCCACTCACGCCTTGCCTCAGCTCTGCCCTGAAGTTTGCTGCCTGGGTGGCTTGGATCTCAGCCAGGAATGGCCAGCTCACACAAGGCTGCGCCGCCCCCGCCGGCTCCCCCTTCCCTCAGCCAGATCCGGGAAGGAGACCCTGATCCTCCTCTCCCGCCTCCTCCAGATCTCCCAAGACACCCAGCGCATTCTCCGCGAGATCCGCACCTAGCCAAAAATCCGGTATGGCTGACAATTTTAACGCCTAAGTCCTTAAATTTATCATAAACATGCCATGTTCATCGATCACATCTTTGCATCTGTAGAGTCCGCTTCGCGTGAAATATGTCAAATTGTTCGTCTCGATTTAGTACTTCATTTCATTCCATTGCATCATTTTCATTTGAGCTCATCTTGATGCCCAAATGCTGTTGGAAGAGTGCATGTTGATGTTAATCATCAAACTGTTATAACTTGGTCGTTTTATCATTTTTGCCATGATTGATGTGCGGTGCATCCTATGAGGTTGATGTCTACATGTATGTTGATCTATGCCATGCCATCTTTCCAGGGGTGTTAACAATGTATTTTTGTGAGTTGTGTGCTGAGTGTATCAAGCTTGCTAGGGTAGGGTAGTTGTCAAGGTTGCTTTCCGGATGCATTCTGTATATTTTGTTGCTATGTTAACATGCTTCTACTAATCATTCTATGCATAACTGAGATGCTCTATAAACATGTTTTGATCTACATGTCATTCTCTATCCATTCATGCCCTTGGTTGCAATTATAGCCTGCTGGAACATGTTGTTATCTTGCTCTAAAGTTGCTTGAAAATGTTGTCACAACTGCATAACATTAAGTTCACTTGTTCCTATGTGTTTTCCTAGTGTTCCATGCACCCTATGAACTTGTTTCTTGCCATGCTTAGCTTCATAAACATGCTTCTTACTGTTGGTTTACTTGCCATGCCATGTATTGCTCTGTGGTGAGTGGTTCAAGCTCACTAACATGCCTACTTATTATTGTTTCGCCATGTATGAATCTGTAATATAACTTGCCATGTTTACATGGGTGCCATCATATTTTCTCGCGGCTTTTTGGCTTATGATCAATATAGGGACTTTGATCTACGCAATTAGTAGATTCATGCCATGCCTTTGTTTGCTATGATATGTTCCTCAGTAATATGTTGTTTGATAGCTCTAAACATTGCAACGTGATGTTATTTCATGTAAAGTCCTAAAACGTTATTATTTGCAATCTTACCATGTGGTTTTGGAGCATGTTCTAGTGATTTCCGAGATAGCTTTGTTCATGTTTTGTTATGCTTTACCAAGTACTTCATGCCCATGTCTTTTGTTATTATGTTGGGGTGCTATAGCATATTTATTTGATGCTTGCAATATGCCTAGTTGCTGTTATGGACTGATTGTTGATATGACTTGTATAGTGTGTGTGTGTTGAATCGCTGTTCGCTTTCGAGGCGCTCTATATGAAACTTGCTTGTTTTTGCATGTAGCTTCATATTATCATGTTGCATCCTTGTTTTGGTGTGTTTGCTTGATGTTTGGGGCATTTTGCATCAATGCCATGTTTAACTTGTTTTGCTCATATCTTCTAGACCGTGAGTTCAAATCTAATGAACTTTATATGTAACTTGACTAGAATTTTGTAGATCATCTTGGTGCATCTTAACTTGCTGTTTAACAACTTGAACATAAGGTTTATTCAGTTCTGGACCAATTTCGAAATATGCATATGAGGACTTACCGGATTTGTTATATGTTGTTCCCGGCCTCATTTAAACTTGCCTTGATGTGTTGTTCTTGTTTGCATCATCTCTTGCCATGAGTAGCTTCATGTAGCTTGGTCATGCATCATGCTTGTTGTGCATCATGCCTTGTTCATGTGTGGTGTGTTTACCTATGTTGTGTGCTTCTTCTTGTTAGTTCTCGTTTCATTGCGATTGTGAGGATTCGCTCGCTTCACGTGGTGGTTCGCTCGTGGCTTCATCTTCTTCATGGACTCTGCTTCTTTTTCCTTATGGGATTTCGTGCAAGATGGTTGCTACTCCCGATCTCACTACTATCATTGCTATGCTAGTTGCTTCGTTTCATCGCTATGTCTGCGCTACCTATTACCAGCTTTTTCAAGCCATCCCATATTGCCATGAACCTCTAACCTTTGACACCATTCCTAGCAAACCATTGTTTGGCTATGTTACCGCTTTTGCTCAGCCCTCTTATAGCATTGCTAGTTGCGTGAAGTTGAAGATTTCCATGGTGGACAGGGTTATGTTGGGATATCACAATATCTCTTATATTATTAATGCATCTATATACTTGGTAAAGGGTGGAAGGCCCGGCCTTATGCCCGGTGTTTTGTTCCACTTCTTGTCGCTCTAGTTTCCACATACCGTATTATGTTCCTCGGATTTTATGCTCCTAACGCTGTCGGGTGATTTATGGACCCCACAGCTCCGCTTTGAATAAAACTTGTCCAAAGAAGGCCCAACCTTGGTTTTACCATTTGCCTCCACCACCACCTACTTTTCCCTTGGGGAGTAATTAACCCAAGGGTCATCTTTTATTATTAGCCCCCGGCCAATGCTTGTCTAAGTGTTGGTCCAAACTAGAGCACCATGTGACCATCCTTGGCAACTTGGGTTACGCCGGTACTGTGACGCTTTAGCTTATCCGTGTTGCTCTCGAGAACGAGATATGTGCAGCTCCTATCGGGATGTCACAGATCGGGCGGTCTTGCTGGTCTTGTTTTACCATTGTCGAAATGTCTTGTAAACCGGGATTCCGAGACCGATCGGGTCTTCCTTGGGAGAAGGTCTATTCCTTCGTTGATCGAGAGCTTTTCATGGCTTGTTGGGACACCTTGCAGTGGTATAAAACTTTCGAGAGCCGCAGTCTCAAGGTTATGTGGCAGATGGGAATTTGTTAATGTCCGGTTGTAGATAACTTGACAACAGATCCGAATAAAATGCATCAACCAAGGTGTAGGCATGATGGTCTCTTCTCGGCGGAGTCCGGGAAGTGAACACGGTTTCGTGGTTATGTTTGACGTAAGTAGGTGTTCGTGGATCACCTCTTGATCATTGCTAGCTTCACGACTGCTCCATTGTTTCTCTTCTCGCCTCATTTGCGCATGTTAGCCTCCATATCATGCTTAGTCGCCATCGCAACCTCACCACTTTTACCCCTTCCTTTCCGCTTAAGCTTTGCTAGTCTTGATACCCATGGTAATGGGATTACCGATGAGTCTTGGCTCATATACACACAACAAACAGTTCAGCCAGGTACAGTGGTTATGCGATGATCATGATTAGAGCGATGCTTGTATTGGCGCGGAGTTCTTCTTTTCCGCTTTCTTCTTTCTTCATTAGGGATAGGTTCCAGTCGGCACTGGCTAGCAGTGGTGGATATTGTTTTGTTTCTGCTTATGATTCATCCGTAGTCGGATGTTGTTATTTTATGATGTATTGTTGTATTCGTGTGGCATTGTATGCCTTATGTATGTATCCCCATCTATTATGTAAATGTTGATGTAATGATATCCACTTTAAAGCTGGCCCCAATATGCGGGTTATCCTTGGTGGGACTCCCTTTCGGTGTTTTGATAGGAATGATATTGGGCGTGATATGACACTCTTCCTCCCCATAGAGAGTTTGACAATCGTAGATACTGCTACTGTGAGCCAAACCTATCAATGTTAAACCATACAGTATAATCCCATGCAAAAGCAAGAAATAGAAACTCAAGTGGCTACTATGCTTAACTGTGGAGCAGGAAAATATGCAACAACTCCTTTGCTTCAATTGGTGGTTATTGGTCGAAGAAAGATGGTACCGAGATTCTGTAGATTATCGAATGCTCAACCTAGCCAACATAAATATCCCATGCCTATTGTAGAGGAACTGTTGATGAATTAGAGCCAAATATCACCAAGTTAGATTTGAGAGTCTATCATCGATCGGATTGGTTGATGGGGAGGAGCACAAGTCCGCTTTTAAAACTCATCATGGCCTTAAGTGAATTCAAAGTAAATGCCATTTGGGTTAACCAATAACTTTCAGCGAATATAAATATCCTGCATGGTACTTTTCTTGAGAAAATGTGTACTAGTCTTTATGGATGATATTCTTATCTATAGTGCAACCTTGAGAGGAGCTTTAAAACACTTGAGACAAGTCTTCACCATTCGCAAGAAAACCAACTATATGTCAAGTTGAGCAAGTGTTCCTTTTGCCCAGCAGAGGCTGAATATCTTGGCCATGTGATCGGTGGGCTGGAGTTCAAACTGACCACTCTGCTAAAATTTCAGCTGTCGGGAGATTGGCCAAGACCAACAAATGTGAAGTAAGTGAGGGTCTTTTGGGCCTTCTTCGGTATTATAGAAGGTCTATCAAACACTATGGCATTGATCCAGGGGAGCCTCTCTGACGCATTAAAGAAAGAATGTAGTGTTCACTGGACACCTACTATAGAATTTGCATTTCGTAGTCTGAAAACTGCCTAGCTCAAGCCTCTGTGTTAGCTCGGCTCGATTTCAAGAAAAACATTTGTGGCCCAGGCAGTACTGCCAGAATAATGGGGTTGGGCGGTAGTTAATGCATGAAGGTCACCCTATTTCCTATCTAAGAAAAGCTCTGAGCCCCAAAGCTCAAGCACTCTCCACCTATGAAAAGAGTGTTTGGCTGTCATACTAGCGATGGATAAGTGGAGAAGTTATTCTACATCATGCTCCATTTACATTGGCAATAGATCAAGGTGAGTCGAACACTTTGCAAGATTAGAAAATCAGCAGCCCTATGCGTGAGCAGCTACAGCACTGCTAGTTCTTCTGGTTGATATATACTATAGTATATCTGAAAAGGTGAGAAGAAATACTACTGACGCCCTCTCAAGAGCACCTTCCCTAGTGAACTGCATACAATTTCCTTTTGCACACCTAAGTGGTTGACTGTGGTATCTAAAGGATATCAGCAACATGAGGAGGACAAATAACTACTCCAAGAATTAGCTCTCTCTGACTCAAATGACAAGGGATACGTATTAAATCAAGGTATCATTAGATACAAAGACAGAGTGTGGCTGGGTCATAATGCTGAAGCCCATAAAGCAATCATGTTATCTTTGCATGCTAGTGGAGTGGGAGGTCACTCAGGGTTCCAAGGTACTTATCAAAGGATTATAGCTCTATTTGCCTGGCCTACCATGAAGCAGGATATTCAAAGCTATGTGAAAAATTGCAAAGTGTGTCAACAAGCTAAAAGCTGAACATATCAAAAACCTGGATTGCTCAGCCCTCTACCCGATTACCTAAAGAAGCATGGAATTTGGTTATTATGGATTTTATTAGAGGCCTGCCTAAGAGCAAGAATTTTGACACTATCACAGTGGTCATTGACACAAATTCAAAGCAAGTATGACTATTTTCTATCTATGGCTCATCCATTCCTTTGCTTCTCTTCGTAGCACAACTTTACCTCAGATAATGTGCATAAGCTCCACGATCTTCCCATGGTCATAGTCAATAGAATCCTATCTTCAAGCACTTTGTGGCAAGATTTAATGTGAGTTAAGCGGCACAAAGATGAACATGATTACGCTGAGTCATCCGGCCGATGGTCGATCCGAGAAACTCAGCAGTGCCTAGAAACATTTCTAAGGTGCATGGCACACTCTTGCTCCAAGAAATGGGCTTGTGGCTGCAATTGAAATCTTGGTATAATACTAACCACCACTCAACTCTAGGCAAACACCATTTCAAGTTCTCTGTGGATACCAGCCCGGACACCTAGGCATTGCCAATCTCGAGCTCACTATCATCACGATGCATCCGGATGGTTAGCGAACATAACCTTATGCAAGGCCTTATCGGGGAGCACCTCCTATGCTCTCAACAACGTGTAAAGCATAGGAAGATAAACACCGATCGATCGACGCTTTGGGTGGGGGAATGGGCATACTGAAACTCCAACTGATGTGCAACAATCGTTGGTCAAGATCCAACCACAAGCTCGGATTCAAATACTTTGGTCCTTACCAGATTTTAAAAGGGCGAGGTGGCTTACCGGCCGCCTCTTCCAAAGATCCAAGAAGATCCATCCAGGGTCCACGTCATTAAACTCGACAACCTCCAGCAGTAATGATAAAGACCATTGATCCGGCTGCTCTTCAACTCTATACACCGCTAAATCCTCGGCAGTATTATGTCCTCGCAGTAGGCAAACATACTTGGTCATAAGTCAAGATTAACGGCATGGCCTTCCTCTCTTGATGGCAACTTGGGAGGCATCATTGTCGCACCAAATGACAACGCTAAGATGATGAACAAGACGAGGGCGCCCTATTTCTCAAGAGGAGGGGCATGCAACACCTAGGCTGTGAGCACCCATGTGTGTGTGAGTGGTTTGTTGCCGCCCACGTGGCCTCAGAACGACAACTACATATAGCCTAGCTTGAGGAGAGAAGGATACAATCAGAGAACTGAATATTGTTATCTCTAATCCCAAGCCTTCCTTCATGCTTATTCTTCCTCCAAGTTATTCCACTGCCTCTACCTACCACATCCCTGCGTGACGCAAGGAGTTGCCGATCCCAGAGCAGTCCTGCCCGTCAGACGGGACGCGCTTGCTCAATCTTTGTACTTGGAGAAAGGGAAGGAAGCGCCACCACCTACAAGCAGAGTTGACCTACCCTCGCTAGGCAATCAGTGAGAGAAGAGCTTAGCTAGGAGCTTGATTTAGCAGGAAAAGACTTCAAGAGATCTTATATTTTTGATCATTTGAGATTTTGGGAAGTAATAGCACTTCGATTATCAATGGTAATGGGAGGGTGGTTTTAGCGCTAGGAAAGGTGATGACGGTATTCGATTTGGTAAGATTTGATAATAATTGATTTGTTGTGTGTAATGGAGGACCTTTTGGGGCTACATTGGTCATTTGGTAAGATTAGCGTGAAGGAAATCAATATAAAAGGCATAAACATTGTCGAGGTAAAATAAAAGAAGAACCCCAAATGCACAAAAGGTCCCCGATCGACCCCAACTGGGCTCCACTATCGATCAACTAGAACGAAACAACACAAAGGGCAACATCTTCATCGAGCTCCTCCTTGAGCTTGGTTGCGCCACCGCCGGTAACATAGGCACCGCAAACTGGTTTTGAAGTATCCGTGAGCCACGAGGACTCAAAGCAATCCCATTACCATGGGTATCAAGACTAGCAAAACTTAATGGGAAAGGAAGGGGTAAAGTGGTGAGGTTGCAGCAGCGACTAAGCATAATATGGTGGCTAACCAATGCAAATAAGAGCGAGAAGAGAACAAGCGGAACGGTCGTGAAGCTAACAATGATCAAGAGGTGATCCTGAACACCTACTTACGTCAAACATAACCCAAAGACCGTGTTCACTTCTCGGACTCCGCCGAGAAGAGACCATCACGGCTACACACACGGTTGATGCGTTTTAATTCGGATCAAGTGTCAAGTTATCTACAACCGGACATTAACAAATTCCCATCTGCCACATAACCGCGGGCACGGCTCTCGAAAGTTTAAACCCTGCAGGGGTGTCCCAACTTAGCCCATGACAAGCTCTCGCGATCAACGAAGGTATAGACCTTCTCCCAGGAAGACCCGATCAGTCTCGGAATCCCGGTACATCAAGACATTTCGACAATGGTAAAACAAGACCAGCAAAGCCGCCCGATGCGCCGACAATCCCGATAGGAGCTGCACATATCTCGTTCTCAGGGCAACACCGGATAAGCGAAGCATACAGGTACCGATGAAACCAAGTTTCCAAGGAATGGTCCCGCACGGTGCTCTAGTTTGGACCAAAGCTTAGACAAGCACTGGCCCGGGGGGGGGGGGGGCTATAATAAAGATGACCCTCGAGAGAGCGACTCCCAAGGGAAAAGTAGGTGGTGGTGAGGCAAATGGTAAAATTCAATGTTGGGCCTTGCTGGACAAGTTTTATTCAAAGTGAACTGTCAGGGGGGTCCCATAAATCACCCGACCACGTTAGGAACGCAAAATCTAGGAACATAACACTGGAATGACGGAAACTAGGGCGGCAAGAGTGGAACAAAACACCAGGCATAAGGCCGAGCCTTCCACCCTTTACCAAGTATATAGATGCATTAATAATATAAGAGATATTGTGATATCCCAACATAAACCCTGTCCACCATGGAGAAATCTTCAACTTCACCGCAACTAGCAACGCTATAAGAGGGCTGAGCAAAGCGGTAACATAGCCAAACAACGGTTTGCATAGGAAAGGTGTCAAAGGTTAGGGGTTCATGGCAATATGGGATGGCTTGATAAACAGTAATAGGTAGCGCAGCATAGCGATAGAACGAAGCAACTAGCATAGCAATGATAGTAGTGAGATCCAGGTAGCGGTCATCTTGCCCGAAATCCGCAAGGAAGAAGAACGAGTCCATGAAGAAGATGAACGGATGAAGCCGAACCAACCGAAGGCGAACGAAACCTCACGATCGCAACGAAACAGGAACTAACAAGAAGAAGCACACAACATAGGTAAACACACCACACATGAACAAAGCATGATGCACAACAAGCATGATGCATGACCAAGCTACATGAAGCTACTCATGGCAAGATATGATGCAAACAAGAACACCACATCAAGGCAAGTTTAAATGAGTCCGGGAACAACATATAACAATTTCGGTAAGTCCTCATATGCAAATTTCGAAATTGGTCCAGATCTGAACAAACCTTATGTTCAAGTTGTTAAACAGCAAGTTAAGATGCACCACGATGAGCTACACGAAATTCTAGTCAAGTTACATATAAAGTTCATTAGATTTGGAGCTACGGTCTAGAAGATATGAGCAAAGTAAGTTAAGCTTGGCATTGTTGCAAAATGCACCCAAACATCAAGCAAACACACCAAAACAAGGATGCAACATGATAATATGAAGCTACATGCAAAATCAAGCAAGTTTCATATAGAGCGCACTCAAAACGGAGCAACGGTGCAACACACACACTATCCAAGTCATAGCAACAATCTGTCCATAACAGCAACTAGGCATATTGCAAGCATCAAAACAACATGCTACAGCACCCCAACATAATAACAAAAGGCATGGGCATGAATTACAGGTAAAGCATAACAAAACATGAACATTGAGCTATCTCCAGAAATCACTAGAACATGCTCAAAAACACATGGAGATATTGCAAATAATAACAGTTTCAGACTTTAGCAGAAATAACATCAGGTTGTAATGTTAAGAGCAAGCAAACAACATGTTACAGGAACATATCATGGAAAACAAAGGCTTGGCATGAATCTACTAATTGCATAGATCAAAAGACCCTTACTGACCATGAGCCAAAAAGGCACAGAAAATATGATGGCACCCATGTAAACATGGCAAGTTATATTACAGATTTAAACATGGCAGGAACAACAATAAGAAGGCATGTTCGTGAGCTTGAACCACTCACCAAAGAGCAATACATGGCATGGCAAGGCAACCAACAGTAAGAAGGCATGTTTATGAAGCTAAGCATGGCAAGAGCAAGTTCATAGGGTGCATGGATCACTAGGAAAACACATGGGAACAAGTGAACTTAATGTTAACAGGCGACCAAGAACATTTTCAAGCAACTTTGGAGCAAGATAACAACATGTTCCAGCAGGCTATAATTGCAACCAAGGGCATGAATGGATAGAGCATGACATGTAGATCAAAACATGTTTATAGAGCATCTCCAGATTATGCATAGAATGATTAGTAGAAGCATGTTAACATAGCAACAAAATATAACAGAATCTGCCTAGCAAAACAGTGACAACAACTACCCTACTTAGCAAGCTTGATACACTCAGCACACAACTCACAAAATTACATGGTGGGCACCCCTGGAAAGATGGCATGGCATAGATCAACATTCATGTAGAGCTCAACCGCATAGGAAGCACACATCAATCATGGCAAAAATGATAAAACAACAAGTTATAACAGTTTCAGCAGATTAACATCAACATGCACTCTTCCAACAGCATTTCGGGCATCAAGATGAACTCAAATGAAAATGATGCAATGGAATGAAATGATCTACTCGTCGAGGCTAATAATTTGACATATTATACGCACGAAACGGAGCTACGGATGCAGAGATGTGATAGGTCAAAATGGCATGATGATGACAAAATTTAGGGACTTAGACATTCGGGGTCAACCTCCAGATCTGGGCACGGATTTTGATGCACGCCGGAGAGCTCGCCGGAATTCGCCGGGGAGTCGCCGGCGAGGTCGAGGGAGCTCGGGAGGCGCGGGGGAGGCGGCCCCGGCCCGGATCTGGCCGGATCCGCCGAGGCGCGGAGGACGGCGGAGCGGAGGGGGCGGCGGGGCGCACGGTTCAAAGTGAGTCCGCGGCGGGATCCGGTCGGGCCGGGGCGCGCGGCTTGATCGCCGGGCGAGGCTGGAGGGCGGCGAGGACGGGCGGCGCGACGGGCCGGGCAAGGCGGCGGCGAAGCTGGGCTCGGCGTGGTGCCGTGGGCGGCGACGACGGCGGCGGCTCCGGCGAAGCGCGCGCGGCGGGGCGGCGGAGGCGGGCGGCCGCGGGCGTGTGGCGGCGCGGCACGCGCCATGGTCGCGGGCGGTGGGGACGGGCCGAGCGGGCGGGCCTGGCTCAGCCGGGCCCAAGCGGTGGGGTCGGCGACGTGGCGGCGACTGATTCGTCGGGGCGGCGGTTGGACACGTCCGGCGGCTGCGAGGGAGAGGGCTAGGGTTTGGACCCGAAATTTCGGAGGGGGAGGCTTATTTATAGGTAGAGGGAGCTAGGAGAATCCAAATGAGGAGCGGTTTTCGGCCACGCGATCGTGATCGAACGACCGAGAGAATGAAGGGGAGTTAGATGGGTTTTGGGCCACTTTGTAAGGGGTGTTAGGCTGGAAACAAAAGAGGCTTTACGGTTACCCGGTTAACCGTTGGAGTATCAAACGGACTCCAAATGGCACGAAACTTGACAGACGGTCTACTGGTGCTATACCAAGGCGGCTTGGCAAACCTCGGGCCATTCCGAGAAAGTTTAACACCCGCTCACGACAGGAGACGAAAGGGGGACGCCGGGGGACATAGGAGTGCCGGATTGCAAAATGGACAACGGGGAAAAGGCTCAGATGCATGAGACGAACACGTATGCAAAATGAGATGCACATGATGACATGATATGAAATGCAGATGATGACATGGTAAAGTGCAACACGCAAGCACATGACATGCACAACAGCGAAAAACTGGCGGACACCTGGCGCATCGGATCCGGGGTGTTACAACACTCCACCACTACGAGAGGATCTCGTCCCGAGATCTAGGATGGCACCGGAGGGAAAAGGAAGAGGAAGAGGAGAGGTAAAACTAAGTTGCTTCTTTGACAAATGAGTGAAACCACGAACCTTGAGAGGTTGAGCAATTTAAAAGAAAGAGTACAATAGAGATGAACGAGATTGCAAACAATCCGGTAGAAAAAATGAACAAGGAGTATTACGAGAATTTGAAGATTGAAAGACATGGAAATAAGAGCTTCACGAACGAAAAGAATATGACCACATCAGTATAATGAGATAGTCAAGGAACAAGAATGGCAGAATTTGGACAGAACTCCGGTAGAAAAGAGAAGAAAACTTGATGGGATGAAAAGATATTGAAGAGATGATACAACACTCCGGTTAAATGGATAAGCAAGAAAAGAACACGATCCTCACAAAACGAGGTGATGGGTGAAGAGCACAACATCACAATGCTTCCGTAATGAAAGAATAGAAGATAGATCATAGGAATAACATAATGTAGGAGAAAATGCCAACTTCTGCCACAAATGAGCTTGGAAAACATCCTTGCAAAGAAGAATCGAACGGAGTTGTTGGAAAATCAACAACAAAACGAATAAGCTTGTAGTGGACTTAATGAAACATCTCAACATTATAAGGTGACAAATGGCCACTAAAGGAAGCCATTGATTTGAGTGAGAGCACGAAGGCGATGAAAAAACTTCTTTCACCAAGAGGGTAGGAGAAAACTTGGATCATTGATAAGCACCATAATAGCAACATTCCTTAGGGAAGGCTTTAGGTGAAAACATGACACAAGATAAATCCAACGAAGAGATTGATGGATTTAAAATACCTCATTCTTGACAACATGTGAATCATGAAACATGAATGAAACTGTCAAAAGTGACGTATCACCATCTCAAAAGATAAGGTAGAAAGAATTGCACTTTGAAATACATGAAGAAGAATACTTGAACTCCTCAAAACAAAACATGTGTTGAACACCATGTTTACTTTTGAGTATAGCTTGGCGGCTCATAACTTCGAGAGAAAACTTGAAGACCAATTGCAGAATGAAAGGAATCCTTGACGAACCACCATGTAGAGCCTCCATGAAGAACTCCGGTAATAAAAGGATGATAAAAAGAAAGAGAACTTGAAAATGCAAGGTGAAGCCTTGCGATGATTTAGATGAAGCTTCGTGACGAGATAATGCGGAAAAGTTGGAATTCCGGAAAAGAAAAGAATTGAATCACCTCAAGGAAATAAGAATAAGATTTATTGTATGCTTATCCTTCATCAAATTTAATTGATGACAAGCAACGGATTTGGCACACTACTTATTCTTTTGCAAGGATTGAAGAGGGATATAGCGCCAACTTGAAGAAGTCTTCGATGAATCACCGAGAGGATTGGAAAGGACGAATGAAATGATATGATAACAAAGGAAAAGAATCTGAAGGAACCACCGATGGGATTTGGAAACAACGAGTGAATTAAAATGATAACACAGGAAGTCAAATCTCGAACGAACCACCGTAAAAATTGGAGAAGAGAGTAGCAAGAGCACAATTCACCGGAAAGAATTGGAAAACGAATGAAGATACTTGAGGGGATTTAGATAGCTGAGAATGAAGAGATCATGAACTGATTAGAGGATATTTGAACGATTCATTGATAAGATTTGGAGAACGATAGCTACACACTGAGAATGAAGAATTATGGCATGATGGCCTTCGGAGGAAAGAAATGGAAACAACTCATGAAATACTCCGGATGGTAAGAAAAGAATTCTCACAATTGAAAACAATTATGAGACCATGAATATTGAAGAGAATGGACCAAGATTTAAGAGAAATACTTCTTCGGTCTTCACATGTTGAGAATGATGATGAGAACCACCATGAATTGTTGAGATACTCCGGGAGAATTAAAAGAGGAAAAGTTGAGCCAAAGATGAAAATAATTTGAAAATGACCTTGGAGAAGGCATGTGACTGATGAAAATTCATTCTTACATCAAACTTGGAAAAGAATTTAGGATAGCTCTGGGAAAATAGAAGAGTCAGGTAAGATCCTAGGAAAAGACCTGTGGGTTAGGGCCCACTCAAAAGAACATCGTTGAAAAGATTTAAAAGAGATGTTGCACCGGTTGAATTAAATGACTTGAATGAGATACCAATCTCGAAAGAGCTTGAACGAATGCAGAGTGGAAACACGAATCTTCGAGATATCTTGAGCACTCCGGAATAACAAATAGCGAGAAGTAGAATGATAATGAGGTGCACCGGTATGAGAAGACATTGAAATGAGGAAAAAAGTATGATCAACTAAACTTGACTTGAATCCACCAGCGAAGAGAAAGGAATGAGGAATGATGAACTAGTAGAACATCTTCTTGAAACCACCAGGTAAGAACATTGACGGAAAAGAATGGAGAAACTTCACAAAAATAAAAGGATACTTGGTAAAGAAATCTTAGTCCTTGAAGAAAAAGGGTGGGAGGGCGGGAAAACAAAAGCAACTTGGGACGGATGAAACAAACACCATTGAGAAAAACTTAGAAATGATCTTGCGGATGGGGAGAATGATCGGATCCACTTGAAGAGAAGCACACCGGTTGGAAAGGAGTTGACATGACAAAATCAATGATCAAAAGGATTAGTATTCACATAGCTATATGAGAACACCGTTTAGAAAAGGTATGGATTCAACATTTGACTTCGAAGCAACTCGAATACCACAAATAAAACAAAACAAAGGATTTGGCTTGCAGAATAAGCCGGAAACAGACATATGATAGAGATTTACCCAATCCCATATCATGCATTTGTCGGAAAGATATTCTAGGAGCTACTTGAATTCCCACCTATAAACTCCAAACTTTCGTTATGCAACTGGTGTTGGGGATACAGGGAAGCAATATATCTCACCCAAACTAACAATACCTACATCCAAGCTGTATCCATCCGTCAACACATAACCAAGAAAACTCCGGAAATCATGTACCTCAACCTTCGAAAAGCATCCGTTATACGAGTCATGGCAATACTCCCGTGCACTCACCTCAAGATCGGGTTATCGTGGTTATCTCACCAACAACTGCATAAAAGAGATTTTCGATGTCGGCGCATTTAAACTCGGTATTCTAGAACTGCAACGATAAAATTATGACGACAACACCTCAGAGCTCAACTCCCCGGGACACTTCCACTAAACCCCTGACAGGAGGCACCAATACAATGTTCTCATCATAAAACCATCGGAACGATTCCAAGATACCCGCGTGATCCTAAATTTTTTTAGTGAAATTTGAGAAGAGAAGAGTCAAAACTCTACGTCAGGAGACCTCACCAGAGCGACGAAGAGACTGGGGAGTAAAAAGAATTCCTAACTCTCCGATATATATAATCCTAAATGACTCAAAACATTTTTCTAGACACAACTCGGCCGCTAAAAACGATCAAGCAGTGGGGCTCCTAAGGTCGGGGAAGGCTTTGATTACCAACTTGTAACGCCCTCGATGCGGCTATATCTCCCACGTGTCGAAGCACGACTTAGAGGCATAACCGCATTGAAAGCAATGTCGCAAGTGAGGTAATCTTCACACAACCCATGTAATACATAAGGGAAAGAGATACATAGTTGGCTTACAATCGCCACTTCACACAATTACATGAATAAAGCATTACATCATCCAGATACAATCAAGGTCCGACTACGGAACCAAAATAAAAGAAGAACCCCAAATGTGACAAAAGGTCCCCGATCGACCCCAACTGGGCTCCACTACTGATCAACTAGAATGAAACAACACAAAGGGCAACATCTTCATCGAGCTCCTCCTTGAGCTTGGTTGCGCCACCGCCGGTAACATAGGCACCGCAAACTGGTTTTGAAGTATCCGTGAGCCACGAGGACTCAGCAATCCCATTACCATGGGTATCAAGACTAGCAAAGCTTAATGGGAAAGGAAGGGGTAAAGTGGTGAGGTTGCAGCAGCGACTAAGCATAATATGGTGGCTAACCAACGCAAATAAGAGCGAGAAGAGAACAAGCGGAACGGTCGTGAATCTAACAATGATCAAGAGGTGATCCTGAACACCAACTTACGTCAAACATAACCCAAAGACCGTGTTCACTTCTCGGACTCCACCGAGAAGAGACCATCACGGCTACACACACGGTTGATGCGTTTTAATTCGGATCAAGTGTCAAGTTATCTACAACCGGACATTAACAAATTCCCATCTGCCACATAACCGCGGGCACGGCTCTCGAAAGTTTAAACCCTGCAGGGGTGTCCCAACTTAGCCCATGACAAGCTCTCGCGATCAACGAAGGAATAGACCTTCTCCCAAGAAGACCCGATCAGTCTCGGAATCCCGGTACATCAAGACATTTCGACAATGGTAAAACAAGACCAGCAAAGCCGCCCGATGCGCCGACAATCCCGATAGGAGCTGCACATATCTCGCTCGTGGCAACACCGGATAAGCGAAGCGTCTGGTACCGACGAATCCAAGTTGCCAAGGAATGGTCCCAAGACGGTGTCTAGTTTGGACCAACGCTAGACAAGCAATCGCCCGGGGAGCTATAATAAAGATGACCTCGAGAGAGCGACTCCCAAGGAAAAGTAGGTGGTGGTGAGGCAAATGGTAAAAGTCAATGTTGGGCCTTCTTTGTACAAGTTTTATTCAAAGCGAACCGTCGGGGGTCCCATAAATCACCCGACCGCGTTAGGAATGCAAAATCCGGGAACATAACACCGTATGACGGAAACTAGGGCGGCAAGAGAAAAACAAAACACCGTGCATAAGGTCAACCTTCCACCCTTTACCAAGTATATAGATGCATTAATAATAATATAAGAGATATTGTGATATCCCAACATAAACCACATCCACCATGGAGAAATCTTCAACTTCACCGCAACTAGCAATGCTATAAGAGGGCTGAGCAAAGCGGTAACATAGCCAAACAACGGTTTGCATAGGAAAGGTGTCAAAGGTTAGGGTTCATGGCAATATGGGATGGCTTGATAAACAGGTAATAGGTAGCGCAGCATAGCGATAGAACGAAGCAACTAGCATAGCAATGATAGTAGTGAGATCCAGTAGTAGCGGTCATCTTGCTCGAAATCCCGCAAGGAAGAAGAACGAGTCCATGAAGAAGATGAACGGATGAAGCCGAACCCACCGAAGGCGAACGAAACCTCACGATCGCAACGAAACAGGAACTAACAAGAAGAAGCACACAACATAGGTAAACACACCACACATGAACAAAGCATGATGCACAACAAGCATGATGCATGACCAAGCTACATGAAGCTACTCATGGCAAGAGACGATGCAAACAAGAACACCACATCAAGGCAAGTTTAAATGAGGCCGGGAACAACATATAACAATTCCAGTAAGTCCTCATATGCAAATTTCGAAATTGGTCCAGATCTGAACAAACCTTATGTTAAAGTTGTTAAACAGCAAGTTAAGATGCACCACGATGAGCTACACGAAATTCTAGTCAAGTTACATATAAAGTTCATTAGATTCGGAGCTACGATCTAGAAGATATGAGCAAAGCAAGTTAAGCTTGGCATTGTTGCAAAATGCACCCAAACATCAAGCAAACATACCAAAACAAGGATGCAACATGATAATATGAAGCTACATGCAAAATCAAGCAAGTTTCATATAGAGCACACTCAAAACAGAGCAACGGTGCAACACACACACACTATCCAAGTCATAGCAACAATCTGTCCATAACAGCAACTAGGCATATTGCAGGCATCAAAACAACATGCTACAGCACCCCAACATAATAACAAAAGGCATGGGCATGAAGTACAGGTAAAGCATAACAAAACATGAACACTGAGCTATCTCCAGAAATCACTAGAACATGCTCAAAAACACATGGAGATATTGCAAATAATAACATTTCAGACTTTAGCGTAAATAACATCAAAGTTGTAATGTTAAGAGCAAGCAAACAACATGTTACAGAACATATCATGGCAAACAAAGGCATGGCATGAATCTACTAATTGCATAGATCAAAAGACCCTATCGACCATGAGCCAAAAAGGCATGAGAAAATATGATGGCACCCATGTAAACATGGCAAGTTATATTACAGATTTAAACATGGCAGGAACAACAATAAGTAGGCATGTTCGTGAGCTTGAACCACTCACCACAGAGCAATACATGGCATGGCAAGGCAACCAACAGTAAGAAGGCATGTTTATGAAGCTAAGAATGGCAAGAGCAAGTTCATAGGGTGCATGGATCACTAGGAAAACACATGGGAACAAGTGAACTTAATGTTAACAGGCTGACAACAACATTTTCAAGCAACTTTGGAGCAAGATAACAACATGTTCCAGCAGGCTATAATTGCAACCAAGGGCATGAATGGATAGAGCATGACATGTAGATCAAAGCATATTTATAGAGCATCTCCAGATTATGCATAGAATGATTAGTAGAAGCATGTTAACATAGCAACAAAATATAACAGAATCTGCCTAGCAAAACAGTAACAACAACTACCCTACTTAGCAAGCTTGATACACTCAGCACACAACTCACAAAAATACATGGTTGGCACCCCTGGAAAGATGGCATGGCATAGATCAACATTCATGTAGAGCTCAACCTCATAGGAAGCACACATCAATCATGGCAAAAATGATAAAATAGCAAGTTATAACAGTTTCAGCAGATTAACGTCAACATGCACTCTTCCAACAGCATTTCGGGCATCAAGATGAACTCAAATGAAAATGATGCAATGGAATGAAATGATCTACTCGTCGAGACGAACAATTTGACATATTATACGCACAAAACGGAGCTACGGATGCAGAGATGTGACAGGTCAAATATGGCATGATGATGACAAAATTTCGGGACTTAGACATTCGGGGTCAACCTCCAGATCTGGGCACGGATTTTGATGCACGCAGGAGAGCTCGCCGGAATTCGCCGGTGAGTCGCCGGCGAGGTCGAGGGAGCTCGGGAGGCGCAGGGGAGGCGGCCCCGGCCCGGATCTGGCCGGATCCGGCCGGAGGCGGCGGAGGATGGCGGGAGCGGAGGGCTGCGCCGCGGGCGGCGCTGTTCAAAGTGAGTCCGGTGGGATCCGGTCGGGCAGGCGCGCGCCTTGGCGAGGCTGGAGGGCGGCGAGGACGGGCGGCACGACGGGCCAGCAAGGCGGCGGCGAAGCTGGGCTCGCGCGGCGCTGTGGGCGGAGGACGGGCGGCGGCTCGCAAAGCGCGCGGGCGGCGGCGGCGGGGCGGCGGCGGCGCGGCGGGTGGCGGGCGGCACACGCCATGGTCGCGGGGCGGCGGACGGGCCGAGCGGCCGGCCTCGGGCTCGATGGGCCCAGCGGTGGGAGGCGCCGACCGCGGCGGGTTGGCGATGTGGCGGCGACTGATTCGTCGGGGCGGCGGTTGGACATGTCCGGCGGCTGCGAGGGAGAGGGCTAGGGTTTGGACCCAAAATTTCGGAGGGGGAGGCTTATTTATAGGTAGAGGGAGCTAGGAGAGTCCAAATGAGGAGCGGTTTTTGGCCACGCGATCGTGATCGAACGACCAAGAGCATGGAGGGGAGATAGATGGGTTTTGGGCCACTTTGGAAGGGGTGTTAGGCTGGAAACAAAAGAGGCTTTACGGTTACCCGGTTAACCGTTGGAGTATCAAACGGACTCCAAATGGCACGAAACTTGACAGGTGGTCTACTGGTGCTATACCAAGGCTGCTTGGCAAACCTCGGGCCATTCCGAGAAAGTTTAACACCCGCTCACGACAGGAGACGAAAGGGGGACGCCGGGGGACATAGGAGTGCCGGATTGCAAAACGGACAATGGGGAAAAGGCTCAGATGCATGAGACGAACACGTATGCAAAATGAGATGCACATGTTGACATGATATGAAATGCAGATGATGACATGGCAAAGTGCAACACGCAAGCACATGACATGGCAACAACGGCGAAAAACTGGCGGACACCTGGCGCATCGGATCCGGGGCGTTACAAGGCAACAACAACAACAACCCACAGCCACCACCCCCTATTGACAACCTAGCCCGTTTTCGGAGGTTGAATCCGTCGGTGTTCTCTAGCAGCACCGAGCCGATTGTTGCAGATGATTGGCTCCGCAAGATTGGAAGAGAGATGGCTACTGCAGGATGCATTGATGCGGAGAGAGTACGCTTTGCCGCACATTAGCTTGATGGACCCGCAACATCTTGGTGGGAGAACTTCACCACCACTTACCCCATTGATATAGTTACATGGGATCAGTTTCAGCAGGCTTTCCGCACCGCACATGTTTCAGCTGGAGCTATGAGCATGAAGAAGCGCGAGTTTCGCAACTTGCACCAAGGAAGTCATACAGTGGGACAGTATGTGGATGAGTTCAACAAGTTAGCACGCTATGCCCTAGATGATGTGGCCACAGATGCTGTGAAGCAGGAGAAGTTTCTTGAGGGACTCAATGATGAGCTAAGTATGCAGTTGATGGTGGCAACCTTCAACAACTACCAGGAGCTGGTAGACAGGCCCTCATGATAGAAGGCAAGCAACAACAGATTGATAACCGCAAGAGGAAGTATGGACATGGGAGGTACACTTCTGGAGCTCAACAGAAGCCCCGCTATTCCCCGTACTCGGGAGGACATACTCATAACCATGGAGGACATATGCAAATGGAGGAAGTTCACACAACCACAGTGGCCCTAAGAATGGCAATGGGAATGGAGGAAACAACAGTCAGAACCGTTCCAACCCTGCGACCCTAGCCAAGAGGGATCTGAGTCACATTACTTGTTTCAAGTGCGGGAAGACTGGACATTACGCCACTGAATGTCCTGAAGCAAAGAATGGAAATGGAAATGGAAGTTCTGCAAAGAAGCCCAACCCCTTCACCAAAGGTCAGGTGAACCACGTCAGTGTGGAGGAGATCGAGGAGCAGCACGATGCAATTGTTGGTAAGTTTTTGATTAATGCATTTACAACACTTGTTCTTTTCGATACTGGTGCATCTCATTCATTCATATCAAGGGAATTTGTGGATAAGTATAATTTGCCGACAGTAGCCCTTAAGTCACCTATGTTAGTGAGTTCCCCAGGAGCAGAGTATATGGCTAGTAGGGGATGCTATCGCTGCCAAGAACTATAGGTAGACATGTTTTCCCCAATCGACCGATTGTCCCGAGTCACAAGGATTGGATGTGATACTAAGCATGGATTGGCTATCCAAATATGAGGGAAACATCGATTGCGCCAGTAAATCAATTCTTCTCACCACCCTGGAAGGAAAGAGGATCAAGTATGTGTCTAGGCATGTGCCGAGGAGGACTCGGGTGAATTCCTTATCAGGAGTTCTTCAGGAGGAAGTACCAGTGGTGAAGGATTATCCCGATGTATTTCCGGAAGAGTTACCAGGCATGCCACCAGATCGAGACATTGAGTTTTTGATTGAGTTATTGCCAGGCACCAGACTAATATCCAAGAGACCATATCGGATGCCCGCAAATGATCTAGAGGAAATTAAGATGCAGATTAAGGAGTTACTGGAGAAAGGTTATATTTGACCAAGTTCAGCACCTTGGGGAGCCCCAGTGCTTCTAGTGGAGAAGAAGGATGGATCTTTGAGGATGATGGTTGATTATCGTGCGCTGAATGAGGTGACGATTAAGAACAAGTACCCTCTGCCAATGAGCAATGATTTGTTTGACCAGCTGCAAGGAGCTAAGGTTTTCTCCAAGATCGATCTTCGATCAGGTTATCATCAGTTGAGATCCGAGAGCAGGATATACCTAAGGCAACTTTTACCACGAGGTATGGGCTATATGAGTATACCTTTATGTCATTTGGTTTGACTAATGCCCCTGCCTATTTCATGAGTATGATGAACAAGGTGTTCATGGAGTTTTTGCATAAGTTCGTCGTGGTGTTCATTGATGATATATTGGTCTACTCGAAGAATGAAGAAGAGCATAAGGAACATTTGCGTTTGTTTCTCCAGAAGCTCAGGGAACATCAGTTGTATGCCAAGTTTAGCAAATGTGAGTTTTGGTTGAAGGAAGTTGGATGTCTCGGACATGTTATATCCGGAGAAGGGATAGCAGTAGACCCTACCAAGGTTGCTTCTGTCACTAAATGGTTGGCACCCACCTCAGTGGGAGAGATCAAAAGTTTTCTTGGACTGGCATGTTATTTGAGAATTCTTCTCAGATTGCAAAGCCCATGATGGAGTTATTGAAGAAGGACGCCAAGTTCAAATGGACTGATGATTGTGAGGCCAGTTTTCAGGAGTTGAAGAAACGTTTGGTTACAACACCATTGCTGATTCTCCCAGACATACGCAAGGATTTCCAAGTGTATTGCGATGATTCACATCGAGGACTTGGAGGTGTGCTTATGCAGGATGGAAGAGTTGTTTCGTATGCCTCACGACAGCTTCGACCTCATGAGTTGAATTATGCTATGCATGATTTGGAGTTAGCAGCCGTAGTGCATGCGCTCAAGACAGGGAGACACTTTCTTATCGGTAACCGTAGCGATGTTTACACGGATCATAAGATTTGAAATACATCTTCACACAGAAGGAGTTGAACCTCAGGTAGAGGAGATGGTTGGAGCTCATAAAGGATTATGACATAAGATTGCATTATCATCCAGGAAAGGCCAACATCATAGCAGATGCGTTGAGCTGCAAGAGTTATGTTAATTAACACGCTCATAACCATATGATTACCTAAGGAGTTAGTAGACGACCTTTGCGAGCTACGCTTGGAGATAGTTCCGAGAGGTTATGTTGCAACATTGGAAATTTAGTCCACTTTGTTGGGTAAGATCAGAGAATCCCAGAAGACGGACAGGGAGATTTCTGAGATAAAGGAAAGGATGAGTGAAAGAAAGGCTAAAGGATTTCGTGAGGATGAGCACGACACCTTATGGTTTGAGGATCATAATTATGTGCCCAATGACACTGAGATAAGGAAGTTGATTCTACAGGAGGCTCATGATTCACCTTACTCAATTCACCTAGGAAACACCAAGATGTATCTGGATTTGAAGGAAAACTTCTGGTGGACACGAATGAAGAAGGATATTGCCGAGTATGTACCAGTATGTGATGTATGTCAGAGAGTTAAGGCAGAGCATCAGAAACCAGTAGGGTTATTACAGCCTTTGCCGATACCCGAATGGAAGCGGGATAAACTTGGCATGGATTTTATCACTGGATTACCTAGGACCCGTTCAGGCTATGACTCTATCTGGGTTGTAGTTGATCGCTTGACGAAAGTAGCCCATTTCATCCTTGTGAAGACAACTTATATGAGTGCTAAGTTGGCAAAGATAGACATGACCAGGATCGTATGTCTGCATGGAGTTCCGAAGACCATCGTATCAGATAGAGGAATACAGTTTACTTCAAAGTTTTGGAATCAGTTGCATGAAACCTTGGGTACGAGGCTAGAGTTTAGTACAACCCTTCATCCACAGACAGATGGACAGACCGAGAGAGTCAATCAGATTCTGGAGGACATGTTGAGAGCTTGTGCGCTAGATTATGGGTCTAGTTGGGATGATAATTTGGCTTATGCAGAGTTCTCCTATAACAACAGTTATCAAGCCAGTTTGAAGATGGCCCCTTTCGAAGCTTTGTACGGAAGGAGGTGCAGGACACCATTATCGTGGGATGAAGTTGGAGATCGACAGTTGTTCGGACCAGACTTAATCAGAGATTCTGAGGAGAAGGTTAAGTTGATTTGAGACAGACTCAAGGTAGCCCAGTCCAGGCAGAAGAGTTATGCGGATACTAAATGCAAGGAGGTAGCCTATGAAGTCAGAGAGAGAGAGAGCATATCTTCATGTGTCCCCACGTCGAGGAGTTAAGCGTTTTGGAGTTAAGGGGAAGCTCGCACTGCATTTTGTAGGACCACACAGAGTTTTGGAATGCATGGGAGAAGTTGCCTACAAGTTGGAATTACCCGAAGGTTTGTCAGGAGTTCGTGATGTGTTTCACGTTTCCCAGCTGAAGAAGTGCCACGCAGAGATGGCCGACATTCCTCTGAGAGATACAGTGCCACTGGAAGCAATTCAGTTGGATAGTGATCTGACCTATGAAGAGAAGCCAGTCAAGATTCTCGAGTTTTCCAGCCGAGTTACTCGCAGCAAGGTTATCAAGTTCTGCAAAGTTCAGTGGAGCCACCATACCCAGGAGGAAGCCACCTGGGAGCGAGAAGAAGACCTCCGTAAGGATCACCCACACCTTTTTGCCGACCAACCCGAATCTCGAGGGCGAGATTCATCTTAAGGGGGTTAGGTTTGTAACAACCCAATTTTCAATTAGGATGTTATACATAGATCATTCATATGCATTTCATATTTTATTGCATTTGGTTGTGATCCAAGAAATCTTAAGCAACTCAAGGACCCAAGGAGAGAGTTGGAGGTTTCATTTAAATTTCATTTTTGAATTTATTTCAAATTTGAAAAGTGGATCAATTTGATTTTCAACAATTCTTTCCAATTATTTTCAAACAATAAAAATAAATGAGAGAAGATAAAATGACTTCTTCAAAATAGAGGAGAAATATTGGAAAAAGAAATTTTGAAGTCAAATTATTTTATTTTGATTTTTTATTTGCATTTTTATTTGGTTAAAATTAGAGAAAAATATGCATTTTAAAAAATTGCATTTAGTCTAGAAAAATGTTCTTGAATCCCAAATATTAGGTAGGGATGGTGAAAATTATTTCTGAAATTTTAGGACTTTTATTTTTATTTATTAGGGTTTTTCTTCGCGGCGCCATTTTAAAAAATGCACTTGGAACACATCTGTGATGCTCCCGTTTCAATCGTACACTAATCATACATGCAAACGTGTACGATCAAGATCAGGGACCCACGAGAAGATATCACAAAACAACTCTAAACAGAAATAAAAGTCATACAAGCTTCATATTACAAGTCAGGGGCCTCGAGGGCTCGAATACATAAGCTTGATACACAAACGAGTCAACAGAAGCAACAATATCTGAGTACAGACATAAGTTAAACAAGTTTTGCTTTAAGAAGGCAAGCACAAACATCAATGACCGAAGAGGCAAGGCCTCCTGCCTGGGACCTCCTAACTACTCCAGGTTGTCGGCGGGCTCCAGATAGTAGTAGGCACCCACGGGGTAGGAGTAGTCGATGGGGGTGGCATCTGTCTCCTGGGATCCACCAAATGGTTGCAACAACCGAAAAGAAGAAAGAAAGGGGGAAAAGGGATAGCAAAGCACCCGTGCGTACTCATCCAAAGTACTCGCAAGCATCAGATCTATATACTAAGTATGCATTGGTATCAAATGGAAGGGTTGTATCTGTGGACTATACTACAGAATGCCAGAATAGAAGGGAAGGCCTAGCCTATGGAAGACTAGCATCTTCAAGCATCTTGCAGCATTCAGAAGAGTACATAATAGCATATTAATTAACAAGCATGTTGTAGTATTAACGCCCAGAGATCCTTCCTCGACTCCCTGCGAGAAAGAAATCCCGGAGCCAACATATCCATCACATATCTCAAGTATTCGTTTCTAGTTGTAATAGATCAGGATACCACTCTAAGCATCTGTTACCGTGCACACAGCTATTTGAATAGTTAATTTCCCTGCAAGGGTGCACCACATTTCCCAACACGCTAGATTACTCTGGCCGGACACACTTTATTGTGTCAATGCCCGGCCTCGGAATATCAACACGTTGCAGCCCTACCTAGGCTCAGGAGAGAGGTCCCCGCTGGTCTACATCCTAAGCACTCCGAGGTCTTGGGCCCATGGCCCTTTGCACTCTGGGTCGTTGCATGTAGACTAGGTCTAGGCTCCACCTCTGTCATGGATGGTGCCGGCCCAGACGTGCCGCAATACTGAACTGGACGTCTGACAAACCTTCGGCTAATACTACGACGCCGTGTGCCCATATCTGTTCTCGCTTGGTGGTTAGTGCGTAAAGGCCAGTGGCCAACTCAGAACAAATACCCAAACCTATTAGTGCATTACTAAAAGAAGTGACGGCTGTCGGGACAAGTCTGGAGCTACCACCCCCTCCTGGGTGATACCGCTAAACAGCCAGCCACCACCGTAACATCTCACGGGTGCTCTCCAGGCCCGCCTGAGTTTCACAGGTATCTCCCATGGGTGCTCACTAGCCCTGCCCGACTTTAACAAAGGTCTGAAGTAAAGTTAAGGTATCCGTGTGTCCAAAACATCAAGGGAGAAAACCCGAGGAATCACCCTCGATGGATTCCACTAGATGTAACCATCAAGGTGAACATATGAGGAATCACCCTCAAGGTTCACACTTGAGGTCCTGCATGAAAGAGTCGTATCGTAAGTGATGAAGAAGGAATCACCCTCGATGACCACGACCGAGTAGCTACACTACAAAGTTATCATCAGGAGTGCATTACGAGGTATCACCCTCGGCACTTGATAGTAGCTCTGCAGAGCCGAGCAACTAAAGGGGGTGAGGTGATATGTCGGGCTCTGGTCATCGATCATGTTGGTCGAGTCATTGGTCATCATCCCGGGGCAACTGGGACAAGGTGAGGGGTCACTAGCGAATCACCAACCGACCTATACTAAGCAGTTTAGGATAAGCAGGTAAGGTACAAAAGCAGGCTATGCATCAGAATAGGAGCAATCAATAATAGTAGCAAAATCTAATGCAAGCATGAGAGAGAATGGAATGGGCGATATCGAAATGATCAAGGGGGGTTTTCTTGCCTGGAAGCTCTGCTGAAAGGGAAGAAGGGTTGTCGGTGACGTAGTCGATCATAGTGGCATCAGCAACGGTCTCGGGGTCTACTGGAGAGAAGAGGGGGAAGAAAAAGTTAATACAAAGCACCAAGATGCATTACTAAGCATGACATGATGATACACGGTGCTAGGGGTTTTCTAACGCAGTACTACATGTTACCGGCGAAGGGGGAAAACATCCGGGAATGTTTTTCCGAAGTTTGGCATTTTCGGACAGATGAAACAGAGGGGGACGGTTCCATGTTCGCTATGCTAGGACATGTGATAGACGAACGGAGGGCGTAATCGAATTCGTCTTATTTCTCTGAGCAACTTTCATGTATAATTTTTTTATCTGAGTTACGTGTTATTTTATATGATTTTTCAAAGATTTAAATAAATTCTGAAATTATTATTAATTTTAAATAAAGATTAAATGCTAGGTGCACCCAGCTCTATGTACACAATAGTGTACACAAAGGATGACATGTGGGTCCTGGGGTCCCTGTTGGCTAGTCAAAGTTTGACTAGTCAACGTGGGGTGGGCCCCCTGTCATAGACTAGGTCTAGTTAATTAATTAAGTTTCAACTAATCCAGTGATTAGGCTAATTAATCCTAATTAATTAATTCTATTACTTATTTTTATTTTTAATCTTTTTAAATCTTTTCTTTTTAATAGCTGTGCCCACCGCCATAGGCCCAATCGCCCGGTGGGTGGGCGTTATCGGCAGCGGCGCGAAGCGGCCAGGTGCTCGGGCGCCAGCAGAGACGCAAGGCCGGCGGCCACGATACGGCCGATCGATGGGGCGGCGGCAGCGACGGGACCTGCGGCGACAGGAAGGGTAGGGCGGCTGCTGCTGGCGGAGGCTGGCTGCGGCGGAGCTGCAGGATGGGCGAGCGGCGCGCGAGGAGCAGCTAGCCAACTGTTGTGGCAGGCGAAGGCGGGAGCGGCGCTAGGCGACGGAGCTATGCAGCGGCGCGGCGGACGGAGGCACGGGCTCCGGCGGGCAGCGGAAGCAACAAGAGCAGCAACAACAGCTCGAGGGGCAGTGGGCACGGCCAGCCGCAGCAGCGGCAGGGGATGTGGCGAGTTGCATGGCTCGCAGGCGGGACAGTGCGCGCGTACGGGCGATGTGGGCGGCATAGGGGCAGCAGGGACGCAGTAGATGGTGGTGGGCGGCTGCAGGGCGGTGCAGCAGTAGGTAGCAGAGGGCGATTGCGGAGGCGAGACCATGGCGGGCGGCGACAGTCGCTGGAGTAGCGGGGAGCGTGAAGGCGGGCAACTGTAGACGGGGAGCATGAAGTGCTTTGTCCAAATGTCCGAATCCCCTCTTTGTGCGCCTTGGGCCTCCTTTTATACACAAAGGGGTTGCCACAGTGGCACACAGGAGGTGGCAAGCTACAGTCGCACGAGCTTATCGCTCGATCAACATAGGACAAGCGCATTTAATGCGTTCCATACGTGCCCTCTCGCTTTATTGGGGTCAGCAACGGAGGCCATCCCATCCTTCGCTTCTCTCCGTCGCCTTGCCACGCGTCCGGGCCGACAAGGCATGCAGCGCCACGCTGGCCAACTAGCTGCTGTGTTGGCGAAATGGTAAGCTTCCACGAAGATCTGCATGCCTCCATGCAGACGCCTGCTTAGTTGGCACGCCTGTCGTTGTACTGGAGTGGTGGTGAGGTGGCGAAACCTTGCCGGGCGCGGGCCTGGCCGCAGCCCAGCAATCATCGCCGGCAAGGCTTGCCGGGGTCTTGGAGTCGTTCCCCGCAAGGGTCTTGCTGGGGGTCTTCGTCTCCTGATCCCATGCGGATTTGTGGGCTGCCAATCTTCATGAGGGGCTGCATGCTATCAGGCATGTGCTCTCTAGATCTTGGTCTCAACGTTGTCGATGGTGTCAGAGATCTCAACCCCAAGGGTGGTGGCCCTGGTGGTCTCTTCGCAAGCTGCCCTGGCAAGGAGCTTGCCGGGGGCTTCGCAGGTTGCCTTGGCAAGGCTTTTTGCCGGGCGTGGCCCTTCCGGCCTTCTGCTGCTTGTCACTTTGAGCGTCTGTTTTGATATTCTCTGTTCCTGTCTTGCCTCCTGTCGTCCTCCTCTTGCCAAGCCCTGCTGTAGGCGTGGCTGTGACCGTCCGTGCACAGGTAAGGGGTACATAAGTACACACACTTTTGTACACCGACAGGAGCCCCCGGCCCTGGGCCACACGTAAGCGCAAGGCGTAGTTGGGCCAGGCCCAAAGCAGTGCGCGGGCGGGCATGGCAGAGGCGAACCGCCATGATCATTCTGTCAGTTGTGCTTCCCTATGACCCGTGTTGAGTGCGTGACATGGGGCTCACGCGTGGGATGGCCTCAGCATGCTTGCGTCATCTCGCAGTCGATAGCAAAGAGGTGGCCAAAGCTTCTCTTATTAAAAAGGAAGGAATCTGCAGGGGCGCTACTCATTTACTAAGTGGAATCGGGTCGCAGCTTGCATGGCGCCGCACCCCACGATCACGGGGTAGAAAATTACCGCCCCACCTGTCCTCATGCCCCCTTTTGCTTCACCACGTATCCCTTAAGCCTTGTGAAGGGCAGGCGGTGGACGCGGAGGACGTGGGCATTAACACTGAGGCGGAAACCCAGGCGTTTGTTAATTGGGGGAGCGGGTCGGCTCCGGTTCCCCATGCTTCCGGAGGCCGCATTGGCCGCGCGGGGCGGCTGCCCTTTGGGCTGGGTGGCCCGGCCCTGGTCCTACTCTTCTATAAGAAGGGGAGAGGGACGGTGCTTCTCCACATCCGCCCTCTTCTCTCCCTCTCGCTTACTATCTTCCTCTCATTTGTCATGGCGAAAGGGCATGCTTGCGCCTCGACGACAGCGACGAGGACTTCTGCTCGACAACACGTTCCTCCTTGATGACCCACAAGTATAGGGGATCTATTTTAGTCCTTTCGATAAGTAAGAGTGTCGAACCCAACGAGGAGCAGAAGGAAATGACAAGCGGTTTTCAGTAAGGTATTCTCTGCAAGCACTGTAATTGTAGGTAACAGATAGTTTTGTGATAAGATAATTTGTAACGGGTAACAAGCAATGAAAGTAAATAGGGTGCAGCAAGGTGGCCCAATCCTTTTTGTAGCAAAGGACAAGCCTGGACAAATTCTTATAATAAAAAAAGCGTTCCCGAGGACACATGGGAATTATCGTCAAGCTAATTTTCAGCATGCTCATATGATTCGCGTTCGTTACTTTGACAATTTGATATGTGGGTGGATCGTGCTTGGGTGCTGCCTTTCTTGGACAAGCATCCCAATCGATGATTAACCCCTATTGCAAGCATCCGCAACTACAAAAGAAGTATTAAGGTAAACCTAACCATAGCATGAAACAAGTGGATCCAAATCAGCCCTTACGGCAACGATAAACTAGGGTTTGAGCTTCATCACTCTAGCAACCCATCATCTACTTATTACTTTCCAATGCCTTCCTCTAGGCCCAAATAATGGTGAAGTGTCATGTAGTCGACGTTCACATAACACCACTAGAGGAGAGACAACATACATCTCATCAAAATATCAAACGAATACCAAATTCACATGACTACTAATAGCAATACTTCACCCATGTCCTCAGGAACAAGCGTAACTACTCACAAAGCATATTCATGTTCATAATCAAGGGGTATTAATATGCATTAAGGATCTGAACATATGATCTTCCACCAGATAAACCAATTAGCATCAACTACAAGGAGTAATCAACACTACTAGCAACCCACATGTACCAATCTGAGGTTTGGGTACAAAGATTGGATACAAGAGATGAACTAGGGTTTGAGAGGAGATGGTGCTGGTGAAGATGTTGATGGAGATTGACCCCCTCCCGATGATAGGATCGTTGGTGATGACGATGGTGATGATTTCCCCATCCCGGAGGGAAGTTTCCCCGGCAGAACAGCTCCGCCGGAGCCCTAGATTGGTTCCGCCAAGGTTCCGCCTCGTGGCGGCGAAGTTTCATCCCGTAAGCTTGCTTATGATTTTTTCCAGGGTAAAAGACTTCATATAGCAGAAGATGGGCACCGAAGGCCCACCAGGGGGCCCACAAGGCTGGGGGCGCGCCCAGTAGGGGTGGGCGCGCCCCCACCCTCGTGGCTGTGGTGTGGGCCCTCCGTACTTCTTTCACTCAATAATTTTAGTATTTCCAAAATGACTTTCGTGGAGTTTCAGGACTTTTGAGCTGTGCAAAATAGGTTTCCAATATTTGCTCCTTTTCCACCCTGAATCCCAGCTTGCTCAGATTCTCCTCTTCATGATAAACCTTGTAAAATAAGAGAGAATAGCCATAAGTATTGTGACATAACGTGTAATAACAGCCCATAATGCAATAAATATCGATATAAAAGCATGATGCAAAATGGATGTATCAACTCCCCCAAGCTTAGACCTTGCTTGTCCTCAAGCGGAAGCCGAAATCAAAAAATATGTCCACATGTTTAGAGATAGAGGTGTCGATAAAAATAAAATACAGACATGAGGGCATCATGATCATTCTTATAACAATAACATATATATATATATATTGTCATATGATTTCTTATGCTCAAGTAACAATCTATTCACAATGTCAAGTATGAATCAGAAACTTCATTGGGAACTAACAAACTATAATCTCAGTTATTGAAGCAATTACAATTTATCATAACATCGGAAAGAGTAAAAAATAGAGCTTTTTAGCAAGTCCACATACTCAACTATCATATAGTCTTCTACAATTGCTAACACGCAATACTTATGGTTATGGAGTTTTAATTAGACATAGAGAAAGATAGGGGCTTATAATGTTGCCTCCTAACGTTTTACCTCAAAGGGTAATGTCAACAATAATAGTTCATGCTAACTTACATCCAATTGGATATATATATATCAGGATCTTTGCAACACGAGGTGCTTGCCAAAGGATAAAATGAAAAAGGGAAAGGTGAGGATCACCTTGACTCTTGCATAATGTAAAAGACATAAAGTAAAAGATAGGCCCTTCGCAGAGGGAAGCAGAGGTTGTCATGTGCTTTTAGGGTTAGATGCACAAAATCTTAATGCAAAAGAACGCCACTTTATATTGCCACTTGTGATATGAACCTTTATTATGCAGTCCGTCGCTTTTATTACTTCCATATCACACGATCGTATAAAGCTTATTTTCTCCGCACTAATAAGTCATACATATTTAAAGAGCATTTTTATTGCTTGCAACATGACAACTTACTTGAAGGATCTTACTCAATCCATAGGTAGGTATGGTGGACTCTCATGGCAAAACTGGGTTTAAGGATATTTGGAAGCACAAGTAGTATCTCTACTTTGTGCAAGGAATTTGGCTAGCATGAGGGGGAAAGGCAAGCTCAACATGTTGGACGATCCATGACAATATACTTTAACTGAGATGTGAGAAAACATAACCCATTACGTTGTCTTCCTTGTCCAACATCAACTCTTTAGCATGTCATACTTAATGAGTGCTCACAGTCATAAAAGATGTCCAAGATAGTATATTTATATGTGAAAACCTCTCTTTCTTTATTACTTCCTATTAATTGCAACGATGACCTAAACTATGTTTGCCAACTCTCAACAACTTTTAAGCCTCATACTCTCTATGTGTGAAGTCATTACTATCCATAAGATCAATATGAACTCTTTTATTTCTCTTTATTCTTTCTATTTTCTCAAGATCATAGAAAGATAACAAAGCCCTTGACTCAACACTAATCTTTATTATATATAGCTCACAGACTCGATTACATAGAGGGATCACAAAGCAAAACTCAAAACTAAATCATACCAAAACTTTATTCTACTAGATCAAGATATTACCAAAAGGATCGAACTAAGAAAAACGGTAAAGATAGGAGTGTGATGGTGATATGATACCGGGGCACCTCCCCCAAGCTTGGCAGTTGCCAAGGGGAGTGCCCATACCCATGTGATTATGTCCTTGGAGGTGGTGAAGAAGGTGTTGTTGGTGATGTCAGGACCCCGATTCGAAGTCACACCGATCTAGCCCGTAACACCTCATATCACTTTGCGGCCTCACGCACGGTATTCCAATGGGTGTCGCCTTACCATGGCCCGGGACCGTTTGCGCCTTTTAGCTCACGTATATGATAGTGTCGCTAGCATCCATATGACAGAGAACCCGGGCCGACATGACTAGTCGTGAACCCAAAGTGGCACTAACTTACGGGGACAGGCATACATGAATCAACATCGAGCATGTCGGTCAGCAGCGTGCGAATCCGGGCTGTGGCCCTGGGCTAACAGGACCCCGGAAACCTGGGCTGTAGCAGGCTAGGCAGGACTCCGGATGTCACCGCGTGACATTTCCCCGAAGGAATAGACACAGGAACAAAGTGAAACACATGCCGGCCTGTCAAGTGTTCCGGAGTAGTAGTGCTGGGCTAGCAGGACTCCGGTGAACCAGGCTGCAGCGGGCTACTATGGCTCATGGAATCACAAGACTACGTTTCCCCATAAGAGAGGCTACCAAGGATCCCACACATACCAAGCATTTCAATCATACACACAATATGCTCGGTATGTGCAAATACAACATGGCATCACAACAAGACTCTAGGACTCAGAGTATTTATTCATTAGGCTCCGAGGAGCGAGATATTACAAACATGGGTCTCTCGACCCAGCATTCAGAGCATACAAGTCAAACACATGCGGAAGCTTAACCTGTCTGAGTACAGACAACTATAAATGAAAAAGGTTGAGAAGCCTGACTAACTACTAGATCCTGCCGAGGGCACAAGATCGTAGCTGAGGTAACAAGCTAAACGTCGAAGTCCACGCGGAACTACTAGCGAGACTGAAGTCTCTCTGCAAAAACATAAATTAAGCAAATGTGAGTACAAATGTACCCAGCAAGACTTACATCAGAACTAACTACATATGCATCGGTATCAACAAAGGGGGTGGTGGAGTTTGATTGCAGCAAGCCAGCTTTGACTCGGTGGATATCCTAAACTAGAACTGCAAGTAACTCTTTTGAGGTGGCACACACGAGTCCACATATTAACCATATCAATACACCACTATGGATCCGCTCCCATCTCCCTACGAGAACGCCATCCATAGCACTCACACTTATCTTGCGCATTTTAGAGTATCCACTTTCTCTTGTCTATGAACTGTTATAGGCAACCCAGAAGTCCTTTACTGCAGACACGGCTATTCGAATAGATGATGTTAACCCTGCAGGGGTGTACTTCTTCACACACGCTCTCACCACTTACCGTCATTTACATGACATGTACTTGACAACCTTCAAGCAGAAGCCCAACGAGGGTGTCGGCCATGGCCTACCTAAACACTCAAGTCTCTAGTCCAGGTTTATCGCCTATTCAGGTTCCATCCGCAGGGAGTCCGGCCGAGGTTTCCACATACGGCCCCGAACGATGTGTACTGGTTCCATGACACCAAACCGGGCGCGCAAGATACCCGCCACGTGCCTACAAGGCCACAACCCACCCCTCGGGTCAACGCTGCGCATGGCATCCAGCATACTACAAACACCAGAAACTACTTGCAACTCCTGGACAGAGGACAAGGGTGGTTAAGAACCTGAGAGAGTCAATTAAGGATCCCAATGTGTGGTAGTAGCTGTTCATGGATCACAAACACATAACTCAGTTCCTAAGGACGGCTTCAATGAGACAACCCACCATGTACTCCTACATGGCCTCTCACCGCTACCTTTACCAAATCGTGTTCACATACTTAGCTCACACACAGTAGGACATGTTTACACACTTCCGATTCATCGCCGATGAATCAGACCTGACACAACTCTAAGAATAGCAGGCATGACAAACAAGCATGAATGAGTTGGCACATCAGGGCTCAAACAACTCCTACTCATGCTAGTGGGTTTCATCTATTTACTGTGGCAATGACAGGTCATGCAGAGGATAAAGGGGTTCAACTACCGCAGCAAGTAACAAATGAATTGTTGTTGTCCTAATGCAGTAAAAGAGAGCAGGAGCGAGAGAGTGGGATTATATCAGAATGAACAAAGGGGTTTTGCTTGCCTGGCACTTCTAAAGATGATATAGCTCTTCATCGGTGTCATCGATCTCATCGTCGGTAGCAACGTCTACTGAGAGGGGACAATTACCGGCAACACAGAGAAACACAATCAATGCAATGCACAATATGATGCATGATCATGACATGGCAATATGAGTGTGTTGGCCTAATGTAACAACAACCAGATGGGTTTGAGTTATTTTGAACCCAAGGTTCAAGTTCAAACTCAAACTATGAATTTATAAGGTGCATTATCATGTTTTGATATAAACAGCAGTTTTAAGTTGCTTTAACATGCATGAAACCAGTATAGATGGATAGATTGGATTTTTCTGATCATTTTTCATATATAAATTATTTCATTTGGAGTTACAGATAATTTACTATGAATTTTAGAAGTTTAGGGCATTTTCTGGAATTTCCTATACAAGAATAAATCCAGTAAATGCTTTATTGCGTTAGCAGAGCGTCAGGGTGACGTCAGTAGTCTATGGGGACGGTCCAGGTCAAACCTGACTAGTGGGTCCCGCGTGTCAGTGTCATAACTAACTAACCGAGCTAGTTAGTGTTAGGTTAAGCACTAATCTAGGTTAATTAGGACTAAACTAAACCTAACGAATAATTAACAGGGGCGGCCCACACGTCAGTGGGTCAGGGGGGAGTAACCCCCGGTCAAGCAGGGTCAAACCCGCCGGACCCGGTCCATGGCTCGTCGCCGGCGATGACAGAGACGGCGGAGGGCTTCGAAAATCGCCCACAGGCGATGGTTTTGGGCGTGGGGAGGCTCTACGAAGAGCTCCTGCTCACGCGCAGCTGATGGAGCAAACGGCGGGAGCTGGGGTGGCCGGAGACGACGGCGAGGAGCTCGGCCGCGGCGGCCGGCATTTGGATGTGCGCGGGAACGCGGCTACGGCATGCATTTGAGCAGGGGATAGGGGGGAAGAAGGAGCGGGGCTCACAGCGATCTCGCAGAGCCTCTCGGAGTGCTCGGGGAAGGGCCAGAGCAAGCGGGGCGGCGATGGCGATCTCCGGCGTCGGGGGGGTTGAAGAAGACGGCGTGGAGCTCGGCCGCGGCGGCCGGCATTCGGGTGTGCGCGGGAACGCGGCTACGACATGCGTTTGAGCAGGGGACAGGGGGGAATAAGGAACGGGGCTCACAGCAATCTCGCAGAGGCTCTCGGAGTGCTCGGGGAAGGGCCAGAGCAAGCGGGGCGGTGATGGAGATCTCCGGCGTCGGGGGGGGGGGGGTGGGGTTGAAGAAGACGGCGTGGAGGCGCTCGGGGGCGCCCGACGTTGAACAGCTCGACGAGGAGGAAGAGGGGTACAAGGCGGAGCTCTTGGGCAGCTCGGCGCGTCGCGGGGATGCTAGTGGCCGCGGTGGCAGCGGACGGCGGCGACGGCTCCGCTCGGCTTCAGGAGTGAGAGCGAGAGAGTGCGAGGCAGGGAGAGAGGGGAGTGGTCGAGTGGGGTCCAGGGGGTCTGCGTGGCAACGCCAGAGGTGTCCACGCTGTCGAGGAGGCAGGCGAGCAGGGTGGAGGTGGCGCGCGCGTGCGCCGTGCCCAGCTTCTCCTCTGCCTACTGGCAAGAGGTAGAAGACTAGGCTGCCCCTAGTGGGCTGGGCCGCCAGGTGTGCTGGCCAGCTGGGCTGTAACAGCGCCAGGCCAGGTAATTGGCTCAGGTACTCTACTTTCCTTTCTTTCTGTTTTTTTTATCTGTTGTCTGTTTTTGATTTAGTAGGAATACTAAACCAATTTATTTACTTCTGTAAATTATTGTATATGGACTAGTGGTATTATTCCAGAGCCCCACAATAATTTCCAAAATTGTTGGACATGTATTTATTTTATAATAGAATAAAGCCAATTCAAATACATTATGATTTAACTCAAAGGCCCAAAATAATTATTTTTAAGCCTCCAAAAATATTGGTTTGAATTTTATTCTTGCCAATAGTTTTCAAGGTTTAACAGGAACATTTCTTGGGCTTATTTGATGAGATTTTAATGTTGATTATTTCTGAACTTGTTTCTGAGGGTTTCAACTAACCTCAATTCAACTTTCAGAGAAAATAGACATGATGCAAGATGCTCACTCATACTGATTACAACCAACATTCTAGGGATGTGACAATTCACCCCCACTAAACAAGAATCTCGTCCCGAGATTCATGACGTGAGGTAAGAAGATAGAGGGGGCACAAGACCAACACAATCTTCGCGATCCAGGTTGCACCTCATAAGGTTGTTGATTCGTTGCATACGTTGATCTTGACATCCTCGCTTTTGAGATCTTCATCCATGCGATGACAACAGAAAGAAACTCTACTAGGATTGATCTTCTCGAAGATCGAGCTATACAAGATCAACTCGCGGAATGAGACGTTGAGCATCTCTTGAGCTGAGAGGCAAAACACACCTTAAAAGGATGGAAGAAACAATTGATGAGGGTTTCAAAGTAGCGAGGAAAAACTGCCATGATTCCATAGCGGGGTACCTCAGGGAAGGTGACTCGTAGAATTATTCCCTTAAGTGGCAAAGGAATTACTTTTGATTCGGAGATCATTGAAACTCCTTATACCAGCCTAAGGCAAATCACAACAATCGTTTGGCGGAATACAAAGGGATGGCATGCCTGGACTAGAACGGATGATGTGAACTACCTTGTTGAAGACATCGCGATGGATGATTTTTGCTTATCATCAGAAATGGATGAGACCCATGGTACAATGGCACATTGGCGGTGCAAGCTAGGAACAAAATGCAAATGCTGGGAATGACTCTGGTAACTGGGGAAAAACCCAACAGTAGAGGGTGAATCCACTGTTTGAAAGGTTATAGCATAACCGAGGAAAACTGGGAGCGATCCCAGTTAATGCCGATGATAACACCTAGTGCTTGTGCGTGCTCTCAAGAACTTGAGCATTTCCATATTCATCAAGGTTTTACCAACATTCGTGTCAAGGATCCTGGCCACACAACATACTACCATGATGAATATTGGTGGAGGATGCAGATGCAAAAGAAGATAACACTTTCTCAGGTTTCACCTTAGCGAGGCCAAAGGGCAAAATCTGGACGATCGACCGAGAGACATTTAGCACTCCGCTTCTAATGTTCTCCTTGATGCACTAGCATATACCATTCATAGATATGGTTTGCTATCTAGAACATCAAGTAAAAGGTCGGACTTTAGGAGCTCAAGAATCGATAAGGAATAATTACGGAAGTAGTATCCTACGAAATCCTTATGGGGAGGTGGCCAACTTCCTCAATCAAGATACTACAATAATAGGTCTTCCGGCTGGGTGTGTTGGCCACGACATCCACTTACCGGTTATCGAGAGACCAATATTATAATTCTTGGGAAATGTTCCACCCATCATATCTGCCTGAGATTCAGATCTGGTTGGTGTCAGAATATTCCAGACTCATCAAGTCTAGGAAGAAAAATTAAAGTTTGCAACACAAATCGATGAGATGACGTTGCAAGATTCTCGGGAAATGGACTACGGTAGTAAGCTCCAAAACATGAGCTGGTTCTGCTACAAACATGTGAACATGTTGTCCTAGACAAGCATGACCACGTAGTAGTCTTACAACAAAACACTATCGAGTTCTGGCTGGGAACCATCAACGAGGATATCGAAGTTCTTTCATGAGTCCGGATTAGCTCTTATGAAGGAACTCCTTCTCCTTGAACAAATCAGTTAGTGGCTTGGTGTGCTAGAGAATTCATATGGAATGAAGATGATCAGTCTAACAGACCACGGAATACTTCGCACGTGCATAACTGACTTGAGATGATTCCAGAGGAGGTAAAAACATGCTTTCTCGAATTCATCCAAGCATATGCTTCATGAACGGGACATGAAGGTAATGCTTATAAAGTTTCCAATACTAGCTGGATGTTCAACACAAATCATGGAGAAGATAACAATGTTGCTGATGGGCTCAACAACAATTCATCCAGGTTTCCACATAAGTGAAATTCCAGAATTATGTGAACAAGGTGATAGCATTGGTCAGACCCAAAGGATACAATGGTGTATGCTCGAGGAAACGACCACGAGTAAGACAACATTATGAATATCGTTGGTTGTGATTTGATTTGACATTAGCCCTTACGCAAATCAAAGATTTGGGTAAGACAATAGATCCAACAATTGACACGAGGATCAATCAATGAAGGTATCATCTTCTTCAACACACATACAAGATATCCCTTAAAATGAACTAAGTCGGGCAAGCTTTTATCTTCCAACTCTCCAGGTTGTTGTTTAGCTTAACCAACTAGCTCGGGGTATCCGACACGGATTCTTGGAGAAGGGGTGGTTACAGAAAACCAACTTGCTCACAAACTCAACATAGCGGCCAGATGACGACCTGGTGATACTTCCGAAAAGATATTCAGAAAATCATGAACCACCGATATGTTACTAAGCTCGAGAACAACCATGCTTTTCAGGGTAAGATGATATGATCAAATAAGCAAGGGTGGGCACTATCCTAACTCATTGATCGAAAAGTGCACCGGAAATGAGGACTAGGTGGCACGATCAATCTTAGAATGATGATTCCATAATCAACACACTAAGAATGAGATTTTCATCCATTAACCACTAAGCAACATGGTTGCTAGGAGTTTAGATTTCACACATCACGATTCACTTGTCGGTACTCCGGTTGTGACAACACGGAACCGAGGAATGAATAATGATGGCGAGAGGTATCACTACATCGAGAATCCATAAGAGAAGGTGCAACCCTCATGACATTCTTGACATAAAGATGGTAACACTCCAATCCTAGATATGGATACGGAGCAAAAGCTGGGTTGGCATTTTGATCCTCGGAATACAACTACTTTGACCCAATCCTAGATATGGATAAGGTACTGGAGTTTGTTTCTCCTAGTCATTCTGGAATAGAATGGCTTGACGGACCACAAGGATAATAGGCATCGATAACACGAATGCACAACTAGTCCTGACTATCAATTGATAGACAGAGGTCAGAAAACAACTAAAGAGAGACAACTCAAAGGAACATATGATTTTCTGAGTTGTGGGTGCATGGACTAGTATGTCGAATCAAGTTCAACAGGTTTCTTCTGGATAACCCATGCAGAAAAGTAGAACTGGCAGAGTCACAATATAGAATGGAGAACACATCTAGAGCACTCCTGTTGTGATCTTTTGATCCAACAAACATCTGCCGTAAGTGGTTGATAGTATTTGGAAGAAGGAAATACCACGGACCTCGAGGACTAATGCAAAGTGAGGGAGTCCTGGACTAGGGGGTGTCCGGATAGCTGAACTATCATCTTTGGCCGGACTCCTGGACTATGAAGATACAAGATTGAAGACTCCGTCCCGTGTCCGGATGGGACTTTCCTTGGCGTGGAAGGAAAGCTTGGCAATATGGATATGTAGATCTCCTACCATTGTAACCGACTCTGTGTAACCCTAGCCCTCTCCGGTGTCTATATAAATCGGAGGGTTTTAGTCCGTAGGATGAACAACAATCATACCATAGGCTAGCTTCTAGGGTTTAGCCTCTCTGATCTCGTGGTAGATCTACTCTTGTACTACCCATATCATCAATATTAATCAAGTAGGAGTAGGATTTTACCTCCACCGAGAGGGCCCGAACCTGGGTAAAAACATCGTGTCCCTTGTCTCCTGTTACCATCCGCCTAGATGCACAGTTCGGGACCCCCTACCCGAGATTCGCCGATTTTGACACCGACATTGGTGCTTTCATTGAGAGTTCCTCTGTGTCGTCACCTTTAGGCCCGATGGCTCCTTCGATCATCAACAACGACGCGGTCCAGGGTGAGACTTTTCACCCCGGACAAATCTTCGTATTCGGAGGCTTTGCACTGCGGGCCAACTCGCTTGGCCATCTGGAGCAGATTGAAAGCTACGCCCCTGGCCATCATGTCAGATTTGGATGTTTGAATTACACGGCTGACATCCGCGGAGACTTGATCTTCGACGGGTTCGAGCCATAGCCAAGGGCGCCGCACTGTCACGATGGGCATGATCTAGCTCTGCCGGACAAGGCCCTCGAGGCCGCTGAAGTGTCCGCCCGCCCTTAGCTCGAGCCGATCGCGCCGATCGAGGACGGTGGCTCGACACCGCCTCGGGGGCTGCTACTTACGGCGATAGAGCCAATACCAACCCTCGCCCTTTGTGAAGCTCGTGACTCAAGGTGCCGGACTCTCTCCGGACTCAACCTTCAGCTACCGCTAATCGAATCCGATTGGGCCGATCATGGAGTTCACCGCTGCGGACATCTTTCAGCACTCGCCCTTTGGCGACATCCTAAATTCACTAAAGTCTCTCTCTTTATCAGGAGAGCCCTGGCCGGACTATGGTCAGGAAGGTTGGGATGCGGACGATGAAGAAATTCAAAGCCCACCCATCACCCACTTCGTAGCCACTGTCGATGACTTAACCGACATGCTAGACTTCGACTCCGAAGACATCGACGGTATGGACGACGATGCAGGAGACGACCAAGAACCAGCGCCTACAGGGAATTGGAAGGCCACCTCGTCATACGACATATACATGGTGGACATCCCAAAGGATGGGAATGGCGATGGAACAACGGAGGATGACCCCTCCAAGAAACAGCCTAAGCGCCACAGCAAAAATGGAGATTCCGGCACCGGAGACAATAACACCCCGGACAGTGCCGAAGACAACCCCCTCCAGCAGGATTCAGCGCAGGAGGACGGAGAAGCCAGCCCTCATGAGAGAGCGGCAGACAGAGAGGTAGAGGAGATAATTATATGCCTCTCTCTGAAGACGAGGCAAGCCTCGACAACGACGAATTTGTCGTGCCTGAGGATCCCGTCGAACAAGAGCGTTTCTAACGTAGGCTTATGGCCACGGCAAGCAGCCTCAAGAAAAAGTAGCAACAACTTAGAGCTGACCAAGACTTGCTAGCCAACAGATGGACTGAAGTCCTTGCAGCCGAAGAGTATGAACTCGAACGCCCCTCCAAGAGCTACCCAAAACGCAGGCTGCTACCCCGATTAGAGGAGGAAGCACCTAAACCTACATCACCAGCGCATAATATGGCTGAATGGCCACCTCGTGGCCGCGACAGAGAGGCCTCTTGGCCCTACACTCAAGCCGCACCCCGGCGCCGCTCAAAAAATACCAAGGTATGGGAAAATGCGCCAGACCTGCGGGATATACTCGAGGACAAGGCAAGGCAAACAAGATCGATCTACGAATCGCGTGGGCGCCCCACGATACGTGATGATAACCGTCATGCCGGATATAGCAATTCCGGCCGGGCCGAACACAACAGACAAAGCTCATTTGAGTTGCGTCGTGATATAGCCCAATACAGAGGCGCCGCACACCCACTATGCTTCACAGACGAAGTAATGGATCATCAAATCCCCGAGGGTTTCAAACCCATAAACATTGAATCATACGACAGCACAACAGATCCTGCGGTTTGGATCGAGGACTATCTCCTTCACATCCACATGGCCCGCGGTGATGATCTAGACGCCATCAAATACCTCCCACTCAAGCTTAAAGGACCAGCTCGGCATTGGCTCAACAGCTTGCCAGCAGAATCAATTGGTTATTGGGAAGACCTGGAAGCCGCACTCCTTGATAACTTCCAGGGCACAGATGTGCGACCACCAGACGTTGATGACCTAAGCCACATAATTCAGCATGCAGAAGAATCGGCCAGACAATTCTGGACACAGTTCCTAACCAAGAAAAATCAAATCGTCGACTGTCCGGATGTAGAGGCCCTTGCAGCCTTCAAACACAACATCCGCGATGAGGGTTTGCCCGACACCTAGGACAGGAAAAGCCAAAATCCATGCAGCCCTCACATCACTCATGACCCGCTTCTGCGTGGGAGAAGACAACTGGCTAGCTCACAGTAACAACCTGACCAAAAACCCTGGTAGTTCGGATACCAAGAACAGCAACGGCAGGTCGCATCACAATAAGCACAAGCGCCGCATTAATGGCGATAATGCGGAAGATACGGCAGTCAATGCCGTATTCAGAGGCTCTAAACCCGGTCAGCGGAAAAAGCCATTCAAAAGAAATACTCCGGCCCGCCCAATTTGGACCGAATACTCGATCGCTCGTGCGATACACGGCACTTCCAAAGTTACTAATCACACCAACAGGATTATTGGGTGTTCAAGCAGCAGCAAGTTAACGCCAAAACAATGACAAGGGGCTGCATAGCGATGACGAGGAGGAGACCCGCCGCCGAACAATAGAGGATGTATGGTTTCCCCACAAGTGCGGACGGTGAACATGATATACGCAACCCACATACCCAAAAGGGAGCGGAAGCGCACTCGTGGACGATATGCGATTGAGCCAGCCGCCTAAAGTTCAATCCGTGGTCCTCCCGCCCGATCACTTTTGATCAAGGGACCACCCCACTAGCATCCGCCATGGCAGATTCGCCGCATTGGTTCTAGACCCAATCGCCGACGGATTTCACCTCACTAGAGTCCCGATGGACGGCGGCAAGAGCTTTGAACTCGCTTTATCAGATATAGGCGCAAGATGGGCATAGACCCTCAAGTATTAAACCCACAAAGACGACCTTCAAAGGCATCATACCTGTGTAGAGGCCAACTTTGACGTGCTCGCTACACTTGAAGTGGTCTTCGGATCCCTGATAACTTCCAAAGCGAGGAGTTAATCTTCTACATAGGCCCGCTCCGCAGGTTATCATGCATCGCTTTCGGACGAACCGCATTGACGGTAAAGTTCAATGCGTGCCGACCACGATACCTTAAGCTCAAGATGCTAGGCCCTCGAGGAGTCATTACGGTCAACGGAAACACCGAACGCTCTCTCCGAACGGAGGAGCATACAACGGCTCTCGCGGCGGAAGTACAAAGCAGTCTCTTAAGGCAATTCTCGAGTCCGGCTGTTAAGCGGCCAGACACCGTCAAGCACGCCCGGAGTAACCTACAACAACACCACCTGGCACGTTTCGAGCACACGTAACAATGCGGCCCCAACCCCAGCCCTCGCGAAATCGCGAGACCAGTACCACACGTACATAACTACGCTCTAGAGATACCATGGGCATATGGGTAGGGGCACGACCATGGCATGCCCGGAGAGCGGCTCAACCGCACTAGGGGCTCCCAATTGTGTCATTCCTTTTTTTCTCTTATTTGCAGGACTCCGTTTTCCAGAAGCCCTGTCCGGCAGTAGACTTGCCGAACTCACGATGCAACAGCCAGGGAAGCAGAAAAGCTACGTCGAGTGTCCAGGTGGTCTCTATTACGAGCAGTATACCTGTTTTACATAACATCCCGCAGCCTACCCCTGGAGGGGGACATGTTAAATAGTCCCATCCCTTGCTTATCGTGACTATTTGTATCGCTCGCTTTCATTGCAAGATTTTTGAATAAGTAATGCATCGCTTTTGATTATTATTGCATTCCTTTTTTATCTATACATGTTCACTTATGACATGTTGCATCCAGACGCTTTGGTACGGCCAAATACACCAGGGCTTAAGTTCCCCAAAATATGGTGTGATAAGTCCAACACTTTAACAAGTGCGGCACTCAACTTATAGCATTATATGCATCGGTTCAATCATGTCTTGGGTCAATAGTTGGGTTTGCCCGGCTCCCATGTTTTGGTACCTTACATTCCGTTATATCGGCTAAGGTAGCGTTGGGAGAACCACTGCGCTTGTGCCCCAGTTGAGCTGGGTTGAGCACCTTAGTGGAGAAAGCTAAAACTGACCGTCATGATAGGGTGAGAGCCGGTCGCTGTTCGAGAGGTTTTTCGAGTCCCTAAAGACTTATGCCGCTTAGAGTGAGGAGCCGGCTTTGTCTGGCCCAGGCGTGGATAGCGCCCCGAATTCGGTCTTCCAAACACTAGGGGCTTCGCCGAAATTTAAAATTATAGAATTCTATGGCTAAGTGGGAGTGTTCAAGCATTATAAGTCCGGTTGCCTCGTTCGCTGTGTTGAGCGCCTCAAGGACCCAAGAATGGGAACAAGAGTGCTGGAGTTTATCCCAACACCCCAAAGACTGTGGCATGGGGCTGAAGCCAACGACTTGCCATCTCTCAAATTTGATAAACGGCCGCATGAAGGTAATATTTTAAATTAACAAGCTGCTTAGCGATATGAACAAAGTTTTCAGCGCAAGACAGATAACAAATGCGAGTCTACTCAAAAATTACATCTTTGGAGCATTCACCGCTATAAGGCGGCACCCTTCAGACACCCTTATAGTACATCTCAAGGCGATATTCCTTGCCCGGCGGTGGCGCGTCTGTCACAAGCTTCTCGGCGCCCATCTTACCCTCAAAGCACTTTTAGCTGGCAAGGCCCGACGGGCACATTCAATGCGCATGTAATGCTTGATGACTTCAATCCATGGACAAAGGCCCACCACCGCCGCACTGCATCAAGTAGCTCCTAGGCATGGCTTCTTTAGGCCACAGCCTAACTATGAGGCCCTTCGTGTCCTGCTCGCCACCTTGTGGAGCTCGACCACTGCTTCACTGGGCGCCAGGGTACCGGATGTCCGCCTCAAAGATATTGAGACCGAACACCTTCTCCGCCGATCTCCTCCTCCGCTCGTAGAACGCGCAAGATCGGACACACTACGGGCAGATCTGTGAACGCCCCGAGAGCTCCGACCGGTAGGTAACAGATAATTCACTTTTACATGCTTGCTTTGCATGAAGAATTCCTTACCCGCCGCTATCTTATTTATCGCCTCAATCTCCTAGAGGGTCTTCTGGGCTTCACCTTAGCGGCTTTGGCACTCTCAAGAGCCAAGGCGAGCTCGACTCGAGTTCGAGTCACGCCCAAACTCTCGTTTTTCCATGAGAGCCCGGAGCTCTTGCCGCACCTCCGCCACCCACGCCCCCTGCTTTCTCGCCGGGCGCTCAGGCCGCATTGCTTTCGCCTTGACACGCTTCCTTCGTGGTCACCACCTGCTCGTGGCACCCGCAATACTCACGCTATTCCTGCCATTTTTGCAACCAAATCCTTTCTATAAGGTATTACTTTAATAAGGTATTACTTACCTTCCTTGTCCTCGAGCTGCTTCTTGGCACGGCCAAGCTTGTTCTCGGACCGCCGAGGCTCGCTTCAATGCATTGACCTCCGCAACAAGGCGGCAAGGTCAACAAAGCAGCCTGCATTCCCATATTGACATGCTCATGTTAGACTCTCACAGATATCTTTTAGATCCTCGCTTTTCTTTCCAACACCAAACCGAGCATCAGGCTACCGCCTATGCGGTACTATTTTTACATATCTCAATTACATACCTCAAAGCCCGTTAGAAGGCTGGTACATGATTTAGTCAGCCCGCTTGGCGGATCGAACTTCTCGATCACCGCACTCATAACAAGGCGGCGCTTTCGTCGATGGAGGCGCCATTCAGCGCCTCCAAAGAATTATCCGTGCCTCCGGCGGACGGAGCTCACCGTGTCGCAGTCCCGCCTCTTTCATTTAAGGCCGCCACGCCGACTCGAAGCCACTAAAGGTTCCGGCAAAGGTCCGCCCAGGCTAAACTCGTAACCCTTTGGGGTTGATCCTCGTGCCCAAAGTCCGGAGGTTGACTTGCGGCACCTCCGAGACCTCCTCCTCCCGGCTGGGCCCCTTTGGGACTCCACCGCGCGCCGCTTTGGCCACGGGGAGGAGGCGGTCGGAAGTGAAGTGCTATTCACATCCGACGATCCAGGAGCCGCCAACGAAGCGGGAGCCTGCCCTGGGCGGGCTATATGGTTGTATTCGGCTAGAAGACACTACACGACAAAAAGAAAAATCATGAGTTATTCTCGAATCCAGACACTTACGATCTCGCCAGGGCTTGGCCCTCGAGGGCCACTCCTCTTCGCCGTCGGCGTTGGTGGAACGGGTCCGGAGGAAGGGTCCTTCCTTCTGACCCTCCGCCTCCCAGCTTGGGGAGGCCTTCCTTTTTTCTCTTCACCGGGAGAAGCCTCCTTTTCTCCTCCTTGTCTTCACGGAGGAGTCCGCTCGAGTCATCGAACGATGAGTCCGATAACACCGATGCCGGAACTCTTCGGGTTGCCGTGGCCTTCTTCTTGGCCTTCTTCTCCGGCACCACGTAAGGCGCCGGAACCAGCAGCCTCATCAATCAAGCGTCCGCTAGGTCTTCTGGTAAGGGAGCCAGACAATTAACCTGCCCGGACTTCTTCTGCCAGGCCTGTCAAAGGTGAGGGAGTTTAGATCCCGCATAGAGTCAAACTATGAAAAACAAGTGTCCCGTAAAGGGTAAAATAGATTACCTCGCCGGCTTGACGTTGCGAGCTGAATCCGCGATCTTCAGTAACGGATGCGGAGCTCGGCGCCCTTGAACAAAGACCTCCGTGTGTCTTCGACGTAGTGTCAAGAGCCCGCCAAGGTCCGTGTCAGTGTCGGATCAAACTCCCACAAGTTGAAAGCCCGTTGTTGGCACCGGAGGATCCGCGGATGAGCATGACCTGACTACGCTGACAAGCTTGATCTTCTTGTTCACAAGGTTTTGGACGCAGGTTTGAGTCCGTCAGCTCTTCCAAATCACCCCATGTCGCCCTTCTTTCCGTGAGGTGAGCCATGGGGATGCCAGATCTGAATTGGGGCCGCCGCCCATTCTGTGGTCACGCTGCTCGCTGATGTAGAACCACCCCGATTGCCACCCTTTGATGGTTTCCACGAAGGCGCCTCGAGCCATGTGACGCTGGGCAATCTTGCCCACCATGGCGCCCAACACTACCGCTGGCCGCCCACTACCTTCGGCTTGACATTGAAGGTCTTTAGCCATAAGCCGATGTGGGGTGTGATGCGGAGGAAGGCCTCGCACACAATGATAAACGCTGAGATGTTGAGGATGAAATTCGGGGCCAGATCATGGAAATCCAGGCCGTAGTAGAACATGATCCCCCGGAAAAATGGGTGGAGTGCGAAGCCCAGTACACGGAGGAAATGGGGAAGGAACACCACCCTCTCATGGGGCCTGGGGGTGGGGACGAGCTGCCCCTCGTTTGGAAGCCGGTGCGCAATGTCGTTGTGCAGGTATCCGGCTTTCTCAACTTTTTGATGTGCCCCTCCATGACGGAGGTGGCCATCCACTTGCCTCCCGCTCCGGACATGGCTGGGGAAGGTTGAGGCGAGATGCGCGACTTGGGGGATGGAGCTCGAGTACGCGGAAAAGGATGAGCAAAGGAGGAAGAAGGCGTAGGTAAAAAGGCGGATCCTTATCCCCTTATATATGGACGAACGAAACTATGCGTCCCCACCAGCCTGGTAAAACTCGCTTATCTCCCAAGCACCGTAATCAATGGCGCGGTTGGGTTACCCATGCCCGTATTGATGAGAATCCCGGAATAAGGGGACACGATCTCTGCTTTGACAAGATGTGCCAAGGAAACCGCTTCACTAAACGCGCTGAGGTGGAACAGAAAAACCGATTCGAATAAAGGCTTGGCCGTGGTGTGATGTCACGCCACGGAATACGTCAGCAGATTGAACTTGTGTAAATATTATTCTCTGGTATGTGGGACTTATTTTGCAGAGCCGGACACTATCCTTGTGTTCAAAATCTTCTATGAAGTATTCGGAGGAGGAACCCGCCTTGCAATGCCGAAGACAATATGCGCGCCGGACTCGTCGTCATTGAAGCCTGGTTCGTGGGCTACCGAGGAGTCCTCGACTAGGGGTGTCCGGATAGTCAACTATCATCTTTGGCCGGACTCCTGGATTATGAAGATACAAGATTGAAGACTCCGTCTCGTGTCCGGATGGGACTTTCCTTGGCAATACGGATATGTAGATCTCCTACCATTGTAACCGACTCTGTGTAACCCTAGCCCTCTCCGGTGTCTATATAAACCGGAGGGTTTTAGTCCATAGGACGAACAACAATCATACCATAGGCTAGCTTCTAGGGTTTAGCCTCTCGATCTCGTGGTAGATCTACTCTTGTACTACCCATATCATCAATATTAATCAAGCAGAGTAGGGTTTACCTCCACCGAGAGGGCCCGAACTGGTAAAACATCGTGTCCCTTGTCTCCTGTTACCATCCGCCTAGACGCACAGTTCGGGACCCCCTACCCGAGATCCGCCGGTTTTGACACTGACACAAAGGTTACTAATTTCCTAAAGGAACTAGCAAACACTATCAACATGAGGTAGGTAGGGTGAATCTTGGGTTTAAGAACCCAGAAATAGAATGCCTACTAACTAAATGGCATCACATGATGCTTTCAAGAATAATGGCCAGAATCATCACACTGGGGATGCAAAGCATTTCTAGATTGCTAAGTGGTCCTCTAAGACACCTAGGGTCATAATAATAACTCCAACATATACGACAAGGTAACGGAGTACCTCAACTCGACGATTAGTGTGGTTAATCTGGCCGAAAGGGACATCAAAACGGGAGGAAGGGATTTTGCAAATGCTTCAGACTATTTAGAAACCTGGGATGACTCGGACAGCATAACGGCTGTAAATGCTCAAAAGGATTTAAGACATCCTGCAAAATGGTGGCATAACCACTCGATCATCATAATATCAAGGTTTTGAGATCAACTATCAATACACGAAGATAGCAGGAACTAAACTGAGGCTTGAATCGACCAATCTTATGATTCTACAGATTAGTAACACGTGATCCTGATAGAACGAAGAGAAAGCCTAGTTTGCTAACCCCGTAGGAAAGATAAGATGACTCAGATCAGAAGGGCATAAGGTATAAGGAGTAAAAGAGCCTTATGTTCCATCCCACAATCAATTCCCTTATATAACTAAAGAATTTCTAGACTCAACGTCGACCAGTTTGGCTTGGTAATCCTACAGGCAGTCAGGCTCTGATACCAAAGCTGTCAGGACCCCGATTCTAAGTCACACCGATCTAGCCCGTAACACCTCATATCACTTTGCGGCCTCACGCACGGTATTCCCATGGGTGTCGCCTTACCATGGCCCGGGATCTTTTGCGCCTTTTGGCTCACGTATATGATAGTGTCGCTAGCATCCATATGACAGAAAACCCGGGCCTACATGACTAGTCATGAACCCAAAGTGGCACTAACTTACGGGGACATGCATACATGAATCAACATCGAGCATGTCGGTCAGCAGCGTGCGAATCCGGGTATGTAGCATTGGGCTAACAGGACCCCGGGAACCCGGGCTGTAGCAAGCTAGGCAGACTCCGGATGTCACCGCGTGACATTTCCCCGAAGGGACAGACACAGGAACGAAGTGAAACACATGCCATCCAGTCAAGTGTTCCGGAGCAGTAGTGCTGGGCTACCAGGACTCCGGTGAACCGGGCTGCAACGGCCTACTATGGCTCATGGAAGCACAAGACTACATTTCCCCATAAGAGAGGCTACCAAGGATAAACAACTAGATTGTCGGATCCCACACATACCAAGCAATTCAATCATACACACAATATGCTCGATATGTGCAAATACAACATGGCATCACAACAAGACTCTATGACATAGAGTATTTATTCATTAGGCTCCGAGGAGCGAGATATTACAAACATGGGTCTCTCGACCCAGCATTCAGAGCATACAAGTCAAACACATGTAGAAGCTTAACCTGTCTGAGTACAGACAACTATAAATGAAAAAGGTTGAGAAGCCTGACTAACTACTAGATCCTGCCGAGGGCACAAGATCGTAGCTGAGGTAACAAGCTAAACGTCGAAGTCCACGTGGAACTACTAGCGAGACTGAAGTCTCTCTGCAAAAACATAAATTAAGCAAAACGTGAGTACAAATGTACCCAGCAAAACTTACATCAGAACTAACTACATATGCATCGGTATCAATAAAGGGGGTGGTGGAGTTTGACTGCAGCAAGCCAGCTTTGACTCGGTGGCTATCCTAAACTACGATCGCAAGTAACTCTTTGAGGTGGCGCTACACGAGTCCACATATTCACCATATCAATACACCACTATGGATCCGCTCCCGTCTCCCTACGAGAACGCCATCCATAGCACTCACGCTTATCTTGCGCATTTTAGAGTATCCACTTTCTCTTGTTTATGAACTGTTATAGGCAAGCCAGAAGTCCTTTACCGCGGACACGACTATTCGAATAGATGATGTTAACCCTGCAGGGGTGTATTTCTTCACACACGCTCTCACCACTTACCGTCCTTTACACAACATGTACTCGGCAACCTTCAAGCGGAAGCCCAACGAGGGTGTCAGCCGCGGCCTACCTAAACACTCAAGTCTCTAGTCCAGGTTTATCGCCTATTCAGGTTCCATCCGCAGGGAGTCCGACCGAGGTTTCCACATACGGCCCCGAACGATGTGTACAGGGTTTTGCGACACCAAACGGGCGCCCGGCATACCCGGCCACATGCCTACCGCATCACAACCCACCCCTCGGGTCAGCGCTGCGCATGGCCTCCAGCATACTACAAACACCATAAACTACTTGCAACTCCTGGACAGAGGACAAGGGTGGTTAAGAAGCCAAGAGAGTCAATTAAGGATCCCAATGTGTGGTAGTAGATGTTCATGTATCATAAACATAGAACTCAGTTCTTGAGGACGGCTTCAATGAGACAACCCACCATGTACTCCTACATGGCCTCTCACCGCTACCTTTACCAAATCGTGTTCACATACTTAGCTCACACAGAGTAGGATATGTTTACACACCACCGATTCATCCCCAATGAATCAGACCTGACACAACTCTAAGCATAGCAGGCATGACAAACAAGCATGAATGAGTAGGCACATCAGGGCTCAAACAACTCCTACTCATGCTAGTGGGTTTCATCTATTTACTATGGCAATGACAGGTCATGTAGAGGATAAAGGGGTTCAACTACGCAGCAAGTAACAGATGAATCGTTGTTGTCCTAATGCAGTAAAAGAGAGCAGGAGAGAGAGAGTGGGATTGTATCAGAATGAACAAAGGGGTTTTGCTTGCCTGGCACTTCTGAAGATGATATAGCTCTTCATCGAGGTCATCGATCTCATCGTCGGTAGCAACGTCTACTGAGAGGGAACAATTACCGGCAACACAGAGATACACAATCAATGCAATGCACAATATGATGCGTGATCATGACATGGAAATATGAGTGTGTTGGCCTAATGTAACTACAACCAGATGGGTTTGAGTTATTTTGAACCCAAGGTTCAAGTTCAAACTCAAACTATGAATTTATAAAGTGCATTATCATGTTTTGATATAAACAGCAGGTTTAAGTTGCTTTAACATGCATGAAACCAATACAGATGGATAGACTGGATTTTTTTGATCATTTTTCATATATAAATTATTTCATTTGGAGTTACAGATAATTTACTATGAATTTTAGAAGTTTAGGGCATTTTCTGGAATTTCCTATACAAGAATAAATCCAGTAAATGCTTTATTGTGTCAGCAGAGCATCAGGGTGACGTCAGCAGTCAACGGGGACGGTCCAGGTCAAACCTGACCAGTGGGTCCCGCGTGTCAGTGTCATAACTAACTAACGGAGTTAGTTAGTGTTAGGTTAAGCACTAATCTAGGTCAATTAGCACTAAACAAAACCTAACTAATAATTAACAGGGGCGGCCCACACGTCAGTGGGCCAGGGGGAAGTCAACCCCCGGTCACGAGGGCTCAAACCCGTCGGACCCGGTCCATGGCTCGTCGCTGGCGATGACAGAGACGGCGGAGGCTTCGGAAATCGCCCACAGGCGATGGTTTTGGGCGTGGGGAGGCTCTACGAAGAGTTGCTGCTCGCACGCAGCTGATGGAGTAGATGACGGGAGCTGGGGTGGCCGGGAACGATGGCGAGGATCTTGGCCGCAGCAGCCGGCATTTGGGTGTGCGCGGGAACGCGCCTACGGCATGCGTTTGAGCAGGGGACAGGGGGAAGAAGGAGCGGGGCTCACAGCGATCTTGCAGAGGCTCTCGGAGTGCTCGGGGAAGGGCAAGAGCAAGCGGGGCGGCGACAGTGATCTCCCGCATCGGGGGAGGGGGGTTGAAGAAGACGGCTTGGAGCTCGGCCGCGGTGGCCGGCATTCGGGTGTGCACGGGAACTGTCAGGACCCCGACTCAATGTCACATCGATCTAGCCTGTAACACATCATATCACTTTGCGGCCTCACGCACGGTATCCCAACCGGTGCCACCTTACCTTGGCCCGGGACCGTTTGCGCCTTTTGGCACACGATATGATAGTGTCGCTAGCATCCATATGAAAAGGAGCCCGGCTGACATGACTAGTCGAAACCCAAAGTGGCACAGACTTACAGGACAGCATCCATGACCAAAGATCGAACGTGTCGGTCAACAGCAAGTAAGTTCGGGCTGAAGCGCTGGGCTAGCAGACTCGCAAACCGGCTGTAGGGCTAACAGACTCGCAGACTCAATGCGTGACATTTCCCAAGGGATGTATACGAACGAAGAAGGACACATGCCGGCCAGCCTAAGTGTTAGGAGCAAGAGCAAGCTACCATGGCTCAAAGGAGACACTAGGAGACATTTCCGTAAGAGAGGCTACTAAAGATAAACAACTAGATAGTCGATCCCACACATACCAAGCATTTCAATCATACACACAATATGCTCGATATGTGCAAATACAACAAGGCATCACAACATGACTCTACGACACAAGTATTTTATTTAAGGGCTGAGAGCCATTCATATCATACACACAAGTACGGGTCACACGACCCACATACAAGTCATACAAGCATACAAGCCAGCAAAGGAAGTGTTTTGTCCGAGTACGCATAACTAGTAAAATAAAAGAGGCTAGGGTAAGCCCAGCTATACTACATGGTCCTTCTCTTGCTCAGATCACCACTGGCCTTAGTCTACTAAATCGATGTCAACGCTCACGAAGAACCCGCGGAGGGTTTGTGGCATCTTCTAAAAATGTAAATTAAAGCAACATGAGTACAAAGGTACTCAAAGAAGACTTACATCGACCCTACATACATGCACATTATCAAGAAGGGTTGGTGGGGTTATTGCAGCAAGCCAGCTTTGACTCATGGCTAAGCTATCCTACGAGACACCAACTTGAAATAGTTTTATGACTCGAGTCCACTACTCATCACTTCAATACACCACCGAGGATCCAACCCCGCCTTCCTACGGAGGAGCCATCCTCGCACTCACGCTTATCTTGAGGCTTTTAGTAGTATCCATTTACTTGTCTATGAACCGTATAGGCAACCAAGTAGTCCTTTATCATGGACGCGCTATTCAATAGATGATGTTAACCCGCAGGGTGTACTTCTTCATACATGTTTCCACCACTTAGCGCCGCAGACACGCCATGTGCTCGGCAGACTTCAAGCTTAAAGCCGACGTGGGTGTAGACAACGACCTACCTAGACACTCAAGTCTCTAGTCCAGTTTATCGCCTATTTGGGTTCCATCTATGAGGAGTTCCGGCCAAGTCTCGCCACAGCCCCAAACGATGTGAACAGGTTCCCGAGATACCAAACGGCATCCGTACACCGTGCCACGCACCTACCGTGATCACAGCCCACCCCTACGGTCACGCTGTCCACGGCCTCCAAGATGGGCTACAAACACGTAAACTACTTGCAACTCCCCGGATAGAGGACTAGCGTGACTAAGAAGTCGAGCGGGGTCATATCTCAGGGCCCAATGTATGGTAGTAGCTGTTTCTTAAATCACACATACAGATCTCAGTGCTTAAGGACGGCCTCAATGAAACAACCCACCATGTACTCCTACATGGCCTCTCATCGATACCTTTACCAAATCGTGTTCAACACCTTACTCTCATACCGACTCGATCATTTCACTCTAGCCATCACCCAGATGAACCAGACCTGACACGACTCTAAGCATAGCAGGCATAGCAAGGTAGGAACAACACAATCATAAGGCTCAATCAACTCCTACACATGCTAGTGGGTTTCATCTAGTTACTGTGGCAATGACAGGTCATGCAGAGGAAATGGGTTCAACTACCGCAAAGACACAAGCAGCTTGAATCGCGTTGTCTTAATGCAAGAAACGAGAGCAGGAGCAAGAACATGGGATTTTATCGGTATGATCAAATGGTTGGTTGCTTGCTCGACGGGTTGTTGCACGGTATTGCTCTTCGTCGGGTTATCACGGTACTCTCTCTGGGCGTAACCGCCGCAGAACACCGATACAGAGGTATTACCAAACAATATGCAACAATATGATGCATGCATGAGACATGGTATATATGAGTGTGTTGGGCTAATGCAACTAAGACCAAATGAGTTTGAAGCATTTTGAACTATGGATGCAATTTCCAAACCCATTATGATCATTTAAAGTGCTTAAACTTGTTCTGCCATAAACAGCAAGTTAGCTTCTGTAAACATGCATGAAACCTGTACAGATGGAAAGATTGGATTTTTCTGATCATTTTTCATATATAACTTGTCTCATTTGGAGCTATGGTTGATTTTATATGAATTTTTGAAGTTTGAAACAATTTCTGGAATTTCCTGTGTAAAAATAATTCCAGTAATTAAAATATCACACAAGATCTGCGCCATGATGACGTCGGGGTCAACGGGCTGGTCAGTCAAACTGACCAGTGGGTCCCGTGATGTCGAGGGGGTTAGTTTAGTTAGAATTTAATTAAAACTAAACTAGGTTAATTAGCGTGGTGGGCCCACATGTCATAGACCCTGGGGGTCAACCGGCCCACCCGTGGTCAAACCGGGTCAAACCCACGGCGCTTAGCCGGGCGAGCCCGACGCGGAGGCGAAGTGGTTTTAGCGTGCCCGCCACCAAATGGGCGCGGAGACCACCGAGTCTGGTGAGGACGAACCGCAGCTCTTGGCGGAGTCCGTTGGGCTCTGGGTGGCGGAGTAAGCGCCGCGGCGACTTTGGCGGCCACCGGAGCTCGGGTGAAAACGAACTCGTGCTGGGGTGTGCGGTGAGGTGCGTGGAGTGCGTGGTTAGCACCAGCGCGATGTGGTGAACGTGTTGGACACGGTGAGAAGGCCGGAGTGTGGCCGGGAGCACGTCGGCGACGAGGTCTGCGACGGCGGGTGCACGTGAGCTTCGTGCGGTCGCTGTGGTGCACGGGAGCGAGAGAGAGAGGGTAGGGAAGGTAGCTGAGCTCACAGAGCTCACGAGAGGCCGCCGGCGGGTCGGGACGAGCTGCAGCGGCGGCGACGGCGAAGGGATCTCCGGCGGTGGCGCCGGGCAAGCTTGTGCGGCGGCTGGGCACGCGAAGCGCCGGGCTCGGCTAGCTAGCTCAAGTAGTGGACGGCGGCGGAGCTCTGGACACGGTGGCGCGGGCGTGGGGTCGACGGAGGACGCGGCTACGACGGTGGTGCGGCGGCGGTGGCGTCGGCCATGGCGTGGGGGAGCGAGGGAGACGAACTGGGGAAGTGCGGGGGTGTCTGGGGGGTGCGGGAGAGAGTGAAGGGGCGATCCCCGACGTGGCAAGGCGAGGGAAACGGCGAGACGGCGAGCAGGTGCGTGGCACCCATGCGGTGCTCGCCGTCGAGCACTCGCTGCCTGCTGGTCGACAAGCAGCAGCATTGGGCTTGATCTTTGGCTGGGCCGGCCAGGTGGGCTGGCTAGTGGGCCGAGGCGCCAGGTAAGTCCTTTTCTGCTTTCTGTTTTCTTTTTCTATTTTCCTGCAACTTTGTTGATTTATTTAAAATACCAAAAAGGTTTTAAAATTCACCAAACTGCTCATGGTCCATTGTTGGAATATTACCAACATGAAACATTTCAGTTTGGGAATATTTGGACATTTGAAATATTTTATAAATTTAAAATGCCCAAATTCCAAATAGCTATGATTTAATTCAAAGACCCTGGGATGACCTAGGAATTTGTGCATCACTTTTGGCAAGGCTTCTGGACCAAGACAAAAATGATGGACAATTTAGAAGGGCATTTCAGGTTCATCGAAAATATTTTTAGTAAACCCTAGTTGTTTCAGAGGGGTGGGGTTACTCGCAATCCCATTTCAAGTTTCATTGAAAAAATAGGCATGATGCAACACTCTAATGCATGAACTAGCTAGGTGTGACAACTCACCCCCACTCAAAAGAATCTCGCCCCGAGATTTAGGTTCCTCCGAAAGAGGGTGTGGTACTCAAGTCGAAGACGATCCTCCCTTTCCCAAGTAGCTTCCTTCTCGTAATGGTGCCACCATTGAACCTTGAGAAACTTGATATTATGCCGTCGAGTGGTACGCTCGCTTGATCGAGAATACGAACGGGTATTCTCGATATGTGAGATTATCTTGAAGATCAAGCGTTTGTGGTCCACTCCACGGATAGGATCCGAGAAGCAACGCCGAGTTGAGAAACGTGGAAGACGTCGTGGACTTTGGAGAGATGTGGAGGTAGTTCCAATTGGTAGGCAACTTCTCCTCGCTTGGCAAGAATGCGAAAGGGTCCAATGTAGCGAGGAGCCAATTTGCCTTTGATATCAAACGATGGGTTCCTTCGAGGGTAACCCAAGGTAAGCCTTCTCGCCAACCTCGTAAGTCATAGCCTTATGTTTTCGGTCATATTGACTCTTTTGACGAGATTGGGCTGTTTTCAACTTTTCACTAACGATGCGAACTTGCTCTTCTCGCCTCTGAATCATATCCGGGCCAAAGAATTGTCTTTCCCGGTTTCGACCAGTTAAGAGGTGTTCACACCTTCGCCCATAGAGAACTTCAAAAGGTGCTTTGCCCAAGCTAGATTGATAGCTGTTGTTATAAGCAAATTCGCAAATGGAAGGCATTTCTCCCAATCCATTCCGAATGAGATAATGAAGCTCAAGCATGTCTTCTAGGATTTGGTTGACACGCTCTACTTGACCACTTGATTGAGGGTGAAAAGCAAAGTGCTAAAGAAAGATGGGTTCCCATAGCGTTTTGGAAACTTTCCCAAAATCGAGAGGTGAAAAGACTTCCTCGATCCGAGTTTATTTCAATGGAACACCATGAAGAGATACTATTCGAGAGATGTACAAATCTGCTAGTGACTAGCGGTTATACTCTCGAACAGGTAAGAAATGGGCTACTTTGGAAAGGCGGTCGATAACGATTAAAGATGGCATTATTCCTCTCTTGGTCCTGGAAAACCAAAGGATGAAATCCATATCGATTTTATCCCATTTCCATTCAGAATAGCTAAGGGTTGAAGGGTGCCAGCAGGCCGTTGATGTTCTGCTTTTACACGATGACAAACATCGCAGTTAGCAACGAATTGAGCAATGTCTCTCTTCATCCTAGTCCACCAGAACCTCTGGCGAGGTCCCGATACATTTTAGTGCTACCGGGATGAATGGTGAGAGGAGATTCATGAGCCTCCTTAAGGATCATTGTCAGATGTGTTGATTTTTGGGAACCACTAGGCGGTTCTCAAAATATACAACACCATGATCATTTGTAGAGAAACATTTAGCATCTCCGCTAGCAATGTTCTCCTTAATCCGGGATATTCCTTTATCTCGCTTTTGGGCAGCGGTGACTTGATCCAAAAGAGTAGGTTTCGCCACCAAAGTGGAAAGGAACCCTCGAGGAACAATGTGAAGGTTGAGCTTCCGAAATTCCTCGTGGAGAAGTGGTTGACTTTGTTGCAACATCAGGTTGTTGCAATAAGATTTACGACTTAGCGCATCAGCCATGACGTTGGCTTTTCCTGGGGTATAAGTTATCCCTAAGTCAAAATCTGAGATCAACTCAACCCAACGTCTTTGCCTGAGATTCAAATCTGGTTGGGTGAATATATACTTTAGACTTTGGTGATCGGTGTAGATTTCGCAACGATTACCAAGAAGGTAATGTCGCCAGGTTTTGAGTGCATAGACTACAGCTGCAAGCTCTAGATCATGAGTAGGGTAGTTTTCCTCATGTGGGTGTAATTGCCGTGAACCATAAGCAATTACGTGTCGATCTTGCATGAGAATACAGCCTAGTCCTTGTCACGAGGCGTTGCAATAGATAACAAAGTCCTTAGAGAAATCTGGTGGTACCAACACGGAAGCAGAGGTTAAACGCCTTTTCAGTTCCTGGAAACTGTGCTCACATTGTGGAGTCCACTCGAACTTTTTATCTTTCTTGAGGAGTTCAGTTAGAGGTTTAGCAACTTTGGAGAAGTTCTCGACGAAGCGGCGACAATAGCTCGCTAAGCCAAGGAAACTCCGAACTTGCTTGACCGATTCAGGTGGAGTCCAATTAAGGACGGCTTGAACTCGCTCGGGGTTGACAGCAATACCTTTACCAGAAATTACATGTCCTAGATAGGTCACTTCTGGCAGCCAAAATTCGCATTTGGAAAACTTGGCATAAAGACGATGCTCTCGAAGTTTCATCAACACTAGCCGTAGATGTTCGGCATGTTCTTCCTCATTCTTGGAATAGATGAGTATGTCATCGAGGTAAACCACCATTTAATTTATCCAAATATTCCATGAAGATTGAGTTCATTAACCGGAGAAAGTGGCTGGGCGTTGGTTAGACCGAAGGACATGACGGTGTACTCAGATTGGCCATAACGAGTAACAAAAGCCGCTTTAGGAATGTCCCTGTTTGGATTTTGATTTGATGGTAGCCTAACCTCAAATCCATCTTAGAGAAGACCGAGGATCCCGCGAGCTGATCATACGGATCGTTGATCCCGGGAGCGGATACTTGTTCTTAATTGTGACCAAGTTGACGGGTCGATAATCTACAACCATCCGATCCGCACCATCCTTCTTCTTGACGAAGAGGACGGGGCAAGCCCAAGGAGATGAACTAGGGCGGATGAAACCCTTTTGCAAGGCCTCATCGAGTTGTTTCTTAAGTTCGGCTAGTTCTAGGGGTGCCATCTTATAGGGTCTTCTAGAAATTGGGACAGTTCTGGAATGAGATCTATCACGAATTCAACATCTCTCGCTGTGGGACACCGCAATTCTTCCGAAAGACATCCGGAAAGTCACGGACTACCGACATCTTCGAGGTCCGCAATGGGTGGCATTAAGAGAATATAGTTGGCGCTTGATATTCGGGTCAAGACATTGACTATCTTTCCCGAGGGTGCGTAAGTTGAACAGTCCTAGAGAAACAATCAATCTTGGCATGATGGGCTGTGTTTTGTTCGATACGCCCAAAGAAACGGTTGGTCTCCGCTTGTTTCTCTCGCCTCTAGCATAACTTCGCCGAGAAGGAGGGTGAGGCAGGTTTGCTTCTCCAACTCCATCGCTTGACTGCTTCTGGCGGAGCAGGGGTTGTCATGGTGTTAACCATCCTAGGAAAACAAGACAAGGATTTAGTCCATGATGGCAAGATTCCGACATAGAAGTGTAGAATGTAATGGATAACTCGGAATGCGAGATGATCATCCGTATGACATGGTAGATACAGAAACTGCTTCTTTATTCCATCGTCATACACACCATACAAGGTTTAGTACAAGACCAAACAAAGTACTACTATGGTGAAAGGAGGATTACATCTCATCGGAGGCACACCAAGCTCCTATACATTATTTTTGTTACACCTCCGGGATTAGTACACACTAAGTCATATTCCACGAGTCACGCAGACGGTGGAAATACAATCTGTTATAATACTAGCGAGACTACTACTAACTCAGACGCCTCCGTAGTAGTTCTCATAGAAGTCTCCTCCGTAATCGGGAGTTCAACGTGATCGTCTCGGGAACAAAGCGGTCCCGAGGAGCCTGTGGACCGTAAGGGCACGGGTGAGGTCTTGGACCCACGAACGGTGGCAAGCGAGGACCACGAGGTGGGGTGATGCCCCCACATCACGCCATCCATCATGTCCGCAGAGCAGCCCTGACAGGATACAAATCTCTCATATCCATATAACCAGCTTGAACAGCCGGTGCAAAACGAGTCAAGGTAGCCCAGGTGATCAAGACGGGCATTGAAGAGCTCCATCCTCAAGGCCCGACTCTCTCGGTCCTTGTCCTCGAGCAGCTCGGCGGTAGTACGGGTTAGTGAGTCCTCCCGATCGAATCAGATAGATGGCTCGAAGATAACCAAACGCCCAAAGAAGTGAACTCGCATATACCGGAATTCGTGTTATGGAGCAGCCCGATCTGGCTCAGATAATGGTCATCATAGAATACGCAGCATCTTGAACCGCCATATCAATAGTAACACCAAGCCCATAGGAGCTGTGAAGGGCCTCGTGGAACCAGGATAAGAGGGAAACACCGACAAAGGTAAAGATACCGACTTTGATTAAAGTCTCGACATCGTTTCTTCAATCGTGTACTGGATACCAACGATATCCCGCTCGATCATAACCCTAACTAGCATCGCTGTATGACCGTCACCCCAATGCATCCGGTCGATTTAACCACTTGATTTTGCTCACGAGTGGCCATCTGGAAGCATAACCACAATGCAAAGACATTAGAATTTCTAACAGAATTTGGACAAGATAACGATCGTAAATGCTCAAAGGATTGAGACATTTCACAAGGAATTGCATAACCACTCCACAATTTCATATCAAGGTTCTGGGTCCAATTAGTAACACAACAGGTTAATAAGACTGAACCAGGCTTGTAACCATCAAACCTACAAGGTACTACTGATTAGTAACACGTGAGCCTAACAGAGAGAAGAGATCCTATTCCTTAACCCCCGGTGGAAGAATGGACTGACTCAGATCAGAATATCATGAGATAAAGGAGTAAAAAGAGCCTTACGTACCATCCCACAATCAATTCCCCTACATATAACTAAAGCATTTCTAGACTCAACATCGACCAGTTTGGCTTGGAGAACCTACAGGCAGTCCGGCTCTGATGCCAACGCTGTCAGGACCCTGTCGGTGTACTAAGGTAGGGGTACCTCAGTACCCCAACTTGTGCACGGGCAGCTGGGGCTCCCCGCAGCCAGATCCACCATATGCTTGCCGGAGATCATTCCCACTCCATACCAAGCCATTCAAGAACAAAGTGTACAAGACAGAAGCTCAAGACCCCGGCAAGAGGAGCTTGCCGGGAAGGCCATTCCAGGCTCGAGACTACATCGCTCATGCAAGTCCCCGGCGAGAGGAGCTCGTCGGGGAGACTAGAAGATCACATCACAGAAGACACGCCTCGGCGCTATGCGCGTCCCGGCGAGGGCCCGGGGAGCGGCAAGTCATAGAGCCCGGCAAGCTCCCGGGCCCGGCAAGATCAAGGCCCCGGCAAGGTACTTCCGGGAGAGCTATGCTACGTGCCCACACTCCAAGTCATTCGCCCTTGCGCCGCCTTTTAGCTTTCTCCGAGACGCAGCGTGGCGGGCGGCTGGGCTGCATGGAGGGTGCGGTGGCACTCCACGGTGGTGGCTTCATCGCCGTGGCAAACGGAGACGCAATGGCGGAGCTTTTTGGGCGACGGCGACGGGCATTTAATGCTCTTGTCCCCTCTGTCAAAAGTAGGTAGAATCCATCGTTCAAGCTAATCAGTAGTCTGCACCGCTCCCGCACTGCTCCAACTACCACCTCTTTTACGCTTTTACCCCTCTACCTTACGCTGACACTGCCGGTGACCCTTGCCCTATAAAAGGAGGCCCATGCACAACGAGAGGAGGTTCGACTCATTTGCAACTCTCACGCCGAAGCTACATCGTAGCTCTTCAAGCTCCCAACACAATACAACACAATGCAGCAAAGAGGGTTTACGCGACCATCGCGCCCGGCTGGGTAAAATCCCGCGTGCATCGCTCGACCGCTTCTCCGCGCACCTCCGCCTCGCATCAACACACGAAGGGGCCTCGCCCCATAGGTGCCGCGCCACCATCGGGGCGACATCTCGGGCGCGCTGTAGGGGCGTCGAGGTTGTGCGGACCTGATCCGGTGTTCGCGCGGCCGCTTTCTTCGTCAACCTCTCCGGTTTCGTCAGCGACTTCATCAACAACTACATCATGGCCCCAAAGACGAGGGCCTCAAGGGTCGCCGACCCGTCTCCGTCTCACCCACCGCCGCCGGCGCCAGCGGCGGGTGGAGGTGACGCCATCGAAAGGGTGGACGCCGGCGAGGACACTCGCGACGCCACCAGATCCAGGGATCGGACGGACGACCGCGCCTCGGTCTCCGTGGATCCGCATCCGTCTCCGCACACGACGCCCCAGCGGCGCCGTACCACGAGAGGCGGTACCCACATGTTGGGGCAAGAACATGCTGGGGGCTCGCGGGATGCTCCGGACCGCTGTCCATGCATGAGCAAAGCGAAAGTGCCGGGGAGAACTTTGCTCCTCCTATCACTACTAGGAGTCCGAAGGCAGTGTCAGACCTCGCGCCGCCGCGCCCGCGCTCCCCTACGCCCGCAAGCGATCTCCTTGAGCGCCAGGCCGACGCCGAGGACGCCCCATCGAGCTCTGAGTCCGGCGAGGACGGCTCTGGTGCTCACTCCGACAAGCACGGCCCCTCGGAATGCTATAAGCCCGGCAAAGGCAACTCTGGTGCTCGTTCCGGCAAACGCGCCTCCCCGGAGTGCCGCACCATTGTCGGGGACACACCATCGAGCTTCACCAACGAGTGCAGAGAAGCAAGAGAAAAAAGAAAAGCTAAGTCGCTCGAGCCTTCGTGCAGAGCGCTCCTTAATACCACGCTTTTATTCGTTATATCCCTCTTGCGTTCGTCGTTTGTGCACAAAACCCGTGCGCTGAGGAGCCTGCTTGTGAATAGCCGCACCCTTACTTTGCTTCGAACACACTCAACGAGTAAAAAAAGTGAGCCGCGACCAGCTTCGCGCCCTTGTTTCGTTTCGAGTCTGCTCAGCAATTTAAGCGTGTCGCGAACTGGACACGGCAAGGTTGCTTGCCGGAAGCGACGCCAGCCAGCGGGCTGCTGATGTCCCGTACTCAGCAAGCGCGTTAAGCGCCGGCAAGTTCCCTAGAAGCGTAGGGCGGAGGTGCGCAAAGGGCGTAAAGTAGAGGGTGTAACGTGGCGAGCCTTGCCGTGAGGTGTCCTTCATATGAGAGACTTGGGCGCAAGAGGAGCCAAGTCGTGGTCCAGTTGCGTACTTGGTTTGTTTCCGAGTCCGCTCAACAAACACAAGTGTGCTGCAGCACCCTTATCTTGCTTCCGAGCCTGCTCAGCAAGTTAAGCGTCGCAACTGGCCCGGCAAGGTTGCTTGCCGGGAGCGGCACCGCCAGCGGGCAGTCCCGCGGCAAGCGTGTTCGCCCCGGTAAGCTCCCCGAGAGCGTAGAGTACGAACATATGAAGGACAAAGCTCGGCATCGTGTTGCATAGTCAGGATTTATATACGCATGCATATACATGAAGCAATTGCATAGCTACCTCAGCTACTTTCATGACTAAATTGCAGCAACAAGGAGGAACCAAAAAGATCGCACCAGCGCCTGGAGCCCGGCAAGCCAGGGTCGCCGGGGGCTACGGGCGTCAAGGTTCTTCCCCGGCGAGCCCGCCCGGGCTGCGAACATCAAGTTTAAATCTCCGGCAAGCCGTAGTCGCTGGGGCTGCAGATGTCAGATGAGTTTTTCATCCCTCGTCATGCATCCTCTTATGGACCGGGAGGTGCGGGGCTGCGTCTTTGAACGAGCGTGTCTTGTAAAAACCCATACGTGGAGGAGCCGAAGTCGGGCCTGGGCGTGCATTTGGTTTGTTTCCGAGTCCGCTCAACAAACACAAGTGTGCCGCTGCACCCTATCTTGCTTTCGAGCCCGCCAAGAAGGTAGGCGTCATGAATCGCCCGCAAGGTTGCTTGCCGGAAGCGACACCGCCAGCTGGGCTGTCCCATGGTCGATAAGCGTGTTCGCCCCGGCAAGCTCCCCGATAGCGTAAGAACACACAAGGCACGCAGTCAAGTAAGAGACTCAGTCCGGCAAGCTTTCCCCTCTTTTCATTAAAAACATCCGGTTTAGTACAAGTCCATAGAGGATGAAAAACATGACAGAGAGGATTACAAGTTCTTAAATGCATCTAATGCCCGAGAGCTTACAATTTAAAAAGATAAGGTGCCCGTGATCCCTCTCCTGTTTCTCTGTTCAGGAGTTCAGGAGGTAGGTCAAGGAGCCCCCGGCAAGAAAGGCTTGCCGGGGAAAGGAGACCCCGGCAAGAGGAGCTTGTCGGGGAAGGGCGGAAGGAGCGCCTAGGAGAGCGTGGCAGTGACGCCGCCGTGCCCCAGGAGCTGCGCAAGGTGACGGGCATGGGGAACGCATGCCCGGAGAGCCAGCGACAAGTCCCTGAAGCCCGCGGAGAGCCACGGACGCCAGAAGACCCCAAGAGAACACCCCGGGGGCCGGCCAGGAGCTTGGCGGAGTCGGAGGCGTCGGAGGCAGAGCTTGAAGACGGAGTGGTGGGACATCGGCACGAGGGCACCTCGCCTCAGATTCGACTTAACGGCTTTGCCGCCGTCCCCCTCTTCCTCTTCGCTGCTCTTCGCCAGCCGCCAAGGAGACGGCCCGGGGAGTTCAGGAGCCCGCAACCCAGAAGATGGGGTTGCCGGTGGCGCGAGGCAGCGGTGTCCGACGCCTAGTCGGGCCCGCCATCCCCTCGCCGCCGCTGCCGCCTCCTCCTCGCACTCTCGCCGGGAGGAGCCGCTATCCGAGGAGCTGTCCACACAGCAGCGCACCCGGTTCCATAGTCGCTGAAGACCTTGACGGCGAGGAGGTCACCATCCAATAACTTGAAGTGGAGGGTGAACCCGCCGCCAAGCTATGGATCCGGCGAACGCCTTCCACCCTCGGTCGAAGAACATCACGCCGGGGCTGGGGACACGACACTAACCCGAAGTGCCGCTGATCCCGCAGCCCTCGCGCGTAGCTCCATCACGTCGGTGGATCCGCCCCATCGCGTCGCAATGGGGCCGGCAGCCGGAGGCGACGACGAGGCGCCCGGCGGCTTGATGAAGAACTCCTGTGGTCGCCACCGGTGTGGACCGCCGTGGTCCGGGACGCCGGGAGACGGGAGGCGATCCCCACGGCCGCCTCTCCTCGGCCGCCACGCCACGCCCTCGGCCTCGTCATGGCCACGCCTCCCTCTCCCTCTCGTGGCGGCTCCACCACCACGGAGCGGGTGGGGAATGGTGCGCTGCCTAGAAGCAACCCTTGCTGCCACCGTCGAAGATCCAGGTTCCCTCCTTCCATGGCGGCAAGGAGAATGTAAGACGAAGGCAAAGGAGAAGAAGATGAGTACGGCCTTTGTGCTCCCTTCCGCCCTTTTTAAAGGGGCGAGGCGGGGCTCAACCGCCCGCCGACCAATCGAAGCGAGAAGGCCAGAGGAGCGGGCCGACTCGCCTCCGCCTGCGGACGGCCCGGTCTCCCACTTCGCCGCGCACGACCCCGTGCATGGGGGCCGCGTGGCGAAAAAGCGGAGCCGGAGCGACGGGTGAGGCGACCCCGCTCTGCGCCACGATCACGGGGTGGGCGCCTTAAAGGCTGCATGCGCCGCCCACCTGCCCCACGACGCCGCAATCGACGCGTGCTGCTGCACGGGAGGGCGGCAGAGGCGGAAGTGGACTCGGCGCGCCGTGGGCCTCGTGATGCCTGCAGACTTTGTCTTGGGCCTGGCCCAACAGCGCTCGGCACCGTGTGTGGCCCAGGCCCGGGGGCTCCTGTCGGTGTACTAAGGTAGGGGTACCTCAGTACCCCAACTTGTGCACGGGCAGCTGGGGCTCCCCGCAGCCAGATCCACCATATGCTTGCCGGAGATCATTCCCACTCCATACCAAGCCATTCAAGAACAAAGTGTACAAGACAGAAGCTCAAGACCCCGGCAAGAGGAGCTTGCCGGGAAGGCCATTCCAGGCTCGAGACTACATCGCTCATGCAAGTCCCCGGCGAGAGGAGCTCGTCGGGGAGACTAGAAGATCACATCACAGAAGACACGCCTCGGCGCTATGCGCGTCCCGGCGAGGGCCCGGGGAGCGGCAAGTCATAGAGCCCGGCAAGCTCCCGGGCCCGGCAAGATCAAGGCCCCGGCAAGGTACTTGCCGGGAGAGCTATGCTACGTGCCCACACTCCAAGTCATCTGCCCACGCGTCGCCTTTAGCTTTCTCCAGAGACGCGTGGCGGGCGGCTGGGCTGCATGGAGGGTGCGGTGGCACTCCACGGTGGTGGCTTCATCGCCGTGGCAAACGGAGATGCAATGGCGGGAGCTTTTGGGGCGACGGCGACGGGCATTTAATGCTCTTGTCCCCCTCTGTCAAAAGTAGGTAGAATCCATCGCTCAAGCTAATCGTAGCTGCTTTGTTCCCGCACTGCTCCAACTACCACCTCTTTTACGTTTTACCCCTCTACCTTACGCTGACACGCCGGTGACCCTTGCCCTATAAAAGGAGGCCCATGCACAACGTAGAGGAGGTTCGACTCATTTGCAACTCTCACGCTCGGGAAGCTACTACTGTAGCTCTTCAAGCTCCCGAACACAATACAACACAATGCAGCAGAGGGTTTACGCGACCATCGCGCCCGGCTGGGTAAAATCCCGCGTGCATCGCCTCGACCGCTCTCCACGCACCTCCGCCTCGCATCAACACACGAAGGGGCCCGGCCCCATAGGTGCCGCGCCACCCATCGCATGGCGATGACTTCGACTCAATGTCACATCGATCTAGCTCAGAACACATCATATCACTTTGCGGCCTCACGCACGGTATCCCAACGGGTGCCACCTTACCTTGGCCCGGACCGTTTATGCCTTTTGGCACACGATATGATAGTGTCGCTAGCATCCATATGAAAAGGAGCCCGGCTGACATGACTAGTCGTAAACCCAAAGTGGCACAGACTTACAGGACAGCATCCATGACCCCAAAGATCGAACGTCGGTCGGTCAAAGAAGTAAGTTCCGGTCAGAAGGCTGGGCTAGCAGACTCGTAAACCGGGCTGAAGCGGGCTAACAGACTGCGGTACTCAATGCGTGACATTTCGAAGGGACGTATACGTGAACGAAGGACACATGCCGCCAGCCTAAGTGTTCGGAGCGGTAGCAAGCTACCATGGCTCGGTGGAGACACTAGGAGACATTTCCGGTAAGAGAGGCTACTAAAGATAAACAACTAGATAGTCAGATCCCACACATACCAAGCATTTCAATCATACACACAATATGCTCGATATGTGCAAATACAACAAGGCATCACAACATGACTCTACAACACAAGTACTTTATTTAAGGGCTCAGAGAGCCATTCATATCATACACACAAGTACGGGTCACATGACCCACATACAAGTCATACAAGCATACAAGCCAGCAGCGGAAGTGTTTTGTCTGAGTACAGACAACTAGTAAAATAAAAGAGGCTAGGGTAAGCCCAGCTATACTACATGGTCCTTCTCTTGCTCAGATCACCACCGGGCCTTAGTCTACTCTGCCGATGTCAACGCTCACGAAGAACCCGTCGGAGGGTTTGTGGCATCTTCAAAATGTAAATTAAAGCAACATGAGTACAAAGGTACTCAAAGAAGACTTACATCGACCCTACATACATGCACATTATCGGGAAGGGTTGGTGGGGTTATTGCAGACAAGCCAGCTTTGACTCATGGCTAAGCTATCCCACGAGACACCAACTTGAAATAGTTTTATGACTCGAGTCCACTACTCATCACTTCAATACACCACCGAGGATCCAACCCTGTCTTCCTACGGAGGAGCCATCCTCGGCACTCACGCTTATCTTGAGGCTTTTAGTAGTATCCATTTACTTGTCTATGAACCGTATAGGCAACCAAGTAGTCCTTATCATGACGCGCTATTCAATAGATGATGTTAACCCCTGCAGGGTGTACTTCTTCATACATGTTTCCACCACTTAGCGCCTGCAGACACGCCATGTGCTCGGCAGACTTCTGCTTAAAGCCGACGTGGGTGTAGACCACGACCTACCTAGACACTCAAGTCTCTAGTCCAGTTTATCGCCTATTTGGGTTCCATCTATGAGGAGTTCCGCCAAAGTCTCGCCACAGCCCCAAACGATGTGAACAGGTTCCCGAGATACCAAACGGGCATCCGTACACCGTGCCACGTACTCTACCGCATCACAGCCCACCCAGACGGTCGGCGCTGTCCACGGCCTCCAAAGAGGCTACAAACACGTAAACTACTTGCAACTCCCGGATAGAGGACTAGCGTGAATAAGAAGTCGAGGGGTCATATCTCAGGCCCAATGTATGGTAGTAGCTGTTTCTTAAATCACACATACAGATCTCAGTGCTTAAGGACGGCCTCAATGAAACAACCCACCATGTACTCCTACATGGCCTCTCATCGATACCTTTACCAAATCGTGTTCAACACCTTACTCTCATACCGACTCGATCATTTCACTCTAGCCATCACCCAGATGAACCGGACCTGACACGACTCTAAGCATAGCAGGCATAGCAAGGTAGGAACAACACAATCATAAGGCTCAATCAACTCCTACACATGCTAGTGGGTTTCATCTAGTTCTTGTGGCAATGACAGTCATGCAGAGGAAATGGGTTCAACTACCGCAGCACACAGCAGCTTGAATCGCGTTGTCTTAATGCAAGAAACGAGAGCAGGAGCAAGAACATGGGATTTTATCGGTATGATCAAATGGTTGGTTGCTTGTTCGACGGGTCGCAGACGGGTATTGCTCTTCGTCGGGGTTATCACGGTACTCCTCGGGGCGTAACTCGCCGCAGAACACCGATACTGAGGTATTACCAAACAATATGCAACAATATGATGCATGCATGAGACATGGTATATATGAGTGTGTTAATAATGCAACTAAGACCAAATGAGTTTGAAGCATTTTGAACTATGGATGCAATTTCCAAACCCATTATGATCATTTAAAGTGCTTAAACTTGTTCTGCCATAAACAGCAAGTTAGCTTCTGTAAACATGCATGAAACCTGTACAGATGGAAAGATTGGATTTTTCTGATCATTTTCATATATAACTTGTCTCATTTGGAGCTATGGTTGATTTTATATGAATTTTGAAGTTTGAAACAATTTCTCGAATTTCTGTGTAAAAATAATTCCAAGAATTAAAATATCACACAAGACCTGCGCCATGATGACGTCAGGGGTCAACGGGCTGGTCAGGTCAAACCGACCAGTGGGTCCCGCATGTCGGTGGGGTTAGTTTAGTTAGAATTTAATTAAAACTAAACTAGGTTAATTAGTGGTGGGCCCACATGTCATAGACCTGTGGGGTCAACTGGCCCACCCGTGGTCAAACCGGTCAAACCCATCGGCGCTTAGTCAGCGGCGAAGCGACGCGGCGGCGGAAGTGGTTTTATTGCCCGCCACCAAATGGGGCGCGGAGACCACCGGAGTACAGCTGAGGACGAACCGCAGCTCTTGGCGGAGTCCGTTGGGCTCGGGGTGGCCGGAGTAGGCGCCGGCGGCGACTTTGGCGGCCACCGGAGCTCGGGTGAAAACGAACTCGTGCTGGGGTGTGCGGTGAGGTGCGTGGAGTGCGTGGTTAGCACCAGCGCGATGTGGTGAACGTGTTGGACACGGTGAGAAGGCCGGAGTGTGGCCGGGAGCACGTCGGCGACGAGGTCTGCGACGGCGGTGCACGTGAGCTTCAGGCGGTCGCTGTGGTGCACGGAGCGAGAGAGAGGGTAGGGAAGGTAGCTGAGCTCACAGAGCTCACGTAGAGGCCGCCAGCGGGTCGGGACGAAGTTGCAGCGGCGGCGGCGGCGAAGGGATCTCCGCGGTGGCGCGGGCGAAGCAGTGCGGCGGCGGGCACGCGAAGGCGGGGCTCGCTAGCTCGAAGTAGTGGACGGCGGCGAGCTCTGGACACGGTGGCGGCGTGGGGTCGACGGAGGACGCGGCTACGACGGTGGTCGGCGGCGGTGGCGCTGCCATGGCGTGGGGGAGCGAGGGAGACGAATCGGGAAGTGCGGGGTGTCTGGGGTGCGGGAGAGAGTGAAGGGAGATCCTCGACGTGGCAAGGCGAGGGAAACGGCGAGACGGCGAAAGCAGGTGCGTGGCACCCATGCGGTGCTTCGCCGTCGAGCACCTCGGCTGCTGCTGGTCGGACAAGCAGCTTCATTGGGCGCGGTCTTTGGCTGGGCGGCCGGTGGGCTGGCTAGTGGGCCGAGGCGCCTGTAAGTCCTTTTTCGCTTCGCTTTTTCTATTTTCTATTTTCCTGCAAATTTGTTGAATTATTTAAAATACCAAAAGGTTTTAAAATTCACCAAACTGCTCATGGTCCATTGTTGAATATTACCAACATGAAACATTTCAGTTTAGAATATTTGGACATTTGAAATATTTTATAAATTTAAAATGCCCAAATTCCAAATAGCTATGATTTAATTCAAAGACCTGGATGACCTAGGAATTTGTGCATCACTTTTGGCAAGGCTTCGACCAAGACAAAATGATGGACAATTTAGAAGGGCATTTCAGGTTCATCGAAAATATTTTTAGTAAACCCTAGTTGTTTGAGAGGGGTCGGGGTTACGCAATCCCATTTCAAGTTTCTGTTGAAAAAAATAGGCATGATGCAACACTCTAATGCATGAACTAGCTAGGGTGTGACAGGAACGCAGCTACGGCATGTGTTTGAGCAGGGGACAGGGGGTAAGAAGTATCGGGGCTCACAGCAATCTCGCAGAGACTCTCGGAGTGCTCGGGGAGGGCCGGAGCAAGTGGGGCGGTGATGGCGATCTCTGATGTCGGGGGGGGGGGGGTTGAAGAAGACAGCGTGGAGGCGCTCGGGGGCGCCCGGCGTTGCACAGCTCGATGAGGAGGAAGAGGGGTACAAGGCGGAGCTCTTGGGCAGCTCGGCGCGTCGCCGGGATGCTAGTAGCCGCGATGGCAGTGGACGGCGGCGACAGCTCCGCTCGGCTTCGGGAGTGAGAGCGAGAGAGTGCGAGGCAGGGAGAGAGGGGAGCGGTCATGGGGGGTCCAGGGGGTCTGCGTGGCAAAGCCAGAGGCGTCCAGGCCGTCGAGGAGGCAGGCGAGCAGGGTGGAGGTGGCACGCGCGTGCGCATTGCCCAGCTTCTCCTCTTCCTACTGGCAAGAGGTAGAAGACGAGGCTACGCCTGGTGGGCTGGGCCGCCAGGTGTGCTGGCCAGCTGGGCTGTAACAGCGCCAGGCCAGGTAAGTGGCTCAGGTACTCTCCTTTCCTTTCTTTCTGTTTTTTATCTGTTGTTTGTTTTTGATTTAGTAGGAATACTAAACCAATTTATTTACTTCTACAAATTATTGTATATTGACTAGTGGTATTATTCCTGAGCCCCACAATAATTTTCAAAATTATTGGACATGTATTTCTTTTATAATAGAAATAAAGCCAATTCAAATACATTATGATTTAACTCAAAGGCCCAAAATAATTATTTTTAAGCCTCCAAAAATATTGGTTGAAATTTATTCTTGCCAATAGTTCTCAAGGTTTAACAGGAACATTTTCTTGGGCTTCTTTGATGAGATTTTAATGTTGATTATTTCTGAACTTGTTTGTGAGGGTTTCAACTAACCTCAATTCAACTTTCAGAAAAAAAAGACATGATGCAAGATGCTCACTCATGTAACTCATTACAACCAACATTCTAGGGATGTGACAGGTGATGTAGGCTTCCTCCTCAATTTGCGCTTGAGGATGGAATTTTGCTCCCTTAGATCATCAATCTCCTGCTCGAGGCTTAATATCCTTTTGCATAGTTCCTGTTTGTTTCCTTGCAAGAGACGAAAATGAATAAACTCGATCTTTGGTTTCTTTCCTCTATCAGGGAGGCTTAATTTTTTAAACTCCACATGCATGTCCCCAGGTTGAGGTAATGGGACTTCATCTTCATCTGAGCTAATCTCCTCCTTTCCCTTAGGCTCGTAGACTTCTTCTTCCTCAGTGGTCTAGCCAGAGTGCTCCACGTCTCCATAGACCTTAGGGTCTACAAGATAATCAGCCACATAGCTTTCTCCCTCTGAATCCTGGGATGACATATTGCTCTAATCGGTGGCAGAAACAGCTCAAGACAAAAACAGAGGATTTTTGCGTGATACGGTGGTCAAAATCTTTGGGAGATTATATAACGAATTTTTACCGACCAAAAGAAGTAACGAGCAAGAAAACGGAGTCTGGAGAGCACACGAGGTGCCCACGATGCAGGGGCGCGCCCAGTAGGGTAGGGCGCGCCCTCCACCCTCGTGGAGGCCTCGTGTCCTTCCCAGACTACTTCTTATTTTCCTATTTTCTTAAATATTCCAAAACACAGAAAAATTGCTATTAGAAATGTTTTGGAGTCAGTTTACTTACCATACCACATACCTATTCCTTTTCGGAGTCTAAAACATTCTGGAAAGTGTCTCTTATGTATTCCTCCGGGGTTACGGTTTCAATAATATTAGTTTCAACATTTATAGGATTACTTGAGATATAATGTTTGATTCTTTGACCATTCACGACCTTCGGATTTGTGCGTTCGAAGTTGTTGATTTTTATGGCACCGGAACGATAGACCTCCTCGATAACGTAAGGACCTTCCCATTTAGAGAGAAGTTTTCCTACAAAAAATCTTAAATGAGAGTTGAAAAGCAAAACATAATCACCAAAGTTAAACTCACGCTTTTGTATCCTTTTGTCATGCCATCTTTTAACTTTTTCTTTAAACAATTTGGCATTTTCATAGGCTTGGGTTCTCCATTCATCAAGTGAGCTAATATCAAATAACCTCTTCTCACCGGCAAGTTTGAAATCATAATTGAGCTCTATAATAGCCCAATATGCCTTATGTTCAAGTTCGAGAGGTAAGTGACATGCTTTTCTATAAACCATCTTATACGGAGACATACCCATAGGATTCTTATATTGAGTTCTATAGGCCCATAAAGCATCATCAAGTTTCTTGGACCAATTCTTTCTAGATCTATTGACAGTCTTTTGCAAAATTAATTTGAGCTCTCTATTACTCAATTCTACTTGACCACTAGACTGTGGGTGATAAGGAGATGCAATTCTATGATTAACATCATACTTATCAAGCATTTTACAAAAAGCACCATGAATAAAATGTGAACCACCATCAGTCATTAAGTATCTAGGGACTCCAAACCTCGGAAAAATAACTTCTTTAAGCATCTTAATAGAGGTGTTATGATCAGTACTACTAGTTGGAATAGCTTCTACCCACTTAGTAACGTAATCAACAACAACTAAAATATGTGTATATCCGTTAGAGGCAGGAAAAGGTCCCATATCATCAAAGCCCCAAACATCAAACGGTTCAATAACAAGAGAATAATTCATAGGCATCTCTTGACGTCTACTAATATTACAAATTCTTTGACATTCATCACAAGACAAAACAAACTTACGGGCATCAAGAGAGTAGGCCAATAAAAACCAGATTGCAATACCTTATGTGCAGTTCTATCTCCAGCGTGGTGTCCTCCATATGCTTTGGAGTGACACTTGCATAGGATCTGTTTCTATTCATGCTCAGGTACACAACGTCTAATAACACCATCTACTCCTTCTTTATAAAGGTGTGGGTCATCCCAGAAGTAATGTCTTAAATCATGAAAGAACTTTTTCTTTTGCCGGTATGTGAAACTAGGTGGTATAAATTTAGCAACAATGTAATTAGCATAATCAGCATACCATGGAGCAGTACGAGAATCATTTATGACCGCCAATTGTTCATCAGGAAAGCTATCATCAATAGGTAGTGGGTCATCAAGAACATTCTCTAACCTAGACAAGTTGTCTGCAACGGGGTTCTCAGCTCCCTTTCTATCAATAATATGCAAATCAAATTCTTTGAGCAAGAGGACCCATCTAATAAGTCTAGGTTTAGCATATTTCTTTTCCATAAGATATTTAATAGCAGCATGATCAGTGTGAATAGTTACTTTAGAATCAACAATATAAGGTCTGAACTTATCACAAGCAAATACAACTGCTAAGAATTCTTTTTTGGTAGTAGCATAATTTCTCTGTGCAGTGTCTAGAGTTTTACTAGCATATTGAATAATACTTAATTTCTCATCAACTCTTTTCCCTAGAACAGCGCCTATAGCATAATCTCCAGCAGCACACATAATTTCAAAGGGTAATTTCCAATCAGGTGGCTGAACAATAGGTGCAGTAATCAAAGCTTTCTTAAGTATTTCAAATGCTTCTACACAATCATCATCAAAAACAAAAGGAATATCTTTTTGTAATAGATTAGTCAGAGGCCTAGAGATTTTAGAGAAGTCCTTAATGAACCTCCTATAAAAACCAACATGACCAATGAAACTTCTTATACCTTTAATGCCCTTGGGACACGACATCTTTTCAATAGCATCAACTTTAGCTTTATCAACTTGAATACCTCTTTCAGAAATTTTATGCCCCAAGACAATGCCTTCATTAACCATAAAGTGGCACTTTTACCAATTCAAGATGAGACTAGTGTCTTCGCATCTCTGCAAAACTCGATCAAGGTTGCTCAAGCAATCATAAAAAGAGGATCCATAAACAGAGAAATAATCCATGAATACCTCACAAATCTTTTCATAGAAGTCAGAGAATATAGCCATCATGCATCTTTGAAAGGTAGCAAGTGCATTACATAAACCAAAAGGCATACGTCTATAAGCGAAAGTACCAAAAGGGCAAGTAAAAATTAGTATTTGCTTGATCATCCGCTGACACATGTATTTGAGAGAAACCAGAATAACCATCTAGAAAGCAGAAATGTGTATGTTCGGATAGTCTTTCTAGAATTTGATCAATAAAAGGTAAAGGGTAATGATCTTTCTTAGTAGCTTTATTTAATTTACGGAAATCAAATACCATCCTATAACCTGTAATAATTCTTTGCGGGATCAATTCATCTTTATCATTAGGGACAACAGTAATACCTCCCTTCTTAGGGACACAATGGACAGGACTTACCCGCTGACTATCAGCAACGGGATAAATTATACCTGCCTGAAGGAGCTTTAGTATTTCCTTTCTTACCACTTCTTTCATCTTAGGATTTAACCGTAGTTGATGATCTCTAACTGGTTTGGCGTCTTCGCCCAATTTAATTTTGTGTTGGCATAGAGTGGGACTAATGCCCTTAAGATCACCAAGAGTATATCCAATAGCAGAACGATGCTTCTTCAGAGTTTTCAATAATCTTTCCTCTTCCTGCTCTGAAAGGTTAGCACTAATAATAACAGGATATATCTTCTTTTCATCAAGATAAGCATATTTAAGAGTATCAGGTAAAGGTTTAAGCTCAAACACAGGATCACCCTTGGGTGGAGGAGGATCCCCCAGGATTTCAATAGGCAAGTTGTGTTTCAAAATAGGAACCTGTTTAAAGAATAGTTCATCTATCTCCCTTCTTTCATTCATAAACATATCATTTTCATGGTCTAGCAAATACTGTTCTAAATGATCAGTAGGAGGCACGGCAATAGAAGCAAGACCAATAATTTCATCCTTACTAGGTAATTCTTTATCATGGGGTTGTCTACGGAACTTAGCAAAGTTAAACTCATTTTTCATATCCCCCAAGTTAATTGTAACAACATCCTTTTCACAATCAATCTTTGCATTAACAATATTCAGGAAGGGTGTACCAAATATAATGGGACAAAAGTCATCTTGTGCGGAACCAAGAACAAGAAAATCAGCAGGGTATTTAACTTTCCCACACAAGTTCAACATCTCTAACAATCCCAATTGGTGAAATAGTATCTCTATTGGCAAGCTTAATTGTAACATCAATATCTTCTAACTCAGCAGGGGCAATATCATGCATAATTTATTTATAAAAGGAAATAGGTATTGCACTAGCACAAGCACCCATATCGCATAAGCCATGATAACAATGATCTCCTATTTTAACACAGATAACAGGCATGCCTACAACAGGTCTATGTATCTTAGCATCGGGTCTAGTAATATTAGCAGCTTCCTTGTAGAAGTAAATAACATGCCCATCTATATTATCAGCCAAGAGATTTTAACCACAACAATAATAGGTTCAACTTTAACTTGCTCGGGAGCTGTATATGTTCTAGTATTACTCTTATGAACAACAGTTGAAGCTTTAGCATGATCCTTTATCCTAACAGGGAAAGGTGGTTTCTCAACATAAGTAGTAGGAACAATAGGATCATTATAAGTGATAATCTTTTCTTGAACTGTAACAGGTGCAACTACTTTTACTTCAATGGGAGGATTATATTTAAACCACTTCTCCTTAGGGAGATTAATGTGAGTAGCAAATGATTCACAGAAAGAAGCTACTATCTCAGAGTCAAGTCCATATTTAGTGCTAAATCCACGAAAAGCATCGGTATCCATAAAAGACTTAACACAATCAAACTTAGGTGTCATACATGACTCCTTACCATCGTCGGAGCCCCAATCTTCAGAGTTGCGTTTAATTCTTTCCAACAAGTCCCGCTTGAATTCAATAGTCTTCAACATATAAGAACCAGCACAGGAAGTATCGAGCATGGTGCGATCTTTGAGGGAAAGCCGAGCATAAAATTTTTAAATAATCGTTTCTCTTGAGAGCTCATGATTGGGGCATGAATATAACATTGACTTAAGCCTCCCCCAAGATTGAGCGATACTTTCTCCTTCGCGGGGCCAAAAATATATATATAATTAGGATCACGATGAACAAGATGCATAGGATAGAACTTCTGGTGAAATTCCAATTTCAATCGTTTATAGTCCCAAGATCCCATATCATCACATAGCCTATACCATGTCAATGCATCTCCCCTTCAAAGATAAAGGGAAGACCTTCCTCTTGACAACATCATCGGGCACACCTGCAAGCTTAAATAATCCACAAACTTCATCCATATAGATAAGGTGTAAATCGGGATGCAATGTTCCATCTCCTGCAAAGGGATGAGCTAGCAGTTTCTCTATCATACCCAAAGGAATTTCAAAGTAAACAATTTCAGTAGGTTCAGTAGGTTGAGGAGCAACTCTTTGCTGTACTGGTCAGGGCGAAGATGCCCCGAACAAGCCCCTCAAAGGATTAGTTTCCATAGTAACAAGTGACAGTAAATTTCAGCATACTATATAAATGTTTCCTTACCAAGTTCCACTCACCAACGGCGCTTCACTCCCCGGCAACGGTGCCAGAAAAGAGTCTTGATGACCCACAAGTATAGGGGATCTATCATAGTCCTTTCGATAAGTAAGAGTGTCGAACCCAACGAGGAGCAGAAGGAAATGACAAGCGGTTTTCAATAAGGTATTCTCTGCAAGCACTGAAATTGTAGGTAACATATAGTTTTGTGATAAGATAATTTGTAACGGGTAACAAGGAATGAAAGTAAATAAGGTGCAGCAAGGTGTCCCAATCCTTTTTGTAGCAAAGGACAAGCCTGGACAAATTCTTATAATGAAAAAAGCGCTCCCGAGGACACATGAGAATTATCGTCAAGCTAGTTTTCATCACGCTCATACGCTTCACGTTCGTTACTTTGATAATTTGATATGTGGGTGGACCAGTGCTTGGGTGCTACCCTTTCTTGGACAAGCATCCCACTTATGATTAACCCCTATTGCAAGCATCCACAACTACAGAAGAAGTATTAAGGTAAACCTAACCATAGCATGAAACAAGTGGATCCAAATCAGCCCCTTACGAAGCAACGCATAAACTAGTGTTTAAGCTTCTGTCACTCTAGCAACCTATCATCTACTTATTACTTCCCAATGCCTTCCTCTAGGCCGAAATAATGGTGAAGAGTCATGTAGTCTACATTCACATAACACCACTAGAGGAGAGACAACATACATCTCATCAAAATATCGAACGAATACCAAATTCACATGACTACTAATAGCAAGACTTCACCCATGTCCTCAGGAACAAACGTAACTACTCACAAAGCATATTCATGTTCATAATCAGAGGGGTATTAATATGCATTAAGGATCTGAACATATGATCTTCCACCGAATAAACCAATTAGCATCAACTACAAGGAGTAATCAACACTACTAGCAACCCACACGTACCAATCTGAGGTTTGGGTACGAAGATTGGATACAAGAGATGAACTAGGGTTTGAGAGGAGATGGTGCTGGTGATGATGTTGATGGAGATTGACCCCCTCCCGATGAGAGGATCGTTGGTGATGACGATGGTGATGATTTCCCCCTCCTGGAGGGAAGTTTCCCCGGCAGAACAGCTCCGCTGGAGCCCTAGATTGGTTCGCCAAGGTTCCGCCTCGTGGCGGCGGAGTTTCGTCCCGTAAGCTTGCTTATGATTTTTTCCAGGGTAAAAGACTTCGAATAGAAGAAGATGGGCAGTGGAGGGCCACGAGGGGGCCCACGAGGCAGGGGGGCTCGCCCAGTAGGGGTGGGCGCTCCCCCCACCCTTATAGCCAGGGTGTGGGCCCCCTCTGGTACTTCTTTCGCTCAATAATTCTTATTAATTCCAAAATGACTTTCGTGGAGTTTCAGGACTTTTGGAGCTGTGTAGAATAGGTTTCCAATATTTGCTCCCTTTCCAGCCCAGAATCCCAACTGCCGGCATTCTCCCTCTTCATGATAAACCTTGTAAAATAAGAGAGAATAGCCATAAGTATTGTGACATAACATGTAATAATAACCCATAATGCAATAAATATCGATATAAAAGAATGATGCAAAATGGACGTATCACTCCTCCCCCGGAGCCTCCGGCGGCGGATCCTGCTGCGAGGGGGAGAGGAAGGTGACGGGGCCGAGGTCATCGTGGCGCCTGGGAAGGAGGTGGACGGGGCGGCGCTCCAGCCGCGCCCCTGCCGGCGGCCCCACCTCCGATGGGCGGCCACATAGGGGACCAGCCCTACGAGTTCTTCATTAGGCTGTATAGGCATGTGCGCAGTCGTCTCCGGCTTCTGACTCCATTCGCTTGGGTATTGGAAGAGGAGGCCCCGCGGTCCTTGAGGCTTCACATGAGGGGCTGCGGGAACGGCTGCATATGGGTTGATGTCAACTTTCCTTGCCCTCACGTCATGTATCTTCGTCAGGGGTGGAAGACTTTTGAACGTGCCCACAGTTTAACGGAGGGGCATGTTCTCCATTTTAAGTTAATGGAGAGCAGCCTGCTCTCCATCAAGGTCTTAGGGAACTCCGGAATTCGCTTAGGGTGCTGCGTGGAGAGTTCCACCGATGACGAAAGCTCCTCCTTGAGTGACAACAGCGAGGATGTCACATCCCTAGTTCTGGTATGCTCGAGGCTAGCTAGTCATGTGTGCATCATGTTTAAATTCCATTTAAATTTGAAATGGGGATTTGTGAAACCCTCATAATCATTTCTGGAAATGACCCAAATAAAAATTGCTTCAATTTTGCCCAAGTAAATGTTCCTGTTTTTCTCTAAAAATATTGGTCAGAGGTAAAATTCCAACCAATATTTTTGGGAGCTCAGAAGTATTTATTTTTGGCCATTTGAATTAATGCAGTAAATATTTGCCTTGGATATATATATGTTATATATATAATATATGTCCAAAAATTGTGCCATTTGTTGAGGAGCTCTGGAATAATACCACCAGTTCCTACAAAAATTGGCATAAGAAAATAAAATGGTTTGGTATTTTTATTAAACCAAAACAAATGTCAGAAAAATAAAAAAGGAAACAAAACAGAAAGGAGAAAGAGAAGCCCACCTGACTTACCTGCGGCCTGCTACTATAGCAAAGGCCCAGCCAAATAGGGCGAGGCAGTCGTCCTCAACCTCTGCCAGTAGGCAGAGGCGTGTCGACGCGCGAGCAATAGCCGTGGCCACCTCCCTGCTTGCTTCCTCTCCTTCCCCGACCCTTCTCGAGACGCCAGGAGACACGCACGAGCCCCCTCTTGCTCTCCCCTCTCTCTGGTTGTTTTCCCCTCCTCTCCCTCGCTCTCTCGCGCGACGCCCGAGCATCACCGTCGCCGCCGCACGCCGTTGCCGCGCCTACCGCCACGGCCTCGCCTCTCCGACAAGTCCAATAGTTCTGTGCCGTCGTCCTCGTCCTCTTCGTCAAGCCACGCGTCGCCGGACGCCCCGTGGAGCCTTCACCACCGCCGTCTTCATCATCGGCCGCCGGAGATCGCCACCGACATGCCGTCGTCTCCAAGCCGTCCCCGAGCGCACTGAGATCACTGAAGGCCTCACCGTGAGCTTCTCTACCGAACCCCTCTTCTCCCCCTCGTTTTTGCGCCCCGTAGCTCCATCCCCCTTCACGGCCGTAGCTCCTCGCCGCCGTCCATGTCGCCGCCGTCGCTTCGCCGCGCAGCTCAGAACCGAAGCGCCACGTGCTTTTGGTGACGCCAGAGGCCGAGAGCTCTCCGCCACTTCCGCGTGCTCGCAGCACGCGCAAGACTCGGCGAACTCCGGCCACCGCTTCGAGCTCCGCTCCGGCGAGCTCCGGCGCCCACGCAGCTTTCCGTCTGCTCCATTGGATGCGGGAGAGCACGGGCTATGCCCCGGTGCTCTCAGACGCCGCCCCCGTGGCCCCCAACGAGGCCGCCGCCGCGTCCTGAGGTCGCCGCCGATGACCTCGCTGGCCTGACGGGTGGGTCCCATCGGCCAGGTGATTAGCTTAGTGCTAATCACCGCCTAACTAATCACTGACACTGACCAGTGGGCCCCAGCGCCACTAATCTTTTAATTAGGATTAAACTAACCCCTGTTAACCCCCTGTCACTGACGTGTGGACCCCACACGTCAGGTTTGACCTGGTCAGCCACGTTTGACTCGCTGACGTCATGCCACTGTCATGCTGACGTAGTTATTAATTTTCTGGATTTAAATTTAATCAGGAAATTCCAGAAAATGATTCAAACTTCAAAAAATCATAGAAATTCAACCGTAACTAGAATGAAATAATTTATATATGAAAAATTATCAAAAATGCAATCTTTCCATCTGTACTTGTCTCATGCATGACAAACCAACTTATACCTACTGTATAAGTGAAACACTAAAAAGGGCATTCATAAAGAGCTTAGTTGGAGTTGCATTTGAATCCTTGATTCAAATGGACTTCATCCAAATAGAATGCTAGCTGCATTAGCTCAACCAACATCACATATTCATGCCATGTTCATGCATCATATTGTTGCATATGATTGTTTATTGATTGTCGGCACCGTTCCTTCTCGATAGGTCCAGCTCCGGAGACCGTTCCAGAGTACTGCCGAGGAGCAAGGCCTTCCTTGTTGATCTACCAGCAAGCAAACCCCTTGTTCATTCCGATACAATCCTACTCTCTCGCCTCCCGCTCTCGCTATTGCATTAGGACAACAACGCTTCAACCTGCTACTTTGTGCTGCGGTAGTTGAACCCATTCCTCTCGCATGACCTGTCATTGCCACAAAGAATAGTTGAAACCCACTAGCATGTGTAGGAGTTGATTGAGCCATGTTGTGTTCCTACCATGCCATGCCTGCTATTTCTTAGATTTGTGTCAGGTCTGATTCATTGGGAATGAATTGGAGTGTTACGATATGTTCTCGTGTTGAGAGTTAAGTGTGTGAACACGATTTGGTAAAGGTAGCGGTGAGAGGCCATGTAGGAGTACATGGTGGGTTGTCTCACCGAACCGCCCTAAGCACTCGAAGTTCTATGTATGTTGTCCAATGACTCGATACTACCACACATTGGGTTCCGGTAACTCGGCCCCTCTCGACTTATTAACCAACTTGGTGTCTATCCAGGAGTCGCAACTAGTTTCTGGTGTTTGTAGGTAGTGTTAGTAGTCTACCAAGTGGCACCCGGCCAGTTGGGCTTGGGACAGACTAGGCACAGTGGCACGGTGTACCAAGTGGCACCCGGATGGTGGGCTTGGGAACCCTGCTCACATTGTTTGGTGCCGTGAGCGACACCCCGGCCGGATCTCCTTGCGGATGGAACCTGAATAGGCGATAAACCTGGACTAGAGTCTTGTGTGGTTAGTCAGGTCATGGCCGACTCCCTCGCCAGGCTTCCGCTTGAAGGTTGCCGAGATACACGACGTGTACATGGTGGTAAGTGGTGAGAGCGTGTGTGAAGAAGTACACCCCTGCAGGGTTAACATGATCTATTCGAATAGCCGGGTCCGTGGATATGGACTTCTTGGATGCTTACATGGTACATAGACAACTTGAAGTGGATACTCTAAAATGCTCCAGACAAGTGTGAGTGCTATGGATGGCCTTCTCGTAGGGAGACGAGGATGAATCCATAGTAGTGTATTGTGTGGTGATTAGTGGACCTGCAGCGCCTATATCACCTCAAAGAAGTTCTCGTAGTCGAGAACATGATAGCCACAGAGTCAAAGCTGGCTTGTCTGCAACTAAACCCCACATTACCCTCTTGATACAAGTGCATGTATGATAGGATCTGATGTAAGTCTTGCTGAGTACCTTTGTACTCATGTTGCTTTATTTATGTTTTTGCAGCGGAGACTTCGGTCTTACTAGTGTTCTCGTGGACTTAGACAAGTAGCTTGTACCTCAGCTACGATCTTGATCGGATATTGTAGTTAGTCAGGCTCTTCAGCCTTTTTCATTTGTAGATGTCTATACCTGCATATGTAATGCTTCCGCTTGTTGCTTGTATGTTTCGGTGATGGGTCCGTGACCCCAGCTTTGCAATAATGCGATGATGGCTCTTCCGAGCCTTTATCTATATGAGTTGTTGAGTTATGCTGTGATGCCATGTTGTACAGCACATACTTGCATGTTATGCGTACGTGTAATGTGTATTGCTATGTGTGGGATCTGACTTTCTAGTTGTTTATCCTTAGTAGCCTCTCTTACCGGAAATGTCTCCTAGTGCTTCCATCGAGCCATGGTAGCGCTACGCTCCCGAACACTTAGGCTGGCCGGCATGTGTCCTTCTTCGCTCTCGTGTCCGTCCTTCGGGAAATGTCACGCGATGAATACCGGAGTCCTGTTAGCCCGCTACAGCCCGGTTCACCGGAGTCCTGTTAGCCCAGTGCTACAGCCTCGATTCACTCGCTGATGACCGACACATTCGATGCTGGGTCATGGATGCCTGTCCCTGTAAGTTTGTGCCACTTTGGGTTTATGACTAAGCATGTCAGCCCGGGCTCCTTATCATATGGATGCTAGCGACACTATCATATACGTGTGCCAAAAGGCGCAAACGGTCCCGGGAAAAGGTAAGGCGACACCCGTGGGGATATCGTGCGTGAGGCCGCAAAGTGATATGAGGTGTTACATGCTAGATCGATGTGGCATTGAGTCGGGGTCCTGACAGAGGAGGACAGTGCCAGCGACGATGACGGCAGCAGGCAGGAACAATGACTCCGACTCCGGCTGACCACCAGTGGCCGCACCATCATCTGGCCCGCTCCCTCCTCCGGCAACATGCCTTGCCGGGGGCCTCGTCCTGCTGTCCTTGGCGATGGTGGTTGGCGGGTTTCCTCGTCAAGCTCTCCATCACCCAGTTCCCCATGCCTGTCACCTTGCACAACCTACCGCACCTGGGGAGGAGTAGGGCAAGAACGGGGATTACGGGGCACTTATGTTTTTCTCAATTTGTAGGCACTTGCCAAATCTTAGTTTTCTAGGAAATGTAATCTACCGAGCCCATGCTTATGTTATGTAATATTTGTACCTGCATCAGCATATCAATGAAAAAGATGAGCTTTCGTCGGGAACACGTATACGTCTGTGCAGAGGCAAAGTGCCCCTTTAGTGAAAATAAATGAGTCTCCCCGGCAAGCTACCTTGTCGGCGCTCCTGTGCCTTCCGGAGAGCCACATCTGCCGGGTTACAGGCGCAGGGTCCAGCCCCCTGCCATACTCTTCTTTTGCCAAAGGTTACTACAACTACCCTGACCGAAGCAGTGTTCGAGTTGGGGATGGGAGCACCCAAGTCTAGACAGAGTAGCGAGGTTTTCTAATGTGCAAGTCACGAGTTACAAACATGAATGGGCAGGGGAGGAACTTTATCTGATTAAGTTGTTGATGGAGACGTCGTGCCAAGCAGTCTTATCAATTTCTTGTCGGGGCGTTGTTACTGCAGACGGAAGGAGGAGAGGACAGGGGCATGGAGCCTTGGCGGTTTCCCAACACCTGTTAGAATCTAAGGTAGCACAATATCTTGGACAAGTACGCATGCATACATACATACATATATATATATATATATATATATATATATATATATATATATATATATATATATATATACCTTCTATTCTTTTACTCGGCGCACTGGGCCATCTCGACTTGAACCAGAGACCTCGCCTGTGAAGTAAATCATCGCCTCTACGATCCAACCACCGGCTCACATACATAGGTTACATGCCTTGCCGGCAAGGCTAGTACAAAAGGGGGTTGCCAGAGCTCCCGACAACCGCGCCCTATGGGTAAAACTTGCGAAGATGTTCGATATTCTAGGAGTTGCTCACTGTAATGACATCTTCGGTCTCCACATGGACTGCGCTGGGCCTGGTGACTCATATTACCCGATAGGGGCCTTCCCACTTTGGCGTCAACTTGTTTGAATTCTTGGCGGACTGAATGCGCCGAAGAACAAGGTCGCCTTCCTCAAGGCTTCGGGCGTGAACCTTGCGGCTATGATAGCGGCGCAAGGCTTGCTGATAGCGAGCGGCTCGCACAGCAGTTCGAAGACGATCTTCCTCAAGGAGCGTTGCATCATCTTGGCACAACTGCTCTTGCTCAAGCTCATCATAAGCGAGCAATCGAGGCGACCTGTATATGAGTTCAGTGGGGAGAACTGCTTCTGCCCCATAAACCAGGGCAAAGGGTGTCTGGCCAATGGCTCGATTTGGTGTCGTTCTGATTGAACAAAGAACAGTTGGCAATTCATCAATCCAGCACCTTCCACACTTGCGCAGCTTGTCGAAGGTTCTTGTTTTGAGGCCTTTGCAAGACTTCAACATTTGCCCTTTCTGTTTGGCCATTGCTCCTTGGATGAGCAACAGAAGCAAAGCATACCTTGCTGCCAAGGTCCTGGATATACTGCATGAAGGTGCGTCTCGTGAACTGTGTGCCGTTGTCGGTGATGACTCTGTTTGGCACACCAAAACGGCAAACGAGTCCCTTGAAGAACTTGATGGCTGACTGCACTGTCACCTTCCTCATCGGCTCCACTTCCAGCCACTCTGTGAACTTGTCAATTGCGACGTACAAGTACTCAAAGCCCCTGATAGCACGGGGAAAAGGACCCAGTATGTCGAGCCCCCAGACCGAAAATGGCAAGAAGAGGGGGATTGTTTGAAGGGCATGAGTTGGTTGATGAAGCTTCTTTGAATGAAACTGGCACGCTTCACACTTGGTTACTAGTGCCGTTGCATCCTGGAGGGCAGTGGGCCATAAGAAACCTTGCCGGACTGCTTTGCCAGCAAGGGCTCTTGACCCTATGTGGGAGCCACATATGCCTCCGTGTATCTCTGCCAACAGCTCCAGTCCGTCCTCCCGAGAAATACACTTCAATTTCACACCGTTTGTCCTTCTTCTGTAAAGGGAATCACCCACAAACTGGTACATGCTAGACCGACGGGCTACTTTCTCTGCTTCTTCCTGCTCCTTGGGGAGCTCCCCTGTTTGGAGGAAACAGACTGTATGCTGTGCCCATGCTGGAGCCTGGGGCTCGACGGCAAGGACCAAAGGCATGCTTTCCGCTGTGGGGGCAGCCGCCTCGACGGCAAGGGCCTGGGCCCCTGTCAGGGGCTGCTGCTCTTCAGCAAGCTTAGGGTACCCGGCAACTTCCTTGCCGGCGGCTCCTGGGAGCTCTGCGGGAAAGTATTTGTCGGGGCCTACCTTCCTTCGCTTGTTCTTTTCATCTGATGGCTCGACGGATGGCTGAGTTAATTGAAGCACAAAGGTACCTGGTTCCACAGGTAGCTTCAGGGCAGTGCGCTTTGACAGGTCATCGGCAATGCTGTTCTCTGCTCGAGGAACATGCTCTACTTGTAGACCATCAAAGCGCTCTTCCAACTTCCTCACTTCATCCACGTAAGCCTCCATCAGCGGACTCTGATAATCCTTGTTAACTTTCCTGACGACAAGTTGTGAATCTCCTCTGATAATAAGCTTCCTGATCCCGAGGTCCGCCGCGATCCTGAGACCAGCAAGCAGCCCCTCGTATTCTGCGGTCGTCGACCTTTCCCGAGGGAAGTGCATCTGGATCATGTACTCGAGGCATTCTCTGGTGGGCGCGATGAGCAACACGCCGACACCTGCACCTTGTAACGAGAAGGCCCCATCGAAGTACATAATCCAATGACTACTTGCCTCTTTGCCGGGAAAGGTGGTTTCTTGAACTTCTTCGTTGGGCGTGGATGTCCATTATGCGATGAATTCTGCCAAGGCTCTGCTCTTGATCGTTGAGGTGCTCTCGGACTTAAGGCCAAAGCTTCATAGCTCCAATGCCCACTCCACAATCCTCCCAGTTGCATCTGGGTTATGCAAGATCCATTGCAAAGGGAGGCGTGTGTCGGGGGTTGGGTGCGACATATGCCAAAGGATGGGTTATCATGGTGGGGGCGAGTAGAACGTCGCCGGTGCCTGGAAACGGGATAAGGCGTAGACATGCTCGCCGACGAATCTTACCCATCTTCGGGGCTCTCCAGGGAGATAACACCCCTACTGCTGCTCTGCGGGGTCTCCGAATGATCACTCAAGCAAAGTGGCTACAATGGTGCTCCTAGAGCTGTATCGAGAGGCAGGGGAGAACAAGGCTAGTTCTCTCCTTCCTGTGCTATGCGGTCTATCTCTATCAAGGTCCGAACCCTTTGCATGGGTGCCCCGGGGGGTTTATATAGGCCTAACCCCGGGGGTACAATGGTAACCCGGCTGGGCGCGGGCCCCAGCCGCCTGTCTCTCAGGACGCCGCCTTTCCCGTCGGCTTCTGGGGCCCGCCGACTGGTGGGTCCCGCGGACAGGCTTGACATCGGCGGTGCTCTCGATGACGCAGGTTGGTCATCGGTCAGGCAACAAAGTGCCGCCGCCTATCAGCGATCACCGCTGCCATTCCCCATCTAATCTGTTAATGGCTTCAGGGGCTCGGAGGGAGGCACGACCTGGGAGGCCGACTCCCACAGGCCGCCTTTGGGCCTTCGCCGTTTGCCGCCTGCCTAATCGACAGGCGGCCCTGCTGGTCTTAGGGCCGACGGGCCGGCGTCGCCAGGCACAGCGGCGTCGCTGCGACTGTGGCTGAGGTCAGGGCAGGCATGGCAATAGTGCTGTGCCTCGCCGGAGATCTTCCTGCGATACGGCTCACTGTAGCCATGCCAGCCCTCAGAGGCGTGGAGGGACGGCCACGTTGCGGACTGCATTCCCGCATCGGGCTACGCGGAAGTGTCATGGGCCGACTCCTATAGTTGGCCTCCATGGAGGTCGCCAGCATGGAGTCGGCTTCTGGGACTCGGCTTCTCTGGAGATCGCCACCGACTCGCCTCTCCGAGGTCGCCACCGACTAGGCTGAAGGGTCGCCGCCCCGGCGTCTTGAAAGATCCAGGTCTCGGTCAGCCTACCGCGGGCCCATTACTCCGACAAGAGTCCCCGGTTGGTGAAGCTCGCGGACGCCGCCGTGGGGATTCAATAGTTTCAAACGCTCCTGCGCGCACTCGAGACCTCACGACTCGTCAAGTCAGATTCTATTCATCGAGGGCCGCCGTTTGTAAGTCGCGCGCGAAATCAGCGCGATCGGATACACCTCGCTGCCATTGTGGCGGTCCTATCGCGGGCGCCACGTGAGAGGATAGTTCGCCTCCCACGCTGCGGACGGATTTGCCGTCAGCGGGCTCGCCATACACCGCTACGCATCCGAACGGATCCGCCGCGGTCGCGAACGGTTGGCTTCCCATGTCGTTATCGCGTAGTAACTTTGCGGGGTAAATCGTGGGCGGCTTCGCAGCAGCTTAATCCCATGCCCGCCCTCGGCCTCAACCCACGGGCTATAAATAGGGCAGAGAGGGGCGGGCGACACCGCACGTGCATCCTCTCCCCACTCTCTTGCCTTCTTCTTCTTCCTCCGCATGAAAGCAAGAGCACCTCACACCACGGCGATGAGTTCTTCCTCCGCGCCCCCGCCAAGGCTCCGGCGTGTGGGGACGGTTCGATCTCGAGGCGAACATATCGAAGTTCCTCCGCCGACCCGCCATTTTCCCAAGGCGGACTCGCTCACGCCTCCCTCACCAAGGGAGAGACCAGGCCCAGGCCGGAGGAGGGAGAGCGGTCGCCTTCCGCTGCACTTCATGCGCGGCTGGCTGCCGGGCGAGCGGGTTCTTCCGCTGTTCTCGAGTTCCACAGCCTCCAACCACACCACCTTACTCCAAATGCGGTGGTGCTGCTCCCGCCTTTGCCACTTTCACGGTTTCATCGGCTTCCCCACCCTCGAGTTGTGGGGAGAATTCTTCTTCGAAGCTTGGTACGAAGCCGCCGACGCTGCTCGGTGTGGCACCTACATCACGGCGGTTAACGACGGTCGACAACCCTTTCCTCCCATCTCGCCGAGCAAAGTCGATGAAGATGTGGCAGCGCCCTACTTTACGTGAAGAACCTCTCCACCGACGGGCGATCGGGTCAACTTGTCACTTCAACCCGCTTCTAATCGGGAGGCTTTCCAGCTTGGTCTCACCGTCCAAGTCACGACTCCCTCCGGAGCCACCGCCAGCGACCCGAGTCCTGCCAGCAGCCGGAGGGCCTCTGCCGGATCC